>OY992513.1:12500-4953746 GCA_963921215.1 Scoparia ambigualis
CACCACCCTCCTCGCAGCTACCCTCTGTGGCCTACGTAGCATCGCAATGTTTTTGCGGGAGAGTGAATCGGACCAGACCGGCGCGCCGTAAAGCGCCATGCTGCGCAGCACTCCGGCGTACAGCTTGCGGCAGCTTGCCCCTGGGCCTCCTATGTTGGGGAGCACTCGCGAAAGCGCCATCGCCGCCTTCACCACCCGTGGCGCCATCTCTGCGAAATGTGGCTCAAACCGCCACCGGCTGTCGAGGGTAAGTCCCAGATATTTCATCTGGGACTTTATCTCGACCCGCACGCCGTCCACCATGATGCTCCTATTGCCCGACGGTTTCCGTCGAGGGCCGTGGAACACCATGGCTTCCGTCTTCGGGAGAGCTACCTCCATCCCCAACATGCGGATTCTCGATGTGGTCAAAGTGGCCATTACTGACGCGAGTGTGACCGTATCCTGGTAGTCGCCGCCCCAGGCGGTGACTAGGGTGTCATCTGCATAGCAGATGACACCCGTCTTGGGAAGGAGATCCCCCCTCAGGACCCAATTGTATCCGATGTTCCACAGGAGAGGTCCAAGGACCGACCCCTGTGGAACACCGCACACCATACGGCGAGCACTGATGCGCTCCGCGCCCTTCTCCAGGAAAAGGATCTTTCGATCCTGGAGGTAGTCCTTCAGGACCCTTCTTAAGTACCAGGGTACCCTATGGTAAATAAGGGCCTGGTTAATGCAGTTGAAGGGAAGGGTGTTGAATGCGTTCGCTATATCAAGCGAGACCGCTAACACCCTTTCCCCTCTGGCAACTGCCACTTCGGTAGTACCTTTAAGGGCAAGTATTGCGTCCATGGTGGACATACCCCGACGGAACCCGTACTGAGATGACTCAATGTTGGGCCCGCCGGCGTCCAAGTGCTCGATGATACGGGCAGCAAGCACACGCTCGAAGAGCTTGCCCGTCTCATCCAGCAGGACGATCGGCCTATAGGCCGATGGCATGTCCGGTGGACGATCGTCTTTCCTTAAGAGGCATAACCGGCCCTCTTTCCACACTTTGGGGAACTTCCCCTGGCGGAGGCAGCAGTCGAGAAGGCCGGTCAGCCTCCCTCCCATATGGTCAAGGGCTATGCCCAACACTTTACCGCTGACGCCATCCGGCCCGGGTGCCTTTCTTTTCAGGCGGAGGCGATCGACGGCGTGCGCCATCTCTTCCTCAGAGATGCGAGGGATCCTTTCCACATCGTGGCTCTCGTCCAGCTCTGGTGGTACGAACGGCACCGTCTCGAATTCGCGGGCCGGGAACAGGCCGTTGACTATTCTTGCCAGGAGTCCTGGCTCGAATGACTCCGTGGGGGGGGCAGGGTTGCGGTATCTATTCCGTACTGTACGATACGGCCTTCCCCACGGGTCTCTGTCTAAATCGGCCAGGAACTCATTCCAGGCCGACGTCTTGGCCTTCAAGATCGCAACTTGCAGCCTTTTCCTGGCCGTTTTGAAGAGAGCGTAGAAATAGGCCTCCTCATCTTCAGAGTGGCGTCTCCTACGGCAATGCTGGAGGTTTAGTCTCGCCGAAATGCTGGCGGCACGCAACCCGGCAATTTCGGCGGACCACCAGTACACTGCCCGTTGGTGTGGACGATCTCCTACCCTGGGCATACTGGCGTCGCATACGCGGGTCAGGGCGCGCTGAAACCTGGCCGCTTGAAGGTCCACGCTCATGTCAGCTGGGGGATCCCGGAACCACATTTCAACCAGGGCCGCTTCGTTGGCTGCCTCACGGTTCAGGCGAGTGTGTGCCCACTTCCTGAACCGGGCTGTGCGGACGCCTATTCTAGGCTGGAGGCTGGTGAGGGAGGTGTGGGAGATCTTCATCCACACGTATAGGTGGTCGGAGAGGGATTCCCCTCTCTCCATAACCCTCCACTCTGAGACCCGGGAAGCGATGGCAGGGGATGCGAAGGAGACGTCAACAATCGACTCCCCCTGCCATCGGGTGCAGGTGCTGACGTTACCTCGGTTCAAGAGGACGAGACCGCTTTCGACGACAAAATCCTCGACCTCCACCCCCCTGTGGTCAGTCCTGGGGCACCCCCACGTGGTCGACTTCGCGTTCAAATCACCCGCTAGCACGACTTGTAGCGGGGACAAACGCCTGACCACTCCCAGGAGCTGAGACATAAACGCCTCAAATTCGCGCAGCGGCCGATTCGGGGAGAAGTATACCGCAACCAGGGCAACGTCGCCCCAAGCCACAGCAACATAGCCAGGGCCCCTCTCCTTAAGCAGGATGGGGGTTGCGCCGCTGTTAGAGGGGGTAGCGATGAGCGCCAGCCCCATCGTATCCCCAAGCCAGTTGGGCCCGGAGGGCACAGAGTGTGGCTCCGCCACTAGAGCCACACCAACCCCCCACTCCGTCATCTGCTGCACAAGCAGGTTTTGCGCGGCGACGGAGTGGTTGAGGTTCGCCTGTAAGATGATGTCACTAGGCCGTGCTGACATTGGGTCCCGTTGTTGCGACGACTTCCATGGGCACTACGCGCGGCTCTGCGCGAGGCACCTGCACCACCGGCTTCCACAAGGGAGTCGTGCTCTTGGCGGGGGGAGGGCGACAGGCCCTGCTCCCCATGACGTGCCTGTGTGGCACCTTGCCCTCCGCGCACACCAGACAGTGGGGCTCCGCAACCTCACACTGCTCAGCCCTATGCCCCTCCTTTCCACATCTGAAGCAGAGGGCGCCTCTATCTACTTTTGAGGGGCACACGTATCTGGTGTGCCCCGTGCCCAGGCACTTAAAACACCTGGTCGGGGACGGCTCCATGGCGATCACCTGCACCGCAGCCCACCCAATGGGAATGGTGCCCTCCCCCACAAGTCGCTTGGCCACAGGTATTGGGCATCGCGCAATGGCCGTAGAAGGGGCCCACCCCATCGCGTCGCGGATCGGACCAACCGAAACCTCGGACGTTAGGCAGTTTCCCTTGCGGGCTATGGCTGCCGCAATGGCTTCGGGGGTCGCTCCGTCATGAAGCCCAACCAGCTTCACTTCTGCACATCTGGTAGGCCTGCCAACATGGACAATGTCGCCAACCACATCCTTGATTTTGCCCGCAAGAGCGTCTGCTTTAGGGCCACTGGTAGCACCCGCTATCTCCAGTTTCCGGCCACCTGCGGCCGTATTGCGGATCTTTAAGGATTGTAGGCCCATGTCCTCCAGGTTTATCGCACCAATGACCTTGCTCATGACCTTGGCATAGGTTACGCCTTGGGTCAGAGCGTCGTTATTTAAGGTCATGGTGACCACAGAGGAGCGAGGGGCCTCCAGCTTGTGGGGCACCTTTTTGGTCGTCGGGATGGAGGAAGTTTGGTTAGCACCCGCCCGTGCTAATCGGGCTGCCCTCCTTCTCCGCCTCGATATCTTCTTTTTTCCTCCAGCCTCTTTCCACTCATTCGCAGGGGTCGTAGCTGCAGCGTCGAGCGACGGTTCGTGAGTGGCGGGGGCAGGGACCACCGAGGGCAACGAGACAAAGGGGGGCAACGGAGCAGGAGCAGCTGGGACCCTCTTCTTCGGAGCCGCTAGGTAAGTGCGTTGAGTGTCATCCATTAACCGTTTCCCTTTCTTTTTTTCAGGTATCACGTGTGGGGCCCAGGAGGGACCGGCAACAGCACCATCATCTGCGGGAGCAGCAGGGGCGGCAGCGGCGGCGGCAGCGGTGGCGGCGACGGCGGCGGCGGCGGCGGCGGCGACGGCGGCGGCGGGGGCAGCGGTGGTGACGGCGGCGGCAGTGGCAGCGTAAGTAGCAGTACCAGCGGCGGCAGCGGCCCTCTTTTCTCCACCTAGAGGCGGCCTGAGCCTGGTCTCCGGGCCCAGCCTCTGGTCAATACCGCTTTTGAAAGCATCCAGCATGTTCCGGATGCTTTCCATGGACTCCCTCTGCTTCCTGTCCATCTCCCTCTGTACAACCTCCAGCAGTTGCTCAGCGTTTAGGCTTGGGCTCTGGACCACAATAGGGGGGGGCGGAGTCCTAAGGCTGTTGTTAGCTTTATTGGACTCCTCGTACCCCGTTCTGACGGCCGCAATGTCCTCCCTCAGCTGGGTGATCTGTTTGGCCTGTACTTCAACCTGGGCATTTAGGCGACGAACCTCCTCATCCTGGGGCATGTTCCGGAATGTATGGATGATTTTTGCCAAGACCATAGCCGCGGTGTTTATTCGGCCAAGTATCGGGCCTTTAAGGTTGCGTGATTTCTGGGCCGATTCAAAAATGGTCCAGGTCGCCACCTCCGCCTCTTCCAGCAAGTCCACTTTGGTGGAATCCTTATCGTCCGCCAGGGATTCAATGTTCTTGCCCTTGCGTTTTATCATGGCCCTCAGGTCCGCGGCTTTGGTGTTTCCCTGGCCGATAGGATCCCTTCTAAATTTATGTTGGGGACTACTTTCCTCGGCGAGTGTCCCAACCCGAGTCTTAGCCTTCCCTCTTTTACTCCTGCGCGGGTCTATTCCGTCAACGGCTAGACCAGCTTCTCCATGCTGGAGAACGTTCGCGAGCCCATTCGCAGACAAGCGCTGCATATCCCGGTAGTCCGAGTCGTCGTCGCTCGTTGCTGCGAATGCCTTCCTGGTTACGGTGCCGCTGATAGGTGTGCCCGGATAGCCGCGAGAGGAGCGCATAGCGCCCTTTATACCGCCGCGCTGGGAGGATCCAACCTTAGCGGGGTTCGCCCCTCCCGCTTTCTCACTTCCCTCGCTGCTGGAGGCACCATGGGGTCGTTTATTGCCTATCGGAGCTACAGTGTTCGTGGATTCCGACTCCGACAGCGTCTCCGGGGTTGCATGCGGCAGGTTAAATTGTGCGTCTCCTGATGACATGCACACGGTGTAGCTGCTACGCTCCGACATATTTCCCTCGAGGGATCCACCATTGCCTTCGCTCACTCCTCCGAACGAGCGCGAGCTCCCGTAACCATCAAGCGATCCATGGTCGCCTCCATCCCTCTCTTCCTCGATGATGTTCTCGGCCGTACTGCTACACACCGAGATACACTCCGAGACACGACCTTCCTCAGGCTCATCCCCCGCTCTTCCCTCCACCTCTTTCCGTCTTGCGCCAACAGGGTGCGCGGAGTGCGCTCCACGTCTCGCCGAGGAGATTTTGGGTGCCGCAGGTGTTATTGTCGACTCCTCCGCATCCGACAGGTCGGAGTCGACCCGCCGCCGCTTACGGCTCTCCTCCTCCGTATCCATGAGGGTGAGGGATTCGTCCCCGGCACTGTTCCTTCGGCTTGGCAGCTCACGACCGGACATAGCAGAGGAATATCCATCGGACCCCTCCCCTTCGTGGCGACGTTCTGCGTTCTGCTCCTTCCGCCAGGGATCGTCTAGGCGAAGGGGGCCGCACCCCGGGACATGAGTCACAACCTCGGAAACCTCCGGGCACGAGCAATTCGAGCAGTCGGACGCTGCCTCCTCCACAACCAACCCCTTCGAACCGCCGACACGACCATCGGCATCAACACCATCATCCCCGGACACCGCCAGCTCCGCGCCGCTCAGGCCATTAGCCCTCGCGGACGCATTGCTGGTCGCGTCCCCGGCATCACCGTCCCTTTCGGACTCTACCTCAGCCACAACTCCGCCCTCCTTAGGCAACCTCCCTTTCCCCCGTAATCCGGACACCGCCAGCTCCACGCCGCTCAGGCCACTAACCCGAGCGGGCGCTTCCCTGGGCGCGTCCCCGGCATGCTCTCCGTCCTTCCCGGACCCATCGTCTACGGCGCCCCTCTCGGGCAACTCCCTCACGCCCTCCGAACCGGGCACCGCCGGCTCCGCGTCGCTGGGGCCAATAGCCCTCGCGAGCGCTTCACCGGTCGCGTCCCCGGCATGTTTTTCCTTCGCGGACTTCACCCTCTTCCGTGTGCCACCAGTAGCATGCACTACTGCAGGAGCCTGGCAGCTCGCCTCTGCAGAGTCTTCGGTGACAGATTTATCACAGCGGGGCCCGGGTACCCCACTGCGCCCGGCGCTAGCGGGATCGCAGCGCAGAATACTTTTCCTTGATTCTGGCATTTCATACGATTAGGGGGTGGGAAATTTTCGGGTTTCCCATCCCCTTTTCCTTTTAACGTCTCTGGTGACGCGGTTCCACAGGTTGCCTCCCGGGTTTTTGCGGAGTTGTTCCTCTCCATCGCCAGTTGGTCCCGACCGCCGCTACCCGCACGCCCGGGCGGGTCGTTGCAGCCAGAGGAGACCAGAGCTGGCCTTGGCGCTGGCGTTCGCGCCGAAATTCCCCCCCCCCCCCAAATTCCCCCCCCCCCGGTGGCCGCTAGGTGGGTGGGCTGTATCGCCGCCCACCGACCCGTCCGACAAAGACGGGCGTCCGCCGCCGCGTGCCCCAACGACGAGACCTTTGCGTCCCCTCCCCCCCATTGAAACGACGCCCAGAAGGGGCGCCGAACTACCCCGTTCCCCCCCGTGTAACAGCGCCCAGAAGGGGCGCCGTCAAAACTCCCCTCAAAGCCGCTCAGAAGGAGCGGCGAGTGTGCGGCCCAGAGTGAGCGCGCACGTGGAGATCCCCCCCCGCAGGTCCAAGTGACCCGCTGTGCGGTCCAGAGGGGACGCGCGTTGAAGGGGGGTGCAGGCCCAGAAGGGGTCCTGCCTATGCTGGGTTGTTAGCCGGCCAGTCTCAAAGCAACCTCCTCACCAGTAGGAGGATGTTGAGGCTGCCCGTTTCCAGGGTGCACCACGTGGAGGTCACCCAACTTCGCACCCCAACCTAACCTAACCTAACCTAACCTAACCTAACCTAACCTAACCTAACCTAACCTAACCTAACCTAACCTAACCTAACCTAACCTAACCTAACCTAACCTAACCTAACCTAACCTAACCTAACCTAACCTAACCTAACCTAACCTAACCTAACCTAACCTAACCTAACCTAACCTAACCTAACCTAACCTAACCTAACCTAACCTAACCTAACCTAACCTAACCTAACCTAACCTAACCTAACCTAACCTAACCTAACCTAACCTAACCTAACCTAACCTAACCTAACCTAACCTAACCTAACCTAACCTAACCTAACCTAACCTAACCTAACCTAACCTAACCTAACCTAACCTAACCTAACCTAACCTAACCTAACCTAACCTAACCTAACCTAACCTAACCTAACCTAACCTAACCTAACCTAACCTAACCTAACCTAACCTAACCTAACCTAACCTAACCTAACCTAACCTAACCTAACCTAACCTAACCTAACCTAACCTAACCTAACCTAACCTTTTTTTTTTTTTTTTTTTTTGGACTGGGGAAAATGTGTTTAACACAGGCCATGCGCACCCAATGGGCTTGGGATGACGCATGGCACGGAGAGGGACTCGAGGCCACATGTCCCCACCCGCACTCATTCGCTCCTCCGGGGAGGAGCAGATGAGTCGGGTGAGTTAGGACTAGTGGCCCCACCCAATAAAAACCCCAGTGCTTGCCAGCAGACCCGCTAGCGGAAACCCGGGGCCGTGTTAACAATCTCCGGGAGACCGCCTGTGCGGGGTGGCCAGTCTTACCTGGCCTCCTGCAGAAGAGAGGTGGGAGCCGACAAGCGGGTTCCCACCCCGACAAGCGGGTTCCCACCCCGACGGGGATGGAGCGGTGCAATGCGACTAGGCAGCCCATCCACCTAGCCGCTGCTCCATCAGGGGGGGAGGAGGTTTCCCTCGTCCCCCCCCTCCGCCTATTCCCTGCGTGAGCAGGGGAGACACCGGCTCGTGTGTCTGTGTCGAGACGCAGGGGCACGAGTCGGTCCCGGTCCAACGGGAGGAGGGGGCGTTATACCGCCGCCCTCGTCCCACCCTCCGCCGGTTGCCCGGCCGTCGCCCTCACTGGCGACCCCTGTTCCGCCGGTTGCCCGGCCGTCGCCCTCACTGGCGACCCCTGTTCCTCCGCCGGTTGCCCGGCCACGTCCGGCCCTGCCGGCGACTCCGTCACCTCCATGGCGCTCTCCCTAGCCGCAGGTGGAGCCCGCGGCCAGGGAGCCCACTTCATCCGCGTCACCGGGGGGCGACAGCTCCTCCCACCCATGTGGTGCTCGTGCGGGAGCCCCGCCTCCCTGCACACGCCACAGGCCGCCTTCTCCGCGCCACATTCCGCCGCCTTGTGCCCAGGGGCACCGCACCTGAAACACAGCGTGCCGCGGCTGGCCTCCGAGCTACATGCGTAGCTCAGGTGGCCCACGCCGCAGCACCTGTAACATCGAGTGGGGCCCCTATCCAGGACCACAACTCGCGCTCGCACCCACCCAATCACAACGTGGCCGGCCATCTCCAAGTGTTTCGCTGCCGCGACCGGGAGCCGGACCACCGCGGAGCACAGACCAGTAGGTCCGGTTCGCAGCGGCCCCACGGTCACCTGTCCAGGAGCGCAGTGCGTTCCGGCAGCAAGCACCTCCGCCACACGCTTGGCTCCATCCGCCGCCTCAGGGATAAGGCCCTCGAGCCGGACCTCGGCCATCCGACATGGTCTGTGGATCTCCACGCCCTCCGGCACAGCCTTTCTGAGGCGATCCGCCAGAGTGTCCGCCACAGGGCCGCTGGACTCGCCCGCAATCTCCAGAAGCCGACCACCCGCAGCGGACTGCCGCACCTGAACCCCCCGCAACCCGAGCTCCTCCAGGTCGATGTTGGCCATGGCCCCATCTAGCACCGAGCGGTAGGTGAGCCCCCTCTGTACCGCTTCCGGCTTCAGTACCACCGAGACCGCGGACGATTTCGGCAGCTCCAGCCTGGGGGGGGGCCTCGCTCTCCTGGGCTCTCTGCCTCCTGCGGGTGGGGCCCGGTCCGCCGCAGCCTTGGCCCTCCTGGCTCTTCGCTTGCCCGCCTTCGAGGCGGCGGTCTCCCATTTCGCCGGCGGCGCGGCCTGGCCCCTCATGGGAGCGCCGGGGGCGCCATGGGGTCCGGCGACCGCCCCGGCGTAGCTCCTCCCTTCATTCGCCGCGTCGCCCGCCGGTGGCGGCCTTGCGGGGGGCCCAGCTGAGAGGCGCCTCTCGATGTTATCGAGGCGCCCTCCCAGGGGCTCGAGAACCTCCTTCTTTAGGGCCTTCATGATTTCCTCCACGCTCGTCCGGGAGGGGTGGGGGTCGACGGGGAGGCGACCCTCGATGCTGGCCAGACGCTCCGCCAGCAACTCCACCTCATTCTTCATGGCCTCCATCATGGCGACGACCCTCGTGTCCCTATCGTCCTTGACTTCGAGGCGGACCCTGGCTAGCTCCAGCCGGAGCGCCTCGTTCTTCTCCTTGAGAACCGCGATTTCGCACTCCAAGGGCTGGACTTCGTTGTAGAGGGACTTCGTGGTCTCGCCAGCGAGTTCTTAAAATCGAGGATGTCACTCGCGCTGAGCTCCTCGCCCGTCTCCTCCACATCCAACAAGGCACGCAACAGGGACCTCGCGTGTTCGCCCGCCTCCTCGTACGCTTCTCTCCTCGACATCGAGGCGACTATCCTCCGGACGTCGGACGAGACCCTCACTGGCAGAGGGGAGGGTTCCCGAGTGGCCCTCTCTCCTACACCGCCTTTACCCTGCTTCACGACGCGCTTAGTGGGCCTTTCGCCTTTGTCCGAGCGCAACCCGTCGTCCAGCGAGCGCTTCATCGAAGCGGGATCCACCTCCATCTCATCGTCACCCTCGGCCGCCCGGTCGGAACGACCGGCGCCACTGCCACCGGGCACCGCCGGTTTCACGCCGCTCGAGCCATTAGCCCGAGCGGGCGCTTCCCCGGACGCGTCCCCGGCCATCTTGTTCTTCGCAGACCTCCCTCTACGAACCGCGCCCCCCTTGGGCAAACTCCCACTACCAGCACCAGTAGTATTAACCACTACAGAAGCCTGGTCTGGAACCTCTGTAGGGTCTTCGGTAACCAATTTGTCACACGAAGCCCCGGGTAGCTTCGTGCGCCGGGCGCCAGCCGGATCACATGGCAGAACACTCTTCTTAATGGAACCTTTCATAATGCGTAGGAATAAAAGGTTCCAATCCCCTTGGTCGCTAGGGGGTGGGCTGTTCGCCGCCCACCAACCCGTCCGAGAACGAACGGGCGCCCGTCGCCGCGCCCCGCAACGACGGAACCTTTGCGCTGAAGCGACGCCCAGAAGGGGCGCCGGACTACCCCAAACCCCCCCGTGTATCGACGCCCAGAAGGGGCGCCGACTACCCCAAACCCCCCCCGTGTGACGACGCCCAGAAGGGGCGCCGTCAAAACTCCCCTCAAAGCCGCTCAGGAGTGAGCGGCGAGCGTGCGACCCAGAGTGGGCCGCACGTGGAGATCCCCCCCGCAGGTCCGAGTGACCCGCTGTGCGGTCCAGAAGGGACGCGCGTTGAAGGGGGTGCGGTGCCCAGAAGGGGCACCACCTACTTTATTTGACGCCCAGAAGGGACGCCAGGGATTAGCATAAAGCCCCTTGTCCCACGCTGAACGTGGGCCGAGAGGCCTTACCCCAGGGTGCACCACGAGGAGGTTCCCAAATTTGCACCCCAACCTAACCTAACCTAACCTAACCTAACCTAACCTAACCTAACCTAACCTAACCTAACCTAACCTAACCTAACCTAACCTAACCTAACCTAACCTAACCTAACCTAACCTAACCTAACCTAACCTAACCTAACCTAACCTAACCTAACCTAACCTAACCTAACCTAACCTAACCTAACCTAACCTAACCTAACCTAACCTAACCTAACCTAACCTAACCTAACCTAACCTAACCTAACCTAACCTAACCTAACCTAACCTAACCTAACCTAACCTTTTTTTTTTTTTTTTTTTTTTTTTTTTTTTGTTTCCCAGGGGAATGCGTTACGCATACCGGGGCCTTGAAGAGGCACCCGGTTATGTGGGACTCGCCCGTCCGCCTTTCCGCCCCCACTGACAAGGAGAGAGGCTCCAAGTCAGCTGCCAGGTAGAACCCGGCTGGGAGGGCGAGACGGAGGGGGATACCCACTAAACCCCTGGGGGCCACGCAATCCGATAAGCTGAAGGCTGGGGTGGAACACGTTATCTGCCGTAGGCACTGGACCGCGAACCACCCCGTCGCCCGTGTGTCGGCGCATGACCGCGAGCAGTCATGCGCCGGCACACGGGCGACTATGTACACAAAGCACCACAAGGCTAGCATGCCCACCCTCTATGGGCACGCGCACCCCCAAAACAAATACCACACACACGACCATATGTACAATTTGTACACCACGCATACAACTCGTCCGGCGGACTCCGGGCACTTGGGGTGGTATCGGGAGATACCCATGCCAGCGCCCGCCTTCTAAACAATCCGCCGGACCACAACATACAATATTTACAACACACACATACACATTACATATCCACATTTATTTACATACACATATTTATTTATATACACACATTTATTTATGTACACCCACATGTATTTATTTATTTACAAATTTACAACGGAGCCGTACTAGTGCCCGGGCTTTCCGGCACCTCTGCCACCTCCATCGGTGCAGCGCTCTCTTTGGTTGCGGGGGGGGCCCTTGCCCAAGGGGTTCTCGCAGGCTTCGTCTCCGGGGGACGGCAACCCCTCCCCCCCAGCTGGTGCTCGTGCGGGAGCTTGGCCTCCCTGCACACCCCGCACTCCTCCTTCTCTGCCGTGCAGACCGCTGCTATGTGCCCTGGAGCACTGCAGCGGAAGCAGAGGGTGCTACGGTCGGTTTTCGAGTCACACACGTATTTCGTGTGACCCGTCCCGTAGCACCGGAAGCACCTCACAGGTAACTTCTGGAGCACCACCACCTGCACCTGCGCCCACCCTATTGTAAGGCAGCCCGCGGTCGCCAGCCGTTTCGCCTCTGCTACCGGAAGCCGCGCCAGCATAGTGTATCGGCCCCACGGGCTGGCCCGCAGCTCTCCGAGGGACACCAGGTCCGGAGAGCAGTCCACCTTCGCTGCGATGGCCGCCTTCACACTCTCGGGCTTCGCCCCCTCAGTCAGGCCGACCAATCGCAGCTCAGCCTTGCGATAAGGCCGGGCCACCTCCGCCTCCTCTGCGATCACCTCTCGCAGCTTGGCGGCTAGAGCGTCCGCCTTGGGCCCACTGGAGACCCCTGGGATCTCCAGCTTACGCCCCCCGGCCGCCGTGTTCCGTACTCGGAGCGCCTCCACTCCGAGCTCCTCCAGCCTTATTGCCCCTATGGCCCGCTCCATAACGGAGACGTAGGTGGCGCCCTTCTCCACCGCCTCCGGCCTCAGGGTCACCGTCACCACTGAGGATCGCGGCGGAACCAACCTGGCCGCGGGGGCAGAACCCGCGGCGGCGACCTAACCTAACCTAACCTAACCTAACCTAACCTAACCTAACCTAACCTAACCTAACCTAACCTAACCTAACCTAACCTAACCTAACCTAACCTAACCTAACCTAACCTAACCTAACCTAACCTAACCTAACCTAACCTAACCTAACCTAACCTAACCTAACCTAACCTAACCTTTTTTTTTCTTTGTTTTAGTCGGAGAAAATGCTTCTCTGCACTGGCATGGGGCCTCGAGAGGAACGTGAGACACCCCATGCACTGTCCGGGGCTGGAACCCATATGTCCCCACCCGCCCCCCCGTGGGGGAAACGGGTGAGTAAGGACATACGGGCCCGACCCGGTAAAAGAACCGACACCTTCCTTCCTAGCGCAGCGCGGCGCCACGGTACCGTGCGGATACGCCCCGCGGACGCCGCAACGCTACGGACCCAGCTTTACCTGGGTCCCCTGCCCCAGGGGAGCAGCCTGGTAGGTTCAGGCTGCTCCCAAACGGGAGGAGGGCTGGTGCAATGCAGCCTAGTGCTCCTCAACACTAGGCCGCGGCCCTCCTAGGGGGGGAGGAGGTTTCCCTCGTCCCCCCCCTCCGCTTCTTCCCTGTGTGGGACCGCGGCCCCACTCGTGAGGCCGCGGTCCCACACAGGGAACACCACCAACCTGCTGCGAGCCACGCCTGAGCGCAGGAGCGCAAGTCGGCCCCGATCTTGCGGGAGGAGGGCGGCGCTTTACCGCCGCCCTCGACCCTCCCTCCGCCGGTTGCCCGGCCCCGCCCTCACTGGCGACCTCTACCCGCTCTCGAGGGAGGAGGACGGCTTTGGTGCCATCCTCGACTCCCCCCCCTCCGCCGGTTGCCCGGCCTCGTCCGGCATTGCCGGCGACTCCACCGCCTCCATAGCGCCCACCTCAGCCGCAGGCGGGGCCCGCGGCCAGGGGGCCCACTTCATTCTCGTCCTGGGAGGACGACAGCTTCTCCCCCCCATGTGATGGTCATGGGGGAGCCCCGCCTCCCGGCAGACGCCGCAGTCCGCCTTCTCCGCCCGGCACTCGGCAGCCTTGTGCCCAGGGGCACCACACCTAAAACACAGCGTGCCACGGCTGGCCTCCGAGCTACAACCGTAGCTCAGGTGGCCCACGCCGTAGCACCTGTAACACCGTGTGGGGCCCCCGTCCAGAGCCTCTACACCCACCCTCGCCCAATCCAGCACAACGCCGGACTTTCCCACCAGAAACCTCGCCGCCGCGACCGGCAGCCGGACCACAACGGAGCGTCTCCCCGACGGTCCGGTCCGGATCGGCCCCACGGTCACCTGTTCCCGGCCACAGTGCGCCTGCGCCCCCCATGCCACCGCCTCCTGTATCTCCCCGCCTCGTACTCCACGTCCGGGTTTAGGCCTGTGAGCCGGATCGCGGCCATCCGACACGGCCTGCCAACCACCACGCCCTCCGGGACCACCTCGCGGAGCTTGTCCGCAAGGGCGTCGGCCAGGGGTCCGCTGGAGTCGGAGTCTCCCGGAACCTCCAAAATCCTTCCTCCCGCCGCGGTGCGCAGCATCCGCACACCTTGGGCCAGCCCAATTTTCGGCAGGTCCAGCCTCCTCATGGCCTCAGCCATGGCCGAGGCGTATGTCACGCCCTTTGCTGCCGCCTCCGGCTTTATTGTGACGGTCACTGCCGAGGACCGCGGCGCCTCCAGCTTAGGGGGGGGTCTAGCGCGCTCCGCCCTCTTCGCCCCGTTTCCGCCCGTCCGCGTGGCCTGGTCGGCCACGGCCTCAGTCTTTCTGGCCCTACGCCTGGCCGCCTTCGAGGCGACAGTCCGCCATCCGCCCCGGGCCGGCACCGATCCCGCCGGTGGGTCCCCCAGGGGGGCGTCGGGAACGCCACGGGTACCAGCAGCTACTCCGGCGTAACTAGCCCCACCATCACTCGCCAGCGGCGGTCCCCTAGGAGGGGGGTCAACTGGGAGGCGACTCTCAATGCTGGCCAGTCGCGCTCCCAGCGACTCCAGCACCTCCTCCTTCAGGGCCTCCAGCATGCCCTGGATTTTCCTCTCCCTATCATCCCGCATCTCGATGCGGAGCCTCGCCATCTCCAGCCGAAGATCCTCATTATCCTTCCGGATCCGGTCGTTCTCCTGCACTTGGGGCTCATTGTACAGGGTCTCAATGGCGATGAAAGCCACGTTGTACCAGTCCCGTAGCTCCGGGTTCTCCCTTAATAGGGCTTTGGGGACTATCGCGTCCAGGCAATTCTGCCCCGCCACCATCACAGCACCCCTGTCGCTAGCCTCCAGCTTTTCCATCAGGTCCCGGACCTCGCTCAGGCTTCTAGGACGCCTTACACCTTTGACGGGTTTTGAGATGGCCAACACCGTCGCCGCCAACGCCTTCTCATCGAGCTCACTGCCGGACTCGTCAGCCTCGCCGTCGGACTCATCACACTCGGTCCATTCCTCCTCCTCCTCCCGCCTTCGCTTCAGCGAAGCAGGGTCAATCTCCATCTGCTCCCCCTCGGCCGCCCGGTCGGAGCGACCGGCGCCACTGCCACCGGGCACCGCCGGCTCCACGCCGCTCGAGCCATTAGCCCGAGCGGACGCTTCCCCGGACGCGTCCCCGGCCATCCCGTCCCTCCCGGACACTCCACGCACCCCGCCCCTCTTGGGCAAACTCCCACCAGCACCAGTAACATTCACCACAGCGGGAGCCTGGTCACGCGCTCCCGCAGGGTCTTCGGTAATCCATTTCTCACCCGAGGTCCCGGATAACCTCGAGCGCCGGGCGCCAGCCGGATCACATGGCATAATCACCTTCTTATTACTGGACATTTTCATAGGAAGGGGGGGGTTAGCAATTTCGGGGTTGCAATCAGGGGGTGGGCTGTTAGCCGCCCACCAACCCGTCCGAGAACGGGCGCCCGTCGCCGCGCCCCGCAACGACGGCACCTTTGCCTGAAGCAGCGCCCAGAAGGGGCGCTGAACTACCCCGAACCCACCCCGTGTAACGACGCCCAGAAGGGGCGCCGACTACCCCAAATCCCCCCCATGTGACGACGCCCAGAAGGGGCGCCGTCAAAACTCCCCTCAAAGCCGCTCAGGAGTGAGCGGCGAGCGTGCGACCCAGAGTGGGCCGCACGTGGAGATCCCCCCCGCAGGTCAGAGTGACCCGCTGTGCGGTCCAGAAGGGACGCGCGTTGAAGGGGGTGCGATGCCCAGAAGGGGCACCACCTACTTTATTCGACGCCCAGAAGGGACGCCAGGGATTAGCATAAAGCCCCTTGTCCCACGCTGAACGTGGGCCGAGAGGCCTTACCCCAGGGTGCACCACGAGGAGGTTCCCAAATTTGCACCCCAACCTAACCTAACCTAACCTAACCTAACCTAACCTAACCTAACCTAACCTAACCTAACCTAACCTAACCTAACCTAACCTAACCTAACCTAACCTAACCTAACCTAACCTAACCTAACCTAACCTAACCTAACCTAACCTAACCTAACCTAACCTAACCTAACCTAACCTAACCTAACCTAACCTAACCTAACCTAACCTAACCTAACCTAACCTAACCTAACCTAACCTAACCTAACCTAACCTAACCTAACCTAACCTAACCTAACCTAACCTTTTTTCTTTGTTTTAGTCGGAGAAAATGCTTCTCTGCACTGGCATGGGGCCTCGAGGGGAGAGTGAGAACCCCATGCACTGTCCGGGGCTGGAACCCATATGTCCCCACCCGCCCCCCCGTAGGGGAAACGGGTGAGTAAGGACATACGGGCCCGACCCGGTAAAAGAACCGACATCTGCCGCCTGTAGCATAGAGAGGCGCCGCGGTTCCGTGTTAATACGCCCCGCTGGGCGCCTCATGCTGTGGACCCAGTTATACCTGGGTCCCCTGCACCACCGGGAGCGGACTGGCAGATACAGTCCGCTCCCCAAACGGGAGGAGGGCTTGTGCAATGCAGCCTAGCACTCCCCATACTAGGCCGCGGCCCTCCTAAGGGGGGGAGGGGGTTTCCCCCGACCCCCCCCTCCGCTACTTCCCCGCGAGCGCGCGGGGAATGTCGGCTACGGAGCAGCCTGCGCCAGAGCGCAGGAGCCCAAGCCGGCCCTCGGAGCCGTGAGGCTCGGGTGGGGACCCAGGGTCCCCCTTCGGCAAATTGCCGGTTATCGGGCTCGCCCGGACTAGTCCGGCGAGTCCGCCCTCGGTGCGGGCGTAACGCCCTCCTTGGCCGCGGGCTCCTCCCGCGGCCAAGGGCTCACTGAGCCGTGAGGCTCATGGGAGGAGAGCGGCGTTGGTGCCGCCCTCGACCCCCCCTCATGTGTGGTGGAGGAAGTCGGCTTTTGTGCCGACCTCGACTCCCCCTCCGTTGCCGGTTGCCCGGCCTCGTCCGTCGCCTTTACCAGCGACCCCGCCTCCGCCTCCATGGGCAGGACGCCCGTTCCGGCCACAGGTGGAGCCCGCGGATAGGGGGCCCACTTCCTCCTTGTCGCTGGAGGACGACACCTCCGTCCCCCCATATGGTGGTCGTGTGGGAGCCCCGCCTCCCGACACACGCCACAGACCGCCCTCTCCGCAACACAATCGGCCACCCTGTGCCCGGGGGCGCCGCACCGGAAGCACAGCGCGCCACGCTGGACCACCGAGTCACACGTGTAACTCACGTGGCCCAGCCCGTAGCACGCGTAGCAACGGGTGGGGCGCCTCTCCAGGAGCTCCACCCGGACGGTTGCCCAGTCGAAGTCGACCTCCCCCTGTTCCACCATACGTTTCGCGGCATCCACCGGGAGCCGGACCATCACGGAGCACCGGCCCAACGGTCCGGTCCTTACCGGCCCCACGGTCACCCGCCCCACCTCACAACCCACTCCATTCGCGATCGCGCGACCAATACCCCCCCCTTCGATCGGCATGTCAGGGTTGATTCCCACCAACCGGATTTCGGCCGTTTTGGACGGTCGGCCCACCACCACGTCCCTCGGCATGACCTCGCGGAGCCGTTCCGCCAGAGCATCGGCCCGGGGGCCGCTGGACGTGCCTGGAATCTCCAGCATGCGTCCCCCCGCCGCGGTCTGTCTCACCCGGATGCCGCCATCCCCCGTCACCCCCTCCAGGTCGATTCGCCCCATTGCCTCTCTCATCACTGAGGCATATGTCATGCCCTTAGCAGCCGCCTCCGGCCCGATCGTCACAGTGACCGCAGACGATCGCGGCAGCTCCAGTTGCGCCACAGGGGCGACCCTCCTCGGCGCATTACCCTCCACCTGTGAGGCTGGGGCAGCCGAAGCCGCGGCCCTCCTGGCCCTACCCCTTGCCTTTCTCGGGGCAGCCGTCGTCCACCCGACCGGCGGAACGGTCGGCGGCTTTACTCCCAGAGCCTTCGGGGGAGCGCCTGGGGCGCCATGGGAACCGGCCGCCACCCTGGCGTAGCTCACCCCTGCTCCTCCAACATTCCGCGCTAGCGGCGGCCCTCCGGGGGGCTCAGCTGGGAGGCGCCTCTCGATATTATCGAGGCGCCCTCCCAGCGACTCCAGCACGTCTCTCTTCAGAGAGTCCAATAGTCCCTCCACGCTAGTCGGGGGGGGAGGAGGGGGAGGGGGGGGGGACCGTACAGCGTCCCTCAGCTCCGCGACCTCCCGCCTCAATGCAACGACCTCCGCCTCTAGGTTGGCTCTCCTCCTCTTAAACTCCTTCCGCGCCTCCAACTCTCTCACCTCCATCTGCTCCGCCACCATTAGCACATGCTCTAAATTGAGGGACACCTTTCCGCGGATCTTACTGTCGCAAGCCCCCACCGTCTTGGCGATCCTGCCGACACTTCTTGTCAAGTGCGGCACCAGATCCTCGAACCTCCACCTAGGCATTTCTTTGCGGATCCTATCCGCATCATTGGTGCGACTCCCCAGACCCTTCTTCGCCGCAGGAGCGCCCTCGCCCTCGCCTGAGCCCGATCCACTGGGGCTGACAGCAGCATCCTTCAACGCTCGCTTGCGCGTCTCCTCCTCTATCCCCTCCTTGGCAAGCCCGCTCTTCGCTCGCTCCAACTCGGCCGCACGGTCAATGCGACCGCCGCCACTACCTCCGGGCACCGCCGGGTCCACGCCGCCCGAGCCATTAGCCCGAGCGGACGCTTTCCCGGACGCGTCCCCGGCCTCTCCGCCCTTCCCGGGCCCAACACCAACCCCGCCCCTCCTGGGCAACTCCCCGCTCCGAGCACCAGTAATATTTACCGATGCAGGAGCCTGGTCTCGAACCCCTGCATGGTCTTCGGTAACTAACTTCTCACACGGAGCCCCGGGTAGCTCCGTGCGCCGGGCGCCAGCCGGATCGCATGGCAAATCCAATTTCCTTAACTTGCCTTTCATGATATTGTGGAAGTTAAGGCTTGCCAACCCTTTTTTGGTCGCTAGGGGGTGGGCTGTCTGCCGCCCACCAACCCATCCGAAGATGGGCGCCCGTCGCCGCGCCCCGCAACGACGGCACCTTTGCAATGAAGCGACGCCCAGAAGGGGCGCCGAACTACCCCGAAACCCTCCCCGTGTAACGACGCCCAGAAGGGGCGCCGACTACCCCAAACCCCCCCGTGTTACAGCGCCCAGAAGGGGCGCCGACTACCCCAAACCCCCCCCAAGTGACGACGCCCAGAAGGGGCGCCGTCGAAACTCCCCTCAAAGCCGCTCTGGAGTGAGCGGCGAGCGTGCGACCCAGAGTGGGCCGCACGTGGAGATCCCCCCCGCAGGTCCGAGTGACCCGCTGTGCGGTCCAGAAGGGACGCGCGTTGAAGGGGGTGCGATGCCCAGAAGGGGCACCACCTACTTTATTCGGCGCCCAGAAGGGACGCCAGGGATTAGCATAAGGCCCCTTGTCCCACGCTGAACGTGGGCCGAGAGGCCTTACCCCAGGGTGCACCACGAGGAGGTTCCCAAATTTGCACCCCTAAAAGGAGATAACTCCCTCAAAAGGGGAGTCTATGCACCTCACACAGACTCCCCTTTTCCCTCTGCAGTCGGTGGTGTCCCTATCTAGGGACACCACCGAGTGCTGCCACTACCCCTCAGGCTTCTCCTCTCGGGCTTTTACGTGGCGCCACAACCCCTCAGGCTTTCCTCTCGGGCTTTTATGTGGCCTACGGCTAGTCCGAGTCGTACACCTCCGACTCCGAGGACTGCCTACGCGACCGCGCTTGAGACGGAGCGATCGTCGAGTCCGACGACGCGTCTTCCGCCTCCACCTCTTCAACCTCCCCCAACTCTTCCCCCGGGTCTCTCCCTGTACCTCTCGCCGGAGAGGCATTGGGGTTAGAGGATGGGGAAGGTTGCGTCGAGAGAGGGGCCTCTGCCTCCTCCATCTCGACCTCCACCGGTTCGGTCCGTCTCAGCGCGTCGACCATCGCTGCTGTGCGCGCTGTGGGGCTAACCCGCACCCTCCTTAGAGGGGGGACGCACGCCCGGCTCCCCATGACATGGCCCGTAGGCCTCCCTCTTTCCGCGCAGACTGCGCAACTCGGCACGGCCTGCGAGCACTCCGCTGCTTTGTGGCCCGGAAGGCCACAGCGAAAGCAGACGAGGCTGCGATCTTCCTCAGAGGGACACCTCGCCCTGGTGTGACCCACGCCCATGCACCTAAAACAGCGCAACGGGCGCGGGTCGAGGAGCGTTACTGGGGCTGACAGCCAGCCCACCAGCAACCTCTTCGCCGCCACAATTGTTCGGGCCGCCTTAACTGGGCAGCGCACCAGAACGGATGTGGAGCCGCCGGGGCCAGCCCGTGGTAAACCTAACCTAACCTAACCTAACCTAACCTAACCTAACCTAACCTAACCTAACCTAACCTAACCTAACCTAACCTAACCTAACCTAACCTAACCTAACCTAACCTAACCTAACCTAACCTAACCTAACCTAACCTAACCTAACCTAACCTAACCTAACCTAACCTAACCTAACCTAACCTAACCTAACCTAACCTAACCTAACCTAACCTAACCTAACCTAACCTAACCTAACCTAACCTAACCTAACCTAACCTAACCTAACCTAACCTAACCTAACCTAACCTAACCTAACCTAACCTAACCTAACCTAACCTAACCTAACCTAACCTAACCTAACCTAACCTAACCTAACCTAACCTAACCTAACCTAACCTAACCTAACCTAACCTAACCTAACCTAACCTAACCTAACCTTTTTTTTTTTTTTTTTTTTAGAGTGGAGGAAATGTCATTACGCACGTGCATGGGACTCTCCCCCCCCCTCCCGCTCCCCCGTCCGGCCTAAAAGCGGCCTCGACGGGGGTTCGGGAGGAAGGGGGCATACCCACTAAAACCTCCACTGCTCTCCAGCAGGACCCGGGGGAAAGTCGGGACGGGACCGGCACTAGGCACTCTGCCGCCCCGACTCTCTGGGCCATTGGTTCAGGAGAACCCCCGAACCGAATGCACCCCTTGTGCAACGAGGCCCTATGAGGCCGCCCTCTCAGGATTCGACTCCGACAGCTAACAGCTGTCGAAGTCGAAGTCTGCCTCGTTGCAGCTGCTGGAGAGGCAGCTGTGCGGTGGTCTGAGCGCTTGCCGCATCCACGAACCCGTCGCCATCGCTCGGCCCGGTACCTCTCTCGCGAGAGGCATTGGGGCCTAGGATGGGAGAGCTCACGATCTCCTCACGCCTGGACGTTGGGGCCGGACTCGCACCTGGGGTCACAGCCTCCGCCATCTCGGCCTCCTCGACGATGGCCGCTGGTAGCGGCTCCCGTGTTTCGGCATCCGCCCGGACGCCATGGGGAGCGCGACCTCTCACCCTTTTCAGGGGAGGGTCACACCTCCTACTCCCCATGACATGGCCATGGGCTCTGCCTGCGTCTTCGCATACTGCGCAGACCGGTACTGCCACCGCACACGCCTCCGCCTTGTGGCCGGGCATGGCGCAGCGGAAGCAGATCCCGCCGCGGTCCACGCTCGACTCGCACCTCGCCCGTGTATGACCGACGCCCATGCACCGGAAGCAGCGCAATGGGCGTCGGTCAAGCACGGTCACAGCGGCCATGGTCCAGAGGACCGGCAGCCTCCTCTGCTGGCTCAGCGCCCTAGCCGCCACAATAGGGCAGCGCACCAGCGCCGAGTAGGAATTGCTGGGGCCAGCCCGCAAGACCCCAACCTTCACCCGCTCTGTGGAGCATCCCCCCTTCAGGGACACCGCCTCGGCGATGTCTTGGGTCGTGACGGTGTCGTCCAGGCCCGAGACGCGGAGATCCGCGCACTTCTCGGGCCGGACGACCGTCACGACGTCACCAACCTCGGCTCTCAGCCGTTCGGCAAATCGGTCAGCCGCTGCCGCACTGTCCGCCCCGGGGATCTCGAATAACCGAGCCCCGCACTGCGCAGTGCGCGAGCGGACCCCGAACCCTATGCCGACGTCCGCGAACGAGATACGCTCGCGCGCCCGTTTTATGACGTTGGCGTAGGTCACGCCGCCGTCTACCGCCTCCGGGGTAAGCCGGATTACCACAGCTGCCGTGCTGGGTCTTTTAAGCCGCATTTGCCTCCGGTTGGTGGGGGGCAGCCTCTGGGGGGCAGGCGCGCGAGCGGTATTCACCGGGGGCGGCCCGCGTCTTCCTCTGCGCCTCCGCCGACGGCGGCTCGCCGTCGTCCCTTCCCCGTCCCCAACAGGGGGAGCCGGGGCCCGACTGGTGGTCGGTCGGGCGGGTGGGGGTGGTGGCCTAGCAGGTGGGCTGCCTGTCATCCAGGCTGGCGTGCGGGGAGCACTAGGCGTACGCCCTGGTGCTGGCGCCGGGAGGGCGGGGAATTCGTCCCTGCTACCTCTCCCTCGCTCTGACACCGAGGGCAGACGCGCCGGCTGAGGCCGTGTGGACAGCCTTGTCTCCAGTCGGTCAATTCGGTCGTGGACCGAATCAATGGTGCTGGTCAGGGCGGACTGCATCTCCCGCACGCAGCCCGCCAACGCAACCAAATCCGGCACAGGGGGAGCAGCGGGGGCCACCTCACTCTGGGGCGGCACTCTCCCTTGGCTCACCACCTTTCGAAGGGCCTCGACCTCAGCCTTGAGGGAGTCCACCTCTTTCCGAAGATTGCGGTTCTGGCTCTCCAGGCGGACCGCTTCATCCTCCGGGCATCTGGAGGAGAGGTTTGACACCGCACGCCTCAAGTTGTCGGTAGCCATGTTGATGGTCCTCTGCAAGGTACCCTTGATGTGTCCAGACCTCCTGGACACATCTCGGATTACCTGCATATAGAGGGCGGCTTTCCGCGTCACCTCGTCTATTGTGGGGCCGTTCCCGTCCGCTCTCCACGGAATGGGATCCCCACTATGCACCTCCTCCGGCGACCGCGACCGCGATCGTCCAGCCTCGGCAGCGCTGGCGACCAGGCGCTCGTTCGCCCTTGGCGCGCGCTTCTCCCTGCTGGGACCTGGCTGGCTGCCTGGTTTGGCTGCAGCCCCCTCTTCCCGCACGCGGGCCCCCCGACGACGAAGCTCATCGTCGCGCCGCGTTTCCTCCGCAAGTTCGGCGTCGGTAAGGGCGTCCAGCCTCGCCAACTCCTTTCTCCGCGCACTCTCAAACGACGACGTCCCAGGCTTGGAAGCCGGACGTCCACCCAAGAAACCACGACCTCTACGCGCAGTTCCGATCTTCGGCGCGTTTGACGTCGAAGACTCGCCCTCCGATCCAGCGTCCGAATCGACGATGAACCTCCGCGACCTTTTCCGGCTGCCGCCGCCATGCTTCGAGCCGATTGCAACGGATTCCGTTGCACCCTCGGCTGGAGGTTGTTGGCCGCTGCTTACGACAGCGGCCGGGGTTTTGGAATTATTACTCTTCATTTGGTACCCACGAGAATGGGAACAACTAAATGTCACCCCGCGCAGTGGCCCCATACGCGGGGAACCCTCATACTGCCGGTGGCGGGTGGTTCCGGCAGGTTTTAACGTGACTCTCACGGGATGTTATAGTGTTACCTTCACGCGGCCGGCCGGTTAAGGCAGGCCCTCGCCCCCCTCCCTAGACAGCTCCCCCACAGACGCCTCGAGTGGGATCATTGCCGCCCAGGTCGGGGACTACGATGCTCAGGGGCTGGCGTGAGGCCCCTGGTACACCCCTTTCGGGGTGCTCCCCTTTCCCCCCCATGGTCGCTAGCGGGTGGGCTGTATGCCGCCCACCAACCCGTCCAAAAGACGGGCGCCCGTCGCCGCGTGCCCCAACGACGAAGCCTTTGCCTGAAAGGCGCCCAGAAGGGGCGCCGGACTACCCCATTCCCCCCCGTGTAACGGCGCCCAGAAGGGGCGCCGTCAAAACTCCCCTCAAAGCCGCTCTGGAGTGAGCGGCGAGCGTGCGACCCAGAGTGGGCCGCACGTGGAGATCCCCCCCGCAGGTCAGAGTGACCCGCTGTGCGGTCCAGAAGGGACGCGCGTTGAAGGGGGCGCGATGCCCAGAAGGGGCACCACCTACTTTATTCGGCGCCCAGAAGGGACGCCAGGGATTAGCATAAGGCCCCTTGTCCCACGCTGAACGTGGGCCGAGAGGTCTTACCCCAGGGTGCACCACGAGGAGGTTCCCAAATTTGCACCCCAACCTAACCTAACCTAACCTAACCTAACCTAACCTAACCTAACCTAACCTAACCTAACCTAACCTAACCTAACCTAACCTTTTTTTTTTTTTCTTTGTTTTAGTCGGAGAAAATGCTTCTCTGCACTGGCATGGGGCCTCGAGAGGAACGTGAGACACCCCATGCACTGTCCGGGGCTGGAACCCATATGTCCCCACCCGCCCCCCCGTGGGGGAAACGGGTGAGTAAGGACATACGGGCCCGACCCGGTAAAAGAACCGACACCTTCCTTCCTAGCGCAGCGCGGCGCCACGGTACCGTGCGGATACGCCCCGCGGACGCCGCAACGCTACGGACCCAGCTTTACCTGGGTCCCCTGCCCCAGGGGAGCAGCCTGGTAGGTTCAGGCTGCTCCCAAACGGGAGGAGGGCTGGTGCAATGCAGCCTAGTGCTCCTCAACACTAGGCCGCGGCCCTCCTAGGGGGGGAGGAGGTTTCCCTCGTCCCCCCCCTCCGCTTCTTCCCTGTGTGGGACCGCGGCCCCACTCGTGAGGCCGCGGTCCCACACAGGGAACACCACCAACCTGCTGCGAGCCACGCCTGAGCGCAGGAGCGCAAGTCGGCCCCGATCTTGCGGGAGGAGGGCGGCGCTTTACCGCCGCCCTCGACCCTCCCTCCGCCGGTTGCCCGGCCCCGCCCTCACTGGCGACCTCTACCCGCTCTCGAGGGAGGAGGACGGCTTTGGTGCCATCCTCGACTCCCCCCCCTCCGCCGGTTGCCCGGCCTCGTCCGGCATTGCCGGCGACTCCACCGCCTCCATAGCGCCCACCTCAGCCGCAGGCGGGGCCCGCGGCCAGGGGGCCCACTTCATTCTCGTCCTGGGAGGACGACAGCTTCTCCCCCCCATGTGATGGTCATGGGGGAGCCCCGCCTCCCGGCAGACGCCGCAGTCCGCCTTCTCCGCCCGGCACTCGGCAGCCTTGTGCCCAGGGGCACCACACCTAAAACACAGCGTGCCACGGCTGGCCTCCGAGCTACAACCGTAGCTCAGGTGGCCCACGCCGTAGCACCTGTAACACCGTGTGGGGCCCCCGTCCAGAGCCTCTACACCCACCCTCGCCCAATCCAGCACAACGCCGGACTTTCCCACCAGAAACCTCGCCGCCGCGACCGGCAGCCGGACCACAACGGAGCGTCTCCCCGACGGTCCGGTCCGGATCGGCCCCACGGTCACCTGTTCCCGGCCACAGTGCGCCTGCGCCCCCCATGCCACCGCCTCCTGTATCTCCCCCGCCTCGTACTCCACGTCCGGGTTTAGGCCTGTGAGCCGGATCGCGGCCATCCGACACGGCCTGCCAACCACCACGCCCTCCGGGACCACCTCGCGGAGCTTGTCCGCAAGGGCGTCGGCCAGGGGTCCGCTGGAGTCGGAGTCTCCCGGAACCTCCAAAATCCTTCCTCCCGCCGCGGTGCGCAGCATCCGCACACCTTGGGCCAGCCCAATTTTCGGCAGGTCCAGCCTCCTCATGGCCTCAGCCATGGCCGAGGCGTATGTCACGCCCTTTGCTGCCGCCTCCGGCTTTATTGTGACGGTCACTGCCGAGGACCGCGGCGCCTCCAGCTTAGGGGGGGGTCTAGCGCGCTCCGCCCTCTTCGCCCCGTTTCCGCCCGTCCGCGTGGCCTGGTCGGCCACGGCCTCAGTCTTTCTGGCCCTACGCCTGGCCGCCTTCGAGGCGACAGTCCGCCATCCGCCCCGGGCCGGCACCGATCCCGCCGGTGGGTCCCCCAGGGGGGCGTCGGGAACGCCACGGGTACCAGCAGCTACTCCGGCGTAACTAGCCCCACCATCACTCGCCAGCGGCGGTCCCCTAGGAGGGGGGTCAACTGGGAGGCGACTCTCAATGCTGGCCAGTCGCGCTCCCAGCGACTCCAGCACCTCCTCCTTCAGGGCCTCCAGCATGCCCTGGATTTTCCTCTCCCTATCATCCCGCATCTCGATGCGGAGCCTCGCCATCTCCAGCCGAAGATCCTCATTATCCTTCCGGATCCGGTCGTTCTCCTGCACTTGGGGCTCATTGTACAGGGTCTCAATGGCGATGAAAGCCACGTTGTACCAGTCCCGTAGCTCCGGGTTCTCCCTTAATAGGGCTTTGGGGACTATCGCGTCCAGGCAATTCTGCCCCGCCACCATCACAGCACCCCTGTCGCTAGCCTCCAGCTTTTCCATCAGGTCCCGGACCTCGCTCAGGCTTCTAGGACGCCTTACACCTTTGACGGGTTTTGAGATGGCCAACACCGTCGCCGCCAACGCCTTCTCATCGAGCTCACTGCCGGACTCGTCAGCCTCGCCGTCGGACTCATCACACTCGGTCCATTCCTCCTCCTCCTCCCGCCTTCGCTTCAGCGAAGCAGGGTCAATCTCCATCTGCTCCCCCTCGGCCGCCCGGTCGGAGCGACCGGCGCCACTGCCACCGGGCACCGCCGGCTCCACGCCGCTCGAGCCATTAGCCCGAGCGGACGCTTCCCCGGACGCGTCCCCGGCCATCCCGTCCCTCCCGGACACTCCACGCACCCCGCCCCTCTTGGGCAAACTCCCACCAGCACCAGTAACATTCACCACAGCGGGAGCCTGGTCACGCGCTCCCGCAGGGTCTTCGGTAATCCATTTCTCACCCGAGGTCCCGGATAACCTCGAGCGCCGGGCGCCAGCCGGATCACATGGCATAATCACCTTCTTATTACTGGACATTTTCATAGGAAGGGGGGGGTTAGCAATTTCGGGGTTGCAATCCCCCTGGTCGCTAGGGGGTGGGCTGTTAGCCGCCCACCAACCCGTCCGAGAACGGGCGCCCGTCGCCGCGCCCCGCAACGACGGCACCTTTGCCTGAAGCAGCGCCCAGAAGGGGCGCTGAACTACCCCGAACCCACCCCGTGTAACGACGCCCAGAAGGGGCGCCGACTACCCCAAATCCCCCCCATGTGACGACGCCCAGAAGGGGCGCCGTCAAAACTCCCCTCAAAGCCGCTCAGGAGTGAGCGGCGAGCGTGCGACCCAGAGTGGGCCGCACGTGGAGATCCCCCCCGCAGGTCAGAGTGACCCGCTGTGCGGTCCAGAAGGGACGCGCGTTGAAGGGGGTGCGATGCCCAGAAGGGGCACCACCTACTTTATTCGACGCCCAGAAGGGACGCCAGGGATTAGCATAAAGCCCCTTGTCCCACGCTGAACGTGGGCCGAGAGGCCTTACCCCAGGGTGCACCACGAGGAGGTTCCCAAATTTGCACCCCTAAAGGAGGTAACTCCCTAAAAGGGGAATCTATGCACTACACATAGAAACCCCTTTTCCCTCCGCAGTCGGTGGCGCCCCCAACCGGGGACTCCACCGAGTGCTGCCACTACCCCTCAGGCTAACACCTCTCGGGCTTTTACGTGGCGCCACAACCCCTCAGGCTCTCCTCTCGGGCTTTTATGTGGCCGGGCTAGTCCGAGTCGTACACCACCGACTCCGAGGACTGCCTACGCGCTTGAGACGGCCGGATCGTGTCATCCGACGACGCATCGTCCGCCTCTCCCTCTTGTACACCCTCTCGGTCCGACCCCTGGTCTCTCCCTGTACCTCTCTCTGGAGAGGCATTGGGGTTAGAGGATGGGGGGGGCTGGGTCGAGAGCGGGGCCTCTGCCTCCTGCATCTCGACCTCCACGGTATCTGTCCGTCTCAACGCGTCAACCAGCGCTGCCGTGCGCGCCGTAGGGCTGCCCCGCACCCTCCTTGGAGGGGGGGCGCACGCCCGGCTCCCCATAATGTGGCCCGCCGGCCTCTCCCTGTCCGCGCAGACTGCGCAGTGCAGCGCCGCCTGCGGGCACTCCGCTGCTTTATGCCCCGGGAGTCCGCAGCGGAAACACAATCCACTGCGGTCCACCTCCGAAACACATCGCGCCCTGGTGTGACCCACGCCCATGCACTTATAACAGCGCAGGGGGCGCGAGTCAAGCAGGGTCACCGGGACCGAGAGCCAGCCCACCAGCATTTTTCGTGCTGCCACCAGCTTTTGCGCAGCCTTGACGGGGCAGCGCACCACGAAAGAGTGGGTGCCTCCGGGACCAGGCCGCGGCGCTCCCACCTTCACCTGCCCCACCGGGCAGCCTCCACTCGCCGACACAACTTCAGCAATTTCGTCGGTGGTGACGGAGTCGTCTAGGCCCGACACGCGCAGACTCGCGCACTTTTCAGGCCTGGCCACCGTCGCCACATCCTGCACGACCCCTCGTAGCTGAGTGGCCAAGCGGTCTGCAGCTTCCCCTGTGTTCGCGCCCGCGATCTGAAAAAGGCGGGCGCCCGTCACCGCCGTCCGGATCGTAAGACCGGACGCGATGCCACAATCGGCCAGCGAAATGGCACCTTTGGCCCTCCGGATGACGTCGGAGTAGGTCACCCCACTCTCAATCGCGTCTGCCGTCAGTGAGACGACGACCGCCGTTGAGCGGGGCCGCTTAAGCCGCCTCCTTCTAGGCCTGCTCTGCGCCGGTGGGGCAGGCTGGGTGGGGGGCACTCCTCGGGGTGCAGTAGGAGCGTCTGCCGCTCTGCCTCTCCTCCTACGGCGAGGGGCCGTCGTTTGCGTGACGGGGGGCGTCGGGGCCCAGCTGACGGACGGCTGGGGTGGGGCGACGAGGGAGTTCGTCGCCACCGCTGGCGCTGGGAGAGGTGGGAACTCCTCCCCTCTCCTTGCCGCTAAGGGCGGACGCGTCCTCTCAGGCGTGGCGGCGGATTTGCCTGCCTCCATCCTGTCTAAACGGGCGTTCAGCGCCCCGATTGAGCTGAGGAATAAGCTCCTCAGCTCAATCATGGCGTCGGAACCAACGCCCATCTCAGTCCGGGTAGGGGGAGCGTGTGACGGCCCCGCGCGTGGGGAGGACGCTCTGACCTCGGTTTTGAGGGCCACAAGTTCTGCCCGCAGCACCTCCACCTCGCTCTGGAGCCGAGAGTTGGCGAGGGCCAGCCGCTCCACCTCGTCGGACCTGCAGCGCGATGCCAAATTGGCCAACGCGCGCTGCAGTGTGTCCGCGGCGACGTTCAGGTCGCGCTGGCAAGTGCCCTTGAGGTGTCCAGACCTCCTGGACACCTCGCGAATGGTCTGCGCGCTCGCCAGGCCCCTCTCCTGGACCTCATCGGCTGACAGCCCGGTAGGTCCCGCGCACCAGGGGATCTGGTCATCCACCGGAGTGGGCACTGTTCGGGCCCCCCTATTTTCGGTCGCCTTATTGGCGCGGGCGGCATTGCGCTCCGCTTGCGCCTTGCGAACCCCTCGCATCCTTTCGATGAGCTGCTCACCGGCTCTCCTAAAGCCCTCCTCATTGGCTTTCAGGCCATGCACACGAGCCTTCTCCTCCGACGCCAGAACGTCTCGGCGGAGCTCCTCGTAGGAGTTAAGCTCCTCCGCCAGATCACCATCCATGTCGTCGTCGAGCTGCGAGAGCTCCTCTCCTCGACGACGCTCCTCCTCACTAGCAGCAGGTCTGGGCAAGGTGTTGCGCCCAGTCTTGCTTCCACGACCTCTCCGCCCCGTACCTATCTTCGGCGGGTTCGAGGTCGTCGACTCATACCCCGACAGGTTATCGGAGTCGACTTCCTCAGCGGTCCGCGACCTCTTCCGGCTGTCGCTAGCCCCACCATCCACGGCATACCTAGTACAAGGCTCTGCCGTGGCGTCAGAAAATTGGGTTTGTTGTGATTCCATATTTGATCCCACGAGTATGGGGCAAAAACGGACCACCCGCGCAGAGGCCCCTGTACGCGGGCTACCCTAGGTACTCCAGAGGTCGGGTGGTATCTGGAGGTTTGTGACAGGTTTTCTCCCGGGTTTTATAGTCTTGCCTGACGCGGCCGGCCGGTGAAGGCAGGCCCTCGGTCCCCTCCCCAACAGCTCCCCCACAGACGCCTCGAGTGGGCTCATCGCTGTCGGTTCGGGGATTACGATGCTCAGGGGCTGGCGTGAGGCCCCTGGTACACCCCTTTCGGGGTGCTCCCCTTTCCCCCCCATGGTCGCTAGCGGGTGGGCTGTATAGCCGCCCACCAACCCGTCCTGAAGACGGGCGCCCGTCGCCGCGTGCCCCAACGACGAAGCCTTTGCATGGCGCGGCACCCAGAAGGGGTGCCGGAAAAGCTCCCCTCAAAGCCGCTCTGGAGTGAGCGGCGAGCGTGCGACCCAGAGTGGGCCGCACGTGGAGATCCCCCCCGCAGGTCCGAGTGACCCGCTGTGCGGTCCAGAAGGGACGCGCGTTGAAGGGGGTGCGATGCCCAGAAGGGGCACCACCTACTTTATTCGACGCCCAGAAGGGGCGCCAGGGATTAGCATAAGGCCCCTTGTCCCACGCTGAACGTGGGCCGAGAGGCCTTACCCCAGGGTGCACCACGAGGAGGTTCCCAAATTTGCACCCCAACCTAACCTAACCTAACCTAACCTAACCTAACCTAACCTAACCTAACCTAACCTAACCTAACCTAACCTAACCTAACCTAACCTAACCTAACCTAACCTAACCTAACCTAACCTAACCTAACCTAACCTAACCTAACCTAACCTAACCTAACCTAACCTAACCTAACCTAACCTAACCTAACCTAACCTAACCTAACCTAACCTAACCTAACCTAACCTAACCTAACCTAACCTAACCTAACCTAACCTAACCTAACCTAACCTAACCTAACCTAACCTAACCTAACCTAACCTTTTTTTTTTTTTTTTTTTTTTTTTAGAGTGGAGGAAATGTCATTACGCACGTGCATGGGACTCTCCCCCCAACTCCCGCTCCCCCGTCCAGGCCAAAACGGCCTCGACGGGGGTTCGGGAGGAGGGGGGCATACCCACTAAAACCTCCACTGCTCTCCAGCAGGACCCGGGGGAAAGTCGGGACGGGACCGGCCATAGGCACTCAGCCGCCCCGACTCTCTGGGCCATTGGTTACAAGGGAACCCCCGAACCGAATGCACCCCTTGTGCAACGAGGCCCTATGAGGCCGCCCTCTCAGGATTCGACTCCGACAGCTAATAGCTGTCGAAGTCGAAGTCTGCCTCGTTGCAGCTGCTGGAGAGGCGGCTGTGCGCTCGGGTGGTATGAGCGCTTGCCGCATCCTCGAACTCGTCACCATCGCTCGGCCCGGTACCTCTCTCGCGAGAGGCATTGGGGCCTAGGATGGGAGAGTTCACCGTCTCCTCGCGCCTGGACGTTGGGGCCGGACTCGCACCTGGGGTCGCAGCCTCCGCCATCTCGGCCTCCTCGACGATGGCCGCTGGTAGCGGCTCCCGCGTTTCGGCATCCGCCCGGACGTCATGGGGAGCGCGATCTCTCACCCTCTTCAGGGGAGGATCACACCTCCTGCTCCCCATGACGTGGCCATGGGCTCTGCCCGCGTCATCGCATACCGCGCAGAACGGTTCGGCTGCACATGTTGCCGCCTTGTGACCAGGTAGGCCACACCGGAAGCAAATCCCGCTCCTGTCCACCGACGCCTGGCACCTCGCCCGCGTGTGGCCGACGCCCATACACCGAAAGCAGCGCAATGGGCGCCGGTCGAGAACCGTCACTGTGGCTGACGTCCACAACAGCGAGATCCTCCTCGCTTGGCTCAGTGCCCGGGCGGCCACAATGGGGCAGCGCACTAGGGCTGAAAAGGAGCCGTTGGGGCCGGGTCGCAACACCCCAACCTTTACCCTCTCTCGGGAGCAGCCTCCCCTCCTAGAGACGGCTTCCTCTATGTCGGGGGCCGTGATGGTGTCGTCGAAGCCCGAGAGGCGGATATCCGCGCACTTCTCGGGCCTGACGACCGTCACCACGTCGCCCACCTCCGACCTCAAACGCTCGGCAAGGCGATCAGCGGCCTCTCCGCTGTTCACGCCTGGGACCTCGAAAAGTCGGGCTCCACTCTGCGCAACGCGCGTACGGAACCCGAACCCTATCCCGACCTCCTCGAGCGCGATCTTCTCGCGCGCCCGCTTGATGACGTCTGGGTACGTCACGCCCCATTCGACCGCCTCCGGGGTCAGCTGAATGACCACAGCTGTCGAGCCGGGTCTTTTCAGCCTCATCCTCCGGCGGTTAGCGGGGGGCACCCTCTGGGGGGCTGGCGCGCGGGCAGAATCCGCTGCAAGCGGCGGCCCACGTCGTCCGCGGCGTCTCCGTCGACGACGGGTCTCCGTCGTCCCTCCGTCCCTGACAGGGGGAGCCGGGGCCCGGCTGGTGGTCGGCCGGGCGGGTGCGGGTGGCGGCCCGGCAAATGGGCTGCCGTTCATCCACGCCGGCGTGCGGGGAGCACGGGGCGTTGTCTGCTCTGGTGTTGGCGCCGGGAGGGCGGGGAATTCGTCCCTACTGCCTCTCCCTCGCTCTGACACCGAGGGCAGACGCGCCGGCTGGGGCCGTGTGGACAGCCTCGTCTCAAGCCGGTCAATCCGGTCGTGGACCGAATCGATGGTGCCGGTCAGAACGGACTGCATCTCCCGCACGCAGCCTGTCAACGCAGCCAAATCCGGCATAGGGGGAGCAGTGGGGGCCACCTCACTCCGGGGCGGCACTCTCCTTTGGCTCACCACCTGCCGAAGCGACTCAACCTCCGCCTTGAGGGAGTCTACTTCCTTCCGGAGATTGCGGTTCTGGAGCTCCAGGCGGTCCGCTTCCTCATCCGGGCATCTGGAAGAGAGGTTGCCAACCGCTCGCCTCAGGTTGTCGCAGGCCATGTTAAGCGTCCTCTGCATGGTGCCCTTTATGTGTCCGGACCTCCTGGACACATCTCGAATGGCCTGCATATAAAGGGCGGCCTTTTTAATCACTTCGTCCTTTGTGGGGCCGTTCCCGTCCGCCCTCCACGGAACGGGATCCCCACCAAGGACGTCCTCCGACGGCGACCGGCGAGTCATGGACCCAGCGTCGGACAGCCTCGTGGTCTCAGCGGCGCGCGCAACGTGGCGATCCTCCGCCCTTGGTGCACGTTTCTCCCTGCTGGGACCAGGCCTATTCGTGCCTGAACTGTCGGCAGCGGAACCCTCATCCCGCACGCGGATACCGCGACGAACCTCATCGTCGCGCCGCGTCTCCTCCGCGAGCTCAGCGTCCGTCAGGGCGTCGAGCCTCGCCAGCTCCTTCAATCGAGCCTCCTCAAACGACGTCCCAGGTTTGGAGCCTGGACGTCCCCTCGAAAAACCACGGCCCCTGCGTGCCGTGTTAACCTTCGGCGCATTAGACGCCGAAGACTCGTCTCCCGAGTAATCGTCATAGACGATCCTCCGCGACCTCTTCCGGCTGTCGCCGCCGCTCGGTTTTCCACCGGTATTCGAGCCGATCGCAACTGCTGCTGCACCCTCGGCTGGGGGTTGTTGGCCGCTGCTTACGACAGCGGCCGGGGTTTTTTGAATTTGACTCTGCATTGGGTTCCCACGAGTATGAGCACAATAAATCCGTCACCCTGCGCAGAGGCCTCATGCGCAGGGAACCCTCATACTGTCGGTGGCGGGTGGTTCCGACAGGTTTGGCGGGTTTTCTCCCGGGTTTGGCCGGCCGGCAAAGGCAAGCCCTCGCTCCCCTCCCTGAACAGCTACCCCACAGACGCCTCGAGTGGGGATGTTTGCCATCCAGTTCAGGGCTACGACGCTCAGGGGCTGGCGTGAGGCCCCTGGTACACCGCTTTCGCGGTGCTCCCCTCCCCCCCGTGCGACCTGAGAACCTTTAAGAGGCGGCCGTCTTTGAAGCGACGCCCAGAAGGGGCGCCGGACTACCCCATCCCCCCCGTGTAACGACGCCCAGAAGGGGCGCCGTCAAACTCCCCTCAAAGCCGCTCGAGAGTGAGCGGCGAGCGTGCGACCCAGAGTGGGCCGCACGTGGAGATCCCCCCCGCAGGTCAAAGTGACCCGCTGTGCGGTCCAGAAGGGACTCGCGTTGAAGGGGGTGCGATGCCCAGAAGGGGCACCACCTACTTTATTCGGCGCCCAGAAGGGACGCCAGGGATTAGCATAAGGCCCCTTGTCCCACGCTGAACGTGGGCCGAGAGGCCTTACCCCAGGGTGCACCACGAGGAGGTTCCCAAATTTGCACCCCACCTAACCTAACCTAACCTAACCTAACCTAACCTAACCTAACCTAACCTAACCTAACCTAACCTTTTTTTTTTCTTTGTTTTAGTCGGAGAAAATGCTTCTCTGCACTGGCATGAGGCCTCGAGAGGAGTGTGAGACACCCCATGCACTGTCCGGGGCTGGAACCCATATGTCCCCACCCGCCCCCCCGTGGGGGAAACGGGTGAGTAAGGACATACGGGCCCGACCCGGTAAAAGAACCGACACTTACCGTCTGGAGCGTATAGTGGCGCCGCGGTTCCGAGTTACTACGCCCCGCTGGGCGCCACACGCCACGGACCCAGTTGCACCTGGGTCCCCTGCGCCAGGGGGGAGCAGTCCGGTAAGTCCGACTGCTCCCCAGGCGGGTGGAGGGCTTGTGCAATGCAGCCTAGTGCTCCTCTACACTAGGCCGCGGCCCTCCCAAGGGGGGGGAAGAGGGCGACGCTACGTCGCCGCCCTCGACCCCCCCTCCGCCTGCGCAGGAGAGGAGGCGCCAGGGAGTCCTCGCGCAACCTCTCCCTCTACTTCCATGTCCCCGGTGGGGGGGGCTCCCTCTGTCAGCCGGGCTCTCCCCGGGACATCCCGTTTGGGCTTGACACTGGGCGGGTGGCAGCTCCTGCCCCCCATGTGGTGCCCATGTGGCCGCCCCGCCGCCTCACACACCGCGCATCGCGAGGCTTTTGCCACACACTCCGCCGCTTTGTGCCCGCTGGCCCCGCACCTATAGCAGGACCCCGTGCGGTCCACCTCCAGCGGGCATCTCAGTCTCGTGTGGCCGATGCTCATGCACTTGTAGCAGTGCATGGGCACCGGTTCGAGAGCCTCCACTCTTGCCGAGCTCCATCCTACAAGGAGCCTGCCCACCCCCAGGACTTTCTTGGCCGCCGCCATCGGGAGCTTGGCTATGCATGAGCCGCTCCCCCCGGGCCTGAGCGCCACTGCCCCCGCGCGGACGTCGTCTGCTGGGCAGCCCCCTGCCACAGCCAGAGCCTCCGCTACGTCGGCCGGCTGGACGGAATCGTCCAGGCCGACCACTCTGATGTCCGCCCTTTTGCAGGGGCGCGCCACCTTGGCGATCCCCTGCAATTCCACCCTCAGTTTCGCCGCGAGCGCATCAGCCTTCTCGGCCCTCTCCTCGCCCGCCACCTCAAACATCCGGGCGCCTGTCGCGGCGGCGGCGATGCGCACGCCCCCCACAATGCCCAGCTCGGGCAGGTCGATTGCCGCCTTGGCCCTTGCGATGACCTGGGCGTACGTCATTCCCAGGTTCACGGCCTCGGGGAGCAGGGTCAACGTGACCGCCGCCGTTCTCGGGGGTTGGAGAGGGCGCCTCTTCCTTCCTTCCGGCTGGGCCGTCGCCTTGGCCGTCTTAGCAGGCGGGGGGGCGGGCTGGGGAGCGGGTGGGGCCTTCTTCCGGCCTCGTTTGGTCACCTCATTCCAGGCGTCGGCGGCCAACGGGAGGTCCGGGGCGGTACTGGGTCCCGGCCTGGGGTCCTCGTAGGGATTCCCCACGGGGGCGACCATCTCCGCCGCCTTACTGGGCGGCTTCCTCGCGGGCGGCTTTTTCGCGGGCGGGGCCCTCTTGCCCGGCTTCGCCACAGGCGGCGGGGCGGGTCGGGCCGGCGGAGCCTCCTCCCTCCTATCGTCCGCAGCGAGAGGCGGGCGCAGGGGCACGGCCGGGAGCAGCCTGCTCTCCAGCCCCTCGATTCGGGCATTCAGCATGCCGCTGATTTGCGCCACGATGCGGGCCTGAAAGGCCTCGAGGAGCGCCGTCTCCCTGTCCTGCGATGGCGCAGGACGACCCAGAATTGGGGACCTCGTCCGGGCGCTGCGCGGCGTCCGGTCCACTGATGTGCGCCGCATGGCCCTGACCTCGCTCTCGAGGGCCTCGACCCGGCTGTTGAGCCGCGCGTTTTCCTCGCGGAGTCGCCTGGTCTCGTCGTCGACCGTGGTCTCCGCCAGAGCCTCCGCCGCAAGGGAGATGCTGCGGATGTGGGCATGGGCCGCCTTCATCACCGTCCCCTTTAGGTTACGGCTCTTGGTCACCAGATCGGTGAGCCCGTCGACGGCGAAGTTGACTTTCGCGAGGTGGTCCCCAGGGTGGGGCGCCGCCTCCACCTCGGCGGGCGCTTGCTCTGCAGCCCTAGGCGGGACCTGTTCGGTCTGCGACCTCGTGACAGGGGGCGGGGACAGGCCGACGGTCTCCTGGACCCTGTCCACCACCATCTGCGCCTCCTCGACCTCCGCCTCTTCTCCCCTGCGCTTCATCTCCTCGCGCGCCTTCGCCATCCCGACGTAGGCCCCTACGCGCGAGCGGGAGCGGGGTCGCCCACGGCTCGCAGTCGAGATTTTGGAGGGCCCAGTTATCGGCTCCTCCGCCCCCGATGGGTCGGAGTCGGTGCGCTGACGCGACCGCTTCCTGCTGGCCAGGTCGCTCGCCAGTGTAATCGCCTCGAAGGGGTTGGGGATGTTGATGACCGGCCTGACGGTCGCCGACCGGCCTCTCCTGACCGGAGTGGCAGCCCTGGCAGTGGCAGCATCCTCCTCGCGGGCGACTCTCTTCGCATCTTCATATGCCGCCATCTCCTCGGTGCGGCCGGCCCAGCCGGACCCGCTGTCCTCATCCGTCTCCAGGAACTCGGAGCACGTAGTGTCGTCGTCGCTGTCCATTCGACACTTCGTCTCCTGCACCCTACGCAGGTCATCAGTCCATGGGCCCAGCACCTCTAGGGCTTCCCTCATGAACTTCTCCTTGCGGCCCTTGGGCCCCCCCTTGGGTCCAATTTTGGGTTTGGGCTTGGTCTTAGGCCCCCCCTTTGGTTCCGTCTTGGGCCTGGGGTTTGTCTTCCCCCTGCCAACCTTCGAACCGGGCACCGCCGGTTTCACGCCGCGGGAGCCATTAGCCCCCGCGGACGTTTCCCCGGTCGCGTCCCCGGCATGCACTCCGTCCTTCTCGGACCCTACCCTCACTGGTAGCCTCCTGCCGACATCTAAACCGGGCACCGCCGGTTCCGCGAAGGGGGAGCCATTAGCCCCCACCTCCGTTTCCCCGGTCGCGTCCCCGGCATGTTCCACGTCCTTCTCGGACCCTACCCTCACTGGTAGCCTCCTATCGACATCCGAACCGGGCACCGCCGGTTCCACGAAGGGAGAGCCATTAGCCCTCTCCTTCGCTTCACCGGTCGCGTCCCCGGCATGATCTCCGTCCTTCCCGGACCCGTCTCCGTCAGGCAGTTTCGGCTTAGAAGCCCCTCTCCTGCTCGACCCGCCAGAACTGGCCGATCCACTCCTGCGACCCTTCCGCCCGTCGTCAGGCCCACCATCCACGGCAGGCCTAGTACAAGGCCCTGCCGTGGCGTCAGGAAAAGTTAGGGTTAAGTTATTCATGTTGTTCCCACGAGTAAGGGGCAACGTGGACCACCCGCGCAGAGGCCCCTGTACGCGGGCTACCCTACATACGGTTGAGGTCGGGAGGTATCAACCGGTTGATATCGGGTTTTCTCCCGGGGTGCTTTTTGAGACTACCCTTGTCGCGGCCGGCCGGTTAAGGCAGGCCCTCGCCCCCCTCCCTGAACAGCTCCCCCACAGACGCCTCGAGTGGGATCATTGCCGCCCAGGTCGGGGACTACGATGCTCAGGGGCTGGCGTGAGGCCCCTGGTACACCCCTTTCGGGGTGCTCCCCATTCCCCCCCATGGCGCTAGCGGGTGGGCTGTAACGCCGCCCCCCAACCCATCCGAAGACGGGCGCCCGTCGCCGCGTTTCCCAACGACGAAGCCTTTGCTTTCCCCCCCCCCCTTGAAACGACGCCCAGAAGGGGCGCCGGACTACCCCGTTCCCCCCCGTGTAACAGCGCCCAGAAGGGGCGCCGTCAAACTCCCCTCAAAGCCGCTCAGAAGGAGCGGCGAGTGTGCGGCCCAGAGTGGGCACGCACGTGGAGATCCCCCCCGCAGGTCCGAGTGACCCGCTGTGCGGTCCATAGGGGACGCGCGTTGAAGGGGGTGCAGGCCCAGAAGGGGTCCTGCCTGTGCTGGGTTGTTAGCCGGCCAGTCTCAACACACCCTCCTCACATGGAGGAGGGCGTTGAGGCTGCCCGTTTCCAGGGTGCACCACGTGGAGGTCACCCAACTTCGCACCCCAACCTAACCTAACCTAACCTAACCTAACCTAACCTAACCTAACCTAACCTAACCTAACCTAACCTTTTTTTTTTTTTTTTTTTTTTTTTTTTTTTTTTGATTAGACTGGAGGAAATGCATTAGGCATACCCGGGGCCCGCACGTGGGGGCCCGCCCGGGTTATGTGGGACTCTCCCCCCAACTCCCGCTCCCCCGTCCAGGCCCTGCGGCCTCGGCGGGGGTTCGGGAGGAGGGGGGCATACCCACTAAAACCTCCAGTACTCTCCAGCAGGACCCGGGGGAAAGTCGGGACGGGACCGGCCATAGGCATTCAGCCGCCCCGACTCTCTAGGCCATTGGTTCGTTGGAACCCCCGAACCGAATGCACCCCTTATGCAACGAGGCCCCTTGAGGCCGCCCTCTCGGGATTCGACTTCGACAGCTCCTCAGCTGTCGAAGTCGAAGTCTGCCTCGCCGCTGCTGGAGAGGCGGCTCCGCGCTCGGAAGGTGCTATGAGCGCTCGCCGCATCGTCGTACTCGTCCACATCGCTCGGCCCGGTATCTCTCTCGTGAGAGACATTGGGGCCTGGCGCGGGAGAGTTTACCTCATGCCGCCGCTCGGACACTGGGGCTGGAGTCGGACTCGCACATGGGGTCGCGGCCTCCGCCATATCCACCTCCTCTACAATGGCCGCTGGTCGCGGCTCACTCCGCGCGGTCGCAGCTTGGACGCCACGGGAAGCGCGATCTCTCACCCTCTTCAGGGGAGGATCGCACCTCCTGCTTCCCATGACGTGGCCATGAGCTCTGCCCGCGTCCTCACATACGGCGCAAACCGGGGCCGTCACCGTACACGCCGCCGCCTTATGGCCGGGAAGGCCACAGCGGAAGCATATTCCGCTTCTATCCACCGTCGACTCACACCTCGGTCGGGTGTGCCCGACGCCCATGCACCGGAAGCAGCGCAATGGGCGCCGGTCGAGGACAGTCACCACCGCCATCGTCCATAGAAGCGGCATCCTCCGCTGTCGGCTCAACGCCCTGGCGGCCGCGATTGGGCAGCGCACAAGCGCCGAGAACGAGCCGTTGGGGCCCGATCGTAGGGCCCCAACCTTCACCTTCTCCTGGGAGCAGCCTCCCCTCCTGGACACGGCCTCCGCAATGTCCTGAGGCGTGACGGTGTCGTCAAAGTCCGAGACGCGGATGTCCGCGCACTTCTCGGGCCTGACGACAGTCACGACATCCCCAACCTCAGTCCGCAGCCGCTCGGCAAACTTGTCCGCTGCCTCCGCGCTGTCCGCCCCGGGGATTTCGAACAGGCGGGCCCCACTCTGCGCGATGCGCGTTCGGAACCCGGGCCTAATCCCGACGTCTTCAGGCGCTATCCGCTCTCGCGCCCGCTTAATGACGTCGGCGTACGTCACGCCGCTGTCTTCCGCCTCTGGGGTCAGCTGAATGATGACCGCTGTTGAGCCAGGTCGTTTCAGCCTCGGCCTTCTGTTCCTCCCCTTCGAAGCCGCCTGAGCGGGGTTAAGGGGCCCTCCCGGGGGGGCGCGCGCTGCGGGCGGCCCGCGTGGTCCACGGCGTCTTCGCCGTCGGCGAGTCTCCAGTGTCCCTTCCCCGTCCCTGGCAAGGGGAGGCGGGGCCCGGCTGGTGGTCTGCTGGGTAGGTGCAGTCGGAGGGCTGGCGAATGGGTTGCCAGTCGTCGTTTTAGCAGTGCGGGGGGCACGCGGTGCTGTCCACCCTGGTGTTGGCGTCGGGAGGGCGGGGAATTCGTCCCTACTGCCTCTCCCTCGCTCAGACCCCGAAGGCGGCCGTACCCTCTGAGGCTGGGTGCTAAGCCTCGTCTCCAGGCCATCGAGCCGGGTGTTAATGGCCTCGATGGAGCTGGTGAATGCCGACTGGATCTCCCGCAGAAAGCCAGTCAGCGCGGTCATGTCCGGGTTTGAGGAAGGAGGAGCAGCGGGAGGGGGTGCCGCTCTCCGCGGCGGTGAGCCCCTTTTGCTCAACTCCTTCCGAAGCGACTCGACCTCCGCTCGGAGGGAGTCTGCTTCCTTCTGGATCTGGAGGTTCCTGTATTCCAGGAGCTCCGTTTCCTCTGCGAGGCACCTCGACGTCAGGTTGGAAACGGCCCGCTCGATGTTGTAGCAGGCATTGTTGAGGGTCTTCTGCAGCGTCCCCTTTATGTGTCCAGACTTTCTGGACACCTCTCTGATCGCCTGCGTGCACAGAGAGGCCCTCGAGTTTACCTCGTGGGCTGTGAGACCTTGTGGCTCGACACTCCACGGAATCAGGTCCTCTACAGCCTTGTCCAGGACGTCATCGGGAGTCCTGTGAGTCCTGGACTCCACGTCCGCCAGCCGAGCAGTCTCGGCGTCCCGCGCAGCCTTGCGGTCTTTCGCCTTTTGCGCCCGCTCCTCTTGACTGAGGCCTTGCAAGTCCGCGCCCTGTACAACTGCGGACTCCTCCTCCCGCATGCGGATCCGACGAAGTACTTCCTCGTACTTTCGAGTCTCCTCCGCCAATTCAGCGTCCAAATCTGCGTCGACTTGGGCGAGGTCTTCTCTCCGGAGTTGCTCCGCTACGGTGTCAGCTCGATACGTCAAGCGCACACCAGCCGCTCCTCGGCCCCTTCGCGCCGTGCCGATCTTCGGCACATTGGAGCCGGACAGCTCTCCCTCCGAGTAATCGTCTGAGTCGACGATACTCCTCCGCGACCTCTTTCGGCTGTCGCCGCCGCTCGGTTTCCCGCTGTTCGAGCTGATTGCACCGGATCCGCGAACGGAACCCGTTGCACCCTCAGCTGGGGGTTGTTGGCCGCTGCTTACGACAGCGGCCGGGGTTTTGGGTTTTGTGCTCTTCATTTAAGTCCCACGAGTATGGGAACATCTAAGTGTCACCCCGCGCAGTGGCCCCATACGCGGGGAACCCTCATACTGCCGGTGGCGGGTGGTTCCGGCAGGTGTTTACGGGATTCCTCCCGGGTTTTATTGACTTTTCCTTGTCGCGGCCAGCCAACTAAGGCAGGCCCTCGTCCCCCTCCCCCACAGCTCCCCCACAGACGCCTCGAGTGGGCTCATCACTGCAGGTTCGGGGATAACGATGCTCAGGGGCTGGCGTGAGGCCCCTGGTACACCCCTTTCGGGGTGCTCCCCTTTCCCCCCCATGGTCGCTAGGTGGGTGGGCTGTTTGCCGCCCACCAACCCGTCTGAAAGACGGGCGCCCGTCGCCGCGTGCCCCAACGACGAAGCCTTTGCCTGAAAGGCGCCCAGAAGGGGCGCCGACTACCCATTCCCCCCCCGTGTAACGACGCCCAGAAGGGGCGCCGTCAAAACTCCCCTCAAAGCCGCTCGAGAGTGAGCGGCGAGCGTGCGACCCAGAGTGGGCCGCACGTGGAGATCCCCCTCGCAGGTCAGAGTGACCCGCTGTGCGGTCCAGAAGGGACGCGCGTTGAAGGGGGTGCGATGCCCAGAAGGGGCACCACCTACGTTATTCGGCGCCCAGAAGGGACGCCAGGGATTAGCATAAGGCCCCTTGTCCCACGCTGAACGTGGGCCGAGAGGCCTTACCCCAGGGTGCACCACGAGGAGGTTCCCAAACTTGCACCCCAACCTAACCTAACCTAACCTAACCTAACCTAACCTAACCTAACCTAACCTAACCTAACCTAACCTAACCTAACCTAACCTAACCTAACCTAACCTAACCTAACCTAACCTTTTTTCTTTGTTTTAGTCGGAGAAAATGCTTCTCTGCACTGGCATGGGGCCTCCTGAGGATGGTGAGAACCCCATGCACTGTCCGGGGCTGGAACCCATATGTCCCCACCCGCCCCCCCGTGGGGGAAACGGGTGAGTATGGACATACAGGCCCGACCCGGTAAAAGAACCGACATCTGCCGTCAGGAGCGTATAGCGGCGCCGCGGTACCGTTATTACCACGCCCCGCGAACGCCGCAACGCCGCGGACCCAGTCAGACCTGGGTCCCCCGCACCACTAGGAGCAGCCTGGCAGATACAGACTGCTCCCAAACGGGAGGAGAGCCGTGCAATGCAGCCTAATGCTCCTCAACACTAGGCCGCTGGCTCTCCTCAGGGAAGGTATACCCCCCCTTTCCGCTACTTCCTTGTGTAGGACCACGGCCCCACGTGTGGGATCATGGTCCCACACAAGGATCCCGCCAGGCCGTGCAGCCTATGCTGCCATAGGGGCACCGCCCGGACCGCGGACCCCGGATGTTCGGGTCATGCAGGAGTGGGGTAGCACCAATGCCACCCCTACTCCCCCTCTCCGCCGGTTGCCCGGCACTCGCCCTCACTGGCGACTTTCCCCCCGCTCTTGTGGGAGGAGGGCGGCACCGGCGCCACCCTCGCCTCCCTCGCCCGCCGCCGGTTGCCCGGCCACGTCCGACCCTGCTGGCGATTCTGCCACCTCCATATCGCTCTCCCTAGCCGCAGGAGGGGCCCGCGGCCAGGGGGCCCACTTCATTCGTGTCACCGGGGGGCGACAGCTCCTCCCACCCATGCGGTGTTCGTGTGGGAGCCCCGCCTCCTTACATACCCCACAAACCGCCTTCTCCGCGCCACATTCTACCGCCTTGTGCCCAGGGGCACCGCACCTGAAGCACAGCGTGCCGCGGCTGGCCTCCGAGCTACATGCGTAGCTCAGGTGGCCCACGCCGCAGCACCTGTAGCATCGAGTGGGTCCCCTCTCCAGGACCACGACTCGAGCTCGCACCCACCCAATCACCACGTGGCCGGCCATCTCCAAACGCTTCGCCGCCGCGACCGGGAGCCGGACCACCGCGGAGCACAGTCCAGTAGGTCCGGTTCGCAGCGGCCCCACGGTCACCTGTCCAGGGGCGCATTGCGTTCCGGCAGCAAGTACCTCCGCCATACGCCCAGCTCCATCCGCCGCCTCAGGAATAAGGCCCTCGAGCCGGACCTCAGCCATTCGGCATGGTCTGCGGATCTCCACGCCCTCCGGCACAGCCTTCCTGAGGCGATCCGCCAGCGTGTCCGCCACGGGGCCACTGGCCTCGCCCGCGATCTCCAGGAGCCGACCACCCGCAGCGGACTGCCGCACCTGTACTCCCCGCAACCCGAGCTCCTCCAGGTCGATGCTGGCCATGGCCCCGTCCAGCACCGAGCGGTATGTTAGCCCCCTCTGCACCGCCTCCGGCCCCAATACCACCGAAACCGCAGACGACCTCGGCAACTCCAGCCTGGGGGGGGGCCTCGCCCCCTGCAACCTCCTACGCTCTCCTCCTCCCGCAGGCTGGGCCTTGTCGGTCGCGGCCTTGGCCCTCCTGGCCTTAGCCCTGGCCTTCCTAGAGGCAGCGGGCACCCACTCGGCCGGCAGAGCGGCAGTTTTCTCCTTCGGGGGGGGGGCTGGGGCACCGCGGGCTCCAGCGGCGGCAACTCCGGCATAGCTCGCCCCTGCCCCCGCAGCATCACCCGCTAGCGGCGGCCTCCTTGGGGGCTCAGCTGGGAGGCGCCTCTCGATAGCGTCGAGGCGCCCTCCCAGGGACTCAAGGACCTCCCTCTTGAATGCCTCGAGTAAGACCTCCACGCCCGGCCGGGGGGCAGGGGGGGGAGGGGGCCTCCGGGCAGCCGCTTTCAGCGCCTCGATCTCCCGCTCTTGCTCGTCCAACAGGTTCTTGATTTGCCCCTGCGACTCGGTAAACATCATCCCCATCTGCTCCATGATGGCCACCATTATCCACAACTGCCTGTAGGCCTCCTTGCTGGTGGGTTTGTCAAGGGCGCTGCAGTAGTGGTAGAGTGCTTTGTCCACAAAGTTAGCGCAGGTGTACGCCTTTCTCATCAGCTTATCGGTGCTCAGCCCCACAACCTCTGCCAAATTCTCCTCCAGGTTCTTCGAATCGAAGCAAGAACCAGCCCCCGAGGGGGCCTCTCTCTTTGAGGGGGGAGCGCCCCCGCCAGAATCTCCACTGTCGCTCGTGTCGGCCCGCGATCTCGCTAACGTGCGCTTGCGCGTTTCTTCCACGAGGTCGACAACCATCTTCGACAACTCCGGATCGGCCATTAGTGCGAAACCACTCGCATCGGAGCCACTCCTCTGCATCCCCTCGGCCGCCCGGTCGGAACGACCGGCGCCACTACCACCGGGCACCGCCGGCTCCACGCCGCCCGAGCCATTAGCCCGAGCGGACGCTTCACCGGGCGCGTCCCCGGCATCTCCGCCCATCCCGGGCCCACCACGTCCTCTGCACCTCTTGCTCGGACACCCCCTGCCAGACCCAGTAGCATTCGCCACTGCAGGAGCCTGGTCGCGCGCTCCTGCAGGGCCTTCGGTAGTCAATTTCTCACGTGGAGGCCCGGATACCTCCACGCGCCGGGCGCCAGCCGGATCACATGGCAGAACATTCTTCATATTGGAACCTTTCATATTAAACAGGAATAAAGGTTCCAATCCCCTTGGTCGCTAGGGGGTGGGCTGTTCGCCGCCCACCAACCCGTCCGAGAACGAACGGGCGCCCGTCGCCGCGCCCCGCAGCGACGGAACCTTTGCGCTGAAGCGGCGCCCAGAAGGGGCGCCGGACTACCCCAAACCCCCCCGTGTATCGACGCCCAGAAGGGGCGCCGACTACCCCAAACCCCCCCCGTGTGACGACGCCCAGAAGGGGCGCCGTCAAAACTCCCCTCAAAGCCGCTCTAGAGTGAGCGGCGAGCGTGCGACCCAGAGTGGGCCGCACGTGGAGATCCCCCCCGCAGGTCAAAGTGACCCACTGTGCGGTCCAGAAGGGACGCGCGTTGAAGGGGGTGCGATGCCCAGAAGGGGCACCACCTACTTTATTCGGCGCCCAGAAGGGACGCCAGGGATTAGCATAAGGCCCCTTGTCCCACGCTGAACGTGGGCCGAGAGGCCTTACCCCAGGGTGCACCACGAGGAGGTTCCCAAATTTGCACCCCAACCTAACCTAACCTAACCTAACCTAACCTAACCTAACCTAACCTAACCTAACCTAACCTAACCTAACCTAACCTAACCTAACCTAACCTAACCTAACCTAACCTAACCTAACCTAACCTAACCTAACCTAACCTAACCTAACCTAACCTAACCTAACCTAACCTAACCTAACCTAACCTAACCTAACCTAACCTAACCTAACCTAACCTAACCTAACCTAACCTAACCTAACCTTTTTTTTTTTTTTTTTTTTTTGATTAGAGTGGAGGAAATGTCATTACGCACGTGCATGGGACTCTCCCCCCAACTCCCGCTCCCCCGTCCAGGCCAAAACGGCCTCGACGGGGGTTCGGGAGGAGGGGGGCATACCCACTAAAACCTCCACTGCTCTCCAGCAGGACCCGGGGGAAAGTCGGGACGGGACCGGCCATAGGCACTCAGCCGCCCCGACTCTCTGGGCCATTGGTTACAAGGGAACCCCCGAACCGAATGCACCCCTTGTGCAACGAGGCCCTATGAGGCCGCCCTCTCAGGATTCGACTCCGACAGCTAATAGCTGTCGAAGTCGAAGTCTGCCTCGTTGCAGCTGCTGGAGAGGCGGCTGTGCGCTCGGGTGGTATGAGCGCTTGCCGCATCCTCGAACTCGTCACCATCGCTCGGCCCGGTACCTCTCTCGCGAGAGGCATTGGGGCCTAGGATGGGAGAGTTCACCGTCTCCTCGCGCCTGGACGTTGGGGCCGGACTCGCACCTGGGGTCGCAGCCTCCGCCATCTCGGCCTCCTCGACGATGGCCGCTGGTAGCGGCTCCCGCGTTTCGGCATCCGCCCGGACGTCATGGGGAGCGCGATCTCTCACCCTCTTCAGGGGAGGATCACACCTCCTGCTCCCCATGACGTGGCCATGGGCTCTGCCCGCGTCATCGCATACCGCGCAGAACGGTTCGGCTGCACATGTTGCCGCCTTGTGACCAGGTAGGCCACACCGGAAGCAAATCCCGCTCCTGTCCACCGACGCCTGGCACCTCGCCCGCGTGTGGCCGACGCCCATACACCGAAAGCAGCGCAATGGGCGCCGGTCGAGAACCGTCACTGTGGCTGACGTCCACAACAGCGAGATCCTCCTCGCTTGGCTCAGTGCCCGGGCGGCCACAATGGGGCAGCGCACTAGGGCTGAAAAGGAGCCGTTGGGGCCGGGTCGCAACACCCCAACCTTTACCCTCTCTCGGGAGCAGCCTCCCCTCCTAGAGACGGCTTCCTCTATGTCGGGGGCCGTGATGGTGTCGTCGAAGCCCGAGAGGCGGATATCCGCGCACTTCTCGGGCCTGACGACCGTCACCACGTCGCCCACCTCCGACCTCAAACGCTCGGCAAGGCGATCAGCGGCCTCTCCGCTGTTCACGCCTGGGACCTCGAAAAGTCGGGCTCCACTCTGCGCAACGCGCGTACGGAACCCGAACCCTATCCCGACCTCCTCGAGCGCGATCTTCTCGCGCGCCCGCTTGATGACGTCTGGGTACGTCACGCCCCATTCGACCGCCTCCGGGGTCAGCTGAATGACCACAGCTGTCGAGCCGGGTCTTTTCAGCCTCATCCTCCGGCGGTTAGCGGGGGGCACCCTCTGGGGGGCTGGCGCGCGGGCAGAATCCGCTGCAAGCGGCGGCCCACGTCGTCCGCGGCGTCTCCGTCGACGACGGGTCTCCGTCGTCCCTCCGTCCCTGACAGGGGGAGCCGGGGCCCGGCTGGTGGTCGGCCGGGCGGGTGCGGGTGGCGGCCCGGCAAATGGGCTGCCGTTCATCCACGCCGGCGTGCGGGGAGCACGGGGCGTTGTCTGCTCTGGTGTTGGCGCCGGGAGGGCGGGGAATTCGTCCCTACTGCCTCTCCCTCGCTCTGACACCGAGGGCAGACGCGCCGGCTGGGGCCGTGTGGACAGCCTCGTCTCAAGCCGGTCAATCCGGTCGTGGACCGAATCGATGGTGCCGGTCAGAACGGACTGCATCTCCCGCACGCAGCCTGTCAACGCAGCCAAATCCGGCATAGGGGGAGCAGTGGGGGCCACCTCACTCCGGGGCGGCACTCTCCTTTGGCTCACCACCTGCCGAAGCGACTCAACCTCCGCCTTGAGGGAGTCTACTTCCTTCCGGAGATTGCGGTTCTGGAGCTCCAGGCGGTCCGCTTCCTCATCCGGGCATCTGGAAGAGAGGTTGCCAACCGCTCGCCTCAGGTTGTCGCAGGCCATGTTAAGCGTCCTCTGCATGGTGCCCTTTATGTGTCCGGACCTCCTGGACACATCTCGAATGGCCTGCATATAAAGGGCGGCCTTTTTAATCACTTCGTCCTTTGTGGGGCCGTTCCCGTCCGCCCTCCACGGAACGGGATCCCCACCAAGGACGTCCTCCGACGGCGACCGGCGAGTCATGGACCCAGCGTCGGACAGCCTCGTGGTCTCAGCGGCGCGCGCAACGTGGCGATCCTCCGCCCTTGGTGCACGTTTCTCCCTGCTGGGACCAGGCCTATTCGTGCCTGAACTGTCGGCAGCGGAACCCTCATCCCGCACGCGGATACCGCGACGAACCTCATCGTCGCGCCGCGTCTCCTCCGCGAGCTCAGCGTCCGTCAGGGCGTCGAGCCTCGCCAGCTCCTTCAATCGAGCCTCCTCAAACGACGTCCCAGGTTTGGAGCCTGGACGTCCCCTCGAAAAACCACGGCCCCTGCGTGCCGTGTTAACCTTCGGCGCATTAGACGCCGAAGACTCGTCTCCCGAGTAATCGTCATAGACGATCCTCCGCGACCTCTTCCGGCTGTCGCCGCCGCTCGGTTTTCCACCGGTATTCGAGCCGATCGCAACTGCTGCTGCACCCTCGGCTGGGGGTTGTTGGCCGCTGCTTACGACAGCGGCCGGGGTTTTTTGAATTTGACTCTGCATTGGGTTCCCACGAGTATGAGCACAATAAATCCGTCACCCTGCGCAGAGGCCTCATGCGCAGGGAACCCTCATACTGTCGGTGGCGGGTGGTTCCGACAGGTTTGGCGGGTTTTCTCCCGGGTTTGGCCGGCCGGCAAAGGCAAGCCCTCGCTCCCCTCCCTGAACAGCTACCCCACAGACGCCTCGAGTGGGGATGTTTGCCATCCAGTTCAGGGCTACGACGCTCAGGGGCTGGCGTGAGGCCCCTGGTACACCGCTTTCGCGGTGCTCCCCTCCCCCCCGTGCGACCTGAGAACCTTTAAGAGGCGGCCGTCTTTGAAGCGACGCCCAGAAGGGGCGCCGGACTACCCCATCCCCCCCGTGTAACGACGCCCAGAAGGGGCGCCGTCAAACTCCCCTCAAAGCCGCTCGAGAGTGAGCGGCGAGCGTGCGACCCAGAGTGGGCCGCACGTGGAGATCCCCCCCGCAGGTCAAAGTGACCCGCTGTGCGGTCCAGAAGGGACTCGCGTTGAAGGGGGTGCGATGCCCAGAAGGGGCACCACCTACTTTATTCGGCGCCCAGAAGGGACGCCAGGGATTAGCATAAGGCCCCTTGTCCCACGCTGAACGTGGGCCGAGAGGCCTTACCCCAGGGTGCACCACGAGGAGGTTCCCAAATTTGCACCCCAACCTAACCTAACCTAACCTAACCTAACCTAACCTAACCTAACCTAACCTAACCTAACCTAACCTAACCTAACCTAACCTAACCTAACCTAACCTAACCTAACCTAACCTAACCTAACCTAACCTAACCTAACCTAACCTAACCTAACCTAACCTTTTTTTTTTTTTTTTTTTTTTTATTGCCCAGAGGAATGCGTTACCGCATACCAAGGGCCCTGAAGGGGCCCCGGGTTATGTGGGGCTCGCCCGTCCGCTTTTCCACCTCCCACCGACTGTATGGGGACGCCATTGTCCCCAGTCGGCTGCCAAGAGCTAAGCTCAGGCTGGAAGGGGCGAAGCGGAGGGGAATACCCACTAAACCCCTGGGGGACCAAACTCCGATACGGGTGAAGCCACGGGACCTATCCCTGGGGAATTAAACCGCGGGGTTCACCCGGCGCCCGCGTGATTGCGCGCGCCAGCCGCTGGCAAGACCAGTTGCTGGCGCGCGCAACCACGCGGGCGCAACGCGACGCGACGTCTAGGAGCCTCAGAAGGAGGACACCTCAACAAGCCACACGGCCCGCGGGGGCCATGTAACCCAAGGCCCATAGGGCACATCTACGCCGGCTGCCCGGCACTCGCCCTCCCTGGCGACCTCTTTCTCCTCTTCCTCTCTCTTGAGGGGGAGGGGGCGGCTTTAGTGCTATCCCCGGCTCCCCCACCCTCCGCCGGTTGCCCGGCCTCGCCCGGCTTTGCCGTCGGCTCCTCCTCCTCCATGGGCGATTCGCCCTCCCTCGCCGCAGGTGGGGCCCGCGGCCACGGGGCCCACTTCGCCTTCATCCTGGGAGGACGGCAACTCCTCCCCCCCATGTGATGTTCATGGGGAAGTCCCGCCTCCTTACACACGCCGCAACAGGCCTTGCCCGCCCCGCATTCGGCGGCCCTGTGCCCAGGGGTGCCGCATCTAAAGCACAGGGTGCCACGGCTGGCCTCCGAGCTACACGCGTAACTCAGATGGCCCACACCGTAGCACTTGAAGCACCTTGTGGGGCCCTTGTCCAATACCTCAACCCTCAGCCTCCACCACCCAGTCACAATATGGCCGGCCTGCCCCAAGTGCATCGCTGCCGCGACCGGGAGCCGAACCACCACTGAGCCAAGACCAGTCGGTCCGACCCGCAACGACCCCATGGTCACTCGTTCGGGAGCACAGCTCGTTGCCGCAGCAATCGAGTCGGCGATACGCCTCGTCATTCCCGCCTGTTCCGGGCTGAGGCCCACAAGCCGGACCTCTGCCATCCGGCACGGCCTTTGCACCTCCACGCCCTCCGGCACCGCCCCCCTGATCCGGTCCGCCAAGGCGTCGGCCACCTGGCCGCTGGACTCGCCCGGGACCTCCAGCAATCTTCCCCCTGCTGCAGCCTGCCGCATTTGGATGCCCCGCAATCCAAACTCCCCTTCCAAATCAATGGCCGCCATGGCACCCTCCATCACCGAGCCAATAGTAAGCCCTCTCGCCGCCGCCTCTGGCCCCAGTTTAACCACAACTGCGGACGACCTCGGCAGCTCCAGTTTGGGGGGGGGCCTCGCTCCCTTCGTCCTCTTCGGCTTTTCGCCTTCCGCCGGTTGGGGCCGGCCAGCTGCGGCCGCAGCCTTCCTGGCCCTCCTCCTGGCCGCCTTCGAGGCGACAGTTCTCCATGCGGTCTGCTCCTGCTCCTTCAGGGGAGCGCCGGGGGCGCCATGGAGTCCGGCGACCGCCCCGGCGTAGCTCACCCCTGCCTTCGGCGCCTTGCCCGCCAGCGGCGGGGGCTCGGCTGGGAGGCGCTTCTCAATGGCATCGAGGCGCCCACCCAGGGACTCGAGAACCTCCCTCCTCAATGCCTCCAATGACTCCTCCACACTCGTCCGAGGGGGGGGGGAGGAGGAGGGGGCGTCCGAGCGGCCGCCCGAGCGGCCGCTTTCTGAGCCTTGAGAGCCGCCTTCAGAGCCTCTATCTCCCGATCCTGGCTGTCTATCACCTCCATGCACTCGGCCTGATCCTCCCGGAAAAGCAGCCTCACCCGCTCCATGATCGCCATCACGACCCACAACTGCCTATAGGCCTCTTTGCCGGTGGGTATGTCGAGCACGACCTTGCCCGACTTCTCGAGCGCGGCATCGACGTAGTTGGCGAAATCGTACGCCTTTTCCATCAGCTGGGCCATCCCCAGTCCTTCGATCTCCTCCCGGTTATCCGTCATGTTTTCGAGGGCCCCGGCACTTGGTCCAGTCCCCGCATCCGCGCGGGCACCTCTCTTCGGGGCGGGAGCGCCCCCGTCAGACTCGTCACTTTCGGTCTCATCACTGCCGCTCGAGTCCGCCCTTGCAGCCGCCAACGTGCGCTTCCGCGTCTCCTCCACGAGATCCACCACCATCTCAGAGACCGCCGGATCCTCCTCAGACGAAGACTCACTCCCTACGGAGTCGCTCCTCCGCTTCACCTCGGCCACCCGGTCAGAACGACCGGCGCCACCACCACCGGACACCGCCGGTTCCACGCCGCTCGAGCCATTAGCCCGAGCGGACGCTTCACCGGACGCGTCCCCGGCCTCTCCGCCCTTCCCGGGCCCACCACGACCTCTGCCCCTCCTGGGCAAACTCCCACTACTACGAGCACCAGTAGTATTCACCGATGCAGGAGCCTGGTCTCGAACCCCTGCATGGCCTTCGGTATCCAACTTCTCACACGGAGCCCCGGATAGCTCCGTGCGCCGGGCGCCAGCCGGATCGCATGGCACACGTTTCCTCGTATGCAGACCTTTCATAATTAGGCGTTTGAAAGGCTTGCCCACACCTTTTTGGTCGCTAATGGGTGGGCTGTTAGAGCCGCCCACCAACCCGTCCGAGGACGGGCGCCCGACGCCGCGCCCCGCAACGCCGGAACCTTTGCCCTAAGCGGCGCCCAGAAGGGGCGCCGAACTACCCCGAAAACCCCCCCGCGTAACGACGCCCAGAAGGGGCGCCGGCTACCCCAACCCCCCCCCATGTGACGACGCCCAGAAGGGGCGCCGTCAAAACTCCCCTCAAAGCCGCTCTGGAGTGAGCGGCGAGCGTGCGGCCCAGAGTGGGCCACACGTGGAGATCCCCCCCGCAGGTCAGAGTGACCCGCTGTGCGGTCCAGAAGGGACGCGCGTTGAAGGGGGTGCGATGCCCAGAAGGGGCACCACCTACTTTATTCGGCGCCCAGAAGGGACGCCAGGGATTAGCATAAGGCCCCTTGTCCCACGCTGAACGTGGGCCGAGAGGCCTTACCCCAGGGTGCACCACGAGGAGGTTCCCAAATTTGCACCCCAACCTAACCTAACCTAACCTAACCTAACCTAACCTAACCTAACCTAACCTAACCTAACCTAACCTAACCTAACCTAACCTAACCTAACCTTTTTTCTTTGTTTTAGTCGGAGAAAATGCTTCTCTGCACTGGCATGAGGCCTCGAGAGGAACGTGAGACACCCCATGCACTGTCCGGGGCTGGAACCCATATGTCCCCACCCGCCCCCCCGTAGAGAAAACGGGTGAGTAAGGACATACGGGCCCGACCCGGTAAAAGAACCGACACCTACCGTCTGGAGCGTATAGTGGCGCCGCGGTACCGTGGTCCTACGCCCCGCGGACGCCCCACGCTACGGACCCAGTTGCACCTGGGTCCCCTGCGCCAAGGGGAGCAGTCCGGTAAGTCCGACTGCTCCCAAGCGGGTGGAGGGCTCGTGCAATGCAGCCTAGTGCTCCTCTACACTAGGCCGCGGCCCTCCCGTGGGGGGGGAAGAGGGCGGCGCTATGTCGCGGCCCTCGACCCCTCCTCCGCCTGCGCAGGAGAGGAGGCGCCAGGAAGTCCTCGCGCAACCTCTCCCTCGACATCCATGCCCCCGGTGGGGGGGGCGCCCTCTGCCTGCCGGGCTCTCCCCGGAACCTCTGGCTTGGGCTTGACGCTGGGCGGGCGGCAGTTCCTGCCCCCCATGTAGTGCCCATGCGGCCGCCCCGCCGCCTCGCACACCGCGCACCGCAGCTCCTTGGCCGCGCATTCTGCCGCCTTATGCCCGCTGGCCCCGCACCTATAGCAGGACCCCGTGCGGTCCACCTCCAGCGGGCATCGCTGCCGCGTGTGACCGATGCTCATGCACTTGTAGCAGTGCATGGGCATCGGATCAAGGGCCTCCACCCTGGCTGAGCTCCAGCCCACGAGGAGCTTCCCCGCCCCCAAGACTTTCTTGGCCGCTACCACCGGGGCTTTGACCAGGCAGGAGCCACTCCCCCCTGGCCTCAGCGCCACCGCCCCCGCGCGGACCTCGTCCACCGAGCAGCCTCCTGCCGCGGCCAGAGCCGCCGCCACGTCCGTCGGCTGGACTGAGTCGTCCAAGCCGACCACCCTTAGGCCTGCCATCTTGCAGGGCCGTGCCACCCTGGCCACCCCCTGCAGCGCCTCCCGCAACTTGGCCGCGAGCGCGTCGGCCTTCTCTCCTCTATCCTCCCCTGACACCTCGAGCATTCTGGCGCCGGTCGCGGCGTCCCGAATGCGCACGCCCCCTTCTATACCCAGGTCGGGCAAGTTGATGGCCGCCTTGGCCCTCACGATGACCTGGGCGTAGGTCGTGCCCTGTTCCGCGGCCTCGGGAAGCAGCGTCAGGGTGACCGCCGCCGTCCTCGGGGGGAAGAGAGAGCGCCTCTTCCTCTTCGCCGGCTGGGCCGCTGCCTTGTCCGGTCTCGCAAGCGGAGGAGCGGGCGGGGCCTTCTTCTGGCCACGTTTGGCCACCGTGGACCAGGCCGGCCGCGCCGGGGGGTCCGGGGCGCTGCTGGGTCCCGGCCTGGGGTCGTCGAATGGGTTCGCCACCGGGGCGGCCCTCTCCGCTGCCTTTTTGGGCGGCTTTTTGGAAGGCGGCGGGGCCTTCTTGCCCGTCTTTGCCGCAGGCAGCGGGGCCGGTCGGGCCAGCGGGGCCTCCTCCCTCCTAGCGTCCGCCGCAAGGGGTGGGCGCAGGGGCACGGCAGGGAGCAGCCTGCTCTCCAGCCCCTCAATCCGGGCATTCAACATCCCGCTAATCTGGGAGACGATGCGGGCCTGGAAAGCCTCCAGGAGCGCCGTCTCCCTGTCCCGCGATGGCCCCGGACGGCCCAGGATTGGGGACCTCGTCCGAGTGCTGCGCGGCGTCCGATCAACAGAAGTGCGCCGCATGGCCGCAATCTCAGTCTCCAGGACCGACATCCTGGCCTGGAGCCGCTCGTTCTCGGCGCGGAGACGCCTGGTCTCCTCGTCGAGGGTTGTTGCCGCCAGGGCCTCCGCCGCAATGGAGATTGCGCGGATGTGGGCATAGGCCTGGCCCATTACGGTCCCCTTCAAATTCCGACTTTTGTGGACCAAGTCGGTGAGCCCGTCCACGGAACCTAACCTAACCTAACCTAACCTAACCTAACCTAACCTAACCTAACCTAACCTAACCTAACCTAACCTAACCTAACCTAACCTAACCTAACCTAACCTAACCTAACCTAACCTAACCTAACCTTTTTTTTTTTTTTTTTTTTTTTTTTTTTTTTTTTTTTTTTTTTTTTACCCGGTGTAATCCCTGCTTATGGATTCCAGCCTCCAGAAGGGAGACTGGATATGTGGGACTCTCCCGTCCCCCTTTCCACGACGTAATCGTCGGGCGAGAGGGAGGGGCCTACCCACTAATCACCGGGGGACCAAACTCCGAAAGCATAAGGCTTGAGGTGGCGGCCACGGGACCTGACCACGGGGGTATTACCTCGCGGTGCCACCCCGTCGCCGTGTGTTGGCCTATAACTACTGCATAGCAGCCGTTACGCGCCAACACACGGCGACTACGCGCACACGGCACAACACGACCAGCCCAATTAGAGGGCAGACACAAGACGACACATGACTGACATGTCCGGCTTTACCCGGACATGTGGACACAAAACAACCCATTTTCGCTGGACACGAGACAACAACATGACAAGAACATGCCCACGTCTTCGCAGGCATGCGCACAAATACCCACAGACCATCAGTTCGAGACTCCATTGTAGGTCGCTCCGAGACAGCCGGACAGCACGATAACCTCGACCATTTGGTCATCTAGCTGCCCCACCGCTCATCATTGCTCCCCGGGGAGTCTGCGAACTGGTCCTACACCAACATAACAAGTATGAACAGACACGAGACACAACACGACACGACAACGACACGACAACAACAAGACCCACCCCAATTTGCTGGCGCGGGGCTCCCCGCATCCGCTCCGAGCGACCCGCCCCCCGTTTGGGGGAGGCGTATTGTCGCTCATCATGGCTTCTGCATAAAGCTTCCGTGCCAGCTCCCCAACAACATCCACAGAGACCCGCACATTTACTGGTATGAGACCCTCCCGTTTCCGCTCCGAGCACGGGGACGCCCTCGGAATGGCGCCCCGTTGCTCATCATGGCTTTCCCCTGGGTCCCATACCAGGTCCATGGAAGGACAACCACAATACAAACACTAACTAACAATCCGAACGCACAACACCAGACATTGGACAGCACAAAGAGCTGTCCACTACCACCCGTATTTGGAACACAAAACATAGAACATAGAAAGAGACACTACAGGACAGCACATGACAATGCCGTCCATCGGACCCCTGGACACTTGGGGTGGTATAATCAAATACCCATGCCAGTGCCCTTCTTCCTATCAGCCCAAGGGGACAGAGTCCTAAATCTAAACATTTACCTAAACCTAGACATAAACCCACAACTTATCCTAACAACAAACTACACTAACACAAATCATCGGGCGTCCGGCCGCCAGTGCAGAACCTGACCTCCGCCAGACGCCCGGCATCACCCTATGGTGGATGGAGGTCCGCGTACCTTCGACGCCGCCTCCCTGTCCTCCTCCTCCTAATTGACGCAGCGTTGGCTGACTCCTCCCGGACGCGTTCGGCCTCCTCCTTGAGGCCTATGCACTCCGCAGCGAAGCCAGCCACCGCTGCCCAATTCTCCTCGCTCTCCACCATTGCAGCGACCACATCCGGCAGAGCTAGAGTGCCCCTTACTCCCAGGGACAGCTCCAGCGTACGCCTCTGTGACGCGAAGGCACTACACGACTCGAGGGTGTGCTGAGTCGTGTCCTCTTCTTCCCCGCAATGGTGGCAGACCGGGGTCTCCTCCCTGCCAATCCTGTGAAGGAACTTCCCAAAGCACCCGTGTCCCGTTAGGAGCTGCGTCAGGTGGTATGAGGCCGCACCGTGGGACCTGTCCATCCACTCCTGCAAGACCGGGCGTATTGCCTCAATGGTGTGGGCACCGGCTTCTGGGGTTCTCAGATTCTCCTCCCATTGCCACAACGCCATATCACGGGCCTCGCGCCTTGCTCCCTCTATTTCCGCTTGTGCGGGACTTTCCCCCCTAGCTCTCGCCTCCGCACGGAACTCGTAGACCTCGGTGAGTACCTTGGCCTCGAGCTCCCAGGGAAGCATTCCTCCAACGGCCGTAGCGGCCGTAAACGAAACGGTCCTGTACCCCCGGATGGCTCGGATGGCCGCTGTCCTCTGCGGTCTGCGCAGGAGGGCGACGTTTTTTCGAGACAGGGCATCCGACCACACCGGGGCACCGTACAAGGCCATGCTTTTCAAGACTCCGGCGTACAGCTTGCGGCAACTGTCGCCGGGACCGCCCAAGTTTGGCAGCAGCCTTGCCAGGGCCATAGCTGTTCCCACAATTCTCGGAGCGAGGTTGGTGAAGTGAGCCTCAAAACTCCACCGACTATCTAATGTTAGCCCCAGGTATTTGATCTGGGGCGCAACTCTGATGGGGACTCCATCCACTCTTATGTGGGCATTTCTGGGGGGCCGGCCTCGGGGGCCATGGAATAGTATGGCCTCCGTTTTTGCCACCGCCACCTCCAGTCCCAGCAGCCTAATTCTTGTGATCGTCAGTGTGGCGGCCGCGGCCGCCTTTCGAGAAGCCTCCTGGTAGTCACGGCCCCTTGCCGTGACTAGAGTGTCATCTGCATAGCAGATGACACTCGTCCCCGGGATTAGGTTTCCCCGGAGGACCCAGTTGTACCCCAGGTTCCATAGGAGAGGCCCCAGAACGGACCCTTGGGGTACTCCACACGCCATCCTATGTGCACATATTTGTGCTCCCCCCGGCTCTATGTATAGGACGGACCTGTCCGTGAGGTAATCCGCTATTATTCTTCTCAGGTACCACGGTAGTCTGTGGTACCTGAGGGCCTCCACTATTACACTGAAGGGGAGGGTGTTGAATGCGTTAGCGATATCTAACGATACCGCTAATACCCTCTCCCCTCTCGCGACCGCATCTTCTGTCAGCCTCTTCAACGATAGTATGGCGTCTATCGTCGATCTTCCCCGCCGAAAGCCATACTGCGTTCCCTCCAAGTCAGGGCCTTCTCTGTCCAGATGTTCATTTATCCGGGAGGCGATCACCCTCTCGAACAGTTTTGCCGCTTCATCTAGAAGGACGATGGGACGGTATGCTGACGGGGATTCCGGCGGCCGCCCGTCCTTCTTTAGGAGGCATAACCTCCCCTCCTTCCAAATCTTCGGGAACCTCCCTTGCTGTAGGCAGGCATCCAGCAGTTCCCTTAGTCTCGGACCGATATGGTCAAGGGCGAGAGCCAACACCTTCCCATGCACCCCATCCGGGCCCGGTGCCTTTTTCTTCAGGTGTAGGCGGTCAATTGCCGCCTCCAATTCCCCGTCCGTGACCCGCGGGATGGTCAGCGGGTCCACCTCCCCGTCGTGTTCTAAGGCCACAAAGGGTGCCACCTCAAACACCTGGTCTGGGAACAATGCGCTTATTATACGTGCCAGGAGCTCCGGCTGGAACGACTCTGTAGGGGGCGCTGAGTTCCGCATTCGATTGCGGACAGAACGGTAGGGGCGCCCCCATGGGTCCCTATCCAGGTCGGCCAGGAACTCTTCCCATGCCGCCTTCTTTGCCCTCATTACCTCCACTTTAAGGTTGCACCGGGCCAATTGGAGGTGGCTGTATAGTTCCCCTTCCTCCTCCGGCGAGTGCCTCCTCCTTCTACATCTTTGATATAGCCGCCGGGCTTGCACACAGGCCGCGCGGAGGCCGGCTATGTCTGACGACCACCAGTAGACGGCGCGCTTTTGTGGCCGATCTCCAGCCCGGGGCATAGCGGCATCGCTAATGCTCGTCAGGGATCTCCTAAGTTGGACTGCCCGCTGGTCGATGTCCATGCTGGCGGGGGGGGGCGGTGACCATCCCTCCATCATTGCGGCCTCCGTTGCGGCATCCCTGTTGAGACGCGTTAGGGCCCACTTCTTAAATCGCGCCGTTCTAACGCCCTGCTGGGGGGAGAGACTAATGGTTGGGGGGCCGGACACCCTAAATGACACATATAGGTGATCACTTAGGGTCTCCTGGTCCAGCACCTCCCAGTCGGTCACACGTGAGGCTATGGCGGGGGTTGCAAACGTGACGTCCACAATAGACTCCCCCTGCCACCTCACGCATGTGCTAACAGTCCCCCTATTCAGAACCACCAACCCAGCCTCCACGAGAAAGTCTTCCACCGCCTCCCCCCTGCTGGTGGTCGTGGGGCAGCCCCATAACCTCGATTTGGCATTGAGGTCCCCGGCAACGATGATTTGCAGTGGGGCCAGCCTGCGGACAACTCCCTGTATCCTCCCCACAAAATCCTCAAACTCGCTTCTATGTCGGTTGGGCGAGTAGTACACCCCCACCAGTGCGATATTTTCCCATATGGCCGCCACATATCCCTCACCTCGTTCTCGCAGGGATAATGGGGCCAGACTGGATAGGGCTGGGGTTGTAATGACCACCTTCCCGTCCGTGGATCCTATCCAGTTAGCCCGCGCAGGAATGGCGTATGGCTCCGCTGCTATGGCCACGCCAATGCCCATCGCCGCCATTTGGTGGACCATGAGGTCCTGGGCATTGGCAGCGTTGTTCAGATTCGCCTGAAGGATTCGCTTATTCTGTACTGACATTTGGTCCCGTTGTGTTGTCCTCAGTATCCATCGGCGCGTTGCGCTCTTTCGCCGCGGCGGGGCCCCTCGTCCATGGGGCCATCTTCGGCTTCGTTATAGGAGGCCTGCACGCCCTCCCCCCTAGTTGATGTTCGTGGGGGAGCTTGGCCTCCTTGCACACTACACAGTTCGGTTTGTCTGCTGTGCAGATGGCCGCTTGGTGCCCTGGGGCGCTGCACCGGAAACACAGGGCGCTACGGTCGGTTTTGGAGTCACAATTGTATTTTGTGTGCCCCGCACCGTAGCACCTGTAGCACCGTACTGGTAAATTCTCCAGGGCCACAACCTGCACCTGTGCCCACCCTATGTTTAGGCGACCCGCATCAGCCAAGACCTTGGCCTCCGCAACCGGCAGCCGAACCAGCATTGAATTTGAACCCCACGGCCCGGTTCGGATTTCACCCACGGCTATCTGGTCCAGGGAGCATCCAGATTTTGCTGCGATGGCCTCTTTCACCCTTTCAGCCCCGACCCCGTCGCCGAGACCCACAAGCCGGAGCTCCGCCTTCCTGAACGGTCTGCCCACCTCCGCTTCCTCCGCAATAACTTCACGCAGCTTTTGTGCGAGTGCGTCCGCTTTGGGCCCACTGGCCACGCCGGGGATCTCTAATTTGCGTCCCCCGGCTGCCGTGTTACGCATCCGTACCGCCTCCAGCCCAACCTCCTGTAGCTTGATGGCATCAATCGCCTTCCCCATAACTGACGCGTATGTTGCGCCTTTCGCCTCGGCCTCGGGCTTAAGCGTGATCGTCACGACTGACGATCGCGGTGGTACGAGTTTGACTGCGGGGGCAGAACCCGCAGCCGTTTTCTTCTTTGGCCCATTGGCACCCTCCTTGGAGGCCAGAGCAGTGATTGCGGCTTTTTTGGCCCTTGTCTTGGCGGCTTTCGACAGCTGCATAGTCCATTTAACCGCCGGTGTGTTTGAGGCCGCCGCCAAAGAAGGGGAGGCCGAACGCACGTTAGCTGCTATCCTACTGGGTGCCCTCTGGGGCAGCGGTGGGTTATCCCATATGGGCACAGACTCCCGGGTCGATTCTACAGGGGGGGCACGGGGGGCTCTAGGAGGCCCTGCGGCCGCCCTGGCATAATTGACCTCAACCCTGCGTACATCATGTGCCAACGGCGGCCTCATGGGGGGCTCATATGGGGGGCGTCTCTCCATCCCACCCATTCGCGTATCCAGTGCCTGGAATATTTCCTTCTTAAATGATTCCATTATATCCCCCACGTAGACGGCTATCTCCTTCTGGACGTCCGTACCCTTGCGGGACGTCCTCGGCTCTTGCTGGTATTGCTTGATGGCCTTGATCTCGGCCCTTAGCAATTCTACTTCACGGCGGAGCCTCTCATTTTCCCTAAGCGTTCTGTTGTTCTCCTCCGCTTTGGACATGTCTCTGAGGGACTGGATGCATTCGAGCATTTCTGCGATCCCAAGATTGATGTCCCTCTTTACTGTGCCCTTCAGGTTCCCGGATTTGTCAGCAGAGCTCTTCACCAGCATTACGCTCTTTTCCGCCGCCTCCAGGATCTCCTGCTTGGATTTGAGCATCATGGGCGTGGTGGTCTCCACCTCCTCCTCCTGGCAGGGGACGTCGGCAAACTGTCTTTCCCCTAGCACCCTATCCACGTCGTCTTTCCTAAAATAGGACAAGCCTTTTCCCCAGTAGGTGAATTTCTTGGAGGCGCGAGCGGGGGCTTCTTCCTCCACTTCCTCCTCAGACTCTTCCTCCACCGAGAGTTCTCTCGCAGCCTTTTTGGCTGCGGCAAGCCCTATTGAGGTGCCCAGCTTCTCCACGCGCTGGTCACCTCCGCTCCGCTCGACTGCAACCTTCTTGGCTTTGCCACCAGGTTTCTCCTTGCGGATTCCGGACGGCTCGTCGTCCGACGTGAGGGAGGCCTCCGCAAAGGTGCGCTTCTGGTGGGCCGCAACAAATTCCTGGGCATAATCCGGGTCTTCCGGGTTTTCAACACCCCCGGACATTTCGGCCTCGTCTCCGGACCCTTCCGGTTCCACACCCGCTTTTTTGCCCGGTTTGGGCATTTTAATAATTATTTGGGCGAAGGAGCGCCCAAAAAACTATTTTGCGCACTTTGAGAAAAAAATTTTAAATTTTGTATGGAAAAAGTTTACCTAAGGTGGCAAATTCTCCATACAAAATTTCGACACTTACGAAATTTCAAGAGAGTTAGGTTAGCCCGACTTTGAAGGAGCCGGGTTAACCCTTCCCGAAGAGAAAACAAATAACCAGGTATGTGGGCCGATGCAGTAAGAACCGGCCTGCAATACCCCAACAACAAAAAAGACAAAAAAGACAAAGTAAATTTTTGACAATCAAAAAAGTCCCAAAAATCGGTGAAAATGACGACTTTTGGGAAAAAATTAAGAACTATAAAACTATTACCCCAATTGGGATGAGACCTAGCCTACACTAATTCTAAATAACCCTACTAACTATAATACTACTAAAAACCAACACCGTAATCAATAAAAAATTCGAGAAAATTAGAATTGAAAAATGTAAACAAAGGAAAAATTAAGTCTAAGAAAATTGAAAAAATAGCCTAAGAACTTAAAAAATCTACAAAAATATAAAAAACCCAAAGAAAAATTGTGAATTTTCCCCACGAGGTACCTAATGGAAAGGCACCAATTCGTGGAGAAATTCGAACCCAAAGAACCAAAAAACAAAAAAGTTACAACTAAACAAAAAATTTGTATACCTAGATGACAATTAGGTAGAGGTCCTATGCGATTAATGTGGGTGTGATTTGGAAAAAACACAAGTGTTTTTTATTTTTTCCCACAAAAACCCCTGGACCAATACCTCAACACCCTCTATATTTTTTCCTAAAGAATTCCAACAAATCTCAGAAAAAAATCCCAGTTGCCTATGTCCTTTCTAGATAGGAAAGAAGGTCCACCTAACCTAACCTAACCTAACCTTTTTTTTTTTTTTTTTTCTTTATACTGCAGGAAATGCGTTACGCATACCCGGGGCATGGGGACACCCCGGGTTATGTGGGACTCTCCCCTCCCCTCCCGCCTCCCCGTCCAGGCCCTGCGGCCTCGACGGGGATTCGGGAGGAGAGGGGCCTACCCACTAAAACCTGCAGTACATCCTCTCGCTCGTCGGGCGGCTCGGGATTGTGGTCTACACTGCTACCGAGTACCGCCCGGCGGTTTGCCATCAGGGGGAGGAGGCGCCCGAGGATGTCTGGGCGTCTCCTCAAACTCTTGCACTGCCGTGCAATGCGGGCTCGAGGTCCCCACCTCTAACCCGCTGGCTGGTGCTAGGGTGGTAAGTACCGCACAAATCTGCGCCTTCGACCGCCCAGCCTTCTTCTTCGGAGCAGGTCCGCGTTTACGTCACTCTCACGCACTCGCTCCGCAGCCTCTTTAAGAGATATGACCTCCTCCGCGAAGGAGGCCACAGCCGTCCATGACCTCTCATTTGCCAGCATAGCTCTGACAACGCCTGGCAAAGAGAGGTCCCCTCCGATAATCCCCGTCAGGGTGTGCCGTTGGGGAGAGAATGCGCCGCACACTTGTAGGGTGTGCTCCACCGTATCATCTATAGCGCCACATTCGTGGCATGATGCCGTCGGCTCCCTCTTAGCCACACGGTGCAGATACCGACCAAAACAGCCATGTCCGGTCAGTACCTGCACCAAGCGGAACGTTAGAGCCCCGTGCTGTCGCCCGCACCATTGCCGCAGCACCGGCCTGATTGCGTCAATAATCCTGGCCCCGAAAACCGGAGACTCCAGGCTTAACGCCCACTGACGCATTAGGGATTCCCGGGCATCCCTCATCGCCCTAATTGCTTCCTCTGGGGCTGGGGCCTGTCCTCGCTCCCTAGCCTCACACCTCAGGCGGTAAGACGCCGCCAGGAGTCCCGCCTCAAGCTCCCACGGGGCGGTTCCAGCGAGCGAGCAAGCTGCTGCCCATGACAGAGTCCTGTATCCCCTAATGGCTCTTACCGCCATGACCCTTTGCGCTTGGCGCAGCAGGGATCGATTTGTGGCGGTAAGAGCCCCCGCCCAAATGGGTGCGCCATACAGGGCCATGCTGGCAACAACTCGGGCGTAAAGCCTGCGGCACGCCGCACTGGGACCTCCTACATTTGGGAGGAGCTGGGCCAGAGCAGATGCGGCAGCCACCAATCGCGGGGAGAGCCGTTTGAAGTGCTCTTCGAAATGCCACTTCGAGTCGAGGGTAAGGCCAAGGTACTTCAATGTACCCTCAACGCGGATCCGCCTGTCGTCCACTAGAACATAAGCCCCCGCCGGAGGGCGACCCCTGCGACCATAAAAAGCAATGGCCCTGGTTTTGTCCAGGGCCACCCGTAGGCCCAAAAGCCTTATGCGCTCCACCACCAGCGTAGTCAGCACGGACACGTTTCTGGCTGCATCCCTGTACTCCGGACCCCATCCCATCACCAGGGTGTCGTCCGCGTAGCACAGCACCTCGGTTCGAGGCAGCAGTGCTCCGCGGAGGACCCAATCGAACCCGAGGTTCCAAAGTAGGGGTCCCAGAACTGACCCCTGTGGAACCCCGGCCTCCATTCGATGGGCCCGCATCTGGCCCTTGGCGTCCACGTAAAGCACGTCCCGGTCACGCAGGTAGGCGCCAATGATAGCCCTTAGATAGGGGGGCACACGATGGGCCCTCAGAGCTTCCTCAATAACGGCATAGGGGAGGGTGCCGAACGCATTTGCGATATCCAGCGATACGGCTACCATTACCTCCCCCCGCCCAGTCGCGTCATCCGACCGTCTCTTCAACTCCGATATGGCGTCTAGGGTGGAGCACCCCTTACGGAAACCGTACTGCCGCGACGAGAAATTCGGCCCCACTCCCTCCAGGTGCTGGGTAATGCGCGCTGCAATTACCCTTTCTAGGAGCTTAGCCGTCTCGTTCAGCAGCACGATTGGGCGGTATGCCGACGGCTGGTCCAGGGGGCGGCCCTCCTTCCGGAGGAGAACCAAGCGCCCGTCACGCCAAACCTTGGGGAACTCCCCCCTTCTCAGGCACGCAGTGAAAATGTGCCTGAGCCTCTCCCCGAGATGACCCACAGCAGCATGAAGAACTCGTCCCGGGACCCCGTCTGGTCCTGGAGCCTTTTTCTTTCCTTGGAGGCGGTCCAGGGCCGTCTCCATCTCCTCCCTGGAGACCTCCGGCACTTCCTCGGGCATGACCACAGGGTCCGCGGTTGGAGGAATCATACAAGGCGGGAAAAAGGGTTCCTGGACAGGGAACAATCCCTCCACTACTCGTCTGAGCAAGTCGGGTGCCATCTTATCCGTGGGGGGAGCCTGATGCCTCATCCTATTCCGCACCATTAAGTAAGGCCTTCCCCATGGGTCCCTGTCCAGGTCGGCGATGAACTCCTCCCTGGCCTTTTCCTTTGCGGCATAAATTGCCCTCCTAAACGCCTTGCGGGCCTCCCTGAGCGACCCGAAGAGAGCGCTCTCCTCCGCAGGCGTGTGTCGGCGTCTACGGCAACGGACGTACGCTCGTCGGGCCTGGTTGGTAATGGTACGGAGGTTCGCGATCTCTTCCGACCACCAGTATACCCGGTTTCGCCTCCAAGTGTGCCCAGTTCTGCGCATGGAAGCGTCGCACACTTCCGTCATGGCCCTTTGAAATTGTAGGGCCCTGCTATTGACGTCTTGGCCACTAGGAGCAGGGACCCATTCCTGCCCCATGGCGGCCTCCCCAACCATGTCCAAGTTGAGTCCCGTCATGGCCCAGCGCGGAAATGACGACTGGCCACGAGGCCCACCAGGCCCTGATCGGCCAATTCCTCTAGGAGGCGAGACCCTGAACGAAATGTAGACGTGATCGCTCAGGGTCTCGACGTTCTGTAGAACCTGCCAATTTTGGATTTGCGCCGCTAGGACGGGGGTAGCAAACGTTAAGTCCACTATGGACCCCCCCGTTCTACGCACGCAAGTATTGGCAGTTCCCTGGTTGATCACCACCAGTCCGGCCTCGGCTGCCCATTGCTCAACAGCCCGCCCCCTGTTATCTGTGCGGGGGCAACCCCAAGCTGTGGACTTGGAGTTAAAATCCCCCGCCACGATAATTTGCGCCGGCGCAAGACGTCTCACGCATGCGCAGACCTCCCGGAGAAAGTCCTGAAGCTCTGTAATGCTCCTATTGGGGGAGAAATAAACCCCCACGAGCACTATGTTTCCCCAGGCGCACGCGACGTAGCCCGGTCTTTTCTCCTTAACGGAGAGAGGAGGGGAGTGGGTGCCGGTTGGGGTTATAATGGCTACGGAGCCAGATGCATCACCAGCCCAGTTCTGCTGGGGAGGGACGCAATAAGGCTCCGCAATAACGGCCGCGTGGACCTCCCACTCCGCAACGTGCTGCACGAGGAGATCTTGTGCCGCTGCGGAGTGGTTTAGGTTAGCCTGTAATAGGTTGAGAGTCGGTGTCCTTATCATTGAGGATCCGACATCTCAACCTCCTGGGTCTGTTGACCAGCCTCCTGTGAAGCGACCCTTGTCCAAGGGGTCGCTTTAGCCCTTACAGTGGGGGGGCGACAGCTACGACCCCCCATCAGATGCGCAGCTGGTTTATTTGCAGCAGTGCAAACCGCGCATTTCAGCCTAGCAGCCGTACAGGCCACCCCCTTATGGCCAGTTTCACCACACCGGTAGCAGGTGTCCGAGTAGTTCACCTCCGCGGGGCAGCGCTGCCGAGTGTGCCCAAATGCCATGCATTTGTAGCATCTCATCGGCAGCGGCTCCAATGAGACAACCCGGGCCACACTCCAGCCGACAAACAGCCTGCCCTCATCCACCACGATCTTAGCCGCCTGCACCGGACATCGGACCAAGACAGAGCCAATCCTGCTTGGCCCGTAACTGATTCTCCCGGACTTAATCTCGTCCGGGGAACAACAACCTTTTGCCGCAATGGCGGCCACGACATGCTCGACCTGGACAGTTTCATCCAGGCCGGTGACCTTGAGGTCCGCGCGACGAGTGGGCCTGACCACTTTTGCGGACTCGGAGAGGACCTCCCTCAGTTTGGATGAGAGCGCGTCCGCTTTAGGGCCGCTGGAAGCGCCAGGGATCTCTATGATCCTGGCCCCAGTGGCAGACGCCCTGATGCGCAAACCCTCGATGCCCAACTCAGCGATATTAATGCTGGCTTTGGCTTTTCCGATGACCTCTTCGTAGGTCATCCCATTTTGGATGGCCGCATCTGAAAGGGTGACCACGACAGCAGCGGATTTGGGCGCCTGCAGCTTCTTCGGCTTCGGAGCGGCTTTTGTGGCCGGCGGGGGAGCCTTCTGCTTCTTCTTCTTGCCCTTTCGGGTCACCTCTTCCCACTCCGTTGCTGGGGCCTGGCTAGTGCTGGGCAGGGGCTCAGAGAAAGGATTTGGCCCTCGTCGTTGCAGGGCAGCAGCAGCAGCCGGCAGACCCGCCGCAACTCCAGCGTAGGTGGCTTTGGCTGCCTTAGGTGTTTTGGAGTCCGCCGCTAGCGGGGGACGAAGACTTCTGGCGGGGAGTAGCCGTTCCTCTATGCCCTCTAAGCGGGCGTTAATCATATTTCCGAGGGTCCGAACCAACCTCTGCTCCATTGATTCGAGGTCCCTCGACGGCGACGCCCTACGCGGCGGCTGGGGTTGCGGCTTAGGCTTAGGCTTCGACTGGGGAGGGGGAGGAGGGGGAACAGCCCTCTTGTTTGCCTCCTCGTACGCCAATCTGAGTGCCCTCAGCTCCTTTTCCATGAGCTCTACTTTTTGGTTCAGCCGTTTATTATCGGCCGCCAAACGTACTGTCTCCTCCGACGTTGTAAGAAGGGACATGTCAGCAACCTCTTGGCGCACACTATTCAGGACATCGTATATGGCTCTCTGGCATGTTCCCTTCATATTCTTGCTCTTTTTCACCACACTTTCAATTTCCTTGCATCCATTAAGGAAGTTGGTGTGGTGCTCAGCCGCCGATACCAGCCTCTCAGGGCTATAAGTAGGGGAAACTCTCTCCGTGGCTCTGGTGGAAGGGGTACTCTTCCGAAAAGCAGAAGCCCTTGATGTCTCCGGATCAGAGTTCACGGAGGCCTCCCTACTCAACCTCATAAGGTCCTCCTCGTCCACGAAGGCGCAGTGCCTCAGACTCCTCAATTCCTCCCTAGCCTTTCCCAGGCCCATGGACGTCCCAACCGTGGGAGGTCTACCGCGGCCTCTCCGGGCCGTACCGACCTTGGGTGCGGCAGGCGCATCCTCCTCGGATCCAGAGGACAACACCGGCATGCCACGCGGCCTCTTTCTGTTGCCCTCAGCAGTCTCCATGTGGATCGGGCTACTGAAGTTCCCGAACTCACGGTCGTCAGCAGCTCGCTTGTCCTCCCAAGTATTAACATTAAAGGGGCTGCTTCCGCCCAACTCTCTCACTTCAGGGCAGGCAGCAGGACAGACTTGTGTCTCCAGAGCATCCACTCCGATGCAATCAAGGGGACCCTCATCCACCCAATTCGCCTCGACGGACGAGTCCGTCGGAAATTCTCCGTCGGACACCGCAAGGTCGTCCACCAAGTCCACATAAATTTGGGGCTCCAAGGGCTCCCCATGCTTCTTCTTTTGGTGCTTTCGGCGCCTTCGGCGCCTTCCGCCCTTTCCCCTCTCATTGTCAACCACGGTATGGCTCGATGAGTCGTCACTGCGACTCTCACTAGAGCTGCGACTGCGATTTGCGCTGGGCAGCTCATCCCTGTCTCTGTTCACCTCCTCAACACCGCCTACGTCCTCAATGTGCGGCCTTTCCAGGCTGCCGCCGCCTTGTTCACCGTCCTTCTCGGACCCGTCTTCAACCACGCCCTTCTCGGGCAACTTCCCCTCGTCCACCAAACCGGGCACCGCCGGTTCCACGTCGCTCGGGCCATTAGCCCTTGCGAGCGCTTCACCGGACGCGTCCCCGGCATGCCTGTCCTTCGCGGACCTCAATCGCCTCGTCGTTCCAGGGGCATTTGCCACTACAGGAGCCTGGTCGCTCACCCCTGCAGGGCCATCGGTGACTGATTTGTCACGAGGGGGCCCGGGTACCCCCTCGCGCCGGGCGCTAGCCGGATCACAGCGCAGAGTATTTCCGTTATCTGACATTTCCCATACGATTTTGGAAATACGGGTTTGCCATCCCCCCTTTTAGCGTCTGTGGTGACGTTGGTTTTACGGGTGGCCTCCCGGGCTTTATAGGACCTATTCCCGTCCACCGCCAGTTGGTCCCAACCGCCGCTACCCGTACGCCCGGGCGGGTCGTTGCAGCCTGAAGGGACCAGAGCTGGCCTTGGCGCTGGCGTTCGCGCCTCCCTCTCCAATTCCCCCTCCGGTGGCCGCTAGGTGGGTGGGCTGTATCGCCGCCCACCGACCCGTCCGACAAAGACGGGCGTCCGTCGCCGCGAGCCCCAACGACGAGACCTTTGCGTCCCCTCCCCCCATTGAAACGGCGCCCAGAAGGGGCGCCGGACTACCCCATCCCTCCCCACGTAACGGCGCCCAGAAGGGGCGCCGTCAAAACTCCCCTCAAAGCCGCCCGGAAGAATGAGCGGCGAGCGTGCGGCCCAGAGTGGGCACGCACTTGGAGGTGCAGGCCCAGAAGGGGCGCTGCCTACTTTATTCGACGCCCAGAGGGGGCGCCAGGGATTAGCATAAGGCCCCTTGTCCCACGCTGAACGTGGGCCGAGAGGTCTTACCCCAGGGTGCACCACGAGGAGGTTCCCAAATTTGCACCCCAACCTAACCTTTTTTTTTTTTTTTTTTTTTTTTTTTTTTTTTTTAACCCACGGAAATGCCTTTACGCATACCCACCGAACTGGGGCGCTCGATGGGTTATGTCGGGCTCGCCTGAGGGGCACTACCGACTAAAACCGTGGGATGCTCAACACTTCCGCTAAGAGGACTCTGCAGCTACGGGAAGTCAGCTGGTGGTTCTACCGCGGCTCGAGTCTGCGGGCCGTCATTTCCCCCCCATTTCCCCGACGGACGCCTTGAGGCCTAGCCTCATCAGAGGGCAACCTGGAGCATTTCAGGCCGCCCTCCGATACCACTTTGAACCACATATGCGGGTGTAGGGCTCCCCATGCCCGTACACCCGCGGTTCATTGACGAGGTCTTCACAGAGCCGGACAGAACCGGTCTTCGGTTGCAGACGCTCTTCACGCTTCTCCGGTTTAGAAAACAAGCCCAACAACATAACCTAAAAACAACAAGAGAGACTGACATGTCCAGCACTAATTTGCCGGCTGGGCATGTCAGCAGGTGTTATTCACACCAACTGACACGCCCAGCCGCCCTGGTACATGCGGACACAAACAACAACGAAACCTAGAAACAACACAGACTGACATGTACAGCACTAATTTCTTGGCTGGGTATGTCAGTCTGCGCTGTCCACACAGACTGACACGCCCAGCCTCACTGGTACATGCGGACACAACCAAGAAACCTAACACACAAACAACGAACATAATAATCCACACAGCTAAACCGGCACCAAAGAATCCCTTCAGCCCTTTTCTGTTTTAGGGAGGAAGGAGCTGGGCGAATTCCCGCCTCCTCCTCCCTGCGCGCCTCCGGCGAATGGTCCCGGACTCAGGGTCGTTCTCCCTGGCGCGCTCCGCCTCCTCCTTCTGTGACATTACATGTTCGCAGTAGGAGAGGACCGCCTCCCAAGATGTTGTATTCGCCAGCATGGCCTTAACTACTGCCGGCAGGGAAAGGTCTGGCCCTATTACAGCGCATAATTGCGCGCGCGCTTGCGCCCATCCAGGGCACGCCACCAGTGTGTGCAGAGCTGTATCTTCCGGCGCACCGCACTGGTGGCATTCCATGGTCGGCTCTCTTCCAGCTATGTGGCATAGGTACCTCCCGAAGCAGCCATGCCCCGAGAGGACCTGTACTAACCGGAAAGAGAGCGACCCTTCTTTTCTATCCGCCCATTTGCTGAGCACGGGCCGGACCGCCGTGATGGTCCAGTGACCTGCGTTAGGTTGTTCCAAGCGCTGGAGCCATTTTTGCATCGTCTTCTTTTGGGCCCGTTTTCGCCAGCTGCGTATCTCTTCGGGCATCGCCCGACCACCTAGCTCGCGCGACTGCGCAGCCTGCTCGTAAACCGAGGCAAGGACTTCGGCCTCAAGGTCCCAAGGTGGTGTCCCTGCTAGAACGCATGCCGCCTCAAACGAGACTGTGCGGTATGCTCGAACGGCCCTAAGTGCAATTACCCTTTGCGATTTTCGCAACTGGGCTCTATTTTGTGCATTCAGGGCATCGACCCACACAGGCGCGCCGTATAGGGCCATAGATCGTACTACCCCCGCGTACAATTTTCGCACATTAGCCCCTGGGCCGCCCAAATTGGGGAGCAGTTTGCCAAGGGCACCTGCGGCTCCTATTAGCCTTGGGGCCAGCTGCTTGAAATGTTCCTTGAACGACCAGCGGCCGTCCAGCAGCAATCCAAGGTACCTCAGGCTGGTACCAACTTTTATGCTAGCACCTGAGATGGTAAGGTGCGCAATTCTCGGTGGTTTCTTCCGGGGGCCATAGAAGTATAGAGCCTCCGTCTTGTTTAAGGCCACTTTCAAGCCCAGCCTCTCTATGCGACGTACCACTTGGGTAACACCGACCGTTCCCAGTACTGCGGCATCCTCGAACGTGTCCGCGCGGGCAGTGACCAGGGTGTCGTCGGCGTAGCACACCACACTTAGGCCACGCAACAGTGCACCGCGCAGCACCCAATCATATCCAATGTTCCATAACAGGGGCCCTAGTACGGACCCCTGTGGAACACCACATGTGACGACCCTTCGTTGTAATTGGCCATTGCAGTCCGCATACACGACAGTCCTATTTCGGAGGTAACTTCGGATGATCCTTAGCAGATACTCCGGCATAAGATGGTGCCGGAGCGCCTCCTCAATGCACGTGAAGGGGAGGGAGTTAAAAGCATTGGCAATGTCTAGGGACACCGCGAGTACCACTCCCCCACGTGCGACTGCCTCCTCCGATATACACTTGACGCGTTTGATCGCGTCGACTGTCGACCTCCCTTCCCTAAATCCGTATTGGCAATCTGCCAGATCCGGGCCCTCGGTGGTGAGACGTTTGACAATCCGCGAGGCCAGAACTCGCTCGAAGAGCTTTCCGGCTTCGTCCAGGAGGACAATTGGCCGGTAGGTTGATGGTGAGTCCACCGGTCTACCCTCCTTTTTAAGCAGGACGAGTCGTCCGACTTTCCATCTGGAAGGGAACTGTCCCGTCCGCAGGCAAAGATCCAGAACCTGCCTGAACCGGTCCTTTAATATTTCAGATGTAAGGACCCACGCTTTACCGGGAGTGCCGTCCGGGCCCGGAGCGGTGTTTTTGTTCCTAAGCTTAAGATAGGCCGCGTCCAACTCGCTAGTGGAGATTGGCAGCACCTGGTCGTCGACGCGGACGGTTTGCGAAGGTGGGGCCATAGACGGCGAGTCGTATTCGTCCACCTCAGGGAACAAGCTTGCCACTACATTTTCCAGAACTGAGGGCTCGAGGGACTCGGTTATCGGTGGGCCCACGTTTCTTAGTTTCCCTCTAGCTGTCCGATATGGGCGTCCCCACGGGTCTTGTTCAAGCCCGTCAAGCAGTTCCTGCCACGCAGCTGCCTTGGAGCGCAGAATTTCCAGTCGCAGCTCCCACTTGGCCGCTTTGTAAGCAGCTTTCAGCTCGGCCTCACGCTCTCGATCTCGCCGTCGCTTCCGCCTTTGCCTCGTGAAGGCTCTCTGTGCGGCTATTGACTCCGCGCGGAGGTCCGCCACTTCCTGGGACCACCAGTAAACGGCTTTTCGTGGTGGTCGGCGCTTTACGCGTGGCATTGCCGCGTCGCATATTCGCGCCATGGCTACGCTGAACCACTGCGCTTCAGCCTCAGCATCGTCAAGCACTGGCTGCGCAAACCACGCCTGAACTGTTGCAGCCTCCATCAGCAGCTCCCTATCCATCTGCTTGACGGACCAGCGCGGGAACGGAGGTACCCTGGTGTTATTATGGCGACGTGGGCTTCCAGAGGATGTTATCTCGAACCGGATGTACCGATGGTCTGAGAGCGTTTCCACATCGGTTAGAACTCTCCACCCCCTAACTCGAGCTGCAACTGAAGGGGACGAGAACGAGACGTCCACAATTGACCCTCCCTGATCCCTGACACACGTGTTTACTGAGCCTCTATTTAGGAGGGACAAACCGGCTTCAACAGCCCACTCCATAACCACCTCTCCACGATGGTCTGTGGAAGGCGAGCCCCAAATTGTGGCCTTGGCGTTAAGGTCGCCAAGAACAACTACAGGCAGCGGCAACGCCCGGCTCACTACGGCACCCAATTCAGCCACAAACTGCTCAAACGCAGACAACGGTTTGTTTGGGGAGAAGTAGACGCCGACAATGACTACCTCCCCCCATTTGGCTGCGACATAACCTGGACCAGATTCCCGCACCGAGAGCGACGGAGACAGAGGCCTATGTGTGGTCATGATCGCCACAGACCCCTCTGTATCAACGGCCCAATTGGGCCTAGGTGGAACATTGTAGGGCTCCGCCGCAACTCCTACGTCAATAGACCACTCCGCCATAGATTGTAGGAACAGATCTTGTGCTCCCGCAGAGTGATTCAGGTTCGCCTGGAGGAATTGTCGAGATGAAGGCGTACTATTCATTAATGGATTTCTCGACCCCCGCAGGCGCCTGCTGCTGTGCGCTGGACGGTGCCAAGTCTGGATTCTTGTTCTTAGCAGCCATCCTCCTCCTAGACTTTGTTGGTCGGCACAATCCTCCCCCTACGCTGTGTTCGCAGGGCAGGTTCGCCTCCGCGCACACCGGGCAATGCGGCCTTTCTACGCATGTTGCAGCCATGTGTCCGGCTTTACCGCAACGGAAGCAGAGTCCGCTGCGGTCGATCCGTGCCCTGCAGTTCGTTCTAGTGTGTCCGGTTTCTAGACACCGGAAACATTTCTTCGGCCGGGGGTCTAAAGCGCGGACCTGCGCGACGCTCCAGCCTATTTCGAGGCGGCCTTCGTCCGCTATACGTTTGGCCGCTGCTACTGGACATCTTGCCCAAACCGAGCCGACGCCTCCCGCACCTTTCCTTATCTCGCCCAGCTTTATGCTATCCTGAGGGCATCCGGTTTTCTCAGCTATCGCCGATACGATGGTGGCTTTAGACAGCGAGTCCTCCAGTCCGGATATTCTTAGTTCTGCACTCTTTATGGGCCTGGCGATGATAAAAACGTCATCCATCGTTGCCCTTAACCTCTCTGCCAGAGAATCAGCATGTTGTGACCCGGCCGCACCCGAAATTTCCAGTATGCGAGACCCGGTGGCTGTTTGTCTGAACTTCGGAGTTGGGATGCGAAGTTCAGAGAGCTTGACGCTCTCCTTGGCTTTGAGGATGGCTGTGGCATATGTCATGCCCAATTTCTCCGCCTCCGGCCGCAGCGTGATTACAACGGCAGCTGATCTAGGGGGACGAAGATTCACTTTGCCTTTCTTGGCTTTAGACGGAGGATCCTTTGATGCGACTGAGGCTGTCATCCGCAGGTTACCCGAAGAAGGAGGAGGAGGGGCCGCAGTAGGCGTAATCCCCATCCTCTGTCCCTTTTTCTTCCTCCGTTTGGAGACTTTGGTCCACCCTTCCTTTTCGGGTGGGGTCTCCACAATTGCTGCCTTCGGCGTTATGGTGGCTGATGTACTCGGGCCAGGGGCGGATTGAGAGTTCATTTCCCCGGCCTTTTTACCCTTTTTGGTCATTATGGGAGGAACTTTTTCCCTAAGGTTAGGGCGCGCAGCAGGCGCGGCTCTCTCCTTTGCTCGACCCGGACCCTCCTTGTGCCTCTTGTCCGATGCATCGGGGATAGCCACAGTAGGCAATGAGGATTTCGCTGGACCCAAACGTTCATCAAGCAGAAGGCCAACTTGCCTCATTATGGCTTGCAACAGGGGCTCATTCGTCTCTGGCGACGGCGACTGCAGGGATTGTCGATTGGCCCTCTTTGCTTGCCCCGCACAAGTGGCGGGCTCCGTCGCAGTGCCCCGCCGTGGGCTAGCCGATGTAATCTCGGCTGCCGGAAGGGGAGATGCGTGAAGTGCATCGGTCGCTCCGGCAGGAATTGAGAGAGGGTCCTGCTGGAATTTGCCCCCCTCAAAGGCTGACTTTAATTCGTCCAACTGTTTCCTCAGCTCATCGATTTCTGCGTGCAGGCGGACGTTGTCCTCCCGTAGGCGGGCATTTTCCTCCAGCAGCCTGGAGTTTGCCTCCACGGATGGTAGCCTGCGATATTCCTCGGAGGCGGCCTTAACGACAGCGGCCATGTCGTTCAGGGACCGTTGGAAGGTCCCTTTAAGATTTTTAGACCGCTTCGCGACAAAAGCAACGACGTCGCCGGCCTCCTCGCAGCGCTTGCTGAAGTCCATCGCAGCTAGTTCCTCAGCCTCTTTCGCGTCTGCACAGGCTTCGCGCTCTCTTACCCGTATCGCCCTGTGCTCTCGGGCTTGCGAGCACATAAGGGCGACCTCCTCTTCGGCCTCAAGTTGTAGCTCGTCTCTTCGCATGCGGATATAATCTTGTTTGGCAGCCGCCAAGCCAACGAACTCTCCAGTTGTCGGGGGACGTCCCCTTACACGTCGAATCGGACCCAGCGCCTTAGGAGACGCCACAGTATTGGCGTCTAAAAATTGGTCGGAGTCAGAATCCGAGTTGTTGCTACCCGCGTCGGGAATCGGTGGATTCTTACGACGTTCCTTACTACTCCTCCGCGAGGCAGTTGAGGAATCGCTAGCCTCCGCTTCTTTTCTCTTCTCCAACTCCTTCTCTCTCGCACCGTCTTGTGCGCCTTTACGAGTGGTTGGTACGGCTTTAGCGGATTTGCCAGCAACCTCTTTCGTGGCCTTAGCTCCGCCTCTGTTAGGCCTCCTCGTACTCACTCCGACATCCAGCTGACCCTTGCTCCCAGATGCGATGGGGCGGCCCGAAGCCGACGCGTCGGGCGATGCGCCCGACCTGCCGGTCCCAGGAAATTGTTCTCCCGCCTTGCGGGTACCCTCCTGGGGTAGTTTTTTGAGGCCAGCCTTCATGTTCCTCGTGACAATTCCTTTGGGGTTGTCGTCCCTTGCGGCGCTCTTCGCCTCCTCTTTCTCCGACCGGGCAGCCTTCGCGGTTGACGCCGCCGCATGCCCAGCCCCCCTACCTCCGTCCGTACCGGACAACTCCACCGCGGGCTCGCACCCACGCATTACTACTCGCGGATCTATGTCCCCCCCAGACACGAGGGACATGCCTGAGACCGGTGCACCGGACACATCCGGTGACCCGGTCTCAGGGAGGGATTCTCCCGTCACACGGGTACCCTCCTGGGGTAAAAATCTCTTTAGGGCCGCTTTCATAATAAGTAACAACTTGGCTTGTAATCGCCTGCTGCTTTAGCGACTCTGCTGTCGGCTCCTGATACTGCAAGGGCTTCAGGGTTTTAAGGCTTTCCTATCCCGAGACTCTTCGAATACCTCCCGGGACAATGCCCCCAAGGCCCCACAAACACTGCGGGAGGGCGGAAGGTATCCGGGGGTTTGTGAAGTTTTCCATCTTCTTTTTGCAACGCCGGACGACGCCCATGAAGGGCGCCACCAAGTTACCCCCCACAGGCCCAGAAGGGGCAAGGGGAGGCTGTGGGCCCAGAAGGGGCACCACCAACTTTATTCGACGCCCAGAAGGGGCGCCGACAAGGTCCCCCCCGCAGGTCCAAGTGACCCGCTGTGCGGTCCAGAAGGGACGCGCGTTGAAGGGGGTGCGATGCCCAGAAGGGGCACCGCCTACATTATTCGACGCCCAGAAGGGGCGCCAGGGATTAGCATAAAGCCCCTTGTCCCACGCTGAACGTGGGCCGAGAGGCCTTACCCCAGGGTGCACCACGAGGAGGTTCCCAAATTTGCACCCCACCCCAACCTAACCTAACCTAACCTAACCTAACCTTTTTTTTTTTTTTTTTTTTTTTTTTTTTTTTTTTTTTTTTTTTTTTTTTTTTTTTTTTTTTTATACTGGGGGAAATGCGTTACGCATACCCGGGGCCCGCACGTGGGGGCCCGCCCGGGTTATGTGGGACTCTCCCCCCAACTCCCGCTTCCCCGTCCAGGCCCTGCGGCCTCGGCGGGGATTCGGGAGGAGGGGGGCATACCCACTAAAACCACCCAGTAATTGTCCTCAGACCGACGCGAGAGCCGAGACGGGAACAGGATTCCAATCGGCCGCCCCGGCACCCATTGTCGATGGCAATATGCCCCGGTCAAACGGCACACTGCGCCGCGATGCCTGTTGAGGCCACCCTCACTTAGGCATGACTTGACAACTTAGTCATCAAAGTCGAAGTCATAATCTTCAAACTCATCCTCGAATTCCTCGACCTCACTCAGCCCGGTATCTCTCTCGCGAGAGACATTGGGGCTGAGCAAGGGAGAGGTAGCCTCAGGCCGCCGTTTAGATACTGGGGCGCTAGTTCTTCTGTCCTCCAGCATCTCGGCCTCCTCAAAGATTGGACTTGGTGCCCTCAGACTCGGCGTCGTTGGAGGCGCGCGTTGGACGTCGTCCCTCACTCTTTTTAGAGGAGGGTCGCATCTCCTGCTCCCCATAACGTGGCCGTGTGGCCTGTTTGCCTCTGCGCACACAGAGCAGTGTGGCTCTTTCGCCGCACATTCCGCCATTTTGTGGCCGGGCAGAGCGCATCGGAAACACATTCCGCTGCGGTCCACGCCCGGGCACCTGGTCCTCGTATGACCCACGCCCATGCACCTAAAACAGCGCATTGGGCGTGGTTCAAGCACTGTCACCCGCGCCGTATTCCACATAATTGGAAGTCTCCCGTCATTGCCCAGGGCTCGTGCCACAGCAATAGGACAGCGAATCGGTGCTGAGAAGAGGCCGTTAGGACCCAAGCGCAGCACTCCCACTTTGACGCGCTCTACTGCGCAGTCGCCTCTTCCTGCCACCGCCCCCGCAATGTCTTCGGCAGTCACCGTGTCGTCCATGCCTGAGAGGCGCAGATCAGCACTCTTCTCAGGCCGGACGATTTCGGCCACATCGGACACGATTTCCCGCAGTTTTGCAGCGAATCGGTCTGCCACCTCTGCGCTGTCAGCCCCTGGCACCTCCAGGAGCCGGGAGCCATTTTGCGCTGTGCGCGACCTCAAGCCTTCCCTGATTCCCAGGTCTGGCAAAGAAATCGCGCAGATAGCTCGTTTTAACGTCGCCGCATAGGTGATGCCCCGCTCAATCGCATCGGGTCGCAGCTTGAGTACCACAGCCGTGGAGCGTGGTCCTTTGAGTCGAACCCTCTTGCTCTTCGGTTTAGTAGGGGCAGCAGCAGGAGCCAGGCCCGGGGGAACCTTCTGAGTAGGAGCGGGCGCACGACCATCTGTCGTAGTAGGCGCCGCGTTCTGCTTCTTTTTCCTTCGTCGTTTGCGGGTGGAGGCCGCAGTCCACTCCTCGGTCCCTTTTGCCGCAGGGACCGAAGCCCAGCTGGTGGTCTTCTGGGGCGGAACGTCGGAGGAACCAGCCTTCGCGGGAGTCGCATTTGAGCGTGTAGTCGGGGGGGCCGCTTTGGGCGGAGGGAGAGAGGGAAACGCCTCCTTTCTTCCCTGGTCAGCCGCTAACGGCGGGCGGGGCCTCTCAAGCCTGGGCAAGGTCAGCCTATCCTCTAGGCCGTCAAGTCGGCTACCTATGGCTACGATTGCCGCGCTGAAGGAAAGTTGCAGTTCCCTTATAGCGCTGCTCATCTGGTCTGGAGGGGGAGGAGCAGGAGCCTCCCTCCGGGGGGGGGACCGTCGCTTACCCACCTCCTTGCGCAGGGCTTCAACTTCCGCTCTGAGCTCTGCGACTTCCCGCTTGAGCCTAGTGTTGGCTTGATGCTGCAGCTCGGCCTCCTCATTGACGTTGCGGGACGTTAAGTTCGACAACGCCCTCTGCAGGTTGGTGCACGCGTCATTAATAGTGCGCTGACACGTACCCTTGAGATTCCTCGATTTGCGAGAAACCTCTCGAATAGCGCGCGCGCACATTAGGCCCTGTTCGTGCACCTCGTGTGCCGTCAAGCCCTCAGCCTCTGCCGACCACGGGATTAAATCCCGCGTGGCCTTCTCCATTTCTGTCACCCCTTTGGTACGCTTCGGACGGGACGTGGAGTCCTTTTCCGGAGCCTTCTCCTGTGACACCTCCTCAGCGCCGACACCCATGCGCTTGTCACGAACCGTGTACAGGTCGTCGCCCTCACCTCGGAGTTCCGCTTCTCGGTCGTACTCCTCTAGACGACGGAGCTCCTCCATGGCTTCTTTTAGCCCTGCATCGTGAAAGAAGGAGTCAGCAGCGACGCCTCGACCGCGGCGCGATGTCCCAACCTTCGGCGGGCCCACAGCTCCCGACTCACTCTCAGAGCACTCGTCTGAGTCGACGATCGCTCGCGACCTTTTCCGGCTGTCGCCGCCGCATCCTTTACCACTACTTTGGCCGATCACAATGGACTCGGAATCCGAGTTAATTGCCGTCACATTTATGTCCCCACTGGACCTCTCACTCGCGGACTCACGCCCACGCAACACTACTCTCGGATCATTGTCCCCCCCAGAAACGAGGGACGTGCCCAAGACCGATGCACCGGACGAATCCGGTGCCCCGGTCTCGGGGAGGGATTCTCCCGATGAACGGGTACCCTCCTGGGGTAGTTGTTCTTTATGAGCCGATTCCATGTATAACAGCTCAAAGGCTTGTAATCGCCTTGACGAATTGGGCGTCGTCATACGCCAGAACTGTGCGGAAAAAACGGTCAACCCAAACGAAGTTCCCACATCCGGGTAACCCTACATACTATCGGGGACGGGCGGTACCGATAGGTTTGACCAGGTTTCTCTGTGTGCCTCCGGTCCGCATCAGACATGACTACTCAATGGCGCCAAGAATTGAGTCGTTGCCATATGGATACGGAGAGCGGCTTCAGAAGGCCGGCGAAAACCTTCTACCACGAAATTGAAGCGACGCCCAGAAGGGGCGCCGAACTACCCCATCCCCCCACGTAACGACGCCCAGAAGGGGCGCCGTCAAAACTCCCCTCAAAGCCGCTCGAGAATGAGCGGCGAGCGTACGGCCCAGAGTGGGCCGCACGTGGAGATCCCCCCCGCAGGTCAGAGTGACCCACTGTGCGGTCCAGAAGGGACGCGCGTTGAAGGGGGTGCGATGCCCAGAAGGGGCACCACCTACGTTATTCGGCGCCCAGAAGGGACGCCAGGGATTAGCATAAAGCCCCTTGTCCCACGCTGAACGTGGGCCGAGAGGCCTTACCCCAGGGTGCACCACGAGGAGGTTCCCAAATTTGCACCCCAACCTAACCTAACCTAACCTAACCTTTTTTTTTTTTTTTTTTTAACCCGGGAGAAATGCGTTACGCATACCACCGCACCGGGGAAGTGCGATGGTTATGTGGGACTCCCCTCCTCGAAGATGGTAAATGAGGAGGGTTTACCCACTAAAACTCCCGGGAATCTCCGACAACCGCTCGGCAGGCGCCTGGTTACTATGTGGCAGTGGCCCACACGCCTGCGCGGGGTCCCGTAGGACACGCCTTGCAGATGAACTGCTCCAGTGGCGACCTCAGTGTGAAGCCGCCACCGCCCCTCGGAGATAGTCTAGCGGGGGTCTATGGGGATTCTCCCGTCCCCCCCCCGCGTGTAGACTAGGACGGGTGCAGTTGACCGTGCACCCGTCTTCTTCGACCCGGTCTACGGCGCCTGGTCACGCCCGATATCGGGTCATCCTCGCGCATTCTTTCGTCGGCCTCTTTCCGGGTGATGACTTCCGCACAGAAAGAGGCGACTGCGCCCCACGACCTGATGCCACCCAGCATGGCATCCACAATGGCGTTGAGGCCAAGGTCGTTTCCGACAACAGCACGCAGTTGTTGTCGCGGCTGGTCGAATGTCGGGCACGCCACCAGAGTGTGCAAGGCCGTGTCTTCGGCGGCACCACACTGGTGGCATGCTGGAGTCTCCTCTCGTCCTATCCTGCACAGAAACTTGCCGAAGCAGCCGTGTTCTGTGAGGACTTGAGTCGTGTGGAACGAGAGGACTCCCTCCTTGCGGCCGACCCATCGCTCTAAGACAGGTCGGACCGCTCCGATGGTCCAGTGGCCATGGCTCGGTCTTTCGAGCCTTTCGTGCCATTGCACTATGGACTCCTGTTGGGCGTCACTCCTCCAACGCTGTATTTCTTCAGGCGCAGGCCTTTCACCTCTACTGCGCATTTCTGCCACCCGTTGATAGACCGTGGACAGAACCACGGCCTCCAGTTCCCAAGGGGGAGTCCCTGCGAGAACGCATGCCGCCTCAAAGGATACCGTTTGGTACCCCCTAATTGCTCTGATGGCCATTGCCCTTTGAGGCCTTCGTAACAAGGCCTTATTATGGGCGTTCAGAGCGTCCACCCATACCGGAGCGCCATACAAAGCCATTGACTTGACGACTCCGGTATACAAACGACGAGCAGTAATGCTCGGCCCGCCGAGATTCGGCAGCATCCTCCCAAGGGCCGCAGCTGTTTTGACCAGCTTGGGAGACTGCAGGCGAAAGTGTTCACGGAAACTCCACTTCGCATCGAGAATCAGCCCAAGGTACTTCATGCTCGGACTGATCTCGATGCGGACACCACTGATTACAAGGTGCGAGCCCTCTGGTGGTTTCCTCCTTGTCCCGTAGAAGAACAGGGCTTCAGTCTTCTCTAAGGCTACGCTCAGCCCTAGCAAACCTATCCGATCAACCATATGCGACACGCCGACAGTAGCCAGTCTCATCGCGTCGGGGAAGCTATTGGCACGGGCTGTCACCAATGTGTCATCGGCGTAACATACAACGCCAAGCCCGCGCAGCTGCGCACCCCTCAAGACCCAGTCATAACCGATGTTCCACAGTAACGGCCCCAAGACCGATCCCTGTGGAACACCGCATGACACCGCCCTCCTGTGTATCCTTCCATCGCGACCCTGGTACACCACCAGCCTCCCCCTCAGGTAGTTGAAGATGACCTGCTGTAAGTAATGGGGTACCCCGTGAAAGCGGAGTGCCTCACTGATGCACTCAAAGGGGAGGCTGTTAAAGGCATTGGCGATGTCCAAGGACACCGCCAAAACCACGTCGCCCTGCGCAACCGCATCCTGAGCAAGATGTTTGACACTCAGGATTGCGTCTATAGTCGACCTATTTTCCCTGAACCCGAACTGACACTCGGCCAAATCCGGGCCCACCATCTTCAGGTGTTTAACGATGCGGGAAGCCAGTATTCGTTCAAACAACTTACCGGCCTCGTCTAAGAGAACGATTGGCCGGTAAGCTGATGGCGAGTCGACCGGTCGCCCTTCCTTCTTTAATAGAACCAAGCGGCCCATTTTCCATTTCTCAGGAAACTGTCCAGAAGAGAGGCAAGAATCTAACAAGCACCTAAACCTCTCTTCAATTACCTCCTCCGTGAGGACCCACGCACTGCCGGGTATTCCGTCTGGCCCTGGAGCCGTATTTTTGGCCCGCAACCGAAGAAAAGCCGCTCCCAACTCACCGGTGGTAACCGGTGGCACCTGTACAGCGACTTCCTGATGGCGGGGCACAGACATGCTTGGGGGCACAAAAGCTTCGCGCTCGGGGAACAGCGAGCGAACTATACTCTCCAACAACGGAGGCTCGAGGGACTCGGTTAGTGGTGGGCCCAGGTTTCGCAGTTTCCCGCGTACTGTGCGATAGGGGCGCCCCCACGGGTCCTGATTGAGCCCATCGAGCAGCTCCTGCCAGGACTGGTCTTTTGCCTGGCAAATAGCTGCTTTAAGTGCCGTCTTGGCCTCCTTGTACTCCTCGCGCCGGATGTTCTCGAGATTAAGATCTCGGATGCGTTTCCTACGCTGTCGAGTGTAGGCGCGACGAGCAATCAAGCACTCCTCCCTCAGTTCGACCAGATGTTGAGACCACCAGTACACCGCACGTCTAGATGGTCGACGTTTGGACCGGGGCATGGCCGAATCGCAGGCAGCGGTCATGGCATCTGCAAACCACTTCGCAGCCTCTTCAACCCCGCCTAGTTGTTCGACGGGGCGTGCAAACATCGACTGCACAATCGCCGCTTCAATCAGGAGCTCCCTGTCCATCATTCCGATCACCCATCTCGGAAAGGGAGACACTCTAGGATGCTGTTGTTGAGTAGGCTGGTGCACTGGAGAGATATCGAATCTGATGTAGCGATGATCAGATAGGTTTTCGATATCCTCCAGGACCCTCCAGCTGTCGACGCGTCTGGAGATATTAGGCGACGCGAAGGACAGGTCTATGATAGACCCGCCCTGCAGCCGGACACAGGTGTTCATGGTTCCCTGATTGAGCAAGCATAAGCCCGAAGCAAGTGCCCAATCCTCTACTGCCTCACCCTTCAAATCAGTGGCAGGGCAACCCCAAGCCACGGATTTGGCGTTAAAATCGCCTAGCACGATGACATGTGCTGGCGAGGCGCGGTTAACCGCTGCGCCGACGAGACCCAAAAACGCCTCAAACTCCGCCAGAGACTTATTGGGGGAAAAGTAGAGCCCAATGAGCACTACCTCCCCCCATTTGACCACGACATATCCGGACCCTCTCTCGCAAGGTGTAAGGAGCGGGGAGAGGGCCGAGGATGTTCCCCTCACAACAACGACTGAGCCGTCCAGATCGCCAACCCAGTTGGAATGGTTGGCTGGGACATAATACGGCTCAGACACGACCGCCACGTCAATAGACCACTCTGCCATCGACTGCACGAAAAGGTCCTGTGCGCCGGCAGAGTGGTTAAGGTTCGCCTGGAGAACATGCTGTTTGGGCGTGTTACTCATTGTTGGTCTCCATAGCGTCTCCTTCAGGCGCCTGCTGAGCACCCTGAGATGTAGTTACGGCAGCCTTTTTGCCTGCCGTCTTTCTCCGCCTTGGGGGTGAGCATTTCTTGCTCCCCACTATGTGATCTGCGGGCCGCTTGGCCTCTGAACAGATAGGGCAATGATGTTTTGCCGAGCACGACGATGCGATATGGCCGGCCTTACCGCAGCGATAGCAGAGCTCGCTGCGGTCTATCAGGCCTGTGCACTGTGCTCGGGTATGCCCTTTTTCGAGGCAGCGGTAGCACTTAAGCGGCCGCGCCTCCAGGGAATGCACTTGCGCAATACCCCACCCCACATAAATACGGCCAGCATCAATAAGAGTTTTGGCCGCCGCCACTGGACACTGGACGTAGACCGTGCCCATGCCTCCCGCACCTCGACGAATTTCCCCCATTCTGAAAAGGTCAGGAGCACAATTCCCTTTTTTGGCGACTGAAGCCAAGACGATGTCAGGGCTGACAGAATCGTCAAATCCTGTAAGACGTAGGTCCACTCGCTTCATTGGCCGAGTAACATTGACCGCGTCTCCCAGCGCGTCCTTGAGTTTAGAGGCCAGAAGATCGGCCTGTTCTGCTGAAGCAGAGGCCGGCAGATGCATAATACGAGCCCCCGTAGCGGCTTTTCTAAATCGTACGCCTTCTATGCCAACCTCAGACAGGTCGATTCCCTCTCTCGCCTTCAAGAGGATGTTGGCATACGTTAAGCCTCTCTCTTGGGCCTCAGGCTGCAATGTAACAACAACCGCGGCAGAACGCGGCTCACGCAGCCTCGGCTTCCTCTTGCGGGCCCTCGGCTTGGCCTGCTCTTTTGCAATTTTGGCCTTCTTTTGCTTTTTTCGGCCACCAGTATACGTGGTCCATTCTCCCTCAGTTGGTTGAGAGGTGGATGGTCCTGGGGCCGGCACTGCTTCAGAACCAGAAGGTCGAGTGGCAGACGCAGGGGTAGTTTCTGCTTTTTTCTTTCCTCCTTTAGCCTTCGCGCCTGCTTTGGAAGGCCCCGCCGCAGATGTTTTAGTAGCGGGCTTTTCTTTTGCCGGTTTGCCTTTTTGCGCCTTGGCAGGAGGCACAAAAGCCCCCACCACAGACGCAAAGGTCGCCTTCGCCTTGTTTTTAGCATCTGCCGCAAGCGGCGGACGCATTCTTGGCTCCAGAGGGAGCCGAGCCTCTATTGACTCTAGCCTGGTGGACAGCATAAAGCCCACCTGGCGCATCACCTCGCTCATTAATGTTTGGTCAACTTCAGGGGCGGGGGCAGGCTGTTTAGCCCCGGCTGTGGGATTGGTAGTTTTTCGCCCATACGTTCGCGGAGCGAGCGGCCGGTCCGGTTCCGGACACGGAGGCGATTCCCACGCCATATCTAAATCCGGGGGATTTGTCGCGACAACAACGGGGGCCGAAGAGACTGTGGCCAAAGAGGCCGGAGCCGCCAGTTGTTGTTTCAGGCTCTCGATGGTTGCCTCAAGGGTGGCCATCTTTTCCCTCATCTGCTGGACTTCCGCACTTAGGCGCTGGTTATCCGCCCTCAGTGCCATGGTCTCGTCCGACAGAGTGTGGTTCCTCAACCTTTCAAAATTTGCCTGATAAGACGAGGCGATGTCTTTCAGAGATTTTTGGTACGTGCCCTTGAGATTGCCAGATGTTTTGGCAATCTTTACGATGAGGGCACAATCCTCTTCCACCTGTCTACGTACAAGTTCGGTGGTTTCTTCCTGACCGATTTGTTGGTCAGAGTCAATGATCTTTAGCCTGGTAGCTCTGGTCTCTTTGAGCTGTCGAGACTCATCTGCCATCTCAAGTTCAGCCTCGAGTTCCATCTCACGCCTCTTTGCCTCTACAAAAGCATTTTTGGCTTTAGCCAGGCCTACAAATTCCCCAGTTGTTGGGGGTCTCCCACGGCCTCTACGAGAGGCAGACATTTTACGAGCCGAGTGACCTGAGTCGTTGTCCGACTCTGACGACAGGGATACTACCCGGCTCCTTTTCCGATGTCCTTCACCCGTTACCGTCACAACCGAGGAATCGGACAAATTGTCCTCCTCCCCAGCGGACAAAAACAACGCATCATCCTCCTTTGATACGTTGGCACCGCGACGTCGATCCACGCTCCTACTCCTACTGCGCGAACGCACACCATCCAGACTTAAGCGCGTCAGCGATACGCTCAAAATCCTCTCTTTAGCCGACGACCTCAACGTCCTTTCACCAGCCAAAGACTCCACTCTATCTTTGCCCCTACTGGGCCTGACCCCACACTCTCCGCCATCCAACTCTTTGTCACCTTTCCGACTGTTTCCAGCCCCAACAACTTCCACGACAGGCCTAGTACAAGGCCCTGCCGACTCCTGCTTATCGTCAAAAAGAGGTTTTTTATTGTTCATCATGTTTTTGTTCCCACGAGTATGAGAGCATTTAAAAGTCACCCCGCGCAGTGGCCTCATACGCGGGGAACCCTATATACTGCCGGCTTCGGGTGGACCGACAGGTGTTAACGAGATTCCTCTCGGGATATTTAAAGACTTCCCAGTCGCGGCCGGCCGGCTAAGGCAAGCCCTCGTTTCCCCTACCTGAACCACTACCCCACAGACGCCTCGAGTGAGGGTCGTTGTGAATCAGTTCGGGGTTACGACGCTCAGGGGCTGGCGTAAGGCCCCTGGTACACCCCTTTCGGGGTGCTCCCCATTCCCCCCCATGGTCGCTAGCGGGTGGGCTGTCTCGCCGCCCACCAACCCATCCGAAGACGGGCGCCCGTCGCCACGTGTCCCAACGACGGAGCCTTTGCGCTGAAACGGCGCCCAGAAGGGGCGCCGGACTACCCCATTCCCCCCCGTGTAACGACGCCCAGAAGGGGCGCCGTCAAAACTCCACTCAAAGCCGCTCTAGAGTGAGCGGCGAGCGTGCGACCCAGAGTGGGCCGCACGTGGAGATCCCCCCCGCAGGTCAGAGTGACCCGCTGTGCGGTCCAGAAGGGACGCGCGTTGAAGGGGGTGCGATGCCCAGAAGGGGCACCGCCTACGTTATTTGACGCCCAGAAGGGGCGCCAGGGATTAGCATAAAGCCCCTTGTCCCACGCTGAACGTGGGCCGAGAGGCCTTACCCCAGGGTGCACCACGAGGAGGTTCCCAAATTTGCACCCCAACCTAACCTAACCTAACCTAACCTAACCTAACCTAACCTAACCTAACCTAACCTAACCTAACCTTTTTTTTTTTTTTTTTTTTTTTTTTTTTTTTTTTTTTTTTTTTTTTTTTTTTTTTTTTTTTTTTTTTTTTTTTTTTACCCTGGGAAATGCTTTTAGGCATACCCATCGGACTGGGGCGACCGATGGGTTATGTGGGACTCGCCGAGAGATGTTGTTTGGCCATACCCACTAAAACCCAGGGATGCTCCACCACCCGTCAATGGCACAAGACTCCGGGCGTGCACGAGTGAACCAACCGCAGCCTGTGCCGACGGCATCCTAGCGGATGCACTCCCTGCTCGAAAGAGCTGAGGGTGAGCTTGGAGCATAACAAGCCACCCTCATAAATCGCGCGAACCTTGCTAGCGAACGATGGGCTCCCCATGCCCGATCGCCCGCCAGTTCGCAGAGAACGGAGATGAAGCGGGACAGAACCCGTTCTTCATCTCCCGTTCAACCTCCTCCGGTTTAGGGTGGAAGGAGCTGGGCATATCCCCTCCTCCTCCTCCCTACGCGCCTGCGTCGGAGAGCCCCTGATTCGGGGTCGTCCTCTCTAGCGCGTTCCGCCTCCTCCTTTTGCGACATCACCTGCTCGCAAAAAGAGAGGACCGCATCCCACGATGTTTTTGCCGACAACATGGCCTTCACCAGTGCTGGCAGAGCGAGATCCGGCCCTATCACCGCGCGTAGTTGCGCGCGCTCTTGCGCCCATCCAGGGCACACCATCAGTGTGTGCATTGCCGTGTCTTCCGGCGCACCGCACTGATGGCACTCCATGGTCGGCTCTCTTCCGGCTATGTGGCACAGATACCTCCCGAAGCAGCCATGCCCCGAGAGGACCTGCACCAACCGGAAAGAGAGCGAACCTTCTGCCCGTTCGACCCATCTTTTAAGGACGGGTCGAATCGCCGTAATGGTCCAGTGGCCGGCACTTGGCTGCTCTAGCCTCCCCAGCCATTTCGCAAACGTCACCCTCTGTGCACGTTTGCGCCAGCGGCGCACCTCTTCGGGCATTGCCCGGCTGCCCAATTCCCGCACCCGTGCGGACTGCTCATACACTGAGGCCAGAACTTCGGCCTCAAGGTCCCACGGCGGAGACCCCGCCAGCACGCATGCCGCCTCGAGTGAGACTGTGCGGTACGCCCGGACAGCCCTGACTGCAATGACCCTCTGCGGTTTCCGCAATTGGGCCCTATTAGTTGCATTCAGGGCGTCGGCCCACACAGGCGCGCCGTACAGGGCCATGGACCTAATCACTCCGACGTAGAGCTTCCGCACGGTTGCGGTTGGTCCACCCAAATTCGGCAACAATCTGCCTAGAGCTCCTGCCGCTCCCACCAGTTTTGGAGCGAGGATTTTGAAGTGGTCGTTGAACGACCACCTCCCGTCCAGTACCAGGCCCAGGTACTTTAGGTTCGTACCAATCTCTATCCTGACACCTGTTATAGTCAGGTTCGCGTTCTGTGGCGGCTTCTTTCGGGGGCCGTGAAAGTACATGGCCTCCGTTTTGTTGAGCGCTACCTTTAAACCCAACCTCTCAATACGTTTCACCACCTGGGTTACCCCGGACGTGCCAAGAAGGGACGCCTCCTCGAAGGTATCTGCGCGGGCAGTGACTAGAGTGTCATCGGCGTAACACACCACACTCAGGCCACGCAACAGTGCACCGCGCAGTACCCAATCGTACCCGATGTTCCACAAGAGAGGCCCCAAGACCGACCCCTGTGGAACACCGCATGCGACCGACCGTCTCTGAACTTCACCAGTCCTGTCCGCATACACCACAGCTCTACCCCGGAGGTAGCTGCGTATAATGAGCAGCATATATGCCGGCACTGAGTGGCGACGGAGCGCTTCCTCTATACAGGCAAAGGGGAGGGTGTTGAAGGCGTTCGCAATGTCAAGAGACACTGCCAACACCACTCCCCCGCGTAAGACCGCCTCTTCGGAAAGGGCTTTGACCGACTTGATGGCGTCAATGGTCGACTTGCCCTCCCGAAAACCGAACTGACAATCTGCCAGGTCGGGGCCCACATTGGTAAGGTGTTTTACAATGCGAGCCGCCAGAACCCGCTCAAATAACTTCCCGGCTTCATCCAAGAGGACAATTGGCCGGTAAGCTGAAGGCGAATCCACCGGTCTCCCCTCCTTCTTCAACAAGACCAGCCTTCCTACCTTCCACCGGGAGGGGAACTGCCCTGTCTGCAGGCACAGATCCAGTACTTCTCTAAACCGGTCTTCCAGCAACTCCGATGTTAGGGTCCATACGCGCCCAGGTATGCCGTCAGGTCCGGGGGCGGTGTTCTTGCCCTTAAGCCTGAGGAAGGCTGCGTCCAACTCACCAGTGGTTATTGGTGGCACATGGACGTCGGCCTGAACAGCATTTCGAGGGGGAGCCATCGATGGGGGCTCATGTTCGGCTCTGTTAGGAAACAGGCTTGCTACCACTCTCTCCAGTACTGGGGGTTCAAGAGACTCGGTGATTGGAGGGCCCTGACTACGGAGTTTCCCCCGCGCAGTATGATATGGGCGTCCCCACGGGTCACTGTTCAAACCCTCCAGCATCTCAGACCATGCTTGGGCTTTTGATCGACATATTGCCAGCTGGAGCTCTTTTTTGGCTGCTCTATGTGCTTCCTTTAGCACCGCTTCCAATCCCCTGTCGCGGATGCGCCTTCTTCTCTGCCTAGTATAGGCCCTTTCTGCAGCTATACATTCCACTCGGAGGTCCGCCAACTCCTGTGACCACCAGTAGACCGCAGTCTTTGGTGGTTGGCGCCTCACGCGTGGCATAGCAGCGTCACAGACCTGCGACATTGCATTCTGAAGCCATTCCGCTTCGACCTCCGGACTCTCCGACACTGGCTGGGAGAACCACAGCTGCACTTGTGCGGCCTCCAAGAGCAACTCCCTATCCATCCTCTTGATTGACCAGCGCGGGAAAGGCGACGCCCTGATGTTCGGGCGAGGGGCATTCCTGGAGGGCGAGACCTCGAACCGAATGTATCGGTGGTCCGAAAGCGTCTCGACGTCCTCCAGTACTTCCCAGTTTGCAACCCGTGCCGCGATCGAGGGGGCAGCAAACGACACATCCACTATGGATCCACCCTGGTCCCGTACACAAGTATTTACTGTGCCCCGGTTTAGAAGCGCAAGGCCGCATTCCAAACCTTTTTTTTTTTTTTTTTTTTTTTTTTTTTTTTTTTTTTTTTTCTCCGGGAGAAATGCGTTACGCATACCACCGCACCGGGGAAGTGCAGTGGTTATGTGGGACTCCCCTCCTCGAAGATGGTAAGTGAGGAGGGTTTACCCACTAAAACTCCCGGGATTCTCCGTCAGCCGCTCGGCAGGCGCCTGGTTACTATGTGGCAGTGGCCCACACGCCTGCGCGGGGTCCCGAAGGACACGCCTTGCAGATTAACTGCTCCAGTGGCGACCTCAGTGTGAGGCCGCCACCACCCCTCGGAGATCGTCTAGCGGGGGTCTATGGGGATTCTCCCGTCCCCCCCCCGCGTGTAGACTAGGACGGGTGCAGTTGTCCGTGCACCCGTCTTCTTCGACCCGGCCTACGACGTCTAGCTACGCCAGACAGCGGGTCATCCTCGCGCGTTCTCTCGTCAGCCTCTTTCCGGGTGATGACCTCCGCACAGAAAGAGGCGACTGCGCTCCACGACCTGATGCCGCCCAACATGGCATCTACTATGGCGCTGAGGCCAAGGTCGTCTCCGACAACAGCGCGCAGGATTTGTCGCGGCTGGTCGAAGGTCGGGCACGCCACCAGATTGTGCATGGCCGAATCTTCGGCGGCACCACACTGGTGGCATGCTGGAGTCTCCTCTCGTCCTATCCTGCACAGAAACTTGCCGAAGCACCCGTGTTCTGTGAGGACTTGTGTCATGTGGAACGAGAGGACTCCCTCCTTGCGGCTGACCCATCGCTCTAAGACAGGTCGGACCGCTCCGATGGTCCAGTGGCCATGGCTCGGTCTTTCGAGCCTCTCACGCCAATGGACGATTGCCACCTCTTGAGCGTCTCTCCTCCAACGCTCGATCTCTTCAGGTGCAGGCCTGTCCCCTCTGCCGCGCATTGCTGCGACCCTTTGATAGACCGTGGACAGAACCACAGCCTCCAGTTCCCAAGGGGGAGTCCCCGCGAGAATACACGCCGCCTCGAAAGATACCGTTTGGTATCCTCGTATCGCTCTAATAGCCATTGCCCTTTGAGGCCTTCGCAACAAGGCCTTGTTATGGGCGTTTAGAGCATCCACCCATACCGGAGCGCCATATAAAGCCATTGATTTGACAACTCCAGTGTACAAACGGCGAGCAGTGATGCTCGGCCCGCCGAGATTTGGCAGCATCCTCCCTAGGGCCGTAGCTGTTTTGACCAGCTTGGGGGACTGCCGGCGAAAGTGCTGCCGAAAACTCCATTTCGAATCGAGAATCAGCCCAAGGTATTTCATGGTCGGGCTGATATCGATGCGGACACCACTGATAACGAGGTGTGAGCCCTCTGGTGGTTTTCTCCTTGCCCCATAAAAGAAAAGGGCCTCAGTCTTGTCCAAGGATACGCTCAGACCAAGCAGACCAATCCGACTGACCATGTGTGATACACCAACAGTGGCTAGTGTCGTAGCATCGGGGAAGCTATTGGCACGGGCTGTGACTAATGTGTCGTCGGCGTAGCACACAACGCCTAGTCCGCGCAGCTGCGCACCCCTCAAGACCCAGTCATAGCCGATGTTCCACAGTAACGGCCCCAAGACCGATCCCTGTGGAACACCGCATGACACAGCCCTTCTATGTACCCTTCCATCGCGACCCTGGTACACCACCAGCCTCCCCCTCAGGTAGTTGTAGATGACCTGCTGTAAGTATTGGGGCACCCCGTGAAAACGAAGTGCCTCACTGATACACTCAAAGGGGAGGCTGTTAAAGGCATTGGCGATGTCCAAGGACACCGCCAAAACCACGTCGCCCTGAGCAACCGCGTCCTGAGCAAGATGTTTGACGCTCAGGATTGCATCGATGGTCGACCTATTTTCTCTGAACCCGAATTGGCACTCAGCCAAATCCGGGCCCACCATCTTAAGGTGTTGGATGATTCGGGAAGCCAAAATGCGTTCAAAAAGCTTACCGGCCTCGTCCAAGAGAACGATGGGCCGGTAGGCTGATGGCGAGTCGACTGGTCGCCCTTCTTTCTTCAAAAGGACCAAACGGCCTGTTTTCCATCTTTCAGGAAACCGTCCAGAAGACAGGCAAGAGTCAAATAGTTTCCTAAGCCTCTCTTCAAACATCTCCTCCGCGAGAACCCACGCACGACCGGGAATTCCATCTGGCCCTGGAGCCGTATTTTTGGCCCGCAACCGCAGAAAAGCCGCACCCAACTCACCGGTGGTAACCGGTGGCACTTGTACAGCGACTTCCATATGACGGGGCACTGACATGCTCGGAGGCACAAATGCATCGCGCTCAGGAAACAGCGAGCGCACGATGCTTTCCAGTAGGGGAGGCTCGAGGGACTCAGTTAGTGGGGGGCCCAGGTTTCGCAATTTCCCGCGTACCGAGCGATAGGGGCGCCCCCACGGGTCTTGGTTAAGCCCATCAAGCAGCTCCTGCCAAGACTGATCTTTCGCCTGGCAAATAGCGACTTTAAGCGCCGTCTTGGCTACTTTATACTCCTCGCGCCGGATGTCTTCGAGATTGCGGTCTCGGATACGTCTTCTACGTTGACGAGTGTAGGCGCGACGGGCAATTAAGCATTCCTCCCTTAGTTCAACCAGATGTTGTGACCACCAGTAAACTGCCCGCCTAGACGGACGACGTTTGGACCGTGGCATAGCCGAATCGCAGACAGCGGTCATGGCATCTGCACACCACTTCGCACCCTCTTCAACCCCGCCTAGTTGTTCGACGGGGCGTGCAAACATCGACTGCACAATTGCCGCTTCAATTAGGAGCTCCCTGTCCATCATTCCGATCACCCATCTCGGAAAGGGGGACACTCTAGGGTGCTGTTGCTGAGCGGATTGGTGCACTGGAGAGATATCGAATCTGATATAGTGATGATCAGACAGATTTTCAATATCCTCCAGGACCCTCCAGCTGTTGACGCGTCTGGAGATGTTAGGCGACGCGAAGGACAGGTCTATGATAGACCCGCCCTGCAGCCGGACACAGGTGTTCGTGGTTCCCTGATTGAGCAGACATAGGCCAGTAGCAAGTGCCCAATTCTCCACAGCTTCGCCTTTCAGATCAGTGGCAGGGCAGCCCCAAGCCACGGATTTGGCGTTAAAATCGCCTAGCACGATGACGTGTGCTGGCGAGGCGCGGTTGACCGCTGCGCCAATGAGGCTCAAAAATGCCTCAAACTCCGCCAGAGTCTTGTTGGGGGAAAAGTAAAGCCCGATAAGCACTGCCTCCCCCCATTTGACCACAACATAACCGGAACCTCTCTCGCAAGGTGTTAAGAGCGGGGAAAGGGCCAAGGATGTGCCCCTCACAACAACGACTGAGCCGTCCAGATCGCCAACCCAGTTGGAATGGTTGGCCGGGACATAATACGGCTCAGACACAACCGCCACGTCGATGGACCACTCTGCCATCGACTGCACGAAAAGGTCCTGTGCACCGGCAGAGTGGTTCAAGTTCGCCTGGAGAACATGCTGTTTGGGCGTGTTAGGCATTGTTGGTCTCCATAGCGTCTCCTTCAGGCGCCTGCTGAGCACCCTGAGATGTAGTTACGGCAGCCTTTTTGCCTGCCGTCTTTCTCCGCCTTGGGGGTGAGCATTTCCTGCTCCCCGCGATATGATCTGCGGGCCGCTTGGCCTCTGCGCAGATAGGGCAATGATGTTTTGCCGAGCACGATGATGCAATATGGCCGGCCTTACCGCAGCGATAGCAGAGCTCGCTGCGGTCTATCAGGCCCGTGCACTGTGCTCGGGTGTGCCCTTTTTCGAGGCAGCGGTAGCACTTAAGTGGCCGCGCCTCTAGAGTTTGCACTTGTGCAATACCCCACCCCACATAAATATGGCCGGCATCAATCAGGATTTTGGCCGCCGCCACCGGGCACTGAACGTAGACCGTGCCCATGCCTCCAGCACCTCGACGAATTTCCCCCATTCTAAAATGATCAGGGGCACAATTGCATTTCTTGGTTAATGAAGCAAGGACAATCTCAGGGCTGACAGAGTCGTCAAATCCCGTGAGACGCAGGTCTACTCGCTTCATTGGGCGAGTGACATTGACCGCGTCTCCCAGAGCGTTCTTGAGCTTAGACGCCAGAAGATCCGCCTGTTCTGCTGAAGCAGAGGCCGGCAGATGCATGATTCGAGCCCCCGTAGCGGCCTTTCTAAATCGTACTCCCTCTATGCCAACCTCAGACAGATCGATACCCTCTCTGGCCTTCAAGAGTATGTTGGCGTAAGACAAACCCCTCTCTAGGGCCTCAGGCTGCAGCGTGACCACCACCGCGGCAGAACGCGGTTCACGCAGCCTCGGCTTCCTCTTTCGAGCCCTCGGCTTGGCCTGCTCTTTCGCTATTTTAGCCTTCTTCTGCTTTTTACGGCCACCAGTGTATGTGGTCCACTCTCCCTCAGATGGATGTGAGGTGGAGGGAGCTGGTGCCGCATTAGCCTTAGGCGCCCGGACGGTATTAGCCGGAGCGACATTTGCCGCCTTACTACCCTTTTTAAGGGGAGGTTTGTTAGCCTCTTTAGGCAAACCTGCATCAGAGGCAGATTTGGTCTTCTTGCCCTGGTTTTTGGGAGCAGGTTGTGATCCTCCCACAACCGAAGCAAATGTCGGCTTGCTCTTTTTAGCGTCGGCCGCAGGCGGCGGACGCAACCTAGGCGCCTTCGGATTGCGGGCAGCCTCTTTGCTGGCCGTGGGTAGCCCCTGAAATAAATTATCGGGAACCGATGCAGGGGGACCCAACCGAGCGTCCAGCATCTGGCCCACCTTTTGTAGGACTATATTCAGCATGGACTCTGTCTCTGGTGGCGGCATTGGTTGGTCATGCCGTTCCACCTGTGGCGTATCCTTTCTGCTACGGGTAGGTAGTTCTACCGCAGAACACTGCAGCGAAGTAGGAGAACCCGCACCAACGCTCTGCCGAGATGGTGTAGCAGAGCGTGGAGCAGGAAGTGCAGTGGGGCTGGTCTCATAAGAGGCTCGTAAACCCGCCATCTCTTTTTCCAATGCGGCCAACCGCGCGTGCAGGCGGGTGTTATCTGCCTGCAAGCTTGCAGTCAGTTCTCTTAACGCGCGGTTGTCGTAGTGTAGGCCGTTATTTATTTCCCTCAATGCCAAGTTCTCATTTGCGTTGGGGAGCTTGCGGAACTCCTCAGAGGCCATCTTATAGATCTCGACGGCCTCGTTAAGGGAACGCTGGAAAGTTCCCTTGAGATTTCCGGACCTGCTGGCAACATAGGACACAATGTCACCCGCATCCATGACTGACTTGGAGCAGTCTTCTGCAGTCAGAGCGTCGCCTTCCTCTTTGCTCGGGCAGGCGTCCCTTTCTTTAGCCCTAGTCGCACGTCGCTCCCTGGCTTCTCGGCACATAAGTTCTGCCTCCTGCTCGGCATCAAGCTGCATCTCCTCCCTCCGCGCCGCACGAGCGAGCTCCAGCTCATTGCGAGCTGCAGCCAGACTGTTGTACTGGCTGCCCACCTTCGGTACCTTTTTCGACCAGGGTTGACCCTCCGCGTCTGAGAAATATATCGAATCATCGTCGGAGTCGACAACCGAAGGTGTTTGTTTTGGTCTTTCTCCTGTACTGTCGCGAGGTAAGGTAGAGACAGTTGGGGCATAGGTGTCATAGCCTTTGCTATCAGCCTCGCGACGCAGAGCTCCTCGAGTGAGCCTTTGCGTGCCATCAGCTGCCTCCGCTAGGCCAGCCAATCCCTTGTCACTAGCGGACAGAATCACGCCGGATGCACCGGCCGCCTCACAAATTTGCCTGTCGGCCCACGACAAGCCCACTTTTGGGACACTCTTAGTGCCGGAGCTCGCAGACTTTCCTCTGCCCTTCAAGGGCACATCTCCTTTCCTTCCAGGAGCATCTGCAGACTCAGGGGCCTGGTCGCCTACCCCTGAGCCGCCTTCGGTAGTACATTTCGCACCAACCGACCCGGGTATCGGTTGGCGGCGGGCGTCAGCCGCGTCACATGACGAGCTCCCAGTAACATTACTGACACCTGAGGCCTGGTCGGGTACCTCAGGGCAGTCGTCGGTAATCAACTTCACACATGGGGGCCCGGATACCCCCATGCGCCGGGCGCTAGCCGGATCGCATCGCATATTATCCTCATTATCCGAACTTTTCATGATTATTCGGAAATGAGGGTTTCCATCCCCTGTTTTGGTCGCTAGGCGGTGGGCTGTTAGCCGCCCACCAACCCGTCCGAGAACGGGCGCCCGTCGCCGCGCCCCGCAACGACGGCACCTTTGCCTGAAGCGGCGCCCAGAAGGGGCACCGAACTACCCCGAACCCACCCCGTGTAACGACGCCCAGAAGGGGCGCCGTCAAAACTCCCCTCAAAGCCGCTCGAGAATGAGCGGCGAGCGTGCGACCCAGAGTGGGCCGCACGTGGAGATCCCCCCCGCAGGTCAAAGTGACCCGCTGTGCGGTCCAGAAGGGACGCGCGTTGAAGGGGGTGCGATGCCCAGAAGGGGCACCACCTACGTTATTTGGCGCCCAGAAGGGACGCCAGGGATTTGCATAAGGCCCCTTGTCCCACGCTGAACGTGGGCCGAGAGGCCTTACCCCAGGGTGCACCACGAGGAGGTTCCCAAATAACCTAACCTTTTTTTTTTTTTTTTTACCCGGTGTAATCCCTGCTTATGGATTCCAGCCTCCAGAAGGGAGGCTGGATATGTGGGACTCTCCCGTCCCCCTTTCCACGACGTAATCGTCGGGCGAGAGGGAGGGGCCTACCCACTAATCACCGGGGGACCAAACTCCGAAAGCATAAGGCTTGAGGTGGCGGCCACGGGACCTGACCACGGGGGTATTACCTCGCGGTGCCACCCCGTCGCCGTGTGTTGGCCTGTAACTACTGCGTAGCAGCCGTTACGCGCCAACACACGGCGACTACGCGCACGCGGCACAACACGAACCAGCCCATTTAGAGGGCAGACACAAACAACACGGACAGACATGCCCGGCTTTCCCGGGCATGCGGACACAACACAACACATATCACGCCGGACGCAACACACAACAGATGTCGAACATGCCCACGTCTTCGCAGGCATGCGCACAGGACAACCACGATTTACCGGTGCAGGACTCCTTTTGTGGGTCGCTCCGAATCAGCGGGAGACACGACGACCTCGACCAATTGGTCATCTAGTCGTCCCGCCTCTCATCATCGCTTCCCGGAATCTCGCACCAGTCCTACACAACACGTACAAGTATGAACGGCCACAAACGAGAAACACAAAGACAAAGACAGCACAACCCAACACAGACCCTATTTGCTGGCACGGGGCTCCCCGCATCCGCTCCGAGCGACCCGCCTCCCATTTGGGGGAGGCGTTTCGTCGCTCATCATGGCTTCTGCATAAAGCTTCCGTGCCAGCTCCCCAACAACATCCACAAAGACCCGCACATTTGCTGCTACGTGACCCCCACAGTGTCCGCTCCGAACCAGGGGACGCCCTCAGAAGAGCGCCCCGTGACTCATCATGGCGTCCACAAGGGGCCACGCACCAGGTCCGTAAAAGGACAACGCACAGTACAAACAAAAACTACACGAACCAAGACAACACACAACACTCTACGCTGGACAGCACAGACGGTGCTGTCCATCACGCCCAATATTTAAACGGATTTTGTGGGCACTTGGGGTGATATGGCGACATATCCATGCCAGTGCCCACACATACATACTAAAACCTAACAACAACCTATGCTAACACAAAACATAAAACATCGGGCATCCGGCTGGACAGGACAGAGCCTGTCTTCCGCCGGGCGCCCGGCATCACCCTATGGTGGATTAAGGTCGGCGTGCCTCCGACGCCGCCTTCCAGCCCTCCTCCTCCTCATTGGCGCAGCGTTGGCGGATTCCTCCCGCTCGCGCTCGGCCTCCTCTTTGAGGCTCATGCATTCCGCAGCGAATCCGGCAACGGCTGCCCAACTCTCCGCACTTTCCACCATTGCGGCGACCACATCCGGCAGAGCTAGAGTGCCTCTCCCCCCCAGGGCCAACTCTAGCGTACGCCTCTGTGGCGCGAAGGCACTACACAGCTCGAGGGTGTGCTGAGCTGTGTCCTCTTCCACTCCACAATGGTGGCAGACCGGGGTCTCCTCCCTCCCGATCCTGTGCAGGTATTTACCGAAACATCCATGGTTTGATAAAAGCTGCGTCAAGTGGTAGGACATGACCCCGTGTGGCCTGTCTACCCATCTCTGTAGTACTGGGCGAATTGCGTGGATGGTACGGGTTCCGGCCTCTGGGGTGGCAAGGGTTTCTTCCCATTGCCAGACCGCCATATCCCGGGCTACCCGCCTGGCCCCCTCAATTTCCGCCTGCGCGGGATTCGCCCCCCTGGCCCTTGCTTCCGCTCGGAACTCGTGAACCTCCGTTAAAACTTTGGCCTCGAGCTCCCACGGGATCATGCCGGCCATGGCCGTTGCAGCCGTGTATGAGACCGTTCGGTACCCCCGGATAACCCGTATGGCCGCCACCCTCTGTGGTCTCCGTATAAGGGCGATGTTTTTCCTCCTTGTCAGAGAGTCCGACCACACCGGGGCGCCGTAGAGGGCCATGCTTCTAAGGACTCCGGCATATAGCTTGCGGCAACTGTCGCCCGGGCCACCTACATTGGGCAACAGCCTCGCCAGGGCCATCGCCGCACCGACCACCCTCGGTGCGAGGCTGGTGAAGTGAGCCTCGAAATTCAAACGGGCGTCTAGGACTAGACCCAGATACTTAATCTGGGTCGCAACCCTGATGGGCACACCATCAACTTGGATATGGGCGTTGCTGGGGGGCTTGCCCCGAGGACCATGAAAAAGAATGGCCTCGGTTTTCGGCAGCGCCACCTCCAACCCCAACAGCCTGATCCGCGTGACTGTTTGCGTGGCAGCCGCCTCTGCTCTACGGGCGACCTCCTGGTAGTCACGGCCCCTTGCCGTGACCAGAGTGTCATCTGCATAACAGATGACACTCGTCCCGGGGAGAAGGTCCCCCCTGAGGACCCAGTTATATCCAAGGTTCCACAACAGTGGCCCAAGGACTGACCCTTGCGGCACCCCACATGTCATGCCGTGCGCGCGTATCTCCCTTCCACCCGATTCCAGAAATAGGACAGATCTGTCCTGCAGGTAATTTGCCACGACTCGTCTCAGATACCCTGGCACCCTATGGTATCTGAGTGCTTCTGCGATCGCGCTAAAGGGGAGGGTGTTAAATGCATTAGCGATATCGAGCGATACCGCTAACACCCTCTCCTTCCGGCCAACGGCCTCCTCCGTCAACCTCTTCAGGGACAGGATCGCGTCCACCGTCGACCTTCCACGCCGGAAGCCGAATTGTGCGTCCTCCAGATCAGGTCCCTCGTTGCCCAGATGCTCCAATATCCGGGACGCAATGATACGCTCAAAGAGCTTGCCGGCCTCATCGAGCAGCACAATGGGGCGGTAGGCCGACGGCGTGTCCGGTGGGCGTCCTTCTTTCCTCAGGAGGCACAGCCTTCCCTCCTTCCAGGCTCTTGGGAATCTACCCTGTCGTAGGCAGATATCCATCAGCTCCGTCAGCCTGGAGCCGATGTAGTCGAGGGCAAGGGCCAGAACCTTCCCATGTACTCCGTCCGGACCCGGGGCCTTCTTTTTGGTTCGGAGGCGGTCGACACCCATCTTCATCTCGGCCTCTGTTACCCCCAGGATGGGCTGTGGGTCGATTTCCCCATCGCGTTCCGGGGCAACGAAGGGCGCCACCTCAAACTGCCGGCTTGGGAACAGGGCCTCCACAATCCGGGTCAGGAGCTCCGGCTGAAAGGACTCGGTAGGGGGCGCCGAATTCCGCATCCGGTTGCGGACTGAGCGATAGGGGCGTCCCCACGGGTCCCTGTCTAGGTCGGAGAGGAATTCCTCCCATGCCGCCTTTTTCGCCCTCAAAATTTCAACCTTTAGGTTGAGCCTGGCCAGACTGAGGTGGCTATATAGCTCCGCCTCCTCTTCTGGCGTGTGTCTTCTTCGGCGGCACCTCTGATAAAGCCGCCTCGCACGGACACAGGACGCGCGAAGGCTTGCGATCTCGGTCGACCACCAATAGACGGCATGCTGCCGCGGTAGATCCCCTACCCTTGGCATTGCGGCATCGGAGATTCGCGTCAGTGCCTTTCGAAAATTGACCGCCCTTTGGTCCACGTCCTCGTTGGCGGGCGGGGGAGGCAGCCATCCTTCTATTATCGCCGCCTCCGATGCAGCACCCCTGTCTAATTTTGTGAGCGCCCATTTTCTAAAGCGCGCCGTTTGGACGCCCTGTTGGGGAGTGAGACCAGCAATCGTAGGGCCGCCCACCCTGAACGACACGTAGAGGTGGTCGCTCAGGGTCTCCTGGTCCAGCACACACCAGTCGGTCACCCGTGAGGCGATGGCAGGGGTCGCGAATGAGACGTCCACGATTGATTCCCCCTGCCATCTCACACAAGTGCTCACGGTGCCCCTGTTGAGGACCGCCAACCCAGCCTCCACCAGAAAATCCTCAACAACCTCTCCCCTGCCGGTGGTTACAGGGCAGCCCCAGGACCGAGACTTGGCGTTGAGGTCGCCGGCAACAATGACCTGCCGTGGGGAGAGTCTGCGGACAGCACCCTGCACTCTCCCCATGTAAACCTCAAAGTCGCTGAGGTTGCGGTTGGGCGAAAAGTACACCCCAACCAAAGCGATGTCCCCCCATTCAACCGCCACATACCCCTCCCCTCGCTCCCGTAGGGACAGCGGAGCCGCATTTGGGGCGGCCGGGGTAGTAATTACCACCTTCCCATCTGAGGACCCTACCCAGTTGGGCCGCGCAGGAACAGAGTAGGGCTCCGCCGCAATCGCCACGCCAATGCCTAACGCCGCCATTTGGTGGACCATGAGGTCCTGGGCGTTGGCGGCGTTGTTCAGGTTCGCCTGAAGAAATTTCTTAGACCGTGCTGGCATTTGGTCCCGTACCCGTTTCTACTATTTCCATGGGCGCGCTGCGCTCCCTTACCACTGGGGGGGCCCTTGTCCAGGGTGCCATCTTTGGCTTCCTTATGGGGGGCCTGCAGGTCCTCCCCCCCATATAATGCTCATGTGGGAGTTTGGCCTCTTGGCACACTGCGCAGTTGGGCTTCTCCGCCTCACAGTTCGCCACTTGATGCCCCGGGGCGCTGCATCGGAAGCACCAGGCGCCACGGTCGATCTTAGAGTCACAGGTGAACTTGGTGTGACCCGCACCGTAGCACCTGTAACATCTTATAGGGAGCTTCTCTAGGGCCACCACCTGCACCTGCACCCACCCAATGGCCAGGCGGCCCGCATCCACCAGTAATTTAGCCTGGGCAACCGGGAGCCGGACCAATATGGTATTTATTCCCCACGGTCCGGTCCGTACCTCTCCCAGCGCAATTTGCTCCGGCGCGCAGCCCGTTTTCGCAGAGACGACCTCTTTAATCTTCTCCGGTTTGACCCCGTCGCTCAGGCCCACCAGCCGGAGTTCGGCCTTCCTATACGGCCTGCCCACGTCCGCCTCCTCCGCAATTACCTCGCGGATTTTCTCCGCCAGTTTATCGGCCTTAGGGCCACTGGACGCGCCCGGGATCTCGAGCTTGCGCCCCCCCGCCGCCGTGTTTCGCATTCGGACAGCTTCCAGCCCGAGATCCTGCAAATTAATCGCGTCAGTCGCCCTCTCCATAACCGTTGCGTACGTAACGCCATTCGCCGCGGCCTCGGGCTTCAGCGTGATGGTGATCACTGACGACCTCGGCGGCACCAGCTTAGCCGCGGGGGCAGAACCCGCGGCAGGCTTCTTCTTCTGTGCCTTCGCAGCATTGGCAGCCCGGGCAGCCGCGGCCGCGGCTTTCTTAGCCCTTCTCTTCGCACCAACGGAGAGGTAGGTCCTCCATTCTGCGGCCGGTGTACTGGCGGCCGCTGCCAGAGCAGGGGAGGCCGAGCGCACATGCGGCGCAACCCTACTGGGGGCTCTTTGAGTAAGTGGCGGATTCTCCCACACTGCCACACCCTCTTCGATTTCTACAGGGGGGGCCTGACGGGCTCTGGGAGGCCCAGCAGCCGCCTTGGCGTAACTAGCCCCTTCCCTTCCCACATCATGCGCCAACGGCGGCCTCCTGGGGGGATCGTATGGGATGCGCCTCTCCATCTCTTCCATACGCGCGTTGAACATTCCCCCAAGGGTCTCAAACATCTCCCTCTTGAAGGACTCCAGCGCCCCCTCCAGGGAGACGGCCACCTCCCTCTGGACGTCCGTGCCTTTTTTACGGGACGCCCTGGACTCCTGCTGCAGGTCCTTTACGGCCTTGACCTCGGCCCGCAGCAGCTCCACCTCGCGGCGGAGCCTCTCGTTCTCTCTTTGGAGTTTTTTCGCCTCGTCCGATGCGGACATCTCTTTGAGGGACTCCAGACACGCAACCATGGACTTGATGCCGTCATTTATGTCCCTCCTGACGGTCCCCTTGAGCTGGCTGGAGACGTGGACAGAGTATTGTACCGCGTTTAGACTTTGAGTCGCTTTCTCAAGGATCTCCTGCTTGGACTTCATCACCATGTCGGCCCTGATGATGGCCATGTCCCTACAACGGAGGGTTTTGTTTGCCAGTTGCTCCCTCTCCATTTCCACGTCCTTACGGTAGGACCTTCCCTCCTCCCTATTGATGATTGCAGGGGGTGGGGCTTCCATTTCCTCATCCTCCTCAGTCTCGCCCTCTGCAGAGTACTGCGCCACCCTTTCGGCCTCGGCGAGATCGGTCGAGGTGCCCGACTTCTCCTTCCGCTGGACATCTACGTTCTTTTCCAGGGCAACCTTTTTGGCCTTTGACTTTGGGCCCGGCTTGCTCAGTCTGGTCTTGGTCGACTCCTCCAGTCCGTCACTGGAGTCAATTCTGGAATCGGCGAGGCAGCGTTTTCTGGAGTCCTCCACCACTTTCTCCACGTATTTCTTTGTTTTCGGGTCATCTTCGCCTTCGGACCCCTCCGATGCAGTATCAACCAGCTTCATTCGGCTTTGGTTCTTCCGGCCTTCGCTGGCTGATCTCTCCAGTTTTTTGGGATTTAGTGATAGATTGAACCTCATCTTCACCTTCCTTCCCCTTCCAGACACATTGCCGGTCTCTAGGGCCTGGTCGCCTACCCTAGAGGGGCCTTCAGTAGTAGACTTATCACCAACCGGCCTGGGTACCGGTTGGCGGCGGGCGTCAGCCGCATCATATGACGCACTTCCAGGGGCATCACCGACACCTGAGGCCTGGTTGCCTACCTCAGGGCGGTCTTCGGTAACAAATTTCCCACTCGCAGGCCCGGGTACCTGCGAGCGCCGGGCGTCAGCCGGATCGCATGACATCGTTTTATCGGTGTCGGACATTTTCATTAAAGGGGGTAGCAATTTCAGGGTTGCAATCCCCCTGGTCGCTAGGGGGTGGGCTGTAAGCCACCCACCAACCCGTCCAGAGACGGGCGCCCGTCGCCGCGCCCCGCAACGACGGCACCTTTGCATGAAGCGGCGCCCAGAAGGGGCGCCGAACTACCCCGATCCCACCCCGTGTAACGACGCCCAGAAGGGGCGCCGTCAAAACTCCCCTCAAAGCCGCTCGAGAGTGAGCGGCGAGCGTGCGACCCAGAGTGGGCCGCACGTGGAGATCCCCCCCGCAGGTCCGAGTGACCCGCTGTGCGGTCCAGAAGGGACGCGCGTTGAAGGGGGTGCGATGCCCAGAAGGGGCACCACCTACGTTATTCGGCGCCCAGAAGGGACGCCAGGGATTTGCATAAGGCCCCTTGTCCCACGCTGAACGTGGGCCGAGAGGCCTTACCCCGGGGTGCACCACGAGGAGGTTCCCAAATTTGCACCCCAACCTAACCTAACCTAACCCAACCTAACCTTTTTTTAAATATACTTTGGGAAATGCTGTTTACGCATTCCTACCGGGCTCGTGGGAAGCCCGGGGGATATGTGGCAAGCCCCCCGCGCCACGCCCAGCCACCGAAGTGTCTCAACGGAGCGCAGGGGCCAGGGGGACTCTGCTCGACTCTTCCCACGACTGTCTCCCACACCCTCCCTAGCCCGAAGGCTCGACAGGATGCAGGGAGACAGGGGACATACCCACTAAAACCCAAAGTACTCTCCCACACGCCGCCAAGATGATGTGGGCCCGCCGGTTTGGCATGCTCCACGGTTCATCCGGCTTTAACCGCCAGAGGGAATACGCCCGGGAAAGTCTGGGCGCATCCAAACGTCAGTGAGACCGTGCTCGGCCAGGGTCCCACCCCCAACCGCAATCTCACGGCGGAAGGAGGAGGCGGTCAAACTGCCGCCTCCTTCTTCCGCGACGTCTACGGCGAAGCGGGTCTGCGAGGACATCGTCCTCCCGGGCCCGCTCCGCTGCCTCCTTATGTAAAACGACTGTTTCACAAAAGGAGGCTACGGCACGCCAGGACCTGTCGCCACTTAGCATGGCTTGCACCACGCCGGGCAGCGAGAGGTCCCCGCCAATCGCCCCCACCAGAGTATGGCGCTGAGAGGACCACGCACCGCACACCTCAAGGGTGTGCTGCGCGGTGTCATCATCAGCGCCACACTCGTGGCAGGACGGGTTCGCCTCACGCCTCGCCACCTTGTGCAGGTAGTGACCGAAACAGCCATGTCCGGTCAAGACCTGCACAAGGCGGAAGGTGAGAGCTCCGTGCCTCCGCGCGCACCAATCCACCAGAACCGGGCGCAATGCCTCCAAGGTGCGGGTACCATATACTGGCTCCACAAGACTGCCTGACCACCTCGCGAGAAGCTCATTTTCCGCATCGCGTCGGGCAGCCACTAACTCGGCAGCGGCGGGACGCTCATCGCGCTCCATTGCCAGCCTTCTAAGCCTATAAGTGCTTGCTAGCACGCCCGCCTCTAACTCCCACGGGGGAGTACCAGCAAGCACGCAGGCAGCAGCCCAAGATACTGTCCTGTACGCCCTCACAGCACGTTGCGCCATAACCCGCTGGGGTCGACGCAGGAGTGCCCGATTCTTTGCGCTTCTCATGAGCGCCTCCTCCCAAACAGGGGCACCGTACAGCGCCATACTGCCAATGACCCTCGCGTATAGTCGCCGGCAGGACGCGCTTGGCCCGCCCAAATTTGGGAGGAGACGCCCCAGCGCTGCTGCAGCGTTCAGAAGACGGGGAGACAACCTACGGAAATGCTCCTCGAATTGCCAGCGACTGTCTAGTGTGAGGCCCAAATAGTGCATATGGGCCCCTACCCTGACAGTCACTCCATCTACCAGTACGGTCAAAGTAGGCGGGGGTTTTCCCCGTGGACCATGCAGAGCCAGCGCCTCCGTCTTTGAGGAAGCTACTTTGAGGCCTAACAGGCGTATACGGTCTACCACCAAGGACGCCGCCACACTAGTACGCCTTGCCACATCCGCCCAATCGCTTCCTCGAACAACCACAAGAGTGTCGTCCGCATAGACGATCAACTCAGATCTAGGCAGCATGTCCCCTCGCAACAGCCAGTCAAAGCCTAGATTCCAGAGCAGGGGCCCTAAAACAGACCCCTGTGGAACTCCACAGGTCATCGACCTACTGCACAGCTCACCATTGTGGTCCAGGTACTGCACCACCCTGTCTTGGAGATAGTTCGCCACGGTCCGGCGCAGGTAAAGGGGCACCCCATGAAAGCGGAGCGCCTCCTCTATGCATGCATGGGGGAGGGTGCCGAATGCATTCGCGATGTCCAAAGACACCGCGATCACCCTCTCCCCTTGCTCCGTCGCTGCATGAGACAGCCGCTTTAGAGCTAGCAGTGCGTCCACTGTAGACCGGCCCCGACGAAAGCCGTATTGACGGTCCGAGATATTGGACCCGGCGTCCTCGAGATGCTGGATGATGCGGGCAGCAATGACTCTCTCAAGCAGCTTGCCCGCCTCATCCAGGAGGACAATAGGTCTATAGGCCGCAGGGGAATCGGGGGGCCGACCCTCCTTCCTTAAAAGGACCAAACGTCCACGCTTCCAGGCGGCAGGAAACTCGCCACGCTGCAGGCACGCGAAGAAAAGCTCCCTCAAGCGATCGCTGAGGTGGGCAGCAATAAGCCTCAGCACTCTACCCGGTACCCCGTCCGGCCCTGGCGACTTGTTGGTGGCCAGGCGATTAGTGGCACTCTCGATTTCTACCTCGGAGACCTCAGGGACTTCGTCAGGCACAATTGCTCGGACAGCTTCAGGCGCAGACATTATAGGCGGTGAGAAGGAGCCCTGGATGGGAAATAAGCCCTCCACCACTCTCCTGAGCAGAACAGGCTCGAAAGACTCCGTGGGGGGCGCCTGGTGCTGGAGCTTTCCACGCACCATCCGGTATGGCCGGCCCCACGGGTCGCGGTCCAATCCAGCGAGGAGCTCCTCTCGTGCGCTCTCCTTGGCAGCGTAAATCGCCACTTTTAGGGCCTTCCTAGCCTCCCTGTAGGCTCCGTAGAGAAGCTCCTCTTCCGCATCCGTGTGGCGACGCCGACGGCATCGTTGGAAAGCACGGCGGGCACGGTTGCTGGCTGTACGAAGGGCCGCGAGATCATCCGACCACCAGTATACCTGCCTCCGTCGCGAAAAACGTCCGGCTCGAGGCATGGCAGCGTCGCAGATAGACGTCAGGGTACCACGGAGACGAACTGCCCTCTCGTCTACGCCCAGCTCACTCTCAGAGGTAGCGCACCAGGTGGCCACCATAGCCGCCTCTTCTGCCAGGTCCGCGTCCAAATGGGTCATCGCCCAACGCGGGAACTGGGTGCGTCCTTGTTGACGGGTCGACGCATCTACGCCGCTCGAGGGGGAGACGCCAAACGCTATATAGCGGTGGTCGCTGAGGGTCTCAGCCTCCTCGAGCACTCGCCAGTTGGTTATGCGTGCAGCTATCGCAGGGGTAGTGAAGGTGAGGTCTACAATCGACCCTCCGGACCGCCGCACGCACGTGCAGACGCTGCCTCTGTTGGCTAATGTTAAACCCGACGCGACTGCCCACAGTTCGACCGCAAGGCCCTTCGGATCGGTTGCACGGGAGCCCCACATGGTGGACTTGGAGTTAAAGTCTCCCATTACGATGGTCTGTAAGGGGGACATTCTGCGTACCACTGAGCAGAGGACCTCCAAAAACGCCTCAAGCTCGACTAGACTTTTGTTGGGGGAGAAATATACCCCGAGGAGTATGAGATCACCCCAAACGGCGGCCACGTAGCCCGGCCCTCTTTCACGAATCGAGAGAGGGGGGGAGTGACCGGCACCAGACGGAACTGTTACCGCGACGGACCCGGCTGTATCGTCAACCCAGTTGGGGAGGGGCGGGACAAAATACGGCTCCGCAAAAACGGCCGCGTGGACCCCCCATTCCGCTATATGCTGCACTAGCAGATTTTGAGCCGCAGCGGAATGATTTAGGTTACCTTGTAGGAGTTTTAACATAGGTGTACTAGGCATTGGGCTCTAACATTTCCACCTCCTGGGGCCTTACGCCTGCCGACAACGAGGGACCTCCTTGTTTGGGGGCCACCTTTGGTTTGATGGTAGGGGGGAGACAGTTCCTACCCCCCATGTAATGGCCAGCTGGCTTTTTCGCCGCTGTGCACACCGAGCACTTAGGGTCTGCCGTGCAACCAGAGGCCTTATGACCTGATTCTCCGCAACGATAACAGGCCTCAGTTCTGTCTGCCTCCAGGGGACAGCGCTGGCGCGTGTGCCCGATGCACATGCACTTGTAACAGCGCATGGGCATCGGGTCAAGCACTACCACCCGGGCCGAACTCCAGCCTACTAAGAGCCTCCCAGCTCCCACCACCGCCTTGGCCGCTGCCACCGGGCACTTGACCAGGACGGAGCCAACCCCGCCTGATCCAAAGCTGATTGCGCCTGCCTTCACGTCGTCCACAGCGCATCCCCCCTTATCGGCAATAGCCTCTGCCACCTCCAGGGGCTGGACCGAGTCATCCAGTCCAGTCACCCTCATGTCCACGCAGCGGGTAGGCTTCACAACCTTGGCCACATCAGCAAGCACTACTTTTAGCTTTGCGGCAAGATTCTCCGCCTTTGGGCCACTGGACGCACCAGGAATCTCAAAAATTCGGGCCCCCGTAGCGGCGGCCTTGATCCTGACCCCGTCGATACCGAGGTCTGCGAGCTTCACCGAGGCCTTTGCTTTCGCAATCACCGCAGCGTAAGTCTCTCCCCTTTGCAGAGCTTCTGGTAGAATAGTCACCACTACTGCAGATGACTTCGGGAGGGAGAGCATTGGTCCCTTTTTTGCTGCTGTAGGGGCGGCTTTGGGAGTGTTCTTCTTTTGGGCTGGGGGAGGGTTTGACTTTTTCTTCCCCTTTTTTTTGGACACCATGGTCCACTCCGACGGTGAAGGGTACTCTTGAGAGTCCAAGTCGATCCTGCTTGTGCTGGGCTGTGGGTTGGCCCAGGGATTCGTCGCTGCCACCAGAGACTTGTCGGTCGCTTGGCGGGAGCTCGGCCGGGATGTTGACTCCTGAATTGCTTCCGCCGGTTGAGGCTTTTTGGTTTTCGCCTTTTTGGTCGCCGTGTCATGCTTGGCAGGCGGGTCTGTCTCCTTTCTTGAGTCCGGCGGGCGATACGACGTTGCTGGAAGGAGCCTTGCCTCTAGGCCCTCGAAGCGAGCATTCATTATGTTGCCCACCGACCGCAACATGTTTGCCTGAAATTCCTCCAGAATTTCGGAATCCGTCGGAGGCCGCCCAGGTTCTTTGCTCTCGTGGGCCGGAGGCTTCGGAGGGCGCGATGCAGACTGCGCAGGACACCGCTCAGAAAAAGCTCGCCGGAGAGCCTTCAGCTCTGACTCAACAATGTCCAGCTTTTGGGACAGACGATCGTTATCAGCGCGAAGGCGCCTCGTCTCATCGTCGATATTGGTGGTGGAAAGGTTAGCCACCCCACACTCGATCACCTCCAAGAGGTCATAAATCTGCTTCATGGAAGTCCCCTTTAAGTGGCCGCTCTTCTTAACCACTGTTGTTATACCGTCAAGGGCGGCCCTCACCTCTTTCTGGCTAGTGTAGGCAGATAAATTGTGTTGTCTAGGGGGTGCCACTTTTGCAGAGCCCTTTGCCGATCCCTTGGTCTTTGCCTTAGGGGGTGAAGCCGATTTACGCCAAGCGTCTATGTTGGCCCGCGATTGTTTCATGACCGCATCTTCCTCCATCTGCCGGAGTTGTAGTTTGGCTCTGGAGAGGCCGGCCTGCGTGCCCTTGGTAGGGGCCCGCCCTCCTTTTTTAGCGGTGAAAACTTTCGGCGTTGCCGCCGAAATCTCCGAAAGGTCGCTGTCTGATTCAGACCCAACATATGGTCTTTTGCGGCTACCTTTGGTCGGAGCCTCCATGTCGGAAACAGAGGGTGTGGCAAAAACGATATCACCCTCGTCGTCAGAGTATACCCCACTAGCGTGCGTAATTGACATCAGGCTACCCGAATCCGAACCGGGCCTCCTGAACAACTCCGAATCTCCATTTTTCGCCGGGGCAGCCTTCGCGGCCTGTGCCGCCGCATGCCTCTTCTTCCCTGTCGTCCTCCCATCGTCTTCCCCCTTTTCCCTCGTGTTCTCCTTCATCACACTCCTCTCCAACCTCACAACCGGCAACCTTTTACCCCCCTCAGGAAGAGTGGAGCAACCTGCCACCAGCAGTTCCAACTCAGAGCGCCGAACACTACTCTTAGGTTTGACAATTTTGGGCTTGTCATCGCCTCCAAAAATAGTACCCTCTTCAATCCCGTCCTTTACGGACCCAGAAATCTCACCGTCCTTTACGGACTCGACAACGTCAGCACCAGTAACAACACCACCAACTGAGACCTGGTCTGCCGTCTCAGCGGGGTCGTCGGTAACAAATTTATCACTCACCGACCCGGGTATCGGTGAGCGCCGGGCGCTAGCCGGATCGCAGCGCAAATCTATATCGTTGATCCCTGACATTTCCATACGATATAGGTGGAAATACGGGTTTACCATCCCCCCTTTTAGCGTCTCTGGTGACGTTGGTTTATACGGGTGGCCTCCCGGGCTTTAAAGGACCTATTCCCGTCCACCGCCAGTTGGTCCCTACCGCCGCTTCCCGCACGCCCGGGCGGGTCGTTGCAGCCTGAAGGGACCAGAGCTGGCCTTGGCGCTGGCGTTCGCGCCGAATTCCCCCCCCCCCAATTCCCCCCCCCCCCAGTGGCCGCTAGGTGGGTGGGCTGTATCGCCGCCCACCGACCCGTCCGACAAAGACGGGCGTCCGTCGCCGCGAGCCCCAACGACGAGACCTTTGCGTCCCCTCCCCCCATTGAAACGGCGCCCAGAAGGGGCGCCGGACTACCCCAGCCCACCCCGTGTAACGACGCCCAGAAGGGGCGCCGTCAAAACTCCCCTCAAAGCCGCTCGGGAGTGAGCGGCGAGAGTGCGACCCAGAGTGGGCACGCACTTGGAGGTGCAGGCCCAGAAGGGGCACTGCCTACTTTATTCGGCGCCCAGAAGGGACGCCAGGGATTTGCATAAGGCCCCTTGTCCCACGCTGAACGTGGGCCGAGAGGCCTTACCCCAGGGTGCACCAACCCCAGGGTGCACCAACCCAACCTAACCTAACCTAACCTAACCTAACCTAACCAACTCTTAAATTTCCTTCAAGGAAAAACCCGAAGATGAGTGAGCCTGAGACGCCAGGGATGGTAGAGAGGTCCTACATGAAGGTGAAGGACGTGGAATCCTTTGAAACCATGGTCCGACGCTACTGCAGCCGAATAACAGAGGCGGTTCGGTCGGGCAAGTCCGTCACAAAGGCGAGCAAGGAAATCATACTTGATGCCGCGACTGGAATAGACCGCTGCCTGACCAACCTGCTGGGCTCTGCCGACGTGCCGGACCTCTCCCAAGAACAAGTCAGTGAGGACAGTGTAAGGGAGCTCAGCCACAAGCTGGATAATAGCATGAGCGCCGTAGTCGCTATTCAGAGCGAGACTTCGGCGGAGATCCGGCGAGAGGTGTCTCAGAAGGTCGACGAGATGATGGCACAACAGTCGCGTCTCGAAGACCTCGTGCAGCTGACCGCTAACATGGTCACAGCTGCACTTAAGGAGATACCTCTTGCCCAGGGTCCACCGACCGGCGCTCATGCCGATCAAAATGTCCAAGAAGCTGGGCTCCTGAACGCTCCCTCATATGCCAGCGTCGTTGCGAGGCCCCAACCCCAAACACCCAAAACCTACCCCGCGGTCCTGGTATCACCATACGACTGCTCGCGCAAGCCTCCGGAGGTGATGTCTCAGTGGAAGAAGGAGATCAGCTTCCGGAGGCTCAAATACGCCCCGGTCAAAATATTGCCCTTACCTAACTCCAAACTACGGGTTGAATTTGAGACCAGGAAACAGTGCGAGGAAACGATAGCCCGTCACGCATCGAGCGCTAACTTCGCCGCAGAACAGGCGAAGCAGAGACCACCGCTAATTATCCTAAAGGGCATATCGAAAGATATTGCCCGCGAGGAGTTAGCGGAGGTCCTTGTCGCCCAAAATGACGTAGAGGTTTCCCGCATCTGTTTCCTGACCTCAAATCGCAACCCGGCATTGTACAATGCGGTGATTGAGGTCACTCCCGAGATGCGAAAAGTCATCCTCGCTCTCGGGAGGCTCTGCGTGGACTACAGTAGGGTCCACGTGGAGGACTTCTCCCGGTTTGTGCAATGCCATCAATGCCTCCAATACGGCCATACTAAGGCGAAGTGTACGGCTGAAAAGCGACCTTGTGCCCATTGCGCCAGTCCGGGCCATCAGTTACCAGAATGCCCCAACAAGACCCAGGGGCCAAAGTGTTATAACTGCTCGGCTCATAATCAGCGCATGGGCACAAGGATCGACACCGGCCACAACGCCACTAACGCCCGTGAGTGCCCCCGTATTCGGTCTATGGTTCTGCGTTTGCAGGGCCAGACCGACTACGGAAATTAATAAATTTGCCTAACTAAAATTAAATAAAACAATTATAAAACCTTAAATAATTTATAAATAAATAAAATAAACAAACAAAACCAAATTTACAAACACAAAACAGCAAATTAAAAAACCAATAAAACTTTAAAACCTAACAATATCTAAAATAATAAAAACTAACTAAACTTAAAATAAATTGAATAAATTAATAAATTTGCCAAACTAAAATTAAATAAAACAATTATAAAACCTTAAATAATCTAAATAAATAAATAAAATAAACAAATAAAACCAAATTTACAAACACAAAACAGCAAATTTAAAACCAATAAAACTTTAAAACACAACAATATCTAAAATAATAAAAACTAACTAAACTTAAAATATATTAAATAAAATCTAAAATAACAAAAATCTAACTAAACTTAAATTAAATCAAATAAAATCTAAAATAATATTAACTTAACCCATTTACAAAAATCAAAAGACAAACAACATCTAAAATATTTTAAAACGAACTAATAAACTCAAAATATACCTAAACTGAAAATTAAAATCTAAATAATATCTTAAATAACTAAAATAAATTAATCACATAAACATAAATTACAAACTACTAACTTATAAACTAAATACAAGCCAAATAATGTTAAATCCAAATTAACAGAACTACTGCAGTTTTTAAATATCTAAAAACTACACCAGTGTCTGCAATTATTTTCCCTTCTTTCTTCCTTTCTCTTCCCCTTTATTTCCTTCTATTTTCTTCCCCTCAAACTCAAAACTCAAACTCAAACTCTTTATTTGCGAAATATGGGTAAGTACAAACATTTAGGTCTTATGGCTAAGTAATAGAGCGACCATATCCAACCAATGATGGTGTGCAAATTTTAAAAATACAAACATCAGAAGTAGTTTTATAAATAAATAAAAGAATGATGTACAAAATTAATAAAATTGAACTAAAATGTTATAAACAATCAGTTAAAAATAAAATGTCTTTATATAATATTAATTAAATTAAATTAAATTAAATTGATTATAAAATGACAATATACCTAATGTTTGAATTGAATAATTTACATTATATTTTATAAATATTAATCATAAGTTAATATCGTACAAAGCCTTTATCATTAATTAATTCATTAATTGAGTAATATGCTTTTTCAGCCAAAAAAATCTTTAATTTATATTTGAAAACATCTAGTACTTCAGTATCTTTAATACTTTTTGGCAAGCTGTTAAATATAGATACTTGCATTACAAAAACACTATTTCCTAACAAGCAAGTCTTAGATGCTATAGCCTTTAATCTCTTGTTATGTCGCTTACTCCTTAGTGTACCATAATCTTTAATATTCTTTTTTACAAAAAGAGATGCTTCTAGTATATACATTGAAGCGAGGGTCAATATTTTAAATTTTTTGAAGTAGGGTTTACAAGAGTCTGTCTGTTTCAGATTGCATATTGCCCTGATACATTTTTTTTGGGCTTTAAAAGCTTTCTCTTTATCAGTGGCGTTTCCCCAGCACAAGACGCCATATTTTAGCACAGAACCCGCATAGGCATGATAAGCAGTTAGTAGAGTATTAATGTTTACTGTTTTTCGTAACATGTATAATGCATAGGAGCATTTGCTAAGCTTACCACAAACATAGTCGATGTGTGGTTTCCATGATAGTTTTGAGTCGATAAGAACCCCTAAAAATTTAGTATTTATTATTTCATTAATTTTTTTGCCCAAGTAGTTTATATTTAAATTATTAAATTTAGTATTTTTATTTTTAAAAGTTATGGTATTAGTTTTATCAAGATTAATTAACAGATTATTGTGATTTAGCCAATTTATAATAGAAGTAAGAGATTCATTAATTTCATTTTCATACCCTTCGAAATTATTATCCATAAAAAGTACTGTGCTATCGTCTGCAAACAGAAACATGGGATGGTTGACAACTTTAGGAAAATCGTTAATATAGATAAGGAAAAGTAGGGGTCCCAGGATGCTCCCTTGAGGCACACCGAACTTAACAGTTTTACAACCTGAGTGGTATTTGGTATTAGTTTTAGATGTTGGGTTTATCTTAGTTATTTCAGTGATTTGGTTTCGGTTTGTAAGGTATGACTTTATTAGATTTAGTGTAATGCCTCTTATTCCATATGATTCCAATTTAGTGAGCAGGATGTCATGATGCACGTGATCAAAAGCTTTGGTCATATCCATAAAGAGCGCCGTGACTCTCTTTTTATTATCAAGTGCTTTTAAAACTTGTTCTAGGAAATCTAGTAGCGCCATATTTGTTGATTTATTTTTGCGAAAGCCCGCTTGTTCCCTAGCAAAAATATTATTCTTTTCAAAATAACAGTTTATACTATCATAAATTACTCTTTCGAAAATTTTTGAAAATACTGGGATAAGGGCAATCGGTCTGTAAAATTTCATATCTTCTTTGTCGCCTTTTTTATGTAAAGGTATTATGATGGATGTCTTTAGTTTATCAGGATAGACACCATGTTCGATACTTTTATTTATAATGTGACAAAGAATGGGTGTAATAATTTTTGATGATCGTTTAACTATCTTCGTACTTATCTCATCATAACCTGTACTGTTTGTGTTTTTTAATTTTCTGATGATGTTTAAGATTTCATGGTCATTTGTGGGTGCGATAAAACATGAGTGCAATTGACAATTATTTATTGATGTTTTGTGATTAGGATCGGATCTAATATCCTTTATTTGATGTATAAAATAATTATTGAAGGTTTCAGCAATTTCATCTAGATTTGTTATAGTTTTGTCATTAATTTTCACCTTCATTATTTCGTCTTTTATATTATTCTGTTTATTTTTATTTATAATCTCCCAAATAGCTTTTGGTTTGTTTGCCGCCTGTTGAACATGATAATTGTTTTGGGCTTTTTGAGTTAATTTCAAAATAGCCTTTAGTCTTCGGGAGTATTGCTTAAAGGTTGTTTTGTTTAGCGAAGTGGGTGAGTGCCTATATTTCCATAGAAAATCACGTTTCCGTTTGGTGCAACGTTTTATGCCTTGGCTTAGCCACGAAGGTCTTTTTCTGACAGGTATTCTCGCTTTATAGAAAGGAAAGCAGAGGTCATAGAATAGCTTAAACGTTTCAATAAAGTTATCATATGCAATGTTAGGGTCTTCTGTGTTATATACGTCTTGGAAGGATAAGCTACTTAGGGTCTGTATAAACTTTTCTATATTCTCTTCGCAAAAATCTCTTTTCACAGTGTAGAAATATTTATAAGAAAAACTTTTTTGAACAGGACATCTTAAAATTTGGGCCGTATGATCAGATAATGCAAGTTCTGTGACCGAAGTCTCACATTTTCCTAGATTATGTGCGAAGTTATCCAAACAGGTCTTACTGCTAATTCTGGTTGGCTGATTTATAGATAAGTTAAGATTATATGCTGCCAATATATGTTCAAATTCTATAGAGGCATTGTTCCTTGTAAGTCTGTCGATGTTAAAGTCACCGCAAACAACGACTTTTTTATTTTTAAAACAGATTTTACTCAACACTTGTTCAAGTTTAGCAAAGAAAAAATCAAATTCACAGGTTTTCACTTTTGGGGGCCGGTATATACATACAATGATTATTCCATGTTCAACCAATTCGATTCCACATATTTCTATAAGGTTGCTTAAGCTAAGAGAGTTTATTTCTTTAATTTCTTTAAATTTGTGTTGATTATAAATTAAGATACAAGAACCCCCATTTCTATTAGATCTACAGTAATGTTTTATCATCGTTAATCATGTTGTGTTCCGTTATACATAATATATCTAGAAAGGTTCTATTTTTTTGCAAATCATCCATATTTACCATTAATTCCTCTGATTTAGTTAACAAGCCATTAATGTTTTGATGCATTATGTTTATGTAGTTATAAACGAAAAAAAGGTTTTGTGTTTATGTTGGGTTCGTTGCAACTGATATGTATATTTTCGTTTTCGTCTGTTTGGGTATTTCTGTGTTTAACACATTTTGAATATGTTTTATTGTTTATACTGTCAAATTTGTAACTATATTGTATTCGTATAAGCTCCCTATGAATGTTACCTGCCAAATATAAAGGAAATTTTCTCCCCTTAGGTATATATCTAGAGTAATTGAGATCCATAAAATTTGCATGATTATATTTCCCACATATGAATTTCAAATCATAGTTTATTTTTTCAGTTATCAATGAATTGTTATATGGAATTTCACATACAATAATGTTAGTGTTTTTATATGTACTTAAAAAAGTGTCCAGGTTTTTTTGAAATTCACATGGGCTAATATCATTTATTCCGCCTGCTATGATAATATAATCGTTTTTGTTTAAATTGGCTAATTCAATTTGATTACTCTTAAGTACATCTTTAAATCTAGACCCTGGTTTAAGTGTGCACGTTATGGAGAAATCCGATCCAACATTTGCTTCCAGTTCTTGTCGCATCAGATGTCCTTGTTGATCAGCTATTATTGCTATTCGGCTCTTGTTCACATTATTTGTGTGTGTAGTTTGTACGATTTGTTCCGTTTTGTTCTCATGGTTTGCCGGTTCTGGTTGAATATATGCATTTCTTCGTTCCCTTGTTGGTGTGTATTCTGTGTTTTTAATACGGTATGTTGATGAAGTTTCTCTATTTTCATTTGTTTTTGGATGAGATAATTCAGCTTCCTTATTTTTTTGCGTATCTACTGTGATTGTGTTCGTATGAGGCATGTTTGATGTGCTATTTCTATTGACTATTTTCGATTTGCGCCTTTTTCTCAGTGATGATGGTGTATTGGTATTTAAGTCTGTTATTGAAGCAATTTTTTTATAGGTCTCTATGGTTTTGTGTGCTTTCTCTAATTCTTTGCTTAATTTAGATTTCTCCAATAATAGGTTCTCAATTTCTTGGTGAGACGACAGTAGTTGTTCTTCTAATACGCGAATTCGATTTTGTGCTTCCATGTTCTGGGTTGTTTCCATAATAGATGTATTTGGTAGGCTGAGCATAGTGGTATCCATGAGAGAGGAACTTTCAGAGACATTGTTTACGTCGTTTAGTGAACTTGTTCTTTGGCGCCTTCTAAAGGTAATGTTCTCAGAGTAAACAGAGTAAACATCCATTATTTATAGTATAATTATTATACTGCAGCGATTAAAATTCTTCCCTTCTTTTTTCTTTCCTCTTCTTTTCTTTTCTATTATTATTGTTAGTAATTGATTATATAATTAATTTATAGTGTTGAACTGACCAGAAATATACTAACACAAAAAAAAAAAAAAAAAAAAAAAAAAAAAAAAAAAAAAAAAAAAAAAAAAAAAAACAACAGTGCCCCGCAATTAAGTATAATAGGCAAAGACCTTAAGTCGAAGCATAAGAATTTTAAAAATAGTAGAGTCATTTTAAATCGTCATCCCTAATTCCCCAAATCTCCCAATATCCTAAATCAACCCCTATCCAACTGTTCCTTAAACTAAACATTAGACCCAATTTCCCCCTTTCTCCCTAGTAGCCTTCATTATGTGAGGGAAGTACCCAAACTCCATAATATAAGCAGCAAAGGATACATATATCCCAAAATAACCATAAGTAAAGTCAATTAAAAAAAAAAAAAAAAAAAAAAAAAAAAAACCTAACCTAACCTAACCTAACCTAACCTAACTCTGACCTTTTTTTTTTTTTTTTTTTGGATTGGGGAAAATGTGTTGTACACAGGCCATGCGCACCCAATGGGTTATGGGATGACGCATGGCACAGAGAGGGACTCGAGGCCACATGTCCCCACCCGCACCCACGAATGAGCCGGGTGAGTTAGGACTAGTGGCCCCACCCCATAAAAACCCCAATGCTTGCCAGCAGCACCGCTAGCGGAACCCGGGGCCGCGTTAGCAATCTCCGGGAATCCGCCTACGGGATGGCCAGTCTTACCTGGCCTCCTGCAGAAGAGGTGGGAGCCGGCAAGCGGACTCCCACCCAGACGGGGATAGAGCAGTGCAATGCGACTAGGTAGCCCATCTACCTAGCCGCTGCTCTATCAGGGGGAGGAGGAGGTTTCCCTCGACCCCCCCCCCTCCGCCTCTTCCCTGTGTGGGACCGCGGCCCCACACGTGAGGCCGCGGTCCCACACAGGGAGGCCACCGATTCGTGCGGCCCGCGCCGAGGCGCAGGGCGCACGGACCGGCCCCAGTTTTGCGGGAGGAGGGCGGCGTTTAACCGCCACCCTCCCCCCCCTCCACTCCTTCCCCGCCTGTGACCGCGGTCCCACCCGCGGGCCGCGTGCAAGACCACGACCCGCGGGCGAGACCGAGGCCCCACACAAGGAACACCATCAACTCCCCACAACGGACAACTTGGTCCCCAATACCTGGGCTTACGGGGAGGCATAATGAAATGCTCACACCAAAGCCCCACCACCTCCACTTGCGACCCACGTCCACAAGCGTACCACACCACGCGACCCCGGCCATCGACCGCCGGGCCACAGCTCGGAGGCGACGTCCCCGAATGCCGTCAGATGCCGAGAGGGTTTTCCCATGGCTTTCCGGACTTTCACGGGTGTTGAGCCTCACCCGCTACTCGTCGGTACTCCCCAGGTACTCAGCCTCCCATCGTCACCTCTCCAAGCAACATCCCCCGAACGCCGTCAGATCCGAGAGGGTTTTCCCAGGGCTTTCTGGACTTTCACGGGTGTTGAGCCTCACCCGCTACTCGTCGGTACTCACCGGGTACTCAGCCTCCAATCGTCTCCTACCTGGCCCCCCGCAACGTGTGGTTTCAGGGCGGTTTCCCGATTTTCACGGGCTGGGCACTCCCGCTACACGTCGGTACTAAGGCCGTTACTCCCTCCCACGCCTGGGCACCGCCACCTCTAGCCCAACACCCGACCCTCGACGTCCGAGGCCGCGTCCCACTCAAAGCCCACAGAGGGGCACCGGCAGAAAACTCCTCTCAAAGCCGCTCAAAAGGAGCGGCGAGCGTGCGGCCCAGAGTGGACACGCACGAGGAGATGCAGGGCCCAGAAGGGGCCCCGCCTAAGATTCGACGCCCAGAAGGGGCGTCAGGGATTGGCATAAAGCCCCTTGTGGGGGAGAGGCCTTACCCCAGGTGCACCACGAGGAGGTTCCCTAATTTGCACCCAACCTAACTCTGACCTTTTTTTTTTTTTTTTTTTTTTCTTTAGAGTGGAGGAAATGCATTACGCACGCGCATGGGACTCTCCCCCCAACTCCCGCTCCCCCGTCCAGGCCCTGCGGCCTCGGCGGGGGTTCGAGAGGAGGGGGGCATACCCACTAAAACCTCCACTGCTCTCCAGCAAGACCCGGGGGAAAGTCGAGGCGGGACCGGCCATAGGCACTCTGCCGCCCCGACTCTCTAGGCCATTGGTTCAAGGGAACCCCCGAACCGAATGCACCCCTTGTGCAACGAGACCCCTTGAGGTCACCCTCACGGGATTCGACCCGACAGCTCCTGAGCTGTCAAGTCGAACTCTATCTCATCACTTGTGCTGGAGAGGCGGCGAGCGCCCGGATAGTCCGATCGCTCGCCGCGCCCTCAAACTCGTCCGCATCGCTCGACCCGATTTCTCTACCTCACGAGACCTCAAGGCCGAGCGAGGGAGAGTTTCCCTCACGTCTTTGCCGAGTCGCAGAAGGCCGGACGCACGCCGGGGGGTCACGGCCACCTGCATCACAGCCTCAGCCGAGTACCAGGGCCGATCGCACGCCCGGGGTCCCGACCTCCCGCAACTCAGCCTCCTCAAAAGTGTGCTGACGCTCGGACGCCACGGGTTGCTAGATCCGTCACCCTCTTCAGGGGAGGATCGCACCTCACGCTTCCCATGACGCCATGAGCTCAGCCCACGCCCTCACAAAGAATGCGGATACCTCCGCGCGGCAGCGGCTCGGACGCCACGGAAAGCGAGATCTCTCACCCACTCAGGGGAGGATCGCATGCTTCCCACGACGTCCAAGCGCCCCCGCGCCCTCGCATTCTGCTACCTCCACGCGGCAGCGGCTCGGACGCCACAGGTTGCTAGATCCGTCACCCTCTTCAGGGGAGGATCGCACCTCACGCTTCCCGTGACGCCATGAGCTCCGCCCACGCCCTCACCCGTGCGACCTGAGAACCCTTAAGGGGCGGCCGTCTTTCGAAACGGCGTCCAGAAGGGACGCCGAGCAAAACAAAGGACGACGCCCATAAGGGCGCCACCAATTTACCCCCCACAGGCCCAGAAGGGGCAAGGGGAGGCTGTGGGCCCAGAAGGGACACCACCAACCTTGTGCAGGCCCAGAAGGGGCACCGCCTACATTATTCGACGCCCAGAAGGGGCGCCAGGGATTAGCATAAAGCCCCTTGTCCCACGCTGAACGTGGGCCGAGAGGCCTTACCCCAGGGTGCACCACGAGGAGGTTCCCAAATTTGCACCCCAACCTAACTCTGACCTAACCTAACATGGCGCATGTCCCTAGTCCGCCATTTGAAAGATCCGTGTTGGCGGAGTCGAGGTCTTTTAAAACCGCGCTCATGGACTACGTCGGTCGTATAAATCGAGCAGTTCGTGAGGGCAAGTCAGGGACGAAAGCCAACAAGCTCATAATCCTCGACTCTACGGCAAAAATCGAACATTGTATAAATGTTTATAGGCGACTACAGAGGGCCACATCCAGCCCGAGCATGAACCGGAGTTCTCCTCCACTCAGGATCACATTAGTGAGGACAGCATAAAGGAGCTAGGCCATAAGCTGGACAACAGTGTGAGCGCCGTAGTCGCGATGCAGGGCGAGGCAGCGGCGGAGATCCGGCAGGAGGTGACCCAAAAGATCGACGAGATGCTGGCGCAGCAGGCGCGTCTTGAAGACCTTGTGCGGCTGACCGCCAACATGGTCACAACCGCACTGAAGGAGGCTCCTCTTGCCCAGGGTCCGCCGACCGGCGCTCACACTGCACGGAATGTCCAAGAGGCCGAACTCCCCGAGTGCTCCCTCATATGCTAGTGTAGTTGCGAGGCCCCAACCCCAAACACCCAAAACCTACCCCGCGGTCCTGGTTTCACCATATGACTGCTCGCGCAAGCCTCCGGAGGTGATGTCTCAGTGGAAGAAGGAGATCAGCTTCCGGAGGCTCAAATACGCCCCGGTTAAAATATTGCCTCTACCAAACTCCAAGCTACGTGTTGAATTTGAGACCAGGAAACAGTGCGAGGAAACGATAGCCCGTCACGCATCGAGCGCTAATTTCGCCGCAGAACAGGCGAAGCAGAGACCACCGCTGATTATCCTAAAGGGCATATCGAAAGATAGATAGATAGATAGATAGATAACACTTTTATTGTAACAGTTTACATTTTACAACACGAGACATAAAAATACAAGTACAATACATAGTTACAATTTGGCGGTCTTATCGCTATAAAGCGATTTCTTCCAGACAACCAGTCGGATGGAGAGAACTTATACACGCTAAAGTCGGAGGTGTAAACATAATTGTAAAAAAAAAAAAAAAAAAAAAAAAAAAAAAAAAAAAAAAAAAAAAATTAATGTAAGTATAGAAAACATATTAAGTATACTTATTATTTAAATATATATCTTATAATAAATAGGTACATATATACTAATAGGTACATATATACATATATACACAAATATAATAGTCTCAGGTAGGAAGTAGCGGACGAAGCAATCTATCAGCTGGATAAGGTTAAAGGGAGAGGTAAAAGTTTTTTACGAGCTCCTTAAATGCGTCAATAGATTTCGCACGCCTGATCGCAACTGGTAGCGAATTCCAGAGGCGGACAGCTTGAACGGAGAAGGAACCATCGTAAAAGGTGGTGTTGTGGAGAGGGGTTTTAAGGGCAAGGTTTTCTGATGACCGTAACGAGCGTGATTCCGAACAATACAGAAAACTGAAACGTTCCTCTAGGTAGGAAGGATAAGTTGGATTAAACAGTACATTGTATAGAAGGGCGAGTATGTGTGTATTCCGGCGAAGACGAATAGGAAGCCACTTGAGTTTGGAGCGGTATTCAGAAACATGATCATACTTGCGCAAGCCAAATATGAATCGAATACAAAGATTTTGAAGGCGCTCAAGTTTATTTAGCTGGTCCTCCGTGAGATCAAGATAGCAGGCGTCAGCATAGTCTAAGACAGGAAGCAGCAGAGATTGTGCTAGCGCAATTTTAGTGGCAGTGGGTAAAAAGTTGCGTAGTCTTCTTAAAGTTGCCGATGATGCGAAAAGCTTGCGGCTGACAGCTTCCAGCTGCGGCCCCCAACTCAAGCAGTTGTCAATAACTATACCCAAATTAGCAACAGATTGACTGAAGGGGATGGCCACTCCATCAAAGTCAACCTTAGGAAGGGTTTCCCAGTTGACCTTGGAGAGCAACCTAGAGCTGCCGACCACAATAGACTGCGTTTTCCCTGGATTAACCTTAAGTCCATAGGCTCGACTCCAATCAACGATTCGTTGCAGGTCTGCGTTGATAGATTCAACAGCTTCGGCGAGATTACCCAATGGTGCCTGACAATATATCTGTAAATCGTCTGCATATAGGTGGTAGGAAGATGAGAGGTTTTCAGAAATGGAAGTGATGTATATAGTAAAGAGAAGAGGAGATAAAACGCCACCCTGCGGGACCCCAGCAGTCGAGTCACACCACGAAGAAAACTTCTCCTCTAGGCGAACCCGCTGCCTGCGCCCGTACAGGTAGCTGTGAAACCACTCAATTACCGTTGGAGATATGTTAAGAGAGCGCAGCAAGGATAGAAGGATGTCAAAGTTAACTGTGTTGAAGGCATTACTGAAGTCCAGCAACGTTAGCACAGTTAGGTGACCGTTTTCCATGCCAAGGCGGATGTCGTCAGTGATCTTGACTAAAGAAGTGACTGTGCTGTGACCTGGGCGAAAACCGGATTGGAGTGGGTTTAGGAGTTTATTAAAAGAAAGGAACTTACTAATTTGGTTGTGGACAAGACGCTCAAGGACTTTGGATAGAAAAGGAAGAATGGAAATTGGACGATATTCGGAAAATGATTTTGGGTTACCTTTTTTAGGAAATGGAATGATTTGAGCGTCTTTCCAAGTGGAAGGGAATACAGCATTGGAAATGGAACTGTTGAAAAGGAAAGTAAGGACTGGAAGGATGACATCAAGGATTGGTACTAACATATTGCGGCTAATGCCGTCATTACCTACCGCATTGGAAGCAATTGACAGCAAGCTCTTCTTAACATCACAATCCGATAATTGGTCAAATGCAAAGGGAGAAAGATCAGGAACAGGTATGGTAGACAGTTTTTGCAATGTGGTCACTTTATCGGCATCACTGATACATGATGAGGAAGAGAAATGGAGATTTAGTGAATCAATATTAATATTGTGTGAAATGGGATTATGTTTTATCTTTCCGATTCCAAGCGACCTGAGGAATTTCCAAGCTTTAGATATGTCTACATTTTCTACAGAATTATGGATGTGGCGGCGTAGCGCATCCCTACACGCCCTATTGCAGCGATTACGAATCTTAGCATAGTTTAACTTATTGTGGTCATTAGGTCGTAGTTTAAATCTGTTTTTTGCTGCAATTTTCTTATGCATCAACATTTTTATATCGTCTGTCAGCCATGGCGCTGGGAGATGTTTTATTTTAACTGAACGAAAAGGTGCATGCTTGTCATACAATGTGGTTATAAGTGAATTAAATATACCAACCTGCTCATCAACAGTCTGAGCGAATGTTACAGGAGACCAATCGATATTGCAAGCGTCAATACGAAACGCATGTTGATCCATACCACTAAAATTGCGCTGAAGAATGACTTTGGGCTTAGCTTTAGGAGGACGAACTTTATAGGACAAAAATATGAGATCATGATACGAAAACGCTTCGGCCGAGCATTGACCGTGCTTCGCAACATGCTGGGGAGATGAAACTATTAACAAGTCGAGAAGAGATGGAGTGGAGTTAGGGAAATGATGAGTGGCAGTAAGTGGGAGGATATTTAAGTTACTAGAACCGATAACGGATTGAAGCGAAGAAGTACGTGAATCGTTCCTAAGGAGGCAAGTGTTAAGTCACCCATGATAATTGAGTGGCTGTAGGAGGGAATAAAATCATCGAGTAGTTTCTCGAGTGATGTGAAAAAATTTACAAGTAAGGAAGGGCTGTAGTAGACTCCGAGCAGGATTTTATTGTGAGCAAGAACAACTTCAACCAATAAATGCTCGCCTGTGTTAGGAGGAGGTGGTTGTGCCGAGGTGCTAATAACGGAGAAAGGAATGTGAGCACGTAGGTATATAGCAACCCCGCCACCCCTGGAGCCAGTACGATCATTTCGTATGAGATGGAAACCGGGCAGAGCATAAGAGGTAGAAGGTAAGCACAGTTTAAGCCAAGACTCGGAGATTAATACAGCATGAATATTTTTCTGATCGAGTGACGCCAGCATGTCTGAATAATGAGCCGGAATACTTTGCGCATTTAAGTGTATGACATTAAAATTTTTTGGTACATCAGCAAACTGACACTCAAGTGTCTCGGAAAGGGACGGGAGGCTGACAAAACTGTCTTCATCACTACTACTAGAAGATATAGAAAGATAATTTAAATCATCACCTGAGGTTGACATAAAATAAATAGAATAAAAATAATATAAATAATGAGATAAAACTATTAACCAAAATATTTCAAAACAAAATATAACCAAGCTAACTCCACCCGCTGGTTTGTGCAATTCCAATTTAACTAAGCAGCCATTTAAAAACAACAACACAACACCAAAAAAAAAAATTATAATAAAACATGGACAATTACGCGTGGACCCGTTGCGAGAATTAATTATAAGAAATAAAATAAAAATAAAATTAAGACAGAAACTGTAGTGTTAGCAGAAACGGAACGCAAAAAAAAAAAAAAAAAAGATTTGGCATATGTCGTATGGTTTATGTCAAAGTCATTTTAATAAATTGCGAGAAATGAGAAATCGTAAAGTTATCGAGATGGTGAACAATTATTTAAAATATTTTATGTACCTTGCAACGAAGAAACCGGGTCCACGGAAAAAGTCTACCTAACAAAAACAATAGGTACAACACAATCACTTGATGGCAATAACCAGTGTCACTTTTTAGTGGTGCCTCCGGCTCGCCTTGTTTTTGGCACTGCAGGTTCCGGTACTCTTGCCGCAGCAGCCACAGGCTTGGGTTCATCCACTACCGCAAGCTTTTGGAGCTCAGCAAGTGAGCTTATACGGCTACGCTTCCCGCTCGAACTCACCACGAAGACGAATCCCTGGCGCGTAAAACATCGTGTGACACCAAACTTCTGACGCGCCGCCATAAATGTGTCATGCCGTGGCTTTGTCAGGAACTCGGAGACCGTAATACCGGAGCCTTTTAACGCAGTCTTCGCATGCCAGATCTTGTCCCTAACGTCGAGATCGCGCAGCTTCAGTAACATCGGCCTTGGTCGATCGCTTGCTGATGTGCGGCCCATTCGATTACAGCGGCCTATATCCTTAGCCGAGAAACTAGACAGCCTCAAGCGGTCGACAACAGTGCCCACAACAACCGCAGCTGCATCCTCGCTAGTTTGCTCAGGCAGTCCATGTATCAGCAGCATCTTCCGCCGACTCCGCATTTCTATGCTGTCCACTGTATTGGTCGGTGCACGATAGTGAATAATAAGACGACTTCAATCAATCAGACATGGTTATTTATTAGTATTAAATTGGAATGGACATGTGTCTTTACAGTACAGAGGTTACAATCCTTTTTTGCGGTGCGCGCCATATTGCGCTAGTGATGTGTCATGACACTAGTGATGTGACTCATAACATCCTCCTTATTAGAAAACTTAAACTTAATTTTACAGCTTGACACAGTTTACAGAATTGACTAAAACTCTTATCAATAACTTTTGACAACAGAGACTGTTAGAGTAATTAATACTTAGATAATTTGTTGTACTAAGGGATCTATCTCTATTATTCTAGACTTAACTAAATTAAACAGCCCTTCACAATCATAGCTAAAATGTTTATGTATATGTTTTATAACAGAATATTAACTTTTATAAGTCTAACCGTCTTGGTGGTCTTATGACTCTTCCACATCTAGTGCGCCTCTGAACTGGATTTGTATGCTCTTCCAAAGATGGTGACATTGTATGTGACTTAGGAGATACCTTGATATCTGGACTTCTCATATCTTGGGATACAGTTGAAGGTGACTGTGTAGGCTTCAAAATATGCTGTCTGTTTCTCCTTCCGATAAACCCATCCGATCCTTCAACAGTATAAGACCTCGGCTGATCACATTTGGATTTTACTGTACCTGTAATCCATGGAGTATGTGGCATTTTCTTAAAATAAACTTTATCTCCTTCTTGTAATTCTGGTAATAATTTGGTCTTTCTGTCATAGTAATCTTTCATTCTATTCTTATTTTCTTCCTTAGTTTTTACATATTCTTGAAATTTAACTGTTCTTGGTTTTAGGTTATTTGTGACTGTTGGTAATTGTGTTCTAAGTGAATGTGACATTAACACTTGTGCTGGGGATGGTAGGTTTCCTCTAGGTGTATTCCTGAATTGAAGTAAAGCAAGATACGGATCTGTTCTTGACTCCTCTGACTTGGTGAGTAAACATTTACATATCTTAACTGCAGACTCTACCAACCCATTCGACCTTGGTATGTATGGACTTGATGTATTATGTTGTATACCCCATTCAAAAATAAAATTCTTAAACTCTACCGAATTAAACGGTGGCCCATTGTCTGAGAATAACTCAACTGGAATACCATGTCTACTGAAAATACTTTTAAGACAAACAATTACTGTTTTGGCGTTAGTACTTGCCATTGACATTAATTCAATATAATTTGAGAAATAATCTTGTACTACTATGTATTTCTTAGATTTATAATCCATAAAATCAACACCAACTTTTTCCCACGGAAGTAATGTAACATCATGTGAAAGAAGTGGTTCTGGAGCATTTGAATTTCTATGTGACAGGCAAGTATGACAAGATTGCACCATGTTTTTTATATCAGTTGACATAAATGGCCAAAATACATGTCCTCTAGCAAACGCTTTTGACCTTTCAATTCCCAAATGACCACTGTGTATTATTTTTAAAATATCCGGCCTTAATTTTTTAGGTATGACTATACTGTTTCCTCTAAAAATTAAATCATTTTCTGTATGTAAATCAAATCTATACTGCCAATATTCATGCAAATCTTTGTGAATTTGAGTTTTACTTGACGGCCATCCTTCTTTACAGTATTTTTTTAAAATCTGCAGACTTTCATCTTCATTAGTGCCTTTGATTAACCACTGAAGACGTTCTGAAGAGACTGGTAATGACTTAATCAGCAAATTTACATGAACAATGACATCATCATCTAATTCATCTGAACTTGTTTCAGAAAGTGCTGCTCTTGACAAGGTATCAGCAATGTACATGTGACTACCTTTCTTGTATACTACATTTAAACTATAGGGTTGTATTTTCAACATCATTCTTTGGAGACGTGTTGGAACCGCGACTAAAGACTTTTTAAACAATGTGATTAAAGGAGCATGATCCGTCTCTACAGTTACGGTTTGTCCATATATGAATGGATGGAACTTAATGCAAGCAAAAACTATTGAATAAAGTTCTTTCTCTATCTGAGCCATTTTTTGTTGTGTATCTGTTAAAGTTTTTGAAGCATAATATATAGGATGTTGATTTTGCAACAACACCGCTCCGACAGCACTTTTACTAGCATCACATTGAAGAACAATAGGATCCTGAACATTAAAATGTGACAATACTGGAACTTGACATATTAATTGCTTAAGACGACAAAATGTTGTTTCATGATTAGCAGTCCACTGCCAATCAGTAGTTTTTTTTAATAATTGGCGTAGAATTTCTGTCTCACCAGCCATATTTTTAATAAAAGGACTTAAATAATTGAGCATGCCTAGAAATCTTTGTAAATCTTTTAGACAGGTAGGAGAGGGCATCTCTTTAATTGCTCTAACTTTGTCCGGATCAGCTGTGATTCCGTCTGCTGAAAAAATATGTCCAAGATATTTAACACTCTCCTTGGCAAATGAACATTTTTCTTTATTAAATTTGACATTATATTCCTTTGCTCTTTTAAATACTACATTAAGTCGCTCATTATGCTCTTGTAGTGTTTGACCGCTAACTAAAAGATCATCGCTGTACACTGCCACGCCTGGTATGTCAGCAAACATTTCAGACATAATTCTGTGAAAATACTCAGGAGCACAGTTGACACCATATGGAAGACGTTTGAAACGGTATCGGCCGAAAGGTGTATTGAAAGTGGTGAGGTAAGAACTCTTCTCACTTAATTTACACATCCAAAATCCACTACTTGCATCCAAGGTGGAGTAAAATCTTGCGCCAGCCACCTGGCACGGACCATGTCTACTGATGGAATAGGATAATGAGTCCTTTTGATTGCCTGATTTAAATTTCGGGGGTCGAGACATACCCGCAATTGACCATTTTTCTTTTCTACTAGAATCAGAGAACTCACCCATTCAGTAGGCTCTGTGACTTGGTAATGACATCCATTTTCTCCATCTTCTCAAGCTCTTGTTGAAGTCTATGATGTAATGCAAATGGTACCTTCCTCGGAGCATCGACTCTTGGCTGGACCTCAGGATTTGTACTGATGTGACACTCGCCAGGAAGACAACCAAGACCGGTAAAAACAGAATTATTACATTCAACAAGTTTATTTAAATTTATATTTTGTGACTGACTTGACTGTGCTGGCGATGACTGTGACTGACTTTTTGTGACTTTAGGACATATTACTCGATTTGAATTTGACTCATTTTGACTGGTGTCTACACAAAAAACTCTTTTAATTAATCCAATTTCTGAGCAAGTAAGTTTACCTAGTACAGTCGGAGAATTCACATTAGCAATTATAAAATTAATTTCTTTTGTCATATAGGGATCATTAAATTGGAATTTACACTGTAACTTTTGTTGACCTAGTACCTCTAGACTATTACCAGTGTATGACCTAATTTTTACATCAGTTTTAGACAACAAATTGTTAGCATGCAGTGAATCATAAACATTTTTTGACATAATATTGACATCACTGCCAGTATCAATAATACAATTTATCTGTGAATTATTTATATATAAATTAATTGTCCATTCACTTGACGACTTGGATGACTGAATATGACCAATGAACATTTCATCTAGTTCCGTCTGTACCTGTTGCATATCACTATCAGACTGTACATATTTTACTGACTTTGACTTAGACCGACAACAGACTGCATAATGACCCACTTTTCCACATTTTCTGCACTTTACACTTAATGCTGGACACTTTTGACGATGCACCTGACCACACCTTGTACAAACTTCCTTCTTTGACTGTTGACTATATTGATTGACATTTCTTGAGTTAGACTTGGATCTTGAGCACAACTGACTTTTATTATACAATACTGAACTTTGTTCTGCTGCCAATTCATCCGTTTGATGTCTGGAAGCAAGCATGGCTTTTGCCATCTCTAAGGCCTTATCAAGATCTAGCTTGTCTTCAAGCAATAATTTTTCTCTAATATAGTTGTACTTTTGATGCATGTTACATATAAACATTATTTTAATTAGTCGTTCCTGCAGCTGTCCCAGCTCACAGTTCTGTGACCTTAATTTTAAAGTGCAAGCAAAATCGTCTAAGGTTTCATTTTCACCTTGTTTGTATGTGAAAAAATTATGACATTCATAAGTGAGGTTAGCTTTTGGGGCGAAGTAATTTTGGAATAACTCTATAAGCTCGTCGTATTTAACGTTATCCTCGTTTTTTCCAAATGTATTGAATATATCCACGCCCTTTTCACCAATAACATGTAAAAATAAAGCTACCTTTCTGCCATCGCTTTCTTCATCCAGACCTGACGCACGTAAATAGAATTTAAATGACTGCACCCATTTTTTCCATTGTTGAGCCATGTTCCCACTCATGATCATGGGCTGTGGACTGGACATTCCAGAAAGTTTCTTGGACTTTCCTTCAGACATGACGCCGACTCAAAGACTTCCACTTTTCCAAAGACATGTACTTTTTACATGAGACTTGCACAAATATAGATTGCGATCACTTCTGACACCATGTATTGGTCGGTGCACGATAGCGAATAATAAGACGACTTCAATCAATCAGACGTGGTTATTTATTAGTATTAAATTGGAATGGACATGTGTCTTTACAGTACAGAGGTTACAATCCTTTTTTGCGGTGCGCGCCATATTGCGCTAGTGATGTGTCATGACACTAGTGATGTGACTCATAACATCCACCTGACGAGCAAGAAGGCCAACTTGGTCTTGAAGTGTGCGAAGAGCCGTCAAAATAAAAGCCCTGAAGGCTGTGAAGTCCGCCGTCAAGTTGGTGACATTTACCGAAGGAGCTGCATTGTGAAGCTCTCCCTGGTAGGCATCCATCCGCTGGGTAAACATCTGTTGGAGCTGAGCCAGAGAGTCTTGTATAGCCTCCATTGTCTTGCTGCTGAAAGTGCAGTGCAGTGCAGAAGTGGTATCTTGTGTTGTAGTTGTGTTCTTGCGTTGAAAACACTTACCAGCGGGTATTAAGTGCTAATGATTGATTTGCATTAATAATTGGTCTTTGCAAACTAAGATAATAATTATTAATTAAATAATTAGTACAGAACTTTTAAAGTGGTTGTTGACTTATTTAGCACCTACCCCCGAAAAAAAAAAAAAAGATAAAGATATTGCCCGCGAGGAGTTGGCGGAGGTCCTTGTCGCCCAAAATGACGAAGAGGTTTCCCGCATCTGTTTCCTGACCTCAAATCGCAACCCGGCATCGTACAACGCGGTGATTGAGGTCACTCCTGAGATGCGAAAACTCATCTTCGCTCTCGGGAGGCTCTGCGTGGACCATAGTAGGGTCCACTAGGAGGACTTCTCCCGATTTGTACAATGCCACCAATGCCTCCAATACGGCCATACTAAGGCGAAGTGTACGGCTGAAAAGCGACCTTGTGCCCATTGCGCCAGTCCGGGCCATCAGTTAACAGAATGCCCCAACAAGACCCAGGGGCCAAAGTGTTATAACTGCTCGGCTCATAACCAACGCATGGGCACAAAAATCGACACCGGTCACAACGCCACGAATCCCCGTAAGTGCCCCCGTATTAAGTCAATGGTTCTGCGCCTGCAGAGCCAGACTGACTACGGGAACTAAACAATTTAGCCTAAACTTTAACTAAATTAAAACTAAACTTACCTTAAAAATTTAAATAACTTAAGACAAATAAATAAAACCAATAAACTAATATTATCTAGCCTAAACTTAAACTAAATTAAAACTAAACTTATCTAAAAACTTAAATAATAGACAAATAAATAAAATAAATAAACTAATAAAAACCAAATATACAAACCCTATAAATTAAAACTTAACTAAAACAAAAACATTAATATAAATAATACCCAATATAAAACTAAAACTTCAATAATATTTTAAAACTAATACTAAATCATAAATATAATCAAAAATTAAAATAACTAATGAAACCGTTAAAACTAAGACAAATAAACTAAACAAAATAAACAAACAAAAATCTCTTTAACTAAATCTTAAAACCATTATTTCCAACAACATCTTTTTTTTTCCATCAACAAATTTTTAAACCAATATTAAATAATTGAAACATAAACTAAACCTTAAAAATAAAATTAATAGCTAAAAACAAAATAATTAAGAAATTGAAAACCTAAATAAATATAAACATAAATTATACCCCTAAAAATGGACCACAGCAGTTTTTATTATATCTATTATTATTATTATATTATATCTATCCAGTGACTTCAAATAATTTCTCCTTCCTTCTCTTCCTCTTCATTTTTTTCTATTTTTTCTTCCCACCCAAATAGCGACCCGCAATTAATTAAAAATAGGCAGAGACCTTAAGTCGAAGCAAAAATGTTAAGATAAGTAGAGTCATTTTAAATTCGTCATTCCTAATTTTCCCAAATCACCCAATATCCTAAATAAACCCCTATCCAACCGTTCCTTAAAATCCACTTTAGACCTAACTATCCCCTTTCTCCCTAGTCGCCTCCATTACGTGGAGGAAGTACCCAAATTCTAAAAGAAAAAGAGTGAAGGATACACATATCCCAAAATAACCAAAAGTAAAGTCAATTATAAAAAAAAAACTCTTTTTTTTTTTTTTTTTTTTTTTCCCCACCAGACCCAGTTAGACCTGGGTCCCCTGCACCACCGGGAGCGGACTGGCAGATACAGTCCGCTCCCCAACCGGGAGGAGGGCTCGTGCAATGCAGCCTAGCGCTCCTCCGCTCATGTGTGGTGGAGGAAGGCGGCATTTGTGCCGCCCTCGACTCCCCCTCTGTTGCCAGTTGCCCGGCCTCGTCCGTCGCCTTTACCGGCGACTCCGCCTCCTCCTCCATGGGCAAGACGCCCGTCCCGGCCACGGGTGGAGCCCGCGGATAGGGGGCCCACTTCCTCCTCGTCGCTGGAGGACGGCACCTCCATCCCCCCATGTGGTGGTCGTGTGGGAGCCCTGCTTCCCGACACACGCCACAGACCGCCCTCTCCGCACCACAATTGCATGCCCGGGGGCGCGGCCCGGGGGCGGCGGAGGACGGCGGCCTTCTGGGGGGGTCAACTGCGGATGCGGCCGCACCACCTCGGCCGCCTCGTCATTACGACTGGCGCCACCTCCACCGGGCACCGCCGGCTCCACGCCGCCCGAGCCATTAGCCCAGGCGGGCGCTTCACCGGACGCGTCCCCGGCCTCCACGTCCATCTCGGACCCAACGTCGTCACTGCCCCCCATGGGCAAACTCCCACCCTCTCTTCCAGGAGCATCACTGACCCCTGAGGCCTGGTCGCCTACCTCAGGGCAGTCTTCGGTTACCAATTTCACACGCAGAGGCCCGGATACCTCCGCGCGCCGGGTGTTAGCCGGATCGCAGCGCAAAACAACTATCTTTGGCAAACCTTTCATGATGTGGAAATTGAGAGGTTTGCCATCCCCCTGGTCGCTAATGGGTGGGCCGTTAGAGTCGCCCACCAACCCGTCCGAGGACGGGCGCCCGTCGCCGCGCCCCGCAACGCCTTTTGATTCGGAGCTGCTCCACCGCTATGCGGTAGCCCGCGGTGTCGAAAACGTCGACCTCGTCGCGCGCCTCCTCGCAAGCGCAAAGCTACTCGGCGAGGTCGTCGTCGAGCTCCTCGAGCGCGTCACGCCGCTCGGCGTCCAGTTGGGCGTCAAGCTCCCGGAGCTCCTGCATCCGGAGCTCAACGTCTACCGTTTGCCGGGATGTCCCGGGTCTGGGGAAGGTGTTACCCCCAGACGTACTGGCTCGGCCTCTGCGCGCCGTGCCGATCTTCGGCGCTGTTGATGCCGAAGCTTCTCCCTCCGACGAGTCGTCCGTGTTGACGATCTCCGTCCGCGACCTTTTCCGGCTGTCGCCGCCGCTCGGTTTCCCACCGGAATTCGAGCCGATCGCAACAGGCGTTGCACCCTCGGCTGGGGGTTGTTGGCCGCTGCTTACGACAGCGGCCGGGTTTTGAGGGTTTTCGTTCTCCATTTTATTCCCACGAGTGTGGGGCAAAGGAAGACCACCCGCGCAGAGGCCCCTGTATGCGGGCTACCCTATATACTCTTGGGGTCGGGAGGTGCCAAGAGGTTGGTAACGGGTTTTCTCCCGGGGTGCTTTTAGAGACTACCCTTGTCGCGGCCGGCCGGTGATAACAGGCCCTCGGTCCCCTCCCCAACAGCTCCCCCACAGACGCCTCGAGTGGGCTCATCGCTGCCGGTTCGGGGATTACGATGCTCAGGGGCAGGCGTGAGGCCCCTGGTACACCCCTTTCGGGGTGCTCCCCATTTCACCCCCAGCGGACCTAGCATGCGCAACACGAGAAAGCTTTCTCGACCCGTTTTCTCGTGATATCTCTCTATCTCTTTTGACACTAACATGGTTGCGCTTAGATCTCTACACGATATGTCAAAAATAGACATAATAGTAGTTTGTGCATATCTGTGGTATTTTTCTCTACAAACCCTAACATGCCAACCTAATTATGTCAAGTTTTGACAACTGTAACCGAGACGAGACCGAGATTGTTGTCGTTCCCGCTATCGAAGGAAGAGAGAGTGTGAGAAGTAGTGAAAACAGCAAAAATTTGCAGTGACGATGGCGGTTCCTTATTTTAATTATGTTATAAGCGTATACGAAGAGCGAGAAGCGCGTAAAATACAAAGAAATGTAATCAGAGACATTTGTGATCCGTTTGATCTCACCGATAGGGAGTTCCAATCGCTCTGGCGATTAACAAAGCCAATGGCTATTTACCTTATTAATAGACTTTCGCCTGATTTGGAGCCTCTAGCCGAAGGCCTACCCGTTCATTTAAAGGTACGTACGTTAGTGTTATTATCAAAGCCGAGTTTCGACACTGAATTATTAGTGAAAGACTATGATGTTACCTACTGTGAACTTTAATTTTATTATTAAATCTTTTAGATCTTGAACTCCGTACAATTTCTTGCCAATGGAGGATACCAACGGCAAGTTGGGCAAGATCACACTCAGTGCGTAGCACAAACTACTGTTAGTAGTTACCTCCGCCAATTTTTAGACTCCATATATAGAAGGTACGATCAGTCTTCACTACCTTTATTTTGTAATTGTAAAAACTTGAAACTGTCTGTGTTGACCTCATTCAGAATATATCCAACACTGTTTTAAATTCACACAAATCTGGATTTTTACCTTATTTCCTTGGTAAAGTTTTTATTTTTCACCTTTTATGTTAAAAAGATTAAAAGCTTATTAGATAGAGAAGCAAAATCTGTTTTAGTTTGTTTAGGAGGGTTCATTAAATATTTTACAACAAAGTTGAATATGAAAGTTTTGATAGGCAAGGGAATTAGGGCCATTTTGGTTAATTATTTCTATGATACTCATTTATAATAACTTACAACTTTCAGATTATTAGCTGAGTGGGTCCACTTTCCAGCTTCAGAAACGGACAGAAGAAGTGTGTCATCAAGCTCCGAGAGGAAATATGATGTGCCGGGTATATTGGGGCTCATAGATTGTATCCACGTTAAAATATTTCCTCCTCCTGGCCCACAAGGAATCCAATATAAAAATAGGAGAAAAGATGCACATACCATCAATGTTCAACTGGTATTATTCCATTGATAGACTTATTCTTTTGTTTGTACTTTGTTTACCAATTATGTTTAAAATGTTACTGAAATGCCTTTACATACATTTAACAAACATGTTTAAAAAAACCTCATGAGTAAAGGTTATTATAAAGTGGAAGATTATGTGAATGTCAAATATGTATGGACATAGTACATGTACGAACATAACCTATTAGTAATTTGAATTAATATATTTCTTTTTGATGTATTTTGTATGACTTGGCGACGACATAATAACTTTTGTTACTTAGAGGAAGAAAAAAGTAAGGCCCCGTGAGTTTCTTGCCAGCTTCTTCTCAGTCGAAGGCTCTCCCAAAATCCGAACTGCCGGTAGATTAGTTGATTAAGTTAGTTGATATGATTTAACTACTGTTAGAACTTTTTTTATGTACATATTTATTGACGTCAATAAGAACCTGTAAAGGTTTATATTGAATAAAGCATTTGACTCGACTTGACTTGTTAATACATTTTCCAATCTCCATGGAAGTTTAAAAGCCGCCCTATGCTGTTAGATGTATGTGCAGTATATTAGTCGCCTTTTACGACACCCAAGGGAAGAGGGGGTGGTAGTATTCTTTCACCGCTACGCGACACGGCTAAACTTATTGCTTTTCTATATTAAAATGATGTTAGGAGTAGAGGACGCAAACTAAGAAGATGGAAGGATGACCTTAGGATAGTAGTAGCCGCGGACAGAAAACAGTAGGAAAGAGTTGGAGGTGGCCTTTGCCGTAAGGCACACCGAAATGAGAAACATTTTGTAACATAAAAGTAGTTTTTTAATCTCAAAAGTATTATAAATTTCGGAAATAATAGGCTTTATTATTATTATTATACATGACAATAAAATGCTTTCAACAATCATTTATTAAAAAAATAATTGTACTTATTTCCTATTTTGTATGACTGATTCGCTCATTACTGTCGGCTGTACTAAAATAATACATTTAAAATAAATTGTATTTTTAAGCCATGCAAGGTCAAAACGCTTCCCTATACAATTAGGTATCTGCTTAAAAATTAAATAATTAACATTATGTACTATTTTTAAAATATAAATCAACATTTATAGATATTATACTTTAACAAACAACATAATCACAGCTAAGAAGTCACCTATCATATAAAAAACAAAATTGTAATGATTAATTTAAAGTATTTTAAGCTATGTAAATTGTAAGGTAAAAAACTTTTGCTACTTATACAATTATCTATCTGCTTATTAATTAAATAATTAACATTACTATTTTTAAACTATTGATCAACATTTACAGATATTATTACTTCAAACAATAGAATCACAGCTAAGAAGTCACCTTTCAATCAAAATAACAAAATTTTAATGATCAATTTTCAGAATTATTATTAAGCTATGTAAAGTAAAAAGCTTCCCTATACAATTAGGTATCTGCTTATGAATTAAATAATTAACATTACTATTTTTAAAATATTAATCAACATTCATAGATATTATACTTTAACAAACAATAGAATCACAGCTAAGAAGTCGCCTTTCAAACAAAATAACAAAATGTCAATGATTATTTTTCAGAATTATTAAGCGTAAGGTAAAAAACTTTACTATACAATTGTCTATCTGCTTATAAATTAAATAAAGAACATTACTATTTTTAAAATATTAATCAACATTCATAGATATTATACTTTAACAAACAATAGAATCACAGCTAAGAAGTCACCTTTTAAACAAAAAAACAAAAATTAATGATTAATTTTCAGCATTATTAAGCTATGTAAGGTAAAAAACTTTCCTATACAATTATCTATCTGCTTATAAATTAAATAATTAACATTACTATTTTTAGAATATTAATCAACATACCTAATTATACTTTAATTGAGAAAAAAAATTGGTTGCCTGTAAAGTCGGTATACGGGCGAAAGTTTTACGTGACAACGACTTTGAGTGGTAAAATAATTTTAATGTGAATATTCATTCGTATAGTAGGAAGAAGGATGAAATAATAGTAACAATTTAAAACATTTATTTAAACAAAGAATTATATTTAAAACATAGTTGAGTGGGAGAGAGACGCAAGGCATTCGGCGGGCCTCTCTCTCGTTCGGTGACTCATCGTAACGTTACCGAGCGTTACACTTTTTCATAAGTGACTCCCAGCCGCAACCTAATTTAAGACGTTGTCACGTCAAAAATGTCCGGTAACATTTGTTAATTCACTCTCAGCACTCCTTAACGCCTGTGGAAAGAAAGTTCCTAATTAGAATCTTGTAACAATAATTTATATGAATTTCTGTTGAGTAGTAAAGGTATCAAACTCACTTTCGCGTTTATGAGTTAGGATTTTAAGTATCCATACATTTTAGTAACAAGCAACAGTAATAAATTAATAAATCTTTCCTACAATCACACCAATTATCTAGCCCAATAGAAGCTTCGAAGAAACTCGTCAAATCGTTACTAGACAACGGATAAACATACTTAAAATACTTAAATACATACTTATTATACATAGAAAACAGCCAGACCCGAGACAATTTAGAAAAACAATAATTTCTAAATTGACCCGACCGGGGATCGAACCCGGGACCTCAGAGATGGCGACACCATGAAAACCGGCGTACAAACCACTCGACCAAGGAGGTCGACAAATGTTAAAGTAAAAAGTAATGACCACATACACACACATACTTATAACATACACATACTAAGTTATAAAATTTTGACGTGACAACGTCTTAAATTAGGTTGCGGCTGGGAGTCACTTATGAAAAAGTGTAACGCTCGGTAACGTTACGATGAGTCACCGAACGAGAGAGAGGCCCGCCGAATGCCTTGCGTCTCTCTCCCACTCAACTATGTTTTAAATATAATTCTTTGTTTAAATAAATGTTTTAAATTGTTACTATTATTTCATCCTTCTTCCTACTATACGAATGAATATTCACATTAAAATTATTTTACCACTCAAAGTCGTTGTCACGTAAAACTTTCGCCCGTATACCGACTTTACAGGCAACCAATTTTATTATTTTACAACAGATTTAAATGCTCCTTCCTTAGGTTATTGCTGCGCTGCACTTTAATTACAATTAATTACTAAAATCAATCATTTTAGTTAGAGTAGTTGTACAGACAAGAAGATATTTATTGTACTTATTGCATTAATAAAATGTCTCGCTAGGACATAAAGTTGTTGTTTACTTACTTTAATTAAATTGTTCAGTTATAATTGAGCATTCAAAAACTGCTCTGGCGGCACAGTCCTCAGAGCCCTTCTTCTCGGTCTATCCACTGCTTGCTCGTGCTCTGCAGCTGGCGATTGTTGGTGCTTAGCAGTCACTTGGTGCGATGTAGATGGCTGCTCCTCAAGAATTTCATTGTACTAAAACGGAAGGGACAATAAATTTGGAATGTCGTGTATATTTTAGTTTCTTGTGGCTTCTTACATTACTCTTCCAATCCAATTGTAGAAAATAGATAGATGTAACTTTTATTATGTGCATTGTAAATGCTTACATGAAATAGAAATAGTTTTATTTCTTTCTTTCTTGGTAAATAGTCAATTATAAGGTAGAAATTAAATAAACTTGAACTTTAGTCTTCTATGTCAGTGATTTGCTTTAAGGTAAGGTGTATATATACTTACACCAATTGGTGACTCTGCAGAGCCACAACCTAAAGCCACCTCTTGCCCTATTGCACCCAGCACCAGTGCAGAGTTTTCAGACAGATTGGGCACAGGCACTACATTGCCTGTGGCAATTCTTGCTTGGCTTAATGCCCCAGCCTCTGTGCTGGCCTTTCTCTTTTGGTCACGCCAGCACTTAAAAACAATTTAATAAATTAAAATATAAAACAGGAAAATATCTAAAAATGCATTGCAAACGTGCAAGCAGGGTTGGCAGTAGCGACGAATGTTAACTAAATGTAAAATTAAGAATATAGTTTATTGTTAGCTTACTATTTTCTTGCTCGACCGATCGCGCTGGCCCAAACTCATTTATGGCCAACTTCAGCTCCTCTCATTGCCGGTTTTGATCGCCGGCCGCAAAACATGGGTTTTGCACCATGTCATTGTATTGGCACAAAAAACTTATTTGTGCCTTGTTGCTTCGAATTCTAAAGCAGATAATATTAAAGATAAGTTTCAGCAACATAATTCCATGTGGTATAACGCCTTATTATCAATACATTTAGAAGTGAAATGCGCATTTGACGACGAGGACGTTTACCAGTCAAGGGAGATAAATAATAACTATGAAAGAAAAAAGTTTTAAAGTAGTTTTGGGAGTTTCTCCCGTGTTCTTTTAGCAACAACACGTGTTGAGACACCATTTCAATTCAATCTACCGTACAAAATGTACTTTTAAAATAACCACTTGAAATTGGCTTAATGCTAAACGCGAAGCCATCAAATAAGATATAATAATAAAAGTATTATCGCAATGGATTTTTCTGTAATGTTAGTACTAAGTTTGATGAAATAAATAAATAAATAAATAAAGTAGTTTTGGTTTCCTCTAGTATCGGTGTGCCGTACAAATATCGACGCGTTACCGTAATATTAAAGGTGTCTCTCCTCGGTAGCTTACGGAAAAGAGCTATAATAAAAATATCGCAGTTTATACTTAAAATCAAAAACAGTATTTACTTACAAGATTTTCCATTTTTAACCTAAAAAACTAACCGCAATATGCAACGAACACACACAGATTAAAAAAGTCCGCTGTCAACGTCAAATGTGACGTAAATTGAATGAATAACTTACTTAAAGCGTACCGCACACAGCATTAATTGAATGAACGACACCGGTATAGCCATATTAGAAAATAAATTATGTTACAAAGGGCAACACTGGTTTCTCAACGTGAATAATCTCTTCTCTTCAGCGAGAAATTTCTCAGTCGTGGCGCGCATGTTAGAGGAAACGAGATGATAGTCGTTAACGAGAACTTGACGTCTCTCGTCCGCGATATATCTCGTGTTGCGCATGCTAGGCCTAATGATCGCTAGCGGGTGGGCTGTATCGCCGCCCACCAACCCATCCGAAGACGGGCGCCCGTCGCCGCGTGCCCCAACGACGAAGCCTTTGCATGACGCGACACCCAGAAGGGGTGCCAAACAAGCTCCACTCAAAGCCGCTCAGATTGAGCGGCGAGCGTGCGGCCCAGAGTGGGTGCGCACGTGGAGATCCCCCCCGCAGGTCCGAGTGACCCGCTGTGCGGTCCAGAAGGGACGCGCTTTGAAGGGGGTGCGATGCCCAGAAGGGGCACCGCCTACTTTCAAATTTTTCCCTCTGCAGTCGGTGGCAAACCTCATCAGGGACTCCACCGAGTGCTGCCACTACCCCTCAGTCTTCTCCTCTCGGGCTTTTATGTGGCCGCCACTACCCCTCAGGCTTTCCTCTCGGGCTTTTACGTGGCCAGGGCTAGTCCAAGTCGTATACTTCCGACTCCGAGGACTGCCTTCGCGTCTGCGCTTGTGACGGACGGATCGTCGAATCCGACGACTCATCATCCGCCTCCACCTCTTGAACCTGCTCCTGGTCATCGCCCATGCCTCTCCCTGTACCTCTCGCCGGAGAGGCATTGGGGTTAGAGGTCGGGGAAGGTTGCGCCGAAATCTGCGGGGCATCTGCCTCCTGCATTTCGACCTCCTCGGTTCGTCTTTCCGGCACGGTAGGCGCAGACGTGCGCGCTGTGGAACTGCTGTCCCGCTCCCTCCTCTTAGGGGGGACGCAAGTTCGGCTGCCTATCACATGGCCCGAAGGCCGACCTCGGTCCGCGCAAACCGCGCAGTGTGGCGCTCGCTCCGAGCATTCCACCATCTTGTGGCCAGGGAGTCCGCAGCGGAAACAGATTCCGCTTCTATCCACCTCTGAGGGACACCGCGCCCTGGTGTGACCCACGCCCATGCACTTAAAGCAGCGCAAAGGGCGTGAGTCGAGGAGAGTCACTGGGACTGAGAGCCAGCCCACCAGCAACTTCCCCGCCGCCACGAGACTTTGGGCCGCCTTGATGGGGCAGCGCACCTGCATGGATGTGGAGCCGCCGGGACCAGGCCGCGGTGCTCCCACCTTCACCCTTTCCACTGGGCACCCTCCTTTCGCGGCCACAACCTGCGCCACGTCCTCAGCGGTGACGGTATCGTCGAGGCCGGAGATGCGCACATCCGCACATTTCTCCGGCCTGGTGACCGTCGCTACGTCGGCGACGACCTCGCGTAGCCGAGTGGCTAGGCGGTCAGCGACCTCCCCACTATTCGCGCCTGGGACCTGGAAGAGCCGGGCGCCCGTCATTGAAATCCGGGTCGTGAGCCCAGACACAATACCGACGTCGGCCAACGAGATGGTGTCCGTCGCCCTCTTGATAATCGAGGCGTATGTTACACCGCGCTCGATTGCCTCCGACGTCAGCTGCACGACAACCGCCGTCGAGCGTGGGCGTTTTAACCGCCTACGCGTCCTTGCCCTGGTCGGAGCTGCAGGGGCAGCCTGGGACGGGGGCGCTCCTCTGGTGGCAGGTGGTGTGCCACTTGGGTTAGCGACAGTTGACGCTGTCGCTCTTCCTCCTCTACGCCTACGGCGCGAGTCCGTCGTCTGTGCCGCGACGGAAGGCGTTGGGGCCCAGCTGACGTTCGGCTGAGGTGGAGAGACAAATGGGTTCCCGTCTCTCGGCGGTGTCTGCCTCGTCCTCGGCGAGGGAAGGGGTGGGAACTCCTCTCTCCCAGATCCCCGCGCAGCTAAGGGGGGGCGTGTCCTCTCGGGCGCGGCGTTATTTTTGGCCTCCAACCCGTCCAAACGGGTGTTTAGCGCCCCGATTGGGCTGAGGAGCAGGCTCTTCAGCTCAATAATTGCGCCTGTCACGTCATGAGGCGGGGGAACGCGTACAGTCTCCGCGCGAGGGGAAGACGCCCGAACCTCGCTCTTGAGGGCCGCCAGTTCTGCGCGCAGCACCTCGACCTCGTTTTGGAGCCTTGAGTTGGCCAGGGACAGCTGCTCCACTTCGTCTGACCTGCACCGGGATGCAAGATTTGCCAACGCGCGCTGCAGCGTGTCCGCTGCGCTATTGAGCGTGCGTTGGCACGTCCCCTTCGAATGACCCGACTTTCGGACGACCTCGCGGATTGCCTGCGCGCTGGCCAGTCCCCTCTCCTGAACCTCCTCAGCGGTAAGGCCCGTGGGCTCCGCGCTCCACGGGATCTGCACCTCCGCTGGCTTGGGCACTGAACGCTGCTCCACCACCTCAAAATCGCGAGCGGCGTTTCGCTCCGCCTGCTTCCTGCGCGCCTCTCCCCCTTCTCCAAGAGCAGGACGACGGCTGCTCGGTACCGGCTGTCGTTCGTTTCGGGGTCGATGCTATCCCGGAGCCCCTCGTACGCGAGCACCTCCTCCTCGAGGTCCGCGTCCAGTTCGTCATCGGCCACACTCCGATGACGCTACTCCCTCTCAAGAGCAGGTCTGGGTAGGGTGTTACACCCAGACGTGCTTATGGGTGAACAATAAACGGGGTTTAATCAAATAGCGTTTACTTATTTATCTTTGACAATTAATAGTGCAATTAGTAACCTTCTGTAGTGTAACTAACGGACATACACCTAGTCCGACAGAGCTTTAACTCTCTGGACGGCATCGATGGTGGACCGTCCCTCTCTAAAGCCGAACTGGCTGTCGGAGAGATCTGGCCCTGCCGTTGACAAGTGGGTGTTAATGCGGGAGGCGATGACACGCTCAAAAAGCTTGCACGCCTCGTCCAATAACACGATCGGCCGATACGCCGAAGGATCGTCTACCGGCCGCCCTTCCTTCCTAAGAAGAACCAGGCAACCGGATTTCCATATTGATGGAAAATGCCCTGTGCGCAAGCACGCATCTAGCAACTGCCTAAAGCGCTCCTCTAGTATGTCCTCGGTGAGGACCCAAGCCCTTCCGGGGATACCATCCGGGCCTGGGGCGGTGTTCTTAACCCTCAGCTTCTGGTAGGCAGCTCCTAACTCACCCGATGTGACGGGCTCTACAATCTCGCCAGTCTGGCTCGGTTGCCTAAACGGGGTCATAGGTGGCGGCACATGCTCAGGGCGGTCCGGGAACAGACCGGCGACCACGTTGTTGAGCACTTCAGGCTCGAGGGACTCAGTAATGGGAGGGCCGAGACAGCGAAGTTTCCCTCTAGCCGTGCGATACGGGCGCCCCCAAGGATCTGCGTTGAGGCCCTCCAGCAGCTCTTGCCGGGCCTGGGCTTTGGCGTTAAAAATAGCTAGCTGCAGCTCTTTTTTGCAGCTTTGTGGCTGCCTTCAGAACTTCCTCCTGTTGATAATTGCGGCGACGAAGTCTCCTTGTCCTTGTATACGCTCTCTCCGCCGCGATGGAATCGGCTCGGAGATCAGCGACTTCTTGGTTCCACCAATAAACAGCCGTACGTGGAGGTGGTTTCCGGACCCGAGGCATGGCCGCATCGCAGATGTTAGTGTATGCGGCCCTAAACCATTCGGCCTCTTCGTCTGCATTGTTAAGGACCGGCTGCGAAAACCAGGCCTGAACATTAGCCGCCTCCATTAGCAGCTCCCTATCTAGTTTTTTAAGCGACCAGCGCGGAAAGGGTGAGCCACTAATGTTGGCGGAGCGGTTTGTGCACCTTGATAGAACTTCAAATCTGATATATTTTTGGTCAGATAGGGTCTCTACGTCGACCACGACGCTCCAACCGGAGACCCGAGTTGCTATTGACGGAGTGGCGAACGAAATGTCCACAATGGAGCCACCGTTGTGTCGCACGCAGGTGTTCTCGGATCCCCGATTGAGCAACGACAGGCCAACCTCGACTGCAAAGTCAACCACTATGTCACCGCGAGAGTCCGTGGCTGGAGAGCCCCATGCCATGGCCTTGGCGTTAAGGTCGCCCATCAGAACCACTGGAAGTGGTGAAGCACGCCTGATAACAGCACTCAGGGTAGTTATAAATGCCTCGAAAGCAGCAATAGGCTTGTTCGGCGAGAAATATACGCCCACAACGACGATGTCTCCCCGCCTTACTGCCACGAAACCAGGGCCTGACTCCCTGACCACCAAAGATGGAGCAAGTGGTCTAAGAGCCGAGAAAATGGCAACAGTGCCTTCAGTGTCCACAGCCCAGTCCGGTCTAGCTGGTGGTACGTAGTAGGGCTCGGAAGCCACAGCTACGTCTATGGACCACTCCATTACGGATTGCAGGAACAAGTCCTGCGCCCCGGTGGAGTGGTTCAGATTCGCCTGTAAAAGTTTCAGTGAGGGCGTACTACACATTGATGTTCGAACCGACTGTTACACCACCTGGCGCTTGCTGAGCGCTTTGCGAGGCTGGTATCGCTCTACGACCAGCTCTCGCCTTCCTTTTCGAGGGCAGGGTGCACAAACGGCTACCCATGCTATGCCCGGCAGGGCGTTTTGCCTCAGCGCAGACAGCGCAGTTGGGCTTCGCCGAACAAGTTGCGGCGAAGTGTCCAGCGTTACCGCAGCGGTAGCATAACCCGCTGCGGTCTATCTGGGACTGGCAGTTCGCTCTGATATGACCACCTTCAAGGCACCTATAACACCTCATAGGCTTTGAGTCTAGTGCACGGACCTGTACTGAACAATAGCCGATAAAGAGGCGGCCCGCGTCCAAGATGGTTTTTGCGGGACCTACGGGGCACTGCACCCAAATTGTTCCCAAACCGCCGGCGCCACGCCGGACTTCGCCTGTTCTATCTACCTACCTCTACTTCGGCGGCGGCTTTCGCAGCGAGCGGTCGTGCGCGCGTGAGCTCCGTTCGAATATTTTATTTTTCTTTAGTTTTTCTTGTTTTTCCGATTTTTTCTTTACGGGAAACCAAACGTGAACGTTTTCTCCGTTTGTTGTGCTTTTCGTGCTCGGGAAACTGGTGTAATTAGCAATAATTACCCAATTTTCAACACACTTGCTAAGTGGAACAGTTTTAGTGTATTGACGCGAATTTGACGCTCTTTTATGGATGCTTGTGCATAATAGTGGTGATAGTGACACGGTGGACTAAAAAGTTAGTGCCAAAAAGTCTGTGTTAGTGCTTGTGTACACTATTTGTGACCTAGGCCTAACCTCACGGCCACGTGCGGCTTTGTGCGGGTGAAAACGAAAAAGCGTGGCGTAGATATTGACAGCTGTCTCTGTCACTGTCTTTTTGACGTTGACAGCTGACAGGTGACAGTTGACGGGTGACAGCTGACGGATGACGGCCACGTTCCGTTGCACGCAGTAGCGGTTGGCGCGAGGGACGTTCCAGTGCACGCAGTGGCGGGGACACTTGAGTAGTAGTTTTAAGTTTTTATATTATTTTTGTTTGTTGTCTTCGGCTTTTATTTTACTTCACTTTTTGGAACATTTACTTGACTTCAACTTTTATACTGTGTATAAATAGTGTGCTCCCTGGGCGGATATGGAGGGTGACGAGGTGAGGAAGGGGAACTTTACTCCGCGAGCAGCTTTATCCCGTTCGCCGCCGCCTGTACCTAAGCAGGTATTGCCATTGTCGTCTGCAACGGCATCAGCAGCAGCAGCAACGGCAGCTCGTAAGACGGCGGCTACGCCAGAGGTTGGCAACGCCAAGCGGCCATTAGGGTCGCCGGAGGAGACGCAGTCTGCTCCACAGCGAGCCCGAGTAGAAAGGGGAAAAACGGTGAAGAAGGTAGCAGCGCCACCAGCGGGTATCGTGACGGCAGAGTCGGCAGCAGTCATTGACCTGGAGTGCAGTGTGGCTGGTGAACCCGAGGACCTGGACCTGACCAAAGCGTCGAAGTTGGAGATGCTGGAGCGGGTGAGGGCTGCAGTTGCAGGCATTAGATCCGTTATTAGCGGACCGGGCTCCAAACTGAATAAGGTCGAGGCTAATAAGGTCACAGGCTTGGGGGAGAACATCTTGGCAGTGGTAGGTGCGCTCGCCATCAAGCTGGGCGAAGCAGAGCAGGTGGCCACAGAATGTGCGGCGAAGTGCGTGAGAGGCGCTGAGGGGGTCGCTGCTGGCATGGGCGAGCTATTTTCTAGCGCAGGACCAAGGTCCTATGCTACAACACTCAGGATGCCAAAGGGTAGGGAGCCGCTGGCTATCCCAGAGAAGTCCGGGCCTGTCTTGGCATTCTACCCAACCGACGAAGGGATCACATCGGCAGAGGCGACGAAGAAGCTATTGAAGTCGGCAGTTGATCCCAAAACCATTGGGATGCAAGTAGACAAGGTCAGGAAGGTCGGTAATGCTGGCGTCATCGTACAGACCACGTCGCAGGCTGCGGCGGACAAGTTAAGAGGCGCGGTTCCGCCGACACTCAGGGTGGCTGAACCGAAGCAGCGGCGGCCGCTTGTAGCCCTGAGGGGTTTCAGCGAAGATATTGGTTACGAGGCGCTGATGGCATCCTTGGCAGAGCAAAACTTTGCGGATGATGCTATCTGGAACGTGGAAACATTGGGCAAGGAGTCTAAGCTGGCCTTCAAAAAGTCCTGGAAGGGAAGCACACGAACAACTGTGGTGCTCACATGCTCCGGAAGGCTCAGGGACGCATTAGTAGGGAAAACCAAATTATACTGCGGATGGGATGTGATTGAGCCATCCGACTACCTGGAGGTCACATGTTGCCTAAAGTGCCAGCAGTTTGGACACCCCGCTAAGTACTGCAGAGCGCAAGAGATCACCTGTGGCAAGTGCGGCGAAAATGGACACGACAAGGCGAAGTGTCGGTCCGAGTCAGCGTGCTGCGCTACTTGTAAGCGGTTTGGCAGAGCAGAGGCCGCGAACCACGCGACTATGGACAGAACGTGCCCAGCAAGAGTACATGCGGAGTCGCGGGCTGTTACATCCACCTTTTATGGATAAAGTCCGCGTAGGACAAATAAACGCAGCGGGAGCAGAGCTCGCCACCAGGGAGCTACCAGCCGTCGCGAGGGAGCTGGGCCTGGATATTGTTCTGGTACAAGAACAGTATTCCAGGGCCCAGTGTCCCTCCACACCGGCTTCCGGAATCGTCGAAGTCTGCGCGGGCTCCAAGGCGGGCTTCATGTTGTGCAGCAGCAATATATCTATCAGCATACTCCAACACCTTAGTACCAGCCACTGTATCGTCGGGCACGTGGAGCCAGCCGGACTTTATTTAGTCTCCGCATACTTCCAGTACGCTGACGATATTGACCGGCACCTGCACCAGTTAAGTCTGGTGCTGGACGCCCTACAGGGAAAGCGCGTAATAATTGGTGTCGACTCCAACGCCCATTCACCGGTATGGCACAGTGACCGCCATCACTACACAGGGAGGGGCCCCGATTGCGAACATCGACGAACCCGGATGGAAGGGTTTATCTTCGGCCGGGACCTGATCGTTTGCAACGAGGCGGGCCAACCATACACTTTCTCTACAACAAATGGTGAGTCCAACATTGACTTGACCATTTCTACGCGCGGGGCTAAAGTTAACAACTGGAGAGTACATGAAGATGCGAGCACTAGCGACCACAGGCTGATCACTTTTGAAATCGGCCAACAGCAGCCCGCTAAGTGCGCCGAGTCGATGGAAGAGCCTCTGAGGTACCGGGACCGCGGGGTAGACTGGGGACTGTTTCGCGAGCGGATCCACAGGCGCATGGGCTACCTGCGGGTGCAGGAGCCTGCGGGAGAGTTGTGCAAGGCTTTCTCTGACATTGTTGTCCGCACTGCCAGCGACACTCTACGTGCCGTGGGTAAGAGGAAGGCTGTCGGGTATGAATGGTGGACGCGTGATCTGGACAAGGTTAGGAAGGAGCACAGCGCAGCGAGACGAGCATGGCAGAAGTCGAGGTCGAAGGGCGGTAGGTTGGAGGAACTACTGAGGGATCAGCATCACCAGGTCCGTGCTAGATATAGGAAGATGATGGAGGAGGCGCAACTCTCCTTCTTTAGGCGAGTTGCGGAGGGCGGTAACGATGACCCATGGGGCCACGCATATCGCGCGGCCAGTGGGAGGTTTAGGCCACCCCCCAACGTAATTAATGGTACAAAGTTTGCCCAGGGCCATGCCGACAATGTGCGGGACGCCATGCATAATCTGGTGTTCGCGCTGTGCCCCGACGACGATCCGTCTAGGGACACGCGCTACCACCGGCAAGTGCGGTTTGCGGCGCTGCAGAGCCCATCGGGGCGGGATGCGCCTCCTCTGGCTGGCGAGCATCTGCAGGCCATAGTTAGGGAACTGCCCAACACGGCACCAGGGATCGACGGCATTAGTGCGCGAGTCGTTAAGAATGTGTGGAAAGCGGCATCGGTGGAGTTCTACCATGTCTTCGCTAAGTGTGTGACGGAGGGGATCTTCCCTGACGTCTGGAAATTGGGTAGATTGGTGGTGCTACCCAAGGGCAACGACAGGCCGCTGACGGACCCAAAGGCGTATCGCCCAATAACGCTCCTCCCGATCTTCGGTAAAATTTTAGAGCGCGTCATTTTACGCTGCGCGCCAGCGATTTATAGTGGTCTTAGTGATGATCAGCATGGTTTCACGCGGGGTCGTTCCACGGTGTCGGCGCTCCAGTCCATCATCAACACCGTAACCCAGTCAGACTCCGCCTATTGTCAGGCGGTGTTCTTGGACATTGCTGGTGCATTCGACAACGCCTGGTGGCCGATGATATTGACCAAGACGAAGAGCTACTTCGCTGGACGCCGAGTCGGGTTCTTCGTCGGGAACCAGGTGTTGTGGAAGACATCCACCATGGGCTGCCCTCAGGGCTCTGTACTGGGCCCGACGTTGTGGAACGTATTGTTGGACGACATGCTGCGTCTTCCGCTGCCAGGGGGGGTTAAAATGGTAGCATACGCGGATGATGTGACGATCCTAATAGAGGCGAATTCTAGAGCGCGCATTGAGGCAGTTGCCTCTGTAGTACTTGAGGTAGTCAGTAATTGGGGTGCCCGTAATAGGCTTGACTTCTCTCCTTCAAAGTCGGTCACTATGACAATGAAGGGAAAATTCAAGCGGCCTCCAGTCGTTAAATTCAACGGCGCCTCTGTTAGGAGCGTCTCGTCCACCACTGTGCTTGGCGTGGTCATTGACTCCAGCCTGTCATTTGCACCGCACGCCGTGAGCATCGGGGAGAGGGCGGCGAAATGTTTTGGCAAGATGTCGCGTGTCTCCGCATCTGCGTGGGGTATCCGGTACCCAGGCTTGCGCGTCTTATACCAGGGTACATTCGTGGCCACTCTCACCTATGCTGCTGCGGTCTGGAGCCACAGGATCGGCTTGCACGTTTGTCGGAGCGCGGTGCTTCGCACGCAACGCCCGGCCCTTATCTTACTAACTAAGGCGTACAGATCGACCAGCACGGCGGCTCTGCCGGTGCTGGCTGGGGTCCTTCCCGCTGACTTGGAGGTGCTTCGCGCGGGGTTGGTTGACGAGGCGCGGCGCTCATTGCCGGAGAAGGAGTTGAGCAGGCGGAAACGCGAAGTTTGGGATGAAGTGGTGGTAAAGTGGCAGGCCCGGTGGGAGGAGGAGATGAAAGGCAGGGAGCTCTTCAGGTTCTTCCCGAACGTGTCGGTCAGACTCGGGTCACTCTGGGTCGTGCCGGACTATGAAACCTCGCAGATGCTCACCGGCCACGGATGCTTCAGACGACGACTATCAGAGATGAGATTATGTGAGTCGAGCGTGTGTGACTGCGGAGAGGCTGAGGAGGACCTTCATCACGTCTTGTGGGAATGTCCGCTGTACGAAGACCTGCGGTGTGCGATGATGGACGGGATAAGCCGGGAAAGCGAGGGACCAGTCTATTACGCGGATCTGGTAAGCTCGGAGGCGAACTTCAGAAGACTGCGGGAGTTCGCGCATCAGTGGCATAAGAGGCGGAGCGGGTCAGAGAGGTAGCGGGACGGAGCAAGGCAGTGAGCGTGTAGCCCGTCGCCGGAGTCGTGCTGTTGGTAGTCCATGCCCCAGAAGGGGGAGAGTGGCACAGGGACAAATGGACGAAGAGTAAATAACTTGTAGGGAGTCAAGCAAATGCGCGCGGTAGAGTGCAGTCGCAGTATCCGCGCGTATCTCCCGATGATTCGGCCATTATAACCACATAGGTTGGTATGGCCATGGGAAGGTGGTGGGATTTGTCCTATCTACCGACCTCAATAGATAGGGTATCGCAACTGGAACTACGGGTCCGGTTGTGTTTTCAGAGGTACTACGGGGTTCCGGTTCTAGCCCCCCGCTGGTCGTGCCTATAACCAGGCGCCTCCGGCGGGATCCCGACATGGGTTGGACTCGTAGTGGCGTGTGGTTAGCTGTAGAGCTTGGGAATGTTCGTTTGTCCTGGTATTGTGTGCCAGGACTTCCAAACTCGTGCACAGCGAGCGGGGCCTAGTAGCGGTCTCTGAGGGGCCAGAAGCGAAAAGTCCTGCGGGGAACGTGAGTTTCCCTTATAGTTGGCAGCTTTGTCCGGTGGTTTTCATTGGACATTGGTGTTGACATCTCCGGTACTAGTCTGGATAACTAGTAGAGACGGCCTCCTAGATGCCGTAGGTCTCCGGTCCAGCCAGCCGCGTAGGACGTGGGAACTGGCTAGGCTCCCGGATGGGTTCCGAGAAGTGAGTGTGCTTACTACTCCGCTACCAAGGTGTACACTTGGGAGTCGACTTTAGAGTCGACGACCCTAGCAGTGGCAACTGCGAGTTGTGCCCTTCGTGCAACGAGAAGTGAGCGAGCTCGACAGCTCCGGCTACCTATCTGGACAATAGGCAGTGAACTACACGTGTTCACGGGGATACTCTCCCGAGACACTAGTCTTATGAGTACCGAATGAAGAGCGCGCTGCGGCGGGCACTAATTTGGCGTCAAGACCTAACGTTGGTGGTCTCCTGCGTGAATGTTCTTCTGGCGCAGGGACGTCTGGCACTTCTTGCATAACCTAACGGTTGGTCTCGAGGAGATGAAATAAACTTATTGAATTAAGGAGAGGGGATGTCCTGATGACGTCCAAGGAGCATCCGGTCTTCTCAGCTATAGCTGAGGCAACGTCTTCACGCGTGGTGGAGTCATCCAACCCTGACAGCCTCAGATCAGATCCAGTGCTTCCGCTGCTTGGGCTACGGCCATATCAAGCGGGTCTGTGAGGAGCGGCTTGACAGTTGCAGCCACTGTGGGGGCAACCATTTGTATGCGACGTGCGAGAAGAAAGATAGTCCCCCCAGCTGCCTGAACTGCACAAGAGCCAGCCTGGATGACAAGTGCCACAACACTTTTAGTGCGGCATGTCCCATAAGGGCTAAATGGGATCGGCTGGCTCGATCCAAGGTGGCTTACATGTGCTAAGGGCCCCGTGTCAAATCCGGAACAGACGAGAAAGACTAGTAAGGTACCTACAACAAGAGACGGTATGACGAGGGAGTCGGCGCACATTACGGCCGACGGCCTTCACCTGGGGGTGTTGGAACTGGGGAAGAACGAGGACCACAGGGTGACAGGAAGAAGTGCAGCCAAAGCAAATGGAGGAGATAAAGATGGTCTTTATGACCCTCCATTCGTGGAGGCGGCACTTCCTAATGGGATTGGCTCGTTCAACCCCAGAAAGACATCGAGTAGAGGTGGCTTTACGGTTGGAACACGCGCGGCCGTGGTGAGCGCCACCCCCTTCCCCCTCCTTAAACAGAAAACAAAAAACACTAAACACATGGTAGGTACACAAAACACAAAAGATACAAAATCAGCAAAGACAATCAAAGGGAAAGAAGTTTATGGAAAAGTAAATAAAAGGAAATAGGACTAAATATAGTAGGCAAAGACCACATAAGTGGCAGGAGAAAAACTTAAGTATATAAATAAGTATAAAGGGGAATAAAATATTAAGAATAAAAGAAGGGAGAATGTACATAAGAAATACATAATGCATTAATTAAAATAGGTAATAAAGAGAGCAAATAAAAATAAATGTAACTATAATATTAAATAAAGTATAAATATTGAGATAGACAGGATAAGAGGAAAATAGATAAATTAAGAGAAAGACAGATGGATATTGCAAATAAGAAACGGATTAGTATATAAAAAGAAAGATATGTGTAGTAATAGGAAAAGAAATGTAATAGTATATAAGAAAAATAAATGTAATAGAATATAAGAAAAGAAATGTAAATAGAATAGGAAATATATACAAATAAGAAAGAGAATGGAATAGTATATAAAAATAAGAGTGTAAAGTAATAAAGAAAGCATGTAATAGTAAATAAGAAATGGAATGTCAACTTACATAAGGAAATGTATTATAACAAGAAAGAAATATCAAGTAGAAGAGAAAAAATGTATAGAGTAAGAAATATTAGAATAACATATATACTGTAATAAGATATTGTAAACATATGAAAAAAAAAATGCATTAGAAAAGAAAAGAAAGAATTTTGTACAAAAGATAAAGATACAAAAAAGAAAAAAACAAAAAAGAAAAGAAAGAAAAGAAATAAGAGTCGAGCTCTTAAAGCTCAAGCTTATTAACCCCCCCTCAAAATAAGAAGATAAAACAAAAACAGAACCAAAAGTCCTGCAAAAAAGCGGGGAGCAAAGCATAAAAAAAAAAAAAAAAGACAGCCTCAGATCAGCCTTTTTGACTGGCCGAGTTACAATAAACACGTCGGGCATTTTTTCCCTCAAGCTTGCGGCCAAAGTGTCGGCATGCTGAGCGCCAGATGTACCCAAGAGCTCCAGGACACGTGAGCCAGTCGCAGATGCGCGGAATTTGGGTGCTGGAATTCCAAGCTCAGCCAGCTTGACCGTCTCCCTAGCCGTCTTAATGGCAGTGGCAAAAGTGACTCCTTTCTCAACAGCTTCAGGTCGAAGGGTGAGAACCACCGCCGCAGATCTTGGCGGCCGGAGGGTGTTTCTCAGCCTGTACTTTTTCGCCTGAGCAGAGGTAGCCGCAGATGTTTTCGCGGTTACCCTTTGTCCTTGAGTTGGGGGAACATCAGGTACTGCAGGTGTTGCACCCTTCCTCTTTCCCTTCCACTTTACGACGGTGGTCCAACTCTCTTCGTCGGGCTGGTGCTGTGGTGGTGCAGACATTGGCGCTGATGTTAAGACATCAAATGTTTCGGGTTGTGAGGTCGGATGTTGCTGCCCTGAACCCTTCCCGTTCTTCCCCTTGGTGGCCTTGGCCTGTGGCGTGGGTGCCTTGTCCCTCGTCGTGCCCTTTGGTGGGCGATCCTTTGGAGCAGTTTTCGCTTTTAGCTTAAGACCAGCTGCCTTGTTGGCCGCGGGGACATCCTGAATTGTGTAGCCAGGCAAAACTGACGCAGTAGGGCCAAGGCGAGCGTCCCGCATCTGGCCCACTTTTTCTAGGACCTTCTCCAGCACGGAATCGCTCGCCGGCGGAGGCGTCTGCTCTTCTTGTCGCTTTGTCCGTTCAGCTGCTTCCACATTCTGCTGAAGCGGTGGTGTGAACTGCGATTGTGAAAGCGCGGGGTAGTCCTTCTCGAGCCGTGACCCGGCAGATGTTATCAGGGTCTGTGGGATGTTGTGCTCGAGTGAAGCCTTGAGCTTCTCTACCTCCTTTCGCAGTTCAGCCATCTGCGCATGTAGGCGGTCATTATCGGCCTGCAGGCCAACCGTCAGCTCGCGTAAGGCGCGGTTATCTTGGTGCAGGCCTTCATTTATCTCCCGCAACCCTAGATTTTCTCTGGCGTTCGGGAGTTTCCGGTACTCCTCCGAAGCCACCCTAAACATTTCCACGGCTTCATTTAGGGACCCCTCTCCTTAATTCACTAAGTTTATTTGTACTGGCACCTCGAGACCAACCGTTAGGTTATGCAAGAAGTGCCAGACGTCCCTGCGCCAGTAGACACTCGCGCAGGAGACCACCAACGTTAGGTCTTGACGCCAAATTAGTGCCCGCCGCAGCGCGCTCTTCATTCGGTACTCATAAGACTAGTGTCTCGGGAGAGTATCCCCGTGAACACGTGTAGTTCACTGCCTATTGTCCAGATAGGTAGCCGGAGCTGTCGAGCTCGCTCACTTCTCGTTGCACGAAGGGCACAACTCGCAGTTGCCACTGCTAGGGTCGTCGACTCTAAAGTCGACTCCCAAGTGTCCACCTTGGTAGCGGAGTAGTAAGCACACTCACTTCTCGGAACCCATCCGGGAGCCTAGCCAGTTCCCACGTCCTACGCGGCTGGCTGGACCGGAGACCTACGGCATCTAGGAGGCCGTCTCTACTAGTTATCCAGACTAGTACCGGAGATGTCAACACCAATGTCCAATGAAAACCACCGGACAAAGCTGCCAACTATAAGGGAAACTCACGTTCCCCGCAGGACTTTTCGCTTCTGGCCCCTCAGAGACCGCTACTAGGCCCCGCTCGCTGTGCACGAGTTTGGAAGTCCTGGCACACAATACCAGGACAAACGAACATTCCCAAGCTCTACAGCTAACCACATGCCACTACGAGTCCAACCCATGTCCGGATCCCGCCGGAGGCGCCTGGTTAAAGGCACGACCAGCGGGGGGCTAGAACCGGAACCCCGTAGTACCTCTGAAAACACAACCGGACCCGTAGTTCCAGTTGCGATACCCTATCTATTGAGGTCGGTAGATAGGGACATTTAGGGACCGTTGAAAGGTCCCTTTTAGATTACCAGAGCGACTGGCTACAAAAGAGACTATGTCGCCAGCCTCTACGCACCGCTTGGATATGTCTGCTGCCGCTAACTCATCGGCTTGTAACGGATTCTGGCAAGCGATCCTCTCTTTGACTCGAGCGGCTCTCCGAAGACGGCCTCTTCAGCCCCAAAACGATTACATAACAAGAAAAGACTCTCTGAAATACTTGGGAGTCGTACTCGACGAGAAACTTAACTTTAAAGAGCATATTGCGGTAATGTCTGGTCGAGTCAGAAAATTAATCCACGTCATGAAGAATCTTCGGGAGGTAGCGGATGGTAAAACGTTAAAAATGGTATATTTGGCTTTATGCCAATCAATTATAAATTATTGCATCCTAGACTGGTGAGGCGCCTCGCAGAGCTCACTTATTGTCCTAGAAAGAGCTCAAAAAGCAGTCTTAAAAGTAGCTCTCTTTAAAAGTTTCCGCTACCCCACTGCCGCTCTGTATGACGAGGCTGACGTACCGTGAGAAAGTTGTTTATACTGAGAGTAGTGGTTTCAGTGCAGTGTAAAATGTCAATCCAACCTACAAAAACCTCTTTTGCGCATCTATTTAGCGTCTTTATTTTTCCTCATTATATACAACAAAATATCCAACCTCTTAGATTTTAGATCTTCTTCTGTCCGGGATACAAAATCTTTAGTATACCAACTGCTTTTAAAGCTGTCTTACCAAGAAAACCTCTTGCAAATTACAGTATAAATATTTACATGACCATCACACATCACCAGTGGTCGGAGTAGGTATATTGAATTAAGGTCACTGACATCAAACGTATATGTTAATATGGATACTCCTCCGAGTTTCCGGATTATTATGATAAAAATACCGAAACATCGAAATTATTACATGAAACTAGTTAAAAATGTATCAATACTCTCAACGCTATGCTGCTAGTGGCGTAGATGACCAGAATTTAATAGTAAAAAATGACTGGTGTGTAAAAACCTTGTTGTAGTAAAAGTGTTGGAGTAAAAGCCTAAGCATGTATAAAATGATATAATAATAATATTCATTTCAACACACGACATCCGGCAAACAGGGTCTTTTGTCCTCTTATCTCTATGCTCAACGCATCTGACCAATTAGAATCAAGTATCCAGGATGACTCATTGACTGTTTGTTCGAAAACAATGCGCTCGCACCGACATCCAGACCAAGTGGCTCACTCACTTATTTCGGTTCGTGGAGTGCGCTTATTTTATGTGTTGTGAATATCTTGACTTGACCCTGGCTTGTTTACTGTCTTCTGAAATCTACTTAAAACGACGAATTTGGCTTATAACTACGGACATCGATTTATTACTCTTGGATTGGGCCCATTTGAAGTTGTTTTTGTACGGGTAAGTTTTAATTATTTTCACTATTTAAGAAGGTTTTAGAACTTGGAAACAGTTAAAAAAATCACTTTATAGCAATCATCACAGCGCATGAGAGTCCGGTACGCACACCGCAGGGCTATCACCGCTTCAGTTAAAAAAAACACTTTATATGAAACAGAATTTCATTATCGACTTTACAGTTGTGTATGTATATATTGTAAATTTAAATCATTGTTTTAGGTGAGATATAAATAAATATGGCAAAGGTCAAGGCTGAAACAGTGCAAAAGTGGTTATTGCACTATCCTGAGCTACTTTACGATAACGCTAGTGGCACTATATACTGTACAAAGTGTGAAAGTCATTTGAAAGCTGTGAATAGAGGCAACATTACCAAACACATTGAAGGCGCTGTACATCAAGGAAAATTTAAGAGACCGCAAGAGGAATTTTACTTCGACCTCATTAAGTTCCTGATTCTATGCAATATTCCTTGGTCGCAAATGAAAAATCCAGCGTTCAAAGAGTTTTTTCAGAAATATATGTGCAGTACTTGTTGTTGCGTTTGTACCAATCGTAAAGTGGTTGACGAATCACAGTTACGAAAAGTTTATTTGGAGAAGTTTTATAGGAATAAAATCAATTCGATTTATGAAACTAATAAAAATGAGAAACTATGGATATCGCTGGATGAGACAACAGACATTTTTGGTCGATACATAGTCAATTTCCTAATAAAACCATTGCATCCTAGTAATAGTGCAGGCCGGCCTTATTTGATTGCTTGTAAAATGCTAACAGCAGTAAATGGACAAACAATAACACAATTTGTACTGCAATGTCTAGAAAATTTATGGCAAAACACTTTTGAAGCGAAAGTTGACAATATTTTAATGCTTTGCACTGACAGTGTAGCGTACATGCTATCTGCAGGGCGAAATTTAAAACATTACTTACCTGAAATGAAGCATGTGACATGTTTGGCGCACGCTCTTCATCGTGTAAGTGAGCAGATAAGGTCAGAATACAACGATGTTGATATTCTTATATCAAATGTTAAAAAAGTATTTTTAAAGGCTCCTAGTAGGGTAAACATTTTAAAAGAAAAATATCCTGACTTACCGTTGCCTCCGCAACCAGTCATTACCAGATGGGGTACTTGGTTAGAGGCAGCATCTTACTACGCTCAACATTTAGATAAAATAAAAGAAGTTTTATCCTGCTTGAGCAGTTCTGATGCTATAGCCATACGAAACGCAAAAAACATTTTGGAAAAACAAAATTTAGAAAATGATTTAAAATATATTGAAGAAAATTACTCTATTATACTACTAGCCCTAAAAGAGTTACAAAAATAAAATTTATCTCTAGCTGATTCACTTTTAGTATTTGATCAAGTAAGGGCTACGCTTAACGAGTGCAATAATGAGAATATAAAAAATAAAATAGAATCAGTTATGGAACGAAATCCAGATTTAGATACAATTAGAGAATACAGCGAGAGTATTGAAAAAAGCGTAGCAAATAATCAGAAACTTTATTTCAAATTCGCTCCATTGACATCTACAGATGTTGAACGATCATTTTCCACTTACAAATGGATCTTAGATGTTAAAAGAAATAGCTTAAAATTAGAAAATATTGAAAAAATTATAGTTATTTATTTTAATTGTATAGAGACAGAAAATCAAAATGTAGAACTTGTAACCGATGAGGATTAAAAATAATTATTTTTAATAAAACTGTAATAATGATTATTTGTATTAACAATAAACAATTTTGTTTGCTTACATATGGTTTTTTATTTTATTACTCTATTTACCAAATTTTTGGAAACTCCGGTACATTCCGGAAGAAATGCATGTCCATGTTATGATATCATGACGCAAGTATCTAAAATCAATATACCTACTCCGACCACTGCACATCACACACCTTTTTTTTTTTTACCCGGTGTAATCCCTGCTTATGGATTCCAGCCTCCAGGAGGGAGACTGGATATGTGGGACTGTCCCGTCCCCCTTTCCACGGCGGTGCGCCGGGCGAGGGGGACGGGCCTACCCACTAATCACCGGGGGACCAAACTCCGAGAGCGTAAGGCTTGAAGCGGCGGACGCGGGACCTAATCCACTGGGGCAATGACGACGCGAGAGCCCGTCGCCGTGTGTTAGCCACACATCACACACCTTTTTTTTTTTTTTTACCTGGTGTAATCCCTGCTTATGGATTCCAGCCTCCAGAAGGGAGACTGGATATGTGGGACTCTCCCGTCCCCCTTTCCACGACGTAATCGTCGGGCGAGAGGGAGGGGCCTACCCACTAATCACCGGGGGACCAAACTCCGATAGCGTAGGGCTCTTAGAGTGGCGGTCACGGGACCTGATCCACGGGGGAATTGACCACGCGAGGCCACCCCGTCATCCGTGTGTTGGCCTATAACCACCGCATTCAGCAGTCGTTACGCGCCAACACACGGCGACTACGCGCATACAGCACAGCAGACATTGCCCCAGAAGGGGGCGAACACGACACACAAACAAAGACTGACATGCCCGGCTTTCCCGGACATGCGGACGCCAAACGACCACAAAACATGAACACATAGAACACACAAAACAAAAAGGAACACCTGGACAAGAACACGTCCAGTGTACCCGGGGCACTTGGGGTGGTATGACGACATACCCATGCCAGTGCCCCCCTCCTGGCCAGTCCGGTTGGAGACGGAGTCTCCACTCGACCACTCCACACCAAGAAAGAAAGACAAACAACAACAAAGACAAGACAGACAACACAAACAGGGCGGCGCCACCTTACGGTGGCTGGAGATCGGCGAATCTTCGCCTCCTTCTCCCCGCCCTCCTCCTCCTCATTGGCGCGGCGTTGGCCGACTCCTCCCGGACACGCTCGGCCTCCTCTTTGAGACCCAAGCACTCCGCAGCGAAGCCAGCCACCGCCGCCCAATTTTCCGCACTCTCCACCATTGCGGCTACCACATCCGGCAGAGCCAGAGTGCCTCTCCCTCCCAAGGCCATCTCCAGCGTACGCCTCTGTGGTGCGAAGGCACTACACTCCTCGAGCATATGCTCAGGAGTGTCCTCTTCTTGTCCGCAATGGTGGCAGACCGGAGTCTCCTCCCTGCCAATCCTATGCAGATAGCGGCCGAAACACCCATGCCCCGTGAGGAGCTGGGTGAGGTGGTAGGTCATCCCACCATGTGACCTATTGATCCACCCCTGCAACACCGGGCGGATAGCCTCGACCGTGCGGGTTCCGGCTTCTGGGGTTGTGAGGTTTTCCTCCCATTGCCACACCGCCATGTCGTGAGCTATCCGCCTTGCATCTTCGACCTCTGCCTGCACAGGAATGTCTCCCCGCGCCCTTGCCTCCGCCCGGAACTCGTACACCTCGGTCAAAACCTTGGCTTCGAGCTCCCATGGAAGCATGCTCCCTGCGGCCGTAGCCGCCGCGAACGACACCGTACGATAACCCCGGATGGCTCGGATGGCCGCTGTCCTCTGGGTTCGTCGCAGGCAGGCGACGTTCCTCCTAGGCAGCGAGTCCGACCACACCGGGGCACCATACAAGGCCATGCTCCTCAGCACCCCCGCGAAGAGTCTGCGGCAGCTATCGCCGGGACCTCCGATGTTGGGCAGAAGCCTTCCCAGGGCCATCGCTGCTCCGACCACCCTCGGAGCGAGATCGGCAAAGTGGGCCTCGAACGCCCAGCGGCTATCAAGCGCGAGTCCCAGATACTTTATCCGGGACTCGACCCTGACACGCACGCCGGCCACACGGATATGCGCGTTGCTGGGGGGCTTGCCCCGGGGACCATGGAAGAGGATGGCCCCGGTTTTCGGCAACGCCACCTCCATACCGAGCATCCGTATCCGCCTCACCGTCAAGGACGCAGCCGCCGCCGCCTTCCTGGATACATCCCGGTAGTCACCGCCCCGTGCGGTGACCAGAGTGTCATCTGCATAACAGATGACACTCGTCCTCGGCAGTTGGTCGCACCTGAGGACCCAGTCGTATCCCAGGTTCCAAAGGAGTGGCCCCAGGACAGAACCTTGGGGCACCCCACACACCGTACCGCGCTCCACGATACGCGCCCCGCCGGGCTCAAGGTAGAGGACCGTCCTATCACGAAGATAGTCCTCAACGATCCTCCTCAGTTACCACGGTGTTCTGTGGTACCTCATGGCCTCCACAATTGCGCAGTATGGAAGGGAGTTAAACGCATTGGCGATATCGAGAGATACCGCCAATACCCTCTCCCCCCTCCCGATGGCCCGTTCGGTCGCCCTTTTGAGGGACAGGATGGCGTCCACTGTCGACCTCCCCCGGCGAAACCCGAACTGCGCGTCGTGCAGGTCAGGTTCAGCAATTCGGCCCGCGATTATCCTCTCGAACATCTTCCCAGCCTCGTCGAGCAGGACAATAGGCCGGTAGGAGGCGCTGAGTCACCACCTCCATCTCCTCGTCCGTGACCCGCGGGATGGTCTGCGGGTCCACCTCCCCGTCGTGCTCGGGGGCAGTAAACGGCGTCCCCTCGACTGCCCGATCCGGGAACAGGGCGTTCACCACGCTGGCCAGGAGTTCCGGCTGGAACGACTCGGTGGGGGGCGCCGAGCTCCACATCCTATTCCGGACGAATCGGTATGGGCGCCCCCACGGGTCCCTATCCAAATCGGCCAGGAACTCTCTCCAGGCGTCCTCTTTGGCCCTCATAATGGCCACCTTTAGCCTCCACCTTTTTTTTTCTTTGTTTTAGTCGGAGAAAATGCTTCTCTGCACTGGCATGGGGCCTCCTGAGGATGGTGAGAACCCCATGCACTGTCCGGGGCTGGAACCCATATGTCCCCACCCGCCCCCCCGTGGGGGGAACGGGTGAGTAAGGACGTATGGGCCCGACCCGGTAAAAGAACCGACATCTGCCACCTGGAACGTATTGCAGCGCCGCGGTACCGTCGGTTAGACATGCTCCGCGAGCGCCGCACGCCGCGGACCCAGTCGGACCTGGGTCCCCCGCTCCCCACGGAGCAGTCTGGCAGATGCAGACTGCTCCCAAACGGGAGGAGAGCCGTGCAATGCAGCCTAGTGCTCCTCAACACTAGGCCGCTGGCTCTCCTCAGGGAAGGTAGACCCCCCCTTTCCGCTACTTCCTTGTGCAGGACCAAGGCCCCAAATGTGGGATCATGGTCCCGCACAAGGATCCCGCCGGACCGTGCAACCTATGTTGCCATAGGGAGGCACAGCCCGGACCGCAGACCCCCGATGTTCCGGGTCATGCAGGAGAAGGGCGGCACCAATGCCACCCTTACTCCCCCTCTCCGCCGGTTGCCCGGCACTCGCCCTCACTGGCGACTCCCACCCGATCATGAGGGAGGAGGGCGGCGTTAGTGCCACCCTCGACTCCCCCGCCCGCCCCCGGTTGCCCGGCCACGTCCGGCCCTGCCGGCGATTCCGCCACCTCCATGGCGCTCTCCCTAGCCGCAGGTGGAGCCCGCGGCCAAGGAGCCCACTTCATCCGCGTCACCGGGGGGCGGCAGCTCCTCCCACCCATATGGTGTTCGTGCGGGAGCCCCGCCTCTTTGCACACCCCACAGACCGCCTTTATCGCGCCACACTCTGCCGCCCTGTGCCCAGGGGCACCGCACCTGAAACACAGCGTGCCGCGGCTGGCCTCCGAGCTACATGCGTAGCTCAGGTGGCCCACGCCGCAGCACCTGTAGCATCGAGTGGGGCCCCTATCCAGGACCACGACTCGCGCTCGCACCCACCCAATCACCACGTGGCCGGCCTTCTCCAGGTGCTTCGCCGCCGCGACCGGGAGCCGGACCACCGCGGAGCACCGACCAGTAGGTCCGGTTCGCAGCGGCCCCACGGTCACCTGTTCGGGAGCGCAGTGCGTTCCGGCAGCAAGCACCTCCGCCATACGCCCAGCTCCATCCGCCGCCTCAGGGATAAGGCCCTCGAGCCGGACCTCGGCCATCCGACACGGTCTGCGGATCTCCACGCCCTCCGGCACAGCCTTCCTGAGGCGATCCGCCAGGGTGTTCGCCACAGGGCCGCTGGATTCGCCCGCAATCTCCAGGAGCCGACCACCCACGGCGGACTGCCGCACCTGTACCCCACGCAACCCGAGCTCCTCCAGGTCGATGCTGGCCATGGCCCCATCCAGCACCGTGCGGTAGGTGAGCCCCCTCTGTACCGCCTCCGGTTTCAGCACCACCGAGACCGCGGACGATCTCGGCAGCTCCAACCTGGGTGGGGGCCTCGCCCTCCTGGGCTCTCTGCCTCCTGCAGGTGGGGCCCGGTCCGCCGCAGCCTTGGCCCTCCTGGCCCTTCGCTTGCCCGCCTTCGAGGCGGCGATCTCCCATTTCGCCGGTGGCGCGGCCTGACCCTTCGTGGGAGCACCGGGGGCGCCATGGGGTCCGGCGACCGCCCCGGCGTAACTCTTTCCCTCATTTGCCGCATTGCCCGCCGGTGGCGGCCTTGCGGGGGGCCCAGCTGAGAGGCGCCTCTCGATGGTATCGAGGCGCCCTCCCAGCGACGCCAACACCTCCCTCCTCAGGGTCTCCACCACCTCTTTTAGGGTAGGGGAGTCCTCGCTCCCCCGGCTGATAGGCGGCCCGGGCGCCGGCTGCGCTTTCTTCATCGCCGTGAGCTCTGCCCGCACAGCCTCCATTTCTCGGCGGAGCCGCCCATTCTCCTCTTTGAGACCCCCGAGGGACCCGACCACTATCCGCATCGCCTCCATTTCACGGCAGAGCCGTGCATTCTCCTCCTTGAGGCAATCTACCCTGGCTGTCAAATCCTCCACGTCGTGTCCGAGCTGCTTCTTCTCCTTCCGGAGGCTCTGGATTTTCTCATAGCGCTCCGTCTGATCCGCAAAGAGCGAAAACGTACACCCCGCGACGACCTGGACCAAGTCATCCATACCGCCGGTCGGATAGGCGGTTTGGATGCAAGACCTCATCAAGGACAACGACTCGGTCATCGTTACCAGCACCTCCTCCCACGACGTCTTTCTCAGGGCCTCGCTGATATCTTCGGCGTCCTTAATGGTACCATCCGCCGTGTACGCCACAGAGAGCGGCCATTTCCTCCCAGCCACTTGGGCGCGCCAACTCTCCTGCGGCTCCTCGACAGCGCCCTTCTTGGGGGCGGGAGCACCCCTTCCAGAACTCCCGCTGGAATCGACCCTGGATAGCGCACGCTTGCGCCTCTCCTCCGGGTCCACCTCCATCAACTCCACCACGGCCGCCCGGTCGGAACGACCGGCGCCACTACCTCCGGGCACCGCCGGTTCCACGCCGCCCGAGCCATTAGCCCGAGCGGACGCTTCACCGGACGCGTCCCCGGCCTCTCCGCCCTTCCCGGGCCCACCACGACCTCTGCCCCTCTTGGGCAACTCCCCACGCAGAGCACCAGTAACATTTGCCACTGCAGGAGCCTGGTCTCGAACTCCTGCAGGGCCTTCGGTAGTCAATTTCTCACGTGGAGGCCCGGGTACCTCCACGCGCCGGGCGCCAGCCGGGTCACATGGCACACTTATCTTCCTTGGTGAACCTTTCATAGCGATGTGGAAATAAAGGTTTACCATCCCTTTGGTCGCTAATGGGTGGGCTGTTCGCCGCCCACCAACCCGTTCGAGAACGAACGGGCGCCCGTCGCCGCGCCCCGCAACGACGGAACCTTTGCGCTGAAACGGCGCCCAGAAGGGGCGCCGGACTACCCCATTCCCCCCCGTGTATCGACGCCCAGAAGGGGCGCCGACTACCCCAAACCCCCCCCGTGTGACGACGCCCAGAAGGGGCGCCGTCAAGACTCCCCTCAAAGCCGCTCTGGAGTGAGCGGCGAGCGTGCGACCCAGAGTGGGCCGCACGTGGAGATCCCCCCCGCAGGTCCGAGTGACCCGCTGTGCGGTCCAGAAGGGACGCGCGTTGAAGGGGGTGCGATGCCCAGAAGGGGCACCACCTACTTTATTCGACGCCCAGAAGGGACGCCAGGGATTAGCATAAAGCCCCTTGTCCCACGCTGAACGTGGGCCGAGAGGCCTTACCCCAGGGTGCACCACGAGGAGGTTCCCAAATTTGCACCCCACCTTTAGCCTCCACCTGACCAGGCTCAGGCGGCTGTAGAGGTCGGCCTCCTCCTCTGGCGCGCGCCTCCTCCTCCTCCTGCACCTCTGGTAGAGGCGTCTCTGGTGGATGCAGGCCGTGCGAAGACCGGCTATCTCCGCCGTCCACCAATACACGGCGCGACGATGCGGCCGATCCCCAGCTCGGGGCATGGCAGCGTCGCAGACCCGTGTCATCGACCTCCGGAAGATGGTAGCCCTTTGGTCAATGTCCGTGGTCCTAGGCGGTGGCAGCCAGCTCTCCACTATCGCCGCCTCCGTCGCAGCCTCTCTGTTCAGGCGCGTCAGGGCCCACCTCCGGAACCGCGCACCTCGGACACCCTGCTGAGGGGTAGGGCCAGCAATTGGGGGGGTGGATATCCTGAACAACACATACATATGGTCGCTCAGGGTCTCCTGATCCAGCACCTCCCAACTGGTCACACGTGAGGCTATGGAGGGGGTCGCGAACGAAACGTCCACGATGGACTCCCCCTGCCACCTCACGCATGTACTGACCGTACCCCTGTTGAGGACGACCAACCCGGCCTGGACCAGGAAGTCCTCGACGACCTCTCCCCTGTTGGTGGTCACAGGGCAGCCCCAAGCCCTGGACTTGGCGTTGAGGTCGCCGGCCACGATCACCTGCCGCGGAGCCAGTCTGCGCACGACACCCTGGACCCTCCCGACGAACTCCACAAATTCGCTGCGGCTGCGATTGGGCGAGAAGTAAAGCCCAACCAGGGCAATATTGCCCCAGTCGACCGCCACGTACCCCTCGCCCCGCTCTCGCAGCGCCAGTGGAGTCATGCTGGAGGTGGTCGAGGTGGTGATGACCACCTTCCCGTCGGTGGATCCGACCCAGTTCGTCCGCGCAGGGATGGTGTAGGGCTCCGCTGCGATGGTCACTCTGACCTGCGGGGGGGATCTCCACGTGCGGCCCACTCTGGGTCGCACGCTCGCCGCTCACTCCTGAGCGGCTTTGAGGGGAGTTTTGACGGCGACCCTTCTGGGCGTCGTCACACGGGGGGGGTTTTTGGGGTAGTCGGCGCCCCTTCTGGGCGTCGATACACGGGGGGGTTTGGGGTAGTCCGGCGCCCCTTCTGGGCGCCGTTTCAGCGCAAAGGTTCCGTCGTTGCGGGGCGCGGCGACGGGCGCCCGTTCGTTTCGAACGGGTTGGTGGGCGGCGAACAGTCCACCCACTAGCGACCAAAAGGGGGATGGTAAACCTGGATTTCCAAACGTAATGAAAGGTTTACCTAAGAAGATGTCTTTGCCATGTGATCCGGCTGGCGCCCGGCGCGTGGAGGTACCCGGGCCTCCACGTGAGAAATTGACTACCGAAGGCCCTGCAGGTGTTCGAGACCAGGCTCCTGCAGTGGCAAATGTTACTGGTGCTCTGCGCGGGGAGTTGCCCAAGAGGGGCAGAGGTCGTGGTGGGCCCGGGAAGGGCGGAGAGGCCGGGGACGCGTCCGGTGAAGCGTCCGCTCGGGCTAATGGCTCGGGCGGCGTGGAACCGGCGGTGCCCGGAGGTAGTGGCGCCGGTCGTTCCGACCGGGCGGCCGTGGTGGAGTTGATGGAGGTGGACCCGGCGGAGGAGAGGCGCAAGCGTGCGCTGTCCAGGGTCGATTCCAGCGGGAGTTCTGGAAGGGGTGCTCCCGCCCCCAAGAAGGGCGCTGTCGAGGAGCCGCAGGAGAAGTGGCGCGCACAAGTGGCTGGGAGGAACTGGCCGCTCTCCTTGGCGTATACGGCGGACGGCACCCTTAAGGACGCCGAAGATATCGGCGAGCCCCTGTCAAAGACGTCGTGGGAGGAGGTGTTCCATACGATGACCGAGTCGTTGGGTTTGGTGAAGGATCTCGTCCATCCCGTCTGTCCGTCCGGCGATATAGACGGCTTGGTCCAGGTCGTCGCGGGGTGTGCGTACTCGCTCTTTACGGACCAGAATGAGCGCATCGAGAAAATGCGGAGCCTCCGGAAGGAGAGGAAGCAGCTCGGACATGACGTGGAGGATTTGACAGCCAGGGTAGATTGCCTCAAGGAGGAGAATGCGCGGCTCTGCCGTGAAATGGAGGCGATGCGGATAGTGGTCGGGTCCCTCGGGGGTATCAAAGAGGAGAATGGGCGGCTCCGCCGAGAAATGGAGGCTGTGCGGGCCGAGCTCGCGGCGATGAAGAAGGCGCAGCCGGCGCCCGGGCCGCCCACCAGCCGGGGGAGCGAGGACTCCCCTACCCTAAAAGAGGTGGTGGAGGCCCTGAGGAGGGAGGTGCTGGAGTCGCTGGGAGGGCGCCTCGATACCATCGAGAGGCGCCTCTCAGCTGGGCCCCCCGCAAGGCCGCCACCGGCGGGCAATGCGGCAAAGGAAGGGAAGAGTTACGCCGGGGCGGTCGCCGGACCCCATGGCGCCCCCGGCGCTCCCATGAAGGTCCAGGCCGCGCCGCCGGCGAAATGGGAGGTCGCCGCCTCGAAGGCGGGCAAGCGAAGGGCCAGGAGGGCCAAGGCTGCGGCGGACCGGGCCCCACCTGCAGGAGGCAGAGACCCCAGGAGGGCGAGGCCCCCACCCAGGTTGGAGCTGCCAAAATCGTCCGCGGTCTCGGTGGTGCTGAAGCCGGAGGCGGTACAGAGGGGGCTCACCTACCGCACGGTGCTGGATGGGGCCATGGCCAGCATCGACCTAGAGGAGCTCGGGTTGCGGGGGGTACAGGTGCGGCAGTCCGCCGCGGGTGGTCGGCTCCTGGAGATTGCGGGCGAATCCAGCGGCCCTGTGGCGGATACTCTGGCGGATCGCCTCAGGAAGGCTGTGCCGGAGGGCGTGGAGATCCGCAGACCATGTCGGATGGCCGAGGTCCGGCTCGAGGGCCTTATCCCTGAGGCGGCGGATGGAGCTGGGCGCATGGCGGAGGTGCTTGCTGCCGGAACGCACTGCGCTCCTGGACAGGTGACCGTGGGGCCGCTGCGAACCGGACCTACTGGCCTGTGCTCCGCGGTGGTCCGGCTCCCGGTCGCGGCGGCGAAGCACCTGGAGAAGGCCGGCCACGTGGTGATTGGGTGGGTGCGAGCGCGAGTCGTGGTCCTGGATAGGGGCCCCACTCGATGCTACAGGTGCTGCGGCGTGGGCCACCTGAGCTACGCATGTAGCTCGGAGGCCAGCCGCGGCACGCTGTGTTTCAGGTGCGGTGCCCCTGGGCACAGGGCGGCAGAGTGTGGCGCGATAAAGGCGGTCTGTGGGGTGTGCAAAGAGGCGGGGCTCCCGCACGAACACCATATGGGTGGGAGGAGCTGCCGCCCCCCGGTGACGCGGATGAAGTGGGCTCCTTGGCCGCGGGCTCCACCTGCGGCTAGGGAGAGCGCCATGGAGGTGGCGGAATCGCCGGCAGGGCCGGACGTGGCCGGGCAACCGGCGGCGGGCGGGGGAGTCGAGGGTGGCACTAACGCCGCCCTCCTCCCTCATGATCGGGTGGGAGTCGCCAGTGAGGGCGAGTGCCGGGCAACCGGCGGAGAGGGGGAGTAAGGGTGGCATTGGTGCCGCCCTTCTCCTGCATGACCCGGAACATCGGGGGTCTGCGGCCCGGGCTGTGCCTCCCTATGGCAACATAGGCTGCACGGTCCGGCGGGATCCTTGTGTGGGACCATGATCCCACATGTGGGGCCTTGGTCCTGCACAAGGAAGTAGCGGAAAGGGGGGGTCTACCTTCCCTGAGGAGAGCCAGCGGCCTAGTGTTGAGGAGCATTAGGCTGCATTGCACGGCTCTCCTCCCGTTTGGGAGCAGTCTGCATCTGCCAGACTGCTCCGTGGGGAGCGGGGGACCCAGGTCCGACTGGGTCCGCGGCGTGCGGCGCTCGCGGAGCATGTCTAACCGACGGTACCGCGGCGCTGCAATACGTTCCAGGTGGCAGATGTCGGTTCTTTTACCGGGTCGGGCCCATATGTCCTTACTCACCCGTTTCCCCCACGGGGGGGCGGGTGGGGACATATGGGTTCCAGCCCCGGACAGTGCATGGGGTTCTCACCATCCTCAGGAGGCCCCATGCCAGTGCAGAGAAGCATTTTCTCCGACTAAAACAAAGAAAAAGGGCTCCGCTGCGATGGCCACATCGATACCTAACGCCGCCAGCTGATGGACCATAAGGTCCTGAGCATTGGCGGCGTGATTAAGGTTCGCCTGGAGGACTGATTTAGGGTGCGCTGACATTTGGTCCCTGTGCCTGGTCTGCTATGTCCATGGGCGCCACATCTGGCGCTCTTGCCGCTGCGGGGGGGGGGCCTTGTCCAAGGGGCCACCTTTATCTTCGGCTTGGTAATGGGAGGCCTACAAGTCCTCCCCCCTAGGTGGTGCTCGTGGGGGAGTTTGGCCTGCTTACACACGGCGCAGGAGGCCTTCTCTGCGTCGCAGTCGGCCGCTCGGTGCCCCGGTTCGCTGCACCTGAAACACAGGGCGCTACGGTCGGTCGCCCGGTCACACGTGTACTGTGTGTGGCCCAACCCGTAGCACCGGTAACAGCGGACCGGTAGCCTCTCCAGTGCCACCACCTGGACCTGAATCCAGCCGATGACTAGGCGACCTGCCTCCACCAGCGTCCTTGCGTGTCCTACCGGTAGCCGGACCAACATGGACTTGACACCCCATGGTCCGGTCCGTACCTCGCCAAGCCCAATGTGTTCCGGCGCGCAGCCTGACTTTGCCGCGACGGCCTGACTGACCTTCTCCGGGCCAATGCCGTCGCCCAGGCCCACCTCGGCTTTACGGCACGGCCTGCCAACGTCCGCGTCCTCCGACACAACCTCCCTGAGCCTCTTCGCGAGCGCATCCGCCCTGGGGCCGCTGGTTGCGCCTGGCACCTCCAACTTGCGCCCGCCCGCCGCCGTGTTCCTCATCTTGGCAGCCTCGAGCCAGAAGTCCTGCAGCTGGATGGCGCCGACTGCCTTCTCCATAACGGAGGCATAGGTAGCGCCTTTCGCCACGGCTTCGGGCTTCAGCGTTATCGTCACGACAGACGAACGCGGCGGCACCAGTTTGGACGCAGGGGAGCTTGCGGTGGCCGTATTCTTCTTTGCCGCCTTGGCGGCCCGGGCAGCCGCCCTCTTGGCCTTCCTTCTGGCGCTTGGGGAGATACTGAGCCTCCACTCATTCGCCGGGGTGGTCGATGCCGCAGCCAAGTTGGGGGAAGCCGTCCTCACCGGGGGGACTCTCCCACTGGGCGCTCTCTGGGGTAGCGGTGGGCTGTTACGTTCAGGCCCCCATCTCGGGCCTGCCTCAGTCTGGAGAGCCTGGGAAGCACTATGTGCTCTGGGGGGTCCAGTGGCCGCCTCGGCATAGGTAGTCTCGACCCTCTTTTCTTGCGCCACCGGAGGCCTTGGGGGGGGGGCGCTGGTTGTGTACGCCTCTCCAGCCCCTCGATCCTCGCACTCATCTCCCTGATCTCACGGATCAGTTCCCCCTTGAGCGCATCCAGTTCACCCCCCATCGAGACGGCCACCTCCCTCTGGACGTTCGTGGCCCTCGTCCGCGGTACCCTGGGCTCTTGTTGGGCCTCCTTTATGGCCCTGACCTCCTCCGACAAGAGTTCGACCTGGCGACGGAGTCTCTCGTTCTCCCTTCGCATCCTCAACATCTCCTCAGGCACGGTCATCTCTTCGAGGGCATCAAGGCATACGAGCATCGCCCTGCACCCGTCGTTGATGTTCCCCTTAACGGTCCCCTTCATTTGGCTGGTGATGGCTGCATTGCAGGCCACCGACCTTAGTTCCTCCCGGGCTGTCGCCAGAATGCTCTCCTTGGACCCTCCAGCAATCCTGGTCCTGAGTTCCTCCGTCTTCCTACCAATCAGGATCGTGTCCGCGGGATCATCCTCGACTCGGCGCTCAACGTCCTTAAGGAAGGAACCGGACTTGCCCCTGTACTTCGCCTTGGTGGAACTTTTTCGGGGGGGGGCCTTTTCCCTTAGGCAGAGCCTCCTCCGCTCCGCCTAGTCATGGGCCTCTCCGACGTCTGGCTCCGCCTAATCATGGGCCTCTTCGCCCCTCCTCTCGATTTGAATTTTCGCAGCCCATGCTGCTCCAGAAGCGTCTCATCCTTCGACATATCGGTAACGTCGAATGGCCTTTTTGTTTTTTTCCCTGCCTCCATGGCACCCGGAAAGCCCTCGCGTCGACACCCCTCCACAATCCCCGAAACGACCTTGGACACTGTCGGATTCCGACAACTTCTCTACCTCGTCCGACTGGGATCCAAGCACTATCGGCGTCAGCGCCTTGCTGGTTCCTCCCTGGACCTCTCCGTTCCCTTCCTCACCTCTACTACTACCCCCAGGGCAGCCCTCGGTAGCTAATTTAACACCAACCAGCCCGAATACTGAATGGCGGCGGTCGTCAGCCGCAGCACATGACGGTTTTCCAGAGACATTACTGCATCCTGCGGCCTGGTCGCCTACCTCAGGGCAGTCTTCGGTAACCAATTTCACACACGACGGCCCGGATACCGTCGTGCGCCGGGCGTCAGCCGGATCACATGACACAAACTGCTCGCTTATGCCTGACATTTCATATAGTGGGGGATAGCAATTTCTGGGTTGCGATCCCCCCGGTCGCTAGGGGGTGGGCTGTCTGCCGCCCACCAACCCATCCGAAGACGGGCGCCCGTCGCCGCGCCCCGCAACGACGGAGCCTTTGCCTGACAGGCGCCCAGAAGGGGCGCCGACTACCCCGTTCCCTCCCCATGTAACGACGCCCAGAAGGGGCGCCGTCAAAACTCCCCTCAAAGCCGCCCGGAAGAATGAGCGGCGAGCGTGCGGCCCAGAGTGGGCACGCACTTGGAGGTGCAGGTCCAGAAGGGGCTCTGCCTACTTTATTCGACGCCCAGAAGGGGCGCCAGGGATTTGCATAAGGCCCCTTGTCCCACGCTGAACGTGGGTCGAGAGGCCTTACCCCAGGGTGCACCACGAGGAGGTTCCCAAATTTGCACCCCCACACATCACACACCTACATTATACCGACCTAAACTCAGTTTCATTGCCCAACTCTGCCAGGTTACTAGCATTATTTATTTTTATTTTTAGTTCACTAACTTTCACTAAGTTTATTTTTAAAATAAATAAATAAAAATAAAATAAAAATAAAATTCATTTATTTCAGGCAAAAAATCCCATATCCACTTAAAACAAAATGTCAATTTTACATCAATAAAATAATATCAAATCAATTTAAAAATAATAATAAAATATTAATGAATGCAACATAATTACATTATTATTAAACATTTTGGATTAAATTCATTAACATTATTAACAATTAAATTACAATTATTACAAAATAATCAAATTACTACATTAAAATCAAAATACCTTAAAATAATAATAATAAAATAAATAACAAAATAAATAAAAAATAACAATAACTAATATTTGTTGTTAGTCAGCGCATGCACCATACAGCAATGACGCATGTTTTGGCAATCAAACCTGTTTGCAAACACACTCAGGATGCGGTTGGAGCTGGCCCGAACCCTGCGCACCAGCGATGTACACCGCTTCCGCATTATGGTGTAGAAGCAGTCCACCTGTGCATCCGCAAACATCCCTGACGCACAACAGAATCGGGGCAGCCCCATCAGCATCCTGAACGCGTTATTATACTGAACACGTAAGGCACTGTACTGTTTTTGCGTATGATTTACCCACAGGCTGCACGTGTGAAATTAGTGCAGCAAGCTCGAAAAAGAATTCGTTTAACCTCTGCTGAGCTACGCGCAAACCTACGGGCCACCATGTTCGCTCGTACAGACAGCGCCCTACGCTCCCTTTCTATGTCTGCATCATCTTTCAGGTCGGAGGCAAGAATATAACCAAGGTATTTAAATTGGTTCACGCACTGCAGTGGCGTTCCGTACAATTTTATGGAAGGGATGGAGGTCGGACATTTCCCTCCGGCCCGAAAGACCATGCATTCACTCTTTTTTACATTGTATACTAGGCCATGTTCGCGGGTATACCTTTCACATATTTTTAACATTTTTGTGATACCACAGACCGATGCACTCAGCAAGACCATGTCATCAGCATAATTTATATTATTTACTGGTACCCCGTCTATATGACAGCCGACACGGCTGCCGCTGAGCTCACCTATCAGGGCATCAACGTACAGGTTGAATAGCTTCGGCGAGGTCAGCCCTCCCTGCCTCACCCGGCACTCCATCCTATACGGTTCCGACAAGGCACTCGACCATCTCACAACATTGACCTGATTTTGATACCAATATTTAAAGATGTTGTTAAGTTCTAATGGCACCTTGATATCGCTTAACTTCTGCCATAGGGTATCATAACAAACCAGGTCAAAAGCTTTGGAGAGGTCGAGGAAACAGGCATATACGGGTGTACGGCGGTCTGTGTAATACTTAACAGTCTGCTTTAAACTCAAGATAGCCGTATATCTGTGGAGATTTTTAGTTTTCTTTATGTAATTTAATAAAGTTTAAAATTTTGTAATGTAGGTATGTGTGCCGCAAATAAAATATAATATTGGAAATCGTTTCCTGTCCCCCCCAGGTCAGGCTCAGCCTAGTGTGGGGGCCTGATAAAACTTTTAATGTATGTAACTAGGTAACTGGGTGAATCAACTTTTAAAGTACTCCTTTCGTGTCCCTGTCAAAACAATATATAAAACATTACTATTTAATAAAAACAAAATCATTTCTTCAATTTGAAATCAAATGTAGATTCATAAGCGATTGTATAGTTACCTACCTTGATTACAACTTTCATTAAATATTTTATTACTTTTAAGTGGTAACTCAGCAGAACAAGTGTGGTTTACATACAAAAAAGACGTGTCTTCAAGCAAAGTACAATGCAATCCGTTTCAATTACATATTTTTTTACACTTAAGCTTGTTCTTATTTTATAATGGTTAAATACACTATTAAACAAGCTTTATAATTTTTGTTATGCTAGAATTTTATTGATTTACACGTATTTTTAAATAAAATCTAAAGTTTTGTCCTCAATGCCAGTCGAGAAATCACTTCTACAGCGTTACCGGCCAAATTTGTGCCAATAAGCCGAAAGATGGCAGTATACGTTCGTTTTCGATGAACTAAATTACCTACAATAACAGCGGTATATTCCATCAAAGTCTAGGCGATACCGGCTAGCTGCCAGTGCACGGCGAGCTCTCTTAGAGTGTGCGTGGGTTTATTGTGGTTCTGCTGCGTTACGACGAAGATCGCGGTAAGTTTTGGAATTATTTTAACATTATTATTGAAAGCATGTGCCATTGAAGTCTGATTTTTAAAAGGTGACAATAAAAAAGAGTTTTCTTTAATAGTTACGGATTTATTTTAGATTTCATGTTAGTTTTCTCCTGCGTTATCGGTAACGCCAGAGAATGTAAAGGGAAATACATAAGATGTTTTGTCGTTCATGATAGATTCGTCTAGACACCTAATGGTTTTCACAATGAGACAGAAGTTTTACTTTATTTATTGTAAAGTTTTTAGTATGTCAAAAAAGGGTTTTTGTCAACATTTATTTAAGTAATGTTGATTTTATTTAAATTTTTCTCTTGCTTTACCGGTAACATCAGAGAATGTAGAGAGAAAATACATTGGGTAATGTGTCGTTCAAGATTAAGTCATCTAGACGCCTATAGGGCTTAGATGATATAAAAGGCAGACGTTTTACTTAAATAAAAAAAATATTTATATTATAACTATACGGCCTTTTAATAAGTCATTTGTAATTTTTCGAATCAGGCCACGGCAAAAGACCAGCAGATGGCGTCGGAGGTTTTTTTTAGAGAACGCAGACCAATAGTAGCGAATGGTGAAGATATAGCAGATGCATCTCGATTTTATGAAAAGCTGAAGAATGCCAGCAAGATACAACTGTATCTTATAGAAGACAAGGATATTCAAGATCTACAGAAGGCAATACCCAGTAATATTCCGATATCTATTGGGACTCTCAGCAGATAAGTCATATAAACAGCTATAAACCCGAACTCAAAATAAGGGGTGATAGAATTGAACAAGTCCATGAAGCTCGAAATCTCGGTGTACTAATTGATGGTGGTTTAAGGTTTGAAACCCATGTACTAAATGCGGTTAGACAATGTTTTTATAGGTTAAAAGTTCTATACCCAATTAGACAATATCTAAATGTGGAAGTGAGAATTCACCTCTGTGAATCACTTATCTTATTCAAGCTGAGCTACGCGGATACAGTGATTGGTGGTTGCCTACTTGGTCGCACAAAAAAACTTATTCAGCGAGTTCAAAACGCTTGTGCTAGGTATTGTTTCACGATCCCTCGTCGAGCTCACGTGACTCCATATCTGAACAGGAGTGATCTGTTGAATATGGAAAGTCGTCGTCAAATGCACTTTGCAAGTTTAATCTTCGGAGTGGTTAAAAGCAAAACACCGCCTTATCTGCATTTAAAGCTAAGGTTTACTAAACGTCAAACGCGAGTCACAGACCGATTAGTATGTCCTGCCTTCCACACTTCTGCGTTTCGAGGTAGCTTTCGATACCTATCTACAAAGTGTTGGAACAACATACCCCCACCTATTAGAAATAGCTTTTCAGTTTATTCTTTCAAATTAAAACTAAAGAGATACTTATTGGACCTACAAAAGTCAAATCAAATCAAATCAATATCTCTTTATTCAGTAAACTTAGAATAAGCATTTTGAATCGTCAAAAGTTAAAGGATGGACGGGCAAAACGCCCATTCAGGAAGTCTTTTAACTGTGGAGAAGAACGGGCGCAAGAAACTCCACAGGTTTATAATAATATAGAAGTAACGACATTTACAAAACAATATGTCGTTACCAAATCATACAACATACAATTAAACAAATTATGAGCGTCAATACAAGTTGGAACATGCCCTCCCTGTCATAGAAGGACATTTTCCATTACAACAAAAAAAAAACATTTGATACGATTACAAAAAACAGGTATTGCTCGATTTTAAATAAAACGAACAACGTCTTACAGTATCTTTGAAATAAAAAGAAAAACTATTATATTTATTATTTATTATACTACCAATAAAAAAAATAAGATTGCAAGAGCAGACCAGCCTCCACAGGCGGCACCCGTTCACGAGTATGACATGTGAATCAGCCATCGCTTCGCTCAACCATGTTTTAGGGAACGTAACGACCCGACGCACATGCCACCACCGCAGAGACACTTTAAGAGAGCATGACACACTCGAGCAACTCCAACGAAAGCAAGAGAACAATAAGACAACTTTAAACGCAACATAAATTTTGAGTGGGTACCTTTGTCTGTAAGACACTGCTGTTAAAGGCTATCATACCAGCGTAAAATTAATTATTAAAAAAAAATATATTGCTAAGAAAATAAAATGTGAAAATATTATTATAACCAGGCTGTTTTGTCTTCTAAATATTCTTTGACTGTATAATAACCTTTCTTATGTAAACAAGATTTTACATGATTCTTAAACTTATCTAAAGGTAAATCTTGTACAGTACTTGGTATTTTATTATAATAGTGTATACCTTGCCCCAAGAAAGAGCCAAGAACCTTTTGTAACCTAAACAGTGGCATTACTAGTTTTGACTTACTTCTAGTATTGAAATTGTGTACATCACCGTGTTTAGAAAAAGAGTTAATATTGCACCGCACAAAAACTATACAATTATAAATATATTGCGATGCAACAGTAAGAACACCAACTTCCTTAAAAATATTTCTCAGAGAAGTTTGTGATCCCAGTCTATAAATGGTTCTTATTGCTCGTTTCTGTAAAATAAATATAGTTTTAATATCAGCCGCTGTTCCCCACAAAAGGACGCCATACGACATGACACTGTGAAAATAACTAAAGTAAACAGTCCTAGCAGTTTCAACATCTGTTAATTGTCTAATTTTTCTAATGGCGTAAGCTGCTGAACTGAGTTTGCCGGCCAAATTCGATATATGCGGATTCCATTGGAGTTTTGAGTCCAGGGTTATCCCTAGGAAAACTGTCGAATCTACCAAATCTAATTTATCACCATTCATTCTAAAATCGGTTTGTTCGGTCTTGACATTTGGTAGTGTAAATTTAATACATTTCGTTTTTTTAGCGTTTAGCTGTAAATTGTTAGCAGTAAACCAACTAAGTACCTCTGAGAGAGCATTGTTTACATCGTCAAAATTATTCTTATTCCTAGTCACATTAAAAATGAGTGAAGTATCATCTGCAAACAATACAATATCACAGAAGTTTTCTACAAAGAATGGCAAGTCATTGATATATATCAAAAATAAGAAAGGGCCAAGAATTGACCCTTGTGGAACTCCCATTTTTACATGAGAACCGGATGACTTAGTTCCATTAACATCGACAGTTTGTGTTCTAGAACTAAGATAAGACTGTATCAATTTAAGCGCAAAACCTTTGAGACCATAATAATTTAACTTCATCGCCAGTGTTCGGTGCTCAACGCAATCGAAAGCCTTGGACAGGTCGCAGAAAACTCCAAGAGCGTTCTGAGACCCCTCCCAGGCATCAAATATATGTTTTATTAGAGCAACACCTGCATCAGTAGTGGAACGACCCTTTGTAAAACCAAATTGCTTACTATGTAAAAGATTATTTAAGTTAAAGTATTCTACTAACTGTTCGAGAATAATTTTTTCATAAATCTTACTAAGTGCTGGTAGTATTGAAATTGGTCGATAGTTACTGGGGTCTTCTTTATTTCCCGATTTAAATAAAGGTATAACCTTACTAAACTTCATAAGATCAGGAAAGATTCCCTTATCAATACAGTTATTAAATATGTCAGCAAGATAGGGTGCAATAGAATATATAATATTCTTAATTATCTTTATAGACATGCCCCACAAATCACCTGTGCTTTTCATTTTTAGTGATTTGAAACTTTTAATAATATTATTAGAGTTAATATATTGAAAATTAAAAGAAAAATTACATTTGGGTACATGTTCTTCGAGAAAAGATTGTGCCGCCACTGGTGATGAATTTAAATTAGAGGTTGTTACCACAGGTATATTTATGAAGAAATCATCAAAAATATTAGCAATTTGTGCATCCGAATTGACAAGGTTGTCATTAACTTTTAGAGTAAAAGTGTTGTCCCGTGGTTTTAATTTACCAGTTTCACGGTTGATGATATCCCAAGTGGCTTTTATTTTATTATTAGACTTTTTAATTTTATCTTTAATGAAATTTGATTTTGCTAGTGTACGGAACCGCACATTATATTTATTAATTAGGTCAATTAGCGTATTGCTTACGCCGCGCCGCGAATGTATCGCGTTCATTCATGTAAAATTAGTGTGCAATAAATTCAGTGCAATTACAGCATTCGACTTGGGCAGTTTAATTTATCATCCCCAAAACCTTATCAGTATCAATCATTATCAATTTATCTTGTATGAAATATACAAAGTTTTTGGTCCTTCGAGATTTTATCAGGACCACGCGATTCGCGAACCGGGACTCTGTGGGATATCTATCATCCGTGCGCGTGTGTATCGTGCGTGAGGAGTCCAACGTGGTCAGCACCAGCAGTATTGTCAGTACAGGCAATACACACCAGCTTTGGAGCAGCCGAGCAGCTGTAGTAAGCCAACTACTCTTCCCACATCAGATTTCAAGTAAGATTGTTCCGTATACTTCATAGAAATGGAAGCTTTAGTAGCTCGTCAACGTGAGCTCTTAGAGGCCATAAACACCATCAAGGTCAACTTCAATAAGGACTCCGCTTCGAGGAAGACGCCGGAGTACCTGCAGAAGAGAATCGAGACCCTTGAAAACCTTTGGGGAGAGTTCGAACAAAATCATTCTAAGTTATCTCTTCATCCTGAGCAAGCGGTAGATTATTTTTCTCAAAAATTTTATGAGCAAGGTCGTGATTTTTATCTGATGACGCGTAAACTTTTTACTATTTACGGTAAAGAGGATAAGGGAACCGTGCCATGTGGAAAAGCAGAAGAACTTTTAGCATTGCAACGTACTAATTTCAGGGCTTTTAATAGACTCCTTATGAGTATCAATGTCGAGTCTTTATCAGAGAATTGGGAGCTTAAAGATGAATTAAAAAATATTTCGGCAAAGTGGGATAATATTGATAGTTTACACTTGCAAATAGATCATTTGTTGTTAGGGGAGAACGTAAGTTATGAGGAAGAATTCTCTAAGTTTGAAAAATTATTCCGGGATACTAAACGAACAATCAATAAAAAGTTAACCTCTCTAGTTCATGTACAGCAATCCACTCCTCAGATAGAAATTCCTGTTTTTAATGGAAAGTACACACAGTGGCCTACATTTTACGATATTTTTAATGAAACGATTCATGAAAACAATTCGATCACGAAAGCGCAAAAGATGCAGCACCTGAAAAGCAGGGTCAAAGGTGAGGCTGAACGTTTAATTCAGCATCTGCATATCTCGTCCGAGAATTACGAAACGGCGTGGGACATTCTGACGCATAGGTATAACAACCCTCAAATTCTTTTTACAAACCAAATTGAAATATTTTTAAATCAACCGGTAATCCAGAAACAGTCATCATTTGAAATAAAAAGATTACATGATACCACCTCAGAATGTATCCATGCCATACATAATCTCGGATTGAATACAAACACGTGGGACCCATTGTTAGTCCATTTAATTTGTAAAAAATTAGATTCGGAGACATACACTAATTACATGGAATTCCGTAAGTCGCCTAGGGAGCTTCCAGCCTTGGACTATGCACACTTTCTTAAACAATTTAGAGTATTTTTTTACATATTCTGTAAAATTTAAATTATGGTTATATTGTCTTAGATTATATAGCTCAAACAGTTTATTTCTACTTTTATAAATACCAGGCGTGGCCCAGTCACAGAACTTATGTTTTTGTGAAAACTTTATTGTTTTAGAGGTAAACACCTGGTTGTATTCTGTCTTTATTAAATCAAAGAGATTACTATATAGTTCATCCGGATCATCTTGTACAAAGAGCAAAGTATCAATTTTACAAGCTACATTGTTTTTAAAATACTCCATTCGCTTTTTTGTAACTGGTTTACATGTTACAGTTTCAGGCTCCTCCTTAACATCAATATCATAGCTCACCTTCAAACCTTAATGGTCAGATGTAAGACTACTAATAACTGACTTAGATACAGGGTCATAGTCTGTAAAAATATTATCGAGACAAGTGGCCGAATGTGAAGTTATTCTAGTGGGTTCAAGAAATAGATTTTTTAAATTAAAACATTTAAATAAAGCTAGAAGACTAACACTCACTGAAGTGTTTTCTAAAATATTTACATTAAAATCCCCACATACTAAAACAAATTTATTTGTTAATTTTATTTTATTAAGTACATCTTCCATTACCGATTCAAAAACATCGAAATTGCCCGAGGGGGGTCGGTATACACACACTATTATAAACCTATTTAACTCTACGCATGATAGCTCAATATTACGCTCCTTTGAAAGACATACAATATCATTTCGCTCTTTGTATTTAATATTATTACTAACAAGTATTAAAGAACCGCCGTGAATAGCTGTGCTTCGTACGTACGCACTTGCTAGTTGGAAATTATTTACATGGAAAGACGTGTCATGTGTTTTTAGCCAATGCTCAGTTATACAAAATATATGAATAGCCTGACTTTTTGCAATTAATTCTAATTCTAAGTCCTTGCCAGCCAAACCCTAAATGTTTTGATTTATAATATTAATGGATGTGGACTTGGCTTTTGTCTTAGACCTCAGTTTAAACTAGAGGTAGTCACCTTACTACTAGTTATAAAAGATGCATTAGTAGAACTACTAATGATGACATTATTATCAATAGACTTTGTTATACCAGGTATAACTGGGTCTTGTATATTATAAGCTAATAAATTAGCTATCTGGGTCTTATATTTCTTTGGCAAATACATAGTATCTGAAGTCAAAATAAAATTATTAATAAATTTATTAATGTCAAAAAATAAAATATTGTCACTATGACGCCATAATAAATTATATAATAATAAATTTAAGTCAAAAATACGTTTGTTTTGTTCCCAGGTTAAGTTTTTACAGTAGGGAAAAGCACTAAAAATTAACCTGCAATTTGTATTCGCTTGAAATTGTAACAAATAAGTTATGTTTTCTATTATGTCACGTTTCTTAATTTGTGAACTGTCACCACATAAAATAATTACATTAGTGGAACTGCTCAATGACTGCTGAGATATGCTACGTACTATAGCATTCATTGATAAACCTGGGGCACAGACATTCGTTACTTGTTGATTTAAACTTCCATTCAAAAGCAACCCCAACCCCTGACCTAGTCTATCAGAGAACATAACTGTTTTTCTTTTTAATTCATTAGCATTGTTTATGATCAAGCTATTTAAATCATAAGTAGGTATAATTTCTGTACAGGCCGTTAACAGACTGGGATCCATGACAGACAAGTTAGTCGACTGAATACTTGAGTTTGATAATAAAGGACTTTCACATCTGTTTATCTCATTATTAACTAAATTGTTGCTTTAACTGAAATGTTTGTTTAAAATATAATGTTTTTTGTTGTACTTTCATTTATTTATTTATTGTTATTCTTAGCGCCAGTGCATATTGTCTTTGGTTATTGTAAAATATAGGCATCCGCAGAAAACCAGTGTCGTGACACTTCGTGTCACGGCTTAAGCTGAGCGGAGACCTTTTTGGTACAAAATGTGTTCTATTGTTAGTTAAGGTATTTTGTTATGTATTGTTTTTTTTTGTATCAAATAAACATTTTTCTATTCTCTCAAAGTTCACCAGGTGTTTACAGACTGCCGCGGTATTCTGAAATTCAGAGACCTAAGATGTTTTTGTGACAAAGGACTTTCTGGTAGAAGAGGATTCTGCATGTACCTAGAACCAAAAGATTACGATGTCAGGATTGTTGTGAAATAGCAGATAATGATAAAAACATACCAAGCTCTTCTTGACCAGAATTGCCAAAAGATTGTCCGCAGAAATCGAAAACCTCAGAAGTGACAATCTTTTCTTCAGATGACGAGGAACCTTTGATTCACTTAAAATTGCTCGCGAGTTAAAGGACCTCACCAATACACATAAAAAATAAACGAAAATTTATACGGTAATTCGTCGTCAGATGACGAACAGCCTTCTACTAGCTGCGACACAGAAAATAGAATCGTCTGTGGTGATTTTTTACTAGTCAAGGTTTATGTCGACGCCTCTTAAAAGGAAGTATACACATACGCATGCAAAACATTAAGTGACATCGAAGAAGACGGTGAAATAATAGTAATGTTTTTGAGAGTAGCCGACAAAGACGCTAAGCGATTTCGAACTGATGATACGGATATTTGCTATGTGAAGTACGATGACGTGATTAGGAAATTGCCTAATCCTGACTTAATTAAGGAAAGGGTATCGTACTTACTATCAGCTCTAAGAAACTGTTGATGTTTATAAAATTAATTTTGTTGATACGTTGCTTGAAATCATATTTTACTTTTAGTTGATTTACTTTAATTTCTTTCTGGGGGAAAGGTAGGTATTTTACGTTCTTTTTAGTTGACTTAAAGTTAACTTCTCAAAACATTCTCATGCGTTACCAAAAATGTTCTCATGCGTTACCAAATGTCCCCATATTTTAACATATGTTTTCAGGAGTTATTAATTATATTTTTAAGCCAAAGGTCCAAAAGTGATTGATCTCAGTAAAGTTAGCCAAAATTTTACCTTAGAAATATATGAATAAAGACTAGGTTTAACAAGTAGAGATTAAGATTAAAGTTAAAAGATCGAAACTATCAAAAGTAACGCAAGAGATTTGTTTAAGTTTATTTTTCTTTGAAATATTTCTTTATACTTAGACTGATTATAACAAAAGACTGTGATTACGTAGTGTTTTATAATAAAAACATTTATAATAAAAAATAGACATTGGTTTTTTTTTTAAAATAAATGTAAGCACAGTAACGCAAGAGAAAAAATTTAAGACCTCTGTTGGACTTTTCACAAAATAACACAATAACCCTTAAACAAATGTCGCAGCTAGTATTTGGAACATAAAGTAAGGTAAATTTAGAACATAATTACTGTAAGTTTGTTTAAAAAAGTCGATACTTATTTTTCATTTATTTTTAACACAACAGGCCGCCAAAAGAGTACCTTAAAAGTTGATTCACCCAACTATGTGTTTTGGAAAATAATTTTTTTATTTTTTATTATTATAGTTACAATAAATAATTAACACTAAATAAGTACTAGACGGTAAACCAAACTATGTGTCCTAATCATGGTATAAGCGATAACTGCTAACATTGGTTTTAGAATTATTAATTTGTTTGAAATTGTTAGTTGTGTCTAGTAATATTATTCTGTGGTTGTGTCTTTGTTATGTGCAGAAGAAGAACGCAATAGAATATAAAAAAGAAGACGGAATGGATTTCTGAGATACCAAAGTCGCGCTATGAAGAAGATGAATACCACTGTCTGCTTCCTCGTCTTTAGAAAGACTGTACGATTTTACACTTACTTTAGAATGTGTAAGACAAGATTTAATGAACTATTCCATTTTAACAATACAATATCCTCACTAAGCGCAGTGCGCAGACTGACGCGACGCGCCGTTGCTATATCGCACTAGCGTCGCTGCGCCGCGCCGTTGCTATATCGCACTAGCGTCGCTGCGCCGCGCCGTTGCTATATCGCACTAGCGTCGCTGCGCCGCGCCGTTGCTATATCGCACTAGCGTCGCTGCGCCGCGCCGTTGCTATATCGCACTAGCGTCGCTGCGCCGCGCCGTTGCTATATCGCACTAGCGTCGCTGCGACGCGCCGTTGCTATATCGCACTAGCGTCGCTGCGCCGCGCCGTTGCTATATCGCACTAGCGTCGCTGCGCCGCGCCGTTGCTATATCGCACTAGCGTCGCTGCGCCGCGCCGTTGCTATATCGCACTAGCGTCGCTGCGCCGCGCCGTTGCTATATCGCACTAGCGTCGCTGCGCCGCGCCGTTGCTATATCGCACTAGCGTCGCTGCGCCGCGCGGCAAATATTCTTTTGGAGGCAACAATGCCGCGACGCTCACTGCAGCGCCGCCCTAATGCGACATACACACATGTATAAAAGAATATTGAGTCACGCCGTGCCGCGCCGCGCCGCTCAAGTGCGGTCCCACCTTAATTGAGTACATTCCGATTTCATGTTCCTCGATACGGGGCGTCTGATGGGTCGGAAGCAGGTCGTCCCATTCGCAACTCGCCACACATTCGTAACTCGTCCCATTCGCAGCTTGTCCCGTTCGCGGGTCGTCCCATTCGCGGCTCGTCCCGTTCGCAACTCGTCGTATTCGCAGATCGTCTTATTTATATTTTTTTACAACTCGTGGTATCGGCCTCAGATGACAAGTACAAGGATAGGGACGCGGAAGGTAACGTACTTTCCAATTAGTTGAGTAAGTGCCTCCGCACACGGCGGCGTCTTCTACGATTCGCTGCAGCAACGCTTCGTGCGCGGACTCGTTTGGAAATGTACGTGCTCGTATTGCGCTCGTCCTATGCGCGTATTACGATACGCTGCCGTGTGCGAAGGCACTAATTCGTCAAAAGATCTAGACGAAAGGCGAAAATGTTTAAAAACCTGTACCTAACTATCTTCTCGTAAATCGGAGAGCGATGTTACGAAGGCGCCTCTCAGTAACCTTGTGGCATTAAACGGATCAATTTGCAATCTTCTACGACGACGTCGCTGTTGCACTCTTTTCCATGAACAAATATGAGCTAATGCTCTTAATCGGTGTGCCTCCATGATGACGATTATACACAACTGTACATTGCAAATACCGCGCGGTACTAAAACTCGTCTCACAGCGGTCCGCCGCCGCGCCACCGGCGTGACTCAAACCAGCCCACAACGGGGCACTGTACCCCAAGCACGAACCATTATGGTACTAGTTCATGTAATCGTAATCGTATTATTTTGTATGAAAAAGGTTTAGTAACTTTATGGTTTTCATACAAAATAATACGATTATACATTAACCGGTACCATAATGGTTCGTGCTCGGGGTACTGAACGCCTTAGGCGTTGGCCATCGAGCTCCATTCACCATGGGTTGTTAATAAAAACTACTTTTTAGGACACATCATTTATATTATAAAAATAGTAGTTAGGTATAATATGTAAAATCTTCAAAAAATATATAAAATTGTATAACAAATATATTACAATGTTGCTTATACATCTAACAATAGACAGTAATACCGTGTTTGATCGGTTCGTAGCACTACACTGCTTAATAAGATTGTTTCAGTCGTCAGCATGACCTTATCTCGATACAGATGCGACCATACGATAGCGATCAGATACAGAACTATGATAGCGATCAAAGTGGCAGGTACAGCAACACAAATTAAAATAAACCTATTACAAATATTACGTGGAAAAGTACTGAGAGTAGCTATACTTAAAAGCAATGAACATTTCATACTATGTAGTTAGTCTGATATGTTTGAAGTATCAAAATATTATTAAATTATGTTAAATATTTGAATTAAAAGGACAGTGTCAGTCCTTCATCTCTCCTGATGCCCGCTGGTAAGTGGCGATAAGGCCGAAGGAAGGAGGTGGAAGCGCTTCACCCGAATCCGCAGCCATCTGATGCAACAATGGCATGGCTGTAATGGCTCCACACTTTACATAACATGGTGGAAGCTATCCAGGCAAACTTAACAACCGCGCACAAACATGTACTCCCGCTGGGAATGGAACCCGGGCCCTCTGGGTCACACCACAGAGGCGGTCGAACGCATTGTTGCACTTACCAATATCAGTTAATATAAATCAAGTTCTGTGGTAGAAAATTTATTATAAAATTACATAAAAATGTATATATTCAAGTTACATTTTACTGTTTCGGTAACAATCCGTGTAGATGCACTAGCAAAAATGCATACAGTATAATATTTGGGGCATGGTTTGGATGTATTTGAGCGCAGTAAACCAGAAGCTCCCTTTTCAGTAGTTTGTTTGCGCTCGACACTCGTACCACACTGCTTCAAATATCTTCTGTACTTTACAAATAAGCAAGAGAATCCATAATTCACATTCAAAGTAAAACATTGGCCGTACGTAACTGATAAATGAAATATTGACTTTCTCTAGCAAAGTTTACAGTTTTAGTTTAAAAATGTGACAATTTTAAGTTTTGTCAATATTTTACGATGTGAGTTTAATTCCAATGTGATTCCATAGAATCATAAGTCCATAATACTTATACTAATACAAATAGTATCTCATGAAGATGACTAGTTGCTGTATGTGAGACAGGCTATGCTATGTGCTCGCGGCGTGCGGCCGATCAGTAGTGCGCCAACCGCGGTGGCTCGGGGTGTGCTGGCGCCACCCATGCGCCTAATATCTTGCTACATTTACATAATTTAGCGATTTTTTGTCATGGCTTCTGACATAACAATTACACATAAATGGCACTGCTTCATTATAAATGGAAGGCGAACAAGATAAATATAAACTTGCGACAGATTTTCATAGAAAATGTAATAATATCTATTAAGATTAAAAATAATAAAATACAAACAACCTACGATTTTTTCATTAAACTGTTACATTTTTGTGAATTAAATTTAAAGTTACTGGTTTCTTGCAAGTAACACATTCAGTTCAATGTACAACAATATAAAATGTGTAATACATGACGTATCAACAGCTCTGTTTAAATTGGACATTTATTTTATATAAACATTAGTTATCAATAGCTACATACAAAAGCTAAAATAAACAGTTTTCTTTAAAACTAGCGGACCGTCCGCGCATTAGTCCATCACCCTGTAGACCAGTACAAATTTTATATATATAAAATATCTTTCATAATATAAACCTTGTCTTAATAATTACACACATTAAAAAAAATATTAGCCAAATAGGTCTAGCCGTTCTAAAGAGATGCGTAAGCAAACATTCGTGGCAATCGATTATTATTTGTAAAGATAAAACATGTGGAATTATACAGGGTCAAAGATTACGACCATTTGTGTGCACTGCGCCGCGCGGGAGGTTACGGGGCATCAAGTATCAAACTCTACAATTATTGTCGCTTTTTTGTTAAATCATTTTACTACAATAGATGAAGAGGAGTACAAAACGGCTGTTCTACAGTATTTTAAAACAAAAGTTATGGCCCTCAAATGTTGTTTGCTCAATGTGTGTGGTGGTAGTACCTAATGCGTATTTCGGCTTAATTAAGGTGTTTTTTATACCATGTATATACATTATTTGACATTGACACTAGCTATTCGTTAGTATAAATTCGAATTCGTTTTATTTTAACTTAAATGCAAAAAAAAGTTCGGATGAGTTAGTTTTTAAAAATATTTGAGATTCTGTGAAAGAAAACTGAGAAACATTTATATTAAATCACCAATGCCTTACATTTAATAACAATGGCACACATCAATTATTCAGTTCGAACGAGTATTTTTATCCGTAAGGCCCTCTCTGAGAGCATTCGCCATGTAACACAACAATACAAGATTCAATAACCTGAATGAAAAAGAAAAATAATACTCGGGTGGCACTCACCGCAATGTTTGCCTACCGAACAGTTTCGTTTCGCGTCGATTAAGAGAGGTGGAAAGGGACAGTCGCCGAAAAAAACAAACTAAAGTATAAATTAACAATAGAGCAAATAATATAGAGCATCGCGTCGTGCGCATCGTTCGCTCGTGCGGTCAAATAACGACTGAGAGCAATTCGTGATTAATGTAATTTCGACTAGCGATCGCGTTCAGTCGTCGGTGGCGTTGGGGGCGTTCGGGGCGGGCGGGTCGGGCAGCTCGTAGAGCAGCTTCTCCCAGAAGCAGGGCTCGCCCCAGCGCAGCAGCGGCGCGCGCAGCGGCGGCGGCGGCGCCCGGGCCAGCGCCAGCAGCAGCAGGCGCGGGCGGCGCTCGTGCAGCGCGGCGGCGTGCGCGGCGCGCAGCTCGGCCTTGGCCCAGGGCGCCTCGGCCCAGTGCGGCGACAGCACCACCAGCGTGCGGCGCGCGCCGCGCACCGACGCCTCGATCTGGTCCGGGATCCACGCGCCCGGCGGCCAGTGCAGCGCGCGCAGGCACAGCCGCAGCCGCGCGCGCTGCAGCACGGGCGCCAGCACCGTCAGCACCCAGCGCTCGTCGGCCGGCGCGTGCGACACGAACACGTCGAACGGCCGCGCCGCGTCGCCCGCCTCGGCGCGCCGCCGCAGCCAGCGCCCGCCCACGCCGCGCGAGTGCAGCACCGCCTGCGGGACACATCGCTCGTAACGCCCGATCGCACACTATAAATATGAGCTAAAGCAGTAAGGAAGCTACGTACGAACGCTCGAAACGACGCACGCCCACAGACGCACGTCGTTACAGGGCCCCTAAGCGGACATCGCAGTGCTCTTAGTAGCGCGTATCGCGCCGAGATAAGATGTATAGCGTGCACTGTGCGCGCGATTTTTAAAAATGTATTGCGTAGTATACGGCTGCTTGGAATCGGCTTCTTCAAAACCGGAGCTTTCGTTTTTTAAACTTCCTGCTGATGTTGAAAAGTAAGAATGATTTATAATTACTAAACAAAAAGCTTTTTCTTTTAAATAAATCTTTGGATGTTTATGTGATATTTGCCGTACATACTTATGTATATTTTTTGAGCGCACGGTATTTTAATGGTGAAAAATAATAAAAATTGATACTACAAAGGGTCTCTATCGGATCGCCTAATTTTTTGTACGCCTAATTTGCAATGGCACCCAAACGAAAAGCCTGAATTTTTTTCACCTAATTTCACTCTTCAGAATCGTGTTTGCCCTAATTTCACTTCGCCTAACTTTTTATCGCCACATTGTCATTTACCAAATGCGTCATTTGGCAGAACAATTCGTAATCCCTAAAGTTTACAATTCCTAAATATTAATTCGCACAAAATTAAAAATCATAAAGTACAAAACGCCTACTCATTTTTATAAGGCAAAATAACTTGGCAAAAGAAACTTGTGTTTTTTTCATTTATGTATTAATATTTATTAATCTTAACATAGCAAGCAAACATGCAGCATGCATGCAGACATGCAGCATAACATGCAGCATGCATGCAGACATGCAGCATGCAAGCAGAAACACAGCATGCGTGCAGGCATGCAGCGTGTAAGCATACAAGCACGCATGCAGCATGCGTGCAGGCATGCAGCATGTAAGCGTGCAAGCAGGCATGCATCATGCAAGCTGGCATGCAGCATGCATGCAGGCATGCAGCATGCATGCAGGCATGCAGCATGCATGTAGGCATGCAGCATGCATAGTTTCCGTCACGGCTTCGGCGCTGCGGGGCTCCAGCGGTCCCACGCCTACGCGGGCTTATATTGCACTCTAGGGTAGGGCAGACAAGACTACGTGGAGTCGGGTTTGCAGCGATTCGCTTCTGTCAATTTATTTTCTCAATAAAATTCTATGCTTTTATTCCAATACATTATTGGCACATTTAATTTTAGATAAGTATGCTAAAATTAGAGCTTTTATAAATTTTGCGAAATAATCGTTATGCCAATATAGTTTAGGCTATTTTACATTAGACATTCTAAAATTAGGCCTTTCAATTCTTAGGCCAAACTATAATGGTGGCAAAACAATTTTTAGGCGAAACAATAATTGTACGTTTTAAGTTTGGGCCAAAACGGTTTGGCCAAACCATATTAGGACAAACAATTTTAGGCGAACCGAAGGGCACCTTACTACAAAACTTCATCGTTAATAAACTTTTCTTTGAAAATCGATATCAGTGTGGTTTCCGACAATGAATCCGATAATAGAATGAAGAAAGTAGCCGCCATCATTAACTTAAATTTTTTTTAGTTTTTTTTTTAAATTAAAAGTGACAACCATTATGCTTTGCTACTTGTCTCAAAAAAAGCGCTAACTAGCTGAGATACAGCGCTAACTAAACAAAAACTTTTTCAATTTTTTTTTTAATTTATTTTATTTATTAAGGTAACAAACGGTCATAAACAGATTAATCAAATACAAGACAGTGGTATATAACTAGACCTATAGTACCATAACTTAATAATGAAAAGGTTTTAACGGATGAGTTTATGAGAAACGAATTTTACTGTATAATAATGTAAACATGTATCCAATTTTTGTAATATAATACACTCAAAAAGCGTATTTCGCTTGATTAAAAATATTTGTATCTATTATAAAAATAAACAGTACCAAATACAATAGAGAAATCAGATAGCACAATGACACTTTACAATTACCTAAAACAATGTCTCGCGAACCAGTCTCCTATAACTTACGTAACTATTACAAAATATATCAATATTGGTCAAGTTTTTGTTATAAAAATCTAGAGAACGCCTAAGGAACGAGTTTTTTGTATAATTAGTGTGACATGGGTGAATGTAAAAAGTACTTATAGAACGTGAGGACGGACGAGGAACTTTAAGGTAAACTTTATCTAGAAGTGGACTACAAAGAATTTGACAATTTACAATTTTATGCAAAAACATAGCATCGAGAAAAATACGTCTAATTTGCAATGAACTTATATTATATCGCGAGGCACTAGCCCTGTAATCGTCTGAAAGAAGTCCATCGCGGTAGTTCAATGATTTTAAAAATTTATTTTGTACTTTTTCGATGCGATCAATGTGAACAGCATACTGTGGGCTCCATACTACACTTCCAAACTCTAAAATACTACGGACGTAAGTGTTAAATAAAGTTATCAATGTTTTTGTGTTTTTAAAGGGTTTCCCTAAACGGTTAATTAATCCAAGCTGTTTAAACGCACGCGATAGAACATTATCAATATGATTATTGAAGTGAAGCTTGGAGTCCAGAGTTATACCAAGGTCACGTATTGTTGAGACTCTTTCTATAGTGTTTCCAGAGAAATGGTAGTCATACACGAGCGGGTTGTGCTTTCGGGTAAATGTGATCGCATGACATTTTTCTGTGTTCAAGAAGAGCTGATTAGCTGCACAGTAGTTTTGAAATTTGGTCAGGTCATTTTGAAGCTCATTACAATCATTAAGTGAAGTAATAATTTTAAAAACGTTGGTATCATCTGCATACAGTAGATGATGTGAGTTTGCAAAGCAGTTGTGTACTTCATTTATATAAAGAGTGAAGAGATATGGTCCCAAATGAGATCCTTGAGGAATACCTGAGGGTATGTTAAGAAATCTTGACCGATATCCCTTCAAAGCTACCGCCTGACTCCTATTTGAAATGTAAGATTTTACCCAGCGCCAGAGGTCGCCGTGTATACCGATTGTATATAATTTTGCAAGTAATAGATTATGATTTATTTTATCGAAGGCTTTTGAAAAATCGGTATACACAGCGTCCACCTGGCGTCCGGCGTCCAAAGCATTGAGAATAATATCCGTGTATGTAATTAAATTGGTCTCCACGCCACGCCCACTGAAAAACCCGTGTTGCTCAGGAGAAATAAGTTGTTTAGTTTGCCAAGTTTATTTATTTATTTATTGGGGTAACCAACAAAGCAATTACACAAAAACATGCTTAAACATACATTGCATCTTACAAAAAATGAGTAATGCTTTACTTATAGGTACCACTACATGCAAGTAACATAATTATTAAATGTTTAATCTCAAGTAACAGACATCCCTTAGAGACAAAATAATTTAAAATTTACCACAATGAAAAGTAAGTTAATGCTAAATTAATTAAAATAAAGTTTGTAGTATAATTTTGTTCTTAAAACCTTTACGTGTATCCGAAAAAATATCTATATCAGTGGTTTTAAACAGTGTGTTGTACTTGTTTACAATTCTGTTAAAAATTTAAAAATTTAGTAACAATTTTTTCAAAAACTTTTCCCATTACACAAAGTTTAGATATAGGTCTGTACCGACACACATCATGCTTATCGCCGCCTTTAAATATCGGTGTTATTAATGCTTGTTTCCAAATGTCTGGAATGAACCTTCAGAAAGTGACTTATTATATATAAGAGTCAACGGGACTGACAGCTCCTTTGCTAATTTAGATATGAGAAAAAGATGTACATTATCAGTACCAGAGCTTTTGTTTATGTCTAATTGTTTTAGTGCTCTAAAAACTTCTTCTTGAGAGATGTGCAAACTAGATAAATTGATAGAGTTTGACGATGAATTATGTGAGTGACTTTGAGAATTACTGCAAAATGTAGAATCGTTTGTGACAAAAACGGCGTTAAAATAGTTATTGAACATTTCTGTAATTTCCTCACAGTCTGTAGATTGAGTATTTTTATATGACATACACGGAGGCATATCATTCACCCTACCCATTGACTTAGTATACGTATAAAAATACCGTGGAGAAGTATTAATCTTTTCTTCCGCATGCGAAATATAATTAGCATGACATACAGTTTCCAAACGTATGGCTTTTGCACGCAGACTTTTGAATTCCTGATAGTCACGGGGATTACTGTATTTTACAAAAATAAGAGGACAACCCTAACGCTCAATTGGCGCGTAGGTATATAAAACAAGAAAAAGGCCTCGCTTCCGTACTGCTTTAGCTTATATTTATAGTGTGGTGTAGGGTCTCACCTTGATCCTGAGCCGCAGCTCGGCGCTGGCGAGCAGCGCGGCGAGCGCGGCGGCGGCGAGTGCGGCGGCGGCGGCGGCGGCGGCGCCGAGCCACAGCCCCGCGCGCGCGCCGCACGCCTGCGCCAGCGCCTCCGCCAGCGGCCGCCCGTCGGCGCACCGAGTATTCGCTAAATCTTCAATCTGTCGCAACGATCCGATATTACTAACGCGGCCGCGCGGTTCATATATGACGCATCAGTACCCACGGACGCCAGCAGACCGACCTACCGCGTTCTTTAACCGATTCATTGCGTATGACGCCATAGAACATCATTGATATTTTTACGTATGACGTTTGACACCGAATGGTGTCATAAATAATTGAAGACGTGAGTGAATAAAGGTGATATGTCGCATTTTCAGATATTGGTGTTTTTTTTTCTTAAATAAAAGTTACATGTTGATACGAATGGCTACAAACCTTAAAACTATCGACTTAAAGCAGATTTTGGAAAATAAAAAGTTGAAAAAGGTGTTATCCTCTCAACTGCCAGGGTTCGCGCGCGCCCTTGCTCACGTCTGTCCACCTCACCGCTGGGCCTCTCGCGGGGTGGGAACAGATGCATTCTTTTGGAGATTACTCGATAATTTGTTAGAAAATTTACCAACTTCTATATATATTTGGATTCTACATAATATTTCCCATAATATAGCATATAAACCCATTCATTCATTTGTAAAAACATTGCATAGTTTAGTAGCGTATATTTAAAGAAAGTAAAAAAATAAGGTGCAGTTGGGTAATATCAGGTATATTTTTTAACTAGAACAATTTGAACAAATACTTTTTGTCCTATTTTAATCTTAGACGTATTATCTACAACTTAAAACTATAAAAAAACATGCTTCCAAACACATTTCGTTCGATATTTAATATTTAGTATTTAAAATAATAACTCACGGCAAAAAAAAATAACAAATGTCAATTTTAGCTCTTATGGTTACCGAGATAAGAGCTAATAAATCCGCGATCCCGAATCGGGTCGCCATTCGACTACGTATTTTAGATTGATGAAATATTGAAAAAAACACACACAGAACAACAAACAAAAAGTATTGAGAGGTAGATTACTTACTGAGTCATCGTAGTTTAATGAATTATGAGATTCAAACACTTCAATCACTGCAAAATTACACAAAACACACCCACGAATTGTCGTTACTGACTGACTGGCGCGACGCTCACGCGGCGCTAACGCGAAGACTGACTTCAATATCGAATTTAAATGATAAAATGTTACTAAACTTGGTCGTATTATACGCTTGAATGCTAGCCTACTCTATCTTTTTTAAGATTACATAGGTGCGACAAGGATAAAAAAGAGTGCAACCGCTCGTTTGACGCTAAAATGACCATTCCGATTCGGGTCGCTTGGCGTCCCGATTTGGGTCGCGGGCCAGACGCGCACTTACTTGACGCGTCCCGAATCAGGACGCTGGCCAACAGCTTAGTTTAAAAATGGCTCTGGATGTAAGAGGTATGGGCCCATAATCACCAATTTCCAAAATAAATTAACAATAAAAATGTTTTTGTAAGATCGAAGAAGGTGATATTTACGGACATAACACCTTCTTCCACTCAGCTTACGATGCTCGAACGACGCGATGTCAGTTTTCAATGAATGACGTTCTATGTAACATACATATCAACTTCATTCATTCTCGACAATTCATTGTTTTCATTTTTATTCTGTCAAAAATCTGTCATATTTGTGTAGTAACGATGTTGCAAATATTAATCTCTACCGAACTCAAGTAACACAGGAAGCATTTTCAGAAACGAATAGTAAAAACCTTATGTAGAACTTAAAGTCCATATAAATCCTTAAATAAGTTCACCGAGCATCTTGACGCCTCATATTGGCATCTCAAAACTGTTATGATGTTTTACAAATATAACGATTGGATAGTGGCATATCAAAAACTTTTGTAAAGCCTTGTTGTAGTGCAACAAATCTAAATGCAGCTATACAGACAAGGATTTTTAATGATCAACTGAGTGCTGTTGTACAGCTAACAGCTTTTTGATGAAATGCACGTGACTTGTTGTAATGCGTATGGCTGTATATAAATTCATTTTACTGTATTTGTAAAGTAAAACCATTTGTTTATCGGCCATTTTGGAAACGAACGTATATAACTTACACCAGTTACTGAAACTGGTTATGTTAATAACGCCCAATCCATAGAATCACAATAAATGGCCTTGTTAATTGAGTGACATTGAAGTATATACTCGAATTAAACTATGTTAATGGTAATGAATGTAATGTACAACAAACATTTCAATATTGACAATTTGAATTCTCAATTGAAAACTTTAGTAACTTGCTTTGGAAATTGTACTTATCTAGAACCTGATTTAAATAATATTATGAAGAAAAGATTAACATTAAAGAAAAAAATAGCAACAAAAATTAATTTATGTATTGATAAAAATGATTATGATACCGATTATTTACACATTACCAAAAAAAGCAATAACACTATAATCAGCTCAATCAAAAGTAATGATACTAAAAGCTGCTCATTAAAGCCAGGTTCAGTTCCTTACTTGTCCATTATTAAAAACAATTCTAGCTCCATCTTGCCAAAACGTGGTACTATTCCCTTTTATTTCAATAAAATTAAAACACATAAATCGAGCATGCTTTTGTCTTCTCAACATAATTTGTGTAATCATAATGTTAGTCACTGTCAGCTATTAAATTCAGAGTCAATTACAATACCTAAGAAAGGAACAAAAACATATTACTTCACACATCAAAGTGGTAATAATTTAGAATCGAATAAGTTTTTTCTCTAAAAAAAGTAAACATTCCCTGAAAGTGCTACATCTAAATATCCAGGGTAGTAGTTCTAAATTAAGTCAAATAGAAGTACTTATGAACGCACTACAATATGATGAATTGAGGAGTGTCTGTTCAAAAGGTCATAATTCCATGATAAACAAATTTTACAAGAAACAACAAAAAGTATTTTAATTTTTTATTGAAATATAATGGTAATTGTTATTATTGTATTAAACGCAAATTAGACTTTTTGATATACATGTTCATTTTAATTTTAGTTTTTTACTGTATTTCTTTTTTTATAAATAATTTTCATTTGGAAATACGACTTTATGATCGGAATTACCAAAAAGAAGTCTTTTTGGTCAGAATATTCCAGAAATAAGTCTTTTTGATCAGAATATTCCAGAAATACGACCTTTTATAGAACAGTCTTTTCGCTTCTTTGTTCTAGTTCCCATATTTACTGTATGTACAATTCCATAACCTTCATCCATTTAAAAAAAAATAAGCGATTTAACTCTGTATTTTCAAATAATACACCCAAAACAAAAAAATCTTAATGTTAAAATGTTCCACATACCAATAAACTTCTACTAAATCTCATTTATTTTTCTTTCACAGTTGACAATCAATAAAGCAATGGCTATTTAGAGTATACATACATCCAAAACATCGATTTTATAAATCGAACAAACTCGATTTTCGGCAGGCAATAATGTATGGCAAGATTTAATTACCTTTTGAACAAAATTGTTTCATAAAACATATTTTTGTTTGAGAAATAAGACTTTTTGATCGAAATATGTTTTATACACAGAAATAAGCCCATTTTGGTCGGAATGTCAAAGTTAAAGATTTATTTTATATTGGAAATACGTGTTTTTCGATCAGAATTTTATCAAATATGGATAGGATATATGTAACAGTTTAGGGAAAAAAAATAAAAAACAATTTCTTTCTACAGGGAAATATGACCTTTTGAACAGACACTCCTCAATTATGTTTTAGTGAAACCTTTCTAAAAAATGTATATGTTAATACTCTACAGATTCCAGGGTACCAATTAGCTGTATACTTTTCTCGAAACAAGTCAAGAGGGGGAGTATGTATATATATTAAATGTGGTATTAACTACAAAAAACTTGATTGTGTAAATACTTTAACTATGGAACTAAATTTTGAATGTTGCGGTGTTCTACTTCAAGAGTTGAATCTTGTGGTCATATGTATTTGCCGAATACCTAATTCAAACTTCATTTGTTTATAAAAACACTTGAGTTACTTTTACATAGAGTAACACTTAGATCTAGTTCTGCGAAGAGAAAAATAGTTATAGGAGTGATTTCAATATAAATACCCTAGAAAATGATACGAAGAGTTAAATATTAAAAATCTACTGTCGAAATTTAATTTCAAATTAACAATTCATGAACCTACAACAATTACTTCAAAGTCACAAACGTGTATAGATAATATTTTAACAAATCTAAAATCATTTAATTCAACGGTTGAGCACTTTGGAATCTCTGACCATTCAGCCCAAATTATAGAAATACCCTGCAGTAAAGGTTTTGAAGTAAAATATTGGTATATTTATAAAAGGAATTTTGAAAAGTATGTAGATTAATTTCTACATCATATTTTAAAATTAAGCTTTGCTGAAGTGTATCTTCATAATGATGTTAACAAAGCATATGAATCATTCATAAAACTTTATGAAATGGTTTTCAATTTGTGTATTCCTAGAAAGGATAAAAATTACCCATAAGAGATTTGCAAATTGGCAAAGTAAAGGCATACGATACGTATAGCGTGTAAAAATAAAAGAGCAGTATAGAACAGAATTATAAAAAATGGCAAAAATACACATCTTATTTCATATTATAAAAAATAATGTAAAATATTAAAATCTGTTACTCGTCTTGCAAAAAAGAAATCAAACATCAAATATATTGAACAGAGCACTAACAAAGCCAGATCTACTTGGAACTTCATAAAACGGCAAACTACGTCTGTGAATGATTATGAAAAATACTATCGAAAATATTAAAGTAAATAATAACATTATTAAGGACCCTAAAACTATAGCTGATACTTTTAATAACTATTTTATCTCAAACAGTTCACGAAATTATAAAAAGGGAAACTTTAAGCCATCACCCGTACCAAATTGTAAAAGCATTTACTTAAAACCTGTGAATGCTGAAGAGTTAATGAATATTGTAAAAAGGATTAAAAACAAAATGAGCTGCGGTCATGACAGCATACCTATGTATCTTAATAAAAAGTAAATTTCAGTTATAATTGAACCTCTTATCTATGTTATCAATTTAATGCTAGAAACAGGAACTTTTCCAGATAAACTAAAAAAAGCCAAAATTAAACCATTATTCAAAAATTGTTTAAAAGCAAACGTTGGTGATTATAGACCAATAGCATTACTTCCTTCTTTTTCAAAAATATTTAAGAAAGTTATTCATACAGGGCTTTACAACTTTTTCATTTCTAATGGGCTACTAAATATAAATCAATTCGGATTTCAAAAGAAAAAATCTACAGTTTTAGCAATATTTAATATTCTCAAGATGGTATGGAAATCTATCAACAATAAAACTGCATGCATCGGCCTATTAATTGATATGTCGAAAGCTTTCGACTGTGTAATACATGATTTAATCTTGACTTAACTTGAAAATTTAGGCGTACGTGGTATTGCATTAAAACTATTTGAAAGTTACCTAAAAAATAGAGAACAATATACAGTGTTTGACATTTTCAATAACGCCAATAAAACTTTTGAGGAAGTGTCATCTAAATCTGGTAAAGTAATTCTCGGAGTACCTCAAGGTAGCGTTCTTGGCCCTCTTCTTTTCTTAGTGTATATTAACGAGTGTTCTTTGTATTAAGGTCGATTTTCGGTTGCGTGGTCTTAGTGCAAGTAAACAACATCTGTCTTCAATGATTTTTATTTTGCTACTACTTAGCTACGGGCATACAGACCTTTCATATAGTCAAACATTACGACGGGCGTGCGGAGGGCGCGCAGTAACTATAGATACATAAATATGAACATCTGTATGTGGTTCCTATGAAGTTGCGTCTATATTAAATCTAGATATTGCTTTTAAACATCAACATACCGCCCACCAAAGGACTAGTAGGAGTCCTTTCAAATCAAAAAGTTACAGAACATTCGATTAATAGTCTAGAAAATACACGTTATTAAATTCAAATCTACCACAACATACTTAAATTTCGCTATAAGAAACTAAATAATTTCTAAACTAAAGAATGCATGAACTAAATTTATAAATTTGATATTTATCTTTATAACCAAGATGGTTCTTTAAAAAAACAATACTGATAATTATAATAGATAAGCAACATTAATCAGTTTCAATGGGCAAAGCACATAGCTTAGTGCCACATCTCTTGGTTATAGTATCACCGCTCTTGACACTATAAACTCTAGTAAAGCCGTCTGGCCCGGGATGCTTATCAGTTATGCGTCCAATGGCCCACTTGCCAGGAGGAAGATTTTCTTGCTTAATGAGAACAATATCTCCCTTTTTAAATTCTTCTTCTCTTTTAAGCCATTTAGGTCTTTGTTGGAGCCGAGACAAATATTCTGTTTGCCAACGGCACCAAAAATCATTAAGCAACTTTTGACCATGTTGCCATCGTGTCAAGTGTCCAATTTTGACATCCTTCAGATTTGGACTTGGTATGGAGATAGGTGCTTCGCCAATTAAAAAATGCCCAGGTGTAAGTGGTTCAGTTTTCTCATCAGAGAGATCAATGGGGCACAATGGACGTGAATTTAGACAGGCTTCGATGCTGCAGAGCACTGTCGTCATCACCTCAAATGTCAGGTGAGTGGTCAAGATTCTTTTTAGGTGGTGCTTTACTGATTTCACTCCGGCCTCCCATAGTCTTCCAAAGTTTGGTGAGTATGCCGGAATGAAGTGCCACTGTGTGCCATCGTTTGCCAACATGTCAGCGATCTCTGCATCAAATTGTAAGCATGCTGCTTTCCAGGCGTCTGTGAGCTCTTTGTTGGCACCAATAAAGTTTATGCCCTGGTCGCTATACAGATGAGCACATCTGCCTCTTCGAGTGCAAAATCTTTTAAAAGCACCAATAAATGCTTCCGAGGTCATATCTCCGACCAACTCGAAGTGGATTGCCTTGGTTGACATACAAATGAAAATCGCAATGTATGCTTTATGTGTTTTACCCCCTGTGCCCTTACTCATTAAGATCTGAAATGGGCCAGCAAAATCTACTCCTGCGTTTATGAATGGACGTGCTGGTGTTACACGTACCGTTGGCAAGTCACCCATTACTTGTGTCCTTACCTTTGCGTTATGTTTAGCGTATATCAGGCATCGATGAATATGTCTCTTGACCAAACTTTTTGCCTTAAGAATCCACCATTTGGATCGTAAATGGCATAACATCAACTGCATCCCTCCGTGTAAAGTTCTTATATGTGCTTCAGCTACAATAAGTGGTGTCAGTTGATTGTTTTTGCCAAGAATTAATAGGTGTTTGCTATCATCTTCTAACTTAGCGTGTCTTAGTCTTCCGCCCACCCTGAGAGTTCCCTTTTCATCCAAATATGGATCTAATGATTTCAGTTTGCTTGTCCTTTTCACTTGTTTAGATCGTTTTTAAGAATTTGTCTCTTCTTCAAATTCTTCTTTTTATACATTTGTTATGCTAATATTCAACGCTTCTTCCAACTCTTCTGTCTGAATGTTTTAATCTATGTTTTCTTTCTTATTCTTTATCTTGTAATTCAAAAATCTTTTGCAGTACGTGATTGCTCTCAATAATTCTGTTAGTGTTTTAAATTCTTCAAACCTTTTAGACAATCCTCTTTTTTTTGTATTTGTTAACGTCAAACATTGTATTGTTGTATTCTTACTTTCTAAATCTGTAAGTGTGACATTCGGTCTTGTAAATTGTATTTCATCTTCAGTTAACCATTCTGGTCCTTTCCACCAAAGATCACACTTTTTTAAATCTTTTACAAGCATTCGTCTAGACGCTACATCTGCAGGGTTGTCAGGCGATTGAACATGATACCACTGATTACTGTTTACATTGGATGTGATTTCGACGACGCGATTGGCGACAAACGTCTTCCACCTTCCGGGTTCTCCAAATAACCATGATATGACTATGCATGAATCAGTCCAGGCGAAAACTTGTGAAGGTGGTATTTTCATCGCTTGTGCAACTTGTTTTAGTAATCTTGAGACTAGCAAAGCTCCACAAAGCTCTAAACGCGGTAAGGAGACAGTCTTGAGAGGAGCTACTCTTGTTCTAGCGGCAATCAGAGATGTCTTGTATGAGCCATCTTGGTTTTCTACACGACAGTAAACTACTGCAGCGTAGGCTTTTATAGAGGCGTCACTGAAGCCATGGATTTGTATCGTACTTTTGTTTGCCTTAAATGCTCCTATCCATCTGTCAATGCGGATTTCATTTACGCCTTCGAGGTCAGAGCGTATTTTCACCCATTCATCTTTTAGGTAACTGTTGAGGGTTTCATCCCAACAAATTTTTTCACTCCATAGTTTTTGGATCAGAATCTTCGCCAATACAAAACAAGGTGCAATCCATCCCAGCGGGTCAAATAACTTCTGTATATCTGAGAGGATGCTCCGCTTTGTAATCATGTCATTGATCGGTGGTAAATTTAGGTTGTATTCAAATTGGTCATTGCCTAAATTCCACTGTATGCCTAGGGCTTTGATGATTCCATTCATATTTAATTCTAAGTGTGCATTCGTTGATCTCAAGCTTGGCTCTATAGATTGCATAAATTCAGCGTTATTCGAAGCCCATTTTTTTTAGTTCGAAGCCACCACAACGTAATAATTCTTTTAGCTCTTGGCTGACTCGAATCGCGTCTGAAACACTGTCAAAACTTGACATGCAGTCGTCAACGTAGAAGTCTTCGTTTAATATTCTAGAAGCTTCAGGATAACGCTCACCTTCGTCAACAGCCAGTTGCTTGAGTGTCTTAACCGCAAGATACGGTGCTGAAGCTGTCCCGAAGGTAACAGTCAGAAGTCTGTAGTCCTTTAGGTCATGCGATGGATCACTTCTCTATACTATTCTTTGATAGTCAGTGTCTTCTGGGTGTACCAGTACCATCAGGTACATCTTAAATATGTCCGACATGAAACAAATAGCGTGACTACGCCATCTCATAATCAGGTTCCTAAGGTCATCTTGTAATACCGGTCCTGGTAAAAGTTCGTCGTTAAGCGAGACTCCGTTGGAACCCTTGCTCGAGGCGTCAAATACAACACGTGTTTTCGTTGTCTCCTTGTCCTGACGGATCACAGCGTGATGAGGTAAGTACACTGATCTTTTTTCTATTTCTTTTACAGGTACTTCTTCTAAATAGCCTAGCTTTTTGTACTCTTCTATCACCTTTATGTAATCATCTTTTAGTTCTAGGTTTCTGGCGAATCTTCTTTCCAGTTGCATGAATCTCTTTATCGCAATCTCTCTGGTATTTCCAGTGGCGTGCCTAGGGCTTCAGATTGGGGCAAGCCACGAAACCTGAAGTTCCTAATCTTGCTACCTAGGTACAATGTTGGTGCCCATTTGTGACACTAGCCACATTTTTTACTCAAATCGTCATAGGCCTCGCTTTTTGTAAATTTCGCTTAACTTTTATTTAAACTCAAAATTGCAGAGAAAGATTTTCATAAATTGCGCGAGGGCACTTTTTTGAGCTCCTGGATTGAATTGAATGAAATTTCATTTCAATTTATTATCCTATTTCGATGAAAACTATAAATACAACTAAGTACAAAATTACAACAAAATGCGATGCGCCGGCCGTCCGAACTCAGCTTATTCCAATGATGTATAAAGTTGCTTATTCTCGCAGAGTGGAGATTCGTAATATTACGCATGCATTTATTATCCTATTTCGATAAAAACGATAAATACAACTGGAAAATTACTACAAAATGCGAAAATGGGCATTTTGCGCGGGAATCACAGTCGATATGTAGGCCTCTACACTTAATTTTTAAATTATTACTTAATTATTAGAATGGAAGCAACCAACAATCCAAAGAGTTTTTTACATAGACCTATTATAATTAATGCCCTAGATGACTTTTAATAGTTTGCGAAATACATAAATCATGTGTGATGTTCAAAGAATTTATTTACCTCTGCCTTTCGTATGCCAATCATCAACACGTTTAAGTACACATTTGTTTGCAACACATCACATGCTCAACACATCTTAGTTCGTCACAGAGACCAATAAAGCGACGAACTGAACTCGGAACACATTTTTTATCACAAATTACGAAAACACTTGTTATTTAAAAACAATCCCTCAAATAAAGTGAAGTGTGACAATAACAAAGAATAAAAAATGGCTGGCTGCTGCCTGTGGCTGCTGCATAGCACAATCGCGTATTAACGCTCGCCTCTGATTGGTTCGCCCGAGCTCGAGCTGTCGTCGGTCGCCTCTGATTGGTTCGCCCGCGTTCAAGTTGCACGTGAATCGGTAGAAATAAAGCCTGATTTGGAGAAGGCCTTACTTGCGAACTTCATAACGCAAGCTGGCTTTGACGAAGAGTATGAATTTCTCATAGAATCTATACATACTTACGCAGTATTATGTTTATAGAGTAGCAATTTTGTTAAAGTTAGAAGAGAGCGGATATACTTTAAATCCGAAGCCCGGTTGCAAGCCAACTTGTGCGAGAGAGATGTAAAGCGTCGCACGATTTACAAGCAGCTTTATGCGATTTGTTTGGTGATTATTGATAATTTTAATGCTGATGAAAGAAAATTAACAATAGTAAAAAATATTAAGTGATTTTAATAATTGCGTTTTACCAGTAGTGATATTGAGTTTTTGTTAGGGCAAGCCGGGCTTTTCGGCTTGTATGAAGGTACCGCCACTGGGTATTTCCATTAGGTGATATTGGTTTGTCTACCTTAAATGGTAGTTTTACTACATATCTTCCCTTCTCGTTTCTACTATGTGTCTTTTCATAGATTTCTTCGCACAGCTGCTCGTCTCTTGTTAGATTTCTCTTATTTTTTTTTTTTTTTTTTTTTATAAAAGAGGGAGGCAAACGAGCAGGCGGGTCACCTGATGGAGAGTAATCACCGCCGCCCATGGACACCCGCAAAACCAGAGGAATCGCAGACGCGTTGACACTTTATTTTATTATCAACTTCTATCTCCCACAATGTTTTCAGTAAATCTTCTAATTCTGTATTTTGTGTCATGACAACAAAGGACTTTTCACGTGTGTTTAGCTTCAGATTAATTCCGCCCATTACGATCCATCCCAGGTTGGTTCTCTGAGCACAAGGTGTACCTGGTGGACCCTTGATCAGTCCTTGTTGAAATATTTTTGAGTATTCATCTACTCCCAATAGCAAATCCATGGTTCCAGATACATAAAAATTTGGATCTGCTAGGTTGAGACTCTTTAGATGTGGCCATTTATTCACCAGCTTCGTATTTGAAGGTAAGTTTGTGGTTAAATGCTTTGACATCACGTAGGCTTGTATAGGTAACTTAAAATCAGGTTCCCATCGTGAAAAGACCTTCATGGATTCCATTCCGGTGACGATTAGATTTACTTGGTTGCGTTCTAACTTGAGTGCTTGAGCAGCCTTTTCACTAATAAAACATGCTTGTGACCCTGAGTCGATGAGCGCCTTAAGTACAGTAGTGTGTCCATGTTCTCCTCGTATTATAACTACTGCAGTTGCTAATAAACAGATTTTACGCCCATCTTCATTTAGAGACGCCATTGTAGTATGTACTGATTTCTCTTCTGCTGTCGGCAGTGTTGATGACGTCGGTTGCATTGGTTCTAAAGATGAGGCCGACGCATCTGCTTTCTGTTGATGAAGAAGTGAATGGTGGCGTCTTTTACATATACGGCAGGACATTGGCACACGACATCTAAACGCCGAATGCCCTGGGGTCAGGCAATTGAAGCAGAGTTTGTTACTTTGAACATATTGACTTCGTTCAGAAGGTTGCATCTTCGAAAAAACTTTACAACGGCATAGGGTGTGATTATCTTTACACATTAAGCAGCATTTCTCCAACGGAGATACATTAGACACATGGAAAACTCGTTCTCTTGCAGATCTGTCTTTAGCAGCTACTGGTGGTGTAACAAGCTCTAAGGTTTGGAACTTAGATCCTAGAAACTTCTTTAAGTCTTCCCACTTAGATAACTCTTCTTTATTTTCAGTGTAGGCGTGTTGCTCCCACTCTTTGTGTGACTCTGAGTCCAGCTTCTGTACAACCAGAAATATTATTATTGGATCCCAAGAGTTTATAGGCACGTCAGGATTCTGCAGGCTGTTCATAATTTTATTGGTAGTATCCAATAAACACTTCAACTGTGATGCTGTTTGTGCAGTACATTTCGTTTGTGCGAACAGCCTTTTTAGTAACGAGTTTACAATTAAACGTTTATTGCCAAACCGTTTTTTTAATGTGCCCCATGCTTGTTTATAATTTGTGTCTGTTATTTGTGTGTGCTTTAACAGTGCTGCTGCTTCACCAATGATACTTGTTTTCAGATAGTGGAGCTTCTGAACGTTGGTAAGTGACGCATTGTCGTGAACTAAGGATACATACAGATCTTTATACGTAGGCCACTCTTCATAGTTTCCGGAGAATGCAGGCAATTGAATACGTGGAAGTTTCACTTGTGTAAGCCCCTGTACATCCATTGTAGTCGGCGACTTTGATGCCGAAGACGATTGAGGTTCTAAGTCTTTGAGGTCTGAGAGCATGGACAAGTATATATCTTCGTGAGCGTAGTACTCTTCGTTCAAGAAATACGGTAGAACGCCTCGTTGTTCCCGCGGTGTAATTTTCACTAATTCGTGATGCGCTTTCTTAAAAGTTGCCCAGTATTCTTCAATGCACTGAATCCTAGTCTGCACGTAACCTTTGGTTAATCTTTGTTTTGGACACTTCTTTAAATTTATTTGAGTTTTTTTTTAATAATTGAGCTGTATCTTCCAAAACATTGGCTATTTGATCCGCAGAAGCCATTGTTCGTCACTTTACACTACACTTGCAGTAAAATGTAATCACGCAACGTTAATCTTTCCAAAGCCAATTAGTTTTTAAATAAAGTAAAACGATGTTTTAACGTAACTCATTCAATAACTACTTGTTTACGCATTAAAATTGGCTCGAACACTCGTTATCTATTGAATCGTCGGGTTCTATTGTTCTCGCGGGCCGCGCGGCGCTCGATGCACTCAGGTAAAACAGATAAGCGATCCGGCTCGTTATAGACCATATGTTCTTTGTATTAAGGTCGATTTTCGGTTGCGTGGTCTTAGTGCAAGTAAACAACATCTGTCTTCAATGATTTTTATTTTGCTACTACTTAGCTACGGGCATACAGACCTTTCATATAGTCAAACATTACGACGGGCGTGCGGAGGGCGCGCAGTAACTATAGATACATAGATATGAACATCTGTATGTGGTTCCTATGAAGTTGCGTCTATATTAAATCTAGATATTGCTTTTAAACATCAACAACGAGCTTCCAGCAGTACTAAGTCATTTATGTGTTATGTTTGCAGATGATGCCACAATTTTTATTTCAGATGATAGTAAGAACATAACTGTTTTTGAAAATGTAATTAACAAAACGTTAAAACATTTGGTCGACTGGCTTAAAACTTTGAATCTTAAAATAAATATGAATAAGACTAAATTTGTACAATTTCGTAATAACAAGACAAACTCATTTAAATTAAACATTAAGGATTATGAGTCTAACTCGAAAATAGAAGAAGTTAACGAAAGCAACTTTCTTGGTGTTTCGATAGACTCAAATTTAAATTGGAAATATCATATTTATAACATAAATAGAAAGATTTCTAGTTATAGCTATGCATTATCTATTCTGGCAGAAATTCCTCACTTGAAATTGTGCGAACTGCTTATTTTGGTAATGTGTATCCTCTCCTAACGTATGGGATTACTAGCGGCCGCTCGCGGTTTCACCCGCGTGGTTCCCGTTCCCGTGGGAATATCGAGATAAAAACTATCCTATGTGTTAATCCAGGTTATAGACAATCTGTATGCCGAATTTCATCCAAATCCATTCAGTAGTTTTTACGTGAAAGAGTAACAAACATCCATCCATACGTTCCCGTTGGAATATCGGGATAAAAAGTATTCTATGTGTTAATCCAGGTTATAAACTATCTGTATGCCGAATTTCATCCAAATTCATTCAGTAGTTTTTACGTGAAAGAGTAACAAATATCCATTCTTACAAACTTTCGCGTTTATAATATTAGCAGGATTTATTGGGGTAGTTCTGTTAATTCACATAGTACTTTCATACTAGAAAAGAAATGTATACGCATAATTTACAACATGTATTATGATGATACCCTTAGAAATGTATTTAGAGAAAAGAAATTACTTACTCTTACTGATATCTATATTCTAGAAATTTGTGTATTCATTAAAACAACATAGACTTGTTTAACTGTAAATCTCTCCGTAACCAACGTCTTAAGTATAGATATAATGGCAGGATGGCAGAAAATTTCTCCCGCTTGGCGGCGCTGCTGTCGATGGAGACCTGTCAAACGTTGTTTACTTTCGCGCTACATGTGGGATTTTCATGTTAGTGGATTTTTTTATATTTTAACTAAAAATGGTTGAAAAATATGGAAGCTGCACAGTAAATGATTTAAAGGATGAGTTGAAAAAAAGAAAAGCAAAATATGTTGGAAGAAAAGAAGCTCTAATCGAGCGGTAAGCTATGAAGGTTTCTATTCTAGTTTTCGCGACTATGTACAAACAAATTATAAGAATATTATCAAATTTTTACAATGAACTCATCCTATTATTTTACAATAATCTTATTTCTGATAATATTAATACTTGGCGCTTTAGAAGTCCGACTATAAGCCGATTTTTACATCTAATTTTGTGCTGTTTGTAATGGTTATTTGTATTGAAAAGTAACATTTCTCATTTGTTATTTTTAGATTGGCTGCCTATGATAGAAATAACAATTTTATGGACGTCAATGATCACATCACCATAGATGAAAATGAAATAGTTGGTTTGGTTTGGCCCTGCGATGAGTTATTTGAAAGTGTACAAGAGTTTACCGTCGTGCCACAGCTGGATATAGTCCATTTAAATCAATATTTTCTCCAAGCATACAAAGAGCACGAAGGAATGTCCATGTATCAGGCAGTTCACAGAAAAGGTTACAACATGATGAAGGAAGAGTTTTTGCTGGCATTAGTAGTGTCCAACAATAAAGAACATTGTTTTTTTCGAGCACAAGTTAATAGTGAGATGACCAAGAGCTTGACATATTTTGTTAAGTTAGCCATTAACCGAGAAGGCCACATTGTCGAAGGCTCTTGCGAATGTATTGCTGGAAAAGGTACCCAAGCAGTCTGTAAACATGTTGTCACAGTTTCTTATGCAATATTGTACTTTAGGGAGCATGGAACTTGGCGTATAAGGAAAACATGCACTGATAAAAAACAAACTTGGCACATGCCTAAGAGAAGCAAAATGGATATATCGTCAAAAAAAGCTGAACAACTAAATCTCACAGTGCCTGTGTACAATGTAAAAAAAAGGAAATATTCAATAACATGTGCTATGATCCTCGACCAACTGAATATCGCAATACTTTGTCATTTAATGATAATGTAAGAAATGCTGTAGTGAACTATAATAGTACAAAGAATCGAACACTAGCTCTAAGTGGAGCGTTCACAGCTGCCTCTCTTTCTGGTCTCAGCAATGACCATGACTATTTGTCCAGGCCATTGACACATCAATTTATTTGGAATCGTATTCAAGTAAGTATTTTATTTGCAAGAAATATACTCGCTAAATTATCAATAATGAATGTCATCCTTTTGTTATTACTTTAACATATTAACATTTTATTTATTTGGCCTTCCACAAATTTGACTGAAATTTGACTTTGTCTTATTTTTCAGGGCACAAAAGAAACACTCATGGCAATAGAGAAGAAAACAAGAGGTCAGAATAATTGCCCTTTGTGGTTTAAAGAGAGATCTCTGCGCATTACAGCTTGCAATGTGGGAACTATAGTTCATATGACAGAGTTGAGAAACAAAGATTTATTCGCAGACTCAATTATAAATCCCAAAAAATTTAAAACTTTACCCACCGAATGGGGTAAAATCAATGAAAAAAAAGCTATCGCAGAGTACAAAAAGGTAACGACAAATGACGTTGTTCCATGCGGCCTTATTGTTTCACCTGAGCATTGTTTTTTGGGTGCCTCACCTGATGGACTTATATGTAATCTTACAGTTTTGGAGGTGAAGTGTCCATACTCCATACGAGACCAACACATCAGTGCAGAAAACCTTGTCTATTTAGAACTAAAGAACAATATGTTAAGTTTGAAGGAAAATTCTAATTATTATTACCAGGTCCAAACCCAAATCTATGTAACTGGTAGAAAATATTGTGATTTTTGTATTTGGACCACACAAGACTAAAATTATTTCAGTTATCAGGAATAATGATGTTATTTCTAAGTTGATAATACCAAAAACAAAACAATTTTATGAGGAGTATGTGGTTCCGGCTTTAGTTAAAAAGTTTTATTTTTAAACCAATAATATTAATATGAAAATAAACGATAAAATTTAATTAGTTTTTGTTTTAATTTTACCCTACTATTGGATTAGGATATTTTATTTACAATATGGATTTTTAGAAAGATATTGGAAACAAAAACACAAATTCATCAGTTTGTAACATCATTTATTTTTCTTCCATTATATTTGGACGTAGATTGACAAGTATAAAACACACAAAAATTATTCTGCTTGCTAAAGGCACTAAATTTGAAGTAAGAGTGCCCTTGAGAATTTTATATGTTTTACCCAGCCCGATAACTCTTTCAATATGTATCCTATCTGCTGAAGTTTTTTTAGAACTCTCCAGTTGATCAGGTTCTAGCTGCCCAGCTTTCTTTTTTAGAAACTCAGGCATATTAACCTTCACATCTTTGGGTGCCAGAAGATCTTGAATTTGGAATCCTTTATCTGCTAGTACAATATCATTTTTTGTAAGTAAATTACTCAAACCACACTTTTCAAATATTGCTCTGTCACTTGTTGCACCTCCATATGCATCTGATACAAATGTTACTGTTCCAATACTTGACATTCCTATTAAAACCTTTACTGTATTACTGGACTTGTAAGTTGAGTAAGTTTGTTGTTGGGAAACTGGATTCTTAGATTGGTCAATTTTTATCTCGGTGCAGTCTATTATCACAGTGCTGGAGCATTTCTGACCCTTAACTTTCATATTTTCTTTAGCAACTTGCAAAGGAATCCAAATTTTTAGTTCCTTATATTGAGAAAATAAAAAGTTTATCCATGTTACAAATATTCGACTTACTGAAGATTCACTGATATCAAATCTAAAAGCTAATTCTTTGTTTGGCATATTGCGCCTTAATTTAATTACTGTCAGGAAAAATTCATTTACAGGTGACAATGTGAAAACATGTTTTCTTTTAGCAGGGTCTGGATGGAAGTACATAAGGTGGTTCACAGCTGGTCCTAGCATAGAAAACACTAACCAAAAGTGGTCATAATTGTCAAAGCCTGTGTAATATTTAAGTTCTGCCTGTTTATCGGCAGATTGTAATAGCAAAATATTAAATCCATTGGTTATCTTGCTTACATTCATAGTGTTAGTAGACACATCACATGTAACTTTATCATTACTTCCACATTGTGTAGAAACATCTTTCGTAGAACACTCTAATGTCACCTCATTTACTGATATTTCTATATCAGAATATGCTTCTGGTTGCAAGTAATTTTTCAGAGTCGGTATGTGTTGATGTATGTGGAGGTAAAACATTATTTAGGTGCAATCTTCTTTTTGCTCGCTCTGCTCTTTTGATAACAGACTCTGTTGGTGGCTTAGTCCATGCGAACTGACTTGGTACAGCATGTCTTTTCAATCTTGGTGTAGCTGCAAAATAAAAAATTACATTTAGTACATGCACTATATACACCTGAGCAACAAGAACTTTGCCAGATAGCTTTTGTTGTAAACTTACATCAGTTAAGCAAGGTACTTACGGTTTTCACTAAAAGAGTCTTTTGGCATCTCATAGTCAGACTCCAAGAAATGATTTTTACACACCCTAGAATACAGTGTGGGTTTAAATTTATCTCGGCGTATTCTTGCTAGCCACAGCTTTTTTTTACTAACATCAGTAGGGAAACGATGTCCGGTTGTTCTAGAAGAACACTGAGGTACTACACAAAATGAAGGCATCGTTTATAGTAAAATTAGCTTCCAATCTCCAAACATTGATAGAGCAAACAACAGTCCATCCACAGTTTATTTTGAGGTTAGACAAGACAAGAGGTCTACATCTACACTAGCGCCAACTGGTGACGATTTGTGAAACAGTCAAATTATCTGTCAAATTATCCTGCCATTTAAATTTACCAATTGTCAATAACAATGTTTATGATAACAGTACTTTCATACATGGTATTAAAGTGTATAATCATTTACCTACTAATTTAAAGGCATTGAATGGTCATATATTTAAATTAAAGTTAAAAACTTGGTTATTTAATAATGTTTTCTATACACTAAATGAGTACTTTAGTTTCAAGACTAATTAGTTGTTAAATTCACACCGAACTTTGTAAATATTAATGTTAATAATATTTATTTGTGTACATTGCATGCCTGATCATGGGCAAACTGTTGATACTATATATTTTTTTTAAGAACTTGTTACACAGTTTAAGCAATAAAGGAATTCTATTCTATTCTATATCTAGGTACTTATTTTTTTTTGTTAACAGCACCATAATCATTTCTCAGTTTCAGTTTTTGCAATAATGTAGGGTTTATTAAGTTCTAACTGTGAACACTTAAATAGCTCGCCTAATGTTTTTGTAATGCTATTAACATCTTCATCTTCAATTCGGTTTTAGAGCAGACAGATCGACTGACGATGCAGTACATCAGCTAACTGACTACATTGTAAGGCGACTGGACTCACAAAAAAAGTGCTTAGTCATATTCCTTGATCTCGCAAAAGCATTTGACACGATTTCAATATCTATACTTCTAAAGAAGTTATGTGAACTTGGTATAAGGGGTGTTCCACATAACCTCATCAAAGATTATCTTTCTAATCGGACATAACGTGTAATAATAGATGACACTATGAGTGACGAATTGACTGTTGAATATGGTGTTCCTCAAGGGAGCATAATAGGACCCTTGCTATTTCTCGCATACATTAACGACTTATGCCTCCTTCCCCTTTCTAAAAGCGGAAAAATAATATCTTACGCCGACGACACAGCTCTGCTCTTCAGTGCGGACACTTGGAGTGAGGCGTACGAACTAGCTCAATCTGGATTTAATACAGTCACTCAGTGGCTTAGAAGTAACTTACTGACACTTAACATAGATAAAACAAAATATATGACTTTTTCCTATAATTCACTATCCCAACCTATCCCAAACTCACATTCCATAACAGCCCATCTGTGCAAGGACTCGCCTGACACTTGCTTCTGCCCTAAGCTCAGCAGCACTGACAATATTAAATACCTAGCGGTAATAATTGATAAGTATTTAAAATTTAAACCACATATTGAAGCACTTACATCTAGAGTTAGAAAGTTAATCTATGTCTTTAAAAATCTTCGTCACATTGCATGTGCTAGTCTACTAAAATCAATATATCTAACACTTTGTCAGTCATTATTTGTATACTGTATTACATCATGGGGCGGTGCACACAAAACTATTATGATAAACTTAGAAAGAGCACAGAGAGCAGTTCTAAAAGTCAGCACTTTCCGACCAATACGCTTTACGACGGCAGAGCTCCTTACTAAATGCGATGTCCTATCTGTACGCCAGCTGTTTATTTTACTAACAATTACTAAAAAGCACTCAATAATGCTCTATGACCCTGCGCTCGAAACCAGCCGAAGACGTGCAGATATTGTATGCTCTACTGAACCATTTAGAAGATCAAACTCTCACAGATTCTTCTGTCACCTGGGTAATTTTTTGTATAACAGAATAAACTTGTCTCTATGTATTTACTCCATGACCAAAGTAAAATGTAAAAAAACCGTACAAGAGTGGTTAAAAGGTAAAACATATGATGACACAGAGAACTTACTATTAGTTATTACGTAATCGTGAACACCGAGTGATAAAAATGTTGATTAAGTAGAGCAATATTTAATAATATAATTGTACTTTCTATTTCCGTATATTTTATAGTTTAGCTAATGTGTAAATGATTTATTGTCTAAAAAGCACTAACCTAGTTTTATGCATAGATACCTAATACACAGGCAATATTGTTTGCTTAGCTTAGGTATTACATATTATTATAATATACACTAACCCTAATTTCTTAACATAAGTCTTTTGTATATAAGCTAAGTTTTTATACAGCAATAAATAAAAAAATAATCTTATTATCAAATATTGCTAGCTTAGCGCTTCTGTAATGCGATAAGCAACTTCATTGACCATAACAATGCTTCCTTAATGAAATTGTTCCCTTTCTTGACTACAGCTACTTGCAGAATTTCTAAGAGCGGAGGATTCGTGTCCTTTGTGAGGGTAGTTCCTCCGCGGTCTACAAAGTCAATGCCGGAGTGCTGCAGGGTTCTGTGCTCTCATCTGCTCTATTTCTTTTGCATATTAATGACATGTTGTCTTTGGGCAATATTCATTGTTATGCTGATGACAAAACGGTGCATGAGCGATACTTGGGACATCCTGCGGCCAAAGTAAGCCGATATCGTGGTGAAAAGGCAAGAACTGGTTGCCAAACTAAACCTGGCTCTCGATCGTGTCTCTACGTGGGGATCTGAAAATCTAGTCGAGTTTAATTCCAGCAAAACCCAGGTTAGTTGAACCTCAGCATTCTTGGCATGGACATCGTCCAGAAACTGAACCCAAAATGCTACATGGAAAGTGTTATTTTAACTGCCTCCTATAAGTTGAGTATTCTTAATAAGGCGAGGCGGTTTTTCACTCCCGAGCAGCGCTGTTTGCTGTACAACACTCAGGTGCGATCGAGTATGGAGTATTGTTCCCATCTATGGGACGCGGCTCCGCGAAATACCTCCTCGATGCACTCGATAGACTGCAATGGCGGGCGGTACGCATTATTGGAGATGCTGAGGTTAGGTCAGCCTCTCTTGAAGACCTCCAGCTGCGTAGAGACATTGCTTTTCTCAGTGTCTTCTACCGGAATTACTACGGAGAGTGTTCTGAAGAACTTTTTGATATAATCCCGCCCTCACCTTTCCTCTTCCGCACTACACGTGCTGGTCTTGGGAACCACCATCATACTGTACAGACTATCAGTACTCGTACAAAAAAATCTCTGTAAGACCATTCGGCTTTGGAATTATTTGCCGGCGCATGTGTTTCCCAGCTTCTATAGTCTCGGGTCTTTTAAGCGGGGCGTAAAACGGCATTTATGCAGGCCATCATGAATGGGTGCACTTGTTACCGTGCTTATTTTACGGTAGGGAGCGCTCTCATTATTTTGACTGCATCGGTTGCTTATCATTAGGCAGGATGCGATCACTATGACGAGGCAATATAAAAAACCGATAATGCTAATATAATGCCTCTGTAATGCAATTAAACAACTATTGTGAAACTATTAAGAATCTAAAGCCGTATAATTTGTGCCCAAATAAGCATTACAGTACCCGTATATACGTTTGTAATGCTACTATAGAACAAACTCAAAATGCGAAAACGATACAGAAATGTTTTAAGTCGGCTGTTATACTGCTTTGATTTGATACTAAGGGCTGTTCTTAGTTTACGTTTTTAAAATAAATAACAAAAAATATATTTTTTTGTAGTTTTAGAAAAAATGAGACAATGTTTACCCACACTCGTACATAACCTAATTTTAAAAAGCTAAAAGTACGAAAAATTTAACTTTTGTTCATGGCAGAAGGAGTTATGTTCAGTTTTTCTTTAAAATATATAATAATATTATTACAAGTGTTTAATTGGTATCATATACTTAATATTTTAGGTAATTTAAACAAGTTTGCTTCATAGTTTAGTACAAAAATCAGTTATGTACTGACTTATCTCAGAAAATAAAAGTATAACTTTAACCTCGATTTACTCAAAATTCGAATTTTGTGACTTACTCACCTTCATCCACTCACGTCTTTAATTCCTCTGAAATTCTGTAGAATGACGATTTAGAGAGTTAGAGAGTAACTTACATTATTTGACACGTACAGTGGTGCTCATATAATTAAAAACGATTTATAAAACAAAAAGTTTTTGAACAAATCATGTAATATTTTTTTTGTATTTTTGTCTGAAATTATTATATTTTATTATCAAATATTCACAAATGACCAAAACGAAAGGAAATACAAATAAAATGTGTAAAATAATAATGAATTTATCACAAATATACCTTTTTTCTGAAGAGTAAAAATTATTTTACATCCTACACTCTGTGACGTCATGACGTCAAATCGATATCGAGTCAGCGTTGATTAAGGTGATTAGATCCCTCAATTTCCGAAAATTGTGCATTTTGTAAAGCCTACTTCTCATTAACGGCTGGCCAGATAAAATTGAAAAAAATATATGTGAAACATCTGTTCAACAAGAAACTTCAAGTGTTTTAAACATGACAAAAATGACAAAAAAGGAATTCGTGTTTTTTTCCTTTTTAATTAAATAATTCATTCTGTAAATTTTAATTAGATTCGTCTTTGAGTATCTAATTTATTTTAAAGCAATAACATAAGAAAAATAAAACGAAAAGCAATTAAAAAATAACGATCATTTACAACGCGCGGGCAACAAACGGCCGGCCGGCCGTCTGCTGACCCGCCCGCATCGTCAGCTGGGCGTTAAGTACCTACGTTAGTCTGCAATCATGAGACATTTATTTTCCTTTAATTGAAATGTGCGTAGGTATAAGGTGCAGTTAAGTCCAACGATTATCGATTGCATCAAGTTATGCTATGGCCACATTTAAACTGTAATTATGATAAGTGTTATGTATGAGCGTAATTTCAATTAAATCCTACGTATTACAAAAAAAATCTATCACACATTATGAGAACCTAGTTACAGCTACCTTTTCTTACAAATGAAAGATCAAATGTAGGTAGTTATCTAAGGTACGACCAACGACCGAACGATGACCTTTCATGTCCTCGACAACTAAACAGCCTAAAGCGTTGTGATAAGTATTATGTTGTGTTGTTGTTAGTCAAGCGTTATTTTACTATTCAGTCTTACCTACTTACACTAAATTAAGTTAAATTAATGTATCGCATTAAACGCAACGTTGATACCTAAAATGCTGCGTAATTAATAGGTAGACAGGTGTTAAAGAGCATTCCAGTTTATTACATTGGCGCACAGGAAAGGTGATTCCATCACACTTAACAGGCTTTGGACTGTCAAACTAATGTAATAATAATTAAATAAAAGTGAAAACCAGTGCTAAAATTTCGTAAATAAATTAAAATTGATTAAAGGACGAACTAGAACAACTTTTGTGATGTGACCTTATTAATTATTATTACACTAATTCGGCGTGTTTAAAAGTTCATCACCTATGTATTTACAAGTCTTATTTACATCTTAAAACTAAAAATCTATCTAAACTATCTACAAAATTGTTGCACAAGATTACCTCGTTTTTCAATGCACAAGTACGCACGCTTGCGAACGTGTCTTGCCACTTTAGCTAACGTGTCCCTATCACTTTTTACTAACACAAAAGCCGATTCTATGCGACTTTTCAGTTCGCTTAAGGGTGGATTCGACCAAACTAGAATAAGACTTACTCCGAGATTAGTCTATATAAATTCGGCGTTTAATCTAGGTATAAGACCTTATTCCAGTTTGGTCGAATCCACCCTAAGTCACTTATTTCGTGTCCATATTGACCGTACACAAGGTCTTTAACTCGACCAGAAAAAGAAATCTAGGGGAGTTAGGTCAGGTGACCTTGCAGACCATGCCACTGGTCCTCCGCGTCCAATCCACCTGTCACCGTACTTAGCGTTTAAGTACCGTCGGAACCGCTGTGATTAGTGGGCTGGAGCACCATCATGTTGGAAGAACATCCCCCTCAGCTGCGCCAACGGAACGTCTTCCAACATGGTTTCCACTTGCGTCTCCAAAAGGTCGAGGTACGTGTCCGCGTTCAAACAACCCAAAAACACTGGGCCAAGTACTTGGTCTTCTAAAATACCGGCCCACACGTTGACGCTGAATCGTCGCTGGAAGTGGTCAGGGCGTACCTCATGAGGATTCTCCGTGCTCCAGTAGTGCGAGTTGTGGATGTTAAACATCCCAACTCGTGTGAACGTGGATTCGTCCGTCCACAAAATTTGTCGTCGCTCGAGCTGTGTAATCAGGAGCCACGAGTTGTTGAACTCTCGTAAAATGGTACGAGAGGTTTCCTCATCGCGAAGAATGCGCCACAAACTCTGGCGCCATCTCGATTGCTGGCCATTGGATGCGCTTGGGAGAACTCCAAAATTGCTTCTTCTAAATCAGCTGACACTCTGGATCTGAATCTACCAGTATCAACCGCTGGTGGGTCAAACCGGCCATGTTCCCGGAAACGTTACACAGCATTTAAAATGGTGCGGTGGCTGACGCGCACTCGAACCTCTCTTCGTATAAGCGCATGGCACCACTTACTATCTCGTCACTCTCACGATAGCAAAATAGCATCTCAAGATACTGCTGGTTCGTATACCTAGGCATTTTTACGCACACGCGACGCGAATGCACCAAAATGCATAAGTTGACTGCCGAAAAAATCAAAGTGGCCGTGTGAAGGTCACGTGATTAAGATTGGCACGCACGAGAAAAAGAAAACCATTAGATCCTTGAAGATACGGACATGTCAAAATCGGCCATTTGTTAATAACAAACTCTTTCACATTTTTTTACAAACATATTAATAGGCAAATTTAATAATTAAAGCTATCGTCCAAACTTGCATATTAAGCGAATTTACAATTTGTAAAATTATTAAAGTTATTGGATTAGATCAATAATTTATCTATTAATTTTTATTAGTTAATTTGGTAAACCAAAAAACTTGTACTATAGCCTGACCGCAACCGCTGTACCGCGCCTTAGGTATGCGCGGGTGGTGGGGGGAGTGGGAAGTAAAGAGCATGAACTCACATGAGATTCGTAGTGTCAGACAGATCTTACGATATCGAAGCACAGTTTATTGAAGCTTTATATTTACGAGTATAATTACATCCAATCCGTTTTTGTCCAGTATGATTTTTAGATAAGTACAATTAAAGAACCAATATAAATGAAATAAATCTTTAATTCTTGGAAATATATAATATAAACTTTCTTGGTTTGCTTTTCTTTTCTTAAAATATTCGGCCACTTTAAAAATGACAGTCTTGATGAGATAATGCACGACCCATTTTTAGATATTTTATCTCATGTGCGTCTGACACACTAGTTGCCGCCGTGAGCGATGACGGCTGAATGACATAATGGAGTAACTGTTTCGCCCCCCCGCCTCGCCGCTCGCATACCAAAGGCGCGGTACAGCGGTAGCGGTCAGACTATATCAAGTACATGTTAATAAATCTGGATTGCAATTCAATAGAAAAAGAAAACAAAAACTTAAATTATCCATAACCACAACGCACCCGCAGGTTTAATTGTACACAAAGTAACACACTTGGAATATCAATTCTAAGATTAAAATGTAACTGTATTGACTACAGTTTTATGGGATTTGTTGTATTGGTCATAAATATATCCAAAAATGTTTGCTCGTAAAAGTGTAAAAGGATCATAACTGTTATGTATTGAAACACGAGAGTCTCGCAAACAACTACTTTATTAATATAATACCCGCCCGCACAAGTTATTATAAAGATACCCCCAACATCTTTCCCCTAATAAAAACAATGCAAATATTACAAGACATACTTACTTATATATATAATATTAAAAGAAAACTTAATGAGGTAGGTACAAACATTTTAAAGAAATAATAGACTTTCACAATTTTTTAGTTTTACTTCTAGTGAGAGGTGGAGTATATTCTCCCTGAAACCCAGAGCCTGACGATATTTGATAACTAATATCTTCATCGTCCGATATGTCACAATATTCTTCATCAGTACTTTGTATGTGAGCTGATTCGCTTAAATTATAACTACAGGACGCAGACTCCTCAGGCACTGTTTTAATTAAATGTCGACGATTACGGCGATATATTCCCACCTTGTTCTTTATTACATAGGATCGTGGTGTTGGCGCTTTCGCCACAACAGTACCACGAATTTTATTGATTATTATTTTCTAACATAATGACGTCATCGCCGACATCCAACTCTTTCAATGGTTTACAATGTTTATCATAATACATTTTACTTTTCATTTGTTTTTGCAATAACAATTGATGCTTTTCTTTATCTTTACAATCAATTCTTTTCAATAAATCGGGGTGAACCGGAAGCCTACACTTGAGTCTACGCCCCATCATTAGCTGTGCAGGAGAATCCAAATCATCTCGAGGAGTATTCCTATAGCTTAACAAATTTAAATGAAAATCTGACTTGCTATCTATCGATTTTTTAAGAAGCTTTTTTATAGTTTGCACTGCCCTTTCACTTTTACCATTAGACTGAGCATAGTAGGGGAATGAAGTTAAATGATAAAATCCCCACTCTTTGACAAAAGTTTCAAAAATTACGACATGAATATTGAGGACCATTGTCACTTATTACAACTTCCGGTATTCCATAACGCGCAAAATGTTCTTTCAATACAATTATGACAGAGTTGGATGAAGTGTCCTTAAGTTGCGATACTTCTATAAAACCGGAAAAATAATCCACTAAAATTAAATAATTTTTCTTACCATACTCAAACAGATCAGTACCAATCTTATTCCACGGTAACTCTGGTATTGATACTGGAATCATGGGTTCTTTTGCCGGTTTATTAGAATTCTCCTGACATGTCTTACATTTTCGTACATACATTTTTATGTCTTCACTAATACCGGGCCAAAATAACACTTCACGCGCTCGCCTTTTGCAACGGTCTATTCCCATGTGCCCTTCATGAATAATTCTTAACATTTCAAAGGAGACCTTTCCTCTTCCGATACAACTACGGCCACTCATGTACCTAAGATTCAAAGGTACCAAAATGTAGGAAAAATATCGTAGATTCCAGAAATATATGTATTATATTTTTTATTATAATTGTACCACCTAAAAATATAATTAGAAAGGTTTGACGGCTTGCAACATTAGATTAATTTAACTGGAAAGCAAACTCTCTCGCTGTCGGTTGCGTTTCGTTAACTTACCTAACTGCCAACTAATTATTAGATAAAAGCCTTAGAGTAACTTATTTTTACATAAACATAACCTGTTTTTAGCAAAAACATGATAAATAGCACAGACATAATAGTAACAAAAATAAGTGTTTTTTAACTGTTTCGAATTATTTTGGGCGTTTGATTATTTTGAGAGAGACAAATATGAGTAGACCGACTATACAGCGTGTATCAAGCGGGGCCAGCCTTAATCCAGGGTTTCAAATTAACCCTAGTATCGACCCTTTCTTTATATACCCTAGTAAGATAAGCTCAATTTAATTTGTTTTTGCATTTACAAACAAAGTTAATCTGTCGTTAATTTATAATCAGAACAAGCTAAAGCCATCACTAGCAGGGTCATGAACTCTGTATGATATACTGCCTACAGTGCAACACCTGTTTAAAAAACTGCGTGCCCTAGTCAGCCGCGCCTGCGCCCCCTACCAGGCGCACAGTTTTACAAACAAGAGGTTTTACTGTGACGGCGGCGGGCGGCGAAAATCAAAAACCTTTGACCATGGCGGCACATTTGACACAAACAACCCGCCTGGGTTGTTTGTCGGCAGTCGCTTGGCGGCATTTTTTGTTGGACACTTATGTAGGCAGCTATTTTACTTTCGTGATTTAATAATTTGTATTAAGTAGGTACTTACCTACCTAAGTAATTATTATCAAAGTAATAAAAATATTTTCATTTTACAGTCACATTGTTTCGACTCTAAAGTAGATAGGTACGCTTACCTACGACTAGGTAGGTACCTAGATAAGATTAAAATGACTTATTTTTGAAATAACTCTATACAACTAAAGCGAAGCACTTTGAGGTGTAGTCACAGAATAGATAATCGTACTCGGTACTCTTAAGCTGGCCACTGACGATCAGTTTTACGCGTCAGTCCTGGCGTAAAACTGTAGCGTCACTCGAAATGGTTTTTTTTTACGCCAACAAGATTTCCCCACTCACTGGCCTCACTCTGGCTTGTCAGTTCTCGGCCGGCCGGTACAATCAATTTTTAACTTTATTGTTAAGTCCTAAGGATCAATATTCATTGGAGAAATTCACTCACTCACGTCACGGTCAGTCCATAAAAAAAATTGTCAAGCTAAAAACTGTTTAAAACATTAAAAATACTTAACAAAGTTATCATGTAACAGTAAACAAAACAAATATTGTTACAATTCACTCGGAAATTGGAAACATGCTAACGGATTACATCACGTATTATTGACGTGACAACGTCTTAAATTAGGTTGCGGCTGGGAGTCACTTATGAAAAAGTGTAACGCTCGGTAACGTTACGATGAGTCACCGAATGAGAGAGAGGCCCGCCGAATGCCTTGCGTCTCTCTCCCACTCAACTATGTTTTAAATATAATTCTTTGTTTAAATAAATGTTTTAAATTGTTACTATTATTTCATCCTTCTTCCTACTATACGAATGAATATTCACATTAAAATTATTTTACCACTCAAAGTCGTTGTCACGTAAAACTTTCGCCCGTATACCGACTTTACAGGCAACCAATTTTTTTAGTCGTATTTCGATGTATTTCTTACAACTTATTACCTACTAATCATTAGTCAGAATAATAATTTTCTAATAAACAAAGATTCACTTCTTGCCGCTTGGGGCTTGAGAGGTAAAGCGGAGCACGTGTAGTCCACTGCACTTCACAATAAACAGTTTACAAAAGTGGCTCCAACACAGCAAAACACAAGCACAACACCTCAAAACTCGGGTCCCGCATATTTGGCTGGACCTCCGGACTCGTCCCATGAAAGGATCCAGTCTGCTGGAGACGCAAAACCATTCGTCGAAAGCAATCCGCCGATGGCAAGCGTCGCTGCTAAGCTTCTGGTCTGCCGTCGATGAATCTCTCGCGGTACAGTTCACGAGCACCACGGAGACTGCCTTTAGCTGCTCCGACACAAAGAATAATTTCGTAATACTCCTGATTACTTAGAAATGCCATATTAATTTAATAGGTAGTCGAATCGAAACCAAACAGCAAAAAACTAACTAAAAGTAGGTATGCACTCTGCAAGCTTTCACAAACAACTGCAAAAAAATTGTAGGCAAACATGCAAACAAACCTACCGTACCGTTGGGCGTTGCTATTGTGGGGTGTGCCGCCTACTCCTGGTACTTAGAATTCTGAAAATGTAGTTTGCCCGCTCCCACAAAGGCAGGAATATGCGCGCACTGTCAACTGCGGTCTCATGCGACCGCTTGGGTTTCTAGAAGTTAATACCGCCCATAACCCTAGTAGTTTTTAGGGTTCGAAATTTAGACTACAGTTACGAAAACTAGCAATATTTTTAAATTAGTTAAGTCATTTTTTATCACTGTTCAAATTATTAACATTATTATTTTCTGTTTTTTTAGAGCCGACATAAATGTTACAATGAAAACTCACATGGTGACAGATTTTTTTGTTTTGTTATTTTTACTGCGTGTAAACGGGTGAGATTAGTACAGTACTGAATAAAACCCGTATTCACAAACATTTACTTGTCTAAGCCTAAGAACAATACTGCTTTAGTTATTGTTCAGCAGTGCGATTCTCTAAGTTAAAGCCTTGGTAGTAGCGGCTGCCGCAGCGCTGAGAATTGACTCTGCCTCTTTCATATTCATAGAATCGGAAAGAGACAGCAATCACAGAGTCTAAAATCGCGGTCTAAGCAAAGTAGAAACGCTTTGCAAAGTAAGACATTTCTCAGTGCGTTTCGTATGACCTGACCTGGTGATAGGAACACAGAATAATTGACTAAATAAACGTCTTAATTTTTTTTTATAACTAATAAAAGTTGGTAGTCGTAACTTATGTTCTTAGTGAAAAAAATAACAACACGGAACCCTTTAAACTTTATCAAAAATAAATAGTTGAAAGCGGGTGGAGTCAGCACAATAGGCACAAAAATACTAGGGTCACAGCAGAGGCAAAGGAGGAAGTAACACTAGACAGAGTTCATTACTCCAATCAGCTGATTGATAGTGTTGTCATAATGTCGATAAACTCGTATTATTTTTAAAAGTATGTACTTCCACAATGCCCGAGATATCAAGAAATGTTTTTATGTGTACCAGCTCACTAAAAGTAAGAGATTAGGTACGTGAAATATGGCTGGCCCTGCTTGATACAAGCTGTATATGTGAGTTTATAGAAAAACATATAATTTAAACTAGGTTTGGCACCTATTGATTATCCACTGTGAGATATATAAAATAACTTTATTAATGGCTTCGCGTTTAGCATTAAGCCAATTTCAAGTGGTATATACTTATTTTTAAAGTAAGTAGGTACATTTAATTTTAGTATTTTGTACTGTAGATTGAAACAAAATGGAGTCTCACAACACGTGTTGTTGCTAAAAGAACAAGGGAGAAACTCCAACATTGTGAGTTTAGATCTCAAAAAATATTTTTTGTTCATCCACAAACTGTCACCACCACAAAAAACCAGTATGACAGTTGTCACTGTCATATTTTCGCTCTTTATTTGCACGTTTCGTTTCATTTTTACGATTTCATAAACCATATTATGTATGACTTTTTTATTTTCCAAAAAAATATTAGTTTCGGCGTGTTTTATAGAAAAATGATATCATCAGAGTTATTCTGCATAAGTAAGAGGATATTTTAAAATAAAGTGTACCTCGGTACATTTTGAGCCGAAATGGAAAGGTCTCCTTTAAATGAAGATGGAATTAGAATTTGTTTGTTTTTAAATATCACTTCATCTACGCAATATAACTCGTCTTTCATAGAATAAAAATACTTTAAATAGTCTGGTAAATTATATTTATGATTAATATAAATAATTAATTCTTTTGTAATGGCGTTGGGACGGAGACCCGAAATGAAACAATGTCTTGCGTTGAATCAATAATCTTTATCCTCTAGTGTATCATCTTAAATACTAATTAACATCACATCTATACGTGACTAGAGGAAGGACGCCTTGTCAATCAGGAAGACCTTAATTATCACGTACTATTGAGTACGTGCTGATAGTGTAATTCACTATATCACACCTCCCCTGAAAAGGCTAGGCATCCCTTCCCTGAAAAGTAAACTCTTATTTTCTAAATATCTTAGTCCTATTCTTATGAACTATATATTCTTTATTATTCTTTAATATTTTTACATTAGTACCTAGCTCTTCTAAAACTTCAAATGGACCTAAATACAAGTCATTCAATTTATTATAATTTTCATTCTTATACAAGAGTAGATCACCTTTTTTGTAGTGTACTTCCTTACAATCTAAATCATAATTAGTTTTTCTACTTTGTTTTGATATTAATAAGTTGTTCCTGGCATCATTATGAGCTTTTTGCAATCTAAATTTTAACTCCGATGGATAATTGTCGTATACATATAAGGGATCAACTTTACTAACTAAATTACTAGGTACGTTACATGTTTTCCCAAAAACTAGTTCATAAGGGGAGTATTTGGTATTAGTATTTACAGAATTATTATAAGCAAAGCACCAATATGGTATCCAGGTACTCCAATTTGCCGACTGATTCTGTGTTTGTATTCTCAAGTAACATCCGAGATGTTTGTGCCAGTTTTCTAGCGAACCTATACTCTCATGATGATAGGGTGTTGAATTTAACTTATCAATATTTAGCAATTTACATACTGTTTCTAACGTGGAATTAATAAATTCCGTTCCACAGTCAGTCGCAATAACCCTGGGAGTACCATATCGTAAAATAAAATTTTCAGTAAAAACCCTAGCAACAGTTTCAGCTGACTTATCAAGTATTGGGTAAGCTTCTACAAACTTTGTCAATTCGCATTGTATTGTTAATATGTATTTATTACCCAAATTATCGACCTCCAACGGCCCCACAATATCTAAATATAATTTTTCAAAAGAAGTAGATGCTGTAGTGGTTATTACCATTTTCTCTTTATTATTTTTATTACAAAATTTCTGCTTTTGGCAATCTTTACAGCGAGTCACATATTCAGTTATGTCTTTTTGCATATTACTCCAAAAATATTTTTTTCGAATATTCTTAGTCATTTTATTTATGCCTACATGACCACTTGTCGGCAATAAATGATAATCATTTAGTATAACACGTATCAAGTCTTTATTTGTAACATGTTCAACTTGGTTATTAATAATACATAACCGCGGTAATTCTTTATGTTTCATGAAAGTTTGGGTCAAAATTTTAATAAGCTTTTTATTAAACCCATTTTTAATCACAACGACTTCTACAATATTATATTTTTTACATAATGCACTCAGTTCTCCTATCGTTGCGTCTCGGCGCGCCTCCGTTAGTAGAGATTCCTGATTTATGTAAATAGTAGAGTCACTAAATAACATATCACCCGTCTGTGAGACGTATCTTTTCTTTTTCCTCAACTTCACGAAGTTTTCATACGAACAAATATCTAACCTTACATCATTTTGTGATTTCTGCATAATATCTACCACTCTTGGTTGCCTATGATCAACAGGGGGCTCAACCCTGCTACTTCCAGAGGTAGCGGGTTCATTATTTTGCTCCATGGTTCTTTTCATTGAACGGGTTAATACCCCCAAAAAATTTGAATTTAGATTTTTTAACTCGTCTGATGTTATAATGACTCTCGATAAGGCATCTGCCGTTACATTTTCGGAACCTTTTATGTATTCAATATCGAAATCATATTCTTCTAAACAAAGTCTAAACTTAGTTAAACGGCTACTAGGATCTTTTATGCTAAATAAATGAACCAATGGTCTATGATCTGTTAATATTTTAAATTTTCGTCCGTATAAATATGGTCGAAAATGTTTTATAGCCCACACTACCCCTAATAACTCTTTATGAATGGTTGGGTAGTTTATTTCTGAACTGTTTAATTGTCTGCTTGCATAAGCTACGGGCTTATTATTTCCATTTGATAATACAGCCCCCAAGGCTACCCCTGACGCATCGGTTTGCAACCGGAAAACATTATCTTTTCCAAAATCTGGATAATCTAAGACAGGAAATGAACTAAGTGACTTTTTTAAGGTCTGAAATGCCACGTCACATTCTTCCGTCCACTGAAACTCGACATGTTTCTTACAAAGACGGTTTAGTGGGTACACTATTGTGGCAAAGTTTTTTATGAATTTTCTATAAAAGTTCGCAAAAGCCACAAAACGACGAATCTCATTTACATTTTTAGGTACTGGGAACTTTTCCAAGACCTCGATTTTACTGTTGTCTGGCAACACCCCGTTTGGCGTAATAACATGCCCTAAATAATTAATTTCTTTCCTCAAAAATTCGCACTTACAAGGGTTTAGTTTTAAATTAACTGACCTAAACCTCTCAAATACACTCATTAAATTTGTATTATGCTGCGATAGGCTTTTCCCGAAAACTATTACGTCATCGAGATATAGAAAACATATCTCGTAATTTAAACCCGATAGAGCCATAGACATAAGTTTAGAAAATACGCTAGGACTCGTTTTGAGACCCATAGGTAATCTTTTCAGTTGATATTGCTTATCAGCTGTAAAAGAAGTGAATTTCCTACATTCTGGTGATAACCCTAGCTGGTAATAACTAGAACTGAGGTCTAAATGAGAATAGTATAAGCATCCCGAAAGTGAGTCAATAATTTCTTGTATATTTGGTAACGGGAACTTTTCGTCTACTATTTTTTTATTTAAAAGTCTATAATCTATTACGATTCTCCACTTTTTTTCACCGCTACTGTCAGCTTTTTTCGGAAGTAATAATAATGGAGAAGACCATTCGCTGGTACACTCTTCGATAATATCTTCTTCTAACAATTTACCTACCTGTTTTATTAACTCAGCCTTCTGAGCGTGCGGTATTCTATACGGTTTGACATAAACAGGAGACGCGTCATTTTGCAGTTTAATGTTGTACTCGTATAAGTTTGTAACGGATAGCTTATCACCCGGCATATGAAAGATATCTGCATATTTTGCACATATTTTCTCAATAGACCGTCTCTCTTCATCACCAAGATATGTTTTTAATTTAAGAAAATCGAATAGTTGTTTAACCCTCTCGACAGATTTTCCGTTTTCCGTATCAAAAGAGCATACGAAATAATCCGAGTATTTTCTAATTTTCGGGCTAAAGTTATTTAATTTTACATCTTCTTCCCGTGTGTTTAAAAATCGCACCGGAATCTTTTTCCCGTCTCCTACTACCACGGCGCCTGCTACAAATACGCCTGCAATAACTTCCTCCGCTAAAATGACACATTCGCCCTTTATCTCTGACGAAACATATTTTACGACCTCACATCTCCCTGGAATAGTCGTTATTATGTTTTTACCTAAGCCTAATTCTAGACTTATCTTATCCTGTAATGTAACCAGCTTATTTTCATAGTTAATTTTACAACTATATTTTAATAAAAAATCTTCTCCTAAAATTCCATCATTTTTACAGTGGAAGTTGCTAAACACATAAAACTTATGCCTAAAATTATAATTGTTAACACATAAGTCTAGATAAACATAACCTATTGATACTAAATCCCCACATACTCCTTTAATCTTAATTTCATCCCTTACTAGCTTTGCGTCGCGGGACACGCTACGGAGTTTATTTAACCAATCTAACTTTAAAATTGAAATGCTTGCTCCTGTGTCTACTAATAGAGAAATTTGAGTTTGACTACAAGTAAAACAAACGTAATTACCACTACCATAACTACAAATATCTACCTCAGCGCTATTCAGAACGAAAAAAATCATCGCTATGATGTTCGTTCTGACGTATACTCTGACGTTCACTTTCGTTCTCGTCATTAGACTGTTCTGCTGAGTCAACTAAGAAATGTACATTCCTACGTTTATTATGAGGTGACGTAAACCTGGTGTTGCGCTGACCCTGAAACCTATTCGAGTTATAGTAGGCACGACCCCGACCTTGCTGACTCGTCGCGTTGTTGTTACGTGACTTATTATATTGTTGATGATAGTTTTTATTTATCTTTTCAAATCGCTGGTTCGAAACATAGTTAACATAATTGTTTATTGGTGGTTTCACTACCGAGTCTTCTTGTTCTAAGGCTATAGTTATTGCCTGCCTAACTGTGCTTACGGACCTAGACGTAACTATAATGCTTGTACGAGCATTGTTTAGGCCGTCAGCGGAACGCTTGATAGCCATTTTTTCATTAATCGGCTTTAATAAATTATATGCCGACTCGTCTCCATTAGCCTGTGCTGTACTTAAATCGTTGGACATTTTTTCGATTTCACTACCAAACACTTCTATGGTCTTGTTTCCTTGCCTACATCGTAGCATTCGGTCTAAAATGGCTGTGTATGATTTAATCGGAATTAAAACATTTTTTATATCTTTTATTAGGTCTGCCACAGACACATACGACTTATTAATTTTTGTTTTAGCACTGCTAGAAAGACGAGTTTTTAAAACAAAATTGATTAACAGAGGCTGGTCCTCGTTTCTAAGGGTACTACTATAATACTCTATTCCGTCTATTAGTTGGTTAATTTGCGTTTCGTCGCAATCTACTACTGGGAGGAGCGTGAGCGCGACTTTTAGATCGAACGTGGCCATGGTTGTGATCGTTTCTGAATGATGCGGGTTAACGAGTGACTCGATTTCCTCAAAATTACATAAAAACTTTGACGATATTGCTTTTGTTATTTGTAATTCTACAGCATCTATCCCTTTTTTTACATAAGTCTGCAGATATTTGTTCAAAAATATTTTTAATTTCCTTTGCTCTTAAAAACTTATTCTGCCCCTGAGCGGAATAACGTTTGTCCTTACTTAATTTAATAATAGAGTCTCTAATAGCCTTAAGCTCACTCAAGAGTTCTGACAGGTTTGCCATGAACACACTTTAGAAAATAAAAAATCACTCACACACACACATAGATTCTTGGTAGCATAGTTATATTAATTCGTGCTGGCTTACACGTTCTGTGCTGGTCCAATTGCCCGTCGAACCGCTCTGCGTTCTACCTCTTCTAATAGTCGTGCGTTGAAGTAACGTAGCAGCCTAAGTACTATATAGCCCGCTAGTACAACGACGATGGTCAGTAAAAAGATCTCTGAAAGTTGCATCCCAACGGCCAAGGGAGTTGATGCTGCCGCCGATTGAGTTGGTGATTGACTGACAATAATATTGTCTTTAGATTGTGGGTTTCCCATAGTTAAACAATTTTGGCTTACAGTTTTTCTTCTTATTTCCTTCGTCCTTCTTGTAGGCCGTGTAGCACTATTTTCCTGATATTTTGTAGACTTCAACTAGCGATTTCGCGGCGCGGACTTGTGACACCATGTCACGGTCGCCATGTAATGGCGTTGGGACGGAGACCCGAAATGAAACAATGTCTTGCGTTGAATCAATAATCTTTATCCTCTAGTGTATCATCTTAAATACTAATTAACATCACATCTATACGTGACTAGAGGAAGGACGCCTTGTCAATCAGGAAGACCTTAATTATCACGTACTATTGAGTACGTGCTGATAGTGTAATTCACTATATCACACTTTCAATACATTATCTTTTGCTGTTTCTTGTTTGACAATAGTAAGCTTTTTATGTGAAATGGGCATATTATTAACTGTCATTTGAACATGATGCAAAACTGACTTGCTAATGCGATCATCGTATAATTCCTGTAAAGGCGCGCGCGACAAAATATCCGGTATGAACATATATTTTCCTGGCTTATAAGTCACTATTAAATCATAGCCTTGTAATCTTAATATCATTCTCTGCAAGCGTGCTGGGATTGAATCGATTGGTTTTTTAAATATGCTTTCCCATAGTTTATGGTCTGATTCGATGACTACTCTATTCTTTCCATAAATATATTGGTGAATTTTTTCACATGCAAACACGATAGCTAACATTTCTTTCTCAATTTGTGCATACCTAACCTGTGTTTCTGTAAGAGTACGTGAAGCGTACTCTACTGGGCGCCCCCTTTGCAAAAGCACTGCACCCAACGCCACACTGCTAGCATCTACCGATATTACAAAGGGGCCATTAACATCATACAATGCTAACACATGTGCTTGACATAATAACTGTTTTAACTTTTCAAATGCACCTTTATGACCATCTTCCCAACTCCATAATGTATCTTTTTTCAACAATCTAGTGAGTACATAAATATGTTCCGAGTAATTAGGTATAAACTTTGAAAGAAAATTAATTACACCTAAAAACCTTTCTAAACCTTTTCTATCAACTGGTTCTGGCATATTTGCAATAGCCTTATTTTCTCCCGATCTGGTTTCATTCCGTGTTTTCCGAAACTATGACCCAAATATGTAACTTCCTCTACACATACATATGCGACACTTATCTTTATTAAATTTTAAAAAATAATTTTGCGAGCCCTATCCAATAACTCTTTTAAACGCTCATCATGCTCTGACCTTGAACGGCCCCAGCAAATCAAATCGTCGCTGAATAAGTCAACCCCTTCCAGGCCTTCTAGCAGCTGTTTTAGCTTGGCGTGGAACACTTCAGGTGCACAGTTTAAGCCAAAGGGTAAGCGTAAATATTGATACCATCCGAAAGGTGTAGAAAAGGTACATAGATCTGCACTTTCGCTATCTAGTTGTACAGCCCAAAATCCTGATTTAGCATCTAGAACTGAAAAGTATTTGGCTCCATGAAGTTTCGTAGCAAAATCACTTATCGTTGGAAGTTGAAAATGAGCACGCTGTATAGCAATATTAAGCGGTCTAGGATCTAAGCATAAACGCAGTTGCCCATTCTTTTTGGCCACAACCACTAATGCGTTAACCCACGGCGTCGGGTGCATAACCTTTCTGATAACCCCTAACTGAATCATTCTGTTCAATTCATCTTGTAACTTATCTCGTAGACCTAAGGGAACTTTTCGACGAGCACAAACAACAGGCGGTACGGATATGTCTACAACGATATGATATTCACCCGGTAAACACCCTATTCCATTAAATAATTCCGAATTTTCTGATTTAATATCGTAAATTCTTTTAATTAAACCCAGCTCCAAACAAGATTGTCGACCCAGCACACTTTGACAAGAGATTTTTGCAATTGCAAATTTTAAATTATACACTTTATTTTTATACCTCCATGACAAACAACCTCCATGACAACAAACTCCTTTTAACGGTATCAAATCTCCACTGTAAGATTGCAATTTAATATTTTCTTTTACATTAATCATATCAGTGTAACCTAATATTAAAAATCGAGCATATGACAAAACATTAATATCCGCTCCAGTGTCCAATTTAAACTTCTCGTCGCCAAACTCACCCCTTAGAGTTTCATACCAGTTTTCCGACGAGCAGTTCAACTCCGACACATTGTATAACATCGATATATAAAAGGACCTGTCGTCCTCGTCGCTCTGATCACTGCTGCACACAGCAATGTCATACATTTTTTGACGTGACAACGTCTTAAATTAGGTTGCGGCTGGGAGTCACTTATGAAAAAGTGTAACGCTCGGTAACGTTACGATGAGTCACCGAACGAGAGAGAGGCCCGCCGAATGCCTTGCGTCTCTCTCCCACTCAACTATGTTTTAAATATAATTCTTTGTTTAAATAAATGTTTTAAATTGTTACTATTATTTCATCCTTCTTCCTACTATACGAATGAATATTCACATTAAAATTATTTTACCACTCAAAGTCGTTGTCACGTAAAACTTTCGCCCGTATACCGACTTTACAGGCAACCAATTTTTTTTATTTTAGCACTCTTTTTAAGCTTACACATTCTTGCAAAGTGACCACTATTCTCACACACGTAACACTGTACAGCAATTGCCGAACAGCAGGTGGGCGCCGGCCGCGTCCACCTGCACCTGCCTCTGCACAGACCCCAGGCCTGCTCCCCGCGATTCCAACAGGCGGTTGCTGTCACTTGAAATTTCATCGACTTGGCAAATTTTAACGGTTTTTTCTAATGTTAAATCATCCGTTCTCAATAACCGATCTCGTACGACTATATTCCTTATGCCGCACACGATACGGTCGCGAATCAGTTCTTCTTCTAATTTTTGAAATTAGCAACTTTTAGTTAATAATTTCAAGGCAGTCACATACCGATTAATTGATTCACCGATTTCTTGGTTTCGTGTGAAAATTGTATCTCGCCAATGTAATATTTGGTTTGACACCGAAATAACCGTCAAATTTATTCATTAGCTCGATTACGTCATCTCGTTCGCTTTCTTGTTCGAACGTAAATGTCTCGTAAACATCAAATCCATGCGGACCTATCAGGTTGATCAATAAACTAGCTTGAACATCTCCTTTTTCCTTGTGCACCCCAGATGCTTTTAGGAACAAGCTAAACTGCGTCTTCCAACGTGTCCACGCGTCAGCCCGGCTGACGGAGCTGCCCTCCAGACTCAACTCCGGCGGTGGTCGCGCGTGCTCCATAACAAATATTTAACACGATACTAACTTCGTAACCACTTCGTAAAAACCCGTTAACACCTTTGTTGATTAACGTTTTGCACAAGTATCCCACCGCTGTCACCATGTTATGTATTGAAACACGAGAGTCTGGCAAACAACTACTTTATTAATATAATACCCGCCCGCACAAGTTATTATAAAGATACCCCCAACAATAACATAATAGTTAAATAAGCTACTGATGGTAATGATTGAGATTCAAACTGGTATGCAGGGCATCACGTCTGAAAAACTACTAGTGCGACTAGCTGTTTTTGGTCTGCGTCACGTGAATTCAGAATTAAGAAAAATTAATCAACGACAAAATTAGGTCTTTTTATGTGGAAGCTACATTCTTGAAATCAATTAATTAATTTTTCGCGCCACCGTTTCTTTTTTCTAATAATCAACGTTTTTTTTATCACGAATTCTTATCTTATTAACATTGAGATATTGAAACGTCGAAAAAAGTTGACTACCTCAGATGGGAATCGAACCTACATCCTCCGCAATCCGGGCGGCGGGCGGCGTTAACCACTCCGCCATCTAGATATTTTTTGACCTGTCAAAATTTTTCAACGCATTTGACTTGTGTTTTAAGCAACAGTGTCTCATCAAACCTCTTAGACTTTTTACATTTAGTTAGCGGCAGCCCTAAATAGCGATGGATCGTCGCAAGCGTCTTTGAAGAAACGCCGCCACACTGTGTGCCAAATTGACGGATGTCCCGTCAGATCTGCCGGATTGCGATCTAGTAGTACGCAGGTGGAAAAGGAAAATTTTCTTGGCTGACAGAAATTTTCTAACGGGATGACAGAAGTACATCTAAAAAAGAATAACCCGCTTCCGACGATCAGGGATTGAGAGGTAAAAAGTAGTTGAGTTGGTCTTTCAACTCGGTGGTACCTTTTAAAAATGATGATTTCCATCCATATTATAATGAGGTTTGAATTGGTTAGTCGCTAAAATCTCAAATGAAATACGAGTAAGCCAGTTCGCTGAACCCACTTGGAGTGAGTAGTGTTATAGGTGTATTTATTTTCGTATCATAAACATAATTATTATTGATATTTTTTAAATAACATACTTAGCTTTAGGTAATTTTGTTTTTTATTAAAATTAAATTACTTACCTTGATTTAAAATGTTAAGTTTTATTAATAAACTTTTTTCCTGTAGTTTTGAAGGGCCTTTTTTGTTTTATTTATTTAAAAATGACTTGATGTGGTTAGCACATTAAGTCAGTGTCAATTAAGATGATAGTGAGTAATAATATTAATGTTAAATGGTAAATGATATGATATTCCCCTAAACCCCTTAAGTTTCATTAGACTTTACTAAGATCTCACACGGACTTCTTGAAAGAATTTGAATAGTGATGTTGCACTGTTTTGTTTTATTATTCGCCAACATGCTAAATGGGAAAGATTTTTGTAAACGTGACCGAATTCTGCCCTATTTTTGTACTACACTTAAGCGGAATTCGAAAAATAGAGTTGGCAACACTGAGCGGGCGGACTGCTATGCGAGCGACACGTAGACGCTGTACGCATGGCTGTGATCTGCTGTCTCTTTCCAATTCTATGAATATGAAAGAGACAGAGTCAATTCTCATCGCTGCGGCAGCGACTGCTACCAACTTTACGGCTTTAACTTAGAGAATCGCACAGTGGCACTGCTGTGCTGAGTCACTGAACTCACTGAGTCTCATGCGCAGCAAGCCAAGCAGGTGTGCGCAAATTCCCCAGGGAAGTTTTGGTGTGTAGTGTAGGTAGTTGTGGTATGTGAGGTGCATTTGTGTATGCGCGATTAAACTAATAACTAGTACGAGTTAATTAGTAAAGGATTAGTATTATCATGAATAGGTGAATAAAGTAATCAGTTCAGTAACAAATGGGTGTTAAGTCGTATTAGACTTGTAGGTAGAATAGATGGTGTTCTTTTAAACACGTTGAATAAGTGTAATAATAATTATGTGCCGATTACAAAAGTTATTATAGTCCGTCCTTTAATAAATTTTAATTTATTTTGTAATATTACATTAGTTTGACAGTCCAAAGCATGTTAAGTATGATGGGAAGCTTATCACCTTTCCTGTTCGCTGATGTAATAAACTGGAATGCTATTTAACACCATGTAAGTACCTACCGACACCTATTAATTACGCAGCATTTAGGTATTAACGTTGCCTTTAATGCGAGACATTAGTTTAACTTAATTTAGTGTAAATAAATAGGTAAGACTGAATAGTAATATAACCGCTTGAATAACAACAACATAACATAGGTAATACTTATCACAATGCATTAGGCTGTTTAGTTGTCGAGGACATGAAAGGTCATCTGGTCATTTGGTTTGGAGTCAGCGGCAAGTGCCAAGCGTGCGGACGCGGCATTAGATAACTACCTATTGATCTTTCATTTGTAAGGAAAGATAGTTGTAACTTCTCATAATGTGTGGTGTGATAGATTTTTACTATAGTCTGTGCCAGATAAACGTGCACTAAAGGTCATTGATTCCACTTGTACCTAAAGGTCACCATGTTACGCGATACAGATCGCTTCTCATACAAAACTGTCGCTATTCTGACGTCGGCCCGGTTTTATAATACCGTGTGTGACACCACAGTAAAAAGAAATCACAGTAACTTATGTGTTTTTTAAATCGAGCATAAATATTGACTGATTTTCTAAAATCGTTTTTAATAGTCTTTAGATGAAAAAATATGATACTGTTATCGTTTATGTACTTGAAATATATATAAGGGATATTTTTTTTTTCTTAGACTTTTCCTTTTTTTATATATATATTGTTCCATAAAACAACATACCCGGTCATTATATAAACGGATTTAATTGTTTAAGTAAAAACTTATACTAAATGGTGTCGTTATAAACAATTTTTTATTTCGTACTCGAAAACAAGTTACTGCCGACATCATTTATTGTGATGTTGTGTACTCGTGACGTCACAGCAAGCCAGAGGTGCGTGGTCGGGCGTCAAGGACGCCTTGTACCACGATACGCTCGATTAGTCCCGTTTAGCGATAGTATCCATACGTTTTGTTCGTATCGTTTCGTAATAATGGAGTGCATTGGTAGAGAGGCGTCAATGACTTTTAATGCACCGTTATCTGGCACAGACTATAGGATTGAATTGAAATTACGTTCATATTTCATAACACTTATCATAATTACAGTTAAAATGTGGCCATAACATAACTTGATGCAAACGATAGTCGTTGGACTTAACTGCACCTTATACCTACGCACATTTCAATTAAAGGAACATATATGTGGGGTCTCATGATTGTAGATTAACGTAGGTACTTAACGCCCAGCTGACGACGCGGACGGGTCAACAGACAGGTTTAAATAATCGTTATTTTTAATTACTTTTCATTTTATTTTTCTTATGTTATTGCTTTAAAATAAATTAGATACTCAAAGACGAATCTAATTAAAATTTACAGAATGAATGAATTAATTAAAAATGAAAAAAAAACACGAATTTCTTTTTTGTAATTTTTGTCTTGTTTACAACACTTCACCTGACCAGCCCTAGAAGTTTCTTGCGGTTTCTAGCAGTCACCTTATATAAACCGAGATTTTTCATTGGTTTTGGAGCCGAAATCCTGTTCATGTTTATCATCAGTAGAAGCTATTTAGCTTGTAAAACTAAAAATATGAGCATAAAAAAATATCAATAAAAAGTGTACGAACCCTTAGTACCGGACGATCTTATGAAAGTCAATGACCGAGGCGCTTCAAACGCTCTACCTACCCCCCGCCCCGCCGCCGGCGCAGGCGGCCGGCCGGGAAAGTTCATAGGGGTCACGGTGAACAAGTTAATAAGGAGAACGTTACTACGTGTTTTCGACAAAAAGTCACTTTTACAACTTTTTTTTTCTTTGCTCGTAAAGCAATTAATATTTCATAAATAGGTTTAACACTTTTTTGTATTATAATGTTTTCGGCTCCAAAACCAATGACAAATCTCGGTGTATAGATATGAATTTTAGAACTGTATGTTTGATATTGGAGGCGGTACAATTAATCGATCGATTGACAAAAACGGGAAAAGAGCACCTGAAGACGCGCAAGGGCGTCACTTTAATGGGTAACGGCTGACGCACGGAGGCGTCACAGAATATTTGTTAGCCGCCATGGACAAGTCTTTAAAAGTGGGATACGCAATGAATCGATTAATAAACTGTAAACTTTATAAATAAGATCAATATCAATTCGAAAAAAAATGATTTTTAAAAGATAAAAAGTGTTTAGTTTTTCACAGGAAATAAATAATATTCATCAGAATACCAAGTAAAAGTTCACCATAATTGGCTACTTGACAGTTCTCGGAAAAGTATTTAAAACATTACAAACGCTTATTTTATACCACTTACAATTATTTTTTTTCTCGAAAAAAGTTTATTTAATATGTACGGAACCGAAGGCCGACCTTCGGTTCTTGGCCTTGAAAGGCGCACAGCAGCGTCTAGACAGTCGCCCGTGATCTTTCGGACTGAGCGGGCGGTTTTGTAGTGTCGTAAATCACTCCCGCTTTTTTCTGAACGGTTGGTTTGTTAGTGTCTACCCAGGAGTAGCATTCCCGTTCCTAGTGAGTCTTTCACGAGCGATCCATGTCGAATCACAAGATGGTAGTTCCACAGCCGGCCGTAGGCAAGGCAGAAAACCCTTGGCCCGATTCAACCACTACGCCGGTACTTATGACCGCGAAACACGGCGTCTAGGATGGCACGTTATAGATACCTATATTAAATTACTAATATATATGACTTACTGCAAGTGTTCCATGTGAAAGACTCACTAGGAACGGGAATGCTACTCCTAGGTAGACACTAACAAACTAACCGTTCAGAAAAAAGGGGGAAAGATTCATGACACTACAAAACCGTCCGCTCAGTCCGAAATATCACGGCCGACTGACTAGACGCTGCTGTGCGCCTTTGAAGGCCAGGAACCGAAGGTCAGCCTTCGGTTCCGCATATAATAGAAAAAATATATTTATCTTCTCGCGCAAAAATGGTTGCTCACGTGACTTTTGCCCACTTCAATAAACATACAAATTTATCTTGAAACCTGACAGATAGTTTTTGTTTATTTTGTGAAATGTGACGTCACACGAAGCTCAACATGGCCGCGTCTCGTAATCTACAGATGAAAAAACATCGCAAATTTATTTTGTAAAATATTTACAAATTATCTTGATAAAAAAACAATTGGATAATTATCGATAAATTATAAACTAGCATATCCGACATATTTCATATTTTATTGTTACAACTGTCAAATAGTCAATTTATTCATTTTACTGCAACCCTATTTTTTAAATTGTTTTATCTAAAAAAATAGCAGGGCTGTGGGCACTGGGCACTGGGCACTCGCCTTGTCGCTGTGCAGCCGCAGCGCGTCGAGCAGCGGCGCGCCGCAGCGGCAGGCCAGCGGGTTGCGCGTGAGCCGCGCGCGCCGCCCGTGCGCCATCAGCGCCGCCGCCGCCGCCGCCCCCGCCCACGACAGCTGGTTAGCGTCCAGGTCCACGTACTGCGCACAACACACAACATTACCATTGGTTGGACCTATCAGGTCACCGGACCCCGGGACCACCGCGAACAGCGCGGGCGGACGAGAGGAAGATTAGTACGTAAGTCGTTTTCGTTTAATTATAAGAACCTAGTCATTTAAGTTTAGTTAGTAGTAATAAAATGGGCCCAGCATTGATGTAGACTATCTATATCAAACATTTTTTTGGTAGCAGAGCGAAGTTTTGTCTACGGACCTCAAGTAATTAGTTATTAGTTTGGTGTTAAGATTGTTTGCAACCGCATATTAAATTGTATTCAGAATGCAAATGTTGTAATATGTAGGTTTTGTTGTGTGATTACAGCAAAGTAGTGTAAGATTGTCTCACTGCGGTCAGTGTAACAATAATTAATTTGGTTTTTGTATCGCATTTAGAATGTTTTGAGTATGTAGGAAGTACACTGCGGAAAGTGCAATTGTCATATCTAACTTGCTGTAATTGCAATAGAATAGTCATATAAATATCAATAGTGCAATGTAAACATTTGTTTTTTGATGACACATTTGGAATGTAATTACTTGCTTAATAGTGCAAGGTAAGCATATGTTTCTTGGTTTGGTATACATTTAGAATGTGGTTAACTATGGTTAACTGTTGGTTGGATTAAAATCATATCACAGTACAGTACTGGGTTTGAATTTAGTTGAATAAGATTGACTCACCGCTGCGGTGAGTTAATAATTGTCCTGTAATTGTCAGACAACTTTAATGTACTTGCTTTAACTGTTTGCTGCAGTACTTACATTGTTGCTTAGTTGTCTAACTTTAATTTAGAATTAGTCTCGCTAGGGTAGGGTAGATTTGTGACGGGGTGCAAATTTGGGAACCTCCTCGTGGTGCACCCTGGGGTAAGGCCTCTCGGCCCACGTTCAGCGTGGGACAAGGGGCTTTATGCTAATCCCTGGCGCCCCTTCTGGGCGTCGAATAATGTAGGCGGTGCCCCTTCTGGGCACTGCACCCCCCTCAACGCGCGTCCCCTCTGGACCGCACAGCGGGTCGCTCGGACCTGCGGGGGGATCTCCACGTGCGGCCCGCTCTGGGTCGCACGCTCGCCGCTCACTCTTGAGCGGCTTTGAGGGGAGTTCTGACGGCGCCCCTTCTGGGCGTCGTTACACGGGGGGGGTACGGGGTAGTTCGGCGCTCCTTCTGGGCGCCGCTTCGGGCAAAGGTGCCGTCGTTGCGGGGCGCGGCGACGGGCGCCCGTTTTCGGACGGGTTGGTGGGCGGCAGACAGCCCACCCCCTAGCGACCAAAGGGATGGGAAACCTTCGAATTTCCGACTTTATATGGAAATGTCGGATAAGAAGGTTAGTGTGCGCTGCGATCCGGCTAGCGCCCGGCGCATGGAGGTACCCGGGCCTCCATGTGAGAAATCTGTTACCGAAGACCGCCCTGAGGTAGGCAACCAGGCCTCAGGTGTCGGTAATGCCCCTGGAAGTGCGTCATGTGATGCGGCTGACGCCCGCCGCCAACCGGTACCCAGGCCGGTTGGTGATAAGTCTGCTACTGAAGGCCCCTCTAGGGTAGGCGACCAGTTCCTAGAGACCGGCAATGTGTCTGGAAGTGGGGGGAGGTCGAGACTGTTGCCTAGATTTGAGGACAGGAGGCCGGAGAGATCCTTCTGCGAGGGCCGGAAAGGCGAAAGGCAACCGGTGCTGGTGGATACCGTAGCGGAGGAGTCCGATGGTGAAGAGACCCGAAAGTTTGTGGACACGGTGGTGGAGGTCTCCAGGAAGAGATCCCTCGATGACGCAAGGGTCGACTCTAGCGATGGGCAAGAGGAGTCCATGCCCAAACTGGCGAAGGAGAAGACTGGAGGCAAGCCCCCCCCCAGCAAAGAGGAATACCGCTGCGAAATACAGAGGTAAGGGCCTCAGCAATGGTGTGCCCACAGAGCGCAAAGAGGCGGCGCAATACTCCGCAGAGGGGGAGTCGGACGAAGGGATGGAGGAAGAAGCCACAGCTCCCACAAACACCGCTAGTAGAGCAAGGGAGCCCTACCTTAGAGAGGAGGATTTGGAAAGGGCTCTAGGTGTGACGGCCGGCGGGCTCCTGAAGGCCAGAGACATGGCTGGCATCAGGGCCGGCATAAGGACGCAGTCGAAGACGGAGATCCTGAAGAAGGCAATGGAGGCTGTGAGCAAGATATCGCATGCTACGGCCGTCTCCTCCCAGCTTAAGGGGACCGTGAGGGGGGACCTGAACCGGGGAGCTAGCACAGTTCTCGCATGCCTGGAGTCGCTCCAGGAGATGACCGCGTCTGATGAGGCTAGGAGACTCCAGAGCGAGAACGTGAGGCTTCGACACGAGGTGGAGCTGCTGCGGGCCGAAGTCAAGACCATAAGAGAACTGCAGCAGGAGTCCAGGCCGTCCCGGCAGAAGGGCACGGATATTCAGAGGGAGGTGGCTGTCTCTATGGAGGGTGCCATGGAGGCCCTCAAGAGGGAAATGCTCCAGACTATCGGGGGGATGATAAACTCTCGAATGGACAAAATGGAAAGGCGCCTCCCATTCGAGCCCCCCGTGAGGCCGCCATTGGCACATGATGTGCGGAGGACGGAGGCGAGCTACGCCAGGACGACCGCTGGGCCCCCCAAAGCCCGCCATGCCCCCCCTTTCGAAATATTTGAGGAGAGCGTGGCCGTGTGGGAGAACCCCCCGCAGCCTCAGAGCGTCCCCGGCAGGGTTGCGCCGCAAGTGCGCTCGGCTTCCCCTGCCCTGGCAGCGGCCGCCAGCACCCCGGCAGTAGAGTGGCGGACGAGCGTCTCTAAGAGCGCCAAGAAGACGGCGAGGAAGGCTGCCCGGGCTGCCAAAGCCCCAAAAAAGACGGCCGCCGCGGGTTCTGCTCCCGCGGTTAAGCTGGTGCTGCCGCGGTCCTCGGTTGTCACCATCACCTTGAAGCCTGAGGCCGCGGCGAAGGGCGCTACGTACGCGTCCATCATGGAGAAGGCGACTAGCGCGATAAATCTGCAGGACCTGGGTTTGGAGGCGGTGCGAATGCGGAACACCGCGGCCGGGGGCCGCAAGCTTGAAATCCCGGGCGCGGCCAGTGGGCCCACGGCGGACGCGCTGGCGGCCAAGATCCGGGAGGTTATTGCGGAGGAGGCGGAGGTGGCCAGGCCCTATCGGAAGGCGGAGCTCCGACTGGTGGGCCTCAACGATGGGGTCAAACCCGAAGATGTGAAGGCGGCCATCGCTACAAGGACCGGGTGCCCGCCAGAAATGATCGTGTTGGGAGAGATCAGAGCCGGGCCATGGGGGTCCAACTCCATGTTGGTTCAGCTACCGGTTGCGCAGGCCAAAATCCTGGCGAACGCGGGCCGTATAGTTGTGGGTTGGGTACAGGTCCGGGTGGTAGCCCTGGAGACACTACCGGTTCGCTGTTACAGGTGCTACGGCGTGGGTCACACCAAACACAATTGTGACTCCAAAGTTGACCGTAGCACCCTGTGCTACAAATGCAGCACCCCAGGGCACCAGGCGGCGGACTGCGAGGCGGATAAGGCCTGCTGCGCCGTCTGCAAGGAGGCGGGGCTTCCGCATGTACACCGGCTTGGCGGAAGGACGTGCAGGCCCCCCATCATCAAGCCAAAGAGAGCCCCTTGGACAAGGCCCCCCCCAGTGGTGAGGGAGCGCGTAGCGCCGATGGACACGGAGGAAGCTGTAACGGGACCAAATGTCAGCACGCCCTAAGGTCTTCCTCCAAGCAAACCTCAATCACGCCGCCAACGCTCAGGACCCACCAAATGGCGGCGTTAGGGGCTAATGTGGCCATAGCAGCGGAACCGTATTCCATCCCTGCGCGGCAAAACTGGATAGGATCAACAGATGGGAAGGTGGTAATCACAACTCCGGCCGTCTCCAATACGGTTCCGCTGACCCTGCGAGAGCGGGGGGAGGGGTACGTGGCGGTGGAATGGGAAGGCATTGCACTGGTTGGGGTTTACTTTTCGCCCAACCGGTACCTCAGTGATTTTGAGGCCTACGTGGGGAGGCTGCAAGAGGTTGTTCGCAGACTTGCGCCGCTCCAAGTCATCATTGCCGGCGACATCAACGCCAAGTCCCGGTCCTGGGGCTGCCCTGCGACCACCAGCAGGGGTGAGGTTGTGGAGGACTTTTTGGTCGAGGCCGGGCTCGTAGTCCTCAACAGGGGGGCCGTGAGCACGTGCGTGAGATGGCAGGGGGAGTCCATAGTGGACATAACGTTCGCCACCCCCGCCATAGCCTCTCGCGTTACAAACTGGGAGGTACTGGACCAGGAGACCCTGAGTGATCACCTCTATGTGTCATTCAGGGTATCCGGCCCCCCAAACACTGGCCTTACTCCCCAGCAGGGCGTCCGCACGGCCCGCTTCAAGAGGTGGGCCCTCACAAAGCTGGACAGGGAAGCTGCATCTGAGGTGGCACTAATAGAGGGCTGGCTGCCGCCTCCCCCTGCCGACATGGACGTGGACCAGTGGGCCGTCGAATTCCGGGGGTCAATGACCCGGATATGTGACGCCGCCATGCCCCGGGCTGGGGATCGACCGCGGCAACGCGCGGTCTACTGGTGGTCGGCGGAGATAGCCGGCCTCCGCGCCGTCTGCGCCCTCGCGAGACGGCTGTACCAAAGATGCCGGAGGAGGAGGCATACCCCGGAGGAGGAGGCGGAGTTGTACGGTCGCCTCCAGGTGGCGCGATGGGACCTCAAGGTGGAGGTGATGAGGGCGAAGAAGGCGGCGTGGGGAGAGTTCCTGGCCGACTTGGACAGAGACCCGTGGGGGCGCCCATACCGTGCAGTCAGAAACCGGATGCGGAATCCTGCGCCCCCCACCGAGTCGTTCCAGCCGGAGCTCCTGACCCGGGTTGTGGACGCCCTATTGCCGGACCGGGTGTTAGAGGTGGCGCCCTTTGTCGCCCCGGAACATGACGCTGAGGTCGACCCGCAGACGATCCCGCGGGTCACGGACGGGGAAATGGAGATGGCCGTGGACCGCCTCCGCCTTAAAAAGAAGGCCCCAGGCCCCGACGGGGTGCACGGGAGGGTGCTGGCGCTCGCCCTAGACCACCTCGGAGGCAGGTTCAGGGAACTGCTGGACGCTTGCCTGCAGCAGGGCAGATTCCCCAAAACCTGGAAGATGGGGAAACTCTGCCTCCTCGCAAAGGAGGGGCGCCCGCCCGACTCGCCAGCGGCCTACCGCCCCATCGTTCTACTCGACGAGGCGGGTAAATTTCTGGAGCGCATAATCGCGCGCCGCGTCACGCAACACCTGGGATGCGAGGGCCCAGATCTGGAGGATGCCCAGTATGGCTTTCGGTGTGGCAGGTCCACCGTAGACGCAATAATATCCCTAAAAAGGGCCACGGAAGAGGCTTTCAGGAGGGGGGAGAGGGTGTTGGCGATATCGCTCGACATTGCCAATGCGTTCAACACCCTCCCCTTCAGCGCGATAATCGAGGCGCTAAGGCTCCACAGAGTCCCCTGGTACCTGAGGAGGATCATCGGGGACTACCTTATGGACAGATCCGTCCTCTTTGTAGAGCCGGGAGGGGCGCGGATTCGTGCGCACAACATGGTGTGTGGTGTGCCCCAAGGTTCTGTCCTGGGGCCACTACTTTGGAACATAGGGTACAACTGGGTCCTAAGGGGGGTTCTTCCCCCTTGGATGGGTGTCATCTGCTATGCGGATGACACCCTAGTCACGGCAAGGGGCCGTGACTACCAGGAAGCATCCCAGAGGGCATCTGCAGGCGCCACACTAATAGTGGCGAGGATCAGGTTGCTGGGCCTGGAGGTGGCGTTGCCAAAAACGGAGGCCATCTTATTGCATGGCCCCCGGGGCCGGCCCCCCAGAGACGCCCACATATGTGTGGATGGTGTGCCCATCAGAGTGGCGCCCCAGCTCAAGTACCTGGGGCTTATACTTGACAGCCGGTGGAATTTCGGGGCGCACTTTGCCAGTCTGGCTCCAAGAGTATTGGGGGCGGCGAGGGCACTGGCGAGGCTTTTGCCTAACGTGGGAGGCCCAGGGGATAACTGCCGCAAGCTCTTCGCCGGAGTTTTGAGGAGCATGGCCTTGTACGGTGCCCCGGTTTGGTCGGACGCCCTGTCCCGGAAGAACGTCGCCCTCCTGCGCAGACCGCAGAAGACAGCGGCTATCCGAACCATCCGGGGCTACAGAACCGTCTCGTTCACGGCCGCCACGGCCATAGGGGGTATGCTCCCCTGGGAGCTTGAGGCCAGGATACTCACGGAAGTATATGTGTTCCGTGCAGAGGCGAGGGCTCGAGGGGAGAATCCCGCGCAAGCGGAGATTGAGGGGGCAAGGCGCGCAGCCCGTGATATGGCGGTGTGGCAATGGGAGGAGACGCTAATAACCCCAGAAGCCGGAGCCCGCACCATAGAGGCGATCCGCCCGGTCCTACAAAAGTGGCTGGACAGACCACACGGAGCAGTGTCCTACCACCTGACACAGCTCCTGACAGGACACGGGTGTTTTGGTGCGTACCTGCACAGGATCGGGAGGGAAGAGACCCCGGTCTGCCACCATTGCGGAGTAGAAGAGGACACAGCTCAGCACACCCTCGAGCTGTGTAGTGCCTTCGCGCCACAGAGGCGAACGTTGGAGTTGGCCCTAGGGGGGAGAGGCACTCCAACTCTGCCCGATGTGGTCGCCGCAATGGCGGAGAGTGCGGAGAGTTGGGCAGCCGTTGCCGGACTTGCCGCGGAGTGCATGGGCCTCAAAGAGGAGGCCGAGCGCGAGCGGGAGGAATCCGCCAACGCTGCGCCAAGGAGGAGGAGGAGGGCTGGGAGGCGGCGTCGGAGGCACGCCGACCTCAATCCACCATAGGGTGATGCCGGGCGTCCGGCGGAAGACAGGTTCCGTCCTGTCCAGCCGGACGCCCGATGTTTTATGTTTTGTGTTAGCATAGGTTGTTGTTAGGATTTAGTATGTATGTGTGGGCACTGGCATGGATATGTCGTCATATCACCCCAAGTGCCCACAAAATTCGTTTTAAATGTTGGGCGCGATGGGCAGCATTGTCTGTGCTGTCCAGCGTAGAGTGTTGTGTATTGTTTTGAGTCGTGTAGTTTAGTGTTTGTATTGTGGGTTGTCCTTTACGGACCTGGTGCGTGGCCCCACGCGGACGCCATGATGAGCCACGGGGCGCTCTTCCGAGGGCGTCCCCTGGCTCGGAGCGGACACGGTGGGGGTCACGCACCAGTAAATGTGCGGGTCATTGTGGATGTCTTTTGGGGAGCTGGCACGGAGGCTTTATGCAGAAGCCATGATGAGCAACGAAGCGTCCCCCTAAATGGGGGCGGGTTGCTCGGAGCGGATGCGGGGAGCCCCGCGCCAGCAAATAGGGTCTGTGTTGTGTTGCGTTGTGTTTTCTGTCATTGTGTTTTTCGTTATGGTTGTTCGTATTCTTATGTGTCTTTGTAGGACTGGTGCGAGACTCCGGGAAGCGGTGATGAGCGGCGGGACGACTAGATGACCAATTGGTTGAGGTCGTCGTGTCTCCCGCTGATTCGGAGCGACCACAAACGGAGTCCTGCACTGGTAAATCGTGGTTGTCCTGTGCGCATGCCTGCGAAGACGTGGGCATGTTCTCGTCATGTGTTGTGTCGTGTCCTGCGAAATTGGGTTGTGTTGTGTCCGCATGCCCGGGAAAGCCGGGCATGTCTGTCCGTGTCTTTTGTGTCTGCCCTCTAAATGGGCTGGTTCGTGTTGTGCCGCGTGCGCGTAGTCGCCGTGTGTTGGCGCGTAATGGCTGCCAGGCAGCGATTATAGGCCAACACACGGCGACGTCGTGGAAAGGGGGACGGGAGAGTCCCACATATCCAGTCTCCCTTCTGGAGGCTGGAATCCATAAGCAGGGATTACACCGGGTAAAAAAAAAAAAAAGGTTAGATTTGTGACAACAAAAAAATATTTTTGATGTTAATTTTGCATTTGGTTTGCAAACTGAATTTTAAGATTCTAGCGGTTTGCAAATAATTAAACATTTTGTTTGTTCCTTGATTGCTTAAAAACTTAATTTGGAATTTAAAGTTAAAGCATTGAAAATTGTGGTATTTTGATTTGGTTTGTTGTTTCATTTTGAAAAACATATTTAAATATTGTAGGCATTTGATTCACAATATTTGTAGTTTGGTTGTCTAGCGATTGCAAAGCTGTAGACAGATATATTAATATTGCAGTTATGTTACCATATAAATTGTTTGTTTACATAGTGAGTTTGGCCTATGTATGATTGATTAACATTTATTTATTGTAGTTTTTTTAGGGAAATCAATTTCACTTCGACTTATTTGTAACATTTATTTGGTAAATGACTTGTTTACATAGTAAATTTTAATTAAACATTCAATGTTTATTGTGGCTGCTTTAGAATCAACTAGGGTTGATTTATTGCTTTGTTTTGATTGCATGGCGGTCTGTGTACTTGTTGTTGCATTTCATTTGGTATAATCATATTGTAGTCACATATCAATGTTGTAGTTGCATTATACATTGTGTGTTAACATAGTTGTGTACCTATATGATATTAAGGAACAATTTTATTTGTAATGTTGATTTTTCTTTGCAAATCAATTCAAGTCTGATTTACTGGTTCATCTTTGTGTAATGTTAGTTAAACATTCATTTTGTTTACTCTGGTTCTTTGGAACCGAATAGATTGTTTTGTTTTACATAGCGGCATATGCGAAATCAGTTGAACACCTTTTGTTTTGTTGGCACATTCATTTTGAAAACCAATTTTAAATTTAATTTGATTATTACATTGGTTTTAAATTGATTGATTTATGCATAGGGACTATGTAATAATAATACTTGTACATTCTATTTGTTAGTGCGCTTCTCGTTGCAAACCCGTTTAAGTTGTTTTGTACTTATTAATTTTGTTTGTAGCTACATTGTAACTAACGGGTGGGTAGGGAACATTGCCCCATTGTTGGACATAGAATCTCATCCCTCTTTTATTTGTTTTTTGTTGACAACGCGATGGCGGAGGCAGTCCTGGCCAAGGAGCTGCGATGGTTCGTGTCCGTGCAAGGGCTGCTGTCCCGGAGTGACCGAGACGACGCCATCCTCGAGCGGGCGGAGCAACTAAAGCAGCGGGTGTCTTTGGTTGAGACCGCCATGGTGGCTTTGCCGGAGGCTACTCCACCGTCCAACAAAGAGGTATGGTCGGCATATGAAAATGATTTTGCCCAGATCATGGAGATCAATGATAATGTCGTCCAGGCGGCCTGCGGAATTAAAAGGCGACGGATAGGGGATGTCCAGCCATCCACACCGCCACTAACGGAAAGGCCCAGGATACCTGATAGGCTTCCTACACATCAGGTAGGAAGTATGCGTGGCGCTGTGGAAGAGGGGTCATTGGTAGACGCACACGCGCGCCAATTGTTGTCGCTACCTAAGGTAGCCAATCGGGCGGACTTAACGACGCAGCTGTTGACGCCAGTCACAGTTGCGTGTACCGCGTTACGTAAATTAGGGTTGCCAGTAGCAGAGTGTTCGCTGCTACTGGTACACATTGTGTTGGACAAGCTGCCAACGGACGTTCGTTCCCGGTTTGAGCGGGAAACGGCAGAGAAAGGGGGGGCTACTCTGCCGGGATTGGAGGAACTTTTAAGGTTCCTCGGCGATGAGGCGGGGGTCGTAGCGACCGCCTAGCCTGACCTGCCGCCATCAGAGGCGCAGGTTCCAACGGGACGCCAGGCGAATCCCACGGCACAGCCGCAGCCAGGACACACTACGGCGCGGTTGGCGGCGCTGACTGCAGCAGCCGGTATGGACCCGGTTTGTACACACTGTGGCCAAACGGGCCACACTACGACGCGGTGCCAGGACCGACGAGGGCTGCCTGTAATTACGAGGCGGCGTATAGCAAGGCGCAGCGGCCTTTGCTTTGGCTATAGGCCTCAACGCCGCATTGCATTTGGTGGACCACTCCATTTATTATTGTTGTGTGTCAACAGATCGGGAGCGGCTTCACCGACCACACAACAGCGGTGGCAGCGTTACACGGGCAGGGGTGCTCCAGAGCGGAGCACACACCTACCAGCGGACTGGAGGCCCAGTCATGCGCGAGGCGCGCCCCCACACCGGAAGGTGAACCATGCACAGGCGCGCAAACCCGCGCCTGCAGGTTACCATGCCGCCGGCCCGTGTGCGATTTGGGTATCTCACGGGTGGGCGCCCGACGGTGACACGAAGGAGGGACCCCTCTTTGCACCGCGTTCTGTGTGCGCTTGCGTGAAGCAGCGCGATCGAGCAACGGTTATAGTACCACCCGCGGTATCACACGGGCGGGGGCCTTCTTTGGAGATGGGGGACCTGGGCAGGCCATAGCTAGCCTGCCCCTTTGCGAGAGCAAAACTACGGACGGTTTTGCTAACTACTACGGCGGCCGCGTTTGAAAGATTTAAAAGAAATCTTAAATTCGAAATTTTAATTTTGTGCAACATTGTTTGGTGGCATGCTTACTGGGAGTTTGACGGGGCTAACACAAGTCACCCTCTCCTCGGTACATGCATCTATGTTGAGAATGTCAATTTCGGTAACGGTAACGAATTTACCATTGTAGGTTAACAGCCTTTTACCGATTCGCCCGCAGGGATAACGGCACAGACATTAGTCTAGATCGGGCAGACCCACACATTGTCACCTGGCCCAATTGACATACTCTTGGGCTCGGGTGTACTAGGACGGGTCCTACTAGGCACCCAGACAGCTCTGGGTCGCTCTACACTGCTGGCAGTGCCAACTATTTTGTTTTTTGTTTCTATTATGTACACAGTTTGACGACTCGACTCCGCATAGTCTAGAGTCATTGTGTTTGTGTACCATTTCCATAACTATGCACAAGTTTGGGAAATTGAAAAACTTCCCATGAGCCTTTCAATAGGCCAGTACGTCACGGTTGACGTCTGTTGGATGTGTTACTGGGTAACCTAATTTGTAATTTTGAATATTGTTTGTTCGAAGAGAATAATTTGTGTAGTGCTCTTCTGGTGTTTATTTGTCACAGTGGACACTCTTCACCCGTGCAGCCGCAGACGGGGGGTCTGCCTTCGGACCGAGTCACTCAGTCTCGTACGTTCTTGGGGGTCGCACGCAACGGGTTCTGCTGGACCTTTCTCGGTAAAACCGATCAACCTTCGCAACATCCGGGTTGTGGGTAAATATTTTGTGTTTTGTTTGTGCCTGGCTACTAACGCCGTTCTCTTGGGAGTTTCTTCGTTGTCCACGGAGGCCTTCGTCGTCGCGTTGGATCGTTTCGTGTGGCGTAAGGGTCTACCTTCACTTATTCGCTCCGACAATGGCACAAAATGGCAAGGACACGGGTGTATCTAAATAATGTTTATAAATTTTTAGAAAATAAGCTTTGGTGAATAAGATAATTTAGCATTATTTTAATTTGGCTAATTAGATTTAGTATGTTGTTGAAGGAGAATAACTAGCCCTCCTGCTTGTAGCTAGAACAGCATTGTAAAGTTGTTAGTTGGCGAGTATGGGACTGCGGTTCGATTCCGCGATGAGCCACAGCAACTGTCTCCCCTTGCCCGATTGATTGAGCTAGCGGTCTGGGGCTGGCCCTCCAGACCGAAGCGGGGGGATGTTCGGAACAAAATGGCCACTTACGGCTGGCAACCTTTTTTGCAGTTTCAATTTGTATTTGACAGACTGTCAATGTCAGTGTGACACTCACATAAGAGATTTGGGGTTCTCACGATACAACAGACATCATCATGGCGAGGTCGTGTGAAAGTACCTAATTGTATTTGATAATTTGATGTGTAGGGCACATAATAAGTTAAAATCGGCGGACCGTAGGGATTAGTAAACAGTGAAACAGTGTAGAACATAAGTTTAGTTTGGAACCAGGGCGGGCTAATTAAATTCAGTGATTTGGTCAGAGTGCGACACGTGGAGTGATTTGTACCAAGTGGTATGTATTTGTCTGGGTTCAGTACTGAGGGGTAGGCAACGGGAAGTTTAGGGACGCTTAGGGCCTTCCACCCACCACAGCACCAACCCGAAGACGCGCAGGAGCACAGCACAGCACGCAGCAGCCGGCGGCCGGCGAGTCCCCGGGACCACCGCGAACAGCGCGGGCGGACGAGAGGAAGACTAGTACGTAAGTCGTTTTCGTTTAATAATAAGAACCTAGTCATTTAAGTTTAGTTAGTAGTAATCAAATGGGCCCAGCATTGATGTAGACTATCTATATCAAACACAAGCATTACTGAATAGATTTGTGGATCTCCCAATTCGCATGGCGGTAGTAGACGAACAGTACGCTTTGTTCCTAGAGAGATGTGTTGACCGTGATCAAGACATTCTCAAGGCGGTGGAAAATGACGTTGACCAATGCTACGAATTATCAGATCGCATTGCTAAGGTCGCACGCCCTATACACGAGGGCAGGAAAATGGAAATTGACCACTCCAAATCTACGATCAAGTCTATGCCCTCGTTGTGGTCAAGGCTACCACCTCTAGACCTCCGTCATTTTTCTGGGAGGCTCGACGAATGGGAGGGCTGTTCTAATGTATTTAATAGCCTCGTCGATGCAAGGAAGGAATTGACCGCGGGACAAAAGCTCGCCTATCTTCTCACCGTTTTGGACGGGGAGGCTCGCTAACAGGTCCAGCACCTAGCGCCCACGGATGAGAACTATAAGGTGGTCATGGATATCGTGACTCGGCGATACCAAAATGTGAGGAGGCTCGCTGGCGCACACGTCGCGACGATATTGGCCCTCCCCCGAGTCAAAAATATAATGCGTTTACGAGTTGAGATTTTAAATCCGCTCCTTGTCGCCGTGAATGCTCTTCGCAGTTTAAACCTTCCGGTTGAAAAGTGTCATTTTTGTTGCTACACATCGTGCTTGCGAAGTTGCCCGATAACTTGAAGGTGCGCTTTGAGCAACAATATGGTGGGTACAGCTCCGCATACTTGCCGCCCTTTAAGGACCTCCTTAAATTCATGGAGGATGAGTGCCGATTAGCGGACAACTCCGATGTGGTAAGCCCATCTTGGGTAAGGGTTCGTGATCCCCAGACACTTTCGGGTGGGAGACCCTTCAGGTCGGGAAGACAGGAACAACCTCGACCGTTTAAGCGATATTCCGCGGTCCATGAGACCGCGCATTGTAAATATTGCAGCGACCCAGGGCATCAGACGGCCCGTTGTAGGAAATTCTTGGAGCAACGCCTCCCGGGTCGTAGGGCGATAGTTCGTCAGAGGGGATGGTGTTATTTTTGCTTGGGTCCGCACCTACAGCGAGAATGTACCCAACTATATCCCTGTGGTTATTGTAAGGGCAATCACCATCCCTCGTTGTGTATGAACCGGAGCAACGTAGGTATTGAGCCGACCCAGGGGAGCGATGCGGGTCAGATGATTATGCGCGCTCACGAGCTCCGGAGACACCCGGCTCTGGCCAAAATAAACACCACACTCAGCCTAGAGGTGGTTACGCGAAATATGGACGTTCCCAGGGATGGCAAGCACCTCGTACGGGCGGGGGCCCTAGGCACTCTCCACCGCGGGACCAATCGAAGCCGGTTGATAGGTACGGTGCCACTATCAAAAATCCCCGCGTTAAGTCCGCGTCACCGGTGGCGGAACGTCCGCGTTTAGAGCGTCGTCGACGCTATTCGCCAGAATAGGACCCCCTTGCTAGGTATCAGCGACCCCCTCCTTCAGGAGAAGCGGTTCGCTTTCCGACACATTAGCAATTAACGGCCACCCAATCGCCAACCGCAGCCCCTCCAGAGACCGTTCTGCTCCCTACGGCCTCTGTTTTGGTTAGGGGACTGAATGGTAACTTGATGAAAGTCCGAGCTCTTTTGGACTCCGGCGCTCAGGGATGTGTGCTTTCATCATGGTTGGTTGGCAAGTTGGGCCTCCCAATTAGGCCTCACCAGAATGGTGTTCGGGGTATTGGTGATGTGAAAGTACCTAGACTGCTAGGGGAGGTAACGTTTACTTTCACCCCCGTTTTATTGTCCAACCCGAGTATAACAACCTCGGCGATTGTTTTGGACACAGTAGTTGGTAGGCAACCGTTCGTAGAATTGGACCCTACTATTTTGGCATTAACGTCTAAGCTTGCGTTAGCGGACACTAAGTTCAACACCCCGGGATCGGTTGACGTTCTGTTGGGAGCAAACGTACTAGGGCGATTGTTGTTGAACGATAAACGTGTCATTCAGCCGGGCGGTCTGGTTGCCGTCGAGACGGTTTTCGGGTATGTGGTTATGGGACCAGTGAACAAAGTCTCACTCCCGAATAGTGAGGATACCGCTCTCGTTGTAGGGGCTACCCTCTCTGACGTTGTTCAGAAGTTTTGGGCAGTGGAGGAACCCCCCTCCACGCCGTGAATTGACCCAGAGCAAGAGGAGTGTGTTATTTGACCAAAATAACACTGATCGACTGTTCACTCGACGACACTTTCGTGCCGGTCGTCCTCCTCTGGGTGAGTCCAGGATGCTAGCAGATAAGAGGTTAGCATCAATGGAACGCCGCATGAGCAAAGATTCGGTCTTCCGGACGAAGTATATAGACTTCATTCGGGAGTATAAGGAGTTGGGGCACATGTAAGTATCTTGCGTGGACTGGCGCTCGGTGGAGCACTACTTCCTTCCACATCACGCGGTTTTGAAAGCGCGCACTGGAAAGATTCGAGTAGTTTTTGACGGCTCCGCGCCCACGTCTTCAGGTGTCTCGCTTAACCAATGTCTGCATGTAGGTCCCAAATTGCATAATGAGATCTCAGACATTCTTACCAACTTCCGTAGACACCAAATAGTGCTGATGACGGATATCCGGATGATGTTTCGGCAGACAGTGATGCATCCGGATGACCGTCGATATCAGCTGATCTTATGGCGTGAAAGTCCGAGGGACCCCGTTGTTGTTTATGAACTCAACGCGAATACATACGGATTGGCTTCAAGTCCGTTTGTGGCAATTCGTTCGTTGTTGGAGCTAGCGGAGAGGAAGCGCTTAAATTATCCCAGCGCATCCGCCATTTTGACCAACGACATATGTGTCCGATGACATCTGTACCGGGGCTCCCAGCGTTGCGGAAGCGCTAGTGTTACGAGATGAGTTGGTGGCGATCATGAGGTCAGGAGGATACGAGTTAAGAAAGTAGCTGTCTAACTCGCCGAAGGTCCTCACTGGCTTGGTAGAGGAGCATCATCAAGATCCTCATCTCTTTGAGAACGCCGATAATCCCAATATGGTGACTATCCTCGGTGTTCAGTATAGGCCAGTCCCGAACAGCTTTACTTATTGTGTGGATTTGCAAGCTCCAAAATCTGGACAAAGCGCCTTGTCTTGTCTACAGTGGCACGCACTTTCGATCCTAATGGGTGGATCAGTCCCGTTATTTTTATGTTTAAGTGTTTCTTGCAACGCCTGTGGACCGCGGGAGCCTCGTGGGATGAGCCCCTTTCTGGAGAATTACTCCGAGACTGGGTAGGCATGGTCTTATCCCTCCCTGATATTAACCAAGTGTCCTTGCCATGACTTTTTCTTCCCGCTGGAAACTTTAAGGCCAGTCTCCACGGGTTTTTCGATGCCTCCGAAGGAGGATTTGCTACGGTTGTCTTTCTCCACACCGTTAGTGCCACCAGAGAAGTGTTAGTGCATCTGGTATTGGCCAAAAGTAAAGTTGCTCCCCTTCGGACACGATTCACGAAGTTGGAATTGTGTGGACCTGCGCTTCTTGCTCGTCTCATGAAGCACCTATGTTCCACGTTAGGTCGTTCCGTAGACCTGAGCGGTGTGTATTCGTTGACTGACAGTCAAAATTTTCTTTGCTGGCTAAAGGCTCCTATTCATACATTGGAGGTATTTGTGGCGAACCGAGTGGCACAGATCCATAATTCGTCCAAAGAAATGGTTTGGCGACATATTCCCGGAGAAATGAATCCGGCTGACTGTGCCTCTCGAGGACGCGAAGCGTCGCAACTCATAAATGACCCTTTGTGGTGGGGGGCCCCAGTGGCGGACGCGACCAGAGTCGGAATGGCCGCAGTCCCAGAGTATGTTAGCCGGAATGCTACCTGGGCTGCGAGCTTGTGTCCTTGAGACGGAGCCTATGAACGACACGGACTTCCTCTTAAATAAATAGAGCACCCTCGACCAGCTTTTGAGTGTAACTGCTTGGATTCGGCGTTCCTTACACAACTGTAAGAAACCAAGCGAGAAGCGCGTCTCGTCTGTTCTCGCTCCAGAACTAACGGTTAAGAAAGTGCTTTATGAGTGCTTCAAATCGGAAATAAGCATTTTGCGAGACGGCTGCTCTAAGCTGAAAGGAGCTGTCTCCCGTCTAAATCCGTTTCTTGGCGAGTCTGGTCTCCTACGGGTAGGAGGAAGGCTGAGAAATGCCTGTTTATCTTAGGCTGATTTCTCAGTCACAATTACACTAGATAGTAGCTGCGTTTCATAGTCAAGCACGCAGTTCAAACGCGCAACTACTATGTAGTGTAATAATTGTAAGCGCGCGCGTGTGGCTGGCGCTGATCAAACGCGTGACTGTGAAATCAGCCTTATGGAGCTCGTCACCCCCTTTTGTTGCCTAAGGATGGTGATTTGGTTAGGTTACTTGTGACAGACCGCCATCTTAAAAATTCTCACGCCGGCTGCAACGCACTGCTAGCCGTTTTGCAGCGTGAATTCTGGATTTTGTCAGCCAGACGGACCATACGCTGTATCATTTTTCGATGTCTAACGTGTTACCGGCTAAAAGCCACTACCATGCAGCCCCAATTGCCTGCAGATCGCGTTACGGAGAATAGACCCTTCGCTAGGGTGGGTACGGATTTCGCCGGGCCCTTCATGGTCAAAACGTCGTGTCTTCGTAATATTAAGAGTTACAAAGCGTAGTGTGTCTGTCAACCAAGGATGTCACTTGGAAGTGGTTTCAGAATTATCCACTGAGGCATTAGTTGCCACTCTTAGTAGATTTGTTTCCCGCCGGGGATTGCCGTCATTGATACGTTCTGATTGTGGAACAAATTATAAAGGTGCGAATAATTATTTAAATGACGTGCACAGTTTTTTATCGGTAAATCAAGTAGACATTGGAACCACCCTATCCCGACGTGGGATAATCTGGAAGTTTAGTCCTCCAGCTTGTCCGCACTGGGGAGGGATCTTTGAAGCATGTGTAAAGGCTGCCAAGACCCACCTTCGTCGCGTGATAGGAGACACCGTCCACACGTTTGAGGAACTTGATACGGTGTTTTGTAAGATTGAGGCCGTCCTCAATTCGAGACCATTGTGCCCTTTGTCATCCGACCCAAATAACCTGGAGGCTTTGACCCCAGGCCACTTTTTAATTGGACAACCCTTAAGCGTGCTGCCGGAATATTCATTTACAGATGTGAAATCCCATCGTTTGTCTCGGTACCAGCTGCTGCAACAGTTGTCCCAGAGTTTTTGGGCGCGCTGGTCGTTAGAGTATTTACACATATTACAGCAGCGCGTTAAGTGGACCGACAAGACCAATCCACCCAAGAATGGTGACCTCGTCTTAGTTAAAGATTCTAACCTTCCGCCTTTGTTGTGGCGCCGGGGACGCATTGTCAAGTTAACTTTCGGTGCTGATGGGGTTCCCCGTTTTGCTGAGGTCTTGGTTGGAGATTCGGTCTTGAAGAGAGCGGTTACTCTCTCCCATTTGCCCGTGGAATAGCGTACCGTTTGTGAGGGTCCTGGGTCGGGGGGATGTTGGGGACCGACGGTGACCTTGGTTCCCCGGCTTGAAACGCGCATAACAGCGCCTACTCAGTCACGCCATCGCCTTCGGAGATAGCGGTCGTTTGTAGTGTCGTGTGATACACTCTGCGTTTTGTAGTAAAGTTGCGATTAAGCCTTTGAACGCCGTGGTAGTTTGTCGTGTGAGCAACTCCGTGTTTTGGGTGCCATTCCTGCGTTATATATATATATATATATATATATATTGTTAGGCGTAACTCAGGTGGTTCTTAGCGGGCTGAAATAGGGCCCCCTGTATTTATTGTGTAATTATCGAGTAAGTGCAAGCCAGTGTTCCTTCCAACTAAAAAGCCCTGTGGACGGGCCATCACCGACGCTTCGGGTATTCTCCGCCTCCTGAAGATGCTGTTGGACTACTGGCAGTAAGTGACAATATTAATCTTAAAATTAGACTAAGACTACTAGAGGCATCAAACGTGCCATCTTAGACGCCGTGTTTCGCGGTAAAGGACTTCCACTCCCTGCTGTGGTTAGTTTGAACAGGGCAGGGGATTTTGCTGCCTTACCTGCGGCTGGTGGTGGAAGCCAACAATGTTCCTTTATAAATGTGCAATGTGCATGGGGTGCATAAAAGGAGCCTCCCCGAGCGACGTTAATTTGGTAGTACCTATATCGTAAGAAATTTCGGCGCACCCTGGGCAGTCGGTGTCCAATACATCGGTTGGCTAATCCTTTCACTACGATGGTTTGTACAAACGGTTCTTCTCAGAACCCCCTTAACAGCAATTTGCCACAACAAAATGGTTCTTCTTAATTTCGAAGCGTTGATGACGTTTGATGGCAGACGAAAACGGCGGCTCACTGCCCGATATGCCTTACCCCACGGGTCGTCGTTACTTGAATCAGCGATTGCGCGGTAGAAATCCTCGCGAAAGTATCGCGAGTAGTATAAAGGCCTATTCAAACCTGAGCGGTATTCGCTGCCGCTGTGGGTAGAGCGGCAGCGAATACCGCTCAGGTCAATCTAGCCGCGGAACTTGATCCTAAATACCAGAGCAAAACCCGCGCGGCAACCGCGTGGTATATACCTTTACCCACAGCGGCAGCGAATACCGATCAGGTTTGAATAGGTCTTAAATCTGATTTGCGCCGATTGAGGCTTACAGGGCTCACGTGGCGTGATTCCAACTGGATTGTAAACTCGTTAAACTAGACTATTAAGGTCTTCGCATACGTAACGGGAAATTTCCCGGACGGGACGGGGAACACGTGCGGCCCGGCCCGTCCGGGAAATTTCCCGTTACGTATGCGAAGACCTTTAGTGACCTGCAGCGGACTTTATGTGGCCAGTGTCATTGTGCATCGGTTTGTTACGGTGTGGTCTCACTGCTGGGCAGCGGGCCATCTGGTGGCAAGTGCGGCGGCCGCGACGACGCGAGCCATCTGGTGCATTGTACATCATTCTTGTCTGGGTTGGGAGATCTCTCCGGGGTAGACACGGGAGTCTAGGGCAGTTCTACTCACCACCAGGCTAGCTGACATAGTCCACATCAGCCGGACGCGCGGCGCAGGACCAAGGGTTGGCATTCTCCGGCAACATTAGATGTACGTTTTTTTTATTCGTTATAAATTTAAGTTTATTGTTAGGCGTTATGGTATAGAAGTTCAGCAGTCTGGGCCTCTAAATCGTACATTACTGATACCTAAAATTGGTGACTCAAGCGACGTGCGTACCTACGACCCATAGTATCGTCACCGTGCCGTTTGGTTTGATATTACTTTTCTAGAAATTTAAAAGCGTCACTAGTCTACAACACGGTTTCAGACACGAGTGTTCACAATTACAAATGTCGCCTGTTGTAATTTGAAATATCTGATTATTAGGGCATTGGTCTCACGCGCTATCGATAAACGCAAGCGACGACTCTACTTAGAAACACGTCACCTGTAATCGGTCGGGAAGCGGCGCGGGCAGCGCCGTGAGGTTGGCGCCGGCCAGCACGAGCGCCCGCAGCGGCAGGTGCGGCGCCTGCAGCAGCGCGGCCGGCGGCGCGCCGCTGCAGCGCAGCAGCCCGCCCGCGTGCGGCGCGTACCAGCAGCCGCCGCCCGCCGCGCACGCCAGCCGCTCGGGGGCCCGCGCCCGCAGCGCGCCGCCGCCCGAGCACGAGGGCTCCAGCCGCACGCGCAGCCGCCCCAGCCGCAGCGCGCGCCACAGGCCGTACGCCTCGCACGAGCACTCCAGCGGCCCCAGCAGCACGTGCGTCGCGTGCTCCGGCGGGTGCAGCGACGCGGCGCGCTCCACGTCGGCCTCGGTCGCGACCACCGCGCGCAGCGGGTTGCCCTCGAGGTCCAGCTCCGAGGGCTGCAGCCGCTGCACGAGGTTGAGCTGGGTGAGCTGCACGGTCTCGATGCGGTTCTTGGAGAGGTCGGCGCGCTGCAGCAGCTTCATGCCTTGCAACCAGTCGACGCAGAGGCGCGTCGCGCCGGTGCCGCTGAGCGAGAGCCGCCGCAGCTGCTGCAGCGGCGAGAGCGCCGAACGCGCGAGCGGCGCGTCGGGGCAGAGGTCACCGAGCGGGTTGCTGGCCAGCACCAGCTGGCGCAGGCCGGTGAGCGGCCGCAGCTCGGCGACGGCGCGCAGCTCGTTGTGTGACAGGTCCAGCTCACGCAGGCTGCCCGCTAGCGGCGCGAATACCCCGCTGCACACCGGAACACGACTACAGTTAATTTCTATTCTACAACGAGTACTAAACGGAGGCTGTACCGGTGTTTACGAAATAGCAATTAAAATAAAACTATTAAATTAGAATGATAAAAAAATTATACAAACTTGGGCAAGAACTGAAGCTTATTCCGCGAGAGAACGACTTCCTCCAGCTCCGGCGAGTAGTAAAACAGGTCGTCGGGCAGCTCACGCAGCCGCGGGCAGAAGGTGACGCGCAGTACCCGCAGCCGCGCCGCGCCGCGCAGCAGCGCCGCCGGCAGCTCCGCCAGCGCGCGCAGGAACTGCAGTGACAGCGCGCGCAGCTGCGGGCACGCCGCCGCCAGCCCCGCCGGCAGCCGCGCCAGCGGCCCGTAGCCCAGCGTCAGCTCCCGCAGGCTGGGGCACGCATGCAGCGGCGGCGGCGCGCGCTCCTGCAGCGCGAATAGCGTTACGTTCTGCAGCGCCGGCGGCAGCGGCGGCCACGCCGGCAGCGGCGCCGACAGTGTCAGCTCGCGCAGCCGCTCGAGGCCCGCCAGCACCTGTGCCTCCTCCAGCGAGCTTTCGGTTACCTACGCATGACAACTTTAATTTATTTATGTTTTATTGCAAAAAATACAAATAAAGCCTGATCTCATGCCCTGAAAGAATCTCTACCGAATGAGCAAGAAAGGTGTCCAGAGAAAAACAAAACAACAAAAGTTTCAACTAAATTCTAATCGATCGAAGCGTGCGAAAAAAACAAAGATCTAGGCACTGCAGCTGCACCCAACGACGTACATGTTTTATAATACAAACTTTCATAATAATCACTTACCAGTATATTCGTAAGAGTTATTTATACAGCATGTTTATTATTGGGAATTTCACCTCTAACGTTTCGAGTTCGTCGAGCGGCTCGGGCAGCCGGGTGAGGTTGACGTCGCGCAGCCGCAGCCGCAGCAGCCGCGACGGCAGGCGCGCCGTGCTCACGTCACTCAGCAGCAGCACGCGCAGCGGCAGCGCGTCCAGCACGCCCGGCGCCAGCGCCAGCGGGCCCGTGCGCGGCGCCGCCTCCAGCTCCAGCTCAGAGAGCGCGGGGCCGTCGGGGGCGGCGGGGGCGAGGGCGGCGCGGGTGAGGTTGGCGCCGGCGGGCAGCTGCAGCAGCGCGAGCCGCCGCGTGGGCACCACGTTGAGCCGCCGCAGCGCCGCCGCGTAGGAGCCGCGCGCCGGCGGCCCGCAGCCGGACAGCATCACGCGGCCGAAGCGCAGCGGCCGCGCGAACCGCGGCAGCGCGGGGTCGTCGATGGCGTTGGCGACACACGACATCTTGAAGTAGTTCCCCTCCGCGAAGGCGAACCATTGTGATCGACCTGTATAGTTTTACACGCTGGTTATACGCGCTGATATCATAAAAATAATTTATTCAGATTTGGATATTATGTTTTATGATATTGATTATTTGATTTAAAATAACACAGTATGCTTTTGTTAGAGTAAACGAATAGTTAATGTTCGTCATCGGACTTCAAAAGACCCACTACCATTATTTTATTTTATTTTATTCTTAGGAAGGTTTACAGCAAGTATTAATAGTAATACAAGTAAGTAGCATCTAAAAGCTAATAACAAACCTCCACATATAGACAAAAAACATCACACATATCCAAAACATCGCAATTGTTTTAACTTAATCTTGACCTAGTTTCAATCATAATTGACCCTCCCATAGCGCTTGAGTAATTCATTTGCCAGTACTCGCTTCATTGAAGTAATACTATTATTATTATATCTTAACTAATGGCTATCGCGTGTAGCATTAAGCCAATTTGAAGTGTTTTAATTTTTAAAGTATTTTTAGTTTTGTACGGTAGATAGAAATAAAATGGAGTCTCACAACACGTGTTGTTGCTAAAAAACACGGGAGAAACTCCGAAGTAATATATCACAAAATAAATCTATGTCAGTGTCATCGCTTACTGAGTTAAACAAACGACAAGTACATACGAATCAGGTAGCTATTCTGTCGATAATTCGTACGTGCTGGTGAAATGTGTAGCCTTAACTTTTTGCGAGTGGTGAAATTGCGAGGCACAATGAGCTTGATCCCATTCAACAGTTCAGCCGAGTGAACATCACTCTTTAATATTTTGGACAGGTATTCTACGTAGATCTAGAACCAAAAAACAACAACAAAGACATATTTAACGTCAAGTACCTTAATCATATGAAGATACTGTTCGAAGCTCCATACAAAAAGAAAGAAATCCTGCAATGCTAAAGATGTCAAAGATTTGGACACTCCAAAAACCAATGTCACAGGCCTAGGCCTTTCAGATGTGTCAAGTGTGGCGAAGATCATCCCACCACAACGTGTTTTAAAAAACCGGAAACTGAAGCTACCTGTGCGAACTGCCAAAAAACACCCGGCCAGCTATAAAGGATGCAAAACTTATAAAATTGTACAAAAAAAAGATACTAAAGATTGCGACAAAGCCAAAAGAAAAACCACCATTTGCGAATCAAGAGATTAAAAATTACAAACATGACATAGGGCATCCCCGGGAATACAACCAACCAAAATCATTATGCTGAAGCGACCAAAACGATTAGTTCCTGATTCGCCGGATTCATGTTTCTTCCGATTTTTTTGTTGAAGGAAAATTATAGAAATATCGTGGCTTTACCTATCTATTCAATGAAAGGCAGGCATTTCGGTACATTAAGAGGGTTTACGCATTTCGGTTTCCCATACAAACTTCCAAGTCGATATTTTTAAAAATTAACAAGCTAATTTTGATGAAACTTTGCATGCTAAAGTAAAACGCAGGGATCTAAATTTGTTGTTTTTTGTTTGTTGAAAACATTTTTAAAAAACGTTTATTTAGCTAAGTTATTGCGATTTTAAGTCCACTATAGAAAGTTTAAAATCGCAATAACTCAGTTAAATAAACGTTTTTTAAAAATGTTTTCAACAAACTATTTAGATCCCTGTATTTCACTTAAGCATGCAAAGTTTCATTAAAGTTGGCTTGTTAGATTTTAAAAATTTCAACTTGGAAATTTGTATGGGACACCGAAATGCGTAAACCCTCTTAATAAAAATATTGATTTGTTTGAGAACAAATTTAATTACGTAACATATAATAGTAGATTGTTATACAAGGGGCTAAAAGAGGGAGTAAATAGAAACCGAGTTATAATGGGTTTTAGCGCCGTGTGTTACACTCTGCTTTTCACTACGATTGCGAAAAAATAAAACAATCCACTACAGTATGAATTGGTTTATTTTATAAAAAAATTAACCCGTTCGTTGCTTTTACGACACCCAAGGGAAGAGAGGGGTTAGTTGTTAGTATTATATTGATGCCCATCGCCGCTCTATGGTGATGGATAGTATGTGCAGTCTTTCCACCTCTTCCCATGGGTGTCGTAAAAGGCGACTAACGAACTAAAGCCTGCACATACATCCTAAAGCATAGAGCGGCGATAGGCTCATCAAAATAAGAATACTAACCTCTTTCTTACCTTGGAATTCTTAAAAGGTGACTAACGGACTAAATACTGCACATACATCCAACAGCATAGAACGGCGATGGGCTTATCAAAATAATAATACCAACCCCTCTCTCCCTTTCGGTGTCGTAAAAGGCGACCAACGGACTAAAGACTGCACATACATCATACACCAACACCATAGAGCGGCGATGGGCTCATCAAAATAATACTACCAACCTATCTCTTCCCTTCGGTGTCGTAAAAGGCGACTAACGGACTAAAGACTGCACATACATATAACAGCTTAGAACGGCGATGGGCTCATCAAAATAATACTACCAACCCCTCACTTTTATTCGACTAACGGGCTAAAGGCTCACCACCTAAGCACATGTGCAGACTGTGCAGTTGTTTCTTGCTGAAGCGTGGACTGTATGGGCGTGGTCTGTGTTGTCCATAGATTCAAATGATTACTAATTTTACCATAAACTTTAATAATAAGTATCTCAAAAAGTAGTTGATTTATGTAAACAGTAATAAGTTGAGTCTTTATTCATGATTATTCTACTTATGGTTAGACTTTTTCGTTTTTGTAGGCTCATTGACAGACAAAAATTAAAAAAAAATACTTTTTCCCTTAAGAAAAGCAAGAAAAGCTATTTTATCATCACTCTGGAATGCTACAATGCCGGTCTTTTTGAGCAAGAGGAGTGAAAATAATGTTTAAACACCATAACTAAAAAAAAAGAATCAAACCCATTTCTAGGTAGGTAATTTAAGTAATGTCCGATAGTGGCAACAAAATAGTAATTCAATCAATAATAAATATAGCTAAGTACATTTTTTCTTTACTTCAGTGATACTATTGTATATTAATATTTCCGACGAAACAAGAATCCGGCGAAACAAGAATGCGGCGAATCAGGAATCCAACGAATCAGGAACTAATCGAAAAAACTAATGATATAAACGACATAACAGAACAATGCTGGAAAGACTAAAACAGACAATGATGCAAATGATGGATAAAATGATGGATCGCGTCGTCCAGCTAGTCAGCACCCTTGTAAAGAAATGACTGACTGACTGAATGACTCGCAACCTTCGAGTAATAACTTGGAACGCCACGGCTCGACGAAACAACCGACGTCAAGAACTAGAATCTTTTCTACATGGAGATGATTGAACTCACATCGCATTTAAAAATTTATGAACTATGATTAGAACTGATCACCCATCTGGTAACAGCCACGGAGGAACAGCTGTAATAAATAAAAATAATATTAAACACCACCCTTTAGAGGAATATCGCACTGAAAAAATACAATAATGCTAAATGACAATAAAATCGAAACAGTGCTATCTGCTGTCTACTGTCCGCCTAGACATACGGTAACTGCTGGAGACTTCACAGAGTACTTTCACTCACTGGGCACAAGATTTGTCTGCGGGGGTGACTGGAACTCGAACCACCTGCATTGGGGATGTAGGCTAATTAACCAACTAATTAATTAAATGAAGGCAACTTCTCAAAGCTACAGAAGAGTTGAAGCTGAAATGTATCACTAATAGAAAACCAAATTACTGGCCAAACGTCGCAGGCTAAGAAAAATCTATTACAACACTAGATACCCGAGTGACAAGAATGCATTTAACAAGTGCTCTGAAGACTTAAAAGGAACTATAAATGCATTTAAAAATAACATCTTGCAATCCTTTCTCTCAAGCCTGACTCCTGCTGCAGATACAAATAATTATTTTACAAATTATTCACCTATCAAGAATAATATAGGAGGATGGGCCAGATCAGAACAGAAAAAAGCAACAGTATTTGCGGACCACCTAAGTTATGTCTTCCAACCATTTCCAGAGTCAAACCAGGAACAAACAATGGAAATAAAAGAATATCACCAACACAAATGTGCTAACCTCTAAAGCACATAAGTCCCAAAGAAGTATTAACGGAAATACGAAACTTACAGGAAGGTAAATCGCCCGGTTACGACCTTATTGATGCAACCTTACTTAAGAAACTCCCACCTAAAGGAGTCTTGGGACTTATCAATATATTTAATGCATGTTTGAGACTTGCACACTTCCCAGGACAATGGAAGATAGCGCACGTGGTAATGGTGCCTAAACCAGGAAAACCCTTACATGAAACGACCTCATACAGACCCATAAGCCTATTATCGATTACTGGAAAACTGTTTGAGAAAGTATTGCTTAACAGAATTAAAGTACATCTTGGCGACATACTGCCAAATCATCAATTTGGATTCCGAGAGAGACATGGAACAATCGAACAGGTACACCGCACTGTTGACATCATCAGCATAAGTCTAGAAAATCGGATGTACTGCTCTGCAGTTTTTCTAGATATCAGCCAAGCTTTTGACAAAGTGTGGCATGATGGCCTATTGTATAAGCTGAAAAAGACATTGCCACACTCCTTTCTCCACATTCTAAAATCCTACCTTGATAAAAGATGTTTTCAGGTAAAATACAATGGTGAGTGCTCTGCTTTACACGAAATTCGTTCGGGTATACCGCAGGGCAGCATCCTAGGCCCTGTTTTATACCTTATATACACGGCAGATCTTCCAACATCTGACAAAACAACAACTGCAACTTACGCTAATCATATCGCCTTGCTGTCATGTTACAGTGATCCAAAAAAAGCATCACTCTCCTTGCAGAACACCTAGATGTAGTGCAGAAGTGGCTTAATCGATGGAGAATTAAGGCAAACCAGAGTAAGTCTTGTCATATAACCTTCACACTCCGAAAAGAAACCTGCCTCCAGTAAAACTGAACAACAAGGAGATACCCCAACAAGACCACGCTGAACTCTTAAATTTCCTCTTAGGAAATAACCTAAAATTACCAAATTAATAATTTACCACTTTTTTAAATTATAGAGACTGCTCCCACAAAATTTTTTGAAATTCCTTAAAAAACAAAAAAGTACCAAAAACTGAGAAAATTTTCGGCCAAAATCTCAAAATTTAAAATCTTTCAAAAACTTCAAATTATTAAATTTTAGACCTAAAAACCCCCAAAAACAAACTTTTTACAACATTTTTTAGCTAAAAAATCTCTTTAAATCGACTTTGAAAATAAAATTAAAGCCTAACCTAACTCTAACCTAACCTGGTATGGCGCAGATAGGAACGTCCTTGGCGGAGACCACTGGTCCAATGTCGCCCCTGGGTCAATCCTACAAAGCGGAGGACATCACCGACTGGAAGATGTTTGAGGTTGCGGTCTTACACCAAATCGACCGCATTTCATTCTCCCTTTGTCGGGCTAAGTCGGTGACCAGACAGGATAAGCTCGACATTCACGACGCCAAGGACGAGATTTTTAAAAGCCTAGGCCTGATCCCACGGCTGCTACGGGAGTACCTGGAGGAGCACCAATCCCCCCAGATCGCCGAGGACAGTGTCCGAGAATTGGGCCACAAGCTGGAGAACAGCACAGAGGCCCTGATCACTGTCCAAAACGAGATGGCAGGGAGGTCCGACGGGACATAGCACAGAAGGTCGACGAGCTGCTTAAGCAGGGCGATAGGCTCGAAGATCTGGTGCGCCTATCGGGCAACATGCTCACAGCTGCCCTTAAAGAGCAGCAGCATCAATTGCCCCTAGCCCACAGCTCGATGGCCGAAGTACCATCCGCTCAACCCACCTCCAAGGCCACTCACGCTAGCGTCGCTGCCAAGCCCCAATCCCCTACACCCATAACCTACCCCGCAGTCGTCGTGTCCTCGTACGACTGTACGCTTAAGCCTCCGGAGGTGATGTCTCGGTGGAAGAAGGAGATAAGCTTCCGGAGGCTCAAATATGCCCCAGTAAAAATACTGCCGCTGCCAAATGCCAAATTAAGAATCGAGTTTGAAGACAGGAAGCAATGTAAGGAAACAATAGCCCGTCATGCTTCGAGCAATAATTTCGCTGCAGAACAGGCGAGACGGAGACCACCGCTAATGATCATGAAGGGCATATCTAAGGATATTGCCCGTGAGGAATTGGCGGAGGTCCTCGTAGCCCAAAATGATGTAGAGGTTTCCCGCATTTGCATCTTGACTTCAAACCGCAATCCGGCGTTGTACAACGCAGTGATCGAGGTCACTCCTGGGACGCGAAGTACCATTCTCGCTCTCGGGAGACTCAACGTGGACCATAGTAGGGTCCACGTTGAGGACTTCTCCCGGTTCGTGCAATGCCGAGAATGCTTGCAGTACGGCCATACAAAGGCTAAGTGTACGGCAGAAAAGAGACCTTGTGCCCATTGTGCCAGCCCGAGCCATCAAGTAGCACAGTGCCCCAATAAGACCCAGGGGCCTAAGTGCTACAACTGCTCGGCCCATAACCTGCGCATGGGCACTAAGGTTGACACAGGCCACAACGCCACCAATACCAGCGAGTGCCCCCGTATTCGGCCGATGGTTCTGCGTCTGCAGAGCCAGACCGACTACGGCAATTAAACTAAATTAGGCTTAAACTATACTTAAACTAAAAATAAAATTTATCTAAAACATAATATTAACCATAACTAAAATAACTTAACAAAACTAAATATAAACTCTAAAACTAAAAAACTAAAAATTAAATTAATTTTAAAATCACAATTAAAAATTTCTTTAAATCACAATGTAAAATATATAAAATAACTAAAATCTATCAATTTTAAAAACTACAAACCAAAACTCAACTAAAACTAAAGTCTTAAATATCATCAAAAACATTCACACCAACTTAAAATTAAAATCTTAAATAATCTTAAACTAAATAAAAATAAACTTAATATACACCAACTTCAAAAATTAAAATCTTAAGTAACATCTAAAATAAATTAAAAAATCTGAATTTAATAATATCTATAATATAGACTTAAACCCAAACCAAAATTAGACCACTGCAGTTTTTTAACTATAAAAAACTAAACCCAGTGACTCCAATTAATTTTCCCTTCGTTCTTCCTTTCTCTTCCTCTTTATCTTCTTTTTACCATCTACCCCCAAATTTGACCCGCAATTAATTAAGGTTGGCAAAGACCTTAAGTCCAAGCAAATAAATTTTAAAATAAGTAGCTCCATTTTAACCGTCATCCCTAAATCCCTAAAATAACCCAACATCCTAAATTATCCCCTATCCAACCGTTCCTAAATTTTAATCTTCAACCCAATTTCCCTTTCTCCCTAGTAACCCCCATTCTGTGGGGGAAATACCCAACTCTCCATAATACCTCGTTAAAGGATACGTACACACTAAATAAACCCGCAGTCAAACAAAAAAAAAATAAACAAGACCACGCTAAATATTTAGGAATGCACCTGGACAAGAGGCTAACATGGCAAAAGCACATCTGGACCAAGCGAAAAAAATTAGATGGAAAGTTTCGCAGTCTAGGCTGGTTGATTGGACGTCATTCGCAGTTAAATGACAACAGCAAAATGATGGTGTATAAGGCCATACTTAAACCCATGTGGACATACGGTATTCAACTGTGGGGCTCGGCCAGCAATAGTAACCGCCTCTGTGGTTTAGTAGTGGCTAAGCTACCGGTTTCAGACCCAGAGGTCCCGGGTTCGATTCCCAGCGGGGGGTCCATCTTTGTGTGCTCGGTTTGGTTGGTGGTAGGACTGTTAAGTCCGCCTGGCTAGCTACCACCATCTTTTCTAAGTCTGTCGCCATAACAACGATGTTTATAGCATTGTTGTGTTCCGGCAGTTTGAGATAAGATAGCCAGTTCCTCAGTGGTTAAGGATTCCGGGTGAAGCGCGCTTCCACCTTCGGCCTTATCGTCACTTACTATCAGGTGAGATGAAGGCCAAGCTATTACCCGATGCCAATAAAAAAAAACATTGAAATACTGGAAAGATTTCAGACTAAGGCACTAAGAACAATGTTTTGTATCCCACAGTGTATTAGCAACAGATACATACGAGTATACCTTGACTTTAAGATAAAGACCGTCAAACAAGAGATAGCACAGTTTAGCATGCGGTACCAGAAGAGATTAACCCAACATGTAAATGAACTTGCAGTGGCATTGGCCTCCAGCATGTGAGGTTAAAACGCATTGACATCTCAGGACTAAGCAACAAATTTCCGACTACTTGACATAGTAAAACCCTTTAGTCTAGATGGAACATCTTAGAGGGAGGTTGGCGATAGTCAGTGGAGTCAGATTTAAATCAAAGAGAAAAGTGGCTTATTGTTCCTTAACAGGTTGCCATGGAGCAGAATAAGAAAAAAAAAACTGGCCAACAGATAGGAATAAGATCCCTGACCTACTGGACTTCTTTGTCACAAGAAATATAGATAGCAACTTTGTCCACACTAAAACATACACCAACCTAACTTCAGACCACACACCGGTTATGATAGATATCAGTACAACGGTTATATTAACTGAACCCCACTTCAGATTGTATGATCCTAAAAATACAAACTGGGAGCTATACCAAAGTACAATTTGCTAAAAATATAAAATTTTATAACACGATCAGCACTGTGACGGAGCTAGATAGAAATCGCAGTAAACAAAATTCAACTCAATCCCCCTAAACACAATATATATCCAAGAGACATCAAAGAGAAAATTCTAGAATGTCGCAGGTCAAGAAAAATCCGGCACAACACTAGATACCCTGAGTGACAAGAATGCATTTAGGGATGATTTATAATAGAGCGGGACGTGCACGGGGCGTGTCTTCTCTCGTCGCTCTAATATAAATCATCCTTTAACAGGTGCTCTGAAGACAGAAGTGCTAAGAAGAACTATAAATGCATTTAAAAATAACAACTTGCAATCCTTTCTCTCGAGCCTGAGTCCTTCTGCAGATACCTACAAATTATTATTCACTGTGGAAAGCAACAAGTAAGCAAGCAAAGAACGGACCAAAGACTCAAATACCATCTATCAAGAATAATAAGAATAAGAATAATAGACGCGTTTTACCTGAAATAAAACGCATATTAAACTACTTACCTCATTAGAAGCTTATAATATTGAGATAGGCACATCCGTTTCCCGTCGTATTTTCCTTCTCTTTCCTCTGGTATATCGCTGTCTCTCTCGCTCATCCCACTCAGTGGCGTCACCAGGTGGCGCGGTGGGGGAACCAGGAGATTTCACACCCGTGCCCATTTGTTCATCATTGCGTCGAAATATGCGCACCAGGCGGAAATAAAAACTAAGCTTCTAATGAGGTAAGTAGTTTAATATGCGTTTTATTTCAGGTAAAACGCGTCTATTAAACACTTGACCGTCATTAGAAGCTTATAATATTGAGACCTGTTTGTTATCGCCTGGTGAAAATGCCAACGTGAGAAATAAATAAAACTATAAGTGCGAGAGAGTTAATCATATGATTATGGTTTAAACAAAAAGTTATAATAAGAGATTTAATTACTCATTATTTACAATTTAAGTCATGTAAGAAAATAATTGGCCAGTCATTGATGAAAAATCAACTAATTTAGCTTGTAAACGAACATTATTATTAGGAAATAAATATTGTTTACTTATTGATTTCAATCACTTTACAGGGTAAAAATAAAAAATGAAAAACTTCGTGACGCCTGAATCAATATTTCACGACAAAAAACCTTATGAAAAGTCCAATTGACCCTAGTTAGTATATCCTCAATAGGTAAATCATATCAATCTAGTTTTTAGATGCTACAGCGGAGCAAAACACAACCAGGAGTGGCTGTAATATCCATCTATAGCTACCACAGTGCGTGAAGCAGGTGTAGGTGAACCACTCGAAGTATTAAATAAATTAGTTTAGCCATTTTGTACAATATTTATTGATCTTTTTAACCAGTAGCAATTTCCAGCTTGTTTGTCTGTAGTCCCTACAGTCAGTTTTTGACCCAAACTGTCGCCTTAATATTACTGCATTGTCCATAGCAAGGTAACAAAGAAGCAATGCGACAATAATATTGCAGTGTTACGAACTGTTTGAAATCTAGTTGATCCTAGGTTTGAAATACATTACAAAGGTCTACAGACTAATATTACTAAAACCTGGACAAAGGAGGTTTTGTTGTTTTTAAATGTTTAATTGAGATTGGTTTTAAAACATGTTTAACTATTATCTCGTCACTAAAATTTCCATACAATTGTGCGCTGCATAAAGTAGAAACGATAATTTATGGTAGTGTAGTATTATTAGTTAGTATTGTAAGAAAGATTTAAAATATTAAGTGTAAATCTGCCAATAACTGAACTGACTGGACCTATTTGGTACACGTTCCGCGTGTGGATGGCGCCGCTGCTGCTGCTTACGCCCTTCCTGTACTACTGGACCGAGCACAAGTGCTCATATGTTTTTATAATAACCGGAACTTGAGTAGGGAAATTTGCTTGTGGTTCCGTAACGATATATCATTTAAGCACACCAAATTTCAACGTCATGTCTTGAACCTTGGAGGTTGGCAGGCCTGTGGTTAAGTCTACCAGGCGTCTACGTTTTGAATTCCATACTGTGAATCGGGCAGCAAGGGGTACCACAATCAGATAAATTCCTGTTGAGGTGTGCTAGCATAGCACCCGGGGGATGAGGGAAGGTGGTGCAAATTTCCAAGCCAGAGGGAATTTCTACTTCAGGCTGAAAGCATTGTGAAACTTCGCTTTGTGATCATTGAGATAAATCTGCATAGTTTACCCACTACTCGAGCGTTCTTGGATATAAACAGGTCAATTACTGGCCAGGCCCACTTCGCGAATATCGTTTGTGTGAATTCTGGCAGTAGATGCCACTCTAGAGCTTGGCTATGTCGAGACAGGGCCCTGATTCTGTATCGCAATCTATAGATTCCACACCTAAACCTTACCGCGCACAAACGTCAAACGCATACGTTTTTAGGAAGATATCATTACTTTTTAAGGAATTGACGTGGTTTCGAAACAAGGAATCGTCACAGAATAAGGGCCCAGTTGATCTGCATGGCCTTTCAATTTCCCAGGAATGTAATGAATTTTGACCACAATTTGGTTGGTGGTCATTTGTTGGTTGGCAATTTGGAGGATTAAAATAAAATTGTCACAGGCTTCATGTTCGATGCTTGTAATTGTAAGACTTAGAACAGCCCGCTTTTCTTTTTGATTGCAGTGCAGCTTTTGTTCGGATGCACTCCACCTTCCCGATAGGGCAGAATTGTTGAGTTGTGACCCCCCAATCCTGAAGCAACGGTTGTCAAAAAGAATGTTGGTGGAGGTATATGTATTGGTGTTTCTGATAATTTTTAGCCACCAATACATTTATTTAACTACATCGTGAGGTAGAGTCTATTTTACCGCCCCATTTCTTCTCTTAGGTATCGTAAAAGGCAACTAACGGACCATAGATTGCACATACATCCAACAGTATAGAGCGGCGATAGGCTCATCACTTGTCACGTACATGTGCAGTTATCATTTGGTGAAACGTGGACTTTGGCAGAGGCCTGCTTTTGCGATCCTCATTGCCTGGTCTCTGACTAACCGTTCGGGGATAACTGTCGTGAGTATATGTAGGTATGTATGGACGCTTGTGATTCCTCCATGTATCCTAGTATGTCCTTGCGGAAGACATTGATTTTGGTAAGCGCCCTGCGAGGGCGATCTAACAGACTTTTTGAAGTTTATGTGGAAACCAAAATAAGTAAGTGTTTCTATTACACTGTTGGCATGTATGGACAGAACCATCTGGTCTTTATGTCTATAAGATAATAGTCTAAGAAAACATTGCCGTGCTCATCTCAAATGGAAGGCATATAATTTTTGGTAAATCGCCTTTATAGAACGGACGAAGAAACCGTTGTGGATTTGGGCTATAGTCAGATGATACTCGTAGTACATAGGTCTGAGAAAAGTAATTTGTAGATACCGTCTCTTGGCCGTACACAGTCCGGAATTCATATAATAATTTAGCGACTTCAGATTGAAAATTGGACGGAGTGACCTTTCTTGAGTGCTCTTTGGTACTAAGAACTGGGTCAAAACGAAGTTTGGAAAAAAAACATTACTGTTTCTAGAAACCTGTTCCTTCATCTATGTCAGCATTGCAGACATTTTGTCCGATACAAGCGTGTGACACTGTCGATTGTCACGTTTGGAACCTTGAGCGATGGCTTCAGATAAAACGGTATTCGATACCTTTGTGTTATGATAGAAAACATGGAGCACCTATTTTGTCCCAACGCTGTCGATAAAATGCAAATTGACCGGCTCGAAATTTCGGAGCGTCATTGTCTACGTCTTTTGTTACCTCTGTTAGCAGAAAAGATGGACGTTTTTGTCCTGATTGAAAGAGCTGCCAATTATTCAAATTCAAATAAACTACGGTACATTTAGCATTACATTAACATACATGCATCTTCTCGCAAAAACGCAAACACTCAAGTAATATTACCATTGATTTTGGTAAGTGCCCTGCGCGGGCGGTTTATAGCTACGATATGGTTCGTGCTGGCATAAGCATGTCCTTGCGGAGGACATTTATTTGTTTAATTTTATTAATACGGTTAAATACCAATTACAATAATTAAACCACAGACATATAATAAGAAGAATTAAACGTATTATTCAAAATCAAATTAAATTAAATAAGGTACATTTAGCATTATATTAACATTTATGCATCTTCTCGCAAAACCGCAAACACTCATGCAATTACCATTGATTTTGGTAAGCGCCCTGCGAGGGCGGGCGGTTTATAGCCACGATATGGTTCGTGGCTACCATAAGTATGTCCTTGCGGAGGGCATTGATTTTGGTAAGCGCCCTGCGAGGGCGGTTCACAGCATGTTGTGCGTGTGTCTGTCCCATGAACCAGATGAACCACGCGATGGTACAGTATAAGAAGTTTGCCCTTGCGAAGGGTAACCGTTTGTTGTTAGTATAGGTTTTGCTTGCGAGGCATTCCCAGTACCAGATTTAATAACTGGCCAAAAACTTTTCTAACACGACAATTTTTTCTAATGCATCTGTAATCTGTTCAGAATTAAACAAATGTGTGTTTGAAGGTAGAATCTTATTCAAAGTAGCAAGCATTAGAGGGTCTTTTACATTTTTATAAGTACCTATCGTTGTTGTTTGTTGTTTGTTCTTTATGTCAACGACATTGCAACCTGCTTCCAGAATTCTTCTTTTCTTATATACGCTGATGATTTGAAAATCTACAAGTGCATAAACACATCTGAGGACAATCAGTTGTTCCAGGAGGACCTTGATAGACTTACTGCCTACTGTGTTCGTAACAAACTTCAGTTCAGTATTCCAAAGTGTAACTACATTCACTTTACAAAAAATATTAACATTATTCACTATAACTACCAGCTTTGTAATACTGAGTTAAATAACGTTGTAACAGTTAAAGATCTCGGCGTAACGTTTGATAGTAAACTGATAATGGATCGACATATTCAGAGTATAGTTAATAAGGCATTTAAAATGTACGGTTTCGTGATGAGATCCTCAACGGAGTTTAAACGAGCTTCAACCTACCTATATTTGTTTAAAGCTCTCATTCGTGCACAGCTCGAATATGCGGTTGTAGTTTGGAACCCTTTTTACCATAAATATGGAGATGCGATTGAGAAGGTCCAATATAAATTTATGCGCTCAATGCACTATAGGTGCTGCAGGCATTATTTATCGTATTCACAGTTGCTAAGCAAATATAATATGTTGTCCTTAGAGGACAGACGTAAATACCTGGAAGTTAACTTATTGTATGGTATAGTTAATAACCAATTTGACTGTATTGATCTAACTGATGGGATACATTATACTGTTCCACGATCTGCTAACAAACGCAAGGTCCGTGGTGAAAGTTTATTTGCCATTAACACTTGTCGTACAAACACTGGATTGCGTTGTCCTATGCGTAGAATGGCTGAGTCCTATAACGTCACTTTTATAACCATTGATATTTTCTCTACTTCGAAATGGAAATTTAAATCAGACTCCCTTAAGTTTTTGTATAGACAAAGGCAAGAGAGGGGAATGGTTGGGGGGTGTTAGCAGGGTTCTGTTTTCTTCTCTTATTCTTGCAATATTTTGTAAACTTACAATAGAAATAAGTGAATTTAGCTTAGGTATATTTTGTAAACTCACAATAGGTGCAGCATTTTCAAATCTTTTACTTTTGTTTATTTCAGAATTATTCAATGTTTCAAATTAAAATATAAAATTGTATTGTTTTCATAAGCACTTGCAGTGGCGCAGGATCCACAGTAGCACACTTTTTCTTTATTAATATGTGGATAATGTCGTGGGTTACAATATTGTGTTTGTTGATGTGGTGTATTACACCAGATATTTATGATTTTATGTTTAGATAATATGTTGTAACTGTTTGTTGTCCCGAAATAAATAAATAAATAAATAAATAAATATCCTCTTTTCGTATATCTATAGTTTCAGTCCTATGGCTACAACCTAATCACCACTGAAAATAAGACCTATAAGAGAGGCATCAGATGTTTGCGACCAAACTAGTAAACTGCGCAGACAATTATTAAAAAATATCTTTTTATTTTTAAAATACCAAAAGTTATTGGGTGCACATGATTTATCAGAATATTGGTGCTTAAAGTTTAGTAAAGTTTTAAAATTAAGGTTAGTAGTGCAAAATAACCGAACTGATACCTAAACTAAGTAAAAACTTCGCTGACATTATTAGTTAAGTGCCGCGATTGAGACTTAGTACCAACATGTGTGCGCATTACACCGCGTAACGACATCGCTTTTTCTCAAAGGATTCTAACAAACGCGAGTGTACGTCTCCTGAGCCAATTAATTCGGAACAAGCACAATGAGTTAAACTCGATACAAAAGGAGTTACGTGCGTTACATTTAAATTGTAGTATAAGTCTTTCGCGGGTGGATTTTGATTTATGTGATCGGGTGACGTTTTTATAAGCTAGTCGTACCTTCGAACTATGTAGTGCGAATCATGAGCGGAAGTTTTCGAAGTTGCTTAACCATTTCGTCGAAAAAAAAACGTCGGCCGTACCAGACCAGTTAGAAGATACAGTTATCAATCTTCCACACGTGAGTTTAGATGATACTGCTATTACCATCTTGGCCAAGGGTTTAAATTTTGCTCCGACGCCAAAGCGAATACCATATGAAGCTGTGATCAGCAGCGTTGAGGAAACGATTATTCGTAATAAGATACCACCTGGCGGTATCTTTAAATATTAGTTGGTCAAGATCATTTAAAACTATATTAAATGATCTTGACCAATTTATATTTTATATAGGAAGTGACACACTTCAGTATTCCACCAAGGGTCCAAGTCTACCAAAAATAGATTCAATTAATCCCAGCAATAAAAATTTTTTTCGTTCCTGAATTTAGTATATTATATCAAAACATATGCAGCTTAATGAACAAGCGACATTTGATAGATGCAATAATTGAAGATTATAGTGATATCCAAGTTGTTTGCCTCTCGGAAACATGGATAACTGACTCGAAAATGGACTTGCTGCTTGTAGACGGAATGAGACTTGCATCATGTTTCTGTCGCTCTATTCATGAAGGTGGCGGCGTGTGTATTATGCTTAATGAAGCTATCAACTTCAAAAAGCTTCCGGATATAAATGCACTATCTATTGAATGTGTTTTTGAATTATGTGCTACAGAAATTCCTAAATCTAATCTTGTTATTATTTGTATATATTGGCCGGACAGGAAAAGAATGCCCGAGTTATTTTTTAATTCATTAGAAAAGCTTTTGCTATTGCTTTTGAAATATAATCGGAAAAGAATTATAATTGGAGGCGATTTTAATGTAAATGTGTTAGGAAAGTCTATATTAACTTTAAATCTTTTAGAATTAATGTAAAGTTATAATTTTCACCAGCACATAGAGGAGCCCACTCGAATAACTGCCACCAGCGCCACTTGTATAGATCTTATATTTAATAACTTTCAAGAACAAAACCTGAACACTAATGTTTGCGAATATGGACTTTCTGATCACAAAGGAGTATCAATAACTCTACCAGGTATTATAACGCCGCTAAATGAAAATAAATGTAAATTCATAAATAAAAGGCTTTTTGGTGAGCAGAATATTAATAAATTTAAATTAGAGCTAAACAAAATTCATTGGCACAAAATATTGACCTCAGATGATGTAAATGAAAATTATAATAGATTTCACAACGGCTTACTTCGTGTATTGAATGAGTGTATACCTATAGTTAAAATAAAATTTAAAAATATTCGTAAAAATCTTGGTTGACTACTGGAATAAAAACATCATGTAAAAATAAGCGCCTGCTAAAGTCATTTTTATCTAAAAATAATAATCCCATTTTAAATAAATATTATAAACAATATGAAAAGACACTTAAAAGAGTTGTAGAACGATCAAAAAAACTTCAATACATAAAACGGATTCAAAATACAAACAACATAATTAAAACTACATGGCAAATTGTAAAAGAATGTACAAATAAAATCAAACATAAAACAAAGAGCAATATAAAGTTAAGAAAAGTTTTGGCCACAATGAGCTGCCACCTGTACTTGTAAAACAATGTGCAGATGAACTAGCTTCACCATTAGTAGTTTTAATTAATCAATCATTAAAAATGGTTCATTTCCGGATATGCTAAAAATATCAATAGTAAAGCCATTATTTAAAAAAGACGATAAATATGACTTAATTAATTATCGACCCATAGCGCTGTTATCAACCATTTCCAAAATATACGAGACTGCGATGTCTCATCGTCTGTACTCATTTTGTGAAAAATATAAAATATTCAATGAAAGACAGAATGGATTCAGAAAGAATAAATCTACAACCCTTGCCGTATAAAATTACATGCAAAGCGTCCTTTCAATAATTAATAGAAAAAAGCGTGCTATTGGCTTACTTCTTGATATGAGCAAAGCATACGATAGAGTTAAATTTAATATACTGCTTTCTAAACTACAAGGGATAGGTGTGAGAGGTATTGCTAATAAGTGGTTTGCTTCATATTTAAATAACCGATGTCAGTATGTAGAGATACAACATCACGACAGTAAGTCAGGTTACACAACAACCATACGGTCTCAAAAAGCGAAAGTGGAAATGTCAATCCCACAGGGGAGTGTGCTTGGATGCGTTTTATTTTTAATATATATAAACGACCTGCCTAATGAAATTGATGTACCTTGCTCTTTGTTTGCGGATGACATATCTATAGTGATTCCTTTTGAAAGTAACTGTTCGCGCCACAGCGCAACGGATAACCGTCTCTGCGCCGGTCAATTAAGGTGCATATTGGTGCAACGAATGTGCAACGAATGATCGGCCAATCACAGCGAGGTGACAATTATACTAGACGAAGTGTTCGCCCGCGCCGCTGGCGCTGGCGTAACGGCAGTGTGCTCCGACCGTTCATAGAGAACCCACGCGCGCGCGCGCAAGAACTCAGCCCGTGAACAACCATGTGTTAAGTGTATGTGAATTGAGAAGGCTTTGTTTACCAGCTCAACTACCCCTAAAACGCCTACGACCAGTGCCCTAAAGTGAAGTGTGTGTGCTACCGCCCTCACCAGCGAAAGCCCGCTGCAACGCCCGCGCCGTTAGCGCCAATCGCCCGTACCTACCGGCGACACCCGATCGCCCCAGATCAACCAGCTGCTCCCGGTAAGTCATTCCTTCCTTCAGCCTTCCTGCCTTCAGCCTTTAACCTCGTCGCATGTTGGTGCCTTAAGCGCCAACAGTAACCAAACAAATAATATAAATAATACAATACATGACACATTGTCAAAAGTAAATATCTGGTTAATAGAGCATAACTTACAAATTAACTTTAAAAAAACAAAATTAATGGAATATAGACCTCGTCAAAGAAACCCAATAGATATTAATTTTAAATTTAACAATACCAAATTAAAACAAGTAGATAATTACCCCCTTTTAGGAATAAGCATAGACTATAATACAAATTGGAAAGAACATATAAATAAGGTTGCAATAAAGTTATCTAGATTTTCTTATGCACTAAAAGAACTTAAAAAACTAACAAACTTAAAATCAGCAAAAAGTGCTTACTACGCCTATGCACATTCATGGCTAACCTATGGCATATTATTATGGGGACATAGTACAGAAGTAATCAAACTATTCCGACTGCAAAAAAGATGCATAAGAGTATTGGGAAATTTATCAGTTATGGATAGCTGCAAACCATATTTCCATCTATATGACGTATTAACATTACCATCCCTGTACATTTTTGCCACTTGTGAATTTGTTAGGAAGCACCCTGATTTCTTTCCGTATCACAGCCGTCCACAAAATCTGAGACTACAAAATAAATTAGCCCAACCTAGCTGCAATTATAAAATGTTTCGAAATGGCCCCTTGTCAATGTGTGTGAAAATTTACAATAAGTTACCGAGTGAAATCAAAGACATAAAGGATTCAATTAAATTTAAAGTAATTTTAAAAAAATACCTAAAAACAAGTGTTTTAATTCGCTGCAAGAGTTTATGGATGAATAATTTATAAAATAATGGATTTTTGACATTTTTAATGATAGTAATATTTTTTATTTTAGTAATTAGATTGAACATTTTTAGTATATATATATTTTTTATTTTTTTAATATAGATTTAAGAATTTGTTATAATAATGATAAAAAAATAATAATAATGTAATTTAATATATTAACCTTATGTACTTGCTGTGCCCTTGCAGGGTCATGTTTGTTTCTTTTATTTTATTTTTTTAACACCTGTTTATGTACAACATGAATGCAATAAAGAACTTTGAACTTTGAACTTTGATGCCGATACCCTTAGACAGGACGCCGCGGTCATTTTGCGAAAGTCGAAGCTTCCGGCTGGGAATATCACTATGGAAGAGCGTCAAGCACTAAAAAATTTTCGTGAGAATGATGACATTTTAGTGCTTAAGGCCGATAAGGGAAACGCCACTGTAGTGATGGACACAATTGATTACAAACATAAAATACAGGATTTGCTGCGTGATGAAAAACTGTACAAACCAGTGAATTACAACCCTACGGCTAGAGTAACGCGTAAGATACGAGCTCTGATATATGACAACCAGGACCTATTTACCGAAGACGAGTACGAGACACTTTACAGGCCGAAGTCACATCAACCGTCTAAATTATATGGCCTGCCCAAAATACACAAATCCAACGTGCCATTGCGGCCAATCGTAAGTCAAATTGCATCTCCGACTTACGACCTTGCAAAACACGTTGCGTCAGTATTGCAGCCACTTATGGTTAAAACACCGTCTTTTGTAAATGATTCACGCCATTTCGTCCAAATTATAAAAGACCTTATATTGGAACCGGAAGACATTATGGTGAGCTTTGATGTGGAATCTCTGTTCACCAATGTTCCAATAAAGGAGTGTTTGGACGTAGTCCGGGAAAAACTGAGGGACAATGAAATGCCGCGAAATTACATTGATCTACTGGAGCACTGTTTGGACGGCAACTATTTTCTTTTCCAAGGTCAATTTTACAGATTGATGGTGTCGCCATGGGATGCCCAGTCGCCCCGGTACTAGCCAATATCTGGATGGAGCATTTTGAAGAGAAGGCACTGAGTCTCGGGCCTAAGACCATACGACTTCGGAAAAGATATGTAGATGACATCTTTAGTGTCGTTAAATGTAGCAAGCAGGAAGTGGATCAATGGATTAAACATCTCAACTCCATTCACCCACATATGAGGTTCACATACGAGATGGAGGCGGACAGGTCCTTGTCTTTTCTAGACGTTAAGATGACCGTGAGATCCAACGGGTCCGTATCGCACTGTGTGTACCGAAAACCCACGCACACGGACAGATATCTACACGCTGCCTCACATCACCACCCTCGACACTTGCCATCCGTTGTGACGTCACTCAAGAACAGAGCTTTTGACCTCTGTGACCCTGAGCATTTGGAGCGGGAGTTGGATTATGTTCAGGAGGCACTTAAGAAAAACGGATATCAAGTGAATCGACGACGGAAACCGATCAAACGCAACAAGCATCCCGGGGTTAGCAGGCAACCGGCCTACATGCCTTATGTCAAAGGATTCACAGACAAGATCGGCCATATATTACGTGGGTACTCCATACCGACCATATACACTCCAGGCATAAAGGTTAACAACATCGTGGGCACCCCGAAGGATGTTTTGCCACTGCAAACACCAGGAGTCTACAAAATAGACTGCAGCTGTGGTAGTTCCTACATAGGCCAGACAAAGCGGACAATTCATGAAAGGGTCAAAGAACATATCGCAGCTGTCAAAAACCGCCAGTCTAATAAATCAGCGATTGAAGAATATCTACTGGAAAGAGGCGCAAATCACTGGATTGAATTTTATCGAACGCAAGTCCTCTCCACAGATCGCCACTTTTATTCAAGGGTAGTGCGTGAAGCGATTGAAATCAAAAAACATCCTAATAATTTCAATCGGGAAGACGGTCACAAACTATCTACAGCGTGGAATCCAGTATTTGCAAAAACGCAACTTCGTTTTACTTCGCAATCGACTAACCACCAGAATAAGGCCTGTGTACGTAATAGGGACACCGTTAGTGTTGTGTGTGACGGTAGCTGGATAAAAAATGTGACGGTGGACGAAGATTCAGCCGCGCATACGGAGGCAGCACATCGCGACACCAGTCCGCCCGTGACCACGACCGGTACAACTAGGTCGAAACGTCGGGTATAAAAAGGTAGGCGTAGTATGCCTATAATGTGTAGTTGGCGTTAATCCCCGTTTAAATGTGTATTTACAAACAAGATTAATTTTGCCAACCTCTAAACTTCACTTACACTCTAAAAGTCCGTTATAGTTATGTGCGTGAAAATATATAATAAATGGACGTAGTTATGCTACAACGATCCAATCCACACGCAGGTCGAACTGAGAAAATCGCGTTTTTATGTTTTTGTGGTACGCTTTTTTATGGTAGCGCGTGGAACAGACTAGTATGTATCACTTCAACTAAATTAATAAGTATTATTTTATCATATATTTGTCATTAAAATTTATTAATATTTCTCATACAAATTATGCAAAAATTGTACTTGGAACGTTTTTGAAAAAAGGTTTTTTGTCTGAAGGTAGCTTTTAACTTATTTTGCAAGAACGTTCCAATGTGTGAAAATTGGTATATTTTCGTATTTTATAATTTTTTTTCTAAAATATCAGTTTAACAATGAAACAACATTATTTAAAAAATATTTAATGAGAAAACATTGTATCATAGCATGGAAAATCATAACAATTTATTCATCTTCTTAATCGAAATCCATCTCCTTATCAAATCTATCAACATCGTCATGGCTTCAGTACACGCTTTCTATGTTTTATAAAAACTAACACACACTAACAACAAACAAAGCAATCTGCTGAAATAAACCTAAAGATAGATCATAAATCAGCCAATCTAGCTGGAGCAATGGGTTTTGCGTTAAGCCACGGCTGTTTAAGATCAGATCTATTTCTAGTAGAAATCGCTCCTTTTTTCGTTTTCTTAATATTAAGTTCCATAAAAACTTCATCAAAAGATGTTCTCATAAAAATCGAATATAATTTATCTTTTTCAATCTTTATCTCCTTTGCCAGCAACCAGTTTATAAAAGTCATTTTTGTCCAATTGAAATAGTTTTTTTTCTAGCATATTCATAATTTTTACGTATTCGTCAGTGTTTATACAAAAACGTTGTTGCTTTTGAAGTGCTGTTTCTTTTTTAGAAAAATCGGTATCGTTGGGTAAGAAACTATGCTCTGATGACTCAAGATACCGAATACTATTAAAAACGATAAATTTTCGGTATCTTGAGTCAGGGCATAGTTTCTTATCCAAAGATACCGAAAACCATCTCGAGTACATAGAATGGACTTCTAAAGCACTGAAGATATTGAGAAAAACATAGTAAATCGTAAGAAATTCACAGATAAAAGTAAACTAAACTGGTTGCTGGCAAAGAAGATAAAGATTAAAAAAGCTAAATTATATCCGATATTTATGAGAACATCTTTTGATGAGGATTTTATGGAACTTAACATTAAAAAAACAACAAAAGGAGCTGTTTCTACTATAAATAGATCTGAATCTGGGAAACTGCTCCTGAGCGATCTTAAACAGCTGTGGCCTAACGAGAAACCTATTGCTCCAGCTAAATTTGCTGATTTACGATCTATCTATAAGTTTATTCCAGCAGGATTGCCTTAGTTTTTATAAAACATGGAAAGCGTTTAATGAAGCCATTAACGATGTTGATGGATTTGGTAAGGAGCTGGATTTCAATCAAGGTGATGAATAAATTGTGATGATTTTCCATGCTATGATACAATGTTTTCTTATTAAATATTTTTTAAATAATGTTGTTTCATTGTTAAACTTATATTTTAGAAATAATATAATAAAATAGGAAAACATACCAATTTTCACACATTGGATCGTTTTTTGCAAATTATGTTAAATCTTACCTTCATACAAAAAGTCTTTTTTTCAAAAACGTTCCATGTATATTTTTTTAAAAATTTGTATGAGAAATATTCATAAATTTTAATGACATGTATATGATAAAATAATACCTATTTATTAATAAGTGATACACACTACTCCTTTCTATGCGCTACCATAAAAAAGCGTAAGTATCACAAAAACAAACAAAAAACTCGATTTTCTCAGTTCGACCTGTGTGTGGATTGGATCATTGTTGCATAATTACATCCAATTGACAGTAATGCCATCGCATTACACATTATTGTGTCGAAGAAGCAGAACTCAAGATTTGTACTCTCTATGGCTAGTTGTATAATTTTACCTCAGAACAATAATGCTTTAGTTATTGTTCTGAGAATTTTACCTTTTTATAAAAATACAAAAGTAATGGATCGTTTCATGATTAGATAACTGTTTGTTCCTACCAGGATATACGTTTTGAATCGTTTATTTTTACCATTATGATATAACTTAAACACTACAAAGTACATGGAACGTTTTGAAGAAATAGATATTTTAAAAAAGTTTTATTTTAAAACGTTCCTAGTTAATTGGATCATTATTTTTATTGTATTCAGTCCAAAACGAATAAAAATAAAACAATCATAATGGATTGTCACTTTTTAAGATTATATTTAGATCTTTTGGTTCGTTTTGTCATTTGGACCGCTTAATTATCTCAATAGTTATTGTCGTAAGAGAGTCAGTGTCTTCTTCAACGGTCCAAAACACCTAGCTTGGGCACGAAAACTCAATTTGGCCCACCTTGTGGATTGGAACGTTGTAGCATAACTATGTCCAAATTACCAACTTCTTTAAAAAATATACCCACAGAAAAAACTGAAAGACCTACTTATTGCAAAATGCTACTACACGCTAGAAGATTACCTAAAAGATCGCTTATAAAAATATAATAATGTATAACAATAAAATAATTATTGATAAATAAATAAAATAAAATGTATGTGCATATGTGTATATATTTATATATAGAACAATACCTGTGCCAGATTAGATGCAACTTTATTCCTTATGTACAATAAGTCCTACTCTCGCCTAACTTATGCAGTGCCCGACAGGGTCCGTATTGTTACTAATTTTATAATTTTAAGACCTTTATACAAACGAGAAAGCAATAAAGAAATTGAAATTGAAATTGTATACCAACTTATGTAATAAATAATAATATAGAAGGATGGGCCAGATCAGACCAAGAAAATGCAACAATATTGCAGACTGTAAAAACTATTTACTAAAATAAGGACACTGGCTGTTTTTTATAGTGTTGTCATGTAAGTATTTGAATGTTGATAGACTCTTATTTTGACATACTGTTGTCACAAACTTTTGCTACGACTGTTCATCTCTGTCTATTTAAATATATATTTATTTCCACCAATCTGCGTTTTCACTGCAGGTTATGGGCCCAGACCTTTAACCTTACAGGTCAAAAGTATCTCACGCAAAAATGAGTGAGCCACCTACAGCTGAAGATCGCCCTCGAGCGCAAGGTGATATCCGTTATGCCTCTGTTCCTGCTCAAGCTGGACCAGCGGTCATTGCCAGCGGTGTGCCACCTATCCCAAAGTTGGAAGGACGTTCCAATTACGGGTCCTGGAGTTTCGGAATGAAAATGTTCCTGGTCGATTGTGGCTTATGGAAGTGCGTCGAATCACCAGAAATATTTGCAGCAGAGAGACAAGACTATAAAAGGTTGGATGAACAGACTAGAGCGAAAATCTGTCTAAGCGTAGCTCCACGTATCTACTCAACGGTCAAGTCTGCAAAGACAGCAAAACAAACGTGGACTAAACTGCAGTGCCAGTATGCCGACGGAGGTCTCGACCGAAAACTAACTTTGCTCAGGCAGTTATTCAACACGAAGATGACAAACTTTGGTGACATGGAAAGCTATGTTAACTACATCAGGGATTTACAAGAGAAGTTACTGGAGATAGATGCTGGGTTGAGTGATGAGTTTGTGGGCGTGATAATGTTAACGGGATTAACAGAAGAATACAAACCCTTGATTATGGCGATAGAAAATTCCGGTGTTGATATTTCTTCCGACTCAGTGGCCACGCGCCTTCTGAAAGAAGATCTGAAATTTCACCGTGAAGAATCTTCCCCCTGTTCCCCTAGTGCATTAGTTTCGGCCTCCAACTCTAGCACCAAATCAGTAAAGTGTAAATTTTGTAATAAGTTTGGGCATGTAATTTCAAATTGTAGAAAAAGAAAACAACATAAAAATTCAAACATTGTTTCAAAAACTAATATTACATCAGATATAACACTTTCATCTTCTTTCAGTCCATATCCCTCAGGTCATCAAAACAATCAAGATTGGCTTCTAGACTCGGGAGCAACTTCACACATGTGTCGCAATACCGACTGCATCCAGAACTTGCATAAGAAGTTGAAACCAATCTTCGTTGCCAACAATGACCAGATTCTTTGTGAAGGATCAGGTACTGTGCGTTTGCCTCTAAGTAGCGATAATGATATGAGTACTTTTTCAAATGTGCTCTATGTCCCTAAGTTAGCATCCAATTTAATGTCGGTGAGTTCTCTTGTACGTGACGGATTTGTGGTTTTATTTTCCCAGCGTGGTGCGACAATTTTGCAAAAAGAAAACTGTAAAGTTTCCGGACAAATTGTCGCAACTGCATCCAACTTCAATAATTTGTACAAGCTTGACGTCTGCCACCAAGCTAATTTGACAAATTGTTTACAAACAGCGTTGCTATGGCACCGTCGCCTGGGACACTTGAATCACAAAGCTGTCAACGTCTTAAAAAATAAACAAGTGGGCATAGACTTTAAAGACAGATTATTCGAACCGTGTGTGTCTTGTATACGAGGTAAATTATCAAAGAGACCATTTATATCCTCTATGAAGGAGACAAGTAATAAATTAGAGCTCATTCACACTGACGTTTGTGGACCGATGAGTACGCATTCCTTTGGAGGTGCTCTATATTTATTAACTTTTACCGACAACTTTTCACGAAAAACTTTCGGTTATCTTATAAAACATAAAAACGAAGTTTTTAATAAGTTTGTCGAATTTCGTAGTTTGGTTGAAAACCAAACAGGTCTCAAAATTAAAATACTCCGGTCAGATTGCGGTGGAGAATTTGTTAATCGACCAATGTCGAATTTTTTAAAAGATAATGGAATTATTCACCAAATTTCTGTACCATATAATCCACAGCAGAATGGATTATCGGAAAGAGTAAACCGTACTGTCATAGAAAAAGCGCGGTCAATGCTTGAAGATGCTGGTCTACCAAGAGCCTACTGGGGAGAAGCCGTAAGTTCAGCGATTTACCTCAAGAATCGTTCCCCCACTACAGCGCTCAACAACAGGATTCCCGAGGAAGTCTGGACTGGTACTAAGGTGAACCTTTCTCATCTTAGAGTTTTCGGTTGTGAAGCTCACGTGCTTATTCCAGAGGAAAAGCGCAAGAAACTTGACGCCAAGACACAAAAGTGTATATTTGTAGGGTACGCCGAACACTCAAAAGGTTATCGTTTAATCGATACTCGGAACCCGAAGAATGTTATTATTGCCCGAGACGTAATTTTCATTGAAAATAAGTCTCTGACAAGTTCTACGACAACTCCAAGTCAACTTTCTAACGATAGTCCCCCAAGAGTAACGACTCCATATGTTGTTGATATCTACGAATCCACTATTCCACATTCATCTTCATCCAATTCAAGTTCTCCGTTTATAGAAGATGTGACTCCCACGTCCACGCATGAATTACAGCCATCAGTTCCCATTCAAGATCAGTGTTCAGTTGAGTTTATACCTGCAGAGGTTCCAATCGTTACTGTTTCAGAACCACCGCCAGTGACACCACAACTCGAACCTGAACCAGCTGTTGTTACTTCCGAAGAAAGTGAGAGTCGATATCCTTCTAGAGAGCGTCGACCTCCAATTCGTTTTCCAGCGAATAATGGATCATCTCTCTATTTGGTTTCTTCTCATTCCGAACCGGAGACATATAAAGAAGCTTTGGAAGATGCTGGAAAAAATGAATGGATTAAAGCTATGAATGCTGAATATGATTGTCTCATAAAAAATAGAACGTGGACTTTAGTGGACAGACCTAACGATAGAAAAATAATAAAAAATAAATGGGTCTATAAAATAAAGAGGGACACTGATGGAAAAATAGTAAAGTACAAAGCTAGACTTGTAGCAAAAGGCTTCACACAAGTCTATGGCATGGACTACGGTGAAACTTTTTCACCAGTCGCAAGACTATCATCCATCCGAATCCTACTGGCTTTATCAGCTAAATTGAATTTAAAAGTTGACCACATGGATGTGGAGACTGCCTTCCTGAATGGCGAGTTGGAAGAGGAAATCTTCATGGAGCAACCTGAAGGTTATGCTCCTGAAGACAAAAATAAAGTGTGTCTTCTTAAAAAGTCACTATATGGCTTAAAACAGGCTCCGAGGCAATGGAACCTAAAAGTTCGTGAAGCCATGGCGTGTCTCTCAATGACACAACTTGAGACTGAGCATTGTGTATACTTCAAGAGAAATAAAAGTGATCTTTTAATTGTCGCTGTATTCGTTGATGACTTTTTTCTTTTTAGCAACAATGAATATATGAAAAATGACTTCAAAAAGGAGCTACAGAAAAAGTTCATCGTTAAAGATTTAGGCCAATTAAAAGACTGTCTTGGAATGCGTGTAACACAAGCCGGAGGGACGTTTACACTTGACCAAACCAGTTACATAGAGAAACTAATACATAAATTTGGCATGAACGACGCCATTCCTGTCTCAACACCTCTTGAACCTGGACTCAAGCTGATTTTACCTGACAAAGAAGCCGAACGCCCAGATCTTCCATACCAGCAGCTCATCGGCTCCCTAATGTATGTTGCTATAGGCACGAGACCTGATATAGCTCATGCTGTGTCACTTCTCAGCCAATTCAACACACATTACGGGGAGGTGCACTGGCGAGCCGCTAAGCGGGTCGTTCGCTATCTTAAAGCGACAAAATCAATGGGTCTACGATTTCAAGACGACAAAACATCGAGCCTCAACATTGCGGGCTACGCGGATGCCGATTACGGGTCGTGTCTCGTAGATCGTCGGTCGTACACAGGGTACGTATTTACGTTCAGTGGAGCACCCATATCTTGGGAGTCCCGCAAACAGCGTACGGTTGCTCTCTCGACGACGGAAGCCGAATACATGTCACTGAGCGATGCATGTAAAGAGGCTATTTACATAAAGTCCATTGTAAATAATCTCATGAACACAGTCACACCCATAAAACTGTTCTGTGATAATCAAAGTGCTCTAAAGCTATCTCACAGCAACAGTTATCATTCTCGATCCAAACACATTGACATTAGGTATCATTTCATACGCACTTGTTTGGACGACACACTCATCTCATTACATTACATCCCCACAAATCACATGCCTGCTGATGTTTTGACAAAACCTCTGCCCAAAATCAAACATCAGAAGTGCATAAAATTGTTAGGGTTAAGTTAGTTTTGTTTGTAATGTTACTTTATTTGTGCCGTCATTTGTTTGTATTACGTGTTGTATGTAGTTATCAATTTGTTTTAAAAATGTCTTGTGTTTATAGTTTTAAGGTGTGTATAGTATTGTGTTTGTTAGTTTTATTTACTTAGATACATGGTGTCCTTATTACGGGAAGGTGTAAAAACTATTTACTAAAATAAGGACACTGGCTGTTTTTTATAGTGTTGTCATGTAAGTATTTGAATGTTGATAGACTCTTATTTTGACATACTGTTGTCACAAACTTTTGCTACGACTGTTCATCTCTGTCTATTTAAATATATATTTATTTCCACCAATCTGCGTTTTCACTGCACAGACCACCTAAGTTATGTCTTCCAACCATTTCCAGAGTCAAACCAAATAAAATAAATTTGTTTTATACCAATATTTGTAATAATATATTTTTTGATCTTATGTGTCATTTATGCCCTCTGCTCGGGGGGTCGGGGGGCCTCAGACCCCTGCTATAAAGAAAAAGTTAAGTTTATAGTTCTAATGGTTAGGTTAGACTTGTGACAAATAACCCAATGTTTTTTAATTAACCCCTCGAGCGTCATATGTACTTACCGGTGTACAAAATAGTTGAGAGGCATGCGTGTCTCTTGTACTTACCGGTGTACAACAGACTTGGCTCAGATTGGTTGTTTTATTTTAGCCGGTCCGAGTCGTAGTATACAAGTTTTAGCTGTCTGTGAATTTTCTTTGGTCCGTATAGAAGAAATTAACATGGTTAGTAGGATTCGGAACAAACAAAACATTAAAGAAATTTTTTTTTAAAAAGAGTGTCTGAAGTTATGGACGGACGTCAGCCATATTAGTACAAAGTTGTGTTGTTGTGATTTGTTTACATGATGTTTTCTCGACGTAAAATATAAGTTTTCGTATGATTCTTATCTATATTTACTGGAAACTTAATAAAGTTTTTGTACAATGCAATAGTTGTGTGATATAGTGGCAATTTAGATTAAACGAAGAGCTAGAAGTATAATTATGATATTTTGATTTTGCTAACAACTACAGCTAACATTGTGTGTTATAAAGTGCTGTAATTTTCTTCATATTTTGATTTTTTTGATAAAAGTGATTATAAACATTAATCAATTTGTAGATTATTTCATCAGTAACCTTTTTTTATTTACAGTTAGACATAATATACTTTTAGGTCACTATTTACGCGGGCCGGCCACGTTATGGCGGCGGTTATTTATTTTGGTTCCTAAGTTAAAAATTGTTTTGTGAGTGAAGTTTTATGATTCATGTGACCGGTGCATAGTAATGTTAACTAAAAAGTTATTAGGTCAATTGTGTTGTGTGTCGTTTGTTAATTATTATAACAAACAGTAAAACCAAATGTTACCTTTATGAAATATTGAAAACAAAAGAAAACCGTTCCAGTGCCACTACAAGTAAGTCTTTATTGTTCATTCTAAGTAGTTAACTATGTACAAAAACTCATACAGAAAAGAATGACACCTCATTCACGCGAAAATCTCGTATAGTTATTACGCAATTAATATTTTTCCCTAATCAAACAATAAAAAAGTGATGTATCGCAAAATGCCTGACACGTAAAGCATTTAATGCTTAAGGGTGGCTGGCGCGTCACGGGTTAAAATTGTACAATGTAATAAAAACAATATTATGAGATGAAACATTTTCTTAGTAATGCCATTATTAATAAGAAAATTATGATAATTGTATGTTTCTTTCATAAACAGTTTAGTAAAACAAAAAATAGGAATAATAGTTATGTGTGAGCCAATATGGACCCCTGAAATTTATTTAGAACCACTCGCAACTTCGTTTGCGTCAACACCCTGTATCCCGTCTCCATGACAATAAAGGATCAGCGAAATCGGTTGAGCCATTTTAACCTCTTGAGCACTGTAAAATCAGACACACCAGGTCTTATGATCCTTGACCACCTACTAAAGTGAAGCGCGTATAAACTATAGTACCTACCATTAATGGTATAGAAGTATTCATCGGTGGATGAGGTTCTATACAGGCAGCGGTCACCGACTTCTGGCATACACAGTGGACGCGCGACATCAACATCATAGGCCACAGGCGGGGCGCTGCTTGAGGGGCCGCTCTCAGGCGGGCGCGGGGTCGACGCGGGTCCAGCGGGCGATCGAGACGACAACGACAACTGCTTAGGATCGCCTTTCGTCAGGCAGCACAGCACCCCCAATACAAATAGTCCCGCCTTATGTTCCATGGCACAAACACTCTCATTACTATTGGGAATGCCCACCTGACTCCACTTTCAAGGCACCTTTATTTACACATTGTATTCTCAACACTTATGAAATTGCCATTAACAGTAGATTCTTTAATTTATAGTTAAACCCAGAGAAGCAGTGAGTGAATCATAATCGTAACGTCACGAAAATAGGTTAGCTCAAAATAAACTTAGGCTTTGGAGAAAAAGCTGGTTGAATGTTCATTCACACACAAATAACACTTCTGTTACATGTATACCAAAATTAAATTAAATCTATTATTTCATAGGTTAACTGCCAGGTACGTGGCTAAATCTAAAGAAGATTGTTGTATATTTGCAGTACGTTGAGATTATGCGTCTGTGATTGAGAAAATAAGTAGGTTGTACAATTCTTGAATTTCTTGTTATTTTCCTGTTTACTTTTCTTTTCTGTTTTGTCATATAAAGAAGCAAAGGGATCTAGCTCATACAGTCCGGTGTGGTCTATTATAGTCACAGACATGTAACGTCTGTGATTATAGTATACATAGCTATCTTCCATCTACATTAATAAAAATCAATTGCCACCACAGACGTATATAGCTTTGATATACATGTCTAGACGTAGAGACGGAGCATCGCGGTACAAACGCTTCTCAACTCGGACCAAATTGTGATATTTGGTCCGAGCTTCTCAAAATCCGCCCGGTTTTTGTATTGAATTTGAAGTGTGCGTGACAGCCGCGTATCTGACACTAGCGCGAATGGTTGCCAGCGAATGCCTAATTTCCGGTAAAGTAGGGAAAAAATATTTATGCACAATATAATTTTAAAATGATTCATAACATAACATAACTTTTTAAATTAGGTATGTCTATCGTTTAAGTAGGTATAACGCATGAAAGAAGCTGGTGTGTTTAGAAAAAATGGATGATTGAAGGCAAGGGCGAGTATAATAAAAAAATGCGCTAATGGAAGCCTGCGTGCGTGGAGGATGATCAACAGGCAGGATGATTTACATTTAATACTTAATCAAAATTGATTTTTTAATTAGAAATTTAAATATTTTAAATTAAAATCAAAACAATTAATGGCGTTCTCTTTGTATTTGTTTCTTAAATAACTTTCGTTTGGATGTTACATCATTTTTCATGTTCTCTAATTTCTTATTAAGTTGAAACCCTGTAGTTAAATATTTCGACAACGACTTCTTTCTACCGGATCAGTTGGAAATCTGAAAATTAAAATGTTTGCTATGTGGTCGAACAGCTGTAAAGGTTACATAATGTAATGACTGCTCATCAATATCCGTGTCCAATAGTTTACCTACATGAGACGAGAAATATTGATCTTTTAGGGGCACAAACATACACCCGCACTTTCTCAAACATCGTCATCATCATCATCAGCCTATAAACGTCAAACTGCTAGGCGCAGGCTTCCCACGTGGAGATAGCACGTGGGAATATTGGGCCATAACCCACCAAGCTGGCCCAATGCATGTTTGTGGGTTTTAACAACTGTCATCTTACGACAACAAACGGGACCAACGGCTTAACGTGCCTTTCGAAGCACGGAGGAGCTCGATGTGTTTAAAATTTGATCACCCATCCAGTGACCCGGCATTGCGAAAGTTGCTTAGCGGGCAAGATCGCAAGCCGAACGTGCTAGCCGATGCGCCATCGAGCTCTGAAGCATACATATTACCATCCCCTACATCACAGACATATATGTCTGTGCCCTATATGCATATACTTAAACACACACTTCTTACATAAATACTTACGTACATTCCATTTCAAACATAATATTTTTTTTATTCGTTTCGAATATCGATACGATACCATACCACAATAACAATTTATAATAATAGCATTATAAAATATTACAGTAAGTTTTATATTTTTTCTTGTTTTAGAACGGAACCTATAATCCAGCCAAATTCAAATAAAACAAATTCGATGACGAATGTTTGTAAACAGATTACCTAGATTACCTAGTTGCAGTAAAATTTTACTTTTTCTTGAGAGACATTCACAAGAAAACAGTTAACTATTGTGTCTTTCTTTCAAAAAACAGTAAAAATCCTAGTGAAACTAGACATAATATGCACAAATGACAGTAATATGTTTACAAACATTCGGCATCGAATAGGAACCGTGACATTTATTCACGCTCTTATAAATCAGACATCAGTTTAAAAAAAAAACTTTGAAAGCGTTCCATTAATAATTATATTTAATGTATTTACTTTATTTACAACAAGACCATGTATAAATAGTAACTTACAAGACTGAGTATTTTTTATCATACTTATTATATTTAAACCTCCTTTTATATTCTGCGACCAATAATGGGAATTCTACATTTTGATACCAGCAACACTACGCATACATGACCGATTATTGTTAAACTTTAAATTTTTATTAAAATTTATCGATACTTACGGATGAAACGTGACTTTCATTTTCGAAAAAAAAATTCTTTTGTAGTTTCGACAGAATTTCACGGAGCAAACGGTCATTTTGCGAACAATTTCACCGAAACGCTAGCTAAGGTAAACACTGCTTGACGGCACAATGACACTGACCGCCACGATTGCGCGATAGGCCAATTTTGGCCTATAAATTTTTCTACGTTTTTTTACGGCCAGGCTCTATCTAGACACGTATATAATCAAAGGTATATAGTTATATACGTCTGTGATTGCTACAAATGTTTCTATGCGCATCAATTCAGAACGACTGTATCTATTTGTATAAATAGGTATTTTTTTGTATTTGTAAAATTGTCAGGACCAGGTTTGAATGAAAGATTTTTTTTGAAAATTCGTATATAAATACCAGGACTGGGGATCACGAGGACGAAGTCGCGGGCAGGCCGCTAGTCTAGGTTAATAAAAAATCAATTGCCCCGAATGTTTCTCATGCACGCAGTCACGTAGCACGCATCACTTGAAGTGATGCGAAGTGATTCACTTCAGCCCCCCTAGACAAGTGACAAACGCTCACCTCCTGTCTATTCGTAATTCGTCGTACAATGCGGGCGCTGCACAGTGATTCATTCATAGGCCATAAATCAAAAAAAGTCACTTGCGCCTACCGATTTCAAACTATTGATAATGGATTCATTAGTAAACTACTCTTTAAAAAATGTTATTAGTAATCCAATTACTTCAAAGTACCATTCACTTTGCTACGTCGGAAGTGAGAGTATCTTGAGTTTAGTTACCCGGTCGTGTGTGTTACCGAAATTTGTTGTTCTGTTTTCGTGTCTCATTTATTTACAATCAAGTTCTTCGTTGTTGTTACAATGTGGAGGTGCAAGAACAAGATATATACTTTGATTATTTATATATTCTGGGTACAAATTCTTATACTTCAATTTTTAATTCAAGGTAGATTTTTTAAATATTTTTTTCCCAAACTTTTAAAAGATTGAGATCTATAACTTTTCGCCGACCTCGGCTGCACTTGAGACATATGTTACACTAATAGGGAATATGTCTAGATTATAGCATGCAAATTTCAGCTGCATGACGCTGCCCGTTCTTAGGTTTCAGGGGTATCAAAGTGTAGGTGTCCACAGAACAAAATAAAAAGGATTTTTTTTCCCTAGTTCATATGTTGTTTTGGGTACATTTTTAAAATGTTCAGTAACGAGAATGATTGTTTTTGACATTTGGCATTCTGTGGAGGGCAGTAATAAGGAAAATACGCAATATACTCTCAACAATTTGGTTGAAACGTCGTGTCTTCGAAACAACTTGGACAGTATTGATTTGACGTCATTAAATAACAAAATTAGAAATATATATAATAGTATATCGCATTACTATAAGAAATCTAATCGTACAAAATTAAATCTACTAGAAAAGTACTCAAAATGGCTTAGTGTAACCGAAAATATTGCACCTTAAGCAATTTAGACGCGATCATACGCAGAAAATGAATCGTATTTTGACCAATACAGATTTAATTATAATGCTTCTTCATAATTCAGATCTACTAATTACAGGTTTACGCAAATTACCTGTTAAAAAAAAGTTTATTGTCAAAATGTTTATTAGATTTGATAGTTGTCTAAAGGTACTTGTTACGTTTGAACGTTATTTTGTATGGATTTATTAAATATTGTTATACCCATATTACTCAGTATTTTATTTTGTTTCTTTAAAATTAGGGTTGTAATTACCACAAACAAGCTTTATTTGTTTCAATTTATTTGTAAATGTCACTCTATAACAATGTTTTAGCAGTCATAGTTAAAATCAAAATTACTGAGTAAAAATAATAAATATAAATACAGGTTTATGTATAGATATTGGTTAAAACTAAGAGCTAATACTATGAGCTGCTTAATTCATGTTCATACAATCTTAATACGTTGTAAAAATTGAAAAATCGCGGTTATTTCGGTGTTACGTATTTATGGCCGCCTTTGTATGGAGGGTGAATCACCGTGCGCTGCTATATTACTAGCAATTGGCACTGTGCACAGCAATTGCAGTGCAGGACGAATTGCGAATAGACGGTTGTTATGTGGTCAGTGAAATAACTTATTTAAAAAATATATTTATTAGACAACTTGAAAGTTTACATGTAATTACAATAAAGAACTGAACTATGTGAATTGTCCGAGTTAACTGAGGTGATGGATCTGACTGACACAATGGGGACTCAGATCTTATATAAACTAAGAGTCTTGAGAAAGGAAAACAATAACAACTTAGGGAACCAGTGATTACTTAATTAGTTGTAATTAAGGTACGAAGGTCTTTGAAAACAAAGATAAGCTTATAATTAGGTGTATGAGACAATGAATAGACAAAGGAATAATATGACAAATTGGTCAACAACAATACACTTACTTAGTACTTATATCTAGGGTAAATAACTAATATTAACAATTAAGAAAAGATATAGAGAAAAACAGAGTTTAGGTAATAGAGACATGTGGTATTTATATATAGAGTAGGTTTAGGATTATATAACACCTCCCCCGTTAGAATAAAGATTGGGTGTTAGCGCCTGATCTTTGGTTGGTGATTGTATGGTCATCGCTTTCGTCTTCCGAGATGCTTGATGTTGTTGTTTGATTCGCTATCGTAGTCATCGGGATTGCGTTACGGACGTATGTAGATTGTTGTTGTCTGCGTGATGTGGTACCATAGCAATTATTAAATATCTGGATGCATGAGTTTTCTTCGTTGTGTCGTCGGTTAAAAGGATTTCTTACTTGGAGACATCTTTGAAAAAGTTTGTAGAGTACGAGCAACAGCAGGAGGATTCCGGTTGTGAAGTAAAACCATGAAAATCCATTTTGATGTCGACGAATGAATGGTTTGTCTTTTAACTTCCGAATTTCATCGTTGTGTTTATCTAGTTGATGTTTTATATTATTCAGTGAATCCAGAGGTGTTTCGTTGATAGTAATAGGAAGTAGATCTGGAACATGTAGATTTTTGTTTTCTTCAAAACAATCATCAGTAAAATTTTAAACACTGAAAAAAGACGACAACCTCAGGCGGGAATCGAACCACGCACCTTCCGCATTCCGGGCGGCTGCCTTAACCACTTGGCTACCGAGGTCTGGCTTTCAACCGTCGAAATTTGTCAGTGCTTGATGCTTATGTTTTTAGTCAACATTGCTTCATCAAATCTTAGAAGTTTTCACCTCTGAGATCCGAAAGAAATATTTTACAAATATTTGAACATTCGGTTAAGATGAAGCTGCGTTTATAGATTAATGTTTTATATTTTAGCGTTTTATTAACGCTTAAATTTACTTAAGTAAAATTTTAAACACTGAAAAAAGACGACAACCTCAGGCGGGAATCGAACCACGCACCTTCCGCATTCCGGGCGGCTGCCTTAACCACTTGGCTACCGAGGTCTGGCTTTCAACCGTCGAAATTTGTCAGTGCTTGATGCTTATGTTTTTAGTCAACATTGCTTCATCAAATCTTGTTTTTAGTCAACATATTTTTTTCGGATCTCAGAGGTGAAAACTTCTAAGATTTGATGAAGCAATGTTGACTAAAAACATAAGCATCAAGCACTGACAAATTTCGACGGTTGAAAGCCAGACCTCGGTAGCCAAGTGGTTGAGGCAGCCGCCCGGAATGCGGAAGGTGCGTGGTTCGATTCCCGCCTGAGGTTGTCGTCTTTTTTCAGTGTTTAAAAAAATTTACTTAAGTAAATTTAAGCGTTAATAAAACGCTAAAATATAAAACATTAATCTATAAACGCAGCTTCATCTTAACCGAATGTTCAAATATTTGTAAAATATTTCTTTCGGATCTCAGAGGTGAAAACTTCTAAGATTTGATGAAGCAATGTTGACTAAAAACATAAGCATCAAGCACTGACAAATTTCGACGGTTGAAAGCCAGACCTCGGTAGCCATGTGGTTAAGGCAGCCGCCCGGAATGCGGAAGGTGCGTGGTTCGATTCCCGCCTGAGGTTGTCGTCTTTTTTCAGTGTTTAAAATTTTACTTAAGTAAATTTAAGCGTTAATAAAACGCTAAAATATAAAACATTAATCTATAAACGCAGCTTCATCTTAACCGAATGTTCAAATATTTGTAAAATATTTCTTTCGGATCTCAGAGGTAAAAACTTCTAAGATTTGATGAAGCAATGTTGACTAAAAACATAAGCATCAAGCACTGACAAATTTCGACGGTTGAAAGCCAGACCTCGGTAGCCAAGTGGTTAAGGCAGCCGCCCGGAATGCGGAAGGTGCGTGGTTCGATTCCCGCCTGAGGTTGTCGTCTTTTTTCAGTGTTTAAAATTTTACTTAAGTAAATTTAATCGTTAATAAAACGCTAAAATATAAAACATTAACAATCATCAGTTCTAATGTCAGGTATTATAATGGGAAAAGTGACGTTTTCTTCTTTTTCTTGATGCGCTGACAGTGTACTATAGCCTGTATAGAGTTTGCAGTTTTCCTTGAGAGTGATAATTCCTGAACCTTGGATATTGTGATGACTGATTTGATTGTTACATTGTAGAATGCATTGTGTTGCGTTGCTAAGGATGTATAGCCATTTGTTGTCTTCTAAGGGTTGAAAAGTGTTTATTTGCGCAGCGAACGTCGAAGTTATACAGATGCTCGGGATTTTCGTCGATACGCTGAATAACATTTTCAGCTCGCAGATAGGACGTGTGTCGGCGTTATATACGATGGTGTTGCGACATACGCTTCTTCTTTCAGCGTATAGCTTGCAGTTGTCCAGTTTGCTTGTTGATACATAGTGCTCGCCGCTTGGGTTCGTAGCTAGATACTTATGCTCTGGCAGGATTGTGGTGTGGAGTGATGAGTTAGGATGTTGGATAGGAATGGAAAAGATATGGTAGAGTTTCAAGTATTCAGGTTTAATTAAAGGGAATTCTAAAATATATACCAACCTATTTGAATACACATAAGCAGCTAATTGAGATGAGTCTAAGATTTTATTAATGTTATCAATAGTGACAGGTGTGACTAATTGTTTATTAGACCTAGTATGATTAGATAAAAGAAGGTTTTTGTATAAACTGTTTAATGAGATTATAGAAGGATGAATTATATTCGATTTAGCTAATAATATACTTGTTAAGCAATCGTTTATTTCATTTTCAAGGTTCGTTACTGATTCTAGAATTTGTATTGAAATAGTAGATATTGCTTCAGTTACTTTCATATCAAAGATAATTAGAGAGCTACTGTTAAGGTACTCATTTAATTTATTAATATTTTCATTGATAATTTGCTCGTCATAGGAGATTTTGAAGATAGTTTCATTGAAGTTCTTTAGTGTACTAGAAGTGATTTGGATTTGGTCTTGCATTAAAGAGGTGAGGTCTAATTCGCGCTTCTCAAGCATATCAATACATTCGTTGTACCGTTTTGCGTCTTTAGTATCAGGTGTACCAATGAGGTATTTTAATAACGAGCTGAGTCCATCTAACAGTTCCCTCTTTTGTCTAGAGTTCTTGCCTAGATATATGTTTAACTCGAAGAGTCTGTTATCTATTTTATTGAAATTAACTTTTAAGTAAGATTTAGTTGAAAGAACATAAGGAGAGCTAGAGTATTTCATAGAGAATCGTTCAAATTTATTTGATAATCGTATGAGGGATTCGTTGGCGATAAATAAGGGTTTTAGGTCTCGTTATACTATCAGTTTCCACGTTTCATCGGATACGGAGATAGAGCCTTCTTCTTTATAAAATAATCCAGCATGAGTAGGTAGTGGTTCGATTAAATTGGCAACGATTCCCGTGGTTGCCCTGAAAGTGACAAAGTTTGAATAGTATTAGAATTTGAATTGCGTTTTAATTTAATATAATCTCTAATAAAGACGTAGAATTTGTAAATAATAATGTATAAAAATAATTTTAGGATTGAACAGATAATAAAAGTAATATATGGATTATGTATGAAATTATAAATAATGTTAGGATTATGAATTTGAGCCGCTGTAGCGCTGACCCTGTAACACGTATAAATCTAAAGTTAGAGATAAAGGGTTTAATAATTTATACTAATCTTAATGGCTATAACTTAATTAAAAACATATATAACTATGTATATATATTTATTTTATTATTTTTTTAATTTTTTTTAATTAAAGTTTCATGTATTTGAAATGGTCTTAGTCTATTTGCATGCACGAGTTGATTACGATTAGATTTCCGGATTGTGTAATTATTACCGAAACCTACGCGGATAACTTCAAAAGGTCCTTCCCATTTAGGATCTAAGTTATTAGGATTAGGAACGCGTAGCAAGACTTTGTTTCCTACAGGATATTGAGCAGTGTTCTTTATTTGACTATCGTACCTGTCTTTGGCCTTTTCTTTCATTGACTCGAGGTTCCTTAAGGCAGCGTCTCTAGAGACTCTAAGTCGTTCATTTAAATCTTTTATATAGTCGCAGGCAGTATAGTCTGGTATGACTTTCATTGAATAGAACGGACGTGGTTTAAAACCAAAGAGCAACTCGTAAGGTGTATAATTGGTTGACTTATTTACAGAAGTGTTGTGACACATGATAGCAAAAGGTATTATTTGGTCCCAGTTTTTGAGACGGCGAGTTTGATACATTCGAATGTGGTCCCGTAAGGTAGCATGGAATCTTTCAAGAGCGCCATTTGTTTGAGGATGATAGGCGGTGTTGAAAGTTTGGTTGGAGCTTAAGAATCTTGATAATTGTTTCAAGACGCTATTTGTAAATTCAGTTCCTTGGTCTGAATGAAATCTTTTAGGAACGCCATAGTGTTGGCAGAAGTGGAGTAACTGTTTGGCTACAGTTATGGCTTCCTTATCAGGAATAGGATAAGCTTGAACGAACCGGGTTAGATCATCTTGTAGAGTTAAAACGTATTTGTTATTGCTATCACTGATTTCAGAATAGGATACTAAATCTATAGATACTCGTTCAAATGGTTCTGTGCACTGTGACGTAATCACCATAGGTGCCTGGAAGTTTCTTCTTTGTATTTTATTGCGTTGACATATGATACATGAATCGATATAGTTTTTAATATCGTTAGTCATTCCTTTCCAGAAGTATTCGTTACGTATCTTCCTAGTTGTTTCTATAACACCGCGGTGTCCTGAAAGGGGCTCGTCATGGAAGAGTTTTAAGATTTGAGGAATTTCTTCAGGTTTAGGATACTTGATATTATTTTGGCAAATAGGTATGTCGCAGTCATACATTTCAGCTAGGTATCCCGTGATACGTAATTGTTCGTTACCGTTTATTTTACACGTGGAGTCATTTTTAAAATCGGGAACGTACAGAGTTTCAATCTTATTTTGTTGCAGACAAGATAATAAAGATTTGAAATAACTTTCAGAATCCCATGGATCGAAATGTGATGGTCTTGTAGGGCTAAGAAATATGTTCTGATTCTTATCTGATATTACAATATCGACATCGTAAAGTGATTTTATTTTTTCTAAGTAAGGCTCTATCTGAGAACAAGACTCTATAGCTTCGTTGAAAATTTTATTTTGATCTAGGTGTTGACATGATACAGGGACAAATATGTTTTTGTGTCGCGAATCTAAAAGGTTATCAGGAGAGATTTTTAAACGTGGACAGTCTATTGACGTATCTTGAGAAGCATAATGTTCGTAGTTCAATTGTAGATAATCAGGTGATTGAGGAGAAATCGGATCATTGGCTGTTAAATCAATAATATTAGAATTCATGATTGGGGGACGTGACAATGCGTCCGCGTTTGTATTTATTTTACCGGCTTTGTAAGTAATCTCATAATCGTACTCTTCTAACTTCAACCGCCATCGAACAAGTCGGCTACCTGGATCTTTGATTGAGAACAACCAAGTGAGTGGTTTATGATCAGTTACGATTTTTAATTTTCTTCCAAATAGATAGGGACGGAAATGTTTCACGGCCCATACGATAGCTAAAAGCTCGCGTTCGATCGTCGAATAGTTGGATTCCGCTTTATTAAGTGTTCGCGAAGTGTATGCTATGGGTAAGTCTTTACCGACCTCACCTTGCGAGAGTATAGCACCAATGGCATGAATAGAGGCGTCCGTGGTTAAGATGAATTCTTTGCTGAAATCAGGATACTGTAAAATAGGAGTTGTAGTGAGTATATTTTTGCAAGTGTCAAATGCAAGTTGTTGAGATTCACCCCAGAGGAAAGGTACGTCTTTTTTTAAAAGACCAGTTAAAGGTTTAGTAATTTTACTAAAGTTTGCTATAAAACGTCTGTAATAACCTGCGAGACCTAGAAAGGATTTTATATCCTTGCATGATTTAGGAACTGGAAAGTCTTTGACTGCCTGAACTTTATCAGGGTTAGGTTTAACACCTTCGTTGGATATAGTATGACCTAGGTATGCTACTTCCTTTCTAAGGAATTCGCATTTGTCGGGTTGTATTTTCAGGCCATGCTGTCTAAGCCGGTTGAAGACTTCAGTCAGCTTTTGCTCGTGTTCTTGGAGGCTTGATGCAAAAACTACGATGTCATCTAAGTAAACAAAGCATCGTTCTCCTTATAGACCGTATAGCACACTATCCATGGCACGTTGAAAAGTGGCTGGTGCATTTTTCAACCCGAATGGCATGCGTAAAAATTCGTAGTGCCGGTTTTAGGAATATCTTTAGAGCTTAATTCGATCTGATGCAAACCAGATGCAAGGTCGAGAGTAGTAAAATAAATAGAATGTCCTAGCTTGTCTAGTATGTCGGTGATACTCGTATTAGGTAATGGATAGCTATCGCCTACTGTTATCTCGTTCAATTTACGGTAATCTATCACGACCCTCCATTTTTGTTTGCCGGAGGCGTCTGCCTTTTTAGGAACCACCCAGATGGGGCTACTCCATGGCGATGTACTCGGACGTATGATATTCTCATTTAACATCTTATTTACCTGAGTTTTTACTTCTTGTTGATGAACGTAAGGAAATCTGTACGTTTTAGTATTAATAGGTGTTTCTGATGTAGTAGGAATAGAGTGTTTTGTGTGGTTAGTAAATGTTAGTTTATCACCTTCAGTATAAAATATGTCTGAGTAATTTGATATAGTTTTTTCTAAAGATTCGCAATTCCTCACGATTTAAATGATCTCGTCTAATTAATTTACTTACCTTTTCGTAGGTGTTTTGATTGGGTATATTGTTTTTATTAAAGGAATTGAGTTGAAAGCTATTAGACGACTCGACGTATGGTTTAACATTGGAAATAGTGGGGACTGAAATATATTTATCTACATTACTAGAGTTTACGCATGTGATTAAAAAGTTGTTATTATGAATATTAACTAGAGCGTTAGGAATAGTAAGATGTTCACCGATCGACTGTTTATTGATGATAGCGATACCGTTCGTAATTTCGCTGCAACAGCAGTTTATTACGGTTTCTGAACGTTTTGATATAAGTTGTGTTTCACTAGTATTCTCATGTTTTTCATTGAAATAGAAGAGTTTATAGGTTCGATCATGTATGCGCATAGTTTTCGATTGAATAACGAGTTTGACATTGAATTTAGACATGAAATCGTTTCCAAGAATGCCATCTGAAGCTATGTTCAAATCAGCCACATGAAATTTATGTTTAGGGAATTGATCAAGTGATATTTCAGATGTACCGATAGTTGAAAGAGTTGAGTTTGTGTTTGAAATTCCGACTATGGATACTATATCTTCATAGTTGACAGGGTTCCTACCTATCTTGTCTTTGCAGATAACAGATATAGCAGCGCCTGTATCGATTAGCAGGAAGAGATTTTCAGTAGGTACATTTAGAGATTTGATATGGTAAGATTTAATATTTGAGCTTTTGCTAGATTTTGAATTGTCTTTGAGTTGAAAAGATTTAGCATTACGTTTTGATTTGGATTTAGCATGGGATTTTTTTGATTTAGGATATTGAGTTAAAGATTCAGTGGATTGAGTCGATTCAGTGGAAACAGTGATTTGATTCGGTATTGATCCAGCGGATACAGTGTTTTGATTTAGTAACGAATTAGTTGGATTTCGCACGAATGTTTTATTGACTATAGGCTGTTTTGACTCGAACAAAGTCCACGATTCAGTGGTTTGTGTACCGAAGCCGCGAAGTTGTCTACGATAGACGGGAGGTTCTTGCTGAGGTGTATCGATATTATGTTTCATCGATGTGGCTGCATTATTGACTGGTGTTTGTCCCCGATGGACTGGATTGAACGACCTATCGATTACGCGTTGTGTCTTTGGAGGACTGCTTACTGGAGTTGTGTGTTGTCCAGAGCAGCGTCGAGTTCGTGGATGCTCAGGTGACTCGGGTGTGAGGTCGGTATCTGGGCAGCTGAGGAGTAAGCTGAAGCGGTTACCATGGGCGTGCCCGGGCTCATGGCCGCTTGCGCGTTTAAATGATTAACCTGACATTCGGAGTGACGCGGAGGTGCGTGTACAGCGCGTTGGGATTGTGTCTTAAAAGAATTGTTATAAGCCCGCTTTCTACATTCGTGAATGAGATGACCGAGGTTCTTGCAATAATTACACAATTTTTGTTGCGATTGTTGTGCTATTGGAAAGTTTGATTTTGATTGGAACGGCGGCCTATATGCTGGTTTTTGTACGGTGTTGTGATTAGTTTTTGTACCGGAGTACAAAAACTGTCTCGCGGCATTCATCTTACGGATCTTGTCTTCTTGCATAGCAAAGTTACCGGCGTCGCATAGATTCGTGAGTTCCTTTGTTCGCAACATAACGCCTACATCGGAGTTCAACCCGTTAATAAAAACGTTTAACGCGGTTTCTTCTGTAGTTATTCTACGGCCGGATAACGTATTATCTTTAACTTCTGTAGATAATTTCTCTAAGATTTTATTTCGGCATAGGTCTACTCTATGAAAGTATTCTGTAACGGTCTCGTTTGGCTTTTGGAACATAGCCTGAAGTTCCAGATTTAAATGTGCCAATGTTTTCGTTTGTGAAAACTTTTGAATTAGGAAAGTCTTTAATTCAAACCAACTACTATACTGCTTGCTATGTACATCAGACGAAGAGAGGCCTGTTATTTTGTTTAGAGCGTAAAGTAGTAAGATTTCGTGCTGTGAAATATTGGCAATATTAAAAGCAGATTCGCACGAACGAATGAACCGATATACTTGTGACGCGTCATTTGTATTGAAATCTGGGATTAATTGTAGAAGAGTTTGTAATGGAACCTCTGTAATTACTACCATGGCATCTACGCTTGGATTAGACATAGTAAATTTTTATAATAAAATAATATAGAATTATATACATATATATATATATATATATATGAAATATGCAATTGGATATAGTATATATAAAAGTAAGGATATAGAAATAAAGTTGTCTTGGAATGGAATTTAGGATATGGAATCAGAGCAAATAAGATCGGCTGATCTTATTTGCTTACTTGCGTACTACTTACCACAACAAGTATATTTGAATCGCGCTGAGCTTCATAGCTTAGGTTCGGCAAAGTTCACTTAAAAGCCTTCGGCTACCGCGTTTTTCCGTAAGGCGATTTGGTTCCTGAGGAAACGCGTTTCACTTTGTCTTGCACTCGCGATCCTACCGACTGCGCCAATTTTGTTATGTGGTCAGTGAAATAACTTATTTAAAAAATATATTTATTCGACAACTTGAAAGTTTACATGTAATTACAATAAAGAACTGAACTATGTGAATTGTCCGAGTTAACTGAGGTGATGGATCTGACTGACACAATGGGGACTCGGATCTTATTTAAACTAAGAGTCTTGAGAAAGGTAAACAATAACAACTTAGGGAACCAGTGATTACTTAATTAGTTGTAATTAAGGTACGAAGGTCTTTGAAAACAAAGACAAGCTTATAATTAGGTGTATGAGACAATGAATAGACAAAGGAATAATATGACAAATTGGTCAACAACAATACACTTACTTAGTACTTATATCTAGGGTAAATAACTAATATTAACAATTAAGAAAAGATATAGAGAAAAACAGAGTTTAGGTAATAGAGACATGTGGTATTTATATATAGAGTAGGTTTAGGATTATATAACACGGTGGTGACAGTGGTGAGTGTCTGTCACTTGTCTAGGCCCTCTGAACGGCTGCACTTATTTAGCTAATTCTTTTTTTTGTGTTTGTAATAATTGTCAGGACAGGATAAAGGAGATGTCCCAAAATGGGTTGGGTCTATGTAAATGGAAAAAAAATCAGGGATTAGGGATCAGGGAGAAAAACGCAATTAGCATTTTTCTTGGAATCCCTGATTAGTTATTTTAAACCGTTTACTGGTAGGAAACGAGCGATTTTTTTTACTTTGGATAGGACGTGAAAGATGGCATCAACGAACATTTGTCACTGTCATTGAGTCGAGTCGAAAAGTCGAAACATTGAGATCTATAACTATAGAGAGAGCATAAATAAGTTTGCTATTTCTTTCTGCCTTAATCCATTACTACTTTTGTTCCGTTTCGGCACATCATGTTTACTCTAAGTAAAACAAAGACAAAACATAGGATGTAAGGACCGTGTCGGTGAAACTGTGCAACGTTTTACATGGAGCCAGCGACACTTGGCCCCAAACAAATCGCTATCATTATTTTACCTACCAAATAATTATTTGTTTTTTTGGTGTATATTTTAGGTGTACATATTATTCCGTTGGGCTTAATTGAACAATGAGTTGGTAAGTCAAACATTGCAGTAATAGAAGTGAGTGGCAAGTGCCTGGAATATCGTTTCTTACGTAAGCTTTGTTAATCTGGTTTCGTGATGATTATTAGCAATTTACCATGCAATATTTGATTTGTTTCTATTCAAAATGCTAATAAATGTTTGTAAAGTAATTCTAGTCTTAAATATGTATGCTTTTGGTTTAATACGGCATAGCCTGTGTAAGGGTTAGTCAATGCCCTTAGGATACGAAATCTGAAGGATAAATAAAACACACGTTGTGGTGTGTTTTGACACACACATTTGTTAAATTCTTATCATCTTTTCTTTTTTAAATGTCGCTTCACGACATTTTGGCGCCCAACTAGCTTTTAGGTTCTAATCTCTTCTTTCTTTGTACCCACTCCCTAGAGATTTTCTTTTTTGTGTTTGCTTTCTTTTTCTTCTTCACCATCAATGCATTTTTTTTTCTTTTAAAATTCTAAAACAACACTTTGTCTAGTGATTCTACAGTTTACTCATACTACATACTAATCCTACTTTACCTTACACATTCACCTACTTGAACTAATTTCATTTAATATTTTTATTTTCAGTTTATACAAAGGTATACTTAATCTTTTTATATCTTTATAATCTTTATCTTTAAATTTGTTACTAAACTTTATCTTTGTGTACATTTTTTGAGACTGTATTTGTTCGACTGGCAGATGGCACATTATAGACTTTCCGCTCAATCTTAACTTTTCCTTCATCTTCCAAATTTAATATGGTACTCGTATATATGTTTTAATCAAATTCACATTTTCATTCCATTAACTCATTAACGTTTTTGTTTCTTTTTGTTTTTGTTTAACTTAGTCTGTGCTCTTAAGCATACTTTAACGTTCTATAACGTTACTGAAGATCTATCTATTGATCTTCTCTATTACTTTAGTACCTACCTACTTTAGTTATCAAGCTTTGAACCCTACCGTTCTTAGCTACTTTATTGCTTCGAGCCCTACCGCTCGTAGCTACTTAAAATATTATGCTTTGAGCCCTACCGCTCTCAGCATATCTTAATTTACTTCGTTTTTATTTTCATTTTTTTTTTTTTGTTAGGAGCGGCTGACTACTCCCTAAAAAGCCTTAGGTCTAACTTTCCACTTATAGAGCGGTCGACAACTCTTAAAATAAGCCCTAATCGTCATTTTAAAACACCCTTCTAGAGTGATAGTCTTGAATGTGAACTCCACCCTTATTGAATGCTGATGATAGTATGTAAGAGAACGTATGTCTGTTTGTTAGGCGATGTATGTCTGTGTGAAGTTGTGTTTTTCGGATTCTTTAGAAATACACTTTCAAAATTTTCTCTGAGTCAAAAAATTTCTGGGGTCGTGGGGGAAATGTGGTGAAACCACTTACCTTTTCCACTTCCCAAGTACCTTTTTATTTCATGTAATCATCTCATATTTTAACATTCGTCTTATTTATATATTTGCCTTTATTTTTCCTCGCTTCTGCAACTATACATAATGATTTAGTAACTACACACTACACTACACACGTCGCAATTACTTTATCTAAACACATTTACTTACGTGATCTAAATCACGAAACTTCGGACACTATTTTTCGACACTTTTACGTATCCCACAAGTTTCGGATTTCTTTATTTTATTTATTTATTTATCAACAAAAATATAATTACAATATTGGTTAGTAGTATCTTATATTATTATATAGCCTATGTTAGGTTTGTCTAGATACTAAGTTCTCAATATAATATTAAATTTGTTTACGCTATATATATTAAGTAAATAATAAGTAACTGATTTAGAAATATAACAATAATATGAAGGTAACAGAAAATAAAAGGTAATACATTTGTAAAGCGAACACAACATGGCTGAGCCATGCAGAAATGACGACCGGCGTTGCACAGCGTCACTGCGTGCGCGCGTGTATACAGAAACAACTTACGTGTGCATGCGAACGCGCACAGGATGCTCCGTTAAAACTGGCGCTTCAAACTTTTAACTATGCTACAATGTTGTAACATAGTGGTTTTTAATAAGTTTTTTAATATTTTGTTCGTTTATTTTATCTTTAATATCATTAGGCAATTTATTAATAAGGTGGGGGTATTAAATATTTTGATGCTCTTTTACCATATTTGTTATGAAATTTTGGAGTTAATAGTTTTTTATTAGTAATGCTTCTTTCTAGTTGTTTTTATATGTTTTACTGTAATTTTAACGTCTTCGTTAAAATACTGTTCAAGAAGCAGGACACATTTGACTTTAGTATGTATAGGTAGAACACCACAGTACTTAAAAAGTCCCGTAGCGTCTTCTGAATATTTGTTTTTTTATTTTCGGGGGAACTAATAATTTAAGAATCCTAAGTTGAATATTGTATATCTGATCCAAATATGTTTTATAAGTACGGCCGTAGCTACTTAGACCATAAGATAATACACTGTCTACTAATGCATGATACATTTGTAGCAGAATATCAAAAGGCACTTTACACTTAATAATGTAAAATTTTGCCATTATTGCCCTCAGTTTGCCGCATACTTTATCGACATGTTTAGCCCAATTGAACCTATTGTCTATAACCAGCCCAAGGTATGTATGGTCCGTAACTTGCTCGATCTCGAGGCAGTTGTTAGTACAGTGTGTAGATGTAGAAGCGTGGAGACAATCATGACTATGGGCTACAACTTTGACACTCTCATTGCCTTGATAACGGTTTTGGCTAGAACGGACGTGAATAAGTTTAGTTTTACCAGCGTTAAGTACCAGTCTGGAATCATGCGACCATTTGCATATTGCATTGAAATCGGCCTGTATACGTTTCTGAGCAGATAAGGGATTTTTGTCGGCTACTAATAAACATGTGTCATCGGCAAACTGGTAGACAGTGCAATATTTAATAACATTTTGGAGGTCATTATAAAATAAATAATAAATAAATAAATAAAATCTTTTATTTCATTTACCAAAACTTGTTTGACAGACAATTAGGGTAGAATTCTTCTTTTAAGTGTACTCAACACCTGTTCCAAAAGAAGCCACTCTTCCATAGCACACAATTACATTTAATAATTTTAGTTCGGTAAAACTTACACTTATTTAATAATGTTCACGTATAAGTAACTAAACAAATATTAAGAACAAAACAATAAGAACAAAAATTAAATTACATTAAAATAATCTTTTACAAACATAAAAATAAACAGCATTAAGAAAAATCGCGCGCGCGTGTGTGTGTGTGTGTGTGTGTGTGTGTGTGTGTGTGTGTGTGTGTGTGTGTGTGTGTGTGTGTGTTTGTGTGTGTGTGTGTGTGTGTGTGTGTGTGTGTGTGTGTGTGGGGGTGTGGGGGTGTGTGTGGGTGTGTGTGTGTGTGTGTGTGTGTATATATGTGTGTGTGTGTCGGGGTGTGTGTGCGTGTGTCTGTGAATCTGTGTGTGTGAGAGAGGGTAGGTAAGTAAACCAATAGCGTATGATAATCAAAAGCCATATCTTAAGAGATTTTCAGTCTCATCGTAAGATAGAGACTTAAGCCACGAAACTAGCTCTTGCTTGCAAGCTCGGTAGGTCATATGATATATTTTTTGATCCTTATTAATACGGTTGTATAGATGAGAAGATAGGTGCAAATACTGGTTTTGGGCAAAATGCGTACATGCACGTTTCGTCATGGCCACATTATAATTTCTCCTTTTGCCTGTGATAGCATTTGGATTAAATTCAAGTGAAGCATGTTTTTTAAGGACGATGTGCAAAACGAATAATTTCCTCATGGTAAGTGAAGCAGCTATTGAATATAGAGTGCTTGAGTGGAAAATTGGCGCGATTTACAAAACATCACCTTTAATAAGGCTCTTCGCGCTCGTTCCACCTCTAAAAATTTAGTTTCTAAGCCCCACCCCATATTGCTATACAGTATATTGAAACCGACTGCGCCAGAGCAACATAAACCTGATTAATTAGTTTCTTGGTGGCTACGTGTCGAAGTATTTTAAAAACCCACATCAACTTCCGCAGCCTCCCAGCAACCAGATCAATTTGAGGGTGCCATGACATTCTCTGGTCAACCAACATACCGAGATATTTAGTCGACTTAACTTTTGCTATGGAGGGACAGGAGCAGCCATGTGATTCTCTAAGCTAAAGCCTAGATAGCTGCGGCTGTCACAGCGCTGAGAAATCACTCTGTCTCTTTTATATTCATAGAATTGGAAAGAAACAGCAGATCGCAGCCATGCGCGCAGCGTCTATGTGTCGCTTAGAGAATCGCATAGCAGCTAGTGTTTTGAGCATGTTTGGTGTTATGTATTTTGATTTCATACGTCGCTTCGGGTTGATACCTATCATTTATTGAAAAACACATGAAATTGGTCTTCGATGTATTTAACGTAAGTAAGTTTGCTCTAAGCCATCCAGAAATTTCAGTCACACCCTGTTCTGCCATAACCCTTACCTCACTCCAGGATTTACCAGTAAAGACAACGGCGGTGTCATCTGCATATGAAAGAAGTTTAGCATTCCGAATCTTCATGTTACATAGGTCATTAATATACACTAGGAACAGAGTCGGACCCAGCACGCTTCCCTATGGGACGCCATAGGTGACGTGGGTTCGTTCACTAACCGTTTGACCTACTTTTACCCTTTGCGTCCTTCCAGTAAGGTAGTCCCTGAAAAGACTAAGCGGCGTACCCCTAATACCGATGTTTTCTAACTTATTGGGAGTGTGCGTAAGCGCTTTACCGAGCACATACGTTTTATTTTGGTCCGTCTTGAATATTATTAAAATGTTGTAAAAGTGTCCATTCCGTAAAAAAAATTATATAAATAAAAAGTTCGCGTTACAAGCTCTCTGAAAAACGTAATAAAAATAACACTGGTGTAGTTTATGTGATAATAATTTCAAATTACAATTTCAATCTGCCGTTAAAATCAAGAATAGTGAAGTGTCGATGTTGCAAACAGTGAAACAGACAATGCAAACAGGTCAATAACCGACCTTGAAAATTACGGACAACTTCTATTATTACAAAGTGTACGCTTATTTCGCCATCGCTTAGTAAGCTTCTACGGTCGAGTGGCCAAGTCGCTATTGCCGCACAATATCACAGCAGTTTGCAGTTCAAACCTCGGCATCCTCATAAACTTTTTTACTTTGATTTCCGGCATGTTTTGATTTTTTTAGGGAACTATGACTTAAAACATGAACTTTTATTAACCTTGGCATAAAAATAAAAATAATTTTTTTTTTGTTGTTTTTGCTGAGTTATTGAAATGAATACACAAAAATGTGCCGGATGTCCTAATGTCCTAAAAGGAATGAGTTTCTTACACTGTTGCCGATGTCAAGACAAGTATCATTACACGTGTATGAACTTTATCAAAGAAGACTTCGCTAAATTGTCTGAGGAGGTCAAAAAGTCGTGGGTTTGCCCGTCTTGTCGCTGCAAGGAACCCAGACAGGACAATTCTAATACACCGATACGCTCTCAGCTACAAACTTCTGCCAATAAAAATATTGATCACTCTATCGGATCTCACCACGACAACGTAACATTACGCTCAAAAACGCGTCCCAGTGCACCCGCTCCTAGCGCCACTGCACAAACAAGTAATAGCAGCTGTGGATGCCTAACAGCCGACATCATCCACGACATTATAAGGGAGAAACTGGATCGTAAATTTAACTCCGCAATTACCGACATTCAAACAAAACTTACAAACATCGACGAATATATCAACTTTCTCAATACCGAGCAAGAAAAAGTCGCAAATGAAATTAAAACACAGAATACAACTATAGAAAAGTTAAAAAACGACAACGCGGCTCTCCTCTCTACAACTCGTGATTTATCTCACCGGCTACAGCAGATAAAACAGTTGTCTCGCGCGCACAATTTAGAAATACAGTGTGTCCCAGAACACAAAAGCGAAAACCTTCTAAGCACCGTCAAGCAATTGGGTAATACCATCAAGTGTCCTGTAACCGACTCCGACATACAGTACTGCGGTCGGATCGCTAAATTCAACACCAGCAGTCCTCGCCCTAGGTCAATATTAGTGAAATTTGGTAGTCGCCGCCTCAGAGATACTTACCTGGCTGGAGTAATAAAGTTCAATCGCAACAACCCCTCGGATAAACTGAATACATCCCACCTCGGATATGGCAGTGGTAAGAAGAGTGCTGTATTCGTTTCTGAACATCTTACTCCAGAGGCGAAGTCGCTTCACGCCGCCGCTCGTCTGAAAGCCAAGCAGCTAAACTACAAATTCGTTTGGGTGCGCGATTGCAAAGTTTTCGTGCGAAAAACAGAAACCTCCAGCTTCATTTACATCAAAGACAGTGCAACTCTGGATAGATTAACGTAGCTTTGAAAAAATATTTTTATTTCTAATATAATTTTATTATTCCCGATTAACTTCCTGACATTGTATTGTTTTAGAGTCATTCACTGTTACTGTACTGTTTAGTTAACAATCCTTAGTCATATTTAATTTTACTTTACTTTACGTTTATGATTCAGTACTATTATCAAAACGTCAGAGGTCTGCGAACCAAAACGATTGATTTTTATAATAATATTGTGTGTAGCAATTATGATGTAGTTATCTTGACTGAGACATGGTTGAATAGCGGCGTTTTCGATTCAGAACTTTTTGACAACCGTTACGTAGTTTACAGGCGCGATAGTGAGACCAGCGGCTTCCATAGTAAAAAAGATGGAGGGGGTGTGCTTATAGCTGTTTCTAGACAGATTCCTTCCATACGCCTGCAGTGCTTCGAGTCCAAATGTGAGGACCTATGGGTCAGACTTGATTGTCAGAACGCCGACGGCGAAACAGAGCACTTATATTTAAACGCAATTTACTTGCCTCCACCTGTTCAGAAACATGTTCTCGATGAGTATCTTCATAATTGCAATAGAGTGGTTGAAGAAAATAACATCAAAATGCTTGCACTTGTGGGAGACTTCAATATAAGCTCTATCAAGTGGAGATTTGATGACAGTTCAGATTCCCTTGCTGATGGAAATAGCGGCAGTCTCACAACTTCACTCTTGGACTTCGCTGTGTTTCATGATCTTAGGCAGTACAACAAGGCTCCAAACAGCAATGGAAACTTCTTGGATTTAGTTTTAAGCAACATTGACATTACCGATGCTAAAACCACGGACGATCCGATTACCAAGATCGATCCACTACACCCTCCATTGCTGTTTAAGTCGAATACGCGAGCTCAAAGTTCCCTACATTATAACGAAAGCAGCAGATTTTGTTTCCATAGGGCAGACTATGAGTCAATTATTAAAGACCTGGAAGAAATATGCTGGGAGGAAGAATTTAAAAACTGCCTAGCGGTTGATGACAGGCTGTCTATTTTCTACAAACATATACAAACTGCGATCGTTAGGCACGTCCCTAAATACAAAGCTAAATCTTAGAAATACCCCATATGGTTCACACGGGAATTAATCAGTCTACTACGAGAAAAATATAAATACCGTATGAAACTGCGTAAATTTAATCATAACCCACTCGATCAACTGTCTTTTGAGTTACTTAGAACGCGTTCGGAACGACTGATTACTAGTTGCTATAATCAGTACATTTCTAGACTAGAGCAAAGTTTGCGATCTAATCCCAAACTGTTCTGGTCTTTCACCAAAAGCAAGCGAAAAAATGACAGTCACTATCCTTCACGAATGGTTCTGGAGAATAACGCGGCTTCTAATGGTGTCGACATTTGCAATCTATTTGCCAAGAGCTTTTCTTCTATTTATCAAGCAACCTAACACCCGACAAACATTTCTCATAATATCAGGGTCCCATCTTCAACCAGCAACTTTCTTACCACCGTTAAGTTTAAAGATGATCAGGTTTTAAAAATATTAAAGAGATTGGATGTCAGCAAGGGCTCGGGCTCTGACGGTCTGCCGTCACTTTTCGTTGCACGTTGTGCGACCGCCTTGGCAAAACCTCTATGCCTAATACTGAATAGATCACTAGTCACGGGCACATTTCCATCTGCTTGGAAGGTTGCTCTGGTGGTTCCACTATTTAAAAATGGCGAAAAACATTTTATACAGAATTACAGACCAATTTCCATCTTGTCTGTCTTTGCCAAGGCGTTCGAGCAGCTGCTACACCCAATCCTATTTTGGCATTTCAAGAACCTCATAGACTCCCGTCAGCATGGCTTTGTAAGGAGCAGGTCGACAGCAACTACCCTCACTTCATTTATAGAATCCGTCTCTCACAAACTCGACGATCGTTCTTCAGTGCATGCAATTTACACGGACTTTAGTAAGGCCTTTGATCGGGTCAATCATGAAGTGTTGCTTTCCAAGCTCTGCGCGTACGGCATTGGCGAGCCCTTGCTGGGCTGGTGTCGGTCGTATTTATCGGACAGATCTTCCAATGTGGTGGTAAATGGTTTTTCCTCGGATTCTTTCCCTGTTGCATCTCGTGTCCCGCAAGGGTCACACCTGGGTCCTTTGATGTTTAATGTTTTTATTAATGATATTGGAGAGTGCTTCAGAAATTCCGAGTACTTATTATTTGCAGACGACCTTAAGTTTTTCAGAAAAGTAGACACCCAGTCAGACGCAAATTTATTGCAGAACGACATCGACAACTTAGTGGACTGGTGCGAGGCGAACCATATGGACTTAAATGTTTCCAAGTGTTGCTGCATGAAATTCTCACGAAAAAAAGAAGTCTCTGAACATGAATATGGAATTGGTGAGGATACTTTGGTGAATGTTGTTACTGCAAGAGATCTCGGAATTCGCATGGACGAGAAACTTAACTTTAATCCTCACATTAATGATATTTGTTGCAGGGGCTTCAAAAGCCTTGGCTTTATCCTTCGTCATTGCAAGAATTTTAAGTCTCCCAGAACTAAAATTCTTTTATATAATTCGTTTGTTCGTAGTGGTCTGGAGTACTGCGGTGTGGTATGGAGTCCTTTTTATGAAGTGCACTCAAAAAGAATTGAAAGCATCCAAAAGCGATTCTTATGGCACCTAGCATACTCGTGCCATTTAGGCAAGAATATAATAAAATATGCTGATAGGTTAGACCATTTTAAAATGGATTCTCTTCTGGATCGAAGACGTCTGCATGATATGCTTTTCCTTTACAAGCTAGCGAATGGCATCCTTGACGCGCCAGGCTTACTGGGTTCGCTTTCTTTCTCAGCTCCCCTAAAACTCCCTCGGGCACCGAAAGGGAAGGTGCTTGTGGGCCGACCTTGCAAGTCCAACCTCGGTCAGAACGCGCCTATTAACCGTATGATACGAGAGTTTAACGTCTTAGCGAAAACCAAGGACCTGGATTTATTCGGGGGTGGCATTCGCGGCTTCAGAAGGTCTGTCCTATCATAATTTAGTGGAAGTGTTTCATATATTTTATTTTATTTTATTTAATTCAATTTAATATCAATTTAAATTCAATAGCGGTATTTTAATTTTTTGTTGCGTATTTTTATTATCAATTAATTTTTCGCCTTAATTAAATTCTAATGTTATTTTATAATATTTTATAAATGTCGATAAAATTTTAGATTAAGTATTTAATGTGCAATTGCGTGCGGTCTTCACCTATAATTGTATTTGCATCTAGTTTTTTTTTTAAAATGATGTCCCTTGCTATAGCTGATGTAAAATACGTTGGTGTTCTGAATAAATAAATAAATAAATTTACTAGGATAGGGACCGAAACAGTGTCAAACGCCTTTTTTAAGTCTAAAAAGATTATACACTGACATTTCATTTTGCAATCCAGTTGTTCAGTAATTTCCGATGTAAGCGCCTCAATGGCGTCAACAGTAGATTTTCCAGAACGAAAGCCAAATTGTGAGTTCGACAAAATGTCGTATTTATTTAAATAGCTAAACAGTCGTTTATTTAATAGTTTTTCTACAATTTTGGATATCGAAGGCAAGACCGAAATTGGCCTGTAATTGCTAGCATCATCCGGTTCCCCTCCTTTATGAACTGGCGTTATAATTGATTCTTTCAATAGGGAAGGAAATAAACCCCTACTAAAACAAAGGTTTGTTAAATGGGTTATGATAGGGACCACTATATCCTTGGCGAGTTTTAAAAAGCTATTTGGGATGTTATCTCATCCTGGAGCACTATTTGACTTCAACCCCATTAAGACTGAATGATCTTCATTTGCATCAGTTTCAAGAAGAGCGAAAGAGGTGAGTGAATTGAGTGAATTCCCACCAAAAAGGCCAATGCTTCGCTGAGTACCATCTGGTTGGTCAATGGCGTCAGCTAGTTTTTTTTCCTATATTACTAAAATAATCGTTAACAAAATCTATAGACTCCAGTGGGGAGGGTTTAATACCTAATAATTTTGAGTTATCCGACTTTGACTTTTTGAGATTTGCAATAGTGGCTATATTTTTCCAGAGGTTTCTAGAGTCACCTTTAGAGTCCCGCAATAATTTCCTTTCGTAGTTTCGTTTCAGTTTTTTGACTAACTTATTACAATAATTGCGGTATCTTCTATAAGTAACTCTAAGAACCTCATCATGAGGATTTAAACGAAGTTTGTATTGCATGTTATTTCTATTTCGAATGCATCTCAATACACCTGTGGTTATCCACGGTTTAATAATGGGCTTGCTTTTAGGGATTTTTATTTTACTCGTATTTTCATTTAAGGATTCTACTATTTTATTTATTAATCTTTGCGTGACTATCTCGGGATCGTCACAGAATAATAACTCAGCCAAATTTTTTTCCATTAAACTTTTTAGTGCATTGTCATAATCTGTAACTAATTTTATTTTATTACAATTACTTTTGACGTGACAACGTCTTAAATTAGGTTGCGGCTGGGAGTCACTTATGAAAAAGTGTAACGCTGGGTAACGTTACGATGAGTCACCGAACGAGAGAGAGGCCCGCCGAATGCCTTGCGTCTCTCTCCCACTCAACTATGATAAATTTGTGCAATTCTTATTTTCATTCAATTCCTTGTTCCTATTGTGCAATTTAATTATATTCATATCAATAAATATTCTACCGAGAAAAAGACGTTGTCACGTAAAATCTTCGCCCGTAAAACCGACTTTACAGGCAAACAATTTTTTATTTTTGGTCATTTACATACGTTAAGTAGTGCAAAGGGCCTACTACAGACCCCTGAGCAGTTCCTTTAGTGACTTTGATCTTATCGCTAAACATGTCACCAATTTTAACTTGGTAGTTACGGTCGCTAAGATAATTCTTAAACCAACCCAACAAGTTGCCTCTTATTCCCCTATTATCTAACCTTTCAATTAGCAAATCGTGACGTAACGTATCAAACGCCTTTCCGTAATCTATAAATATTAAGATTACATGTCTTTTTTCGTTTAAATAATTATTAAGGTCATCCGTGAAACGAGACAACAGCAGCGTTGTGTTTTTATTTGGCTGGAAGCCATATTGTTGCGAAGACAGAATGTTGTTAACTGAATAAAATTTTTGTATTTTGCCACATATAAATTTTTTAGTAATTTTATCTAAAACCGGTAAAATAGTGATTGGACGGTACTTACCGTAGTCTCGTGTGCTACCACCTTTATGGATAGGCCGAACTATACCTGTTTTCTGTTCCTGGGGGTACCGCCCAGTGGCTATACTAGTGTTTATAAACTGCGTTATAGCACCCACTATTCTATCAGATAATCTCATTATGTCGACTGCTCGAATACCATTAACACCCGGAGCTTTGTACGGATTGGTGTGTTTTAAAATTTTGTGTATTGCTTTGTGTGTAGCTTTTGGAAAGAACATTGATTTGTCTATTGATCTAGTATACTCACTCTTACTCAGTATATTATGTGGGCAATTAGGAATAATAGATTTAACATTATTTTGAAACTTGTTAGCAAAATTGTTAGGTATATTTTTTTGACACTTTTCTTCACTAAATGCTTTCATAATCGACTTATCAATTGAGTTTGATATCTTGCTTGATATATTGTTTATTATTTGCCACATCTTTCTTGTGTCTCGTTCGCATTTGTTAATTTCACTCCTTATATGCATATTTTTACTTTTACATACAACTTTATTTGTTTTATTTCTTAATTTATTGTATTTAATCCTAAGTTCTTTGTTACTAGTGTCATTTATCCACTCGGAGTATAATTGGTCTCTCTTTTTAGTTAGATTTATAATATTTTTATTGACCCATTTATGTATATTACGTTTTGAAGCACTTATTTTTTGTTAATATTTGGATTCATTATAACAATTACTAATTTTTTTATTAATAAACTCGTATATTTTATCTGGACAGGTCATATTTAACGTGGAGTTCCAATCAACTTTTTCTAGTAAATTGTTTAACTTACAATTGTCTAGCCGAGTCACAAAAATAGGAGCGTCCTGTACGTTAGAATTATAAACGATTGTCGCTGCAGTTATCCTATGGTCAGCCAGTACAGTGCAGAGCGCGCCCGAGTACACGTCTCTCATGCGGAATCGGACAAATATGTGGTCGATACAACTTTTTGTTACTAGATCGTTCAGTAGTTCTATTCTTGTGTAGTCAGTGATGCCGCATGATAGACCGTGCCCGCTCATTATGTCCATGTATGAATTTTTAACAGGATTATCGATCTTAAAATTAATGTTTATGTCTCCCAAAACAATCAAATCAGTGTTCGCAAACCGGTCAAGCAGTTTGTCCAATTCGACGATAAATTGATATTTGTTATTATGTGGCGGCCGGTACACGGCACATAGTGTTAAAGAGTGGGTAGTGGAAGTAATTGTACCTACAAGACATTCAAAATGTAATGTTGCGGTTTTAATTGGCTTGAACTCATACTTATTTTTAACGTACACTATTATTCCGCCACCCTTTTTATTTTTTCGCAACGGAGTGCATAGAATATCCATGCAGATTAAACAAAGATTTGACGCTTTCGAAGACACTCACTTCAGTAAGGACTATTACATCTAAGGACGCGACAATTAATAATTGCTCAATTTTAGAAAGTTTTTAATTAATGATCTTACATTTACATGCAATAAAGTTATGTTTTGGCTACTGTTTGGCACTAAAAATTTAAAGGTTGAATAATCTACACAATCAAATAGTTCAATACATTATTATCTATTATATAATCCATAAATAAACTGTTAATATAAAGTAGTAAGGTTTTAAAGGTTTAGTTAGTTATTGTTAGATAAAATATTTTTAATATCGTTCTTAGATCTAAGTTTAAATACCTTTGCATTATCGTTCTTACGCACAAGCACTTTACCGTCTCGGATCCAAATATATTTGAATATACCTTTCAGCTCTTGCTTAGCCTGCCAAAACAGGTTTTTATGAAATGACGTGAGCGCCTCTCTTACGTAGATCTTCTCCGTAGCTGGCGCTCCGGACAGGTTGGGTATGAGATCCTTAGCTGTGATGGTAGAATCGCGGGCAGCGGACATCAGCATCTTACGGGTAGATTCCTTGCGCACTCGGACATGTACCACTCCAGATCCAATTGGACGATTAGGAAGCCGTTTGATTGAAACTACATCCTCTTTTGGTGCTCCAAGCTTTGCAACAACATCTTCTACAAGTTTAGGCAGTTCGTTTTCATTCGAGTCCGGAATACCTGAGATTTCGACATGGTCACTCAGCAGCTGCTGCTCTAGTTCCACATTACGCTGCTCCATGTATTCAATTTTTAGCAGACTTGACCGGTTCTGATTTTCGAGGTGTATGATCTTTTTCTCCATATCCTTTACTTTACTAGTTAATGCCTCCACGGACACAGTAAACTCATCCACCTTTTCACTGCAGTACTGTAGCGAAGTTGCGATACCCCGAATTTCTTGCGTCACAATGTTTCTTACGTCTTTTTTTAACTCTTGCAGTAAATGTTTATAGTCGACGTTGGCTCCTGAGATGTTTACTTCATCATCTTCTTCTTCTTCGTATTCGGCAAGTGTAACAAAGGATTTCCGTCGAGAAGTGTTTTGATTGCAGTCGCTACAAGTTCACTCCTAATTTTCGGCGGCTTTGAGCGCAGTAAGCTGTTTGGCACTCAATCCTGAGCAAACAGTGGTACCATGCACCACTTTTTGACAACGGTTGCACTCCAAAATTGTGGTTTTCTTATTTAACAATTTATTACAACCGTAGCACTTTGCCATAATGAGGGTAGGTAAAAACAACTTATTATAAACGGACGCGTATTCACTCTTTGATAGTTAGGAGAGAACTGAATAATCACTTCGATAATCTTATTATGTGTTTTTCCTTGTAATATTTACATTTATCTCACCTTAATTGTTTTCTATTTACTAAATATTGTGTTTTGGTTACGTTTTGACGTATCTGACAACTTATTTTTGTTTCGTTGCTATGCAACTTATCAACATAATTCAATCAAAACTTTTTGACTTTCTTATTTTTACATTTGGCCATCTAGATTTCAGCGTTTTAAAAATATTATTTTGAAATTTATGCAGAACTCAGAAACCGAGGTTTCTTTATAAAGTTCAGCCGACGACTAATCATTACATCTCTAGCTTTTGATTCAAAAGGATTAGTCTACTGAGACGATCACCAGCTTCCTAATTGGAAGGTCTAGTCTTCTTACTTTCTTCTTCCAAATTGGAAGGACTAGTCTTCAGGTACAATCACCAGCTTCCGTATTGGAAGACTACAGCCTCCAGTCATCGCGTGCGCCTGCGCCTGCCTGTGCCTGTCTCGCCTGTCAGCCTGCCCCTTCGCCTACCTGCGCCTGGTGGCGCCTGCCTGCCTGCACCTTCGCCAGCCTGCGCCTGCTGGTGCCTGTTGCCTGCGCCTGCCTGCGCCTGCCTGCGCCTACCGGCGCCTGCCTGCCTTCGCTTGCCTTCGCCTACCGGCGCCCGCCTACCGGCGCCTGCCTGCCTTCGTTTGCCTGCGCCCTTCGGCGTCTGCCAAGTTCAGCGCTTGCCTCCACACCTTCGCCTGCCTCCACGTCAGCTGCACCTACCTCTTCACTTATATATTTTCAACCTTCATTTTAACCATCATCACCTCCATACTCACCATCCTCACTCACTTCTTTTTTTTTTACTTTTGTTTGAAATTTTATTTTTTGTATTATAAATATTTGTTAAATTCTTATCATCTTTTCTTTTTTAAATGTCGCTTCACGACAACGTTTACCACGTTACTCCGTATACTCGCGACTGAACTCCTTTACAAAATGCTTCCTTACTTATAGTAGCTAAGGCTACGCGCTCAATGCAAGATGCTACGACAACTCAATGCTACGACGCGTTACAGATTACGATTTAACTTAACCTATTTTTGAGTATGTATGTGTCCCTACACTATTTCCCCTCTTCCAAAAATAAAAATTAAACAATACAATTTAATACATTTCCAAAAAGTAAATCAAATTATAACAATATACAATAATAGTACAACTTTAAAAAACTGGTGCACGGAAAGAAAAAAATGTAAACTATAGGGATATGCTATAACTTATCTTACTTATCTTAACATAAATTTTAAAACATCTTGTATCATGTTATGTGTCGACAAGAATTCATTTACACCTTAAAACTTAGAAACAACACTTAAACACTTACATAGTAATAAATTGCGTTTCATAAAAACAAACGTCCACGCCGCGATAAATTCGAAATGCGTAGACACTTGGGACACAAAAAATGGACCCTTTTACAATCAAAAAAATTGGACCCTTTTACCATAAATCATAAATCATTTATTTGCCGAATATCATGTACACAACATTGAGATGTAAGACAATGATTTAAAGTATCAACAATATTCTGCCATAAGTATGTAGGCATGCAAATATCCATAATTGTAACTACATCGATTGACTTTTTGTCTGAAATTAATTATTAATGTTACCTAGTATCTTTGCAATTTATACAAACAATACAATTAAATTGCAATTCATTTAAATGTCATAATTATTAAAAATTAATATTATTGCAAATTACGAGAAACAATACAATTAAATTACAATACATTCTAATGTCATAATTATTAAAAATCAATATTATTGCAAATTACGAGAAACAATACAATCAAATTACAATATATTTAAATGTCATAATTATTAAAGATTAATATTATTGCAAATTAAAAGTTAATGATAATGTCAAAATGTCTGTACAATTTATACAAACAATACAATTAAATTATAATTCATTAAAATGTCACAATTATTAAAAATCAATATTATTTATGATAATGTCAATGATAATTAAAAGCAAGATGTTACATTATTTCCAAATATTCCTTGACGGAGTAGAAATTGTGCTTTAGGAGCCATTGTAATAAACTATTTTTAAATCTATTTCTTTCTAACGGGAGATTCATCATGTTTAACGGTAATTTATTAAATATTTTTATGGCCATGTAAAATACGTTTTTCTGGAATAAGGCTAAATTACATTTAGGTATAGCCAATTTATTTTTGCTTGAATCCCGTAAATTTATTTTGATGTCTTTATTTTTCACAAAATATTCTGGGTATTTCTTAACCAATAGACACATTTCTAGTATGTACATACAGGGTAGAGGGAGTATTTTATGTTTTGTAAATAGGGGTTTACATGAATCTGTTTGTTTGATTCCACAATCGCACGAATGCATTTTTTCTGAGCTCTAAATACCCTTTCGATGTCAACGCTATTACCCCACATTACCACACCGTAACGCAGCAGAGAAGATACGTATCCGTGTACGCTTGAAGGGCTACTTGAAATGACGCAATATTTTTGACTCTATATAGTGCAAATACAAACCTATTTATTTTTGCGCACAAGATGTCTATGTGTGCTTTCCAATTGCAATTTTCGTCCAAAGTTATACCTAAAAATACTGCGCTATTTACGATGTCAATTTTATTATTATTGTATTGTATGTCAATATTATGTTTTTTCGCTTTATATGTATGAAATTGTATTGCTTTAGTCTTAGATATATTAATTTTCAGGTTATTTTTATTTAACCATTCAATTACATCAGAGAGGCTATTATTAATGTCATTTCTAATTATGTCAATATTTTTATTTTGAAACAATAGTGTACAGTCATCAGCAAATAAGAAGCAATCATTGCTAGTCACATCTGGGAGGTCATTAACATATAAAATAACCTTTTACAATCAAGCGTTCATATTTTCATTGGCACCACACATTAACAACTAACGATATTTCTTAATAGGTACTTTTGTTATTTTAATATTTATTTAATCTAAAGCAATGCTTAAATTACAATAATACCTTTAATCACTACGCGCTACGTCTGCATGTGTTCCATTTGCGACTTATGCAAAACGTACCGGTGCTTTGATAACGCGGCCACTGCGCGTGGTTCTCGGCTTTGCTGGAAGTGACCTCGTTATCTAAACTCGAAAAGCTAAAATCACTATTATTTAAATCACAATTATCACTAACATTTTAATCGCTATTTAATACAAAGGCGGGTTTTAACCTTTCTACTGATATGGTTGATTCCCTATCTCCTATTTTGATAACAAATGTTTTACCGTTCCTGCTTATGACGTTGTTAGGACCATCATAAGGAGGCTGTAAGGATTTACGCATCACATCATTTCTTAAAAATACGCTCTTACAACTACTTAAATCACTAGGTAGAAATAACGAACGTGAATTACTATGACTTGACGGTCTAGGTCTTAAGCTCTTAATGATATCCCGAAGATTTTGTAAATATTCCGCCTCTGTACAATTTATTTTAGTATTGTCATTAAAATCGCCTGGCAAACGAATTGTTTGGCCATAAGTTAATTCAGCTGCGCTGACGCCACTGTCGCTGCGTGTCGCGGCTCGTAAGCCTAACAACACGACTGGAAGCTCGGCTACCCAGCAGCTGCTGCCATTAAAACGTGCCATCAGAGCTACATTTAGTGCTCTATGCCAACGTTCAATCATGCCGTTACTTTGCGGATGGTAAGGTGTCGTACGCGTTTTTGTAATACCCAGATACTTCATTAGCTGACTGAAAAGATCACTCTCAAACTGCCTACCTTGTAAGCTTCGAAGGGCAACCAAAGCGAGATATCCAGCCATCAAACACTACTCTGGCTACAGTTTCAGCAGTGATATTATGAACCGGAAAGGCTTCTATATGGAAACGGAAATGGATACGCGTGCGACGCTGATTCAAAGCAGATCCGTTTTTATTCACTCCGTCAAATTTAATTCGAAATTGCTTTTAAAAAGTTAAAGTTAAAGTTTTAATTGTGCTCTGTTCAGCGGCCGAATTTGTTTTCTGCAAAGTGGCGAAAACCGAATTCAAACTCGTACAAAGACAACGAAAATATAAGCAATAATCTTCAAAAAATCAACGTTATTGCTTGGGCGTCCCTGACCTACGACAACTCGCAGTGCATCGGGCTGCATCGGTGGCGCACGGCGACACACACACATTCGCCCGCTTCGCATCTTAACTACCTACACTACAACCGCTGCTCGTGCCACCCGCTCGTGAATCAACAAGACGCATACGCAGTACCTACGCACGGCGGCGTCAGCGCAGCTAAGTATCTTTATTTATTACGCGCTTTGATTGTGCTTGCAAGACATGGCTTCTTCTTGCAAGGCGTGCGGTAAGGCGATTCTTACACAGAATTACATGGAATGCAAAAATTGTAAACATTTGTATGATCAGAGGGCCTAGTCAACTGGCAAACGCTCGACCGGTGACAGCTTCAAAATCGCTCATCAAATTCGCTAGGCTACATCGATATCGATAAGCTAAGGGATATAGAACATACAGGCTTGTCTTAGTATTTTTTTGTTTGATGATAATGTAACGCTTATGTAAGATTAATAAATAGGTAGTAACCACACCGATCCTTTTGAGTTTTAGTGAATTGAATGTCACTTTACTAAGAAATTCGGGTAGACTCCTTGAGACAAATTGAAAAATGAATCAATCGCTTTTTTCGCCGGAAGTTCGCCAGGCAAGCACGTTTGTAAATAAGTACTTATAATGATGACGAGTGACTTACCCACCATAATATGATATTGATATGAGACCAAACCCATTTTTCAGCTTATAATATAAATAAATTAAGACTGAAGACCACAAGCAAACGCTTGCTGCCAAGAATTTCTCAAATATTAACAACTTGACGTCCGTCTGTAATGAAATAAGTGATAACACTAAATGTTACAAACCGCGCGAACATTTAAACAGTTTGATCTTAGATGCGAGTACCCACTAGGTAGTGATTAAAACGTTTGCATCTTGTATGAGTACATCGCCTAAAGTAACTCTATGGCGTAGCGGCTAAGGCTTTCGGGTTTAGTTGTCTAACTACAACACCTATCACATTACTTTTCTAATTGATTATTGTCCTAAATAAAATAAAATAAAAAACATTCCAAGTACATGGTTTTGCTAGTTAAATTAAAACTGTAACACCGCATAATTACTATAAGCAAAACAAACTTTAGCATTCATCTCATAATGTATGTAGTTCCTTGTGTTGTTACTAGATGGCGCTGTACCACTCTGAATCGCGCTATCGACTTTGTTACGGAGATACATAAGTAGGCTGCGATAGTTTGATTTAGTAAGAACTTTTCTACTACGGTGACGGAGGTCCTTGTGTAGCACACTGTCCAGTTTCGGTGTCTCACAAGTAGTCCGCCCCTAGCAGGTTATCCTAGGTTCCTCCTAAGTAAGGAATTAGTACCTACGCATATTGTATTGTTTTTTTTTTTGCCAAAATAAATAACTTCCAACCGTTCACCCCGTCTGCGTTGTCATTCTATCGTCACCCGGACTTCACCCCTTACATCTGGCGCTCCAACTCGTGGCACCTGGAAGACCTGGACGTATACCTACGAGCTCAGAAGGCTTAACAAACTGCTTCAAGCGTTCCTGACAAGGAGGCGGCCCACTCCAGCGATAATCCCACAACAACATCAACTCCGAAGTTCGTCGTTACGAGGTTTGGCCGCAAGACAACTGTAAAGAAGCTTGCGAAACCAGATATGGCGACGACGTTGTCAGACGACCAATTTAAACAACTTTTGGCTTCGATTGGTACGGGTAGACGAAGTTCTTTGGCATTTTGTCAAGCCTCATATGACGGCAACAAGGATGCTGAGTCTTTGGAAGCATTTTTGGCAGCTGTCAAGACGTTCAAAGAAATTGAATATATAACCGATACTGAAGCACTCGCAGGTCTCCCACTTCTTTTGCGTGACGAAGCTGGCAAATGGTGGCAAGGTATAAAACAGAACGTCACTACTTGGGTCGAGTTTGAAGATCGCTTGCGAAGCAGCTTTGCTCCAAAGAAACCAGATTGTTTGATCATCTACGAGATCATGACTGAGAAACAGCACCCAACAGTCACCACCGAGGAGTTCATAAGGACGAAGAGAATGCAGTTTTCGTTGTACAAACGGGCTGAACTCGACGAAGGGGTACAGTTGGACTTGATTTACTACCTCCTTCGTATCGACCTAAGAGAAAAGTTGCCCCGAACTGCCTTTAAGACTTATGATCAACTCCTCAGTGCAGCCAGGGATATTGAACAAATCCTGATAGAGAAGCGGCGTCTGACAGCAAACGTCAAATTTGAACATCTAGACAATGCTGAATCAAATGAGAAAAGGGGTTTTAAAATGAGATGCAGTTACTGTAAAGCTTTCGGACATACAACTGCAAAATGTTTAAAAAAATCTAAAAGCATGAAGCTACAATCGGCACCTGTTAAACAAATTACTTACGTCGATATGGATACACAGGCTCCATCACCGTCTCAACCCAAGGTTTCTTGCTATGGCTGCGGGGCACCTGGGTTCGTTAGGACAAACTGCCCAACTTGTTCGAAGAAACAGATCAAGGCAGAACAAGTCGATTTTTGCGCCGTATCCATAAAGACTGATGTTCGACCTAGACCAGTTATATCTGTAAAGATTGAAGATCTGCAGGGGGTTGCCTAAATAGATACTTGTGCGAAGACAAGCGTTGCTTCCTTTTCGTTGTATACCGCCCTCAAACAGAAAGGATATCAGTTCAAACAGGAAGTATTGAACATTGCTCTTGCTGATGGCGTTTCGAAGAGGCAAACTACATTGGTGGTGACAGCGCCTGTTTCTTTGTGTGGACGGATCATTCCCACAACTTTTATTGTCCTACCTGAGTCCCAGGACAATAAAACTTTATTAGGCATTGGATTCTTGGCAGATGCCGGAATGATTCTAGACGTGCCTCAATTTACATGGTACTTCAACAATGAGCCCGAAGTAAAGTACGAGCTTTATGGAGAAGACTTCCTATGTTTTGACAAACCGGTACCGTCAGTGCAGCCAAATCCTCTCATAGCTCAGGGTGCGTTTAAGGAAGTTAGCGTTCCTTATTTGGAAACAGCTAGAGTATGGGAATTTCCAACGAAACCCAAACAGGCAGCCTTACCCCAGGAGAGTGCATGCTCACATTATAAAGTAATCCCCATTGATACTTCAAAGGTGAAGAAAACAACTCAAACCGGAACTGTTTTTGATGGATATTCACCTTATTTGGACTACATGATGCGGGATGCGCAGTTAAATATCCATAGCTCTGAAGTTGAATTGTCTCCACACTCTAGGGATCTCTTCCCTGGCATTAACCCTTATTCTGCAGAAGATGTCAACCTTTGCGCACTCCAAGTAGATTTTGCTTCCCTTTTGTCCAGTAGTATCTTATCTGTAAGTCAGCGCTCGGATTTGAATAAATTGTTACAAGAGTATGCAGACATTTTTATTGATAATGGTAAACCTGCTTTACACATTGAACATCATATAGACACCAAAGATCATAGGCCCATTGCACTGCCTCCCTACCGTCTGTCCCCGGCTCGCAAAGATGTTTTGCGAAATGAAATAGATAAAATGCTCTCTAAAGGCATCATTGAGCCTTCTTTCACCCCGTGGGCAGCTCCTGTAGTACTAGTTCCAAAGTCTAATGGCGAAACAAGAGTTTGTATCGACTATAGAAAACTTAATGCAGTCACAGTGCCGGACTCTTATCCGATGCCTAGAGTTGATGACCTTTTAAATGAAGCCAAGCCAACGCTCTACATGTCTACTCTTGACCTCAAAGCAGGTTATTGGCAAATTAATCTAAAGAAGGAGGACAGAGAGAAGACTGGCTTCATAACACCATTCGGAATATACATTTTTCACCGAATGCCTTTTGGTCTACGCAATGCGCCTGCCACATTTCAAAGATTAATAGATCAATTTCGTGTTAGTCTTGAGAATGTAAAGATACTGGCTTACCTGGATGACCTAGTGGTCTTCTCATCTTCATTTAGTTCCCATCTAGATGATTTGGAAGCTATATTCAAGAAAATGAGAGAATATAACCTCACCGTGAATCCACAGAAGTGTCAATTTGTGCGTACAACTATACGATATCTAGGGCACCATATTACACCACAAGGATTACAGGTGGATCCAGAGAAAACAGACGCTATTACTCGTCTAGCTGCTCCAAAGAATCTAAAACATCTGCTGTCGTTCTTACAAACCTGTTCTTGGTATCGGCGTTTTATTAAGGATTTTTCTCGAATAGCCGAGCCGCTTACTAGATTAACCAAGAAGAGTGCTTCATGGACTTGGACGGAGGAACAACAATCAGCATTCCAAGAGTTAAAGCAATGTCTCACTACAGCTCCAGTTTTAAGACAGGCCGATGGTACTAAACCATATCGAATCAAAACGGACGCTAGCAGTTATGCCATAGGAGCCGTACTGACTCAAGGAGAGGGTAATGAGGAACACCCTGTTGAGTATGCTAGTCGACTTCTAACGTGCACTGAAAGAAATTATTCTACCACAGAACGAGAAGCATTAGCCGTCGTTTGGGCTGTCACTAAGTTTAGAAGCTACATAGAGAGTGTGCCTACTGAAGTAATCACTGATCATCAAGCATTGCGATGGTTAATGTCAATAAAATCACCCAGCGGCAGGTTGGCTCGCTGGGCGTTGCGACTTCAAGCCTTTGATCTTACTATAAGATATATGCCTGGAAGAACAAACGTGGTGGCAGACACTCTATCTCGCCCACCGTGTTCTGATGAAAACACTAAAGATTGTGAAGTCTGTATTACTACTATTGATATGCCAACACGCAATCCCGCGGAAATAAGAGAAGAACAATTAAAGGACGAGAACATTGAGAAAATTATTAGAGCTCTTGAGAATAATGATTACATAGACAATGCCACCTACTGGAGTAATAAGGGTTATTGTATGAACAATGGATTACTTTACCGTCAAAACCCTTCTGTAGATACTGATAATGCTCAGTTGGTAGCCCCGTCGCATGAATGGGCTAATGTCATGAAAGTCTATCATGACGATCCATTGTCAGGTCATTATGGATCAGACAAAACCTATGATCGGATAGCTAAGAGATACTACTGGCAAGGGATGAGAAAATACATAGACAGCTATGTCAAACATTGTATAGCTTGTCAACGGTATAAGCCATCTAACTTGAAACCCGCTGTCCTTCTTCAGACATCCATTATCAATAAAAGATTCGAGGTTGTCGCGGTTGATTTATTTGGACCTCTACCAACTTCCCATGATGGAAAGAATTGGATCCTTATATTGGAAGATGTTGCAACTCGTTGGATAGAACTGTTTGCATTAGAAAGCGCAACAGCAGAGAATTGTACAAAAGTATTAATTGATGAAGTGTTCCTTAGGTATGGTATACCTAGGAGACTAACGAGCGATAACGGAACCCAGTTTATAAGTGCAATCATGCAGCAAGTAACATTTTGTCTGCAAATCAAGCACTCATTCACCCCGGTATATCACCCGGAGGCTAACCCCGTGGAACGTCGTAACAGAGACCTTAAAACACAGCTAGCCATTCTCCTAGAAGCTGACCACCGCCAATGGCCAGAGCAGCTGCCCTCTATTCGTTTTGCTATGAATACTGCAACCTGCTCTTCAACTGAGTATACGCCCGCTTACCTAACTTTTGGAAGAGAATTGAGAACTCCCAATGACAATGAAACTGACTTCAGAGCTATTGTGATTTCTGAGAACTTCATTCCTGAGATTACACCTAAGCTTTTAAAGATCGCAGACACAATGGACCGGGCTAAAGATATTCAAGAAGGCAAAGAGGTGAAACGAAAAGAATATAACGATAAAAGTCGTCGTCCAAGTAAAACATTTCAAGCAGGGGATCATGACCTTACGTAGTCCTAAAACAACAGGGTCCAACATCATACGTCCTTGGCAACCCTAAGTCACTCAATGAACCAATAGGAACGTATCATACTTCTGCCCTGGCACCTTACCATGGCCAAAGTTCTGATCTGCCCGTCCCAGTACAACCTATCAGGAAGAGGGGGAGACCAAAGAAGAAATAACCAACTTCCTCGTCGGGACGACGTCGAAACCTGAAGGGGGGGACTGTAACACCGCATAATTACTATAAGCAAAACAAACTTTAGCATTCATCTCATAATGTATGTAGTTCCTTGTGTTGTTACTAGATGGCGCTGTACCACTCTGAATCGCGCTATCGACTTTGTTACGGAGATACATAAGTAGGCTGCGATAGTTTGATTTAGTAAGAACTTTTCTACTACGGTGACGGAGGTCCTTGTGTAGCACACTGTCCAGTTTCGGTGTCTCACAAGTAGTCCGCCCCTAGCAGGTTATCCTAGGTTCCTCCTAAGTAAGGAATTAGTACCTACGCATATTGTATTGTTTTTTTTTTTGCCAAAATAAATAACTTCCAACCGTTCACCCCGTCTGCGTTGTCATTCTATCGTCACCCGGACTTCACCCCTTACAAAACTAATTTTAAAATATGCAAACTAGCGAAGCAATGTAGGTACTTACTGTTACTTGAAAGGTAATGCTAGAGGTTTAACTAATGCAAAAAGTCCCCGCCCGCGCCGCACCGGTTTGTGATCTTGCCAGTTAGTTACGCAACTTTCACATTACCGAGCTAAAGGATGGGTAACCAAATAAAAAGCGTCTCGAGCTCCTCCGTGCTTCGGAAGGCACGTAAAGCACACTGCGGTTGTATTGGCTCAGGGCTTAAGCCTGTTATAGCCCAGTCTGCCTTAGTGCTGTCGTTCATGTGGGAACGTTCAGGACGTTCATAGGATGACGATGAAGACAACATCGCCTTAATATAGGATTGTTTCATTGTTACTTATTTATAGCGGTAGGTACCGAAAATAATTGAAATTAAAAGTCAAATCATTTATTAAATAAACGCCTTCACAGACACAATGACATGATCGTGGTCTCTACGCGACAAGTTAAAATATTTATTTATTTTACATTATTTATTTCACTGCCATTCATTATGAGTTGGTTGATAATGTTTCAAAATAAAACATAGGATTATTTATATGTTTACCAAAAATAATTTTAAAACAATTAATTTTATATAATTACCCTAGTATGTTGATAATGAATCAAGTACAACTTTAAGCCATGTTTAATGCAGTTTCATTGTTGGATACGACATGTGGTACACATCCCTTCTTTATTGTGAGTCTGATGCAGCATTAAATATTGGTGTTATTATGATTAACCATGCTTTTTGAAGGTATCCAGAATCTCCTAAGAAATTGGAACAATATACTTACTTATAGAAAATTGTCATACTTACATAAAAAGTTAGTAGGTAGGTAGTATATATTTACCAAAAACAATTAATTTTATTTATTTATTTTATATTCACAAGTGAATCGACAGTTCTATAAAAAGTATAACACTGAAAATGTGAAACAGCAAACCATTTACAGATTCACACAAATAAAAATGTGATAGTAACATTACAAACTCAAGCAACAATTACAATCGATTACTTCACAATCGCCAAATTGATAATAACTAAACTATTACAGAGTATGCTAGATATGGAACTTAATTTGTATTATATGTATAACAAGCCACCTTATGTTAAGCCACCTATTTAAAGAAAAAACAATATTATAACAAACACAATAGAACCCACCAGATTTAATAATCGGATAATAATAATGCAAGTTTATACATATAATTACCTTTGTATGTTGATAATGAATCAAGTAGAACTTCAATAGCTTAATGTTATGACTAGTAGAAATTGATATAAGTAGGTACTTAAACATTTTCTATAGGTACCTACTGCAAGTAAAATTAAATATCAAGTAAAAAATAACATTAATGTTGTATTTCTTAATATATTCTTATTTCCTTACCTAACTCTCTCAAAGTCAAAGTTTATTAAATATGAGGCTTCACTTTCTCTTATTGACATTAAAACTATATGTGTATAAAAATAAATGCCAATTGTGTGTTTATGAAGGTACTGTTTTTTAGTAGTACCTACCTAAGTAAATCTTTTTAATAAAGTACAATAAACTTAGAACTAAATTAACTTTATACTTAATTTTTCCCCATCATATATACCAAATCACTATTTTATGGGTTAAATATATTTATGGCACACTGTTCCTTTTCTTAAAATAAAAATGTTGTCAACGAAGGTATTGTTTTTTTGTACATAAGTAAATCTTTTTAAATAAAGCACAATAAACTTAGAACTAAATTAACTATATTTATGGCACAGACTGCTCCTTTTTGTAGAATAAAAACGTTGACAACATTAGAGCTCCACAAAAAAAATCATATAAATAACTAAATTCAACGATGCCAAAGCCATGTTCAATGCAGTTTCATTGTTGGATATGACATGTGGTACACACCCCTCCTTTCTGGTGAGTCTGATGCAGCATTAAATATTGTTGTTATTATCATTAACCATGCTTTTTGAAGGTATCCAGAATCTCCTAAGAAATTAGAACAATATACTTACTTATAGAAAATTGTCATAGATAAAAAGTTAGTAGGTAAGTACCTATGTATTATACAAAATTGCTTGATAGTTTTTTACCAAATAACCATGTTTGTTCACCATTCTGAGGAAGTCCATCCTCCAAATTATGAGGTAACATTTAAGATTTTTGAATCGTCGTCTCAAATCTGCAAAACCACATAAAATAGTTTTATCTTTATGTCAATACTCTTTATTCTAGCAATTTTAACAAAACTGACATTTCCTGGTAAATCCCAATATAATAATAGGCATAATACTTACCTTTATTATGTAAGTAATAATTTATTTATTAAAACTTACCGTTTGAACGTAAGGACTGATATCTTTTCCTATTAAGAAAGATGCTTGTCTGTATAAGATTTATAGGGTATAGTCAATAGGTACACCTTACTACACTTAGAGCCTTGGTTTAATACTCTAAGCTACCTGGCAAATTAAATCTTCATTGGAACCTGTAAAACAAATAGGCAATCTAAGTTATAAATTGATAAATGGACATTATGGATAGGTTACATTTAATATTTATACAAAAAGTCCCTTACTGTTGTCTTAATCTTGACCTTTCTTGTCATGATTAAAGGTACTTAGGTGGATTTATTTGGCCCAAATGTTTGTATGGTTTGAGAGCCCCTACAAATTGTTATGCAGCGACTTGCTCTTCGTTGCGGAAAATGTTGCATGACACACATTTATTTGGTCACTCACATCGCAACAACTATAACAGCACGCAATTCCCGGCAGACCTTAGCTAAATATTTTAAAGTTCGTAAACGAGAACTCTGAGAACTATTCACAAGTACAACAAACTCGATTTCGTTACTTTGCTCCAAGTAACGTAGGGAAACATTTCTTCCTTAGCGCCTGAGCACTTGATTATCGCAGTCCACAATAGCCCTAAAAAGAGCATTTTAAACAAAACTTTCAACACAACACAACTATTCCTTCATCAGCTGATCAAACAATCGCCATTTTGTGTGAATTTTTATCTTCAATGTTTGAGTGATCGCTAGATTAGCGATTCTTGGCTTGTCAAACTGTCAATTAGGTCTATTTTAGCGTAAATTTTACGTCGTAGGTAACTTTTGCTTATGTCAATCCCATACATTCGGTTTATCGTAGCGAAGATTTCGTAGCGTTTCATTTGTTTGCCAATTGACTAGGCCCTCTGGCATGTCTCACCATCTCATTGAAATCGTTTCATGATTATTCTGATGAACATAAGCTTAACTGGTCTTGTCCAACTTGCATTGCTGTGTTACCTAAGCGAGGCAACACGGGTACTCCAATCCGAAACTCGCTTAGTTTTAATAACACACTTACTAAAGACTCTAGTAATATAAACACGACCAGAGGCAATCGAATCAAAAGTACAAAATCCGAAGACTTTACAGAGATGCTATCCGAGATTAGAAACCTGCGAGCAGAGGTTCAAGAGATTAAAAACCAAAACTCAGACTTCGGACTACTGATGGCAGAGGTTCAGGAAATAAGATCTCAGCTAACAACTTTACCTACGTCTTGGTTTCAACATATCACTGAATTTGAAACGCAAATGAGATACAAAGACCAGGAAATAGCTTCTCTGAGCCGCACTGTTGAAGATCTGAAACATCAAATCTCTTCACAAGAACAGGCAAACCTACGAAACGAAATAGAAATTCACGGTATTGTCGAGACGGACCACGAAAACCTACAGCACAATATCAACTTGATTGCGAAAAAGTTTGGTGTCGAACTGCTGGACTCCGAGGTCGAAGACGTATGGAGGGTTGGCCTACGCGCTCCGAAGGGCCCGAGTGCACCTAGGGGCGACTGGAGACCGCGCCCGGTAGTCGTCAGACTTCTCAGGCGAGCCAAGAGGGACGAACTCATTAAAGCTGCAAAATCAAGACGAAGCGTTACTACAGAGAGCATCATGCCTGGGAGCCCCAGAAGGATAGCAATGTTCGAAAGACTTACCAAATCAAACCGTAGCTTATTTCAAGAGGCACGGCGACGCACGGGACAGCACAAGTTCGGCTACTGCTGGGTACTCAACGGTTCTATCTATGCCCGTAGAGCAGATAAATCACCAGTAATACTTATACGTTCGTTTCAAGACCTCGACGATAAAGTCACAGCAGACACTGGTGACGCATCAGAGCGGCCACAAGAACTGCAGCGTTAACAACCTCTTTTTAATGGCTTTTTTACTTTTTTGTATCAGTTGTATTACGCTTGCTTGTAATTAGCCTATTTGCTTTGAGTTCGCTCATTAGATTTTACAACTTAGTCAATACTTACAATGTTACTTCTCTCTTATTATTGCTCTTTTACACACACTATACACATTCACAATTTTTCACACAATACTCACTCGTACGACTGCATTTTATTCCCGACCGCGTGTACCAGTCTTCTGGAATCCAAGAATTAACAACACTTCCAGCCCTTTTAAAAACTTTCCTTCCAACAGAAACAATGTCAACAGCTTCCAAGACACTTCCTTTGATATGTTTACACAACCTATCAACAAAATATAATAAATTGATATTGATATTTTCCTACATAGATGGCGTCACTTAATTTACATTTAGCAAATGCAATTGATGAAGCTTTTACGGTCACTTGTCATGAAGTCGATTTGTTGGAAAATTGCAAACTTATTCTAAATAACAGCTACGGATTCAAAGTTATAGCGATTAATATTCGTAGTATTAATCGCAATTTCAACTCCTTTTTAGTTGCATTGAAAAGGCTAGATATTGTTTTTGATGTGATTATTATGACGGAGTGTTAGATACAATGTGCTCCCCTTGTCGGACAGATTCCTGGGTATAATACGTTCCAAACCGCTATCAACCAGAACAGGTTAGGAGACGTTGTTGCTTACACAAGACAAGCTCTGAAGGCTACGGTTGAAGAACTTAACCTAGCAGAAGCGGAGGGTTTAGCCATCGAAGTAGCAAACATAGGCTCGGTGTTAGCCCTGTATAGATCCCCCTCATTTTCTAATTAACACTTCGCAATATCTTGATCTGCTGGCAGAGTTCGGTTTGTTACCAGCTATAACGGCTCCAGCTAGAGAAAAAGCATGCTTGGATCATATATTCATCAAATGTAAATCAAATGACTCAGTTGGTCTGGTCGCACACACTTCTATTACCGATCACAGTGCTTGTATGCTGGGTATTAACAACGCTTGTAGCAAGAAAAAAGCTGCTCCTGAACATATATCAAGAATAAATTATAAGGCAGTTGTCGAGGAGCTAAAACAAACAGAGTGGTCACCGGGCAGAAAACGTCGACGCTGCTTCTTCGAACTTTGAAGCAATATTATCCACTGTAGTCGAAAACCATACTACAAAGATAATTGTTAGCAAGTCAAAACGCATATTAAAGCCTTGGATGACCCCTGGTTTGTTGAGGTGCTCGCGGCATAGAGACAGGCTTCATTTAGACTGTAAAAAACACCCCACTGATAAGGTGAAGGAGCTTATCTATAAAAGATACCGGAACTACCTAACTGATCTTCAGCACCGTCTTAAGATAGAATACGAATCCAAAGAACTGGCAGACAACAAGAATAATCCAAAGGGTCTTTGGAAAGCAATAAATAAAATAAGCAATACTGGCACCAAGAGTAAATCTGGTTTAGAACTCGGTGAAATTGTACCAGGCGATGCAGTTAATTCTGTCAATTGCTGCAACGATTTCTTTGCAAACATTGGTGAAAAACTAGCGAATCAACAGCTCAACCGTATGCGCAGTTCTCAAGAGGACATATTAAGAAAATTTCACCAAAAAATAAATTCTGTACCCCACTCCTTCTTTATGCAGCCCACCGATATATTCGAAGTAGACCGGGTAATATCACAGCTAAAGGCGGGTAGTGCTGCTGGTTGTGATGGTTTTGGATCGTCGCTTATTAGAGCTATCAAGGCAGAGATACTTGTCCCCTTGACGCACATACTCAATCTCAGTATAGCCACTGGAATTTTCTCTCGTTTGTGGAAGAAAGCCATGGTTGTTCCAATCCATAAAAGCGGACCAAAAAATAATCCTGAGAATTACAGACCCATTTCTTTACTTAACATCTTCTCAAAGATTCTGGAAAAAACGGTAAATAAACGGCTTATGCTTTATCTTGAGCAGAACAAGCTGTTGTCTACTAAACAATTTGGATTCGGGCAGGAGAAGTCAACTAAACAAGCGGTGATGAATGTCGTGGAGGTAATTTCCAAAGAAGTTGACCACGGTAGCAAATGCGTCGGTGTTTTTCTGGACCTGGCAAAAGCCTTTGATACTGTTCCGATCAAATTACTACTAAAAAAGCTAGAGAACGTTGGTTTCAGAGGTTTGCCGCTAGACTGGTTCCGCAGCTACTTGTCTGATAGACGACAGTGTGTGAGGGTGGGTGAGGTTGTCAGCGACGAACTACCCATAATTTTTGGCGTACCGCAAGGTAGCGTTCTTGGTCCAACCCTTTTTATTTTGTTCATGAATGATATCCACGACGTAGTACCCCCAGAAGCTGAAGTAGTTTGCTACGCTGATGACACAGTGGCTTTATTCCATGGGAAATCGTGGAATAACACTTTTCAAAAAGCAGAAAATGGTATGACGAAGCTCAAGAACTGGCTCGATAATAATTTGCTTACCTTAAACGCATCGAAGACCAAGTACCTCTGCTTTCACAAGACCAAAGCATCGGCGCCTACAAGTCCAGCTGGCATCCGTCTGCACCTAGACTGTAATCGCGGTCCCTGCTCGTGCCAAAGTATTGAAAGGGTTACAAACATCCGATACCTCGGCGTTATCATTGACGAAAACCTCACTTTCAGACCTCACATAGTGTACGCAGCATCTCGAGTTAGAAAGCTGATCTATGTGATGAAATTGCTCAGGTACTCAGCGGATGAGAATACTTTGCGATTAATGTACAGAGGTCTGGGTGAGTCACTCATCACCTACTGTATAACTGTTTGGGGAGGATCTGGTGTCACATCAATGCTCACTCTGGAGAGAGCGCAACGTGCCGTTTTGAAAACAATGTACAGTAAAAGCTACTTATACCCCACCGATACCCTCTATGCTGAGGCTGAACTACTAAGTGTACGGCAACTTTACGTGTTAAAATATTCCCTATTGATGCACCGCGAAATCTTAACATCTGCTAGCTATCATTCTATGGCACAAAAACGCGTATTCAAAGCCCCAAAGATCAAGGTGCAAACAGCCTTCGCACAGCGTCATCCCTCATACTTGCTGCCTTTTGTCTATAATAGAATGACTAAGTGTTGCAACTTTAAGACTGCAACTGTTAACCAAGCCAAGAAACTTATTACCCTGCAACTCCTCTCCATGACTTACCGGGAAACGGAAAAGCTGGTCACACTGCTCGTATAATCAGCTCTCACATACACACGCATGCAAGCACGCAATACTTTACACACACGCTCACACTCAGACTCACACACACACGCACACACCCCACATACATACACACACAACTAACTTTTTCTAGTTTATTTATGTAAACCATAGTACCTAATCTATAATGGTTTAGGATTATTTAATTTTTATTTAATTTTATATAAAAATCTGCTTTGTTTTGTCGCTTACCGTTAGCTTTATGGCTAAGGAAGCCCACAATTCAGGATTTCCTAGTGTGGGATTCACTTTTTTGCTTTATTTTTGCATAGTCAAGTTACAAGTTTATCTGTTTTTACTGTTTCATAGTTTTAGATATGCCGTTGTAATGTTACTTGTTACTTGTATTAATAAATTATTCTTATTCTTATTCTTATTCTTTCTGGCCACCCGGTGCAACGATCTATCATGGTCACACAGTATCTATGTCCATCTGCCGACGTAGTTAACGGGCCTAGGATATCTATATGAACGTGATGAAAACGGTCTGCACGCTCAAATTCTTAGAAAAATATCCTAAGAGAAATATCCTATCGGTTGCCAAACGTTGTTACTTTTTTGTTGTAAAACAGCACCCACGCTATTGTGTAAAGCGTCGGTCATCAGCGCTAAATTAGCATCGGGCAAAGGATTACCACAGACATAATAGTGAGTGTTAAAATAAGGATTGAATAGAACCTGCATGTTTCTGTCTTAGAAAATAAAAGTAAAGTACTCTTGTCTGACATGACTGACTCGAGTTGTCTGTTGTCAATAGAAATAAAAATAAGATGTGTTTCAAAATTACCATAGAATAAATGTTTCCTACTGAAATCTAGTTATCAATTTAGTGCAAATTTAACAGGTTATAGGCCCAGAGTCTCCAGACGCAAAATGGAGTGCAAAATAAACAAACACGGTGTCACCCCGTTTTGCGGAACGGAATTCACCAACTGGCTGTTCCGCATAAAACTCATCTTAGAAGAACAAGATTTGTTGGAAACCATCGAGAAAAAAGGAAAGGTTGGAGAATTTTCAGAAAAGGAAAAGAAAAATAATGTAAAAGCAAAAAACATAATAACTCAATGTATTGCCGATACTCACTTAGAACTGATCCAAGAATGTGAAACGGCATGCGAGATGATAAAGAAACTAAGTTCCACTTATCAAAGAACTGGAATAGCATCGCAGCTACTGCTAAGAAAAAGACTTTTGACCATAAAATACACAGAAGATCAGAAAATAGAAGTATTTTTCATTAAATTCGATAAATTGGTGCGAGAGTTGAAAGGGTCTGGCGCAGAGCCCTCAGAAAGTGAAATAATATGCTACTTACTGTTATCTATGCCAAAAACCTATAATAATGTTGTAACAGCAATAGAAACAATGTCGAGTCAAGAACTTACAATAGGATTTGTAAAAACTAGACTAACAGAAGAAGAAATAAAAAAAATGGATTTAGTAATCAGAATGAACAACAAGAATTGAATGCTTTCAGAAGTAATAGACAACCGGAAATTAGACAAAATACACAACGTACGAATACGTTTAATTTCGAATGCTACAACTGCGGAAAGAAAGGACATAAAAAAATAGATTGCAAATTTAACCAACCACGAGATAATTACAGAAAGGCTCATAATATAGATCGAGAAACTGAATTTGAGAATCAAAATAAAGGTAATATGCACAACAATATTAACTGTTTTATGATGATTGATTGCATAGAAGAATCAAGTAAGAAGATTCACTTTTATGTTGATTCTGGGGCATCAGATCATTTGATAAACAATGATTCGTATTTTCACCATTTTATAACTCTGCAGAATCCAATTAAGATTAATATAGCTAAGAAATCAGAAGCATTGTATGCAACTAAACTTGGAACAATAAAAACTGAGAGTTGTAATCTGAACAATGTGTTGTTTGTACCAGACTTAAGAAATAACTTATTATCAGTCAGAAAAATTGAGAATTATGGATTGGGTGTCATATTCGAAAATAATAAAGTAATTATTTACAGAAATCAATATGTAATCAAAGAAGGAAGATCCAAAAACAACTTGTATGAGGTAATTTTTAATGTTATAGAAGATCATACAGCCAAAAAGGCTTATTGTATCCCAGAAAGTGATGAAATTTGGCATAGAAGACTTGGACATGCTTCAGCAGATAAACTAAAAGAACTTAAACAAAGAAAATTAATAATTTGTGATGCTTCACAATCAGAAATTCTGTGCGAGCCTTGTATAAAAGGAAGACATTCCAGAATACCTTTCAAAAAGGATAATACACGCTCTAGAAGAGTATTGGAAGTTGTTCATTCAGACTTATGTGGACCAATAAATCCAGTAACCCACGATAATAAAAAATATATATTGACTTTTTTGGATGATTTTACCCACTTTACCGTTTTGTATCTTATAGAAAATAAATCAGAAGTTTTGGAGTACTTAAAGAAATATGTAGAAATGGTAGAAGCAAGATTTAGTGTTCGAATATCCAGACTGAGATGTGATAATGGAGGAGAATACGTGAATAAACAAACGAAAATCTTTTGCGAAACGAAAGGAATCCAAATTGAAAACACAATTCCATACTCACCTCAACAAAATGGAAAAGCAGAAAGGTTGAATAGAACTATAGTAGAAAAGGCAAGAACCTTACTGGCAGATTCAAGTTTTGAGAAAAATATGTGGGGTGAAGCTGTCTATGCATCGATATACGCAATCAACAGAATACCCACTGTAGAAAAGAAAATTCCAGCAGAAATTTGGTTTGGAAGAACACCTGATTATGCCAGATTTAGGATATTTGGTTCAGAAGCTTATGCGTATATAAATAAAGAGACAAGAGAAGGTAAGATGGCAGAAAAGTCAAGAAAACTGTATTTCATTGGTTACTGCAATAATGGCTATAGATTATGGGATGGTCAGAACAAGAAGGTTGTATCATCTAGAGATGTAATTGTTAATGAACAACCAAGCAATAAAAATACAATATATATTAACCACAAGTTTTTAGAACAGAATTCAGAAATTCAGGAGAATATAACAACAGAACAAAACTTTGAAAATCAGGAAAATCAACGACAGAACAAAACGCTGAAGTTATAGAATCAGGAGTGGAAAACTTATCAGGTGTTGATAAAAGAACTAGAAGAAGACCAGTCTATTTGCAAGATTATGAATGTGATGATTTTCATGATTGTGATTTTACAGCTTTTAACATATCAGAAAACGTACCAAAATCCATGAAAGAAACTTTAGAATCAAATGACAAAGAAGAATGGATAAAAGCTGTACAGGCAGAATTAGATTCACTAGAAAAGCATTCAACATGGACAATAGTCAAGAAACCAAAAGATAAGAAAATTATTCACAGTCGTTGGGTTTTTAGAAAGAAGTGTAGGGACACAGCCCAATGTAAGTGCTGAATTGCAATTATGAAATCACGAGGCACGGCGTGCGGTCACGTACGCCAGTTGTTCCTAGACGTTCGTTGGAACAGTCGTTCCCTAGCTACGCGTTAGAACCATTGTCCCAAGCGCGTCGCATATAGCCATAAGCTTACGCCTAGCCATAGATATACTTCTGTACAATTAACTGTGTAAATGAACAAGTGCCAAATAAAAGACAGTTGTTTAGTAACCATTCAGACTTTAATTCAATCAACCTTCTGAGAGTCAAGTAACAGTTATCACTGACATAGCTAGCACATATAGCTATAAGCTCATTTAGCAACAGTGATACATTACAGTGGTGACCCCGACTGAACTCAGACCCCGACGGAACATAGTGACTCAGTGAATTAAGTGAATTACACAACAGCGGGAACGACTCAAGGCGACAGGACCGCGTGGCGACAACAAAGTATTTCGGCAGGTACGAAATTAGAATAGCGACCATGACGCAACCGGAAGTCCAACACAGAATGGAATTAGCGGCAGTAACCGTGGCGTCAAGATTGCCCGAGTTTTGGACTGATCAGCCCCGACACTGGTTCATACAGATAGAGGCTATTCTGAACCCACAGAAGTTAGGCGATCAGGCAAGATACGATCTCGTCATTGGAAAGTTGTCCAAAGATGCAATTGGATAAATCACGGACTTATTGCTACAACCGCCGAGCACCGGAAGATATGACGCGTTGAAAGAGAGATTGCTATCAATCTACGAAGAGTCTGCCACTAGGCAATTGCAAAAGTTGTTGAGCGAGATGGATCTGGGTGAACAGAGGCCCTCACAACTTTTGAGACGAATGCGAGAACTAGCCCGCGAGAAGATTCCTGACTACACGCTCAGCATCTTGTGGCAGAATCATTTGCCGTCAGCAGTGAGAGCAGTACTTGCAGTGTCCGAATCCAAGAGTTTGGACAACCTTGCAACCACAGCAGACACAGTGATGGAAGCAACGAGACCCATGCAGGTTAGTGAGGTGACACGAGGCAGTAGCGAACAAAGCACAGCGACACTAATCCTAGCAGAGATAGCCAAGCTAAGTGCGAGAATGGCCAGGTTGGAAAGCAGAACGACCAAGGAGCAGCGCAACGAACCGTGCCGGTACAGAAGCAGACGGAGGAGCATGTCGAGGGACTCCAGCTTCAATCGACGTCGTTCGGCGTCACGAGGAACCACCACGCGCACACCAGATAGCCCGGACTGGCTATGCTCTTACCACTTTCGCTACAAGGACAAGGCTCAAAAATGCGTCGCACCATGCGCATGGAAGAAGACGGAAAACTAGAAGAAGTGCAAGCCGTAGCGGGAGCTTGCGCTGTTCAGCAATCACACCGCTTGTGCGTCACCGATCGCAACTCTGGACTACGATTATACGCTGCAAACGGCACAGAGATTAAAACTTACGGAACAAAGACATTAGAATTAAATTTACGGCTTAATGGCTACAGTATTTCAAGGCTTAGATTTTGTTTTTTGTTTCGTAGACGATCTATTAGTGAGCTTACAGAAGCTCAGCATCAGGAGCACCTAGAGTTAGTTTTTCAAAGATTAAATGAGTATGGCATAACGATTAATCTTTCAAAAGGTTAGTTTTGGCAGGCCAATGATTGAGTTCTTAGGATTTGAGGTAACCCCGGAAGGTATAAAGCCTCTGCAAGACAAAGTTCAGGTCATCATAGAATACCCCAAACCGGAAACAGTTAATGACCTTAGGCGTTTCCTGGGGATGGTTAACTTTTACCGCTCACACGTACCAAAGGCAGTAGATCATCAGCTAGAGCTGAATAGCTATTTGACTAAATGCAAAAAGAATGACAAAACTCCAATTGTATGGACGGAGAAATCTTTAGAAGCATTTGAGCGGTGTAAGTTAGGCCTCCAGGAAGCGGCAACACTGTCTCATCCTAGTCCAGATAGTCCTATAGCTTTAATGACGGACGCCTCAGACACATGTGTAGGCGCGGTTCTGCAGCAGAAGGTAGCAGATACATGGCAACCGTTAGGTTATTTCTCGAGAAAAATGTCTAAATCACAGCAGAAATATAGTACTTATGACAGAGAGCTTTTGGCGATCTTTTTAGCCATAAGACATTTTCGTAAAAAGGACAAAACGACACCTGCAAGGAAAAACATCGTAACTCAGTTTTTGACGATTTTGAGTTACAATCATAGTCCTACTAAGCTAAAAATGCGGAATTTTTTGCGCTTATCCCCGTATCAAAGTTCCATAGCATTAAAAAGTTACACACGGTAAAAAAATTGTAAGTGAGGGTCTACGGCAGTTAATAAAATTGTATCTTTAGTTACATGTGATTATTTTTGCTTGCCATTATTAACTTACATGAACAACATTGTAATACTAGATACAATCTTGTTTTTTTAACTCTTATTTAATTTATACAATGATTTCATTTTAACTTTCGTTACAGTCTTTTTCTTAGAAATTATTACTTCATTTACACAAAGCTTTCATCGTAACTTTAGTTACAATGTTTTCATTCTTCAATATAGAATAAAACATTCAGTTTAAAAATTGTAACATGAGATACGATTTTTTCTCCGGAACCATTTGCATGTTAGGTGCCTACTCTAGTCAACTTGCAATGTTTACATTCCCGCCCCCGCCCGAACGCCAGTTGCGCTGAACAAGTTTTGACGTGCGTTAGTTACCTACGTGATTTTGAGTGCGATATTGTTTGATTTGAACTATTTTATTCTAAAAAACAGTATCAAACGTATTCTTTGTATTAAAAATGAGTCGCCGCAGTAAGATAATTGAGTTGGCTTTAGCTAAAAGTGAAATAACGAACAATAATGCTGGTAAGTCATAGTTATTTTGTTTAGTAGGTATTTATTACGTTCAAAGATTTAAGTGTAACTACAAGTTAAGGTACATTCCACAATACAACTTGATGGTTTTATTTTTAGATGCAAACATTACGAATTGCTATGATGAAGATGTTTCAGTCGAAGGAAGAATGCCTAGAATGCCCTCAGTTTTCTTGGAAACTGGTATGTATGTGATAAAATGAGAGTTGTAGTTCATTGATTATACCTATCTATATTCATAGTTCATTGTGCCTACACATAATAATAATAATTATGATGGTTTTACTTTTAGGGAATGATTTATTACATTTTAAACATGATCTTCGACAACGCACTCCGGTAAAAAAACAGAATGAACTATTCTCAGTATCAAATGAAACAGAAGAAATTTACTCACCAGTAGTTTCAGAGTACCTTCCGCCTGAAGAAAACAGTAAGTACCTATTTTTTGTTATTCATGCACCATAAATTATTCAAACTTAATATTTGATTGTTACCACTAGGTAATATTTCCATTAGATGTGATCTTTATTGGCAAAGGAACAAGGTTTAAGACTAAAAATTTGACAGTTTTGAGTGGATTGTTATAATTATACTGTTTTGCTGTACTTGTCCATGCAATATTTATGTGTAAAATTAATAATAAACTATATATTTGTATGATAGACGATGGCTTGCTTGGCAAAGCGCTTAGTATTAGTAAGAATATAATCCCGGCTTCGAGTCCCGAGATTTTGTTCACCAGCCGTGAAAGTTTAAGATTAAGAATGTTTATAAATACGTTATCTGTCCATTTACGTGCTTTGGACTAGATTTGTATTTAGTTTCGGACACGGTTTGTAAGTTTATTCATCTATTTTATAAATCTATTTTATTTTTTAGCTCCTTCAGTCTTAACACCTGACGCCGATACAGAATCAATTAATGAGCAAATTGCAGAAAATTTCACAAATGAACAAAGATTGGAGGATATATTGCATGATATTGGTAAGTTTATTTAATTGATTGCTGAGACATTTAGAACGCTTTTTTAAATAAAATTGTTTTTTAAACGGTTTATGTTTTAGAACAAAATGAAGTTCAAAACAGCGAAGAACAGCTTGACACACCTAACGAACAACTGGCTAATGAGCAGTCTAGCACTTCGAAGAATCAAAAAAAAGAAGAACTTGGTAAGTTGCTTGATTGTTTTTAGATAAGTAAAATATTATTTAAAATAAATTATAATTTCATAACTTTTTGTTAATGTTTTAGAGCAAAATGAAACTCAAAACAGCGATAAGCAGCTTGACCAGCTTAACAAAGAACTGGCCAATGAAGAACAGCCTACCACATCAAACAAAATAAAAAAATACCCAAAGAAAGTTACTCCAGGAAGAAAAAGAGTTCTTAATAAAGAAAATTGGAAAAATTCTATATGTAAGAAAAAGAAAAATTTAGGCGAGGAATACACTAACAAAAAAGGACAGTTCATTCCGAAAAAAGTAATTAAACCAAGCTGTGGCGATAACTGTTCACGTAAATGTAGTGTATATAACAGAAAATCAAAGAAGATTGATATTTAAGAATTTTTGGAAACTAGGAGATCACAATAAGCAAATGGATTATATTAGCCGATTTGTCAAAAGAGTTCAAAAAAAACAAATAACATTGCGCTCAGCCTCGTCAAGTCGGCGTAAGTGGTCTTTCGAGTATAATTTGTTTATAGAAGGTCAAGAAATTCGAACGTGTAAAACAATGTTCCTGAACACCCTCTCGATAACCGACATGTGGTTGCAGACTTTATATAAAAAAATTGATAAGACCGCTACAGGTACCATTTCTAATGATAAAAGAGGTGATCACGGCACGCGAAAAAATTCTGTTCCGGAGCAAGTAAAAAAATCCGTCCGAGACCACATTTCACAAATGCCGTTAGTAGACTCGCACTACGTGAGAAACAGGTCTTCTAAAAAGTATCTTGATGAACAACTGAGTTTACCAATACTTTACAAACTGTATTTGGAATGGATGAATGAAAACTATTCTGATCAGGTAGGTGCGACCATAAGACAGTACAGGGAGATATTTCAAACCGATTTCAACATAGATTTCAATAAACCTAAAAAAGATCAATGTCCACGATGTGACATATTTAAAAACGCAACTGATACAGGCAAAACTGAGCTAGAGTATGAGCAAGCTTTACATATTGCCAATAAACATGTGGTTAGAGCTTTAAAAGAATCTGACAAACGCCGAGCCGAAAACTCTGATTCGGTTGTAGCAGCTTGTTATGATTTGCAAAAAATCTTGAACACCCCGCAATCAGAAGTGTCCGTTTTCTATTATAAAAGGAAACTCGCTACCTATAACTTTACAATCTACGATATGGGCAAACATAAGGGGTTTTGTTACTTATGGGATGAGACAATCGGACGCAAAGGATCTAACGAAATAAGTAGTTTTGTATTCGACTTCATAAAAACCAAAGTTCAGGAAGGGTACAAAGAGTTTAATTTTTATTCTGATAGCTGCGGCGGTCAAAATAAAAATAGAACAGTGTTTGCAATGTATGCATATGCTAGCAAAACATTTAACATAACTATAAACCACCACTTCTTCGAAGTTGGTCATTCACAGTCAGAGGGTGATGCAATGCATGCACTTATTGAGCGGAGAAAAAAATATAAAATTATTTACGTTCCTCAGCAATGGGTGACATTGATCAGATGCGCGAAATCCACCGGTGACCCTTATGTAGTCCAAGAAGTTAACCAAGACATGATATTAGACTTTAAACATCTTCTGCCTTACTACAATAACTGGGAACACGATGTCAATAATGTAAAAGTCTTTTGGAGTAAACTTATGCACATCCGTTATACCACTGAGTTACCAAATGTAATTCAGTTTCAATATGATTCACTTAGTGACTGTGAGATGATAATAGATTTATTGCAACAAAGGGCAGTTTCCCTTCGGGCAACCAAACGACGCTCTGCCAAAGAACCTCAAAACAGCGAGAGAGAAGAGTTACCGAACAGTATTCCAAAGGCTTATGATGCGCCCTTGCCCTTAACATCAGCAAAATACAAAGACTTGGTAAGCTTGTGCAAAAGTAAGGCAATTCCAACAATCTATCACAACTATTACATGACATTACCGCATGTGACTACCACTCGGCGAAACGATACGTCTGATTCTGATTAAGTACTACTATTTTAAAATAATAATTAAAATTACTGACTGATTAAGAGCTGTGATTAGTAAATAATAATTAGCCTTATTTCCAACGTTAATACTCCAACGTTACTAACAGTGATGGCCCAATTTCATTAATTATGATTGTCTAAACATAGGGTTCGATTTAATTTTTAGTAACTGTGATTTGAAAAAATATCTGTTGTTTAAATTTATCGTAATCGTTTTTTCATTAAGTACCTACGACTTTTATGTTTTTGTAGAAGGTTTTTTTAATAAGTTGATTACTTAAACATAATTAATTACGAACAATAAAGACTGTTAAAATTATCTATCGCGCGTCGAGACCATTTCCTGTCCCACAGTGTTAGATTACGACGAACTTGCGCAAGCGCAAAGGTGCGATAGCTACTTGGCACAAACAACGCCCACGTGTGGTGATAGCAACGTGTGCATTAAAAGTATATCGCTACCTACGAGCAATTGTTCGATCTTTTGTGAAACCTCAACGGAAGATGCCAGACCTTAATTACCGGAAAGCTTTAGGAGAATAGCATTTGACCGTTTTGCGCATATACATGTAGATATTGTAGGGCCACTAGCAACTACTGTCCAGGACTATAGATATTTAGTCACAGTCATAGATAGAAAGACCCGTTGGCCAGAAGCGTTTCCCGTCAAAGAGATCACGGCGGAATGCGTAGCCAAAGTAATTTTTGAGGGGTGGATAGCTCGCTACGGATGCCCCAGTATATTGTCCAGCGACCAAGGCAGACAGTTTGAGAGTAATTTGTTTGCAAGCTTATTGAAAACGTTCGGTATTAAGAGACAACGTACTACGGCATACCATCCCCAAAGTAATGGTATGGTAGAGCGCTGGCATCGTTCGTTGAAGGTCGCGCTCACAGCAAGAATGAACAATTCCTCATGGGTAGACGAGCTACCCATAGTTTTGTTAGGTCTTCGTACTGCGTTGAGGAGCGACAATGGCATCAGCGCAGCCGAAATGACATTTGGTAGGACCTTACGAATGCCAGGTGATTTTTATGACATCACGAACACAGAGGGCAGTGACGACAACAATTTAGTTGATAGGATACGTCATACAATAGCAAAGCTTAAGCCAAGTTTAAAGTCAAACCGTAAAACACGATCCTTTTTCGTTCATCCCGACTTGAAATCCTGTAGTCACGTCTTTGTGAGGGATGATGCAGTGAGGAGACCTTTGAAATCTCCTTATGATGGTCCATATCGTGTTCTGAAGCGCTCAGACAAAATAAACACGGTACAGTTACCAGATCGCAAAGTTAATTTGACAATCGATCGTTTAAAACCGGCGTACATATTAGAGGATAACAATGACGTCACGCCCACAGTCATTCCTATAGATAAAGTAGTAGATCCGAGTTCCAACAGCAAGAACAAATCGGTCGTCTTTAACACAAGGAGTGGTCGTCAGGTGAGACCCCCTGCACGATTTGTGTTGTAGAGATCCCGCAGGTCGCGATGCTCCCCAGGCAGGAGGCACTGCTCTGTGGGGATGCCAAGGGATTCCTCTTCTCTACATAGGTTTTGTGTCATGTACTTTTGATAATAAGATAATTAGAAATTACTTTATTAATCGTACAATGTTCTTTTAATGTTAAGAAATGTACAATAGGCCAACACAGCTTGGACATTCTAGCACGGCGTTGTCAGATGAATGCTGCAGGGCTTTGGCTATTGCGATGTGAATGTGTCCAATAGTCGAGCTGTTTATTTTTTTGATGGCAGGGCAGGTCATCTGGCAACCACCATAGAATTAACGTTGTGTCACCTTAAGTGACAATTTCAAGACGGCCCCACATAGAGATGGGTGACCGCAAATTTAGGAAGTACTCATCAGTACGGTATTGGTAAGATTAAGCATTTAATATGTTAATTATTAGTCATTTTCCCTTAGTTTTCTTTTCCAAGAAATGTATTTTTGTGTCATAAGTAATTTGTGTACTTAAGTACTATACGTTTAGTCACGTATTATGTCACGTCTCACATGTGTGTGATTGTACGTTTTGTTTGTGAACATTTACAGTACCTACGTAGCGATTGCGAAACCATTATGGTATGAAACGCTGTATACGTACTATTGTGTATGTAGGTTATTGAGTTATAAATGCAACTATGCAGATTTTGCATTTACAATGACTAGCTAATAACAGTAATTTCGCAATACCTTTATTATTTTCTAATCTAGGACAGATGAAATGATGTATATCGAGGCTCCCACAAGATGTTTCATTATATACTGAAAGCCGGTAGAGCTAGTTGCTAGTTTCCATTTCTCTCATTTTTTAGTAGAAAGAAAGTTTAATTTTCGTTGTTTATTATGGGCAGCCTGCAAAGCAAACAAGACAATGTGGCTTTCGCCCAAGCCCAAGCAGTAGTTACCAACACACAAATGGAAACGAGGATAGAATATCTATCCATTGTTGTTCTGGTAGCAGTAATTCTTTTAGTAGGCATAGTTCTATGCTTTTTGAAGCGAAGATGTGTGAAATCGACCAAGTCGTGGCTGAGGAGACAAGTAGTTTCAAGCAGTGGTCTAGAGACACCCGTAGTAAAGTTGCACACAATACCGCAGCAGCCAGTAGGACAGCAAGCTGTTTATTGACAAAGTTTCACGTCACTCTACGTTACGTATTTGGTAACTATCTGGTTTTTACGTCTGTACGTTGTATACATTACATATATTGTTACGTTGTATTGCAATGCAGTGGACACTATTATTGTGAGGTTCACTGCACGTACATTTTATATCTCTTTTCCATTTAATAGGTCTCTTATCTAATAAGTTAACATTATGACGTAATCCATACTTTTGTTTATTCTAAAGTTAACTTATTATGTCACTAAAGCAGTGTAACATTTTTGTATGCACGTAATGACGTAGCAAGTTTTATGTATTGACGTTTGTAAAAGTTATTTTTGTCACCATGGCTAATAAAAAGACCATATTATTGCATTGTTTTTAACATTATACACTAAAATGTAAGGAAGACTAGTAAAATAAAATTTTAAATGGCATGTTTAAAGTCCAAGGTTCCGCAAGAGAAACCAATGTAAACCTATTTCACATTCGTATTTGAACATCAATAATTGTGATAGTCTATTTTTAGAACTAGATGTATCAACAATCACTCTGTACAATCCGTGTAGCGTTATCAGTTCGCCCAGCGCGAAACGCTGACTTAGAAGTTCCGAGCGCAAGCGCTAGGGTTATCAGTTTGTCATTGTGATAGGGTTGAGAGTTCTAGATAATGATTTAATGTTTGGAGTCATTGACTAGATGTTAAAAAAAATTTTTTTTTTGTGAAAATTTTTAGGGAAGGATGTTATGTAGGGACACAGCACAATGTAAGTGCTGAATTGCAATTATGAAATCACGAGGCACGACGTGCGGTCACGTACGCCAGTTGTTCCCAGACGTTCGTTGGAACAGTCGTTCCCTAGCTACGCGTTAGAACCATTGTCCCAAGCGCGTCGCATATAGCCATAAGCTTACGCCTAGCCATAGATATACTTCTGTACAATTAACTGTGTAAATGAACAAGTGCCAAATAAAAGACAGTTGTTTAGTAACCATTCAGACTTTAATTCAATCAACCTTCTGAGAGTCAAGTAACAGTTATCACTGACATAGCTAGCACATATAGCTATAAGCTCAGTTAGCAACAGTGATACATTACATTCATCAGATCAGAACATTTACAAGGCAAGATTGGTGGCCAAAGGTTATGAATGAATGGTCAGACACTTATGCACCTGTGGGTAAGTTGACTACTTTAACCTCCTGCGTACATCTGTACTACTCATAGTACGTAAGAAAAATAAAAATCTATGGTCTTTGTTTTCATTGCCAGTGCTAAAAATATTTTACTAGAGGCATCTAGTAACTTCACGGGTTACGACAAAAAATACAACGTCACAGACATCTGCCATTCTTTCTTTTAAAAATGGCGTCGGAAGATGGGCGAGCTGACGTGCGTTTACGCAGAAGTAAGTTAATCTGTATTAATCGTGAATGTTTTACGTGATTTCATAGCTTTTTTGGGTAAAATAGTTGTTGATAGTGTAAACTAATTGTTCAAATTATTATAGTAAGATATAATCAAATATTCCTAACCTAACCTCTATATTCTTTTCTATGTCCTTTGAAAAGTACAAAAGTATGGAATTAATATATTTCACGACTGTACTCCCGAGTACTATGTAAAGTACGTTGGCGTTTTCTATAACTATTATGTGTTTTTTTGAGGTTAGCAACTAACCTCATCGCAGTAGTTTTAGACGACTCAGAGCTTGATTAATCTGGAGATGATTCAGATGAAAACCCCGAGTTTTATCCAGCAATCAATCAATCAAACAGTCATTGGTCGCCGTAACAACGATTCCAGTAGTTCGAGCGAAGATGAGAATGAAGTGGTTATGTCTGCGGCTTCTCCAGCAATGTCAGATTACTAGATTTCACCCCTTCAACTTCGTAATACTTACCAAGAGCAAGAGGACGTGCAACAAGAACACCTCGTGGTCGTAGCCGTGGTAGAGGTGAACGAATATTATCCACTCGACTAATAGCTATTAAAAGTCGACAAAATAATGCAGGTATTCAAGATACTTGCGTACACGAGACTCTTGATTCAGAAATCAATAGTTTAATGCACCTGCATTAACAAAATCAACAAAACAACAACCACATAAACAAAAATACTGAAGAGTGGGAGTGGTAGGTACTAGTTTTACGAACAATACGCAGATTCTGATATACATACTACATATTTACCTGCACTAATAAGACACAAGTAAGGTAAATGTAAGGTTCTTATTAAACCTTCCAAAGAAAACCGTACCAAAAGTGCAGCGCATTTACCAGAATATGATACAAAACAATGTCGCTATGTAAAGAATGGCTGTGAAAAAACACTACGGTATTTTGCAAAAGTGTGATATTTACCTATGTTTTATGCCTACGTAAGTGTTTTAGTGATTTCCATGTAGACTGTTAAATGCAAATTCTAAAAACTTTAATACAACAATAAATAATTGATTCCTTATTTTCCTACAGTTGAATAACTGTAGGATTTTTGGTTTTTTTTAGAAATAATTTTTAAAAGATTTTTTTTATCGCTGATTTTGAAAAATTTAATAATACTTATTCTAATTATATATACAATCTATTATTTATTACTCTAATATACTAACTGTGCTATAAAAAAGGCTATATCATTTATGAAGCACATAGTAGTTTAGTTCCCTTGTACTTTGTGTAGGACATAAGGAAAAACCATTTTTCCGGGCCTTTATTTTTTTTTCATATTTTTTTTGTATCAAGTAATGGCCAAACAGTGCAACACAAAAGTTTCAGAAAAATACTTTAAGAAAAGCTTGCCTGGTACTCAGGAGGTTAAGAACATTGCCAACAGAGAAGACATGCAAGTTGAACAAATGGATGTGAAGACGGCATTCTTGCATGGTACGCTTAATGAAGAAATTTATATGCATCTTCCAGAACGCATATGAAAAATGATAAAAGTGTTTGTAAGCTTAACATGTCGTTATATGGTCTGAAACAAAGTCCAAGGTGCTGGAATAATGCATTTCATGAGTTCATGATTGCAAATGGATTCAGATGCTCAGCTTATGATACCTGCCTCTACTTAAGAAGTGAAGACAAACTGTATGTATTTCTTTATGTAGATGATATTTTAATTATTCATGCGGACAAGTATGTAATAGAAACGTTCAAAACAAAATTAAGTTCTAAATTTGAAATGGTGTCTATTGGACCCATCAAAAGGTATTTAGGATTAGAAATAGAAAGAGATTTTGAAAACAAAACAATTAAAATTCATCAGAAACCTTATATCAAAGAATTGCTTAGGAGATTTGAAATGGAAAAATGTAAAGGTGCAGCTACACCTGTTGAAAAAGGTCTAAAACTAAAAAAAGAAACGGACCCACAGAAATTTACAAAGAAACCCTATAGAAAGTTGATAGGTTGCCTGATGTATCTTGTGATGGGTACGCCGCCCGATTTATGCCTATGCCTAAAACTTTTGAGTTAGTTGATTGTGGACTCAGTTTTAATAGTTGAACTAAATCCTTTGTAATGAATGACATTTGTGAAGCACTGTCAAGTAAAGCTTTGTCAATTACTTCTGCAAGAAGTTTAATTTGTGCTGTTGGCAATAGTACTTGTGTACATTCTGTCTCTGACAAAAAAGACACTGGAGTTAATGCTTGGTCTACATGTATAAGGCTATTATGCTTTCCTTTGCAAGTGCTACACTTGAAATGATACCTGCATGTTTTAACATGTTTGTTTAGACATATTTTGCATAATTTTTGCTCTTGAAAAAAGTGAAGTCGTTCAGAGGCAGGCATCAATTTGAATTTAACACAGTTAAATAATTTATGCAATGTCGACTTACATAATAAGCAAGATGTGGCTCTGGGGTCCTCGACAGCCTTGTATGAGGCTGGGGGTTTGCCAGGCACTCGCTGCTCCATAGTCTTTACCTTTGCCTGCATTGCTCCATTACTCACTTGCACCCCTCCGCTACCACTAGTGTTTTCTAATGCCATGGCTCTCTCATCTAGAAAGGAGATCAGATTATACAAAGTGGATTCTTTCTTGTCATGGCTTGACATTATCTGGAACTCCCTACTGCACAAAATGTCAAGTTTTCGCAATAATACTGCAAGTAAAATAGGACAATTGTCAATGTTGACTTTTAGATTTTTTAATGCGGCTAGTTGTTGCTTTACACTAGTTAAAAAACTTCGCAAATTACATGCAGTTGATTTAACTATTGCAGGAGTGTCCATTAGTATGTGTTCTGATTTAATTAGGAACTCATTGTTGTATCTTTTCTCTAATATTTTTAAACTTTCATCGTAACTGCTGTCAAGTAAAGGCATGTTCTTAATCAAATCAGAAGCTTCACATTTTACAAAACTTCTTAGATAATATAACTTTTGTATTTTCTCTAAACCAACATTGTTGTGAATTAAGGAATTAAATAAAGCTATAAAAGTTGTATAATCTGCATATCTGCCCGAAAATGGTTCAATACTAATTTGTGGCAGCTTTGTGGCTACTGGAGTTTTTTCACTTGTTTCAATGGGATGATATTCAAGAGTGAACGTGGCTAACAGTTGCTTAATCTTTACTAGAGTTCGTGTGTAACTAGCCTCGACTCTGCCATCATCCTCCACAGAGGGGTCTAAGGCTATAATTTGAAATAAAATGCTCTCATAATTGGCATACAACGACCTTAGACGTTCCTCCTTCACTTGCAAGAAAATCTTGTTTGTGGAAGATGATGTCAAACCCTCAACTTCGTTTTGTATTCTTGTCAACCAACTTTGCACTCCCTTCTTCTTGTTCTTTAAAAAAGAAATGCTTTCTTCACCTTAAACGTCGTGTTGATGTCCCATGTTGGCTAACGGCACGCTTGGATATCACTTGTATTGTAATTGTAAGAACCGATACTTTGCAATTTAAACGATAATTACACCGTATAATACCTGATTCGTAATGTAAAAGTCAAATGATAAAGACAAACTATGCACTCTAAAAAGCGGAACACAGAAAAACGATAGTGACTCGTATAAAATGGCGACTCGAGAAGGCACACGCACAGCGAACGAACGCGTGGCGGGCCGTGTCGATCGGCTGCTGCAGCACGCATGTGCGGCAAGGCGTGGACATCCGTGATTGGCTGTTGTCGATCGCTCGGCGAACTGCGCCTGGGACTGGCGGCTCTGATTGGCTCAGCAACGGCAGGAACGGTCCTCAATTCCTCGCTTGCGGCTCGCCGTTGTCTGCACACTTTGTATGTGTAGAATTAATGGCGTGGTGATGATTTTTATTTTTCACGATTCTTATTCCGTCCGAGATAGGACCATGTAGAAATTTGGTAGAAGTGGACTGTAGGTTGCGTTGGCTGGTGTGCGGAGTAAAAACCACAATAAATTTAAAAATCACTTTTATGTTTCCCAAAACCACAAAATTACACCTTTGCTTTACAACGTCGCATAGAAGAAGAAGGAATGGCCGTGTTGCCATTTTACAATTTACTGTTGGTGTTGCCAACACCAGGCTATTTCTAGCCAACAATGTATGGTCCAGATGGCTCACTCGAGGAACCTCTAAACCCTACAGCCTATTCTAACTTAATACTAAAGTAATCTTAAACGACTTACATACTATGAAGACGGTGATTGCGCGTCCCCGACGCCGCCTCGCCTCGCCGCAGTCCGCCGCGCCGGCTGGCTTCGGGCTGCTGTGGTGGTGGTCGATCTTCTGGCTGCTGCTGTGGTGGGTGGAAGGCCCTAAGCGTCCCGTCTACCCCAAGAGAGCTCTCAACCCCAGAATCATACGTACCACTTGCACAAATTACTCCACTGTTCACGCCACGCCGCGTGTCCGTGTCAACCCAACAAGTAACTGGTTTTAGCCAGCCCGCCCTGGTACTAAACTAAACTTATGTTCTACACTGTTTCATAATTCCTACGGGCCCCCCCGAATCAAAACAATGTGCCCCACATACCAAATTACACTAAAACTTTACACGACCCCGCGTTCAAGTCCTAACCTAACCAAAGTTCCAACGTGAGAGTGTGTCACACTGACACTGACAGTCGTCTGTCACTACAAATTATGACGACAAAAGTTGCCAGCCGTAAGTGGCCATTCTGTTCCAAACAGGTATAGTATATCCATCTAACCAAGAAAGGATGGTTTGGTCGCTTGTAATGAGAGACCATTTGTTTTTGAAAATGTTGCAAACGACCCGCATACTTAACTGTGTCTAATAGCGGCGACGCGCCTGAGCTGGCGGCGCTGGTGGAGGCAGCGGCCGACGCCACGACGGCCCCCACGAGTGCGTGGGCGGCGGCGGCGGCTGAGGAAGCTGCGCGCGGGGGGCTGCAGGCACGTAGCTCCTCGATGGGCCCGGCTGCCTGTACGCCGGACCGGGAGCCTTCCGGTTTAAATTCTTTGAATTAGAAACTTTTGGTCGTTTAGCCGCATTTATATTTGAAAAATCAGCCTTGAGTTCGACTCCTGTTTTACTAATCGATTTAGCCTGTTTTAGTGTGTCAGCCAGCGTCTCACTGAATAACAGGGAATCAATTTTCGAATTATTTAGGTGATCCTTCAGATCTTCCTTAAGCGAAAATAATATTATGCTTCTTCTTGTCATAGAATCGCTATGCTGCATATCACAGAGTAAGCGTCCCAGGTCCATTAATTTTTGAAGCGTTTCGTTATCTTTATCCTTACTATTAAGATGCATAGTAATTATATCGCTGAGAAAAGAAATGGCGCTGGCCATTTGTTTTTGCTTTTCTTCTATTCCCTTGTCACGTTTTATAAAGTTTTCGAGCACAGCGATTTTAACCTCTGGGTTTACTTTTGGGGCGTTAATTTTTTCGCAGTTAGCCGGGAGTGGGTACTTTAAAATAAGCTCCTTACGGATCTCTTTACTGAGACCCTCTGTAGCAATATGCTCAAATCGACGAACTAGCTCATTTTGGATTTCCTTACCCCGTTTTTCATCTAACGATGGGTCATCACCCAGGATTTCAAGAACGTCGGTCTCCAGCTCAATGTCTGGAGTTTTAGGTTGTTGTGTTTCTGACGTGCTAGGCTCTTCTTGAGAAACCACTGGATTAGTTTGGTAAATACGTAATAATGCACTTGTACTTACTTGGTATGAAATCTCCGTTATCTGGTGGTGGAGGTAAGTCATTTGCCGATTCACTACTATCACGCATTTTCTTTTCTAATTTCCGAACTTTACGCATTAAATGTTCCAGTTTCTCTTTGGAAGTTCTTTTAGGCATGATGTACGTTTTTGATCACGACACGAGGTAAAAGCGACTTGAGTGGTAGAGCACTAAAATGCGGATGACGCTCGTAAGCAGGCAGACTCACCAGGTAAAGGAGGGATACCCACACAAAAAAAAAAAAAAAATTCTCAACTTAGTGAAAGAGTGGTGCCTATGCGGTACTACATGTAATAAGTAAAATAAATAGGTACTAATCTTGAGGACGAGGCGCGAAGTATAACTTAATATTTCCTGCCTATCCTACAGTATGTTTTCTACTAGTATGCTGTCCCCTGCCAGTCTAGACAAACCCCATTCTCAAAAGACAATCTCCACCTGGTATTAAATCGGCTTGCGCACAATTCTACCATGGCACATCCAGTTAGTTCTGGCTTTACCTTCAACAAGGTATGAAGATTGACCCGAGAAGGAGACTGCCCTCCTCTGACAAGATTCCAAACACTACACGAAACCTCCCTACATTTGTCTAACCATCGGTGTGAGAGGCTTTTTTATATAATTAGTTGCGGGTAATTTCTAGCTGAATTCAGCCACCTCACAGTCGAGTAGTTATGCATTAACACTGCTAAAGAAAAACGTTGTCGAATGTGAGCATGTACTAACCACTTCTGATTTGTAGTAAAACGCTGCTGACCAGGATAGATATTCTTTATTCTTCTTCAACAACCAGTATTTTACATTTAGTCACACACAGTATAAAGTATGAACACCGTTTAACCGTCCGCACAGTACAAGCGCCAAAGCCAGAATGCCTCACTCACCGAGTCACCGACTGCCGGCCTACTTCTCCCCCCCGAGTCCCTGACACATGACATATGTCAAATCATAGATTGTCAATCGTTCTATAGATTTAAGAATAGACTAAAATTGAATTAAGCAAATGATTTGAAATAAACCTTACATTTATAATTTCAAATCGAAGATTTAAACATGTAACGGTGATTTTCAAAAGTGTTATAACATGTACCTAACCGTTAAAGGGTGACCGTCATTGCATAATGTAAATTTTTAGTTGTGCAACTCGTTTGCTAATTGCTATTTGTTTTCTTGTCTGTCAGGAAGACTTCTAGAGGTTGTTAATTTTTAAATTCCTGTTGAGACCGGTATTAATACGGTCGATTTCTTATTTAGTTCAACTTTAAATTACGGAGAATAATCAAATGTTTTACATGTAACCTTGACCGGGACTCGAACCCGCACATATGTAATTTGCTACGGTCAATCTCGTATTTAGTTTAATTTTAAATAACTGGATGCTAACCAAATGGTTTAAAAGTAAAAAAATATTTTTGAAAATCATTCAGAGCCTACAGCTGGACATTTAGGCATTTTTAAAACTTACCATCGTCTCATGCTCCGTTATTTTTGGCCTGGCATGCACAAGGACGTTGTAAGGTTTGTTGGATCTTGTCAGAAGTGTCTATAGTACAAATCACATAACCATCAAACTTTAGGAGTTATGGGTCGCCCCAAACAGTGTTCACGCCCTTTCCAAATGATATCGATCGATCTTATGGGACCTTTGCCTACAACTCGTAAGCAGAACTGCTACATTTTGGTAGTGACATGATGCTTTTCAAAATTTTGCTTAGTATACCCATTAAAAAAAGCTACTTCAGATATAATGATTAAAATCCTAGAGGACAACGTTTTTCTTGTCCATGGAGTTCCCCAGACCATTTTTCTTGATAATGGCACACAATTTATCAGTTGTGACACAACTGCCTTCTTCGAAAAGTATAATATTCCCAACGTATATGTCTCTCCTAAGTATACGCCTCAAGTTAGCACTGTAGAGCGTTCCAATAGGACCATAAAAACCAGCATATCTACCTTTGTCGATAACGATCACAGAACTTGGGATATTTTTATACCAAAAGTGCAGTTTGCTATCAATAATGCTGTGAACGAAGCAACGGGCTTCACACCATCATTTTTGTTTTTTGGCAGGGAACTTGTTACCTGTGGTACTCACTATACTGACACTGACCTAGGTGAAGAAATTTTATTTCTTCCGCAGGACATGTATGCGGAGAACCTGGGTTGCTTGTCCAGTATTTTCGATGAGGTGCAAGCAAGGCTTTGGCATGCACACCAAAAGAATACAGCTCATTATAATTTGCGCCGTAAGCCAGCAGAATTTAATGTATCGATATCGTCATGAAACGAGCCTATGTTCTTAGTGATAAAGATAAATACTTTAGCAAGAAGTTAGCACCAAAATTCATAAAATGCCGTGTTACTGCTAAGAAATCGCAGTAGGTTCATGTTTTGGAAGACATGAATGGTAAATATCTTCATTGTTAAAATTTTGCATTCACAATGCTGTATAGATATAAGATAAAATGTTTACTGCCGAGACCGCTGGCTTGCAGCGTAAATCAAACTACTAGGAAAATTTCAACGAGTCTTCTGGGGTCTCGGTAGCTTAGCGGTTAGAGCAGTGGACCGGTAATCCAAAGGTCGTGGGTTCGAATCCCACTCGAGCTTCCTGAGACTGGTTGATTTTTTCTAAACATTTTATCCTATGTCTATATAGCATTGTGAAAGCAAAATTTTAACAATAAAGATAAATATAAGCAATTACGTCTTTATCGATTATTGTTAAATACTTGCAATAATATTTCTTTCGAATGTGAGGGTAGACTTCACAGTGACGTAATACCGCTGGCTTGCAGCGTAAATCAAACTACTAGGAAAAATTCAACGAGTCTTCTGGGGTCTCGGTAGCTCAGCGGTTAGAGCAGTGGACCGGTAATCCAAAGGTCGTGGGTTCGAATCCCACTCGAGCTTCCTGAGACTGGTTGATTTTTTTTCTAGTAAACATTTTATCCATGAATGGTAAAGATTTGGGAACATGGCATTTAAAGGATTTGCATTTTTTTTGCATTTGAATCTCTGCGTTGAATGCGGTCAAATGGAAGGAGTTGGTATTGGGGTGCTCCAGCCCAGAGATGGGAGCAGTATTCCATATGCGGCCTGACCTGTGCTTTATACAGTTGTAAACGGTGGGCCGGCGTGAAATACTGACCCGCTTTATTAAGCACACCCAGCTTTTTCGAAGCTAATTTAGCTTTACCTTCCAAATGACCACGAAACTGAACGTCACTCAAAATATTGACGCCAAGGATTCCAATAGTCGGATTGGTATCAACGGGAGCTCCCTCAAAGTTCAGAGGTGGATGTTTTTTCGCGGCAAATGCGCAAACTTGTGTTATGGAGGGGTTAAAGCAAACTAGGTTATGTCGGCCCCAATCCGAAACATGACTTAACATGTTCTCGGTGTCAGCCACAAGTTTATTCCGGCTCTCGATAACGCTTTCCAGAGAAATATAAGCTCGCCCGGTGTAGAGCGTATCCCCAGTGCTGTCGTCTGCATAGCAAAGAGAGCTGGCAACCCATGAACACAATTTCTCAGGAAGCCCGTATGATGGAAGTTTAGAGAGAAGAGCCCTGTGCAATACCCTGTCAAAAGCTTTCGCTACGTCCAAGCTAACTGCCAGTGCCTCCCCTTTACTCTCGACTGCCTCCGCCCATCGGTGAGTTAGATACACTAAAAGATCACCAGCCGAACGACCGCGACGAAAACCATACTGGCGATCACTTAGTAGCTGGTTCTCTTCTAGCTACCTGAAGAGCTGGCGGTTTGTAATGGACTCCATTACTTTGGAGAGTAAAGAGGTGATAGCTATCAGCCTGTAGTTAGACGGATCTGAGCGATCGCCTTTTTTGGGAATCGGGTGGACAAGGGCTGTCTTCCAAGAGCTCGGGACGACGCCAGTAGTGTAAGAGAGCCGAAAAGGCGCGTTAGAACTGGTGCCAATTCAGGAGCACACGTCCGAAGCACAATGGGTGGAATTGCATCAGGCCCACTCGCCTTATGGATATCAAGAAAAAAAAGAGCCTTACGAACTGACCTTTGCAGGAACTGAACGTTTGGCATTGTATGAGCGCAATGCGGTATGGTTGGTGGAGAGTTATCCCCATCGTTTAAGGTGGAGTTTGATGCGAAAAGAGAGCCCAAGAGATCGGCTTTCTTCTTTGCAGTATAGGCCAGGCAGTCATCGGTCTTGTGCAATGGTGGTAGGGACGGCTGACAAAAATCCCTAAGATAGCTTTGGCGAGAGACCAGAACGCACGTTTCCCCGAAGGAAGACGCACTAGCCTCTCGCCGATTTTACCGAATGATAACTTCGCCTTGGCAATGTCCTTCTTAAAGGATCTTTTTCTTTTCCGGCTCTCTTACACCACTGGCGTCGTCCCGAGCTCTTGGAAGACAGCCCTTGTGCACCCGATTCCAAAAAAAGGCGATCGCTCAGATCCGTCTAACTACAGGCCAATAGCTATTACCTCTTTACTCTCCAAAGTAATGGAGTCCATTATAAACCGCCAGCTCTTAAGGTACCTAGAAGAGAACCAGCTACTAAGTGATCGCCAGTATGGTTTTCGTCGCGGTCGATCGGCTGGTGATCTTTTAGTGTACCTTACTCACCGATGGGCGGAGGCAGTCGAGAGTAAAGGGGAGGCACTGGCAGTTGGCTTGGACGTAGCGAAAGCTTTTGTCAGGGTATGGCACAGGGCTCTTTTCTCTAAACTTCCATCATACGGGCTTCCTGAGAAATTGTGTTCATGGGTTGCCAGCTTTCTTACTGGGCGTAGCATCAGAGTCGCAGTCGACGGTTCGTGCTCCGACATAAAGCCCGTGAATGCTGGAGTCCCGCAGGGGTGTGTGTTGTCCCCTACTTTGTTTCTTCTGCATATCAATGACATGCTGCATAACAACAGCATTCATTGCTATGCGGATGACAGTACTGGGGATACGCTCTACACCGGGCGAGCTAATATTTCTCTGGAAAGCGTCATCGAGAGCCGGAATAAACTTGTGACTGACACCGAGAACATGTTAAGTCATGTCTCGGATTGGGCCGACATAACCTAGTCCGCTTTAACCCCTCCAAAACACAAGTTTGCGCATTTACCGCGAAAAAACATCCCTTCGTCGTACCTCTGAACTTTGAGGGAGCTCCCCTTGATACCAATCCGATTATTGGAATCCTTGGCGTCGATATTTCGAGTGACGTTCAGTTTCGTGGTCATTTGGAAGGTAAAGCTAAATTAGCTTCGAAAAAGCTGGGTGTGCTTAATAGAGCGGGTCAGTATTTCACGCCGGCCCACCGTTTACAACTGTATAAAGCACAGGTCAGGCCGCATATGGAATACTGCTCCCATCTCTGGGCTGGAGCACCCCAATACCAACTCCTTCCATTTGACCGCATTCAACGCAGAGCTGCTCGAATTGTCGGCGACGTGGTTATTTCAGGTCGGCTCGATCCACTGGCTCTTCGGAGAGACGTTGCGTCTCTCTGTATATTGTACCGTATATATCATGGGGAGTGTTCTGAGGAATTGTTCGGCTTGATCCCTGCCGCTAATTTCCTTCACCGCACTACACGCAATCGACTGTCATTCCATCCACATCGCCTTGATGGATGGCGGTCTACTACTGTGCGTTTTTCAAGAAATTTCTTGCCTCGAACTACAGTGTTGTGGAACCAGCTCTCGGCGGCGGTATTTCCGGACCGTTACGACTTAGGGATCTTCAAGAAACGAGCCTATTCCTTCCTTAAAGGCCGGCAACGCGCCTGCGATTCCTCTGGTTTTGCGGGTGTCCATGGGCGGCGGTGATTACTTTCCATCAGGTGACCCGCTTGCTCGTTTGCCTCCTTCTGCTATAAAAAAAAAAAAAAAATAATAAAAGATCTGGCGGCAAAGTTGTACTTCTTTCTGAGCGCACTGGTGTTTGGATCCTTTGATGACACCGAATTTCCCACCAAATCTCCGTGCGGTGACGGAGAAAGAATACCAATCGCCGCCCCTCTCTCCGTCCGGTGGGTGTCGTAAGAAGCGACTAACGGACTCTTTCGAGCCATGATCTGCTCCACTGGTGGTAGGGCTTGACCCGTCTGGTTGGTGACCACCGTACGCATGGTGTAAAACCCGTCAAGTGACTGCTTGTCGGTCGCGTTTCGGGATCAGCCAGCGTATAACCAGAGCTCGAGAGGATGATGCTGCGATGTATTTGGTCTGTGGAGGCTTCCGTCAAACCAGTGCCAGGAGGACTTCGTTAACCTGCCGACCAGGGAGACCCGTAGAAACGGTTGTCCCGCTGGCCGCCCGTGGCACAGTACAGGGGCCCAAGCGAGCCTAACCAGCTCGTGTGGCTGCCTCACCATGCCACGCATAATCTCGGGGTGGTCCGTCGTGCCGGTTGGTGACCGGAAGGTGGGGTCCCGGCGGCCATTCCCGGGAGGGTTCGGGGGCCCTTCCGTTCGGCAGGTTAATAATACTCGTCTGTGGGCAAATTCCTGGGGAAACAGGCGACCACACTTTGACCATTCGCATCGCGGCATCATTTTCTCGATTCACGCCTCTCTCTTTCCACTTCTAAAATGACAGCGCCTAACAACAAAACTGGTTCTACAGCGGTGCACACCCCCACCACAACCTTACCGTTTGAGGTGGAGTTCGCTAACATCCGCGGACTCCATGCAAACCTCAATGCCGTCCACCACCATCTTGAGACGGCACGGCCAGCAATGTTGTTCCTGACGGAGACGCAAATAATTCGCCCAGCTGACACCACCTACCTGAACTATTCCGGCTTTGTGCTTGAAGAGTCCTTCAAAGCCAAAGCCGAAGTTTGCTTATTCGTTCGGGCGGATGTTTGCTGTCGCCGTCTGCGCTGTCTGGAGGACCCTTCCTTCTCCCTCCTAGTGGTACACGTCGACTTAGGCTCTCATTGCCGTGTCTACGTCTGCGTCTACCGATCCCATAACGGCGACATGGAGACAACTCGACTAATTAAACATCTTAGTCGGGTAGCAGATGATGCGCAGGAGCGGTTTCCATCTCCGGAACTGGTGTTTTTGGGGGACTTCAACGCCCACCATGAGTTGTGGTTAGGTTCCTCCAAAACAGACCATGCTGGTAGAACTGCCCACGCATTCGCTCTCACGCATGACCTGACGCAACTGGTGAACCAGCCCACCAGGATCCTAGACATAGTTAGCCATGCGCCCTCCTTACTCGACCTTCTGCTGACGAGTCGCTCAGCTGGATACCGGGTGGAGATTCAAGCTCCTTTAGGTTCCTCGGATCACTGCTTGATATCCAGCACAGTGCCCTTGGGATCGCGCCCGCCAACAGCGGTTTCAAAACGCCAGATTTGGCACTACGCGTCGGCAGACTGGGACGGGATGCGGGAGTATTTTGCATCCGTCCCTTGGATGCAGCGCTGCTTTGGTGGGAAGGACCCGACCGCTAGCGCCACTGCCGTTGCTGATGAGATAGTATTAGGAATGGAATACTATATTCCACACTCCTATGTTATCAGCAAAGGCAGACGCAACCGCTGGTTCAATCGCGAGTGTGCCAGCGCTGTTGAGAGCAAGCAGACGGCATACCGCGCTTGGATCAGAGGTAAAGCTCATGGGGCTTCCGAAACTCGCTCGCTAAAAGCAGCCTATAATAATGCCACCAAGTCGTGTAAGAGGGCCTACATTAGAGCGAATGCCCAGCGCGTTGCACGAGTAGGCCAAGAACTCCTGACGCATCCTACGGGCAGCCGTAGCTACTGGCGTCTGGCCAAAGCCGTGCAATCCAACTTCTGCCAACCCTCGCTGCCACCACTGAGATGTCTTGACGGAACTTTAGCTCACAAGCCGCAGGAAAAGGTCGATCTCCTGGCCAAACTCTTTGCGGCTAACTCCCGGATCGATGACTGTGATGCACAGCCCCCCTTAATTCCTCACTGTGGCCACACAATGTCTGATATTAAAATCAGGCAGTGTGATGTCCGTGCGGAAATGCAGTCAATCGATGTCCGGAAAGCTAACGGTCCTGATGGCATCCTAGCAATAGTCCTGAAAATGTGTGCAGCGGAGTTGTCCCCTGTGTTAACGCGTCTGTACCGTCTCTCGCTCTCTTCGGGTTGTGTGCCGGAATCTTGGAGAGAAGCTAATGTGCAACCGATCCCTAAAAAAGGAGATCGGTCAGATCCGACTAATTACCGCCCTATAGCCGTAACTTCAGTGTTGTGTAAGATCCTAGAACGAATATTGAACAAACAGCTTATTCGATACCTAGAAGATCACTCCCTAATTTACGATCGTCAATATGGGTTTCGGCCAAAACGGTCAACGGGTGATCTTCTAGCGTACGTCACACATCTCTGGGGTGAGGCTATTGACAAGCGTGGCGAGTCACTGGCAGTTAGCCTTGACATAGCCAAGGCTTTTGATCGGGTCTGGCACAAAGCTCTTCTCTCCAAGCTCCCGGCATACGGTTTGCCCGCTCAGTTCTGTACCTGGATTGCCAGCTTCCTGCATGAGCGTAGAATCCGTGTCCTTTCGGATGGATGCGCTTCGCGGTTCATGTCAGTGAACGCTGGTGTTCCTCAAGGCTCCGTTCTATCCCCCACGCTGTTCCTTCTGCATATCAATGACATGCTTCCTCTTGGAAACATTCATTGCTATGCAGATGATAGCACAGTGCATGGGGGATATAACGGGCACCCAACGGCTGGGCGGGTAGACACCGAAATGAAGCGAGCAAATCTTGTCATTGAGCTCGATCGGGTGTTGGACCTCATTTCCATTTAGGCTCCGATAATCTGGTGGAGTTCAATGCCAAGAAAACACAGGTGTGCGCGTTCACAGCGAAAAAGTCGCCATTCCTTCCCCTTCCCTCTCTTCAGGGTACATCTCTAGGCCTGCAGAGCAGTATTAACATGCTCGGTATGGATATCCGCTGCGTTCTGAACCAAAAGGACTACATCGAAACCGTGATTAAAAATGCCTCACGTAAACTCGGTGTCCTGAACAAGGTGCGGCGATTCTTCACGCCTGATCAGTTGTGTCTATTATACAAGACACAGGTGCGGTCTTGCGTGGAGTATTGCTCTCACCTTTGGGACGGCTCCGCAAAGTACCTTCTCGATGCCTTGGACAGATTGCAGCGCCGCGCCGTGCGCATTATCGGCAATGCGGAGGTCACTAAAACTCTCGAGCCTTTGCAATTGCGTAGAGATATTGCGTCACTCAGCGTCTTTTACCGTTTATACCATGGCGAGTGCTCTGAAGAACTCTTTGACCTCATCCCTCCTTCTCCCTTCCTCCATAGGAGTACGCGTGCTGCTCTCCGGAGTCACCAATTTACAGTCTCTAACATTCCATCTCGCACAAAGAAATTTGGTGACTCGTTTCTTTGCCGCACTTCCAAAAGATGGAATAGTCTACCAGCACACGTATTCCCTCCTACCTATTTTTTTTTTTTTTTTTTTTTTTTTTTTTATATAATTGTTCACCAAACGGGACGATACACAAGTGCGATAAAAAAATTGAATACATACATATTTAGTAACAATGAGTGGATGTTCTTCTTGAGGCGAACACAACATGCAATAAATAATTTAACGCTCTATGACATAGGGTCCTTCAAACGAGGCGTGAAGAAGCACTTTGTGGGCCGGCAGAGTGAGGATGACTGATGCTACGTCTCTTACGCTGCACCAGTTGTTCTCGCGCCTGGACCTCATTTCCACTTAACCTCAGGTGGAGTGGGGTCATTTGACGGGCTTAGTATAAAAAAAAAAAAAAAAAAAAATTAGCCCAGGCTTGGTAATGTTGTCGCTTTTGGCGACACGCCATTTTGCAGCAACGACGAAACCATGATTGGGACTTGCCGCCAATGGGAACCACAGAGTTTGGAATGAAAAGTTCCATTCCCTGCAGTATCACATCAACGACAGAGTCAGCGGCGACATCAGGATCATCCAGCGAGAAGCCAACTCGCCACCACAAGTAGGACGCAAAGAAACTTCGCATCCCATCTCAGTCCGCTGACCTATAATGCCAGACTCGACGGCTAGCCGCTGGTTGCGGTTTTGAAGTTTCTGTGAGAGGCACAGTGCTGCGAATCAGACAGTGGTCTGATGAGCCTAGTGGTGCATCAACAGAAACTTGATAGCCGTCTGGGTGCGAGGTCAGCAGAAGGTCCAATATAGGTGCATGGCCGTCCACATCTGGAACCCGTGTTGGCTCGGTTACCAATTGGGACAGACTGTAGGCTAAAGCGAAGTCATAAACGGCTCTACCCGCGTGGTTCAGTAGTGCGTGAACCAAGCCATTCAACGTGGTGGGTATGAAATCTCCCAATACCACAATCTCGGCCGAGGGGATCCGTTGGAGAAGGGAGTCCGTCGCCGCTTGGACGGTCTCGATAAGTCATAGCGTAATGAAAGTTGGCAGCTGTATGTAGTTCTGATGACAATACAATAATATGGTACTGTCGAACTGATCTGATGATGGAGCCGGAAGATATGAACTGGAACTTCATGATGGAAAATCATATCATAGCTGTTTTGGATTTCTTAGAAAAGTCTTGTAATGAACTTTGACCACGATTAGGTTTCAAGATATGATGATGAAGCCGGAAGATAGGCACTGTGATATAATATCATATCATAGTCGTGTTTACACTTGTGAGAAAGGCCAAGTAATGGATTTCGAACACGATCAGGTTTCAAGGTTAGACCAAAAAGTATAAAATAAATTAGTAGTTTAAAAAACACCAGAAAAACACGGTTTTATAAATGCACATAAAAACAAAAATAAATTTTAGATCGTTCAAGTTGTCTCTATTTCTGGGCTGAAGTGTAAACTATGTGCTTTTAATTATAATACTTATTTGATTGTAAAAGCGTGGGGCGCTGGGACAGGAAAGACTTTTTTGTTAACAAATACTAATCCTAACTTTCTGGCGTAAGCTGCATGAGGTCGCACAAGAGCATAACGTTTATGCCGCCAAAGGTTTACCAAAGGCAACCAAAGAAATCTCGTCCACGAACAAGAACTCTAATTCTGCCACTGTTGATGCATTACCCTTAAGTACTTAATTTCGTGAAAGAAGAGGCGTTAAAAATGTCGGTGAATGTCGTATCTCCTCGCTGCTGGCGCATGTTTTGTCTGAGTTCGACAAACTGTTACTTTGAACAGACTGTTTATTGTAGAGCCACCTACTACTAGACGTACTGCAACTCCAGTTAGAGCGCCAATCTGTGTAACCTGCTTCCCGTGTAAGGTTCATTTAAAATTATTTGCATAATTCTATTTTAGTCTATTCTTAAATCTATAGAACGATTGACAATCTATGATTTGACACATGTCATGTGTCGGGGACTCGGGGGGGAGAAGTAGGACGGCAGTCAGTGACTCGGTGAGTGAGGCATTCTGGCTTTGGCGCTTGTACTGTGCGGACGGTTAAACGGTGTGCCATGGTAGAATTGTGCGCAAGCCGATTTAATACCAGGTGGAGATTGTCTTTTGAGAGTGGGTTTTGTCTAGACTGGCAGGGGACAGCATACTAGTCGAAAGCATACTGTAGGATAGGCAGAAAATATTAAGTTAATCATGATTCGTTAGACAAAATATAGGGAGGTTTCGTGTAGTGTTTGGAATCTTGTCAGAGGAGGGCAGTCTCCTTCTCGGGTCAATCTTCATACCTTGTTGAATGTAAAGCCAGAACTAACTGGATGTGCCTGGTAGAATTGTGCGCAAGCTGATTTAATACCAGGTGGAGATTGTCTTTTGAGAGTGGGGTTTGTCTAGACTGGCAGGGAACAGTATACTAGTCGAAAGCATACTGTAGGATAGGCAGTGTTACGGCGAAAGGCGTTCGCAGTAACAGCGGCGAAATAAGGGTTAGGCAGGAGATATAAGGGAATAAAGTACTTACAGGGATGATGAGTCACAGGAACCGGGGGGGCGAGCTGACCACGGGCGGCGAGGTAGGTTGGTTTCCTGGCGCACAGTCACTACACTACACAATAGGCATTTAGGCGGTCTCTTCACATTAGGTTCAGGAGTCACTATAATAAGGGCAGATACCAGCGCGCGTATTTTGTGGGCGTCTCGCGCTAGCTAGCAGACAGACTAGTCGGCGCGGTATGTCTCACGAAGCCAGCGGCTGCGGGTCGCGCAGCGGTGGCGCCGCGGCAGATAGGCGGACGCGGTCGTCAACAACCGCCTTACCGATGGCGGTATAGTTTGAATGGCCGTCCCGGCTTTGGCGGGAACATCCTCCGGGGGCCAGGGTGGGCTCATCCAATGGGAGCCTGGCGATCCGGAATACAGGCCTCCGAAGATGTCCATTCGCGGTGTCCAGGTCCACCACCCGCACGACGCCATCCTTCCCAGGCAGGGTGCGAGCAATGCGCCCCAGTCTCCATTGGAGGGCAGGCAGGTTGTCCTCCTTGATGAGGACGAGCTCGCCAACTCGGGGAGGGGAGGATGGGGACAACCATTTGGAGCGGGTTTGGAGGGTATGAAGGTAGGACTGGGTCCACCGCGTCCAGAAGCGCTGGGAAAGGGCCTGTACCATCTGGAATCGCCTACGTGTGGAGATCGGCCTATCTTCCACGGATAGTTCGGGAAGGGCCGTTAGTGAGCGGCCTATAAGGAAATGTCCGGCTGTAAGCGGCTCAAAGTCTGAAGGATCAGACGAAAGTGGGCAGAGAGGTCTTGAGTTAAGGACCGCTTCAATTCGAGCTAAAAGTGTGGAGAATTCCTCGAATGTGAGGTGTTGTTCGCCAATTACGCGATATAAAAGTTGCTTTGTTGATTTTACGTTGATCTCATGTAACGCACCGAACCATGGTCCCTTAGGGACGTTCAACAACCAAGTAATGTGCTGACCAGCGAGCTTGTGCGCAATCGTGTCATTGTTTAAGGCAAGAAAGTTTTGTACTTCGATGAGCTGATTTTTGGCGCCTACATAATTTGTACCGCAGTCCGAGCGGATGAGAACCGGGGCACCGCGGCGTGCTATAAAACGCTGTAATGCCGCGAGGAACGCTTCCGTGCTGAGGTCCGAGACCGGTTCCAAATGAACCGCCTTAGTTGAGAGGCACACGAATATACAAAAGTACGCTTTTAAGAGTTTAACATTACGTAGGGTACTAGATTTAACGAGGAATGGTCCGGCAAAATCGGTCGTGACTTGACTAAATACTGGCTGAGGCGTAACTCTATCGGCTGGCAGGTCGGCCATGAAGGGCGCTTGCGGCTGGGCCCGGCATCGAAAGCATCTAATGCATTTAAAAACTCGGTGTCTAATAATACGGCGCGCGGACAATATCCAAAATTGTTGGCGTAGGATAGCGTGTAAAGTGTCAGCGCCAGGATGGCAGTGTATTTTGTGGTAGTGGTCAATGATAAGGTCTACAAGTGGGCTAGAGCTGGGAAGTATGAGCGGATGCTGCGCGTCATATCGGATAGACGCATGGGACAGTCGTCCACCAACTCTAAGGAGCTCATCTTTAATGAGAGGTGACAGCCGCTGGAGTCTGACGGAGCAGATTTTGCCAGTTTGAAGGCGGTGGATGTCCTCCGCAAACTCATTGTGCTGAACACTGCGCACCCAGTAAAGTAGGGCCTCTCTTCGTTCACTGACGTACAAGGGGCCTGAGCGTCGCGAATCTGGGTGGTGTCTGCAGTTGTGCAGAAAGCGTTTTAGACAAGCTGTCACTCCGACGAGCTTGTCTAGTGAACTGAACCGAGTGACCAGGTCAAAGTCAAGACCGGGCACTGTGACCAGTGACGGGACGTGTTTAGGCTTAAGGCCGGGCAGGGCGTGATGGCCCAGAGCTTGTAATGTATGTGTTAGATATTATTTTCAACCTTATCACAATAGATTAAGGATGTGTTTAGTGGACTATAAGTCGACATTATAAATATTGTAAGTCGAGGGTATCTGAACATACTTTCTTATAACTTCATGTACGGTACTTACTTTCTTCTCACACAAAACCATTGTTCGATACAGACGTATTTCATTGTGCTCCGCAATTCACAAATATTACATTGGCGACGAGATAAATAAGACCCGGGTGTGCAAGTGCTACGGCATAAGTTCAAGATGTCAGTGGGAAGATTAGAACCTTTATTTATTTATTTATTTATTTATTTATTCATTTAAAACACATGCTAGTTTACAGACATGTTCCAACACACTAGCCAGTCACAATAATAATAATATACAGTATAACATTTTAGCCGGTACAAATCAATTTATATAATACAATGTCATAATGTTATTGGGTATTCATTTTAAGAATTTAAGAAAGTTTGTCAAGTTTTTACAATATGTCAATATGTTAATACATTAGGTATGTCAATTTAAATCAAAATTCAAAATACAAACAATAATAATCTTAATAACAATACAATTATTAAACTAGAATTATATAGGTACACATACATGCAGACACAACATTTTTTATTTCTTAAGGTATTCTAACTCTAAATATTTATGAGCCTCTCTATAAATATAGTCAAATTTATCCGCAAATAGGTCAATGTGGGGACACTGAGTGAGTATGTCCCCAATCAGGCGTAATGCGCGAATGGTAGGCGCATTTGCGGCATGTACAGTGCGCGTAATGGGCTTGCGTAGAAGCGGCATGCGGCGCGGGGCCACCGCTCCCGCGTCAGTCTTGGGTATGCGTGTGGGTACCAACAGATCCACCTTAGACACTACATCAGAGGCCCTCCCCTGGCGGATAGCCAAAATGAAATGTGTCAACAACATAATCTTTCGCCTGTAGGAGAGCGCCTCCAACTCTACCATGCCAGCGACAAAAAGAGAAGGATACAAGTATGGGTAGTACCCATAGCGTCGTTTATAGAGCCAACGCCCGAATTTCCGCTGTACTCGCTCCACCATAACAGCATATTTTTCCTCATGAGGATCCCAGACTACAGCTGCGTATTCTAATTTGCTCCGTACGTAGGCGTTGTATAAAACCTTCGCTACTGTCACATTATCAAATTCAGAGGATGTCCGTATAATAAAACCTAAAATCTTATTCGCCTGCTTGCAGGTAACCGTCACATGCTCATGAAAGTCAAACTTACTATCTAGTATAACTCCTAAATCACGAATGTCATTAACTCTATCTATACAGGCGTCAAATAACTTATAATTTGTGACTATTGGACAACGTTTACGCGTGTAAGTAATTGTCTTGCATTTTGAGTCGTTAAAGGGCAATCGATTCGCTACACTCCACTCAGATACTGCATCAATATCTGCCTGGAGTGCAGCCGAGTCAACGTTATCCCTCAACCCAAGAAACAGCTTAAGGTCGTCCGCGAAGAGTAGACACTGAGCTGCACGAATATTTTGCGGTAAGTCGTTGATCATGAGCAAAAACAGAGTAGGACCCAAGGTGCTTCCCTGACTTACGCCTGACCTTGTGTAGTACTCCGCTGACTCGAATCCCTGCACTCTCACAAACTGGCGTCTATTCTCAAGGTAGCTTGCAAAAAATTGTAGCAGTTTGGGTGTAAAGCCGAATAGCGCTAATTTCCTTAACAGTATATCGTTGTCCACCAGGTCGAAAGCTTTTTTAAAGTCAAAATATGCAGCGTCAACCTGATGTCCAGCATCCAACTCCGCTGATACATAATCCATCAAGGCAACAAGATTAGTAGTGGTTGATCGAGCTCTACGAAATCCGTGCTGGCAATCGCTCAGTAAACTATCAACCTGTCGCGTGACGTACATATTAAGAATTGTCTCGAAGATCTTAGCAAATACTGATAGTATCGCGATAGGTCTGTATTGCCTAACATCTCCATTAGCGTCTCCTTTAGGCACTGGCGTTACGCGTGACAATTTCCAGGCGTTTGGGTATTTTGACAACTTAAGGCTAAGATTAAATATGTATAGCAAAGGCATTAGCAAAACTGAGACGCAATCCTTTGCCACGAATACTGGCACGCAGTCAGGCCCCGCTGCTGAATAAGGCTTCAAATGCTTTAGAGCACTTTTTAGATCAGCACAAGTCACATCCAAAATGGCAACATCCCTTGAATCGACCAGTGAATGAGCAGCCTTGGCGGCCTCAATATGATCAAGACGCGGCAATTCCGGCTGGAAAACAGAACTAAAGTACCGAGCGAAAGCGTTAGCAGCAGCCCTCCCAGATACCTCATTTCCATCATATAAAAAGTTATTAGTACCACGTCTATCTTTCCTTTTATCTTTAACATACCCCCAAAATTTGGCTGGTTCACTTAATATACTTTTTTGTAAATAACTCATTTCCCGTATATAAGCATCTTTTGTAAGGATTTTAACGTGCCACCTGCAGTATTTGTATAGTTCTTTATTATATTCCTTACCCTCTGACTTAAATTTTTTATGATGGTAATGTTTTTGTTTTAAATTACTTATTATTTCGGCTGTATACCATTTTGGGTACACATATCGTGCACAACGTTGGCCATACGGTCGCACAGGATGCGACCACTTTCGACCATCAGGTGGATAATTGGACTTTGTACATAGAAAGATTGGAGCAGTATTTTATTGTTAACAAGGTCATAGATGAACACAAGGTGCCAACGTTGATTACGGTGATGGGCAGCACTAGTTACGAATTATTAGTGACGTTATGTACTCCCAGTCAACCTGCAAAAAAGTCATTCGCCGAACTGGTAACTTTGATGCGCAGTTACCTTCAACCGAAGCCGAGTATGCTAGCGGAGAGATTCAAATTTCGCCAACGGATACAACGCGATAACGAATCGATTGCTGAGTATTTGACCGATTTAAAAAAATTATGTAAGTACTGTGACTTCAATGCAGAAATAGACAACAATTTACGAGATCAGTTCGTGTGCGGATTACATAATGAGAATATTCGACAACGGTTGTTCGTGGAAGAAGCAGTGACTTTAACGAAAGCTTTTCAAATCGCTGTGTCGATGGAGGCGGCTCAGCAGGACGCGGCAGCAGTGCAATTGCGAGGCATTACGCACACCAGCAGCGGGGAGCTGGCGGGCCGGTTAGCGACGGTTCAGCACGTGACGCCGGGGCGCGCGCCGCGCGGCCGGGGCTTCGATACAGGGTCGCAGTGGAATGTGGGCCAACGGGGCTTGCGAGGCTTCGATGTACGGGGAAGACAAATAGTTGTGGCGCCGGCGGGAGCGGCGTCACAATCTAAAGGCGCAACGAGACAACGCGGGCGTTGCAAGGCATGTGGAGCAGCTCACGATACGGATAGATGTAAATTTCTGATGTATACGTGCAGAGTTTGCAATAGGGAAGGGCACTTGAAAAAAGTGTGTCCTCGCATGGGGAATAAGACATCAGTGCACACTATGGAGGTAAAGGAAGATAACGGTAGCTACACGGAAGAAGCTTTGGAATCTTTAGAGGTACATATAAATAATTTTAATAGTCCTAATAATGGTTATAATTGTTACAAGCCCCTAACGAAGTATATCGAAATAGAGAATAAAAATATTCTTATGGAAATCGATACCGGGAGTGCTATTTCTTGCGTTAGTTACGATTTTTACAAAAAACAATTTTGCAATTTACCGTTATTGCAAACCAATGTAGTACTTTGTTTCTATACTGGTTTAAAAATAACTCCGGTGGGAAAAATTAGACCAATCGTTAAGTTTAGAGATAAATGCATTCCCTTAGATCTGTTTGTGGTTGAACAAGGCAAGAACCCATTGTTGGGCCGCCAGTGGATATACGAGTTAAGATTAAACATTTCAGATTTACATTGTAATTTTTTTAATACCAGTTCGGCATTCAATGTGGATTCGTTAACTTCCAGATTTAGTGATGTGTTGGACGAAGGCCTGGGTCGGTTCACGGGTGGTGCAGTGACGTTGCGCGTGCGGGAGGGCGCGCAGCCGGTGTTCCGACGCGCGCGACCTCTCGCCTATGCGCTGCGCGAGCCGGTGGAGCGCGCGCTTGATCAGCTGCAGCGCGACGGCGTCATCACGCCGGTCGAGACTTCGGACTGGGCTACACCGATCGTACCCGTGATTAAAAAGGACGGATCTATACGGATCTGTGGTGACTATAAAATCACTTTAAATAAATGCCTTGAAGTAGACCGTTTTCCTTTACCCAAAGTGGAGGACTTGTTGACTAAATTACATGGGGGTGAAAAGTTTTCAAAAATCGATTTATCACAGGCCTATGCACAATTTGAGCTTGACGAACCCTCTAAATTATTTACTGTGATTAATACACACAAAGGTCTTTTTAAATATAACAGATTAATCTATGGTCTTTCATCGAGTCCTGGTATTTTTCAAAGGAAGTTAGAACAAATGTTTGCGGACATGCCGAGGGTCGGGGTGTTCTTGGATGACCTGATTTTGACGGGAAGGGATGATAAGTCACATAAGACACTGTACAAAGTTTTGGAGCGATTAAAGCATTTCGGTTTAAAAGTAAAAAAAGAGAAATGCACTTTCTTTGCAGAATCGGTAACTTATTTAGGTTACGTAATTAGTAAAGAGGGTGTTCATACTTGTCCACAAAAGTTGAGGGCGATTCATAAAGCGCCCGTGCCGAAAAATATTTCTGAGTTAAGATCATTTTTAGGTTTAGTAATGTACTATGCTAAATTCGTAAAAAATATCAGCATGTTGCTATCGCCTTTGTATAAGTTATTACAGAAGGATTCTAAATTTATTTGGACAGAGCAGTGTACAGAAGCTTTTACGAAGGTGAAGCAATTATTAGTTTCGAGTGAGGTATTAGCTCATTATGATCCGGAGCTACCGATCATCTTGACGACGGATGCGAGCGCGAGCGGGGTAGGAGCCATCATATCTCACAAGATGCGCGACGGCCGCAAGCGACCTATCGCATTTGCATCACGCACGCTCAGTTAAGCAGAAACTAACTATTCGCAAATACAAAGAGAAGCGTTAGCTATCGTATATGGCGTTAAAAAATTTCATCAATATTTGTACGGCCGAAATTTTTTGTTAAAGACAGACCACAAACCCTTAGTTAGTATTTTTGGAGAAAAGGCAGGTATACCTACGATGGCGGCCAGCAGATTACAAAGGTGGGCGGTTATTTTATCGGGGTATCAATTTGATATTGAGTATGTACCGACATTAAAAAAATAGCGCGGATGCATTATCTAGGTTACCCGTCGATAGCTGTAGTATGGAGAAAGAAGTTAAAACTTATGTTAATTTTGTTCAAGATTTTTTACCTGTAACAAGAGACTTAGTTAATGAAAAAGTTAAAAAGGATAAAACTTTAACGGGCATTTATATGTTTTTGCGTTCAGGGTGGCCAAATAAGTGTCCATCGCCGGACATAGAACCGTACTTTTTGAGGCGAAATGATTTATATTTAGACTCGGGATGTATTATGTGGGGATATCGAATGGTGATACCGTCTGAGTTACGCGACTGTATTTTGAAAGAATTGCATACGGGACACATGGGTGTAGTAAAAATGAAAAGCATAGCTCGTAGTTACGTTTGGTGGCCGGGAATCGACGCGGATATCGAGCGAACTTGTCGAGAATGCGTAGTGTGCGCGCTGGACGCTCCGGCTCCGCCACACGCGCCGCCGAAACCATGGGTTTATCACGCGGAACCCTGGAGTAGACTACACATGGACTTTTTGGGCCCTTTTAACGGTTTTATATTTTTTGTAATAGTGGATTCAACAACAAAATGGATTGAAGCATATAAGATGACTCGTTCGTCGGCCGGGGATGTAATTAAAGTTTTAAGGGAAATTTTTTCTAGGTTTGGTCTTCCGAAAGAGATTGTTTCCGACAACGGACCGCCCTTTACTAGTAAAGAGTTAGGTTATTTTATGAAAAATAATGGAATAAGTCATACTTTCGCTCCGGCGTACCACCCTTCTTCAAACGGTGCGGCCGAAAACGCAGTTAAGCTCTGCAAAAGAGCTTTAAAAAAAGCTTTACACGAGAAAATCGATTTGGATGCAGCACTCCAGTCTTATCTTTTTGCATATCGTAACACTGTTCATAGTTCGACTGGTCAATCACCAGCCATGTTGTTACAACATAGGAATTTACGTTCTAGGTTGGATCTTATCTGTACTGGAAACAGTAATGCTGTAGCTAGCGTACAAGAAGCGCAGGAAAATCAGGTTCGAAATGCTGGGGGTGTCTCGCGTAGCTTTGAGGTAGGTGAGGAGGTATGGATTAGGGAATTTGGCACGGGTAATGATAAGTGGGCTAAGGGTAAAATTGAGAGAATATTAGGCTCCCGTAATTATACAGTATCCCGGGAGAACGGTCAACTTATTAAGAGGCATATAGACCAAATAAGAAAAAGATCACCAATTTCAATTCTTTCGTGTCCCAGTTCGGAGTCAGCTGAAAGTAGCGAAGGCACAGGCATGGTAGTAGTTTCACCGGCCACTGCACCACCAGTGAACGTTCCTGAGAGGTCTATTCGGGTCCGTAGACCCGTCGAAAGATTCGGCAACCCCGTAACTTTTTAAATGTAATTAGTGTGTTAATTTGTTGTTGGCATTTTCATATTATTGGATAGATGTATATTTACATTTAAGTAATAAATAAGTGGTAGGGTGTAATGTATGTGTTAGATATTATTTTCAATCTTATCACAATAGATTAAGGATGTGTTTAGTGGACTATAAGTCGACATTATAAATATTGTAAGTCGAGGGTATCTGAACATACTTTCTTATAACTTCATGTACGGTACTTACTTTCTTCTCACACAAAACCATTGTTCGATACAGACGTATTTCATTGTGCTCCGCAATTCACAAGGGCATCGCAGGCCAAGACTCAGAAGGCTGTCCAAGCCACGTGGGAGACCACCATAGGTCGTGGGCTGACAGGGATTGCGCAGACATCCCTCTGCTTGCGCAATCTGCCGGGTTGAGCTCGGAAGGTACGTGTCGCCAGGTACATTCTGGTGAGCCTGAGCTGATTTTGGCTACCCTGTTGGCTTCAAAGGGTTGAAGACGGTGAGGCGGTGTATTGAGCCAGGCCAGGACTATCGTACTGTCTGACCAACATATATATTGTTGTATACTGATATGGACCGATAGCTGAACCGACACACGGATCATGAGCTGGGAGAGTAGGGTGGCGGCCGACAACTCCAACTTGGGGATTGTAAGGCGATTCTTGGTTGGTGCGACTCGCGACTTGGCGACAATCAAGTGTACTAAAGTATCTCCGGAGGCATTGAGCTCATGGAGATAAACAACGGCGGCAAACCCGGCCTCAGAGGCATCTGCAAACCCGTGAAGCGAGTATGCAGCTGAGCCTTTGTTTGCACAAACGTGCCGAGGGAAGCGAATGCTAGACAACAGCGGCAGATCCTCTGAGATGTGGTGCCACTCCGTTTGCACTTCAGAGGGAGTGGGCTCATCCCATTCCAGCTTCAGTAGCCACAATTGCTGAAGCAGCAGCTTTGCGCGGAAGATAACGGGAGAAACCCAGCCGTTTGGGTCATAAAGTGAGGCTACGGTACTTAAAATAGACCGCTTTGTGACATGTGTGATGGGGGGCAGAGAGATGCGGTAGGTGAACTCGTCTGACTGGGGGCTCCACTGTATACCCAAGACCTTAATGGACGTGGACTCTGGGTTCATGTCGAAGTCCTTGGGCATGTCGCATTGGTTGTCGGGAAATCTCTCGAGCAGCTCAGGCGAGTTAGATGTCCACTTACTGAGCTGAAAGCCGCCCAGGTCTAGCAGACTTATCAACTCGTCCTGAAGTGCTTGGGCGGATTCAACCGTGTCATGACCACACAAGATGGCATCAACGAAGATAGACTTGCGAAGAACCTGAGCGGCTCCAGGGTAGCGATGGCCTTCATCATCAGCCAGCTGGAGCAGAGTGCGGATTGCATGATATGGGCTTGATCTTAAGCCGTACGTGACTGTATTGAGGGCGTAGGTGAGCAGAGGGTGATCTGGTGAGGACCGCCATAGTATCAGCTGATACCGTCTCTGGTCTGGGGCAACCAGCACATTTCTGAACATCCTCTGGATGTCAGTGCTGAAAACGACTGGATGCGTTCTGAAGGACATGATGATGTCCACAATGTCCTGTTGAAGGGCGGGGCCTGTGTGTAGGCATTCATTTATGCTGACACCATTGGAGCTTTTGCAGCTACCATCAAAAACAATGCGCAGCTTGTCCGACCCTGACTTAAATACGCCATGGTGAGGGATGTAGAAGTGAGGTTTATGGGCGAATGTATTTGGGTGACAGGGAGCCATGTGCCCTAAGTCGATGTATTCGGCCATAAAGTCGACGTATTTAGAACGCAGAGACGGGTTCGCCATTAGCTTCTTCTCAATATTGAGGAATCTGCGTAATGCGATAGGGTGAGTTTTACCTAGTTGAGGGGCGTCCTTTAGAAAGGGCAGAGCGACCGTATATCTGCCTGAGGGATCGCGTGTAGTGGTAGAGCGGAAGATTTCCTCGCATTGTTCCTCCAGGGGATCATTATGAGTGTGAGATTGAGGGAGGGGCTCCTCAGACTCCCAGAACCTTTCCAGACTCTGACGTATGTCCTGGGCTGATTCAGCTGAGTCTGGTTGTGAGCTGACGACGTGAGCTGAGTTAACCTGCTGCGCCGGCTGCGCATACAAGTCCTCAATGGGTCCTATCAACGCGAAGTCGAAAATCGTGCCGAAGGCTATGGGCTTGCCCGGGCCCAACGAGACCTTAGTCCCGTCCAACACCTGGCCAAGAACGTCCGACCCCAATAAGAGGTCGATCGGGGCTGGTGTGTGGTAAAGCTGGTCAGCCAATGGCACGGGTGGCTGGCCTAGTACGTGGGAAATGTTTGGTACCTTCTCTAAGGGAAGGTAGCCAGTGACGTTTTTTAAAATGTGAGCTGTGGCAGTAATTGTAGGAGTATCATTGTGAGTGGGTCGGCATACTATTGTTATTGCCGCCTTTGACTCATGTTTGTGCTGATTCCCAACTCCTGTAATTTTTAAAGAAGTGGGTTTTGATGGCAGGTTCAAAAGTCGTGCCATGCGTGACGTTATTAACGTCAGCATACTGCCACAGTCCAATAAAGCTCTGGCTGTGTGAAGATGGCCATGTACGTCCGCGACTCTTAGTGAGACGGTTGGCAACAAAATGGGTGTGCCAGTGGGCACAGAAGGTGAGTGAGCTGATTGAGTATCAGCTGAAATTGTATGAGCTGAGTATGTATCAGCTGTGTGGGCATGGGTTGACTGGGCATGGGCTAAATCTACCTCTTCGCTAGGGTGCTCTGTGATAGTAGGGAGTCATAATTGCTGGCGGCGTTCGCGGGGCCTACCTGGCGAACCGGACCTGGGCGGGCTGGCTCTGTGAGCAGAGCTGGGTTGCGCCTGTTTGGCATGTGCGGGTTCGTGCCGCCTGCTGTTTCTGGGACGCTCCCTCGAGTGCTCTGTCAGCTGTGGTGGGGGCACATGTACAGACGACGAATGAGCTGAGTGCGTTGGGCCGTCTGGTCGATGGAGGGACGTGTGGTGGTTCGTACTCCCACAGTTCTTGCATGCCCCCCTTGACCTGCACTCGCTCTCGTAGTGACGGCCGAGACAACGCTGGCAGCGCTCGCGTGCCTGTACAAAGTCCCAACGGCCCTGTGTTGGCTGGGCATTGTACCATCTGTACGTCATGAGCGTATGTCCCCTAGTGGCACAATAGGGACAGTAGGGCGTCGAGCGTGAGGAAGAGGACGAGGACGATGATGAGGAGCAGCTTTGCTGGTAGGCCGAGTAGACGGGGAAGGGCTGACTGCGAGCCGGGGAGGTGGATGGGCGCTGACGCATTTGCTGAGCTGGGTGGAGCGGTTGGTGAGTAGGCTGATCATAGGCGCGGTGAGGCGATGGAGCTGAGGAGCGGCCACGGTAATGGTCGGGTTGTTGCTGAGCCATCTGAGCATAAGTGCGATGGGGCAACTGTGGAGGCGCGCGGCTACGAGAAGGGCCGGGCAGGGCGTGAATGGGCTGCGGCTGGGCTATGTTGGAGAACTCTGTCTCCACACAGCGCGCGTGCTCCTCGAGGTAGGAGATGAGGTCACTCAACGTGGGCAGGGAGCTGCTAGACCCGTGTCTGCGTTCAAACAACGTGCGGAGCTCACCCTTAAGCTTTCGCACCACTATCGACACAAACACGTAGTCGTCTCCTATGGGCAGATCCAAATTACTAAGGGCACACTGGGCGGACACCAGCGGAGTGAGGAAAAGCGTGCGTATGTTTGAGCGCGTGTGGATGCTCGGCAGCCCTAGGATTATGTCGACGAAACTATCGATGAGAACCCGGCGGTTCTCGTACCGCTTGGTGAGGATGTCCATGGCCACGGCAAAATTTTCATTGGTGACCTTTAAGTGGGACACCATACTTAATGCCTCACCGCTGAGACTTGAGAACAGGTAGTGGAGCTTGACTGCGTCCGACAGGGTCGCCATGTCGTCAGTCAAACTCCTAAACAGCGCAATGAAGGAAGGCCAGTCCTCCACTTTTGAGCTGAACCTGGGCAGCGCTATCTTGGGGAGGACGGCTGTGGGCGTATTGACGCCGAAACTGGGCTGAGCGCTATGGGTTGGGGACGACGTGGAAGAGGGTGAGATTTCCTCCCTCGCCACAAATATCCCCAGGTATGCTCCGGAGGCTTTTGTGTGGTTCTCAGTGTATGTCCTTTCAACCCCCTCGTCTAAGTTCTCTTCGTCGAGAATGTTGTAGTACACTGAGTCCAGCTTCTCCTTTATGCCCTGTATCTGTGCGAAACGCACGTTAAATTCCGTTATGGAATGTTTGGTGTCGCCAGCAATGATCAGTGATCCCACCTCTAGGAGCTGGTGTAAAGCTTTGGCGGCCTCCCTAAATATCGCGGCTTGTGACTTGGTCGGCATCGCGATGAATAAAAGGAGACAAAAAAAATAATAAAAAATAAAAAAATTAAACAAATTTAAAGGCAGTAAAAAGAACAACACCCTGTATATATTCTATAGTTGGGCTGGAGGTATTTGTTTACTAAGGTAAGGGCAAATGGGCTAAAATTAACGCAACAATAAAGAAAGCAAAACTAAGTTGGGGCGCCTTGTATATGGCCTACGGGTGGGCAAACGCGTGTATGTGTATGTCTGTGTATATTGAACGCGCGTACGCAATATTAGCCGACCGCAAAACAAACAGCAAACAAAACAACAAAGGAAATCACGTCATCCGTAGCCCACTATTGGGCAAGGCGCTCACAGTCGGACAGATCTTTAGCGGAACCTAGCGCGAAGAATGAGTCGGTCGCAGAAAAAATAAGTAAACAAAATAAACAAATAAACATATAATAAAAACTTAATTAAAAAAAATTGGGACAATTGTGTCCCACAAGTGGGCAAACGTGTGTAGAAGCGAAGGCGACGCACGCAAATAGCCGTAAGCGATATAAAAAAAAAACTGATGAAGCTAAATGAAACACACTAAGCTCATGTGGTGAGCACGCACGAGATTTGAGCCGATTTAACACGACAAGAACATAAAAAATTCATTAAAAAATAAAACGGGAAAAACAACAATATCGTCGTCTAGACGCGGGTGTGTTATACGTAACTAAAATTATATGTGCAACCGATAAACGTAACGCAATAATTTAACTAAACTTAATTAAACTTAATGTATCATTAGACAACGATCGTATAGTTAGGTACAAGTATTACACTAGCTCGCTCAAATCACAAAAACATTGTATGACACCATAGATCTGTGATCCTGGTTCAGAATACCGGATGCATACACGAAAGCAACATAAAAACAACATGCAGAAATAATTGCGTCAAGATAATTCGGATGTTGTGTGGTCGCAATCCTACCACAAACAAATTATACCTACCTCACCAAATTTTTATTGGGGCAGGGTAAAGTTATGTGAACAAATGAATTCCGAAATGATGGCACAAATTAGATTATGGGCGGAAACGATTATTTTTTAGTGGACTGTAATTAAAGGAGCTGATGGAACGTGAGACCAAGTTATGGTGAGATGGTAAAAGAATACTTGTTACGGGAAGGTCGCCGGCATTAATATTACCGGTTCGAAGATGACCAGAATGTTACGGCGAAAGGCGTTCGCAGTAACAGCGGCGAAATAAGGGTTAGGCAGGAGATATAAGGGAATAAAGTACTTACAGGGATGATGAGTCACAGGAACCGGGGGGCGAGCTGACCACGGGCGGCGAGGTAGGTTGGTTTCCTGGCGCACAGTCACTACACTACACAATAGGCATTTAGGCGGTCTCTTCACATTAGGTTCAGGAGTCACTATAATAAGGGCAGATACCAGCGCGCGTATTTTGTGGGCGTCTCGCGTTAGCTAGCAGACAGACTAGTCGGCGCGGTATGTCTCACGAAGCCAGCGGCTGCGGGTCGCGCAGCGGTGGCGCCGCGGCAGATAGGCGGACGCGGTCGTCAACAACCGCCTTACCGATGGCGGTATAGTTTGAATGGCCGTCCCGGCTTTGGCGGGAACAGGCAGGAAATATTAAGTTAATCATGATTCGTGTTGCGGCGAAAGATGTTCGCCGTAACAGCGGCGAAACAAGGGTTAGGCAGGAGATAAGGGAATTTCTGGGGCTTACCTGGTTCGGGCTGGAGCTGGTTGGAGCTGAAGGCAGGCGCGGGGGCGCGGGCTTGAAGGCAGCAACACACAACACAATTCACTCCACTAGGCACTGATCGGAGGCGTTTTAAGGGTAATTGGGCTGGTAAACACAGCGCTCTCAAGTCACAAACACTGAACACGTGGTTGTTCACGGGCTGAGTTCTTGCGCGGGCGCGCGCGTGGATTCACCTGGAAGGCTCGAAGCACACTACTCTTGCCCAGTGCCGGCCGCGCGGGCGAACACTTCGTCGAGTATAATTGTCAACTCGCTGTGATTGGCCGATCATTCGTTGCCCAGTCGTTGCACCAATATGCACCTTAATTGACCGGCGCAGAGACGGTTATCCGTCGCGCTGTGGCGCGAACAATTCGTTATGGTATGGTTGGGTCTGCTTTAAATTATTTGTGATTCCATCATAGATATTTTGAGTAAAACTGTTTTGGAATAATTAATTATTAATATCTGCGCTGGGTATTTTAGATTTTCATCAAAAGACTTAAATTAGGTGACTACTACTATTTAAAATACAATACTACCCTCTTGTTTTTGCTAAGAAATGTTATAATCCCCTATCGATTGCAGTTTAGTTGTAAAGTCTACGTCAAGGTAATTTGAGGTCAAAATTAAGTGTATGTTCAATTCAGTGTGGTTTCTAAAAGGGTAACGAAATTTTTGTCCGTTTCGCGCTAGGACGCCCCGTTTCCGAGATATCTAGCATTTTCTTGGTAGAAGGAGGAAACTCATACAAGTTTTGTTTTGTGTTCGAGCGCCAGATAATGGAGCAAGACGGGAACGACGAAGGACGCCGCTGGCGCCGTCGCGTCGTCGGGATCTGGCGAGGGCTGCCGATTGCGGACATCGCGGGTGTATGGCTGTGACGGCGACGACGACGGGGACAGCTGGAGTCGAGCCTTCTGCGTAGCGTGGTGCAGCACAGCGGGAATCGGCGCTACGAACGGTTAGAACGCAAGCGAGATAGCTGGGCGGTTGGAGAAGAAGTTGTGAATTGGTAAAGTAGGTAGATTGCTATATTTGGAAAGTAATTAATTATAAGTTATTATAGCCGGCCGGAAGAGTACAAACTTTGTTTAATAGAGAAGCGTTTTATGCTTTGTTTAATAGATGTATAGCATTTCCAAGATCTAGAATCTTCAGAACGATACTTTGTTGGGTTGCAGAGTTACTTTGATTGGCTACAGAGCTATATCGTATTATTAAAATATGTAAATTGGTCTAGGTCATGTATGTACCCAGGTGGGCACTATTGGATCTTTATAGACATAAATTAGCTTCCATTAAATATATAGATTTCGATGAATAGTTAGATAATGCGACCGTGACAGACCGAAGTCCGGGCGGGCAGAGCTTGTATAGGTGTGGGTATTCGGGCAATGTTCTACGTTACTACTCCACGCCTACCTACTAAGCTGGACAGCTGGAGTAAGCAAAGAGGTGACCACGAGAATAAATAAATTACATAGATTCAAGAATATTATCCCCAAAGGATAAAATTAGGCAGTGAGGACCGCAGAAGCAGTCCACTGCCATAGTTCACATTTCACCAAATTACAACTGCAATGTGCTCAGCGTGACAGATGGTAGACCCATCGCCGCTCTATGCTGTTTGGTGGATGCGTAGTCTTTAGTCCGTTAATCGCCTTTAACGATAGTCAAGGGGAGAGAGGGTAGTAGTATTCTTTTAGTGAGCCGCTACACGACCCGAAATAAATAAAAACTTAAAATAGTTAAGTACTAGGTAGGTATCAGCTTTATTTGCAGACAGTAATAGCACAGTATTAGGAGCTAAGGCTGTGGTAATAGTTATAATAAGTGGAGATATATTTCGCGTCTATAGATTGTTATAGATTAATATAAACATTCAAATCATACTCTATGCATTCAACAAAACAGTTGATAATGTCGTGCCGTGGCTTGCGAGGATGAGCGGGAGCGACTTCGATTGGTGAGGGGACGTAATGCTGAATACTATTTATTATATTATACTGTGGCTCAGCTGTTGTAATACCGGAAACGGCGGAGGCTCAGTTGTTGGCGGCCTCTGGGAGTCTTCATGACAGGTAAGGGGATGGATAAACATGTGATAGTAACAAGGGCTTTATGATTTTAACAATGACGGTAGAAGACCTAACCAGACAGCGGCAATTCATTTTGATTAGTTTTGCTATACATAATGGTGAAGGGCGCGGGCCTTCCATAATACTGTCTCACATGTGATAGATTTGGTCATCAATCCAACTATTGTGATGTGAGGCCTGGAAGTGAAAATAGGATTAAAGTCGATTTTGTAAATAATATTTGATTGCTTAAAAATAGTGATAGGACGGGTTTGCATTAAAGATCCCAATGGGCCGACGTGCTGCTGCGAGAGGGAGATTTCTGCAGACCTCACTAGATAAGACAAATAAAACTTAAACGTTGTCATTACAAACATATTTAGATGAATAAATAATAAAGGGTCTGGGTTTGTCGCGGTATTAGAGTCATGCCTGGTTTAAATGTGTTCTTAGTGCAAGGCCAAGACATTCTATAATACATGATACTTCAGGGTTTAATAAGATAATCCACAGTTAATAAACGTGAGATGCTAATTTTCCATTCGTTCGTACAATCATCATTCAGTTTACCGTTTCGTTTTACTCACAGGTTTTACTAGATGTTCATACTTCTTTTTAGTTAAATTATTTAGTGTACTAGTCATACAACAGGTTAAGAGTGAATCACAAGTTAAAATATGTCACAATTTGTCTTTTGGTTGTATTTCAACCTAATTGATGTGAGACTTGTGATGTAACTTTCATTTTAGACTAGAGTTATATCGTTGAAAGCACTATCTAGATTCTAGCTAGCGTGAGTGGGGCTGCGTTGCAGTCATTGTGCGCACGTAAATCAATACTGTTTAAACATTTTGGCAGAATTATGAAAATACCTCCGAAAATACTTATAAGTGTTCTTAGTTTATTTTACTGCATTAGGTTGAAAGCGCTATGCGCTAAGGTATAATGTGTTCATGTAAAAACAATGAAACACAAAAAAATATATACTGTAAGTAATAGAAATAGTATGTAATCCTGTTGAAAATGGTTGTGCAGCAATGTAAATGGTTTTTAATATTTGACGGTGATTTAAATAGTTAATAGTTAAAGTCGAGGTCGAATTCATTTATTGCAAATTGTTTCGTAACAAATTAATATCACGTCAAAATGTTTTTCGGTTCAAACAATTTCTTTTTATTTTAGTATTTACAAAACTTGGTTTTTGCAAAGCCTAAAGATTTGGTTTGTCTGCAAGTGCAGTTCCAATTAATAGCAACTAGTCTGATTTTGATATTTATCACAATGATGTAGGTAAACATAAATAAAATCGTCCACTAAAGAACGCGTGGGTTTATCTGCAGCACCGTAGATGGTTCATGCAATCATGCATGACTTCAGACTCAAACTTAGTTTTGTAATAACGTTTTCATTATTCCTGGGCTTAAAGTTGGAAATCTTTAGATCATGAATATTGTCTTTAAAAGTGGTTTGGAAATTAAATTGTACTTACTATCGTTTGGAAGTGTTAGCGCTCGTATAGAAATTGATAATGTAGAAGCTGATATTATATTCCTGGTGGTTGGGGACTAATTCCTAGAAGTACCGTTCACATTTGACAGTCGTTAACTAAATAGAAACACGTGATGGTGCCTAAAAGCTCTGCTCTGTTCTTTTGGGAAATAAGGGGAAGAGTAGTTACCTATACAACTTCTTTATTCCCACATAGGACCGTACCTGGTAGTCACAGTTTTTAAAATGACCGTATGTAGGTTTGGTTCGATAATCGGTCTCACAGATCACAGGCACTAAAAACACTCAAGACAGTGGCAGTTGTTGATCGAATTTTACACATGGGTCACATGATAAATAATAACAATGAAACGCTAGAGATAGTATAATTAGACAACTGAAGTACTTATTTTATGATTTTTTTTTGTCCTATTTTAAATAATTATGTTGGTTTAAATCTTCGATCAACAAAGGTTTAAATAGATTACGAAAGTTTAAAAGTGTACATGTGTCCGTACGTTCTTGCACAGTGGATGTTTAATAAAATAGAAATCATTAGAATATTTATTGTTGAATTCAATGAGAATCTTGGTTGGGATACATTATTGAACGCTAAAAAGAAAAAATACGATAATGATACGATTAACTTAAAGGAGCTTATATGATTTATGTAACGTAAAATGTAAAGTTAATGGATGAATTTCCTTATTGCTTAATATTTATTTATGAATTAATTACTAATTTGAAGATAATGAACAAACTGTTTGTCAATTGTACGGAGAATCCCTGGTAGAAGTGGATGACTTAGCAGAGATTATTATAATTTACAATGGGAGAAGTATGGGAGAAATGTATGGGTTCACATAAGGGACTGTTTTTCTTATCGGTGTGGATTCATTTCTTATTTGGTTGGATTAATAATCCTGTAAGAACGTAGGATGGGTTTTTACAAGATTCTTTGGTTTCTTAAATTTTAATGTTATTTTTTATCTTTACAATATACCTTATAAGTTCTTATTCATTTTAATTTGGCAATCTGTGATTTGTGTACAGAGAACGTAGGATTACAAGATTCATTGGTGGCTTAAATTTTAATTGTTATTGTTTAGCTTTATAATATCCCTTATAAGTTCCTCTTCATTTAATTTGACACTCGGTGATTTGTGTACAGTTTAGGTAATGGGCATGGATCGGAGTGGGTGGAGTTTTCTGGTATAGGCATTCAAACGATATTTAGCAAATGTATAGATAAGCTTATGAAATTAAACTTTAAGAGAGATTAATTTTTCGTATTCATTTGTTAGTCTTAATAATGGATTAGTCATGTAAAACACTATTAATGCAGTTATATATTATTATCTGAAAGTGCTATTTACAAGTTAAACACACTATTGAAATTTAAAAAGTGAATATAAAATTGATACCTTGAATTAGTTACTTAACCCACTTGTTACTGAAACTATTTTTTGTCTCGTATTTCCATAATTTTTGGATATTGTAACCTTGATGTATATAGTAACAACGAAAAAATAATAAAAAAAAACATAGTTTTCTGGAAAGCTCGGAAAATGTGGATCGTTATAACGATCAGTAGTAGTAGGCGGGTAGGTCAACGCTCATACAAGAACCAGTTTACCGTTTAGCGATAATATTCTATTTGAATGAAATAAAACAAACATGTTTTTATGAAAAAAGGCTTTATTTTGTTTTCAAAATCTTTTTATTTACAAATTAGTTTACTTATGTAGGAGTGGTAGGTTATAAAACATATTTTTGGGTGTAAATTAATATTACACTTTTGACAAGTGAAGTTGGTATTTTTTTTGCATATCCAACATCTGAGCTGGATGTCCTTGTATTCTACGATATGATCGATTTTACCATAGCTAGAAGTTTCCTTATAATCGTGGAGATGGACAAGGGCCGCGTTTATCTTTTTTATATGTTTCTAGTACACCCCTGGCTACTGTTCTCCGAAAGTAAGGTGATTGTACTCTCCACCATCACTGTTGTACAGTTGCCAGGCATTGTGTGTAGCCATGTCCAGACAGTGAGATAATAAAGAAAAATAGCATTTCTTGCCACCAATGTAAATCTATCCCTTGACATGGCATTGTATACAATACTGAAATCTGTGTCCGATGATTTCTCCCAGTACATTTTTCTTCGAGGAACTACGATGTAGCCGCTGTACAGAAGTATGCCGAGGCAACATTTCATCTCACTCAATGTCACATTGTCAACTTTATTTCTTTTGAATGGCGTAAATATTTGTGTACTTGACCAACAATTCGATAACGCCATCATCAAACATACACTCGAAATATAAAGGTGACTGAAGGTGTTTTCGTCCATGGTTTTCTTGCCATTGTAGTTGGTCGCGCGGGTTATGGCGATTTCACCAAGTATATGACTGAGTATTTGATACAGTTGGGTTGGCTCAATATAAGGAACGACTAAAAGCGTGATGCTAATTACTTGATCTGCACTAGATGTCGATGGTTCAGGTTCAGCTTCTTCAATTGGAGGTTCCTCTGTGGCCCGACGCCTTTTGGCTAAAGAAGACAGAGGTTCGTCGTCTTCATCACTGTCAGCGGACCCGTAATCAATTTGTGCAGGTGCTTTTAGCTGAGAACCTAGAAAAATGTAAGTTGATATATAAGAACAACTCAGCGCATGAGAAAAACATTTACGATCATAATAAAAGTTCTATAACATACTTGGGAGATTGTTCAAAGTAACATACTCTTCATCACCCGAATCTTCGTCTGTGGCAGCATTTGCCTTTTCTGGTGGTAAAATAGTCAAATTTCTTGGAAATAGGGCATCGTCATCTTATTGCTCTAGTTCATCGATGATTTAATTGAGCGACAACATCTTAGTAAGTCTTGGCCTGAAAGTTACAAATAACACCCCCATATTACTACCGATCGTTATAAAGATCATAAAATCTATCATCATTTTTTATACTAAAATATTGTACAAAAACCAAATTTTATTTCATGAATGTGTAAGACAGGTTGTAAATTTTTAAAAAACATCAATGAAAATAATTGCAATCACAAACAATTTTATAAAAACTTACCGATTTTAACACATTGTGGAAGTTAAATCCGCCAATACAACTTAAAACACAAATTTACTTAGAAATTATAAACAAATAATATTTACGTAAGCGCAAAAACAATGTCGAACGATCACCACGACGATTAATATACAACAAGCAGTAAAAGTCCACTTGTAATATGTTTCAATTGGGGGTACTTTTAATAGATTTTTTTGATCTTTATAACGATCGGTCGCTGTAAATGGGTTAAAGTTATTCAATAACAAAAGTTATTATGTAAGTACTTAAGGTTAAGAAATCACTTGGTTCATATTATTTTATGACATTTAAAATAAATAACAATGTTTGTCTGGAGATATCCATATTAGGTGGTCGTTGCAAAAGTGCAGAAAGGGGTCCTGCCTATTATTCCGATCTATGGTAACAATATACAATGCCTACATCCAACAAATTACTTGTTACGTATGAAAGAATTCAATTTATTGTATTTTATTTTATTTGCTTAGGTACTGTTGATATACGTTTTCTCTTTGCTAGGTAAATTGCTCGCTGAAAACAAGTCTGTAATTAGTAAGGTTTACTATGACCAAATGTATGTTTGTCAAGTGATTGTTAGTAAAATGAAACATTTGCGGAGCATGTTGTTATTAAAACTGAACATAAGTACTTATTATATGAAACGATGGTTGTAAAGAAAAGGTTATCAGTGATCCTGTTTTATAACTAAGATAATTGGTTGGGTGGGTAAAGTCAGTGTTTTTCTAGCCGCAAAAATCGGATGGGTTTGCGGCTAGAAGAATGTAATAACCTGTTAGAATTTGGATGGGTTTACAGGATTATTAGTCGGTGTTTTCCTAGCCGCAACAATTGGATGGGTTTGCGGCTAGGAGAATTTAATAATCCTGTGGGAACTAGATGGGTTTATAATGAAATAAAATAGTTTATTTGCTTTCAAACGCAGGATTTTTGGTAACTTTTAATTTGTTTTTGAATCATGTAAGAGTTGGATAGGCAAGAATTGGATGGTTTTCGGCTGGGAGAATTTAATAATCCTGTGGGAGTTCGATGGGTTTACTGGATTTTTGGTAGCTTTTAATTTGTTTTTGAATCAACTAAGAGTGAGATAGGTATGCAGGATATTAGTAGCTTGTATTTTTTAAGTAATTTGTTTTATGTATAAGTTTTTAATGTATTGGTTGCTAATGTACTTACTTACTCGCCGAGTGTAAGGTCTGGTTAATGTCTTAAATATTAGCGTGCCTTCCTGGTACCGTGTATGAGGACGTGATGAGGACATGCACGAGGTCAGGATGGACGAGTGTAAGGTTCATTTAAAATTATTTGCATAATTCAATTTTAGTCTATTCTTAAATCTATAGAACGATTGACAATCTATGATTTGACATATGTCATGTGTCGGGGACTCGGGAGGGAGAAGTAGGACGGCAGTCAGTGACTCGGTGAGTGACAGTGAGGCTTTCTGGCTTTGGCGCTTGTACTGTGCGGACGGTTAAACGGTGTTCATACTTTATACTATGTGTGACTAAATGTAAAATATTGGTTGTTAAAGAAGAATAAAGAATATCTATCCTGGTCAGCAGCGTTTTACTACACACGTAACATCGCTTAACTTGATTTCTCAGCAAGTTATACAAAAAGTCTTTCCTTTTCCATGTGTGCCATCTTTGTATACCATGTACTTACATATAAAGTTTATGAATTTTGAATTATGAATTATGGAAAACAAAAAATAACAAATAGGTTCCTAAGCAACAAACAAAGTGAATACTTTTAGGTACCTACAAGCTAGCTAGCTAATATCTAGCATTAAAGTCCATAATGCAAATAGTAAAATAAAAACAAATTTACGACATAGGTATTTTATTTACAGTTGAAGTACAAATTCATATTTATGCAAACATATAAATTCTTATATAAATATAAATCGGTTACTCTCGACGACGATGACGAGATGGTATGCATTCGTAGAAAAATGAAATACTAAATGTATCTACTTATCTCTAACTATAATACAATACTCTTTTGTTCGTTTCTGCGAATGCGGACCTCCCCGCGCCGCCGGTGATGTTATTGCACTACATTAATCATAATATTTACAACATGTCAATTTTCGTAAGAACAGACACCCGCCATCGCCACTACTCTAATTAGGTCTTAATAAATTACAACGTGCATCGAGACATTATCTACAAACATACAAACTTACAGATAAATGATTTGCTTTGTTTGTGTGAATTCAGTGAACGGCACTGTTCTATCCGCTGCTGCGATGTGATTCCATGCTCGCACACCGTCATGGCATATTAAACATTACGTACATACGTATACGTAGGTAAAGGCAACAACTGTCTTATTTCTGATTCTATAGGTAACAAATTATTTTCTTTTTTAATTTATTTACAAATTTTCAGAAGTAAGATTTAAATTATCCTAATGTTTCTCACTGTTTCATACAGTCCATCTGACCTCACGAAGCCATCTTTTTCAGTCACAGGCTTCATACAACATGTATTTTTGCAAAAAAATAATAATTACAGACTAACTGACTTAACACTAATTTGGCTAGAATGTGCGATGAAAAGTACACATTCTTTTTGTAATTGGACTTAATTTGTTCAAGGAAATAAAAGTTAAAAATTGTAAAATCTGACAGTAAGCTGTGGACGTATCTTATTACTGTATTAATACCTAAACATTTACAATATTCTATTTAGGTGTTCTGATTGGTAAATAAATAGTAAAGTGGTATAGAGGATTGCATTGAGTATTGAGGGCGGAATCAATTGTAATCCAGTCTTGTGTTTGTCCGCGGGTCCCTATCAGCATCGCTTCGTTTCGCGCCAGCTGTTCGCACGTGCTTCGTGCGTTCGCGTCGGCGTATGGCCGGCGCGTCGTCGGCGCGGCGGCGGTCACAGTGTCGGCAAGTCGTTGTCGACGTCGAGCCGGCGCCGCACCCACTGCAGGAACGCCTCCTGCCAACACAAACGACGTGTAAGCTCGTGAGCTGATAGCGGTCGGAGTTCAACTAGCGGCAGAGGCGGCGCGGGGAGCACCGAGCATCGTCGCCGTCATGGGCGACCACAGCCCACATAATAGGTAATGCCTCACTGCCATACTCGCCGCGCCACCGTCCAGCAGTGTATAGGTACATTAGGTACTGATTATTTTACAACATTATCGAATACCATAAAAAAAATTGTTGAACATTTAATATCCAAAAATTAAATAACTTTACAACAATGCTAAAAATACCCACCAACCTGCATTGAGGCAGCGTGGTGGGTTATGGCCCAATATCCCCACGTGCTATTGTTCACGTGGGAGGTGCCCAGCAGTGGGACGTTTATAGGCTGATGATAATGATGATGATGCTAAAAATCAAATCTTTCCCCGAGATCACTCTGAATGGAACCAAAAAGTTGGTTTTTATTACTTACCTACTCTAAACGTCTAATTCTACCCATTGTCTTAAAAACTGAACAGACATTAAACCTAATATAACTACTTTACGTTAAATAAACATATTTAGGACAAAATGCCCATCATTTTGTGTTTCGGTACTCTAGCAATGAGATGGTAGAACACGGATTGTTCGTGCAGATGGTGCGGGTTAGTGTCTGGGCGGTTAGTAGGTTAATAGGTAGTTTATTCTACTTACTAAATATAAAACATTTGCAGCTGCAACTGCCACCTTGTCAAGAAATAGTAAAGGAGAGTTGGCGCCAAGCTCAAGGGAAGCTGTAAGTAAGTACACTAAACAGATCTACAAGGCCCGTCGCTGCCAATTCGTGGTTTATTACTTAAGTTTACGAGCAAACTACATGCAAAGAGATAAAAATAATATGAGGGTGAGACCACCATTCGTATACTGAGATCTGTGCAAGTATTGTCTCAAGGAGATACATTAACTAAACAACGCTATTTTGTAAAGATTAGAAACAAGAACCTATGCAAAACATTATAAATAAGATTTGTCGGGAAACCGATACTAAGGCAGTTCACCAAATAGCTGGAAGAGGTTCATATCCCAACGAATGCAGTTAACATTTTTAAATTGAGTTCCATTTTCAAAAGTGATTTAAAACATTTATGAAAATAAAAACGAGTAACATTGCTCGAGTGAAAGATCTGAGAAGCCATTAAACGTGTGAAGAAAAATACAGTGCAATTTGGGGAAGGGGGCTTTCGAAGAGACTTAAGAAAGCGAAGAGTTTTGTAGAGAAGGGCAGATCTGAAAAAAAAACATAGAAAAGAGCGTGGTGTAGGCAGACTGTAGACAGCGAAAAGCAGGTCGTGTCGAGGAGTGACGTAGGAGAAGGCGGTCAGTCGTGGTGGCGCGCCAGCTGCGCGTTGTCGGTGTAGTCGTCGTAGCCGGGCGCATCCAGCTCGTCGTCGCGCGCCTCATACTCCTCCCCCTCCGGCTCCTCTTCCTCGGAGCCCTCCCCCGCGCCCGCGCCCGCCGCCTCCTCGCGCGCCGGCGCCGCCGCCTCCTGCCCACCGCCACACACACACTGTGTTACACCAAAGCACCCAACCACCAAACGAAAAACGGGTGCCCTTTGACTCGCATACAGTATGGCATAACCACCATAACAGATACCGCTTAAAGTATTGTTTCATAATTTATAATCAGCATACTCTATATCTGGGGGCACGGCAGTGCCACCGCCAAGTCGAGAAAAAAAAGTGGCACGACCGTACCATACTTTTCTCGAAGCAGTTCAGGCCATTTTCGACCACTATAACTTCATTGTGAATAAAACTAGAAGCCTGAATTTTCAGTAACCAAACAAGCATTGTATAAACACAGTATATTTTAAATATCATTCAATTTAAACCAGTAGTTTATGAATTATAATTATAACTAGTCAAAGTTTCTTAACTTTGTCACTCACTGACCGAGCGATCATCAAAACTCTAAGGCATTTCTAGCAGACATAGAAGCATCAAATTTAGAATACAATAATAATTAGTGTTTAGTGTATAAATCAAGGAAAAACTAAAATATTATGCAATTTCAAGTTTTCTAAATACACCAACAGCATAAATAACTTTGTGATCCCATATAAATACGTTACATCATAATATGTTACATACATAATAAGTTACATCCTACAGGCCGATAAGCCTAGTAACTGCCGACTCTTTCTAAGGCTTTTGAAAGGATACTGTTGAGCAGAATAGCACCCGTTTGGATTGAGGCAACAACACTCAACAATTAAATAAGTGCGACAAAATTCGTTAGTCACTAGAAACAAAAGAATACTGCTCTGCGGTATTTCTAGATATCCAACAGTCATTTGACAAGGTCTGGCACCATAGCCTATTATGTAAGATAAAGAAGTCATTACCCCACAGTTACTATTTATTGATGGCATCATACCTGTCCGACCGTATGTTCCAAGTCCGAGAGGACGGAGACACGTCAAATATCTACGACATAATGGCCGGAGTTCCTCAGGGGCCAGTCCTTGGACCAGTGTTGTACACTCTATACACTGCTGATCTTTCCGAAGTCCAAGGGGTAACAACAGCTACGTTTGTTAACGATACCGCATTGTTGGCCAGTAACATAGATCCCCCAACAGCCTCTACCATACTGCTAACATGTATGTGCAAGGTAGTCGATTGGCTACAAAAATTCAAAGTCAATATCAAATTATTTATTCAATGTAAACTTTTACAGGCACTTGATGAGCTAAACATCCACTTTAAGAATACTTACTGGCTGATGGCACAAAACTTCAAACTTTCTGACGACAACAAACTACTGATATATAAAATGATCCTTAAACCAATATGGATGTATGGGATTCAATAAGTGGGAAAGCGCCTGCAACACAAGCTTATCATCATCCAGAAGTAGTAAAATTGGTTTGTCACTAACGCAGAACTCCACGAAGCATTGAATATCGCAACAGTGAAGAAGGAAATAAAAATGCCTTAAGCGCCATGATATACCCCTGTAGGCCCTGCCTGGAGAAAGGCGATTCTTAAAGATATAAATATATTATATAGGATTACAAAGTTACATTTGCAGTGAATGAATCAGTGTAATTGTATATGTATACTATAACATAATGGAATATCCGTTGTTGGTATTCAAGAAGTAGAAGGTACCGGAAAGAGAAAATGTAGGACTATCTACAAAAAGATAGGAGATGCCATCAAAAATATACTTGTAAAAAAACCAAGCCTCGCAACTCAGTTCTTCTACCGTAAAAAGTTGTGAGATTCGTGTAATACCAAGTCGGTTGACTTTGTAATCGCACTAAACAATCTAATTTAATATAGTATATGTATTACTTGTGAGATAAATTGTATTTTCATGCGATGGTCAAGTCAACCGACTTGGTATTACATGGATCTCACAACTATTTACGGTAGAAGAACTGAGTTGCGAGGCTTGGTTTTTTTACAAGTATGTTTTTATATCTCTATTTGTGTCTATAGGTTATTCTGTGTCTATAAGCAAATGGTTTCATTGGCATTATTAATTAGCATAGTTCTAATTTTCTTTACATTCATTAATATTTTAGGTTGATTCATACATCATTTATTATTATTATAAAATAAATAATGAAATAAGTAGAATGCTTAAAACAACGATGAGTATTTCGAAAAACTAATCCGACCATAATTAAAACTTTAAATTTGTGCGACCCAAAGTAGACGTACCAACAATAACCGTGCTAACAGATGAGACGCGCAGCTGGCCTCGGATTAGGAATAAACACAGTCACGGTACACTAAACATTACTCAAGTATCATTATTAGCACGATAAGCTAGATCAAACACTACAAGAACACGGTTTTACCGTAATTTAACCGTTTGTGGACAATAAAAAGAAGGTTATAGGTATTTACATTTTGTGAGTGACAATTATCTACGAAAACATGCATAATGTTAGGATCATGAACATATTGTTATGTAACATGGTTAGGATATTGTCAACACTAGAAATTGATAGTTACAAACCAACATCCTTGTGCTATTTAGTTGTGTTGAAATAAAGTCGCTCATTTTCACATGATCACATTTTTTTAAGTGATCGAAGGGTGTTTTGTACATACATACTGCTCACGCCTTACTCCCTATCCCTACATGGGTAGGCAGAAACGATGGATCTCCACTTTGCACGGCCCTGACAGACCTCGACCTCGTTTGCTTCTCTTACATCCATCAACCTTTTCACGCACGATCCTTTTATCCTTTTTGCTTCCTTCTGGGGTGCCCTCTAGCTGTATATCCTTCCGCATTTGAGCTGTAAATCTCTTTCGTTAATCTCCTTTCACTCATTCGCTCTATATGTCCCCTCTCTCCACCTTTGTCACTACCTCGTCTTTTAAACCACATCTATCACTCTATTTTTCACACCACATTTTTTCCTCAACGATTGCATTTCAACAGCATATAATCTTACTTTCATGCTTTTTCTGCCATACTCAACAATCACTACCAAACGTTAGCGTCGGAACCAAGACTGCATTGTGCACAGCCATCCGGGCTTTGCGCGAAACAGTTTGGATCCACAAGAGGCTGTTAATAGCTCCGTCTACTGCGTTTCCTTTCATCTTCTCATCATCTGCTCTCCTTTCAATATCTTTCTCACATTTACCATCTCTTGTAAACACACTTCCCAGATATACAAACTCTTTCACTTGCTCAACCTTGTTACCTTGAAGTTTAATCATACACTCAGTTATAATATAGTCTCTTTCGAAAATCATAATTTTCGTCTTTTCCACATTACCTTTTAAACCTTTCCTTTCAAACGCCTGATTCATAGTACATACCATATTTTGCAATTCATCAGCCGAAGAAACAAGGATTACTTGATCGTCGGCGTACACGAGGCATTTGATTACACTCTCACTCATTATCAAACCACAGTCACTCTCTCGTAAATCATTTAGGCAACTAGCTATAAATAGGTGGAATAGCCAGGGTCATGCCACACATCCCTGTCTAACACCCCTTGAGACGTTAAATCAGTCCATGTAGGCACCATTAACTCTGACACATGCACTGGAGCTCTCATAAGGGTCGGGTGTTACTACATAAATCATTATTTGAACAGGACTCAAGAGGGTTTACGCATGTCGGTTTCCCATACAAACTTTCAAGTTCAACATTTTACAATCCAATGAGCCATATTATTGTACTTTGCATGGTAAAGTAAAGTAAGTACAGATATCTAATTAAGTGTTTAAAACATATTAAAACGTGTATATTCAGCTGAGTTATAGCGATTTGAAACTTTCTACAGCGAACTTTAAATATGAATAACTCAGCTAAATAAAAGTGTATTATAAATGTTTGTTCGCAACTATTTAGATCTTTAAATTGAAGTTAACCTTGAAAAGTTTCATTAAAATTTTCTTATTGGTTTGTAAAATTTTGAACGTGGAAGTTTGTATGGGAAACCGAAATGCGTATACCCTCTTAGCGCAAAATGACTTAGTAGTAGGGGAAATAAGCGACTAAACCTTGCACTTTTGTCTCGGAAGACGCCACTTGGCACGATTGTTCTCTGGGTCATTCTGAGCTGATTTAGCCCGGTAGCCACGGAATTGCCCACTGCTGGTGGGCACCAGGGTGGGGGGGGGGGGGGGGGGGGTGATTGGTCTCCCGCGATGCAGTCGGTGCATAGTTTCTCTCCACTTATAGCTACTAGGGCAAGTTTAGTATCGTTTTCGTATAATTTAAGGATGGGAAATCCATTTCTGGAACAAACTTTTTAATATAGAAAAAAAAAGAAAAATTAACAAAAACGTAAAAATGAAAAATATTTTTTTTTTGAAAATGCTCTACTACAGCGATACCACATGGATGTTTGGCAAAGGACTGGAATGATTGCTTTTAAAGAAAATGTTTGTCAAAAAAAATATTTTCATTACTTACGCAATCTTGATTTCACATGTTCGATGAATTTTGACATGGGATGATTACACTTTCGCATTTAAATCTCACTATAAATCGTCAATATGAAATTATATTTGTAAACAGAAGCTACCACCTTGTTAGGAATGCATATACCGAGAAGAACCGTCAAGAAACTCTATAGTAAAGTTACTCTTTTCAATTGCCCCATAGTTATTTTGTCAAAGCTTATTCAGTTCTTTCAGACATAGGTAAATTATTATTTTATTTGCAAAATTAAGATTGCTCCTCATGTATTGTACTAATACATGAACCGCCGCACCCGCACAAATCTGTACACTTTAATTGTGATTTGGTACAGTTGGATCTGTTATTTCCGCAGGTCACCTTGCACTTGCATCTTTTCAGTTCCAAACATGCTTTATCAGCGAGGGGTAATGTGGACCAATCAGGCTTCCAAGTTTGGTCTTATTTGTACTATCCCCTCTTAGAATGACATGGCAGGTCTTGATGGGGGTCGTAAGATTTGACCCCATACATGCCCTCCTTGGTAGACAGCTCGCAATAGCGTCTCGAGTCGGCGGCAAATTTTCAATGTTCCTGAACAATTCCAGCGAAAAAATTAACACCAGCCATCTGGGTATCGGTGGCAACTAGAAGATCCCAGTCTATGTAACAGAGCTCCTGACTCCGGAAACTAAATTGTTGCATGCAGCGACTTGTCGCACTGCCAGGGAGCTAAGTATAAATTTATCGTACGCGACGCAAACATTTTTTTGCGGAAGAACGAGGGATCCAATTATGTACCCATCGAGACTCTCAAAACAATGCGCTAAGGTTATTTTATGACATAATTGTTTATTACCAAAATGTAAGAGGTTTGCGAACAAAGACTGTCAATATTTTTAATAATATAATTTGTAATTCTTGACTGAAACGTGGTTGAATGACGGCGTTTCTGATTCTGATCCTTGATAATAGATACAACGTGATCGCAAAAGCAGTGGGTTCCATCCTTCAAAGAATGGTGAAATGAAATATGAAATGAAATATAATTTATTCACATAAAATAGAGATATAAAGATGGAGTATGATGCGAATAGTTCGTCTATCTTGCCAGCGCAGAGCGTGTGAATCTTAAGTTACATAATTTATTTTGGTAGCACATGCATATACTCGTACTTAGGTAGACAACATTGTAAATAATAAAATACTAACTCCTCATTTATTAAATTTACGTAATTCATATGTTAATAATATTGATAATTGATTTGTGATGTCAATAAAGAATCTATTAAAGTTATTACAAATGTCAGTAGGATTTGTGATGGTTGTATTATTAAATGTGATTTTGTTTATATAATTAGTCGAGAATTCAGATTTTTTATAAGATTTAATAAGATTCCATGTCGTTTTGCAGACATTTTTGCTTTTACGAAGTTTTCATTAGTTTTCTTGACTTAGTGATACATTTCTTTAGAATTGAGGAGTACTTTCGATACTTAAGTTTACTGGATAGACTTTTATTTTTGTAATATTTAAAGCGTAACTTTCTTCTTGTTACGCAAGATCTTCTTATACTATCTGTAAGCCAATTTGATACTCTAGATTTATTCTTAATCTTAATTTTACAAAGCGGGAAGCATAACTTTAAAAATAAAGTCAAAGTTTCATGAAACAAATTGAACGAAGTGTTTAGGTCAACGGTTTCATACACCTCTGACCAACACAGGCTAGATACACTTTCAGCGAATTTTACCATATTTTCCTTGTTATAGTCTCTTTTGTAAATATACCGCGCTTTTTTTCGTTTTTGTTTGTCTTTTAATGGAATTGTAATAGTTTGGCAAGTATCATGATCTGACAGTCCTAGTGGATGTGTACTTCAATTGCAGCTGGTACATTACTGACTATCTGATCCAGACATGAGTCCGCTCGTGTCGGTAGTTTATTATGGATCAGCGTTCCATAGTTTTCGTTTAAACTGATGTACTCTGCTTGAATATTATTTTGTTTTAGGATATTTATGTTAAAGTCACCGGCAATTATAACTTTTGTATTCCTTTTATATCTCATTTTAGAAAGTAAAACCTCAAAGCGGTTGAGAAATATATGAGGATTTGAGTTAGGAGTACGATAAATGCAAATAAATATGCATTTTATCTCAGGAATTTCGATGCCACAGCATTCAAACGAAAACTCAAGCGATAGTTCTTTAAGAATTGGGACCTTTTTAAAAGTGAAGTAATCTTTACATAGAATGCATACACCACTACGTCGCTGTTTAGGTCTAGAGTAAAAATCGGCGAGACAAAAGTCATTAAAATAAAGGTTCCTTTCATCTCCTGATCTTATAAAAGTCTCGCTCAAGCAAATAACTTCTATATGCTGGTCTATCTTGTATAATTCATCCAGAGCGATTTGTAACTTGTCTCTTTTACTGAGTACTCCTGCGATATTTTGATGCATTAAAACTAAAGTGTCATTAAAATCATTCTCGAAAAAACAATTCCTGACAAGTATGAGCTGTAGAAGGAGGAGCAGTTTCATCATTACCACCTATGTCTACATGGGAAGCGAGTATATAAGGAGGTAGCGAATTGGAACATCTTGATAAGTGTTATCGAAACGAGACTCTTCGAAAGAAATCAAGTAAAGTTGTCTGTATTTTATTTATTATCTTGTTATTTTTACCCAGAATGTTTTTGCTAGTAAATTGACGTGTTGAGTTAGAATTTTGTTTGCATTGCCTGTTGGCTAAATTGTTAATGGATGAATGATTTACATTTCCATCTTTAAAAAATGGTAGGAACTTTTCGTAATAATCCTGACAGTCAATGAAAAAGTTTAATTTTTTAGTGATGTTTTGTATATAATTTTCTATGTTTGGGTTCACAATTATGTGCAATTTTTAAAATTATTGCAGATTAATTTCAAGTTTTTATTTAGTAGGTTAACATTTATATTTTTATTATTTAGAACATTAAAGGGGTGAAGGGGTGTTTATCGCTGTCACTAAACGACTTGACTCAGTACGACTTTATTCATGCGAATCTGACTGTGAGGACTCGTGGGTGTGTGTCGATAGTGACAGAGCCGATTCCGCGAGGTGGAACATTTGCGGTGTACCTATACCTGCCACCTCCTATTCAAAAACATATTGTGAAACACTATATAAACAATGTAACCGTGTTTTAGATGCACTGGTTGGCGATACGTTCATAGTGGGTAACTTAAATTTAGGCAGTACCCATGTCATGGATTGCGGGAGCGTGTAATGATCTTTTACTTGGTTACTCGAACAGCGAACTACACAGTATGTTAACAGATTTTCTCTCTCTCGCCAGATTTTGTTTTTGCAAGGCCAGCAAGGTATAGTCATACCAGTGTTATTAAAGATTTCCACACTATCAATTGGAAGGAGTTACTTTGTAGTTGATGGTCTGTTGATGAGATGCTGGAGGTATTTTATGGCATCATAAGGAGTTTGATCCTGAAATACGTTTCAAGACGTTTTTAGTAAGGTCCCTTAAAGAAAAAAATGAATATCGTGTTAGAATGCGGAAGTACAATAATAACCCCCGTGATGTTTTAACGTTCAAACTCCTCAGAAAAAGGTGTGATTCACTGTTGTATTCTTCCTATGCTTTATACTCTCGTATGGAGGATTCGTTAAAGTCAAACCCGAAGATAGTGTGGACTTTTATTAAGCATAAGCGCAAAGGTAAAAATACATCGATTCCATTGAAAGGCCGGATATTTGCAATCTTTTCGCTGATTATTTAGCATAAGTCTTCAATAAGTCGGATCCATCACCTCCTTCTCCAGCGGTTGCCTGTTGTTGTGACTATCTTAGCATTTTGTTGTTTACTACGGATGAAGTTTACAAGGCTTTAAAAAGACTTAGACTCCACCAAGGCCGGAACGGAAAGCATTCCGGTTTTCTTTGTCACTAATTTCGGAAAAGGCTTGGCATTACCCCATACGTTAATTTTTAACAGGTCTTTATCAGATGGAGTTTCTCCTTGCGCCTGGAAGGAATCGCTCATTTTGCCACTGTTCAAGAGGGGTGACAGGTCCTCTGTTGGTAGTTACAGACCTATCTCTAAATTACCTGTATTTGCAAAGGTTTTCGAGTCGCTTGCTTATTCACTTTTAGCATTTCTAGTTAAACATATTATTGCTAGATAACAACATGGAACATAAATCCACTGCGACTAATCTTATTTCTTTCATCGAGGACCTTACAGTAGCTCTTGATCATGGTTATTCTATAGATACAATAAATACAGACTTCAGTAAGGCCAGACTTTAAACTATCGCGTTGCATTGCATTAAAACTATTTCAACGGGACCTAAACCCATTCGTACACAAGGCTTCGCAAATCTTCGATACTCGACGATTTTAGTCTCCAAGCGACTACCGCCATACAAATCCATTAAGGTTCGTACACGAGTCGTTTTTGTTAATTTTTCTTTTTTTTTACTATGACGGGTTAAAAAGTTTGTTCCAGAAATGGATTCCCCACCCTTAAATTATACGAAAACGATACCAAACTTGCCTTAGTAGCTATAAGTGGAGAGGAACTATGCACCGACTGCAACGCGGGAGACAAATAATTCCCCCCCCCCCCCCTGGTGCCCACCAGCAGTGGGCAATTCCGTGGCTACCAGGCTAAATCAGCTCAGAATGACCCAGAGAACAATCGTGCCAAGTGGCGTCTTCCGAGACAAAAGTGCAAGGTTTGGCCCAAAATCGACGCTTATTTCCCCAGCTATAGTAAAGGCATCCTACACATCTATTTAGTGACTTGGGTGTGTGTGTGTGCGTGTGTGTGTGTGCGTGTGTGTGTGTGGGTGTGGGTGTCGGTTGGGCATTGTACCTTGGAGGGGCGCCAGCCGCAGCCGGGCAGCGGCAAACCGTCGGGGCCCAGCGGGCAGGGCGCATCCAGCCCGGGCACGCCCTGCTCGCCCTTCTCGCCGCGGTCGCCCTTGCGCCCGCGCTTGCCCAACGGACCCTGCTCCGGAAAACCAAACCTCACTATACATGATGATGCTACGGGATCATTAACACTAATTTACGTCTCTGAGTGCGGCAGATGGTCTGTTTCGATCACGTTCGTATCATTCGTATTCACCATTGAGTCGAGCGGTTCAGGGGGTCATTGTGCTTTAGGCCATAGGATTTGAAACAAAGGATACCAACATCAACCAATCGACGCCATAGGAAAAACATACTTCAAACATCATCGCCCAATGATTTTGAAGTAGTTAAAGTTTTGATGCGAGCATCCTCTTTTTGCTTAATTCTTGTAAGAGATCGATAGCATACTTGGTCATAGTTATTTTTCTTATTCTAATTAGGTACATGTATTAATATGGTTAGATAGTTCCGCATGCAACGTGTTTTTGTACAGCGAATGCAACATAAGCCCAGTAGGTAGCCATATTTGGAAGAATAAGCGTTACTAGGCGTGACTTACTGGTTCTCCTTTATACCCCTTGTCGCCCTTCGGACCCTACCGAGCGAAAACAAAATGTTAGTACGCTACATTACGCTACTCCGACCACGCTTAGAGACGCGCAACTAACCTCTTGGCCTGGAATCCCATCAGTCCCCTGAAATTTTGTCAGTAGCGTATTAGTTTAGTGTAAATTCTACTGTCGTTAGGTAGGTACCGGTTTCGGCGATAGAGCGCTCGCGCGGAGCTGGGTTACCACACGTCCAAGTGACTACTACCCAGAATTATCAAGACACGATTGGGCCTGTTTATCTTACGACGACTTCGAAATGTAAGTTGTCTTAGCGAGTGAGCGTATAGATTGATAGCAATTCAATACATTATTTAGAGAGAGAGAGAGAGAGACCACCACTCCTACAGAGTGAGAGTGAGCCACCAAAGATAAGCGTGAGGCCGGGTAGCAGTCCGGGCGCGTGGTAGCCCGCCACCGCGCCGCGGCACGTACGGGCAGGCCGGGGTCGCCGCGCTCGCCCTTGGAGCCCGGCTCGCCTTGCGCGCCCTGCCGCCAACACCAAGCGTTAGTCCAACCAACAACACCAACTATTCCATTGTGTCAATTGTATCGCTTATGTTTAGTGTTTTTATACTACTCAAGAAGCAATGGAGCGATGCTCGCTTTCTACACTACATTTCTTGGTTCACGGTTTAGGCTACCGACCGACGGCGGATGTCGCGACGCCAAGAGCACTTACTTCCCTGACCGATCTGATCATGGCACATGCTAGTGTGCCGAAATATCGGATACACAAAAACAACAATTATACTCATACATGGTAAACGATCGTGTTTATAACAGTTATTGTTAATGTGTTAATAACACAATAATAATCTTCAACGAAAAGGAGGAGGTGTTTATTGCAATTAATGAAGACGTGTAGATTGAACGAATTTGCGTTTATGTGCATTGAATTTTGGGTTAGGCAGATGAGTTTGAGAGGCTGAATAGCAACGAGTGAGGTGTAGTGTGTGCGCGGCGCGGGCGCTGGCGGCTCACCTTCATGCCGTCGAGTCCGGGCGGGCCCTGCAACAAGGCACGGGTCAGCGGGCTCGTCTGGGCGCGGGCACCCGGGCACACGGGTGCGGGGGGCACAGGCACAGGCCTTATTCAAACGTGCACTCCAGAAAGCTTTATATAAGGTGACTGCTAGATACCGCTAGAAACTTCAAGGGCTGGTTAGGTCAAGTGTTTCAAACATGATAAAAATGACAAAAAGAAATTCGTGGTTTTTTTTCAATATCATATCATATTCAATAGTAATATCATAAGAAAAATATTTATTTATATTTATTTATTATATATACGGTACACAGCACAGATTATAGCCAAAACAATTAAAAATAACGATTATTTACTACGCGCGGGCAAGGGGTTGCGTCCGTCTGCGTCAGTACCTACGTTGAGGTCATGGGCCGGGCCGTCTGTTGACCCGTCTGCGTCAGTACCTACGTTGAGGTCATGGGCCGGGCCGTCTGTTGACCCGTCCGCGTCAGTACCTACGTTGAGGTCATGGGCCGGGCCGTCTGTTGACCCGTCCGCGTCAGTACCTACGTTGAAGGGTCAACGGCCGGCCGGCCGTTGCCCGCGCGTTGTAAATAATCTTTATTTTGAATTGTTTTCATTCACAAAATGAATTATTTAATTAAAAATTAAAAAACGAATTCCTTTTTTGTCATTTTTGCCATGTTTGAAACATTTGACCTGACCAGCCCTTGAAGAGTCTTGCGGTTTCTAGCAGTCACCTTATATACATGCCTTAAACGCTTTCTTGTAAGCCCATGAAGCCTGGTTAAAGTTAGTTCCATGCAATTTTTCGCTGTTGGTTTTAAACTTCCAGTTTGTTTAAATTGCATACAGTGTTATATATAAGAATAGGGAAGAACGAAAGGAAAGCACGATATGCACGGCATGCAAATATTTATTTTCTTTCAAAATAATTTTGTAAACAACAATATTTTTATGCTCTCGTGACGTATGGTACAAATGACAACTTTCGATTCTCATTAAAAAAACTAAACCTTAAGAATACTTACATTACATTAAGATATAAGTAGAGAAAGAAAGAGATTTATATACAGGGGACTTAAAGCCATTATAGATTAAGTGTAAATGTCGCAGGGATATGATAAAAACAGAGATTTGGTCAATTCCTTAAGTGATTTGGTCAAATCACGAGGACGTTAAAATAACAACACGATTTTATCATTTCCCTAAACAAATCTAGGGATTTGAACAAATACCAGAACTGGTTCCGTGAAATTACCAAAAACATGTGACCTACAGGAGTAGGTTGTCTAATAAAAAAAATAACGGTTATCTAGTGGTTGATACGCTGCAAGCCAGCGGTATTACGTCACTGTGAAGTCTACCCTCACATTCGAAAGAAATACTATTGCAAGTATTTAACAATCGATAAAGTCGTAATTGCTTATAAATATCTTTATTATTGAAATTTTGCATTCACAATGCTATATAAATATAGGATAAAATGTTTACTAGAAAAAACAACCAGTCTCAGGAAAGCTCGAACGGGATTCGAAACCGTGACCTTTGGATTGCCGGTCCACTGCTCTAACCGCTAAGCTACCGAGACCCCAGAAGACTCGTTGAATTTTTTCTAGTAGTTGACGTAATACCGCTGGCTTGCAGCGTATCAACTACTAGATCAAATCCAACGAGTCTTCTGGGGTCTCGGTAGCTTAGCGGTTAGAGCAGTGGACCGGCAATCCAAAGGTCACGGGTTCGAATCCCGTTCGAGCTTTCCTGAGACTGGTTGTTTTTTCTAGTAAACATTTTATCCTTTATTTATATAGCATAATGAATGCAAAATTTCAATAATAAAGATATCTAGTGGTGTTCAAATCCCTAGATTTATTTAGGGAAATGACAAAATCGTGTTGTTATTTTAACATCCTCGTGATTTGATCAAATCACTTAGGGAATTGACCAAATCTCTGTTTTTATCATATGACTGCGACATGAACACTCATATAAATAATTTGCGTTAAGTCCTTTGTATACGTCAAGTAGTAATGTTGATAGCGGAAGTTAAACATATTACAGGAAAGTTATGTCGAGACATATAAAATTATATAAAGTAATCGAGATGTAGGTAGATACAAAATAATGGTAGCATAGTGCAGATGTGAAGCGGCAGCGATAGGCCGATGCGCGACGGGCGCCGCCGACACGGGCGGCCGGCGGCGGCGCGTGCGGCTGGCGGCGGCGGCGGGCGCGTCCGCCGCGCGATACAGTACCTATCTTACGATAAGGGGTAACAAGCACGTGAAGGGATTCTTAATGTGATCCATTTACGTGTTTGTTTGTTGTTGAACCTTTTGGGAAGCTAATCAAAAGTACTTACGCAAGGAACTTTAGGCGTATTAAAATATTAAGACAGTCGCTATGATTGCTTTTTTATATATTAATGGGTTAACTTATTAAATCTTACCCTAAGGATCAATCATATTTTTTGTACATATTCGTGTTTAACTCGGAAATTCAACTCTGTCTAGGCGTTTGCGACGTGATTTTGCGTACACGAGGTGCGCTATAAGCTTCATTGCCACGGTATTCGGTGACACGGTACCCGCATTGTTTTCCTTATTTTTAATGTCAAGTCGCAATGTTTAAGTTCAGTTTCAACCGAGAGATATAAATCATTAGTAATACAATAATAATTACACTATAATAATACGTATAATACACGAAGAGAAGGTTATTATTTTAAGTAAGGATAGGTTCAATACACACGAGTCAACATTGGCCCTTCGTCTACGCGTCGACTTGCTCACGACTCGAGTTGATACGCGTAGCATACGTGTTGCTCGGAAGTTTCCTTCATAATATATTTTCGGCAACGTTCGTACACGCGTCGACGCGACACGCTCTCGACGCAACGCGTCGGATACCAGTTCTGCGCGATTTGGTGTGCTCGTCGCATGCGACTAGAGTATCAAACGAATGACGCGAAGCAATTATTGTGGAACAAAATAAAGTATTATTTGTGCAAGAAGTGGAGGAAAATGCATGTTATTATACAATTATAAAATTACAAAAAAAAATCAATCATCTTCTTGTAGTTCTTTCGCAGGTAAAAATGCTCGACAAATTAGATTTCTTTCAATATATGGATGTATCAAAACTTTTCTTTTCTTCTTTTGTTATATTGCCCTTTTAAATGCAATAAAAGATAATAAAATTTCCTCTTCTGAATCAGACATCCTAAACGGTAGGAAAGTCGCGTCGACCTAGAGTCGACGCGTGTACGAGTGTTGGTCGAGAACAAGTAGCATACACAAAGTAGAGTTTCAGTCGCGTATCAAATGAGTCCAAGTCGAGTCGACGCGTGGACGAAGGGCCTAAGGGCGCGGGACGGCGACACCGGCTCGCCAAGGCGCGGCGCCAGCGGCGCCCGCCCGCGCGCCCCACGCGCGGCAGCCGCACGGGACGCGCGCGGCAACCGCACGAGACACGCGCGGCAACCGCACGGAAAACGCGCCGCCCGGAGGGCGCAGCCGGAGGGGGCGCAGGGAGCGCAGGCGGCACAATCGCTTGCGAAACAAGCGGGCCGAATATGCAGTGTTTACAGTAAAAGCCATTGATTTTGAGCGTGATATATCAATGTGTTTATGGTAAGTGGAAACGTAAATGGCCCGGTTTTGCATGAGAAAGTGCCGCTTGTTCGAACTCCTAATTCACTATCGTAAATATTAATCATACTCGATACAATATTGTAAAAAGATACAATAATTATAAGGAATATAATAGTTAATAATATAATGAATCATAAACAGCATTTAAGAATACTATCTATAAGAAATTGGACGTTCAAATCTAGAAGTAGAACGAGTACAATGCACATATAAAGAGATATGATGAAAGATCAATTTAAGTAAGTAAATGACAATAACTTTAGAAGCTAACAATAACAACACTGACGCATATCACATGCTTAGGTAACAGCTGTCTCACGGTACTTATCCTAGCTAGTAAATACATCCTCAGAGAGGTTAGGTACTTCTTCCTAATTACTTACAGTTTAAAGTAGTTGGCACCCGGTCTGTAAATTGTTTCAGATTCCTTTGCCAAATATACAAATAATACGTTTAAAAATAGTCACTCTGATCGTTGATATTTCGGTTCCTTATTAACAACTATATAGTACAAATTTCCTTAATTACGTATTTCTCATTTTACATATTTTTACAAAGTCGCTGTCTTTTCGCCGGTTAGCGTACCTCGCTTAGACAATATTACATACATAACTCCTACTCCTAGCACACAGACTAGCGCTTGATACACTATGTGACCATATCGTTTCTGTGCGCCTCCCGATTTTAGATATCATGCGGCTATTCCTTTGGACGAGACAAAAAGTCTTCTCGGTATTATAACAAAATTACTATATCGGCGCAATCTATCTAGTATTCGACACTTAACTTTTAAAGGGCGAAAAATAACGAAGGTATTTACACATTCGCTCAACACTTATAAACTAACGGTTGTTGGCAGGACGTGATTGGGCGCGGCACGAGTTAGCGGCAAGCGGTTAGTCGGCGGCCGCGGCGCGGGGCGGTTGCGGCGCGGCTGCGGGTGGCGGGCGGCTGCGGCGCGGCCCTACGTGAACGCGAAGTCCGGCGGCCAGCGGTTCTCCTGCGCCCACACACCACGGGTTAGTACAGGTTAGTGGCGTCCGCGCCCCGCTCGACACTTGCCAAACGAAAGATTCACCCGAGTTTTATTATATCTGAGCGATGAATCATCATCATATAATTATGTTGGGGACTTTTCGATGAAATGCCGAACGGCAAGGGTGTTATCGGTCGGATGGCAGGCCGGGGGCGGCGCGGGCGTACGTGCGTGCCTCCACCGAGCCGTGCGGTTAGCGGCCGCTGCCGTGGCCGTGCGCTAGGCGCGCATCGCTTACCCGGGCGCCGACCTCGCCCGGCCGCCCCTCTTCGCCCGGCAGCCCCACAGGACCCTGGAAACGTCACAAATTTATATCGCTGACTATTAAATGAGTAGAAGCTAAATAATAAATTACTTCAAAAATACATTTATGCATAGCTGTCGCTGTCCGCTAAGTACTTGCTACTCCTGAGACTATTATGTTTATGTATGTATAATTATGTATTATAGATTTTTGTATTTTTAGTTTTACATAAAATGTGTTTATATGTAACTGTTTGTTCCATAATAAATAAATAAAGTAAAATAAATTAATAATATATTTATGTATATTCAATATATACCTACATACTATGTGTGTGTATACATAGTATAAAGTAAATGCCATATTTAATATCAAAAGCAATCTGATTTATTCTCACAGTACCCACATATCAAGTATCTAAAAATCAAAACTTTAAACATAACATATCTTCCTCTCACAATGATTAAGTAAATAGGTTAGACATTCATAATTTAAGTAATCAACAGACAATCTAAATTAAACATCATTATATAAAGAAAATCAAACTTTTAAATTTACTAAAATATTAATCTAAAGAAAATCATAATTAAACATTTGGTATGCCTATGATATCAGGCCGTAAGCTAGGATCAGGTATATCAATAATCTCTTCCTCTTGAGAACTAGACTCAGAGACCCTCTGTCTGGTGTATATCCCCACTAGTCTCAGACACCCTTCAGGCCAATATCTGATCTGCATGTCTACGGTGTATTTGCCCACCTTCTGTCCTCACCCTATACGAGCTTGGCCCTTCAACACTCTTTACTGTAGCCCTTATCCATTTCTACCCCGGCCCATACATGTGTATTAAACTGGTTGACCAACGTTAAAGGATCTGGTCGGTGGGTTTTGTGCAGCAGCTTCCAGTTGTATGTCTGCCCGACTAAGTGCATTTTCAGGGTGCAACATAGATATTGCAGTTTTAAATTTCCGCCCATTTAACATTTCTGCAGGAGTCTTATTTGTACTGTTTGGTACAGTTCTCAAATAAAATAACGTCTTAGCCAGTTTTTCACTCCATGCCATCTGTGTTCTCCAGCTTCCTCAGTTTGTTTTTGAAAGTTTGTACAGTTCTTTCTACTTGACCGTTAGTCGCCGGATGACATGGTGGCGAGAAAAGATGTTTTATGCTGTTTTTACTCAGAAACACCTTGAAATCTGCTAAGATAAAAGTTCGGCCATTGTCAGATACCAGGACATCTGGCAACCCTTGCGTAGCGAATATTTTCCTCAGTATCGTAATAATATTTCCACTGGTCATAGAGGTTACAATTTCCGCCTCCACCCATTTGCTGTAACTGTCAATCAGCAACAGGAAAGTCTTGCCTTGGAACGGGCCGGCAAAATTCACATGCACACGGCTCCACGGTTTTTCAGTCGGTATCCAGGTTTGGGGGTCTCTTGGTGGATTATTCCTCACCAGTGGGCGTAGCTCACACTCTGCCACAACCGCCTCAATTTGTTTGTCTATATAAACCCACCATACATATCCTTTGGTTTGGACTATCCCTGCATGCGGGGCATGTATTGATTGTAGTACCTTGCTCTGGAGGGTCGTCGGTACTATGACTGTTGCACCACAGTAAACAATCTTTACTTTGTGAAAGAGCCTCTTTTCGAGTCCAATAGATGTAAGATCAGTATTAAGTTGTGGCCAACCATGAAGCACGTAAAACATAACTCGTCTTAGCAAGGTTTCCTTTTTTGTATCCGCTGCAATCCTTGCAGCATCCAAGCTCCAGACATTCGGGCATTCTTCTAATACTAGAACTTCCCTCAGAGGTTCCTCTTTATGTCCAGAGACAGTTGGCGCTGTCCATCTGCTCAGAGCGTCCGCATTACCAATAAGCTTCCCAGCCCTGTACTTAATTGTATAATCATAGCAGCCTAACTTCAAAGACCAACGCAACATCCTTGGAGAAAGGACATCATTCACTTTGGGCTTAGCTGTGAACAGTGTTTTTGAGAGAAAACGAATTTATCAAATACTGTTATTAAATATTAAATAAATATTAATTCCTTTTTTGGAGTATCAAAGATTTTTATTAAAAAAACAAGGTTTCAAAAGTATTAAACCTGACTCATAGTTTCAAACACACAAGCGGTCATATTGTTTTTGTTAACGGCTTTGGACACTAGCACTTTTGACTCCACGCGTTGTACCTTTTTTATTTTGATTCGAAATAATTAAAAATAGCAAAAAAAGATAAATAGGGCATCGTATTGTTAAAAATGTTTTTATTTTACGATACGCGGCATGGTTGTTTTTACAATTTTTGTTATAATTATTATTATTATTATTAGTTCCATAAATGAACACAGAACGAAAAAAATGTGTTAAGGGTATTCGTTATATTTTATGTAGCAGAATAAATATTCATAATATTGATTTATATTCATTTAATACAATATATTCAAATACTTGGCACACCTAATATGTTAGTAGGTATTTAAATATTAATTTTCACAGCTGGAGCCTGCGTAAACTAACTAGTAGCTAAGTACTAACTAACTAGTAGTTTGTATATTGAAATTGTGTTGTATCGCAAGGGTATAACATCTAATATTATTATTGACCGCTGTATTTTAAATTAGAGCAGGACAAAAATAATAAATATTACTTTTGTCCTGCATTGCATGTCCACAAAATACACCAATATTTATTAAATTCAAGTTTTTCTATTGCAAGGATTCCCTTCGGCTGACAATTGTACACTCTTGAGAGGAAAAATACAGAGCAGACATATTATTCGAAAAATATATTTTTTGTGTATATTAATCGAAAATACGAGTAACATTCAGGGCATAGAAGCTATTAATTATTACTATTGTAATTGCATTGTCTGCTTCAGATCTAATTTACTGAACATTCGACCACCACTTAACTTCCCAAAAGATTCTACTGATGTAGGCAGAGGATTAGGTATCAACATCTATGGATCAATTAACTGTCGCCCTGTAATCACCACATATGCGTAGTGATACATCATCTTTTGGTACTACTTTGATTGGTGTAGCCCATTTTAAGTACTTGACTGGTGTCAGAACTCCATCTTTAATCAATCCACGTAGCTCTTCATTAACCTTTTGTTTCTTTGGAAATGGCAGCAGACGAGATTTGAAAAATCTTGGAACAGCATCAGCTCGTTCATGAACATACACCTCTGGACCTTTGTTTTTTCTCCAAGCGTTTTTTAAACAAATCTGGAAAATCTTGTATCAGCGGGGTTATCATATCTTCAGACCAGCACAGGCCCATGATTGAAATATTCAGCTGCTGAAACTAATTCCTGCCCAGCAGACTTGGTGTATTACCTGTCACCACCAATAACTCACACTGTGCTTCCTTCTCACCCAGTTAACTCGCACATTCAAACACCGCAACATCCTGTGTGCTTCTCGGGAACAGTTATTAGTCTTACATTAGTAGAATTCAATGGTGGGGAAATATGCCGCAATCTCTTATAGGTAGTCTCTGATGTGATTGAATGCCCATTGTACGACTTCTTTTTGAATTGTAATATTTTATATTTTCCGTGTTTTTTGTTTAGTGTACAATAAAGAATATTCTATCTATCTATCCATGTTTAATTTTACCCCATCAACTTCTACTTCAGCAAAGGTTAAGAATCTTTGACCGAGTACATATAAAAGCCCATCATTTCCTCTTCTTTCCCCGAAGATATAGGACAATCATTTCCTGAAGTGGTTTCCAATTGGTGTACTTTTGCAAATTTCTTCTCACAAGCCGAAACAATATGCCCAGTCTTTTTACAATAAAAACATTTGGCTTTCATAAAGGGACACCGTTCCCTTTGCTTGTGATATCTGGTACAATATCGACATGTATTCGTGTAAACTTTTCCAATCTCCATAGGTTCACCTCCAACTGCACCGCTTTGAGTTTGCTTTGACTCGGTGGCGTCCTGGTACAAGTCGGGATCGCTTGATAATTCAAACACGTCTGTAACGTTGTGTAAGGTCCTTAGTCTTGAGTAAGTCTCGCCTTAAACGTGTATCCCGTACTCCCAGTCCCAATACCGGCCGGTATCTTAACTTACGTTTCAAATCCGTGAAATTGCACTTGGCGCCGAGTTCATTAATCGCGGCCACAAAGTCCTGCACTGTTTTACCTTCTACTTGTACACGTTTATGAAACTTTCCAGATTACAAAATTTCATTTGTTTCCGGTTCATAAAATTTGTCTAAAATACTTATAATATTCGATAAGGGCACTTTCATCGGTCGTAGAGGTACTAATAATGATGCAATTAATGCTTAAGTCTCTTTTCCACTCTGTGCGAGGAATAATGAACGCGCCTTGTCGGCGTCACCATCGCCGTAACCCGCCGCATCAAGAGCACACAATGAACGTTCCTTGTAATCACACCATTTATCCGTTTTTGGGTTAAATGATCCCGGAAACAATATATTTGCAATATTCGACGCCATTTTAATTTATTTTCCGAAGTCGCCAATAAAGTAAACGCCATATTTAAGTTCAAAAGCAAACTGATTTATTCTTACAGTACCCACATATCAAGTATCTAAAAATCACAACTTCAAACATAACACATAATTTTATTTATTAAACCCTATTATTTATTTATTTAATAACGTATTTTTTATTATTATTTGCTTTTAATAAAATTGTGTTACTAAGTAGGTACTTATCTATATTTTCAATGTTTGCACCTCCGATCTTAGAGTGTATTAGTTCTCTCCATCCGACTGGTTATCTGGCAGAAATCGCTTTTAAGCGATAAGACCGCCAAATTTTAACATTGTTTTTCTTTTTTTGCTATTTTATGTAAATGTATTGTAAATGTTTTGTGTTATTATGTTACAATAAAAGTATTATGTATCTATTTATTTTAATTATTATTATCTGTGTCGATTGGGGCCTTACTGGATCAAGCTTTAAGCTCTATTTAATTCAATAATTAAAATAATTTCGACACGATTTTCAACTGTGTCGCGGAGAGCGTCGCCAGCCGATTGCCCAGGGAGGGCAAGCCGATTTAAATGAAGGAGGCGATTGTAATAAGAACGATGCAAAGTTCCACTGTGTAAACTTTACAAATTCACTGTACATAGAGGCGTGCCTAAGGTTTCAGAGTAGGGCAACATTATTATATTGTGAATTTTAACGGTTTATTACGTATTTTTTTAGTTTCTAAGGGGGAGGGGGAGGCAGCTGCCCTTATCTGCTCCCCCCTGGCGACGCTCTTGTGTCGCGTATCGGTGAAAGAATACTACGAAAAAGGCGACTAACGGACTAAAGACTGCACATATATCCAACAGCTTGAAACGGCGATGGGCTAACCACCTGTCCTTCTGAGCACACGTGCAGTCGCTATTTGGTGAAAAGTGGTCTATGGCAGAGGACTGCTTTTGCGGTCCTTATTGTCTAGGCTCTGACTAACCCTTCGGGGGTGGTAGACGTCATTATAATATGTGTGTATGTATGTAAAATAATTGTATAGATTTAGTGTTACAGACTGTAAAAATCCTGTGTTTTGGTTATTAGAATTCATAAGATTATGAATAAGAACAAAAATAAATTTATTGAAAAAACGGAACATTTACAATAAAATGCAATATTTATAAAACATGAATTAAAGTCATCATCATCATTATTCTCAGCCCTGCTCAACCCAATTATTACAATGACTCTATTGTTTATCTGGCTAATTATTTACAATTACATTTTACTTTTTTACACATTATACAGGATTTTTTTTATCAGTGCACATAATTTTTTATATCATTCTGTAATGTTAATAGACATCATTTTAATTTTTTTTAAATTTATTTAGTATTCATTATATATTTAATTTGTCCGGCACAATAAAAAATAACTCGTGGGTACCGGGCGAAAGAAAGGTCACAAGTCGGTGCAAGTGCATTGACCCGCCCGGCCGCCTGGTATCGTAATGTGTCAGAGTTCAATTTTGCGGTTCCGGTCGATTGACGATGAACAACGGTATTACTTAGATTAAGTTACTCTATAATTTAAAAAAATATCTGCACTGATAAAAAGAAATCGTGTATAACATTAATAATTACCGGTAACCCCATAGGGCCAGCGTCTCCTTTTTCTCCCCTTTCTCCCTGTAATTGCATCAAACACTATTAATTTAAATTATTTTGGATTTTTTATTAATTTGTTGGAAGTATATGTTAATTAAAATAAAGTTTTTTAATACTACAATTTGCTTTGCCTGTTTAAATAATTAAGCAAATAATGAAGTCAAATGAAACCCTAAATAAAATTGTTGCGTACGTACGGCTTTGCCGCGCAGGCCCGGCTCGCCCTTGTCGCCCTTGATGCCCGGCGGGCCGGCTACGCCCGGCGGCCCAGCCACGCCCGGCGCGCCCGGCGGGCCCATCATCTGCAGCACGCCACGCCACAAACATTAGAGCACGTACTACATTATACACACTTACTCTTGTCAAGTGAATTTAACACCAACATAAGTCAAGTAGTATTAACATACCATTCAGTCAGAGTCTGTAGAAGGTTAGTTACAAAGGTACTTATTTTTTTTTTTATTTATTTAAACTTTTGCAACATTACATTACATGGCGGACTTAATGCCTGAGGCATTATCTACCAGTCAACCATAGGGTGGTGCAGAGATGACATGGTAGGTGCAATTATCTGCGGTGACCACAGTTTGATGAGACCATTAAATATTAAAACATACAATACGTATATATTAATAAACAAAATATACATACTCGCAATACATAAATGTTTTATAATATACCTACATACACTACTTGATAATATAATATATAAAAAGGACGTTATTGAGATGACTCTGCCATGGTTCTGTCGAAAAGGAGCAAATGGACTTTCTTTTTGAAAGCGTCACGACTCGCAGCCATCCTGACTTCCTGAGGTAGCGCGTTCCAGAGGAGTATGGACTGGATATAAAAGGAGGAATGTACAAAGCCAGAAGAGTGGGAAGGAGAGAGAAGGAGAAGGTTATTTGAGGATCTGAGATTCCGGTCGTGAGAGGAGCAAAGATATTGGAAATGGGGAGTAAGGTAAGATGGAGCATTTGGAGAATTTAGAAGAGAGAAGAGTGTGGAAAGGGCGCGCCAACATCTCCGCTGACGAATGGGCAACCATTTCAGCTCAGACCTATGCTGTGAGATATGGTCATACTTCCTCAGATTGTAGATGAATCTGATACTGTTATTGAGCAATCTGTCAAGCTTATCAAGCCAGACTGAGTTTAGGTCGTAATAACACACGTCACCATAGTCGATCATAGGAAGGATTAAAGTTTGCGCAAGCATCACCTTCGTCTTGAACGGTAAAAAGTTCCTCAGGCGATTTAAAGAGCGCAGAGTCCAGGTTACTTTTTTGCTAACATTAGCAACCTGAGAATGCCAGCTAAGTGTAGTGTCGATATGTAAGCCGAGATTTTTAACGGTCGTGCTGAATGGTATGACTGTTCCGTCAAACACTACAGGAGTAATAGAGCTAATCCCCACTTTATTTATCAATCTCAAGCTGCCAACAAGTATCGTCTGACATTTTGTAGGATTTACAGCCACACCAAACCTTCGCGACCAGTCGTTAACAGCTTCCAAGTCCCGATTTATTTTTACAATAGCGTCTGATAAGTCTTCTACGCGTGCGTGAGTGTAAAGCTGAAGGTCATCGGCGTACAGATGATACGCACACTGAAGGTGGTGGGTGATAAAGTTGATAAATATTGAAAATAATAATGGAGAAAGAATACCGCCTTGTGGAACACCAGCATTCAGGCTACGCCAATTTGATGATATCTCATCAATGCGGACTGACTGCTGACGCTCTTGAAGATAAGAAGAGAACCATTCCTGTACCTCAGATGAAACCATAAGATGGGAAAGGATAGATAGGAGGATGTCATGACTGACGGCATTGAAGGCGTTTGAGAAGTCTATGAGTACTAAAACTGTGACTTTTGTATCCTCCATGCCTTGTCTAATGTCGCCGGTAACTTTCAGGAGTGCGGAAACAGTGCTGTGGCCAGGTCTGAAGCCAGATTGCAGAGGAACAACGAGGTTATTTAGATAAATGAATCTTGCAATCTGCTTATGGACACAGACCTCGATTGCCTTGGACAGAAACGGAAATAGATATGGGTCGAAAATGGGTTGGATGGGATGGACTGGAGATCTTGGGTAAGGGACGCACATAGGCTTTACGCCATTGGGTAGGGAATTGGCCAGAGTCAAAGGAAAAGTTGATGATGTGGGTAATCGGAAGAAGAACGTGGTCTAGGATAGAAACAATCATACGACGACTAATGCCATCATGTCCCAGGGCTCCAGATTTGATGGAGAGGATAATCTTTTTGATTTCATCTACAGTAACAGGAGAAAAATGAAAAGTGTCAATATTGGGGCGAGGCAAACCTGCAATGTAATCTACCGTTTGACAAATGGTTGAACGATCTATACAAGCAGTAGAGGAGAAATGACAATTTAAATCATCCAACTTAATTGTGTTAGGCAGAACATCACTACGCGCCTTGCCGATGCCAAGGGTTCCAAGGAATTTCCAAATATCAGCGGGGGAGGACGATGAGATATTTTCGAGGATGTGTCGGCGTTTAGCATTGCGTATCATCTGATTGCATAGGTTTCTTGCAGACTTGTATAGACACCAATTCCCCTCAGAACGCTCTCGTTTAAATTTACGAAAAGCCCGATTTCTTCGTTTCATAGCCATACGAATCCCTCTGGTCAGCCATGGGGCAGGTGGACGCTTTACTGATACTTAAAGAAACAAAAGTGAATTAAAGTACAGCCTGTATACTATCCCACTGCTGGGCAAAGGCCTCCACCATTGGAACCAAGCCATCGCTACAATTAATGGGTATTGGCTTAATCAACTCGCTTGCCAAACAATAAAAATAAGAATAAGAAGAATAAATTTATTTGCTGTGTAAAACTTAAGACTAAATCAATAAAACATAGAAAATAACATTTGTCTACATAATATATAACCTCCGTGGTCCAGCTCTGTGGTCTAGTGGCTAAGCCACCGGTTTCAGACCAAGAGGTCCCGGGTTCGATTCCCAGCGGGGGATACATCTTTGTGTGCTCGGATTGGTTGGTGGTAGGCCTGTTAAGTCCGCCTAAGTAGCTACCACCACCTTACCTAAGACTGTCGCCATAACAAAAAGGTTTATAGCATTGTTGTGTTCCGAGAGTTTGAGATAAGATAGCCAGTTCCTCAGAGGTTGAGGATTCCGGGTGAAGCGCACTTCCACCTTCGGCCTTATCGTCACTTACCATCAGGTGAGATGAAGGCGAAGCGCTTACCCGTTGTACAAGAGTGCCGCTTATATTGTAAAGTTTTAAAATTTAGGTTAGTAGTGCAAAATAACCGAGCTGATACCTAAACTAAGTAAACTAGTTTACCCGTACCTCAGGCATCTATCGGTGAGTGTGTGTAAGCGCTTGTTTACATAACATTTTATAAAATAGCAATAACTTATAATACTTTTAATAACATTTTGCATAAGCAGCATGTTGCTGATATTGCATACCAACATATGTAATGACTATGTTCGGTGTGATTGTAGGTTTTCCTTTTAAGCCTATTTTGTATCGTTTTCTTATAATTTATTTTATTCATATGATGTATACCTAGTGCTAAATTAAGTTTATTATACAACAAACTTCCAAGAAAGCAAAAGAATCTGTGAGAGTGAGCTGTACGAAATAGCTCAGTTGAACAAACAATGTGTGCTCGCCTTTTGCTTGTTTGTAGTGCAGGATTATAGGGCGTTAGTGATTTTTTTTGGTACAGTTAGTAGTATAAACAACTGACGAACAGAAAGGACATCACTTTCAGCTAGGAGTTCTGCTGTAGGGAAACGGAAAGAACAAAACGTGCTAACTTTTAAAATGGCTCTCTGTGCTATTCTAAGTACGAAAAAGTCATATATTTAGTTTTGTCTGTGTTGAGAGTCAACATGTTTGTACTAAGCCACCTTGTGAAAGAATCAAAGCCAGCTTGGGCTAACCCGAATGTGTCATTCCAATTGTCGGCACTAAATAGTAAGGCTGTATCGTCAGCGTATTATATTATCTGACTATTGTTTTGAAAGGAGAGGAGGCACAAATCGTTAATATAGATAAGGAATAGTAAAGGTCCTATTATACTTCCCTGGGGAACACCATGTTCGACTGTTAGTTCTTTACTTACTATACCGTCTATCTTAACTCGCTGGGTCCTATTTGTTAAGTAATCTTTTATAAGACTATGCGGTATACCTCTTATACCTAACCTGTATAACTTTTTAAGGAGGATTGGGATTGAAACTGAGTCAAATGCCTTGGCAATGTCTAGAAATATAACTAAGCATTTTTTCCGGCAATCAAGTTGTCTGTGATATAGTCTGTTAATTCATGAACTGCGTCATCAGGCGTTTTGTTAGGCCTAAAACCGTATTGAGTCGTGGCCAAGAGTCTTTTTCCTTCTATGTATTTAATAAGTCGGTTATATATTCATCTTTCTAGGATTAACAATATGGAAGGTAGTAAAGCAATGGGTCGGTAATTGTTAATAAAACTTTTATCTCCATTTTTGTGTATCGGATGGACAACGGCCTTTTTCAAAGCCTGGGGAAAAATACCTTTTGAGATGCATTGGTTGAATAGATAAGTAAGTGGCGGAATGAGGTGCTGTTTGTATTTCTTATTAAATGTACATGGCTAAAATGCCATGTACTAATATCAATGCCAAAACTGATAAACTGATAAAATATCAATGCCAGTCGCGCAGTCATTTCTAAGAGTTAAGATAATTTTTTCTACTTCATTTTCATCAGTGTTAAATAAAGCAAATTACTGCAATGTTGGCAATGGCGATAGGGCAAAGTGTAGGAGAGGGAATTATTGTTTTGGTGTTTTGCTTTCTCAGCCAAACTTTTTCCGATAGAAATAAAGAAACTATTTGCTGCGTCAACTTTCGTTACTTTCACCTATATTCCGTAACCGGGCGCGACTAATTGATTGTGGGTAATGATTCCAATTGCCAGGATTCTCAAGCCGTAGCCGTGCAGGCTTCCAACGGATTCGCTCGCTTGAGTTTTTTGGTATATTGCCGCGGTATAAACAAGGATCCTCAGGTCGTAGCAGTGCGGGCTTCCACCGGATTTGCTTACCTGGATTTCCTTGTCTGTAGCTTAGTGGAGGGTTCTCAAACCGTAGCCGTGCGGGCCTTCACCGGATTCCTGATTCTGAGACCTCCGTTCCCTTGGAATTTTCCATGTAGGGTCGTTTCCCGTTCCGTAGAACCCCACAATCGATTACGAGCCGCCAACGTAGATTTAAGGATCTAGATAATCATTGATTTTAAATAAAGGGGCTAAAAGACCCGTCCGTAGTATAACCATATATATCCGTGTTTGTTTGTCACACCCCGTGGCTAACCCTTCTAACGATGAGCTAGCTAGGAAACCTTTCAAACCCTTCTGGCGGAAGGAAATGTAGGATTCGCTCTCAGTGCTAGACCGCAACGAAAGTCCGGGGTTCGATTCCCCGCCAGCAATCATGGTAAACAAAATATAATTTTTTTAAATACTATAAAAAAATTACGAGTTGTTGTCGAATTAACACTAAAGATCAAACATTTCAACATTTTCTAATTTTAATCACACAAAGACCGAATTCAAGTATAACACTAATAAAATCAAAAACAAACATAAAAGATTACGCAACAATACACGAAATTACATAAAAGATAAAATACGAGTAGACATAATACCAATGAAAAAAATACTTAAAAATAAAAAATGAGTCAATAAAAAATCTGTAACTTACCAAATCTTTCACTTCCTTGTAATCTATTATATTACGTATTCCTCTCAAAGCAGGTTATTTGTCAATATACAAATTAGTGGAGTGGCCTGTCCACTTTGTCATTTCATAGTATGTTTATACACCATGCAGGTAAATTGTCATCATCATAATACAGACGTCTCTCTATCTCATTTTATTACATTTGTTTTATTTCATAACAATTACCTATATATTTATTTATAGTCGACTTTCAATATATAATATCATTTATTTATTACTGGTACTTTCTTTAATATGGACATTAGTTTTAAGGACCTACTCTGACGCTGCGTACCTTCGTCATGAGCTGCCTCCAACGTCAGCGTGCCTTTTTTGTACAATATCCTAAATGGAATAGTCAATCAGACTATCTTAGAAAAAAAAAATACGAATCCCGAGGCAGAACGCTCACTACATTCGCAAGGACATTTCTCATTTGCCTCTTTGTAGAACAAATTATGGAATAAACTCACCGATCAATAGAATGTGTAGCATTTACAAAAGAAATAGAACAATATTCTATAAATTCAAAATATATTTATTCAATAAACTCAAATAATAAGTACTTTGAATCATCCAAATCCTTTTTAACCTACCACCCATTCAGGACATATTTTTTTAACTGTGGCAAAGAGCAGGCGTAGAAACCACAGCGCACAGAAGCAACGACATTTATAAACAAAAATGCTGTAAAATACAAAATATGAATTTAAAAATTATAAATAATGCAATTCAATACTACAATACAATGTATCAATTAATTATAAACAATAAGAAATAGCTGTTGGAGTACTTGAGCATTTCAGACCCATGCTGTTTTGTCTTCTGTGTAATCTGACACTTTTTAATAAGCTTTTATATAAAGCTTAATATCTTTGATTTTGATTTTAAATTTATTAAGGTCTAATTTCTGAATATTATTTGGTACTTTGTTGAAAAATCTTACACACAGACCCTTAAAAGAATTATTAATTTTATGGAGCCTAGTATAAAGTACTGCTAATTTGGTATTACTTCTAGTGTTTAAATTGTGAATATCACAGTTTTTTTTGAAAACATTTCAATATTTTTATGAACATAATTTAACAGATTTTCATAAATGTATTGTGATGCAACTGTTATTATGGTTATATCCTTAAATCTCTCTCTGAGAGAGTCACCAGCTTTAGGTTATAGATTGCTCGAATAGCCCTCTTCTGAAGCACAAAGATAGTTTGAATGTCGGCAGCATTTCCCCACAGTAAAATGCCGTACGACATTACACTATGAAAGTAACTGAAATAAACTAATCTGGATGTATCAACGTCAGTTAACTGACGGATCTTCATTACTGCATAAGCCGCAGAGCTAAGTCTATTCGACAATTTAGCTATATGTGGGCCCCACTGAAGCTTGGCATCTAACGTGATGCCTAGAAACACAGTGGTGTCCACAGGATTCACATTTCTATCTTTAATTTGTACACTAGTTGTTACTTGCTTAACATTAGGCAATACAAATCTTACACATTTGGTTTTTCCCTCGTTTAATAGCAAGTTATTTACACTAAACCAGTGAACAATCTTTGAGATCGCATTATTCACATCGTCATAATTTGGGTGTCGTCGTTTCACTTTGAATGGAAGTGAAGTATCATCAGCAAACATTACTATCTCATGACTGTCTTTTACAAAATAAGGTAAGTCATATATACCCAAAAACTAGAATGGACCAAGTATTGAACCCTGCGGAACTCCCATTGTAACCACTGACCCCGGAGATCTTTTACCGTTAATGTCGACCTTCTGAATCCTGTTACTCAAATATGAGATTAGAAGGCTCAAAGAAGCATCCCTAATTCCATGGTGGTTAAGCTTCCTGACCAAAGTTTCATGTAAAACACAATTGAAAGCCTTGAATAAATCACAAAATACCCCTAGGGCATTCTGTGATTCCTCCTAGGTATCAAATATTTGGATTGGATTTAAATATATTGGACCCCTAGTAAAACCATACTGTTTACAATGTAAATGCTTGTTACTATAAAAATGAATTTAATTTAGTCTAGCATCAACTTTTCAAAAATTTTACTAAATTTAGTGTGCTAATGTAAGCTAAGACCAATTTATGTGAAAATAGGTCTAAAATTAGACGGTCAGAATTGTGCTACCTGTTTTTTACTATGTTTCACTGGGTCAGGAAAAACACCACAGTCAATGCATTCGTTAAATATGCAAGCTGAAACTGGAGCTATTACAGCAGCAGCATCAACACAATTACCTATATTAACCTACGCTACAAATGTTTGGCCAACGTTGACAAATAGACGCGCCAACATTTGTGTACCAGAACAGTGGATGCGTGGATGGATGTACGAGTATTTGTGACTTTACATAGGTCACACTAAAAGTTTCCGGAACTGGCCACTTACATAAACAATATTTAAAAAGTAATTACAACATTTGAAAATGGAACTCTTTGGCTGTAGAATGCAGTTTGTTGCATCTGACTGTCAATTGCTTTTACACTGTTGCGCCATTTTAAAAATTGCGTGTCTACATTAACATGGATTTAACTCGGGAAAACTTTCGTAGTATGATTTTCTACGATTTTAAGTGTGATTTGACAGCTCAACAGAGCATCGCTCGGCTTCAATCTGCTTTTGGCGATGAAGCACCATGCAAGACGACTATTTATAGCTGGTTTGCAGAATTCAAGCGCGGTCGTATCAATCTCAGTGAAGAATCTCGCGATGGTCGCCCGTCCACCGCTGATGTAAACAACAGAAACATCGATGCTGTGCGCCGTATGATTGAAACAGACAGGCATGTGACCTACCATGAGATTCGCGCAACGTTAGACATAGGCAAGAGTCAAATACAATCAATACTACACAATTCTATTTCCTCAATCCAACTCCAAATATTTCCATCGCTCTTACACCGTTCACGCAGCCATTTTGTGGAATAAGCTGCCAGCCGACATTCGTGAGAGTCCATCGGTGTCAACTTTCAAACATAAATTAAAAGAGCACTACCTATCCAACAACAACAGTAGTTAGCAATGTTGTAACATAACTAGTTATTCATTTTGATTATATTATATATTAATATGTATGTCTATGTATATATATATACAATATAGGTAGTTTGTTTAAGTAGGTATGTATGTGTATGTTTAGGAATGTTATAAGTAGGTATATGTATTTGTAAGTATCATTAGTCCCGTAGACTCTCTTTCCACACCACAGCTAGGGTTGGCTGGAAGAGATCTCTTCTAGAGATAAGCTCACCTTTTTATATGTCTTTTGTAACGTCTTTTTCAATGTGTTTTATATGTGCAATAAAGGATTAATTAACATTTGTGAGAAAGCTGTGCTCGCGGTGGATCTCACACAATTTGACCGAGGCTCAAAAAACGGACCGCGTCACTTGGTGCAGTGCCATGCTTACCTGATTCAACGATGGTGCGTCAAATTTGGTGTGGGACATAGTAACAGGTGACAAAACATGGATTTATTGCTACAATCCCAAAACAAAGTAGCAATCGAGCGTCCCATACGCTCGATTGCTACTTTGTTCTTTCAAGATGAGCTGAACCAACTAAAGCGGCGCGCGTGTAAAGTGCATCTTGGCGGATGATTGCTTCTTTTTTTAATAAAAGTGGACACGTGGCTACTGTTGCTTTAGAGAATCTTCGTACCGTGAATAGTGAATGGTACACGACCATTTGTTTGCCGGAAACTAATGACGAACTCGGTAAAATTAACCGTAAACGCCGTGTAAAATTAACCGTAAACGGCTAGACAGACAAACGAATTTTTGAAGGAGGTGAAAAACGTAGAACTTAAGAGCCATCCTGCATACAGTCCCGACCTCGCACCTTGTGACTTTTTTCTGTTTACAAAAATTAAGAACCAATTACGCTGTCAACGATTTTCATCACCGGAAGAGGCAGTCGAAGAGTATGAAAAACACGTTTCTGAGGTCACCACGGAGGAGTGGCACAAAAGTTTTCAAAATTGGTTTAATCGAATAAAAAAGTGCATTTACGCAAACGGAGAATATTTTAAGAAACAATAAATTTATTTTTGACCTTTAATAGTATTTTTTTTCTTATTCATTGTCTTACAGACAATAGGTACCTACTCAAAACTTATGTTGCGTAAAACGTTGTCTAAACGTTTTCTTGTTACGTTCCCTAAAACATGGTTGAGCGAAACGATGGCTGATTCACATGTCATACTCGTGAACGGGCGCCGCCTGTGGAGGCTGGTCTGATCTTGCGAACTTATTTTTATTATTAGTATATTAGTAGTTGAAGTCTTACTTTTTTTTCTGTACTGTAAGACATTGATAACATTGATTTTTTATATTGATGAATACCTGAACTTTTTATTAATATATTTTTTATTTATATGTCGTCGTTGTTTTATGTTTTTTTTTATATTTTATTATTGTAATGGAAAGTTATAGTCTCTTCTATGTTAGGGAGGGCATTTTTGAATTATAATTGACGCTGTAAAATAAAGTGAGAAAAGAAATGCCCTTATTGAGTTGAGACCACCGAAATACGAGGCTTTAGAAAACAATAAAGTATTTAATGAGGCTTACCATCTCGTGGCCGTACAGCTCGTAGCCCGTGCCGTCCCCCTGCAAGTTCAACAGTGGGCATAAAGATTAACAGTTCCTTTTGTCGGTACCTACTTCTGGGTATCCTGTCAATTTGTCAGACCAACTATTTAGTGGCACCATTAATCGAAATATCGATCGATTCATCTTGGCACTCAGTGGGTGGCTAGTGGAAAGCAAGAAATTTTTTATTTTTTTTTATTTTATTTTGTTCAGAACACCAACAGCACATAAACAATATATGGATACATTTATATAAATCTACTTAGCCATTAACAGGTATTCGCAAATGGAATAAAAAATAGATAAATAGAGTAGAGTAGTGTTTGTCTTAGTAATATTATGTGAAACCTATTTGTGGTAAGTTGTTGAATTGTGCATGCGAGTGTGGGGCAAGTGAGATCATAGGTCCTTGCTCTTGTATGGGTAATAAGTGTGGTGCGAACTGTGAGCAGTCAGGAATGGCAGTGGGAGTCAGTAGATACCTGTCTTCTCCTCAGCTTCCGGTACTTCTGACCGTCAGCCGCGCGGACGCCACCGGAAACAGAACACGCAACTCGTTAAACATGAAGCTATTCATAGCTTTAGCGAAAAAATCTTCAAACTATCGCGTTGCATTGCATTAAAACTGTTTTAACGGGACTAAACACGATTAATTTTGTAAGTAAGTACATATCTACTTACTGCTTGACGTTTCGGCCGCGATGCTGCGGCCGTGGTCACAAGTGAACTGGCGGTGCGCGGCGTCGTCGGCTCGGGCGGGTATTTGTTTCTTCATCCACCTTCATACGTTCACTTAAATTGTCACAGTGCAATGAATCTTCAGTAACACGACTCCGGCACACTACACTAACAGTATCGGAGTTTCTTGTTATAGACTGACGTTGCGGTTTGCATTTGCCAATCACTGGATTTCATGCTGATGATAATTTAAACCCGTCCTCCCGATTGAAATTTTTATACTTCTTGATCTCAATCGCTTCACGTACTATCCTGCTATGATAATAACGATCGGTGGAGAGGATTTTAGGATCATGTAACTCCATCCAGTGATTAACTCCAGCTTCCAGCAGGTGTTCAGCTACCGCCGATTTGTCTATTTGTCGATTTTTGATAGCTGCGATGTGTTCCTTGACACGTTCTGCGATAGTCCGCTTAGTCTGTCCAATATATGAACTACCACAGCTACAATCGAGTTTATAAACTCCCGGTGTTTGGAAAGGTATGACGTCTTTAGGCGACCGCAATTTGTTAGATATTTGGCATAACGGAGTATATACAGTTTTAATGGAGAAGTTTCTTAGTACTGTTCCAATTTTGTCCGTTACGCCTTTTATGTAAGGTAAAAACGCTGCCTGGCGACTCACTTCTAGACGATTTTTCTTTCCATTCTGCTTTTTCCTCTTCTGTGACACCTTGTATCGGTTGCGTTTCAGTACCTCCTGAACGTGAGCAAGCTCAGCCTGAAGATGTTCAGGGTCACACAGGTTCTGAGCTCTGTTGGTCAGTGAGGTCATCACAGACTGAAGATGCCGAGGGTGATGATGAGAAGAGGGCGTGTAGGTACCTGTCCGTGTGAATAGGTTTGCGGTACACAGAGTGTGATAAAGTACCATCATCTCTTACCTTTATCTGCACGTCAAGGAAAGCCAAAGATCTGTCCCTCTCTATTTCATAGGTAAACTTTACCTTTGGGTGGATTGAATTCAGGTGTACTATATATTGTTCAACTTCTTGCTGGCCTCCGCTGATAATGCAAAAAACATCATCTACGTACCTCCTCCACAGTTTCACAATTTGGGGTCCAGTTGCTATCAGTTGATATCAGCGTCCGCAGGACGCGGACGCTGATATCTTAAGACAAGATGTCGCCGTAATTTTGCGGAAGTCAAAGCTACCAAAAAGTAACATTACTACGGAAGAGCGTCTAGCACTACAACAGTTACGTAACAACGACAAGATTTTAGTTCTAAAGGCTGACAAAGGAAATGCCACTTTAGTAATGAATACAGATGATTATGTCAACAAAATCAGGGATGTGCTGTCGGACACCAATGTATACAAACCTGTGTCCTACAACCCCACGGCCAGGGTCACACGACGCATTCGAAACCTTATCGATTAGCACAAGGACATCTTCACAGAGGACGAGTACAGTTTTCTGTACAAACCTAGGATTGTACAGCCTCCCAAACTTTATGGACTGCCAAAGATACACAAAAGCAACATACCACTGCGGCCTATCGTGAGTCAAATTGACTCACCGACTTACTACTTGGCGAAACATGTTGCTGGAGTATTGCAGCCATTAGTTGGGAACACAACGTCATTTGTGAAAGACTCTTACCACTTCAGGGACATTGTAAAGGGCATAAGGTTGGAACCAGGCGACATTATGGTGAGTTTCGACGTGGAGTCGCTTTTTACAAATGTCCCTTTGAAGGATTGCCTGGAGATAATAACGTTTAATATGTTTTAAATGTAAAATGTTATTTTATTTAGACCAATAAATATTTTTATTATTATTATATTTTTTATTATAATAAAGGGTAAACTTAACGATAAAGAGCTGCCGATGGAATATATTGTTCTAATTGAAAATTGCCTTGATGGGAATTACCTCCTCTTCAGAGACCAGTTCTATCTACAGATCGATGGTGTTCCAATGGGTAGCCCACTCGCCCCGGTTTTTGCAAATCTGTGGATGGAGCACGTTGAAGACACAGCATTAGCAACTGGACGCCAAATTGTGAAACTGTGGAGGAGGTACGTAGATGATGTTTTTTGCTTTATCAGCGGAGGCCAGCAATAAGTTGAACAATAAATAGTACACCAAATAAATTTATTTGGAAATAACAACATAACTTAATAATAATAAAAAAAACTTAATTACTTACATAAATAAATAAAATTCCACCTAAACTAAACTACGTTAAAAAAAGAAAAAAAAAACCTACAAATAAAAGATGTCCTCCAACTGTGGGCTCATGGGTGCGGTACCAAGAATGCTGGCAACGTTACCTCTTTGGATTGCGAGGCTGATACGCTGGCAGAGGTAGCTGCCAGCCTTCTTGTCACCGGAGGCCTCAATAAGGCGACGACTTAACTCTTTAACGAGCTGCTTGGCCTCCTGCCCCCATGGACCCATTGTCTCCACTGCAAACGGAACAAATATGTAGTTGCGGCCTAGGTTAGCGTACTTGTTCCGTTTGCGACTTTCAGCACTTACCGCAGCAGCCCCGACATGAAGCGAGGTGGCGCGTACATGTGAGGGAGCCACGGTGTCTGCACAGGTCGCATCCTACACCAACGACCTGCCAAGCTTCCAAGGTCCAATGGTCATACCGTCAGGCCTTTTGCCATCGCTGCGAGAGATACCAGATGGCTCTAAAACAGCCGGTACACCAACGGTGGCAAAAGCACTGCGAATGATGCTGTTGAGTGAGGAGTGCCGTAACATACGACCAGCACTGCGAGCGCAAGAAAGGCCGTGGTGGCCAAGCTCGTCAACAGCCTCCCCACACACACAGCGATGAGGGTGGACTACCCTGGCGCCAAGACGGAGGCAGACCGCTAGAGTGAGGGACGGCCCGTCCAACAAGGTACCGACGTTGGCAGATGGTAATGCCTGGAGCCAGTGGCCTGACTCTCTCTTGGAGACGGCAGTCAGATGAGCGAGTTCTGCCGAATCAGCAGAAGTGGATAGGAGCTCCTCATGAACTTGTTTGCAAAGTGGCTCGTCCCATTGCCTCTGCGACTGTGGTAACAAAGGGAGGTCTGAATTTGGACAGGTGGATATCCAAGCGTTTTTGGCATCTGCCACACACGACAACTCTACGGAACCCAGGGATGGGTTGATAATCTTCCGGTAGAGATTGTGCGTGCTATGAGCAGAAGACAAAAACGCTGGCAGGGCCACACTGCTTAAATTTCTAATACCTAGGCCCCCGAAGCGTACAGGAAGGGAAGCCTGAAGCCATCCGCGGTCGCTCATGGGACAATTAAGAATTTTAACTATAGTATCTCTAATAAGAATATCTAAATTTGATAATAAGTTTGGAAAAAGCCAGAGTTGGGAGCATCGGAGTACGTAGGTAAATTTTGGAACGAAGAGACAAAAACGAATAATAAATAGTGCCATGTGTGGATTAATTTGGAATAGACGGTCTGAATTTAAATTGAATTTAGCGATGGCATCATCAATAAAAGCCGGCATGGCAACTTGGAGAAGTGGTGCACCTAATAAAAATAATGAGTCGTCGCTGAGAATTTTGATGTTGGGGGCCAGAACACTAAAGTCAGAAATAATTTGAGCTCTACGGTCCGGGGCCACGGTATTATATGTATTATATGTATAATTCACACTTCGAGAAATTTAGTTCCAAACCTATGGTGCCAAACTGGTTTATTAAATTCTGTAGGTCCTCGAGAACCAGGTCGGAGTTACCCCCTAAAGTGCCGTCATCGAGGTAAAAGACGTTAAATTTAGAATTTAGATTTGTAATTATTTGGTGGATAGCCAAAGAGAAAACAGCTGGACCCAGGGGGTCGCCCTGCTGGCAACCAACGGCAGAATGTAAAATATTGTTACGGTGAATCAATTTAGTTGGTTCACTGTAACATTGCCATAAATAATTAAAAAACAAAGGTATTTCCTCCTTTACTTTAGCCAGCAGGGCACCCCTGTCTACGGAGTTGAAGGCGTTTTTGACGTCCACCTTCAGCAGAACTTCGCCACCATCATTGAGCAAGAAGGTGCGGGCTGAGTGAACGGCCGCCTCGCAGCCACCTTTCGAACCGAACCCGAGTTGTATTGGCTGAAATTTTGATGAAAGGTCAGAAAGGGTGTGTTTGACACAAATTTTAGAGACGATGCGCCTGATGGTACACCCTACGGCGATCGGCCTTATACCGCCATCTTTCTTTCTTAAAGCGCAGAGGTTAGCACCGTAGAGTATACCGGTGATGTCTCGCGGAACTTTACCGGCAAGCATGAGGTTGGAGAGTTGGGTAATTTTGGTGAGTAGGACTCTGCCGGCGTCTCCAGAGGTACCACAAACCAAATCTTTAAAATGTTGCGGGGAGAGACCGTCGAGGCCACCGGCAGAGCCATTTCTAAATGAAAATATAGAATGTAGACTTCGTCTTCGTTGGTCGAAGGCGAAGCATCTGTAGACTCGGGCGGATCGGGGAGGCGAAGTGTTGCTGCAGGAGGAGGGTGTTTAGAAATTAGTGATGCCACAGTCTCTGGAGAGTCAGGAGCAACGGTATCACTAGAAAAAATCAACTGGGTGGCCCCTTTTAAATCACCTTCATTGATTTTTTCTTCAACCTTGCTTATGTTAAATGAAGTGATTTGCGATTTTCTAAAACTAACGACTGAATTATGCAGCGGTGGTAATGGATTTGTGCAGTTGGATTTGATTTTATGGGTTAGGGTACCACTATTGTCATCCTTGCTTACATGAAGAACGCGATAAGCAAATGACAATAGTAGTTCCCAGCTGTATGAGGTGTTTTCGTGGATGACCCTACCTATGGTTTGCGCTAAAGAATGAGCTACTGAGGTGCGAGCTCCTCTCGGAATTCGTTTTATAATTGGGGTAGCATTTTTTAATTTTGCAAGTTGTTGCCAAAATTCAATATTTTGTTGGATAGGTGGGTCAACTGAACGAGAGGGCACATAAGGGTTGGGCTGGGAGGCATGAGAAGGTCTGTGCACCTTACCAATGTGGATCTTTAGACCTCTGGTGCCTCTGAAAAATTTTGTTTGAGAGCAGAGCTCGCACCTCACATAATGGCCATTACCGGTATCTTGGCCTTAAGTCGTGGAGCGTTGGGACATCTAGTAAACTTAATCATATGAAAATTAAATTATAAACAAATAAACCTAAAAAAAGAAAACAAATTAGTGGAAAACAAGGTGACGGATCTTGTGAGCGGCAGCGGGCGCAGGCGCGAAACGTCAGCAGCACGAAAAAAACTCGGTTCTTATTGGTTCGGAAGTGCGGGCTCAACGCCTATTGGTCAAAGCGGAGCCGTCGTCAAGGCGACAAAAGACAGCTCGTTGTTTATAAGATGTTGCTCGATGGATCACCATAAACCTTGTAAACATTGGGTGGTACACAGACGCCACAGCAGCGGCGCACGCAGTAGAAAACGATAGCGCAGGTGTATTACAAGGCGGGATTACAAAACCCACCTTGACCTTGTCATAATATGCTTCAAAACTTTATATTTTAATTAATTATTGAAGAGCGAGTGTATAGACAGGTGTCACGCTCTCACGTTTATAGTACACCTGAATTCAATCCACCCAAAGGTAAAGTTTACCTATGAAATAGAGAGGGACAGATCTTTGGCTTTCCTTGACGTGCATATAAAGGTAAGAGATGATGGTACTTTATCACACTCTGTGTACCGCAAACCTACTCACACGGACAGGTACCTACACGCCTCTTCTCATCATCACCCTCGGCATCTTAAGTCTGTGATGACCTCACTGACCAACAGAGCTCAGAACCTGTGTGACCCTGAACATCTTCAGGCTGAGCTTGCTCAAGTTCAGGAGGTACTGAAACGCAACGGATACAAGGTGTCACAGAAGAGAAAAAAGCAGAATGGAAAGAAAAATCGTCTAGAAGTGAGTCGCCAGGCAGCGTTTTTACCTTACATAAAAGGCGTAACGGACAAAATTGGAACAGTACTAAGAAACTTCTCCATTAAAACTGTATATACTCCGTTATGCCAAATATCTAACAAATTGCGGTCGCCTAAAGACGTCATACCTTTCCAAACACCGGGAGTTTATAAACTCGATTGTAGCTGTGGTAGTTCATATATTGGACAGACTAAGCGGACTATCGCAGAACGTGTCAACGAACACATCGCAGCTATCAAAAATCGACAAATAGACAAATCGGCGGTAGCTGAACACCTGCTGGAAGCTGGAGTTAATCACTGGATGGAGTTACATGATCCTAAAATCCTCTCCACCGATCGTTATTATCATAGCAGGATAGTACGTGAAGCGATTGAGATCAAGAAGTATAAAAATTTCAGTCGGGAGGACGGGTTTAAATTATCATCAGCATGGAATCCAGTGATTAGCAAATGCAAACCGCAACGTCAGTCTATAACAAGAAACTCCGATACTGTTAGTGTAGTGTGCCAGAGTCGTGTTACTGAAGATTCATTGCACTGTGACAATTTAAGTGAACGTATGAAGGTGGATGAAGAAACAAATACCCGCCCGAGCCGACGACGCCGCGCACCGCCAGTTCGCTTGTGACCACGGCCGCAGCATCGCGGCCGAAACGTGAAGCAGTAAGTAGATATGTACTTACTTACAAAATTAATCGTGTTTAGTCCCGTTAAAACAGTTTTAATGAAAAAATCTTCATTTATATTCGAATTTATCAGATTATATCAAATTGTCAAAATATCAATACAATCTTTCTAGCATAATACAACATTACTGTAATGTTATATTAATACTTATTGATGTTATCTCGACTAGGCATTCTACTATAAGTTCAGAAAATTATGCTCTCTCTCTCTCGTCTAGATAGTCTAGATCCAAAATGTAGGTAACAACGCATCAACGCAAGATAGAGCGACGATATACATTGAGCTTATATAAATTCAAAAAAATATTTGTGATTGAAACTTTTTTGAATTGTGTAAACAATAGTGGTGCTAATAATGATACTCACCGAGTCGCCCTTGTCGCCCTTGTCGCCCTTGAGGCCGGGGTACCCGGGCGGCCCGGGCAGCCCCGGCGCGCCCAGCATGCCCGGCGAGCCCATGTCACCGTACTCGCCCTTCGAACCCTTCGGTCCTATCTCGCCCTGCGGATAACAGAAAAAATCCTATTTTTTTCTAGCGAAAATTGAAATAAGTTAAGTAAAGTACATGCCGCTACGAAGACAATATAAATTTTATCTTCTTATTTGACAGTCCATTAAAAACTACCTAGTAATAACAGTCAATGTTTGTATGTTTGTCCTCAATGCGTTCTGAAACCATTATTCAGATTCTGATGAAACTTTAGTACCTAGGGTGTTCTGGGGAGGCCCGCAAGGGTTCTTGACCCAAAAATTGCAACGCATGCAGGGAATAGCTGGTCACTAGATAAAAATTAATTGCCTATGTAAAGTATGACGAAACGTCACTTCGGAACTGCTCAACGATTTCTTTTTCGTTGTGTTCGTAACGAATTTTTCTAAGTCTGCAAACCATCACGGGATACTCACCTATAGTCTTCGATCACCTGTACTTGACAATAAAACAGCTAAATATTACACACGAACGGCAGTTTGCGTCGACATGTTGGCGGCTGACGTTGGCAATAGTGGCGTGCCTCATAACAGTGATTAGCCGAGGGCCAGCCGCCGCGGCTGTGTGTGTGTGAGTACTGACCGGCTTGCCGGGCGGGCCCTGCACGCCTGCGGCGCCGGGCGCGCCGTCGCCGCCCGCTGGCCCGCGCGGCCCCGCCTCGCCCGCCTTGCCTGCAACACCACGGCCACACACTCAGCATTGACATCATTCATCCATCACCAGTGTTAGAATGTTTTACAAAAAGTTTAAACTTTTCACTTTATTCTTTATAATTAAATACACAATATTATCGTGTAATTTAAACAAACAAAGGAGTACAAATTTATTCATAAGAAACAACGAAAGGCATAATAGGTACAATACATCATTAAAATTACCTTTACTGTGTGCGTTAGTGAAGCGTGTGGTTATCTCGAATCTGGTGCAGCTCTACAAGTCGGTGCGCCAAGCCCCCTAGGAACCTAGCCGTCATTTGTACCCACACCGTTTACGAGGCGCTTGCTGGCATGCCGTGCGAAATCCGCTAGCTCGTGCCGCGTGCAGCCAATATACATTTAATTAGCGCAAGCAGCATGCGTTATCGCTCGACGATCGATTATTGATCACAATTTATCGGCAGGCAGAATATAGTTAGTTTTAGCACGCACACACTCACACTAGTCGCCGAGACTCAGTTAAATAAAAACACGTTAAATGCATCCACATATCGGTCTCACTTTGTCACTGAACAATGAGTAGGTACACGTAGAGACGCATACGAAATGAAAACTAAATTGGCAAAGTTAAAGAGACGAAGAGGAGAATACGATCAATGGAACCGAGAACCCGGATAAGAGATGTAGCGAGTGGCTCGGCGGCCGTGTGGGTGCGTGGCGCGTGAGGCGGTGGTTACCCGCTTGCCGCGCTTGCCGCGCGCGCCCTTGTCGCCGGGCGCGCCGGGCGGGCCGGCGGCGCCCGTCTCGCCGCGCTCGCCGCGCGCGCCCTCCGCTCCTTCAACACAACGCTCCTGACTCGCACGAACAGCCCACACTGGCCCACACTGGCCCACACTGGCCCACACTATCCCACTAGCCCCGGGTTAGGGCCGGGGTCTCTACACCGGACCCTTTATTATCCGCCGAGGAGGTGCGGCTCCTCTAAGAAATACTTGTCGGTAAATTATAAATTACAAATTGATAAAGACAATGTCGCAACAAAATTTGCGTAAGTTTGATTTATAGTGTCGATTTTGGCTCTATGTCAGTTGACACGCGAGATAAAAACAATACTCAAATACAAATTAAGACACAAAAACACACAAAACTCAAATAAAAATTGCTATCGAACAATGCGATCTACCAACCCAAAGGTTAAATTAGTAAAAATTATAACCCTGCAAACATTACCACGCTACGCTACAAATAAAGGTGTTTGCGGCAGCATTTGTGATGTTAAAAAATCTATTGCATTTGTACAGTGCCCCAACCTACAAAAGCTTGTTAAACAAACAAACGTAAACGAAGCTGTTAATACTTAAGAGGCCTATTACATCTCGAATGTGATTTTTGCGTAAAATGCCTATTTTCGCATTTTGTAGTAATTTTGCAGTTGTATTTATCGTTTTTATCGAAATAGGATAATAAATTTGTGCATAATATTACAAATAATATCCATTCTGTGAGCATAAGTTGAATTCCGACGGCCGGCGCTTCGCATTTTGTAGTAATTTTGCAGTTGTATTTATCGTTTTTATCGAAATAGGATAATGAATTCATTATAAAATCTTTATTCCTCATGAAGTAACAGTTACTCTGGTATAAATTTTGCTCAATAATATTATCGCAGATAGGAGATATTCACAGTTAATTTATAGCAATTTCCGAAGTTTTTTGGTTTAGAATAAGATTTTTTTCCTATATAAAATCAATGATATCTAAAAATTCCGAGGCCGCTACGCATTATTCCAATAGCTATTCTACACTATTCAATAAGTCATAATTGTTAATGTATTTTCGTTTCTGAGATCCATGACGCCAAAGTTGGCCATTTTACGCAAAAATCACAGTCAAGATGTAAATAGGCCTCTTAATCTATGTTGCTTTTAAATTATAAGAAATGTCATAGGACCTTTCCAGCCATTTCAGTTTAAACGTTTACGTACGTTTACGAGCCTACCCTAAATTACGTCATTGCTTTATTAATAAGTGTAAATGTACACTAGGAACACAGCAGCTAATGAGTTGGCTTGGCGTAATACAGGGCAGGCTTCCAGTGAGGTTAGAGCGCGGTGGCCCCCAGCGGCGACATGCTGGCGGAGGCGGGGCGGGGAAGTTACCGGGGGGGCCGGGCGGGCCGGGCGGGCCCTCGATGATGCCGGTAGGAAACGCGTCGCCCTTCAGCGTGGTCGTGAAGCCGCGCTCGCCTTTGTCGCCTTTGTCGCCCTGTGCACACGCAACATCTACATTTAATATATTTCAAGGAGCAGCGTTGAGTTGTATACTCAATTAAAATGTTGAGTTATTGCTCAAATATCATAATTAATCACACAAGATAAGAGAGTTCCATTTGTATATATAAAACTATTGATAATAAACAAAACAACTTAATAATATTAATTTGTAATATTTTTATAAAGTAAAGAACGAAGGAATTAGCTCACTTTATGTCCGGCTGGTCCAATCGGTCCGCTAGGCCCCGCGGGGCCCACGGGCCCGGGTGGGCCGGCGACGCCCGGCGGCCCCCCCCCGCCCGCGGGCCCCGCGCGCCCGTCGTGCCCCGGCAGCCCCTCGGGGCCCTGCGGCCCGGGGGAACCGGGGGGACCTGGCTCGCCAGGTTCACCCTGTACACGAAACTCTGTATTAGTTTCACATTATAACATTTTTCGTATAGTCTGACCGCTACCTCTGTACCGCGCCTTGGGTATGCGAGCGGCGAGGCGGGGGGGCGAAACAGTTGATCCATTTTGTCATTCTGCTGTCATCGCTTACGGCGGCAAGTAGTGTGTCAGACGCACATGAGATAAAATATCTAAAAATGGGTCGTGCATTATCTCGAGATATCAAGACTGTCATTTTCAAAGTGGCCGAATATTTTAAGAAAAGAAAAGCAAACAAAGAAAGTTTATATTATATATTTCCAAGAATTAAAGATTTATATTGGTTCTTTAATTTTACTTAAGTATCTAAAATCATATTGGACAAAAACGGATTGGATGTAATTATACTCGTAAATATAAAGCTTCGATATCGTAAGATCTGTCTGACACTACGAATCTCATGTGAGTTCATGCTCTTTACTTCCCGCTCCCCCTCTCCCCGCGCATACCTAAGGCGCGGTACAGCGGTTGTGGTCAGGCTATAGGTATCCAAATACTTTTTTTGCATGACCGTGAATGACGTTAATCTCACGTAAATAAACCATATGTATAATGGAGTTTCTCCCGTGTTCTTTAGCAACAACACGTGTTGTGAGATTCCCATTTATTTTTCATCTACCGTACAATAATAAATATAGGTACTTACTTTAAAAATATAAACCACTTAAAATTGGCTTAATGCTACACGCGATAGCCATTAATTAAGATTAATAATAATGACATATGTATAATAAAGTATATTATGATTCCAATTTAAATTATTATAAAAAAAGTTTAGTAGTTATTTACAGTATATTTACGGAGTATTTGATGTCATATACAAATGAAAGTATGATACATAAGGCCATGTACCTATCATTAAGTATTTAAAACTACTTTTCTTTTATGTGCTGTATGTTTCTTACAGCGCAAAATAAAATAAAATAAACTTGATAAAACCCGTTAATATTTACTATTATCCATAATACTGGTTGTTTCAAAAGTTAAATCTTTGTGAAAATATTAGTATAATGCTATTTTAAATGTTATGTGAAATTAGAAGTTGTGAATTTATGACAAAGAAACTTCCAGTTTCTTTAACGTGTATTAAGGACATGCGGTAAATGTTTGAATCGAGGGTAACAAGCATAGCACAGCTCCTCATCTTGAACATGAACTTCCACGATATAGGAGCAACAAGTAACGCATGGACTTATCACGTTACCCTACCCACCACCTATATGTAGTTACTTTATGTGTTACCCATGTTTCAAAAGTAATCCCTTAATCTGATTTGATTACATTAAAGTAGAAATAACAGTAAAAGCACAAGATACTGAAAAGGTTTAATAATATTTGGTTTAGCGTTGCATGCGTTTGCTGCATGCGTCATGCAGCTGGTGCCTACCTTGAGCTGGATGATGGTCTGCGCGGAGATGTTGTGGCCGGCCGCCTGCAGGCCCTACGCACCACGCACGTCACATGCAGCCCAGCGCTGACACAACCTATACCAGCATACCAGCGCAACCAAAGCTCTGGTCTGCGGATATACTTGTTTAAAGCTCTCGTATTACTTGGCTTTTCTACAGAATAAGGATATAACAAAAATTGGGTTGTGTCAGCGTCGGAGCCTAAATAAAACAATAACAGAATAGCTGCAACGTTTAAAGAAATGTCAAATACATAACACTTAGCAAATCACACCACATAACTTTCCACCAAAATAACTAAATAGAAACAGCGCAAAAAATTATAACTTTGAAGCTGACTGAAAACACCGAAAGCCTCCGGCGAGAAGGCGGTGGCTAGCTACTGCGTATGCGCGGGAGGGCGGTGGCTAGCTACTGCATATGCGCGGGAGTAGGTACCTTCACTGCTATGATCTCTGCTGTCGTGTACGGACTTATTTTAAAGTTGTCCACGGATCTTTTCACACCCTGTGGGTGATAGATAGATATAGATCTGTTTTTTTAAACTTCTACTAGTGATAGTGATTGCATGATCTATCTTTATACAATTTATAAACTAGATATCTAACTCTAACTTTTTACAATTTATCAACCATGAGTGATGATCAAATCACAGCTGTAGCTGATGCGGGGAGATTCAATAACAGAAACTAGATCAACAGTCATAATATCGGTAGAGTGTGAAAACTGCATCGTTTTAATGTTGCTTAATGGAACTGATTCAAGTTTAATTTAACACATTAAAAGAGAGACAAAAGCTAGGAGGTTCGATTCCTATACAATTATGTCAATCATAAAATGTTTTATAGCTTTGATTAAGTCGACACTTGCAAGGAAAAACATCGTAATTAAGTATAAGCAAATACTTACCGATTTCGTTTAGTTCTAATGCTAAAGACCTATATCATTACATGACTATGGCATATATGGCGTCATTAATTTATAAAATGACATTGTAACTCAGACATACATCTTATAATATCATATTTTTTACTTGGTTAAATGTCTGCTTGTGATTGAGATAGAATTTTAAACTAATAATGGCGAGCATAAACAAACACTAAAGTGTAAATTTTGAACTAAGTTTATGGAATTAAGATACAAGGATGGTTGTAAAAAATTGCGCATTTCATGTTTCAATGTTTTTCTATGCAGGTTTCGAGGTGGAATTCAGAAGTTTTGTTCTCGATTACCATCATAATATTAATAAGGTACTGGAATATTTATTTTACAGATGTGTTAGTTAGTATATTTTTCAAGTTATACCTTGACGGCGGAGAAGACATCAAACCCGGGACTGCCGTGCTCGCCCTTGTGCCCTTTGTCCCCGGGCCGGCCCTGCAACACAACACAGCAAGTCATCAAAATAGAATAAAAAATATTCTTATTTAATATTTGCCTACTCGACGTCCGTCTTATCTTTGGTTATAGGCTCCTACTTGATGAGTATCTGTACTCTATAACGCACCACGAACACCACGTGAAGATTGATTATTGCTGCTTTTAAAATACTTAACTACTTTTTGGCATTGTATTTTTTTAAGTTTGCATTCTGTGCTCTTGCAACCGTGTCTTACGTAATCTTTAAATTCACAAAATCAGAATTGCGTAGGTAATATTAATATATTGAACTACCTGAACATGATTATATAGTGGGTACGATAATTGCAAACAAAGTTTCCAACTTATTTATCATTAGCACAACCATGAGCGTTCCCTAATAAGTAATAGCAGACACCATTTATAATGTCACTTAAATTAGGGCTTTACATATTCTGAAATGTTTCGTGATTACTTACCGGATCCCCTTTTGGTCCGTCCAGGCCTATTGGTCCCTGAAATTTTAAGAAAAATCATTTCAGTCAAACGTAATTTTTCTCATATCTGTAGTTTCGAAGTTCCGTTTGAAAAATACGAAATTTCGAATAAAGCACAATATAGGCAATAGGATTATTTCTAAATAAAATCTACGAAGGGTTGACAGTTAGATACAGTTTCTACAGAAAAAAATTAGAAGAAGGTGGTAAGGTTAGTTGTAATGAGCCTCGGAGCATGCGCCCGCGCTAGGGCGCCGCCCGCGGGGTTAGGCCAAGGCTGCTACGTTGTTAAGGCTCCCACGCCCAGGCGCCTAGCGAAAAGCTCTACTGGTTGGTTAATCAGACGCTGGACCCGCACACAAACTGTTCAAAATTTACTAATGCTTTATAAGGATAATATTCAATTGTTATTTGGGCATTGCCAAGTCGAGATACTGGGCTAACCGGTTCACTGACCCGCAGGGCACTATGAAACAATATAACTTATTTTACCATTTTTCTGTTTCTATGGGCCGGGAGCTGTTCATTCCATTACAACTATGTAAAAAAATGTACAACTATTTAAACAAAACATATCAAAACATTGTCGTATTGACTTTTGAAATAAATAGATTAATGCATTAAGATATAAGAATTGCAATAATAATTATCCTCTAGAAATATTCTAAGATGAATTTTATAATTATTTATTAATTTTTTTTTAAATTTTAAGTTAGACTCATATAAAATTCGAAGGTTAGACTGAAGTCAATGTGAATTTTATTTAATTTTAATTCATAATTGTTAGTCACACATGCTGGCCCCATAACTAACATACATTGTTTACAATTATCGACACTATTATTATTCCTATTAAGGTTAGGGTGTGCTGGGTCTAGCGGCGGCGGCGGGTCTTACCATGAAGCCGCGCTCGCCCTTCTCGCCCTTGCTTCCCTGAAACGTGACGGCGGTACAGAACACAGCACAGGCAACGCAGCCTTGGCACCGCTACTACAGTGCACTCTTTACTTGCATTTGCATATTCGTGTGATTGTAATACAGTAATTTAAAGTACAACAAATCTAGTTATAACGTTGACTTTATTTTAGTAGTTTCACAATTCGTAGTAAAGTTTTGAAGTTTGAAGTTTGAAATTCATAAGACGAACAAGTTAAAAGTCTTCATACGCTAGATTTTTTAAAGGAAAACAATGAAAAGTTTTAAAATATAGAACAGAAATCTCTAAAAAAGTATTTACAGATAAGCACTCAAAAAAGAAAATAAAACAAAAAAACAAATTAAAAGTAACTAAGTACCGGGAATCCGTTTTTTCCTGGCGCTCCCGTTATCCCCTGTGAACGAAATAAAAAAAGAAAGTAAAACAAAAAATAATAAACAAAAGTGAAAGTGATGGTGTATGCCATGGGTACTGACCGGCGGGCCGGGGTCGCCGGGGTCGCCTTTCTTGCCCTTCTTGCCGCGCTTGCCGGGCGGCCCGGGCGGACCTGCAACACACGGACACACGGCGTTACATCATTCATCATTTATAATCAGTACAACCGCATAACACATATTAAACAATAATAAAAACAAAACATGTGGAATATAAAGAAAATTCTATCAACGTTAAAACTCACACCATATGTGACCTAGCGTTATTGCTGTAATTTAACGAAAAGTATGAGGAACTAAAATTGATTATTATGTTTAATTTCTATTACCAAAGGTAACATTGTTGTACCTTTGAGTATAAGTATACCAAAAGGGTTGTAGTACATCGATTTAAAAGAAACAAAAATTCGCTCCATTATGCCAAATAGTGTATAGTGATAATAACACTTTCGTTCACAAGATGTTGGAGTTCAACGAGCGTCATTGTGAATGAGTGTGAGCGGGAGTGAGCTGGTCGCGGCGCGGCGTGGCCGGTCACTCGGCGGACGGACGGCGCATCAACGGCGCATCCGCCGCCGCCGCATGGGAAACGTGGGAAACTTTGCCAGTCCTTCATACAAGCATTTCGTTCACAATGAGTATGTGGAATATACTTCCCATGAATCTTTCTCTGAAGAATGTCATATCGTTATGGTGCTGCCACACTGCTGTTTAAAAATATTTACAAACATTCTCTAACACTAATACATTTACTAACAAATGTTAGAAATTGTTACATTCTGTTAGGGATTGTTAAATGTTGTAAGTGCTCCTGATGGAAAATGTTTACAAACATTTATAACATTTGAAAAATCATCTCGCTCGCCGTTTGGATTTACGTTCCGCGACGCGTCTACACGAAAATGGAAGAAGATTTGCTCATTGGATTAGCATTTATTTTTTGTTTAAAAAAAGAAAAAGCACAATATCTGGATGCGCCAAACACTAAAAGCTAGACAAAAGTATAGTGCCAAAGATTATATCAATTACAGTACAGACAATTTACAGTAGACTGCACACACGGCGCGGAGCACGCCGCGCCAGGCCCCGCACTCTCCGCATACCCTACTGTAGCCTGGATATATGTTTACAAACAAATGATAACAAATGTTTTATTTTGTTACAATTTGTTAACTAACAACTTTGTTTAGAAATGTTTACTAACATTACCTTACATGAAAACATTTTTTAACATTGTGATCGTATGTTTTCTAACAAATGTTTACTAACGTTTGTAAACATTTTTAAACAGCAGTGTGGCAGCACCTTTACCAAACAGAGCTAAATCCGCCGCTGGCCGCCCGCATGCACCGCGCGGTGAACTGCGGCGATGCGTGTGATTGCGTTTGATTGCGTGTGATTGCGTGTGATGGCCACACCTGCCTGCATGCGCATCGATATCTATTTAGCGTAATGAGCGCTCAGCGGCGCTAAACACCACCGCTGCGCACCAGCCGCGTCATAGCGCGCCTCCCGCTAATCACCGCCAGTGGTCGCAGGCAGTTCATTACCCGGGCAGCCTCGATTGATGTTAATAAAACCTTTTAGATATGCGCGAAACCACTTTAAGCATGTCCCGACGAGCGGCTCGGCGGCGCATCGCTATGTGCGAACGCGAATACTAATTCCGAAGATGTTCGAATCAAGCGATTACCATCCAATTTATGCATTACTGATATTATCAGGGAGCAATTGAATACTAAGAGCTTTTAATCGATAAAATGATCGATCGTTAAGTACCAACGTTCTATAATGTAATAGTTGTATAACATGTAATTTATCATACTAAAATGCTTTTACGCTACGAGTTGACGTGGACTAAGCTTCTAGTATTTTTTCATTTAACATCCTTTTCATTCTACCTAGTGCCTCGATGGTGTCAAAAAAGTATTATGGAGATCAACCGCACTTGAAAACAATGGTCTGATGATGACCCATGAGTGTGTGGTGACAGCTGTTGGTACTCGCGGTGACGGAGGGTGCTCACATCTCTCGAATCGACGTTAATTACGACATTAATGTCCGCCGATCTACTAAATTCCCACTCGCAAATTAAATGAGACAGGAATCGAGCAGGGAGGGTCATCGCCCTCCTCCTGCTGAATGAACTCTCCTGGATGGTTCGTACTATGTTGTTACCAAATATCAGTTTATGTAATTTGTTTTTTTTTATATATTTTCTTTACGTTAACGTTACTGTCGATAACACGACGACACTATTTACACATAACGTTACGAACACATTGTGTATGTTCTTTTAAAGCAATAATATTTATACTAAATATAAATCAACCGTTTTTTCGGTACCTTGTTAGTCAAAGTCAAATGCTTTATTCAACATAAACCTTTACAGGTATTTAATGACGTCAAACGTTGTAAATAAAAATGTTAACTACCAAAAAAAACGTTTCTTACCAAAAATAATACATACAACAATAACAAATTACCTTTAGCGCCCATAATAGGTAATCCTGTGTTTTGGGGCTATAGGATTACATAGTATGGGCGCTATTATAGGTAATTTGTTATGGTTGTATGTATTATTTTTGGTAATAAATGTTTTTTTTGGTACCTTCCCAGGTAGTAAATCTTATCAACTAACTTAACTACCTACCTACCTAATCGTACCTAACTAATCTACCGCCAGTTCGGATTTTGGGAGAGCCTTCGACTGAGAAGAATAGAATAGAATTTGTTTATTTGCATTTGACTGAAGTAGCTGGCAAGAAACACAGGAAGCCTTACTTTTTTCTCCCTCTAAGTAACAAAAGTTATAATATCGTAGCCAAGTCATACAAAATACATGAAAAAGAAATATATTAATACAAATTAGTAGTAAACTTATAAATAACTGTTTTTCTAAATTGATTTCTGGTGTTTGTGTTTTCTTTGTTTATTAAGTATGTTTATCCGTCGTCTAACTAACATAGACACTTAGCATAAATACATAAATACAAACGTTTATACGTTTAAGGTCAGTATTTTATTTTTATGTGATCAAGTAGAATCACAGTGCATTTACATCAACGCAAACGCAGAACGTATTTATATAGATCATGATTTGGAAGCCCGCCGCCGCGCCTGAGCCACGATGTGGTCGCGCCTTTGTGTCGATGGATTATGACCCCACTATATTATCCCCATTGTTGCTACCCGTGAAATATGACGACTAACGTTCCCGGGAAATCGCAGTTGCGTTAGGGAAAACTTGCTTCTTCAAATAAATTAAAATGTGTCGCGAGTAGCCCGGGGCTCAGACGGGCGCCCTTTGATAGCGGGCTCTTCGCGATTCATTCCGCATTCAATTAGGTATGTAAACAGTTGTAATGTGCGGGGCGATTGGCGTCGCTCGCTCAACAAATTCACTGTTTGTATTGCGCTAAGCTATGTTATTTGAATAACCTGCTGTCTTTAGTGCGTTAGGCTGCCTGTCCATTGAAGCGAAGCGAGGCTGCGGTGCGGAGAAGCGGATAAATTTTATCCAATAGGATTGCTCTATTCTATTTAGAAGCTAAAAAGACGTAATGAAAGCAATATGCAAAATTAATAGGTCAAGGATCATAAGACCGCCGGCGGTCGCGAAACAATTGATTTTCAATTGTGTCTGGTTTTACGATCTTTAAGGGGTTAATAATAAGTCGTCTGAATCGTAATGTACGTAAGTCGTACGTAATCCAACGAGACTTACTACATTATAATGTGCACGTTCGTAACAGGATTTGACCTATTGCTTGCTCACCTGCTATGTCTGTTACGTATTATTATAAGTGGAGGAAATGCAAGTGGATTGCTACGACGTAACGTAACATGCGTCGCGTCGTAGCACTCGTAGCGAGCGTAACGTGTGGCAGGCCGCTACGGGTTTTTTCATGATAATCTGATGCTGTCGTGGATTTCAGTAATTCATTACATCCGTACGGGGTGTGAAATTTTGGAGTGAATGTCTGGGTTTAAATACGTCATTTGCAAGTTACATAGAAAATAAAGGGACGAAGCCCTTGTCAACGCTGGGGGTGGTCGCGATGTGACAAAAACTGGATGAGAGCGCAAGAAATGTGACGCGCGTGTGCAGGCGGTTGTGTGGCGGTTGCGGGGCGGGTGCGTGGCGGGTGCAGGACGGGCGCGGGGCGGGCGCGGGGCGGGCGCGGGGCGGGCGCGGGGAGGGTGCGGGGCGGGAGCGGGTGGGTGCCGGCTGCTGCTGACTGGGACAGATTCTATTGTTGAAATCATAAACTAATATTTTTTTTCGTTTGCAAAAAACTTAAAGCAAATGAGGTAACACCGTATTTATAAATATAAGTCCTCGTGATACATATGTTTTCATGATGGATGTCCGACCGGCCATGCTACTCGCCTTACCCGGACGCGACATGAATAAAGAGTACCTACCAATATTATTTCTAGCTAATGATCTTGACATATTTAACTGCTCTCTGAATGAATTCACTAAAGTCACATTGTTTGTTCTTTGTTACAGAAATAGTTAGAAAGAAAGTAAGTAAATACAGTCTAGTTACCTGCCTACTTACGTTACTGAATATGTTCTAAATATTATAAAGTTGTAAGTTTGTAAATAGATAAATAAAAAATATTCGATTGTAAATAGGTTAGAAAATTTAATAAGTACCTACTTATACTGTCGCATTGGGTTTTTACCTGTAATGATAGTATTAAGTTTTGTTGTTAATAAATAAATAAATAAATAATTTATAATTGCACTTTTCTTTGAATAACTATATATTGGCAAGAAATGGAATGAATTTGCTTCTCAAATATATTTGTATATATGCTATATAAGACCGATAGGTATCGCCCAATTCAGTGTGCCGTTAGTTTCGACTTTCGATCGGGTCCATCAAATTAATTGCACTGTAGCAGGGGTGCGGGGTGAAGGGGGGTATATTTAATGAAACGGCCGGCATTCCTGCCGCGGGGCGCAGGCTGCTCCTCAGGCGATGGCCCCGATTGGCCTCCGCGAGTCTCCTTTTCAAACGGTTGTCGTTTTTCAAAATCCTAATTTGCGAATTCACAATTGCGCTTATTAGTCATTCCGTTTGCGCGTTTATTATTGTAATTGCGAGGAGCCCCCGATAACTCCCTTTCATTACGTTTCGAGGAAACTCATTTTTAGGGTTCCGTACCTCAAAACCTTACCTTTTCTTCTGTGGCAACACTTTTTGTAAACAGCTGATCTGAATGACTCCCGTGTAAAATTTGAAATTTAATTTAATATTTACTCATTTTACGCCCATTATCCAATTCAATCATTAAGTTAAGTTGTGTTTTAGTGGTGAGCGTTTCGCTTTTAGTGTATTTGATGTTCAAAATCAAAAATTAAGTAAAACTGTTCAGTAACAGTTACGCCGATCTATGTAAACCGTTGTCATCTTCAAGGTTTGCATAAATTGACGATTTGTTAATCATTATACCACTTTAATTGCGACTAACATACGTAAACATAACCTCTATTTGTTGGTTACGCGACTACTTGTACAGCTGTTTACTTGTTACCTACATAGTATTTAAAAATTAGTACTATTTCTCTTTTATACGGTTCAATTTTTATATTTTCCCATAATGATGACTCGCAAGGCCTTGTCTCGTCAGGAGGAGTTCAAACTCCAACTGACATTAAATGAATTGAAGGCTTCGAAAGAGTTGTGTGATCAACTAAACAGAGAGCGAGATGACAACGAAAGGGGACTTTTGGAATCGTTAGACAGGCATCAAAAGTTAAAAAATGAGTTGGTACAGTTAAATGACCGTTATATAGATGCTATTGATGCCCGGGACAGGCTCCAAAACATTGTGGACAACAATGCAGTTCAGAGTATGACCAGGCTCTGAACTGCATAGATGAGTTAAAAAAACAATTGCATGAGGCCAATAATAAAATTACTTTATTGGAAACATCTAAACTTAATATGACTGCCTCATTAAATCAAAGCTTGTTCGATGAGTTGGTAGTCTGTGCCCCCTCCATGGTTTCTGCGACAGCTAGCAGTCAGCCCACTGTCACTATAGATCTTACATGTGAGGAAAATAAAAATAACAACCGCTCAGTGAAGATTGCTGGCTGTAGCAAAAACAAACTAAAAAAATATATTAAAATTAACAAGTACAAAACTAAAAAGCAAAAATTAGTTAAAAAGCACAATTTTTTTATTAAAAATTAAATAGGGAAAGATTGTACTTAATTGACAAATTGGATATATACTCATCACAATTACATAACAAGAATTTAAAATACAATAATGATACACAAATTCTACAAACTAAAATTGCACAATTAGGGGAGTCACTTATTTCTATTACTAAGCAATATGATCTTTCACAAAGTCAAATAAAAGAACACATGTTGGCCATGAATGAACTGGTAGTCCTATGTAATAGTAACAATTAAAGGTCTGATTCACTCACAAGTGTAGGGTTTTTTATAAAATTAAGTTAATTTATTTGATTTGTATGCGTTAGAAACATAAAATCAATAAAAGGTATAATTTTGTTCTGCCGACTGGCAATACTGTCTGTCTGTCAATGTCAGTTTGTAAAAGTGGAGGGAAAATAAAAAGATGGCGGCACTTGGCCGATGTGAGAGCGGGCATTGGGTTTTGAGTTTTTGTACAGAACGGACGTCTCTGAGAGAATACACGTGGTTGTCTTGAAGACTGAGTTTTATTGGAAGTATAACCTGAGACCCCAAGTTCTATTATACTTCAGAAGGGGGATACCAAACGTAAGTACACGCCTACGTATATTTCCTTCTACACTGATATTAATGCTATTGCGGTTGCAATAAAATAAAAATTGTAAGGTATAGTTAAAAATATGAACATTAACATTGAATCTACATTTTAAACAAATAGCTTGAACATTTTACCCGTCTACATTTTGTCAGTAATTCCTTTCTTATGAGTTCACAAAATGGCCGCTATTTCAATATGAGATTTTTTCTGCAAGCGGGTGGTTATCCTTTTAGGTAAGCTTATAATCATAGTAAAGATTATATCCATAAAGATGCATACCATACCACCAAGGGGGTTTCATAAAGGGGGGTCAAAATTCGCTTAGTTTTGCGCTACGACGCACCGTTTGCGAGAAAAATCGATATTTGAAAAATCCGTGTCAATAATTGTCATAAACGCATGTCGAACAATTTTTATTAAGATTTATGTTTCGAGATTTAACAAAACCAGCATATAGCTTGTAGATCTTTACTATAGAAAAAAAAAGAGCCTGCAGTTTACTGTATGATTCAATTTCATTAATTTATACTATTTCTTTTCTTTTTGGAACGACGAGATTAACATTATGGATAATGAGACTGGACGTCAACGTGGAAGCGAGCGACGGCTGCATACTCCAATTGCTGCTACTGGGGCAGATCGTAGTCGAACACGCAGCCGTAGCAGGTCCAGAAGGATTAATAGAAGTTCACACCATCGAGGAAAGGAGACCGAGTTGGAGCAGACGCGAAGGCGGTTACAAGCTTTGGAGCACGAGTTGTACCAGGAACGCGAAAAAACATCTTCGAGGCGTGAAGATCGACCGCACCGGAACGCGAGGGGCAGCCGCAGTCGCAGCCGCGCCAGTCGTCGACGCACCCCCAGCCAGAGCAGGCGGCGCCGTAAGCGCAGTCGCAGTGCTACGCCGAGGGCGGGTCGACGACAACGCGAGGACTCCGCGCCGAAGGAAAAAAGGTCACGTACACCATCTTTTTCTACTAAGGACTTGATAGATATTGTCAAATCAATTAAAAGTAATGTCGGACCTCAGCCATCACCTTCTGGGGCATTGATGTCAAAGACTATCGATCACAAGAATATTCTCCCTAATTTTGACCCCTCTGCGAAAGGGCAACGCATAGATATTTGGTTACGTAAGGTCAATGAATGCGCGATGGTATACGGCTGGGACGAGAAGACTATCGTGCACTTCGCGGTACAGAAACTTCAGGGTTTGGCGAAGGTGTGGTATGAAAGCTTGAATACCATATTGTACTCGTGGGTAGAATGGCAAGAAAAATTAGTAAGTGCGTTTCCTTGCGATCAGAACTACGGTCAAACCCTGGAGGACATGTTAAAAAGAAAAAGCAAGTTTAATGAGCCAATTGAGATTTACTACTACGAAAAACTTGCCTTACTCAACCAGTGTGACATTGCAGAAAAGCGCGCAGTTGACTGTATTATACTGTATTACTGATAGGACTATGAAATCAAGTGCGTTAGCGTTATGTTGCTCACAGCCGGAACAGCTGTTGCAGTTTTTAATGAGCAACAAAGATGCTCATTTATCTGACCGTATTTATAATAGACCTAAGTTTTGGAGCGAAAATAACGCTACTAGCTCAAATTATGCAAAGAATAACCAAAGCAAGCCTAGCCAAGCAGTTGGCTCCATATTTTGTTTTAATTGACGGGAATGAGGGCACCCTTTCCTACAGTGCCCCAAGCCATTAGTTAAGTGTTCAAAATGTAATAAAATTGGACATACCGGGTAAAAATGTATGCTAAAAGTCGACAATAGAGCTGGTGGCATTGAACCTTCAAAAACAATGAGTATTGCAGATACTTCTCCAAGCTCCAAGTATATAAAACAAGTAAAGGTAAATAACGTTGATATAGATGCTTTTATCGATTTTGGAAGTGAAGTTACGTTGGTCAAACATTCTTTAGTCTTGCTGCTAGGATTAACTCATGATAAGTTACCATCTACGCTCAAGGGGTTCGGAAACAATTCAGTTCAATCACTGGGAAAATTGCAGCTAGATTTATCTGTAGATGATGTTAACGCTAGTGTATGCTGTCGAGTAGTTGACGATAACCTTTTAGAAAAATCAATTTTAATATATTAATCGTATACTGAACAACCTCACATAACAGTAATTAAAGACTCTAATTCATTAAAGTTCCATGAGGTTAGTGTAGAGCTGCCTGTGTTACCTATGCTTGAAGCTACAGTGGACACATATAGACTAGGAGAAGTAAAAGTTGTCGGTAATGTTTCACTGTATGGACCAGCGTCCGTTAAGGCTTATTTGTCGGGTTCTGCGTTCAGCGGTTGCATGATGCTACAGAATAGCATTGTAGGCCGCCCCAAACAAGAGTTCATAATATCAGGCGGAGTATATCACGTACGAAGTGGTCAGTTAGACATTCCTATATTCCCTTGTCAACCCCCTTGCCATATTCTTAAAAATTGTGTCGTTGGAAGAGGGGAAAGAGTAGAGTTCATAAGGCGTATGATTATTCAATCGCCAGGCGTTGAGTCCGCCGATGCTGACAACGGTTGTACTAAGGAGATGTTCACGGAAGAGACCGTTCGGCTAGGTAGTGATGTGTCAATGGACGATAGACAAAAGCTAATGTCCATCCTTAGACAATACCAACATTGTTTTGCTTCAAATTTAAAAAAAAACTTGGGTAAAACGGATATAACGCAAATGAATATTGATTTAAAGAATCAACGGCCTATTGTCTATCGTCTTTATCGATTGTCACATCACGAACGAGAGAAAGTGCAGTCAATGGTAAGCGAGATGTTAGATGCTGGAATCGTCCGGGAATCGGTCTCCGAGTTTGCGAGTCCTATTATCTTAGTGCGGAAGAAGGATGGTAGCTCTAGGATGTGTGTCGACTATAGGATGCTTAACAGCGTTACAGTTAAGGAAAGGTATCCGATGCCGGTTATAGAGGATGAAATCGCAAGGCTGTCGGGTCAGTCATGTTTTATTACTTTAGATTTGGCATCTGGATACTATCAAGTGCCAATTGCAGAGCACTGTAAGCATCTTACAGCGTTTGTCACGCCAGATGGACTATACGAATTTAACCGTATGCCATTTGGACTTGCAAACGCACCAGCGGTTTTTCAGCGCATGATTAATAAGGTTTTAGGATCAGCTCGTTTTAATAAGGCGACAGCATATATATGGATGTCCTTATATTTGGCAAGAATACTGCGGATTGTCTAGATAAATTAGTAGAGGTTTTGAAATTATTTGAAAAAGCTAATCTAACTTTAAATTTGTCGAAATGTAGTTTTTTTGCATAATTCTATCAAGTACTTTTATGACTTGCTAGCTATTTTCGTAAGTTTATTAAAAATTTCGCTAGTATATCAGCCCCACTTACGCAATTACTAAAGAAGGATAACGCGTGGAAATGGACTGAGGACCATGACCTTGCTTTGAAAAGATTGATTAGTGTGTCATTGATAAGTATTCTGTTTAGGCGCTGATGGAAATAGTTATTCTAAATTACACTGATTAGACGTGAGAATAGATTGGTTCATGTGATCTAACTATGTAATAGAAGAAAAGTGAATAAAAAGAGATAAGGATGTTACTGTGGTAATATTGTATTTATGTATTTTGTATAGATTTTCAAATATATAATCAGATAGTACTGTAAATGACGTTCTAGAGGTTCTATTTCGTGTAATTTTTTTTGTAATGTAAATGTAATGATGTATGAGTTAGTTAGTATTACGGCCAAGTGTAGGGTTGCCACCAGGCTTGTGTATGGGGACATCCACATTGTCAGGACGGTCGAGTGTAGGGTTTTTTATAAAATTGAAGTTAATTTATTTGATTTGTATGCGTTAGAAACATAAAATCAATAAAAGGTATAATTTTGTTCTGCCGACTGGCAATACTGTCTGTCTGTCAATGTCAGTTTGTAAAAGTGGAGGGAAAATAAAAAGATGGCGGCACTTGGCCGATGTGAGAGCGGGCATTGGGTTTTGAGTTTTTGTACAGAACGGACGTCTCTGAGAGAATACACGTGGTTGTCTTGAAGACTGAGTTTTATTGGAAGTATAACCTGAGACCCCAAGTTCTATTATACAAGTAACCATACTTGTAAATGTAAACAGTTACCAGGCCGTTCATCAATCATATGTGATTCTTCTTCTGTTGAATTGATTGATGTTCCTCCCAAAGGTTCCCTTAGTCAGTGCACAAATAATAATGTACCACAACTCATACCAACCAACCAGATTCCATGTACGACAGATTGTAATAGTGACTTGGTAATATTTAGTGATGAATTTGGTAAAAACATGGGTCGGTTGTTATTTGACTTGGGACATTCAGTAATCAATTATTGTATACCGGGTGCTTCTTATCAACATATTTTAAAGAGAGCTGTAGAATATAAATATAACCCTGATAGCACCTTATTAATATTTGTTGGTAATAGAGGTAACTTGAACAAAAAAAGCCTTATAAAATGTTTAGAAAGTTTGATTAGGTTAATTGTAAAGAAAATTATATTGTTCACATTACCCTATTGTAGTAGTTTGCCAAAGGAGGAAAATTCTATTAGATATAAGCTTAACATGTTATTATTATTATTATTATTATTTTTTATAAAAGAGGGAGGCAAACGAGCAGGCGGGTCACGTGATGGAAAGTAATCACCGCCGCCCATGGACACCCGCAAAACCAGAGGAATCGCAGATGCGTTGCCGGCCTTTATGGGAAGAATAGGTTTAAGGAAGGAATAGGAATTCGGAGGGGGGGGGGGGGGGGGAGGGGCCTCCGGAACCCTCACTGGTCGGACGAAACACAACAGCACCAAGTGCCGTTATTTCACGCCGAATATTCGTGAGAGGGTGGTATTACGCCGGGCGAGCCGGCCCAATGCGTGCTGCAACGCAGCGTGGCTCTACCACTCAGTCAGTGTTACTCATTTAGCACCACCCAGGGATCACGTGTAGGGTCTCAAGGGTAAACCTACGGACGCGAGCAACTTTAACCCCCATCGATTTATTTTGCAAAAATGACAATGCATTTAATTGACACTAAAAATTATGTTAGTAATTTTTATTTGACTTGAGATAGTTATTATCTGCCAAATTATTTTATGCGACAAATAGCTTTATCGCTATCATATTGTATTTTAACGTCAGCCAAAAACTTGGCTAAACAAGTTGCTTCTATTGAGCAATGTATACTTGACATAGACGTCAGTAGTGCTTCTACTGACATTCCAATTAATTATTTAAATTAAATTATAAGACAAAAGAGGAACACTCTTGCAAAATGTTTGGTAATACAATTAAATTAAATTAATGTAAAAATAGCCTTAGGAAAAGCCCCTATCAATCATTAAATTTAAAAAATGTACAACCTATGAACATTGTTCACCAGAACATTCAAGGAATGATGGGCAAAGATTTAGAGATTGAATTGTTCATGAACTGTAATAAAATTGATATTCTTTGCATAACCGAAGACTGGCTTAGAGACCATCAGTTCATGTTCAATTTTAAGAATCATTTGGTAGGAAGTTCGTTCAGTCGAGGAAATGCTATACATGGTGGCTCCTTAATTATTGTTAATAAAAAGTTTAAATTAAATGAACGCGAAGACATAGTGAGATTCTCGGTTGAGCGAACAATAGAAATTGCTTGTGTGGAGTTGGAGCAGTTTGTTGTAATAAGTGTATACAGACCTCCTTTAGCCTTATATGATTTTTTTGAAAAAGTTATGGATGAGGCATTACTTAAGGTCCGCAATGTACGTAAAACCATAATTGTTTGCATTGATTTTAATATAAATTTGTTAAAAAATTCCACGTTGTCAATTAAAATTAAAAACTTATTTCTTTCATACAATTTTAATCATTTATTTTTGGAGCCGACAAGAATAACTGCCACTTCGGCCACTTGTATTGATAACAAATATACTAATGTAATACCACTGGTTAAGCAAATTATTAATAACCTGGACTCTGATCATTGTGGCCAAATGGTCAGCTTTTCACACCAGCGTAAGCAGGTGATGAAAAAAAATATCACTGTTGCGCCAAAAACTGTAGGTCGGCTGGAACGCTTTAAAAGCAATCCAGACACAAAATTAAATAATTTAGGATACAGTGAGAACCCTAATGTATTTTATAATGATTTCTTTAACACATATTGTTGTTGTATGTAGATTAGCTAAGGCAAACTATCTGAGTTCTAAGATTAAGAATAGTAATAACAAAATAAAAATGACATGGAATATTATAAAAAGTGAAACAGGAAATGTCAAAAGTCGTAATAATGAGTACAATATTGTGATAATAAAACCTTGACTTCTGATGCTGATGTTGCTGCAGCATTTGAGACGTTATTTACTGACATTCCAGTTTCAACTACAAAAACTTTGATTTCCTGCCCCACTGTAGCCGAATCTGTTTTGAACGAGAATGTTAAAGTTTGTGAAAGTAATTTTAGTTTTCAAAAAATTTGCTCTGCAGATAATTAAAGACATTTAACACTCTTAATAAAAAGAAGACCGCTGATCTGTGGGGTAATTCCGTGGACGTCGCTAAATCAGTAATTATGACAATAGCTCCAGTTTTAGCTTGCATTTTTAATGAATGCATTGACTGTGGTGTTTTTCCTGACCTAATGAAACATAGTAAAATAATTCCATTGTTTAAATCAGGTAGCACTTCTGACCCCTCCTATTTTAGACCTATTTCTGTGCTACCCACATTTAGTAAAATTTTTGAAAAGTTGATGCTAGACTAAATTTAAATTCATTTTTATAGAAATAACTTTTACATTCTAAACAGTATGGTTTTACCAGGGGTCGCTCAACAACTGACGCCGGTGTTGAGCTTTTATTGCAAATATTTGATGCCTGGGAGGATTCACAGGGTGCCCTAGGGGTATTTTGTGATTTATCCAAGGCTTTCGATTGTGTTTTACATGAAACATTGGTCAGGAAGCTTAACCACTATGGAATAAGAGATACTTCTTTGAGTCTTCTCATCTCATACTTAAGTAACAGGATTCAGAAGGTCGACATTAACGGTATAAGATCTCCGGGATCAGTGGTAAAAATGGGAGTTCCGCAGGGTTCAATACTTGGTCCATTCTTGTTTTTGGTTTATATTAATGACTTACCTTATTTTGTAAAAAACAGTCATGAGATAGTATTGTTTGCTGATGATACTTCACTTTTATTCAAAGTGAAACGACGACACCCAAATTATGACGATGTGAATAATGCGGTCTCACAGATTGTTCACTGGTTTAGTGTAAATAACTTGCTATTAAATGAGGGAAAAACCAAATGTATAAGATTTGTATTGCCTAATGTTAAGCACAAATCAAAGATAAGAATGTGAATCCTGTGGACACCACTGTGTTTCTAGGCATCTCTTTGGATGCCAAGCTTCAGTGGGGCCCACATATAGCTAAATTGTCGAATAGACTTAGCTCTGCGGCTTATGCAGTAATGAAGATCCGTCAATTAACTGACGTTGAAACAGCTAGATTAGTTTATTTCAGTTACTTTCATAGTGTAATGTCGTACGGCATTTTACTGTGGGGAAATGCTGCCGACATTCAAACTATCTTTGTGCTGCAGAAGAGGGCTATTCGAGCAATATATAACGTAAAGGCTGGTGACTCTCTCAGAGAGAGATTTAAGGATATAAGTATAATGACAGTTGCATCACAATACATTTATGAATGTCTCATGTATGTTCATAAAAATATTGATATGTTTTCAAAAAACAGTGATATTCACAATTTAAATACTAGAAGTAAGAACAAATTAGCAGTACCTTATACTAGGCTTCATAAAATAAATAATTCTTTTAAGGGTCTGTGTACGATTTTACAACAAAGTACCAATTGATATTCAGAAATTAGATCTTGATAAATTTAATATCCATATCACAGAAAAGCTTTATAAAAAAGCTTATTATAAAGTGTCAGATTACACAGAAGACAAAACAGCTTGGCTCTAAAATGAAATGCTCCAAGTACTCCAAAAGCTATTTCTAATTGTATATATTTAATTTATAGTACCGTATATTTTACATCCAAATTATTATTTTGTATTTTATGACCTGGTAACGACATATCTTTTTTTTTTGTTAATGTCGTTGCTTCTGTGCGCTGTGATTTCTTGCGCCTTCTTTGCCACAGTTAAAAAATGACGTCCTGGATGGGTGGTAGGTTAAATATTTGGACGATTCAAAGTACTTATTAGTTGAGTTTATTGAATAAATATATTTTGAATTTTGAAAAGGAAAAAACGGAACCCTTATAGGATCACTTTGTTGTCCGTCTGTCTGTCTGTCAAGACCTTTTATATCAGGATCGCGTGGAGTAATCGAGTTGTAATTAAAACGATATAGGTACTCAGGTCTAAGTCTCTTGAAGCAGTGAAAAAATCAAACTCTTAAGTAACGTAAAAAAAGATACGGTCGTTTATGCCGCAAAAAACGTATAATAGAATATCGACACTTTCAAAGGAATCAAAATTTATAAGTAGGTTATTTTCCATTGACCTAGAACTATGAAAGGGGATAGAACCTTTGTGGCATATCGACATGCCGCGATTTTGATTTTTTTTTTAAACTTTCCGCATACGATAAAAGTTGTTTATATGGATAGAGGATACTTTAACAAACAAAAAATGTCAAGTAATATGCTACCCTAAAGTGTCACGTTCCCGAGATATTTAAAGTTTAATATCGCCATACGAAAAAAATAACAATCGTGAAAAACCTAAACATTACGTATATATATATACATATGTGATAGTTCCCAGGTTGATTTACCTATTTATTAAAAGGCAGCACAACCTAGTAGCACGAAACATCACTTCAATTGATTACTTGCCTACTAAATCGCAACATATCGCAATTAAACGCTATTTTGTCAAAGTAGGTATGTAGAACCGCGGTGGTTGGCTATCTTCCATTCCCTAACGTATTTAACGTCTGCATACTCTGCAGACTCTGTATACCTACTACAGACGCCCAAATTACCCCCCTACACATCAAAGTCAAAGTCAAATTATTTATTCAATGTAAACCTTTACAGGCACTTACAGTTAAGACTTAACAACTAATCTAACGAGCTATAGTCTGTGCCAGACAAATGCGCATCGCTACCTCCAGTACCACTGCACGCCGAAATAGAATCGCGTCGAACCGAAATATAAGCCGTGGTCATAGAATTGTGTAAACAAACGTATCCTGGTACGAGACAAAAATAGCGGGCAAGTGTCTCTCCCCTAGCGACACAAACGGCTAATATTTATAGGTAATTTATCGTTTTTTTTAGGATGAAAGGTGAAGAATGATAAATCATAATGAATTGTTAACTTAAGTTATTACTTTAAGGAATAAAATTAAATGTGATTTCCAATTATCGGCAGACGCACCCGCAGATGACGTCTGCGGATGCGTCTACCTATGTGAAGAGGGGGCTTTAGAGCATCTCTAAGATGGGGGCCCACTGAAGCTTGGCATTTACCGTGACGCCTAGAAACACAGTGGTGTCCACAGGATTCACATTCTTATCTTTAATTTGTACACTAAGTAAGTAAGTATCTGGGTACCTATATTTATACCTAATAATTTTGGTGTACCTACCCTACTGTACGGAATCCTCGGTGGGTGAGTCCGACTCGTCCGGTTTTTTTTGTTTAATGCTACTTAATCTTTTATTATAACCTAGATACTTATATCTTGTTGAATAATTGAATTACAGTACTTGACTTTGTTATGATGAATGAGCAATTGAGCAAATGAGCTTTCGTTAAAAGACGTATCGCTGCCTAGGCGTTGTGCTGTGTGCGACCATGGTACAACCCAATGAGCTGCTGGCCAGCTCGAGCAGCACTCACCAACAGCACGAAATCGCGTTAGGTTTGTTCAAGCGCCATTTCGCCATGTTAACATATTGCGTTAATCTGCCTTGCCGCATGCCGCACAACTTGATTGTGCGAATTTGACTTAACACATTGAATGTCACAAATCCTGGACACACTAGAAAATTTATTAGTTGTCGGTCGCATGTGATACAAAAGACGTTTTTACACTATTTACTTCTTTTTTAGACTGTCGCACGATATCTTACTCTGTTGGTAGCGATCAAACTACATCTTTCTCACTATCAATGTCATTTGGTCGTTTTATTTCATTGCTTTAGTATCATTACACAAACGATGTATTGTGTATGAGTATGAACCAGAATGTTGAATAAAGAAAATCCATGATAAGAGCCGCTATCGCAAGTTATAACAAAAACAAAATCTTAGTTCGAGTTATAGAACAACTACCAACGAAAACTATGTAGGGAAACTAAAAACTAGGTACACCACAGCGACACGGAACATAACATTGAATAAATAAATAGTTTTTGAAATGGGTACTGAAGGTTATCAATTGTCTTTCCAATTCATAACCGGCAGTGTTTGGGATCAGCGCAAGTTAAGTGCAGCCGCAGACGCGCGGCGACGACTGACGAGACGCTGCGGCTGCGAGTAGGTCGCGGGCACACGCTAATGGCCCAACTTGGGCTATTATTGTTGCTAACTGTTGTTTGTCGAGAACTGAATTTCGTTAATATTCCACCGACGAGAGTAAGAAGGGCCCGTAGGAGCCCCCTCCGGCGGGTTAATGGTCCGCGAGTAACGAGCGGCTCACGGACGAGCCGCCGACTTGTTGCCGCGCGGGCCAGTTCACTACTAAAAACTAATTACAGGGACTTTAATAACACCATAAAATCTAACACAATCACTATAAAAGCCCCAAATTTCCGAATAATTTCTACTCGAATAGAATTATCTGTAATTTTCTTTTTTACGTCGTTGCCGGGAAGGGGAATATTGTGTCTTAATTTTTTTTTTGTAAACGTAAAAAAGTTAAATCAAACATTGAAATTTGAAACAGCATTCAGCGTATCGGCGAACCTATAATTAGTGCGATGGGGCTATAAATTAAGAAGTGCGGTGTGCGTGTGTGTTGGCGTGTCACGGCGATACGGCATAATAAGGGTTGTCGCCGACGGCTATTGTTGGTGCGAGAGGCACTAACATACGACGTGGTTAGGCGGGAGGTAGGAAGGACTTACCGGGAGCAGGCTTTACGAGGTCGCTGGCACCAGGACACGAGCTGACGGGCGGCGATGTAGGCGATGTGATTGTCGCGTCACAGCACACAGTTCTTTCACCTAATCACAGGCACTATCTTCACAGGCAGTATCATTAAGGGCAGTCCAAGGCGATATCAGGGCGCGTATCGTCCGTACGTCTCGCGATTGCTTGTTTGCAGAGTGAGAGGGGCGCGCGCGCGTCGGATTCCCACTCCTGACGCGCGCCAACTTCGCGACACCTTGCTAGGTGGCACTAGGCATATTTTAATACGCCTAGAATGAGACGTCGCGCTCATGGCGCGTACAGCTATGATTCAAGAGGCGCCCTCTTGCGGCGGGATCCCTTTTTATTCGCCTATTTTTTTTGTCCTAATTTAATTTGGTATAACGAGTTAGGCATATTTTTTTTTGTCATAATAATATTTTGACGTAAAATAATTATTCTTTGGCATAATATTTCAGTAAGCATAAATATGGTTTAGACTAATGTTTTTCGCCCTAATTTTGATTTGCATAAAGTTATAAGGCATATTGTTTATTCGTCTAATAGTTATTCGGCATAAAGGTAGTCTGGTAGATTAGACAAGACAGAAGGTGTGGTTACAGTTTCAAAGTCCGCTGTAATTTGGATTGGTTGTTTAACAGGGTTTGTCTTTGCAATATTTTTTATTTTATTGATAGCTATTTGAATCTGAAAAACGAAAAGTGTATTAGGTATGTCAAATATAAATTGCATACCGTAGTGTAATAGTAGGTTAAGGTGCGGCGGGGGGTGGCCTTCGGGCCACTCCTAAGCCGCCAAAATGTTTATTGTATGTATGATAAAATGTTTACTAGAAAAAAATAAACCAGTCTCAGGAAGCTCGAATGGGATTCGAACGCACGACCTTTGGATTGCCAGTCCAATGTTCTAACCGCTGAGCTACCGATACCCCAGAAGACTCACTGAATTTTTCCTAGTAGTTTGATTTACGCTGCAAGCCAGCGGTATTACGTCAATGTGAAGTCTACCCTCACAGTCGAAAGACTATGCAAGTATTTAACAATCGATACAACTATTGATATTAAACACTGAAAAAAGACGACAACCTCAGGCGGGAATCGAACCACGCACCTTCCGCATTCCGGGCGGCTGCCTTAACCACTTGGCTACCGAGGTCTGGCTTTTAACCGTCGAAATTTGTCAGTGCCTGATGCTTATGTTTTTAGTCAACATTGCTTCATCAAATCTTAGAAGTTTTCACCTCTGAGATCCGAAAGAAATATTTTTACAAATATTTGAACATTCGGTTAAGATGAAGCTGCGTTTATAGATTAATGTTTTATATTTTAGCGTTTTATTAACGCTTAAATATACTTAAGTAAAAATTTTGCATTCACAATGCTATATAAATATACGATAAAATGTTTACCAGAAAAAAATCAACCAGTCTCAGGAAGCTCGAATGGGATTCGAACCCACGACCTTTGGATTGCTGGTCCACACTTGAATCCCATTAGATCTGAGACTGGTTGATTTTTTTCTAGTAAATATATTTATATAGCATTGTGAATGCAAAATTTCAACAATAAAGATATTGTATATATGAAAAGTATTTTATTAAATGCAAACACAAAGTTTCCAAAACTTTTTATATCCCTATATGATTATTAGATAAAATCATGCTTAAATATCATTATGCGTAAGCAAATTTAGGCTTTAGAATAGTATGTTTAACAATTATTATGCTAATAGTAGTTATGGTTAAAAAAATGAGCCTAAAAAGTTATGCCTAATTATTATTGTGCGTAACTATTATTAGGATAAGTAAAAGTATGCCATGATAAATTAGGGCATAAAATTTTATGCAAAAAATAGGGAACCCGGGCGGCAAGGCGCAGCGCTCCCGCGCGCTAGCAGCCGTTGTTGATGTTCGTTGGCCGCGGCGCGGCGGCGATGCGCGGGTGACACGTTGACACCATTATTTGTACCCTCTGTGAGATTTATCCCTTAGACTGTTTTGTTCTACGTCAAGATTAAATCTAATCTTAATGTTTTATATTTTAGCGTTTTATTCTTATATTTTATTTTTATATTTTAGAGGTGAAAACTTCTAAGATTTGATGAAGCAATGTTGATTAAAAATATAAGCATCAAGCACTGACAAATTTCGACGGTTGAAAGCCATACCTCGGTAGCCAAGTGGTTAAGGCAGCCGCCCGGAATGCGGAAGGTGCGTGGTTCGATTCCCGCCTGAGGTTGTCGTCTTTTTTCAGTGTTTAAGAAAAAATTACTTAAATCTAATATTTTTAGGGAAACTCAATCAATCAATCCAAATAACTTTTAGCTTATTTAAATATTATTGATCTTGATAACACGTTTCAATAAAGCGACCCAAGAATGAAATAATTATTATGTAATTATTTCTAGCTTGTGGGCGAAGCAACAATCGCGTGGAAATAGTTGTTAAACGTTTGATTGAGTTGCAGGAGCGGCCGGGGTGTAATTGGTGCCATTGCTCCACGCTAGCACAACCCATCATTATTAGTTCCGAAGCTCGAAAAATGACTTAGTGTGTAAACCTATAATCCTCAAATAGCAATAGAATGCTTATTGTATCTACATATATAAAAAAATCAATAGCTGTTTGTTTGTCTCGCTAAAACTCGAGAATGGCTGGACCGGTTTGGCTAATTTCGATTTTGAAATATTTGTGGAAGCTTAGGGAAGGTTTAAACGGTGAGAAACATAAATAATAAGTAACGGAAAATAATAAAAACGACAATTTAATTTTCCAAGACAAAATGTTCCTACCTGTGAAACATTCAATGTCTTTTGGTTATTTAGAAATAAAAAATGTCACTTGGTTGTCAAATATTTATAGGTGCTTTCGTCTGTTTTATCTATGGCATGAGGTCCGATCTCTTTGGTCTGTTTTGTTGGAATACAAAACAGTTCTGTTTTAGAAATAAAAAAAACTGTAAAAGTGTCAGTTGGTTGTCGAAAAAAGAAAATAAATAAATAAATTTCAAAACGATTAATAAAATCTATCATCAATTTGTCAGTACGTTCGAACTTTATTTAAGTACTATTATTTTTTTTTAATGCCAAGACGAAGACCTTACTTAGGTCGTCTATGTCCAATCAAATGTGCGACGAGCTTCCTCACGTGCAACCGCCCTTGCGACCAGCGAGACACAATTCATGATAATTGATAATGAGCCTGGGAAAAGTATTTTTATTTATTTATTTTTTAAATATTTACATTTTAAGTTAAAATATGACATTTAATTTTTTTCTGTAGCCCTTCAAAATACTTCACAATAATTTTTTAAAGATTCATAAAAATGACCACGCGCTATTGTTTTTGTGACAATCAAAATACGCGCGAAACCCGCGGCGTGACGTCATCGGATTCCATTCTCTCGCACGGGTGGCGCGATTCGCGCGACTTCGTTTTATTAATATGTCCCTAAGAACCAGTGCAGTTGTGCCACAGATTACTTAATATTTAATTGTGCAAATAGTTAAGTAATGTAATCGGACACCCGCCGGGTGCGGGCGGCGAGAGCGGCGGCGGGGACTATCGGATACGATGACGTTACGTCACGTCAGTCGAGTGCCAGCGGACTAAGCGAGGTAGTACTGTTTAATGCAATTATTTATGTACAATAACTTTGTAAATACTTCTCGTATCGAAGTACACTAAAGACTATTGGTTTTAGAACAACGACTTCTATTGGTATAAAGTAAAAATGAACTTTTTTTCAATTCCATTGACAACATACGTATTGGTACCTATGGCAGAATTGCGTTCCACATTGAATAATAATGAAGAAGATACGCCGCCGCTTAGAAGGCAATTATACTTACGTCGCGTGTTCGCGAGTCGGAAAACCATCATCTCAATGCACTTTACGCACCGTAAAAAAAGACAAAAAATATAGTACATCAGAAAGCTTTTAATTGATAAGTGTAAGTATATCTGTGTTGCATTTAATGTAGATAAAAAATTATATTAACTTTGACCATATTTTTTACAATTATATGAAGTTCACTGGGTCATCTAGTAATTAATAAATGATGATGATCTTACGATAACAACCGCCTGCCGCCACCAGCGCCTAAACTTGCCTTATGAAGCACGGAGGAGTTTGAATTTTTTTTTAATAGAATAGAATAGAGTTTATTATGCATGAGATAGGGATTTTATTTTTAACGGACGTCCAGAAAGTGAAGCACGCTTAGAAGCTGCGCCATCACGCTACTCATGATAAAATCCTTCCCTACAACCATTGAGGTAGAACGAACTGTTTATTCTTCAAACTGCATTGTTTCCAAAGCAAAAGCTAGAGGCTGACGGCTGTAATTTCAAGTTCTTCAAGATTCTTCAAGATGAAGTTTCCTTTGGGTGCTTTCGGATGGCTAAATGTAGCAGCGTGCACGCCTTAATTGGGCTAATTACGAGAGCGGCGCGGGCGGGGGCGCAGGGCGGGGCGCAGGGCACGTGGGCCCCACCGCGGCACCGGGACGAGCCCTCGGGTGCCTCAGGTGACAGCCCGCTACACGGCGATGTTGGCAATAAAGACGTCTTTATTACTGCGAGATTCTTACTAACAAAGGTAATTACTCGTATGTATACGAGACACGAGTATCTTCAGATACTAACGGCCGTCCCTTTAGGCTAACACTTATTTTATAGCCCTCCATCTTGCTACGACACATCTAATTAAAAATTCACCTCAAATGGGCTATAGTAAATATGCATTACCATACTGAAAAGTGTTCCGTATTTTTCTAATAAAAATGCTTTATAATAAAGGTAAGCCTAATTATTACCTCTTTATGCTACCTACGAGTTTTGAGAGTCAGTTTGATCGTGCATCTGGTATTCTGTGACCTGGTGGGTCTCTGCTCTGCTTGCCACCACCCACGCCGCGCCCGCCGCCGCCGGGGCGTGAGAGCACGAAAAACTCTCGGAATTATATAGTAATCGTATTTGCTTACTATTCGATAACGCTCATGATAGTATTTTGGTAGCAAAAGTTTCTATCGTGCCCTCAGTGGCCCTCACACAGAAAAAGTGCGTTCATTAATCCATGTGGGCTATTGTGGTTCACAAATATAGAAATAAATAAACTACGTAATATCTTAAATTTTGATTCACAGTCATACTAACCGTAACCAAATATTTCGCTAAATTTAATATTTACGGATAAATTTGTGTTTTGTTGTTTTTTCGGCATGAACCCACAAACTAGTTTCTGAACGTACCTACCTACGCAATTTGTCATGTCCAATAAAAATGTCAACTAGATCAAGTAGAAGTAGGTATCATATTATCAACTACATAAACAATACCTCTGAAACGAAAATCTTAGAGTCAAGTGAAATTCAAGTGAATTTATTGTTTATTTATTTATTATGAAACACCAACAGTGAACACATTAAATAAATTACAGAGAAAAATGTGCAAAAAAGTATCTGATGCGAACACCAATGATAAGCGTGTACAACATTCACATATCGCAATTAATTACAGATAACAGCGTAAAAAATAAAAAACTTGAGTAAATTATTACCTAAAACTAAAAATTAAAAAAAGAAGCTATAACCATTGATAAGCAAAATCGAATAAAAAAATATAGGTACCACAAAGATAACATGTATAAATAATGCAATGAACACCAAGCGACAGTGTTGTATTATTATATATTTATTAATATGTACTTTACATTTGAAGATGAAAATGATTCCAGTATTTTAGTTTTGTATTTTATAAGTGAGTCGTGGAAAATATAGAGCCCTATGTCATCATTCACAGCATTGTACCTATTACTAATTCTGACTATTGGAGAACTGAGTCCAAGATTGGTTCTACAAAATGGTGTATAAAATATATTTTGATAGGATGAGCGCTCCTGTACACGACGTGTGTTTTATACAGTTTCAAGTCATCCGCCAACATCAAACATTTACAATTGATAATTTTTGAGGCAATGTCATTGACGAATATCGTGAACAACACGGGAGCAAGATGGGATCCTTGAGGTACACAGAAGAAACGTAATATGACCGCGATTCATGACCAGATACAGTCACAAGCTGAAGTTTTTTTGCTAGATATGATCGAAACCAATCTAGTAAGGATCCCAGTGTACCAAAGTGCTTTAACTTCCCCACTAGTATGGAATGAATGGCTTTGTCAAATGCACTGACAAAATCTGTGTAGATTGTATCAACTTCAAAGCCTCTATCAAGTTCACTGGATATATCGGAAGTAAATCTGACAAGATTTGTTATCGTTGAACGTCCAGAACGAAATCCGTGTTGAGTTGTTGACATATAGGACTATAGCACTTTGTATTTTTCAAGTCGCCTTTTTTAAATAGCGGCATTATTTTGTTTTTTTTTCTACTCATCTAGAAAGCAACCATCCTTAATAATAATAATAATAATAATAATCATTTAATTCAGGCAACAAAATGTACAGATGGTAAATTACATTGGCCCATTTAATATATACCTTACAGACTAACATATATACAAATAAAATACAATGTTTTGTTAGTAAATAACTTAATAACTAATGTTAGTATTATTTAATTGGCACCTGCGGTACCAACTCGGTAGCAACAGGCAGCTTCCCTCGGAAACGCCTGTAGACTACACCCTTAGGCCAGAAGTCCTCCTTCAAAAAGATGTCCAGCTTTGATGTCGGGATTCGCACCACAAACGCCTTGAAGCTCGTGTTATAGCGCGACTCCAGCTGTCCAATCCTCAAATTGAAGTTAGACTTCATGCGAATGTACTCTGCTACCTCCTGCGATGTGGTGGTGTAGTGCAGGCGGGACAGGTACACGGCCGTGGTCGGTGTCGCGGCACGCAGCAGGAAGGCGGGCCCTGTCGGTGCAGTACCGCAGCGGTTCTGGCTCGCTCGCTGACGACGTCGCTTCTTGCTTCGAACCTCGACGAAGCCATCCTCGTCTTGATCCGGGAGCGCGACGTTTCGTGGAGCGGCCTTTGCCTCGGCGACAGGTCGCTGTGACCGTGTTTTTGCCTTAGCGGCAACAACAGCGGCGAAATCACGACGTCGGCAGTTGACGGGCGCACACATGATAGGCGCATGCGTCGTCACGGCCGGCGATGCAGGCAGCGGCGCGGCGGCGGCGGCGGCGGCAGGCGCGCGGGGCGTAGAGACTGCGCTCGCGGCTGACAGCTGCGCCGGCGACGCTCGGCTCGGCTCGGGTCGTATCGGAGACGGGGCCGAAACTGCTGACTTGCAGCTCGACATCGACGTATCGAGGCAGGCCCCTCGTCGAGTGTTGACATATGAGCCCGCGATCGATGACCTACTTACCGCGAGCGATTCGCGTAGAAAATCAACTTCCTTGCGCAACTCACTCACGGTATTTTCGGATGTCTGAAATTTCAGCATCACTTCAGCCAAACTCGCCTTAAGGGACACGATGTCCTTCAGGAGGCAGGTGACGTCGACATGGTCGAAGGTGACGGGAGGCAACTTGTTGAGGTCTCTCGCCACAAACGTCGGCATGTCATCTGGATCGGTTGCCTTGATCAGTGTTATGATCTCCTGCAGACTCTTCTGCGTCCCATCTCGTCTCCGGGACACCATCTGGTCGCTCTTGCCGACAGACTCGTAGAGCAGCTTCTTCGCACCAGCCACCTCATCTTCACTGAAGCTAGACTTGCAAATTTGCACTGCGCTCACCTCGTCCATGACGTCCAGCTTTTGTTGCAGGAACGCCAGGAGTTCATTTGCCACGAGTTTGTCACTCATGACGTTAGTCGAGCAGCGGCATGCGCCGCGCTACGCGTAATATTATTTATTTTAATTTGATGCGTCTGCACCGATCCGCATCGCTTACACGACTGAACTTAAGAGAGCGATTGAATATTTTACATAATGGATGCGACAAAACGGGACCACGACGTTTAATAAATACTGCGGGAATGTGGTCTGGACCTGGAGCTTTAAATATGTCTAATGTTTTGATTTTCTTTAAAACCTCGCGTTCTGTAAATTGAATGTGGCTAATACTTTTATGGACAGAAGGTATGTTCTCATAAATAAATTCCTTGATTGAGCCTTCAGCCCGGCTATAGACCGAAGCAAATTGGAACACAAAGAGATTAGCTATTTCGGGACCCGTATTGGCAACAACATTTTCTTTGAACGTATTTAAAGGTGTTTTTAATTTATCTTTGATGAATTTCCAAAAATGTTTTGGATGCTTTTTTATATTGACTTCAATATTTTGTAGGTATTGCGAATAACAGTCTTTGTAAATTTTATGACAATGTTCCCTAAGAACTCTATAGAAAATAAGATCTAGAGGATTTTTATACAAGCGGTATATTGTTTTCTGAGGTTTAAGCGAGCACTAAACATTGAAAACACTTTTTGACGGATTAACTCGCGTTTAATTTACTATTTACATAGTTTTATATTATCCTGACGTTTCGAACCCTTTACAGGGTACGTGGTCACAGACTGAATCAGTGTCTTTGTGACCACGGACCCTGTAAAGGGTTCGAAACGTCAGGATAATATAAAAACTAGGTAAACAGTAAATTAAACGCGAGTTAATCCGTAAAAAAGTGTTTCATTACAAGCGGTATTTTAGTCTCATCTTATCCTTCTTCGCCAAATGTCTCATAAGTGAGGTGCTAAACGAAGAAGGGTATTTAGCTAAAATGGGCTTGCGTTTAGGCACAAATTTGGTTATGTAGTCTAAAAGAACATCATAAAAAACTGAAACCATTTCATCCACATTATTACATGAAAAAAAATCCAATAACCAATTAACGCATCGCAAACCAGAAATTATTTTATCATAATCAGCCTTATAATAGTTTAAGCTCTCACATTTCAAAGGCTGAAGAAACTGATCAGATTTAACATTGCTTACATTAATATCAGACCTGGGTGCTTCTCATCCAACTTACTAATAAGATCAACTGGTTGGTCTATACTAATTGCATCAGATAGATTACTAAATACGAGATCTAAAATGCGTCCATCCGTGTTCAAAACATTATTAAATTGTTAACCTTAGTATTTCATCTCAAGTCCAACAATGAGAACTAGTCCAATGCGATTTGCATAGAGGAATCCCGATTGGAATAGTGGCGAAAGGGTATGGTGATTGAAACCTTTCTGGCACCAGCCAAAGACCACCATCTCCGGCACCAGCAAAAAGTGGATTCCCCTGTGATGATTGAAGTTTCGAGTGTGAAAACTTTAGAGTCAAATACAGAATAATTATTTAAGTCGGAAATCAAACTCTCAGCCATAATAATAAGTACTAAAATAAATGTAAAAGCTCTAAAATACAGTAACTGTTGAAGCTGTTCGTCTCTGGAACTCGCTTCCAGTTGCGATCAGGCGTACTCAAACCATTTACGCATTCAAGGAACTCGTGAAGAATTTCTACCTTTCCCTTTAACCCTATCCTGCTACATAGCTGTCGTTGTCCCCTATTTCTTACCTGAGACTATTATATTTAAGTATGTATATTATTAATATTTATTTATTTTATAGTTTTGATAATAAATGTTATAATATAATTAATATTTTATTTTAATTATTTTCTTATTTTTGCTTTTTATTGTGTACTTAACTATGTTTTAAATATTTGCGCCTCCGATCAAAGAGTTTATAAGTTCTCTCCATCCGATTGGTTGTCTGGCAGAAACAACTTTTAAGCGATAAGACCGCCAAATTGTAACTTGGTATTTTTGCTCTTTTATGTCTAAATGTTTGTGTTATTATGTTACAATAAAAGTATTATCTATCTAAAATAAAAGAGGCGCTCTTAGGCGTCATAGTATATTGGGTTAATTAATGTACCTTTTTTAGCCATTTTCTTCGCAGGACAGTCGGCATCGCCTTGTGGTTGTAGGGCTTTTTAAACTGCAATATTTTAGTGTGTAACCTACTTCGCTGCAATGACCGCAGGTGATAGCCTCCTCTCGGCATGACTTGGCCGCATGGCCATACTGCTGACATTTGAAATACCTGGCTACCAAAGTGAAGACTCTTACAGGGCACGATGACCAATTTATAAAAACTCTATCCTTTGCAATTAAGGCCTTCCGAATATGAGCTGGGACTTCGATGATATAATTGCAGTTCTCTGCGTCCTTCTTACCTGATTTGAGGCTTAACTTGATAGAGGCCAGAACACAACACCGCCGTTCTTCGTCTTGCGCAAACCTCTCACGTTCAACTTCATTTGGTTTAATATTTTTTGTACTAGGTTTTTGTCTCTTCGCTCGATGTCATTTTATTTGTAGAACAAATGGCTAGAGACTTAATATTATTGGGCTGAATAAAGTTGTTGCAAAATAGACAAAAGTAGACAGGAATTCAGACAAATAGGTCAGTGGGTGATGTTGTTTTAATAAAAGATGACAGATTACCACCTGCTAAGTGGCTTTTAGGTAAAGTTTTAGAAACCTATCAAGGTTCTGATGGACTTATTAGAGCTGTAAGTGTAAAGGTTAAAGATATGGTCATCAAACGACCAATACACAAGCTTTGTTCATTACCTGTTTAAATTGTTTAGGATTTGTGGAGTATTTATAATTCTATGTTAGTTAGAGTAATTTGTAATTCTGTGTTTAGAACTTGTTTTCATAGTTTGGTTTATTTAAAAGCCTTTAACGTCCTTTGGTGGGCGATATGTTAGTTCCATAACTTGTCAAGAGAGAGCGCTGTATGTTTTTAGTTTCACCTCAGAACAATAACTAAAGTTATTGTTCTGAGAGTTTCACCCATACGTTTCGCGTTTTTTGAGTGTTTGCGCCACTTTGTATCCGCATAGTTTTCACTCTGTCACTTGTCAAAAAGTAATAAATGGAGTAACGAGTTATTCTGTGGTTGTGCAATTCATTTACAAAATTAACTAATTAATAACCAGCACTTCTCCTAACCATATCGGCGAAGGATACTGTACCCGTAAGAGGGTTGGAGGACTCTTCAATACGATGTTCAAGGTCTTGAAGTCGCTGCGAAAGGTCTTGGTTTTCGTTTAGGACATTAATTGAAGTATGGGCTTGAATGGCTTTCAGTTTGAGCGATTGATACAGCACGGCCATCTGAAATCCGTTGTTGACTTTACGCACAAGTTATGAATCCTGATTTTCTGGTCCGAGTTCGTTTTCCTTCCAAAGCGATAGTGCACACTTTATTGAGGCATTGTTTAATAGTTAGTATCCAGGTTTGCAGCTCAGGTGTGGACACGACTTCCGGAGGATCCTCCTTCCGTTGGCAGGGCGCGGCCGTGTGCGAGGGCGGCGGGCTGTGGCGCGTAAGCGCGCTGCATTTAAAGGGACTGCTTTTCATTTTTTGTTAAAGTTAAATTAAACAATCATTATGAGTTCGAGCAAAATTACACATACACTTAACATTAAGGTCCAGAGCAAACATGCTACTTTTAGCAGCGGTGATCGGCGATTTCGATACCGCAATCGAAAGCAGAGAGTCGCCAAAACGCGATGCCAGTCGCAAAATCGCCGATGCTAAAAGTATCATGTGTGCGGTGGCTCTAAACTGAGTGACACAGATAAGTTGCTTCAGTCATAAGTAGAGCTAGGTCAGGATTTAACAATTTATTATTTACTTGTCCGATCACATCAGCGATCTAAAGTAAAGAAAAAAAAATGGGGTGAGCGTGGGAAGTTTTTATTTATTTTTTAAGGCAATTTAGTAGTAACTATAATAATAATAAAAACTAAGTAGGTACCTATTATGTATATTTGTAAGAAAAGGCCACCATAAGAAAAGTTTACATCCCTAATATACCTAAATATTTATGTAGTACCTACTAGCTGACCCGACAGACGTTGTCCTGTCTTAATTATGAATATTGAATAACTAATTAAAAAATGTTTCTATTTTTTTCTTTCTTAAGAACCTTCTCCCGACAATAACAAACATAACAAAAAAGAATTAGCGAAATCAGTCCAGCCGCTCACGCGTGAAGGCGTGACCAAGGGAAATAGGGATTAAAATATTTCTATTTTTTTCTTTCATATGAACCTTCTCCTGTCAATAACAAACACAACAAAAAAGAATTAGCGAAATCGGTCCACCCGTTCACTCGTGATGGCGTGACCAAGGGAAATAGGGATTGATTTTTATATAATAGATGTATGTAGGTTCACTGGACTGCCTATTTCAAAACGGAAATGCAGTAAGTAACTGATTCGTGGGTTTGTTGAACTGCCGTGCGATTCTCTAAGCTAAAGCTTTGATAGCTGAGGCTGCCGCAGCGCTGAGAAATGACTCTGTCTCTTTCATATTCATAGAATTGGAAAGAGACAGCAAATCACAGCCATGCGCGCAGCGTCGATGTGTCGCTTAGAGAATTGCATAGCTGTTAATGGATCCAGTTCGCATGTCACGGCTGCTCGTCGCATCCCGCGGCACTCACGCCGGCAGCGGCCGCTGCCTGGGCCTTACAATATTTCTCCCGTGAATTATGTACCGGGATCATCCCTCGGGATAAAAAGCAAAGACGGAAGCCCGTGCACCCCCGCACCCCCCGCGGCCGACGCGTAAAAGCGGAAATATTTTGCATATTTTAGAATGTTTTATAAATGCTCAATTTGAACCCGGAAAGGCGTCGTCAGTTAAACTTTAAATTTGTCGCTTCATCTGTTACGATTTTCCATATCGAAACGGTTATTATAATTCTGAGCCGTAAATATAAAGTTAATATACTTACCTTCGTATTTACCACGATAAAAGTTTATCGAATTGTAACTGTTAATAGATGTACACCTACGTCGGAAAACCAGTTGGCACTTGTTATTATAAATACTGTATTAAATACATTTAACCACGACTAATATTCCCGAAGGGTTGATCAGAGACTAGGTAATGAGTACAGAAAAAGCAGTCCTCTAACATAGTCCACTTTTTACCAATACTTAATTAGATTAGTACAAATTTGTCTGGCATGCTTTCGTCGATGAGAAATGATGATTTATTTTAAAAACATTTACTGTTCTGGCCTCCTCCTACCTCATCGGGCGTGATGTATTATTTTTTACGAGTCTACAATGATATACATTTAAAATACTTTCTTTGTTACTTGTATATTTCATAACAATAACGTAACATTAGTTTGCATGTGCACATACAAACGCGTGCTGCCTGAACTGATCGGAGTCTATGGGACATTTTTGTAATACCTTCAAAGGCAGCTATGTTCTAAAGCTACAATTTTCATATTAATCTAGCGTATATTGCATGCTGTTGCGATGCCTTATTCTAGCTGTGAATCGTTATAATCCACATTTTACTTGCAGAGCAATATCAAAACACAGTTTATAGAAACATTGCTTTATTGAGACGAACTTGACACATTTACTTTTTTAATACAGCGCCAGCATGCAGGTTTCAACACCCTCTCCTAATTTTAGCTTATTTTCAGTTCATTATAAATAAAGACAAAATTACTATAACTCTAACATATAAGAACCTGCTTGTGCTTCAGGAATTTAATCTTACCTAAAGCCTTCGTTAAAATGTCCGCTGTTTGATTTTCAGTCGAACAATATTCTATAACAAAGCTGTAGTTACTATAGATCTCATGAATATAATGGTAGCGCACGTCGATGTGCTTCGTACGCTTGTTAAAGATCCCGGTCTTTATTAACTGAATCGCGCTCTGGTTATCAATTTTGAATGAGATCGGTATTTTAATGTTGAGATCAAGAAGCATGGATTTTAAGAACATAGCTTCTTTACAACAGTCGGCTGCCGCAATGACTTCTGCCTCTGTAGAAGACAGTGCGACTATGGGTTGTCTTCGTGAGCACCACGCTACTGGTCCTTGATCCAGCATTATTAAGTAGCCCGTAGTATTGCGTCTAGTTTTCAGGTCTCCAGCGTAATCGGAATCACAAAAAACTAAGGATGCGTTCTTCTTGTAATATACACCCTCTCCTAAGGTGCCCGCTAGGTACCTTAAGATCCTCTTCTGTGCGACTACATCTTTGGTTTCAGGATTTTCCATATTTCTGCTTGCCATGCCAACGGTTTTTTGTGTCCAACAGCTTCTTTAGCGGTGACTATTTTCCAGACCTCATTTTCTTTTAAAGATTTTAGCTCTTCATCAATCGCCTTTTTCCATTGATCTTGTTCTTGACTTTTCATTACCTCGTTAAAGGATAGCAGCACATAGTCATTGTACTTTATTGCCATTTTAGTCGTCCTTCTGCTTCTTGTAGCTATTTCTACTTGACTTGTTTCTATTTCTGAAACAGGACTTTCATATTCGCTTTCTTGTTCTAAGTCTTCTTCTATTAGAGTTTCTTCATTTTCTAAACTAATAGGTTCTTCGATTATAATTTGGGTAACATTTTCTTGTTCTTTTACCTCATTTCAATAAAACATTTTATTTTATATTGCATTTTTTTCTGTGCCAAATTAAGGGTTAATGTCAGTAGACCTTTTGTCTTCTTCAATTCCTGGAATTTTTCCTGTGAATATTACGTCACGTGCCACAATTACTTTACGTTTTATTTCATCCCACAGCCTGTATCCATTAGTTGCGTATCCCACCATGATATATTTTTTTGTTCTAGAATCCAATTTCTTAATGGGCTTCAATATTTTAGCATAAGCTTCCGTCCCAAATTCTTGTATATTAGATAAATTTGGTTTCGTTTTATTCCAGAGCTCAAAAGGCGTTATATTATTTATGGACTGGCTTGGTAAGCGGTTTAAGAGGTAAACACCGCAGTACAGTGCTTCTCCCCACATATTTCTCGGCATATTTCCATTGTAAAGTAATGATCTGATCTTTTCAGTGATAGTAAGATTAAGGCGTTCCGCCTTTCCGTTTAACTGAGGTGAGTAAGGCACGGAGTAATCTAGCTTTATTCCTTTTTGTTTACACCAGTTCTGAAATTCTTTTGATGTATATTCGCCTCCATTATCACATCTTATTGTTGATACTTTGTGTTCCTTTTCTCTTTCTGATTCTTCGACATATGTTTTTATATGATAGGCCACTTCACTTTTGGTTTTAAGGGGATAAACTTTAGTATAATTACTGTAATCGTCAATTACTGTAAGATAATATCGTTTGGCATCCCATGTTTCAACTTCGAATGGACCGCATACATCAGTGTGTATAATTTCTAGAAGTTTTTCTGCCCTTTTTCTTTCAGATTTGAATGGAAATCTCGTCTGCTTCGCTTTTATGCACACTTCACAACTATCCAACATTTTCTGTTCACCTTCTGTTATCTTGTTTATTTTTATGCCACCAGCTGTCATGGGGAGGTTTCTCAGCACCCCTTGACCTGGATGACCCAGCTTTTTATGCCATGAAGTTGCAGAATTATCTTCCGTTTTCTTAGCGAGTATCGACTCCTCATCATTATTTTTATGTAGCTCAAGTGTAAATAAACCCGATTGTTCTTGTGACCCTTTTATCATCTTTTCCTTACTCTTGATCTCAACATTATTTCCCTGAAATAATACCGTACCGCCGTTTTTAGTTATCTCTGAAACTGATAATAAATTATGGGAAAGATCCGGAACACACAGAATATTTTTAATGCTACAATCTTTACCTATGAAATCACCTTCACAGTTAGCTTTAAGGCTACAATCTTTTTGAGCCGTACCAATACTAATGTTATTTGCTCTAAGGTTCGACAGCAAATCGCTGTCTTTTACCATATGAACAGTACACCCTGAATCTACAACAAAGCTTTCTAAGTTGACATTCTCGTTTTTATTGGCTACTAGTGCCACATTATCTTTCTTTTTATTAAAATAACAATTCTTTTCTTTATGGTTTGTTTTCTTACAAACCCTACAGTGGTTTTTACAATCTCTGGCAAAATGTCCTGGCTTGTTACATATAAAACATAAGTCGTTTCCTGTTTTTATGATGATGCTACCTGGTTATAATGTTCTTAGTTAAGATTCCGTTCCACTTCTTTAATCAAGCGTATTTTTAAATTTTTCATATTTCTTTCTTCTTTTGGTGTTGAGTCCCATGCAGTTATAAAGTGTTTGTAACTGTCATCAAGACTAGTTAAAATTTTCGACTCAATCATTGCGTCATCCAAATTTACTTTCAGTTGTTTTAGTTTAAATGTCAAATTTTCTATTTCCGAAAAATTTTCTTCCATGCTCATATTTGGTTTAATTTTGGCGTTATAAAAATCTTGAAGTAAAGCCATCTTCCTTCTTTCTTCTGATCCCTCAAATATTGAGCAAATTCTGTCGTACATTTCTGCCGAAGTGTTACACTCAAATAATTGAAATACATACTTTTTATCGATCGTCCTGATGATGTAATGCTTAGCTTTTGCATCTTTCTCGTCAAAACTGTCTGCATTTTCCTGACTTCTTTTCAATTCGCCGTTTACAATTTTTTTTATACCTTTAGCATCAAAAAGTATGTTGATTTGAAATTTCCACAATCGAAATGAATCAGAATCACTTAAAAGCTCTATCCGCAGCTTTTCTTCCGACATTTTTCACCGTCAGATTTTTTTCACCACTTACGTAAAATTTTCAAAATTATTCTTTGTTTTTATGTTTCTTCCGAAACCCCAATTTTCTTTTTTTTATGGCACGCGAGGGGCTATTAACCTGTTGCGATGCCTTATTCTAGCTGTGAATCGTTATAATCCACATTTTACTTGCAGAGCAATATCAAAACACAGTTTATAAAAACATTGCTTTATTGAGACGAACTTGACACATTTACTTTTTTAATACAGCGCCAGCATGCAGGTTTCAACACATGCAACATAGTGGAGCAAACAAATGATTTGATTCTATACTCAAAATATTTATTCAAAATTATTATTATTTGTTGGATAAAATGTTTACTAGAAAAAAATCAACCAGTCTCAGCAAGCTCGAATGGGATTCGAACCCACGACCTTTGGATTGCCGGTCCACTGCTCTAACCGCTGAGCTACCGAGACCCCAGAAGACTCGCTGAATTTTTCCTAGTAGTTTGATTTACGCTGCAAGCCAGCGGTATTACGTCACTGTGAAGTCTACCTTCACAGTCGAAAGAAATACTATTGCAAGTATTTAACAATCGATAAAGACGTAATTGCAAACATATCTTTATTGTCGGTTAGAGCAGTGGACCGGCAATCCAAAGGTCGTGGGTTCGAATCCCATTCGAGCTTCCTGAGACTGGCTGATTTTTTTCTAGTAAACATTTTATCCTATATTTATATAGCATTGTGAATACAAAATTTCAACAATAAAGATATGTATAAGCAATTACGTCTTTATCGATTGTTAAATACTTGCAATAGTATTTCTTTCGATTGTGAGGGTAGACTTCACAGTGACGTAATACCGCTGGCTTGCAGCGTAAATCAAACTACTAGGAAAAATTCAGCGAGTCTTCTGGGGTCTCGGTAGCTCAGCGGTTAGAGCAGTGGACCGGCAATCCAAAGGTCGTGGGTTCGAATCCCATTCGAGCTTCCAGAGACTGGTTGATATTTTTTTAGTAAACATTTTATCCTATATTTATATAGCATTGTGAATGCAAAATTTCAACAATAAAGTTATTATTTGTTATTTAAAATTACCTCGGTGTTTATATTGATTGCTAACTTGTTCTCACATAAATCATCCCGGCCGAATAGTTTATGCAGCCAATCGATGCGCAACTCCTCTCCTCACCCTCCATCGCTCTTCGAACTTAAACCCATTGATTGGCCGGCTCAGTCTAAATCTTGATATGCTGCTGGCAACAGTTTTGTTAATAGTACTGTAAAGGTTGGGGGGCGTTTGTTATTAAATAACAACATCCTTTACTTAATATACGACTTCATATTTATTTACAAGGTTAAAACAATATATTACATTATTAAATATCAAAATAACATGGTAAGTCTACTTATGTTGGCACTTCAGATCGATCTTCTCAATTCGACGTTTGACATCTTGTTATTTCAAATTATATATTTTATTTATAAATTATTACAATGTAGAACCTGCCAGTACTAACATAGCATAGACATCCACATCCACATTCACATGATTAGGCAACAAGCAATTTGTAATGGATTCCCGGTTTGGGTTTCACGTACATAAATTATGTTAGTATCTGGTTTGTAAATGGTTTGTTATTATTGACGGTTAAAGCACAGTATTAGAAGCCTGTGGTTAAAGAATTGAGTATTTATAGCATAGTTGGTAAAGGTTAAGGAGTTAGCAGTATGTAGTATACAGATAAAGGATTGAGTTTTTATAGCATAGTTTATGAAGGGTTATGGAGTTAGTAGTATGGAGGAGTATGATGTTGTAGGTTATTTGATTTATATGAGTAATGTAATAGTAGTTTATGGTTATTTAATAGTTTATGATTTTAATGGTTTGTAGTGAATTAATAAATTTCTCTCACGATAAGCATTTTCTGGTGTAGAATAGAGTGACTATTCTTATAAGCATTCAGAATTACTAAGGAGAAGTTCTACCTAAGTAATGGATTGGAAATAGAAGGATTATCTTTTGCGTTAAAGTTTAATTCCTTATTTCTATAGATTAAGAGGGAATACTGTATTGTTGTATTGTTTAGTATCAAGTCATGTTATAGTTGACATGTTTTTGGGGATTCTGTTTCTTACCTTGTACTTGAGCCTTTTGAATTGCTGAAAGTTTTAAATATTTTAATAGTGTGGAATATTTTTTCCTATTGATAAGTTGATAGTATCTTCTTTGAGTCTTGTTATAAAACCTAAGTTTAAGGATGGCTATCACACCCTTAGAGAGTTTAGTGATTTCTCTGCATTTACTTAACTTTAAATATTTCAACCTTTGATTATATACATGTCAAGATAGAGCCTGGCCGTAAAAAAACGTAGAAAAATTTATAGCCCAAAATTGGCCTATCGCGCAATCCTGGCGGTCAGTGTCATTGTGCCGTCAAGCAGTGCTTACCTCTCGCGTTTCGGTGAAATTGTTCGCAAAATGACCGTTTGCTCAGTGAAATTCTGTCGAAACTACAAAAGAAATTTTTTCCTGATAAGGAAAGTCACTTTTCATCCGTAAGTATCGATAAATTTTAATGAAAATTTAAAGTTTACCAATAATAACGGCCATGTATGCGTAGTGTTGCTGGTATCAAAATATAGAATTCCCATTATTGGTGGCAGAATATAAAAGGAGGTTTAAATATAATAAGTATGATAAAAAATACTCAGTCTTGTAAGTTAGTATTTATACATGGTCTTGTTGTAAATAAAGAAAATACATTAAATATAATTATTATTGGAACGCTTTCAAAGTTTTTTTTTAAACTGATGTTTGATTTATATGAGCGTGAATAAATATCACGGTTCCTATTCGATGCCGAATGTTTGTAAACATATTGCTGTCATTTGTGCAAATGTCTAGTTTCACTAGGATTTTTACTGTTTTTTGAAAGAAAGACACAATAGTTAACTGTTTTCTTGTGAATGTCTCTCAAGAAAAAGTAAAATCTTACTGCAACTAGTAATCTGTTTACAAGCATTCGTCATCGAATTTGGCTGGATTATAGGTTCCGTTCTAAAACAAGAAAAAATATAATACCTACTGTATTATTTTATAATACTATTATTATAAATTGTTATTGTGGTATGGTATCGTATCGATATTCGAAACGAATAAAAAAATTATTGTGTTTAAAATGGAATGTACGTAAGCATTTATGTAAGAAGTGTGTGTTTAAGTATATGTATGTGGGGATGGTAGTATGTATGCTTCAGAGCTCGATGGCGCATCGGCTAGTACGTTCGGCTTGCGATCTTGCTCGCTAAGCAACTTTCGCAATGCCGGGTCACTGGATGGGTGACCAAATTTAAAACATCTCGAGCTCCTCCCTGCTTCGAAAGGCACGTTAAGCCGTTGGTCCTGTTTGTTGTCGTAAGATGACAGTTGTTAAAACCCACCAACACGCATTGGGCCAGCGTGGTGGGTTATGGCCCAATATTCCCACGTGCTATCTCCACGTGGGAAGCCTGCGCCCAGCAGCGGGACGTTTATAGGATAATGATGATGACGATGTTTGAGAAAGTGCGGGTGTATGTTTATGCCCCTAAAAGGTCAATATTTCTCGTCTCATGTAGGTAAACTATTGGACACGGATATTGATGAGCAGTCATCACATTATGTAACCTTTACAACTGTTCGACCACATAGCAAACATTTTAATTTTCAGATTTCCAACTGATCCGGTAGAAAGAAGTCGTTGTCGAAATATTTAACTAAGTACAAGGTTTCAACATAATAAGTAATTAGAGAACATGAAAAATGATGTAACATCCAAACGAAAGTTATATAAGAAACAAATAGAAAGAGAACGCCATTAATTATTTTGAGTTTAATTTAAAATATTTCAATTTCTAATTAAAAAATCAATTTTGATTAAGTATTAAATGTTAATCATCCTGCCTGTTGCTTCTATTTCGTCCATATTACAAACATATCACGCAGGCTTCCATTAGCGCATTATTTTATTGTACTCGCCCTTGCCTTCAATCATCTATTTTTTCTAAACACACCAGCTTCTTTTATGCGTTATACCTACATATACGGTAGACATACTTAATTTAAAAAGTTGTGTTATGTTATGAATTATTTTAAAATTATATTGTGCATTAATATTTTTTCCCTACTTTATCGGAAATTAGGCATTCGCTGGCAACCATTCGCGCTAGTGTCAGATACGCGGCTGTCACGCACACTTCAAATTCATTACAAAAACAGGGCGGATTTTGAGAAGCGTTTGTACCGCGATGCTCCGTCTAGACATGTATATAGTCAAAGATTTTAACATGCAGATTGATAAAGTAATGTAGATATTTGAGAGTCGTGTTAGTTAGGGATTTCGAGGATGATTCAAAATAGGTATAGGTATAGTTTTGACGGGTTTATATGTACCAACTTAACCGAAGTTTATTAATTTACAATGTTAAAACCATAGAAGTATAATTAGTCTCGCTGCGCTCGTCTAGATACCGCGCTACCTATAAACCACAGCTCCGTAAATGCGGCAACTCATTATTGTAGTGTGTTAATGACAATATGGAAGGATGCTAGTGTGCGTGAAAAAGGAGACCGGCGAAATTGGGCTTAACTATTACAGGAATCAGACTTTAACTAAAATTCATTGCGTAATTTTAATCACTTTTGGTATAAAAAACAACTAAAAATACTATGGGGAACCATTTATTGAAATTATAATAACATAGTGTGACTACCAGTTTAGCAACCAAGGTCGCATATCACGTGTAGTCGAAGGACAGTATTGCCAGTAAAAAAACTATCTGTTGTTTCGATACACCACTGCTAGATTACTGTCTAAGTATTCTAGCAGTGGTGAAATACCGACCATTGCTTCCGATTGTACTCCTTTTAAAGATAAACTTCATAAACTGTGGCATTCGTTTTACGCGTAAAAACGCTTAAGGTTTGCATTTGATACAAGACGAAGCAATACTGTCAGTTATACAACAGTGAATACTCTTACGGTTAGTGCATTTAAGTGTATATTTCAGTTACATACCAAATAAACAATATAATTAGTAAGTAAAAAATAGCTATTTGTTTAATCTACGTAAACTATCTAAGCTCACTTTAAGTTACTTAAATTGCAAAATCTGTGCTATCCCGTAGGTTATGGGGGTCAAAGTTGCTCGCGTCCGTAGGTTTACCCTTGAGACCCTACACGTGATCCCTGGGTGGTGCTAAATGAGTGACACTGACTGAGTGGTAGAGCCACGCTGCGTTGCAGCACGCATTGGGCCGGCTCGCCCGGCGTAATACCACCCTCTCACGAATATTTGGCGTGAAATAATGGCACTTGGTGCTGTTGTGTTTCGTCCGACCAGTGAGGGTTCCGGAGCCCCCCCCCCCCCCTCATCCCATTCCTATTCCTATTCCCTAAACCTATTCCTCCCTTAAAGGCCGGCAACGCGCCTGCGATTCCTCTGGTTTTGCGGGTCTCCATGGGCGGCGGTGATTACTCTCCATCAGGTGACCCGCCTGCTCGTTTGCCTCCCTCTTTTATAAAAAAAAAAAAAAAAAAGTAGAACAAATTTATAATTGTTACATCGTTGGCAATCCGCTGGTTTGGATCTACAAATCCGCATATAAATGATCAGTGTAACGGTCAAGGCCCAAGGTCCTAAGGAACTTCGCCAATCCCCTTTGTTGCCAGCTGCTCAACTGTTACCCGAGTTAATGGGAAAAATATTTTTGCTGTGATGTATTAGTTAAGTTGCTGGTTATAAATGTAGCTCAGAAATTATTAAAAAAATAATAATTAAAAGCGAATACGTATCCATATAATTGTATATATTATTATTTAGGTTAGACGTAAGTTTCTTCTGTAGAAAAAAGGTAGGTATGTATATCAATGATTAGAACTCATTTTTTTAGTAGTTTTTTTTTATTATTACCAACCCCTTTCTTCCCTTGGGTATCGTAAAAGGCGACTAACGGACTAAAGACTGCACATACATCCAACAGCATAGAGCGGCGATAGGCTCATCAAAATAATACTACCAACCCCTCTCTTCCCTTCGGTGTCGTAAAAGGCGACTAACAGACTAAAGACTGCATATACATACAACAGCATAGAGCGGCGATGGGCTCATCAAAATAATACTACCAACCCCTCTCTTCCCTTTGGTGTCGTAAAAGCGACTAATGGGCTAAAGGCTCACCACCTAAGCACATGTGCAGACTGTGCAGTTGTTTCTTGCTGAAGCGTGGACTGTGTGGGCGTGGTCTGTTTCATAATGACCAAATCCCAAAATGTCCAGCGGGTGCAAAACGTCCATATCCCAGAATGTCCATATCCCAAAATGTCCATATCCCAAAATGTCCATGTCCCAGAGTGACCAGATCCCAGAATGTCCATGTCCCAAAATGTCAATATCCCAGAATGTCCATGTCCCAAAATGTCAATATCCCAGAATGTCCACATACATACCAGAGTATCTATTTTAATTTATTCAAACAAAGCTATATGGTGGAATAAAAAAACAACTGTTGTCAATCATATAACATATTCAAATAAACAAAAAAACACATAATTATTTATATTAAATAAAGAAAGTGGGTGATTTTAATTAAAATAAAATTATAGGTACACATACATTTACAAAACAATATGTCGTTCCCAAATTACACAATATACAAATTAATAATATGTTATGCTCGTACATGCACTATGTCCATACATATTTGTCATTTACATAATCTTCCAACTGCATTTTGCAATAACTGAACGCAGTTATAAAACACTATATGTGGGTACTTTTTTATAAACCTAATATCTGTCCTACCTACACATACGGGAAGTAACAGATAGCTTCTATGATCGTTGTGCTTTATTATTTTTTATTTACAACTAGTTTTTACTAATATGATAAACAATTCTATCGTAATAAACAATTATATCGCAGTGAAAAGTGAATAGAATGAATCAAGACTTTGAGTTTGTTACCAATCAAAAAGGGACTGTAACCTTAATTTATAACGGCTACAGATTCAATAAAAATGTGAGTAATTCAAGCGGGTGAACATTATGCAGGTGCATAAATAGAAGGAAATGTACTGCTTCGATTACTATAGATGAGAAAAAAGAACGTATTTTACGAACATCATCACATTCTTGTGAGAAAAACATTGCCATTATAGAAATTACAAAACGAATAGCATCCTTGAAAAAAAAAGTGTGTAAGGACTTGGGACCTGTAAAAAAGATGTATGAAGAGTTTTACAAAAGACTAAACAAGGATTTTCCAAGAGACCAAGACTTAATACCTTCATATAAGTCTATTAAGATTAGTTTATACCGCGCTCGAAAAAGATACTTAAATACAGATATATTAAAGCATAACAGAACGGCGACCATTCGTGATTTGTGAAGACGGTGGTGATGATACCAACAAAATATTTGTTTTTGCTACTAATCATGCTCAAAAATTTCTGAAAAGGCCTGGAAATTACTTTGCGGATGGAACCTTCAAATCGGCGCCTAGACCATTCTACCAGATGTTTGTTATACACATGGATTTTGATTCGGATGATAGAAGTACAAATGTTATTCCAGTTATATACGCGCTCTTAACCGATGTCATGTTTAATAGGGATTTGTACATGTTAAATAAGACCAAAGGTTGCAAATGCAATGCCAATTGTCATGTAAAATAAGAAAATTTGTAAATGCAAAATATTAAAAGGGAATTACCTTTAAATTAAGATTCGGGCGCCAGACAGTAGTATCACTATCAAATTAAATATATAGAAAATAAATTTTACCTCGGAATGTCATCGGAAAGATTGACTTTTAATCTGCAGGGAGGTGGCTAAAAAATAAAACTAATTACTCCGAACCATTGTTTTATTTTAAAATCCCTTGCTAACTCTTACCGCATAAGTTAATACTAACAAACAACGTTTCTTCTTGTGGATATAAGTTATCCGCAAGATAGCATTCTAAAGTTACATGTTATGTATTTAAATGTATTCAATATAAAGAAGGTCAAATAGACTAATTGTCTTGACACATAGGAACTAGACCTATAAATTTAAATTAAACAAAACACTGTATCGTGACTCTAACAATATGTTGTGAACATAACTAATATTTTTGTGAATATAGCACCATTTTAAACCAATAGGATATTAAATTACTAACCTTGGCTTTTATAAATTAGGTACCGTATAAGCGTTCCGGCGAAACAATGCGAGTGGCCGCATTGTCGACGACAACAGCAAACTCGATGAAATTATTCCAATAAGGCAAAATTAAGAAACATCTAGAAGTTAGCTAGAAGCTATCCGTAAGACAATAGAAGATCCTGGAAGTCCTGGAAGTCCTGGAAGACTATGGAAGACTATGGAAGACGCACGAGGGCTGAAAACAAAAACACTCGTTAGCACAAGTCCATGCGCTTAGTAAATTGACCACAAGGGCTTTCGACAAAAAAAAACTCACCGTCTTCCATAAAATGAAGCTAAATATTCATAGTGAATAATGAAGCTTTCGCCAAACAGTTGCAAACAAAGTGCTGGAACAAACGTTCGCAATAAGTAACCAATTTCGACATGTGATTTAGAAAACACGAAATTCCAATAAATACGTTCTGACTTACCAAAATAAAACAATTAAGGCATTAATGCCCTTTTTTTAAAGATTCAAAATCATCATCCAAACCGGATTCTACAAGATTTTCATCTCCGACAAAATTATGCAAGCGCCATAATAGCGATGCGTTGCAAAAAGAAACGAAATCCGGAAACTGTCACATTGACACCACCGCGAGAATGTTTTTAAAGCAAAGACAAAGGCAATCGCCCATACAGCCTAACGTTAATACGTTCTGGTAAAGAAAAAATGAAGATGTAATGTCGAGCTAAAATATGACATTACAACCCGTCCCTTCCTAAAAAAAAATAAAAGAAAAGACTTTTTCTTTTATGACAAACTCTACCAAAGACTCTATCAAAACTCTACTAAACTCTATCAAACTCTACCAAAGACTCTACTCTAGTTGGAGTACAAGGGATTTTGAAAACACAAAAAAAACTAAAACTCTAAACCCAAGTTTATAAATATTGAAACACCAACACCAAACTTATTATTCCAAAACAAATAAAACAACCATGTGTTTATAACCCAACACCAAAACGAATCTCAAACAAAATATGGTCAGACCCTATCGTCGACACAAAATTAATTGAATTGGTTAGACAACTATGTCACCAAATCAAACAAACTCCTACTCTACAACCCACAAGATATCGGTTAGACAACTAAGGTCGCCGAGTCTAAACTCTCCTTTCTTCAAGCTATGAGAAATCGGTTGGACACTAAGGTCACCGAGTCAGAAACTCTCCTTCCTTCAAACTATGGGAAGCACAGCAAATTAATATCGGTTGGACAACAACAGTCACCGAATCAAAAAGCTCTCGTGATCAACCACAGGAAGATGAATGTAGTAGTAACAACTTTTAAGACTCCGTTTTCATTCTTCTGCATTGCCGAGGAAGACGGCAAGGATAACTACTTGCGAACTCCGATAAGCCTACAACGCAACGAGCAGCAAATATAAATTTTCCCACGCTTCTCGTGATCGACTACGACCTCTAGATCGCAAAACAACGCGAACACGTCGTATTACAACGCGTCCAAAAGCAGACACCAATCGCCCTAGATAAAGCAAGGCGACGTCGAACAAAACGACTAAACCAAACGTTAGACAAAACGTCCAACCAAAAGTATCTTCTGCGATCAGCACAACACCACCGACTTACTGCGCACAGAGTCAACAAAAAATCCTGAAAAGAATTCAGCAAACAAAAGTGAATTTGTGATCGGCGCAACACTATCCGACTTACCGGGCACAAAGCACAAAAGAAAAAAAGAAAACATAGCGGAACAAAATGTCCGTTACTTCCCAAAAGAAATGGTATCCAAAAATTTGAATCCAACAAACAAAGGTCAAGGAAAACCAAACCAAAAGTTTTCCAAAACGGCAAAACCAAAGTGGCATCCAAAAGAGAAAGTGTCTTGGACAACCAAAATAGTGTCCAAAAACAAAATGTCAGGGACAAACAAAATGTCATCCAAAAGAGAAAAAACTGTACCAATGAGCAATTTTCCTGCTAAGAATAAATTGTCTGGTCAGAACAAAATGTCATGTCCAGGTATGGATCCAGAACTTACATAATAAACAAAATTAAAATTAGACTACAAATAACTAATCCAACTTAGTCCTAAGTGTAGACAACAAAGTGCAACCAACAAAATACAACAAACAAAGTACACTAGGATATTATACAAAATGTACAACCAAACAAAAGATATCACTTACTATGGGTAAACAAACTAGAGAAATTAACATTTATCCAAATTGACCTAAGATTTAACCTTTAGAACAAACTCTTATCGACATCTGTTCTGAAGTTTCCTTTCATACATCATCTAATTACATAGCACCATAACCTCACATTCATCCCTTACAAAGTGCGGTCCTCAAAACAAGACATCAACGGCGAGCCTGAAAATTCCAAAACATATTAAATTTTAATATTTAATTATATCCTTTACATGATAACGCCCAACGTAACCCTTTTCTAAATCCTTCAAAACATAAACGTTATCCGAAACTTTTTCTATAATTTTACATTTTACGAACTTAGGTGCTAGTTTAGCCGAAAAATAAGCCGGAGCATTAGACTGAACAAAACTACGCCTCCAAACAACATCACCCACAGCAAACGAAATAACCCTGCGACCCTTATTATAATAAGACGCATTACGTTTATAAGCTCTAAACAATTGAGTCTGAACTCTAACAAAAATATCACTAAGTGAATTTAAAGAATAAGCAAAAGAATTTCTTTCACATAAACTAACATCATTTAAATTATTAAAAGAATTACTAAATCTATGCAACGAGGCATCAACAATTAACTCTCTACCAAACATGAGAAAGTTAGGAGTAAAGTCAGTAGCAAGACTAACACTACTATTCAAAGCTAACTGAACATGAGGCAACAATTTAGACCATGTCCTCTGATCATCTTTAACAAAACATGATATACAAGTTTCAATGGTTTTATTATATCTCTCTACGGGATTATTTTGAGGGGTATACAAAGTATTATAAAATATTTTATTAATGTTATAACTTTTCATGAAATCTACAAAATGTTTAGAAGTAAACTGAGTACCATTATCGCAGACTATAATTTTAGGAACACCGAACTTAAGAAATATTTCTTTTTCAAAAATCTTACAAATTGCCAAAGTAGTAGCCTTAGCTAAAGGAAATATCCAACAATATTTAGTAAAAAAATCTACAACCGAAAGTATGTATTTATAACCAGAATAACTTTTAGGTAAAATTCCTATTATATCAACAGAAAGCATAACCATGGGGAAATCTACTTTTTTAGGGTTTATCATATGGCCAAAAGGTGGAGAAGTACTATGTTTATAAGCTGTGCAAACATCACAAGACTTAATGTACAAATGAACATCTTTAAACATCCCATTCCAAAAATAATGTTGTTTAAGCTTTTTTAATGTTTTATGAACTCCAAGATGACCAGAATTAACATCATTATGATTAGAACGAATAGTATCTATAATATGTTCCTTTGGAATTACTATTTTCCAATCTAAACGATTATTGTAACCAAATTTATTTTTACAATATCTATATAAAGTATTATTATCAATTCTAAAATTTTTAAACTTAGTAGGAAACTTTTGACAATTAACAAAAATTCTTTTATACCAAGGATCATCTATATCATCCTCAGGTAATACTATATTATCCGTAGGGGACGAAATAACAGCAGCAATTTCTACACGAGATAACGCATCCGGAACCTGATGCAAGATACCTTTTTTATGAACAATATTAAATGTAAATTGCGAAATTCTGGTAGCCCATCTAGCTAATCTACCAGTAGGATTACTTAAACTCAGTAGCCATTTCAGACAAGAATGGTCCGTAACCACAGTAAATTCCATACCTTCGACATAAGGTCTAAAACGTTCTATTGAATCTAAAACAGCAAGCAATTCGCGCTCTGTTGTACTATAATTACGTTCACATTTATTTAAAGATCTAGAATAGAAAGCAATGGGATGCTGTTCTCCTTCATCATCGTCTTGACACAATACACTACCAATACCTACAGAACTAGCATCACAATGTAAAAATAATGGTTTCTCAAAATTTGGATGTTGCAAAACTGGTGAAGAAATTAACACTTCTTTAAGGTTTTCGAAAGCAGTTTCAGCTTCATCATTCCAAATTAAAGGTTTCCTAGAATTTCTAGAACCAGCAGTAAGTTTAGTAAGAGGGGAAGCTATATCAGCAAATTTAAAAATAAATCTTCTATAATAGGAACATAGCCCAAGAAAACTTCTTAATTGTTTTACAGTTACAGGACGGGGAAAATTCTTTATTGCATCTAATTTAGAAGGATCAGTGTGCAAGCCATCTCTATCAACTACATAACCAAGATAACGGAGTCTTTCCTTACAAAATTCACACTTTTTCAAATTAACAGTTAAACCGGCGTCTTTTAAAATTTTATATACTCTGCGCAGGTCCTCAATATGCTCAGAAAACTCAAAATTTATCAAAATTAAATCATCAAGATATCGGAATAGTTTACCATCGAATTCAGGTCCAAACATCCTATCTACTAATCTTTGAAGCTCAGCTGGTGCATTAGTGAGACCAAACGGCATTCTAACAAATTCGAACAGTCCTTTACCCGGAACGGCAAACGCAGTCTTCTCACGAGAAGTTTTTTCCAAATAAATTTGTAAAAAAGCTTTAGAAAGGTCAATAGCAGTAATATAACGGGCACCACGAAGGCTATCTAATATTTTTGAGGTATAAGGCAAAGGGTATGAATCTTTAACAGTTATAGAATTTAAACGACGAGAGTCTAAACAGAGTCTCGGACTACCATCTTTTTTCTTTACAATAACAATAGGAGAACACCAAGGAGATTTAGAAGATTGTATTATTCCTTCTTCAAGTAAAGCATCAATTTCATCATTAACAATTTTTTGTATAGCGGGGCTCAAAGACCAACACTTTTGTTTAAAAGGTTCACCAACAACGTTAATTTTATGTTCAACTAAATGAGTATGACCTAAACCTATCTTTTCATACGAGATATCTTCAAAAAGTTTAATTGTTTCTACCAATACTTTATTTTCGGAAGGTGCAAGCTCAGCGGCAGTCGTAACTGTACAAGTTCCAAGTTTAACATTCTTATCTGCAATGAAAGTAATATTTTTCCAAAGTTCTTTAGCAAGATCAAATTTTAACCAAAAGTCAAATCCCAAAATGACAGAATAATCTACAGAAGGAATAATTAAAAAATTAATAATTTTAGTACTATTATCACAAGTAATAGGAATATCAATAGTGCCTATAGCTTTCTGTGCGGAACCATCAGCTGTGTAAGTATAATTTGAAATAATTTCAGAAAATGTTTTAATTTTAAAACCTAATTTTAAAAATTTATGATGACTATTACGTCCCAAAATACATCTGTTCGAACCACTGTCCAACAAACCAGAAAATTTATGATTACCAACTGAGAACTGTAGAAACGGTCTTGAATCATTATTTTTAACAAAGAGAATAGGAGCAGCCTTATAAACACCAAAGAAAGTTTTTAAATATTCTAACCAATCAGAAAATTCTTTTTTACAAGTAGCTTTGTCAGGTTTGTTACTATAAGCGTGATTAACAATTTTACACATCGACTCATCCTTAGGTTTTGCCAAAACTGGAGAGCGATGCGACCGAATCAGTTTTTTGGACTAGTAGAATTACTATTCTTAGCCAAAACACACGCCTCACAATCTTTAGTAATGACCCCCAACTTCTTACATTTAAAACAAATTATGCCAGGAAATTTTAAACAATTTTTAAATGAGTGGCCTATCTCTCCACACTTCAAACAAGTAAAAGTGCTCTGAGCAGCACTTGAATAATTCTTCTCAAATTTAACATTTTTAACGGGCGCCTTAAACGGCTTTCTGTCTACCAGTGGCTCTAACTCCTTCCCAAAGGCGGTGAAAAAGTCTAAAGAAAAAATATCTTTACCTAAAATGTAAAGTGTATAAATTGGCAACATATTATGTTTAATTATATTTATTAAAGTTGGTTCCGAAAGAGGAGTTGAAAGACGGTTAGACATATCAAGAATTTCTGTAATAAAGTCAGGTAATGATTCATTAAATTTTTGTTTCCTAATACGCAGGTCATGTTCTAAAAAGTAGTCAAAATCACACCTATCAAAACGTTTCATTAAAGCAACTTTCAAATCCAACCACGAACTAATAAAAAATCTATTTGCTCTAAACCACTTGGCAGCAGTTCCAGAAAGAAGTTCCGAAAAGGCTCCAACCAAAACAGATTCGTCAAAATTCCTATCAAGAAAATAATCTTCAATTTGAACTATAAATTCTCGCACACAAGTCTTACCTTCAAATAAAATTCCGCTTCGCTTTAAGTCAGGCAGCTTAGTAGAACACTTCGGCAAATTTTTCCTAATAGTTTCATTAATCATATTAAACGACGAAGAATGAGCAGGCTTCTCCTTAACAACCTTATCAAAATGATCATACTCCATACCATCATCAGCAGTGCAGGTACCGGCCGATCTAAGAATACTAACAACAGGTGAACTGTCTTCAACAGGCGGACACTGAATCGCTTTATCCATTTTTAAAGTTTAATAAAAATTAATGTTTAAATATCAAAGCTAATAATGTTTTATTTAAATGTTTAAATTTGTTTATCAAAACTGTTAAGTTATTAAACTGTAAATTATTATATCAAATATCAAAATTAGGTGCTTTATTCACTGACAAAAGTAACTGTGGCTTAAAGTAAACTGCATAACACTTATTTTAAGTTTTAAATATGTATAACATTTTAAGAGATACAACTCCACACATGAAACCCGCTTCTGTGCAGTTAAGTTAATGAAAACAAAATAAATTACTAATTGTTAAAGTTAACAACAGCATAACCAAATATTAAAGAATAAAGTATTCTTTACAACAAAACCAGTAAAGATTAATTCTTTCTAAAAAAGTTATTAAAGAAGTATTCTTTACAAACAAACAAACAAAATTATTCGTGACACAATTGTTATCAATAAAAAAGTCACATAGTTATAAGGCAATAACAAATTTAACAAAATGTCATAACAAAATGTGGAAATTTCCAACAACCAAATTACATATGTTCTGTGCTATATTCACTCAAAACAACAAAATAACAAGCTTTACATTTCAAACAAAGAGCTTGTCTCAAACAAATACTAACCTGTGTAAACAATTATACGGTAAAAGAAACAAGTCAAAGTCCCTGTTCGGGCGCCAATTGTCATGTTTAATAGGGATTTGTACATGTTAAATAAGACCAAAGGTTGCAAATGCAATGCCAATTGTCATGTAAAATAAGAAAATTTGTAAATGCAAAATATTAAAAGGGAATTACCTTTAAATTAAGATTCGGGCGCCAGACAGTAGTATCACTATCAAATTAAATATATAGAAAATAAATTTTACCTCGGAATGTCATCGGAAAGATTGACTTTTAATCTGCAGGGAGGTGGCTAAAAAATAAAACTAATTACTCCGAACCATTGTTTTATTTTAAAATCCCTTGCTAACTCTTACCGCATAAGTTAATACTAACAAACAACGTTTCTTCTTGTGGATATAAGTTATCCGCAAGATAGCATTCTAAAGTTACATGTTATGTATTTAAATGTATTCAATATAAAGAAGGTCAAATAGACTAATTGTCTTGACACATAGGAACTAGACCTATAAATTTAAATTAAACAAAACACTGTATCGTGACTCTAACAATATGTTGTGAACATAACTAATATTTTTGTGAATATAGCACCATTTTAAACCAATAGGATATTAAATTACTAACCTTGGCTTTTATAAATTAGGTACCGTATAAGCGTTCCGGCGAAACAATGCGAGTGGCCGCATTGTCGACGACAACAGCAAACTCGATGAAATTATTCCAATAAGGCAAAATTAAGAAACATCTAGAAGTTAGCTAGAAGCTATCCGTAAGACAATAGAAGATCCTGGAAGTCCTGGAAGTCCTGGAAGACTATGGAAGACTATGGAAGACGCACGAGGGCTGAAAACAAAAACACTCGTTAGCACAAGTCCATGCGCTTAGTAAATTGACCACAAGGGCTTTCGACAAAAAAAAACTCACCGTCTTCCATAAAATGAAGCTAAATATTCATAGTGAATAATGAAGCTTTCGCCAAACAGTTGCAAACAAAGTGCTGGAACAAACGTTCGCAATAAGTAACCAATTTCGACATGTGATTTAGAAAACACGAAATTCCAATAAATACGTTCTGACTTACCAAAATAAAACAATTAAGGCATTAATGCCCTTTTTTTAAAGATTCAAAATCATCATCCAAACCGGATTCTACAAGATTTTCATCTCCGACAAAATTATGCAAGCGCCATAATAGCGATGCGTTGCAAAAAGAAACGAAATCCGGAAACTGTCACATTGACACCACCGCGAGAATGTTTTTAAAGCAAAGACAAAGGCAATCGCCCATACAGCCTAACGTTAATACGTTCTGGTAAAGAAAAAATGAAGATGTAATGTCGAGCTAAAATATGACATTACACCGACAAATCTGAGCAAACATATGTACGCCTGTTTACACTCATCAAAGAAAAGCTACACGTTGAAATTGCAAATTTTAAATGCGACTATGAAGCCGCCTTTATTAATGCAGTTTCGTCGGTATTTCCGGGCACCAAAGTGACTGGTTGTTATCATCATTTTAATAACGCTGTTTGAAAACAGTCCAAAAAAATTGGTTTAGACCAAACTAGGGAAGGACGAAATACGACTAGGAAGTGTGCGATGATTCCACCTGCATACCTGCTGCGTGGAGGTTTATTTTAGATGAGGCTCCGGAATCTGAAGAAATGAGGCGTTTTCGTCGGTACTTTGAAAATTAATGGTACCCGAAAAAATCACCTGAGTTATTGAGCACTGCAGGGCAGCGTCATAGAACAACAAATGCCCTAGAAGGGTGGCATCATCGTGTCAATTGCCGCATTCCAAAAAACTCGAATCTATATTTATTTTTATATAAGTTAAGAAAGGAAAGCAAATATTGGGATAATCATATGGCAAATTCACTGTTCCAGAATTCGAGAAATACACGACGATTGCGGGACATTGAATTCGACAGACGATATTCCAAATATTTAACAGAATTGGAGAACAATATTTTAACCATAAAAGATTTTTTTTTAAAACGATTTATTTGCTGATCTTTCCTTGTCGAAGTAGTTATTTTACTTAACCATTTTATACATGTGATTGCTATTGGCGGAGGCCTCAGAAACCTTAACTTTGCTTACAAGTTGTACTCTTAACTGTTATTATTAAATATAATGTTGATTTTTTTATATAATATTGTTAGATTCGACAAGTGAGTGATGTTAAAAAAATTATATATACAAAATAGTCGCAAAATTATAATTCATTTAGAATTACCTACCTTTTCTTTATTTAACACTTAACTATGATTATTGACATAGATTTTTTGTTCCATTATATTGCTAGTTTGTATTTGTTTTGTTTGGTCAGTATATTGATAGCGGAGTACCTATCAGGGGAATTCTGTAAAGTGAATGACGACGTAAGAAAATTTTAATACATGTTAATTGATAGTAAAGTTGCTAAAATGTAATCATTTAGAATTTACCGTACCTACAATTTTATTTTAATTAAAATCACCTACTTTCTTTATTTAATATAAATAATTATATTTCTTTTATTGCTTTTTTGTTTATTTGAATACGATATATGATTGACAACAGTTGTTTTTTTTATTCCACCATACAGCTTTGTTTGAATAAAGAAAAATAGATACTCTGGTATGTATGTGGACATTCTGGGACATGGACATTTTGTGATATGGACATTCTGGGATCTGGCCACTCTGGGACATGAACATTTTGGGATATGGACATTTTGGGTTATGGACATTCTGGGATATGGACGTTTTGCACCTGCTGGACATTTTGGGATTTGGACATTATGAACCTAAAGGTTTCTTGTAGGCTCATTGTCATGTGACAGACAAAGTTTAAAAAAAAATTACTTTTCTCCCCTAGGGCAAGAAAAGCTCTTAGGCTCGCTTTACAACGCTACAATGACGGTCTTTTTGAGCAAGAGGAGTGAAAATATTATTTCAAACATTGTTTATGAATTTGTTCAAAACGAATACGAAAGTGAGCCTTTAGCCCGTTAGTCGCTTTTACGACACCAAAGGGAAGAGAGGGGTTGGTAGTATTATTTTGATGAGCCCATCGCCGCTCTATGCTGTTGTATGTATGTGCAGTCTTTAGTCCATTAGTAGCCTTTTACGACACCGAAGAGAAGAGAGGGTTTGGTAGTATTATTTTAATGAGCCCATCGTCGTTCTATGCTGTTTGATGCATGTGCAGTCTTTAGACCGTTAGTCCCCTTTTACGACATTGAAGAAAAGTGAGGGGTTGGTAGTATTATTTTGATGAGCCCATAGTTGCTCTATGCTGTTGGATGTATGTGCAGTATTTAGTCTGTTAGTCGCCTTTTATGACACCGAAGGCAAGAGAGGGGTTGGTAATATTATTTTGATGAGCCCATCGCCGCTCTATGCTATTGGATGTTTGTGCAGTCTTTAGTCCGTTAGTCGTCTTTTTTTAGGTTGGTAGTAATTAAAAAGATCTACAAAAAAATGAGGTCTAATCATTGCTATACATACCTACCATTTTTCTACAGAAGAAACCTACGTCTAACCTACATAATAATATAAACAATTATATTGATACATATTCGCTTTTAATTGTTAATTTTTAAATATTTTCTGAGCTATATATATTTATAACCAAACTAATACATCACAGCAAAAATATTTCTCCCATTAACTCGGGTAACAGTTGAGCAGCTGGCAACAAATTTTTCACGCACACTAGCATCCTGGCATATTGTCATAAACACACTACAATAATGAGTTGCCGCATTTACGGAGCTGTGGTTTATAGGTAGCGCGGTATCTAGACGAGCGCAGCGAGGCCAATCATTCATCTATGGTTAAAACTATATATATATTACATTTTTAAATATCAAAATAACTTGGTAAGTCTACCCATGTTGGCACTTCAGATCAATCTCCTCAATTCGACTTTTGACATCTTGTCATTTCAAATTACTTATATATTTTGTTTATAAATTACTACAATGTAGAACCTGCCAGTACTAACATAGCATAAACACTCCACAGTACCGAGGAACTAGTGAACAATTTTGATCTCGGGTCACCGTGGTTCAGTGCGCACTTCGCGGGCGTTTTAGTAAGCAGATAGAGCCGGGAGCAGCGGAAGGCCGCGCGCGGGGTGACAGCAGTTTTGTCGGTGGTTGGACTTGTAAATGCTGAATGCTAATGCCCGCGTCACACGTGTTGATGAATGGCGCGTCGCGGCCGCGCTTTGTTTGTGATGGAGTCCTTTCAGCTTCGCCCCTGACCCGACTTCGATTCATTACGGCGACTCACGATGCAGTCATTAGTAACTGATATGGATTACCTGTTGAGTTGTTCTTGTCAGTGGGTTGAAATTATCTCTTTACATCGATTAAACGCGTTTAAAGTGTGTCCTAACTATTATTGTTCACGAGGAGAAACCAATAGAGATTGATAGATTACATAATAATAATATTATGTTAGATCGACTAATTCGTTGTTTCAATTTCTCCTCACTTCTAAGTTCGAATTCTCTTGTTCAAAAATTACTTGCGAATTTTTTGTTCGTAATTTGCGAACAAACAGAGAATGAATACTGCCAGCTCAAAATGTTTCTCTGTAAAGCGGATGGTTCTATTTCGGAGAGTGGGGCGCGTCTAATGGCCCGCATGCAGCGTGCAGCGGCCGTGGCGCGAGTCACGGGTGCGGGCGGGCGCGGGAGCGGGAGCGGGCGAGGGCGCAGGAGTGGACGTAGATGTGGGAGCGGGGAGCAGCGCGGGCGGGTAGCAACGAGTAGCCCGGCATTTGTAGTGCGTTGCGTGTTACACGTGTTGCATGTTATAAACGGCAAGTGTCTGCAATAGAGACTCTTCGAATAATTACTTTACACCTTTCGTCCGTTGTTTCCGTTAGTGTTTAGACTAATATTAGATACTACAAAGGTTCATTGTATTTGAGAGGTATCTAAGTATACCTAATGAGATCTCTTACCTAAAATGATTGTTGATAACAAATCAAATCATAATTTTCTTATTCAGTAAACTTAAAATAAGCATTTTGAATCGTCTAAACTATATTTTACTACTATGATGGATACTAATAGGCATAGGCACCCAAATTCAGGATGTCTTTTAGCTGTGGAAAAGAACGGGCGCAAGAAACTCCACAGCTTTATAATAATATAGTGGTAACAACATTTACAAAAAAATATGTCGTCACCAAATTATACAATCAACAATCATAAAATAATAATATATTAAAAGAAAAGATAAAAATAAAAGTGAATCTAAAAGTTTTACTCGGGCACTATAAACGTATTAGAACAAGATGTGTGCGAAATTAGAGGAATTATAATTCCATGCATTTTCGTCATTGATGTAAATTGCTTACAATGTAATAACCCTTTTCTAAAAGTCTGTCCTTAACATGTGTCTTAAATTTGTCAAATGGTCAAATTATAACATCGTTTGGGATTTTATTGCAATATGCGACACCTTGTCCCATGAATGATCCATAAACATTCTGAAGTCGAAATTTAGGAATTACATGTATATACTTATTTCTCGTATTTAGTTTGTGTATATCGCAATTTTTTTTGAAATAAGACATGTTTTGACGCATATATACAATACAGTTATAAATAAATTGTGATGCAACTGTTAGAATATTTATTACTTTAAACAGCTCCTTAAGGGAGTCACGTGATCCTAGGTTATGTATGGACCTCACTGCTCTTTTCTGTAAAATAAATATGGTTTCTATATCTGCTGCTTTACCCCAAAGCAGAATACCATAGGACACCATTGTAAAAGTAACTAAAGTAGACTAATCGAGCAGTTTCCACGTCTGTAAAATGCCTAATTTTTCTGACAGCGTAAGCAGCTGAACTAGGTCTCCTCGCAAGGGTGCTAATATGAGGGTTCCACTGCATTTTTGAATCTAAGGTAATACCTAAGAAAACTGTTGAATCAACAAAGTCCAACAGTTTACCATTCAGTTTAATTTTATTTGCCATAATTAATATTCTTTACGTTAGGTAGAGTAAAATTTATACATTTGGTTTTCTTCGCGTTTAGTTGAAGATTATTATTAGTGAACCAATTTAAGGCAGTTATCGCGTTAAGTTAAGGCATTGATGATGTCATTAAAACTATTATTATTTTGATCAGTCTTGTCAAAGATGTGTCGTCAGCAAACAAAACAATATTGCACCTTGTGTTTAGTATGTATTTAGTTAATTATGTAAAATGAAATAATTTTGAAAATATTAAATTATAATTGTATTAAATATAAGTAGGTAAAAAGTTGTATCATAATTTAATAATTAGTAAGAAAAAATTACATTTTTAAGCTCAATTTTTGCAGTGCCCCTACGGGGCTAATGTTTGGGTTTCTTGCATGTATAAGTTTAAGACCTAAAATGTACCACATGACGCAATAAACGATATCTATCTATCTATCTACCTTTGTGGAACCCCCATTAGTACAGAAGATCCAGATGATATGGATCCATTCACGCTAACTTTTTGAATTCTGCAGCTGAGATATTATTGAATCAATTTCAAGGCATCAGAGTGCACTCCATAGTGTTTTAGTTTTATTAAAAGGTTGTTGTATTCGATTCGATTCGCAATCAAAAACCTCGGAAAGATCACAAAATACTCCAAAAGCATTCTGCGATCCCTCCCAAGCCTCAAATATGTGTTTCAGCAGAGCTACACCTGCATCAGTAGTAGACCTTCCCTTGGTAAAACCATACTGTTTACTGTGAAAAACGTGGTTTATAGCGAAGTTTGGGGGTTAACAATGCTCACATCCGTCGGTGTGTACCCTTGAGACCCTACATGTGACCCCTGGGTGGTGCTAATTTAGCATTTGGTGGTAGAGCCTAGCTCGCCCGGTTATCGACCACCGTGCGGTAGTGTACGCCCGCCAAGTGATCTGTGCTCGTCGCAGGTCGCGTTCCGGGAACAGCGCCGCACTACCGGAGCCAGGGGAGTGGCTATTGTTGCAAACTGTGAACCAGAGAATTTTGCCGAGGAACCGTTGAGCGGGAGACGAAACTCGACAAGCCGGCCAGGGAGACCCGTAGAAACGGTGGTGCCGCTGGCCGCCCGCGGCATAGTACAGGGGCCCGACCGGGGCTAACCACCTCGGGAGGCTGCCTCACCAGGTCGCGCATAATCTCGGAGTGGATCGTCGTGCCGGTTGGTGACTGAAAATGGTGGGACCCGGCGACCACTTCCGGGAAGGTATGGGGGCCCTTCCGTCCGGCGTGTCGGCTGTGGTTGCAACGCTCTTCCAATGGTGAAGCGGAAAACAATCGCTTTGTTCATTTCTTTGCAACAGTAGTGGCTCCTTGTTCACGTCCTTTCCTTCCCCTTTTCCAATGACAGTGCCTAAAAAGAATGCAGGTAATACAGCGGCTTCCTCCTCTCCCATCACCAATTCGCTGTTTGAGGTAAAGTTCACTAACATCCGTGGGCTCCTTTCTAACCTCAACGCTGTCCACTAACACCTCGAGACGGCGCGGCCTGCATTGCTTTTTCTGACGGAGACTCAAATTCGTCACCCTGCTGACACGTCTTACTTAAGGTACCCTGGCTATCAGCTTGAAAAGCAATTCCGCGCGAAAGCCGGAATATGTCTGTACGTGAGGGCTGACATTTGTTGTCATCGTCTGCACTGTTTGGAAGACCCCTCCTTACCCATCTTTTGGGTGCGCATTGAATTCGGCTCCCGTTGCCGTGTCTTTGCGTGCCTATATCGGTCCCACACAGGAGATGCTAGCACAAGCAGCCTTTTTGACCATCTCGGCCGAGTGACTGATGTCGCGCAGGAGCGATTCCCAAACGACGAGGTGGTGGTTTTGGGGGACTTCAACGCTCACCATGAAACATGGTTGGGCTCCTCCAAAACTGATCATGCTGATAGAGTCGCTCATGCCTTCGCTCTGATGCAAGACCTGACGTAACTGGTAGACCAGCCCACCAGGATGCCAGATATCGTAGATCACGCGCCCTCCTTGTTAGACTTATTGTTGATGAGTCGCCCTGCAGGGTATAGAGTGTCGGTGCTTGCACCTTAGGCTCGTCAGACCACTGCTTGGTCATTGCCACAGCACCGCACAGCGTTGGTCCACCGAAAACGGTGGAGACCAAGCGTCGTCTGTGGCACTACTCGTCGGCGGATTGGGACGGATTGCGTGATTACTTTGCATCCGTCTCATGGGGCCAGAGCTGCTTTCTTGGAAAGGACCCATCGGAGTGCGCTTCTGCCATCGCTGATGAGATCTTGTTGGGTATGGAATATTGTATTCCATTCACAGATCTTACCAGCGTTGGCAGACAGCGGCCTTGGTTCAATCGCGAATGCGCCAAAGCTGCTGAATGCAAGCAGGCGCCGTATCGTGCTTGGACGAAGGCTTGCGCTCTGAATGACCCTAGTACCAGCTCCTTGAAGGCAGCCTACAACAAGGCCTCTAAGTCTAATAAGAGGGCTCTCGCAGGAGCGGATGCACAAAGAGTGACAAGGGTAGGGCGGGAGTTGATCTCGCACCCTACGGGTAGCCGTAGCTATTGGCGGCTCGCTAAGGCCGTGCAGGCCAACTTCTGCTCTCCCTTGCTGCCCCAGTTGAAACATCCAGATGGCTCGTTAGCTTACCAGCCGCTTGAGAAGGCGAACTTGTTGGCTGAACTTTTCGCTGCCAATTCGCGCGTCGACGATTGTGGCGCCGCTCCACCTATTATAGCACATTGTGGGGCCACCATGCCTGATATTCGTATCAGGCAGTGCGATGTACGTGCCGTGCTGCGGTCGCTCGACGTGCGGAAGGCTAGCGGGCCGGATAGTGTTCCGGCGATTGTGCTGCTCAGATGCGCGGCTGAGTCTCCTGTATTGACACGATTGTTTAGGAAGTCTTACGATACTGGTATTGTGCCGGTGTCTTGGAAGGAGGCGAACATACAACCAATCCCCAAAAAAGGGGATCTCTCGGATCCGGCCAACTATCGATCCATCGCTGTAACTTCTGTGCTGTGCAAGGTGTTTGAGCGGATAATTAATCCCCAGCTCATTTACTACATAGAGGATCACTCGCTGCTCCACCATCGCCAGAATGGGTTCAGACCAAAGCGACCAACGGGTGATCTTCTAGCGTACGTTTCTCACGCGTGGGGTGAAGCGATGGACAAGCATGGCGAATCCCTGGCAGTTAGCCTTGATATCGCTAAAGCTTTCGATAGAGTGTGGCATCGTTCCCTTCTTTCCAAGTTGCCGGCCTTCGGTGGGCCGCCCCGTTTGTGCGCCTGGTTTGCAGACTTTCTAGAAGGGCGAAGGATTCGTGTCCTTTGTGAGGGTAGTTCCTCCGCGTTCTACAAAGTCAATACCGGAGTGCCGCAGGGTTCTGTGCTCTCACCTACTCTATTTCTTCTGCATATTAATGACATGTTGTCCTTGGGCAATATGTTCATTGTTATGCGGATGGCAGTATGGTGCATGAGCGGTACTTGCGACATCCTGCGGCAAAGCAAGCCGATATCATGGTGAAAAGGCAAGAACTGGTTGCCAAACTGAACCTGACTCTCGGTCGTGTCTCTAAGTGGGGTTCTAAAAACCTGGTCGAGTTTATTGCTAGCAAAATCCAGGTTTGTGCATTCTCGTCCAAGGTAACTTTTATTTATTTATTGCTATTCTTGGCATGGACATCGGCCAGGTACTGAATCCAAAATGCAACATCGAGAGTGCTATTTTAACTGCCTCCCGGAAGTTGGGTATTTTCAGTAAGGTGAGGCGGTATTTCACTCCCGAGCAGCGCTGTTTGCTGTACAAAACTCAGGTGCGATCGAGTATGGAGTATTGTTCCCATCTATGGGACGGCTCCGCTAAATACCTCCACGATGCACTTGATAGACTGCAAAGGCGAGCGGTATGCATTATTGGAGATGCTGAGGTTACAGCCTCCCTTAAGGACCTCCAGCTGCGTAGAGACATTGCTTCTCTCAGTGTCTTCTACCGGAACTACTACGGAGAGTGTTCTGAAGAACTTTTTGATCTTAACCTGACCTCTCCTTTCCTCTCCCGGACTACACGTGCTGGTCTTAGGAACCACCATCATACTGTACAGACTATCAGTTCTCGTATCAAAAAAATTGACAAGTCGTTCCTCTGTAAGACCATTCGGCTTTGGAATTCTTTGCCGGCGCATGTGTTTCCCAGCTCCTACAGTCCCGAGTCTTTTAAGCGGGGCGTGAAACGGCATTTATGCAGGCCGTCATGAATGAGTGCGCTCGTTATCGTGCTTATTCCACGGTGGGAAGCGCTCTCATTATTTTGGACTGCATCGGCTGCTTACCATCAGGCATCTTTACAACCCGATTCGAAAAGTGGCATATCTTTGCTATGCTTCATGAGATCTGGGAAAACTTTTTCGTTAACACTGCTATTGAATATGATTACAAGAAAAGGCGCAATGGACTCGATAATATTATTAATAATTTTTGTTGAAATATCCCACAAATCAAAAGTGTTTTTCATTTTTAACTTTAAAGAATTTAAGTATGTCTTTAGTTACACTGTCACGCTGAGCACAATTAGTGCAGTCGCTATTTGGTGAAAAGTGGGCTATGGCAGAGGACTGCTTTTGCAGTTCTCATTGCCTAGTCTCTGACTAATCCTTCGGGATAATAGTCGTGATTATCTGTATGTTTGTAAGTTGTTAGTTGTACTTATTACTTTTATTGCCCTAAATTATTGAATTGACCTAATTTTACTTTATCGCAGCGATAGTTGATAACTTTTTATAAGTTTATTTAACGGAAACCTGCTGTGAACCTGTGCGCATGCCCCATTGCCATTATGTCTGCCATATTACCTGAAACAAACAAAATAACCAAATGAGCCACCGCAATTAGACAACAGACAGACATTAGCGATGACCCGTAACCAACAACTTAATGCGGTCAATTATAAACATTATTCATTACACTACTGTGTGGTCAGCGGTGTCGGAGACATTGATATTTTACCCCCACATGATGGTGCTCCCTTCTCTTTCCTGAAATTATCTAAAGTAGATACTTGAATTCAAACAATTAAATCTTTTTGCTCTTCGTACTGCCACGTCCAGTGAAGTCGCTGAGTATCGTATTCGAATTTCCACAGCGACATATACGTTACACTAGATAGGCCTTTCCGAACACGCACTACGTCCACTCATTTGCGAAGTCGACTCGGCACCTTGCTTTAGTGTGGCTTTGACATTCGGGCGTGCGGAGCGGCGAAAATAATTCTTTATTTCTTTTCAAAGTGTACACCTAGACGTTTACTACAATTCAGTTGTCAAGTAAGTGAAATTAATTGTTATTCAAGTCATTATTATGTAGGTATATCGTATTTGTAGAATAGAAAAGATATTTTTTCAATTATTGTTATTGACAATCTATTTGGGACGCCATCTTGATACACACTACGTTGTCTTTGACCGATCTGGGACCTTATTCTGTAACGATTTCTTGTTTCAAAACCACGTTAATTCCTTAAAAAGTTACGAAAAAATCTTCCCAAAAACGTATGCGTTTGTTTGCGCGCGGTAAGGTTTAGGTGTGGAATCTTAGATTATTGTTTTAATCTAAGTGTGGAATCTATAGATTGCGATACAGAATCAGGGCCCTGGCGCTGCGTTGCTGCGATGTCTGTCTGTTGAATTGATGACATTTAAATGTTTAAGCGCTGCAGCGGCTGCAGCGAACTTTAGGTCTCTCATTCCAGAATTTGAACAAATGGTTTGTATGAACGTTCTTGTCTATACTTCTAGTTCAATGCATTTCCATTAATAATAATAATAATCATTTATTTGCAAAAAAATATGAAATATCCGCATATTTTACCATTAGAATATGGTGCAATTTTAAAAAGTAAGAACAAAAATAAAATAATTAATACAAAAAAAAAACCTAATAATAACTTTGACATTACAAAAACAAAATGTCAATTAAAATTGATATAAAAAAAGACAATAAAATCATTAAATAAAATATAAAAATGTCAAACAATAAAAGTCAATCAACAATAAAATTAATAAAAATACTTAAATTATTTCATAAACATGTCACTAACTTTATGAAAATTCTTGTCCTTAAGCCATGTCAATAATTTTGTTTTGAATAATTTACTGGTACCTAGCTCTTTAAAAGCATTTGGTAAAGCATTATATATTTTACAGTCATACAATTACACTGCTTTTGGTACAACTCTAATTTTGGCATACTATATTAATCTATTAGGGTTACGTACATTTCTATTCTTATAATAATTACTGGTTTTAAAAAGTTCTAAATTATTTTTTACGAAGGTTGCCACTTCAAAAATATACAAGCATTGAAGAGGCAGTATTCCCAGTAATTTAAATAAAGACCTGCAAGACTCAGAGGGTGCTAAGCCACATTTGCCCTTACACATTTTTTTTTGTGTTCTAAACAGCATTATATCTTGTCTGCCGCCGCGCCGCCGCGCGCGGTCCAGCGGCGCGGAGCGCTGCGGCGTGGCGCGGGTGCCTTTACATAATACCTAGGTATTTACTTCGTAATATTCGTTCTTAAATGTTAATTCTGAGAAAACAAACGCACCTGCCTCCGCTAATTAATTTCTCAGTAGACCGACTCGTGACAGTTTTAGTTGTTTAACGGAGATCGAGAATGGAGTTAGTGCAATTTCTCATTTTTATTGCGTAAATATCACGAAGCAGATATAATTATGCTGTTACGTTCAGCGATCACTAGATAAGACGTTCCAATCCGAACACGCACTAGGTTGGACTCAGCTGCGGAGTCGACTCGGCACCTTGCTTTAGTGTGGCTTCGACAATCACACGGCTTAGGCGCGTGCGCAGCGGCTAAAATAATTCTTTATTTCTTACCAAAGTGTAAACCTAGACGTTTACTGCAATTTTATTCAGTTGTTAAGTAAGTGAAATTAATTGTTATTCAAGTCATGATTTAAAGTCAAAGTCAAAATATATTTATTCAATAAACTCAATTAAAAAGTACTTTTAATCGTCCAAATCTTTTTTAACCTACCACCCATTCAGGACGTTATTTTTTTAACTGTGGCAAAGAACGGGCGCTTGAAACCACAGCGCACAGAAGCAACTACATTTACAAAAAAAATGTCATTACCAGGTCATTAAAAACAAAATATGAATTTAAAAAATAATAAATAATGCAATTCAATACTACAATACAATGTATCAATTAGTTATAGGCAATGAGAAATAGCTGTTGGAGTACTTGGAGCATTTCAGACCCAAGCTGTTTAGTCTTCTGTGTAATCTGACACTTTTTAATAGGTGTAAGGTTCATTTAAAATTATTTGCATAATTCAATTTTAGTCTATTCTTAAATCTATAGACGATTGACAATCTAAGATTTGACACATGTCATGTGTCGGGGACTCGAGGGGGGGGGGGAGAAGTAGGACGGCAGTCGGTGACTCGGTGAATGAGGCATTCTCGGCTGGGCGCTTGTACTGGACGGACTTGTAATGTAACCGAAACGGACGGATGACGGGCGGGACTGGTTCTATAATGAAGAATAATAAATGCTATCTGATATTGGCTTCGTGTTTTACTACAAATTAGAAGTGGTAAGTACATGCTCACATTCGACAATGTATTTCTTTAGCAGTGTTAATGCATGCATAATAAGTTAATCATGATTCGTTATCTACCTGCGTGTCGCGCGCCAGATACAATAGAATTTTTAATTGACTTTGCCGATAGTCGGCAAGTAGACGCTCAAGAAGTTAAGATATGGTTGCATCTGTTTTAAATTATTTGTGATTCCATCATGCATATTTTGACTAAAACTGACATATCATTTCTGCGCTGGGTATTTTAGATTTTCATCAAAAGACTTAAATTTGGTGACTACTACTATTTAAAATACAATACTACCCTCTTGTTTTTGCTAAGAAATGTTATAATCCCCTACCGATTGCAGTTTAGTTGTAAAGTCTACGTCAAGGTCATTTGAGGTCAAAATTAAGTGTATGTTCAATTCAGTGGGGTTCCTAAAAGGGTAACGAAATTTTCGTCCGTTTCGCGCTAGGACGCCCCGTTTCCGAGATATCTTGCATTTTCTTGGTAGAAGAAGAAAACTCATACAAGTTTTGTTTTGTGTTCGAGCGCCAGATAATGGAGCAAGACGGGAACGACGAAGGACGCCGCTGGCGCCGTCGCGTCGTCGGGATCTGGCGAGGGCTGCCGATTGCGGACATCGCGGGTGTATGGCTGTGACGGCGACGACGACGGGGACAGCTGGAGTTGAGCCTTCTGCGTGGCGTGGTGCAGCACAGCGGGCATCGGCGCTACGAACGGTTAGAACGCAAGCGAGATAGCCGGGCGGTTGGAGAAAAAGTTGTGAATCGGTAAAGTAGGTAGATTGCTATATTTGGAAAGTGATTAATTATGAGTTATTATAGCCGGCCGGAAGAGTAAAAACTTTGTTTAATAGAGGTGCATTTTATGCTTTGTTTAATAGATGTATAGCATTTCCAAAATCTAAAATCTTCAGAAGGATACTTTGTTGGGTTGCAGAGTTACTTTGATTGGCTACAGAGCTATATCGTATTATTAAAATATGTAAATTGGTCTAGGTCATGTATGTACCCAGGTGGGCACTATTGGATCTTTATCGACATAAATTAGCTTCCATTAAATATAGATCTCGATGAATATTTAGATACCGATGCGACCGTGACAGACCGAAGTCCGGGCGGGCAGAGCTTGTATAGGTGTGGGTATTCGGGCAATGTTCTACGTTACTACTCCACGTCTACCTACTAAGCTGGACAGCTGGAGTAAGCAAAGTGGTGACCACAAAAATAAATAAATAAAATAGATTCAAGACTATTATCCCCAAAATGGATAAGATTACGCAGTGAGGACCGCAGAAGCAGTCCACTGCCATAGTTCACATTTCACCAAATTACAACTGCAATGTGCTCAGCGAGACAGATGCCCTATGGGCCTACGCCCATCGCCGCTCTATGCTGTTTGATGTATGCGTAGTCTTTAGTCCGTTAATCGCCTTTAACGATAGTCAAGGGAAGAGAGGGTGGTAGTATTCTTTTAGTGAGCCGCTACACGACCCGAAATAAATAAAAACTTAAAATAATTAAGTAATAAGTAGGATCAGCTTTATTTGCCGACAGTAATAGCACAGTATTAGCAGCTAAGGCTGTGGTAATAGTTATATTAAGTGGAGATACATTTCGCGTCTATAGATTGTTATAGATTAATATAAACATTCAAATCATATTCTATGCATTCAACAAAACAGTTGATAATGTCGTGCCGTGGCTTGCGAGGATGCGCGGGCGCGACTTCGATTGGTGAGGGGACGTAATGCTGAATACTATTATATTACAGGGTTGTTCCGTATTCAACCCACATGAACTCAACCCACTAATTAATTTTTCCTTACTCAACCCAATTCTATTCCTTACTAAACCCACAGCAATATTTTAATTTTTAATTCCTTACTCAACCCACATGTATTCCTTACTCAACCCACATCGAAATTATAAAGATACACCTATTTGTGGGTACGGTCTGACCAAAAACGAACAGTGCCTGTTACTATTTTGTTTTCAATACATTAATTACGGTTCATAAAATAGATCAATTCTGCTATAAAATAAAACTTCTAAAAGTGGGACGTAGCCATATATTATTATAAAAATCAACAAAATTTGTATAAAATCAACAAAAATAAAATGGAATGAGCAAAATCCACGGACACCTTTTATGAACATAAATGCATGCAGGCAATATTTTCCTAAAAAGTTAGCGAGGGTTCTTTCTACTAATAAAATATAAATTTACTTTGATTATGACAAACATAAATTTAAGACTTAGTCTAAGACAAAGAGTAAAATCATTATCAAGCCGTGTACATAAAAAAATCACAGATTAAGACTAGTGATTGTCAATAAATAGAGTAGAGTAGAGTAGTTACAATGCCAAAGCATTCCGGTGACTTCACACAACGCCAGATTATACTTCCATCTTTATTTGTTCTTCTATAATAAATTGGAATCCTTTATACAACAAAACTTGACGGTCTCGTTGTGATTCCACATAGCGTAAGTCACTTTCTCGCTCTTGGTGCATCTTAAATCTAATAAGATGGCGCTTGGTCGGTCAGTTAAGGAGCAACTGATTAAGTGACCATCTTAAGGTTTGCCCTTTCAGAACAAACAAACAAAATAAATATAGCTATCTCTATCACCATTGTTGAATACTAGAACTGAAGATGAAAGCAAGATAATGCTATTTCGCTCTTACTCTTTATCTGTCCAGAGACCTCCTTAATCCTTAGAACACCGTAAAACCAGACACAATAGAAAATCAATTGTTTCGCGACCGCCGGCGGTCTTATGATCCTTGACCTATTAAGGTCCATAACAATTGATTTATCTTTTATTATTATTTTTGTAGAGTGCGCCTCTTATTCAGGTGAGTGGTAACAATAAACACCGGCAAGTTCTAAGAGCTTAATTTATAGAAGATTTATTTCTGATTGATGATATGATTTATAGAGAAATATTTTAACTTAATTGTTGATATTTATAATAATATATGGCCATATTATTATACATGGTTTTATTTCAAAGCGGAATATAGTATATACATGATCTATTTTATGAACCGTAATTAATGTATTGAAAACAAAATAGTAACAGGCACTGTTCGTTTTTGTTCAGACCGTACCCACAAATAGGTGTTTTCTTCATAATTTCGATGTGGGGTGAGTAAGGAATACATGTGAGTTGAGTAAGGAATTAAAAATTAAAATATTGCTGTGGGTTGAGTAAGGAATAGAAATGGGTTGAGTAAGGAAAAATTAATTAGTGGGTTGAGTTCATGTGGGTTGAATACGGAACAACCCATATTACACTGTGGCTCAGCTGTTGTAATACCGGACACGGCGGAGGCTCAGTTGTTGGCGGCCTCTGGGAGTCTTCATGACAGTTAAGGGGATGGATAAACATGTGATAGTAACAAGGGCTTTATGATATTAACAATAACGATAGAAGACCTAACTAGACAGCGGCAATTAATTTTGATTAATTTTGCTATACATAATGGCAAAGGGCGCGGGCCTCCCATAATACCGTGTCTCACTTGTGATAGATTTGGTCATCAATCCAACTATTGTGATGTGAGGCCTGGAAGTGAAAATAGGATTAAAGTCGATTTTTTAAATAATACTTGATTGCTTAAAAATAGTGATAGGATGGGGTTGCATAAAAGATCCCAATGGGTCGACGTGCTGCTGCGAGAGGGAGATTTCTGCATACCTCACTAGATAAGACAAATAAAACTTAAACGTTGTCATTACAAACATATTTAGATGAATAAATAATAAAGGGTCTGGGTTTGTCGCGGTATTAGAGTCATGCCGGGTTTAAATGTGTTCTTAGTGCAAGGCCAAGACCTTCTATAACACATGATAGTCCAGGGTTTAAAAAGATAATCCACAGTTAATAAACGTGAGATGCCAATTTTCCATTCGTTCGTATAATCATCATTCAGTTTACCGTTTCGTTTTCTCTTCTTCTTCTTAGTCGCTTCACTCTTGCGAGAGTGGTCGTGGTTATCACGTTCCGGTAGGTTGGGCAGCAGACAGTGCCCGCCGCACGACATCCCGCCACCTCTGCCTGCTGGTCGTTAATCGGGCACATTCGTGCACAGGAGCGCCCACCGCAGCCTTCACTTGGTTCGTCCATCTCATTGGGGATCTCCCTCGTGGTCTTGTGCCCTCAACTTTCCCTTGCACGACAAGACGTTCTATGGAGTCGTTTCCACGCCGACTAACATGCTCAAAGATTTTCAGGATCCGCCTGCGCACTTGGGTGGATAGGTGCACTTTTATGGCAAGCTCATCAAGGATGGAGGCATTTGTTCGGAACTCGGTTTAAGAGACCCCGAGCATCCTCCTCCAACACCACATCTCCAGAGCGTCTATCTTGTGAGTTTCGGTTTGCCGTAGGGTCCATGTTTCGGCGGCGTACAGGACTATGGGGAACACCAACGATTTTACGAGCCTAACCTTTGTGGCTTTTGTTATGTTTCTGTTCCTCCATATTTTCTTTAGCTTGCCATTGCACTTCTGCTCATAGCCATGCGTTTTTTAACCTCATCTATGCAGCCTCCCTGATTTGAGATAAGAGCCTCAAGGTAAATGTAGGATTGTACGACCTCACAGTTTGCTATGTTGGTGATGTTTGGCAAGTTGTTGTTTACTCTGTCCACAATCATCGTCTTAGTTTTACCGCGATTTATCTTCAAACCAAACTATAGGCTGACACGTTCCATTTTCAGGAGAAGTTCTTCCATGCAGCTACTACTAGAGGCAAAAAGGGTAGTGTCATCTGCATATCGTAGATTGGCAATTTTGTATCCACCTATGGTTACACCGTCCGTCCAGTTCTCAAGAGTTATACGCATAAATATCTCCGTGTACGTATTAAACAGAAGCGGTGAAATTAAGCATTCTGTCTGACTCCAGCGCTAGGGTGAAAGCTGTCCGAGAAGATTCCATCTGTTTTCGCTGACCCAGTTCCGTCTTCGTAGAGGCGTCTTACCAAATGCACTAGATGTTTTGGTGTACCCATTTGCAAGAAGGTGTCCCACAGGCCATTTCACTGAATCGAATGCTTTCGAAAAGTCAACAAAGCAGATGTAAGTTGGCTTGTTGAACTCCCGCGACTTCTCGATGATCTGACGGACAATAAGAATCTGCTCGCGGGTTCCTTTACCCTTGACAAATCCTGCCTGTTCTGGTGCTATTTCCTTAGATAGGAAGTTTTTCAGCCGTTCATTAAGAGGCCTACTATATCTCGACTGTGAATTTTGCGTAAAATGGCCAATTTCGGCGTTATGGATCTCAGAAACAAAAATACATTAACAATTATGACTTATTGAATAGTGTAGAATAGCTATTGGAATAGTGCGTAGCGGCCTCGCTTTTTGTAAATTTTGCTTAACTTTTTAATTAAACCCAAAATTGCAGAGAAAGATTTTTATAAAGTGCGCGAAGGCACTTTTTTTGAGCTCATCGATTGAACTACTGTTCTAAACAAGTGAAATAAAAATTATAATGTTATCTCTTATATAGTCGAATAGTGCGTAGCGGCCTTGGAATTTTAAGATTTCATTGATTTTATATAGGAATTTTTTTTTATTCTAAACCAGAAAACTTCGAAAATCGCTATAAGTTAACTGTGAATATCTCCTATCTACGATAATATTATTGAGCAAAATTTATACCAGAGTAATTGTTACTTCATGAGGAATAAAGATTTTATTATGAATTTATTATCCTATTTCGAAAAAAACGATAAATACAACTGCAAAATTACTACAAAATGCGATGCGCCGGCCGTCCGAATTCAACATAAGCTCACAGAATAGAGATTTTTAATATTATGCACAAATTTATTATCCTATTTCGATAAAAACGATAAATACAACTGCAAAATTACTACAAAATGCGAAAATGGGCATTCTACGCAAAAATCACATTCGAGATGTAATATAGGCCTCTCAAGGATCTGTAGCATGATCTTACTGGCATGGGATATGAGTGCAATTAGACGGTAGTTGTTGCATTTCTTTGTTGAGCCCTTTTATGCAGTGGTTTCGTTTTACTCACAGGTTTTTACTAGATGTTCATACTTTCTTTAGAGTTAAATTATTTAGATTACTAGCCATACAACAGGTTATGACTGAATCACGTTTCAATTTTCCATTCGTTCGTACAATAATCAATCAATTTACCATTTGGTTTTACTCACAGGTTTTACTAGATGTTCATACTTTCTTTATAGTTACATTATTTAATTTACTAGTCATACAACAGGTTAAAAGTGAATCACAAGTTAAAAGATGTCACAATTTGTCTCTTAGTTGTATTTCAACCTAATTGATGTGAGACTTGTAATTTAACTTTCATTTTATACTAGAGTTATATCGTTGAAAGCACTATCTACATTCTAGCTAGCGTGAGTGGGGCTGCGTTGCAGTCACTGTGCGAACGTGATTCAATACTGTTTAAACATTTTGGCAGAATTATGAAAATACCTCCGAAAATACTTATGAGTGTTCTTAGTTTATTTTGCTGCATTAGGTTGAAAGCGCTGTGTGCTCTTATAAGGTATAGTGTGTTCATGTAAAAACAATGAAACACAAAAATATACTGTGAGTAATAGAAATAGTATGTAATCCTGTTGAAAATGGTTGTGCAGCAATGTAAATGGTTTTTTTTAATATTTGACGGTGATTTAAATAGTTAATAGTTATAGTCGGGGTCGAATTCATTTATTGCAAATTGTTTCGTAACAAATTAATATCACGTCAAAATGTTTTTCGGTTCGAACAATTTCTTTTTATTTTAGTATTTACAAAACTTGGTTTTTGCAAAGCCTAAAGATTTGGTTTGTCTGCAAGTGCAGTTCCAATTAATAGCAACTAGTCTGATTTTGATATTTATCACAATGATGTAGGTAAACATAAATAAAATCATCCACTAGAGAACGCTTGGGTTTATCTACAGCACCCTAGATGGTTCATGCAATCATGCATGACTTCAGACTCAAACTTAGTTTTGTAATAACGTTTCCATTATTCCTGGGTTAAAGTTGGAAATCTTTAGATCATGAACATTGACTTTAAAAGTGGTTTGGAAATGAAATTGTACTTACTATTGTTTGGAAGTGTTAGTGCTCGTATAGAAATTGATAATGTAGAAGCTGATATTATATTCCTGGTGGTTGGGGACGAATTCCTAGAAGTACTGCCGCACATTTGACAGTCGTTAACTAAATAGAAACACATGATTGTGCCTAAAAGCTCTGCTCTGTTCTTTTGGGAAATAAGGGGAAGAGTAGGTACCTATACAACTTCTTTATTCCTACATAGGACCGTACCTGGTAGTCACAGTTTTTAAAATGACCGTATGTAGGTTTAGTTCAATAATCGGTCTCACAGATCACAAGCACTAAAAACACTCAAGACTGTGGCAGTTATTGATCGAATTTTACACATGGTTCACATGATAAATAATAACAATGAAAAGCTGGAAGAGATAATATAATTAGACAACTGAAGTACTTATTTTATGAATTTTTATTTTTGTTTTATTTTAAACATGTTGGTTTAAATCTTCGATCAACAAAGGTTTAAATAGATTACGAAAGTTTAAAAGTGGTACATGTGTCCTTATGTTCTTGCACAGTGGATGTTTAATAAAATAGGAATCATTAGAATATTTATTGTTGAATTCAATGAGAATCTTGGTTGGGATACATTATTGAACGCTAAAAAGAAAAATACGATAATTATACGATTAACTTAAAGGGGCTTATATGATTTATGTAACGTAAAATGTAAAGTTAATGGATGACATTAATTACTAATTTGAAGACAATGAACAAACTGTTTGTCAATTGTACGGAGAATCCCTGGTTGAAGTGGATGACTTAGCAGAGATTATTATAATTTACAATGGGAGAAGTATGGGAGAAATGTATGGGTTCACATAAGGGACTGTGTTTTGTTATTGGTGTGGATTCATTTCTTATTTGGTTGGATTAATAATCCTGTAAGAAATTAGGATGGGATTTTACAAGATTCTTTGGTTTCTTAAATTTTAATGTTATTGTTTGTTGTTTATCTTTACAATATACCTAATGAGTTCTTATTCATTTAATTTGGCACTCGGTGATTTGTGTACAGAGAACGTAGGATAGGTATTTACAAGATTCATTGCTGACTTAAATATTAATTGTTATTTGTTATCTTTATAATATCTCTTATATGTTCTTATTCATTTAATTTGACACTCGGTGATTTGTGTACAGTGTAGGTAATGGTCATGGATCGGAGTGGGTGGTGTTTTCTGCTACCTGCATTCAAACGATAATTATCAAATGTATAGATAAGCTTCCGAAATTAGATTTTGAGAGAGATTAATTTTTCGTATTCATTTGTTAGTCTTAATAATGGGTTAGTCATATAAAACACTATTCATGCAGTTATATATTATTATCTGAAAGTACTATTTACAAGTTTAACACGCTATTGAAATTAAAAAAGTGAATATCAAATTGAAACCTTGAAGTTACTTAAAGTTATTCAATAACAAAAGTTATTATGTAAGTACTTAAAGTTAAGAAATCACTTGGTTCATATTATTTTAAGGCATTTTAAATAAATAACAATGTTTATATATATTACTATGACCAAATGTTTTGGACCTAAGGTATTATAGGAAGAAAAATTTGTCAAACTAAACAAAAAAAAACGAATTTTTGTATAATAAAAATTTGCCATAAGAATATAAATGTTATAATATGGAAAATGTATAAATGGATGGATAAATAATCAAATATAATTCAAAACATATGTAAAGAGAAAGATTTGCCAAATGTATGTTTGTCAAGTGGTTGTTAGTAAAATGAAACATTTGCGGAGCATGTTGTTATTAAAAATGAACATAAGTACTTATTATATGAAACGATGGTTGTAAAGAAAAGGTTATCAGTGATCCTGTTTTATAACTAAGATAATTGGATGGGTTTAAAGTCGGTGTTTTTCTAGCCGCAAGAATCGGATTAGTTTGCGGCTAGAAGAATGTAATAACCTGTTAGAATTTGGATGGGTTTACAGGATTATTAGTCGGTGTTTTTAATGAGAATTTAATAATCCTGTGGGAATTGGATGGGTTTACAATGAAATGAAATAGTTTATTTGCTTTCAATCACAGGATTTTTGGTAACTTTTAATTTGTGTCTGGATCATCTAAGAGTTGGATAGGTATGCAGGATATTAGTAGCTTGTATTTTAAGTAATTTGTTTTATGTATAAGTTTTTAATGTATTGTCGGGGACTCGGGGGGGGGGGGGGGGGGGGGGAAGTAGGACGGCAGTCGGTCAACCGGCAGAGGGGGGATCGAGGTCCCCCGAGCACTTAAGCTGGTAACGACGTTCCCCTGCGGGGGACCGCGGTCCCGCACGCGAGGCCGTGGGCTCACGCAGGGAAGATAGCGGAGGGGGGGTCGAGGGAAACCTCCTCCCCCCCTAGGAGGCCCGCGGCCTAGTCTTTGAGGAGCACTAGGCTGCATTGCACCAGCCCTCGTCCCGTTGGGGAGCAGTCTGCATCTGCCAGACTGCTCCTCGTGGTGCGGGGGACCCAGGTCTGACTGGGTCCATAGCGGGCGGCGTTTCGCGGGGCATGTAACATGGTACCGCGGCGCCGCGTCGCGCCCCTGACGGCAGATGTCGGTTATTTTACCGGGTCGGGCCCGTATGTCCTTACTCACCCGTTCCCCCCACGGGGGGGGGGGGGACATATGGGTTCCAGCCCCGGACAGTGCATGGGGTGTCTCACGTTCCTCTCGAGGCCCCATGCCAGTGCATAGAAGCATTTTCTCCGACTAAAACAAAGAAAAAAAAGGACGGCAGTCGGTGACTCAGTGAATGAGGCATTCTCGACTGGGCGCTTGTACTGGACGGACTTGTAATGTAACCGAAACGTAACTTTAAGTTTTTTTTAAAGCTTCTCTTTGTTTTGATTTTAAATGTATTAAGTTCTTATTTAAAATCTTACATACAGAACCTTTAGGGAACTATTTATTTTATGAAACCTAGTACAAGGTACTGCTAATTTGTTCTTTCTTCTAGTGTTTAAATTGTGAATATCACTGTTTTTTGAAAACATTTCCATATTTTTATGACATAAATCAGATTTTCATAAATGTATTGTGATGCATCTGTCATTATATTTATATCTTTAAATCTCTCTCTGAGAGAGTCACCAGCCTATAGGTTATTTATATATAGGCTCGAATAGCCCTCTTCTGCAGCACAAAGATAGTTTGAATGTCGGCAGTATTTCCCCACAGTAACATGCCGTACGACATTACAGTATGAAAGTAACTTAAATAAACTAATCTAGCTGTATCAACGTCAGTTAACTGACGGATCTTCATTACTGCATAAGCCGCAGAGATAAGCTTATTCGATAATTTAACTATATGTGGGCTCCACTGAAGCTTGGCATCTTACTTGACGCCTAGAAACACAGTGGTGTCCACAGGATTCACATTCTTATCTTTAATTTGTACACTAGTTATTACCTGCTTATTTACACTTAACCAGTGAACAATCTTTTTGACCGCATTATTCACATAGACATAATTTGGATGTCGTCGTTTCACTTTGAATAAAAGTGAGGTATCATCAGCAAACAATACTATCTCATGACTGTTTTTACAAAATAAGGTAAGTCATTAATATAACCCAAAAATGAATCTTTTACCGTTAATGTCAACTTTGTGAATCCTGTTACTCAAATATGAGATTAGAAGGCTCAAAGAAGCATCCCCAATTCCATAGTGGTTAAGCTTCCTGACCAAAGTTTCATGTAAAACACAATCGAAAGCCTTGGATAAATCAATATCCCTAGGGCATCCTGTGATCCTCCCAGGTACCAAAAATTTGAATTAAAAGCTCAACACCGGCGTCAGTTGTTGAGCGACCCTTATTTAAACCGTACTGTTTACTATGTAAAATTTTATTTTTGTAAAAATTAATTTGAATTTGGTCTAGCATCAACTTTTCAAAAGTTTTATTAAATGTGGGTAGCATAGAAATAGGTCTAAAATAAGAGGGGTCAGAAGTGCTACCTGATTTAAATAATGGAATTATTTTACTATGTCTCATTAGGCGAGGAAAAACACCACAGTCATGCATTCGTTAAATATGCAAGCTAAAACTGGAGCTATTGTCATACTGCCGAACTGCCGAACTGCAGTTTTTGGTACATGATATTCTTTTTCATCACTTGCTTACTCTGGTGTGAAAAACTGACCATTTGGCCACAATGATCAGAGGATTAGTTCCTAATTCGCCGGATTCCTGATTCGCCGGATTCTTGTTTCGCCGGATTCTCGTTTCGTCGGATTCTTGTTTCGTCGGAAATGTTAACATACAATAATATCACTTAAGTAAAAAAAAACATGTAGTTATATTTATTATTGTATGAATTATTATATTGTTGCCACTATCGGACATAACATAAATTACCTACTTAGAAGTGGGTTTGATTCATATTTTCAAAGAAATAACGATTTTGCTTTAAACATTTTTTACAGTTGTACAGTAGTACAGTTAACAGATAACGTAACAGACGTTATTAAATTAAGAACAAATAAATATTTTTATTAATGTACCGAAATATCTGCCTTTTATTTAATAGATAGGTAAAGCCGCGATATTTCTATAGTTTTCCTTCAACAACATAATCCGACGAAACGAGAATCCGGCGAATGGTGTTGGGCGGCGGTATTTGCTCTCCATCAGGTGACCCGCCTACTCGTTTGCCTTTTTCTTACTTATATAAATAAAAAACTAGGTAATTACTTAGCTTACGAAATACGTTATTTATGAAAAATAAGTGAAGTTTATAGTAATCTACCTTTTAAGTAATCTAGATGAAATCATTTCACATTCATTAAAAATACTCACAGACAGTGTAAATATGTATGCAGTTCACACGGCCCATTTCTCTAAACCTAATCGGAGGCGGATCGCTTCACCACAGAATAAATAATAGTACTGCTTCACTACTAGTGAATGAGATCAAACGTACCGGCTTTAGGTCACTGTGCCGCGGGTTTGCAATTCAAGCTTCTGTAATGTATGACTTACCTATGAAAAAAAATCGGAGGACAGTGAATAACTGTGGATATCCTCTTCCTCGCCGTGACAGCGCTGACCGTTTTAAGAGTCAGCGCCGCCGCCGCCGTCGCTGACTTTGATTTAATATCGTCCCCCAGGGGGCGGGGGCGCGGGCCGGGGGCGCACTCGTCAGTTTGAAGTTGTGATTGACGGCGAGCGTGACTGCGACGTGCCGTAATGATCATCCCCAAACTTGCACTCTGATATTCCAGTGATATTAACTTTCAGCAATAACCGTTCACTCGAACGTTCCGAACGCATTAAGTGAAGATCGAACCGAAACAAGAAAGTCTTAACTAGAAGGTCGTACACGTATGTTATTTCAGAAGTAAGAAAGCCGAGAGCATTCTTGAAGGAGGGTAATGTAAGAAATAAGAAACTAAGCGCGCCCCGAGAATATTAAGTTGGGCATAATGCGGGCTCATCCCGGCTGTTCTAGGTTAAGGTCCTTCCAGTTTGTCGGCGGGCGGCGGCGGCGGCGGCAGCATACGAATAGCGGCGGCGACCCCGCCACGCCACGCGGTGCGGGCCGCAGCGGGTCGCGGGTGCGGGTCGCACCGAAAGGTGGGAACGCTGGTGAACCCAAGAGCTTATTGTGAGCACTGTTTTAGGGTTGCGAATCACCTTAAAAGGATACTACGGTGTCGGTTAAGCATAACTCTCACGTTATACTCGTACAGGCGGTTAGTTTTATCTCGATATAGAATGATACTGTGTCAGAAAACTATTCCTTTGTAGTTTATTCTTTATATCTCATAATTCCTCACTCAGTTTTCCTTTTAAGTCATTTTCAATCTGTTTCATCCTTCTGTTATTCTTTTTTTTAGCTTTTTACATATGTTAGGACAACAGGTATGACGTATAATATTGTAGCGTAAAGGATGATGTTGTTGAAATGAATGCTAAGTAAGTGGACAGATGCGGTGGAGTGGTGGGGGCGTGCAGCAGGGAGTGCGCGGAGCGCTCGGAGTGCAGCGGCGGAAGGTTCGCTTACAAAATTGTTGTATTAGTCAAATGTATGACAATGACAACTCGTTAACCGGCGATGACGTCTGACTTTTGTTTTTTGTAACCGTAAAGGAAAGTATCAGTTTCATGTTATATAGTTTCATGAGTAGTTGTCTGAAGTGTTTGTAGTTTAGATTTCGCGGGCGGAAGTCGCCATTGTTTAAGCGAACCTTCCGCCGCTGCACTCCGAGCCCTCCGCGCACTCCCTGCTGCACGCCCCCACCACTCCATCGCATCTGTCCACTTACTTAGCATTCATTTCAACAACATCATCCTTTACGCTACAATATTATACGTCATACCTGTTGTCCTAACATATGTAAAAAGATAAAAAAAAGAATAACAGAAGGATGAAACAGATTGAAAATGACTTAAAAAGAAAACTGAGTGAGGAATTATGAGATATAAAGAATAAACTACAAAGGAATAGTTTTCTGACACATTATCTTAGAAGAAACAAACCAAAGCTGAGACTATCGCGACGTTGTCCACTGTTAGCCTCAGAATAATAAGAGCTGTTAGCTCAAGTTGTCACTTTTCACACGTTCCGAAACACTATTTTATTCCGAACAAACACACAACATAATAATTACGAGATAATTAAATAATTTTGTTTTCATATTGTTAATATTTTCTTCAAAAAAATAGTTTACTTGTAGTTTAGGTTAGTAAGTTTTAGTGCTACTTTTATTTTTAAATCGAGAATTTGTCACAGACGTATAAAATAAGGAATTTGTATGGCACTAAAGCGCCTCCTGGCCACAATCGCGAGCCTCAGCCACACAAACTTTCGTTTTGGTACCTATTCGAGTAGTGAATAAGTAGAACTGGCGCTGCTGGCCCTCCGGCCAGTGCGCCGCCGGCTAGTGGCCGGCGCGTGATCTGGCATCCCTCGCACGCGGGGCCTCGGCTGACGCGTCGGCAGTCGGTACTTGTAACAAACTGTGCGTCGGCTAAAGAAATTAAAATGAAAGTCGGCACTCCCCCGGCGGGGGAGTGCCGACTGCCGAATGGTATTTATTTGCAATCAGCGTGTGGGGCGGCGCGGCGGTGCCCTCGCGCGCGCTAACTCACTTTAGGACTTTAAGCAATTTTCTATTTACATTACGTGCTCATGTAGCACGTTATGCGACGTAATGGCGTGCGGGCGGAACGGCTTGCTACTGGTTACAGTTTTTATCGACACATATGCATGAGATGCGAAAGTTTATTTTGCATTAAATCTAAGTAAGTAAGTATAGCAAAGTTTTATTTCATCTACATACGAGTTCCTACATTGTCATGCCATATTACAACATACTTGTTAGGAACAAGATTTAATTTTATGTTGAGTAGGTACCTGTACCATTCGGACACGGTGTCCGAGTTAAAAGTGTCCGAGTTGTCACTTAGTCGAAATTACCTGTACATAACATACATGTCGTCGTGGAGCGGTATTGCGCCGCTCAGTAGTGTGCCTGCTCACCCCGGTTGCCATACTTATAACTTCACGTATTGTTTGCGTTAAATCTAAACTAAATAAAGTAAATTGGTACAAATTTAACGTAAGTTTGACTGATTCTTATGTGTTGTGTTCGTAATTGTTAGGACAAAGTTTGTATAGAAGAAAAATTATGGAAATTTGTTACGGGATACAGGATGTTCACGCGGACGAAGTCGCGAGCCGCTAGTTTTAAATAATTACAATCGAATCAGATCAGCAATTAGTGTTTAATTGTAGAAATATGCAAGCAATGTTCTTTTTTGAGAAATTAAAAAGTTTTCACGAGCTTTCACTTGTTCGTTATCTCGCCTGTTAGGCGAAAAAATACTCCTCGTCTCGGAAGAAATTTACACTTATGACGCGGCGCCGCTAGGCACAATAGGCATTTCTATTCATTGAGCACTGATCAGTGCGCAGCCGCAGTTGAAAAGTTAAAAAAAGAATTAGTACCTATTTGTAGAATTTTATGTGACATTAAAAAGACATAGAGTTAAATATTCTGCAAAAATAACAAGATGCAACGATGCAGTGGTATTAAACTTAAAAATCCCGTCTCTTGAATTTGATTAGCCGCCTTCACGGCTGGTGGCCGCGCCGGTCAGCCGTCCCAGGCGTGGGGTAGTGTGCTGCGCCACTTTGAGCTTTATGACGCGGGGACAGAGTGCCAAAAGCGCAGTGCACGCATCGCATCAGAATCAGAATGACCGCAGCACTCGCAGGCGCTGCCGCAGCCCTGCACACAGTACCTACTTATGAGTGTAGCGCTCAGGCACGCAATCAGATCACTCACTCAGGACGACTTGATCTAAATTGCGGTAACGTCTGAATGGATACGAAGGTTCGTATTATAGCACCTCATAGTTAAATTAACTATCTACTCTGACGATCTCCTTGGTCGAGTGGTTTGTACACCGGTTTTCATGGTGACGCCATCTCTGAGGTCCCGGGTTCGATCCCCGGTCGGGTCAATTTAGAAACTATTGTTTTTCTAAATTTTCTCGAGTCTAGGTGTTTTCTATGTATAACAATTATGTATATAAGTATTTTAAGTATGTTGTATGTATGTATTGTATGTAATGGTTACTAGAATAATGGTGTGAATGTAGGAAAGTTTATTTATTTATTATCATTTATTTACTCCTTGTTTCTTTAAAATATTGGAGAATTTTAGCAGGAAGTGATTTATAAAGTTAATTTGACCCTTAATGGTGACTTAATAACCCGGCCGATTGGCGAACTTTTCAAATAACTCCGCGTTGTCAGTTAGGAGAGCAACGCGCCGTACGTTTCGTTTGTGCCGCCGCTCCCCTCGTCACAGGACACTCTGCTTTATCTCGATACGATAAGGCTTACTTTTGAAAATTGTAAGAGATAAAGAAAAGCAAACGAGCTGAAACACCTCGAGGTAATTTGAAAAATTCCTCAACAAAGTTTGCTCCATATTGAGTAGGAACTTACCCCAAATTGCTGCTGACATCTCCGCGTCCGCCGCGGAAATTAACTACTTTAGTAGCCAGGTATGAAGCCTAAGTGGATGAGCGGACAGACCACTACACCGAGATTGGTTAATTGTTCCAGTATCAGATAATATGCAGCTGAGAAGGTTTAGGAAACTGTAAGCTAACCCTATGATGCGAAGCTGCGCGTACAAGGAGCGAAAAGGCAATTTCATTGGGAGAACATTTTGTCAGATATGAACTTACCTTCTGAAGGGGTTGGAGTTATGTAAAAACCATACTTACCCAATTAGTAACTGGCTTATTAAAATCATTACGTTATATTTTAAGATAGATGTACTAATACACGAGTATTAGTAGAGAAGTCAGCTCAGTGCTGCCATAGGAGGAAAAGCGGCCACACCCAATATTTCGGTAACTAAAAACGATAGCGCGACGTTGCCTTTCTGCCTTAAACCCAACCTCCCGCCTCGCACCAAGCAGCCGTTCGGTGGCGATCGGAGCAAACGCGTGCCGCGGCAACAAGTGCAAGGCATTTCTGCATTTTGTTAAAAAAATCAGGGTAAGTTCAACCTGTTTTGATCAAACCTCTTTAGAATTCAATATTTTTATTACACGTCTATTGTAACTTACCTAGTTGGCTTTGAATGTGTAACATTTGTTCCGACATGGGATAAAAATAATGTGAGCTGAGTTTATTTTTAAAACAAAATGGTGGAGCGGTCCGGGCAAAGTGGCCAAGTGACCAATTTGCCCGCATTCACATCAGCGAACCGCGATGAACATGGGCGCCGCCTATAATAATTTATGTGTTTGTATATTATGATAAGAATGTTTTTTTTATGGTCAACAACTACAAAAGAAAAGCTAAGCGGGGAAACTTTTGGTACATATAGTAAGAAAACATGAAGACTGAAATGATTGTTTCATTTGAAACTTCGTTGGTTACCTACTATTTCACTATCATAAATAAAGATTTTTTAAAAATTTTTGGTGTTTTTGTTTTGTAAAAATGAAGTTCTTGTAATATTTAGGCATGACCACTTTGCCCTTAAACATGGGTGTGGCTGATTTAGGCACCATCACGGGAAAAGCGGTTTTTTTGTAATATACAAATTAAAATAAACTATTTAAGTTTTTGCAATATGTGCCTACACTTCATAAAAGCTTATTAAATTCCCTTTCTTTTGATATAAAAAACTTTTTCGAAATCGATTCTATAGTGGCCACTTTTTAAAGTCAAGGTTAAATGGCCACTCTGAGCTGGCCTCTCCTACATGCCACAACACCTCAATTCCAAAAGTACAGCGAAAGCAGTTGGAATAAACCCTTGATACTTTGTACAGAGCTAGGCGGTAATCCACATGAGGACAGCGGATCACACGGGCAGTGCGAGATGTTCCGTGCATGCCTGCGTCCTGCTCACGGCGGCTCGCGCTGACAGCCGCTAAGTCCCGGGCTTAGTCGCCGCTGCGGACTAGCTGGCCTTCCGGAGGTTTTATTGCATACACTGCGGTGAGCTGACGAACGGCACGACTTAATTTCATTTCAAGGAACTATACCTACACGTAAGTACTTTGTTAAGAATCTTAAATATTGTAGGCAAATAGATTTGTATGCTAGCTATGTTCTTGACAGCACCACCGAACACCGAGTGTCACCTATTAAGAGTTTGATAAGTACGGCCAACTTGCATTGCAAGCAATTGAGTTGGAGAAGCTGCCTGCTCATTATCTACTTACTTCGACTTTTTTGAGGTAACAATAATATCTAAATATGGTTGTAGCGTTGTTACTTATCGGTAATCTGGCTAAATGGGCTGATGATGAGATGACGATGATCTTGACACAGCTGGAACTGATTCAAGAAATGTACGTAAATTCAATGAATGCTTTTGTTGGTGTGTGGGCCGCAGCCGATGAATGCCTTTGCTATTATTGTGTTTTATGTCACGGGTTCCTCTTATCTATTTACGATCATCTGGTGTTCACTGTTCAGTTTTCGACTACATTTTGTAAAAGTCTGTCTAGCTAATATATTTATTATGTAAAGTCTCGTATTTTATTACAATAGTTTTGTCTCTCTTTTTCATCGCCAAAATAAGTCACGAATTTGCGACATACAATTAGTTTGCTACATTAGTACTGTGGATGTTCGAAAATGCATTTAAGCAATAGAAACGCGCCTGAAGGCTTTCTCTGAAAGCGCATCCGAAACTTCGTCTGCCCGTAATTCGTCGTACACGGCTGTGTCCTGTACTACATATTATGTATTATATGACTGTGTGTGCACGTACTGCGCCAACCGCCAGTGAAAAAGACAACAGCGGGCGTGCATTGTACGCCGAATTAGGGAGTAGGGCATCTATGACGAGATGCGAGTTGTGTGTCACTCGCACATTCCTGTCCTATATGCTTGCATGCTTGCATGCTTGCGGGCTTACCGATGCGGGGATAAAGCGCTGCCGCCGCCGCCAACCTCCGGCACTCTCAAGCTGCAATGAAAGTTTACATAAGCGATCCCCATTCGCGTATACATGATATAGTACTCCACAGGCATGTATCGCGCGTATTTCAGGACCGGAAAGTGTTGAACGGGTTAATTATAAGACAAGTAATAGGAATGGCTGTCGGCGCGGCGGCGGCGGCGCGCGGCCGCGGCCGTATTATTGTATGTAAATGAGGGCGCCCTCGAACTTCTCAATTTGTCCAAACAGATTGTTTTCAGCGAAAATTCAATTCAAATTTATCTGAGCGCCACGCGCACATAATGAAAGGGGCTTAATACGGTATCGGTAAACATTAGCATAAAGTATTCGCAAAAATTGCGTTCCGGAGCTGGCGCGAGGAATCTTAATATTATCCCCCCTCCCCGCCGCCCCCCGCCGCCCGCACGCCCCGCACGCACTGCTTGCGGCCAAGGGTGAGGCTACGCTATTGCCCTATTGCTTTCTACGTCTGTAAAAATTTTCGTTGACGTGGAATAATGGTAGGTAGTAATTACTTTAGAAGTTTAAAAGTTTTGCAAAATAAACTCTGAAGTTTTCGAAAATGTATAAATATCAATAACTTAGGCATACTTCATTTGGAAAAAGGTGCAATACAATTATATTTCTTACGAAATATTTAATTGACTATCGGGGTTCTCGCGGACGCGACGGTGTCTAAACATCCTGAGAGGTGCCAGCCCTGCGCCGCGTGAGGACAATTACATGCAATTTCGTCAACGGGTTTGTCCCCCAGTCCCTACACATCAAAGCCTCGCGCCTCGCGGTTTCCGTCCACGTATTAACCACGACGTTCTTCCTAACTTTAAAAGCGACTCCAGACGGAATTTTAATATACGAAAACTCTGCAGTGCAAACAAAATCCCTTCTCTGGTCAAAATTGTAAACATTTTCTTATATTTCGATAACCCTTTGAGTTCCGGTGTCAATCTTTATCCTGAGACCTGTGACAACAGTTCCACAGTTATGGAGCTCCATTACACAACAAAGCGAGACAATGATCCTCGCGCGGCGCGGCTGCAGCGCTTACTCGATTACCATATATTTACATTTCTTCAACTGCTACAAACACTCGCGAGGGGAGCATAATTGCATCTCCTGGTACTCATCACGCGAAAGCCGATGATTCGCACGAAACTCGTTCTTATTATCTCTTAAGTAAAGATTTGCTTACAAAGCTAAGAGTCTGTGTAATGTGCCCCGCGCATCTCCCCTGCGCGTCTGTCGCAGCAGCGGGCGCGCTCGCATATTGAAGTTGAATCGTCACGGAGTTGTTATTTGTTAGCGCACCTCTGTTCGGGTCAAAGCTGAGTGCATACGGACTTCAGTACTAGCAGGTGGCTAAACCGTGACTGTTGGGTGCGGCGGCGGCTCATTATTCAAATAATTCTATACTACCAACCCATCTCTTTCCTTGAGTGTAATAAAAGGCGACTAACGGACTGAAGACTGCACAAACATCCAACAGCATAGAGCAGCGATGGGCAGCGATAGTATGCAATACCTGTACTACACTGGATATTGGTGCATTTTAGAAAAGAGATCACTCAGTTCCTACACCTGGCTGGGTAATTGGCTATTTGACAGTTGTTACAATAAAACATGAAATATGTCGGAAATAGTAGTTTATGATTGAAAATTGATATTTAGTATTGAAAATATAGTTTTACCTACAACTTTTGTTTTTTTTTTATCCAGATGGGACTTAGTTAAGGTGGTAGAGTTTTAGTGGAAAAAAATGTGATGGAAAATCCAGCAGGTTGCTATTAGTACCTATATATTTTCCCCACATTTTAAACTGAAAAGTGTGGAGTAAAATTTGGTGCTATCGTTAAATTTACAGCTTTGACAGCCAAATGTGGGGACGGAGGCGGATGCGGCGGCGCATACTTACTGGTGGCGACTCCTAGCAGGCAGCGTGGGCGCACCTCTCAGTCATTGCACACCAAGCGGGGGTTCCTCGCAGCGACGCCGACGCCTCAGGCCGCGGGTGCTCGACAAGTCTCGGCGGCGAGCCTATATTCTGAAGTAGTTTTATTTTGTAATGGAAACTGACTTCACTGTACTTTGCTGAAGTAATAATATTTATCTTTCTTTTCTATATGAATATAGACTTCGACGACCTCCTTGGTCGAGTTGTTTGTACACCGGTTTTCATGGTGTCGCCATCTCTGAGGTCCCGGGTTCGATCCCCGGTCGGGTCAATTTAGAAATTATTGTTTTTCTAAATTGTCTCGGGTCTGGGTGTTTTCTATGTATAATAAGTATGTATTTAAGTATTTAAGTAAGTTTATCCGTTGTCTAGTAACCATTTAACGAGTTTCTTCGAAGCTTCTCTTGGGCTAGATAATTGGTGTGATTGTAGGAAAGATTTATTTATTTATTTATTATAGACTCAGTATCATTGTAAATCCAAAATGGCCGCCTCATCAAAATGAGGGATTACATCTTTTTGTTCAACCACTTCAATATCTGAGTGTCAAATAAAAGGGCTTACATACAGTTCATTATAAAAAAAAACTAAAAACTTGGAAATACTTGAAAGAGTAACAAACATCCATCCATACTTACAAACTTTCGCGTTTATAATATTAGTAGGATGAACGGTTGACCGTTGACAGAAATTTCACGCGCCGCACGATTTTATTTTTAATTATTTTATAGCTTTTAGTGCCTACATTAACTACATCATCATTATCTTGCTTCTCAATAAAACCGTTTAACTTATTTTTTTTAGGAAATCTAGGTTGCATATCCTATATACGTCCTTGGCGTTTTTTTTGTAGGTCGTCATCTCTCAAAATCTTCAAATCATATCATATCTACACAAAGTCTTGCTGCCCTAAAATTTAATACATTAGAATCGCATTTTGAATTATAATGTTTAAAAACTTTAGTTCTAAATTAAGATTTGGTTTACAAGTCAATTAAAAACGGCGGATACTTACATTTTTTTTAAATAATTCAAGAATAACACTTTACTAATTATAACCTAACAAATCCTATAAATCCTTGGGCACAGCCAAGCGACAGCCACAAAATAGAAGCTTTTGCGTTTGACATTAGAAATCTGTACGTCGATGCTGCGGTCAAAGTTGAGGCTGTTTTTTTTTAGAATACCAATTTCATAAAAGAAATGTCAACGAAGTGATTCCCTATCACGCCAGCCATGCGAAGCTATAGCTTATATTTATACTGTGGCTCTATAGAGAGAGACGACATTATTGTCGTACAGCGTTGAAAATTATTTATAAAAATGAAAAGTAAAAAGCCTTTTTAAAAAACAAGCTTTTATTTAAATGCGCTAAAAAGAAAAAAATAACTTATACTATAAAACTTTAACTATCAACTTATAACGTCATTACATAATTCATATGATATAAAAGGTTGTCGCGAGATTTAAGTAAATACTTACTCGTATTTTCTTAGATTGAAAATTTTAATAGTTAAAATGAATCACATCAAGTGACATATTTAATTTACTTGTACACATATAGTCAATCTCGCGACAACCTTTTATATCATATAAATTGTGTAATGACGTTATAAGTTGATAGTTAAAGTTTTAAAGTATAAGATATTTTTTTCTTTTTAGCGCATTTTAATAAAAGCTTGTTATAAAAAGGCTTTTTACTTTTAATTTATTTTTTACTTTTTAGTTATCCCTGGACACGTTTTTCATCTGTTAATTTCACTGAATACAAATATTTATGTATAAAAAAAGTATTTACGTCCACTAAACCACCACCACTCACCACTCATCAAAAATAGTGCACCCGTTAAGACGAATCAAACTCGACACGGTTGTGTCGCTTAATTACTGAGTTTCTATGGCCACCTTCCAGCTCCATCATCAGACCCTGGTTACCATCTAGCACCAAAGAACTCGTCAAGACGAATCAAACGAGCCAATACTCGATGGGGTTATGTCGTTTAATTACTTAGTTCCTATGGCCATCTTCCAGCTCCATCATCAGACCCTGGTTGCCATCTAGCACCAAAGTACTCGTCAAGACGAATCAAACGAGCCCATACTCGATGGGGTTATGTCGTTTAATTACTTAGTTCCTATGGCCATCTTCCAGCTCCATTATCAGACCCTGGTTACCATCTAGCACCAAAGTACTCGTCAAGACGAATCAAACGAGCTTAGACTCAATGAGGTTGCGTCGTTTATTTCCTGAGTTCCTAAGATCACCTTCCAGCTCCAACATCAGATCATACCCTGGTAACCATCTAAAAACAACGCACTCGTCAAGACGAATGAAACGAGCCGAAACTCGATGGGGTTGCGTCGTTTCATTACAGAGTTCCTATGACCACATTCCAGCTCCATCATCAGACCCTGGTTACCATTGAAAGACAAACTACTCGTCAAGACGATTCAAACGAGCCCAAACTCGACGAGGTTGTGTTGTTTCATTGCAAAGTTCCTATGGCCACCATCCAGCTCCATCATCAGATCAGCACCATGTCATCATAATATTGCATTGTCACGCGATTTACACATGTATGCAAAATTTCAGCTCAATCGGTAACATACATACATCCATTGCAAGCTAAATAAAAGCTTGTAAAATACCAATGGTATACGTTCACCGCTATAGCAGCCGCTGCACAAAGGCTGTAAACATGTTTGCGCTTAGAGAATCGCACTGCAGTGCTTTTGCTCATGCACCAGGTTTTGGTTTTCTTAATAGTTCGAACCAGTTCTGATCCAAAAAATAAATGAAATTTTACAATGAAAGTAAAATATTAAAGTAATAATTTATTGATTGAAGATATTAGCAAATTAACTACTAACCGGCATTCCTTTATAACACGACTATTATCCCCGAAGTCAGAGACTTGTCGAGAGGTTAGTCAGAGACTAGGCAATGAGGACCGCAAAAGCAGTCCTCTACCATAGTCCACTTTTCATCATATAGCGACTGCACATATTGTGCTCATCGTGACAGGTAGTGAGCCCATCGCCGTTCTATGCTGTTGGATGTATGTGTAGTCTTTAGTTCCTTAGTCGCTACGGCACCCAAGGGAAGAGAGGGGGTGGTAGTATTCTTTCACCGCTACGCGACAAACTTTAGATTTATTTCAAGCTGGCGGCCGCCCGCGCCCGCGCCTGACGAATTTCCAAATATTTTCTTTCATACAAACCTTGTCCTGACAATGGGTGATTTTCCGAGATCAAAAAAAAAAGAAATTGGTTCGTAAGGACTTCATAGATGGCAATTAGCATAGATTAGTATGGCGCTTAGTAAAAGGCGAGTCCATGGAGTTAAAGTGTATGGCTTTCATAAAACGCCATCTATCGAGTGTTTTTGAACTAATTTTTATTTTTTAATTTGGCCTGTCAGAAAATCGCCTATTACAAACACAACAAAAAAAGAATTAGCCAAATAGGCGCAGCCGTTCTGAAGTGATGCGCAAACAAACATTCGGTAATTGATTTTTAAGATATTCACTTAGGCAACTTCTTATACTTTGAGTATGTAATTGAAATGATCAAAACTCAATTACAGCGGCTAATTACATTAATTAAGTGCTCAATGTTTTATTTAAATCATATCTAATTGACATTCCGTTTCATGTACAGCGTTGCTGTTTAATTGAAATAAACAAATTATTTTCGGGCTGTGTCCAGCGCCGGCAAATGGCGCTATAAATACAAATTACCTACAACGATGGCGGATTCGTCAAACCAACAACCGTCCTAAAGACTTGCTCGCACTCGGCGAGTAATTTAGTCGCAGCAGATATACTTACACTGCTTCGTTAGTTTGATTATTTTAAATTTCGTTTTAAATGAGCAAACTAGCGAACTACTAAATTACTAGGTGCGAAATAGGCTTTAGCATTGACGATACACAATTCAGTTATCTATAATAATAAGCCATTTGGAAGTTTAATCTGTTTTGATTTCACAGCAGGGAAGCTTAGTCTTTAAGATGGTAAGTGATGACAAAACACTGCACCATGAAAGCGTATTTCACGCGGAATCCTCGACTGCTGCTTATCTGGCTAAGCTAATATTAAGGATCTTATCTGTAACTGTTGAAACTCAACAAAGCCACTAACATTATTGTAATGGCTATAGACTTGATGACTCAATGAAACGATTATAGCATGTAATAGGCCTCTTAAAAATGATTTTAAGAGGCCTATTACATCTCGACTGTGATTTTTGCTAAAAATGGGCAATTTTGGCGTTCTTGATCTCAGAAATAAAAATACATTAACAGTTTTGACTTATTGAATAGAGTAGAATAGCTATTGGCATAGTGCGTAGCGGCCTTGCTTTTTGCAAATCTTGCTTAACTTTTTAAATAAAACCAAAATTGCAGAGAGATTTTTTTATAAAATGTGCGAAGCCATTTTTTTGAGCTCCTAGATTGAACTACTGTTCTAAACAAATTAAATAAAAGAAATAGAATGTTATCTCTTATATAGTCGTATAGTGCGTAGTGGCCTCGAAATTTTTAGATATCATTGATTTTTTATAGAAAAAAAAATCTTAATCTAAACCAAAAAACTTCGAAAATCGCTTAAAGTTAACTGAGAATTTCTCCTATCTACGATAATATTATTGAGCAAAATTTACACCAGAATAATTGTTACTTCATGAGGAATAAAGATTTTATAATGAATTTATTATCCTATTACGATAAAAACGATAAATACAAATAAATAAACAAATAAATAAATACCTACAACTGCAAAATTACTACGAAACGCAAATATGGGCATTTCACTCAAAAATCACATTTGAGATGTAATAGGCCTCTTAAGTAGGTAAAACTGGTAGTGGCAACACATTTAAATAGAAAAATATAAACACCACTCTAACCCTACACGACAAAGAAGAGTAACTATATTTTGTATCAAAACTATGATTGCGTCTCGTGAGTAGTGTAAGTAGTGAGGCAGTTAGTTGGCAGGGCTGCGGCCGCGGCACGCGTCGCGCGTCAGGCGGGCGGGTCGGCAAGCGAGACTTATTATAACTGCGTGGTCTAAATCAAACCGACTAATCAACTTACCAGCATTGCGCTGTGAAGCAAAAATAAGCTTAAATTATCTGAGTTACGATGGATAATGGGTTTTTTAGTGAGTAGTTAAACGGTATCGTTTTGTCGCGTATCGCCACCGTGAGCGCGTTGGCGGCGCGCCAGCCTGCTTGCAGCCGCACAAAAAATGCCAAAATCCTGAATCGTCGCTGAGCGGCGCCCGACTCCTGCCAAAAATGGGCATTATTGTAATCCCCGGGAAATCCTCGGCGATAGAGATTTACCCCGATATGTACTAACTGATGTCACTTAATAGGTAAAACTCGATTTTTAGGTAAAGTACCTGTAAGCAATTATACTTTATTATATTTATTGATTTTGAAAGGTACCCAACGATTTTCATGCAGTTTTATCTACAAAGTATATTTTTTTATAATACAAATGGGTGTAAGAAACAACTATCACATTTGAACGCGAACTTTGCGGATTATGAATGCGTCAGTGGTTAGAACTTCGATTCTGGTACGAGTCCCGGAGCTGGTGTTTGTTTTGGAGCGTATCGTATTGTTCAGTCGTAGAATAAGTTATTAGTATTGTTAATTTAAACGATGGTTATTTATTTGGCGGGCCGTTATGATGAGTGGCATCTCGCGGGTTGATTTAGAGGTTGTCGCTGAAGCGGCGGTTCTATATCGGCCCGGGCGGGCGGCGGGCCGGTGGGGCGGGCGGCGGGCCGGTGGGGCGGGCGGCGGGCCGGTGGGGCGGGCGGCGCGACTCCGAGCCGATGGAATGATAATTGGGTGCCGCCGCTATTTGTCACTCAAATCAACGACCGACCAATAATAAGGCCAAAAAATTAATGCAGACCACCGCGGCGAGCAGCTGCCGTCAAATGATGTGTAATTTTAGCCGTGCGACTATTAAAACTACAAAGTAGTGTTTAGTATTAAAATGTATAATAGTGAACAGTGTGTTATTGTGATTTATAATCTCGAAAACGATCCTTTTGCTCATACAGGCTGCTGCGTAGATATTTTGTCACAGTTAACAGCATGTTGACAGAACTGCCTATGTTTGATGGTGGTTACATTTTGTTTGTCTCTTAATTTGAGTATGCTGCCGCTACATTGTTGCGCTGTTGTGCGAGGCCGGGGAGCGCGGTCCGCGGGTCTGCAACATCCAACTCTTTGTAGCTAACTATCATAAGCCATCCTAACATAAACCAGAGAACCCTTTGTTGTTATTATTATCTACTGCTTAACTTGACAAGCTGTGTAACAGATATATATGTTTAATATGGTAAGTGGCACAGTGTTAAAGTGTTTGATTTGCCTCATGCTGAAGCGACATGCAGTTCTCAGAAGTCGCAGCGGGTTGGCTCCGCGGGCGTCTCGGGCCGTCGCACTCGCCCGTCGCGATCATTCAGACCGCCTCTTCAGTGTTACGATTTCAGCTAACAGAATAACTTCGTCTACCGGCGAGGAGAGAATGAAGTGTAGGTGGTTGTCGTCAAGACAGAATATTTTAGCAAAAGATTTAAGTAACAATAAAGCTGTTATACTGATTTACTTCTCATCTTATCCTAACAGATACATCCATAAGTAATCTTAAAATAAAGTTTAGTAGAATATTTAAAACAATTCATTTCATATTTGTAAGAGTAAGCTACCTACAATCTTAAGTCACCGCGTACCTAACTCAGTGAATCTGTAGCAGTATTGGATAACATCAAGCAACAAGTTGAAAGCTGCACGGCCGTCACGTCACTCAAACTGATATCTACGAGGGAACAGTAATTGAAATATGATGCTGTTGTATCTTTAGCAGTTTCCAAATTTACATTACCGTACTTTTTAAAGTTGCGTATGTTTTTTCTTCTAATTGTGGTCTTGTCAACGTAAGGTAACTACACTCGGCGTCAAAAAAATCGCACCTCTTAGAAAATCACTTTCAAATGTCATTTACTCTTGATATGCACATGCAGTCGCATTAATTATGATTTTATTTACAAGGTTACTTAATTAACTTAATAAAAAACATTACTTTTCATTATCAAATAAAACCTAATGCAACAAATAAAGTGTCACAAAAATTCGATGCAAATTTTGCTACCCGTGAGAGTTGCTAGTTGCGCTTCCTTTGTGGGTATAAAACGGTCAACACGGGTTCAATGTGGGTCATTCGCTATTCAACCGTTGAAGAGGACACACGCACAGATTTTGATGGATACCACAGCTGATAAAGCCGCTCAAGTGGTTGCACTACTGCAATCAGGGGTGCGGCAGTGTGATGTCGCCCGGCAACTGAACCTGAGCCGTTATTCCGTTCGAAGAGTGTACCAGCGCTTCATAGAGACCGGTGGCTATATCCGCAGACACGGTTCGGGTAGACGTCGCTGCACTTCGGAAAGAGACGACCGGTTCGTTGTGTCGAACTCTTTGAGAAATCGTTTCTCCAACGCTGTTGAGTTGCAACAGCAGCTCCAGGCAGTTCGCAGACGCACCGTAAGCGTATCTACGGTTAGAAGAAGATTGAAGGAGAAGAAGATAGCGGCCCACAGAGCTGCTACGGGTCCAAAATTGACTGCAGCGCATCGGCGAGCCCGCTTGCAGTTTGCTCGTGACCACGTCGATTGGACCCTTGAGCAGTGGAGAGCTGTTCTCTTCTCAGACGAGACGCGAGTGTGTCTTTTCTGCAACGACCGACGGAGAAGAGTATACCGGAGGCAGGGTGAACGTTTCGCCCAAGCCTGCATCCAGGAGACGGTGGAATATGGTGGCGGATCCTGCATGTTCTGGGGCGGTATGTCTGCTGCCGGCAAAACCGACCTTGTCTGCGTCTCCCGGACTGGAGGTGCTCGCGGACAAGGGTCGCTGACTGCTCGCCGCTATGTCACTGAGGTCCTGGAAGTGCATGTGGTCCCCTTTGCCGAATCTTTTGGCGAGGGGTTCACATTAATGCACGACAACGCTCGCGCTCACACTGCAGGCATCGTGAGCGACTTCTTGCAGAGGTCCCAAATCTCTGTGATGCAGTGGCCAGCGCGAAGTCCGGATCTGAATCCTATAGAGCACCTCTGGGACCATCTTAAACGTAAGGTTCGATCTCGAGATCCAGCTCCTTCGACTCTACAGGAGCTCCAAGACGCGGTGATTGAAGAATGGGGGCTTATCCCTCAAGAAGAGCTCCTGAAGTTGGTGAGGTCCATGAGGGACCGTATGGAAGCCGTGATCAGGGCAAGGGGGGGTAACACTAGATTTTAAGTTAATTTTAAGGCACTTTTTGTACATTTTTCTTTGTAAATTATCTGTTGTTAATTAGGACTTAATTAAGGATTTTTATTATTTTTTTAATTTTAATGTTGTTTGTATAATTATAATTAAACAGAAAGTTAAATTTAATTGTTTTTTGATACTCCTTTTTGTTACCTTTCTAATGATACCCAACACTATCCTCTACATAAGGTTTAAGAATTTTTAAAGATGATTTTTAAAAGGTGCGATTTTTTTGACGCCGAGTGTAAAAGCCTCGCTTTCTGTTACATAAGGTGTGAGAGTCTATCCAAGTCCAAGTAGTGCAGGATTAAATGTTATTAAAGGGAGAGTTTTCTTGAAAAGCACTCACTGCAACAGAAGTGTAAGAAAAATGTGTGCGATATATTGCGTCGCGGGTGACGACGGTCAGTTTATTAAATTCCGCTGGACAACAATTTACTCATTAGAGCGCGGGGACACATTTGTCTGGCGCGCCCGCCGCCCGCCGCCCGCCGATGGGCCCATTTGCCAGCACGCTTGTACGCCCGCTGCTACGGCCGCTGCCCGCTGCCCGCTGCAGCGCGGCACGGCAGCACGGCGGCACGGCCACATGAGTATTTACTCATGTGGCTTGGCTGCACGGCGCTGGGAATACCAGCTCTATGTTTGGACATCATTAATGTTAGAATACACGGAGTTGATACTCTGAGCCTCGATTTTATTAGTCAGCCATTTTTCATTAACTGTCGTGTAAAAATTTTCAGTAACAAATTATCATTATTATCTGAATATTTGACTCCAAGAGCATAGAGCGGCGATGGGCTTACTACCTGTTACGCGGAGCAATATTGCAGTCGCTATTTGGTGAAAAGTGGACAATAACAGAGGACCGCTTTTGCGATCCTCATTGCCTAGTTTCTGACTAACCCTTCGGGGATAATCAGTCGTGATTATATATGTATGTATGTAGGTATATAAAAATTCAAACAATGTTTAAGTATAACTTACGAAATATTATGGGAAAAGTTTTGTTGTTCACATCTATAACGTCTATCAGTAAAAGTCAGTAATTGAACTAACCCAGTAGGTACCTAGTTTTTGCTTACCTTTTCCAAATAAATATCTGATCAAGAATGGATCCCGTAGCCTAATGAGAGACTTACAATATAACCGTTTTACACTACAATAAAACGATTATTATTAGCCGAGAGAAACCACAGTGTCGCTTATGAAGAAGCAGTGAGTACTCACCTTATTTCCGTCACATTACGTACGGTTTTTAGTGTTTACACGAATGATTTCTTAATGTAGATCCATCTGTCAAATACTGTCACCTGCGCGGCAAATCGCGGGAAGTTGTCATTGCAATCTTCACCAGGAAGAACTTCCCGGCGACGACGCTGTGTTTTCTCTCGGCTCATAATAATCGTTTTATTGTAGTGTAAAACGGTTATAACGCGGCGTCGCTTATGAAAACGTTATCTGCTGGTGACTAAAAGAATACACGCAATGTTGAGAATTTTAATTATATTGATTATATTATTATCACTGTAATATGTATAAGGTCTTTAAAAATCTGATAGAAAGTAACATCTGATATGTCTTTAAAATTATTAAAAGCTAATGCAATCATAGACTAACAGACAATAAATGTCATCCTACTAATATTATAACGCGAAAGTTTGTAAGAATGTATGGATATTTGTTACTCTTTCACGTAAAAACTACTAAATGGATTTGGATGAAATTCGGCATACAGATAGTTTATAACCTGAATTAACACATAGGATACTTTTTATCTCGATATTCCCACGGAAAACGGGAACCACGCGGGTGAGACCGCGAGCGGCTTCTTGTAGTAAATAAAAACAAGTAAAAAGAACTAAAAATAGCAATCTTCTTGCTAAATAAAACAGTTTTGTACTAATTGTATAGGTAAATAGTTAGACAATCTTACTTCTTGAAAAAATATCAACTGTGTGTCAATCTCTCTGCAGCAGTATTTCCTAGGGGCCCTATTACATTTTAACTGTGATTTTGCGCAAAATGCCCAATTTTGGCGTTCTTAATCTCAGAAACAAAAATATATTAACAATTTTGACTTATTGAATAGTGTAGAACTAAGTAATAGCTATTGGCATAGTTTGTAGCGGAATCGCTTTTTGTATCGGAATATGTATGCGGAAGCGATTCTCTAACCATGCAAGTGAAGCAACAGCTGGACGGCAACTGCCCGGAGAAGCGTCAATGCCTGCATCTCTTAGTACTGATCTAATCCAACTACCAATCATGGTTTTAGAAGCAGTTTTGTCCTATCCGGTTCTCCACGTAGATACTGATCTTATCTAATTTCTTTGTTCTCCTCTCTTCTACTCTTACTCCGTTGTAGATAACGACAAATTCATGTAACGGGACAAATACTTTCAAGCTTAAGTTTCTTAAATTCCTATCCTGACTTTCTCTTTGACCCCCTATCAGTCTTAGATCCATACGAGGGCCATAGTCTGATGCTCTCGCCCCTATCCTGATATTGAGAGTCTGAGAGCTCCAACAAGGTGAGATCATGTAGTCTACTACCATATACCAGCAGTAGTATTGTAGCAGTTCTACGAGCTGCTTCAAAGAGTGAATTGTTATCAGAGTTATTAATTAACCAGTCAAAAACCTGTCTGGGGTCCCAAATAGGGCACTAATGTGAAACTGGTTTAGCATTCTGAATAGCTCTTAAAACACTCTTTACCAATAAATGGGAAAACACTCTGTCATCCTGGCCACAATATGTCGAGACAGCCGATTTATGAAAAGAAGAAGCATGGTCTTTTAGGAAAATTCTTCAGATATAAAGGTATCTGTAAGAAATTTGCCGCATTCTCTGGCCTCGAGGATTTTGCATCTAAATTATTCCTTGAGCACCATAAAACCCACCTGTTTAACGCTGGGAGATATGTACTCATTGTTGACTGTCTCCAATATCCCCGCAGTAGAGATTTCTGTTCTTCAGTCCAATCAACTATTTGTTGGCCCCATTCCAACTTTCCAAACTTGTAAAGTTTGTTGATCTAGACAAGGTGAAGGAAGGTCTGTCGTGAGATCTGTCAGAACCTTCTGAAGGTCTGTAATTGTCTTTGGGTGATTCTGTACTCTGGACACCAGATCTGCTCTCCAGAATGGGCGCTCCCAATCTGGCGCTACCAGCAAAAACGTTACCTGAGCCCTGTTGAGATGAGTCAGGACACGTGGTATTAAACTGGGAGGTGGAAATATCCAAGCCAGGTGATAATCCCAGTCTCGATTGAATGGCGTATATAAATTCTGCCACACGATCTCTTGTGTCTAAGGTTACATACCTTGGTACCACGGCAGAGCGCTCCGAGGCAAACTGGTCTATTATCTCCCCATAAGCAGTACATCTTCTTGGCTGCAGCTTGGGAAAGATGCCACTCTGCTATCGGTCGTCTCTGCAACAACCGGTCTGCGATTAAATTGTACCTTCTCGGAAGGTACCGAGCAGATAAGGAGCTCTCAGGAGCTTCATGGCTTCCGCGGCCTGGAGATCAGTAAAGACCTGTGCTGATGAGCTAGGAGAAAGTTGTGTGAGTACATTAGGACTCGACATCCTCGCTTGCGCAGGGTCTCCGCGACCCAGCAAGTGATTGCAGCGAATAATCGCGGGGCTGGTGAAAGGCCAAAAGGTAGACAAGTCATCTGCAAATCTGACCTAAATAACTGACCCGTAAAAAGGGCCTGAGAGAAAGGACGAGGAAATATAATAATATAAGAGACCTCATGGCTATCGATGCCGGGGTTCCTCAGGGTTCTGTTCTCTCTGCTACCCTTTTCTTGTTTGCTTTTTAACGATCTGCTCAAGCCCTGAATTGTTTGGTATGGAAACGCCAGCACGGTCACAGAGAGGTATCTGTCTAGCGCAAGGGTCGGCGGACAAGAAGTTCGTTCATTAAGAGAGGTCGTGGTTGAGCGTCTCTTGTCTCCCAATGGGGTGATAACAATTTGGTCAGTTTTAACGCCACCAAAACGCAGGCGTGTTTGTTCTCGGCCAAAAGGAGTCCTTTTAACCTGACAACCTTGATCTCCTCGGCATGATGTTGAACTCCAATCTCAACTTCGGCGACAACATCGAAATCAAGGCTCAATCTGCGGCGAAAAAGCTGGTTGTCCTAAATAGGGTTAAGCGATATTTCACACCGGGACAGCTTCTAACTCTATATATATCTTGTACTTTAACAAGTCCGGTCGTGCATGCAGTATTTCTGCCACCTTTGGGACGGGTCAGCAAAATATCAACTTACCGCGCTCGATTCGGTGGAACGCAAGATCTAGGAAACTTATAGATCTATAACTTATAGTCTCGCTCATCGTCGCTCAGTTGCTTGCTTGTCGGTATTTTACAGGTTGTATTTCAGAGAGTGTGCTGTTGAGCTACACAAGCTCATTCCACCGTCCCCTTTCTACTATCAGGAGTCCAGACGTACGGCGGGTTACCACCCTTACTTGGTTGATACTGCTCCATCTTATTTGTGTTACCATATTTTATTAGAAATGAATTATGAATTATTATGGATTATGATAATCCACTCAAACGCACCAAGCGTTATTCGCTGCCGGCGTCTGTGTTCCCGAGTGCACAATATAGCCCTAACATCTTTAAAGCCCGAGTGAATAAGCTGCTTCTGGGCAAGCTCGCTCCATCGTCGGCCTCTTCTTAATCCTGCGGATAAGAATGTGGCTAAGAGCAAGGCCATCTAGTATAAAAAAAAATGCTTGGGATATAAGACAGTTGTCAGTTGAACAGGAAAGGTCAAAAGTCGTAATAATAAATAAATAAATAAATCTTTTCTACAATCACACCAATTATCTAGCCCAAGAGAAGCTTCGAAGAAACTCGTTAAATGGTTACTAGATAACGGATAAACATACTTAAAATACTTAAATACATACTTATTATACATAGAAAACACCCAGACCCGAGACAATTTAGAAAACAATAATTTCTAAATTGACTCGACCGGGGTTCGAACCCGGGACCTCAGAGATGGTGACACCATGAAAACCGGTGTACAAACCACTCGACCAAGGAGGTCGTCAAAATGTCAATAATGAGTACAATTTAAATTATGATAATAAAACATTGACTTCTGATGCTGATGTTGCTGCAGCAATTGAGAGGTTTTTTACTGACATTCCAGTTTCAACCACAAAAGCCTTGATTTCCTCCCCCACTGTAGCTGAATCTGTTTTAAAGGAGAATGTGAAAAATAGTGAAAGTAATTTTAGGTTTCAAAAAATTTGTGTTAGAGATATAATAAAAATATTTAACACTCTCAATCAAAAGAAAACTGCTGATCTGTGGGGTAATTCCGTGGATGTCGCTAAATCAGTAATTATGACAATAGCTCCAGTTTTAGCTTGCATATTTAACGAATGCATTGACTGTGGTGTTTTTCCTGACCTAATGAAACATAGTAAAATAATTCCATTATTTAAATCAGGTAGCACTTCTGACCCCTCATTTTAGACCTATTTCTGTGCTACCCACATTCAGTAAAATTTTTGAAAAGTTGATGCTAGACCAAATTCAAATTCATTTTCATAGAAATAAACTTTTACATTGTAAACAGTATGGTTTTACTAGGGGTCGCTCAACAACTGACGCCAGTGTTGAGCTTTTAATCCAAATATTTGATACCTGGGAGGAATCATAGGATGCCCTAGGGGTATTTTGTGATTTATCCAAGGCTTTTAAATGTGTTTTACACGAAACTTTGGCCACTATGGAATTAGGGATACTTCTTTGAGCCTTCTAATCTCATACTTGAGTAACAGGATTCAGAAGGTCGACATTAACGGTAAAAGATCTCCGGGATCAGTGGTTACAATGAAAGTTCCGCAGGGTTCAATACTTGGTCCATTCTTGTTTTTGGTTTATATTAATGACTTACCTTATTTTGTAAAATACAGTCTTGAGATAGTATTATTTGCTGATGATACTTCAATTTTATTCAAAGTGAAACGACGACACACAAATTATGACGATGTGAATAATGCGATCTCAAGGATTAAATAACTTGCTATTAAACGAGGGAAAAACCAAATGTGTAAGATTTGTATTGCCTAATATTAAGCAAGTAACAACTAGTGTACAAATTAAAGATAGGAATGTGAATCCTGTGGACACCACTGTGTTTCTAGGCGTCACGTTAGATGCCAAGCTTCAGTGGGGCCCACATATAGCTAAATTATCGAATAGACTTAGCTCTGCGGCTTATGCAGTAATGAAGATCCGTCAGTGAACTGACGTTGATACATCTAGATTAGTTTATTTCAGTTACTTTCATAGTGTAATGTCGTACGGTATTTTACTGTGGGAAAATGCTGCCGACATTCAAGCTATCTTTGTGCTGCAGAAGAGGGCTATTCGAGCAATCTATGACCTAAAGGCTGGTGACTCTCTCAGAGAGAGATTTAAGGATATAAATATAATGACTGTTACAATTTTACTTATAATTAAATTATTTAGATTCACACGCCCTGTGACGGCAAAATAGACGGACAATTTAATTAAATTCGAACATTATTATTACTCTATTTCTGTGAATAAATATATTTCATTTCATTTCATTGCATCACAATAAATATATGAAAATTTGATTTATGTTCATAAAAATATTGAAATATTTTCAAAAAACAGTGATATTCACAATGTAACACTAGAAGTAAGAACAAATTAGCAGTACCTTATGCTAGGCTCCATAAAATGAATAATTCTTTTAAGGGTCTGTGTGTAAGATTTTACAACAAAGTACCAAATGATATTCAGAAATTAGATCTTAATAAATTTAAAATCAAAATCAAAGAAAAGCTTTATAAATAAGCTTATTATAAAGTGTCAGATTACACAGAAGACAAAACAGCTTGGATCTGAAATGCTCCAATTACTCCAACAGCTATTTCTAATTGTCTATAATTAATTGATACTTACATTGTATTGTAGTTTTATATTGATTTATTTATAATTTTTTAAATTCATATTTTGTATTTTATGACCTGGTAACGACATATTCTTTTTTTTTTTTGTAAATGTCGTTGCTTCTGTGCGCTGTGACGATAAAAAAAAAATTGTGATAACAGGGTACAAAATTATAGCAATGTATGGAGCAGCCGTTTGGGCAAAAATATTACATGTTTTGGGATGCTCCGCTCTTCATAGCAGTGACATTATAAGTACCTAAAATCCGTTAGAATACTAAACTTTAATTAAACAAAATTAGAACTAAGAGATAAACTAAAGAACAATCGAAGTAATACAAAAACCCCTGCGTAGATGATGTTGTGTGTATGTGTATATGGGGGGGGTGTGTGGGGGGGTGTGTGTGTGTGTGTGGGGGTGTGTGTGTGTGTGTAGGGGTGTGTGTGCGTGTGTGAGTGCGTGTGTTTAATGTTAATGTTAACTTCGTAATAACAATTCAATACAATCGTAGGTTTTGCTTTTAAGCCAGTCAGTCAAGGCTTTTTTACATTCACGGTTAGTCAGAGGACATATGTTAAGGATCTTGTTAATTTTATTATACAAATGCACTGATTGTCTGGGGTACTGAATTTTAGCAAAAGTAGTGAAAACTAGTGTTTTCCTTAAAGGTGGAAAACAATATAATTTTTTCTAATAAGTGAAATGTGGTAAATTGTTGTTTATCCAAATGAATGCTGGGAAAGAAATCAAAGATGATATTCGTCTCAAAGCCAAACTTGTTTTATTTCATTTCTTAATACAGGGATAGTCTAGTAATAACGACGGTATTTATCCATATATAATTACATGATATTGGAGGATTTACTTCGATAAGTTATTTCTACCCTGCTTAATCTAGATACAGAATTACCTACATGAATTAAATTAAATGTAATTCTAATGCATGAGATATTACGAGAAAATAACTTTATTGGAGATTCAGCATCAATTTAGGTGTTATGCAAAAGACTTTTACTCTCAAGGTCGCTTTATGTTGCTTCGCGACTGCAATCAAATTATCCCAAATCTCAATAGCTATTTATGTTAATTATTTAGGTACATTAAATTCTACGGTAAACTAACATCATCCTGCCAGACGATCCCGGCATCCAGAACGGTGGCGGCCTGGAGAGAAAACCTCGGGTGACGGTCCAGGCGTCCACCGAACGAATATGGAGACTGGCCTGAAGATAGACAGCAATGGCATCGCAAAATTTATAAAAGCTCTAATTTTAGCATATCTAAAATTAAATGTGCCAATAATGTATTGGAATAAAAGCATAGAATTTTATTGAGAAAATAAATTGTCAGAAGCGAATCGCTGCAAACCCGACTCCACGTAGTCTTGTCTGCCCTACCCTAGAGTGCAATACAAGCCGTGACGGAAACTATGCATGCTGCATGCCTGCTTGCACGCTTACATGCTGCATTTTTAATTTTGAGCGAATTAATATTTAGGAATTGTAAACTTTAGGGATTACGAATTGTTCTGCCAAATGACGCATTTGGTAAAAGACAATGTGGCGATAAAAAGTTAGGCGAAGTGAAATTAGGGCAAACACGATTCTGAAGAGTGAAATTAGGCAAAAAAAATTTAGGCTTTTCGTTTGGGTGCCATTGCAAATTAGGCGTACAAAAAATTAGGCGATCCGATAGAGACCCCTTAGATGAGTTATCTTTCCAATTTGTATATGCAGAGTTTCGGCGGCTCGTATCAAATCGAACGTCCACCCGCTTTCGTAGAATTAAAGTTAAATTTGTCATTTTTTGTCAAACTTTGTCATTTAAATAAGGACAAAAATTTCTTAGCGGGAACTGAGGTTGTAGTAGCTGCATTGTCAAATGCTGTTTTAGAACAAAGAGAGTTATTACGAGCTGGCTTACAGGACATAGTTGACTGGGCGGGCTTATCGATCACCCCAGGAGCTCAATTCTCAGAATTTATTTGAAAAGATATCAATAAGTTTTAGCAATAGTTCCGACACATACAAAAACATTGAGGAGATACTTCAGATAATTTGTGGCAAAAGGGCTGAGTGTGTTGAGATAAGACGGGTGAGAATTTTGAAGGAGATCTCAAATAAGCCTATACAATCAACTCTTCGTAACATTCCACCCAGTGTTGAACATCTTTTTAATAGAGACAAGTTGTTGCCCTTAATTTAATCACTTGGTGGACCTCAGTCATGGCCTCAGTCCTTCGCTACCTAGAGAACCCAGATTTTCCTTAAAAAGAAAGCAGGGGAAGCCTGGCTCATCAACCTCTGCTTAATATCCAAAGAAATATAAATATTCTTCTAGAAATCAGAAATTTAACGATAAGAAGGAAAAGGGTCAGTCGAAGAAATCTTCCTTTCGTTCCCGTTAAGAGGGACCTGCAAAGGATCAGACCAGATGACCATAAGGTGAATTTAAGGGGAGATGCTTAGCAGACTATCAGACAGTATATATGGAGAGAGCTCAGAACCAACTATTTTTTTATGAAAACTATAACAGCATCTCGAATATCTTTTATATAGAAACCTCCCCTAGTGTATCCATCAATAATTAGTATGATCCAGATGTATACTACTAAACCGTCTCGCCAAATGACAAATCAAATTCTAGAATTAAAAAAAGTAAAGATCTTAGAGACCCCAACAGATACTTCTCGAGGATGTTTCTCGTGAAAAAGAGCGATGGAGGAGTGAGACCCATAATAGATTTGAGAGGTCTCAACAGGTTCGTGGCAAAAAACCTTTTCTGTTTACTTCCTTTTGTTGTTTTTTTACTTTTTTTTTAATAAATCAGTTTTTTATATAAGGCGAAGGGGTTTGCTGTGCACAGCCTAGCAGTGACGAAGGTTCCATACAACTCGATTCCCACCGGCTTCCCTTCAGAAGTTTAGAACACAACCATTCTCTACTTGAATTGAGAAATGGCTCAATCAGTAATTAAAAAAGTAAATATATGAAAGAAACATTACAAATTGCCTACACTATGGACATTAAATCAACAAAATTTGCTTTTTAACAACATATTGCTTTAAAATAAGCCGCAGGCGCGATCGGCTTTTAGGCAGTTAAACTTCCATACAAAATAAACGTCATGACGTCACATAAAGGTCAATAAACCCACCCGCGTATTTAGCAGCTGGTAAGCCGTCTTTATCCGAGTTACTTGATAGAGACAGATAAACAATTTGAGTACGCGTGAGCGGGACGGAGGATCGTTTTCGGTTTGTGTTCTGTTGACAGATAATTTGACGTAATTGCAATTCATCATTGAATGCATGACTGTGTTTTATTAGTATTTGAATTTATTAGTTAGTTTCACCTATTAGAATGATTAGTATTGTAGTTGGACTTTGTTTATTTGTGTTGTGTGTAGAAAGTAGTTACGAAGACGTACGTTGTAATTAGGTATTTGCGGTAAGTAGATATTGTAATAAGTTGAAATTACGTATTTAGAGTAAGTAGATTTGCAAAGTAATCGGTAGAATTGTAAGATGTCGGCATTAATAGCTTTAGATTCTTCCCGGCTTTTATGATAATGTCTTAGCGCACTTTGTTAGAAAGAATAGACGAATAGCTTTAGAGTATAAGTAGTATTATTAGTACTTAGTCGATTAAGTTTTGTTTAATTTACATCATATCATCATTTCACCACAAACGGCTTTTATCAAAGCCACTTCTATTATGCTTGCAAGACACTGTTTCAATATCTCAGTGCTTACACGTATAGTAAAAGTGGACTGAAGATACATCTGCCTATACAAGACTGAAGCCAGGATGCCAATCACAGATTTTCGGTAAGGACTCAAGACTGCGTGCCCGCGCTCGGAGTAGGTAAGCATTTTTTTTGCTCCGGCTTACCTCTCTCAATATTTCACGCTTCGCCACTGCAGCCTAGTTATATGTTAGTTTATTAATTCCTTAAGTTTTAAATTGTTCTTATTTTTGTAATTTATTCTGTTCTGTACACGTTGTCCATCGCAGCATCACCAAACCGGTTCCGTCGGAAGATCAGATCTGACCGTAAGGCTAGCATTTTGCTGAGCCGGAATCCGTTTTGGGACATTCTTTTGTATAATTTTCTTTTTGTCTTTATTAATTGAACTGTTTTGTCCTAAATAAGTTTTTTTTTCTTCTTTCTTTCTTTTCACCTAATTTTACAAGCATCTGTTCCGATTTTTTACAGTGAAACAACTCAAAATTCAAAATTCAAAATTCAAAATATATTTATTCAATAAACTCAATTATTAAGTACTTTGATAAGTACTTCCTCTTCCCCCCCCCGACCTCGACAGCGATCAGTTGTGTCTAAAACTACGCTTCTTTATAATTTGGCAAAAATCGAAATTCATCAAGAAAATCATCCTAGCAAAATAGGAGCCCATACACAGTGAGGAGTTTTGCTTAAGAAAACAAAAACTACGATCACACACTGCTGACTGCCGCATGCTGTATACACCGTACGTGCGAGCGAGCGAGCGATTCTCGTGTGAGTGAAACCAATAATATTTATTACTGTCCGGTTCGGCTGCGTTACCGCAAGTGACAGAGTCTGTAGCGGGATTCTTATGCGTGTGAGTGAAACAAAGGCTGGTCTGCGCTGCAGCTACGAGTCGTAGTCATAGCCTACGGTACATTGTAGCGATAATTCATTGAAGACCTACGGCAACTTATGCGATCCTGGTACTTTGCGCACCTAACACTCATCAGTTTTAATATTTGAAATTTAGCGCCCAATTTAACCAATATCACACCTAAGACTTCTATGAATTCATGAATTCCTAACACATTGGAATAAACTCATATTGAATGTCTGCAACCACGGATGAGTGCAAAGTCCTCTAGACTCTTTTAATTTATGCAATCCTGGTGCACAAAATTACCAACTTTACTGAACAACAACTGACTTTCGACTTAAAATAAACATCTGAAGACTTATGCGACCCTAGTACTTACAAACTAGCGACATCGAAAAGTGTTGCCAAAAACCTAAATTCGTTTTTTGCTTACCACCTGCTTTTTAATTAAATACGTAATCATAGATACCAGTATGAACAAATCACTGTCCGAATCGAGCCTTTTGGATTGCAAAGATGAAACACCGCCCAACAAGTATAATGTAACACAACGCCAAAAGAAGAGGAGGGAGTCTGATTATGAAAACGATTTTGTTTCTCTTAGGGAAGACATCAAGTCTATGATTTCTTCCTTAATGGAAGAGCGTCAGGATGATTTGAAAAAGATTCTCCCTGCCCTGACAGACATACAGAAAACAAATAGTAATATAGAGAGCTCTATAAACTTTCTATCAGAACAAAACAATGAACTTAAAAAGCAAATAGAGCGGCTGGAAGTGCAAGCAAAAAAAGATAAAGACTGTATAACGCTTTTGGAGGACAAGATAGAGGACCTTCAACGTAACTATCGTAAAACTAACATTGAAATTAAAAATGTGCCAAAAAAGTCACAAGAAGATAGAGAAGACCTGGTCAGGATGGCAGTTGTATTATCGGAAACAATAGGCAGACGATTACTAAAATTGACATCAAAGATATTTATCGAGTTCAAGTTAAAAGTAAAAATGAAAGCCCTAGCACTAATTCACCTATCATAGTTGAACTGTCGTTCACTTTACAAAAAACCGAGTTTTTGAAAATGGCTAAATCTTACAATATAATTCACAAAGAGAAACTATGTGCTAAGCATATGGACCTTACAACAAACGAGTATGTACCGATTTATACCTCTGAACAACTAACTGCTAAAGGTAACCGCCTACACTTCCTTGCACGAGACCTAACTAAAAGCAAGGCATATAAATTTTGCTGGACGGCCTATGGACGGGTCTATGTAAGAAAAAATGAGAACACTCCTATTATTTTAATAAAAAATGAATCCCAAATAAATCAACTATTTCAAAATGAATGACTAGGTTGCTCAATAATATTTTTCCTATTTTTTTTTCTGTTTTGGCTTATATAAGATATTCTCTAATGTTTTTCTTCATAGTTAAGATTTCTGATTGCACTAAATATAATTATGTCACCAGCTGTATTGATGACACCCCATTGTTAAGCCCCTTGCAACCAGCCACTCTTAAAACTACAGTATACACATATACAGCAATCCAACGACACAAGAACACACTTCGCAATAACAATCTACACAACAACACAATACGCTATAACATACATATACTGCCTAATAGCACACTTTCACTATTACTAATAATCAAACAAATCACAAAAAATGCTTTTTCCCTAATACTACGCAGATATATTATTTCTACTATATTAATACTACTTACATTTATCACCTACAAAGATGCACTTTTTAACCGTAAAAATCTAAGTAATGGATAGTCGACTTAATACGCTTCACGAATTAGATGACATGAAAGTCTCCAACGTGCATACTGGTGAAATCTAAAATATGGCTAAACTATTAAATATTAAAATTTAAAAAAAATTAAAAAAAATACAGATCTTACAATTTTGTCTCAAAATATTCGAAGCGTCTACTCCAATTTAGATGACCTTATAATAAACCTTTCATATTTTAATGGTAATATTGATCTGATCGTACTAAGTGAATGCAGGCTTAATGCAAATAAACTTATCACTCATCTGGAAAACTACAAAGCGTTCCAAACTACTAATCATTTAAATCAAGCTGACGGTGTGGTCGTTTATCTAAAAAATACATATGAAGCTAAGGTTACCGAAGTTAAACTTCGGCAGGCATCTTGCCTTCAAATCCTAACTTCCGATCCCACGATAATTGGAATCTATAGATCGCCATCAAACTTGAATGCGACGGATTTCATAAATTCTTTAAATGATCTCTTAGATATGATTAAATCTAATCCAAGTATAATAATAACTGGTGATATTAATATAAATTTAATCCACAAAAAATATGAAAAAGCTCAAGAACGCTCGAATAGGTTAAATTATCTTAATATGTTAGCACTACATGGCCTACTACCTGGACATTACTTACCTACGCGGGGCCCTAACTGTCTAGACCATACTATACTAAAACTAAGAAATACGGACATAACTGCTACTTTAGCCATAGCAAACACTACAATCACAGATCATCTAACTACAATTTTAAAATTAAATGTAGCCCTAAATGATAAGAAGACACTAAAATATAAAACTACATTAGATGCTGAAAAGGCTATCAAATGTCTAAATAATATTGATTTGCATTATATCCTGTCTATTAATAATCCATATATTGTTACCAATTGGTTGATTACACAGCTTCAACAATGCCTAAAAGTACACTCTGTAACAACTGTAATACCACAAAAAAACCAAACATTGAAACCTTGGATGACTATAGGCGTACTTCGCTGCATACAAAATCGTAACAAAATGCAACATAACCTAAAACTTAATCCAAACGATGAGATACTGAAGATAACTTTTAAAAGATATAGAAATTATTGCACTTGCCTCATCAAAAAAATTAAAACGAAAATACGACAGGGATCAATTAACTAAGGCAAATAAAGATCCAAAACTACTGTGGAAGACTATAAATGATATCACAAACCGTAAACCTAAAAAATCGCAAAACTCTGAATTACTGGCTGCAGAACCTACTCCCATTGATTCGGTAAATAGGGTTAACAGCTATTTTGCAACCGTGGGAAATCTCTTGGCTGAAAACATCACACCTGCTTTGAAAACTCAAACTGTTACGAAACTAAATAATCAACTTTGTTCCTTTGTACTTTTAGACACAGATATGAGTGAAGTTTATGGAGTCCTAATGAGCCTTAAATTCGGCAGCGCTCCTGGATATGATGGAATCTCTACTAGCTGCCTAAAAGCTGCGTATGAGCTTACTGTCTCGGTAATTACACACTTGTTCAACCTATGCTTTGATCAAGGAGTTTTTCCCGCAGCCCTGAAACGAGCTATTGTTACACCTGTGTACAAGAGTGGAGACAGAACAGATCCTGCAAATTACAGACCAATTTCCGTTTTAAGTGCTATATCTGAAATGATTGAAAAACTTATTAACACTAGACTTGTTAAATATCTAACTAAATACTAAATCTTATCACCCTTTCAATTTGGCTTTCGTAAAGAAGTGTCCACTGAGGATGCAGTACAGGCACTCACCTCGGTCGTCATTGACAAAGTGGATAAAGGAAGTAAGTGTTTGGCTGTCTTCCTTGACTTAACCCTAGAGGGGGCGCGCTATGAGCATTTTGCCGCCCGCGCTAAAAAAAAACGTTAATAATTCGTAAAACAATTTTCCGTTAGGCTTGCGCTTTTTAGTAGCTGCCCATACTTTCTTTCGCATCGCGTGCCGAAAGACTGGACGTCATCAGTGCGCGGGTGACCTCTTGAGGAGAAGATTGTTACCATCAGGTGTCGCAAGGCGGCAAATTGCTCACCGCGCGCCCGCCCACTCACGTAAGTAAAAATTGTGTCATGTATTTTTTGCAAAGTTGAAATGTAGACTATATTATAAAGTGCATTAATTGTGAAAACTAAAAAAACACTTTTAATTTCAGGATTTAAAAGTATCAAGTGATAATAACAAAAATAAATAACAAAATGGACGCTCAAATTGTGTCTTGGCTAGAGGAAACGTCTGATTTTGAAGATGCTAGTTCACAGTTTGTAGGCGAGAATATGTCAGAAAGTGATCGATGTAGTGATGATAGTGAGCATAACACGGACACAAAACAGTCAGCAGACAACGACGAGTCCGGGCCTGCGGCAAAGCCTGAAATTATAACATTTTATAATTTAACCAAAGGTGGTGTTGACGTGGTAGACCAAATGAAGGAAGAGTATTCTGTTTAAAGAGTGACTCGCAGATGGCCAATGAGGTTCTTTTTTTCAATGATGAATATTGCCGGTATAAACAGTCAAATTATTTACAAAGCCAATACTGAACACTTGATGCTACGCCGACAGTATTTGAAAGAAATTGCCATAGTCCTAGTCAAGCAATATTGACAACAAGGTCTTCTATAGACACATTAAATATTCCTTTGAGGAACCAAACTGCTCGCTTGTTTTAGTAAAACAAGCATCATCTTCAAAGAAGGAGGGCAAATGCAGTATTTTTTTTCACATATATGGACATATATGTCCAACAAAGAAAAATACGCTGTTTGTTGGACATATATGTCACATATATGGACATATATGTCCAACGAAGAAAAATACGCGCACGAAAAAATACTGCATTTGCCCTCCTTCTTTGAAGATGATGCTTGTTTTACTAAAACAAGCGAGCAGTTTGGTTCCTCAAAGGAATATTTAATGTGTCTATAGAAGACCTTGTTGTCAATATTGCTAATTGTAGTAATACCTGTCTAAGCATAATTAAAATCGTTGTTTACAAAACTATGTACTTACTGTAACTTTAATAGCATGATAGCATTGTTAATAAAATATTATAATTTATTGTTATAAAAATGTTAAAGCACTAACCTACATTCACTTATTAGATGCCTAAAAGACAGGTAAACTAGTTTACTTAGCTTAGGTATAATTTCGATTATTTTGCAATACTAAACTTAATTATTTTACTTAGGTACCTACAATAAAAGCGGCACTCTAGTTATGCATTATTTTTATTATGTGGACGAATGATATTTATAAGTCTTGATGTATTTAGACTTATCCTTATCTGTATTCGTGACAGCGTGGGTGGTGGTGGACTCGAGCACAGCAGTGGGCGCTTGTAGCTTGAAGATGACAATAATTATGAAAACTCATAGACAGCTATAAGGCCTCACAATCGATTTGTAAAAAGCTAAGCAGTTTTAAAAATGCAATAAAATAATGTAGTGTTCATTTCGCTCACTAGTCTATCAAGCAAGCACCGCTATTTGTTCATTGACGGACATGATCTTGGACAATATGATTTGAAAGGCAAAGTAGGCTCTAAGAAAGGTAAACACAAGTGCAATGTCTGTAGTTCAAATTAAGTGAACTCAAATGGGTACTTAGGTATGCAGTTGGATGCAAGAGAGTTGGGCAGCCCTGGGGCCGCAACTGAGCGCTATATGAATTGACAATCCATTCCGCGGCAGGAGTTAATAAAGGCGCGTCCGCGACCCTCGTCGCGACAACTTTTTCAATTAGTCGCGCGGTGTGTCCGCCGCCGCTCCGGCCGAATTAAATTAGTTTCCCGATGTGCACTTACACAGCTCCGCATCGGACCGCGCACGAACCTACTCGATCCCGACGCTTTACAGACTCTGATAATGCGGACGCCTTTACACGAACACCATAAAATAATATGTCCATAATATCACCGTGGCGCGCCGGCAAAACATTGTCGTGCTGACTTAATTAAACTTTGATTTATGTGCAACTTCAGATTACACGATCGTATAAATTACAAAGTAACGTCGATGTCTGTCTCATCGCGTTGCAACGAAACAATCTAAACGTTCTCCCGTAGATAAGTTTTCAATATAGCTTCATAAGAAAGCTATTAAGATTATAATCGGCGCGCGTCTTAATGCGTCAATTTGTATGCGACGAGCGGCGGCGGCCGCCCACGCGCCGACGCGTTTAATTGACAACCGGAGGAACCGAATCGCATCTAAGCGGCGATCATAGCATCGATTACGGCATATTATAATAAAGAATCTGCCCTATTTGCATACAACATCGATCTGTAATTTGACGCGACCGATGGGACGAGGGACGCCGGGCGCGCAGCCGCTGCGGCCGGCCTATGGCACCTTAGGGCGGCTGGGACGTATCGTAATTCATTACACGTACGAGTATAAATTACACTGGAGCGTATTATTACCGCGTTGCAATAATTCGTCAAGTGTGGTCTCGCCTTCCAATTAAATAGTAATGTACCCTGCTCGTTCGGCCGATCGCCGTCCATCGGTCGCCTAGATCTTGTTCGAAGACTCGACCTATTATTACTTTATAGATTGTGAGCGCGCTCGCTGGAGATATCGACTACACGAAATACCTATGCATTGAGAATGCTTGATTATATTTGATCCAAACACTTATCTCTGCATGTACTACAAAAAGCACTTTATTTCAGACATCGAAAAGATTGTGTGCTTATCGGAGTCACTTCGTAGATAGGGGCAAACGACAAACCATTTGTTCTACCAGCGAGTGGAGGTACGGTGAATGGCGGCTGTACTTTGTTGGAATAGCAAGCGGTTTGCTCACCGGCCCGATTGGGACCGCGCCGCCGCCCGCCGAGCGCGCGGCGTGGACTTAGCAAGCGCGCGACGACTTCATAAAGATCTAATTTAGTATGTTTATGTGGCCGTTCCTTCGTTACAAATGAGTAAGTACGTTACAAAGCTACGGGATATGCTATTTACATTACGTCATAAACAATTGCAGTAGCTGTAAAAGGCATAACATTATTATGCAGCTTAGTAAAACCACAGATAAAGAGAAGTACATTATGTCAAAAAAGTTTCGGGAACGGATAATTTTCTTATGATTCTAAATTAAATTTTTTGTTTTTTTTGTTGTTAGAATGGCACTACTGTTATCCATTTTGGCGCGGAGTTTAAGTTGCATCTGTTATAGATGAAATAGAGTGCTGTTTTTAGTTAGTTTATATCTAGTGTGTATTGCGAATTTCATAATGAATGAAAACATCGAACAAAGAGTTTGTCTTAAATTTTGCGTCGCCAATGGAATTTTGTGTTCGAAGTCACTGAAAATGTTACACAAGGCTTACGGTGAATCGAATTTATCAAAAACACGTGCTTATGAGTGGTACAAAGCGTTTAAAAGCAGTCGTGATGGAAGTATGATGTGATGGAAGATTTGCTTCACTCTAGTAGGCCATCAACGTCTTCAGCTGAAGTTAACATCGCAAAAGTGAAGGAAATGGTGCCTAAAAATCCTCATTCAAGTTTGAGAGAGATAGTCGCTGAATTTTCTGTCTCACGAGTCGATTAGTACCATTTTAAATAATCACATCATTTAAATAAAAGAGTCGCTGAGGACATGCTAGAACGAGTCAATTCCAATCTGCGATTCCTCTAGTTTTGCGGGTGTCCATGGGCGGCGGTGATTACTTTCCATCAGATGACCCGCTTGCTCGTCCGCCTCCTTCAGCTATAAAAAAAACCCAACATTCATGCAACGCATTGTTTGTTACTGGTGACGAGACGTGGGTTTACGAGTTTGACATGCAAACTAGTCAACAAGCTTCGGAGTGACGCCTGTCGACTGAACCGAAACCGAAAAAACCACGCCAAAGTCGATCAAAAGTCAAAGTCATGTTGATTGATTGTTTTCTTTGACTATCGCGGTGTTGTGCACTCGGAATTCTTGCCGGAAGGTCAAACAGTAAATAAAGAATATTATTTGAGCGTTGTGCGGCGTTTAGGAGAGCAAATTCGACGAAACAGGCCAAATTTGTGAAAAGAAAATCCTTGGATTTTGCACCACGATAATGCGCCTTCGCACGAGGCCATCATTGTGAACGAATATTTGACCAAAAACTCAAAAAATACCATCGAGCAACCACCTTATTCACCAGATATGGATCCAGCCGACTTCTTCCTTTTCCTAAACTCAAATTACCACTTCGTGGCACCCGTTTACATTCGGTAGAAGACATAAAATAGCATTCGCGGCGAGAACTGAACTCAACTCCGGAAAAAGTGTTTAAAAAATGGATTGTTCGTTGGCGTGTATCGTTTCTGAAGGAGCATACTTTGAAGGCGATAAAATAAATTTGGGTGAATAACTAACATTTTGTGTATTTTTGATCTTTTACCGGTATTTTCTTGACAGAGTAGTATATACTTAACAATTTACCATGGTAAAACGGTATCTACTACGGTATAAGTTTATTCTGAAACATATTTTTAACAAACTAATAAGCAAAACAGGTCAAATAATGATTGAAATAGTGTAGATGGCGTATCTGCATATAAAACATTTAATAATTAATTATGGACGTTTTATTTAAGATTATAAAAAAAAAACACAAAATATCCGTGAGCGCCCAGTCCACAAGTGGAACTCCCGTGTGCCGTATCAGATGATGGCCTTCGATTAAACCATTAATCCTCATCGAGATGGATCTCGCGCGCCCGATTGATGTATCGCCCGCGCGCGCGCTGCCGACGACGTAATACAGATATAATAGACGCATACAATTTAAACTATTTATTAGCCTATCTTAATCTCTACATAGTATAAAACAAAGTCGCTTCCCGCTGTCTGTAAATAAACATATTTTTTGCGCTTATATTGCAAACTCTTGCTGAACGCTACGAGATAGTCTACTACAGGTATTATACACCTTAAAAAGATCTACAAAAAAGTCCGCGATGGTATTGGTAATATGGTATTATGGGTTATCTCTAAGAGGCAACCCACAAACACCATTTTTTATCCCTTTCTTTTTACGAGAAATAATGGCTTATTTACGAAGCGATTTTAAACAATAAGTACAATAAAGTTAAAATATAATAATAAAGTTAAGCAATATAATAAAACTTATCCAATTAAGTACCTTATAGTAGATTATGCACTAAGGGGATAAAGTAGTGTCTTATGTAACGGGCGCCCCGTATTGAATCCCGATGCAGCGTGGGATTCAAGGTCGCCCAAGACGAAGGCACCTTTTTATCCCCAAGAAGAATACTCTACTTTTTACACCATCTACGAGGCAATAAATAATATTTTATCAACGCAATTTTCAGTATTCGCGCCTCTTTGAAAGTATTCTATTTTTCTTTTATTTTTAATCTACTACTATGCGTGGTAGCCAGTTTGGTTTTCGAACAATTTATTTTTTAGTGCAGATCTTAATGGTGAATGCATGCTGGAATTAGTATGTACTCGTTCCTACCTACTTTATGTTCCAAATTCAGATCACATTTATGACCAGCGGGTCACAATGAAATTCCGTACAATATTAATGCCCTGCTAGACCACAGGTCTTAAATGACTTACTTTAGGTAAGGTTTGCATGACATATAATTTGACATTGTCGAGCAGGTGGTGTGAAAAATACATTGTGCATATAATATATAGATCAATATGGCCTTTTACAGCTTTTGTAATTTATATGATTATTCTAAGATCAAATAAGAAAGTGCTTTATCACCTACGATTTTCGATAACTACTCCCCATGTCTTTTTTTAAATGTCAATCCAACCTTTTTGATTATACTATTAAAATTTATTACAGTTACGATATATTTAAATTTATTATTCTGTGATATATACGAACATTAGTAGAATGTCATTAACAGACAATGTCAATTAAAATATTTAATTTTATGTGATACTTAAGGCGGGTCTCCTGCGACACTGTTTTTTGTTTTCTAACACCTAACATCAAACATCTAACAAAATATGTACCGTAGGCCACGGCCATATTTGTTAGATGTTTGATGTTAGGTAAAACACAAAAAAGTGTCGCAGGCAGAAAGTTTGCAAATAATATATAAATTTGTGGTAATGGCATTACCATCTTACAAGTCAGTGCAATGGGACTATAGAAAGTGATTTCGATTTTATAAAAACAGTAAAAGGACAGAAAATTGTTACGTGTAATAAATGTAACAAATCCAAATTGATCGACGATTTGGAAGTGTTTTAATAGAAGCACTTGCAATGGTTCGTAGACATTGAATTGTAAAATGGATAGTGTAATCTAGAGAGAGAAAACGTTTGTGCAACCCCGATTTTCATAAAAACAGAGTTGACAAACGGTCGAATTTGTGCAAGAAACGTGTCCGAACTGAATTTCAGCCAATCAGTAACGTTTACGCTGAATGCGCAAACAGTTTAAATAGTGAACTTGATACATAAAAAATTTTAAGATTGACTTGCAATTTGGCACTTTTACCTCCAAGCTACATTTCGGAAGGCTGGCTACATATTGTCAACATGATGCCAGGAAAAAATCGTAATATTGATGAGTTTACAAATTACTTCACCACTCGGTAGTTTTCTAGCATAAAAGCGGATGTGTGGTGCTGCGTAAAGAAACAGACCTGTTTTTAGTAGACGGCACCTTCAAACGGGTGCCAGATCCATTCGCTCAACTCTTTTCAATTCATGTCGATTTGCAAAGTATAACGGAAACAACTGTGATTGTACCTGTATTTTACTGTTTATTACCCGATAAAAATCAGATATAATTACCTACCTACATGTTTAGTTTTTAACACGCTATATGTAACAAACAATGTAATGGAATCCAAGGTAACTAATTTAACCATCTTCCAATGGTCGTAGCGTAATGAAAATTGGCAGCTGTATGTAGTTCTGATGACAATACAATAATATGGTACTGTCGAACTGATCTGATGATGGAGCCGGAAAATATAAACTAGAACTTCATGATGGAAAATCGTATCATAGCTGTTTTGGATTTCTTAGAAAAGTCTTGTAATGAACTTTGACCACGATTAGGTTTCAAGGTCTGATGAAGCCAGAAGATAGGCACTGTGATAGAATATCATAGTCGTGTTTGCACTTGTGAGAAAGGCCACGTAATGGACTTTGAACACGATCAGGTTTCAAGGTTATAACAAACCTATTAGATATTGAATAGTGTAAATATTGACATAGGTGCCTGCATAAAATGTATATAGACCTGTACATGGACAGTGTAAATAGAATAATATTAGACCACGCAGTGGTGTAATTAGGGTCCCGTACTTTTGCGGCTGGACAGGTGTATGTGGCCCTAAGTAGAGTAAAATACTTAGTGGTCTCCAGATTGAAGAGCTAGAATGTTCTAAGCTTACAGATAAAACACCATGCAATACAGACGTACTGTCGGAGATAGAGAGGATGCGGGCTCATTCGCCTACTTAAAATAAATGTATAAATGTTAAAAATATTTCGTTATCAAAGACCAAAAAGTATAAAATAAATTAATAGTGTATAAAACACTAGAAAACACGCTTTTTTGTTATTTTTTGTTTTAAGTGCATTTATAATGAACGTAAAAACAAAAAATAAATTATGGATCGTTCAAGTTGTCTCTATATCTGGGCTAAAGTTAAACTATGTGCTCTTAATTATAATATTTGATTGTAAAAGCGTGGGGCGCTGGAACAGGAAAGACTTTCTTGTTAACAAATACTAATATTAACTCCCTGGTGGAAGCTGCATGAGGTCGCACAAGAACATAACGTTTATGCCGCCAAAGTGTTACCAAAAGGAACCAAAGATATCTCGTCCACGAACAAGAACTCTACATTTTGCCACTGTTGACGCATCACCCTTAAGTACTTAATTTCCTGAAAGAAGAGGCGTTAAAAATGTCGGTATATGTCGTCTCTCCTCGCTGCTGGCGCATGTTTTGTCTGAGTTCGACAAACTGTTACTTTGAATAGACTGTTTAATGTAGAGCCACCTACTACCTAGTCGTGCTGCAACTCCAGTTAGAGCGCCAATCTGTGTAACCTGCTTTCCGTAACATCGCGTTACTTGATTTCTCAGCAAGTTTTCAAAAAGTCTTTCCTTTTCCAGCGCCCCACGCTTTTACAATCACATATTATAATTAAATGCACATAGTTTACACTTTAGCCCAGAAATAGAGACAACTTGAATGATCCAAAATTTATTTTTTGTTTTTGTTTTTACGTGCATTTATAAAATTTAATGTTTGATGAAAAATATTTTTTCGTTTTTTTTTATTTTTATCCAAATATAAAAAAATAATATCAAATATGCGTTAAAGATTGAATTTTCTTCTTGATTATATTAAAGCTAATGTAGTATACCTTTTTAGTATCAGCATTGCACTCGTGCAAAGCCGTGGCCTATATAATTTATTCTTCTTACGGAAGTTTGATTTGCCTTTGCGTGTCGAAAGCATTGTGAATATTTTTAATGATTGATTGCTTTTTATGTGATGCTGTTCTCAAAAGTAACTGATTTACAGTTGTCTCCAATATTGACCCGACTGAGTTTTTGTGTAATTTGGAAATGAAAAAAACCCTAAAACAAGAAAGTCGTCATACCCAATTGCACTTAACTTAAGAATCGCCAAAGTTGCAAAGGAAAGTTGACCTGTTCTAGAAATGGAGGCTTAGTGAATTGAGAGCACATATATCTTACATTGCAGATTACTCCAATCTACTGACTGACTTCCTAGAATGGGCCCCGACTGCTACAATTTTTCTATGCAACTTTGGCGATTCTTAAGTTAAGTGCAATCGGGTATGACGACTTTCTTGTTTTAGGGTTTTGTCATTTTCAAATTACCTACACAGAAACGCAGTCGGGTGTTTTAGTTTTTAAATTACCGTTTTTTTTAGTTTTATTATTGAATGAGTTTGTATAGTAATCTATATACACATAACACACAAATACATTGAAGCTAAAATCCATCGCGCCGCTCAGGCTGCAGAGCGTGCCAAACATTTAAATTTGGCGCCAAAAATCCGCCATTTTGTTTTTTTTATTATTTTGATATACCCAGTGTCACTCTCACAATAAATACGAATCTAACGACACCTCTCAAGCTAAAATCCATCGAGCCGTTCAGGCGTGTGTCGCGGTTGCGTCGCGGTTGCGTCGCGGTTGCGTCGCGGTTGCGGGGCGGTGGCACGAACTCGCTGCCATTAACTCCATCACCGCTAATGGGATTACGACTTGACTCTATCACGCAGCCATCGTCGCGGGGATTAATCATATTTAATTCAATACACTGAGATATTATTAAAGTATTAATATTGTATTAGTATAACGACAATAGATCACAGTAGACCATCTTACAGTGTTTATTTTTTGAAAAGGGTACGATTTACAAATTTAACGCATGGTAGGTAATAGTACTCGTACCTACAGCTTATTTAAAATTATTTATGCCATGTAACATTCATAACCGTAATGTCGCGTAGCGGTGAAAGAATACTACCACCTCCCTCTCTTCTCTTGGGTGTCGTAAAAGGCGACTAACGGGCTAAACGCTGCACATACATCGTACAGCATAAAGCGGCGTTAGTCTCACCACCTGTCACGCTGAGCACAATAATAATAATATGTGCAGTCGCTATTTGGTGAAAAATGGACTATGGAAATGGACTATGGAAATGGACTATGGAAATGGACTGCTTTTGCGGTCCTCATTTCCTAGTGTCTGACTAACCGCTCGGGGATAAGAGTCGTGATATATGTATGTAAGATCTAATGGTAGAGCTGTATGGCGGCGGCTCATTGTTGGATGGATGCTACCAACCCATCCCTTCTCTCGGGTGTCGTAAAGGCGTCTAAAGACTTCACGTATCAATACAGCACATGTAGGTACAGCTGCTGTCTGGTGAAACGCGCGCTGTGTCACTGCTTTTGCGGTCCTCATTGCAGTATTCAGATTCCAGATACAGGATGTGGACTATTCACTAGTACTCAGCTATTGAATAGTCCTAACCAAAGTAAGTATATGTGAGTTTGAAACGTAACAACATAATAATAATAATAATAGATTATTTGTACTGAAACTAAATTTTTTTTCTCTTTTGACTATCTGCTCCACAGCAATCTGTTCCAGAAACAATAAGCTGCTCATCTGACTGATAATTTAATATCCGGAGTGACTAGTGCTTAGAGAGAACCAGGTTTTATAGGTACTGATTACTCTCATTTGATGTTGGAGAATCTGATTGGGAGACTGGGCATGTCCTGTCTCTTTAGTCTTATATGCCGCTGGCTGCCATTGAAACTAAATTGCAACAAATAGTACAACTAAGAGTAAACAATACTTAATAGCCCATTACTAGCAGTAGCAATGCAGCGATTGGCGCGTGTCTGTGCCGCGCATATGGGTGGCGTAGGCGCGTCTGCGATGCCCATTAGCGGCCAGCCTCCGCCATTGCTGTGCGCGCGCCATTTCAGGTATTCGTGTAGGTATACAGGGTGGATGAAACCTATTTAATTAACCAAAGGATATTTTCAATTTAAAATTAAACCTCGCGTTATTTTTCCAAGGATATATACGAATCCAACCGTGTCGTGTCGTGTAGCGGTGAAAGAATACTACCACCCCCTCTCTTCCTTTGGGTGTCGTGATAGGCGACTAACGGACTGCAAAGACTGCACATAAGTACATCCAATAGCATGGAGCGGCGATGGGCTCACCACCTGTCACGCTGAGCACATGTGCAGTCGATATTTGGTGTGCCGTGGACTATGGCAGAGGACTGCTTTTGCGGTCCTCATTGGCTAGTCCCTGACTAATAACCCTTTGGGGATAATAGTCGTGATTATATGTATGTATAAGTTTACAAATCTCTTTAAAAATATCACAGATTTGGCAGTCCCCGCATGAATCGAAGCATTGAAAATGAATTGAAAAATTTACGAAACAAAAAAATATTTTATATTGATTATCACATTACAAGTTGAATAATAAGAGATTTTTATTGAGATATACTTTTCTAAAATAACACAACTTCATTACTTACTTACAAATCGAATTTATAACATGCGAATGTATGCTGCACAACACAGAGAATAACATTTTCTTTTCTTTTACAACCTAGGTGAAGTTCATTCATCGGGCGCCCAGGCGCCCGTTAAATTTCACTTAGATTTTCGAAATTCCAAATGATTGCACTTCTTGCCTGCATCAGCATCTTTTAACACCATCATGACGATTGGTCAATAATCATAGAAGCTACATCACTTTTATATATGAAAATACCCTTTATTCTACAATTCTAAATCTAAAGGGACCACTTACAGGTCATATTAAAAAACATTCAAAATTTTTTCTACATTTTGTAACTAAACTAATAGGTACCCAAGGACCCATTTTTTAAATTTTTTTCTTAAGTCTGTTTTTTCCGAAATATTTACAAATTAGTAAACAAACCCACAAAACCCAAAAACCCGTTTTTTACATTTTCAAAATACCAAACAAAGTTACAGCCGATTTTCAAAATTCAAAAGCTTACACGTGTCTCGATAAATTTCTCAACTCTTGGTTATTCCCATCTCGATCCTCCCAAAATCCTCGGAGCTATGGCCAAAAATACGTCTCAGGCGATTTGCATCTGATAATCATTTTTAATTGTGAAAAAGGAAACAATTTAATAATATTCCAAAATTAAAGTCATTGCTCTTATTCAGTTTACCTGCTTTTTTCTGGCCGATAAGTATTGGAAGCAATAATCAAAATACGAGTAATTATTTTTAAAAGCTAATTTGTGTTTAATTATTATTTGTTTAAGATTTATACAGCGTGGTGTTGATATTATTTTAGGACTACGAAACATACACGTGACGGATATTGTATAGACCGCAGCAGCCAGGTTTCCGGAGGGGTAGCCAGACACCACAAAGCATTCAATTTATCATATGCAATTTTATGCCAGCCTGTATATAAGACGAACAGTATCGGCCTCTAGATGAGTTGAATGTTTGTTTGCAGGTGCCTTTGCCAGCCGGCGCGCGTGCCATCCGCGCCGGCGCCGGCAGCTCACCTTGAAGATTGACGAGCTGGGAAGGGAAAAGTCGCAATGCACCAAAGGACTAGCCCTATATTTAGCATTTATAATGCGTGAAAGCGGCGCTGCTGCGACTGTAATACTTACTCTTATACTATTTTCCAAAAAAAAAATCTATTTTCGGAAATTTTTATCCAATCTTAGCCCTAATCGTACAATTTTATCGGGTCTACAAAAAAGTGAATGTCGTAAGAAAATAGAAAGTTAAACTTACTGTTTTGTGACTTTGGTCGAAGTCACAACGTCACACGTGACACGTGCCGACGAGCCAATCTATCTTTATTTTGTCTGTCTAAGCGAGTGGACTGATGACATTGTCTGATACGCGGCGCACACATTGCATTGGGATGCGCGAGACGGAGCTTTGTACAATCCAAGGTACTCACTCTGTGATTCATTGTTAGTTTTTCACGTCTTCATTTTAACGGGCAGAAAGAAAGAAAATATATTAACTTGAAAAGATCAGAGGGGTACGTAGAACCAGCCTCGAATTTTAAAAGATTAATCTCAAACAATAAAGAAAGAAACAAAAGTTTATTGTTTTATGCAAAAGTGAGAGCTTGTGCAGTCATTAACAACTGCGCTGTCGGGATGATGAATATCTTAAGTTTTAAAGCTATTAGCGGCAGGTCCGTTAATCAACCGCAATAATAAATAGGCATGCCGGTGTGTGCGACTGTGCGTGCCATCGTGACGGGCATCAATCACACGCGCGGGCGGCCGGCTGGCGGCTCGGACACTGACACCCCGCCAGTTTCGCTACACTTTTATTTAATTTTTAATTCAACGTGCATTGGGCTTGTGTGCCAGCTTAAGATTATGACGATAAAGCCTTTCGCGTAAACAAAGAAGAAAATAATGCTCAACGTCCTCCTCGATCTTAATGTCCTTTAGAAAGTCGCGGGTCGTTTCGTAATCTAAATAGTATCTCGGATACGACGCCGAAAAACAAGGATTACACTGTAAATGTATGCAAATGGTGAAGGGTGCAGTGCGCCAGCTAAGCGGTGGACAATATTCGGGCGACGCTGAGCCAGAAAAATGGCGGCGGCGGACGTGCGCGCCGCCCGTGCCCGAGCATGACTTGTTTCGCCAAACTCCCGAGATTGCCCGACTTTAAATGAAATAACAGCCATGAATACTCCGATAAGACTTAAATATTAGGAAATTATGGTAATGCAATGGAAGCTTTAAACTGTAGAATACATTACTTGGTGACTTAAAAAGATATTATTGGGAGTAATGGGACTTTTACGAGAGCCCTAAATAAAACCGTGAAACCTTTACTTGAAACATTGCGCTGATTGGGGTCTATTCGTCTGATTGTGTGTATTATTGGGAGTAATGGGACTTTTACGAGAGCCCTAAATAAAACCGTGAAACCTTTACTTGAAACATTGCGCTGATTGGGGTCTATTCGTCTGATTGTGTGTATTATTGGGAGTAATGGGACTTTTACGAGAGCCCTAAATAAAACCGTGAAACCTTTACTTGAAACATTGCGCTGATTGGGGTCTATTCGTCTGATTGTGTGTATTATTGGGAGTAATGGGACTTTTACGAGAGCCCTAAATAAAACCGTGAAACCTTTACTTAAAACCTTACGATGTTTGGGGTCTATTCGTCTGATTGTGTGTTATAATAAGGCAGTTATTAGTGTTACGTTCATATTAGAAGAAGTTACGTGCACCTAAAGTCCCACAAATTTAACATAGAAATTAACAATGGTAACTAAATTGATTTTTTTCGTGCTTTTATACTAAAAAGTACGAAAAAAATAAATTATCTTTGCTGCAAAGGGCAATTAAGAGACTTGCTAAATCAATATTAGTTAATATACTGACAAGCGGGAGCCCTTTCGGTCGCATAATCTCTTTCGTCATAATGTAGTTTGGCAAAACAGTTTCAGCATAAAGGTTTTTCGCATAAATTATGATAATCCAAGTGTTATTATATAAACCCATAATAGCATCATTTTAACTTATTTAATATTTATCATAATTTTAATTAGCATAAATGTAAAAAACATAATTGCTATAGGTACGTCTAAATGTATTTATCATAAAATACGAAACGCCTAATGGATGAAGCGCAGCGTAGCGATGTCTTGAATTTCGAGGTTATTTTTTTTATAGACAACAGAAATACTAGCTGCCCTACTCCAGTAGGTCACGTGATAGATTAGAAATTTAAGACAATCACGAAGCGCAGCGTTGCGATTGTCACGCGTTGTTGACGTCGCGCGACGGCTGCCGGACATTTTGCCGGTTCGCTTGTTTTAGGCCCGAGGCGCTAAACACCGATGGGGTGTTTCCCTTCTCTTGATTAAACATGGTGCGGTATTTTTTACAATTGCCGAGAGGAATTCTCATGTAATACTAAAAGAATACACTTATATTCAAGAGATGAAATTCACTAACTACACTATTGTGTCAGACCAGACAGTGATAGTTCAACACCTGTTTTTTTCTTATTATAATTTTTTTATATTTACTTGAATAAGTATTGTATCAATTTTGCAATTTATATTACAAAACGAGCGGCCTGCCCGCGAATTTCATAATAAATATTTCATACAAACCTTGTCCTGACAACAATAATTACAAACACAACAAAAAAGGAATTAACGAAATCGGTGCAGCTGTTTTAAAGTGATGCGCGTACAAACAGTTCGCCAATTGATTTTTATTAATATGGATAAAAATAAAGACAACAAGTCGTAGAAGAAATGCTAAAGGTCAGTAATAAAAACGACGGTATCTTACATACTATCATACCTTTGTTTCGTAGATACGTCACCAAGTAGAGCACAGAAAATTTAAATATTTAAAACGAAAGATTTGAACTTATTAATTAATATTGTGCCGCAATTTGCAAGTGGTGTGTAACATGCGGTGCTAAATCTAATATTTAGACTTTTACCTGAAACAAAAGAGAACATTTCGTTATAAAAAATATTAAACTTTTAGTGACAATAGATTCGTTCTGTAAAGTGCGGGGAATGTTGTACAACAGTATCTGGTATTAAAGTGTTTTAAAGTATGGCGTCCGACTCCGGACAGCGAGACAGGATAATGGCCATCCATTCGTGCGTCGGCGGCCGTTCGCTGAGCCGTACGCATTGCGGGCTCAGTGCGCCTACCGTCACGTACTGCAGTGTGCACGGCAACGGGGCGGTCACAAGTAGGTTACACAAGTTCATCACTACGTGACACTAGGGGGTGTCACTCCGCAGTTTAGATACGTTCGTTTGGCGCGCCTTCCAGGCAGGCCGCCTAGGCGTATGGCAGTTATGCCTGCCTTCTACCACGAGCGGAGCGGGCTCCTTACGGACTCCGTTTAACTCGCAACGGCAATCTTCATAGAAGTACTCCCACTGGGAACTGGGAAACTCCTTACGGAGCCCGCTCCGCTCTTAGTGGAAGGCGGGCATTAAGGTTGCCGGGAGCCGACGCACGCTCCTCCACGTCGCGCGTCGCCGCTTAACTCGTAATCCCTGCGCGCGCGCGTAAACCTTACGCTCTGTGACGTCATGACATTTTGGGGGTCAAAGTTGCTCGCGTCCGTAGGTTTACCCTTGAGACCCTACACGTGATCCCTGGGTGGTGCTAAATGAGTGACACCAACTGAGTGGTAGAGCCACGCTGCGTTGCAGCACACATTGGGCCGGCTCGCCCGGCGTAATACCACCCTCTCACTAATATTCGGCGTGAAATAATGGCACTTGGTGCTGTTGTGTTTCGTCCGACCAGTGAGGGTTCCGGAGGCCCCTTCCCCCCCCCCCCCCCCCTCCTCCCAATTCCTATTCCTTCCTTAAACCTATTCCTCCCTTAAGGGCCGGCAACGCGTCTGCGATTCCTCTGGTTTTGCGGGTGTCCATGGACGGCGGTGATTGCTCTCCATCAGGTGACCCGCCTGCTCGTTTGCCTCCCTCTTATATATATAAAAAAAAAAAAATGACGTCAACTCGATATCGAGTCAGCATTGCTTAACGGAATATAAACGCTCAGGTCACACGACAAGTTTCAATTTCGCGTGAAAGTCGTTAGAGAGGGAACCTAACGTACGTAGTAGGTACTATTAGTTATTCTGTGGTGACACCAGTGACACTCTGTCTCGACCTCATACAATTTTGTAATAATCTTAAAATTTTCCTAAAGTGAACCACTGACACATGGATTGCGCAATAACAGGCGGAGTGGCTCTTTGCTGATTGTCCATACGTTTGTTAGGAAGCGCAATGAAGCACGTCACACTATCGGCGTCGGCGCAGGTGCGGTCGACGAGTGATACAACATCGAGTAAGTGTTAAAATAAAATAGCAATTGTCACAGATTAAATACGTTGAGTAGTTTCTAGATAGGGTCGGATATATCGCAACAGACGGCAACTTAGATGTATGTGCTATTAGCTCGCTGGAGCTAATTGAATACTGATGTAATAATGTGCACTAAACACCGCTCGTTACACAACACGACACTCGCGTCGTAAAACACTGTGAAGAGGTTTCCTTAGTAAATGTTTTAATGCATGATTGTGTTTAATCTTATTTGAAAGAAATGCAAAAACGCAAAAAGGAAAATATCTTCTTAATTAATTTGCTAAAAATTACTTTTATAATTTATAGAAGTATTTGTTTTCTAATAAAAGTAAGTATGGTGCCACTTTGCGGGTAACATATTGTATATTTATTATTTAAATTTATTTAAAGACTACAGATACATCCAACAGCATAGAGCGGCGGTGGGTGCACCACCTGTCGCGCTGACTGAGCACATGTGGAGTCGCTATTTGGTGAAGATTGGACTATGGTAGATGACTGCTTTTGCGGTCCTCATTGCCTAGTCTCTGACTAACCCTTCGGGGATAATAGTCGTGAATATGTATCTATGTATTAAAATATTAATCTTATTAAGATAATATTATAACCAACAAGTAACGCTAAATAAAGAAATCAATTAGAGCGAAAGAGGCGCGGCAATGGCGCTGCCGCTGCCGCTGCCGATTGCCGCTGCTGGCGCGCCGCCAGCTGCCGCACGCCGCAGCGCGCTGATTTATGCCGCACGGTAATAAGTATTAACTCGAAAGGGATCATTGGTTTGTCTCCGCAGACAGGCCTCCGCCGCATCCATCACGGCTCCAACCTCAGACGAGTGTTTTCACAGATTTTATGACTAAAATATTCGCAGCGGACGGCTGTCCCGCGCCGTTTGCACTTGCGCACGTTATTTATTGCGATCGGTCTTGAGAATCGAGCTGAATATAGGAGCGAACGGCGACGCGCAAAAAAAAGCAAAAATAAAAATTATAGAGAATAAGTAAAAGAGCGAAGTGAGCGATGAATTCGTTAGCGTGCGCGGTCGCGGTGATATATAATCGGTTCGAATGCGATCCATTAGTCTTCTTGTCGAGATTGTCGACCCGAATTATTTGTAACGAAAATACTCGCGGCCGCGGGGGTGCGGGCGCAGGGCGCGGGGGACGACTCTATTCAAATGTGTACGTATGATGTAAAGTGTTTCGATTCCAGACTCCGGAGAGGGCACGGCATCGGCACGACTCGATCGCAATAAAATACCGGGAAACAGGAAGAGGCAAACCAGATTTAAATAATTTCATTGCCACTCGGCCCGTTTTCACAAAACAGATTGTGCACAGGTAGGTCAAAATTACGAATAAAGTTACTGCTTCTATGTAATGGTAGAATGCAGAGTTTGAAGTCATATATTTCGACCACGTTAAATGTTTCATCATCATCATCATCAGCCTATAATCGTCCCACTGCTGGGCCCAGGCCTCCCACGTGGACAATAGCACGTGGGGATATTGGGCCATAACCTACCACGCTGGCCCAATGCGGGTTGGTGGGTTTTAACGACTGCCTTCTTACGACAACAACCGGGACCAACGGCTTAACGTGCCTTCCAAAGCACGGAGGAGCTTGAGATGTTTTTAAATTTGGTCACCCATCTAGCGATCCGGCATTGCGAAAGTTGCTTAGCGGGCAAGATTGCAAGCCGAACGCGCTAGCCGCTGCGCCATCAAGCTCCTCAATTAATGTTTACTTTAATTCTACTTTTTAATTGTAATTAATTTTTGAACTTTATATTTGGGTTATAAGCTTCGATGATCGATCATCTAATCTCTGTAAGTGTCAATATCAATTAGAAAAAAAATACAGTTTTACATAGGTTTACGCGCAGACTGCAGTTGCCCTAAGAGTCTCAAAGAGCGTGTATTAGCTAACAAACATTAGCACGTCTAGCTGTTTGACTTTTAATGAAGATTCTGGGATTCTTTGTCCTCAATGGAATATTTTGGTATTTTTTTCCTAGTCTTTTGGATTAAAAGTTGTAAATCTCAAAAACAATATTCTGATTAAATAGGATGCTTAAAACAAGACGTAGGTAAAATAACAGTGGTAAGAGATTAGATAGAGAGTGTGATACTTATTAAATGTGTGTGATGCTTATGGGGTTACCAGAACACTTTACCCAAACAGCTCTACTATTTTGTTTAACGTGGTAAGCTCAAATATCACGCGAGACTAAACAATGTTTCATGATTTATCTATTTTTACTTATTGTGGTTGACATTGATTTGTAAAGGATTCCATCAAGTTGTGAAGATGTGCAAAAACTTCAACATAAAGTTAACGTATGGACAATGGAGCACAAAAAGCGTGCGCCCGCTGCGCTGCCCGTTGACAACGGCGTTTGAGAAATAGCGGTTTTTGCGCAGTAGTGAGTAGCAGCCCGCGCGGCGCCAGGCCTTGGCAATGGCTTAATATGTGGTTGTGGTGTTAATTACACACTAAGCGCACACACGCAATAAGAAATGTCCTGTTTGTTTTGGACTGGACAATGATTAATTGTTAGTTCTACGTTTCAAACGACTATAGCGTAAAAGCTTACATTATATTCGCAGCGAGATCATAGCGCAGCGTATAGAGATAGGATTCGGGGATAACGTCTTTGTTTCTATTGTCAACAAATATAATGAAATGTTTATTGGTAATTTAGTAGGTAGAAAATTAAATAAACAATAGGTCTTTTTAAATCGAAATGATCGCAATTTCATTCACACACAAGAAAGAGCATTTAAGCGTTTTAGTTAAATGAATCAATGTCGCGGCGCCACCGGAGCGACGTAATGGAATTACGTTACGTGCACACGGCGGGGCCGGGCTGAATTAACTGTTGTTAAATATTCAGACTGTCCGAGATGCGTGGGGGCGGCGCGGCGGCGGGGGTGACGGCGGGGGCTACGTGCCCCGCATACGGAACCTCGCACCCCAAAATGAAGACGCGTTATTTACCCGAGTGACCCCCATAAAAAGAAATGTTCCTTTCAGGATTGTGCGCCGCGTCTGATCCTTGAATTTTAAACAACTCCGCCAAACGCCACTCTTTTACTGATTTCGGGCAGCGTCTTAGGAGAATACTTGATTCGGTCGCGTGTGATGCTGTCTTTACATATGGTGATTGCGGGCCTTTGAAGTTTGTTTGGCTGCACCTGGCCCGGAGGTGTCAGAGGTGATTGATCCCCTGTTTAATATGTGTGCGCCAACCGGCGGGAATGCGCAAAGAGCTCGCGAGCGACGGGCCTTGATTAGCGATACGTCATTTTATTTGAGAGCGCTTACGTGTGTTTGCCGTTACCCTGGCTTCGTTAGGAAGAGGCTGCGCGAGCCGCCGCCGCTGCACGCCGCCGCCGCCGCAAACCCGCCCAGGAAGGTGTTAGTTTCCCACTCACGTTTAATTTCCTCGGTTATTTACGCGCTTATAGCTTTTGGTGTGTTCCGGGTGATAACTCGGAGCATGAGATTCAAAAATTTTAAAGTTAATGTTCGAACACTTTAAAAGAAATGAGCAAGATATAAACTTCATGGCGGGGTACTTGGTTTCACTCATGTTTTAAATTGGCTTCGGTCCCCATAAATCGGTAAATTATACAGGCAGCGTTAAATTTACTTAGAACATTTAAATTGGCTACATAAAAGGAAACGATGCTGCAATGAAAGCTACGGCCGCGCGTCGTAAAACAACAATTAGCGCAGCTGATCGCCGCCGCCGAGGACCGCTGCTTTTACTCGTACAGCGGCTGCTTGCGCTCACGTTGTGTGCCAGCGAACTATGCACATAAGGCATGGGCACATGAGTATCTACCATGTGGCATGGGTATTGCAGCGCCTTAGGCGTAAGGGTGCCTAGATAGGTGGTCAACTTTATGTATGTATATTAGGTGGCGTGGAAGCAGGTCTTATAACAGAAACCTGGACAGATTAATGTCGCAAATTCGTTTATTCACACTTAGGTACCAAGCTATACTGAGGCAGCGTGGGGGCTTATAGCACACTTCCTGATATATCTATTGGCAATGTCGATTCTGACAGAGCCTGAGTCCAGCTACCAATGGGGTAGTTATTGGCAAAAACGCATGTACGCACTCATGACAACTGCATGTAAGCAGGCAATTAGGCTTTGTTTTAAGAACAGCAAAACAATTTGAGGATATAAGAGTGGCAATTGTTCTGTACAATGCGTACGTCCGCAGCAGGCTCGAGTATGGTGCTGTAATCTGGAACCCTTATGAGGGCAAATACGTACTCATGGTTGAAAGAGTACAGCGCAAATTCGCCCGATGGATATATAAAAGAAGGTATGGGCATTATCCCTACCTGTATCCCTCTTTATTCGTGACAGGTATGGTGGATATGGAAACCTTACAGCTTAGAAGGACCTTAATTCTTATAATGCATTACTTAAAAGTAATACATCACAAAATAGATAGTCCACTAATACTGGAGAAAGTAAAGTTTCTGGTTCCTGAAACATCCCACGGGATGCGACGGGGTTGGTGGCACCTCGCCGTCGGCCGCGCTTGCTGGCCCGTCCCGTCACGCGCACCAGACGCGCTGAGCACGCACCTACCAACCGCGCACTACGCCTTATCGGGGACTTACTCGCTCGGCACGATGATATTGATATATTTGCAGACAGTTTTGGTTGTCTTTGTACGAAATTTCGGCTAATAATCGATGACATGCAATCTGGATGACATTTTATTAATTAATTGTACTTAGCTTTTTTCTTGACATTCATTTAATATGTACCTATTCCATAGTTTGACAATATAGTTTTATTACAATCTTATCTTGTTATTTTTTATGTCAACAATTTTATCTTTTTATTCAATTTATTGACATTCGTATTCGTAGACAGTGATGTTTAATTTAATACAGCTTAGTATTGTATTTATAATTATTTTGACAAATATGCACCTATTTAATTGTAATTTTAATGTAATTTTGTTGACATTCTTTCATGCATTCGAATCTGACAGTCTTCTTGACATAGTTAAATTTTCCATAATATTTTTAGCATTTATTTTTTTGCATGTTTAAAATCTAGTTTTAACTTGTAAGCGATTTGGATAACTCTGTAAGCTTACAAGACTTTCTGAAATAAATAAATAAATAAAATAAATAAATAAATGTATAATTATTAAGTAAGTATTGTTACACTAGAAGTGAAACGACTACGACTCTACCATAATGTGTTACCCTTAAGGCCATTGCTATTCCGTGGCTGTGACAGAATAGTAAAGGTTAAGGATAGTTGAGATCCACCTATACGCCCGATTAAATCCCAAAAAGAAGCACCTAAAGGAAGCCGACGTGGCGTAGCGAAGTGCTATACTTTACCTAACTATTGCTAGTTGAGCACTCTTAGGCCACAGGACGATCTGTGGTGGAGCGGCAGTTTCTGTGTTTGTTTGCCTGTTTCAATTTCTTCTATTAAAATGAAATCAAAATAAGCTTAAATATGTAATGACATCGGCCAGATTGACTATAAGTCAACACGGATCGCGCGTACAAGTTGTGAAGTTGTCCTCGATGACGCGTGAAATGGTCAAACAGGTGGGCCGATGCGGCGGCACGCGCGGCAAGAGCATGCATTCCCATTGGCATTTAGGTACCAGAGCCTTACAGAGCTTGAAATAATATCTGGGTAAATACATTCTGTCAATAAAGTTTCGGGAACGGATGATTTGTTTATGATTCCAAATTCAAGTTTTTTTTGTTGTTAGATTGGCACAACTGTTATCCATTTTGGCGCGGAGTTTGAGTTGCATCTGTTATTTAGATTAAATACAGTGCTATTTTTAGTTAGTTTATATCTAGTGTGTATTGCGAATTTCATAATGGATAAAATCATTGAACAAAGAATTTGTCTTAAATTTTGCGTTGCCAATGGAATTTCGTGTTCGGAGTCACTGAAAATATTACAGAAGAGTTACGGTAGATCGACTTTATCAAAAACACGTGCTTAGGAGTGGTACAAGCGTTCAAAAGAGGTAGAGATGTGATGGAAGATTTGCTTCGCTCTGGTAGGCCATCAACGTCTTCAACAGAAGTTAACATCGCAAAAGTGAAGGAAATGGTGACTGAAAATCCTCATTCAAGTTTAAAAGAGATAGCCGCTGAACTTTCTGTGTGTCACAAGTCGGCTAGTCCCAAAAGACGTAAATTTTCTTAAAAAACCCAATCGCATAAGAGTCGCTCAGGACATGCTAGAACGAGTCAATTCCGACCCAACATTCATGCAACGCATTGTTACTGGTGACAAGACGTGGGTTTACGAGTTTGACATGCAAACTGGTCAACAAGCTTCGGAGTGGCGCCTTACGACTGAACCGAAACCGAAAAAACCACGGCAAAGTCGATCAAAAGTCAAAGTCATGTTGACTGTTTTCTTTGACTATCGCGGTGTTGTGTACTCGGAATTCTTGCCGTAAAGTCAAACGTTAAATAAAGAATACTAACATAGACATAAAAGATAATTCGCGGCGAGAACTGAACTGAATTCCGGAATAAGCGTTTAAAAAATGTTTTGATGATTCGATTATTCGTTGGCGTAAGTGTATTGTAAAATTTTAAACACTATGGTGAAACGTGGACTGTGACTACAGCCGCTATATAGGCAATAATCCTACTCTCTGTGGTAATAGTCATGTATGTACTACTTTGTCAAGAAAGTACCGGGAAAAGATCAATAATACACAAAATGTTAGTTATTTATCCAAATTTATTTTATCACCTTCAAAGTATGCTCCTTCAGAAACAATACAATTACATTAATGTTTTATATTTTAGCGTTTTATTAACGCTTAAATATACTTAAGTAAAATTTTAAACACTGAAAAAAGACGACAACCTCAGGCGGGAATCGAACCACGCACCTTCCGCATTCCGGGCGGCTGCCTTAACCACTTGGCTACCGAGGTCTGGCTTTCAACCGTCGAAATTTGTAAGTGCTTGATGCTTATGTTTTTAGGCAACATTGCTTCATCAAATCTTAGAAGTTTTCACCTCTAAGATCCGAAAGAAATATTTTTACAAATATATGAACATTCGGTTAAGATGAAGCTGCGTTTATAGATTAATGTTTTATATTTTAGCGTTTTATTAACGCTTAAATATACTTAAGTAAAATTTTAAACACTGAAAAAAGACGACAACCTCAGGCGGGAATCGAACCACGCACCTTCCGCATTCCGGGCGGCTGCCTTAACCACTTGGCTACCGAGGTCTGGCTTTCAACCGTTGAAATTTGTCAGTGCTTGATGCTTATGTTATTAGGCAACATTGCTTCATCAAATCTTAGAAGTTTTCACCTCTAAGATCCGAAAGAAATATTTTTACAAATATTTGAACATTCGGTTAAGATGAAGCTGCGTTTATAGATTAATGTTTTATATTTTAGCGTTTTATTAACGCTTAAATATACTTAAGTAAAATTTTAAACACTGAAAAAAGACGACAACCTCAGGCGGGAATTGAACCACGCACCTTCCGCATTCCGGGCGGCTGCCTTAACCACTTGGCTACCGAGGTCTGGCTTTCAACCGTCGACATTTGTCAGTGCTTGATGCTTATGTTTTTAGGCAACATTGCTTCATCAAATCTTAGAAGTTTTCACCTCTAAGATCCGAAAGAAATATTTTTACAAATATTTGAACATTCGGTTAAGATGACATAAGCATCAAGCACTGACAAATTTCGACGGTTGAAAGCCAGACCTCGGTAGCCAAGTGGTTAAGGCTGCCGCCCGGAATGCGGAAGGTGCGTGGTTCGATTCCCGCCTGAGGTTGTCGTCTTTTTTCAGTGTTTAAAATTTTACTTAAGTATATTTAAGCGTTAATAAAACGCTAAAATATAAAACATTAATGTAATTGTATTGTTTCTGAAGGAGCATACTTTGAAGGTGATAAAATAAATTTGGATAAATAACTAACATTTTGTGTATTATTGATCTTTTCCCGGTACTTTCTTGACAAAGTAGTACATACATGACTATTACCACAGAGAGTAGGATTATTGCCTATATAGCGGCTGTAGTCACAGTCCACGTTTCACCATATAACTATAACCACATAACTAGTTACTGACTGCACATGGGATCATGGTGATAGGTGGTAAGCTCTTTGCCGCTTTAAGCTGTTAAATGTATGTACAGTCTTTAGTCCGTTAGTCGCCTTTGACGTAACCCACAGGATGGGTTGGTATACCTATAGGAGATTGTTGATTTTCCTTTATCTTGTAAGAAAAGGGTGCTTATTTACATTATTTGTTTTTCTGTATGAACGTGGAACGCCTAGACAAACCACTCAGGTTTTCAGGCGCTAAGTAGTTTAATATATATTGTTTTCTTTATTTCAATATATAAATAAATAGTATCTGTACTTTTATGAAAGAGACGCCCTCCACAGCTCACAGCTGCGGTGCGGTGCCCACTTGTGTGTCATGCCAGGTACCGCCACAATACAGCGAGTCATCGGCACGAAACAAGATGGGCAGGACAAAGGCGTCTTAGGCCAACATTAGAATTGCATATAAGATCGACAGTCATCGCCTCACATTGACGGGTGAAAGCATGCTAATGTAGGAGAGAAAGCACCACGACAGCAGGCACTTCATTTAGGATTAGTATTTATAGGGCATTGTGTCAATGTCAGACTGCTGTCTACCTAAATCTTGATTCTAAATGTGCTGCCCGGCCAAAGCAATGTGAACTACTTGCAGTCCTCACGCATCGCATAGCAGCCATATCAAACACAATGTAGAGGCAACGTGTAAATAAAATGAATAGCTTTATAGGGATTACAAAAACTTCACCATATACTTACTTACCTACTTACTTTACCATTTATTACAGAATTTAACAAAGAAATTACCTATAAATAAAGGTAGCTAGTTCATTTAAAAAGATTATTCTATGACATTCATATTTTATATTTTATTATTGAAAATGGTTATCAGATGCAAATTGCTTGAGTCGTATTTTTAACCATAGCTCGAGGATTTTGGGAGGATCGAAATGAAAGTAATACCAAGAGTTGAGGAATCAATTGAGACACGTGCAAGCGTTTTATTTTGAAAATCGGCTAGTAACTTTTTGATTTTTTTTTTAAATGTCAAAAAAACGGGTTATTTGGGGATGTTTGTTTACTAATTTTTTTTATACAAAACCCGGCAAATGACCCCACTCCACCTGATGTTAAGTGGAAGTGAAGTCCAGGCGCGAGGAAAACTGGTGCAGCGTAAGAGACGTAGCATCAGTGACCCGCACTCTGCCGGCCCACAAAGTGCCTCTTCACGCCTCGTTTGAAGGACCCTATGTCATAGGTAGGAGAGAATACGTGTGCTGGTAGACTATTCCATCTTTTGGAAGTGCGACAAAGAAACGAGTCACTAAATTTCTTTGTGCGTGATGGAATATTAGAGACTGTAAATTGGTGACTCCGGAGAGCAGCACGCGTACTCCTATGGAGGAAGGGAGAAGGAAGGCCGAGGTCAACGAGTTCTTCAGAGTACTCGCCATGGTATAAACGGTAAAAGACGCTGAGTGACGCAATATCTCTTCGCAATTGCAAAGGCCAAGCCTCGAGAGTATAGAGTAAGAAAAAATTACAGACTTAATAAAAAAAAGTAAAAAGTAATCCTAGGGTATTAGATTAGCTACAAAATGGCGAAAATATTTTGAAAATCGGTTAATAATTGTGACCTGTAGCCTGAAGGTGGCCCTTTAGATTTGGAATTGTAGAAAACGGGTATTTCAGTATATAAAAGTGATATGTAGTATGATTATTGACCGATCGTCATGGTATAATGGTGTTAAAATATGGCGAGATAGGCGAGAAGTGCATTCGAGTTGGGATTTCGAAAATCTAATCGGCCTTGGCACCCGATGAATGAATTTCACTTAGGTTGTAAAAAAAAATGTTATTCTCTGCGTTCTGCAGTGTTATTATACATTCAGAATCGTAGGTATGTTATAATTTGACTTAATTTGTAAGTATTGTGGTTGTGTAATTAAACCTTTTACCTGATACAGCATTAAATATTTTTAATTGGTTTCAATCCTATTACAATTGAATAAGGTTCAAATTATGGTGGCATGTATATTGCCACTACCAGCCAAAGGGTAAGGGAAGTATATCTCAATAACATTTTCTTATTATTTAACTTGTATGTAATGTGATATTCAAAATAAAATATTTTTTTTCGTACTTTTTTGTGTTCATTTTCAATGCTTTGATTCTTGTGGGGACTGCGAAATCTGTGATTTTTTTTACATGGGAGGTGTCTGTTCGCGCGCGTTGTCTCCGGGAGCGCATCATCGCATCTCGCGCGCCGCCATGCACTCGCGTGGCCATGCGCAAGCGCAACTGACGGAAGCCCCTAATGACTGACAACCACACGCGGCACGCGCCGGGCAGAGCAATTATTTGCATCACATTATACTTGATTGATGTTATTTTCAATACTTATAAACAGGAGAACATTCTCATTTCACCAATAAGTCCGGCCATTTTGTTGTTGCTAATAAGCATTAAGTGTCTCTACCACTTCGATTTCACTACGCGTTAATTCAATCTTTCTAGATTAAACTGAGGTTACCAGTTCGACGTGTAAGTCTTTTTAGGGTTCCGTACCCAAAGGGTAAAAACGGGACCCTATTACTAAGACTTCGCTGTCTGTCCGTCTGTCTGTCATCGTCACCATCAGCTGTATCTCAAGAACCGCGATAGCTAGACACTTGAAATATTCACAAAATACTCAGTTGTATTTTTACTTTAACAAGTAATAAATAATAAAATAAAAATAAAATAAATATTAAAGGGGAGCTCTTGAATAGGCACAAAAGTGATGTTAAAATCAGCACCAGGTAAACGCTTGAAATATTCACAAAATATTCAGTTTCATTTAACAATTAAATATTTTACATATCTACTGTTGTTTACCTAGTCAATGGTACGGAACCCTTCGTGCGCGAGTCCGACTCGCACTTGACCGGTTTTTTACTTTATGTACTAAGCAAAGTCATTTGTGGCAGATTTATAATCAAACTGAGCTTAAACAAAGTAGACGCATGCACTAATGTTACAGTGACATTTGTCCATACCTTCGAATCTCACGACAATTTTCGCATTTTCCTATTAAAATAACTAACTTCGAGAAAGTGGTATTTATAGGCGCCCTTGCCCTGTTTCGCGCATTCGATAAGAATCCAATACTGACACACTTGCGTAGTGCTTGCCCCAGGGACACTGCCGCGGATTATTCAGTCATGACAGATTGTTGAATTACAAGGTTTGCGCCGCTCATTAACCCTGTTCCGCGGTTAGGCCAAAGGCGGGGCCCAATCCGGGTTGGTGAGTTTGTGGCACAACAAATAAGTACCTTTCTAAAAACTCCACTAATCTCCCCTCAGATGATCTGAGAATCTCCCCGCGGGGCGGCAGTGCGGTGGTGTGCGCACCGGATCCCGCCATAAAGTCTGGCGCGGAGACACTTTTACCGCGGTATCTTTTACGGCGGATGGCCGAATGAATTCATATTATTTTTGAATTTCACGCGTTGCATTGAAGCGCTTTGAATTAGCTCATAACACCTTTGACAACGTTACTAAAAGTATATTACAGGTTATTGTTAAGTAGTAACGTTGGATATGTTATTCATGAATGTAATTATGTTTTATACTCGTATATCCTAAATGGGTCTCGTGTAAGGAACTAAATATTACCATTAAAAGCCCTGTAATCTGTTACTACTACCAACATGGAAACACATTTATGATGTTGTTACAAACTTTACACAACGCATATTAATTATTATGGTAGAGAACTGCTTTTGCTGCAATCATTGCCAAGTCTCTGACTAACCCATAGGGTAATATTCGTGATGATATGTATTATGTATATTAATTATTTCTATGTTTGTGTGTAAACTGATACGAACATGCTGGATATGTTATTGCCGACATCAGTAACGCGATACTTTGTGGGTGCCAACCAAGTAGGACGATGCAGAGTGCGATCGCGTTAGATCATAGATCATAGCCAACTCGGCATTGCACCTCACCGTGTCGCGTCGCGTGTGGCGTCGCAGTCGCAGTCCTATGCACACGCGGCGTTGTGCGACGGCCATCGGAGAGCGAGCCGCTTGACCCACGTCACGACCATGTAATCTGCACCGGGCGATAATGTAATCCGGTGCAACAGCGCGCTCGATTCATTCACACGGCTTAGGCACAGTTTAAGAAGAAGACCTCTGTAATAATATGTATAAAGCCTTTCAGATATTTTTGACTTTTTTATAAAAACCCTCCCAAATATATTTTTATTAAAATCAATCTTAAATAAATTGTTATGTCATGTATCCTTGACAAAATTACGAAATTTTACATAAACGTTATGTAAAAATTCGTGTTGAACGATAGAAGTTAAGGCGTGAAAGCGTAACAAATAAACTCACTTTCGCATTTATGATATTAGTTAGGATATACTTCAAATAGAGTGGTAATAGGTGTTAAAATAATTTCAGAAAGGTCGAACACAAAATGTTACTAGTATAAATTGAGGTCTTTAGATAAAATAGGCCATTCTTAAGATAAAGGCTTTCAGAAGTCAAAATGACAATCAGCTAGCAGAGAACCTAGGCTCCACTACCGGGAGACCGGCGGCGGTGTCAAGTAGGAGTCTATTAGGCCGACGCGGCGGCGGCGGCGGCGGCGGCAGGTGAGCGGCGACGCGACTGTGCTAAAACAATTACCACGCGCGCCCGGTGCCGGCTAGGGCTGCCAGCCGCGGGCGGTTGCTTGGATCTCTAAGTTTCCTTCTTGGCTTTGATTCATGGTAGCACCAGAGTACTGAGTGACGGTCTGGATGGACTCCTAGTTACTTACACAAATAAAAATTATTAATATAAAAAGGTTTTGTTTGTTTGATGAGAACCTCGATGATGCAGCGGTTAAGGCGTTCGGTTTGCGACCTCCACAATGCCGCATGCGGGGGCACTAAATGGGTGTTAAAACTAAAAAACATCTCGAGCTTCTCGGAGCGCTAAAAAGAACATGCGGTTACAAAGTCAAAGTTATTTATTGGCAATTAAGTGTACAAAAATGTCTTATAGTACCTATATTAGTATTTAGTGCTAACAACTTAATTATCATTACCACAATCTACGTGATTAAAGGTACGGCAAACTAACGTTTAATTTAAGTTTTATTAGCATAAAACTCATCGAGTGTACATAATAACAGTTGTATCGATTCAGGTTGAAAAGAAGAATAATAAAAAAGCAATATTACTGGATCCTGCTCATACCATAAAGTTATGCACACATATTTAGACGGGATTTAACGCAAAACTACTTAGGGTGGATTCGACCAAACTAGAATAAGACTTACTCCGAGATTAGTCTATACAAATTCGGCGTTTAATCTAGGTATAAGACCTTATTCCAGTTTGGTCAAATCCACCCTTAGTAAAGTTATTCTACGCATGGTACCTTTTATACCCGAGGCCGCGCCGCAACGTTTCGACCGAGTTGCATGCCTTTTTTACTAACCACTCTCCTGTCCATGGTAACTTCTGTAACTCAGTGACATATAACCGCTCCTGTCCTTGGTAACTTCTGTAACTCAGCCTAAATTAATTTTGCAAACTCGCATTACGACCACGGTGAGTGTAATTACTTAAAACACGTATTACGTAGGCCCATTAAAATATTTGAGATGATTCTGTGATTACTAATTCAGTATAAAAGTAAAAGAAATCTATTTAATGACAAACATAATTTCACAGAAAAAAATAATGAAATTGGCGAGAATTGACAGTTCGCCAAAACGGAATTTTGCAACGTAAGCGTTTTTAAAAATGTTGAAATACTCTTCTACACACCGTATTTCCTAAATAAGTGCACATCAAAACAATCGCATACTAATTATTGTTAAGGATTATTATGGTTTGTTTACATTTGTAGACAGTGACATTCCAATATTTTTTTTTTCTGACCAAGCGCCATAAACACGGCAACGTTCTTTGTTAAGGTTGTTGCTCACTACACCTAGTTCGTAGTTCCGCAAGAAAATTTGAGGTGGCTCTATGGATATCAATTGATCCGTAGAGCAATTGAAACTATGGCATAGTGTACGAGTACCTTTAGTAAAAAAATGAAATTGTTGACAATTTTGACGGTTCGCCATTTTTTTTGCATAGGATTTTTTTGTGCTAATAATGTGTTAATTACTCTTCGTAATCATCGTTCTTCCTAATAATGTGCACATCAAAACAATCGTTATGGTTTTAACTATCGAAAATGATATGATTCTTTATAGTTTGAAACAGTGACTTCCAAGTAATAACGACTTCTAAATGTCGAAATAAAAAAATTATTTTTGTTTTTCGTCTTGGAATCTTCATTTTTGTCATTTTTGTTGTAGATTTTCGTAATTAACTTTTAACTTATTAAAATACTGAGTTTTCTAAGCATTTGGTACGTAGTTTAGGTTTTGATATAGCTTTAGCAATGGGTTAGTTCTAAGCTTTTTTGTCAGCTCGGGTAGTCTCGGGTCAGCGTCGGCCAACTTTCGGACAGCTGTCAGATTGAGTGGACGGTAGGAGCCATATTGTATATACGGTCGTGCACTGGTAAGTGGCTAAGTAGTTTTGCGTTAAATCCCGTCTAAATATGTGGAACGCAATAATTTTGTAGTGTATCAGTAACTAACTAATATCAGGAATGAGGAACTAACAGCTCAAAAAGTTATAATCAATAATTGTTAAATTATCGATTTTACATCGGACTGTCAGGTGGTGACTATAGGTGACGGCTGTCATAGAGCATGCAGGTCGGACGCGAGTACCTACTGGCCATTAGCTGTCATGACAACGCAGAATTATTAATAATGATAGCTCTAAATGTCAAAATTATGTCAATTAACGTGGACTTGATATAAAGCTCTGTCTTTTACTTTTTGTCCATAAAAGTTGCCATTGAAAACACGTTAATCCATGCTTAAGGAATGATTTGTTAGTCTAAATCAAACTTACTACTTGCCTAATCTGAATTTAACTAGTCCAAGTGTAAGTTCGGTTGAGACAGGAGTGGGCCATTTTTATTCATAAGACAGGTTGATGTTTAAAAAATAATATTGAAAATTAAATTTGCAACTTAAATAAGAAGGAGTGCAGCCGTAGCCCTAAAATATTGTGAACTAGCGGCCGCTCGTGGTTTCACCCGCGTGATTCCCATTCCCGTGGGAATATCGGGATAAAAAGTATCTTACGTGTTAATCCAGGTTATAAACTATCTGTATGCCGAATTTCATTCAAGTCCATTCAGTAGTTTTTACGTGAAAGTGTAACAAACATCCATCCATACTTACAAACTTTCGCGTTTAAAAATTAGTAGGATATACATTGAAACTACCACAGCTCTAACACGTAGGTGCAACAGCTTTGACTGATTCTGAACTATTATTGATTTAGGTATTTGACATGCTGGACTCAAACGAGCTCAGGAATAAAGAAACTGTAAAACAATTTAATATTGAAATAACTGGGAATATTTAAACGTTTGGGCACTCGAAAACCTTTTACAACAAAATAGATTTAACACTAAGTAATCTAAATTTAAAATAATAAAGAAGTTGAAACCAAAAGTCAGTCTTAAATATTGAAATATGCTGATAAAAATATGTTAGTATTTTGAAACCAATTAAAAACATATACCACGACAACAACAACCTAAAAACTTAATATTTTTTATCTATTTTACTTTAAATCTCTTCACGAGAATCGTTGTTCACCGTTAGTTTGGTTACGAAAACTCTAGGTAAAAAGGTGTTTTGCTAGAAATTCCTATAATAGTTAAAATTGCATTATATGTGAAGCCTTTATATTGTTATATTTGAATTTTCCTAAATGCACCAGCGAATTCGATTTGTTCTTAAAACGATTGAGAGGTTTTGTGTTTTTAAAAAGAGTTGTATATTTACTGTAGATTGTCCAAATGGTTATAAAAAAGTTCAAAAGTTAATGAAAATTTTCTATATGTAAAAAAATTGCGAAAAGTTGATAGGTTCTAACTTGAGCCAACACTCACCAAATAGCGCTTGCATTTACAACAGAAAGAAAGAGACTTTTTAAAAGACATCAACGCGCGCATTTTTCCTAATTTGTAATTGTAATTGTAATACATTTTACACCATTTTAAAATGTATTCTTTTACATCATAGAATTGTACTAACCAATATAATGATATTATTATATTTTTGTAAGCTGGACGTATTGCTATACTTTCCACGACATTTTATGGTGCAATACCACATATTTATATTTTTAAAAGATTTCTTAATTTTTGCGTGCCGCGGTGCTGTCAACCAAAATCCAGGTATGGGGCGTGTTACATACATTTTGTAAAGGTAATACATATATAGTAGAATTGACGTTACCCTCGTATGCGGCGTCTAGGGCTATGTGGTCTGTGTACCTATGAACCTGCATTGAGCCAACATGGTGGGGTATTATGGCCCGTGTTCCCCATGCACGGCTATCCATGTGAAATCGCCTGTGCCCAGCAGTGGGAAGTTGATGCTGATGATAATGAAAATTTGTAAGTTTAGGCGTAGGAGATAAGTAACATTATTTTAAGAAGTTAGTCCTATTACTTGATTTACTTGCATGTTTACGGTCTGACAGGGTCGTTAGTTATTCAAACACGTTGACAACTCCGCCACCAACGCATTGCCTCGACTTTACCTGGGTTTGATTCCCACCCGACGTAGTCATTTATTCAACGTTTCACTATCTTTAAGTATATTTGAGCGTTGTTAACGGGAAACACTATCAAATATTACGAACCTGCATCACAATACGGAATTCAATATGTAATTTGATTTAGATCGCGAGTGTTAGGCGGTGGCAGCCCTGCCGTGTGTCGGCGGCGTGTCGCGCCGAGTTAACCGTGTTATGGGCTGTCACCCGCGCCGTCCCGCACCCGTCACGCGCCCGGCGGCGGACGGCCAATTATACCGGCCGAAGGCTGAATCACTGCGAGATGCCGAGATCAACGGTGCACGAACCACTACAATACAATACAATGTATACTTCGTCACATCAATTGACAAGAAAATGCGGAACATGATCTTTGTTCCGAAACATGGCGCTACTTACTTGCAGGTTGACGTCTTTAATTTACCAGTCATGTCAAAATTATACTGAACTACTGAATTCCAGGGGTGCCAGTATTTGTAGGTTTTTCCCTCTAATTTGTGTAATTTTGTTTTTGGCTAGTTTGGCATTGTCGGCACATTACAGTGCAGTGGCTTTTGCGGTTCTCATTGCCTAGACTCTAACTAACCCTTTGGGGATAATGGTCGTGAGTGTGTTAATATTATGTTTTTAAGTAAGTAACTAGCACCTGTTGCTGGCAAAGTCGCCGGCCGGGAAGAGGGGCGGTCGCTGCGCGCTGAGGCAAAGGCAGCGCCCGGGCTCCAGTGGCACGCGCACGGGTAATTCCACGCGTCATTACGCTCGGCGCTTCATTACGGCATCACGGACATCGTAAGTGCGGGAACGAAACGCGTCACGTGCTACTCTCTGAATTGGTACACAGCGTAGGACAATTAGTTATTCTGTGACACAACGCCAGCGGGAAAATATAACTGGAAAACTGCAATTCATCTATGCTACGGTACGTTATTGAAGGGTTTAATTTGTCACTACGAAACCTCTGCATTAGCAAAAATAGAAAAAGAGGTAGCTAAGCAGAGAAATGCGAAAACTATGAAAATACCTGATAAATTATAATAAAAGGTACATTTGATTCGTTAAGTAAATCTTGATCGACGATTATTAAAGAATGAATAAATATTAAAAAAATAATAAATATAATAAATAATAAAGAAATAAGTTGTGACGAGTTGTCAGAGAATAAGTGCGCACGGAATGTTGTTTCTATCGGTTTAAGTTACCGTGGCCTAAGTGCGTTCCATGTAGTCTAACGCTAAGCACTTCGCACCTACTGCCGGTCTCGCAAAGCACCTGATTGAGGGCACTCAACATGCAAGCCACATTGCTCATCAGTAGGATACTGTATCTGTGTGTGTGTGTGTGTGTATGTGTATGTGTATATAGCACTGTGAACAAAGGTTAAGGGATTCATGTTTTAATATATAGCTAATTAGTCACTCCGTTCATAATACATGATCTGTACCAAAGCTTGACCAAGAAAATTATGAAATTAGAATATTTTGCTTCTAATTTCTAGTAATCCTAATTCTACATAAAACTTTAAGCTTGCGTATAAGCCTAAACAGGTTGTGATCATAACTTGTCTGAGCGCTTTGATTTAGGTGGTTTTTAAGATTTAGTGCATACGAGTTTATCTGAATCTACGTTAAAAAAACTACGTACCATATACACAAAATAGCTTGACTTGGGATAAGACTACACCAAGCGAAATACGTAAAATTGTGGGTAAAATATTAGACAAGAAATATTAAAAAGAAAATATTGATATTTTGGCGAAACCGTTATCAGCATTTTTTTATGCAAGCTATGATTGACGAGTGTTTCCGGATCAACTGAAGATAGCAAAGGTGATTCCAGTTTATAAAAAGGGTGTTAACGAATCCACATAATTATAGACCAATATCACTATTGCCAACGTTATCAAAATTATTAGAAAAAAATATTAAAAACAGTTTTGTTGAGCATCTTGTTAACAATGACATTATCAATAAACGACATTTTTTACCAAAAGCATATAGGTACAGGGGACGCAATAGAAACGCTTTTACACAATGTGGCAGTAAATCTTAAAATAAAAAGAAAGTAGTTGGAACATTTTTAGATCTTAGTTCTGCGTTCGACCAAGTTAATCATAAAATTCTTTTAAAAAAACTTGATTACTATGGCATTAGAGGAAAATGTTTAGAGTTCATAAAGTGTTATTTGGATAACAGGCTACAATTTGTTGAGTTGAGAAGTATAAATGAGGGAACGGTCTATTATTGTAAATCAAAATTAGTAAAAATAAAGAAAGGTGTGCCGCAGGGCTCCATTTTGTAACCGATTTTATTTAATGTGTTAATTAATGACTTCGTAAATTACATTTTTAATACTGTTAATGATATTAAAGTTACACTTTTTGAGGATGACACTAATGCTGTTATCTCAGCTAATACTAGCGATGAATTAAATTGTAAAACCATGTAGGCTCTTTCAGCTTTTTGTTCTTGGTTTAGTGTTTTTGATCTTGTTCTAAATTATGATAAAACCAATATTATGTTGTTTAGAACTACGGCAAGAAATAAAGCGAATTTAGATATCACCTTAAACGGCAAGAGGATTACACTGGTTGTGTCAGTGAAATTTTTAGGAATATAATTTATGACGCTTATCTTAATTGGAAATATGAACTGGAAAAAACTGAGAAAAAGATTAGTTCTGCTTGTTATTGTTTGAGAAGTTCACGCGACGACATCACAATAGACCAACTTAAAACAGTATATTATGCGCTAGTTGAGTCCCATCTGCGGTATAGTATTAGGTTCTGGAGAAATTCTTTTAAATAACGGGTGATTTTTTACGACCTTTTTTTTCAAGTTGGCAGCACTGATATGTAATGGCGCCCAAGCGTAATCTGTCAAAGTCAAAATTGTTCATTAAACTATGCCATTTCGTCATGGAAAGACTTACAAACGAACAACGATTGCAAATCGTAGAAATTTATTACCAAAATTCGTGCTCTGTAAAAAATGTGTTTCGCTTGTTACGGCCATTTTATGGTCGACATATTCGACCTAGTGAAACCACAATTAGAGGTGTTATTACCAAATTTTGTACCAAATTCACTTTATTGGACATTAAACCATCGACTCGCATGCGTACAGTGCGTACCGAAGAGAATATTGCATCCGTAGCAATCAGTGTCAATGAAGATCGTGAATATCCAGAATTTTTAGTTTTTCTTTAAAGACGACCTTGGACGAAACGTTACCGTCAACGGGGAACGATATCGATCCATGATCCGTAACTTTTTATTGCCCAAATTGGAAGATCTGAACTTGGTTGACATGTGGTTTCAACAAGATGGCGCCACATGCCACACATCACGTGAAACAATAGACATTTTAAGGAATGAATTTGGTAAGCAATTTATCTCTTGTTTTGGTCCTGTAAATTGGCCATCAAGATCATGCGACTTGACGCCTCTGGACTATTTTTTGTGGGGCAACGTGAAATCGTTGGTGTATAAGGACAAGTCCAACACTATTGAGGCCTTAAAAGACAACATAACCCGTATTAGTGGAACTCAGGTCGAAATACTGGAAAAAGTAATGCAAAATTGGACCTTTCGTATGGACTATTTGAAACGTAGCCGTGGTCAACATTTGCATGAAGTAATTTTTAAAAAGTAAATGGCAAGAACCAGTTTATCGATTTCAATAAAGATTTTGTATATATAACGCATTTTTAGCTGTTTTATTTCAACTTTAAAAAAAAGGCTCTTAAAAAATCACCCATTATAAAATAAATAGAGATTTTGTATTACAAAAAAAATCTATCAGCACTGTACGTATTCCGCAATGGAAATCAAGCAAAAAATTCTTTAGAAAATTGAAAATTTTAACTATTCCCAGTCTTTTCATTTTAGTGATTTTATCGAATCTAATGAAAAAACATGAAAATTTTGAACCACCTGCAAATCGAGACAACCGATTGCAAACCGGAGAAAAAATCTACCACAGCGGATTGAACCAAAGCCTGATATTGTAAAACACAGTGTTAGGTATCAAGCTGTCAAAATGTTAAACTGCCTGCCAACCACGTTGAAGTCTATTGTTGACTCCAATATCTTCCAAAAACAGTTACGGGGGTTCTTGCTGGGGAAGTGCAGCATTCAAGCTGTAGTAGCTTGAATGTATTTGTAGATCAAGTCAATGTTATCTAATTTAATTTGATATTAAACTTTTTATTAATTTTGTTTTTTGTATGTATACTTGATTTCATTATTTATTTTCATATTGTTAATACTGTTATTTTTGACAAGTATAATTTTAATTCTTAATTTTATTTAATTTGCATGTTATAGTTTTGTTTATTTTTAATTCATATACTTACTTTTTTATTTTCCGACACAATGAATTGTATTGTTATGGAATAAATAAACTATTGAACTATTAAAGGTCGCGGGGGTGAACTTTGTATGTAACGTTTCATTGCGTAGTCCGATTTGCTTTGAACTACTAAAACAGGAATGTTGTTCATACAAAGACTCAATGAATGTCTTTATATTAACTTTTTACTAACTAACCCTAAAAATGTATCGAAATCTTATTGCTTTGCTATAATATAGTACAAAGATCTTCGATCACATATAAAAACAAAGATCTACAAACTAAGGCTGAGATCTTTAGATCGTATTTACACTTTACTCAGACTTATCTAGCGAGCTAAGACAAAATTGGAATTTATAATCAACGGTTCGACGCTGGCTCAGCACAGGCTTAGCATAGGTTAAGTCACCGAAATCGGTGACTTACGAAAAACTCAGGATATTAACTGAACGTGAATAATAGCACACTACGTCAACAGCTCTAGGGCGTTTCCGTGCCTTTTTAAATTTTACGGGTTATCTTTCTGTCAAAACAAGATATCTTTCTGTCAAAACAGTATCTCTTCAATTAATTGATTTTAATTTAAGGATAGTTATTGTATTTCATAGCAAATTGATTTAATTATACGAGACAATTGACTAAACATTCGTTATGGATCGTACGGATCGTAAAAAACAACGCCCAAAAGCCAATTTATTTGACTTGACAGACTGCAGTTGTCATGTCACTGTCAGAGAGGCCAGTGCGTTCCGTTCCAAAAAATATGTTAGCCAACACCGACAAAAAGTTTTTGACTTATTTTAATTAATTTTAGAAAATATTGTAATTTATAACTGTTAATGATTCAAATTAATGATTAAATTTAGTACAAGTTAAAAGTACTTTTTAAATCATTTTATTTTCTTTTAAGTTTAAAGAACAATTAAGAAGGTTATGCTTGAAATGGAACACTAAGCTCAGCCTAGTCTCAACTTTTGTATGACTATCAATTCGAAATCAAAGCTCGTACTTAGTATGCACTGAGCCAAGTTCGCCATAAGTAAAGTCAAAGTTTCTCGTAAGCACGCTCTATAAATCTCACCCTAGGTAATATAGGACTAATATGGGCCTAACATTTTATGGAAAGGATGACATAGTTTTATTGTTATAATGTTGGGGGTTAAAGTTACTCCGTCCGTAGGTTTACCTTTGAGGCCCTACACGTGACCCCTGGGTGGTGCTAAATGAGTGACACTGACTGAGTGGTAGAGCCACGCTGCGTTGCAGCACACATTGGGCCTGCTCGCCCGGCGTAATACTACCCACTCTCGAATATCCTGCGTGAAATAATGGCACTTGGTGCTGTTGTGTTTCGTCCGGCCAGTGAGGGTTCCGGTCGCCCATTTACCCCCTCCCTCTCACAATTGCTATTCCTTTCTTAACCCTATTTCATCCTTAAAGGACGGCAACGTGTCTGCGATTCCTCTGGTGATGGACACCCGTCCATGGGCGGCGGCGATTACTCTCCATCAGGTGACCCGTCTGCTCGTTTGCCTTCTTCTTTTATAAAAAAAATGTGATATTAATTAAATTACACATTAAAACAACTAAGCGGCAAAACTATTTAGGATCTAGCTCCTATCAGTTTTTACTAAAGATACCTATTTAAATTTTAAATTAAATAACCGGATCAAAAATACTAAAAGTCAACATGAGTGCACTCAAAATAAAACTTATTGTTGGAAGTAGATAACAACACCGCAAGAATTGTCTGCCATAAAGTGAGAAAGCTATCGTCCACTGTGTTGGCCGCGCGACAGCGAGGCGAGCGAAGGATGAGGATGAGTGCGGAGCGCTTGTCCCGCTGCTAATAGCGGCCGAGGCCGCCGTAAGCGCTTACGGCCCATCATTCATAAATAAGACTTCACGTGCGCTCGGCCGCCGCCATTCTTTATGCTAATTAATAACTGCCAGCAATTGATTGTTAACGGTACGGAAAGCTTGTTTCAAGGGTAGAGAGCTTATTGCTCTGTTATTTATGCCTTGTGCAAAGTTATTAACGCGGATTCCCGTGCCGATAATGTGATTGCACTTTTTGCTATTTTTACCGAAGCTAAAACATATTTTTTTCCTTATCCGTTATCTGTCTGTTCGTAGATTTTGAGCATAAGTCTTATGTATTTTCGTTTCATTAGCCAGTGACTAGGGGAGTATCGGGAAAGGTTTTCTGTAATTAAATTCCGGGACAAGATCGGCAGCCAGTGGAAATTAAGAAGTACCGATTCCAAAGCGCCCCATTTCTTTCGCTTTGAGCTCCGTGCCAATGCATTTATCGTTTTCTGAAAATCCTGTTTTACTTTTTTCTTTTGCAGAATTAAGAGCCGATGCCATTTTCTTACTTATTCTAATGTAAAATAATCATGGATTTTGTCTTACTTGGTCTCTTACGTCTTGATGATTTTGTGAATGCTCTAGAAAGAATTATTATCATTTAAGAACCTAAGTCGTTTTATCAAATATCTCTTGGCAAATCCTAAGTACATCAATACGGTAAAGAGATAACGCATGAAAATTATAAGAACGGGGTAATTTAATAGAAACGTTGCCGTGCGTAAATCTATTTATAATGGACCTTTTAAGAATTCGTTACTTATAATTTCGTTTTATTTTGTTAGCATTTTGTTTTCTGTACAAACGGTCATAATATCGTTATGAGCTATCATTAAACTTCCATCCGAACGCAATTACAGCGCAAAGTGAGAAATAGGCGGCCACAACTCCGCCATCTAATGCTCTTTAAAACGAAGAATGTTAATTTCATACAATTTGTAAGTAAGTATAATGTAAGTGAGGCGAAGAAGTGACTAGTGGTCACCTGCCGGCTTGGACATGCTTCCCTTAACATGTAATGTTAAACTAATTTAGTTTTGGTGCGATCATTATACTTGCTGGCATTCAGGTTTAACTTGTTAAAACAAGGCTTGTTTTCTGTTGTTTAAAGTTGTTGACAACAAGGCCAAGCGCATTTGGCATATTATTCTTCTACAGACTTTCTTCTTGACGAAATTTATTATTAAGATGCGCGTTCGTCCATTTATTTGTAGTAGTTAGCGCCATGTGTGCCCAGACTTTTGACTGACAAGTTATTGGTTTAAAGGCGGCACGTCCTTGTAATAACAAAGAAGCTCCTTCCAAAGCTGAACAGATTAAAAAGAAAAGAAATGGACAGAAAATATGCGACCAAAAAGAATAGAGAATTTGCGCCACATAATTCAGTTGGCGAGCCCTCGGGCCGCGCTCACTCCATCGAAGTGCGATGTTTCACTAAAGTGTCATCACGCGCGATCATTTGCAATCGAGCGGCGAACAAAGGAATTCAAATTTTAACGACCGCAAATAAGAATCAGATTATCTCGCACAAAACGTTACAGAACTAATGCCTCGGCGCTCTTTTCCTAAACGAAGCTAATGCTATTACTCGGGCGAGCGCACTCTCGCTGCCGGGAATCGCATTGAACTACCCTATGCTGATAAACTTAAAACCAACTTTGCGGTAGTGGCCTGCACAAATGAGAGTCGGCGAGTGTACCAGTATTGCGACTGCGTTAACTGTTGCAAATAAAGGCGGGAAATATCTCCAGACAGTCTGCGTAATATACTTTTCCTGCATCTCGGAGGTAAAGTTGGCAAAGATGTGTGTCGTTGTGTTTCAGCGGCGAACAGTTGAGGAAAATGTGCTTTGCTTAGATGGAAATACGGTTTTGTTATTTTTAATATATTGTATGTAACGGGAAGAAAATGAAAAAACAAATTCGTGGTTGACTCTACACGATTTGTAAGTAGGTATACCGCATCATTTATTTTGGCTTTTGGGAACATTTTTCCGTAATTGTCTCGTAGTTGAGATTGACGTATATTTTTATTAAATTTTATGGATTTTCGGACTGTTCAATTTAAATATTGTAATTTACTGTATGGTTATTTTCCTTTGTTTAACTCATGTCGTGCCTCCTCTACATAATATCTATCTTACTTGTGCATATTATGTTATGCTTTGTCGTACTTGATTAAGTCAAGTCAAGTCAAGTCAAGTCAAAATATATTTATTCAATAAACTCAATTAATAAGTACTTTGAATCGTCCAAATCTTTTTTAACCTACCACCCATTCAGAACATAATTTTTTAACTGTGGCAAAGAATGGGAGCAAGAAACCACAGCGCACAAAAGCAACGACATTTACAAACAAAAAAAAGAGTATGTCGTTACCAGGTCAATACAAAATATGAATTAAAAAAAATAAAAAAAATGATGCAATACAAAATTACAATACAATGTAGTATCAATTAAATAAAGACAATTAGAAACAGCTGTTGGAGTACTTGGAGCATTTACAGATCCAAGCTGTTTTGTCTTCTGTGTAATCTGACACTTTATAATAAGCTTTTTTATAAAGCTTTTCTTTGATTTTGATTTTAAATTTATTAAGATCTAATGTCTGAATATCATTTGGTACTTTGTTGTAAAATCTTACACACAGACCCTTAAAAGAATTATTTATTTTATGGAGCCTAGTATAAGGTACTGCTAATTTGTTCTTACTTCTAGTGTTTACATTGTGAATATCACTGTTTTTTGAAAACATTCCGGTATTTTTATGAACATAAATCAAATTTTCATAAATGTATTGTGATGCAACTGTCATTATATTTATATTCTTAAATCTCTCTCTGAGAGAGTCGCCAGTCTTTAGGTTATAGATTGCTCGAATAGCCCTCTTCTGAAGCACAAAGATAGTTTGAATGTCGGCAGCATTTCGCCACAGTAAAATGCCGTACGACATTACATTATCTTTAATTTGTACACTAGTTGTTACTTGCTTAACATTAGGCAATACAAATCCTACACATTTGGTTTTTCCATTATTCACATCGTCATGATTTGGGTGTCGTCGTTTCACTTTGAATAAAAGTGAAGTATCATCAGCAAACAATACTATCTCATGACTGTCTTTTACAAAATAAGGTAAGTCATTAATATAAACCAAAAATAAGAATGGACCTAGTATTGAACCCTGCGGAACTCCCATTGTAACCACTGATCCCGGAGATCTTTTACCGTTAATGTCGACCTTCTGAATCCTGTTACTCATGTATGAGATTAGAAGGCTCAAAGAAGCATCCCTAATTCCATAGTGGTTAAGCTTCCTGACCAAAGTTTCATGTAAAACACAATCGAAAGCCTTGGATAAATCACAAAATACCCCTAGTGCATCCTGTGATTATCTATTAACAATTGTGAGTTGACCTAACTCCTCGGTAGATCGTATCGCTAGTATTTAATGCACAAGAGCTTACTACAAGGGGCACCCGCAGGCGCAGGTCTCCGAGGTTGCAATGAACCGCTCGTAAATCGTCACGCGTCGCGGCGAGCGATGTCACGCTTAATCCCGCGAATTAAACTTAATTCATTTGATTGTTTAGCCGAGACGCATTGTGGATCGATTTATTAAGGATTCCAAATCTACAATACAGCGTTTGAATGGTCTTCCATTCCTTTGGTAATCCATGAAGCCACAAATGTGACAGTTTGTGAAATGAAGTCGGTTTTGCATATTTTAGAGGCTTGTTGCTGTTCATCGTCAGCCTGTAAACATCCCGCTGCTGCAGCTGCACACGCCTTTCGCCGGACAACATCACCTGAAGAGATGGGCCATAACGCACCGTACTGGCCCATTGCGTGTTGGTTGATTTTACATGCCTTCCGAAGCACACACAATTGTTGCAATAGTTTTATGTAATTTTCAATCTACCATACAAAATTAGAAGCATATTGAAGCTAGCTGAGGGTGTTGATGAATTTTATCCAGAAACGGGCTTTTGAACCTAACCTTTATTATGTAAACCTACTCAGTACGAAAGGCACGACGGCACGAGTCATAAATGAGAAGTGTCAGTTTAAACAAAACATTAGAAGCCGTGAGTTGGGCCGGCTCCGGCGGGCAGCAGGCCGGCGCTTTGATGTCGCGCCTGCTCTGCCGCCGCCCACACCACACCACCACCGCCACACCACTGCATCAAAAGACCGGGTGAAAATTACACCATTATTATAAGTTGTGCCGTCGCACAAACTTGGCATTTCCAGCGGTTTAGTTTAGGTAATACTTAAAGCTCAACTGTAAATAAGTGAAGCCTTTTTCAGTAAAATACGGCAAAATAAAAAAGGCATATTAAGTACTTAACCGCTTAAAAGGATCGAGCGAAACCTATCAATAAGTGTGTGACTGCTGCTTATGAATTAAAGCTGACCACATTAAGTACTACGAATGCCAAAGGTGACATGACCTTTTCAGCAATTGGCCTTTTAGGCACATCTAACACAGACATTTTTATAGCCAGTTATATTAGGCTTACAATAATGCCGAAGTTGATCCTTTTTTTGTCCACTAAGTACAAGTAACCACTTGGCATGAAAGGTCAACCGCTGAGGAGCTGCGGCTATCTTTTCTCTAAATTGCCGGAACACAACAATGCTATGCACATGGTTGCTATTGCACCAGACTTTGGGTAAGATGGCGCTAGTTAGCTAGTTAGCGGCTGACCTAACAAACTCTACCACAACACCAACCAAACCAAGTAAGTGCACAAAGAAAAATGTAACTACCCCTAGGAATCGATCCCGGGACCTCTGGGTCTAAACCACTAGACCACAGAGGCGGTTAGGCCTAATATAAGTATATAATCTATTATTATTCAAAACTAAACACTATGAACGAAACTATTTTTCTTGAAATAATTAAAAAAAACACTTTGAAAACATTGTGTCAGGTCTTGTACTGCCTTCCGAGATTAAACCTTGAGTTTAAGATAAACCGAGGCATACCTTGAGGTAGAAACTATGTCTTATTTTACCAAGCATGATAACTTAATAAGTACTGACGAGACAAGCTATAGAGAGTTTCTGAAAACTATTTAGAGCTTCCTATCTGTTCAATGAAAGCAATGGTGAAAACTCGCATTAGTCGTTGATCAGAGCAGGCGCGGCGCCCGACGCTAATGCCTTGCGAGCCCGCAAGCAATTACGGACACTCTTTGAAATATGAACGCCGCAGACGCTTTGTCTGTGCCGGTGTCCGGCCTTAATGCCGGATCCTAGCATTTCATGTTATATTCTGTGAAGTCTCAAACCTTGTGAAAGGAGTTAATTGTACGTTACGATACCGGAAATCGAAACTAACATCTCACAAATTACGGAGTAACGTTATTTAGTAACCGTGCCGCCCCGGCCGTGGTGAACTCAATAATGATAATGAGTTACAAGAGTTAATAAAAAAAATACTAAAAACTCAAGTACAGTCAAATTACGTTATTGTAAGCCTATTTTGATAATATTATCATTATTTGTTATGATAATGTTTTAATAATTTGATAATATTTAATATACGCCTATTTGTAATACCCGATTCCCAGGAGTTTATATCTAAACTCCTTGCCCGATTTGATGTTTTATTGATTTAGAAAAAACAACAACACTAGAGGTAAGTCATAATTATTAATTTATTAAAATGTGCCTAATTGTAATATTAAAATTATTATTATATTTTTTATTACAATTGTTATTGTAATAAATAATACTATTTATAAATATAAAACATAAATGTATCGTTATAGAAGGTAAGATTCAATAGAGACAGTGTATTGACTCCGACAGTATTAGCGCGGTGTGTACTTGGTGGCGTAGGTAGTTTGGATTGTCAGACAATAATTTGTAAAATATCATAGTATTAAGTGCAAGTATTTAGTAAATGTTTTCTATGGTGCAAGTACAACAGAGTTTTATTGTGGCTCATGCAATCCTGAAATTATTGATAATACTAGATTTTTGACGCTTTAGCCTTCGATCAACAATAGTTGTATTTTTGATCGAAGGCTTTAAAGGATGTTGAAGTTTTAAATACACAATACATGTAACGAAGCTGAGGCCAATTCATAGCATACAGTAAACGCACAACAAGGTTTATTGGCCATAACTAAGAAGTTAAATCAATCTGTAAGTTTCCTGTTAATTTTCCATAAAGATAAATGATACATGGTAGTAAATTGAAAACACCCGGGTCGAAGGTTAATTAGGGTGGGAGTCAAAAGTTGTAAAGTCAAGCGCGGCGCCCTGACGCCCCAGTGCCGATGGCGCCCTGAGCCGCGCCGACCGGGAGCTGCGGCACAAAGAGCGCGCACTTCTCCATTAAAACTTCGCTGTCGCTATCACCCAATACCTTTAAATCCGTCACTGTGACTATCTTTTCAAAGCTGAATCTGCACGGATCTTCATTTAAGTTCGGAAGTTTATGAACAATGGATTCGGCGACAACAACTTTATGACCTTTAATAATTTTCGCCTCTTGTCTTGACTAAATCTATGGACCAAGTTTAGAATTATTATGATAAATAACCCTTTTTAGACACCTGTAATCACTTTAAAAGTGATGGGTTTACTTAATTTATCGAATTATTAGCCAATTTTATTATTGTACAATTACAGCAATAATGATAGTTTATACCTATAGCTGTTGCTTAAATTCAAATGCTTCGTGTCTGACATTGTAACGACAGTAATAACGTAACAGGCGATGTTTACGCGGCGAAGCTAGATAATGACGTCTGCTTAATATCATAAAAAACAGACACTCTCCGAACGTTACGGTTCTGTTCATCTACATTTTCATTATTAAAGTACCTACAACTAACAGTTCGGTAAAGCTCTAAATAAATATTAAAACTATAGATTGGGACTTGGCATTGGCTCTCAAACACCACTCTGAATAATGGAACAGAGCCTTCAATATTTGCCGATCGCCCCAACTCGCCCCGACTCGCCCCGACTGGCCCCGGCTGGCCCCGGCTCGCGCTGACTCGCCGCTGCAGACAAGCTCAAACTTTTCAGACTAATTCTGAGAATGGAGCGGCGCGCCACTTCACGTAATTACTTTTAGCCGCAAATTATTTTATTGTTGAACAAGCGTGTTGGCCCGTTTCGCTGGGATGCTTAGAACAAGTAATACAAACAAATTCATAATACTTGTAATAGTCGCCCTAAATTATTTAGTTTAGTGCAAACTTTATTATCTAAGTAAATAAATATGTATAATTAACAATAAAACCTAATGAACCTGCAATCACAGCGCTCTCTTCGATCCGATAGGAGCGCCTGGCTGCGGAGGTTGGGAAAAAAAATGGCAAGGTGATCACAAATTAAGCTAGCTTCAAATGCGATTTCATAACTGTTCACTATAGCCTCTTATATCAGAAGTTTTACCATATAATGGTTTTCGGTTTTACAATTTCACTCGCGAAATTGTAAGATTATTAATATTGAATTTATTATCTAAGTAAATAAATATGTATAATTAACAATAAAACCTAATGAACCTGCAATCACAGCGCTCTCTTCGATCCGATAGGAGCGCCTGGCTGCGGAGGTTGGGAAAAAAAATGGCAAGGTGATCACAAATTAAGCTAGCTTCAAATGCGATTTCATAACTGTTCACTATAGCCTCTTATATCAGAAGTTTTACCATATAATGGTTTTCGGTTTTACAATTTCACTCGCGAAATTGTAAGATTATTAATATTGAATTTAGAAAGTAATTGTTTACCTTGCTAATTTAAATAAATTGTATGACATTGAAATATTGTGTGACAAGAACAAATTATTGAATTGGTGATGTTTAGATTTTATGTTAGGGAGGGCATTTTCCAATTTGTATTGACGCTGTAAAAGAAAGGGAGAAAAGAAATGCCCTTGCTGAGTTTCTTGCCGGTTCTTCTCAGTACAAGGCTCCCGCCCCATAGTTAGACTTACGAACCGATGGCATAGCGACATTCATAAGTGCTCAATTATTGTAAATTGAATAAATAATATTTAATTTTGAATGTTTGACTTAGGTATTATTTATAGTACCTAATAACTTTTATAATTATCCTGATTTTCTATTGCATGCTGGATGCTGGTAGTCATAGATGCATATATGTGAATAGTAATTAAAATCTTTTATATCAGCGTTTTAATCCTAAAACATTTCTAATATTATGAAAAAATCATGATAAATACATTTTTTTATCAAGGATTCCATCTTATATGTCATTGTAGAAGTTTGATTGAGTGACCCGTAAGAGCCCGTAATATGCGGGTAATCAGCGTTGCCGTGCGTCGGCCTTGCCCCGGCATGTTCCCGGCGCGGGGACGGGCGGGTAGCCCCGGAGACGGGCCCCGGGGACATGTCCCGATTTGTAATTTCCCGCGCAGGGACGACCCTAATTGGCTGAGGACGCTTAATTCCGATCGAGTTGAGAACTATTCCATAAGTTTGCCAACTATCACGATGCGGTCGATTAGGCCGTTACGGGACGACTAAGCCGATTGTTCACTTATTGGCAATTGTATCACCTATGTACACAATGCGTTAAAGTTTTAACATATTAAGTAACTAATTAATAAAGTAAAACTTTTTATAGAAAAAAACAGCTACACGTGTGCTCTTTCGTAACAGGCAGTGAACCGTGTTTACTATTCAAAACATAAACAAAATTCTTTGTCAATTACCTACTTGTATAGATAACTAACAGTAACTGTGATTTTTACTAACATATTGAATTCAATTGAAAGACAATTTCATCGAAGCCTTTATCTAAAATTCCTCTTCCATCAATTCATTTTGTTGACACAAATTAAGGTGCACGGCAAGCTGGGGTGTCTCGTTTTCAAATCAACCGCAAGCGGCGATGGATCCGCGGCATCGAGTGCGGAGCTCGCGATTTTATTAAAAAGTAAACATATCGTGCCCGTAACAAGGCCCCCGCCCCGCGCCCCCGCCCCCAGGACGTGCGCCGATCCAAACGGATTCAGACACAGAAGGAATACAAGCCGTAATAGAGAATGAGAAAAGGTCACCCCCTGGACGAAGCGATATAACACGGAGCCAATGCGATTTATTCTGGAGGCAGAGAGTGGTTTACTGTTAGTAGTAAACCGCTCTGAGTGTGTCCAGCTGTTGGAAAGGGAAGTGTAAACTACAAACTATTTAGTATTATGACTACAACTACTACATTACGCATTTTCTGTTATATTGATGTCGATAATTCTAACTTATGTCTATATTTTATCATACATAATATGTCATCATATGAAAAAGCAGTAAAGTTTTAAACAGAAAATGGTGTTTATCAACTTGGTACCCAGATAAGAAGCTTCTAATTGAAACTGATAAGCCACCTTACTGCCAGCATAGATTCAATAAAGCTATTCGCTGCCTGAGTGGTTAGTGATTAATATGCATAGAACCGACGAAGAACCCTGAAGAGTGATGACAGGCCGCGCTAATTACAGCTGTAATTGTTTCAGTAATTTTGGCTACTCTTCGTTTTTATTAGATGCTTTTTTATTGCATATCGTAATGAATGGGACTAGACGTTACTATTCATAAATCCATGACATACAAAAGAGTAAGCGGAATTAACACTATATATTTTATTTGCATTGTTCTTTGACCGTTTTCATTTAAGATGGTCAGTTAATGGTATTCGTTATGCTGCCTATAAATAATCTACAGTAAGCATTGTCCCAATCTCTATTTGAATTAATTATTGCTGACGTGTGAAGACCCGTGCATTGCAGTAGGATGATTACAGACTAATGTTGTAGCTTTTCCTCTTGTTAGCTTCCACCACAATCACAAAGACGTAGATAAAGTAGGGCTAGTACCTACAGTTAGTTATATCCTTACACTTGCACCGCCTTGAAATATGATTTGCGGCTGCTGGGACTTCGATCATACCTGAAACAAACACCAATACTTATTGAGTAACTATTCAAGAGAAACAATAATTTTAATTAATCAATTAACTTAGAAAAAAGTACATAAAAACATCAACAGTTATTCAAGGAATGCGTAACACATTTCCAGTTATATCTATTGAACAAAGACTAGTGTCGGAACAGCACGAGCCGCTCGTTGAGCTTCAGTAGTAGCGCGCGTATCCCCAGCAGCAATTACTCACAGCCATTGCAGCCATTGCCCGACAAAAGCAGTGTAATAGAAACATTTAATCCTTTGAAATGTCCCAGTACTTTGTCGCGGGCCCTAATTGCACCGGCAAAAACTACCTCAAAGTCTAGATTAAAATGTGCATCTGCTGGAAGAAATACCTCCACAATTTCAACTTTAATTCTCGCCGAATAAGATTCTTTTCTCTGCGAGTTTTCTCTGCACAGCCGAAGATGGCTTCATAATGTAGATCTACCTACGTTGTAAAGGAGAATGACCATTTTACTATGGGAGTTAAGCTAGTTTTTTTAGCTAGCACTTTAATTAAATAAATAGTAATCAATAGCAGCAATGCTCTGAATTATAAAGAAAAAATTACAATATCATGCGGGAGTTTGAAGCTATCTTCATTTTTAGCTTAAGACTTTTTAGATATTTTGGGGTTATGACAACTGTTATCAGTTCAGTTCAGCATTTGTTTATCACTTGACTCTTAACGCGGCGTTCTATAGAAAACCTTTTTAAACAGTTATTATTATAACTTAAGAGAACACTTTTGATATGTGAATGATTAAGACGCAATAGATATCGAATAGGCTGGTTTGGTCATTATCCTTTGGTGCTTGCCTACCTCTGTTAATCCCCGGATAGGATCGCAATAATTTAAAAAAAAAACAATTACCTGAAAACATTGGTAGTAAATGATCTGGTTTCCTAGAAGAATTTATCATTGTAGTTTGTTGAATTACATTCGTTATATCTCCGTAATATAGACTCGTAACTTTAACTGACACTTTACTAGACTTTTTGTTTAGCGTTTTCAATGAATAAACCCCTTTTAGAACACTTCTTGGTAAGATTTTCAATTAAATAAAGGGGAACTAACTTAATTTTGATTTGTTTCCATACTTAAACTTTGACTTGACATACCTATTGCCAAAAACAATTTCTGTCAGCCCATCGTAGCGACATCTAGTAGTAGCGTATCGAAGTACGTCGTTACTATCAACCAGATTTCATATTATCACTTTAATTTCTTAGTCGCAGAACCAGTTATTATCAACTATTTAATAAATATTAACTTTCGGTAATTAAATAGAATTCAAACAAAACCGGACACAAAACTATGATTTTAGATTGGCCTTTTTTCTAGAATCTTCGATTTTACTAAATAGTGTTTTATCTGTGGATTGTCCCTGCGCATTGGTGTGGCGAAAGAAGAAAATAATTCTGTCAAATAATTATGCAGGTTAACTATTTCTCATACGTGGATTTAAGTTTTATAAGTGACCGATCTCCCATTGCTAAATCTGCTAAGATCTGCTTTAAATTTTGGGGAGTTCATGTAGTTTGGATTAGTGACATTTTATTTAAGTTTCAGAACGAGTTGTGTAGACGTCATATTTGACGAATGGTTGTTATCCCTTTGTTTGGAAGTCTTGATTTTCAGGAAAGGAGTATGAGCAAAAATGTATGGACCGTGGTACCCGCTCCAATAGCCATAACCAATATAAAGACCTTTACATGTAGAAAAACGTCTGCCATGGCGCCAGTTCTAATTCACGTTTTAAAAGCAGTAATTCCACTAAATGAAAATATACTGCAAACTAGTATAACTAATAGAATTAATGTAAATTAATATAACTAGAAGAAGAATAACAGAAAAGGCCCCCCTCCCATAAAAAAAGTAATAAAACTAGATAAGACTTTAAACTTTCGCGTTGCATTGCATTAAAACTATTTTAAAAAAACCTAACTTGATTAATTTTGTAAGTAAGTGATGCTGCGGCCGTGGTCGAATTAACAAGCAGTAAGTAGATAAATCGTGCAAGGTCCCGTTATAGTACATTATGATATTAGTGCGGTAAGTTGAAAATTACAGCAGAGGCAATATTGCTACAAGAAAGCAGAGGCTGTAATTATCAAAGCGCACGTATGTCATACGACGTTTTATAACATATTTGCGAGGAAAACACATTTTCTGAAAATGACTGCGTGTTTTTGTTGATTTTCTAGTGTATAATTTTTGGTAAGCCAACATGTATTTTTCTTTGGACTTAGATGGTAATAGGCTGTCAATAACATTTTGTGCTTCACTTATTATTTCCGGTGGTGTAGACTGTAAGTTTAGTTCTTCATTACTAAAACTAGACATATTTATTTTTAAACTTTCATAGTAATTATTGAACAAGAAATCGTTGTTTGAATCGACAAAATATAGGTATGTGAAAGGTAGGAAGTCTTTCCATCCAATCCCTTGGGTGTCGTAAATGGCGACTAACGGACTAAAGACTGCACATACATCCAACAGCATAGAGCGGCGATGGGCTCATCAAAATAATACTACCAACCGCTCTCTTCCTTTCGGTGTCGTAAAAGGCGACTAACGGACTAAAGACTGCACTTACATCCTACAGCATAGAGCGGCGATGGGCTCATCAAAATAATACTACCAACCCCTCTCTTCCCTTCGGTGTCGTAAAAGGCGACTAACGGACTAAAGATTGCACATTCATTCAACAGCATAGAACGGCGATGAACTCATCAAAATAATACACCAACCCCTTTCTTCCCTTCGGTGTCGTAAAAGGCGACTAACGGACTAAAGACTGCACATACATTCAACAGCATAGAACGGCGATGAACTCATCAAAATAATACACCAACCCCTTTCTTCCCTTCGGTGTCGTAAAAGGCGACTAACGGACTAAAGACTGCACATACATTCAACAGCATAGAACGGCGATGGGCTCATCAAAATAATATAACCAACCACTTTCTTCCCTTGGGTGTCGTAAAAGGCAACTAACGGACTAAAGACTGCACATACATCCAACAGCATAGAGCGGCGATGGGCTCATCAAAATAATACTACCAACCCCTTTCTTCCCTTCGGTGTCGTAAAAGGCGACTAACGGACTACAAACTGCACATACATTCAACAGCATAGAACGGCGATGGGCTCATCAAAATAATACAACCAACCCCACTCTTCTCTTCGGTGTCGTAAAAGGCGACTAACGGACTAAAGATGCACATACATCTAACAGCATAGAGCGGTGATGGGCTCTTCAAAATAATAATAGGTACCAACCCCTCTCTTCTCTTTGGTGTCGTAAAAGCGACTAACGGGCTAAAGGCGCACCATTTAAGCACTTGCAGACTGTGCAGTTGTTTCTTGCTGAAGCGTGAACTGTATGGGCCATAGATTCAAAATTTTACTAATTTTACATTACCGCACTAGTGTGTAATAAGCTACATTACGATGCTGAAATTGGTGTAATAAGAGCCACTTTACGAGCAAATGTGTTATAAAAATAGTTTTAATATAACTGGAGTTCTTTAAAAAAAATATATGGACAGATAGAAAAGGAAAGGATACATTACATATCGCTATCAACAATAATAGAATTATGGAAGGATGCTGGCGCCGTAACCCCCCCATGCCTAGTGCGCGAGTGCCCATTGCACGTCGCGGGGTTAAGCATGTGCAATAATGTTAAACAATATTATTATTTGGCCTATTTATTAATAAGTAACAATAATATATATTTAAACGCACATGACATGACTGGATCCTTCCACGCAAAAGCTAAGGCATCTTCGAGTATGCCACAGTCTGGCAGGTCCTCAAGTGCTTGGTCTCTATAATATGTTTCCCATTTTTGATAAATGCTCGGCGCAGTAGGACCTCGCCAGCTTGAGCTGGTATGTACCGAGCGCCAATATTACAATTATACTCATTCTCACACACAGTTAAGGAATAATATTGATGTATGTTGATCTCCGAACGCAACCAGATCTGAGACTGGTGGTCATAATAAATGTTGTTCGTCTTGGTAAGACCTTTCAAACGACACTACATGCGTACCTATTGGAGCCGGGCTCAGCCGGGTACCATTTTTTTATTTATTTTTTATTTTATTTATATTTTGCTCATTAATACTCAATAAATGGGTGAAATTCTAGCCACACATTCAATTCGAATGTAGTTCCGGTTGTAATCGCAGAAAAAGCCGGCATTCTCATTGTGGATACGGAGCGCGCCGTGAGAATAATTTTTGTGAGGTAAGGATTTGTTGTGAATTTGTGTGAAGTGATTTATAGCGCCTCTCCGGAAAAGGGTAATATTATGAATAATTTTTATGTCGTTGCAGGATTCCGTGCGTCAGAAACATAGGACCTCGGTTCCTGTCGCCGCTGCTTACAGCCACGCCACCTTAACCTTACCCCAACGCGTAAACCTTCATAACAGTTTACCTCAATGATTTATTTGTTTATTTATTTATTTATTAGGTACACAAAACAGATAAAAAATAACAAAAAAGCATTACAAATTGTATAAGAGCTAAATTCCTATCTAAAACATGTGTACACAGCACGATTAATAATAAGCGTCCATAATAAAGTTTATCTAATCTAAAACTAACATTCAATTAAAAACTAATTACATACATAGAATGTAGAATAACAAAAATCAAACAAATCGAAAACGGATTCCAGATGAATGTTGACATTACATATAAGAAGCTTTCTTAATAAGTGGGAGATGCCGAGCCGAGAATTTCCTGGACATTTTTTTTAAATTCATGTATTTTCATGGAAAATATGTCGATGACGCTATTAAGCGCAACCAGTTCTAAATAAAAAACCTAAAAGACCATTACATCTTTTTAACACATATTCATAATGTTGACGGAATGAAAGTTTATCATTATAAATAATGCCAAGGTCGTTTGCAGTAGTGCATCGAGACAAAGCGCTATTGTTCCATTTGTAGTTATAATTTTGTGGTATTCGTTTTCTTGTAAAAGATATGACAAAACATTTATTATTATTTAGGTACATATTATTGATGACACACCAATCTTTAACTATGTCAAAGTCTTTTTTTTTATACTAAGCCCGGCAAATGACCCCACTCCACCTGATGTTAAGTGGAAATGAGGTCCAGGCGCGAGGACAACTGGTGCAGCGTAAGAGACGTAGCATCAGTCATACTCACTCTGCCGGCCCACAAAGTGCCTCTTCACGCCTCGTTTGAAGGACCCTATGTCATAGGTAGGAGGGAATACGTGTGCTGGTAGACTATTCCATCTTTTGGAAGTGCGGCAAAGAAACGAGTCACCAAATTTCTTTGTGCGTGAAATGTTAGAGACTGTAAATTGGTGACTCCGGAGAGCAGCACGCGTACTCCTATGGAGGAAGGGCGAAGGAGGGATGAGGTCAAAGAGTTCTTCAGAGCACTCGCCATGGTATAAACGGTAAAAGACGCTGAGTAACGCATTATCTCTACGTAATTACAAAGGCTCGAGAGTTTTAGTGACCTCCGCATTGCCGATAATGCGCACAGCGCGGCGCTGCAATCTGTCCAAGGCATCGAGAAAATACTTTGCGGAGCCGTCCCAAAGGTGAGAGCAATACTCCACGCAAGACCGCACCTGTGTCTTGTATAATAGACACAACTGATCAGGCGTGAAGAATCGCCGCACCTTGTTCAGGACACCGAGTTTACGTGATGCATTTTTAATCACGGTTTCGATGTAGTCCTTTTGGTTCAGATCGCAGCGGATATCCATACCGAGCATGTTAATACTGCTCTGCAGGCCTAGAGATGTACTCTGAAGAGAGGGAAGGGGAAGGAATGGCGACTTTTTCGCTGTGAACGCGCACACCTGTGTTTTCTTGGCATTGAACTCCACCAGATTATCGGAGCCCCATTTAGAAATGAGGTCCAACACCCGATCGAGCTCAATGACAAGATTTGTTCGCTTCATTTCGGTGTCTACCCGCCCAGCCGTTGGGTGCCCGTTATATCCCCCATGCACTGTGCTATCATCTGCATAGCAATGAATTTTTCCAAGAGGAAGCATGTCATTGATATGCAGAAGGAACAGCGTGGGGGATAGAACGAAGCCTTGAGGAACACCAGCGTTCACTGGCATGAACCGCGAAGTGCATCCATCCGAAAGGACACGGATTCTACGCTCATGCAGGAAGCTAGCAATCCAGGTACAGAACTGAGCGGGCAAACCGTATGCCGGGAGCTTGGAGAGAAGAGCTTTGTGATAGACCCGATCAAAAGCCTTGGCTATGTCAAGGCTAACTGCCAGTGACTCGCCACGCTTGTCAATAGCCTCACCCCAGAGATGTGTGACGTACGCTAGAAGATCACCCGTTGACCGTTTTGGCCGAAACCCATATTGACGATCGTGAATTAGGGAGTGATCTTCTAGGTATCGAAAAAGCTGTTTGTTCAATATTCGTTCTAGGATCTTACACAACACTGAAGTTACGGCTATAGGGCGGTAATTAGTCGGATCTGACCGATCTCCTTTTTTAGGGTTCGGTTGCACATTAGCTTCTCTCCAAGATTCCGGCACACAACCCGAAGAGAGCGAGAGACGGTATAGACGCGTTAACACAGGGGACAACTCCGCTGCACACATTTTCAGGACTATTGCTGGGATGCCATCAGGACCGTTAGCTTTCCGGACATCGATTGACTGCAGTTCCGCACGGACATCACACTGCCTGATTTTAATATCAGACATTGTGTGGCCACAGTGAGGAATTGAAGGTGGCTGTGCATCACAGTCATCGATCCGGGAGTAAGCCGCAAATAGTTTGGCCAGGAGATCGACCTTTTCCTGCGGCTTGTGAGCTAAAGTTCCGTCAAGACATCTCAGTGGTGGCAGCGAGGGTTGGCAGAAGTTGGATTGCACGGCTTTGGCCAGACGCCAGTAGCTACGGCTGCCCGTAGGATGCGTCAGGAGTTCTTGGCCTACTCGTGCAACGCGCTGGGCATCCGCTCTAATGTAGGCCCTCTTACACGACTTGGTGGCATTATTATAGGCTGCTTTTAGCGAGCGAGTTTCGGGAGCCCCATGAGCTTTACCTCATCATGAGCTTTACCTGGATCAGAATCCAAGCGCGGTATGCCGTCTGTTTGCTCTCAACAGCGCTGGCACACTCGCGATTGAACCAGCGGTTGCGTCTGCCTTTGCTGATGACATAGGAGTGTGGAATATAGTATTCCATTCCTAATACTATCTCATCAGCAACGGCAGTGGCGCTAGCGGTCGGGTCCTTCCCACTAAAGCAGCGCTGCCTCCAAGGGACGGATGCAAAATACTCCCGCATACTGTCCCAGTCTGCCGACGCGTAGTGCCAAATCTGGCGTTTCGAAACCGCTGTTGGCGGGCGCGATGCCAAGGGCACTGTGCTGGATATCAAGCAGTGATCCGAGGAACCTAAAGGTGCTCGAATCTCCACCCGGTATCCAGCTGGGCGACTCGTCAGCAGAAGGTCGAGTAAGGAGGGCGCATGGCCAACTATGTCTGGGATCCTGGTGGGCTGGTTCACCAGTTGCGTCAGGTCATGCGTGAGAGCGAATGCGTGGGCAGTTCTACCAGCATGGTCTGTTTTGGAGGAACCTAACCACAACTCATGGTGGGCATTGAAGTCCCCCAAAAACACCAATTCCGCCGATGGAAACCGCTCCTGCGTATCATCGCTACCCGACTAAGATGTTCAATTAGTCGAGTTGTCTCCATGTCGCCGTTATGGGATCGGTAGACGCAGACGTAGACACGGCAATGAGAGCCTAAGTCGACGTGTACCACTAGGAGGGAGAAGGAAGGGTCCTCCAGACAGCGCAGACGGCGACAGCAAACATCCGCCCGAACGAATAAGCAAACTCCGGCTTTGGCTTTGAAGGATTCTTCAAGCACAAAGCCGGGATAGTTCAGGTAGGTGGTGTCAGCTGGGCGGATTATTTGCGTCTCCGTCAGGAACAACATTGCTGGCCGTGCCGTCTCAAGATGGTGGTGGACGGCATTGAGATTTGCATGGAGTTCGCAGATGTTAGCGAACTCCACCTCAAACGGTAAGGTTGTGGTGGGGGTGTGCACCGCTGTAGTACCAGTTTTGTTGTTAGGCGCTATCATTTTAGGAGTGGAAAGAGAGAGGCGTGAATCGAGAAAATGATGCCGCGATGCGAATGGTCAAAGTGTGGTGGCCTGTTTCCCCAGGAATTTGCCCACAGACGAGTATTATTAACCTGCCAAAGGGAAGGGCCCCCGAACCCCCCCGGGAATGGCCGCCGGGACCCCACCTTCCGGTCACCAACCGGCACGACGGACCACCCCGAGATTATGCGTGGCATGGTGAGGCAGCCTCACGAGCTGGTTAGGCTCACTTGGGCCCCTGTACTGTGCCACGGGCGGCCAGCGGGACAACCGTTTCTACGGGTCTCCCTGGTCGGCAGGTTAACGAAGTCCTCCTGGCACTGGTTTGACGGAAGCCTCCACAGACCAAATACATCGCAGCATCATCCTCTCGAGCACTGGTTATACGCTGGCTGATCCCGAAACGCGACCGACAAGCAGTCACTTGACGGGTTTTACACCATGCGTACGGTGGTCACCAACCAGACGGGTCAAGTCCTACCACCAGTGGAGCAGATCATCGCTCGAAAGAGTCCGTTAGTCGCTTTTTACGACACCCACCGGACGGAGAGAGGGGCGGCGATTGGTATTCTTTCTCCGTCACCGCACGGATATTTTTGAAGAGTGCAGCAGTCATCGATGTTTTTAATATTAGTAAATATTTTGAGGTCATCTGCATAAAGTAGGCATTCACAGTTTAGTCGGTCAATTAGATCGTTAATAAAAATTGCAAATAGCAAAGGGGAAAAATGGGAACCTTGAGGAACACCTGAGGTCACGTCGATGGCAGCAGATTTATATCCCCTAAGAGCTACTAATTGACTTCTATGTGCAAGATAGGAGCAAAGCCATCTATAAAGATTACCCTGAATACCATATTTGTATAATTTGTAAGATAAAATTGAATGATAAACCTTATCAAATGCCTTAGAAAAATCTGTGTATATAGAGTCCACTTGGCCACCAGCTGCAAAAACGTTACATAAATAGTTCTTATATTCTAGGAGATTAGTAATAGTGGAGCGACCCTTAACAAATCATGCTGTTTTTCTGAAATTGATTGCTTCACATGATTATAAATATAATCGTATATAACCGACTCAAATACTTTGGCGAGGCAGGATAAAATACTAATGGGTCGATAATTCTCACAGTCAGATCTACACCCATTTTTATAAATAGGGACGACATGGGCAACCTTCCATAATGCAGGGAATACACCCGAATGAAGAGATTTATTAAAAATAATTTAGTTAACCATTCGTCAAACTCATCTTTTTGGTGACCTATCATAAATTCAAAACTTTTCTATAGGAATTTCCATTCGTTCGAAAACGGTATGACAAAATTAAATTAATAATAATAATTAAATACCTGATTGTTGCTTATACATGATTTTCATTTTCCAGAAAAACTATTAGCCGATTATCAAAGCTACTTTTTTCTTTCGGAGGATATTTTGCTTACAATAAATTTCATATGTAGAAGTATTAAAATTCGAAGTAACTTTTTCTCTAAAATATCATACCCAGATTTTCGTTTTTTTTTGTTTTTCATATTCATATTTGTAGGTTAATAAACTAAAATGTTTTAAAAAGTTAATACTTTGTGTTTTCAGTAAGGTTATGCTACAAAAGTCAGTGACAGAAACGAATCGCGGCAAAACTGACTCCACGTAGTCTTGTCTGCCCTTAGTGCCTGCGCTAGAGTGTAATTTAAGCCCGCGTAGGCGCGGAGGGGTGAGGCGGCCCGCGAGCTGAGGAGCAGGTGGGTTTAACGCCGCCGCCGTAGCTGAGGCTGGCCGACGGAACCAGCCAGCAAGTCGCAACTGCGGTGGTAAGCGAAAGCCATCTGCGACGATAACCTCGCGTGGGACAGCCGGAGACTCGCAGTGCCGCCGTAGCCGTGACAGAAACCATGCCTGCTGCATGCTTGGATGATGCTGCATGCTTGGATGATGCTGCATGCTTGGATGATGCTGCATGCGCGCTTGCATGCTGCATGCTTGCTTGCATGTTGCAGCTTGCTTGCGTGTTGCAGCTTGCTTGCATGCTCCGTGCTTGCTTGCTTACATGCTGCATGTTGCTTGCATGCTTGCTTGCTTACATGCTGCATGCTAGCTTGCATGCTGCAGCTTGCTTGCATGCATGCTTGCTTACATGCTGCATGCTTGCTTGCATACTTAAACGTTACTACGATTACAAGTTGTTCGATGATATTATGGATTTCAATTATTTGAAATGTTGCATTTTTATAATATTTGGAAACATGTTTCTGGAAAATGAATCATCATCATCATTAATAGCTTCGGCCAAACGTTGAGTGGTATTTCAAAACACAAAGACTTTGATAAAATAACAATCGATAATCGGCATTTCAATACTTTGTCAATTGCGTTTTCGGTAAAAAGAAAATTATGGAAAACAAAAAATTACAAAACCTTTTCGACCAAATAAAATTCGTACAGGAATTCGATTTTATGATACGTAACCCATCTTTTTAGTATGAATTCCGGCATCCGATTTTGTTTGTTTTAGAATTACTCCTTGGCCCATAGAGGCGAAAGGCGACGCCAAGCCCTTAAGCAGGTAAACCTCATGGTTTCCAGTTAATACTGTTCATAGTACTATCCCCGTACTAACTCATTGTTTAGTCGGATCTAATATGTAAAAGCATTGTTGAGCATTATATTCTAGTTTAACACGTTCAACGCCGCGCGGGGCAAATTTCTGTTGTTATTGTGACCCGACGGCAGTGAATGACGAAAAAAAAACCAAGTCTCACAACTCAGTTCTTCTACCGTAAAAAGTTGGGAAATCCATGTAATACCAAGTCGGTTGACTTGGCCATCGCATGAAAACACAAAGTATCTCACAAGTAATACAAATATTATATTAAATTAGATTTTTAGTGCGATTGCCAAGTCAACCGAATTGGTATTACATGGATCTCACAACTTTTTACGGTAAAAGAACTGAGTTGCGAGACTTGGTTTTTTTACAAGTATGTTTTTGATGGCATCTCATTTCTTTTTGTAGATAATCCTACTTTTTAGTTCTTTATGCAGTTGGTGTATCTTAAAAACTGGACCGTAAATGAAAAATATTTTAGTTTTTCCTTGATTTGTACACTAAACATGTATTCTAAATTTAAAGATTCTATGTCTGCTAGAAGTGCCTTAGAGTTTTTATGATTGGTCAGTCAGTGAGTGACAAAATTAAGAGACTAGTTATAATTCATGAACTACTGGTTCAATTTGGATGAAATTTCAAATATAACGTGTTTATACAATGCCTGCTTGGTTAAAATTCAGGATTCTAGTTTTATCCACAACGCAGTTATAGGGGGTCGAAAATGGCCTGAACCACTTTGAGGAAAGGATGGTACGTCCGTGCCGCTTTTTTTGCTCGACCTGGCGGGGGCACTGCCGTGCCCCCAGATAAACAATGGTGGTTAGTATAATTGGACTAGTGTTTGTTAATAGGTGAATCGCAACGCTAAGATGCTTTTGAGACCCGAGTTGAGTAGCGAGTCCTTAAATTTGATTGGTTGCTGCTCGATGGATAAAGAAGGCTGCGAAACAAAATTCATTTATCGATACTGACCTAAGTGAATTATCCTTTGTTTTCATTGTTTATTAGTGTATGTTACATATTGCTCAGTGCATTAGTGTATACTGTAAAACCGGCAATGTTTGTTGAATACATAAATAAATAAATGTATGGTATAGTGCTAAGGCTCCGTATTGTCATTTCCAGGAGAGTGCGGGCGTGGTCTGTGTTGTCCATAGATTCATATGATTACTAATTTTACCATGAACTTTATATAAATATCTCAAAAAAGTTGTTGATTTATGTAAACAGTTATAAGTCTAGTCTTTATTAATGATTGTTATACTTATGACTAAAGACTTTTTCTTTTTTGTAGGCTCATTGTCATTTGACAGACAAAAATTAAAAAAAAACTTTTTTCCCTAGTGGAAGAAATGCTACTATTTCTTCGCTCTGGTCGAGATTCTATTTTAAAAACTACATTACCGCACTAGTGTGTAATAAGCTACATTACGATGCTGAAATCGGTGTAATAAGGGCCACTTTACGAGCGAGTGTGTTAAAAAATAAGTTTGTATTAAAATAAGAATTGTCCACACTACCAACAAACTTACTTTTAAGAAAAATTGTTATTAACCCACTAATAAAATAGGGATGTAAAGTCGGAAATAAGTATTTTTGATTTAATTTATTGTGGTTTAGGTTTTGTACTGTGAGTATTTAGGGAAATAAACTGTTTACTGCTAAGCTTGAAGAAAAGATTAAATATATTACCTAGCCGTAAACCTTTTTATAGTTTTATTTCCTAGCAAACCCACTGGAGCTTGCGTTTGGGATTGTCTTCCCTTTCCCTAAGAGGGACAAAATCACAAATGTAACAATCTCTTAGGAGCAATTAAACGAGAAAGGTGATATTCCGTAACGATATTAAAAAGCATAACCCACGCAACGGATTGTTTTATGCGGCGCGGTGCGGCTTAACTGGAGGAACAAGTCGGGCCATAAATAACGCGAATGATTTTATTGTCGGTGGCTGAAAAGTTGATGTCATAAAGTTTAATGGCCGTTGAAATGTATTCTACGACGGAAAAGGGCTATAAATGACGTCACTGCCCCCGCAGGAGCGCACCGGCGAGATAGCGCGATGGATGGTGGCTTCCGGCGATGGGCCGATAGCACCCGATAGCCTGATACAGGCCGGCGGGCCTTTTAGATTTAGATTACTTCTAGCAGAAGGCACGCGAACTTAGTACTTGTCAATACGGCGGCGCTGCCAACGCGACATGTTATGTCCAGTAATCTAATTGCGTAATTCGGTTATAGCGCGAGAGTGAAAATGCAAGTAAAGTAAAGTTATGGTCTAATAATTTAATCCCCAATTTGTTATAGTTCATGTAGGAAATTTCCAGCAGAGGGGCGTTTATAGAATGACGTTGATTATATAAAATATTTATTGTGCCATTTAATTACTCACTTAAAAGCCAATCATGGACACTTCTTAGCTTCACTTCGTAACAGTGGTAACTGCCACACGACCGTATATTTAGATTGAATAGATCTTAATTGGTTCAATTCAAAACGCTGGGGTTGTTTCGGTCCGGCTGCAGCGCATCATGAGGCCGACTGGATTACAGGGCAGCGGCGGCTTTGCCTAATTAGGGCCAGCGCGGACCCGCAGGTACCACCGGGCACACCCGAAAAGCGTGTTGTTTATGAATGCGGCGGTCGTACATAATAAATAAAGCTGGCCGTCACAGATGTCATAACAGCGTTAATGGTGTCGTTAATTTGACACCCAATAAAAATACGGAGTGAGTCCCGACGCGGGCGGCGGTGCGTGCGGGGGCGGGCGGCAAAGCTAGTTAATTTCACGCGACTGTGCGCGCACCCGAAATAATCCCAAGATTACAGTAATTTATGGCATCGGCGTCAGGCGAGGCTCCGGCGCTGCTCCGGCACTATTACGCCACTAGTTTAACGGGATCAGCGATGGCTTGTTCATTATAATGATCACCTATTATGTTTATTTTTGGGGGAACATCTGAGAGGTTGCTTAAAGTATTGCTCATGTCCTTGTTTTGTTGTGGTTTAATTGCTTTTAAACTAACTAGTCAGCATCAAAAGCCGATTTATCTTTAAAGTTTACTTTTAGGTGGAAATATTGTTGTTGCGTCTGTAACTTTGTAAATAAAACGACCTGGATGTTTGTAACGATTACCAAATTGGTGAGAGATTGGTCAAGTACCTGGATTATCTTAAAATCAGTAAGTCTGAAGTTTTTAATAAGGCCATCCTCACCATACTGTAAACCTTGCCCATGGACTTTGTTTCATGATGACAATCGCACTAGTGAGTGATACTCGATTCCAAGACTAATTAATCGTAGGGCTAGTGCGGTAGCCGTTGACTTAATTTTTCATCTTGCTTGATTGTTTTGATTTGGATTAAGTATAGGTAAGTTAAGTAAGTATAGTATAAAAAAAACGCATGTCGTGGCAACCTGTAACTAAGACGTCACTAAAAAATGTGTATAATGAATCTGCAAAATATTGTAAATTATGTGATTGCTTTGTTGGTTGTCCTTAATAAAAAAAAATATTCTTGTGTTTCGATTTTACTCCAAGTTTCGGACAGCATGTAAATAACCTGCTCAGTTGTTGTCGTAATAATATATGTAGAAGGTAAGCTCGAGGCCGCACAATACATCATAGGACACAGGGTCGTGGGTTTGATTCCAACCTGAGGTACCTAGTCATTAGTTTTTATTGTTCCGTACCCAAAGGGTAAAAACGGGTCACTATTACTAAGACTTTGCTGTCTGTCCGTCTGTCTGTCACCAGGCTATATCTTAAGAACCGCGATAGCTAGATAGTTGAAATTTTTCCAAATTATGTATTTCTGTTGCCGCTTAACAACAAATACTAAAAACAAAATAAAAGAAATATTTAAGGGGGGCTCCCATACAACAAACGCAATTTTTTTGCTCGGTATCAATAATGGCAACAGGTAAGGCACTTGAAATATTCACAAAATACCTACTCAGTTGTATATTTAATTTAATAATAAATAATAACGTTAAAATAAAACGAACATTTTAATTTTATTATTTATTAACATACAATAAAAGTAATTTTTTGCCGCTTTTTGCCCGATATTAAAATCAGCACCAGGTAAATGGTTGAAATATTAACAAAGTATTTAGTTTTATTTAACAATTAAATATTATACTAATATTTAAATGTTGTACGGGACCTTTGTGAGCGAGTCCGACTCGTACTTAGGCGTTTTTTTTATCGTTTCGTTATCGTCATAGATGTCATAATTCTATCCTGCCATTGCGAAAGTTGCTCAACTTGCAAGATCGCAACTCGAAGCGCAAGCCCAACCAAGTAGCTGAGTCTCCATAAATTGTCCGTCATTTATAAGAGATATCTGCGCGGGTCTGATGCGGGCGGAGTCGGCCATTAGTCTGAAATATGAACTGGAGACAATGGCGCGCTGCATTAGCGGCTGCCGGGCGGTTGCGGAGCGGTTGCAGGGCGTTTTGTCTGCTCTTAAATCGACGGTCCCGAAGAATAACGTCATATGTGCGATACAACTCTCTTGCAGAAGACTGTTGAAATATCCACTAGCCTTAACTTTAGTACAACATCCGTGATCATGGCGCATGCGACTGGGCTAGAGAGCAACATAATAAAGCAACCATGATAGCAAACCCAAACATTTTTTTTTTTAGGAAATTTCTCTGGTAATACGGGGTTCACGCGGACAAAGCGCTGGCGACGGGCCGCTGGTTAAAAAATATTTTCTTAATTGCTAAGTCGGTTTTAGTGAATATTGCAAAACATCCGCTTATCGAGTTTAAATTGCCCCGTCTCTCCCTATCTACTCACCATTGTGAGCTATTTGTTACTCAATGGTACACAGTGTTCCGGTTCGTGCCCTCCACTGGTTGTGCCCTTACCGGCGCCTCCGGCGGGATCAGTACGTGGGTTAGAATCGTTGTGGCTCGTGGTTAGCTGTAGAACTTAAAAATGTTCGTTTGGTCCTGGTATTGTGTGCCAGGGCTTCCAAACTCGTGCACAGCGAGCGGGGCTTAGTATCGGTCTTGGTGGGGCCTGAAGCGAAAAGTCCTGCGGGGAACGTGAGTTTTCCTTTAAGTCAGTAGCTTTGTTCAATGGTTCTCATTGGACATTGCTGTTGGCATCCCCTGTACTGGTCTGGATAACTAGTAGAGGTGGCCCCCTAGATGCCGTAGCCCTCGGTCCAGCCAGCTGTAGGACGTGAGAACTGGCTAGGCTCCCGCATGGGTTCCGAGAAGTGAGTGTGCTTACTACTCCGCTACCGAAGAGGACATTTAATTTTGAAAGTTGACTTTAGAGTTGACAATCCGAGCACTGCACTGCGAGTTGTACTATTCGTACAACGAGAAGTGAGCAAGCTTGACAGCTTCGGTTACCTATTTGGGAAGTAGTCAGTGAACTACACGTGTTCACGGAGAAACTCTCCCGAGACGTTAGTCTTACGAGTACCTAATGAAGAGCGCGCTTCGGCGGGTTCTTTTTTTTTTTTTTTTATAAAAGAGGGAGGCAAACGAGCAGGCGGGTCACCTGATGGAGAGTAATCACCGCCGCCCATGGACACCCGCAAAACCAGAGGAATCGCAGACGCGTTGCCGGCCTTTAAGGGAGGAATAGGTTTAAGGAAGGAATAGGAATTGGGAGGAGGGGGGGGGGGAAAGGGCCTCCGGAACCCTCACTGGTCGGACGAAACACAACAGCACCAAGTGCCATTATTTCACGCCGAATATTAGTGAGAGGGTGGTATTACGCCGGGCGAGCCGGCCCAATGTGTGCTGCAACGCAGCGTGGCTCTACCACTCAGTTGGTGTCACTCATTTAGCACCACCCAGGGATCACGTGTAGGGTCTCAAGGGTAAACCTACGGACGCGAGCAACTTTGACCCCCCCAATTCTGATTCGGCGTCAAGACCTAAAACAGATGCTCTCCTGAGCGAGTAGGTTTATTGGCGCAGGGACCTCTGGCACTTCTTGCAAAACCTGACGGCTGGTCTCGAGGTGTCAGTACAAAAAAAAACTCAGCGATGTAAGGAGAAGGGATACCCCTTCTTGTTACCAATGTAGAATCGTCCAGAAAGTGGCAGTTAACAGTAAAATCTCAATCTAATTACGGCACTGGCTTGTCCCGCTGCCGCGATCGCTTACCGGAGCCCAGGAAATAATTCAGCTATGGCCGCCGATAGCGGGAGCAGCCGCCGCCGTCCGCGGCGATGCTATCGCGATACGTCTAAAGGCCCTGTTGTGATTTCCTCCATTGTTTCCTCAGATTATTGAAACTGTGTCAATATTGCTGAATCAAACAAGTATTCAAAATAATCCGACTCCGTGAAATTTGAGTTTGAGAATTTCTCCAAGCACTTAAGAAAGTTGGATAGCTTTTAGTTGTCAAGCGTTTCATCCATTATGTCAACACATTTTGGCGCCCCATAAACTCACAAGTGGCAATTATCTCAGCAGACTCGGCACATGCGGGCAACTCGCTAAGCGCTCCATCCCGCGCACTCGTCGTGTTACAATTGGCACAATATCCGGTGGCGTCATTTTAATGACTCCCGATTCCGGTGATGAGTGTTCCGAGGAGTAACGCGCTCTGCTTAAGCTTTACCGTTTTTCCCGCCCGCACCCCGCCCCCCGCCCCCGCCCGCCGGAGCCCTGCACTTAATTGCTGTGGAAAGCGCCACTTGATAATAAGCAGCGACGGACAAAAGACGCGGTTTCCACTCGATTATGACGGCTTCTGGCCGACGCAAGTCACGAGCGGCGCGCACCAGCTATTAAAATAATATTAAACTACAGAATGATTTTTGTTTATCGTTATTTAGGAATCATGAGCTCGCGACAAGGCACTTAGGGTACTTAAGTATTTTGTGTATATATACAACTCGGCACAAGTCGTAAAAACTGCATGCTAAGGAATCGCAAAATATACTTAAATAGTTAATCGTAACTAACTTCCTGTTTGCTTATTGAAATAATTAAGAAAACAAACCGCTAACTATTTCAAGCTGTTTTCGCCCTTTCTAAGCTCACTCTATCCAATCTCGCTGCAGCGCGTTTCTTGCGACAAGCTCCAATTGGCTTACGTCGCTCCTCATTGTGGAGTGACGTCGGCGCGGCAAGGATTTAATTATTAAATTATTTACAATCGAGCTTCTCAAAAGTGCCACCTGCCATTACGGCGGAGACAACGGGACGTGGCGTCACGAGCCGCCCATCGGCTGCAAATGGCTCGTTACATGGCGTAAAGCGCTGTGAGCAACGCCTCACGACTGGGTAATCGGATCTGTTGCGGGAAGTTAACATGAACGTTATTCTTGTTAATAAGGAACAATTTATCTTTTTATTCCATGGCAATGTGTTATTCGGACGCCGTTTGTTATCAATTTATGATTTATAAAACATCCTTATTGCATCCATCCTATTACCCACTGACCTCACAGAGACGTAAACGTAAGCAAGTATAGGTAAGTGTTGAGTTGAAATAATATAGTATTAAAAAGTTGTAAAGGAATCTTCCCTCTCTCTTGAGCCCAATGTTTGTTGACTTGAATCGTTTACTGCTTAAATAAAACAGGGGTTGGCACCTACTTACGGGGAATAGGCGAAAGGACCCTTTCCTTATGCCACGTCGACTGCAGTGCGTAAAACAATTTGAAATCGTATGCCGTCGGTGTGACGTCAAAGATCCAGCGTGTTGATTCTCGACGAGCTGTAACTGTGACCATTGAGGTATTGTGACTAGAGACTACTCTGCGAAGCAGGTTTTTGCTTACTGAGTTGCGGCCCATGGCCCATGCCCAAAAAAAAATCACAAATTTCGCAGTCCCCGCAAGAATCGGAGCATTGAAAATAGATACAAAAATTTACGAAAACCAATTTATTTTATTTTGTATAACACATATTACAAGTTGAATAATGAGAAGTTTTTATTGAGATATACTTCCCTAAAATTACACAACTACATAACTAGTCGAATTAGAGCATACGAATTATAACACTGCACAACACAGTGAATAACATTTTCTTTTCTTTTACAACCTAAGTGAAATTCATTCATCGGGCGCGAAGGCGAATTTTACTTAGATTTTCGAAATTCCAACTCGAATGCACTTCTCGCCTGCGTCCGCATCTTAACACTATTACCATGACGATCTGTTAAAAATCATAGAAGCTATATCACTTTTATATACGGAAATACCCGTTTTCCTACAATACCAAATCTAAAGGAACCACTTACACGTCACAAACACTGCAAAACATGAAGAATAAAATTTTCTTTTATTTTACAATCTAAGTGAAATTCATTCATCGATTCATCCGATGAATTTTACTTAGATTTTCAAAATTTCAACTCGAACGCATTTCTCGTCTGCATCCGCATCTTTTAACACCATTACCATAGTTTTAAAATAGTAATACTATGCCATTACTATGACGATCGGTCAATAATCATGAAGCTACATCAAATTCAAATTCAAATGCCTAAATTCAAACGGTCACACGCGTCTCGATAAATTCCTCAACTCTTGGTACTATTCACATCTCGATCCTCTCAATCCTCGGAGCTATGACCAAAAATACGTCTCAGGCGATATCCATCTGATAACCATTTTCAATGGTAAAAACCCCGCCTCCTACGCCCTACGCGTTGCCTGCTTTCATCTAGACGAACACATTTTTTGTATGGAATACCTGCTCTAGTGAACACTTCAATGGCTGTGGCGCGGCGGGCGACAGGCGACAGCCCGCGAGGCATTTGTCACCGGCGATCGTGCCGCGTATTTCAGAGCAGGTATTTCGGGAAAGAAAGGGTGTTGCGTGATTGTACGAAGTTATCGCCACGGAAGCCACTGAACTAGATTGTCGTGCGTGATGCGTCAACTTGAAGATTTCTTGACTTGGGTACCTATTTGCAATATTTTTTATTTGTTTTTGCATTTGTTTTAAGGTATCCGATGGATTTTTCAGTGTGAGGCATCAAGCTACCTACATAATTGAAAAACTATTTGAACATCAAGGTTTAAGAGCTAAGTTTTTTATAAACACAGTAACAGTTTCAGATCGGTTTACTTACGGATATTGGAATCTTTTACTTCCCCTGAAGAGGGTTGATCAAGCGTGGCTCGGCCGTGGCCTCAGCCGTGGCCGCATTGGCTGCCCCGCCACGTTCGCCGAATAACATCAATATTAGATGAGCGCGAGATGTGAACTTATTTATGAATACTGGAAATACGCGAAACACGCGGCTACGATAAAACTATGGATCGCTCTTTATTACTTATTCATTTTATTTTGTTATTTTATTTAGGACTTCCAACAAGACTTGTATCAATACATTAAATAAAATAACAACCCAAAACTTATAACTGAACACAAATCCTACTAATATTATAATCGCGAAAGTTTGTAAGTATGCAATGACCTTTTATAAATAGACTAGTTATGCGTGAATGAATTGCATTTTAAAATGGCGAAATCTCAGTTCAATAACAAGCTATTGTTCTGAGGGCGAAATTGTTTCTATGACGTAATACACGTCGAAAGGGAAAATCATATCATTAGCCTATTGTTAAAAAGAGATAGACAATACTTTGACTTTTGGTAGTTGACCAATGAGCTCATAGAATTTATGCGCTATCTCGGCCGCAATTATTTTTCTCTTTCACTCTTACAGAAAACATAGTATGCGCTCCTCACTCATGCATATCGGATTGGCAAAATGGCAAATGTCATCACTCAATGAAAATTTGTATTTTAAATTTATATTTACAATACTTACGAATGAAATAAGACATTTTTATTGTCTCATAAGGTTGCAGTATAATTTTTACAATTTCTGGATACATAAGAAGGCATTTTAACCAATTAACAAACCAAAAAATTATAAAGGTAACGATCGTGTAAGTCGTGTTGACGTGACACTGACTGACGTGTGACTGAGTGAAACTCGGGCATTTACCTGAGTTTGTTCTAGTCATTACGGAGGGCAGACAACGTATCTACACATATAATATCATTGTAAGTATGGATGGGTGTTTGTTACTCTTTCACCTAAAAACTACTGAATGGATTTGTATGACATTTGGCATACAGATAGTTTATAACCTAGATTAACACATAGGTTACTTTTTATTCCGATATTCCCACGGGAACGGGAACCACGCGGGTGAAACCGCGAGCGGCCGCTACATAAAGATAGCCAAAGCATGTACCGATCTAAAGCTAATAACTAATAAGCTAATATAAGGTGACTGCTAGAAACCGCAAGAAACTTCTAGGGCTGGTCAGGTCAAGTGTTTAAAACATGACAAAAATGACAAAAAGGAATTCGTGTTTTTTTCAATAACATATTATATTCAATAGCAATGTAATAAGAAAAATAAAATAAAAACAATTAAAAATGACGATTATTTACAACGCGCGGGCAACAATGATGTATAAAGTTGTCTTTGGCGGGCAAGGTTTTGGCCCGTCCGCGTCAGTACCTACGTTGACGGGTCAATGGCCGGCCGTCTGTTGACCCGTCCGCGCCAGTACCTACGTTGACGGGTCAATGGCCGGCCGTCTGTTGACCCGTCCGCGCCAGTACCTACGTTGACGGGTCAATGGCCGGCCGTCTGTTGACCCGTCCGCGGCAGTACCTGAGGGTTGACGGGTCAACGGCCGGCCGGCCGTTGCCCGCGCGTTGTAAATAATCGTTATTTTTAACTGTTTTCATTTTATTTTTTCTAATGTTATTGATTTAAAATATATTAGATACTCAAACACTATACAATTAAAATTCAGTTAAAAAATTAAATAAACTATTTAATTAAAAATGAAGAAAAAAAACAAAAATTCCTTTTTGTCATTTTGCCATATTTAAAACACTTGACCTGACCAGCCCTTGAAGTTTCTTGCGGTTTCAAGCAGTCATCTTATATATTATGTTATAAAAATATAATAAAATAAATTTTCCCACACTCACACCAATTATCTAGCCCAAGAGAAGCTTCGAAGAAACTCGTTAAATGGTTACTAGACAATGGATAAACATACTTAAAATACTTAATTACATACTTATTATACATAGAAAACACCCAGACCCGAGACAATTTAGAAAAACAATAATTTCTAAATTGACCCGACCGGGGATCGAACATCCCGGGTTCGATCCCCGGTCGGGTCAATTTAGAAATTGCGAGAGATGGCGACACCATGAAAACCGGTGTACAAACCACTCGACCAAGGAGGTCATCAAAGAACCTAGGTTTTTCAACAAAAACGCTTGGGAGATACTATCTACTGATTGCGTCTTGATCTTGATATAGGTTATTTGATAAAGGAATACCTGTTTATCTGCCAATTGTTCAGAGAATAAAGCAAAGAGGAATTTTTATTAGCCTGTTTTCGGCCAGTTAATCAAAGTTTTGTTTTCAGAGCGATTTCTTACCATAACAGAGTAAACAAAAGTATTATGAAAAGTTTTTTTTGAGCTAACTAAAACAATTTTGTTTTCCTAAGCTTTATCTAAGAAAACGTTATGGTTTAATTATAAAAAAAATAAATCTCGAAAAGTTGCGATATTGCTAGTTATCGGCCACCTATTTTAGTTTAATATAAATACGTTATATAAGTTTTCGGCCATGTGTTTTTAAGTGTTGTTCTATTTTCTGTTTTTCTAGTACTTTTAATAAATATAATTGAAGTAATTATATATATTTCGTAATAAAAATGTTTTTTTAATAACTCTCATTTCTATGGAAACAGGTCTCTTTTTATATCAAACATGGCCGAAAATAAAATATATATTCCAGTTGTCGGCCGTTTTTAAAACCTATGGCCGAAAACAAGATTCTTTATTCTTGGTTTTCGGCATCAGCCGGAATCTCGATTTCACAGGTTAACTTAACATAGTTTGTGTCATTAAATCTTATCAATTTCTTTTTTATTTTCGTTTATATAAATTTTGCCCATGCTGAAAAGTAACTTAAATACGACTCAGTTTTCGGCCGTCAAAACTAACAAATTTAAAAGTGTTTTTCTTCAAATACTTGTACGTAAACCAGCGGCCGTAAACTAAAGCTTCAAATCTATTGAAGATATATTTTGTATTTAACCTAAAATTTTTAAAGCAATTATTATGTAATATTAGATATGATTAATTATATTTATTAGTTTATTAGTCACCTTTCGGCCGGGGGCCGAAAATTAAAAGCTCCGCAAAATCGCATCTAGTTTTCCGACCACCAAATAATTATATAATTTACCAAATATTTAACATATTTGAATGAGAATAATAATAATTTAATTAATTTTCGGGATACATTGACAACATCTTTATTTACCAAACCATATAACAACGCTGTAACTTACCTTGCAAAAATAAGTGCGCACTGTATTTTTGCAAATTTTAATGCACACTTGCACTGCTTGACATTGAAAGGTCAATTGCGGACAAAATCAAAGAGTTATTATGCTGCTAATTTAGGGAGATGTTCGGTACATTTAAATATTTTAGGATTATCTATTTTTAAAATGAGTAGACTAAATATTTCTTATTATATGGATATAACTACATAGTGGCCGAAAACCAGAGGGGGCCGGTAAACCGGCTAAGTTACCCTATCCCATTATCAGCAGTAGTCTATTTATTATTGCGGATAGACGTCGACGTTTCTTCATCACGACTAGGCCTGCAAATATTCTCTACTTACTGCTTGTAAATTAAATAGATTTTAATGAATCTGTTACGGTTTTTGACAGTTATTTGAATAGATGAATCTCCATGGATTGCACGCAGCAGGTGCGCTGGATCACCTGCAGTCACAGACCACATGACAGCCCTGTAGCAGAGTAAAGTGAGCGCAGTGCATACCGGGGCAGCAACGAGGCGTGCGTGTGTGCGTGTGCGTGCGTGTGTGAGTGCATGCCTGCGTGCATGTGTGGCGACTGGATTGATGGCGTTCGTAATAAAATCATATCAGCCGTGACCAACAGTTATATTTACCAGCGCAATTCGGAAATTATGCAAATCATGTTCACGTGTAAAAATAAATGTTTGTTAGTAGGTAATTCCCGCATCTAATTTATTTATTTAATCTAAGGAAGAGCAACAGATTATTAAAACAGAATAGGTCAATACCCATGACCAACTGTTGTTAATACCAATGTATTAACAACAGTTGGTCATGGTGGTGGGACAGATCCTCGTAAACAACAACATCAATATAAATAAGATATACAAATCAATAGTTTTCTGAGTTGATTAATTAATGGAATAAACACTACATTTTTATTCCATTTTTATTTTCTGAGTTGGTTAACGCGGGATAAAAGCATTGGCTTGGCATGGCGTGGGAAGTCCAGCAGTGGGTCGTTTTTAGGCTGATTATGATTGATTGATGGTTGGTTCTTAATAATATGAGACTTACAAAAGGTATGTAGGTAAAGTTATAAATACCGGCAATGCTGACTCGGTCCACCACATTCGTGTTTTGACACTCTTGGTTGCGTATACGGACGGAACCTTTTGTACAATTTCATTTTGTAATATTAACTACTTATCTTTGAGTTTTAATTGTCAAATGGAATTTTATTTTTACAGCAGTTCCTAATGACTTCATGAAACACTAAAATTAGATGAGTAATTGGTAAAAGTAGCGACGTTAATATTGCAAGCCAGAGGTTGCGTATACTCGTAAGAGCAATTCTTGTATACGCAAATTATAATGAGTTAATACCTGAATGCGTGCAACAGATTAGCAGCGCCTCGCCGCCGCGAATATATTATTTTATTACACTTTTATTACGATACGGCCAAATAATAAATTGATGGCGTATAACGTTAGGGATGGCTTTCTCCGCCGAGTGGTGAGGCGGGGCTAGTCACATGTATTCATGTGGCTAGGTCGTGGCCTGGCTGAGAGCGACGCGCCTATGATCATGTAGGTATTATGGAATTTTCATAATATCGGTTGAAAGAGTAGCGCCACGTTCAATGCCACCGAGTCGCCCTGCGAGTTCACGTAAATGTTATTGCAGTGCCGGTGACTCGCATAGCGAGTTCAGAGTGTTTCAGTAATATTCCAGAAACGCATAATGTGTATTTCCTGCTTAGAATCACACAGAAGACTAATATACGCTAATTTCAAAATTCACAAAGTGGCCAGGTTGTCAAAATATTTTTTTATTTTTGAAATAAAAAATCATTCTGCAATGCTACAAAGTCGCTAGGTGAGTTCACTGACGCAGGTTTTCAAACTTTTAATGAAACATTTATTTATCTCAGGTCTGAGTGTTTGTAATACCTTCGTTGTATCTCATTGTGTGCGCTATTGTTATTTAGTTTTTATGCGTATACGGATTTTTTGAACAAATAACCCATATTGGCGGTTTGTCGTCAATATCATTTTTTCCCAAAAATATTTATTTTTTTATCAACTACGGGATTTTTTATTAATTACTTACCCTTCATCTCAATGACGGTAAGCAGCGGTGGGGCCGAAGGCGCCGACTTCGGTTCATCCGGTATCCGTAACCTCTGAGGAACTGGCTATCTTATCTCTAACTGCCGCAAAACAACAGTGCTACAAACATCGATATTATGGCGACATATTTAGATAAGATGGTGGTAGCTAGTCAGGCGGACTTATCAAACCCTCTGCCCTACTGCCAACCAAACCAAACACACGATGATGCAGCCCCACTGGGAATTGAATAATAATACATTTACAAGTATTGGAGGGCAAATTTAGAACTGGAAGTCAGTGCTAAATTTTCCAGTCCCAAAATGCTTTTTGGAAATTTTAAAAATACAAAAGATAACCACTACAATTAGGTAGGAAACTATTTGTAAAAAATTGACAATCTTTGCTAAAATTACGAAACATATAAAAAAATAATATAATCAATGGTTTTTTTTTGCCATGCTCAAGTCAGTCTAAAAACAGTTAATAATTCGCCAGCACCTTTTTCTTGCGATATTAAAGTTATGGAGACTTTCAAGACGACAAAAATAACAACAAATAAATTTATCTTTAAATAACCATTCGGTTGAGGTTATAGTGCCGGCGGCGACTCGCCTAGCGAGTCCGCCGTGAAAAACCTATAGGCTGCATCCGTGAAGCCATCATGAAAATCGTAGTAGCATTGAACGTGTTAACCTAGTGCCGCGGACTTAATAGTAGATTGTTATACAAGGGGCTAAAATGACCCATTATATACGAGGTAGTTTTACTCCCGAGCTTTAGCGAGGGAGTAAATAGAAACCGAGTTTTAATGAGTTTTTAGCGCCGTGTGTTACACTCTGCTTTTCACTACGAATGCGAGAAAATAAAACAGTCCAATACAATATAAATTAGTTTATTTTATTAAAAGTTAACCCGTTAGTTGCTTTAACGACACCCATGGAAAGAGAATGGTTGGTAGTATTATTTTGATAAGCCTATCGCCGCTCTATGCTGTTGGATAGTATGTGCAGTCTTTCCATCTCTTCCCTTGGGTGTCGTCAAAGGCGACTAACGGACTAATGATTGCACATACATCCTACAGCATAGAGCGGCGATGGGCTCATCAAGATAATACTACCAACCCCTCTGTTCCCTTCAGTGTCGTAAAAGGCGACTAACGGACTATAGACTGCGCATACATCCAACAGCATAGAGCGGCGATGGGCTCATCAAAATAATACTACCAACCCCTTTCTTCCCTTGGATGTCGTAAAAGGCGACTAACGGACTAAAGACTGCACATACATTTAACAGCATAGAGCGGCGATGGGCTCATCAAAATAATATTACCGACCCTTCACTTTTCTTCGATGTCGTAAAAGGGGACTAACGGACTAAAGACTGCACATACATCCAACAGCATAGAGCGACGATGGGCTCATCAAAATAATACTACCAACCCCTCTCTTCTCTTTGGTGTCGTAAAAGGCGACTAATGGACTAAAGACTGCTCATACGTCTAACAGCATAGAGCGGCGATGGGCTCATCAAAATAATACTACCAACCCCTCCCTTCCCTTGGGTCTCGTAAAAGGCGACTAATGGACTAAAGACTGCACATACATACAACAGCATAGAGCGGCGATGGGCTCATCAAAATAATACTACGAAACACTCTCTTCCCTTGGGTGTCGTAAAAGCGACTAACGGGCTAAAGGCTCACCACCTAAGCACATGTGCAGACTGTGCAGATTTTTCTTGCTGAAGCGTGGTCTGTGTTGTCCATAGATTCAAATGATTAACTATCTCAAAAAAGTTGTTGATCTAAGTAAACAGTATTAAGTCGAGTCTTTATTCATAATTATTCTACATAACACTAAATATTTTTTCGTTTTTGTAGGCTCATTGTCATGTGACAGACAAATATTTAAAAAAAAATACTTTTTCCCCTAGGGCAAGAAAAGCTATTTTAGCCCCGCTCTAGAACGCTACAATGACGGTCTTTTTGAGCAAGAGGAGTGAAAAACAAATTATTACATACGGAGCCATGCTTTTCATTGCTTTCAATAGACACTTCATGCTATTATTAGCGGTGGCTAAAAATACTTGTTTAGCAAAATAGCTCCGTTAAAAGATGTCTCCAAAGATTAGCGCGTGTTGTGTCCCCCCGTGTATGAGTATTTGCGCGTGTAAAGAGAGCGCGTTCCCTAATCCCGGTTAATTCCCGCATTCATCTGCCGCCGGGAATGGCCGGGAATGGCCCGGGATGGGCGGGGATGGCGGGATGAGCCGCGGAGGCCTTTCACGCGCACAAAGGCGGATTAGGCGCGGGCGTCGCCAGGTGACAGCGGGCTCGGGTAAAAAATGGACAGGCCTATGTGTCATGCCTTTAAAGTACACTTACAAGTAGGTGTAGGGAATATACAAAACCTTTATTCTTACGTTGTATATTGTTATGCTGGTGTTGAGTTAACAAATATTTCGCAAATGGTAAGGACCTTATTACCGAGAGAAGATAACAAAAATATACTTAGCTTGACAGATATCAAATTGCAACGATTTTTATATTAACTTATCTAATAAGCTGTTAGAAGGGTTATGTGTGAAATCTGCTCGGTAGCTCTCTAGTCTCGGTACTCGTAGTCTATCCGTAAGATTGGCCGCCTTTGCGGGCCGCGCGGAGGCTTCCATCAGCCGCAGAAACGGAGGTAGAACCTCCTTAATTATATTACAACTTAAAAGCTTCACGTGACAGTCATTAGTTTTGCAGTGCGTTAATATGGAATATTCAATTTATTCAATGGAATATTTACAGCCAATGAGTACGATAACCTTGTGGACTTTTAACTATAGCTAGTTTACAACCAGTAACATTAATAATTTAAGTCAAACATTTTATTGGAATTTCCCAATTTACGGTTAACTCAGATCTTTTAATATTATTTTGTGATTGATACTTGACTGTCAGAAATAATAAAAAGAACAATTACCAATAGCGAAACTCTTACTTCATTATATATCGAAATTGAAACGTTGAGTGCACCGAGCTTGGCCCGACGAGTGCCGGCTCTCAGAATATGTTATCAGTGTTGATAACCACGCGGAGCGGACATTTATCTTGATTGAATCCCGGCGACCGGGCGGGCGGGATTACCAGAGCACTCCACAGCAGCACGCTCTTGCCGCCCTAGCCGTCCGTGCCGCCCCAGCCGCCCTAGCCGCCCAAGCTGCCCTAGCCGCCCTAGCCGCCTCAGCCGGTGCGCGGCATTGAGACTTCTCTCACCTCGGATCTAAATTGTTTCTGAAACCTTACTTCACGATAGCGCAAAGCTTCTGTAGCTGAGTGCCTAGTGAGAGTTTCATGTATAAAACTAGCCGCCCGACGACTACAAACTCAAACTAAAAATATATTTAATGAATAAACTTAATTAAAAAGTACTTTGAATCGTCCAAAACATCTTTTTTAACCTACTACCCTTTCAGGACGTCATGTTATAGCTGTGGAGAAGAAAGGGTGCAAGAAACCACAGCTTTATAGAGGCAACGACATTAACAAAAAAAAAGTTTTCGTTGCGCAACCTCTCGCCCACCCCCAACAAACCAAACATTTTATTTGATAGAAACCTTGTCCTGGCAATTAATGACAGAACAAAAAAACAATTAGCCAAATAGGTGCAGCCGTTCTGAAGTGATGCACGCACATACATTGGTCGCAATTGATTGCCTTACTTACTAATTCTCATTTTCCCTAACGTGATCGAATGGTGCGGACACAATACACGTGTATTGTGGTGCAGATGACTCGCACTTAACACCGACATACTCGTATATGCAGATGGCTCGCACTTAACACCGACATATATGCAGATGGCTCGCACTTAACACCGACATATATGCAGATGGCTCGCACTTAACACCGACATATATGCAGATGGCTCGCACTTAACACCGACATATATGCAGATGGCTCGCACTTAACACCGACATATATGCAGATGGCTCGCACTTAACACCGACATATATGCTGATCGTTAAGTTATTAGGCAGTGTGTATGACGGCAAATGTTTGGGAAAAGAAAGATGTAGTAGGTAGCAGGTTTAGACGTACAGGGGCTTACTTTTTATTAAGATGGGTCTTTTAGTAAAACTAAGTATTCTTTAACTGATTATATATTTGAATTTTGTAGCCTCTTTATAAGAAAACATCTGCGCTATATAATTCCTCGGTTTACAAATACTTAAAGACTTTGTTAGACTTGACGAGATGTACACTAAATCATCTATCTGTGAAGTTAATAGCTCTTCAACCAAAATGGAAATTTAATGGCTCCAGCGACACACAAGTGAGGGAAACAAACACTCCAGCCCTATTCCACGTGCCGCCGCGGAGCCGCGAGTGGCGGTGTATATTATTGTCTGGGAAACAGGAAGTAGTGATTGCGTCAAACGACGTTACGTTATGACATCTGGACGAGTAAAATAGTAAAATGTGTTTCTGGAAAAAAAGGCATTTAGTTAAGCAAGATGCCTTAAAACTACATATAAAAGATATGACGCAGCGTGTGCGCTAACAATTATGACAGTTCTATATGAAGCGCAATCGCATCTCGACGCGACGCGTGGAGCTCCTAAGTTAACTATCAATTTGCAAGCACTAGTGAGTGGGAACGAGGAGCGCCTTAATAAACCTCTCTCGGCGAGCGCGCCCTCAATCCGCCCTTAGCCGCCCTCAGCCGCCCGAGCCGCCCCAGCCGCCTCGGCCGACAGACGGGCTCATTCAGGGGCCACTCGAGGCTCTTGGCGTGACAGCTGTACGCAGAAGGTTGCTTCAGCACCACAGACGCCGCGCCCGCTCTCATGCCACACTTGTGTGACACCCAGCGGTGCCCGTACAGTGGCAAAAGATTTTCACTTTACAAAATCTATTAGTAAAACGCCAATTCTTATAATTTCCTCTTAAAAACATTCAATAAATTTGAAAAGATACTTACTTTACTAAAAAAAACTCATTGTAAAGATGATTAGTTCGAGTTAAAAAGGTATTTTTAGAAAATAATCATTGAAATTTGAACGCTGATATTTGAAAAATCATCTATTGTACTTTTTGTTTTTTTTACACAATTTGTTGTTCTATATAAAGATATTTTGTTTTATTTTTCATTTCAAAAGGTCAGCCTAACAATTACGACTATTTATTGGAAGAACCCGTAGTGAAAAGCTTTCGTAAACAAAGGATTAATCCCAGTAACTTATATACGCTTTGTATGCTTTTATGCGGATTCTTAGATACTTTTACGCTGATTTGTTATAGCATATTTGCTGAAAGCCGCATTATAGTGAGCCTTCGTGGAATAGCAAGAGGCGCCCAAGCTGAGGTACTGGCGCCCAGTTTGGCGTTAACACCACGGGGACGTGTCCAGAATCCGGCTGCCGCAATAAATAACACACAGCCAGGGCTGCAGCTTGTGCCTACATTCATAATGATTTTAATAACATGATCGCACCGTAACCTAACATAAAGCTGACACCGGTTTTTGAGATTTGATCGATAGGTGGATTACCAACATGAGTGCTAGTTATTATGACGATCTTTAGAGACAGACATCATAGAGTTTCTTACGCCCATTCTTCTCCACAGCTAAAAAAGACGTCTTTTAATGTACTGTTCTAAAAGTTTACGATGGACGACATAAAGTTGTTTATCAATAAAGTCTCCTTAAAAAAATATTTTTCATTTATTTAATTTCGAATGTTACATACTGTGATGCATTGGTTTGACAGTCAATGGCCGGTGTCGTATTTTTTTGTTCAACCCTGAGGGTGACACAAATTAACGCTCCCGGATGCTCCCGAATCCGACCGGCACGCAGCCCTACGCAGTATAATAATATGGAAATTGAGCGCTCGTTTTTCATAAATTGAATCGTTAATCTATCGGGGTGGATATTTGCGAATAAAGACTATTAGTGCGCGCAAACACGGGCTTACGTGTGTCGGCGGCGGCGGCGGCTTAATGCGTCCTTTTAATTTTTAATACCCTTTGTTGTGCTGGTTGTGTTGTCACCGTCCCTGTTCATGTCTGTCGTTTCGTGTGATTCGATAACGGCATTCACTTGCATCATTCAAAGATGGAATGTTTACAGAACAAAAGACCACTACAATTTTAAAGGCGATGCTTATCTGCAGCAGATTTCTTACCAACACCATCGGAGCAACACAAATAAAAAATGCAGAACAGAAGTATCTACTCCTTTAGAGGGCTCTGTTTATTATATTAAACGTCATATCTTAAATGTTATCCCTTCAACATAAGGTCAACTCTTTACATCTGTTATGTTTGCAACTTGGTTAAACAAATAAATAATCATAATGACTATGTATGTACCTAAAGCTGATTCAATGTTAGTATATAATACTTCGTTGTACTCGCTTCGCATGTTATAGGGCGTAAAGCGAATAGCGCGCTCCTCGCTGTGACTGCTCGCGGTCCATTGGTTTTATTGTGACGAATGGGGACACGTACACATCACGACAATGTCTCTACACATTTGGATAAGCAATCAAATACTCTTAATTAGATTTCATCGTTGGTGTTTTGGGTAATTACTTTTTTCATAGAACAGAAGAATAGTAAACTGTTTTAACTAAGAAATAGGTACTATAGTCTATGATTGTAGTAGCTGTAAGTATATGTCGAGTATCGAACCTGCAACGGGTTCAAAACGTCATGTAAGCTTCAAATAATGCGGTTACATTTCAATAACTTAGAGGTAAGTAAAAAACCACATTTCTACAATATTACAAAAGGCAACATATTTTTACTTACATTTAGGTTTATATAGAATTGTGATTTATTTTGTGCCTCCTCAGGGCTTGAGTATCAAAAGTTTATCTTAATGTCGTTATGTTAATCAACACCCAGGTAAGGCTTCCTACAAATATGGTCAAAAATAAAAAATAAAAATTATGACAACAATGTTACAATGGTAACAATTATTGGTTACGTGCGTGTGTTGATGTTACATTGTCATTGAGTAGCCGTAAAAATAAAATTGTTGCCAAAGCAACTTTAAATACAGACACATTTTACTTTCTAAGTCTACCCAAGTCACAGGTATGATGCGATGTTTCGTAAAAACACATTGTCCCTCAGATACTTCACAAGCCTGCGCGATGCTTTACGGCCGACTTCGGAACTTACGCACCCTTATTACCCGCGTACGACTTTTTACGTCTTTCGCGGAACCGGGGCCAAGATAATTTCATAATTCTCTTCGCCCGTGAAATTTGCAAAAGTCTTTTTATCGGTTCGCCGACATTAAATCTGTCACTGGCGAGTCATTAATCTGGGGGAATAAGATTCGGCGATTATCTCGTGTTATCATCCAACTTCCAAATGTTGAAAGTTTCGGCCCACGACACTTTGATTGACCTCAATAAGGCGGCGCGCGTCACTCGCCGAGATCATAATGGCTTTTTGTTCGAGTACGATTATAATAAAAAACTTTAAGCTCCGTTGCTTTGCGAATATCCAAAGAGTGTGTTAGGTCATTACAGCCTATAAACTGTCCCACTGCTGTGAAAAGGCCTCCATTTCAAATATGAAGTGCATGCCATCTACACGGACTTCTCAAAGGCGTTTGATATGGTTAAACACGCTCTGCTCATCCGAAAGCTAGGGCACGCGGGAATCTGTGGCTCCTTGCTACGGTGGTGCGAGTTTTATCTCCTCAATAGATCCCAGATCGTCATGATTAGAGGTTTCAAGTCTGCCGCTCAGGTAGTACCATCTGGAGTGCCTCAAGGCTCTTATCTCGGACCCCTGTTCTTTTTGGTGTTTGTTAATGACTTGTGTTCCATCACAAAATATCAAATGTTTAGTGATGACCTTAAGCTGTATAGGGTGATTCGAGATCACGAAGATACAATAATAGCACTGCAAAATGATATAAATAGTATTAGAAAATGGTGTTCTCAAAACAAAATGGTACTTAACACTGTGCTACCACATGAAATTCACTAGAAAGCTAGATCCTCTACCTGCTGTTTACCACATCGGCAGTACCCCGATAAGTGTAGTTTCGAGCATGAGTGACCTGGGTATTATACTAGACACGAAAATAGACTTCCGTGAGCATATTGACTCTATTATAAAAAAATCTCTATTAAGAAAAACAATTTTTTTAAACTTTGAGATACCTATTATTATTATTAATTGTTATAATATAACATATAATACATATACACCTATTGGAAAGACTAACGCCGCAGTCTAACATCCTATGAATCTACGTTGCTGATTTAGTGTTTCTACACAAAATTATAAATGGTAAAATTGACTGCCTGAGTTACTCTGTAAAATCAATCTCACTGTGCCACGTTTATGCAGTCGTCTCCATACCATAACACAAATTACGCTCACCACTCTCCGTTATATAGAATGTGTTCAGCTTATAATAAAATATGTCATGATGATGACATATTCAGCGCATCCATAAACTCTTTAAAAAGTGTATTATTTCAAAATCTTTAATTTATTCTATAATTTATTTATGCATTTTGTCTTAAAAATGTAACTAGTTGTGTAATTTTGAATATTAGTCATGTATTTTATTATTGTCTCCAGAAAAATGAGTGTAAAATTATTATATAGTATGTAGTGTTCACTTCAAGCAGGTCGCACACTCAATGTATGTACCTATTTTGTCAAATTTTGTTAAGGAAGTCTTGTGTGTTGTCCAGTTTGGTGAACAATTATTAAAAAAATATATACAGGGTCTAACAAAATCAATAAGCGAACGTATAAGGGCGGTCTCTATACATCATTCTGAATACAAATAGGCTCCAGTTTTGTAGAAAGTAGTTTGGGTTAAATATATATATATATATATTTAAATCAAGTCAACTCTACAGTTTTGATGGGTAGGTACTAACAAATGCGATCATCAACCCCGGCTATGTATCGACAAATATGAAACACACTTGGTCTGACCTGGAATTGAACCTGGGATCTCCGGATATCGGGTTTCTAAGGAGAAAATATCTAATTATTATTAATAGGTACAACAATTCTCAAAGAATTTACAGATTGCATCTATCGTGTTGTAAGGTAGTCGTGAAAAGCTTGCTGTTCTATCGACCACGTGTATGTTGACGCGACTGATAATCAGCTAAGAACGCACTAACTTCTGATGGCGCTATCATGCGGGTCGCGAGACTCTTGCAGGAGCCCTAAGTTACTGGCGCGGGCGGAGGCGCGGGCGAGGCGGGTGGAACTCAGCGAGGTGTATTCAATTTGAAAGCACCACGCTGCAGATCGAGCACGTAACGCGGAAGCGTCCTCGTTGTGTGGTACAAGTGACAAAGAGTAGAGGGTGGTCGGATTTACGTTAATCATAATTCATAACGTACTGAATACGCTTATACAATTAACAACAGCCTACAAGGCAAATGTACACAATTTGTCGTATTGGAATTCTGATACTTGAGTAATATTATCAAAACGTTTCTTCTTTCGTCTACATAAAATTAAAACTATTTCAGCGAATGTAATCGCGCTGGCTATAATTTATTAATTGCGTTCAGTAAAGCCTTTGGTTTCGACTTTTAGTGTCAAGGTGTGGGTACTGAAAACGAGTTTAACCGCCTCTTATAAAGTCTAATTACGCTCGGCATGTTGCTCGACGCCACGCGGTCAGAGTTGAAGCACGCGTTTTTTGTTGGCTTTAAGTGCGGATCATTAACGATGCATTCGCCTTTACGGTAGAACGGGAGACGTTTATGTCCTTAGGTAGAACCAGCAGCGGCCATTCCACAGATGCCTATTTTTCCATATCTGGATTTAAGCTTCTTTACTTACTATCAATGTATTAAAACTATGTAGACTTAACACGATTAATTTTGTAAGTAAGTATAATTATCTACTACGACCACAGCTGCGGCATCGCGGCCAAAACGTCAAGCAGCAAGTAGACACTTATGTACTTACTCACAAAAATGCAACGCGAAAGTTTAAAGCCTTATTTTACTATCAATGATTATAATTATAAATAAAATAATATTCTATTTAAGTAAATAGTATCTACTACTAGCTAGCACATGTGCGGTCGCTATTTGGTGAAAAGTGGACTATGGCAAAAGACTGCTTTTGCGGTCCTCATTGCTTAGTCTCGGACTAACCCTTCCGGATAATAGTCGTGATTATGTTTGTATGTGTGTATAAATAAAAATCAATTTCCAAGAATGTTCGCGCGTCACTTCAGGGCCACTGCAACTATTGCGCTCATTATTATTTTGGTGTGTTTGTAAATCCTGACATTTACAAACACCACACAAGGCTCAATGAAAGGTTTGTATGAAATATTTTGATTGGAAATTCGCCATGCGGCGCGTTCGGGCCGCTACTCATATTATAAATATTCCTTAGAGTATCGTCTGCGCGAAGAGTCTGTTGCCTTACGAATTATTTAACCGTACCAATTTATTTTAATTAAACTACCGAATCGTGAACATTCCAGTAGTTAAGAGCGCTGATCATTATTATAAGCATCGCTATGCTACGGTATCAGCTGACAAACGCCATTACCATAGCAAAACACCGGCGGGGGCGCTGTCAGTAGGGACCTACCGGCGCCGACGCCCGGGGCCTGCCTTCAATGCGCGATCATAAATAAGTATTCCGTAGAGTAATTGCGAATTTCTCCTAACATATTTTATTCATAAAATGATAAATGAGTAATATTAATTTAAAAAACAGGATGTGTGTTAAAGATCTCTTTGCTAACATATTTTGTCCTAATGGGACGAGTAGAGTTGTAGACCTTTAGGGTAAGTTCAGACCGCAGATTGTCATTTAAGGTAAGGGTCGATAAGGGTGCCGTGTGTAGTGTATTATTTACACCGTAGCTCATATTTATACAAAACATGTAAAACCTTCAAGTGTATTATCATTCTGTCACCCCGAACTAACAACATTGTCCGTAATATGTGCCCTATTTTGACAATTTTCTCGCTCACTGCGCGCGCATAAATTATAACTCTTCTAACAGACTCGTGTTTTTCCGGAACAGTTTTCTCAGGAGTACAGTGTAGTATAGTTATATAATTATCCCGTCAATTAAACAAAAGTAACTAGAATATGAATCGGATAGCCTGGTGTTAGGCATTGGAGGCATTATCCGTATCGGCGCCGTTATTGAGTGAGTCCGGGCAGGTACTTCGTAGTGAATAAAGCGGCGAAAGCCCCGCCTGCCGTGGACGCGCCATTGAGGTATTATAACTAGAGACACCGCGAAAGAAGTTTTTGCGAGTTGTGAGCTGCAAACGACTGACAACAAAGCCCCGCTGCGCCCTCTTCGTCCCACATATTGCCCGCTGTGATCTAGCTAAGCACATTTTTTTCATGGAATATCCGCTCTAGTTAATATACCTCGATGGGCCGCGCTACGTGCCGGCATTCGCTCTTCCGCGCCTGCTACTGTGGGAACCAACTTTACTTTAGTAGTATTAGTAGAAATTCGAAAAACAGTTAAAATTACACGATCGCTGCGGCGCTAGCGCGGCGGGGCCAAAATACTTTTGGTACACCCTATGCCTACTTTAATAGGAACCATGTTAGTACTTATCAAAACTATTAATACTCTTTTGTAGTTGTATGTATGATAATATTATAAAAGTTATACGACTGAAGACGTTCTTGTCACCACTTTTTAGGTTACACAAATTCGTGTTTAGGTCAAATCAAAAATGATTTTTAATTGTACTTTTTTAAAATTAATCGTCATTGTCGTCAGTAATCTTACAGGAAGAATATGAACTATCTAGCGAGCGATGTCTTATAAAGTTTGTTTTAATTTTTAAGTTATTCCAAAGCTCTGTCAGCAAATTAACGATCGTTTTCTGTCCGTCGTTCTTCATTAACGATTATTTTTTATCTATCGGTTTCGAACTTGTTGTGGATGTCTAATTAAAAATTTACTGAGTGGTAGAGCCACGCTGCGTTGCAGCACGCATTGGGCCGGCTCGCCGGGCGTAATACCACCCTCTCACGAATATTCGGCGTGAAATAACGGCGTTGTGTTTCGTCCGACCAGTGAGGGTTCCGGAGGCCCCTTCCCCGCCCCCCCTCCCAATTCCTATTCCTTCCTTAAACCTATTCCTCCCTTAAAGGCCGGCAACGCATCTGCGATTCCTCTGGTTTTGTGGGTGTCCATGGGCGGCGGTGATTACTTTCCATCAGGTGACCCGACTGCTCGTTTGCCTCCCTCTTTTATAAAAAAAAAAAAAGGCAACGCGGTCACTGCAGCATCCCTACGACCTGTGCTGACCAGACACTGGGACCGCTTAACCTTAAATAGAATTGTTTCAGAAACCCTATAAAATAGGTAAGCTAATCATCAACTTGCCTTGCCACATCGAAATATTAACCAAATAGATATAATTACACTAGCCGACAATGCTAACCTCACCTTTGGATTGGCTCGCCTTTATACTGTTTTAGAATGCAGTCAAACTATTGCACGAGTGATCACTACGCATAGCTCTTTGACTAATTATTGCGCTACATGTCTAATGAGGAGATAGCCGGTTATATACCGTTATATATATGTATGGCATCCGCATGAGAGCATGTATGCGCTTTTATTAGAAAAAGTTAAGAAGGCATTTTTAAGAAACCTATACAAGCGCACGTATGGTTACTACCCATATATGTACCCGACTAAATTTCTATTGGGTTGCTTGGGGTACAATTCGTTGGACGTCAGAAGATCTAATGATCAATTGGTGACTATTTGTAAAGTTCTCCGAGGAAAAGTGGATGCTCCCAATCTTCACGACGACGTTCTTTGCCACAGTTAAAAAATGACGTCCTGAATGGGTGGTAGGTTAAAAAGATTTGAACTATTCAAAGTACTTATTAATTGAATTAATTGAATAAATATTTTTTTGAATTTTGAATTTTTTGAGCTGTGTCGACTTTTCGTCCTTATTAATTACCGCCGGAGCAGGAAACATAAACTGTTTGGTGTCCCAACATGTGGAACTGTTGCCCGTGCAAGATCCCCCATACCGCGTAGCCTCACTGCGCCCAACGCCCTTGTGGACGCCAGCCCAGATTGTGATGTGTTTGCGGATGAATGGAAGGTGATTTTATCTGAATGCTTGAAGTACTGTGAGAGGAATGTAAGATAGTTGTCTCACTTTATTTTATTTTTTATTTTTTGTTTTATTGTACAGTTAATTGGGTTGTTTCCTATATTTAATGTTTACTTAATTATTATTGAAATTTTTATTGTTTGTTAATATTATATATGTACTTATCTAATTGAATGTAGTACAATGTAATCTAATTTAATTGTACTGTGTATTAATTAGTGTTATTGGCATTGGCCGTACTAATTAAATTAAAATAAATAAATAAATAAATAATATACCTAGTTGCAGATCAGTTCGGAGGTTGTGGGAAAGAGATAGGCCAACAATAGGGCAACACTTAGTTAGTGGTTACGGATAAACTTAGTTAGTGGTTACGGATAAACTTTTAACTGGTACAGCATTAAATATTTCTTATTGGTTTTCTAACTGAATAAGGTTTAAATTATGGTGGCATAGCTAAGGGCTAACCTTATTAAAAACGTTACCAAAGTTAAAAGGTAACGCAATCTATAAGGTAATCATATATTGTTTGTTTCCTTTAAAATGGCGTTGCAGGCGTCAGGAGCGCGATTGCAGTTACGATTACGATTGCAGCACTTACCCGCACTTCAGTGCTGGTTCGGTTGACTTTTACGAATCCTCCATTCTTACCTGGAAGGAAAACAAATTAGGTCAGTCAGTAGATTGAACACGATTCTGTATTTTAAGTAAAATATGAAATTTCTTTAAAAAATATCACCAGAACCTAAATGTGACAGATTAAAATTAAAATGAAATAAATAACTACGTCTAGCCAGACAAAAGCGAGGCTTTTGATAAATGCGCTCGAAACGAGATGAATATTTATTTTAGAACAAGCGGCTCGCATATTTAAGTGCTGAATAATTACTGGAAGTTATTAAAAGTGACGTCACTGTTAGACAATATTATGGCTCTGCTCGCAGCCACCGCTGTATTCGGTATATCAAATTATGTTTCACAGACAGCTATGATATTTGGGCAAATAGCCCAGAGCCTGTGAACTGTCACCGTACTCGGCAATTAGGTAAGTAAGCATGCAGTAATCAGACACCGGCCGGGGGTGACCGCCGCCCGTTTGCTTAGCTAATTAATGCTGGCCCGCGGGCCACGGAGGCTCATGCAGACACAGCGGCAGGTCTTTGAACTGACCCCACTCGCCCTAGAAAGGTTAAACTGATCTATTGATAGCACATAAATGCGTGAGATTGATGATACGTGTCATTGTTTGATTTTCTTTATTAGATAAACACAAATAATAATGTTCAAAATAGCGAATAGCTATTCAATATCACGATGGGCCCTGTGAGACTCCATATGTATTAGTAAATTAATCTATTTCATAAACGTTAAAACGATGAATTCCCAACCTATACACCGTGTCAAGCAATTTTGAAATATAATAATGAATGATCCATCTTGTCGATGGCCTTTTTAATATTGGCTTCATAAGAATCTGCTTGTTATTTTCCATCTTACGCTTAGAACAAATAATATAAAAAGCTTAGTATTCGTTTAACGGCTTTACAAATTACGTAATTTATTTACTAAGCAATAAATAGTCAAAGACACCAATGACCTGTCTTATCTAATTGTTAAATCTTGATATAAGTTCAAACAGTAACAACTTTTTACGCGTTCGCAGATTTTTGTAGACATTTTTATATATTTTTTTAATGTACACAATTCGATTAAACTCAGGGCAACAGAGTCAGCAAACGTGCCTTCTATTAAGCTAACATTTCCATAACCCAGAATGAGTACAAAGAGTATGCAGCAAAGTGATGTTTGCGCGCGTCACACACTCTACGGTGAGTAATTGAATCATCCGCCGAATGTTTGAACTATTCCAGACAGCAAGCGCCATGGGCACACATATTTTATATAAGACGCGCACAGACAGACGCACAAACAATCCGGCGAAGTGGCGCTCAGTACATAGTGCCTTATGTGCCTATAGTTGTGTATGTAGGCTGTAATTGAATCGCCCGCCAAATATTAGAGGACGCTCCACAGTCCCAAGAAAGGATTCAGCTATTTTGAATTTCTAATTCTGTTAAGTTGTTTTAGTTTATTACTAAAGTGATACAGCTATAACCTACGTTCATATTAACTTATGCCTACGTTCAAGTTATTCTGCAATAAGTGTTTTATTTTAATCGTAGGTCATTGTTCTGTAGTATCCCACTACGAAAACAGCACAAGAGGAGATTGGGTCAGAAGTCAGAACCCACCTCGCTGGCCCAATACTGGTTGGTTGATGTAATGATTTTTATTTTCCTGATGATGATTTTTTAACAACTCAAACAACTAAGAAAAACCTCTCTATAGAATACCTATAGAGATAAACCTCTCTATAAACAGAGGCCTGTTTGGAGTAGACATGTTTGCAGAGCGGCTTGAGGCGTTTAGCGCTTGGTGTTACTACGGCACCTGCTACGGCCACTTTTCGTGCTACGGCGCTACGGGCGACGCGGCCTTGTAGCAAGCGCGCGTTAGGGATGATTTATATTAGAGCGGGCCGTGCACGGGCCGTGTACCGTCCGAGCCGGACGGGACACGGATCATGCACGGTGTAATATAAACTGCTATGAGACGTTGCATACAAAATGTATGCAACGTCTCAAATCAGTGGCGCCGCCCGGGTCCCGGACGGGGCACGCCCCGTGCACGGCCCGCTCTAATATAAATCATCCCTTATTAGTTGCGGCCGATTTATTGACGGAGTGCGGTCGCGCCTCACTACACCGAGCGCGCACCACGCTCGCGAAAATGAAATAGCATTTGTGCTTATAGCTTAGTGCGCTCAGCTGAAGCAATGTCGATTCACACACAAATTCAAAGTTGGCCAAGTACCATGACGAGATTGATCTTGTGACAAAACATAAGGCGAAGCGAGCGACAGCCTGTGTACGAAAGCACTATCAGAATGAGTTTGTATTGCGGCGAGCACCAGACCGACCGGCTCGGTGGGAGGACGACATGGTTAGACTTGTCAGAAGGCAGTGGATAGGGCTAACTAACACATAGCAAACATTGCAAGTCTGTAAATACTTATTTAATTTGCGCCTATACTCAGCAAGTTGATTGTCGATTAGACAGATTCTTTGTGCTTATTTCATTTGTCCATGTTGAAAACTTATAACTATATTTAAATGAAGTTTAAAACTACTAAGTATCTAAGCTACGCATACGTCGTATTAAACCTAAAGACAAATTCGGTCCAAACGTCGTCGGCGTTACGTCGGGTACAAAACGGTATATTCGTACGTAGAATCCCTTACAAGTAGTTAAGTGTTAGCCCCCACCAAATTTTTTGTTTATAGTGGAACGCGACAGTTAAAAAGTGCACCATAACTTTATTATTACCCGCAAAAGTGGAAAAGTGGATATTAACGGTTGGATCGCCTCCAATTACATAGCCACTTATAAATGATTACAGGAGAGTGATGCCAGTCATTAAACGATGTGCTCGCGCCGCGCCCGCAGCTGCATTCACAGACTAGCTCGCACCTGAGCTACAAATTAAGCCGGTTTGATTATTTAAAACTAATTATAAAATAATAAAACTAGCGAAGAAATATACTTCTCCACGACTAAACTACCTGCATACCGCGAACAAGGTTTACGCGCCGAGGGTCCCGCACGCTTCAACTAAGATTAATCGCCGCTCACATTTCACCAATGACTTCATTACGGCCGCTAAGATTGTCTGTCAAAGGGGCTGACCACCGCATTGAGTAATTACATACTAGGATGTTGGTTGCCGCCCCATCCATGGGACAATTTTACTTGGTATATCAGGGACAGTATTTGTAGGACTATTCATTTGAATCTTGATCTTGTTTGTTCAAAGTATTTAATCATAATATTTCAGATGTTATTAAAAAGTTTTAGTTCCAAAGAAGATTAAGCACTTGGTTTTCTTAAGGTAAACATGATTCAAAGAAGTACGCCCCCATATTTATCGTGGAGATTGAATCATTTAGACAGAGAGAGATTATCCGATAGCTTGACGTTTAAATATGCTCGAGCGGCGCGGCCGTGAATCATCACGTATTGGAGTTATTAAGTCGCGCATTAAGTTGTCGCCGCTGTTTGTGCCCAAGCCCAGGCCCAGCACTGGGCGGGGCCTGTGATTTATCAGCGGGACGCTCCCGGCGTATCTACAGCTTAACTAACTTAACACTAAATCCAACACTGTCGGTGTTGATCACTTTTATTGTTTGTTCCTTAAGAGGCCTACTTATTACATCTCGACTGTGATTTTTGCGTAAAATGCCTATTTTCGCATTTTGTTATAATTTTGCAGATGTATTTATCGATTTTAATGAAATAGGATAATAAAATCATGCTTAATATTACAAATGTCCACTCTGCGAGGAAGAGTTGAGTTCGGACGGCCGGCGCACCGCATTTTGAAGTAATTTTGCAGTTGTATAGGTATTTATCATTTTTATCGAAATAGGATAATAAATTAATTATAAAATCTTTATTCATCATAAAGTAACGATTATTCTGGTATACATATTGCTTAATAATATTGTCGTAGATAGGAGAAATACACAGTTAACTTAAAGCGATTTTCGAAGTTTTTTGGTTTAGAATACGATTTTTTTCTATATAAAATCAATGATATCTAAAAATTCCAAAGCCGCTACGCACTATACGACTATATAAGAGATAACATTCTATTTTTTTATATTTATTAGTTCAGAACAGTAGTTCAATCTAGGAGCTCAAAAAAGTACCTTCGCACATTTTATGAAAATCTTTCTCTGCAGTTTTGGGTTTAATTAAAATGTTAAACAAAATTTACAAAAAGTGAGGCCACTACGCACTATTATAATAGCTATTCTACACTATTCAAAAAGTCAAAATTAATGTATTTTTGTTTCTGAGATCCATAACGCCAAAATTGGCCATTTTACGCAAAAATCCCAGTCGAGATGTGTCAGGCCTCTTAAAATCCCAGTCGAGATGTGTCAGGCCTCTTAAAATCCCAGTCGAGATGTGTCAGGCCTCTTAAAACAAAATTGCTTTTTTAACTAACATTTAGATGAAAAATAACGCGTTATTATTAAAGGCATGCGCATACCTTTTTCAACATTTCGACCGAGTTGCACCGGTCGCGGGCTGACTTAGGTTTTTATGGTATTGTAAGTTTGAAATCATAATCATAATCCTTAACATGGCTTTTCATACCAAATTTAAATTTATCGAAATAAAACTCATCATGTTTTGATAAAGCAAACGAAGTAAAATATACAGGCATCGTAAATAAAATGTGCAGTACACTTGCAGCATGCTGTTTAGCTTTGAAAGCTCCATTTTTATTTCCAATGAGCGGGCCCACCGTAACATTGTCCATGACGGAAAACCAAATATTTTATAAAAACCTTCCCTAATTGAATTTAATTTATATACTAAGATATAACAGCGTTTACAAATTTATTATAGATACTTACATTATAAACCAAATTATCACCTAAATGCATAAGAAGAAGAACTTTAAAAGTGCAATGAAACATCTTTCTTAAGTGCAAAGTTACTAAATGCAGCGAAGCGAGCTCCTGCACTGTGGGGCTCCGACGCAATAAAAACGTAACGATAGCTTCTTCCGAAAGGATATTATTATTTTACATTGAAAATTAAATAAAACTATACGACGAATACCAGTGTCTTGGTAAGTAGCTCATTTGGAAGAGGAGGCGTCTGTATTGCGGCAGATTGCAATCTTGTTGTAGGTATTTAATTTAAATAAGTGATATGTGACTATGTTTTAAGCAGACTAAGTGTACAGAACAGATCTTAGACAAACCTTTTTATTTTTTTATTGCACCGGTCGTGGTGGCTAACTGTAAACATAAGTTTAGGATACTACGTAAAAAATAATTTAAAGTGCGCTATTTGACAATCTCCACAGGGCGAGCGTGAGTGATGCCACGTCATGTTGATGCTGCACCATTGTCTGCGCGCCTGGAGCCCATTTCCACTTAATATCAGGTGGAGTGGAGTCTTTGCCGGGCTAATTATAAAGAAAAATGTTAAGCTAAACCGTTGCGTGTCCCGATGTTGGTATGTTGGTGCCGTGACGCGTGATGGGAGCTAGCCCGTGCCGCCCCGCGGCGCACCGCAGCGCACCGCAGTGCCTCTGTGTGCGCAGCGATCCGTCTTGCTCCTGTTTGCAGAGGCTTATTGGTGCAGTGGGATGCAGCCACGGTAACGCGATAATACCTACAGATGGTGCTTAGAATATGGTGGGTATGACAAGATCAATGTTAAACAGCAAAGTTAAAACGATATCAGTAAAGTATACAGTTTCATTAGGATTCAGAAAAATATAAATAGGAATTTCCGACTACCATGACTACTCCTAACTCCTATGCGACTACAACATATTTTATTCCATAAACGCCCCACTACTAGACTCAGATCTTCTTACATGAACCCAGTAGTCGGACTCAATGCAGGGTTTTAATGAGTACGATCGCACAACAACCGGGGCTAACGGGCTACGATACAGTGCACGTGCCTTGCGCTATACGGAGAGTCCTGACACATTTTAACTCGGCCCCTGTCCAGTTACCTGTCTAGGAACTTTTGTGCTTAACATGCAAGATCAAAAACCCCAAGCGCCGGTGCGCCTTGTAGAAACAGAAAAAAGTTATATATTTGTGCCTGGCTTAGACAAGACAAGCCACAACAACTTTACTCAGCTTAGAGAAAACACGAGTAACAACGAAATAAATTGCTTTAAAGCACAGACATGTCATAAACTCGCGGAGAATAGTCGCGGCGTCACTCCAACTGCATTCAATTAATACAACAACTGTATGAAGTTTGCGGAATTTATGTGAATGTCTATTTTGCGTACTCTATTTGTGCTATAAATCCCTTTACACATAACAAGGAGTGAACGATTTATTTAAAGCCCAAGCGCTATTAATAACATTATATTGAGCATTGCATTTAATATTGCGTCTAATGCGTTGAGCTACTGCATTACAATGTCTTTACTTATGACCACAGTCATGACTCAAGTATGATTGCTTTGACATAGAAAGTGTATTGTTTTCTAAAGGTAAACTATTTGAAATGTAAACTTTGTGGAATTAATTCTACACGCTTTTATTTTATGGTATGTTTAATAGCGTTTTGTCTTTGCTATCAAAATATTCTAATCAGATTGCGTTTTGTTGGATTTTGTTTAATGCATAAAACACCCGTAAGTGCATTTTGCATACCAAACCCTCCCCGATTAATACAATTTGACAGTGTCATATAAGTACCCGGTACATTAAAATAATATATGAAATAAACCTATAAAGTGCGTTCATAAATGTTTCAACGCCGTGAGATAAAGGAGATGAAGGCTGAGCCGCAAGCGCACGTGCCAGGGGCTGAAGTGACAGCTTACGAGTAGTGTCGGCCCGCGGGGGCGGCACAGAGTAGTGGCACAAAATATAGGTAGGTACAAAGGGGTTTATAATCAAGTATTATTTACGCTCTCAAAAGGGATTATGGGAATCATCGCAGTAGCTTTTATAAAATACTATAAAATTAATTGCCTCAGGCAGGACTCGAACCCTTCCCAAAACGACACTGAGCCGTTCAATTTGCCTCCCTTTCTAATTGAGTTTTTTGTTTTAAATAATACTTTTTAATATTGCTGTTCTGGGTTGAAATAATGAATAAGAAATAAGCACTTGTAACTTTAGCAAAAAACAATTTATCTGCTGCTCAATTGGTAGCCGCCGCGATTGCGGCCCGAGTCCCAGCTGACAACGACGCGGTATTTACCAATATGAATGTAACATTTTAATTTAAATAAAACATGTGATAGACAGAATACTATATCACATGATCGTATTACGTAAAAACATGTTAAAATTATTAAAGCCTCTGTCTTACAAAGTATGATAGTAAACATTGTATTTACATAGTAATTGTATTTTATGTTTTCGTTATAGTCAATAGTTAAAATATATTTATTCAATAAACTTAATTAATTAGTACTTTGAAACGTCCAAATATTTTTTAACCTACCACATTCAAGACATCATTTTTTAACCGTGGCAAAGAACGGGCGCATGAAACTACAGCGCACAGAAGCAACGACATTTACAAAAAATATATATATTACGAGTATATGTCGTTACCAGGTCACAAAATACAAAATATGAATTTAAATGTAAATAGTTTAATTAAATATGGTGCTCTATATAAATTAATTATAGACAACTAGAAATAGCTGTTGAAGTACTTGGAGCATTTCAGACCCAAGCTATTTTGTCTTCTGTATAATCTGACACTTTATAATAAGCTTTTTTATAAAGCTTTTTTTTGATTTTCATTTTTAATTTATCAAGATCTAATTTCTGAATATCATTTGGTACTTTGTTGTATAATCGTACACACAGACCCTTAAAAGATTTATTTATTTTAAGGAGCCTAGTATAAGGTACTGCTAATTTGTTCTTACTTCTAGTGTTTAATTTGTGAATATCACTGTTTTTTGAAAACATTTCAATATTTTTATGAACATACATCAGATTTTCATAAATGTATTGTGATGCAACTGTCATTATACTTATATCCTTAAATCTCTCTCTGAGAGAGTCACTATAGTCCCTATAGGTTATATATTGCTCGAATAGCCCTCTTCTGCAACACAAAGATAGTTTGAATGTCGGCAGCATTTCCCCACAGTAAAATGCCGTACGACATTACACTATGAAAGTAACTGAAATGAACTACATTTACAGTTACATTAAAGCATTCCATTTTTTGTAAGCATATTAATTAATTTCTAATACATTAATTGCATGTTTAATGTATATTACACAGGTAAGTATATAAATAATATATCGCATTTACAAAAATCGAGACGTTCTGTGATGGCCTGCTCTCTTACTGAGAAACACACAAACATGACATTACACAATAATCACGACTAAGTATTATCCCCGAAGGGTAAGTAAGAGACTTGCAATGAGGAGCGCAAAAGCAGTCCTCTACTATAGTCCATTTTTCACCAATAGCACACACAAATACACATTTATACAAACAACCGGGCTTCAGCTTGCTGTAGCTTGCCGGTTAGCTTTGGGGCGGGGGCGACGTCTTCATGCGAGATATGATTACCTGGACTGGGAGGCGATCGCGCTCAATTTTAAAATTCAAAATTATTCATTCAATTTAGGATTAATTATTGAGCACTTATGAATGTCCCTGTGCCATCGGTTCGTAAGTCTAACTATGGGACGGGAGCCTTGTACTGAGTAGAACCGGCAACAAACTCAGCAAGGGTATTTCTTTTCTACCTTTCTTTTACAGCGTCAATACAAATTGGAAAATGCCTTCCCTCCCTATCATAGAAGGACATTTTCCATTACAACATAAAAAAAACATTTAGTACGATTACAAGACAACACAATAACAAACAAAAGTATTTCCAAAAAAAAAACAGGTATTCCTCAATTTAAAATAAACTAAACAACGTCTTACAGTATCTTTGAAAAAAAATAGAAAGAAAGACTATTAAATACTACCACTAAAAATATGATTGCGAGAGCAGACCAGCCTCCATACAGGCGGCACCTGTTCACGAGTATGACATGTGAATCAGCCATCGCTTCGCTCAACCATGTTTTAGGGAACGTAACGACCCGACGCACATGCCACCACCGCAGAGACACTTTGAGAGAGCATGACACACTCGAGTAACTCCAACGAAAGCAAGAATACACGAAGACAACGTTACACGCAACATAAATGAGTAGGTATACTATTGCCTGTAAGACACTGCTAAAGGCTGTCATACCAGCGTAAAATTAATTAAGCAGATATAAAGAAAATGGACTAAGAAAATATAATGTGAATATTTTATTACAGCCAGGCTGTTTTGTCTTCTAGATATTCCTTTACTGTATAATAACCTTTCTTAAGTCAATAAGATTTTACAAGATTTTTAAACTTATTTAGAGGTAAATTTGGGTAATTTGGGACCCCTGGGTGGTGCTAAATGAGTGACACTGACTGAGTGGTAGAGCCACGCTGCGTTGCAGCACGCATTGGGCCGGTTCGACGGCGTAATACCACCCTCTCTCGATTATCCGGCGTGAAATAATGGCACTCGGTGCTGTTGTTTTTCCAGATAGATGGCGATGCCAGTGAGAGTTCCAGAGCCCACCCCCCTCTCACAGTTCCTATTCCTTCTTTAACCCTATTCCTTTGTTAAAGGTCGGCAACGCATCTGCGACGCCTCTGGTTTTGCGGGTGTCCATGGGCGGCGGTGATTGCTCTCCATCAGGTGACCCGCCTGCTCGTTGGCCTCCTTCTTATATATAAAAAAAATCTAGTACAGTACTTGGTATTTTATTATAATAGTGTATACCTTGCCCCTAACCGTGTTTACCATGCTAAATAATCACAAGCAAACCACAACTGCACCGCAGCCGTTCTACCGCGGCGACTTCGTATAGCGCCATCGCGTGTGTCAAACGCGATAGCACTATACAACGGCTGACATTCAGCTAAAGTTTGGTTGAGATTATTTATTTCTCTGGTCGCGCGACCATTAGGGCTGCGGCACAGCACAGGGGCGGCCGAAGGGAAGCGCTCGAACGGTCGGCCGCCGGCGCAACCTCATAGGGCGGGGAAAAATATGCAGAAGCTACGAAACGCAATGCCGAATTAGAATATTAACTATTTAGTTAGATACTAACAAAAGTCATCAATAATTTAAATGTTTCTATGGTTAAGCACTAGCACCTTAAACTTTTAATTCTCTAATTAATTTTGAAAAATTACTTATAAACATTATTTTCCTAACCTTCGCCGCTACTGCTGTTGTTTCTATTGTATCCATCTTTATTAAAATACACCATTTCGTAATAACACGTTTGTTTTTTTACAGCGGCGCGGCACGAGCGCCCGCGGCAACTCCGCGCGTTGTAACCCTATTTAAATGATGTTTAGACAAGCCTCGCCATCGCCGCTCAACAAGTCGCAGCCGCCGCGCGTCAGCCTGCAGCTGTCGCCGAACAACCAGAAGGCTTTATTGTTCACTTGGCAACCACCCTGCTAATTAACATAGTCATAGTTAGTATGTTCCCTCCGCAAGCAAACATTTTCAGGTACAAACGATATATTATAAGTCAAGCGGCTTTAAGGTATTTGAATTGCCCCATTTACTTATGTATATGACTTTTGGCATATCTTATTATAATGATCATCAGCTCAGCATCAGATCATCATGATGATCAGCTAATATTAGTAAGAGTAATTAGATAAATTTTTCATTTCAAATTGATAATCTTTTCACAAATAAACTTTTAAAAGATTTTAGTTCGAAACGTGCTCATAAATTACTCGCGTAAAACTTTCACGTAGTTGCATGAAAAGGTGAACAAACCCCTATTCCGCAAGATTGATGGTCGATGCACCCTGGAACATTTATAACTGAGGAGTTTTTAAAAGTAGATCCGACACGTATTGAAATTGAATGTTGCGCGTTAGACACAAGCGCCGTTTTTGTATGATTGATGAATGTGGATGAGCCGCTTGAATGGAATGGACGGACCATTCCGCGGGACGGCCCGACAACAGCGGCTGTGTGAGCCGTTTAGATAAGCTTTACATTGTGGAAACATGCGCTGACACAGCACTAATAGGGACTTCATGGGTGAATGTAACGAAGCAACAGTTTTAGATAATTATTAATTAGGTATTGATCGTAAGATCAAAACCTCTAAATTACCTTCAAAGTTATGGTTATACAAGAAACACTAAATTAAATGAGCTAAGTGAATTACTGTGTTTAAAGTTTAAACAAGTCATTAATAATTTAAGCTGCTATGCTGCATAAAAAAAATAACATCAGCTCTTACAGATTGAACGATATAAAATCCGAAAGAAAATATTACAACAGTGCACCAAAACAAAGTAAAAGAACACGATCGGGGAAACAATTATGGGGCTATACAACAAAAAAGACGGTCAATAATGTGAGATACACTAATACCCATTTATTACTGATGAGCGGGGGACGGGGACGGCGCTATGCTCCACACAAGAAGAGCGAAAGAGATGGAATTAATTGATATATTAAAAGGGAGGTTTAGCGGAGAGCTCGGCTTTGGAGATAGGGCGTAATGAAGTTACCGGATACAGTTCGTTATTAACATTAGCGGCGCCTCTTGCGGGCATCAGGAAACAGGAAATCATACACGCTAAGTACATCGTGATCAAATATTACTTTATGTTTAGAGGAATTGCTGTTAGGCGTAATGTGAGCGAAGGTGTTTCGTCTTACAACTGACATATTGGCTGAATAAACATTACCTATATATTATATAGAGTTTGACAAATTATAAGAATTAAAACAAGGATTTATAAAATAACTGTTTCCTTTTCAGCGACTCGTTTTACTATATTCAACACAGACTTTTAGAATTTAATAATGCGTTATTTTTAATCACTGAGCACATGTGCAGTCGCTATTTGGTGAAAAAGTTGACTATGGTAGAGGACTGCTTTTGCTGACCTCATTGCCTAGTCTCTGACTTATTTATTTATTGATACACACAACAGAATACAGTCAATTACATACATAATTAAATAAGGTTGCAGTTGCGATCCAGACATGTGTACACAACATTATTCAATTAAAAGCAGTACTAGTTATAAAATTATTAAAAGTTAAGTTTGAACCAGTACAAAATAAAATAAATTTAGATAAAATTTAGCTACATAAATACTAACTATCAATTATGTTCTACGAATGTGATCATCTTTTTTTAATTTCGGCAACTTACAGTCAAAAATGTCAATGGAATCATGGTATTTGATATTTCATTGTATTGGCGACACATCCTAACCACAGAGTTAAAAAGGAAGTGTTGTTCTTATAAACTTGCAGCGAAAGATTTTAGAAAAACAGTCACGAGCTTTGGTTTAATGTTAATATTAACACTCGAGAGTAGAGAAGGGGAAACAATTTGAGAATGTACGATTTTGAATATGCAGATAAAGTCAGTATAGGTACAAGCGACGAGTGTGAAGGGTTTGTATTTTAATTTTTTTAAACTTTTCAGGGTATGATCGTCTTGACCTGCAGCATAATATGTTCAAATATTTACTTTGTAGGTACTAGTTCAATACGTTTAGTATAAATATTTAAATAACTAACTTTATGACTAATCCTTATAGCACTATGATCATAGAATGACGATAAGGCTTAATACCTTATAATAAATATATGTATGTACGTTATTTTTAACCAACATTAAAATGAAGAGTGTTTCAATTCATCTGTAGGAGGTATGATACACATAATTATTAGATAAAGTTTTAACCTCTAAGCTTGTAGCTCCGCATAGCAGCCTCTTTATCGGCTTAGCGATGCAGAGGTTTGCCCAGCGCGGCGGACGTTGATACGGAACTTAACGTACCGAAAGGTATTTGTCTATGATTTTTTAACCTGTCTAGATCTATGTTGAGAGCTTAGAACAGAAGTGGCCATGTACTGTGCAGTTTATGAGGAGCTTCGCAAGCTCCTGTGGGGGAATAAGCGAAATAAGCGGTAGTAAAGTGAAATGGTCGAGTTATACCCAGCGTGGAGTTCCTCATTGGAAAGAAAATGACTGTGTTGTAATCGTCTATACTCTTCGGTAACCGTTTACCATCACGATGCTATCCTATATACCTATAAAAGCTATGGTAAGGGGCGATTAAGTCATAAGTAGAGATTTTTAATGATTTTTTATTCATTGTACAACGGGTTGGCGCCTGGCTTGCCGATGATTAGGTGGTAGCGCACTTTATCCCAAATCCGGCTATTTTATTTCAAACAATTGAAACACAACGTTGCAAGTGCAACTAACATTGATGTTATGGAAGAAACTATTACTTTAATATGTGGTTATTGCGACAGATTTGTATAAACTGTTAGTTGCTAACGAGAAGGACACTAAATATGAAGCCACTGGGATCGAACCTGGGGCCTCTAAGTTGAGACAGTTCGGCTGCCCCATTTCAAAACCTAGTAAGGACCTAAAAGCAAATTTTACAGAAGAGCGTAAAAACGTAAAATAGGTCAGCCTTTGAAAAATATTTATCTTGGGTAAGAAAAAATCTATCGATTGTATAATATATTAAATACTTAACATGAAGTATTATTGTAATATTGATTTAGGTGTATATTACACCTTGAGGAGCTTTTACTAGGTTTTGCTATAGTTAATTTAGTATTTTTACAGTAATTCAAATCTAATAACTGTATTATACTGTGTAAATAAAATAATAATATAGTAAGTAGGGAATGTAAAATTCAATAAACTCACTATTTATTTAATTTCTTTTAATTAAAACTACTAAATACAGAAAATGTCATTATTGTCCTTCGTAACAAAATCAACCAAAGCAAAAAGACAATGAATATTAAAATTCCATAAAAGAGTGCAATTTAGCTTCAAACATTTGCCCATCATTTGTCAAATCTATTGAAGAGTCATTGACGGGTAAATTCATCCAAAATGATCTTCGTGATTCTGGCATTAAACACACCAATTTATTAATAATTTCTTCTTTTTTATTTTGTTTTATACCCCTTGGATTGACAATACTTTTAGGCAGAACAGTGTGATCGAATTTTTTCACTAAAAAGTCCAATTCCTCGAGGTGTGCATCAAATCTGAAAAACATTAATCAAAGTTAGTTAAGTTAGTTTAAAACAGAAAACATATTGAAAAATAAATTTAATATAAATAAAATATTTTACACCTTGTCTTATACCAAAGGTTTTTCGAGCTAGTGAAAAATTCAACATTCCATAATATAACGTTGTATGGACTTTCTTTAATTAATGGAAATTGTCATTCAAAGTTTGCCATATATGTTCACCCATTAAACCATACAAATTAAAATTTAAACGTTGGTTTTATTAACTAATGTGAGTTTGAAGAGAACATTAGGTATGTCGATATATGAAAATAGCCTAATTTATTTGTTTGTAAGTTATTATAGAGATATCAATCGTCCCATGTTCAAGCCAAAACAATAACCCTTAATGACCTCATAACCACACCAAACAAAACAATAATCACCTGCTTTAATAATAAAATCGTTTCCCATCCACTCGTTTTTTTAAATGGAAAATAAACAAAATATAAAGTAACAAAATGTGTGCTTAAGTTTTCAATGTTATCTATTAAAAAAGTCATGTGTAGGTACATACATAATATCACGTTATTGCATGAGCGACCATTACATTAGAACTCAATGTGAGCGACAAGATTTTTTATAGATTCCTATAATACAAGTAGACTTACCTTTTATCCGTATCTGAATCATGTTCTTCATTCATGTTTTCGGTATTAGAGGCAAGATTGCATTTGGCGACTCATTTTTATAACTGCAAACACTGCGACGACACGTATTTACTCCGTTCGCGCACGGCCTAAAGCATTAAAATGCTTTAAGGCGCGCGACGCCAAATGACGTAGTAATTAAATCCTCTTGGGCCGAATGAAGCGCGAGCTTACGTGTGCCCAGTTGTGACTTGCTATTGCGCTCCCCGCGTACCCACTCCCCTCTTCATTCCCGTTCAACTATTTAAAAAACCTAGTAAGGAGCACAAACCACATGAAAACCTAGCAAGTCTCAGAGATTTACTAGGTTTTGAAATGGTTAAAGTGCTTTGCTAGGTTTAAAGATGGTTATGAGGTGGTGAATGGTGCACTTACTAGGTATTGATGCTTCAATATCTTTGTTTATATCAAAGATTTCAATGCTGGTGTTTTTCTATTGTGTAGGGACTTACTATATTTGGAAGATTAATGCAAAAACGTATTTTTACAAAAAATGTTCCTTACTAGGTTTTGAAATGGGGCAGCCGAGTTGGGCCTAATCACCATGTAGACAACAGGGGTTGTAAAAGAGAAAATGGTTGTTGTTTACTTTTTATTCTCGTTTTTTTATTTCTTTTTATGCTTGAAACGGAAAGTTAATAACCGGAATAAATAAAATAGAATTATTCTCGCGACTCGCAGCACGGGCAGCGGCGGTGTCAGTGACGGAGCGGCCGCATATGGCGCAAAAATAAGGCGCGAAGCAAACGTAGACACTTTTGTTGCCGACACGGAGCACCGTCATACGAAAACGCAATTTGCTGTGCGTAAAGCTTTTTTTAGTTAAATGATAGGCTTCCTATTGACCACTATCTCACCTGATGATAGGTAAGTGATGATGTGGTCTACGGTGTATCATGCTTACCTACAAGGTATTTTTGAATATCCAAGCAAGGAGTTGCACAGCGTATTGAAAGAGGTGGACGCAAAACGGTTTGTACGTACGGTGGAATTTCAACTGTAGGTACGTCTATCGCGTTGCCTCAGTTTGCCACTACCGCACCTACACGATGTAAATACATTATAATATATGTTTATCGAACCTGGAATCGGTGTCAGGATTGCCATATAAAGATTTGACATGGGTACTAATAACGACAATTATTAGTAAAGACATGATTTATTACTGATCTCCTATTACTAGGATACATGGTTTTATATGCACAAGTAAGTAGCAACATATACTTCATAACTGCAACCGATTTTTTTGTATGACGGTGTACCGTGTCGGCAACAAAAGTGTCTAGGTTTGCGCAGCGCCTAACCCGCATAAAGCATCGGCGAACTCATCCAAGAGAATAGCAATAATCCGACAAGTGATTTCACTGTTGACACCGAAAGATCAACCAATGATCAGCTTCTTTGCTTATCACATTCACAGCTAACAACAAATGGCATTATTTTTCGATGGATCATTAAAATTTTATATATAAATATTACACAACTAAGCCGCGACTAAGCTACAATATACAATAAAACCTTATCACTACTTTAGATACATATAAACTTACAAACTGGACCAAACCAGGTACTAGCAGGACTCCTAGACAGGAGAAGAAGACAACATTGAAAAAGATGATCGACACCAGTCGTCGTCCTAAGCAAGATAAAAGATTATGATTAACCTATTTCAATAGATTTCTTAACACCTACCGAATTATTTTTAAAAATAACCGACATAAACATAATAATATAAACATTGTGTAGGTTTTTGTATCTATCCATCTTCAAACAAGTACAATGGTCACGCGTCGTTAGCGTAAGTCGTCACGCCGCACTCTACCGTCGCCAGCAAGCGCATTAAGTTGCTTCCCGCTGCTGCCACTTAGGAAAGGGTAATGGCGGCCGAAAGCTCAGCGGTTTGCTGTTACGCTTGGTGCGCACGCGGCTGTTTGCACTATTGTGTGAGCACAGCGTGGTGGGAACACCGACTTCCTGGCCCGGCCAGCTGTGTAGCTGTTTTGTTTATATCCCCAACACGCTTAGGCAAGCATGGTGATTAAGACACCACCAAAAATAATTTAAACTTGTTCAAGATATCACTCTTGTATTGTATAAAGTCAACCAAGGGCGATAGTAAGGCGGTCAAGCTCCGAAATCCAAGTGGTGATGTCGCGCGACGTAACTCATGATAAACTGGAGCACTTTAGCCACGGCCGAGCCACTATAAACCATCGCTGGAACAATAAACAAAATCTTGAAAGACGTAATTAATGACGTAGGCCGCGACGCAGCCCACGGCCCAAACTCCGCATTGTCCCACAATAAAGGTCCAGGCTCGGATTACCGCCGCCCGACTGGCCCGCAATATGTTTGGTTACCCCCCGGCACTCCCGGCACCCCCCGGGACCCCCCCGCACCATCAACCTCATGCCACGCAAATTGTCTACGTCTTGAGCTTGTAATTGAATTTATAATGGGTTAGTTTAAGAGGTATTTAGTGTTTTCGGCTAGATGTTAGCGGCTTCGCCCTAATGCGGGGTTGTTGAGCGGCGTTCCATCGTATGCTCGGGGGAATTATTTGTGAGTACATCGACGATGCAAAGTTTATATAACTTAAAGTGCAACGACCTTACTTTAAATGAACAACATTCTTTTATTATGGTCTTTGATATGTGATATCTTTGGCTCTGTCATTTTGGGATACTTATAATAATTTAGAACAGTTATATTTACAAATCGTCCAAAGTCAGTAGTTCTCAGTAGTTGAGGGATCCCAGTGATGTGCGCTTCCGCCATCAGCCATCATCAGCCATCATCACAGATCATCAGATGAGATGGAGGCCAAGTTTTAAAATAAACTTTTTTACCCGTTGTAAAATAAACTTTTAATATAATCTGACCATCGATAGCTTCCTTCTTAATTGCAAGTACTTCTACAACAACGCGTTCCACTTTAAATGCAACCCCCGGATTGTGTACAGCAACTCGGCAACTGCACCGGACGGAGGCGCGCGGTTTCATAAGCGGCGCTGTAATAAAGTATTTCATTAGCTCGATGCTGATTGCAGCGCTGACCCATCATGATTTGATGTGCGCTGCGAGTTTGCTTAACTCTTATAACTAAAATGTTGATCACAAAGTGAGCACTAACTTGATTAGAGGTTGGACATTTGACGATGCTTGGTTGTGCTTGTAAGTCATCACCATATCATAGGCCTCTTACATCTATAAAAGATGACTCAAACAGCATCCAATTGTGAGGTTTGACATTTTCTTAAGTGGCTTGTAAGGCCAATACGGGAGCGACAGCAACGGCGGCATACTTGGCAGTAGGCAAGTAGGTATTACGACATAAATACATAATAAATATGTTCAACGTCTGTATTTGTGTTATTTTTTAAAAGGAATTAGTGTGATTGTTTATGATATTTGTTTCTTACATGTCTATCAAAATTTTGTAAAAAGCAACTAGCGCTTGAGAACTGTGTAAGTACAAACTAATGAAAAAATAGCATAAGTAACATACCTGTTACGATTAGGCGTAGATATCTAGCTAGATGGTTTGTTGTTCATTACCACGCTACTCCAACAAATGTGGTTATGGAATCTCCGCCTGCGGACCCGCCTTAACCAACCCCTACGTGAATCCAATCAGCTCACACCGCGCGAGGCGTAATCCATGCCCCCAGTACTGGCCTACGGCTGCAGTGGCTTGCGCTTAACTGCAACTAGCCCTCAACATTAACCTTACATTCATTCAAGGCACGCCAATTGTATGGTTTTATTATTTATTTTATTGGATAACAACGACCGACGACGTCGGGGCAGTCCTCGGAAACGGTGCGGCGCGGCGGCGCGACTACCTCGATGCCTTCGATGGAAATTGGTTAGAGCTAACCAAGTATTTTTACTTTTTTTACTTTTTACAATTACATCCCATTCTTTTGAATGGGATGTTAATGGGGGAAACCTTTGGCCAGCAGTGGAACACCACAGTTTAAATAAAAAAAATAATCTAAAAAAACAATTGCACTTTTGTCTCAGGACTACTAATTATTATATTATCTTTAAACCGCATAGAGCCTATGCCTACGCTACTCTGCAACCCCAGGATCGCACACAACTGTAACTAAACCGCTTCTGTGGCCTAGTTGTATGTAAGACTCGAACTTTCTAGGACCCGGGTTCGATTCGAAACGATTTAAATAAAAAAAGAGTTGATTTTTCACGGGTTATGACTAACCCAGACTTTGAGCTCTCGTAAACGAATTATAGCTGTAACGGTAACCACAATTCACTGCTACTGTTTTGCACCATCTCAGCACGTCCAGTTATGCATGGTGCCCGCAGCTGTATCCGTGTTAGCCTCCATCTTATTGTACGGTTTAGTTTGTATTAGTTTCAAACTAGCGCGCCCCGTTGTTGACGAGACAACTGAATTGGACCTACGGACATGGAACTGACTGTATTTGCCGCGTATTTGATAAATGATTATAGGTAAGTATATGTATATATGAGGAGCTCAATGGCGCAGCGGCTAGCGCATTCGGCTTGCGATCTTGCTTGCTAAGCCACTTTCGCAATGCCGGGTCGCTGGATGGGTGACCAAATTAAAAACATCTCGAGCTCCTCTGTGCTTCGGAAGGCACGTTAAGCCGTTGGTCCCGGTTGTTGTCGTAAGATGACAGTCGTTAAAACCCACCAACCCGCATTGGGCCAGCGTGGTGGGTTATGGCCCAATATCCCCACGTGCTATTGTCCACGTGGGAGGCCTGTGCCCAGTAGTGGGACGTTAATGGGCTGATGATGATGATGAAGTATATGTATGTATGTATGTATAGAAGCGTAAAAACTGAATAACATGATACCTATTGGAGAAGCTTGTTGCGGGCCACTTTCCGTCAGACGTAAGCCGTTTTCAGAGTCAGTATCATAAAAAGGGCTTAAATGGAATTGCTTTTCGTCACAGTTTTCTGTTCATCGCGTTTCAGCACATAAATAAGTAGGGAGTATGTGAATGTCGGTCCCGCGCCGCAATCACGCTAATGCCCGCGCCCGCCCGGAATCACGGGATTACCCGGGCTAGGCGGTGCCATCGACGCGTCGGGTGATATAACTAGAGACGACACCGACTTGTATTTTCGCACTGCGTTGAGGGCTGTAAACACCTGACAAAATGGCTCTGCCCCATGAGTTGGCCGCTGTAATCTAGATGAGCACATTTTTTGTATGGGATAGCTACTCTAGGAACAATACTTTAATGATCGCCGCATCGGTTATTACCACTGCCCTGCGATGTAGCGGGTAGACCAGACACATGACACTCCCTAGGGGTTTTATTTTATCTTTAGGTTTGTTAAGTGATTGTTTAAAATTAGTCTGGTCAACATTATATAGGGACCAGATATCGAACAACGTATAGTTCGTAACAGAACAAACGATACGTTGTTAGGTAAGATAACTAGTATTTCGAGTGAAGAGCGTTTTCCAAACCATGTAGCGCTATGAAATGAAGGGCAAGTTTAACTTTAGCAAGTGAATTTAAAAAAACTTTACAAACTTAAAACTATACTATACTTTGTATGTGTACAGTTGTATTGCATTTAGACACTGCCTGATACAAACACAGTCGCGTACTAAATCGCAGACCACCCCGTTGCAGGATGATGTTACAAGTTCATTGATATCGTTTGTAGGTGACGCAATTACGCTAATGGCTCGTGCAAGCAGACGGCGGTTATGACATTAGCCAGGCGGCGGGCGGCAGCGGGCGCGGGCGGCGGCAGGCGGCGGCAGGCGGCGCGGCACACGCAGGCCGCGCCGCGACGGATTTCTTCCACTGACTTATTATTTTATCGTTTGGGATAGGTCCCGTTACCTCACGCATTCCTGTCTTTTCGTTTTTATCAAACATTATCAAATGTGTGCTATTTCATCATCAACACCAGTTAGACACTGTGCGTAACAAACAGTCTTGACCTTCATGCCCTTGCTGAATTTATTACTCAAGCCTCTTAACAATAAATTGGGCTACTCACAGTTATTCGTCACGAATCGCTTTTTTCGGCACTCAGCCTGTATTTGAACCTCAGCTAACAGTTGAATAAATACATGTAGGATCCTTATCATAATTTAACTATTTACTGCACTTGATACACAAATGTGCACCCGCGTGACCGGCCTTGACGGGGCTCGGGACGTCACGCAGCAGTCGGCGCTTCGCAGTCGCCTAAGCCCGCTGTGCGCAGGTGCCTTTAATTAGGCCGATTAAATTTGTGACTACTTTGTTGAAGACAAATATTTAAACAGATAAAGGAGCCTTGTCCGATTTAAGTATTTGGACTGATATAACACTTACATTTTTAGACGACAATATTGTAACGAACTTAGTGATAGAATTGCTCAGATACAGATAATATTAATTGTGAGAATTAAATTGTAAGTCAGCAAATATCAGAATATCCAAGAAACGCGTTGTTGTTAATAAAAAAATAACAAACAAATTCAAAGTTAAGTAAAATGACTTTAATTTGAATTTTTACATAACCAATTACTTCACGTGACCTTGAAGTTTCCAGCCCTTATACATCGTCTAATCAAAATTCATAACAATACCAACGGAAATAAGAACGGAAACTAATTTAAATTGTTATAGGTAAGTAATACGTTTTTTCTAAATTGTTTCTTCACACTAACCCCTTGAGCACCGTCAAACCAGACACAATTGAAAATCAATAACACAATTATTGAAAAGCAATTGTTTCGCGACCGCCGGCGGTCGTATGATGTTGACCTATTACTGATTTTTGCAGATAAATAATAAAATTATATTAATGGTTACACTCAATTAAAATGTTTGTTTGTTATTTAATAACTATTTAGTTTTACAGTATTACTTTAATAATAAACGTTGCACTGCTTAAATATTCAAAACATAGGTGATCTTTCTAGGTCATATAAGTTCAATCTGGCTTAGTTGGTATTTTAAATTGTTGTGTTATTCGGTCTGTCTCTACTAGAAGTCCCTGCTATTTGCTAATGATCATATTTTATTTAAGTACAACTTGTGGCCGTCCTGACTTTTAACTCATATTCATGGGTGGTGCAGGCCTTTGAATCAGCCATCCGTGTGCAAACGGCCCAGACGCTGCCGATGCGGGATTGGAGAACCATCAGTACTTATTTAAAGCTCAGCTCTGCATATATATTATTATATGACTACAACTCATGTGTAGAAACTTCGGTGAACACTTCGACCAAATTGTTGTGCGTAGCAGTGCGCTCTTTAGCTTTCTAGTTTTAGTGTAAGTATCTACGGATGGCCAGCGTCGTGGCATTACTGAGATGCTCGACACAATGCTGAGTAGATGCCTTTTCAGTGTCACATAATATTGTTATTTGTTATTTTTATTTTGTGTTTTGATGCTGAATAAATTTAATACTATTCTATTGTTTTCTAAATCGGCGATGTTCTCGTAAAAGGTCAGGTCAAGAGTGCCCTAAACCGACGAGTATGTGTGAAACAGTCATAATGAGAGTAAATTAAAACAGAACTGTGTCAGGATCGAATGCAATTGGTGCGCTGTTGTCTCTGCCTACCCCCAGGAGCGACATGCAGCTATCTACTAGTTGGATGGATTCTATGTAAACTACATAGTGTGCTTGAACAGTTTATATCATTCATATAGCTGCTCCTCAGAGACACACAGTGCGAGGAAAACAAAACAACTGCGGCGTGGGAGTCGCCGTGCTTTATCGTGACTAACGCCAAGTTTTCATTGGGCTTTACATCTTTGAACAACTTTTACACAGTTGTAACTGTACCAGTCCCTTCACTGCTTTTGTGTAAACTTAGACGCGTTTAGGACCTCTGCACAGTGACACAGTATAAATAAGTATACAGTGATGTTTAGCGAGGACAGGCGAGAAGGCACCGAATTTCTGACTTGTCATTCACGTATTCAGGGAAGCAGGCGGCGCGGAGTGTGGCAGTTAATCTATTTAGCCCAGGGTTAAATAGCTCGGGCCGGAGGTGGAACTACATTCGTCATCCGCTCTAAGATTTGCTAACAATATAAATGGCTAATAATTAAACTGACCGATAGCTAAAGACGATGGAAATCAAGAAGAGGTGGTGTTCAGCCAGTGCTGGAAATGGTCACAAAATAAAGTTCTGTTTTTAGGAAGCTATTATACGAAGCACTTCATTTGTTTTATTTTGTACTACATCAACAAGTAGAATGTTTGTAATTATGTTTTCACACCACCTGCTTGACAACGTCAAATTATATGTCATGCAAACCTAACCTAAAGTAAGTCATTATAGACCTGCCCCCTTACTCTCGAAACCGATCGCTATTGGATCGGATTGGTATTGTGAATTTTCGTATTTTTAAGTTACGACACCAGCGCTAATTTGGATTCATATTGGGTGAACTAGATGGCATTGAGTTTTGTATTTTTTCACTCAATATCCACGCAATATGAATCCATATTAGCTCTGGTGTCGTAACTTAGGAGTACGAAAATTCACAAAACCAATCCGATCCAATAGCGATCGGTTTCAAGAGTAAGGGGGCTGAGGTCTAGCAGGGCAATAATATTGTACTGAATTTCATCATGCCCCGCTGGTCAATAATGTGATTTGAATTTGGAACAAAATGTAGAAAGTTACATAATAATTCAATGCATTCACCATTAGGACCTGCGCTAAAAAATAAATTGTTCGAAAATCGAACTGGCCACCACGAGTACATTAAAAACAGCGATATATACGTTACACTCGATAGGCCCTTCCGAACACGCACTATGTTACACTCATCTGCGGAGTCGACTCGGCACCTTGCTTTAGTGTGGCTTTGACATTCGCGCGTGCGGAGCAGCAAAAATATTTTTTTATTTCTTTTCAAAGTGTACACCTAGACGTTTACTACAATTCAGTTCTCAAGTAAGTGAAATTAATTGTTATTCAAGTCATTATTACGTAGTTATATCGTATTTAAAGAATAGAAAAGATATTTTTCAATTATTCTTATTGACAATTTATTTGGGTCGCCATCTTGATACACACTACGTTGTCTTTGACCGATCTGGTGCTGCGGCGCTGCGATGTCTGTCTGTTGATAAGACGACATTTCAATGTTTAAGCGCTGCAGCGGCTGTAGCGAATTTTAGGTCTCTTTTTCCAGAATTTGAACAAATGGTTTGTATGGACGTTCTTGTCTATACTTCTAGGTCAATGATTAAAAATAAAAGCAAAATAGAACACAAATTTTAAAGAGGCGCCAATACTGAAAATTGCTTTGCTTTGATAAACAACAAATTACATATTATCTACAAATTCTCACAAAAGTGTCGAGTGACGATAGTGATGTGACTCCGAAGTACATTAAATCCGAAGCCATTGGCATTGCCAACAATGTACTCCCAGAAAAGTCCAATGAATCGTACATGAAAGCCCTACGACGATTTTAACAATTGGAAAACTACAAAGGGCGTCAAGTCTGTATCTGAATCAGTGCTTTTAGTCTACTTCCAGCATTTATCATGTACAAAGAAGCCAAGTAGCCTATGGTGCATCTATTCGATGCTCAGGTCAACAATAAGCATCAAAAATAATATACAAATTAATACATACACCAAATTACTGGCATTTTTAAAAAGGAAATCAGAAGGACTTCGTCCTAAGAAATCAAAAGTTTTCACGGCTCAAAATGTGGAAACGTTTCTGAACGAAGCCCCTGACCACAGCTTTCTTGCCACAAAAGTAAGTACCTACCTATTGATTTAATTTTTAGTAACTAAAATAGCTACATACTTAGGTAGGTATCTACTATAGGTAAGTAGAGGTACAGCTACCAGCTCATGAATCGATCGCTTGTGTGCGATCTACTGATGTGATGTTTCGACTCTAATTATAATTATTATTGTAAACATTCGTAAGGTTTAGGTATGTGTTGTTATTAAAAAAATTTAACTTTCTTAAATTTGTCTAACATACTCATGAGTGTGTCAGTCAAATCTAAGAAAGTTTATAACATGTTATATAACAATTAAAATATTACGTAAGTTACCTTCCTACAATACTAAGCTACTACCTATTTTTGTTACAGGTGGCATTGATTTTTGGAGTGAATGGCGCTTGTCGTGGAAATGAACTCGTAAACATTAAAATCGAAGATATCGAAAAAAATTCAGATTTGTTGCATGTAAATTTGCCAGATACAAAATCAAAGAAAGAACGGTCATTCGTAGTCCGTGGAGAATACGTAAGAATTATCGAAAAGTACCAAGCTCTACGCCCCTCTAATATAAACAGTAATAAATTTTTTGTAGCTTATCATAATGGCAAGTGCACCAGGCAAGTCATTGGAAAAATTAAGATCAGCGGCATGCCGAAAGAAATTGCGAAATACCTGAAATTGACAAATGCCGAGCTCTACACGGGCCATTGTTACAGGAGAACATCGGCTACTCTATTGGCGGATTCAGGAGCAGACATGACCCAGATTAAGAGACACGGTGGCTGGAAATCTGATGTAGTAGCAGAGGGCTATATTGAAAATTCAATACAAAATAAATATAAAATAAGCTGCCACATTGGTGACAACATCAAACTAAAAACACCGTTTATAACTGATCCTTGGACACCTTTGTCACCACAACCTTCCCACCTTCACCAACTTTCACGATCCAAAATAGTCCTTAGCAGACCCAAGTTTCTGAAATTTTACTTAACAGTAATACTCAAATGAAGTCTACCTCAACTTCAATAAATATACCGAATAAAAACATAACTTTGTCTTTTCACAACTGGCCTAATGTATCAAACATTACCCTTAACATTTCATTGTTTTAAATAGGTTTACTAAGTGTAATTTTAATAAATACATTGATTCCAGTACTATTGCTTTTTATTGTCTCGTAGATGGTGTGAAAAGTAGAGTATTCTCCTCGGGGATAAAGGTGCCTTCGCCTTGGGCGACCTTGAATCCCACGCTGCACTCAGGATTCTTGTCTTAACTTATTAACTCTAAACACCCTCGCTACGCTCGGGAGTTAACGCTAGAATCCTTCGTTTTGATTTGATCCTTCGTTCGTAGCAGCAAGTAACATCATATAAAAGTTCTTGTAGTTCGTTGTAACTTTGATCGATGTTTTAAGAATAGCGTATTTTTTAAATTAATTAATTTATGACGTATTAAAAAAAAACTAATTACGAGATTTCGTTCAAACCAATTGTCGATGGATGTTTGCATGGTAATGCACATCATATATATTTTTTAGTTTTATCAATTTCTTATTTTAGAAGTTACAGGGGGGGGGGGGGGGGCACACATTTTACCACTTTGGAAGTGTATTTAGCGCAAACTATTCAGTTTAGAAAAAAATGATATTAGAAACCGCAATATCATTTTTGAAGACCTATCCATAGATACCACACACGAATGGGTTAGATAAAAAAAAATGAGTTTCAGTTCTAAGTATGGGGAACCCCCAAAATTTATTGTTTTTTTTTCTATTTTAGTGTGAACATCTTAATGCGGTTAACAGAATACCTACATCTACTTACCAAGTTTTAACAGTATAGTTCTTATAGTTTCGGAAAAAAGTGGCTGTGACATACGGACGGACAGACAGACATGACGAATTCATAAGTGATCCGTTTTTTGCCATTTGGCTACGGAACCCTAAAAATGCTCTTTTAGAATTATACTTTACGAATGGAGATCAAAGTCTAAAGCGTTTGCATGTAAGGTCGTTAATAACTTAAATATTACTTAGAAAGTTTATTGATGATGATATCTTAAGCGTTACTGTTAGAGCTTATTAAAATATTAAGGGTGAAGGGGAGGGCAGTGTGTAGGAAGGCGGTCGGTGCTGCTTCGCGGCGCGGTTCTTCATGAGACCTGAATAATTGATCAGTCTTAAGGAGGATTAATGCGCAGAGGGTTGTGGCACGATTACTGTGTTCCTCTAAGCAGATACAAATGCAAGCTGTTTAGTCAAGTTGTTATCATAGAAGTTGATAAGTACAGTGTTTTAAAGCTGAGTGCATTTATTTGCTTCGATACTCTTTGTTACTTAGCAATGAAATGACAAAGTCTGCTGCACCACAACGTGGGCTTATCGCCTGTCGCCAGTAGCGGCAGTAGTGGGCTAGCGGGCTGTGCAAACTGAATCGTTGTTTATAGCGAAACTGATTCGAGATCAAAGCGCCTGACCCGCGACGGGCAGCGAGTGACTCGATGCCACGACCAATCATCGCTGCAGACTGTATCGCTTTAGGATTCATGAGATATCAACGCCCAATCTTCATATATTTCAATAGAGAACTGTATAATTATTTAAAATTATGATAACGATTGGCAATGACGCCAAAGACATAGTCACAAGTTTATTTAAAATAGAGCATCTTAACTATTTTATTACTTGTCTCAAGTTAACATGAACACTATACATAAAAAAACACCAAGTGTCTTAAGGTACCTATAATATTTTATTTATTACTTACAAGCACAGCAAAACTATACTTTTATAAAACTTACTAAAAAGATGAGATTTCTTTATTTTCTGTTCGCAATGGACGTGACGGACGCGACGTGACAAAATTCTCACACGCCCTTTAACAACGCAATGAACAGTCAAAACTAGAAAGTTCAAAGTATTATTTGAACAACATCTTACATATTTGTTTATTCATCAAACAAAACAGTGTCGTGTCAAACTATTTGTTCTATAGATCTTTGTATTTGTGTCACAAACAAGCATGGACCTATACTAATAACAATAGGTTCGTGCAAACAAGCGGCTGGCTGGTGTCACGGCGGCACAAGTCACAAACAGCGGCCGACGCGCTGGGAACCCGCGACCATTGATTGCGCGCGTCTAATTAAGGCACGAGCAGAAAACGCCACGCGGGACCATCTGTGCAGTGGTTTGGAACATTCGTCGCTCGGCCTACAGGCTGTCGACTAAACGCGACAAGTGCCCGCCGCACCTGTGCTCGCGCTGGTCTTTGAAACGCGACCGAGCGGCGCTAAACTGTTGTGTGAAAACAATTGTGTATCACAATAACTACAATAAGCTTTCGGGTTTGGGATGTGTGTACTTGGTGTTTGCTTTTCTAGGGCTGACACTGACGCATAACGTTCAATTCTGACTGCAATACGGATAATAAATTCACTAACGAAATTATTGGGTAATGCGTAATATTTTTAGCTTTTATTAAGTAGTAGCGTTAAACCGCGTTTAAATATTTGTCTATAATATCATCAGTCTCATCATCATCCCGTCTAAATATCATCAGCCTTTGAGATCAAATGTGGATTGTGGTTGTAGTGTGTCTAAACGACAACTACCTATGTTACAATAATATAACTGGGTCCAACAGCTTAATGTGTTCTCCAAAGAACAAGGCAGCTCAAGATATCTTAATCTCGTCATCCAGTGAGCTGTCATTGTGTAGCCTACTTAATGGTTTTTTTAATGTGACACGTCATAGTGCGACTACATCCTGCCTGATGGTAAGCAGCCGATGCAGTCCAAAATAATGAGAGCGCTCCTCACCGTGGGACAAGCACGGTAACAAGCGCACCCATTCATGACGGCCTGCATAAATGCCGTTTCACGCCCCTTTTTTAAAGACCCGGGATTATAGAAGATGGAAAACACATGCGCCGGCAGAGAATTCCAAAGCCGAATGATCTTACAGAGGAACGACTTACCAAATTTTTTGGTACGAGTGCTGATATTCTGCACAGTATGATGGTGGTTCCTAAGATCAGCACGTGTAATCCGGGACAGGAAAGGAGAGGGCGGGATTAGATCAAAAAGTTCTTCAGAACACTCTTCGTAATTTCGGTAGAAAACACTGAGAGAAGCAATGTCTCTACGCAGCTGGAGGTCCTCAAGAGAGGCTGTTTCACCTTTGCAGTCTATCAAGTGTATCGAGGAGGTATTTAGCGGAGCCGTCCCATAGACGGGAACAATACTCCATACTCGATCGCACCTGAGTCTTGTACAGCAAACAGCGCTGCTCGGGAGTAAAAAACGACCTCACCTTATTGAGAATACCCAACTTACGGGAGGCAGTTAAAATAACACTCTCGATGTGGCATTTTGGATACAGTTCTTTGCCGATGCCCATGACAAGAATGCGGAGGTTCACTGAAATGGGTAAAGGAGAGTTCTGAAGAGAGGGAGGAGTAAGGAAGGGAGTTTTCTTGGACGAAAATGCACAAACCTGGGTTTTTCTGGCATTAAACTCGACCAGGTTACTGAACTAGCGACTGAAGAAGGCATAATTATCTACTCGTATATCCTTGCACACTTTTACTATTTTTAGTACTTACATACATACTTATTACTCATAAAACAAAATATAGTAACTAATTAGATTGTAAAAAGTAACAGCTTTTATACACTGTTTCAAGCTCATATGCAAAGGTCTTCATCATTGGAATGAAGTCATCGCCTCGCTACTATTTGTGTAAGATTACAATGGGCATTAAAAGAGCTGCGTGCCAGCCCTGAGGAACTCAAACAGCGAGCCATCCCGCATCAAACAATAGCCGCGCGGCCGTGCAGCGGCACGCGGCCACATTATTGACAACGCCGCCCGCCTGCCGCCCCGCCCGCCGGGCGCTCGGCTCGCCGCGCCCGCTATAATCTGCGTCACTTAGTCCATCAGCTGTCCTCTTGTCGCGTCTATGTTGCATGTGACATCACTAACGACTCTTTGCGTGTTCTTTGCCTTCGAAGATATTAATGATAATAACACAACCATGTTGTATTTTATTTATTAGATGCCATAACACACCTATTACGAGTATGTGATGTAACTTGTCTAAACACAAATACCATTCTCTATCTAACATCTAAATGTTTCGTAACGGCTTTAAGTTACTTTGTATTCGATCATCGTGTCTGTTCTAAATGTGGTCAACATATTTAAAATAGATACGATATTCATGCACGAAATGTTTAGTCAATTTAGGAAAGCCTAATATTTAGAAACAAGCTTAAACCGAGCATAAATCTAAATCTATTACTGTAAACACTGGGAATGATAACAAGCGTAAACCCGCTGCTGAAACAGACCGGGTAGCCGACGCGAGTGCGACTAGGCGCTTATTGCGAGGGCTTAAGTATCAAAATCGAACTAACAAAACCTTTACCCTAAATCTCCATTTATTCAGTGGACTTACATCGCTACATAAAGCTACTTATATCGTAGTGGCGTTTCAAAAACAATTTATACATTATTCAATTTTGCAATTGGCTTTGATGTTACAATAATTTAGAAATTTTACCTCATTTAAAATTGGGTAGTTAGTTACCGGCGCGTACAAAAAGGAAAACGGTACTTACTTTTAACTTTAGTTATTTATTTCCGAAACTGAAAAGAACACAAAAACACGCTTTTCTACACAACATCACTTTTCTAAAAATAACTAAACTTTGAATATAAGGTGATCTCCAACTGTGGGCACACGGGTACTCATGAAGTCTTTGGATTGCCAAGCTAATAATATATACACTGGCAGAGTTAGCTGCCACCTTCTTGCCACCGGAGGCCTCAATAAGGCGAGCATTTAACTCTTTAACAAGCTACCTTGCCTCCGGCCCATTAGACCCATTGTCTCCGTGTCACTAAAGTACCTACTTACTTTGTTTTATTTTTTTTTAATAAAACAGTTCGTAACCGCAACGTAGACGTCCAAGGTCCGCTTCCGGCGGCCGGGCGGGACGTCGAGCTCGAGCGCCTCTCTGACGACGTCCCGATCACTATCTACCATTTTACTCGGTCAGTGTCAGGCGAGTCGCTGGCTTTCCAATGGAACGCCCATTTCCCAGTGTCGCAGTTCATATTTCCAGACGAAGTGACATAAAAAAAATCCCGGTTTTACATTTTGAACGCTCTCACAGCTCCGAAATCAAAGCCTGTGTGGCTGTCAACATGTTAAATCTTGCAAGTTTACTGGTTTTGACATTTATACGTTAAGGATGTTTTTAGTCTCAGTCAGAATTAATTAAGAATTAAGTCAGTAAAATGTGGTAAAATACTACAGCTAAATAATTGGAATGAACTCTTACTACCAAATAATAGCTATTGTAGAAGTTCGAGATATATTAATTTGGTTCCCCTGGTTGGCAACCTGGCCTTTGGTGCCATTTAGCCTTGCCATTCAAGGTTTCTTAATTTGCAGGATTTTAATCCGAACACGCTGGCAGCCATCGAGCTCTCGATAATACACCTATAGACGTAAGCTGTCTTACTAATAAACAACATCTTGCTCGCACTTTTACTCCAATACTTGTAGATAGAGATAATACCTATAGGTAACACTAGTTTTACTTAAAATCTGTTTTGTAGTACGATCTAAGATGTTTCTTAAAATATTTTATAGAACCCTTCTTTCTTTAATTTCCTTTATAATAATGCCTAATATGTGCCTAATATCCACCACAATAAAAGCGCTTAATGTCCACCTTGCTCTGACACTTTTTGTATTGAGATATTATAGCTACAGACCGTTTCCTTGATGATTATATTATTATTTGTCGACAAAGTACGAGTATAAGATGTTCCTAAAGCTCAAAAATAATAACACGAAAGAACTCCGCTGGTAGTGAATTTTCCAACCCTTTTATAGTATAACAATGTTTGCTTATCGCAATATGTTAAGTTGAATGCCAACAAAATCTGAGCGTCGGTATTGACGAGGGCGCAGATGCGGGACCGCGATAAAATTTGATGGCCCCGGTCCTGCTGACGGGGGATCGTCGAGGGTCCTCGCGATTGGCCCTCCACGGGACCCGACAAGGACCCTCCAAGGACCCCAATACCTGACCGGTTCCATCAATAATGACCGCATTTACACCAAGAAAAGCACTTTTTCTGACTGAGAGCATTTTAATGATGATTACTGCGAATGCAAATTATAAAAGGTTTAAGATCTTTATCCTCATTCAAAATTTCTAACTTACAAACAAATGGGAAATTATAATTGAGCACACTAAAAATAATATCTAGTATAAAATAAACTAAAACTTTAATATCATTATTTTATTTTGAATCAGTTCTAAATGTGAGCGTAAAACAAAGAAACAAGCCAAGCAAATAGGATTTATTGGGCCAGTTTCACAAATCCATGCAGCAGAAATTGCTCCGCGGCCGTAACTAAAGATCTCATCTCGCCGCAACAGCCATTGCCACTTTATAACCCGCAGTTAAATGGGAGTCATCTCGATATGTGCCGCAATAAAACTTTTTCTCGTTAAAGATATTCCTTCTATGAATATGAAGACCATGCAGGCGTTTATTTATGGCCGAGCTGTCTGGAGAGTGGCAATTACAGCTAAATTAATTAAACCCATGAAAACAAACGAGGTCGCAGCAATAACTATAATTTGACATCAACATCTTGCAGTTATCAAATTACAAATCACAAGAGGCACAAGTTTTGAAATAATGCTCCTAATTAACAAGATCGTTACAGATACCATCTTTATGGGCAGTAAAATGCTTTGCATCTTGATGCATAAAATATAGCGTTTTATGAAAGTATTAATTCCTTTTACGCTGTATAACTAATGAATGCATTTCCATAGCGTCTTCACAGCTAGAATAAGTAAAATGAACCTTAGAAGTTTAATTGTGAATCGAGAAAGGGTTCGCAAAGGTTAGGGATTATTCGCGGGAGTAACCGCGCCCGCCGCCGTCATATTTTTACATATAGCCTCCATATTGCTTTGTAAGCACGATCGTGAAAGCTTTATTGAGGTGGAAACCTGTAACCTGAATATCGGAGGGACAACTATTGTAAAAAAAACATTTCGGAGAAAGGTTTCCAATGGACTGTTTTATGCGTTGTTAGCACCATCTTGGAAATATGACTTCGTTGGATTTTTGAAGAAAGAAACAAATATAAATGAAACTATCGAAGACACAGAGGTTCTGAGTTAGATCGTATCGATATTACAAATTCTATTATTTTGGATAGTGGTAGGGCAGTAGTCCTAAGATAGTAATCTTATCTAAGTCTGCTGCCATAGCACTGTGGTGTTAGAGATAAGACAAGATAGTAGCTGGCTATCTAGTTCGTCAGTAGTTAGTGATTCCGGATGAGTGCGCTATATACCTTCCCACTTGTCGCCAGTTTCTGTCAGGTCAGGTGAAATATAGGCCAAGCGCTTCCTATTTGCGGAACTACATTATATTCTACTTTTTTAGAATTTTTAACATTAAGGAAACATTCTAAATAAGCTGAAAATAAGACATGGACTGATTGCCGTTTGTCTAGGAAGGCAGACGTACTGATTTAGTGTAAGAGGCTGTATGTATAAATGTATATAGTCGCTGTCTATGAGATTCATTACATAGGTCAATTGGATAGTTCACACCGTCTAACATTAACCTAGGTGTACTAAATGTCCTAATAAAATAAATTAGTGTCTATAGTTCAATGGTCATCCATCACCCGCTAACTGGCTTTGATGCTCCAGACCTGTTTTTAGTATGCGGATAGTTCAAGATTATTAGTCAAGATAAACCTAATCATTGAATACCTACAAAAGTTTTCATTGAAAATTTTTCAGATAATACTCGCGTATTTCCGAGTATAGCTCAGGAGCCGCGGGGATTCAAAGTCAAAGTCAAATTATTTATTCAATGTAAACCTTTACAGGCACTTATTGACGTCAATACTAATAATAATAATAAAAAAACAGTTAACTAACTTGTAGTTAAGACTTAACAACGAATCTTTATATTAATAATTAATCTTTAATTCTCTCGGGATGATGCACTCCGCAGAGTTGCGGCCGGGCAGGGGGATGTTAGGAATTCAATTGATTTCAACGAAAAGGACAGTTGCTATAAGCCGAAATCCGACATGCAGTATCGATCTTTTGAGTTTATCTGTTTCACGAAATTGAGAAACTGGTTTGTGGCTGCATTTAAAGGATAGATCTATACAATAAGCTACGAGTATTTACACAAAAACTAAGAGAAGGTGAAGTGCATAATTTTTACATAAATCCTTGTTAGAACACAAAGATGTACACACCACTGAGCAACGACCTAAACTTAAAAAAAACATAAACGTTTAACGCAGTCCAGAACATAGACATCGTATCAGTCTGTACCATCTACCTTCGAAAGGTGTGAAAATGATGAAGATGAAGCCTAATACTGGCATGAGAAAGCTATGCAAATTCTTCTTGTTTCGTTACGACCAGCGGCACCTATTGTTTTTACATGTTAAGTAAAGTATGTCGTTTCTAACTATTTGCGTCTGTCTGTGGCCACAGGGAATTGTATAATATGTATATACATAGTCCCATATACAATATGAAGAAGCTGGGCAATATAAACAGTTTTTGAGTGCAGTTTATTTTAATATCAACAACAGGAGTGAATCTTTTTGCTTAATATATTTTAATTCAAGTCTCTCTCTTACGGCCGGCGTTAAAAGGAATGTATAAAAACAAAAGATATATCGTAATAACTTTTTAACACACTTTAGTGTAAAACGAAGGGATCTGCTCAGAACTGTATTAGGTATTTGTGGCAAAGACTCGTCACGTCGCGTCGACGCCGTCACGCTGCCGTCACGCCGCCGTTACGCCGCTGTTGCGCCGCCGTTACGCCGCTGTTGCGCTGCCGTCACGCCGCCTCCACTCCGGTATCGTCGCGCCGTAAATTAGCGCGACAGATTGACTCGGCCGCGACGCGCGCTGACAAACTTTATTTCAGTAGTGTATATATTCTCTGGTAGCGTCGTCACCGCCCGCCGCGGTGACTTCGGCGTGCATTTATTTATATTGGAACCGATACAGCCGCGAGCTCCGATGTCGCTCAGTTACTTCTATTGTTCACATTCCGCTGCATGTGTGGAGTCAGATGGAAACTATTCGCTTAACTATTAATTTAATTCCGACTCAAAAATACCTTTAATATTAATGTTCCTTCCCTCGCAACTCGAGATCTTATTTCAAAGTTATCGAAGAACAGATAAAAGATTAAGCGGCAACGACAAATTGTCTGTAAGCCCTTAAGTTCGAGTTCACGTCCCACCTTTTAGAAACTATCAATCCATCGTGGCGGGTACACGTTTTTTGTCGTAAGTCGATCCTGCAGCCATTTAAGCGCTTATAGGATTGTAGTGTTTTCGCAGGCTATTGGCGCGTCGCTATCTGCATCTGCCGTCTCGGAATAGCGGCGCGGCCACGTGGGGAATGCTTTTAAACCGCCCCGCCGCGCGCGTTGACGTATGTAATTTCAGCTCGTTCACAAAAAGTAAGTGTGGGGCGTCATCGCGCTCCGCGCCGTGCGTCGTCGCCTCACGCCGCGGCCCTAATCTGTATCTTTGAAATGCTCAGCACTGCTTATGCTCAGCACAGCTTATCAAAAGAGCCCGGCTCATTATGTCCCGATTTAATCTATGTTACTACAAGCTATATTATTCAGACGTGAATTGAAATTTCAAAGGCATTCCCCTTGAGCCATTGTATAGCATTAGACTTATCTGATTCTACGTTCCGGAAACTGACTCTTAGAGGTAATAATATACGGTTCGCACGCGAGTGTGTTATTTTGACGTGTAACATTAATTGGGTAAATGTTTTTGTTTTTACTTTAATTAAATATACAATATCTTACTTGTTAAAAATAAATAGCAAAATGGATTTGTAGTGACAATGCTGACTATAATAATTAATAGAAAATTTTGTTAACCGACACATTATTATTATTATAAAATTTGCACGAGTAATAATTGTACAACCATAGACTGAGCTACACGGACCGGTACAGAATTGCAGGATGGCGATACAGAAACTCTTTATAACACACTTTTATATTATTTTATTTCAAAGTCGTCAATTCAGCAACGGACATGGAAGATAACGTGTTCACTTAAAATTTTCCACAACAGCTACGCATCGATAGTGTACCCAAGGGTGTCATTCCACCGTCACCGGTGTCGCCTGCTGACACCTTGACATCAGTGTCAGCTGTCTCCTCGCCCGCCAGCACTCGCGCCGCCGCCGCGCCGCGCCGCGCCGAGGTCGCGCCGCTGATTGACGTTTATTTGTTTGTCCCCTCTTTGCGCCGAGCTTTATGACTGCGAGCACCCGAATGCCGGAGACGCGATGCAATAAAATTTTAACTGTCTTTGTTACGGACTGGTTACGGGCGCGACTGAATTTATTTTACAACATTACCCATACACGCATGATTAAAACTCTTGGTTATTTTTTAATCAACTCCCGCGAGCTCGTTTGCAATAAACGCTCGGACGTAATGAACGACGCTAATTCAATTTCATAGGATGTGCCATTCGAGGAACGACTTTAATAACGTCTCGTACAATTTAAAAAAGGCACTTAAAGAAGCGGAACATGGCATGCATTTAAATGCCCGTTGACATTATTAATACAGAGATTAGCATTCGGAGTGCGACCACTCTTGACATATACACGGCAATAATGTGTGGTGAGAGCTTGTTTCCAATGAGCGGTGTGCCTTGGGACCGCATTTACATGACAGCGACCAGAGAGCCGAGTGTAAGTTTGTAAATGTGCAAACGTTACTTACTATCGCGTTTGAGTTAAGTTTTTTTGACAGATAGATCTCTAAGCTAAGTAAATAAGATCGAGAATCAAAACTCTTAACACAAACGCGATAGTAACGATTAAACGTTTATAAACTTACACTCAGCTCTCAGGCTCATACTCCGACTGGCCCGACTCGTCACTCGATGCGGCACGGAGTGCGCTGGCGATGGCGTGCGCTCCAGTTGGTGCTGAATGGCAGCGGCGCTTAACAAGGATTTACCGTAAAATGTCTACGCCGGCCAGTATCTCTTTTCATTGCTTTTGTGCTTAAACTGTTATTACCGATCCAGCGCTGACGTTCTGCGACAAAGCTAAAAAGGTGGCCTTTTTTACAGCTTTTATAAGTATCTCTTCTAAACATATTTTTTATGAGTTCTTCTTTTCACAAGTCTGCTCTTATTTCTTGGACCTAAGTGCCAGTTCGGCGTGCGCTGCGCAGGCTGTGTAAGGTAGCATTAACTGAATCGCCTCTAAATGCCTCGTTCCCTTGCGGCGCGCGGCCAAGTGCCGCCGCTGCCGCCGTATGGTTAGCTCATATTCACGCTTCTCTTGTAAATGACGTTTAATGAAGGCTGCGCGCTACGGTTATATCCTAAAACCACATACATTTAAATATTGCTCTTTCAAGATTTCATATTGTCCTATTTTAATGCAACGTTTAAATGAAACATGTTGTGTACAGACATGAAAACAAGTTTCGTATAACGTTTCTATGGGTAAGCATGGAGGTAGATAATTTTCTCGACAGTGAAAAAGACATCAGAATCAAGGCATGTTTAATTCATGACAGCCTATTCGGTGGTATCACCTCGGGTTATGATCGCGGCGCAGTTTATAAAACGCTCGGCTGGCGGCTGGTTGTTTTTTAATCCGAAATGTCTCGGGCGTCACTGTTGAATCTTTCATGTGAATAATAATGTGACGGCGACGTATGGCTCCTTAGAATAACTGTTATGACGTTAAATTTTTTACTAATTCTACATTGTTTTTTATTAACATACTAAATACACCCATTTAAAAGTTTTAAGATAAAGTAGTGTCTACAAAAAAAAACAAAATGTTCTGCCGAGTCAGTAACGCTCGATGCAAAATAAAGAAACTCGCAAACTAAAATCGGCACAAGTGGCCGGGACGCGCGGGACCGCGGGGTCTAGGAATAACAACACACTAAACATTTCTACAGTTAGAGGAATCTTAAAAACCAGAGAAATGCTTGAATTCGTCTGTAACGCAATGGTCAATACAATAGCAACCAACTGTATTTGAAGTTGACTATTAAGTGTCCATAACAATAACATTGACTTTGATATAGCGATACTAATTCTACAATATCCCTTGATACATCCCAAGAAACCGGTAAACCGAATGGGAGCGCCAGACGGCACAGGCATACCACAAGCATTGCCTGCGCCTCTGGTTATAGAAACCAGTGGCATTCAACGTAAACGCTTTCAGAGCTGCAAGCGTTTCCAATACTGTGAAAGCCTATTGTGACTACGACGTAATGCACAACGAAACCAACTTCATTTCTTTTGTAAGGCAGGGGCTACTTTATAATGTGAAACGTCACAGCGCAGGCTCGCGGGCCGGCGCGGCGCGGCGGCAAGCATTGTATCGGGGGCTGCGCCTAAGGTAGCCTTTAGGAAAGTCTCTCTCTCTATTTGATAGTTTTTTTTTTCTATTAAGGGGAAGTTTTAATCCAACCGCACTATTTCCACATTATAAATAATACTTCTGAATCATTACAGGTTTTACAGATTTGATAAAATTTATTCTTTTATACATTAAGTGAAAACTAACATTAAAGATAACATCGTAAAGCTACGATATAAGGAGATACAACGTTGAATCCTTTTCTGAAACCCATTGAATCTGCGAATATATGAAAATAAACATAAACCGGAAGACAAATGGTGGGCCGCACGCGAATATTTCCAAAAACAATTTTCCCTAACACATTAAACCTTGGGGGAGCTATAATAGTTTTATCGTGGAAAGAAAAAATTCCCCCTCATAGAGTCCCGGCCGGCGGATAGCGCGGCCGTTATAAAAGTTTTCTTTGTTTCCCGCCGCCGCCGGTGCAGCGCCTCCCGACTCCCGATCAAATCGTTTTCCGATAGCATTTGTATGTAGCGCCAAAGCTGACGGCGCATGGGGGCTCATCTCTTTTGATCACCTCCTCCGCTATTGCTGTCATCATCTGGTTTGCAGACGTTATAATAGAACAAAACTACTACTTGGTGTCTTTGTGTTGGTTTTATAAAGTACTTAAATGCAAAGAGCACTGTTTCACGAATATTCTTAAATTGATTTAGGGCGTTCATTTCAGACGTTTACCTTGTTTAGTTTAAGAATCATTACCACCCACATCCGCAATAACCCTATCAGCAAATAACAAAACATAAATAATAATATTTTCCCCACATCACACGCGCGCCGACGCTCGGAAGGGCCTATTTCCTCTACATTTTAAAAATCCTTCCGGAGCTGTTATAAAATGTTATGCGGTGGTCACGGTAGGAAATTAGCCTGTCTGTCAGTGCGCGAGATGTTGCTTTCTATTTTTAAAGCGAAGCAGGGCTGCGAAATTACTTTGGATTGGACTTCCACTGCAATAAAATAACACAATCTTCACAAAATTATATATAAAATATGAAATTTGCCAATAGAATTCGCATAAAGATATTTTAAATTAATATCGTACGTACACTTATGTAGGTACGTAGGTACCTAATCAAAGTAAACAAATGTTTTTACAGCTTTTCTTATTGCACAAACCAAGTTACTGATCTCAAACTCACCTGCTGAAAGCTCTCTGTCTGGCTTTGCATAATTATAAATATTATTGAGATCAATAAATGTTGAGTCACCCCTAAGGAAAGATTGATCTTTGTTTGACAAACGCCGCGTAACGCGTGCATGAAACTAATAGAAGCCGCGGAAGTCGCAGTTGTTCGGGTCAATGGAGATTTTATTTCGTTTTGTTTTTTATACTTAGAGGGAGGAGAACGTCACATTAGGAATTTGTGAACAAATTGATTGTGAAATATGGCAGCTTTGGAGCCGACTCCGGCTTGATAAGTTCAACTCGATGTTAGGTCACGCCACGGCTTGCCACTAATTCAGCTGTCAAATACCATTTTATAATATTTATTAGAAAATGTTATTGTTTCAATAATTTTAACGCAAATTTTATTGTAAACAAATTACAAATTGAAAAAGATTCGGCTTTCAAAGTAAAAAAAAATATAGATAGTGTCGATTAATTCCGGCGGTTTGGATAAGTTCCACGGTAGCTCAGCTGGAAAGAGCCCCTGGCCCGGATTGTTAGAAGGGTGCGGGTTCGAATGCTGCTCGTGGATTTTTTTAAAACACTGTCCTTTTCAATTTGTAATTAGAAAATTTCTTTGTTTACTTCTTATTTTACCTTCTGGCAGTTTTGTGTGACGTGTAATGTGGCGCTATTTCAAGGGAAGCCGCTTAAAACATTTGTAATATTTATTGTGTCGTTATATTTTTTAAGGATAGCCGTATTGCGTAGCGGTGAATGAATACTACCACTCCCTCTCTTCCCTTGGGTGTCGTAAAAGGCGACTAACGGACTAAAGACTGCACATACATCCAACAGCATAGAGCGGCGATGGTCTCATCACCTGTCGCACGTTGAGCACATGTGCGTCGCTATTTGGTGAAAAGTGGACTATGGCAGAGGACTACTTTTGCGGTCCACATTGCCTGGTTTCTGACTAACCCTTCGGGGATAACAGTCGTGATTATATGTATGTATAACTACCTAGGTACCACTTAATAATAATATCTGCACTGATTACTAACTTACCTTTTAAGCAAAACAACAAGATTGATTATTTCTTATGTTAAGTTATTAGAGGCCATTTGCCACTAACTTATGTAGGTACAAGTTTTGGTAGACTACTCCAGTTGAGTAATGAGGACAGAGCGATAGTCTGAAATGCAGCATTTTATAGTAGGTATCTGTCTTTCTACTTCCAATTTCAGAACTTGTGGCATCAAGTTTTTCCGCTGCGCGATTTCTCTGTTCGTTGCGTTCTTTCTATTACCGTTGACTGAAAACTGCCGTAATAACGCGCAATGAACATGAACCTTCTGTCGCGACGTTTGAGGCGTGAAGCACAGTTATGGGTAGTGCAACAAAGCTGAGTGCCCCGGGTGCTTTTCAATCCCACCTCGTGCTGGCCATCCGTCTTACCGTCATGGACGCCGGTTTGTTTGTTAGCGGCCGCTATTACTGCGCCATTGCGACGTCGCGATGCGTTATGGATGGGCCACTGCTGGGGGCGGAGAGCGTGAAATCTAATACGGAATGCTTGACACCGCGCGCACTCACTGCCCAATGCGCGCTGTATATTCCGATTTAGATATCGTTGTAAATATACTAGGTATCCGCGTTTGGGAAGCGTGGTGTTTATGCTGATAAACATCAAATATAGTATTGACTTGATTTCTTGATAGGAGTATTTTATCCCATCTAGGGGATATAGCAAATTAAGTCAACCAGTTAACGATTTGCGGATCTTAATATGGGTAGTCTAACATAGATTGCAATAAGTAACAAAAAATATGTTTTAAACTGAATGAAAACTATAATGCGAAAGGTCAAATGTACCCCAAACCGACGGGCAAGTATAAAAAACGTTATGAGAAGAAAAACGTTGACAGAAAGAAGAAATTTCAACGGGCAATTCATTTAAATGCAATGCAACGCGAAGTTTGAAGCCTTAACGTTATGAGAGTACCTAAATGAAACAAAGGATGTGGTGTCAGGTTCGTAGCTAATGGAAAGCTGTGGGCTCTGCCTGCGGCCCCGCCGGGAAACGGGCCTCATATGTAATTGTATAATAATATATAATAATAAGTATGTATGTACTACGAGTATAAAGCTAAGTAAACGAGCACCGTGCATGTGAGGCGTCATACCCGGCGGTGCATCGGGTTTTATTCGGCACCCGGCCCGTCGGGTAAGCCGCAGCTAATTTATGTTTCGCAGGCCGTAAAACCGGTCCCGCCGCCGCCCGCGCCGCCTGCCCGGCCTGACAGTGACGTCATAAACCGGGAACCGGCGCGTATTAGCCGCGGTCCGGTTTATGGGCCGGTTATGCCGATCAACCGACTTGATTGTTTGACATTATTAGCTGGAAACACTAAGGAGTTGTAGAGGTTAGTGTAACGACCGAAGACAAAGCATAACTGTTGTTGTTTTATGAGTTTGTAAACTATTTTGTTATTAGTTATTAAGTACGTGAATTGTAAAGGACAACAAACAAAACTATAAATAAAAACAATATTTTAAATCTTTATATAAATGAGTGATAAGTACCAAATTAACATTTTAAAAATCAAAAAGGCAGGAAGGCTATATATACTCGTACTTAGGTATATACTTTTTTTATAAATAAACATCTCTGAAATACATAGTATACCCAATACATCTGATACCACACAAAAGTTTACAGGTATGTACCCATTTATAAAGGTAACATTACTATTAGCTACATCACACAGAGATAGAAACTAAGGTTAGTATAAAACCTAAACATGATAGTTTGAAAAAAACTGTGTTCCCCATTTTTATGCACAATTTCAAAATGGTTAAAAAGTAACTGAAATGATAATATTTCCATACTCTGTTTATGACATCATATTGCAAATACACATTATTTTCTTCAGTTACCACCGAACTTAAAATAATATTTGAAGTAAATAGCAATTCAAGACATTTTCCATTTTAGGTACAAGTTTGTATTAGATTATGTAACTTTTAGAGAACAGAACTTAACTTTTTATATTGTAGTACACTAAACATAATAATGACAATATTTCATGATTTAGTTTTAGATTAACTGACAATTTTTATGTTTTTGTGTAATGTGTAGTAAAGGTTTTGTCAGAGACTAGGCAACGAGGACAGCAAAAGCAGTTCTCTACCATAGTCCACGGCACACCAAATATAGCGACTGCACATAGCGTGACAGGTGGTGAGCCCATCGTCACTCTATGCTCTTGAAGTATGTGCAGTCTTTAGTCCGTTAGTCGTTTTTTACGACAGCCAAGGGAAGATAGGAGGTGGTACCCAAGTAACAAAATGTGGTCTTGTGTGGTTCCGGAGCCATGTCTATAACAGGCTAGTAAAAGTGTACAACCACGGAAAAGGGCTCATTTTATACGCGTACTTTTGCTAATAAAACACTCATAGTAGACTTGGCGAGCACCACTTAGACCAATAATACACTTATAGTTGGACTACGCAGAACTATCTGCTCCCGCGAAGCCAACTATGAGCATCTAATAGGACCAGGCAGGCATGTAACGTATCTACTCTGCGCTTACATTACTAGCTACTTCAAACATTTGTCAACAGTTGTATTATAAAACCAAACGAACTCCGTGTAACCTGTTATAAGCTTGGTAGTAAAACCTGGAATCACTAAAAGAGAGGTACCTACTAGTGCTGTAAGCCTGTAAACTGTGCACTACAGGAGAACTTTGTTACTTGGGTAGTATTCTTTCACCGCTACGCGGCTCGGTTAACACTGCTGGATATAAACCACTTTTAACGCATGCACTACTAAAAACGGTTCATGTTTTATTTACAAAAAACAACAACTTTATTGTGATTATTACAATATAGCAAAGCTTTACAGGCTACTTTGTTGTCTTTAGACAATACCTTTGTGATTTGTGACGGCTATTATCAGCCAATAAAATATACGCCCTCGCCACTTTTATTGGTTGTCCAGTTCAGCTTTCCCGCGTGCAGTGACGCACGGCCACGGCCGGAGTGATTTAGTTAGCAAACTTTTATTTGTTTGCAGTCAAACTAGCAAATCTCCCCCCGGCGGGCGACGGCGGTGGCGGCGAAGGCTCTGCTACTTGTCGCTCCGTCAAAACTATGAGGCTTGCAATAGCCATCGATCGGAGGGTCGCGGTGACACGAGGCCCACCTATGACAAACACTGCTCCCCCTATGTGACAACTTGGAAGAAAGATTTTTTTATTTAACCTGTATCGTCCTACAGCTGAGTAAAGGTATTTCCCACATTTCAATGGGACAGAAGATCTTGATGGTGTTTTAGATCGCCGCGGTAATTGGCATTATTTGGAAAAAGCGGACGCAGATTCCGTCCTGCAGTAGAAATGTTTCGTTTTTGATGGAGCATTTAATAAAGATTTTATTAACAGGAATCCTATCTCCATCAGCTTTTTACAAATCAGAAGAAGTAAGTAGTTAAAGATTATTTAAAGTAATCGTATTAGGTTTTACGAGTAAAGATATATAACATTGTATTAAAGTAAAATAAAACATATTGGATTCAAAAAGGCAGTTGACCGTCCTCAAACAAAGTTGGACTAGACAATGCACAGATAAGAAGAATTGACTGAGAGTGCGAGAGTGGGAAAATAACTCTAAAAGATCAGTATCAAAAGACAATGCCTGAAAACGTGAATGCTTTAGAAAGCAAAGTTTTTGTAACAAAGGTATTGAATAAATAAAATTGACTTCCAAACTCTTATCTCTTTATTTACTTCTAAAGCTATATTATGGAAGCTTTCGATTCATTTTTATTATATTAAATAGGTACACATACCTATTTAATATAATAAAAATGAATCGAACTGGTGCCGATAAGGCGAGTGAGAAATACTGTGGATAGGAGACGGTTTCTAACAAAACATGTTATTATCCCACATGCCTTAAATTAATTTAAAAGAAATAATGCAACAACACTAAAAAAGCAATCTCTGGAACGAATCGTGAACAGTAAACATGAAGTTCACAAGGTTAATGGAGCATTAGTCTATATTTAGTGGTTTTAAGTTGATTGGTACAAAACGTCTGAGACTGAATTTAACTATTCAATGAATGACTCCGACTAAGCGAGATGATATCCAAGATAAAATTGAATTATGCATGATTTGTAAATAAATAGCCCTCTGCGTCGTCGGGACGGAAGTTATTACTTGCATATGTGGGTCACATAGCAAACAATACTTTCAAACAATTTTTTTTGCAACGGTGTGCGTTTGTACTATCTTATTATCTCTAACTGACGGGACACCGCAATTATCTACTGGTTTATTGTTCTTGTGACAAATTTCTGAAATAAGAACGTGGTAACCTAACTATAGCTAGTTGGATTTAACAAGCAAGCTTTGGGTGTCAAACGATGTTCTTACTCGCGATGAAACGATTATCACTTAGCGATTACGAATACGATTACGATTATTGTACCTCATAATCGACTATTAAGATTACGATTATTTGTTTTTAGTAATAAATAAAACAAATTATCGATGAATCAACATAAGATTTATTACCATAGGAGAAATCAAATAATATTTATAAAAAATCAATAACTAAAATTAAAGTACCTACCTTAAATGTTTGTTCACAACAATTTCTAGCTTTTCGGGCATCAAGCTGTTCCGTTTTTCGGTTTGAATTAATCCAGCAGTACCTAACTGTTTTAGAAAGCAATATTGTGTAGTTTTTTTTAAGGAAAATGTATGTCAGAAGTAAACGCTAAATAATCGATAGATTGGTCGATTACGGTTAATCGCGAAATATCAATATTCGAGGATTACGATTAATCGAAATCGTAATCGTTTCAACACTAGTTCTTACAATTAGTCCAAGAAGACGTGTAAAAATGTGATAAGGCACCTGAAATCAGTGGATAGTCCGTCACCATAACGTCGGTGGGCAGTGCACGCGTCCGTTTGTCCACGGGCGGGCGGTCGCGTTTATTGGCAATAAATTACGCGATCGCCGCTATTTATCGGCGGCGATTCAGGCGCGAACGTCGATGCGGCAACGGGACGGGCGGCAGCGGGATGCGGCGGAACACTACTCACGTCCGCTCGGCCGCACCAGCGGGAACGACACTCTCAGGGAAAATTAGGAAAATGTGCTACGTTTGTGGTAACGGCAATGTTAAGTATCCTAAATGATATTACATGCCGAAGTATTTTTGTTCTACCTAAATATCAAAACGGAAAAACGAATCATATTTCTTTGTAATATAGGTGCGTTTAAAAGACTTTTTAGCCGGACCGTATTGCACGTATGATACTTTCTTAATTCTCTGAGTTGATACCCGCAAGCGAAAGCAAGGTAAAAGAAAAAAGGTGTGATTTAGGTAACCAGAATTAATTGAAAAGGAACAGTATACTTAAGCTAAAACTGACCGAACGCTTTTGTAAGGTCTCCTAGGTTCTCGCTAGAAGTACTTCATATTGCGATGTCGTTTTTAATGGCGGGGACTAAAAATTGATAGCTGGCTGCCACCATAAAAGCCAAAATAATGTGGAGATTTTTACGAGCAGTGATCCCGGCGATAGATGCCGTTTGCCCACTTATCGGACGTGATCCAATCACGGTATATGACATTTAACACGTCCATAACTCTAGTGTGGAATAGAGCTGAGTGTTGTAGCCGGCGGGCGCGGCGGCGGCGGGCGGGTGCCACAGGGAGCGAGCCTGGGCCCATCACTTTACGACATGCCGCGCCGCCCGCCGCCGCCTCAACTCGCCTCACCCATAATAATAAACTGTCTCATCAACAGTCAGCTCTGATGCACCCAAATAAAAGTTTACTACTCCTAAAAGCATAGAAAGTGCCTCGCGTGTGACATATAAGATTATGCATAACGCGTTTGAACTTTTGAATTGTTCTCAAATGAGTTTTGTAAATAATCCTGTCACACAAACTTAAGTTAGTTGACATGAAATTTGTTAGTGTTTAAAGTTTAAAGAGGTACCTATAAAAGATGTTTTACTGCTAAATGCTTCGAAAAGTGTCAACCGCTTGATAAGACACATAATAAACGAACACAACATCATAACAGTCATAACTCACAATTTGAAAGGAGAAAATATAATTATCATAAAATATTAAAACGCGCAGGTAACTTTACGCAAACTTACTTAGAGTGATGTCTGTATTACAAGTTGAACGTCGTTGAGTAGCTAATAACAAAGTGAAAACAGCAAGCAACAGAGGCGAGGCGCCGAAGTTTCCTTTGTAAATAAAAAAGCTTGCGCCGAGGCGTTTATAGACGAAGTTGCGCGCGTGGGGCGGCCGATAACAGGCCGTGGCTGCCATGTGAGCACAGGGTGGGAACTAAAAGTAGCTACTACAAATAATAAAGTTACAACTGCTTAAGAAAAGAACATTCCCTTATTAAAATATGACTAGCTTTTGCCCGCGGCTTCGCTCGGGTTAATGTATCTACATTGTTATCTATCATTATTATCTAATAATTATGTTACATTTTCGATATTTCTGTCGCATCGTCAACGCGTGATGTGATCTAAGTACCTACAAAATTAAGACTCTTACAATTGATTCTGTCCGTAGTTATGAAGAGCAGTTTTTGTCATTTCTGTCGATTATATTTCCGTTGACGCAAACAACGTTTAAAAACTATCAAAGCAGTCTTTTTTTAGTAAAAATAAGTGTATACTACACGAAAAATGTTCCATCTTCTTAAATTTAATTACGTTATCTTTCCGAGCCGCTTTTCTTTCCACCCTGTAGGTTGAGTTCTGCCTAGGTGTACGTTCACACGCTGCGATAAAGGGAAGTTAAAGATTTTACGAAGTAATTATGTTGACTTCTCGTTAAATCAAAATGTGTGTGGGAAAGTTAAAACTCGTATATTTGTGCAGTTCTCTATTACAACAGCAACATTATCCATAACACTAAAATAATCACTTTTGTATGTCAATGGAAGTTAATTTTTAAATTAAAATTATTTCTTTCGTTTGCGAAATCTACTTAAAGCACATTGGTATAGATATATTTCAATTAGATAATTGAAAGGACAATCTTTCGTTTGAACAGAAATGCAAGCATAGGTAGTAATTTGTAGTGATTGTTGTATCAATCAGAATAGAGAAGTGAGCTGCCCACTAGTAGCCAATTCATCAGCCTGTCCACCGCCGCGGCAGGAAATAAGGCACGTAAACGCAATTTGTCTTTAACAAACACGTATTAATCATTCACAATTTAAAGTTCCTGATAAATGGGTATATTTAGGCTGGTTTATGCCAACTAGCAAAACTATAAATTTTGTCAGTTTGAAATGATTCGGATTGTATTATTTGCCCGCGCCCCGCGCCGCGCCGGTTTTTGCATAGTGTTGAAACTGTGCGTTGCGTAATGTAAGTACTATCGCTACACAGAGGAGAAATGGTGGGCGCATGCATCCTGCCAAATTAGAACTCTTGCAAAGCATTGCCGGTGCCCCCAAACCCCATTTATTTTGGTACTGTTAAGAGTTAACGAAGTTTTTTAGGGTCCCGTATTAAGGTACCATAAAATATGACATTGCATTTTATGATTTATACTTAGCAAAGTTATGCAACGGAAATGGTTTTTTTACTGAACACGCCATTATATTGAAAAATAGCATTCTGGAAACTACACATATTATTTTAAATAAAATAGGTTTATCGTGGAACGGTGTATTTTTATAGTAAATAGTTCTAAAGGTAATGTAAAGTTACGAATTTATCTAACAACAGCAATAATAAATCACGAATTTTTGTGTTTAGTTATGTTTCGTTGCTTACGCTGACCTAAAACTAAAACGATGAACAGTCTGCGGGCCTGCGTTTTCGAACTGAGTGCTGAGATTGCGTTTATTTGCCATTCGATCACGTCCACGATAACGCAAAGTTAAATGGCACTGAACCGCCGCCGCTATCTGCTCGAAAACGAGGTCAGCTCTAAACTCTTGTGATCGAATAGTGAAAAAATTGTCACTAGGCCTCCGGAACCCGTTAGCAGCAGCCAGCTCGTGCCGGCCCTGTTTGTGAATATTGAGTTATTTGCGTCGCGTGCGATAAGCGGAATTCGCGGAGATCGCGTGTTCGCAACTTTGTGCGGCGGCAGCGGCGGTAATTGAATTATTTTTTCACATAAATCCGGGGTGGTTAACAGTGACTTAGCGTGTGCTCGTATTGGTCCGTTAGATATTGCTACCGGTCGCGATTTAGCTTTTGGATAATAGGTACATGCTTTTGTTGCAAATTAAAACTGATTCTAATGCCGCGACCGCACGCTTGCCGCTTGCGCTTGGGCTTGCGCTTGCGTGCCGCGATTTGTTCGACGGATTGGCTACAAGCCAAGCCAAACGCTCTATCCACACGTTTAAATTTGTGACGGCTTTTTTGTGACGGTTGAGGTTTACTAAGCGTGTACAAACATTACAAACATTTGGAAAAACATTACTTAAATGATAAATTCATTAAAAAAATAAGTAAAAAAAGCCTTAGTTTAACTTAGGGTAAACTTAAACCTGAAGCTGATTAAATTACTTTATAGAGGATATTTATAATATTTAAAGTTTGATGGAAATTATCCACTTCCTTACTTATCATAGTTCCTAAACATAGTGAACAGTGGATTATTAAACGATACATTGATGTCGTCAAAGGCACATAAAAGAGTTTCTGAGTACGGTATTTTCCAATCATGAGCTTAAACTCATTCAGCAATTCAGTAGCATCCCATATCAAATTTAATTATAGTATGACAAAGCCATGTGAAGAAGCAGAAAGCCGTCTACTCTCTAAGGTGTCAATCTGAAAATGTCTTAACCTATACCTTTATAATGTCGGAAGTTTTCGCCTTAAACCCATTTTGGAGCTTAGATGTCTCAAAAAGCGCTTCTGCACAGACTCAATTCTGGTCCTATGTTGGTCATAATATGGAGCCAAAACCGACGAGTAATAATAATATAATTATATAATATTATGTAAAATAATACTCCAACACACTGCGGACCAGTGCATTGTATAACAAGACTATATATACTGTTTGGATCTCAACATGGACGCACACACCTTAATAAAAACCCATTATTTTATTGCACAATACACTCGTAATGCTGTCTAAACGATAGCTTGAGATCAATCCATCCCCACAGATCTTTTACTACAGTATCTGTCTCGTTAATTCTACATTAATAATACAATAAAGATAATTTACAGGATTCCTATTTTTCGAGAATGTTAGTTGATGACACTTGCCAACATTAAGCGACATGTTGTTTTTTGTCACCAATCTAAGAGTACTTCAATATTTTGAAACATTCAGTAGCCTCAGTGATTTTCTTTAAAAAAAAATGTCATCAGCATATGCAAGACACTTAGTGCTGATTAGGGGTTGCAGTCCCGGTACTGTGGAGAAAACGGGATTCCCGGCACTGCGCTAACTCTGGTACCGGGAAAACCGGGAAATTTTGGTACTTTTCGGTACTGAGATTTTTTTTTAACCCAGATGTAACTAACGTTTGATATATGGATCATTGAGCAAAATAAAACATTACACAAAAAGTTAACAATAAAAAAATTGTTTTGTCCATTGTTGTACTAGCTGTAGAATCACTTTGTCGAATAGAGTTGGTTAGAGATCATCTGAGTTGAATGTTTTAAATTTAAAAGGGTCTATATGCAATGGATTTTTATCATGAGTGTTTTAAGGTGAGTAAATAATATAAAATCGTCCAAAGCAAGACCGTTCAAACAGCGACAGACAAACTTCTCCAACGGATCCCCTCGGCCGAGATTGTGGCATTGGGACACTTCAATGCCCACCACGTCGAATGGCTTGGTTCACGCACAACTGACCACGCGGGTAGAGCCGTTCATCACCTCGCTTTGCCCTACAGTCTGTCCCAATTGGTAACCGACCCTACGCGGGTTCCAGATGTGGAGGGCCACCCAGACGCACCCAGACGGCTATCAAGTTTCTGTTAATGCACCACTATGTTCATCAGACCACTGTCTGATTCGTAGCGTTGTGCCTCTCACAGAAACTTCAAAAACGTCGAGTCTGGCATTATAGGTCAGCGGACTGGGATGGGATGCGAAGTTTCTTTGCGTCCTACCCATTGTGGCGAGTTTGCTCCTCGCTGGATGATCTTGATGTCGCCGCCGACTCTGTCGTTGATGTGATACTGCAGGGAATGGAACTTTTCATTCCAAACTCTGTGGTTCCCATTGGCGGCAAATCCCAACCATGGTTTGGACGTTGCTGCAAAATGGCGTCTTGCCAAAAGCGACAACATTACCATGCCTGGCCTAATGCGGTGTCATCAACGGATCCAAACACCAGTGCGCTCACAAGGAGGTACAACTTTGCCGTCAGGTCCTTTAAAGACCCGCCAAGGCGAAGTCATCATTCATAAGTGGAATTGGCGAGAGGCTAGTGCGCCTTCCTTCGAGTACGCGTGCGTTCTGGTCTCTCGTGAAAGCTACACTAAGAAATTTTTATCAGCCATCCCTACCACCATTGCACAATACCGATGACTGCCTGGCCCATACTACAAAGGAGAAAGCCGAACTCTTGGGCACTCTTTTAGCATCAAACTCGACCTTGGACGATGGGGAAAACTCCCCACAAACCATACCATAACCATACCATTGCGCTTGTTCAATGCCAAACGTCCGGTTCCTACAAAGGTCAGTTCGTAAGGCTCTTTTTTCCTTGATATCCATAAGTTGAGTGGGCCTGATGCAGTTCCGCCCATTGTGCTTCGGACGTGTGCTCCTGAGTTGGCGCCGGTTCTAACGCGCCTTTTCCAGCTCTTTTACACTACTGGCGTTGTCCCGAGCTCTTAGAAGACAGCCCTTGTCCACCCAATTCTCAAAAAGGCGATCACTCAGATCCGTCCAACTACAGACCAATAGCCATCATCTCTTTGCTCTTCAAAATAATGGAGTCCATTATAAACCGCCAGCTTTTAAGGTACCTAGAAGAAAACTAGCTACTAAGCGATCGCCAGTATGGTTTTCGTCGCGGTCGTTCGGCTGGTGATCTTTTAGTGTACCTAACTTACCGATGAGCGAAGGCAGTCGAGAGTAAAGGGGAGTCACTGGCAGTTAGCTTGGACTTAGCGAAAGCCTTTGACAGGGTATGGCACAGGGCTCTTCTCTCTAAACGTCCATCATACGGGTTTCCTGAGAAATTGTGTTCGTTGCCAGCTTTCTTTCTGGGCGTAGCATCAGAGTCGTAGTCGACGGTTTATGCTCTAACATGAAACCCGTGAATGCTGGAGTCCCGCAGGGGTGTGTGTTAGCCCCACTCTGTTTCTTCTGCATATCAATGACATGTTGCATAACAACAGCATTCATTGCTATGCGGACGACAATAAGGGGGTACATCGACGCTCTACATCGGACGAGCTAATATTTCTCTGGAAAGCGTCATCGAGAGCCGGAATAAACTTGTAACTGATACCGAGAACATGTTAAGTCATGTCTCAAATTGGGGCCGACATAACCTAGTCCACTTACCACCTAACCCCTCCAAAACACAAGCTTGCGCATTTACCGCGAAAAAACATCCCTTCGTCGTACCTCTGAACTTTAAGGGAGCTCTCCTTGCTACGAATCCGACTATTGGAATCCTTGGCGTTGATATTTCGAGTGACGTTTAGTTTCCAGGTCATTTGGAAGGTAAAGCTAGGCTAATATTCTCGTAATTTTAAGTTATAATAAAAGTACCGAAAGTACCGAATTTCCCGGGAAACAAATTCTCAGTACCGGTACTGCGTAAAAAGTCAATTTGCCGGGAAATACCGGGAAACATCGGTACCGGGAATTCCCGGGAGCATGCCCTAGTGCTGATCAACTCCAAGAGATCGTTAATGTAAACTATTAACCACAAAGGTCCTAGATTTGAGCCTCGCGGAACACCAGACAATTGTTGAAAGGTGATTGAATTATATCCATGTACCGTTACCAACTGAGTTCTATTCAATAAGTACTACTCCAACCACCGCATTAGACTGCCGTGGATTCCAAAGCGATTTCTCTTTTGACAGAATAACTTATGATTGACCCAATCAAACGCCTTCGCAAAGTCTATATACAATGCATCCACCTGAAGAGAACAGGGGTGTTCAGTGCTGCTCCCACATAATGAACATAAGTGAGCAAGTTAGATGACGTTGATGGATTTTTGTCAAAACTATGCTGTCAAGAACTTATCATGGGCTTTATGAGCAAGTAAAAACCTTTGCAAAGCAGCTATCTATGCGAACCCCCCCTGTAATTTAATAATTTCATTTTATTGCTTTAAAAATGGGTACCATTTTGGCTATATTTACCTTCACCGCACTACACGCAATCGGCTGTCATTCCATCCACATCACCTTGATGGATGGCGGTCTACTACTGTGCGTTTTTCACGAAATTTCTTGCCTCGAACTACAGTGTTGTGGAACCAGCTCTCGGCAGCGGTATTTCCGACTTAGGGATCTTCAGGGAACGAGCCTATTCCTTCCTTAAAGGCCGGCAACGCGTTTGCGATTCCTCTGGTTTTGCGGGTGTCCATGGGCGACGGTGGTTACTCTCCATCAGGTGACACGCATGCTCGTTTGCCTCCTTTTTATTTACAAAAAATACATCTTCCATAGATCAGGAAAACAGTCCAGTGATACACTTTCATTAAAAATCATTGTAAGAGGGGTTGTTAGAGCTCTAGCACAGATACGTACAAATGACGGTGCTATGCCATCAGCTTTTTTTACGTTCCTGCACCTTTATTTACGTTCAGTTTCTTTTCAATTTCCTTTTCTGAAATGACTTTTTTAGACAGACTGTAACTGGATTCCGGAAAATCTGGTATATAATTATTAGTAGAAGTACACGATATACCGAAGAAAGGAACTTTGGAATTAAGTTTGCAATATCTACACCATTATCAGCAGACCACCCAAACACCATCAGCTTTGGAATAGTATTTGTAGTATTTTTTGATTTGGTGTACCTCCAAAATGCTATAACGTCGGTCCTAAGATTTATTTCAATATTATTTATTTATGAAACAAAACAATTGCAAAAAGTTGCCTTTGCTCTTTCTTTAAAAGAGAGAACGTATCTTCATCTCTCGGATTACCTAACTTTTTAAACTTTCAATATCCTTTTCTCTGATGATACTAATCAGTTCCTTAGTAAACCTAGACTGGGTACCTAGACTTATTACATTTAGTTTTCGGAGTATTTCTTTCTATTACTGAAATTAGATGGTTATAATATATATCAACAACTTCATTACAGGCGCAATCATAATATTAATCCCAGTTTATTTGATTAAATTCAGCAATGCAAGCTTCAAAGTCAGTCTTGCGGTAATTAAGCCTACACAAAGTTTTTTCTTTTAATATAGATTCACTGGTTAGTGCAACGTCTATATTCAGCGGAGGATGATGCCTACCGAGACGGCTTAAAGTATGGGTCATTTCATTTTCGGCACTAAACGACTTTTTCTATTTTTTGTTCCTTTTATGTGTTAATCAAGTGCAAAATTAGAGTTTATAGGGTTTAACAAGAACAAAGTCATTTCTAATTTAAACCCTTTTAAATCGGTTTGGAGTGGCATGTCTCAACTGTGCACAAAATTGTACACGCCCAATGAAAAGTTTCAAGACATTGTGATGTAAAGCTCTTTGTAAGAAAAAACGAAACAAAAACTCCCAACGTTGCATGCACCCAGAAAAACGAATCAGTTTTTTTCGAAATAGGGTGAATTTGTTCACTTATTCATAGAACAACTGGTGTTCCGATACGCGAATCTGTTTCGATACGGATGAGCTTTATCCCCGCGAAGTAAGGTGGCTGGTTTGGCTCTGTTTGAATAATGATGAGATTAGATCAACTCCTGCTGAATCACCGCCACCTGGGGCCGCGCGTATAAAGTATACGCAGATTTAAAAACCAGATAACTGCGAGGCGGGTTGCAACCAAATATTCAAAGTAGATGTTTAAACAATAGCAAATTTAGTGGGAATATATTTAAAATAAAACAAAAACCTTTAAAAATTAACTGATCCGGAATGGAAGAAATTAAGTTTTGGGGATTAAAATATACGGACATAATACAATTTTAGGGTGACGATAATAAGCATTTGATTTAACGAAATCTCTAACCTTTTATTAGTAAGTTATTCATTAGTTTCACTACATTTGACAAAAGTATCAAGAAGCCATTAATAGGGAGGAGACCAACTCAAGACAAGCAGACAAATCGAAATACCTCCCAACCATTGCAACCTATACCCATATCCTCATAGGGGCTGCTCAAGATGAGCGCTGCGCTGTGCGAGAATCAGAACAGGCAAAGTAAGCCCTGTACGCAACCCTAAGAAGGCAAGCGTGTAATGGCAAAACATCATGTAGAACACCCGAAGCTTCTTCTTAATGCAGCTCGTCCTGAAATATATGGAGGGCGCATGATTCCCGGATCTCGTGAGCACAATAAAGCCACTACGTGACTCATGTCATAAGCTGACGCTTTGTTTACTCGCGTTTTGCATAAAAAAATCTTTATTGCCTAATACATATCTACCCTCTGCAGTTTTTTTACAAAGTAAGCTTGGCGAAAAGAATAAAGTTTTATATCAGCTATTTTTTCAATATCAAGCTTGATATAAATAAAGGAAATAATACTTCTAATAATAATTGTAGATTGGTAAGTAAAGAAATTGTAAATATAGATTTGACCAAAGAGATGTAACGCTCAGTGATCATGATAGATGGTATAAATATGGGTATGTTAAAGCCCCCAACAATAGGCACATGCAAGTGTTGAACCAGATCCTAATTAACGCGTACAGCGACGTGTAACGATGCGTAAAAAACGAGGCTCCATTTACCTCCGCCCACGCGGACAATCGTGTGGGCCGAGGCTGCCCGGGCCGTGACGCTGGGCGCCTGGGCTCGCCTGGGCATGGCTGACACGCCGGCAATTAGCGTGGACTCGGCGAGGGCCATTTTGGGAGGAACCATGTAGGGAGCTTTGAGATAGGGCTGCGCGCGTACAAGAAAAGGCACCAAATAGTCAAGGTTATGGAATATCTGGTTACTAATAATAATAAGTAAATATTATTGAAAAAAGAATAATTAAAAAATAACAAGAAAAAACAAGGGCATGGAATACCAGAGTTTTTCATAAAAAAAATGAAGAAGAGATACACATTCCAAACTGCTAACAAGCAGGAACTACACGTATCAGTATTAATAACTTGTTTCCGCTGGCGGCTTCATCCGCGTGAAATTCGGTCAGTCGTAAATTATCAAAGAAATGTGATGATTTTCCGGGATACAAAGTATCTTGAATTTATCCAGGATATACCTACATCCACTGCGTTTCGGAGGAGGCAGAGACCACAGCTTTCTAGGATATTTCCATGTATACTTCTAATTAACAATAATAATAATTATAAAATTTATTTATTTGTCACTTTACAAACCTAACAATAGCTATTAAATTGCAGTATCTTAAGTCCTAAACAATATATTCTGCATTTAGTATTTCTAAGCAGTTTTATGTTATGGACTCTATGCAAAAGCACAACCCTACATAGAAAGGCTGTCAAGACAAGACTTTCGAATAGACAACTCACAAAAACACTATCATTCAGAAGCTTGAATACCGTTCATATGGCATTTGACGTATAAGGTGAAGCCCAACTCCAAATCAAGCGCGCTCGAGGCATTTTATTATAGAAACATGGACACTTTAGGCTTGTGCGTGTATAATTAATATCTTGCAAATAGGCTGTTATGTTCTCCACTCACATAAAAGATGTGAGAGATATCGTAAGATTGATCAAGGCGTGGCAGTACATACCACCTCCCATGTTAACATCAGTTTTTTGTTTGCATTGATAGATTGTTATCGGTGAACTACTCGAGAACGTTAGAATGACTAGTCGGTCTATAAAAAGATATGTTGGGTTCATTTTAAATCTCTTCAATTAGGGCGAGCACTGCCAAGTATCTGTGAAGCTTTGTAGAACTTTGCGAGTCAACTCCAGAACAGGGTCGTGACGCAGGCGGACAACTTCCGTTTGCTGACTGTCCTCTCCAGAAATTTCTCTGAAGTTTAGCTTTGCTAACAATAAGAAAAATGTGAAAAGGTTTTGAGGAAATATCCACAAAGTCTCCAATAAACTAAACAAAAGCGGAAACGTCAAGCAGTAAGTAGATTAAACTTACTTACAAAATTAATCGTGTTTAGTCCCGTTAAAACAGTTTTAAACAAAAGCGACTTACAAAATTACTAAAATCAATGTTCTTTGGAGGTAAACAAAGTAAAATTAAACTTAATTTTGGAAGGTACAATATATCGCGGTAAACGTGTCGCCGTTTCTGTAAGTAATGAGCGCGTTGCCAGTGAAGTAAAGTTTTACAACAGGTAGTCGGTGTAATGTTGCTCTGCGGGCTGCGGAAAAACGCGTAAAAGCTGAAATGGAACGCTCACCTGGAGCAATGGACGGCCACCTCCACACACCCTCCTAAAGGCGGGTACGTTGATAAAATTTACAACGGCGGGAATTACTGGAAAACTGCTCGGCCATTATACTCCCCCGTGATTAAAGACTCTGTGGCGAGCTTACAAATAAACTGTTTGTAATTTAAAAAAATACTTGTGCACTGAATAACAGGCATACTAGCGTGCTTTGAGGCCAACAACATTAGCCATGGTGTTCTAAGGACAATATTCATTGTCAAGCCATTTGGCTTGGCTGATCTTGAGTCTTTACCCTAATCACGGTAATAATAAAATCATTTATCAGTATTGTAATTTCATATAAACGAACGAAGCGCGAGCTATACCTACGCGCTGCGATCTCGGCCTGCGCTCGGCATGCAGCAGTCGGGAATGTGCCGCAGTGACGAACGGACGGTGTGTTGTTTTTTAAACCGTAAGCGTGCGATTTTTTTTATTAAAATAATTTCAAATACTTATAGTGTCACCTTATTCATGGCCATATTATTATTCATTTGCATGTTTATTATTTTGCTCGCATTTATAATATTATGGCAAGGAGCAATTATATAATATATTGTGCTGTTTTTGGTTGCATGAATTTCACAATAATGCACCCAGATAGGTATACTTAACATTTTTTAGATTTCATCGAAACTTCGAAAGGTAATACTATAAAATATTTATAGTATAATAGTAGGAACGCAATTTGTGTATTTTTCATGGATAGGTATTTCGTTTTTTTCTCCGAAAAAATGCCTGGATTAATAAAGTGAATAGGGCAAAGAAAGTGATACAAAAGTGAACTAGGTAGTTATAGGAGGTTCATGATACGATCGCTCGTGTTAAAACCTCTGGGTTGTAGGTTTTTGGAAACATTATTAAATTAAACATGACCGCATGACATCCTGTAGGTCTTTTTTTATAGAACACCACATTTTGACCCTAACATCTATATATATTCTGGAATCGTGCAAATTTGTGAGAAAGCATGGAGACTTATATTCTTCAACGGATAATAACAATAAAAGAAATAATAGAAACCTTAATAAATTAAACAGATCATTCACCAAAATGAAACTTGTCTCATCTAGCCCTCACCACATGGTAATAAAAATATATAACCATGTTCCAAATAGTTTAAAAAATATAAAAAAACTTACTCTATTTATTAAACAGCTCAAAAGTTTTTTAATAAATAAAAGTTACTATAGTATTTCAGAATTTTTTAATGACAGATTAAATGAAAAATGAATGTTAATGCCACTGTCCCTGCTGAAAATGAGATTTTGCAAAGGTTAATTAATGGCTGTAAAAAAACCATTATTGATATTAATATAGAATAAGTAAATTAATATAATAAAATAGTATAATATAGTGCAATAACATTATGTAATAATTTAGTAATTTAACTTGTAAGTTTGAATGCTATTTGATTAATATGTTGACAATTATTTCATAAGTAAAATGGCAATAGTTGCCCCTCATGGTTGCTGTGCCCTTGCAGGGCGTCACTTGTACTTACTTTATTTTGTAACATCTCTGTAAACCTGTGACTTGCAATAAACGTTTGAAATTGAAATTTGAAATTGAAACGATTTTCGGTAACATAATTTATTAGCATGGTTTTTTAAGTAAATCTACTAGTTAAAAGACAACATGCATTTTTTTGAACACATCCTATTTCAATCACAACGTATTTTGTTTCTTTAAAAAATATATATATTTCCAATCACTAAACACATTCACAAAACTATATAACTCAAAGTAGGCAGATGTAATTAAAATACTGTAGGTGGGCAGCAGCCCTAACGCGAGTTTACGTACCGTGCGGCTGTAGGCATTTATTTCAAAGATAGGGTCGAGTTACAATAGTGATAGATTATATTACCGTGCCCTAATTTAGAGATGTATTATGTCCAGTACTTTTACTGGATCTTACACCTTTAAAATGGTTACACAGCAATGCAAAGGCAAATAGTAAATAACATTAATAACTTCGTATTGATATAAGAAAAGAATATCGATTACCGCAGCGACTGCAGTATTTTTGCTTTTTACGCAATCCGATGGATACCCTTTTGTTGTATCTAATTGACATTTTATTTATAATTCGTTGGTTGCTTTTAGCTCTCAAACGCAAAAACGATTAGCGGCAGAAATAGAAAGAGAGAATATATAATTAATGTTAAGGTACATTATATGTGTAAGAATTTCACCACTTGTTTGATAAACACATCAGACTTAATTAAATAGAGGAAAGAAGACTTGAAACAGAATGTATAATGTTGGCAAGCGAGATGCGAAAGCTCTCCAATTAACTCAATAATGATAGCTTGCGCCACTTTTGTGTAAACTGATTCAAGATTTTAATTACTTCAGATATTATCTCACTGAGAATACCTGATTGAGTTCACTGTATAAATAAAAGCGTAACACAAAATGTCTATTTAAAATTGTGAAGCCTTCTCGGTGCTTCTCAGAATAACATTGAAAGATTCAGAAACATGTTTGCATCGAAGGATAAATGCTTTAACTACTTTAGCTAGGAGAAAAAAGATAATGACAAAGATAAAGATAAAAGTATGTTTGGTTTTTTTTAAATATTGCCTTGTATTTTAGTAGTACAATATTAAAGCTTTAGCGAGTAACCTAAACGACCATCCGTTTAATTTCGTGAGATATAATATATGGTCGTCGATCATTGACCTTGCAAGTGGCTGGCAACGGCGGTTCCCGGGCGGTTCCCGTGCGGCATTCGGCACTCACGCTTTACGGCTCGGAAGCTGTAACAGTCGCCGCGGTTCCTTCCTCGCAGTTACGAGCGGACGTTCGTTCCGCGCTGCCATCGCAACAGATCAAATAACCCGATCCTTCAACACCTCTCCTGACAATGACCCGTTAGTTACTTATAGCGTTAGTTACACACTTCAGTTTGCAGTTTTAATTTTGTGTGTTTGCCGAAAGATATGTAATCTTTCGGCTGAAACTTTAACAACAAAAATTTCTTAAGATGGCACTAAAATCCGCCATATTATTATTTTAATAACGTTTGTGTACCTCATGACAGTGTGTTTGTGTGCCGCTTTATTTGATGACCTACAATCAAATAAATCAGAGCACAATGGCACCTAAGTCGCGTGCAGCAATCCGGGCCGAGCTCCCGCCGCGCGCCCCGCGGCCTGACTTATGCGGCTCGCTGGTGGCTAGCTGGCTAGCTGGCTAGTCTGGCTAGTGATCACCGCGGGAGACGCAGCCGTGGCTGGTCACTAAACTTGGCTAGCCCATACTTTTGCAAACAGACGTAGTTTCGTTGTTGTTGGTGTTGTAAGAATAATTTCAAACAATTTTCATCACGATACCCTGGTGCAAATTTAGCTGTATTGGATTTGCTACTAAAGTATACTACTAAAGTATTAGTGGAGGATATTTTCCAATAGTTAAGATCTTGTAGTTACGTGAATAATTATGTAGTTACGTTGTTAATGGACGTCGACCCAGTTATGAAAGGTTCGTTTTGTAATTCAAAGTCCGACTGTAACTAACAGATAAGAGCTAATAGGAATGTCCACGTGGGCAGGACGTGGACATTCCGGCGACAACAATCTACCGAGATGAAAAGATAACCAGCCGATGACAGAACGCGCGGTTAACAACTCGGGCCCGGCTATCGGCACACGCTGTATAACAACATCGGCTGTTTGTCGAACAAGAGGGCGATCGAATACCAAAGTAATTTCGTTACAAAAGAAACTGGCACCGAGAACTTAACACGAAAGCCAAAAAAAATCAACTCCAATCGGAATCGACGCAAACAAAGTCTATTTTAATCACAATAGGGTTCAAATTGTTGTTTTTCGTTGGTGGAATCGTTTGAGATGTCAGATCATTTAAATTGTAGTCATGTAACGACGCGGTGTCGTGAATAACTTACCCGAGTTTATTATCTGCCTGCCTGCCGCACCACAGCCGCCACCCAGCCCACAAACAATACCTTGTTGTATGGAGATGAGTTTGGTGTCACATACCTGAAATAAAACAGAGCCGATTATTAATCTTATCACACTTTAAACTGCTACGAGAATTAAACGATACAAATCTTTAGAAAAGGAATTCCTACGTACATATGTAACTACCAAATTATTTTAATTTTGTGAGGGACGCAAGACATCCTTTGATTATTAACTGACATTTCGGATTTTGAATCATTCTCGTATTGTTTTAGTGTTACAAATAACCTTTAGGTACGTAAGTATAACACTAATGTAATACGTGTGGCGCCGGCTCCTCAATACAGTACCACCAGCCCAGCTCTTCCTTGGGTGTTGTAAAAGGCGGGTGACGGACTAAACACTGCACACACTTCCAACAGTAAAGAGCGGCGACGGGCTCACCACCTGTCACGCTGAGCACATGTAGTTGTTGTTATTTGATGAAAAGTGGACTCTGGCAGAGGATTACTTTTGCTGTCCTATTTGCCTAGTCTCTTACTTAATCCTTCGGGGATTCAAATCAAATCAAATCAAATAATTTATTCGTAATAAATGCGGTAAGTACATTAAAGTGATGGTAAGTGTGAGGTTGAGTATCGCACATTGAGCTAACATGTTAGCATACAAATAGTAAATTAAATATAATTAAAATGAAAGGCTGTTTTTGTCTTTTGTTTGTGTTTATCACATAAAGTATGTTCTTAATAAAGAATAGCTTCGCAGTGCACTCTAGGTAACAAGGCGCCGCCGCCGCCCGCCGCGCCGCACCAGTCCATCAACGTCGGGACATCTGTCCTAGATTGAGCCCGTCCTCTCAACTCCTGCATTATTCACGTGTAATCACTTTATCTTTGAAGCACGTGATGTATGGGAACTTCTAGCTAACAATTAGAAATACGAAGTGTGTTTGTTCGTCTTTGATTCCTGTCAGAATAAACTAGTGACAATGATGCAACTTCTGTATATTATTATAGGTAGTACTATGTACAAACATTATTGTAGAAATTGACGTTCAACTGTATCGAGTATAGTCGTACACTGTATTTAAAATGTAGATGATAAAATACCGCCAGAGCTGGTGAAAGTGACAAGTTGATTTCTATAGGACGTATCAAATTAGTAGTCTATGCAAAGCAATGAATTTATGAATTAATTTGCATCCGACGGCGGCCGCAGCCGGCGCGTTGCATCTCGCCATTCGTATGTATCTAGACCTTTTAATTGCCGCTGATACTAGATTTTGTAAACTTAAGGCGGGATATTTATGTTAGCAACTTTTTTAATTACAGTTTAGTCCATATACAACTATATTAATGCAGGCACCGTCAATCAATGGATTGCTGGTTTAAACTGAGAGATTAACAACTGCTCCCTTATGACAGGTCAGGGTAAGGCAATAAACAATCATTACGTACGGTATTGTACAGTCGCCAGCATTGATATGTTTGCATTTTATACACTCTTGCCAGTCATCGTATAAATAAGTATAAATTTAGACCAAAAAGTTCGGTCGTTACAGATTAACAAACATACAGATACCCACGACTATTACCCCCTAAAGATGAGTCACAACTAAAAGTATACTAGGGCCACACTCAATGAATGCTTGTAAACAAACCATTGGCGAGTCTTTGTGCAAATATCTAGTGTCACCCGGACCCTCACTTTTTCTGGAGAGAGATTCACGGTTATTTATTATTTTACACGGAAATTCATCGTTTGTTCAAATATTAATTAATGTGTGAGTGGTCCTAAAATAATCAGCAAATAATTATATCAGCAACTATTCTACTTCCAAATAAGGACCATTTTCGTGATGTAATTAAGAAAGCGATGATTAAAATCGAATTAGGGATTATTGTTGTGGTTTAACATAATGGGGTGTCATGACGACAGCCGCGACTCCCGACAGCTTCCAATAATAAAGGTAACGGATGATTCGCAGCATATTTCAGGCGCTAATCTCGGCCTGAAAGATGCGGCAAGATTGATGTCGCGCGTCGTCGCCCGGAATTATTCATGCCGCGCGACAATCCGTCCCCGCTGCTGACACCCCGCTCCGCCACCGCCGCGCCGCTTAGCAGATAAACTCATTCTGGCGAGGTTAAAATACGTTTTTTTACGTACGCTTGCACTTTTTCATTCTGAATAGTTAAAAGATTTCTTTGAAACAATGTTAAAGACACATTTTATTGCTATTTTTGGGAATAATTTTATTTGTCATGTTCATATGGCATCATCATCATCGGCTTTGAACGCCCAAAAGCACACCATAACACGGACCATAGGCCATTCGGTAAACAGTTCTGTAGCATGGCAGTTAAGATAACAATTAAATTGCTGTAAAGAATGTATCTAAATTAACGCTACATATTTCAATAAACTTAGCTCAAACTAAGATTGCCATTCAAGTGGCAAATAACAGTTCAAGCTACTCGAATAATGTCTTAATCCAAAATATACTCCTAATGATAGGCTTGTTGTCTGTCTTACGTTATTATTACCGATAAAGCAACTATTCACACGTCGGTAATTAAAGTTGATATAGAAATAGAACTGCTTGCAAGAATCTCAAATTAAATCTTAGTGCACATTATACACTTTAGTTTAGAAGCCATTATTGGTAGTTATCTCAAAAATCACATTAAAATTATGTGTAATGGAAATAATTGCTTTAGGTGAAGCATATTCTACATATACACCGTCGTTTTATTCAGTCGCTGGTGATTGAGTTTGTTTATTTTGTTCATAAACACATACAGTACATAATAATACATAGCATCCCGCCCGTGTCCCAGAGGGGTAGGCAGAGACTAGAGTTTCTTTGGTTTTTTTTTACTTACTTAACGACTTTCATAAATACTCGTCGGCTTAGGACTTATTTTGTTAAATCAGTATTATTATTAGCGGCCTACACTGACGCATGACGTCACGCTGCAACTGGCAGCCCTGTCGCAAAACACATGACGCGATTCCGCAGCGGCGGCTCGGCGGAATAAAACAGTTAAATATGGAGTGAGCACACGATCATCCCGCTTGATTGATGTATTGCGCCGTCTCTCTTCATACTTACCGCTAGATAGGCGCGCCGCGGTCGCTCCGATACTATTTGCCTTATCAGTTCCGATCGGCTCCGATCCGACAAATTGGGTTTCCGCCAATTGCGTTTGCTGTTTTTCTATTACGTTCCCTCTTTTGTGTATTTTCGGCTGTTCAATTCTTTAAAGGTTTACATTATTGTACTTTTGTTAACGCTGACTTGTATGTTTTCATCGAACGTAGCTTCTAAGATCAAAGGTTATTATATTTTAGTAACACAATTTAATGTTTTTACGCCTATACAACCGACACAACTTTAATTTTATCTGACATTTCTTTGAGCAATGAAAATGTTATTTGACTCCATTTAGGTGCAAAACAATCACACGGTCTTCCTGATAGAGAACGGTCACCGTAATCTATAGGTATTAATAAAAATTTAATCAGAGAAATAGGAGTGTTACAGTTTCCCTGTTAATCCGTTGCTCAAATATAACGATGTAACGGACTAAACCAATTTTCCTTTACTAGGAACAACGTTAAGTGAACACAATAGCGGTGAGGTTTACCTGAATCAAATTACTCAATATACTGGGAACAACAAAATAAACAATGAAGCAAGCGGAGTGACGGGCCTTCCGCACGCACGTCGCGGCCCAATCAACTAATTGTGACTATTTGTGACCAGGTTATGGCCGTCTGCGTAATTGCGCTGACATGTGTCGGCTCCTAGTAGTTATTCACTTGTGAACCTTTATGACAGGAATAGACTCGTTCAAACGCTTCATTTATTATGAGATGTTTCGAAAGGTGTGATAGTCGTGTAGTAGTTTTATATATATTAATCCTTTATTGCACATAGAAACATACATAAAAAACACGTAAAACAAGACATATACAAAGGTGAGCTTATCTCTAGAAGAGATCTCCTCCAGCCAACCCTAGCTGTAGTTCGGAGAAAAAGTCTGCGGGACTAATGATTACGAAATACTTACATATAAGAATATTAAATAATATAATACATAAGTACACTAATTATTTTATATAAATATACATATACTTACATACATACATTATATATAATAACAAGAAAGAATAATCAGTTAAGATATTTCTGGTTGTTATTGTTGGATAGGTAGTGCTCTTTTAGCTTAAGTTTGAATGATGCCACCGATGGTCTCTCACGCACGTCAGCAGGCAGCTTATTCCACAATCTGGTTGCGTGGACGGTGAATGAGCTATGGAAATATTTGGAGTTGGATTGAGGAAATACAAGGGTTCTTGTGTCACATGAACGTTTGGGGCGGGAAGTGACTGGCAAGAGAGTAAAACGGGAACGAAGGTAATGAGGGAGCTGAGGGTAGTGAAGGATTTTGTAAAGTAGACAAAGGATGTGCATATCTCGGCGACTTCGGATTGGGAGCCATTTTAATTTCGCTCGAAATTCCGAAATGTGGTCATATTTGCGCAGGCCGAATATGAACCGAATAGCCAGATTTTGTAGGCGCTCCAGTTTGTTCAGCAGCTCTCCAGTGGCACCCAAGTAACACACATCGGCATAGTCAAGAAGAGGGAGGAGAAGCGACTGAGCAAGCATAATTTTGGTATTGTACGGTAAGAAGAACTGAAATCGCTTGAGAGAATGATAAGAGTAGTGCATGCGCCGACTCACCTCGTTCACCTGTGATGTCCACGACAAAGTACGATCAATAATAAGGACAAGATTTTTCGTCTTATCCGCATATGCAAGATGCACTCCATCATATGAAACTTTAGGAAGGGCATTTAAATCCAGTTTATCGTACAGTCTGACGCTACCAACGATCATAGCTTGTGACTTAGTTGGATTCACAAGTAATCCAAACGCGTTTGCCCACGCCTTTACCGCAAGGAGATCTTTATTAAGAGCTTCGATAGCCGAGTCAATATTGGCCGCATCTGTATGTTTGTAAAGCTGCAAGTCATCTGCGTATAAGTGGTATGGACAAGATATTACTTTACCGAGCTCATTAATAAATAATGAAAAGAGGAGAGGTGAAAGTACCCCACCCTGTGGCACACCTGCAGTAAGGGGGACCCAATCCAAAAATAATTCATCACTCCTGACTCTCTGGTGACGGTTGCGGAGATAATCCGAACACCAAGCAATCACAGCGGGGGTAAGGTTAAGCGAGTGAAGGATGGCAAGGAGGATGTCATAGTCTACGGAGTTAAAAGCGCTGCTGAAGTCCAGTAGAACAAGAACCGTAAACATCCGGTTATCCATAGCGTGGCGAATATGGTCAGTGACGTTTAACAGGGCAGTTACTGTGCTATGGCCAGGACGAAAACCGGATTGATACGGACTTATTAAGTTGTGACGGGAAACAAAAGAGAGGGGGTTTTTGGGGGTTAAGTTGCTCGCGTCCGTAGGTTTACCCTTGAGACCCTACACGTGACCCCTGGGTGGTGCTAAATGAGTGACACCAACTGAGTGGTAGAGCCACGCTGCGTTGCAGCACGCATTGGGTCGGCTCGCCCGGCGTAATACCACCCCCTCACGAATTTTCGGCGTGAAACAATGGCACTCTGTGCTGTTATGTTTCGTCCGGCGAGTGAGGGTTCCGGAGACCCCTCCCCCCCCCCCTCACAATTGATATGGCAGCGAACTGTAATCTAGATTTACCCCAGGGGGGTACCGACACATCCAGTGTCGGAGAATCCCCCCCTGAGCGTTCTCGCTCAGGCTGCCCTACGTATTCTGGGGAGGGCAAAAGTTCGTTCGTGCCAAGGCATGCTGCAGGCAGGAGAAAGGCGGGACAATTGGCACCCCCTCCTACGCTTCGCGTGGACTTCTGCAATATCAGGGGAATCCACTCTAACTTGAGCGCCGTCCATTACCACCTCGAGACGGCGAAACCAGCCTTGCTCTTCCTCACCGAGACGCAGATATCCCCCCCTCCTGACATCTCGTACTTGCGCTACCCGGGATACAACCTGGAACATGCATTTGTGCCACGAGCCGGTGTTTGTGCCTATGTCAGGGAGGATATGTGCGTTCGTCGCCTTGGCAATCTTGAAGATAGGGACCTCTCCATCTTATGGCTGCACGTCGACTGCGGACGTCATCCTCGCGTCTACGCGTGCCTGTATAGGTCCCACAGCGGTAACATCGGAACTGACCAACTCATCGAGACCGTCCAAACAGCGATAGACTCCCTTCTCCAACGGATCCCCTCGGCCGAGATTGTGGTATTGGGAGACTTCAATGCCCACCACGTCGAATGGCTTGGTTCACGCACAACTGACCACGCGGGTAGAGCCGTTCATGACTTCGCTTTGGCCTACAGTCTGTCCCAATTGGTAACCGAGCCAACACGGGTTCCAGATGTGGAGGGCCATGCACCTTCTTTATTGGACCTTCTGCTGACCTCGCACCCAGACGGCTATCAAGTTTCTGTTGATGCACCACTAGGCTCATCAGACCACTGTCTGATTCGCAGCACTGTGCCTCTCACAGAAACTTCAAAACCGCAACCAGCGGCTAGCCGTCGAGTCTGGCATTATAGGTCGGCGGACTGGGATGGGATGCGAAGCTTCTTTGCGTCCTACCCGTGGTGGCGAGTTTGCTTCTCGCTGGATGATCCTGATGTCGCCGCTGACTCTGTCGTTGATGTGATACTGCAGGGAATGGAACTTTTCATTCCAAACTCTGTGGTTCCCATTGGCGGCAAGTCCCAACCATGGTTTGGTCGTTGCTGCAAAATGGCGTCTCGCCAAAAGCGACAGCATTACCAAGCCTGGGCTAATGCGGTGTCATCAAAGGATCCAAACACCAGTGCGCTCAGAAAGAAGTACAACTTTGCCGCCAGATCCTTTAAGAAGGACATCGCCAAGGCGAAGTCATCATTCATAGGTAGAATTGGCGAGAGGCTAGTGCGTCTTCCTTCGGGGACGCGTGCGTTCTGGTCTCTCGCCAAAGCTATCTTAGGGAATTTTTGTCAGCCGTCCCTACCACCATTGCACAAGACCGATGACTGCCTGGCCTATACTGCAAAGGAGAAAGCCGATCTCTTGGGCTCTCTTTTCGCATCAAACTCGACCTTGGACGATGGGGAAAACTCTCCACCAACCATACCGCATTGCGCTTGTACAATGCCAAACGTTCAGTTCCTGCAAAGGTCAGTTCGTAAGGCTCTTTTTTCCCTTGATATCCATAAGGCGAGTGGGCCTGATGCAGTTCCACCCATTGTGCTTCGGACGTGTGCTCCTGAATTGGCACCAGTTCTAACGCGCCTTTTCCAGCTCTCTTACACCACTGGCGTCGTCCCGAGCTCTTGGAAGACAGCCCTTGTCCCCCCGATTCCAAAAAAAGGCGATCGCTCAGATCCGTCTAACTACAGGCCAATAGCTATTACCTCTTTACTCTCCAAAGTAATGGAGTCCATTATAAACCGCCAGCTCTTAAGGTACCTAGAAGAGAACCAGCTACTAAGTGATCGCCAGTATGGTTTTCGTCGCGGTCGATCGGCTGGTGATCTTTTAGTGTACCTTACTCACCGATGGGCGGAGGCAGTCGAGAGTAAAGGGGAGGCACTGGCAGTTAGCTTGGACGTAGCGAAAGCTTTTGACAGGGTTTGGCACAGGGCTCTTTTCTCTAAACTTCCATCATACGGGCTTCCTGAGAAATTGTGTTCATGGGTTGCCAGCTTTCTTACTGGGCGTAGCATCAGAGTCGCAGTCGACGGTTCGTGCTCCGACTTGAAGCCCGTGAATGCTGGAGTCCCGCAGGGGTGTGTGTTGTCCCCTACTTTGTTTCTTCTGCATATCAATGACATGCTGCATAACAACAGCATTATTTGCTATGCGGATGACAGTACTGGGGATACGCTCTACACCGGGCGAGCTAATATTTCTCTGGAAAGCGTCATCGAGAGCCGGAATAAACTTGTGACTGACACCGAGAACATGTTAAGTCATGTCTCGGATTGGGGCCGACATAACCTAGTCCGCTTTAACCCCTCCAAAACACAAGTTTGCGCATTTACCGCGAAAAAACATCCCTTCGTCGTACCTCTGAACTTTGAGGGAGCTCCCCTTGATACCAATCCGATTATTGGAATCCTTGGCGTCGATATTTCGAGTGACGTTTAGTTTCGTGGTCATTTGGAAGGTAAAGCTAAATTAGCTTCGAAAAAGCTGGGTGTGCTTAATAGAGCGGGTCAGTATTTCACGCCGGCCCACCGTTTACAACTGTATAAAGCACAGGTCAGGCCGCATATGGAATACTGCTCCCATCTCTGGGCTGGAGCACCCCAATACCAACTCCTTCCATTTGACCGTATTCAACGCAGAGCTGCTCGAATTGTCGGCGACGTGGTTATTTCAGGTCGGCTCGATCCACTGGCTCTTCGGAGAGACGTTGCGTCTCTCTGTATATTGTACCGTATATATCATGGGGAGTGTTCTGAGGAATTGTTCGGCTTGATCCCTGCCGCTAATTTCCTTCACCGCACTACACGCAATCGAATGTCATTCCATCCACATCACCTTGATGGATGGCGGTCTACTACTGTGCGTTTTTCAAGAAATTTCTTGCCTCGAACTACAGTGTTGTGGAACCAGCTCTCGGCGGCGGTATTTCCGGACCGTTACGACTTAGGGATCTTCAAGAAACGAGCCTATTCCTTCCTTAAAGGCCGGCAACGCGCCTGCGATTCCTCTGGTTTTGCGGGTGTCCATGGGCGGCGGTGATTACTTTCCATCAGGTGACCCGCTTGCTCGTTTGCCTCCTTCTGCTATAAAAAAAAAAAAAAAGAACAATTGTGTGTGTACAGCGCTTTCTAGGACCTTGGACAGGAATGGTAGGATAGAGATAGGACGGAATTCAGAAAAAGTAGAAGGGAAAGCGGACTTAGGGATGGGTATGACATGGGCTAATTTCCAGTCGGAAGGGAAGACGTTGGTTGCCAAAGAGTGGTTTAGAATGTGTGTGATGATAGGCACAACGTCATCTAGGATAGGTATCAGCATGTCACGGGAAATGCCATCTTCGCCTACGGCCTTGGAAGTGATGGATTGGATACTCTTCTTAACCTCCCCCACCGTGATTTCACGAAATGAAAAAGGTTCACAATCAGGCCGGGCCGTTGCGTCTAATAAGGTGATCGTGGTTGCCTTGGTGTCAGTAACAGTAACCGGCGAGATAGTAAAATGCCTATTAAGTTGATTAAGGTTAGGTAATTCACCAAAACCGCCGCGGTCTTTACCCACACCGAGCGATCTTAAGAACTTCCAGATTTTACCTGGAGGTAAGCCCTCCACTGCAGAATGAATATATCGACGTTTGGCATCCCGGCAAAGTCGATTGCAGCAATTGCGCAGCCGCTTGTAGGAGCTTAGATTTTCGTCATTCGGAAATTTCTTTAGTAATGATTTGGCCTTATCTCTACGTTGCATAGATTTCCTAATCACAGGTGTAAGCCAAGGCGCAGGCAGATGTTTAACGCGTACTGGTCTTAGAGGGGCATGAGAATGAAACAGTTGTTTTAGTTGTATGTTAAGAATGTTAACCTTCTCATTTACTGTGTCAGCCGCGAGCAAGGCAGACCAATCTACCTTAGAAAAGTCATCTCTCAAGCGATCCACACAAATACTACCAAAACTACGCTGAAAAATGACTTTAGTCTTGGGTTTTGGGGTGCGTACACGATAGGATAAATATAAGAGATCATGATACGAGAAAGGGGCGGTAGTTTGTCCATGTAATAAGACTGAATCTGGTTTAGAGACTATCTGTACGTCTAAGAGAGAAAACTGGCTATTAGGAGAATGATGAGTGGCAGTAAGAGGGAGCAATTCAAAGTTGACAGATGTTACAATAGAATTAAGACGTGAGGACCGAGAGTTTTTCTTCAGAAGACAAGTATTAAGATCACCCATCAAAATTACATGATCGTAAGAAGAGCTAAGGGATTCAAGGGTTGTCTCAAATGAATCAAAATAGTCTACGTTGATACTAGGACTATAGGCAGCCCCTACCAAAATACTGGAGTGGCGAATGTTAAGGCTCAAGAATATATATTCCAAGGATCCAGTATAAGTACTAGGGGACTGACCAACGACAGAGCATGGGATGTGGTCCTTGATGTAGATACATACACCACCACCACCAGCTCCAACTCTGTCGTTTCGAAACAGCTTGTACCCATTTAGCGTAAAAAGAGGGGACGGAAGAGACGGTTTGAGCCAAGATTCGGAAATTAGTATTCCATCGACTAGCCCGTTGTTAAATGACACGTTCAAATCAGTGATGTGTGCAGGGACGCTCTGCGCGTTAATATGCACTAGGTTGAGGTATTTGGATTTTTTGTGAAATATTGACCGCAGCTTGACATCCAGAGAGAGAGCATCGGTGTCAGAAGAGGTAGAAAAGTCACTACAAGCACTTTCATATTCATCGGATGAACTATCAGAACTAACAATTAGAATTATTAGACATACAATAAAGTAATACTTTAAATAAATAATATAACTAATATTGCAAAATTAAATAAATTATTAAAGATATTTTTTTAAATAAAACAATTAAAATACCACCAGCGAGAGTTAGCGAAATATAACAAACGCTATCACATCAAAACTAAAACGTAACACGAAAAAAAAAAAAATGAGCTTAAACTAAAGCGTTTCCGAACGGAACGTCACATTGATTGACACTGACATGTGACAGGACACAGTACAGCTGACATTAGAGTAACAACATTTGTACGAAATAGAAAACTTCGAAAAATACCTTAGAATCACAATTAAATTAAACCATAAAGTGTACCCTATAATTTACACAAAATGTTACAATATATTTTACTACAGGTACCAAGCAAAATGCTTTTTCGAGTACCATCATCACATCAGTTTATAAGAAAAGTACCTTCAAAACTTATGGTAGATGAATGGATTAGCAGAAAAACAACTTAGCTGCTTGCCGTGGATGGGAAACTGGCTTGTAGATGTTGGAGTTCAGCAAGCGCAGAAATCTTGCGCCTACTTTTGTCCGGCAACAGCACCACTATGACGCCATCCGACGACCAACAATTTTTCATGCCGAAATGCTTCCGAGCTGCAATAAATATGTTTTGCCTGGACTTTGTTAAGAACTCCGACAGCGAGATTTTGGTACCTTTTAGTGCCGTCTTAGAATTCCATACAGCTGATCTGTGACTATATGTGGTAAATCGTACCAACACTGGGCGAGTTCTATCCTTTTTGGCAGTGCCGAGACGGTGACATGTCTCTATGCATTCTGGTCCAAGTTGAGTAAGCTTCATTTTACTGCTAAGCATTTCATGCAGTCTGGCAGCAACATTCTCCTTAGCATTCTCCGGCAAGCCATGGAGCAGCAAAACTTTACGCCGAGCATGAGTTTCAAGACGATCCATACCCGTGTTAAGCAGATCAAGCTGCAACTTCAGTGTGTTGACTGCCTTAACCACAAATGCTTTGAATAGCTGGTAGTCTGCGGATAGTGCTTTCACTGTCTGTAGCTGTGCTCCAGGAACCGATGATGCAGTATGTTGATGTAGCGCTTTCTCAAACTCCTCCATGCGGGTGTGAAACAAGGTGGTGAGGTCCTGGACGGTCTCATTAACATCAACAGTGTCCATGATCAGCGAACAAGTATTCTGGGATGTTAAAAATGTGTGACGAATAACCGTTTTCGTTGAGATATTGTAGTGGTGGTGATAGTGATGAACGTGGATTTGATTGTTAGTGCCAACACTCACTGGTACATTTACTAGCACATTTGTGTAGAATAAATATTGTAAGTACTTTTAAACTATTTAAATAAATAAATTTTCGTAGAGCAAATTTAAAAGCGTCTATTAGTTTCCGAGTACCCGCCGAATCTCCATCCAATCCAATTTTATCTTGTCTTAGTGGACCTGCAAAGTTGCACTTTGTTGACTCTTAAGGATGATTTATATTAGAGCGGGTCGTGCGCTTAATGTTAAGCGCTTAGACCTATTTAAACAGTGGTTGTCATTCGATCTTTTCACTGTCTTAATATCTGATGGAGAACGCCTTAAGCTTGGTAGTGCTAGTGGGACCGAAATGTTCTGGTTTTCGAGTTATCCAAAATGCCTCGCGGCAAGCTTATTTATAATTGTTTGAAAAAGATTCGGATGTAAAAGTTTACGTAATCCGCTAATTATTTTACTAACAAAAGTATCTGATTAAGATTACAATAATCAGCTATATTGTCAAAACATAATCGTCAATAAATATTGACGGCAATCAAAAATGCAAATGTAGTTTTCACGAGCTACCTAACGGTTTCATCAAAATGTATTTCATAGTCATGCGCAACATGAAATATATCGCTTTCTACCATCGACAGTTATTGTCGATATTGAAACCATGAACGCAGAATGAGATATTTCCCAATAGGTACACCACATACCATAAATAAGCCTTTATTGTATTGATATCGAATCGATTGAAGTTTTTCGTGTAGCCGGGGTATTGAAGAATTTATAGACTTCATTTGTGTCTATGAATTGAATGTGAAAAAGCCCATATTTTCTTAATTTATCATCAATATTTTAGTTGACATCGTAGTAAAACGGTGACTTTTATGGCGGCTACTAAAACTAGCGGGAACTAATTACGCTTGACACGTGTTGAACTGTGACTTAAGAGCGGCCGCCCGCCGCCGCCGGCCGCCTGTGTAATGCTGGAGCAATAACCGGCATTGCTAATTGATTAAGACCTTAATGAGCGCCGGAATAAGGGTACAGCTGTACAAAGGCAATCCAGAGCACGATAAACACGCAGCAGTAGTGTGCGGGGTCAATTTGTCGGAATGCCGGCTAGGTGACGCGGTTGCGGCTAATAGAGTCATTGTAATTAATAATGGGCGGCCGATGAACGGGGCTCAGTGCTTTCATTAACACCCGTCTATTAAATCATTAATGGATATATGGCGATAGAATATGTATAATTGCGTATTCAGGCTGGCTGCTGCAAATAAATTACTTACTTAGTGGGAGATTTGCAATTGCTTCTTGCGAGAAATGTGGCAACCGGTAAAAACAAAGAGCTGACTCAATTTGAATTGGGACATGTAGTAATTGGTTGGGGATTCAGAATGTGCGCACATGCGCCTGTGTTCTAGCATTTAAGGATTAAGAAAAAAGCAAATAAACCTAAGTTTACACCCAATTATTGTGTTAATTCGTCGCCTATCTACCAATTGATCTTGTTGAATATACACCGACAGCACTTTACTTTAAAGGGTGTAGTGAAGGGTTTGTTATGGTACCGATACCTACTGTCGCAAAAGGTAGTTCAATCACTATTACACACTTCTATGTAACCTATTAACGTTTAATTACTCTATTTTTTTAAACTACGTTTACCTCCAATTTTCATCTAAAATAGTCAGACATGCGGGTACAACTTTACAAGTTAACCTACCACTGGTGGTACTTAATGACTTTAAGTGAAGAAGTCAAGTGTTTGCGAGAGCGGGTAAGTTGGTGTACGCCATGGGTTGTGCTGGGGGCGCAGAGCCGGGGGCCGAGGCTGCCTCGCACGCAGGGACCCCCGCGGCCGGACCACCGGCCGAGGCGACTGTGGCCACGCGTAAGGCTCTCCGCAGGCTAATGTTTGTATGTGTCTTGTGTAACGTGGGTTTCTATATGCAATCTCTATGTGCCTTTGTATGTGGCAAGAGTAGTTTATTTTAGTTATTTCCATGGTGTGATGTCTTATTTATGGCTTCCTATTGTGGGGCTCCGCTGCTAATATTGACGAAGTATTTATTCTACAGAAAAGGGCAGTCCGCGCCATATACAACCTCAAGTCTAGAGACTCACTCAAAGAAGTATTTAAAAATATCGGTATATTAACAATTGTATCACAATTTATTTTTGAAAACCTTATGTATGTCAAGAAGTATGAAAAGACATTTGTTAAAAATTGTGATCTTAATAACATAAGCACTCGTAGGAAAAATAAGCTTGCCGTCCCTAGCTTTAGACTTCATAAAACAGGTGGCTCTTTCTTGAGTAAATGTGTAACGCTTTATAACAAACTTCCACTAAATATTACTGAAATGCCTTTACATACATTTAAAGCCCATGTTAAAAAAACCCTCATGAGTAAAAGTTATTATAAAGAGGAAGATTATGTAAATGACAAATATGTATGGACATAGTGCGTGTACGAGCAAAACATATTAGTAATTTGTATATTGTGTAATTTGGTAACGACATATTGTTTTGTAAATGTCGTTATATCTATATTATTATAAATCTGTAGAGTTTCTTGCGCCCGTTCTTCTCCACAGCTAAAAGACTTCCTGAATGGGTTTTGCCCATCCATCCAAATAAATTTAGACGATTTAAAACGCTTATTTTGAGTTTATTGAATAAAGAAAATTTGAGTTTGCCTGAATCCTTTACATTCATTTATTTATATAACTTAACGACAACCAAGACGAATTCAGCAAGCGAACAGGAAGGGTAAAATTATCTGTTACATAAGTGTCACAGTTGCGTTTAAAACCAGCTACTTACAGGAGTTCTTACATTTTCTTTACAAGTCAAGCACAATAATTTATTCTGTCTCATCAGTCATCACACAGATATAGTTTAACTAATAGGTATGCCCTTTTGAATAATTTAACCAAAGTCCCAGATTTTCTCTGGTTCAATGGTAGATTTGCAATGTAATTACTGACCTAGCAACTTCTGCTTCTATATTCAGGGTTCTTACTTTTATCAGAATGCTAAGAATACTGAAGTTATTTCATTATGTAAGACAGCCGACTGAGGTGGTCACCCTGCGGGACCGCTCGCGGCGCCGGCGCGCGTCCTGTCGATCCGCTGATCGTGCCCATACGGAGGGAACACTCATTTTTCACGTAATGGATAAAATAAATAAGGCGAATGTCGAGCGGTCGGAGGCTGCAGACTAGCCATAAATAGCAGAAATCGCCCAAACGACAGGCGCGGAATAAGCGATCCGACCCGCCGTGATGACGCTTCATCAATGTTTATTACTTTGTGTACAAACACTTAAGTACATATTTTCATAGTTTCTAATGTAAGGTAATCATTTGGTAAATATATTATTATATATGTGAAAACTTGTTAGTAGCTAAAAGTTATTTAAGTTTGATAAGAGTAAATGTTTGTAGTAGCTGTAAATTTTCCTATCATATAAAATAAAAATAGAATAAAATAAATTACATCATTTACTTACATTTACTTAAAAAAAGATTTTATTATTAAATCTCAGTTTGAATTCAGATTGTTTTTATCTACGTTACATCGTGAACTAGAGGACCAACATTTCAAAGCACAGAATTAACTATACATTACATGTTCCCAGGCAACACGCTACACGCCGCATGCTGACATGGCTCGAAACTCCGACGCAGAGATCGCATCGAGCGCATTGTCTGCAGCCAGCGATGCTGAGGGCGATACTGGGTCCATGGGAGACTCGAGGCAGGGAACATCATTTCAATGTCTCTATCTAGATTTTATTAGTTGAATAAACAATATCCAGAAAAAAAATCGATATAAGTTAATACATTTATTTGAAGGTCTTTCTGATTTTAAACAGTTTTTCACTTTAACTTTGTTTGAAAATGAATTTATCTTTATTGTTGAAATTTTGCATTTACAATGCTATATAGATATAGGATAAAATGTTTACAAGAAAAAAAGTTCTAGTAAACATTTTATCCTATATCTATATAGCATTGTGAATGCAAAATTTCAACAATAAAGATATTTATAAGCAATTACGTCTTTATCGATTGTTAAATACTTGCAATAGTATTTCTTTCGAATGTGAGAGTAGACTTCACAGTGAAGTAATACCGCTGGCTTGCAGCGTAAATCAAACTAATAGGAAAAATTCAACGAGTCTTCTGGGGTCTCGGTAGCTCAGCGGTTAGAGCAGTGAACCGGCAATCCAAAGGTCGTGGGTTCTAATCCCACTCGAGCTTCCTAAGACTGGTTGATTTTTTTCTAGTAAACATTTTATCCTATATCTATATAGCTTTGTGAATGCAAAATTTCAATAATAAAGATATTTAGGTATAAGCAATTACGTCTTTATCGATTGTTAAATACTTGCAATAGTATTTCTTTCGAATGTGAGTGTAGACTTCACAGTGAAGTAATACCGCTGGCTTGCAGCGTAAATCAAACTACTAGGAAAAATTAACGAGTCTTCTGGGGTCTCGGTAGCTCAGCGGTTAGAGCAGTGGACCGGCAATCCAAAGGGGGTTCGAATCCCACTCGAGCTTCCTGAGACTGGTAGATTTTTTTTGTAGTAAACATTTTATCCTAAATGAATTTATCCCTAAAATTCAAGTTAATTAACTGTATTTAAATAAGCATCACGAAGTTTTATTATTTAGGCTATTAAGAGGTCGCCGAAAACATCTTATAAATCTTTTTAAGAAGAAAGGCCTAAGGCGTCGAACTATTCTTAATACACGACTTTAAAAGTTTGCAGGGGGCATTGAAATAATTTATAGCGTAAGGAAGTTTCAGACGTATCTGCCGCCGGCGTAATAGAGCTTTTTCGTAGGCATTCTAACGAAACTTTAGGCTTCCGCTCCGACCTCTGGAGGAGCCCAAAAATCCAAGTATTCCACGAATGTATGAATGGCGCGCATTTCCCTTCTCAAACGTTGCGTGATTTATGCGACTTTTTATAACGAAGTTCCGGGAGTCAATTGTGTTTTTATTAGCCCCGCTCGATTATGACGGGGTTATGACGGGGGTGCAACAAAAAACTTCATTGTGTTTCGATGGTTAACATTTTTTTGGATCTCCACGACACAAACGCAATACAATCGGTGGCGATCATTTATTTCTATTATCTAAACTGTCTGATTTGTTGACTGTGAGATCAAAATAATCATTAAAAATAAAAATAAAAAATAAAAATGTATTTATTTCAGGTAAATCAATTACAATTAAGTTACCGGGGCTACCCCAGAAAGTAGTCAGAAGACACTTGTGAGGGGTACGCCTCGCTCTTCCTACGTAAACATAACAGTTTCGATTTACATGAGTGATACAAGATAAAATTTCTTTGCGAGATAGTGTGTGTGTGTGTGTGGGGGTGTGTGTGTGTGTGTGCGTGCGTGTGTGTATGTGTTTGTGTGTGTGTGCGTATGTGTGTGTCTGGGGGTAAGTATATGTGAGTGTGTGTGGGAGGTGTATATGTACTTTAGCGTGTGTATTATGTAGATGTATATGAGGTGGCTGATATAAAACCTGCTTTATGTAGCGTCTGTGTGAAAAACAATAAGTTTCAACTCCATCAAGTTACTCTAACCAAAATGTCTTCGACGTCATCGTAACTAAGGGCTAAAAGCCACTCAGTTAAAACCTTCCTACACTTAAACAGTTGCATGGGGTAAATACTTAGTTTACGATGTATTTTGTTATACACATAGGGAGCTTGAGCTATAAATTGCCGAGTGGCAAAGACAGTACGAGCAGGGTATGAAGGAGCTACGGTATGGCACCGTCTTTTTTGAAGTTTGGTGTTATCTAAAGGTAATGTTTTGTGGTAGCTTATTGTCATCTGTAGAATATAAAGTTTTCTAACAGAGAGCAAATTAGATGTATCATAAAGGGTTTCGGTTGAGTATCTAAAAGGCTTACGGTACATGACTTTAATAAGGGATCTTTGTGCACGTTCTAAATCTATAAAGTAAGTTTTGGCTGCACCGCCCCATATCGGGATGCAGTATGTTATGACTGATTGGGCTAGAGCAATATATATTTTGTTTAGCATTTCAGTACTCATGGCGTGTCTCAGAGATTTGAAAATCCACATGAGCTTCCTTACCCTTCCTATAGTAAGCTCTAGATGTGGATACCAACTTAATCTCTGATCCACAATAATTCCGAGGTATTTAACACTGCTAACTTTTTGTATAGATGGGCAATTACAAGTGATTGATGAAGGTGTACCACAGGAATGAATTTTGATGTCAAAATCAGGTGAAGGCTGTGAACTTATATAAGGAGCGAAACATACGTAATTAGTTTTTTGGGTATTTAGAGTGAGAAGATTATCACTAAGCCATCCACTAACACTAGCCAGTCCCCTCTCAGCCTCTAACCTAACCTTGATCCAGGTCTTGGCAGTAAAAATGATAGCGGTGTCGTCCGCGTAGGACACAATCCTCCCCCCAACGCTACTTAGGTTACAAAGACTGTTAATATATATCAAAAATAGCGTTGGGCCGAGGACGCTGCCCTGCGGGACCCCGAACGATACATTTTCTTCTGTACTAGTAAAATTGTTAATTTTTACTCCTTGTTTTCTGTTATTAAGATAACTACTAAGAAGTGAGAGAGCAGCGCCCCGAAATCCAATACTTTCAAGCCTGCGTACAAGAACTGAGATAGAGACGGTGTCAAAGGCTTTTTTCAGGTCGAGAAAGACTATCATTCATAATGTTCCAATTTATGTACGTCACGATGAAATTGCCAGAATTATGGGGCTTCACTACCACTAATATGTCATTCAAACGATGTGCCATTAGACCATTACTAATTTCAAGGATAAAGTCGAATTGTTCTTTCTATATTTGTTTCACACACTCACTTAATAATATCAAAGTTAACAACCCCTCTACTTCGGATAGTTCCTAGTAACATACACATAAATTACAGTTCCAGATAAGACAATCGATATATCCGTTTTAACGGGTTTTATTACGAACATTGTCGGCCATATTGAGATACATATCTGGGCCCGAGAGCGAAACTGTGTTTACCCCACAACTTTCGATAACTCGCCTTGTATCTGACCAACTGGAAAAAATAACTGATTTGTTACTCTGATACGGACCTTTTTTCGATCCTTTTTTATCGAAATCTTCGCCTTTGTCTTTTTATACATCATCGATTTAATCTTTATTAAGTTTCATTTCATTATTTGTATCACTGTTAATAATATCGACTTAAATTAGTCCCTCTTTATCCTTTAATGATAAATGACGGGCGGGTTGACACGTGAACAGTAAATCATTGCGTTACGACAACTGTATTATCTGGTGTGCTAATAATAAATCTCGTCGGGATCAGCTTTGTTCTTGATGTCTGTTCTGAAGTTATATTTGGTCGTAAGGACAGCCATCATTCAGTTTTAACACGCATTTTACTCCGAAGAGTTTAATAGGTTTTCAAATCGGTTTTGTTTTTGCTGTATTACCATACATTGTAGATAGTTCCTTTATTTTGTGATGACCATTGCCGTTTAAGGAGTTCGATCAGTTTGCGATTTGAGAAGCTACTTTTGCTTACCAGGATTGGCGTTCGTTAAAACTAATCCATACTTGCACCAGCCAGGTGAGATATGACCCTATCTTCTTATGTAAGAAGGTCTGAGTCCAGCAGTGAGATGTGTATAGGCTGATGATGACAATGAGAAGTCAGTTTTGTCGGCTAACCATCATTAAAGGTAAACAGAAAACAAAAACATAAAGCAGCATTGCTTGCGCTCACCCAGTGGCATTATGATATTGTGAATAACGACGACAAAGATCATTTCGGTGAGCTGTAGATGATGTTACATCGATGTAACTGATACTGTTTATGTCGTTGAGATCCTCCTTGTATCGATAATCCAACAAACAATCGTATCATGCTCACAACTCGTGTTATGATGTGAACAATTTAGCTAGTCTCTTAAATATAAGAAACTCACAAAAAATGATGTTTTAAAAAAAAATACCGACTGATTACATACTCTTAACTATTGTTTTAAATTTATATTTCTTGTGTGTAATTGTTTCTGGTTTATAATTGTAAAATTATTAATTCTAAAACTCCATTTCATTTCCTTCATTTAAAACTGTATTTGTTATTATTATAATAATATGCAGCAACTTGTGCCCATTCAGATGTCTGCAATAGGTGTTATAGCGCGTAACTGTCAGCAGTGAGCTGCGCCTTACTTCACCGCTTGTTGTGCTGTTTCGTTCCAGTCAATCAAATGCAATGTGCTAATCTAGCTTCCATACTTGAAATAAGTATACGTTTCTAACATGTTCTCAAAGTCTGACCACGATCGTGATGCAGCAGAACTACTAAAATATTATTTGAGTATTTCGGAAAATATAAACATTTGCATAAAATACTGCATCAAATGATACCTTTACCCTATTTGTTAAAATGTTTTTTTCTTTATTAATAAGGCTGTCCAGACAGTAAACTTCAAAAACAACTCAGTCAAGTTTAAACTGACACTAATTTTGATTGCAAGTGTGAGCTATGAATATTGTTCAACTGTTTATTTTTAGTTTTGCCCTTCATAAGTTTATCAATCCGTCATAAGGTGACGTGGCTCATTTTAATCTTGTTTCACGAGGCGCGAGCAGTCCCTACGTAAGTTTGAGGATCAGTCATCCCGCTAATCGGCCGGCTCGCCTAACACCGGGAGCGGCGGCGGATTAATCACGGCTATCCAACAAGATCTCTCTAATTAAATCTAATACAATTTCATACGAGCCGCACCAGATGTAATCGCCCCGGGAACGAACTGCGAGCGGCGACTTACAGCCATCGAACAACTCGCATCGATACTGTTGGGCGAGAACGATATTGAATCGATTTAAAATGGGCCGCGATATGATTGGTATCTCAGTCACGTTATTCATTCGAGTTCTTAGGGTTTGAATGTCTTATCATAATCTTCTATGCATGTCAAGCGTCTTCCTACATGACGATATACATTAATACTTGTTAACTAAGTGTATAAATAAAAATCAATTGCCACGAATGTTTGTTCGCGCATCACTTCATAACGGCTGCACCTATTTGGCTAATTAGTTTTTTGTTGTGTTTGTAATTGTAATAACAAGGTATGTATAGATTTGTTTTGGAAATTCGTCACCACTGAATGCGGGGTCCACGCAGACGAAGGCGCACGCGGGACGCTAGTTGGTAGATATATTTTTTTTAAATCGATACACCATATATTACAATTACTTATTATTAATGTTATTTTAAAGGTTGTTGTATACCTCATACTTATGAGGTTTATTCATCTACTTAATAGTTTCATTTAAGAAAAGTAAAATCGTCGAATATTGCGTAGCATCGCCTGTAACTCGCCCTATAAATTTCATCATCTAGCCTGCGAACTTAAAACAGAATGAGACGTTCTTACAAAAGACAGTACAGCCTAGAGCGAAAGCTGATTCATAGACATTATTTGCGTTGAACAATAGCGTGTGGCGTGGCGAATGCGAGCTCCATTCACGTGTCGGCGTGTGGTCCCGCCTAGCCTGCCCGCCGCGCGCCGTGGGAAGCTGCGGCCATTGCGTGCTCAGCTCAGGTGCCTGGGCTGCACCTAAAGTGCTAATGGGCTGAAACCAGTTCGCTGATAGTTATGACTCTCTGCAAGGAATTATGTCTTCATTGATAAATTGAGGTTGAGTTGAACTACTTGATTATGGATGTAGAACACCTGTAGGCGACGGGGTAAAATTATGAATATGCAACCGTTGTGATGGTCTGTTGTACCTACTTTTCTGTTTTTGTTATTAACAATCCAATCAATTGGCCGACGACCTCCTTGGTCGAGTGGTTTGTACACCGGGTTTCATGGTGTCGCCATCTCTGAGGTCCCGGGTTCGATCCCTGGTCGGGTTAATTTAGAAATTATTGTTTTTCTAAATTGACTCGGGTCTGGGTGTTTTCTATGTATAATAAGTATGTATTTAAGTATTTTAAGTATGTTTATCCGTTGTCTAGTAACCATTTAACGAGTTTCATAACGAAGCTTCTCTTGGGCTAGATAATTGGTGTGAGTGTAGGAAAGTTTATTTATTTATTTACTCAATCTGTACAAGTTTAAACAAAATGTTAGGACGGAGAAGTTTTTGCCAATAAGTAAATAATTAATTGTTTTTCACATTGTTCTACATAGATGGGGAACAATGGAATTAGGAAAGGGAGTCCTTTGCCCCGCGGTATATAGGTGAGATACATGAGGCTTATAAAATAATATGTTATAAAATATTTTTAAATGACGTACTCATATAAATCGTTATCTATATAAAATTTGTAATATGTTAAAGGAAAATCTAAATAAACAATTGTTCAGTAGTTATAGAGGCAGACCAATATGCTTGTTATTGTTGTCATTAAGGTAGATTCTCCGACAGACACGCAAGCAGGTCACCGAATCAATAACATTTATTAAATTACATACTATATAATAACAATACATTGGTTTAGTGCGAATAATTTACAGCTAAACGCTAAAAAAACGAAATGTATTAAATTTATACTACCAAATGTCAAGACCGAACAAACCGATGTTAGAATGAATGGTGTTAAATTAGATTTGGTAGATTCTACAGTTTTCCTAGGGATAACCCTTGACTCAAAACTCCAATGGAATCCGCATATATCAAATTTGGCCGGCAAACTCAGTTCAGCAGCATATGCGATTAGAAAGATTAGACAACTAACAGATGTAGAAACTGCTAGGACTGTTTACTTTAGTTATTTTCATAGTGTCATGTCGTATGGCGTCCTTCTGTGGGGAACAGCGGCTGATGTTAAAACTATATTTATTTTACAGAAACGAGCAATAAGAACCATTTATAGACTGGGATCGCGAACTTCTTTGAGAAATATTTTTAAGGAAGTTGGTGTTCTTACTGTTGCATCGCAGTATATTTATAATTGTATAGTTTTTGTGCGTTGCAATATTAACTTTTTTTCTAAACACGGTGATGTACACAATTTCAATACTAGAAATAAGTCAAAACTAGTAATGCCACTGTTTAGGTTACAAAAGGTTCTCGGCTCTTTCTTGGGGCAAGGTATACACTATTATAATAAAATACCAAGTACTATACTAGATTTACCTTTAGATAAGTTTAAGAATCATGTAAAATCTTGTTTACTTAGGAAAGGTTATTACACAGTCAAGGAATATTTAGAAGACAAAACAGCCTGGTTATAATAATATATTTACATTGTTTTTTTTCTTAATCCATTGTCTTTTATGACATTACATAACTGATTGTATAATTTGGTAACGACATGTTGTTTTGTAAATGTCGTTACTTCTATATTATTTTAAAGCTGTGGAGTTTCTTGTGCCCGTTCTTCTCCACAGCTAAAAGACTTCCTGAATGGGTGGGGTGGGTGGGTTCCTATGCCTATCCATCCATCCATAAAAAAATAAATTTAGACGATTCAAAATGCTTAATTTAAGCTTACTGAATAAAGATATATTGATTTTGATTTTTTGATTTTTAAAGCGGCCGCGGCAAGTTCGCGAAATAATAAAGGCATGCGCGGAGCACGCACCCAGCCGGCATGCAGAATGTCATCTACTGAAAACCACTGCACGGCGAGTGCCGCGGATCGGTGTGAGCTTCTGGGCCCTTATTCTGTAACGATTCCTTGTTTCAAAACCACGTTAATTCCTTAAAAAGTTACGATATCTTCCCAAAAACATATGCATTTGACGTTTGTGCGCGGTAAGGTTTAGGTGTGGAATCTATAGATTGCGATACAGAATCAGGGCCCTGTGCTTCTTAGATGCATCGAAGTGAAAGCCGACAAAAAACTACTAGTAAACATTCTTTAGAGACTTACCTCATCATCAACATGCTATACATGGGCTGTGAACTGCAGTTTAAGCCGCGAACCGGTTCAAAAAACTTCAGACGGGTTGGCACCAAGTCAAACCATAAGCTTTCATACCTACTATCTGATTTTTTTTAGTCCCGATTAATTGTTAGTATTTCTCATCTCTAGAGAAGTGTTGAAATCCCAACAGTAATATAGGGATGGCATGGTATGTCAACAAGCAAACATATCCCTGATAAAAAGTAAACACTAACAAAAAATGCTACCCTTCCGGTGCGGTAGTTTGTTTGGCCGCCCGCGGCGTCCCGGGTTCGACTCCCCTGGCACCCTGTGACAAATATTTGATTCCACGAATACATTCGTTCGATTTCGACAATCTCGACACATGAGGGAAATTCAGGGAATGAGGTACGCAACGCACTCGGAGGTTGTGTGCCGGCGGTTGCTGAACAAACGTAGCGACACTTTCAATTTCGACTTGTTTTCTTTTGGTTCATTTCGTTGCGAGCTTGTTCGTAACCTAATATATTTTAGCAGTTTTTTTGCTTGAGGTATAGATTGGCAACGGTTTCTGTTAGAGTCTCAGATTTTCTATAGTTTGTTTCGTTTTTTAGTTTTTGTCATTTGTGTTTTTGGTTTATCAAACTATCTTTTCTCTCACTTTTAAGCGTGCGACAAACACGGTTCATGGTATGAAAATATGTGGACCATATGATTTTCTTTAAATTACATGTAGGGGATGATGTAGTTATTATACTAATACGATCTACACGCAGATAGCAATTCAAAGCCATCAAGCTTTATTCCAAAAATAAACTTTAATCCAAAATTGATGATGAAGATCTTATTACGTAGTAAAAATAAGTTAACACGCAGGTCCATGTTTACGTAGTTTAGTTCGGTTTGGTTTAAGTGGTGCCAGGTAGTGGTGCGTGCCTGTGCCATAAATGCAGCGAGCAGTAACGCGCAGTAACGCACAGTAACGCACAGCAAAGGGCAGCAACGGCTGCACGAGCGGCGGCTTTGCGGATGATGATATCGACGGCTGCGGCATTGCAGCGCCGCCATTTTTGTATGCGGCGCGCGCCCTGTCTGGCCCGCGTCTGGACCATAGACTTACAAACGGGCTGACCCTTGACGCACAGGGCTTCATTCGATAGGAATCATTTTGTTTAGTGGTTTTTGAAAATGGCAGAATAGATAATGCTTAGAAAATTCAGAAATAAAATATAGTACTAAATTTAAAAATATGCTTGAATGTTTAACGCAAGTTTCTTAGAAATAGCTCAAGGCTTGACTGTCAGCCAGTGATCACATGAAAAAATGGGTGCTTACAATAGTAATACTTAAACTCCGTTAAGCGTTTTACTTAGTTAAACATTACACATTTTACAATATAAATTATATTGTTAATGAAATAAAACCTTAACTTGAGGAACACAATAGGAATACCTATCCTATTATGATTATTGAGTGTATGAAATACAACAACAAAAATAAAAATGGCACGTGGAACACAATCACAGGGAGATCTCATCAAAACTGCGGTTAAGTTAAAAGTGTAGTTTTTGTTTAGTACTCTAACAAAAGTTTTATAATAAAACAGTAGTTAGGTCTATGGGTGGCGCAGGCACCTGGCCGCGCTGGCCACCTGCCAGCATTGTCGCCACTCCACGCGCCCAGGCACAGCTCCAGCGAATTTCTGCCTTACGTGACCTGTTTAAGGTTTTTATTTGAGTACGACCGATTGGCGGCAGTGGCTCTTGCCATTGTGTGAAATAGACAAATGTTTATTTTTTTGTGTTTGTTTAGAGCAGTTTCGGAAGTAAGTTTGTTCTCAGTTGTCTTAACAAGGGTATGGAATGCTAAAAACTATGTTCGCTTAACACTTTTTCACTGTCGTGATTGAAAATGTTCAGTCGGGTCAGAAGTAGCTGTACACTTCAGACCATAGCACACAACTCGCTCGGAGTGATCGGCTTGTTCAGCCATTATTATATGAGCGAAGTAGTTGGTTACGCAGTATTTTTCTCATATTGTAATATTTTCTTAGATACTTACATACAAACATATAATCACGACTATGATCCCCGAAGGGTTAGTCAGAGACTAGGCAATGATAACCGCAAAAGCAGTCCTCTGCCATAGTCCACTTTCACGAAGTTGCGACTGCACATGTTCTCGTCGTGACAGGTCACTACCTGCCCATCGCCGCTCTATGCAGTTGGATGTATGTGCAGTGTTTAGTCCTTTAGTCGCCTTTTACGACACCCAAGGGAAGAGAGGGGGTTAGTTGATATTTCACAATAGTTTAACGACTTACAAGTGTCTCGTCCTTAACCTCAAGATTAATAATTGATATCTAAAAGCCAAGTTAATAGTTTTAATGTAGTCAAAGTGCGATTTTACCTTTACCTAGCGGTTTGGATATCAGCAAGTTACCAGGCGGACAAACTTTGGCGCAACCGTTGCCTCCGGAGGCTGTAAGCGTGTAAGGCTTCTGGCACTTTATTAACGAGAGCCTTCAGCCCTGCCATGTTTGGAAATGTTTTAGTATAAGGAAAATTAGAACACACTCTTTTTGTCAATGTAACGTAACAAAATGGCTACCGTTGTTAAGAGCCAAATGAACCAGACACTTAAAGCTAAATTATTAGTCCAATTATGTTTGACTAGGACTAGAATCAGGCGTGTCATATCGGTCTATTGTGTGATAGTTTTCTAGAATAGAATGTAGTCTTTTATTACACAAAGGCCTTTATCGAAATCCATTAGTGAAATATTTTTATTAAATCAGTACGTTAAGTAGTTTTATAAGTTTTCTCAATAGAATTTTTGTTCACCTCTTTTACGCTAGTCAGTAATTATTGTAAATTCGCAAATATCATTATTTTTGTTTTAAAAATTGTATTTTACATATGTGTGACACGAATATATTTTTTTTTAATGTGACACGTCATAGTGACTACATACTGCCTGATGGTAAGCAGCCGATGTAGTCCAACATAATGAGAGCGCTCGCCCCACCGTGGAACAAGCACGGTAACAAGCACACCCATTCATGACGGCCTGCATAAATGCCGTTTCACGCCCCGTTTAAAAGACCCGGGATTATAGGAACTGGGAAACACATGCGCCGGCAGAGAATTCCAAAGCCGAATGGTCTTACAGAGGAACGACTTGCCAAATTTTTTGGTACGAGTGCTGATATTATGCACAGTGTGATGGTGGTTCCTAAGACCAGCACGTGTAGTCCGGGACAGGAAAGGAGAGAGCGGAATTAGATCAAAAAGTTCATTTAATTTCAAACAAACCCGAGATTTGCAACGTTTCGTTATCTTGTAAGATGTCTTTGTTGCAAAATTGATAGCATTTTTTTACGAGTTACGATTTCAGAAAAAGTAAGTGGTAACTAGTGGTATTTTGAAGCGGTTACATTAAAACGGCCCAAGACAAGGTTCTCTCTAACCAGGCGCGGGTGTATTATTTTACAATGTGATATTATTTCCATTATTTATGAAGGGGCGGTCTAAATACCTAATAAAGCAAAAAAATTATAATCATTTAGCTTTGGCGCTGGAGTCTAGACGGGCATCGGGCATAAAAGCGGTAGGACTGTGTCGCAGTGCGAGGGCCGGAGCCGGCATCTTACAACTTGTCTCTAAGCCCTCCTCTAATTGCCTAGTTGATGTTGTCTGCGGAAAAAGAACGACGTTTTAAAGTGGAAATGTTTTTTTACCTTTTGTTTTAAACTATTTTCTAAAAGTATGCCATTTGTTACATTTTAAATGTAATTTTAGAAATAATTATTATAAAAACAATCGTCACTTAAAAATAACAATACGTGCACTATGTGCAGTAGGTAGTCAGATTTTATATTTTAACAAGTTCGTCATTAGCTTATTTAACTTTTACCGGAATTTACCGTTTGATGTCGTATCTTTCCTATAACTCCTCGTGGACATGCGACAAGATGCAATGTTGATCTATGACGACGTAAATCGGCACTGCTCTAAGTGACATCACTTACGCATAACCTACTTAGCGTTCATGTAGGTATCATATATTTTAATTTAGTTTAGTACAACGAGTGTTTCATACTGAAAATACAATTTCTGAAACTACTTTTGTTTCAATTAAAATAAACGCAGATATGAAACGTTGAACTATCATCGAAATGAAAATATGAAGTTTGCACCGTAATGATGATACCGCGCGGGATAACTCTGAGCAAACACCAGAAGTCGTATGCAAATTAAAGCAAACAAGACATCGACGCCAATTTCCATATGCGCCAGAGGAATTAAAGCGGCACACTCTATCGCTAGCGTCATTGTCTACACACGAGGCGATAATTCGGTGTGCAAGGCGTCGCCTCGCCTCGCACCGCCTAGCACCGGCACGCGCCCCCGCGCCGCCTCGCCTCGACAATTGGATAAGTGAAACGGCCGGTGCCGAGGTACCTGCATAGAAGGCAGGACACTTATTTGCATATGCGAGCCAGAGATGCAGCAGACCAGCAGATATTAACGCACCGCTACTTAGAACGGAGAATTTTGATGATCACAACAAGTAACAACTTCTTTTGATAAATTGCTATATAGTTGTGCATATTATGCAGAACTATTATTATAAAATAATTGCCAATAAAGCCAAAATTATATGTAACAAACCAGCGAGCGAAAAAACGTATAGATTGAACCAAACTATATGTAACTGGCCCCACTAAAAAGTATCCCGGATTGGTATTTCTAATTCGAAATTTAAACTTTACAAAACAATATCTTAACGTCCTGCATGTTAAAAGTGTCATACTTTCGAGACTGCACACTGCACACAAAATAAAAAATTGTTAGATAGCGAAAAAGATTGCCCATCGCCACATGCCGTGTGTCACGGGAAAAAATAAATAAATTCTGTTAGCTGGTGGCGGGGTCGCGTTTGCGGTAACAACAAAACCAGCTGTATTATCAGACTACCTGACGTGCCACATCGTAATATTAAGTGTAAGGTATTATAAGTGTGAGAATATAGAAACAAGTACTCTAGTCAAGTCAAGTCAAGTCAAGTCAAGTCAAAATATATTTATTCAATAAACTCAATTAATAAGCACTTTGAATCGTCCAAATCTTTTTTAACCTACCACCCATTCAGGACATAATTTTTTAACTGTGGCAAAGAATGGGCGCAAGAAACCACAGCGCACAAAAGCAACGACATTTACAAACAAAAAAAAGAGTATGTCGTTACCAGGTCAATACAAAATATGAATTTAAAAATAAAAAAAAATGATGCAATACAAAATTACAATACAATGTAGTATCAATTAAATAAAGACAATTAGAAATAGCTGTTGGAGTGCTTGGAGCATTTCAGATCCAAGCTGTTTTGTCTTCTGTGTAATCTGACACTTTATAATAAGCTTTTTTATAAAGCTTTTCTTTGATTTTGATTTTAAATTTATTAAGATCTAATTTCTGAATATCATTTGGTACTTTGTTGTAAAATCTTACACACAGACCCCTAAAAGAATTATTTATTTTATGGAGCCTAGTATAAGGTACTGCTAATTTGTTCTTACTTCTAGTGTTTACATTGTAAATATCACTGTTTTTTGAAAACATTCCAGTATTTTTATGAACATAAATCAAATTTTCATAAATGTATTGTGATGCAACTGTCATTATATTTATATTTTTAAATCTCTCTCTGAGAGAGTCGCCAGCCTTTAGGTTATAGATTGCTCGAATAGCCCTCTTCTGAAGCACAAAGATAGTTTGAATGTCGGCAGCATTTCCCCACAGTAAAATGCCGTACGACATTACACTATGAAAGTAACTGAAATAAACTAATCTGGATGTATCAACGTCAGTTAACTGACGGATCTTCATTACTGCATAAGCCGCAGAGCTAAGTCTATTCGACAATTTAGCTATATGTGGGCCCCACTGAAGCTTGGCATCTAACGTGATGCCTAGAAACACAGTGGTGTCCACAGGATTCACATTCTTATCTTTAATTTGTACACTAGTTGTTACTTGCTTAACATTAGGCAATACAAATCTAACACATTTGGTTTTTCCCTCGTTTAATAGCAAGTTATTTATACTAAACCAGTGAACAATCTTTGAGATCGCATTATTCACATTGTCATAATTTGGGTGTCGTCGTTTCACTTTGAATAAAAGTGAAGTATCATCAGCAAACAATACTATCTCATGACTGTCTTTTACAAAATAAGGTAAGTCATTAATATAAACCAAAAACAAGAATGGACCTAGTATTGAACCCTGCGGAACTCCCATTGTAACCACTGATCCCGGAGATCTTTTACCGTTAATGTCGACCTTCTGAATCCTGTTACTCAAGTATGAGATTAGAAGGCTCAAAGAAGCATCCCTAATTCCATAGTGGTTAAGCTTCCTGACCAAAGTTTCATGTAAAACACAATCGAAAGCCTTGGATAAATCACAAAATACCCCTAGGGCATCCTGTGATTCCTCCCAGGTATCAAATATTTGGATTAAAAGCTCAACACCGGCGTCAGTTGTTGAGCGACCCCTAGTAAAACCATACTGTTTACAATGTAAAAGTTTATTTCTATGAAAATGAATTTGAATTTGGTCTAGCATCAACTTTTCAAAAATTTTACTAAATGTGGGTAGCACAGAAATAGGTCTAAAATTAGAGGGGTCAGAAGTGCTACCTGATTTAAACAACGGAATTAATTTGCTATGTTTCATTAGGTCAGGAAAAACACCACAGTCAATGCATTCGTTAAATATGCAAGCTAAAACTGGAGCTATTGTCATAATTACTGATTTAGCGACATCCACGGAATTACCCCACAGATCAGCAGTTTTTTTTTTATTGAGAGTGTTAAATGTTTTTAATATATCTATAACACAAATTTTTTGAAAACTGAAATTACTTTCACAATCTTTAACATTCTCCTTCAAAACAGATTCAGCTACAGTGGGGGAGGAAATCAAGGCTTTTGTAGTTGAAACTGGAATGTCAGTAAAAAACCTCTCAAATGCTGCAGCAACATCAGCATCAGAAGTCAAGGTTTTATTATCACAATTTAAAGTGTACTCATTATTACGACTTCTGACCTTTCCTGTTTCACTATTTATAATATTCCATGTCATTTTTATTTTGTCATTACTATTCTTAATCTTAGAACTCAGATAGTTTGCCTTGGCTAATCGGCATACTCTTTTAAATAACTTTGAATAATTTTTAACATATAATTTGAAGTCGTCGCTGGTGTTATAGTTGCGTTCACCATAAAGTTCATAAAGGCGTTTCCTACTTTTGTGAATACCAATTGTAGCCCATTCATTAAAAGATGCAGTACCACTAACCAAGATCTTTTTTGGAACAAAAGATTTATTAAATTCTGAACAATATATGTTAAAAAAATCGTTATAAAAGACATCAGGGTTGTCATTGTATTCTAAATAATTTAATTTTGTATCTAGATTGCTTTTAAAGCGTTCCAGCCGACCTGCAGTTTTTGGCACAACAGTGATATTCTTTTTCATCACTTGCTTACGCTGGTGTGGAAAGCTGACCATTTGGCCACAATGATCAGAGTCCAGGTTATTAATAATTTGCTTAGCCAGTGGTTTTACATTTGTATATATGTTATCAATACAGGTGGCCGAAGTGGCAGTTATTCTTGTCGGCTCCAAAAATAAATTATTCAAATTGTATGATAGAAATAAGTTTTTAATTTTAGTTGACAATGTGGAGTTTTCTAGCAAATTTATATTAAAATCACCGCAAACAATTATTGTTTTACCTACATTGCGGACCTTACACAATGTCTCATCCATAACTTTTTCAAAAAGATCATACAATGCTGAAGGAGGTCTGTATACACTTATCACAACAAACTGCTCCAACTCCACAGAAGCTATTTCTATTGTTCGCTCAACCGAGAGGCTCACTATGTCTTTGCGTTCTTTTAATTTAAACTTTTTACTAACAATAATTAAGGAGCCACCATGTATTGCATTTCCTCGACTGAACGAACTTCCTACCAAATGATTCTTAAAATTGAACATGAACTGATGGTCTCTAAGCCAGTGCTCGGTAATGCAAAGAATATCAATATTATTACAGTTCATGAACAATTCAATCTCTAAATCTTTGCCTATCATTCCTTGGATGTTCTGGTGAACAATGTTCAAAGATTCTACATTTTTTAAATTTAATGATTGACCGGGGCTTTTTATAAAGTTTTTTTTACATTGATTTAATTTCATTTTATTTGCAAACATTTTGCAAGAGAGTTCCTCTTTTGTCTTATAATTTAATTCCAATAATTTGCTAGAGGTGTCCTCTATTGTCTTATAATCTAATTTAAATTATTTGGAACATATTCCAAAGTCTGAATTGGCATGTCAGTATGTTGCAGCTCAATAGAAGCCGCTGAGCTAGCCATGTTATTGGCTAAATACTTAAAATAAAATGATAGCGAATTTGCTATCTGTCGCTTAAAATAAGTCTTAAGATAATATTTATCGTTTGTCAATATAAAATTATTATCTAATAATTTATTTATGTCTATTAATTCTACTTTCTTTTCATAGAAACCCATTGTATTCAATGTCAAATTAAGCTTAAATCTATAATTATTTTCTTCGTGTGGCAAGTTTTTACTGTAAGGAAGTGTGAACATTATAATTTTTGAAATATTTAAAGAAAGTAATTTTTCATAAAAGTTAACTAATACTTTTTTGTTCACATTTCCCCTTTTCCCAATTAAAATAATAACAGTTTCTACATTATTAAGGTCATGTGAAATCAATTTTTTCATTATATCATGGTATGTCAAACCAGGCATACAATAATTTAAGACAGTTTGCCCCTCAGTGTTTAAAAATTGACCGAACCCTCTTCCAATTTCATCACTAAACATTAGAGTGCTACTTTTAGTACATTTATTGTCTTTTTGGTAAGAAATATTGGAATTCAAACTGGACAAACCATGGCATAGCTGCTTAGGAGGTGAGGGATCACACACTGGTATGGACATGGAATGCTCCGAGGCAGCCAGGCCTGCCGCCAGGGATTGCCTAGATTCATTATCAAAGTTCTCAGTCCGAGAACTATCCAAAAGGTTATTTAGGGCCAGTATGTATTCCCCAATCTCCTTCTTTGAGGACTCATACCTAGTAGTCATACTTGTTAATGACTCCTGCAAACTAGTTAACTTATAATTTAATTTTTCAATTTCAATGTCATATTTTAATTTATTGTTTTCTAATAATGATGAACACTCATTTAATTTATTAACTAATTGTAATCTTTCTTTAATTAATGTTACATTTTTCTTCATATAGACTTTTTTTTTCATTAAAAGTTGAGTTTTCTTAATACATTTATTTAATTTAATATATTTTTTTAATTTATTTCTGCTACATTTAACAGGCTGGATAGTGGCACTGGAATAAATACTATCCTCCTTTGTTAAGTCAATTGTTACCAAAGGATTAATATTAAATGAAGCAGAAACTATTTCAGGCGCACAGCTAACTAACTCATCGAACAGACTTTGGTTCTGTATGGTAGTTACTTGTAATTTGTCACATTCTAGAGTACTTATACTACAATTAGCCTCATGTAACTGCCTTTCCAACCCAGAGATACGCACAAGGGCCTGCTCATACTCATCCCTGCATTGGTCGAACCCGTCTACTAACAACTGAAGCTTGTCCCGTTCCTCATTAATACAATTACACTCAGAATGTAATGAAGACATCTCTTTTTTCAATTTATTGTTTCTATCCAGTAAGTCCAACATTTCCTTTTCATTGTCATCTCTTTCCCTATTCAATTGTTTGATTAACTCCTTGGATGCCTTCAATTCCTGCAAAGCCAGGTGGAGCTTAGACTCTTCCTGACGAGCCAAGGCCTTTCTAGTACCAGCATACATTTTGAATTGATAAAATGTCTAATGTACTTATAGCAATTAGAACCAGGGAGATACTCAACCAATGTTATAAAGTTAACTGAAATTTTTAAAAAAAAGAGAAGTACCCTTTTTAGCAAATAAAATAAAGGTGTACTTAACTAAAATGTTCTCTTTAAAAGTATGTTTATTTAGAATGCATAAATAATGATAAAAATACTACCTTGTAAAGAGAAAACAATGAAATAACACAATAATTACCAACAACAATTCGAATAATGAACTGTCATTCGCCGATTCGATTGAAGTTTTATGATTCACAATAAGTAGCACTTAGAGACACAAAAAACACTTTGTTAAACGTTTAGTTGTGCAATATCAGGTGAATAATTGAAAGGGGGTCAATATTTACATCGATAAAATAATAAATTTGTTAAAATTCACGGGAGCAAACTTAGAACAGCTGTTAGCAGAAATGTTGCCACACGAAAAACAAGTAGTAGTCACCAAGGACATCAAAGACAATAATATTTTATCGCTAATTAATGCTTCGTCAAACCTGTTTTGTTTCACAATTTGATATTGTCTTTACTTAGTCTACCTATAAAGCTTAACGTTCACTATTTACATACGTGCCAGACTTCAGTTTCGTTCAAATAAAACAAAATTTCATATTCATACCGTAACTGCGATTTAGAAAGGACAAAAGCTCAATCAAACCGTTTGTTCAGAACAACAAATGCGGAGGCAAACGCGGCGGCAACTCGTTCCTTCGGCACCTGTTTATCTTTGTTGTTTTAAACAGATCAGCGCGAACGGAGGAGGATGGAGAGTCTATGGTAACGAACCTACTTGGGACACCACTCGACGTACATCACACTCGAGGGCGCTGGGTGGCGATAAAAAAGGTGTCATTAATTATTTTTCATACTATACTAACTCTACCTATATACTAACGCATTGGAATTAGGCAAGTCACCATTTTTGTTAGCTATTAATCTAGAATTTAAAAAATCTGCAGGACATTTATGTAGAGTCTACCAGAGTCATTGCCAATAGTAGCGATTTTATAAACCATCTAGTTATTAACATATTGCTTGTAAAGTTAGTTTATTCGAATAAACCTTAGAGCATTCAAAATCTGCAGGACATTTATGTAGAGTCTATCAGAGTCATTGCCAATAGTAGCGATTTTATAAACCATCTAATTATTAACATATTGCTTGTAAAGTTAGTTTATTCGAATAAACCTTAGAGCATTCAAACACATTTTAACTTTTATTGAAATAACCTCCTTTGAAACAGGAAATAGAGCGTTCAAACACATTTTAACTTTTATTGAAATAACCTCCTTTGAACCAGGAAACGGTAATAACATGTTGTATGGTAATACCTGTAATAAATAAGGGTGGCAAACCAGGCTAAACAGGGTATCAAACTCATATTTTCTTTGTTGTTACTGTTGACTAATATTTAGACACAGAGATATCAAAAAAACAATTCTTTTAAGCGATTCATATTTGACCCTATTAAGCATGAGATATTTCATTTTAACTATTGGAACCTTTGCAATGTCAAGGCATTTTTAAGGCATTTTCTAGTACTTAGATATTTGAGACCACCACTCGGCATTTAGGCATGCTCCCCACTGCCTCAGTATGTTGGCCAGCGTGGCGTATTTACTGGAGCGCGCGGCCGCCCGCCGGCCCGCTCAGCCGACCAGAGGCGCCCGGTGCACGCTGCAACAGCTATTTTGCATACACCCATGCATAGGTTCTACATACAGACTAGGCAATGAGGACCGCAACAGCAGTCCGTTGCCATAGCACACCATTCACACTAAATTACAACTGCACATGTGTTCAGCGTGATAGGTGGTGAGCCCGTCGTCGCTTGATGCTGTTGGATGTATAAGTAGTCTTTAGACCGTTATTCGCCTTTTGAGACACCCAAAGAAGAAACTGGTGGTAGTATTCTTTTAGTTATAACCGCCTCTGTGGTCTAGTGGCTAAGCCACCGGTCTCAGACCCAGAGGTCCCGGGTTCGATTCTCAGCGGGGGTACATCTTTGTGTGCTCGGTATGGATGGTGGTAGGGCTGTTAAGTCCGCCTGGCTAGCTACCACCATCTTATCTAAGTCTGTCGCCATAACAACGATGTTTATAGCATTGTTGGGTTCCGACAATAGAGATAAGATAGCCAGTTCCTCAGTGGTTGAGGATTCCGGGTGAAGCGCGCTTCCATACCTTTGGCCTTATCGTCACTTACCATCAGGTGAAATGAAGGCCAAGCGTTTTCCCGTACCAGAATAAAACAAAATTTACCTTGACTGCAGAATCAGCTAAATAGTGTTGGCCAAGACTCGAGTTGTTTAAGTCCTAATTTAGGGACTGAATTTGGCAAAGTTCGGAAGACTCCGATTAAAATAAGTCCTGTGTTCTGAGCCTTGAGTCCTTTTGTCGAGTCCTAATGTAAAAAGACTCGACTGATAGAACTGAGCCTTTTATGGAACTGGCCTGACTGAACTGGCCATTATGGAGCTCAAGGTCTTAAAAAAACCTAACCTTTTTAGTTGTATAATACTAATATAAATTTTGCTAAGGCGTCACATCCACGGGCAAGTATTTTTCCATAAAAAAATTATAGTTAACTCTTCGATCTAAAGATCGAGTAGTAACTCTTTTAATTTTTTTTAGGGTTCCGTAGCCAAATGGCAAAAAACGGAACCCTTATGGATTCGTCATGTCTGTCTGTCGTTCGTCCGTATGTCACAGCCACTTTATTCCGAAACTATAAGAACTACGAGTATACTGTTGAAACTTGGTAACTAGATGTATTCTGTAAACCGCATTAAGATTTTCACACAAAAATTGAAAAAAAAACCAATAAATTTTTTGGGTTTTTTTCATCTAACCCATCCGTGTGGGTTATCTATGGATAGGTCTTCAAAAATGATATTGAGTTTTGTGATATAATTTTTTTCTAAACTGAATAGTTTGCGCGAGAGACACTTCCAAAGTGGTAAAATGTGTGCCCCCCCCCCCCCCCTGTAACTTCTAAAATAAGAGAATGATAAAACTAAAAAAAATACATGATCTACATTACCATGCAAACTTCCACCGAAAATTGGTTTATAAGTCTAACTATGGGAGAAACCGAAAATTAATTAATTTAAAAAATTCACTATTATTAAAACATCGATCAAAGTTACAACGAACTACAAGAACTTTTCTCACTGTTTCTAAAAAGACTTCGGCACTAGCAAGGAACTCGTCTTAAGAGTCTTTATTAATGTAAAAAGACTCGAGTTCTCGAGTCACTATGTAAGGACTCGTGAATCTTATCACTGACAAAAAGGCTTAAACTCTCATTTACGAGTCCAGTCTCAAAAAATCGAGTCCAGTCCCTGAAATAGGACTTAAGGAACTCGAGTCCTGGCCAACACTAGCTATGGACTATTGTTTATTGTGCATGATACATCGCCAGTAACCGCAGTGCAGTGGTACCTAATATGTTTACGTCAACCCTTTCTTAACGTTTTATTTATAATGCAACGCTTTAATACCGTCGGCTGTAATGAAGTCTTTTCAGCGTCCCCTACGCGGGTGCTAACTGCTGTTTGCTCAGTGCTTTACCGCGTGATTTACAATCGTGTACCAGTGGTTGCGTGCTTGTAATTGCTTCACCTATCTACTAGACAAGCGTACACCTGCTATGCTAATATGACACGGGCACTTTTACCCCTACAGCTCAGTAATTAATTGGGCGCTGGATCCGGGTTCTATTTCCGGCGGTGGTAATTGCGCGATAAGGGCGCCTAATTTCCTTCCCGCGCACCCGGCTATGACGTACGGGGCTATCTGCTCGGTCATTTCCTGGGACATTGCTGTGACAAGGTAATGATACAATACACTAGAAAATAACGGCCGACTACGGTGCTGCAAGACGCATGCGCAAAGAAGTAGGTACCTACGCAACTGTAACTGAATGTTTTATTTATCTGGCAACAAAGTTGAATAAGATAAATTATAAAGTAATAGTAAACCTATTTAGACATTATAATAGTTATACAAGTCACACACCACTTATGTTTTATTTTAAATTTATAACTTAAGTCCTTGCTAGATAAAGTTCAGAGCTAAATTATTGTTGCATCAATTACATTAACGTGATTATGTTACAGTCCATAAATATTTTTGTATCCATAATGCTTTATTGCAAATTGGCATCACACCCAACCCTAATTTATTAAAGTTGTAGGTATTTCACTTTAATTTAAGATGGCTTAATTGCTCAAGGATTTTAATAGGAATTCATGTTTACTAGTGCTAGAAATAGCTAATAAATGGTTAGTCGTCCTTTCTTTATAAAGTACTAAACTAATAAAAGTGATCTCTAATGCAAATGTATGTAAGATTGATGTTTGATTGACTTTGTGATCTAATTGGGCAGATGTGGCGTCGTCGCGTCAAATCGTCGTGTCAACAAAGGCACAGTACAAAATAGTCAACAGTGCGTTTTGTTTAAACACTATGCAGAGATTTATCGTTATTATTTGGTCATACCCTTCTTATATTTTTTTATTACATTACGTTTAATTTTGACATCCGTATTAGATAATAAATTTTTGACAATATTGTCATCATGGCATTAATCTAGCTAGATTTAAGTAGGTAGGTATCTAGGCTCCTTATTGATTTATTATATTTTTTGTGAATAAAATTTGTTTACGCTCACACCAATTATCTAGACTAAGATGAGTCAATTCGTCAATATGGTAAGTAATAACGGATAAACATACATAAACATAGAAATAACACCCAGAGTCCGAAATCAATTTAGGATCTTATCGCGTTACATTACACGTTACTTTTTTAAACACTATAATGCATATTGTGATGACGGCCACGTGAAAGCAAAACATTAAAAAGTCAAGATAAAATAAATAAAAAATTAACGCTTACAAACGTAGAAGTTTGTAGATATGGGTTATCGTAATGGATAAACCCTCTGTGTAGTATTCAAGTAAACTTAATTAAAAAGTTGTTGTTGATCTACTATGCTATTATGGAGTGGGCCGCAGTGTCTCTGGCTGGGCACTGGGGGACAAATCTACCAGAGATTAAAGACGCCGCGCCGAAACGGATATTGAAATTTTACGAGTCGACGCTTCGGCAAGTTATTTTTGAACTCCTTTTGTTTACCGTCCCGATGTTGCGCGGGGCGCGCGGCAGCGCCCTGTGCTGTGACATTTTTTATTTTTTTTGTTGTCGCATACACTTTGAAGTTTAGAAAGTCTGAAGAGCACTTCAGAACAACTGCATAGTTCCCGGAGATTTACATCACAATGGATTGTGAAAAGTCAAAACTATCTTAATTTTTTTATATTATTATAATGTGCGTTAAACACATTAATACTAGTCCGGTTAACCCATCCTGTTAATCTAAATGACTGTGCAGGAGTGGGTTCACGTCAGCAGTGTAACGGAGCTGTGCGGATTGAACCACGACTTCCCGCATTCAACCCGACCATCTATCCGCTCGGCTACCGAACGCCTCAATTGTTTTCCTGGCAAGGTAATATTGATTGTAAATTACACTAAAATTGTGAATAATGTAATTATTCTTCTTTCCGTGAAGTGAACCATCCAATCAGATAATAAGCATCTATACACATTTCATTACAACCATCTAAGAACTAACCCTCGCAGCCCTTTATACATAGCGTATGTATCGCGCTGTAGCTCTACGATATCGCCTCCAATAACATACTATGTTGTCCTAAAACAACATGCTAGTGTCTCATATCTTTTAATTCCGGCGTAAAGGGTACGGAGGGGTTCAAATTATGTTATCCACTAGAATTTGTGTTGTGTACACACGCCGGATATTCACTGGCTTTGTTCAACAAATTTAAATTAAACTGTGTATTTTATAGCTTTGTTGGTTTTTATTTAACTGTACGAGTTTTTTGGGACTGAAATAAAATAATAATGTAATATTTCATCAAAATCTAAAATTAATTGAAGAATTTTATTTGTTTAGTAATAAAAGTGACTCCGCATTACATGAAACGTTTCAATCAAAGAGCTCTTGTATTTCAAAAGATGGCAACGAAACAAAAACACAGCGAGCAACTTAATAACTGCTGTGCTCCCAACAAAAGAATAACAAATTTGAAAACAAGGACACGACAAACAGTCGTATTGAAAACAAACATCTGTCGCAAATTGGCGCTCCAAGAAATTGGAGACGTCATGAACGAGGCTTACGGCTGTAATGCTACACTTTTGGCCCCTACATAGATTTAATGGGATTTTAACACTATTAAAAGGGGGAGTGGATATTGACAGGATCCACTTTGACACCCCATTTCTAGGTACATTGACACTTAATGGTTTAAAAGCACAATGTTTGAATACAAATGTATTCTGTTTTAAATGTTAGCATCTATAAACAAATAAGTACCATCATAATTTGGTAAAGTACCTAATAATTGTGCGAACTTTTGTGTCTCAGCTTTGTTACTTCGTATCTTTTATTTACACATAACAAATAAAGCGTTGGTACTAAGCACAAAAGCGGCAGCTCCATTGGATTCAATGTAGTTGCATAAAGAGGCGCAATATCTTAATAAGACACAATACAAGTGAAAGGATACACTCGAAACCGGCGGATATCACTGGAGGAAATCCGACGCTGATCCGGGCCCGAGGCCGTTCGCACCACAAAGGCCACAATGGCCTCAGCCGCGGCCCATAAACCGGTGCATGTATGGATGAGACATTTTTATGAAATGGTTATTGCGGTTGGTATTTCACTTGCCCGCATCTTTAATAGGTACGCAGCCTTTTATTGCGGCCGGGGCGTGCAGCTTTTATCATCTTATGGACGACATGGCGTAGATTACGGACTTGAAACTGTTATTAAAAACACATAGAGTCATATCATTAGCTTACCCTTTTAATAAATAGTCTTTTAATAAAGTATATTATATTATTTTATAACACTGACATAGTAAACGAGCATTCAGCCGGTCTGTTGGAAAGCGGCCGATGAGGTTTCAGTTTGATCTTATGCCGTGTAATTACAGTGACATTTCATTAGAACTAGTACCTTTCAAACAGCTATGTAAAGCAATGCTGCTTTCTGGCAGATATAGCATGTAGGAATATAATTAAGTCAGTAATTGATGATGCTTTCTTAAGTTTATAGCGCTCAAATATATTTAAATAACAGTAAAACGTTATACGTACGTACCTTAATTAAGTCTGACTAAAAAAAGACCCAGACGGATTAGGAAGCTTTTTTTAAGATGCTTTAAAACTAAATAAATGTCAACAATATAATCATAAACTTTAAAACGCCTGCCACCGCCTGTGTCCGCTTACCGGGCGGCTGCCGGACGTTTGTCGGGCAGTTACCGGACGTCGTGCCGGACAATACAGCCCACCAGGCGAGGGAGTGGGTCGCATTGTCCGCTAATGCACTGTAGTTGACCGAGTCGTGGGGGCCGAGCCGCCATCACTAAGGTTGTTTGACGCTGATCCTGTTTGTAGAAGCGTGGGACTTCTATTACGATCGGTGTCATAATCAAGACCTAGTTTTTGTCATCAACCAATACAGGGTACCTATTTGGTGCATTTAAGTCAAATAGTATAAGCAATTTTATATGGAATAGCTGTTTTTTTTGCAAAATTAGAGTTGGGCCCATACAAATCATACATCAAACCAAACACCTTTTGGCCTAGTTGTAGTAATAAAATAACTTATGACATGAGTTTATAGAACGTATTTATGAAATGGTTTAAATGACATAAACTGTATTCATAGAACTACTGCGCTACCGAGCAGTCACATTTTTATTTGGGTCTATATTGGATCGCCGAATTTTTTGTACTCACACAAAATTTGACAATTATTGTCAATTGCATACAAACCTTAAGCCTTGATTTTTACTTCGCCTAACTCTTTATCGCCGAATTTAAACTTCCCAAATACGGCATTAGGCGGTACCGCTCATAGTCCCTACTATTTACAATTACTAAATTGTAATTCGCACAAAGTTAAAACGCACAAAATGCAAGGTAAGGTATAGGTAATTAAAGACAATCGCTACGCTGCGCTTCGCATATCCTATCACGCGAATAGAAAAGAAATACAGGTGCCCTACAGGAGTATAGGGCACCTGTAGTGTCAGTATTCTCAAAAAATTTTGAAAAAGTTTTTCATAACATACTTTTGTCATTTTTAACTGAGTACAACGTCTTACACAAAAACCAGTATGGTTTTCAAAAACATAAGTCCACAACCCATGCTATGTTTAACTTAGTCAATGACATTTTAATAAATGTTAACGAAGGTAAGTATCCTCAGTATTATTTCTCGATCTGTCAAAAGCCTTTGACTTCGTGTCACACGGAAAATTACTGATAAAACTAGAGAAAAATGGCATTAGAGGACCAGCACTTGATTGGGTAAAATCATATTTAAAAAACCGGGTTCAATATGTAGAGATTTCACAATTAAACGAAAAGCACATTGTTCAGATACACACGTCTCATCTGAAAATAAACTGTTCTGGAGTCCCACAAGGTAGCGTCCTTGGACCATTGCTATTTTTGTTGTACGTCAATGACTAGCCGGAAGTCACGAACCATAAGATGACTCTGTTTGCTGATGATGTGAGTGTTGTGGTGACATCGGATAAAAATTGTTCATTACAACAGCATAAAATAGACATTACAAATACACTAACATCGTTAATTGATTGGTTATCTAATAATAATTTACAGATTAATTTAAATGAAACAAATTTAATGAATTTTAATAATTATAATTGACATTAATTATAATAATGATATAATACACAATCAAGATAGTGTGATATTTTTAGGTTTAAGGATAGAATCTGAATTGATGTGGAAAGGACATATAGAACAAGTTTGTGCTAAAATAAATGGATTTGCGTACGCTCTATTGAAGTTAACAAAAATTACAAACAGGGAGACAGCTTTGACAGCATACTTTGCCTATGTAGAGTCTGTTTTGAGATATGGACTTTTGGTTTGGGGGAACCGAATAGACATAAATAAAATATTTTTATCACAAAAGAGGTGTATACGGTCCATATGTAATATTGCACCAGATATTTCTTGCAGAACATATTTTAATGATTTAGGAGTACTAACTCTGGTTGGGTTGTACATACTAGAGGTAGGAATATTTGTTGAACAAAATTATGACATGTATGTAAAAGCAAAGGATTTATCAAAAAGAAGTAATAGACATCAAAATAAATTAATGCCTTAGAGTATTTCCAAAAACAAGGCGATTCCAGAGGAATGATCCAGCGATGGCTATAACAATATTTAATAAAATACCAGACCAAATTAAACAAGTGCCTATAATATGTAAATTTAAAACTGCATTACGTAAGTGGTTGATTGAGAATACCTTTTATACCATTGATGAGTTCATGAGACACGATAAATAAATAAATCGATTTACAGTTTTATTTGGAATATTTTATTTTAAAAACTATGAAACAGTCGTAAATAGGCTTAGAGCATTCAACCAACAGGAGACGACACGCGCACTAATTTCTATGCAAAAAAGTCTGTCATTTCCTGCGGGGGGAAGGAAACACACATAGAAATTGTTAACACACTAATGCATTTTTAAATGACGTCGCTACGCACGCAAACGACAACATTGTTGAACACTAGCATAAAATAGACGCACACTATTATATTCACACACAGAGATTACCTGTCCGTGCACAAGTCTAACGTCATATTTATGTAAACGTCTATAGAGGTTGTCACTATCGATTAAATTTTTTCGATGTCGATTCAATTTAATTCAATTCAATTCAATGTCAAAATACAAGAAAACATTTTTTTTTAATTTAGGCTCCTGACTATTTTTAATTAACTGTACAAAGCGCGCGTGCTGCTGTACCTACTTTTCACTAGAAATTTGATTTCCTGTAATTGTGACAATATTTAATTAGACACGTATTACCTACTTTATTAGCTCTGTAATGGTAACCATTGGTTAAGATCACCAACGTGACATAGATGTCATGTTGGTGACCTTTAAATATAGGTAAATATCGCCCGCAGTGCTTATGGAAAAATATGAAAGGTTCTTTGCAACCGAAACCTTATAATCGCCTTCCGAATACGTCTTCTCCAATGTTAAGTAAGAACAAATTAGCAGTGCCTTATACTAGGCTCCATAAAATAAATAATTCTTATAAGGGTCTGTGTGTACGATTATACAACAAAGTACCAAATGATATTCAGAAATTAGATCTTGATAAATATAAAATCAAAATCAAAGAAAAGCTTTATAAAAAAGCTGATTATTAAAGAGTCGGATTATACAGAAGACAAAACAGCTTGGGTCTGAAATGCTCCAAGTACCTACTCCAACAGCTATTTCTAATTGTCTATAATTAATTTATATAGAGCACCATATTTAATTAAACTATTTACATTCAAATTCATATTTTGTATTTTGTGACCTGGTAACGACATATAATAATATATATTTTGTAAATGTCATTGCTGCTGTGCGCTGTGGTTTCTTGCGCCCGTTCTTTGCCACAGTTAAAAAATGATGTCCTGAATGGGTGGAGGTTAAAAAATATTTGGACGTTTCAAAGTATTTATTAATTAAGTTTATTGAATAAATATATTTTGACTATTAACTATTATATCAGGGGGGCGATGGCGCTGAACAATCTCAACCAAACTACGATTGAACCTCAGCCGTTATAGTGCTATCGCGTTTGACACACGCGATGGCGCTATACGAATTACGAAGTCGGCAGAACGGCTGCGGTTCAGTTGTGGTTTGGTTGTGATTATTTAGCGCCCCCCTGGCCTATACGGATGTGAGGCTTGGACTATAAAGGAAGATCTCAGGATCTCAGACGTATAGAAGCTTTTGAAATGTGGGCATACAGACGCATGATGTCTAAATCCTGGACTCAAAAAGTCACCAATGAGGAAGTTCTGAAACGTGAGCTTTTGCAAGCTATCTAGCAAAGAAAAGTTGCATAATATGGGCTATGTGCTTAGACACGACAGATACGAGTTCTTGGAACCGATAATGATGTTGTTGATGAAGTTGCAGGAAAACGGATACCTGGTCGCAGAAGAAAGTAGTGGTTGCGAAACATTCGGGAGTGGACGGGAACAGCGAATGCCGCTGAATGCTTTTGCCTTGCCAAAAACAAGTCCAAATATGAAGAGCTGACTGCCCTTAGGATAGCCACCCTTTAGGGTGGCTCTACAACTAGTGAATTTTGTAGTACTAGTGAATAAACTTCTTCATAAAGAAGAAGAAATATAAATAAATAAATTACACGGTACACATCAGTTTACAAGGAATTACGAATAGACATGGAATGAGCATTTGCCACTGGTCTATAGGGGCCGTATGGTTAGATAAGATAGACACTTTGCTTTTCGTTTTAGTTAAAATCGCAAGAGGATAGACTGATAGGTAGGTAGTTGTATTTTAAAATGCAATATTATTTTTAAAAAAATACTTGGCTACCTGACCTTACGACTCTCAAACAGGAGGAACTGAAAAACTGAAAAACATGTATTTTCATGGTTCTAAACGCCGATCAATTATTTTTATGTAGTTAGTGTAGGAAGGGTCCTCTAAGAAGAGGACTATGAGTATGAAAGTAGACTAACAAAATGAAAATGAACCTTCTACATTAACTGCTCCTATTTCAAATAATTGTAAAATATTCCTATTATTTATCTGAATAAAGGTTTTTCATCTTTAAGGATTTCTTAAAGTTGGGAAAACAAAATGAGAAAACCAAACAACAATTTCAATAATCTTTATTTGTAATGGAAGTATTTCAAAGAAGTGTTGTTTAGTACTTTATTATAATAAAAACTTCAAACACCATATAAAAATAGATTCACAATCCTGCTAAATCGTAGCGGATAGTGGCAGCTTTGACATATACATTAATTGACGTAAGTATATATATACTATATATATACTTAGTAGTAGTATATATATACTTACGTCAAGCAGAATTTTGGCAGAATTTTTGAAGAAGCTCTTCTTTATGTTGACATTTAGCTTACTAAACAAAAGAAGTATCTAAACATCTCGCTAGATAACAAACTCTTTTTGTGCAGATGTTTTGAGAGCCTTGACTGTGCATCTAGTTTTTCTAAGTGATCGAAGAATAAAAAGTTTAAATTCTGAAAACGGGAGTAGGCACGACACGCTTTTTCAATCTTGTTATTGGATTGCATAAGTTTGAAAATGCTGTGAGCAAGTGTACTAGTGCGCTTAGGAGTCCACGAAACATGATTTCCACAAACTCGGATCCAAACATCTCGAATAATTAATCAGTATCAGATTCATCTACAATCTGAGGAAGTATAACCATATCTCACAGCATAGGTTTTCACCCTTTTTATTCATTTATTTAATCCATGTATAACACAAGATCATAATATTATATTATTACCCAACCCAAAAACCTAGAGGTTTCTCCCTACAGAGGAAACTGGTGCCGCCTCAATAGAATCCGCACGGGACATAGCAGGTGTAACTTCATGAAGCATAGGTGGGGATGGATAGAGAATCCGCTGTGTGACTGCGGCCTTGAGGTCCAGACTACCCAACATATTGTGGAAAAATGTCCAAAGCGCCATTTCCCAGGTGATCCACGGGAACTCTACGACGACCTGACACCAGCAGCTATAGACTGGTTGCGTGACCTGGATGTGGACCTATAATATTAACCAACCTATAGCGATACGCCATACGATTAAATAAATAATATTATGGTACCAAACCAGGGCTTTATATAAAAACAAGAATGACTTACAAATACAACAGCCTGCATCAAAGGGCTCTCTTTTTCAACTCATTTTTACAAGCTGAACAAAAGCCGAAATGTTACGGTCGATTAGACGGTGTGTAAATATTGTTAAATTTAATAAAAACATAAACAATTAGTGCCAGTGTCACAGGGACCGTCATAGCTGAGTGGGGTAACGCAGCGTGAACTTCTTCGTTGTAGGGCTGACGGCTACAAATGTGAAAATTATATATAATCATTTAAGCTCCATTTGTAATTCATTTGCAGCGAACTGACATATTTGTTTTACTTCGTTTACACTCATAACATTGCTCGGATCATAAGTACATGCTCGCCGGTCATGGGTACTTTAGCAACACTGCAACCAGCTGCAGCGAAAGCTGAACATTCATAGGATATCTATTCTTTTTACCTTCGGCTTTATGCCAACATGTGAGATAAAGACCAAGTGAATTAAAAAAGTAAATTGACGTATTTAAAGTGCAACGCGTTATGAGCTTAGCGTTAGCGCACCCTAGCGCTGGCGATGGCCCATCGGCCGTCGCGGAACAAATCGCATTTAGCGATTAGTCACACATAAACATAACTGACGGCCATTAGCTCACGCAACGCCCGCGAACCACCCCGCGCCGCCGCATTATAATAAGATAGTTTTCTAAATGTGTTTATGTGGAAAAAACGATGGTGTTAAAATAATAACTGCATTAGTTTCAATAAAAAAATCTAATTTATATTGAATGTTCACCATTTTTTGTTATGTATACCTATGTGGTTTGTGCAGTAAAGAAAATATATGATATGAAATAAGACTTATTATTTGCCATACAAAACGAAACGCTTTTACAAAAAGTTATATAGGGCAGGCAAAGTGTTGAAACAATTTAACGAGCGGGATTTGAACTTTCACCTTCTGGCTTTCATGCCAGGTTAGGCTACATAAGTATGTAATACGAATGCGACCTGCATCCGACTAGTGCATATTTAGTCAGCTCTATTAATTCCCTTTGTAAGCTAAAATAAGTTGTTCAATGTCACCAAGAAGGTATGTCATCGATATCCGATCTTATAATTATTTGATACAAATAGTATTAGTAATTTCAATGCAAATTCAATAAATAACTAAACGTTATATTTCCCGCAGCAATCATTTAATTTAGAAACATGCATACATTATTGTATTCGTTCGGTGTCCGTTTTAATTTAAATAACAATCAGGAAAGAGAGCTTTGTTCACAATGAGCCTCGTCTGTTGTAATGCGACTGAGTGAACTAGATCTGCTGCCACAAAATATATCTAAAATGCAAACCGGGCAGTAAGAGAAGAAGTTTAAGAGCGGCACACGCTCGCTCAGCTTGGTCGGCTCGCACGCTCGCAGTCGCAGCGAACTCGCGGCAAAAACAGTGGCAGCCTCGTAAACAGCCGGCCGGCAAACGCAAATGATCTTTTTGCTTTTATGAAAGGCTCCGGCGCTCTGTCCACAAATACTGGCTTTGTTATGTTAATCGCAAAGATGTGTTTACGCCAAATACAATATGGCAGCTGCGACGGGCGGGGGCGCAATGAGCTGTGACCAGCAGCGCAGATGAAAAGTACACAAACTATTTCGTTGTGCTGAAAAGAACTGTATTTTAAATTAAAGTATGAATGGAAATAAATCTTATTGTGTATATGGTACGGTCAGCATAAAACGATTGAAATAAATCTTAAAACGTTTTAAGTAAATGAGATTATTTTGGCTTGAGACAATAAAGTTAGGCAATGATAAAAAAGTCAAAACATATCCCCTTGATGTCACGAAGACTCCTAGAGGTAACTAACAATTGAATATCTAGTGGTCCCAATATTATCTCTTTTATTTCACATAGCTGCTTAAATTATAAGAATAAATAATTAAGGCTGTAGATAGAGTGCCACAAGCGGCATTGTATCTCAATCGATTTGGGAACCGTAACATATTTTTTATTTGTCATAATGTTCAGACGACATAATATTCAAAAGATGTTTTTGTAAGGAGTTAGATTTCTGTTGTCTAATAAAAAAAATAACCTCGAAATTCAAGACAATCGCGCTTGTCTTGTCTTGCTTGTCTCGCGCTTCGCGATCGTCTTAAATTTCTAATCTATCACGTGACCTACAGGAGTAGGGCAGCTAGTATTTCTGTTGTCTAACAAAAACTTTACGGCAGCGTATGCGGCGTCACTATTATACCGCAAAACTTACGGTTCCCTAAGCGATGGAGATACAGTGCCGCTTGTGGCACTCTATATACTTCCAATAATTAAATTGATTTTTTCTTAAATATTTTTCAGTGTCGAAAAGCTGTCAAAGCAGTGGGGAAATCTGGTGCGTATTTCCTTCGCAGCCTGATGACCGTGACGCCTGCAGACGAGCGTGAACAATTCAAATGCCTGTGATGTCTAATTCAAATTCTTTTTATTCACATGGCATGTCTGGTGGTATTTAAAAATCACTAGTAAAAGGATTGGAATTGTTTTGTATTTGGCTTAAATAGGTGTTAAAGTATTAATAGGACCCAGGACGTCTGATATTTAGGTTAGCATAATTTAAAAAAAAACTGTACTACTACTATACTATAACTAAGGGGCACTACACATCAAAGGTACAAAATGTTTAAAAGTACAATTTTAATGATTAGTATTAATTAACATACAAATAATAGTGCTATTAAACACTCGGAAAGCTAATATACCTACTTTATAATTTTAATTGATTTATCCTTAATCATTAATTAAATACAAGTTTTCCATAGTAAAAGTGCACGACGCAATTGCCTTGCAACAAAACACGTCCTTTGTCGTGTGACTCTCCATAGAGTCCCCTAAGCGGCACGGGCGTGTCGATTGCATACGCAAAAGGTAACAAACCACTTTTATTGTTAGTCAGTACAATATTGTATTGTTTCAAACAAGCAAACATTCGTGTGTGAAGCGTGTATAGTTTCCGCAACAATGACACTTTTACAATGAAACCTAAACTCGGCCCGCAGGGGTCGCCCTCGCCCTGGCCGCTTGCGCCGTGATTTGGGGTCGTCGCCTGCAGGGGCAGCGGGCCTTCTCTATTAGGGCAATCGATGCCCAGTGCTGAGCATAAACACCCATTACGAATAAATGCACTTGCAAAAAAACTTCATTTAAAAAAGTATTTTTTGGAAATAGTTGTCTTCTCCGTCCAATGATTTTTCGGGAAATAGTTAATAATTATGACGATGATGATGATTACACAAATTGGTCGGCGTGTCTCAATGCGGATTATAACCCTCAATACAATTGAGACAAAACAAAAACCAAGCAAACTCTTAATTACATACAAAGGCATAATTACTTATGCCTGCCTCGTGTCTGATCGATTGCCATTTCTTATCAGAACTCTACTTCTCTAACACGACTTTTTGCTTCGCATTTTTAGAGTACGTGATACATAATAGTAATTCATTCGTTTGTTATAAAATGTCACTAGATGTATAAATCTACATTTTAAAAACTTTTCAATCGGAATAAAAAACGATACACTGCTAAAATAATTTTCTCAGTCCTGTCGCCTCTTCGTAACTGAATAAGTTTCAAGATATAATTATGTTACTCGACGTCCAATCGCTCCGTCCATTGATTCAATTAGTACGTTTACTTGGAAAGCAAATCCCTCGCGAAGTTCGTTAATAAAAATAAAAGACTCCATTTAGGATTTGACACAGCCAAAGTAGAGCAGCAGCAGTGGTCTGCTAGTTCTTTTTTATGTCAAGTTGGCATTTAATGGCTTTAATTAGTCTTATTAGAACTGGCTGGAAATAAAACCTGTACGAGTATCACGATTGTAATTAACATGCTAGCGTCTAGAACATGATCAATTCAAATTCTGTGCAAGATGCAATGTAATACTTTGTTTTGCCTGTTTAATAAGAGTAATGTAATGAGTAATGACTTTTTTATTACTGATTTATGTATTATATTTAACCTAATATTTTTTTAAATGGACATGCTTTACTGATCAGACTTTGACCAGAGTCCAAGGACGTGGGGTTCACAGAAAGGGCAGATTCAACGCAACTCTAAAAACCAATTCTAACTCAATGCAATACGGTTTTTATTCCAGAAACGAGTGTATGGCTCCATCCAGTGACACGGTGTCACGGTGCGCTTTGTGTTGTGTTGTATCACGCTGGTTGGCGCGTCAGTTGCGCCGCACCTGACGCATCGCTCAGCGCGTTTCAATGGCCGGCAATTGCTACCTCTAACGTAAAGAAACTTTTAGTTTTCCATTTTATACGTGAACTGAAACCATAATACGCTATGCGTTTTTCGTTGTAAAGTTAGTGGGCCGGCAAACGAGCGTACAGCTCGCCTGATGTACGGTCGGCATCAGAAGTAGCTTAACACTCGATTACCATGTCATATACTCGTACTAACTACTGCGTTTAACATGGTTACACGAGCGAGACAATTCTGAGCGAGTTGGTGTGACAAGGTACTAAAGTGTAAAGCTACGCTAAGGCTTACTGTACCTCTAGCTATCAGTGCAGGCAGCCCACGGACGCTTGCAACAATAAGGATAATACTTAACCGTGGCCAACCTTGAAGCTTTAACAATTTTTTGCCCTGTAACTTAAACAGATCCAGTATCTTTTAAACCACATTAATGATGTTTGAACATAATAATACTATTCTGTCAAGAAAGCACCAGGAAAAGATCAATAATACACAAAATGTTAGTTATTCATCCAAATTTATTTTATCGCCTTTAAAGTATGCTCCTTCAGAAACGATACACTTACGCCAACGAATAATCCAAACATCAAAACATTTTTTAAACTCTTTTTCCGGAATTAAGTTTAGTTCTCGCCGCGAATTCTCCATTATGTCTTCTACCAAATGAAAACGGGTGCCACGAAGTGGTAATTTGAATTTAGGAAAAGAAAGAAGTCGGCTGAAGCCATATCTGGTGAATAAGGTGGGGTATTTGTTGAGTTTTTGGTCAAATATTCGTTTACAATGATGGCCTTGTGCGAAGGCGCATTATCGTGGTACAAAATCCAAGAATTTTCTTTCCACAAATTTTGCCTTTTTCGTCGCATTTGCTTTTTTAAACGCCGCATAACGCTCAAATAATACTCTTTATTTACCGTTTTTCTTCCGAGAGAAGAATTCCGAGTGCACAACACCGCGATAGTCAAATAAAACAGTCAACATGACTTTGACTTTTGATCGACTTTGGCGTGGATTTTTCGGTTTCGGTTCAGTCGGAAGGCGCTACTGACGTAGCTTGCTGACTAGTTTACATATCAAACTCGTAAACCCACGTCTGGTCACCACAACAATGCGTTGCATGAATGTTGGGTCGGAATTGACTCGTTCTAGCATGTCCTCAGCGACTCTTAAGCGATTGAGTTTTTGGAGAAAATTCAGGTCTTTTGGGACTAGCCGAGCGGCCATTAAGTTTCATACGCAAGTGATAATTTAAAATGGTGCGGATCGATTCGTGAGACACAGAAAGTGCAGCGGCAATCTCTCTCAAACTTGAATGAGGGTTTTCAGTCACCATTTCCTTCACTTTTGCGATGTTAACTTCAGTTGAAGACGTTGATGGCCTACCAGAGGGAAGCAAATATTCCATCACAATATCTCGACCGCTTTTGAACGCTTTGTACCACTACTCTTAAGCACGTGTTTTTGATAAAGTCGATTCACCGTAAGCCTTCTGTAACATTTTCAGTGACTCCGAGAAATTCCATTGGCGACGCAAAATTTAAGACAAACTCTTTGTTCGATGTGAAAAAAAAAAACTCATTATGAAATTCGCAATACACACTAGATATAAACTAACCAAAAACAGCACTGTATTTAATCTAAATAATAGATACAACTCAAACTCTGCGCCAAAAAGGGTAAAAGTTGTGCCAATCTAACAACAAAAAAATCAAAAAATTTAATTTGGAATCATAAGGAAATCATCCGTTCCCGAAACTTTTTTGACAAAATGTATATTAGAGGTGGTTGTTCACCATCTAGTGACATCAGAATTCTAGCACCAGGCAAAAGGCAAAAACAAAATGATAAAAAATAGTAGCAGTGGAACGTTTATTGGCTGATGATGCTGATGAAAAAGTCAAATATAAAACAGAAATTTTGATTTCTACTAATAAAATTTCTGATTTAAAAATAAGTAAAAGAGTAAAGAGTCATACTTTTTACAAGCTTTTATTTGACTTCCCCTGTTAGTTAGTATGTGTGGGACAAATCTTGCAACTGAAGTTAAGACCAGTTCTCCTTAACCGATTAAGCTGAAATTTTGTATACTTATGTAAATATGATGACAATGCAATGTTATGGTATCATTGAGCTGGTCTGATGATGGAGTCTGGAGGTGGCCATAGGAACTCCTACTGTTACTTTTAAACTTTTACTATAAACTTACAAATTAATTGTACAATTTTTATGATATAAAAGGTTGTCGCGAGATTTACTATATATGAGTAAATAAACAAGTAAATTAAATAACTTGATGTGATTGATTTTAACTATTAAAATTTTCAAACTAAGAAAATACGAGTACTTACTTACTTAAATATCGCGACAACCTTTTATATCATATAAATTGTGTAATGACGTTATAATTTGATAGTAAAAAATATTTTTTTTCTTTTAAGCGCATTTAAATAATTGCTTTTAGCCTATAATATTTTCCATATTAACCACTAGTGGCACTGGCAACAGATCTCAGTCCAAACTACCGTCAGTTAACACAACGCGCCGGAATGCTAGCACCACACCGCGGCAGCTCATGACTCTATCGCTGGCTGCTTAAACATATCGGATTAATGAACAAATTCAACGGGTGGAATGCTGGGCGGAAACCACGGAACATGCCTGTGTGTTTGTCGAGCGATGTGTACTTACATTACACAAGTCGATGAGTAGGTACTTTTAATTTTGGTTGAAAGTAAATTTTACATTACAGCAGGACTAAAAGGTTACTACGCAGCATATTGCGTTAAACTTCTTTTAAATATGTAGTTATCAATGGAACGCGAAAGTTTAAAATACTTAGGGCCTTACTTATGGACACTATTTAAACCTAACTTTAATTTATCTTTCGCTCAAATGTAAAATGACGTTTGTGTGACGTAGCCAAAACAATGTTGAACTCAGTTTTCGGAACTAAATAATGCTTTTAATTATAGTGTTTATAAGTAAGGAAGTTATTGTTTTCATCAAACACAACGAGTATTTCTCTTTTTCTATTTGAGAAGTATCATGATAAAGAACACTTTAAATTAATATATATATATATATATATATATATATATATATATATATATATATATATATATATATATATATATATATATATAAATATATATATATATATCCCACAAGCAAACTTCCGTCCACTGAAGGCGAAATTACATTTAAAATGGCGTCCACCGCTATTTGACGTCCGCATACCGGACGCCACTTTTTTAATCGATGACACTTGGCGCCTCTAAGATCAAGCTAGCCGTAGAACAAAAATCGATGGAAGCCAAAAATTTATTGTAATGGCTGCAAATAAATACTGGATAGTTCCCAAAAAAATCTCAGCAGAGGTGCGGCGCTAGTGTCGTGCGTATATCCACAGCCGTATTAAACGCGCTTCTTTTCTGACGTATTCATATAAATTTGGCGTCCGCTAATGCGACGTTGCCAGCTTACTCAATGTTTGGTGCCTACTAAAATACAATATCACACTAATATTATAAAGGCGAAAGTTTGTGAGTGTGTATGTTTGTTACTTCTTCACGTAAAAACTACTGAATGGATTTGAATGAAATTCGGCATACAGATAGTTTATAACCTGAATTAACACATAGGATACTTTTTATCCCGATATTCCCACGGGAACGGGAACCACGCGGGTAAAACCGCGAGCGGCCGCTAGTTATTATCATAAATCGTAATCTATTATACTTACTTATTAAAAATGTATTGTCATAAATGACTTTTTTTTTAAACAGGTGACATTTTAGCTTGATTGCGTAATGCTTTTTCAGAAGGATAAGTTTTATCCAATGATTGAATAATCAGCCATAAAACTAATAAATAATTAATAAAAAATTAAAATGTACAGACGCCTCCAACCTATCCAAAACTGTAAAATTTCTTTAATACATTTTTAACCATATATTTAAGGCATAAAGTTCAAAGTCTATTGAAGAAAATTGGACATTTTGTGGTAGGTTGGTTGATGTGCTGGCGTGTGTACATGTTCTTTCATCATCCCACCTGTCGCATATTGTGTTCAGAATGCTCTTAGAGCTGGCGCAAACTGTGAAATAGCAATATACGGGCGCCAGATAACAATATAATAACTCCTCAACAAAGGGCCTACGCCTTTCAACTATAAAGACAATTAAGTTAGGAAGCCACTATCCGAGGCGCAATATGAATTCGTATATCGGATTGTCCGACTTGTCACATATTATGCTCAGGATGTTGTTAGAGCTGGCGTGAAATGTCAAATAGCAATATCCGATATACGGACGCCAGTCATCAATATACGGACGCTAGATGTCAATATACGGACGCCAGATGTCAATATACGGATGCCAGATAACAATATACGGACGCCAGATAACAATAGACAGACGCACGGTAAAAAAGGGCCTAGGCCTTTCAAACTATAAGGACAATTAAGTTAGGAAGCCAGAACCCAAGGCATTTACGCAATATGAATACGTAAATCGGACTGTCCGACTAGTTTTTTTTTTTCTGTAAATGGGTTTGCTCTTGATCCCAATCAAGCCGATTCACGATGGAGCGAGCTAACCCAGAAGGTGTCTATTCACTCTTGCTTTGAAGATACTTAAGATAAGTACTCGGAAACACAGACGCAGGGAGGGAGTTCAACTCCTTTTCTGTGCACAGTATAAACGATGTTGAGTAGTGCTTTGTGCGACATTTAGAAATATCCTCCAAGAAAGGGTGGTAGCCCGCAGTGCGTCTGGATGTCCGATGGAAGAAAGGGGATGGCCGTATGAGCTCATGGAGTTCCAGGTCTGTAAAAGACCGACAGAAAGGCAACTTTGCGGCGGTGAGCTAGAGTGTGAAACTTGCTCTTCACCAGTTCTTTGTCGCCAATTAGCCTCTCAACTCTGCGTTGAATCGTGTCCAGTGCAGTTACTTGGTATTTTTTTTTATATAATTCACCAACGTTTGTTTACACTGATACATTAAATTACTTAATTAAGTTTGTAACATTATTTAAGTGTAACAAACACTTACAGGTAAATACAATATGGTAGGACTCCTTCATGTTTAGGATAATAATTTTTAAACAATAATAATCTAAAAAAGTAACAAGAAATACAAATATTCACGATAGATCGATTCGATCAGCGATAGATGTTCACTGTAGTAATCTTTGTTTTCAAAAAATCACTAATTTCATAGTTTTGAGACGCTTTACTGTCACTATCAATATACACAGATGCAAAGTACAAGTAATATTTCGCTGAGCCGTCCCATAGGTGACTGCAATATTCCATACAAGATCGGACTTCAGCTTTAAAGAGAGTTTAAAGCTATCCCGGCGTGAAATATCACTTGACCTTATTTAGGACGCCCAGCTTTTTGACTGCAGTTTGCATCCGAAAGGTATCTCTCTACGACAGTACTGTCATCTGCATACCCAACAATTCCTGGTATCAACAGGTCATTGATGTGCAACAGGAAAAGCGTCGCAGAGAGACCCCTGAGGAACTCTGGCATCAATAGCCACTGAGTCAGAGGACCAGCCATCGATGACTACTCTGATCGATCGTTCCGTCAGAAAATCAGCTATCCAACTACAAAAGTACATATAATAATATCTACAGCGGGGACACCATACGCAGAAAGGTTGCGCAGCAGACTTGCGTACCAGACCCTTTCAAAAGCCTTCCAGATGTCCAGTGATACGGCAAGTGCTACGCCGTGCATCTCGAGGGCCCCACCCCAGTAGTGCGTCACATAAACTAGAAGATCCCCAGTCGAAATCCCCGGCTTCCTCGGCGGAAGCCATATTGACAGTCACTGAGGAGGTCATTAACTTATAGGTACCTATAAGTTAATGACCTCCTCAGCTCCTCATACCAACTTACTGTTTAGAACTCTTTCCATGACCTTACAGAGTATGGAATTGATAGCGATCGGTCGGTAGTTGCATGGGTCAGCATGAGACTTCCATTTTAGGGTACTGGCTGCACATTGCCAAGCTTCCAGCATTTCGGTACGGTTTTTGTCTTTTTTTTCTCTTGTTACATAATTATGCTCAGGATGTTTGTTAGAGCTGGCGTCAAAATGTCAAATAGCAATATACGGACGCCAGACATCAATATACGGACGCCACATGTCAATATACGGACGCCAGATAACAATATACAGACGCACGGTAGCTCCTCAACAAAGGGCCTAGGTATTTCAAACTATAAAGATAATTAAGTTAGGAAGCCAGAACCCGAGGCATTTACGCAATATGAATTTGTAAATAGGACTGTCCGACTTGTCACATATTATGCTCAAGATGTTATAAGAGCTGGCGTGAAATGTCAAATAGCAATATACGGACGCCAGATATCCAATATACGGACGCCAGACATGAATATACGGATGCCAGATGCCAACAACGGACGCCAGATATCAATATAGGGGCGTACGGTAGCTCCTCAGCTTAGGGCTTGGATAGTTAGTAGAACATCATCTTTAAAGGAAAAAGAGAATATAAGTACTTATTTAGGAAATCAGAACCCAAGGAATGCAAGCAGAACCACTTACCCAAAACTGTCAATTTTCTCGAATCGATATTGACCCTTATAGCTAAATAATAAATTGTGTACTTCAGTGCAGCGGCTATTTATGATGGCCGCTGCACTTTTATTTAGATCGAGATCAAACCTTAAGGCATCACATTGATGAACCCAAAACTGATGTCAGTTTCTTTAATGAAGCGTTATCGCATTTCAGTTTCCCATACAAATTTCCAAGTTGAAATTTTGAAAAACCATTAGGCCATTTTTGATGAAACTCGGCATTAATGTTTTTATATTTTAGCGTTTTATTAACGCTTAAATATACTTAAAAAAAATTTAAACACTGAAAAAAGACGACAACCTCAGGCGGGAATCGAACCACGCACCTTCCGCATTCCGGGCGACTGCCTTAACCACTTGGCTACCGAGGTCTGGCTTTCAAACGTCGAAATTTGTCAGTGCTTGATGCTTATGTTTTTAGTCAACATTGCTTCATCAAATCTTAGAAGTTTTCACCTCTGAGATCCGGAAGAAATATTTTTACAAATATTTGAACATTCTGTTAAGATGAAGCTGCGTTTATAGATTAATGTTTTTATGTTTTAGCGTTTTATTAACACTTAAATATACTTAAGTAAAATTTTAAACATTGAAAAAAGACGACAACCTCAGGCGGGAATCGAACTACGCACCTTCCGCAAAAATTTTACTTAAGAATCACGGCATGCTGAGGTAAAATATAGAGATCTAAATAGTTTGTTGAAAACATTTTTAAAAAACCTTTATTTAACTGAGTTATTGCGATTTGAAAATCTCAATAACTCAGCCAAATAAACGATTGGATCCCTGTGTTTTACTTTAGCATGCAAAGTTTCATAAAATATGGCTTAATGGTCTTTAAAAATTTCTACTTGGAAGATTGTATGGGAAACCGAAATGTGTAAACCCTCTTAAATAAAAAAAAACTTTGGTTAACAATTTTAAAGACATCTGTCAAATTGGACCCAACATTAAAATATTCGGTGAAAGAAAGAGATAGGTAACGCATTGCTGGCAACGTCGCATTTACAAAATCAGGAGGACGTGAAAATGTCAGCGCATCAAGTAAATGATAATCAGTATATCCAGGAAGCCAAAAATTTATCACCATGAAATGGAGTTCATAAATGTTTGGGCACGACTGCAAGAAGAATATTGCCACAATTAAAATAATCGCAAAATAAAATATCCTATGGAGAAAGGCATCAAAAAACTAAGAAACATTCGCAGAGAGATGATCTAAATTGTAAGCTGAACTGGAGGACGTCGTAATGATGCACAGCATGCATGACGCCAAATGCGTAGCTGGATGTAAATATATATATATATATATATATATTATATACTAGGCTCCATAAAATAAATAATTCTTTTAGGGGTCTGTGTGTAAGATTTTACAACAAAGTACCAAATGATATTCAGAAATTAGATCTTAATAAATTTAAAATCAAAATCAAAGAAAAGCTTTATAAAAAAGCTTATTATAAAGTGTCAGATTACACAGAAGACAAAACAGCTTGGATCTGAAATGCTCCAAGCACTCCAACAGCTATTTCTAATTGTCTCTATTTAATTGATACTACATTGTATTGTAATTTTGTATTGCATAATTTTTTTTTATATTTTTAAATTCATATTTTGTATTGACCTGGTAACGACATACTCTTTTTTTTGTTTGTAAATGTCGTTGCTTTTGTGCGCTGCCCATTCTTTGCCACAGTTAAAAAATTATGTCCTGAATGGGTGGTAGGTTAAAAAAGATTTGGACGATTCAAAGTACTTATTAATTAAGTTTATTGAATAAATATATTTTGACTTGACTTGACTTGAATAAAATTCAAATATCAATTGATTGCAATTTTTTTTTTTATTGAACAATCAAGATTTTTAATAAAATAATGTAATATGCCGAAGATGTAATACATAGATAGTGGTATTAATTGAATACGTGACTAGATGTAGGTTATCTGGCGATCAGGGAACGCGAGCGAAACCGCACCATGCGCCCGACCGCGCGGACTGCGCGGAATGTTATTAATTACAGGCGCATCGGGAATTCGGGAGCAGCCTCGACCGCCTCGGAGCCCCGAGACGGATAGGGACTAAACGGCTAACCGAGCTTAAAGAAACGACACTTCGTCGTATAAATTGTACAAGAGACCACAGGGAAACCAAAGTTGTTGCAGCACAGTTAAAAGAGAATTCGCCTAAATTGCGGCAGAAACTTGAGCCAGTCGTCAGTACACAGATTCGGGATGAACATAACGTTCTGAATGCATAATAAGAAAGATTGAAATGTAAACCTTTTGAGTTAAATCAGATTTTATTAATAAAGTCTTCAACATTCCTTAATAAAGTTCATCATCTTGTGGAGTATATAGGTAATATAGATACTTAGCTCATTTTATATTTTTATCGATTGTGTCGTCGCCGCGGTGCCGTCCGTGGTTGGCCGCGAGCCGGCCCGCGCTGAGTGTTTATTTTAAAACCCGCCGAGTGCCGCTGAGATATTTGTTTATTAGGTTTATTGGAGATGGGATGACTTGCTCCTTTTATTGTGAGATGCTAAGTAACAAGTTTGTGTATTGCGATTTTATTGACACAGGCTGATTGGACTTTGAAACGACTCCCTTAGCCATTTGAGAAACTTTCTTTGAATAAAGCAATTAGTAAAATAGAAAACATCAACCAACTACTTGTAGTAATAAACCTTTTTTTTTGTGTTTTTAATTGCCAGGACAAGGTTTGTATGAAATATATTTTTTTAGAAATTCGTCACGGGATTAGACGAAGCCACGGGCGGCCGCTAGTTCATAATACTATTGAATGCCGTTTTAAGTAATTGTATAGTAAAAGATTACATCATCGGGCTCAGCTGGGTTTAGGCTCTCTCGCATTTACAATAGAACATGGACAGATCGGGTCATATCCCACGATGGACTAATGTGGGTTTTAACGACTGCGCACGTCTACAATCTCTCAAGTCTTGTCTAGTCAAGAACATTGCTTCGCTAGTTCGATTATTTAAAAAATCGTTTTAAAGTAGCGAATCAATGCACGCTACTCGATTAAATTGCTCGCGTAGTGCGGCCCCGGTTTAAGTTCGCTGCTCACACATCTTCGTCTCAGTCCGTAATATAGATCGGATGAAGTTCACCGGGGCCGCAGTCGACACTGGCTGCTCAGCAGTTTGTATGGCAGCAGGGAGTTTAGCGGAATTCATTAGCCCACGCCGCCGCCATTAGCGGAAGCGTGGGGTGCGCCACAAGCGATCAGTGATTTAGAATAAAACGCGAGTGCGGTTCGACTGATGCATGCGAGCGATGAATAATAAAGTTTATTAAACAACATCAACACATTATACCTAAAATATAAAAAAAAACATTTCAAAAAGACAACACTATGTCACTAAAACACATAAAATCAAGCAGAAAAGATAAATATATTTTCGACTAAACAGTCGAAAGTACGGGATTTTTGTCTGAGATCATGCCGTTTAAAACACTATTACGAATACGTATGTACGTAAAATATTTAAGCCACCATATTATTTTTATCGATTGTATTATACCAGGTTTTTACTATGATAACATTATCATAAAGATGTAGGTTGGGTTAAGGGAGTTGTATATCATACATTTAATCAGGGATAAAACGTGTTTAAAACGTTGTGTATCTGTCTAACAGTATTAGAGAAAAAATGCGAACATCTATTTTAGACTTTAAAGATCTAAATCATAACTCAACACATCTTTTGTGGTAAGAGTAGGTATAAGTGTATCGTGATGTTAAGTAGCAACTTAACAATCTAAAGACTTTACTTTAAAGATAAATCTAAAATTGAGCATGTCGTAGATTGTCATTGTTTATCATATTTTATGTTATTGTTAAACATTAAGATACAATTAAGTATAATGTTGCCATTAATTGAGTTATCTATTGCATGCATTCACACTAGGTCTGCCTTTCTTTATGATCCTAACTTCTGAAACCAGTGTGAAGAAATGACATTCTAAGCCTTCTAAGCATTCTAATCGCTTTTTTAATACTTTGGTTTATTTTGAGCGTGTTGGTGCGTTTAAGAAATAATTAAGAAAATTAAGATCGCTACAGCTTCTCACTTGCGGCGTATGTTATCAAGCGAATGATCGCGGCCAAGTCGGAGTCAGCGACGCGGATTCCTCGGATAGGTTCGCGGCCCGACCCGAGTTTTCAATCTTCCACCTTTCTAATGAATGGATTTCATTTGTGGTTCCGACGCCGCGCCGTCTTTATCAAAGCTTTCGCGGTTGCCCTGTTAAAGCTACTGTCTTGTGTGTAGTTAAACTGTTTTTTGTAAACCTTCTGTACTTTAACATGATGAAGACTAACAAATTTATCATAAGTTACATAGATTAATGTTTTATATTTTAGCGTTTTATTAACGCTTAAATATACTTAAGTAAAATTTTAAACACTGAAAAAAGACGACAACCTCAGGCGGGAATCGAACCACGCACCTTCCGCATTCCGGGCGGCTGCCTTAACCACTTGGCTACCGAGGTCTGGCTTTCAACCGTCGAAATTTGTCAGTGCTTGATGCTTATGTTTTTAGTCAACATTGCTTCATCAAATCTTAGAAGTTTTCACCTCTGAGATCCGAAAGAAATATTTTTACAAATATTTGAACATTCGGTTAAGATCAAGCTGCGTTTATAGATTAATGATCAGGCGGGAATCGAACCACGCACCTTCCGCATTCCGGGCGGCTGCCTTAACCACTTGGCTACCGAGGTCTGGCTTTCAACCGTCGAAATTTGTCAGTGCTTGATGCTTATGTTTTTAGTCAACATTGCTTCATCAAATCTTAGAAGTTTTCACCTCTGAGATCCGAAAGAAATATTTTTACAAATATTTGAACATTCGGTTAAGATCAAGCTACGTTTATAGATTAATCGCAGACCTCGGTAGCCAAGTGGTTAAGGCAGCCGCCCGGAATGCGGAAGGTGCGTGGTTCGATTCCCTCCTGAGGTTGTCGTCTTTTTTCAGTGTTTAAAATTTTACATAAGTTACATGTTTACATTTATTATTTGGTTTAAGTTAATGGTTTTAAGATCATTTTCTTAACGTTCATTGGTCAGCATATATTTTTTTAATACAAGTTTGATTGAGTGAAAGAAAATCTGTGTAAATTGTAGACGGTGAACAGAAACACGTTCGTTAATATTTAATTAGCGGCCCCAATTAAATTTGCGGCCGAAATGTTCGTTTCTCTTCTTACATTGATTGTATTTCATTCTATTTGTGGTACATTCTCGATGAAGTTCTCGTTGTGAATTGACGGCCTCTATTCGGGTGTCATCGCCTCGCCGACACGACGGCGATTGCCGCTGCACCCGCGGCCGCGGCCTATAACGTCGCTCACCCCGGTGCTTACGTTACTTGAGCTGTCATCAGCTCAGGATTAACTTACTACGGGTATTGATGCCTTGGGGGGCCTGGGCTGCTTACCATACTTATTATTTCTACAATTAATCCGTCTGAAAGTAGTTTTGTGTTGTAACTAGTTTTATTTTTGTCCTAGCTAAGTTGGAAAGTGAAATTGGTTACCTACTAACAATAATGACAGTCGTTCAATCAATCTTACAATTTTAACATTTCCAAGTATTTTTTCAACAAAATATAGATATGAAAACTTTACAGGAAACATGTACAATATTGCACAGTTAGACAATTTACTGTGTTCTCTTTTTTTGTTCATCTGTTTTTTTTTAAATTTGTCTTACGTAGGTGGGTCTTCGTCTTACTATTGATGGCTTTGATCACGGGATTATGCAAATAGCAGCTCGTGACGAGTCCACGGCGCGGCGGGCAAACAATCAATTAGGGCCCCGTCCCAGCCGCCACCTTGGAGCTTTTAAAGCCTCGGAGGCAAAGAAAGCAAACACCACTAATAAGGCCTGTGTGATGAAGCGAGGCGGGACACGGCCGCGTAATTGAGAGATCAACAGAAACCGAATGGAAATAAACATACAATCATTTTGAAACATCTCAATCCATACAAAGAACGGACAATAACGTGTTTTAAAAATCAAATATTATGAATTTGGAATTGTGAAACGAGATGTACTAGTTAATTAATTCCCTTAATTTCTAGATCTTAAGAAAACTACTGCAGTATATATATAAAAAAAAGTTATAAAGTTAACAACATGTGGTTTAGTCATAGCTGTTATAACTATAACAGTTCCGTTGATATATCACATAAAAATCCGAACATCATCATACTCAATATTCAGTTCTGCCAGCGGCGAGGTCGAGCTTAAATAACTATTCCACAACAGGAATTAGTTTAAAACTCGCACGTGTTCGCTGAAAGTTTAAATATTTCATTACCCCCGCGTTCAGGTGTTTCCAACAGCAGTTTTAGTAAATCGAAAGTTGTATCAGTGACAGCCTTTGTGTAATCGTCAACGGATAGGGTTTCGTTGACCTCATTTATAAATTCATCGTGCAAACTTTATATTTTCGTAGTTAACTCAATTTTCAAAGGTTTCGCACTTCCGTGCCGTGGCTTTCGCATAGTTTTGATTGAACACCCTCGTTGTTTGGACTCGCTATTAGTTTCAGGCCTTCGCGTGCCCGCTTAGATAACGGGGCGACTGGAATAAGCCTCGCCAAACATTAATTTTACTTCGCAAATACTTGCTTAGGGTACTGCGTCTTAAACAACGAGCTATCCGGCCGCGGCCCGCGGCGTTCGCGTCGTGAGCTCGCTCCGCCGAAGATGTTCAATAATTATGTTGTAATGTTATGTTATGGAAATAGTTCACATACTGAACCGTTGCAAAAGTTTGTTATTTCTAAAATAGCCAAGGGTACAGAAAATAAAATCCTTAAACTAACGCAACTATATAATTCCGCATCAACATCATAATTAGTACACATACGTAGTTATAAAACATCCATAGTTAGGTGCTAACCGTCCACTTAACAATGAGTGGGCAATCGTCCGTTAAACACCATTCGATGGCAACACCGTAACCCTTATAACCAACAACACAGAGCCTATAACTGCTAGCGTCGGCCGCAACAAGTAAGCCGGCGGGGCCGCAGGGCCGTTTCCAATAATCCGAATAAACATCGAAGGGTGACCAGCATACGTCATGTGCACGCGTCACTTTTATCGCCTCCAATAACTCCCATAGTTTATTTTATTGATTGTGCGTCTAGTTCCCACATCATCGGCCAAATAATCAACCAATACACCAATTGCATCGTTAATCCGTTCTAAATAGGTAGGCTATTACTCCTAATGTAACTAGGACTAATTCATTCACATTCAAAACGAGCCCTTGCTTTTTCTTTGAGCAGGACTTAAGTCTGGCATTAATCGGGCGTACTAGAAGAGCCATGTCTTTATTACCTGCTCCGTATTTGGAGTCTTAAATAAAAGTGTCACCCTCGGAGCTCGCATTCGCGCCATCGGGCGTTTATCATTTTTTCGATCAGGCGCGCGGCTGGGGCTGGCGTGGGGTTACTTGACAGCTTTCAACTCGGGATTAGCTTCGTATTGCGGCCGTGGAGCGAGAAAAAATTTAATAGCTTTTTTGAAGTGATTGTCCTCTGGGAGAGTATTGATATTACGCGTAGTGGACTGTGCCCAAAATCTGAGTCGACCGTTGAGTTTATATTTGAAAGGAGGCACTATTTGCACAGAATGTTAATTCCAGCGCAATAATGGTATGAATAGAACAATATACACCAGTGTTATTTCATTTGTGCATCCCATCATTAAAGCCCAAACAATAATAAATGCTATTAAACAATAACAGCCGAGCATGAATACCAATTGCTTTTCCATTTCACACATTTTGTTTGGATACAAAAGGCAATGCATTCAAAGTAAAATGCATTTGAATTATTTAATGCTTAAAATATTTTCAAATAGGTACTCTGGACAAATATTTTTCAAAGTTCGAGGGTTTCATATTTACTTTGGTTTAGAAGACGACATCATCATAGCTAAGAAAGCTTGTTTGGAAATTAAATTCGTTTGTTTGTTGATTGTACAATGGCATATCCGTTTCCCTTAAGATTTAATATTAGGAAACTCATGATCATGACTATGCTATTTACCGAACGTAAATTAGGTACTTCATTCATATAAGAACTTCTTATTTAGAATTTTGTTGGTGTTATTAAAAATCGGAGCGTGATGCTTAATTATTATCCAACAGGTCGGTAAAAGAAAACAATATTACAAATAAATAGAAGTAGATTTGGTGTGCGTTTTATGCAGTGGTATTAGCCCTTAGGGTAATGATGATGACGATCACGATATATAGCTTTTACACCAATAAAGCTTTATGATATAAGATGATAACATATTTAGGTACTGAAAAAACAAAGTTCACAAAAACAACGTAGTTATGTTATGAAGGCATACGTTACAAAATAACGTAATTTGATTTTTGTTTGTTCAGAGTACCTGTTTTGTATGTAACGTACGTTTATAAAACGAGTACTTTGTGTTAATTAACTTTATGGAAAATTATTAATGATTAAAATTTTGATAGCAATTATATTTTATATGATATTTTGAAGTACGTCACCTGAAGGTGCCATGGGTAACGAATCTCTTGTAAGTGAAGATAGTGAAACGATAAAGAAAAATGTCTACCTCAGGTTTTATCTAATCCACGTCATTCGTAAACCAGGCGGCTACGTGACCTGGACTTATACGAATCTTATAAATAATTGGGTTTGTAGTAGTCATACCTGCTGGACATACGCAGTCTCCGTAATCCCTGATGCTGCGCCGCTGCCTCCAGCTGGCGGGCGGCGGGCGCGCCAGCAGCTCGCGCCGCAGCCGCTCCAGGGCCGGCTGCGGCGGCTGCTGCGGCTCCAGGGCCGGCTGCTGCGGCTCCAGCACCGCGCTGCGCAGCGCCAGGTGCTGCTCCTCCAGCAGCGACAGCCGCTCCTGCAGCCCCTGCTGCCGGTACACACTGTACCCGCTCGAGATCAGGCTCATCGCGCACGCACACCATAGCACTATGCAGTACGGCCACGGGTCGCCGGGGCACCGGTCCTCGCATTTCTGCCATTTCTTTTTACTGTCTTTCTTCTCTTCCTTAGTCTCCTCTCTTTTTGCACTCAGAAGCTGCTCCTCGGGCGCCACCTTTGCGCCAGACGGCAGCTTTCCTATCATTTTCAATATCATCTTCGCTCAGATATTCTCATGAAACCGTAAAATGTGTTCCTCCCTCGCTGAGCGCCATCGTAATCATCTTCGACGCTAATGTTGTTAAGCCCGACCTGCGTAAATGGACCGATACATCGTCCGCACAATAGCAGCGTCCGGTCCGACGCTTTTCACGTTAACAGCCCGCTCTATTCTTCGCCACAATCGAGTTTCAGAAAGACCACAATAATAAAAACAAGCCAAATTCGCATATAAATTAAATTGGGGAGTAAAACTAACTTGTAGATCAAAAAACTATAAACGATTCTTGAAAAAAAATTATAAATTGTAAAAAAATTGGCGGAGTTGTGGTGGTGTGTTGTGAAGTCGAGTTCGAGTTCGAGGCGGCGCGCGATCGCGGCGTGACGGCGTCCTTGCAGCGCGGCAGGCGGAGAGCCACTGGCGGAGTGGCTGAGCGCCACGAGGCGCGCGCTGCAACGTTAACTTTGATATGGGGCTTCGGAAACATTTGGGAATTCTCGTTTAAGGATACACTTCCACGCTGTATTCTTGTCCCTATTTTCCTTTATTGGACTTACGGAAGCGATTCCAGAAATGTATAAAATCATGTTTATTCAAGTGTTAAAACCTTTTGAGGCTAAAAATGTGCCACAGGAATACAAAAGCGGTTTTTTGTTGTAAAGACGTTGAGAGTATAAGCGAAGAGTTATGTCGGGAAAGAATGTTCCTTATGAGAAATCTTATTGATAGCGGTTCTCGTATGGGCATAAGGGGACGCGCAAAAAGCTGTAGACATCGCCAAATTGAGCGGCAGCTCGCGCGGAAGAACCGAGGGCGCAGGGGACGGCAATCCAGTTAGCAGGGCTCGTGATGAGCAGACGCCGGTCGATACTAACTGTGCGATCCCAACTAAACGAAACGCACATATACGTGCTTTGATGACAGCGCCAGAGGGACACATCTTTGAAGCTATGTGGAATAATTGGTCATGGGTTTTAAGCAATTTTCCACTCTAAATGTATTTGAACTTCAAAATAATTACGAAGGTCTGCGAATACTAAGTTTCAAGTGATCGAACAGTTTTTTTATACACAATTAATAAAGACAGTAATGATAGTTCATTTCTTAATCACAATCTTTAATGTTCTAACCCGACACACTCAAGAAACTCTATCGACATTCATTAAATTTGTATCCAGTGAAAAAACATAGATGTTTTTTAAACGATAGACCCTATTAATCACTTTAATAGAGTCATTAAAAACGGAGTGGCGGCCACAAGCGCCGTACGCTACAAAAAGCCAAGCCACCAGAGCCCACCGCACGCATTACCGCCCTTTGTAATAAACTACTCATAATAAAATTAAAAGATAAAACCCGACACTCTCCACGCATAACGATGCTGTGCTCCTCTTGCGCTCGCTATCACCACGCACTGCATTCAAAACGACACTTCATATTTATTTTTATTTTATACTCGTAATACCCATTCGGTTTTAACGTTACGATCCCTTAATTGGCTCTCAAAAGTTTTGATTACACTAATTTCTAAAATATTTACTGTCAGAGATTGTTTGTTCGGCTAAATATCTCCCCCTTGCGTTCGGAGTTGTAGCTTCATTAATATGTTAAAACTCAACGAAAACGGTCCATTGGCGACGCAATCTGCAGCACCCGAGTCGCAGACAAATAGCAGCAATTAAAACTAGATTGTCGTTATTTAGCAGCGGCGCGGACGTGTGCGGCCGGCGATCCGTCTCTGCCCCGCGCTCGTATAAATTTAATTTAAACTTTTGTACTTCGTCAAACGCCGAGTTTAAGACACCCTCGTGCGATGACAGTTCAGCTTCTTTTTTAATTTAATCCATTGCAGTGTTTTAAATATTTTAGGAGGGGCTGCTTAACTTTAGAAATTTTCTTCATAATTCTCGGAAGTACAACTTGAAGTTTGGGTAATGAGTACGAAGCGGTTCCACGATTGTCAGGGGAAATCTGCGGAAGCGTATCAACGTTATACACTTGCAGTAGTTCATTTGCTCACGAACTGCTACTGTTTGAGAAATTGTAACTTCGCGACTGCCATTTCGAAACATTTCAGCCGGCGTAGTATAAAGTTTGAAGATCGCAATTGTTAATTTCTTTTAAAACTTTCAATGTTTAACCAATTATTAGAGTGCAAATCTGTTCTAAAAATATGCTAAGGCTAATTTTATGACGCATAAGTCTTTCATGGGATTCTAATAATGGACTCACAGGTAATAAATTACAACTAGAAGACTGAAGCTTGAAGTCACTGTACGCTTAGTAGCAAAGGATACTCCGTGTTCCTTGTTTATATTTCCAGTCAATTCATTAGGGACAGACAAAGAAACAATTCTTCTGCCTTATTTTGTCATGAATGGTCATTATCAATTTTTCAGCTTCCCAAATAAACATGGTTACGTTGTTGAATAAAATTGTTATTATGGTACATCCATTGGCAAAATTTAATATATCTGCACGACCGCAAGGGAAGCGGCCCAAAATTTAATACGGCGAAATTAGTATGCGGAGAGTTGAAGAGATAGCAATTACGGACTATTGCCGCGCCATCTGAATTTCAAATGGCAGTCGATAGGGACGGGTAGTTGTAGTTGGTCCTTACTGGTGTCGCCACGCGTGCTGCTCCAATCACTACAGCCTCCGACATAGTTTTACTAATTGTTTCAATGTTGGGATCGAAGATTAACAAAGGATTTGGGACGGCATTTTAATCGATTTCAACGCTACGTTTGTTTAGTTGGTCATGCTGTTTGTATTACGTTCAAACAATTACAACTCGTGTTTAGCAACCGTTTTCTAGTTCATTAAAAGTGTTTAGTGCAAAAATTATACTTCTTCTAAGGTATTTTTACTTGACAAGCGTTAAGCACATAAAAGTAACATTAACTTATAGAACATGTATCATAGAAAACAAAACATACTTAATAACTGACGGCCTGCATAATTTGAGTGAATCTCTTTTTACTCCGATGATTTCGGATAATTACAATAAAGGGAACGGAACACCGGTTTGTAATCAAAACAATGAATGATAAACATTCGATGGGGCTATAAAGATATCAGAGACCCGAAGGGAAGTAACAAGAAAGACAACGCGCCATAAATCAGAAACGTCGAAATGTTCAGATCTAGTTCCCGTTGTAGCCGAGAGTCGGTGTATCGAGTAACAATACTCGTGTATGTGGATTTCACTAGTTTTATTGGTAAAATTGTACAATAGCTATGATTAAGCAGAAGGTTTACTTTGATCGTTATACATTTTATAATAATAATTGTTTAGGTAAGTTGGTGTGTTAAATAGTTACTTTTTTATATTGTTCGAGGGATACTAACACATCACTGGCCAAATTAATGAACTTAAAATATTATTCTATTTAAAGAATCAACATGTTTTTTGATGCTACAATAACTTTAGCAAAACTAAATACCTACGTAAAAAGTTTAAGTTATGTGCTATATTTATGGCTTTTTTAATTATAGTTATTATGATATTAAAAGTATGTACACATTGCATCAATCATACGGTTTTATGAGATTCGAACTCCATGGTAAGGGTCACTCATTTTTTGTTTTTGTTGGATAGTTTCAAGGCTATAAATATTTGAGATGCCTCATGAATGTTGAACCATAAAAACTCTACACGGCGTTGTTATTTTAAGAGTGTGTGAATTGTCGAAATCTTGGTTGATAGTTAGAGCATTTCAGAATAACTTTATGTGATAGGTAGTATGACGTACATAAAAAAGTAATCAGTAAGTAAAAGTATTCCATTAACATTCTGTAATAATATTTAATTTGTAAAACTTTTTTTTTTAGTTTAGTTTTAAATAAGGTTACCTACGTCATCTTTATAGTTGACTTAAATAATGACATAAGAATTTAACATTTTCATGTAATAACACTAGTAAAATAGTTGTAAAACTGCAAGAGTATCAGACAAACGGATATGGCAAAAAAATGGTTCAAAATTGCCCTTCGGCCGTCTACGTAACCGTGATTCGTATCCAGTTACGAATGAGTAATATAGTACGAAATTATTTTCGTACAAAGAATTACATTTCTGTATTTGAAACCACGGTTACGTACACCTTTGTATAAAAAATAAAACTAGTAGTAGAAGTAGTTTGGGTCCGGATGTCTTAAAAAGGGTGCATAAATATACTACTACTAACTAATTTTTTTTCACTAACTGACGTAAAACATTGCTATCAAAAAGAGATCGAAAAATTTCCAAAAAAATGTTTTAAAAAATTGTGGAAAAAAGACAGAAAATTTTATATAATAGAATAGAATAGAAAACATTTTTTAGTGACACAACACACAAATTATTGCATACATCAAAAATTTAAAAAGAATCAAAATAAGCGGCACTAACACGTGCCCGCTCAGCATGATGTCAGGACTCCTAGTTTATAGGAAAACCTGACGCTGGTCTTCCGCGAACACCTTAGTGTGGGAGGGAGCACAACCACAAAGCAACAACAATACACACCTATCCATATTACATATATGTATACACAAAAACTTACGCTTACACACTACTTATACACTACATCAACGACCATCTAATACGAATGGTCGCCCAGCAGACGAAATTCGACCGTTTAACAAAAAACAAAGAATACTGAATACCTTAGTATACAGGGCATGCAGGGCTCATGTTCCTAGCTTAAAACGCAAGACTCCTATGAAAGTTGACATTATTAGACTGACTGACTACTGATATTATTAGTAAACATATTTTTGTTAAAAAGAAACTCTTACAGTATGGTTATCTGAAGATGTAGCAAGTTATTTAAATAAACACCCTGCAGGAAACTGAGCGGTAGATATCCGATGTACTCATCAAAAAAATAAACAATAATATAAATTTTTTTGTACTTATGGAGCTATATTTCTGGTCTAATAATGACGTGACCTACAGGAGTAGGGCAGTCATACATTTTAATCCGACGATATTTTTCTAAGTCCTTGTACTTACCCCTTAGCGGCACAACGTGGAACTAAGCGAAAAATTTTGCAAGTCAATGTATACTGTGAACTTATTATTATTTTTCCTTGGTGTGTTTAAATTTTTTAGTATTTCTTTTCTTTTTGTCATAACAAAAAGAAAAGATGCATTAATTTCTTTAACGTAACCGTGGTTTCAAATACAGAAATATAATTCTTTTTACGAAACTGGTTCAATACAAAGATCATTTATTCCTCATTCGTTACTAGTTACGATTCTACCGGTTACGGCCGAAGGGCAAAATTTTACGCAGTTATCAGTTATTGAGCCTTTGTCTAAAGGAGGACGTCATGATGATCAGTATCTGTAAACAATTTTGAATCTCCTTTCTGTTTAGCTTTGTCCGTTTCAGAAGTAACAAATAGTGCAATAGTTCCTGTTAAAATACAAACTGACAAAGAATCTAAGAGACCCGAGAACTTGACATCACCGAACTTGGGGCAAATGATCCGACCGACCGCGGTGTGTTCTGGACGCGCATCGATGGAACTATGAGCACAAAATTTACGCCATTGGACGTACACCTGTGGCCACTCATTTTAGCGTAGTTATTATAAAAGTGATTTAGACTTGACTTGATAACATTTTGAGAAAAATCTATAGCCTAATAAAGGACCAGCGTTTTCTCTAGAACAATTTCCTTCTAAAGAGTGTTAGTTAGTTCTAGAATAATTACAGCGTTACAAGTATTTACTTTTTTTTACCTGCTGGATGTTAATTTGTGTGTTTGTTATATGGTATCAAAATGTTTTATCTTCTTCTTTCTACTTCTCAAGTACTTTTATAAGCTACTTTTCCGCTTCGAAATGTTAACTTCATCAAAATCAAAAAGTAAACTCATCAGTCTATAAACGTCCCACTGCTGGGCACAGGCCTTCCCGCATGGATAACATCGCTTAGGGAGGCCGGGCCATAACCCACCGCGCTGGCCCAATGCGGGTTGGCAAGTTAACTTAGTCATAAAGAAATATCTTAATATTGTGCGTACGAAAGCGGGAGCTGTCCTAGGGGCGGGCGCGACTGGCGCGGGGCTCGCGTGCCCGGAACGACTTTAATTCCCAGAGTTACTTGTTGTTGTTAACAACAGTTACAGACTCGCTCCACGAAACTTCTGGTCGTTTTAAACTTATTATCACATTTCAGCGATTATGTTTATGCTGCTGACATTTTAGTCCATGCTCCGTTTTGTATTCAACTTTTAGGTGTACCTAAGTAATAATAATACAATTATAATTAATTGTATTAATTTTAAGACACCACAATGTAACATTTAAAAAAGTGCTTAGCTATTTAATGCTGTACTTATTACAAATTAAACAATATTTCTAATTATTTTGTATTGTCAGTTTAAGCCATTACCCATCACTTGTAGCGATGACTAGATTCCAATGTTTTAGGTCTTTGCCCAGCAACAGTATGCAGGCTGTACTTTTATTCTTCCTGCTAGTTAAGGTGTACAAGTTATAGTGATAGGAAATACCATGAGAGCCGCCTCTTATCAATAGTGAAGTTAAATTTGTTAACTTAAGTAAAAACAATAAACTGTAATGTTTAAACTACTTACATATATTTTTTTTATTATACAGGATGGAAAAAAAAGATCGTGGTTGGAAGAAAAGTACCCTTAATATTGATAATGGCATATTTTACTCAAAGGAAACATTCCTTTATTTTCAAAAATAATTAAAACTGCATTTAAAGACTTTTGAAAAATCACCTGTTTTAGCCAGGAAACGAACCGGTGAAATGGAAAAAAAAACATCTTGTATTTTCGGTTTAAGACTTTATTTCTCAAAAGAATTTTACATTCACTTAAAAATGAGAAACTTAACTAGTAATTTATGATACCAACCGAAAGAGTCATTCGTAAAAATCAATTTCTTTTAAAGAACGTAGTATCTTAAATTAAAAAAATCACAGATTTCGTGCCTCACACGACTATCGAGCACATTGGAAATGAACCTACGGAATTCGAAACAATATTGTCGCTGAGCGACGAGAAAGTCGGGTTAAGGAAAAGATTATAAAATAAAACTACAGTATTGAATGATAATTATTTTAATAGATTAACATAAGTATTTCTATGCTACTCCATCACAACGTGTGGAAAGTATCCAACGCGCCTTTACCCGCCACCTTGCGTTCGTTTCTCCCGGCATAACTCATAAACGCCATATGAACAGAGATTGTCTTTCTTCAAAATGTCAACCTTAAGAGATCGACGTACAATTACGGACTTGTTGTTTCTACACAAAATTCTCAATAATCAGATTAAATGTACAAATTTACTTGAAATGTTGCGATTCTCCGTTCCCTATAGTTATCCCCGGCATCGCGTGACTAAAACTTTAAGTCTACCTCGATGCAGAACTAATTTGGGTTTGCATCATCCCCTCTCCAGAATTTGTTCAACATACAATGATATGAACGTTAAATTACCGGACATTGATCTCTTTAATGATTCCTATCAACAGTTTAAGAGTAAGATTCTGAAATCCATTTAGGTTTTATTGTTGTATTGTTTTGTTATCTTATTTTGGTATTGTTATTTTCGCAGTGTTATTAGTACGTTCATGTTATTTATGTCTTTACTTTTGAATGTTGTGTACACTTTTAAGTGGAAAACATGTAATGCGTGTTTTTAATGTGTAATTAGTTTTTAAGTGTATATATGTATTGCTGTAAGTGTGCCTATCTGAATAAATAAATAAGTAAATAAATATTTCACAACAAACACTGATAACGAACTCTGCGAAACATGAAGTCATAAATAATGTCATGTGAAAAATGTTGTTTAAAAACTGAACTTGAACTTTTTTAAAAAGGTTAGGCTACAGGGCAAACCCTTAACCGGATCGTCTTTGTGTTAGGCTCAAATTTTAGCTGACTAAATTGTCCAGAGGGACAAACTTTTTTCTCAAACTTTTGATATCGTTCTTCGTTTCCAAAATATCGAGCACCAAAAACAAAAAATTGGTAAAAATTGATTTTTTTCACTATTTTGGCCATAACTTTTTTCGTTTGTGACTTTCTCGAATAATTTTTTTTGCACCTTATAGCTCTCGAAAATTTTAATTTTTTTTAGTATATCATATCTTTACAACTCTCTGAGATATAAAGGGATCGCACTTTTTCGTGAAATCGGAGCCTACACTGGAGCGAACGAAAAGACATTTCCAATGTTAAAAAGACCAGGAATACGTCTGTGCGACGTCTGTGCATACATGTTAATGGGTCTTATTTTGAACAATTCATAAGTTTTGTGAACTATTTTCTTTAGATAGTAAGTAAGCTTTACAATAAAAACATAATTTTTCTTGGTCTTTCTTTAAAAGATACTATGTTGTGTATAAGAAATTGATCCTTAACTCTTTCAGACCTGAATTATTATTTTTTGTCCAATTGATTTGTTAAATTCTACGCAAGTATAGTATTGTAAGAGATCTATGAAAAAAATAAATAATAAAATCCAGACTGTCTACTTTTCAAGAAAAATGTGGTTTTCTCTAAGTGCACAAATGCGACCACCCGTCTTACATTTTAATAAGAATTGAATTTAATATGAAGTAATTTTAAAGTTAATAGAAGCTTTAATTCAGGAACATTTTATTACAGAATTATTTATGAATTAACAAAATTATATTATCATGTTACCATTAACAAATTTAGAATTGAATTTAATATGAAGTAATTTTAAAATTAATAGAAGCTTTAATTCAGGAACATTTTATTACAGAATTATTTATGAATTAACAAAATTATATTATCATGTTACCATTAACAAATTTAAGTCATTTCTCTTTTGTCACATATGTTTTGGAACAAAAAAATAATCTTAAGAAACAAAAAGCATATTTTTATGTGTGGAATGGTAAGAAATAATTTTTATCTTTGGTTAGGCGTAAGTGAACCTTGTACTTCACACATTTGACACGGGATTTTCCTTTGCAGCCTACCATTTTTCACCTCGTCCTAGCTCCATCATCATGTGCAGGAAAATGCCCGACATCGTCACGAGCTATTTCAGTTGCAGGGCGAATCTCTCCTGGTCTTCTTGGTATTATAAGTAGCGTTGGGCTACTGTTACTTGGCTGACCTCTTTTCGCGGTGAAGCAAATATGTTGCCTCTTTTTTGATATGCCCAATAAATCGTTGTCGATTTGGTACTCTCGATACGCTTGAACCACTGCCAGATCCGATGCATGCAATATCATAATTACGTAAAGTTAATTTTTTTTGACTTCATAAAAGTCCTGTAATGTCATGAGTTAATCTAAAAAAAATCAACCCCTTTTGAATTGTCAGGGACTTCTGTTTCCAGATCAGACATTTTGTCACAAAAGTAGCTAGGCTAGGCCATTCATCTTCATCAGAGCCTGGTGGAAATAATTTTCTTTGGCTTTGGTTAATGACATCTGCACCGAATCTGACAGATCGATCACATCTGCATACCTTTTTTCGTCATCAGAAGATAACACCAAATCAGAGAGATTTCCATCTTCTAATGCTTTCAAGGCCTCCGGTGAGAACATAATTGGTGGTTATTTCGTCTGAAAATGTAAATTAATATGTATCATAATTCATAATTTTTTTGGGGGTCAAAGTTGCTCGCGTCAGTAGGTTTACCCTTGAGACCCTACACGTGATCCCTGGGTGGTGCTAAATGAGTGACACTGACTGAGTGGTAGAGCCACGCTGCGTTGCAGCACGCATTGGGCCGGCTCGCCCGGCGTAATACCACCCTCTCACGAATATTCGGCGTGAAATAATGGCAATTGGTGCTGTTGTGTTTCGTCCGACCAGTGAGGGTTCCGGAGGCCCCCCCCCCCTCCTCCCATTCCTATTACTTCCTTAAACCTATTCCTCCCTTAAAGGCCGGCAACGCGCCTGCGATTCCTCTGGTTTTGCGGGTGTCCATGGGCGGCGGTGCATTACTCTCCATCAGGTGACCGGCCTGCTCGTTTGCCTCCCTCTTTTATAAAAAAAAAAATAGTAATAATAAAAATATATTTCAGAAACATCAAAAGTAAACCACTCAGAAAAGAACTGTAATATTTTTTGCCAAAACTGTTTTATATTTGAACATCATGAATATACTCAGTTGACTGCTGATGGAAACATTTGACACAAATCTAAAAATCGATTTATGCGGTATAAAGATAAAAAAATAAACACAAATTATATGTTACACTGAACTCGGTAATAATATGTAACTACTTAGATTTTTTGGAGAGGATTTCATTTCTTTCATATTTTTCATAAATAAAATAAAGAGCTTACCTGCACAGTTCAAATCACACTCGGGCACTGGCCGAAACTTGTCGATTAATGTTAGGATACACTAAGAGATGGTGTTAGTAGTACTGTATTCGGTAGTTTATTATATGAACAAATGAATACAACCATTTTCAATCGTTAATGTTACCAAATTAATACTTATAATATATAGATATTTATATTTTATGTCCTCAATTGTGCACGCCAGGCCTGAAAGGGTTAAGAATGACTCTTTCTTTTTTTCACATTTCACCGGTTCGATTCCCGGCTCAAGCAGGTGATTTTTCAAAAATCTTTAATTGCAGTTTAAATTATTTTTAAAAATAAAGGAATGCTTCCTTTCAGCAAAATTTGCTATTATTTATATTAATGGTACTTTTCCTCCAACCACGGTCATACCACCATCATCACCAGCCAATAAACCTTCCACTACTACCGCTGAGCTTAGGCCCGCTAGCCTACCCAAATAGACAATACAGCACGAGTAGAAAGGGCCCTTACTTATCTTTCTCAAGACATCTATGACGACAGCCAACACTAACGAATTCATTTATATCGATTATTATCTATCCAGGTACCCGGCCTAGCAGCTTAACTCGCACGATCGCAACTCGAACACACTAGCCGCTGTGCCACGATGTATAATATAAATATCTTTCTACCAATGTTTATCTCCAAAATAATCTTTAATAACTTTGCGGTAATTTTTTTAAAGATCATAAATTAAACATTTCTTCCTTTAAGAAATATGTTTTCGATATCAATAAAAATAAGGTAAACGAAGTTACAGTCGTTATTAGTTTTTCAGTAGGTACATATAGGTAGTTAATATTTATTTGTAAAACTGCCTATCAGTAGGTATGCTTAACTGTTATTCGTAAGCAAATGGCACAAAGCAAATAAATATTCTGCGTCTGATTCCGGTAAAACGTTCAATGGTGACTAATTCCAAATGCAATGAAACCAAATTGTTTATGTGCAGTTTTGGCTCATTACTTACAGCTTGTTAACGCGTGTTATTCAACAGGACATTATTGCACTAACAAACGCTTAATCAAAGTGCGATTACAAAACTAAACGCAACGACGCTAATGGCACTTCTAAATGAATAAGTAATTTTAATTGCTCACAGCATATACGGCTTGTGCGTTGCGGGGCAGTGCTTAAGCCAAGCTCTGCAGCATTAATGTAACGTAAAGTTTGAGGAAGAAGCTCGGCTCGTGATCTTGCAAGTTAAACGATATTTGTAATGTCAGGGTAGCAGATAGGCGCTTACATCAACATGTCTATGCATCTTCACACCTGGTGGTAAAGTGATGATAAGGCTGAAGGCAGGCCCCCAACAAAGTGGACCGTCGGCGTCGATCCGGTAAAGTTTGCGGGAAGCAGCTGAATGCGGGCAGCACAAGGCTGGACGTGGTGGAAATCCTTAGGGAGGCCTTTGTCGAGCAGTGGATGTCGTTCGGCTGATGATAATGACAAAGTTCACTACTCCCGGAATTCTTATGCTGTCTTACCTCTTACACAGACTTTGGTAGTCTAACAATTAAACCATAGAAACGGTGAAGTAAATTATTCGTTTCAGTAATTTGAAACTCTGTTTATTTACTAAATTTGAAACAAAACCTTGTACAAAGCCAACAACCCCAACATAACTTGGCTCTAAGCTGGCAGCGTTCATGTGGCGTAATTAATAAAACGGCTGGTAATTTGCGGCAATCTTTCGATTGATGCCCGAGATACCATCGATTAGCGCGGTTTACTATCGCGCAGATACGATTGTATTTCAACGTAATTTAGTGATATTACTCGGCGAATTAATGCTGATTGTGATACCGCTTTAGAAAAGAGAATTAGAGATACAGCTTCTAACAGAATGCCACTGTAAATCAATTTGACCCATTCTTTTTTTACAATTTAAAAAACAAAAGTGTTACACTTTATTTTACTTATTTTTTTTCAACTTATATTATGGTTAATTTTGAGAATTAGACTTTTTTTTAAACCACTAAACCAACCAGGCTGGGTGGGTTTTCACAAATGCCATCTTGCTACAACAATCGGAAAAGCACGGAAAAGATCAAATACTCATCCGGTGAAAAGAAAATTGAATTTTATCGCAAACCAGCAACCACATCATCGTGCTCGGAAATAAAACATACTAGCTAGCTACTAGCTCAGGCAGCTCGTGCAAACTTATTAGCTGCAAATAGCCTTATAGATTAGGAAATTAATCAAGTTAAGAATGGAGCATGCGTATTAAGGGGATGAAGGGTGCGTCCGTCCGCGGCCAGCCTTTGTCCGCGTCCGCTCAGCTGTGCGGACGTTCCTCCCCCCCTCCTGTTTGTGTTTCTTCGCGTCCGAAGGCATCACCCGCTTTATAAATTGGTTTCATTTGGCTAGTAATATTCTTTTCGCTTTGATCAGCGGCGATTATACAAACGGGGGTTTTAAAAGCGAAGACGTGTTGTGAACTGCCTTTCGAGCGAGATGATTTACATGAAAGCTTTTCATAATTCGATTGAAGGTTCTACATTCCTTAAATCCTTATTAAAGTGCTTTTTATGTTTATAATTAAAATTTTATATTTCTTTACGTTTGGGTAGAATTTTGCTTTTAATGAAAGAAACTTTATGAAACTAAAAGTTGTGTAATGAAACGCGATTGCCGCCAACCGTTAAGAGCCTTCGCATTCAAAGTTAGCATTAAGTGTTAGTTACTCGCTAAGAGACGGAATTTATGGATTTTTTTAATAAAAGGTTAAATTTATTAACGGATAAGCCGCAAACATAAATTTAACCCGTCTATGCTCCGGAAAAGATTTATTGTATTTTATATAAGCAATACGACTAAGACTATGTAATAATTAATGAACCTACTTAGTTGTTATGTTAAATTTTTACATAACGCAATTAATATAAAAATTATTTCTCATATCACGGATCGCCATAACTGTGGATCTGTGAATTTATTTGAAATAAACGTAATGATGCAAATACTAAATGCTTACAAAGATCACAGATCTCAGATGTTATGGAATACCATATCTCTAGCTGACTTAAACATAACATTAAAATGTCTCCAGACGCTATTAGCAACCTGGCTGAGGCGATTAAAATTAATTATGCTAGTAAGTAGTTCCTTGAATATGTGTAATATCAAATTACAGATTGGTATCTAAAAGCAGGCCTCATAAATATCGCGACAGTTTAGTTTGATAATAAAGTTAGAAGTTCACAATCGAACGTTTACTATTTAGTGTTGCAAAACGCAGACACAGCTTTCGGCCACCCCAAAGAAAATGACAAGCCAATGTAGGCAAGAAAAGCATATTGTTAAAAAATCCCCGTGAAATAGGCATGCGACAGTGATAGATAAAGCCAAGGTAGGGAATAACAAATGTCATCAGGCGATTCGGGCGGGCCGGCCGGCGCGGCGGCGTATCCGATTCGGCGGCGGAGCGTTTCTCGCACTCGGGCGCCGCCGGGGGTGCACTACTCGACCATTTATTTCCCTCGTTTGATCTCTTGAGGAATTTCTTTTATCAGCTACCCCCATACATGTGAGACTGAGGTTATTTCGCTATTTTTCACGCGAACATCGGTTTTCTAAGCAATTTATTATGAAGTTTTAAACCGTATGCTGCAAAAAGATCATTCGAACAGTATTATTTATGGCGCGCCTCATTGTGAGTCGGCGAGCGGTCCGTTGCTGATATAACAGTTACTATTGCAGATACCATTTACATCTCTTCACTATCGGACGGGATAAATAATCATTCACACTCAAGAGTACCACGAGTTTTGAAGTCACCCCAGCGGCCATATCTCAAAGCTATCTCGCTCATAAATCTATCAAAAGTACGTGGGCACAATGTGCGCACTAAATAACGCCCATCAACACGTCCTATGACAAATTACTAGGGACGAACTAATAAACTTGAGAACATCTAAATAGCATCTGGTGTTAAAACAAGCGGTATGTATCTCAATAATTCAGGACGAGGGCCTTTAACATGTGCGAAGTCGGGACACCGCGGTAATATTTGGGCAAACATTTGCGTATGACCCGCGCCTGCCCCACCCTCAAACTAGGGTTGAGATATGCCTGAATCGGGCGACGCATGTCACCGGAAAATATTGGTGACACATGCTAAGCTCTGACCATTGTAGCCAGCAGTATACTGTCGAAAAGTGAGAAAAGTTGTACCGGCTATCGATATTCTGCGGTCGTCCGCTTAGGTCGGTATTCGCTTGAACTCGCGTGAGATTACAACGCGCAGTCCGCGGACTTAACTTCTTTCAACACGTAACTTGTGTTGATATTGGAATTCTCTGGACGGCATAATATTCGGTTCTCAGAATATGTACACGATGTATAAGATTCCGGCGCTGGCCGGTTTGGGAAGGGCTTTTTTGTCCACAGATTGTATCAAAAGAATAGTTTAAATACGCAGGCGTCTTCATTGTATCGTGTCTGTTTTAATAGTTGTACTTTTCTGTTAACACGTTGATGTTCATAGCTTGAATTTTTCGTTTTCATGGGTACATGGGACCATGCATTTGCGTGGAAGTCGTAGTGGTAAGCTAGAGAGGAAACAAATTATGCAAAGAAATGGAACGATAATATAAAGTGTGCTTGAAAATCAACTCTCCAGACGAAAGTAATGCATAAGTGAATGGAAATACTGAAAAAGCAAAAAAGTCCAATGAGTTTCTGAATGTAAATTGAGCGAAACCTACATTAAGGCGTCGCTAGTCACATAGTCAAGGAATGTAGACAGTATAGACCAGACTTTGTCGGTTCAATGTTGTGAAAGAGGGTAAACCTAGGTACTAGGTAGGTCTAGGTAGACGACTTCTTTTACATTTTTTTGCATTTAACCCTTTTTTTATGTACCTACAGTCATATCGATTTCGCAATTCATATTCATAGTTACTATTTAACGTTTAATGTAAAAATATAATTATCGTGATAAAAAAAAGAAACAGCAGCACACAACAGGTACAGCCTGCATACCGTCCCACCGCAGGGCGATGACCTCTTCATTAGAATCAAGCCATCGCTGCATTGGCTTCATCTGGGAGGCGATACGACTAATACCATGTTCATGATGCATTAGGAGAAGCAGATATAGCTTTATTATGTCCAGCAGTAGACTGATACGAACTACAAAGTGAGTATTTGTTCAAAAGGTTTTTTTAGTGCTGACAATTTCCTGCAACCTTCTTTGTACCTACTGCGAACGCCACAGTACTGTGGTATCGAGGCAGCTGTGAAGAATCGCGGTTAAATTATTGAATGGGCCCCGGGGTGGGCCGGCCCTGCCCGTGGGACTGGTACAGTTTAGTTGGGACACTCCGCTAATGCAATTGCTTCGGACTTAAGTGGCCGTAAGGGTAGGCTGTTGTGTTTTGAGGCGTAAACAGTTTGACGACACTCGTATATTTAAAGGCAAATTTGAATTTGATGGGCTCGGTTCGATTTAGGTGAAACGTAAGTTTTCTTTGTGTGATCATTAATGTTTACCCGTGATTAGCGCGCCCATATCCCGTGACGAATCTCGAAAATCATAAATTATTAAAACTATTTACATACACATTACGTTCAGGTATTGTACTGGATATAGTTTGCTTTTTTGATGCAGTTGGTGCATCAACGTTTAGCTGCCATTTCAAGATGCTTCCTTAAGTATAAACTACAACAAGCCAATGATTTTAATTAAATTTATCACAAAACACTAACCCCTTATGAGGAAACGACAACTTATGAAGTAAACAGTGTCTATTACCTTCTTTACACATAACTTTCTGAGTTGTTTCCATTAACTAACAAAATTCGAACTCCATCCACTTTCCCATTAGAAACTGATACAAGGGATCACCGTCGGTTCATAAGCGGGACCAAACATCGCGACGTCCCCTGTTTGCTCGGCGCCGATCCAAAGACAAACGTCTTAATACCCCACTGGTCGGGTGTTGTGATGTTTGGCGAGGACGCGGGGATTGCCTAAACGTCCTGATATAATGGGCCCGTTACGCGTCACTTACATTAGTTGGGACTTGGGACCCCTTTCGTCAGTTTTCATTTGCATGTCGGGAAGTCACGATTGATGGGGATTCGAAAGCTTGAGCTCGGTACTAAGTATACGTTTCATTTCCTTTAGCACGTTGTCGATATTTTGTAGCATAATTACGTGTATAGCCGTAGAGTATTGGAACGCTGCACGGGATTAACAAAAAGGATAATGGCAGGGTACTATGGAGATTTTGTACAGGCCTACAATTTTCATGTTTGGCAATGAGACTTACACATTTGGTAGATTATATTATTGAGAATTACTACATAAATTAACAGAATTTTAAATGTTGGGGTTTAAAAGATATACTTGTATTTCGATAATTTTTAAGGTTAGGTTTTTCCCTGTATTAATGTATTTGATTGACATTGACAGTTGAGTGACAGGGAGGAACGGACAATGATTCTGACAGTAACAAAATAAATAATTAAATCTGAAAATAAACGTTCGCGCTTTGAATGATTGATTTATAGATCAATCATGAATCGAACTAAAATTGGTAGGTAGGTACTTAAGTAGTGCATTTCAATATTAATTAAGTAAGTAAGTAGGTACCTATGTATTGTTAGCCCGAGTTCTAGATTCTAGAAGATAGATAGATAGGTTAGGATACCTATCAGGAACTGCTGCGACTGTGATTATTCAGATCTTTGTGCTTGGTTATTTAAAACACAAAAAGACATAGCTACCCATCTGTGTTTTGATAAATAACAGCAAAATACTTAAAACATGATGAAAGTCATAGGTAGATGCAATGATATTATAAACTATATCATTGGGTAGATGTAAACAATAGTAGTAGGTATACACGTTCTCACTTTAGAGGTCTCAACTGTAGACTACCTACCTACCTACTATTCTAAGCCTACCTATACCAACATTAAGTTGAAATCATCTCCTATCCTACATATTTATTATTATAAATGCGAATTTGTCATCCTTTACGCCCAAACTAAGCAACCAATTAACTTGATCTTTGAAAGAACGAAGAGTAACATAGGCTACTTTTTATGCCGATATTCCTATATGAACGGTAATCACGCGGGTGAAACCGCGGGCGGAAGCTAGTGGTTAAAATAATTGTCTTTGAGATAGGAATATTATATTAGTCTACTAGGTACTGCTCAGAATGCATACTTACTTATATTTACAGTACTTACAATCGAGGATCTTCCCAGTAGATACTACTAATAAATTACTAATAAATTACTTCATCAAAGGCAAACAATATAATATAATACAAAAAAATATGATAAAAACATTTTAAATAAATCAGAAACTCGACTGGTTTTTCTACAGGGAAGTTTCACAATTGTACATACACACAGACATGTAATATTTTCCATATTAGCATTTGCTCAGTGGAAATAAAACAATAATTTAGTATGGTCACATATTTAATATTAAATTATAAAGTAATTAAGGGCACTCTTAAAATAACATCATCGAAAAGTGGAGCAGGTCTAGTCATGCCTTCATGGCGAGCAAATCTGTGAGCAGCACCCAACAGTTCGTAGCCCCACAATGCAGTTAAAACTCGGCTGTCCACTTCTACGTGAAGCTCTTTGAGCTCGGAGCCAACAAGGAACACAAGCTTCATTTTCTGAAGAAAGCTGAAATAAAAAATCACAGTTAAATTACAAAAGTAACAGAGTGTAAAGTAAATATTTTTTAATCTTACACCAATTAGCCTAGCCCGCTGACCTCTCTATAATACAAGAATGCTGACCTAAATATTTACTATCTTGAGTGTCTCAGGTAACAAATTGATAGTTTTAGTAGGTCAGTGGCCTAGCCCCGAAGTAAGCACTGGAAGGCTTGTAATATGTTATACTAGGCCAATGAGTAAAAATGCAGTTGTGATAGTAGTAATAACAGTGGCGAGGGATGTGTTTGGGGAAATACGGCGAAGGTAAGCCGGCCAAGAATTTACAAATCAGCCAATAATAAACATGGAATGTTTAACTCATTGGTGGCACTAATTACTGACATAATTATTAAGATCTGTATGGTGGATCTCTGGAGTAGGATTTCTTATAGGGAAGCCGATGGGAATCGGAATGTATGGTATATATATGTATTTAGTAGAATTATTATATAGGTAAATAGTCATGGTCTGAGGTACAAATGCTCGTATTCGTCATAGAAACATTTGCCCCTACTGGGATTCAAACCCAGGAACTCAGAGTAGGTATCACCACGAAAACCATTGTACATATTACTCCACCACGGAGGTAGTCATAAGTAAATACATGTAAGGTGTTACCTCTCGTGGTCTAATCAAATTCGAAATTATGTTAGTCATCCTTTGTTCCTCTTCATTTGGCTCTTGAAAGAAAACTCTTCGTCTGCTCACTCTTAAAATAGAACGTCCACATACAACTCGTCTTGGCGATGGCCAACATGCCTTGTAGTTTTACTTTCAGATGCAATAGAATGGGTTGCTAATTCCCAGGAAGCATGACAAATATAATCAGGTGTTGCCTAAAACAATAAGAGCATGGATGAAGTTTATTAATTGATCAACAAAATAGTAGAATATTAGTAGTAACCGATGCAGAGGTGCATTGCTGCACCAAATATGTACTATGTGTTCTCGCTCTCGGTTTAGATGTCTAAAATGGTTGACGACATTTTCGTACTATGTACGACTTACCTCTCAGGGATATGACAAAAAACGAATAGTGTCGACTAAGGCTTGACTCTCGTTCGTCAGTAAATGCCGCCTGCGATTCAATCGAAATGCATTGCATACTCGACATTGTGATGGTAATGTATCACTCAATCAGACAGTAAAACTATCAAGAAAGTGCAGCACAACACAATAATGTTTGTGTTCATTTCATTAGCACATTCACAAAGCGGCTTTTCGCAAAATAGGTAGGAAGGAACTTTTAAATTAAAACACATTATTTATAATTTATACGTTTATCGTATACATTGACCAAAAGCTCAATGATTGACATTGACAGTGTTGCAAGTAGTTTTATTCGACTTTTTACGAGATACAAATTGATAAGAAAATCAATCTTAAAAATAATATAAATTATAAATATCAAATGTAAATAATCAACTATTTTAAGATAAAAAGTCTGTAATTGTATAGGTTTAAGCTTTAAAATAGTTGCACAAATAGGTTTTTAATCAAAACAACATACACTAATAAGTTTTAATTAGTTATTCGAGAATCGATTTCAAAATCGATTAAATCGTTTTTTTTATGGCAGGCAACTCTGACAGCAGATTTTTGTTTTGCGTATAGTATCTGCTAGTTGAAATGCGTTTCGTTATTAGTTTTAGTGTTATTATTTCGCTTTATGATTTTTCTTTACCCCGGACTTCTAAAAATATAACATTTACTGGAAAATAATGAGAAAAAATTAAGGAACCAACTATGCAAATATGGTACCAAAACATGAACATTGTGGGGTTGTACGCCAGTACGCGTTCTCCTTTTCTCCCGTTAAAAGAAACATACAGGCATATCATAATTATCACGCAGTCGCACGCATCTTTTAGATAATTAATGGGTTTGCTCCTTTTTTTACAGGAATATGTATTATGCAGTATGCTATTATGTGCTACTGGCTCTATCAAGCAAGTAGTTTTTTATTAGACAATAATGAAACAAAGTGAAATAGTTACATTTACCATAATAAAAAGTTAAACGGAAAAGGCCACCAGCAATTTATTATCAATAAATATTCATCTGAACAGTACTTTAATGACAAAAGGAAAATCTACGAAGCAGAAACAAGTGGCACACAATCAGACCATTATATCCATTCATTTGTGCGCTAAAATAGCCTTTAAACTGTAGCAGGAGAGTGCACAAGAGGTGGTTGCGGAACTCGGTGGCTGCGAAGGGAAGCATCTTAGTGGCGGATCGGGCGATGGGCCCGATAGGGCACGGCTTGGGCCGGTTCCCAGCTTTATTAACACATAACAGTGGCAGCTTAAAAAACACTTACCGCTTTCGAAAAGAAATATGGTAAATAAGTAATCGCCGGCTGTTTGTATTCAATCAATAAACGCCGTGGAGATGGCTACCTAAAAACCTTTGTGCTGCGCCTTATCAATATGGAACGATTTGGTTCGTTGAAAAAAAGGAAAGGTCATTGTAATAAAATCGAAATGTCATGAATCATTTAGTTGTACATCGTGTTACTTATCAACACGTCACTTGGCATACGACTTCAGATCGTATCAGTAAGGTAGCTGACTGGTAGGTAAGTAAAAACATAAAACCTTTATCAAAAAATGATAATCTAAATTAGATTTCTTTCATACTGCGAGAGCAGCGAACTTATGAGAAAACTATTTTATTGCATAAATAAATGAAGTTTAAGTTTGAACCACTATTGCGTGACGTCATTAATAATTATCAGCATTGATTATAACACATCAACAAAATTGAAATTAAAACAAAATTAACAAAATGCAATACAAGAGCGGTTTGATCTCAGAACAATAACATTAGTTATTGTTCAGAGGGTTTGATAAGTCTGTTTCTTTAAAAAAAACAAACGGTTGTAGGTTTTTTCTAACCATGTTACATAATTAGTTCGCATGCTTTCTATGTCTTAGCCGGCCTCTCTAGCTCTCTATGGTCGCTCTCTATGGTCGCTTATGTCTTAGGTTACAGGCCAAACATTAGGCCAAATATTATATTCTATCATTCTATTTTTCACCACGCCACCATATGTAATTGGACGTTCTGAAACAGTTTATTTATGCTTACAGCATTTATATAGAACAATATAGTCTAAAAGAGACGTCCGTTGGTTAGCTGATGCTGCGGGTAGCTGCGAAGGCGCTGCACTTTATATTTCCATAACGTCTCATTTAGCTCCTGGACGGGGTTTCAAGTGAGCGGGCGTCGAAGCGGCGTATCTCCTCATTTCCACGTGGTTATGCTTTCGTGTAGGTGTGATATCAATCCCTGATTTTACGATACTCGAGCGCATAACGCCAATTTCAATATTAAAGTACCGCCACGGTATTACATATGATAGCGAAACTGCTGCAATTGCTGGAGCTATGCTATAAAATAACTAAAAGATTTTACAAAGAGCGTAGCTTTTTTAGTATCCACATTAAGTAGAGATTTTCTAAAAAAAAACCGAATCCATTTGCTTGTTTGGTCTGTTGTAAATAACATATTCTGAATGAATAAAGTGTTTTCTCATGATAAAATGAGACATAATAAGTATATCAAATTTCACATTGGAAACAAACACAATTTTAAATGAACTAAATTGTAACTCAATGTTAATAGAAAATTACAATAAGTATATGTACTTATCTAGCAAATTTTTGCAATGTCACAAATGTTGTCCAACCAATTTTCGTGTAGTAGGTACTCGTACACGACATCCATAAGCGTAGTGTGGTATGCTGCAAGCGCACGCACTCGCTTCCCATAGCTTAATTGGTTCGTCGGCGCAATCGGCTCGTCATCTCGCTCGACTGTCGGCTGATAACGATCGGATCGACCCGTGATCGACGCGCGTCGTCCATGGGCGGGCGATACGGGTGTCGCCACCACAATGGTTATCTCGATGGAAACAAAATGTATCCTGTGTTCGGATTACGATTGTAGTCGAATTTGACTCTACAGGATAAGTATTTTATTACCCTTCAAAAAAGCTTCAAACGAGGCGTGAAGAGGCACTTTTTTTTTTTAATAATAAGCCCGGCAAATGACCCCACTCCACCTGATGTTAAGTGGAAATGAAGTCCAGGCGCGAGGACAACTGGTGCAGCGTAAGAGACGTAGCATCAGTCACCCTCACTCTGCCGGCCCACAAAGTGCTTCTTCACGCCTCGTTTGATAGGTAGGATGGAATACGTGTTCAGGTAGACTATTCCATCTTTTGGAAGTGCGGCAAAGAAACGAGTCACCAAATTTCTTTGTGCGTGATGGAATGTTAGAGACTGTAAATTGGTGACTCCGGAGAGCAGCACGCGTACTCCTATGGAGGAAGGGAGAAGGAGGGATGAGGTCAAAGAGTTCTTCAGAGCACTCGCCATGGTATAAACGGTAAAAGACTCTGAGTTTTGTGGGCCGGCAGAGTGAGGGTGACTGATGCTACGTCTCTTACGCTGCACCAGTTGTCCTCGCGCCTGGACTTCATTTCCACTTAACATCAGAGAGTGAGTAGAGTCATTTGACTGTCTATGTATATATAAAAAAGCTTTACATTGTACGTACTCTTTTTAAAATATCGATATAATGCTAATGGTAAGGCCAAAGACGTGCACCTAACTACTGAGGGTCTGGGAATTGGAGATATGGTAAAAGTCCTACTAATATTTTTATTATTTGTAGAACACTCAACTCGAAAACTTTTAGAATAGAATAGAATAGAATAACTCTTTATTGCTTTAAATATGGTAGGAACAAGTTCTTACATCCATTTAGCATCTCATACTTAACCAAAAATTGGTATGCAAATACAGAGAGAGAAGTCTAGCTGACAAACAATTACAAATTACAATCAATAAAATAAATAAAACAAAACAATAATTAAATGAAAAAAAAATCCAAATTACATCAATCAAACAATATAAAATAACAAAACAACATACAACAATAATCAATAAAAATTAAAGAAAATAATCGACGACCTCCTTGGTCGAGTGGTTTGTACACCGGTTTTCATGGTGTCGCCATCTCTGAGGTCCCGGGTTCGATCCCCGGTCGGGTCAATTTAGAAATTATTGTTTTCTAAATTGTCTCGGGTCTGGGTGTTTTCTATGTATAATAAGTATGTATTTAAGTATTTTAAGTACGTTTATCCGTTGTCTAGTAACCATTTAACGAGTTTCTTCGAAGCTTCTCTTGGGCTAGATAATTGGTGTGATTGTAGAAAAGATTTATTTATTTATTTATAATTAAAATTGTTATAATTAAAAATAGTAAGTTTTCCACATAATAAATTCATTAACACTATAAAAACATTTCTTACTCAGTAACTCATATAAGGGAGATTTGAATTTTTTGATGGGCATGTCTTTCATATCATTCGGTAGCTTATTACACAATTTAATATACTTAACAAAACAATTTCTTTGACAACTGGTAGTTGCGCACGATGGCAGCACCAACCGATTCGGATACCTAGTTGAAAATGTACATACCTCATGCTTTTGTTTAAACAAATGTAAGTTATTTTTGGTAAACACACATACACAGGTAAAGTGCTGGAATATATTAGATGTAAAATGTGATTTGAGCGATAAAATAAATTTATTAATTTATTAAATGGTAACAATTTACAATTATGTTAATTTATTATAATGAAATAATTTAATTTAATTTTCAGTGGTTTCTTTCTGTTTGGCGTAATATTTAATTTTGTTTTAATAATATTATTAACTTATTTTAGTAAGTAATTGATTTAAATTATTGTAATATTTGTTTTTTTCTTTGAATTTAATTTGTTTTTTTTTAGTTTATTGTGTAATTGTGTATTTTTGGTCAATGATGTGTATGCCTTGTTATTGGTTTTTATATGTTTGTAAAATACTTGTAATCAGCAGATTACAAGTATTGGACATACATAAAAGGAAACTAACAACTTTCCTGCGAAAATTTGCATGTTAACTTGTTGGTGTACCTTGTAATAATAAATAAATAAATAAAAATAAATAAATAAACATTTTTTACTGTATTGGACTTTTTATATCATATCTCTTCTTCTTCGTCTAAGTTTACCAGTGGTTTAATTTTATGACATCTCTAGACCGCAGAAGCCATTCAGCGATGTCACATAAATAACAGAACATTGTTTGTTATCAAGCAGCTAAATACTTGTGTCTAGTTAAACAAACACGACGTCGTTTACTTTGGAAGTAAAGGGAAACACCGGGCAGGCGTTTATAATGGAAACTCGAAACAATATCGGCTCCGGAACAACCGCGCCGCAGCGACATCTGTGTCATCAACATAACTATGTTATTGGTTTTAGGACACACGCTCCTACATCAGACTTTGTATAAACTGTTTACTTACATTATTATTTTTTTTGCTTTGGCTTATGTCTATAATGATTGTAGAGTCAACAAATATCATTGTTAAATGCTGTAACAAAGTATTTATTATGTTTAGATGTTAAATGTATCCAAAACTTAAAGAAAACAGGAAAAAAATGGTTTTCATGGTTATATTCAAAACTCTTAAGACTTTTATTAGACAGAACTACGCTTAAACTATATCGCATTCAGACATCACTATCAAGGTAACTTTCCTTCTAAACATTTCACACACATTTTAAATCCTCTAAACGTTTTGTAACGCGTTTTTCTATATTGTTAAAAGGAAAACGTAACCTTTTTCGCTTCCTTTATTAAAAATAAGCAGTGTCGCTTGAGGGAGCCGACGGAGCGTCACAGCACGGGTTCCCATCCGCAGCTTTACACGAATAAATGAGTTTACAATCATGGATCGGGCCGTCAGATAGCGCCCCGCCGCCGCCGCAATTTGTCCAGATGCTTCCACGAACCAGCAACTGTCTCCAACACAATTAGCTCCAATTATCAGGAGCCATTCGATGATTTCCTGATAATTCGATTTATTGACGATCGTTATCGGTACAACAATCAAGTAATCGGCATTACAAACCGGTCGGCAATTAAGTAAACATTTCATGTCTTTTGTGTTTTTTGTTAACATATTATTATTATATATTAAATTTGTTAATATAAATTAAGTAATGTAACATGCTGGACCCAACCTTACCCATTGAATCTTATTACAATATTATATTTTTGTAAAGTCGGGTTTGATCACTGATAGAAAATGTTGTCTTTTATATTAAAGCAATAAAAGAAAAAGCTAATAAAGTGTTTCAGCTTGTAAATACGTTTAGGTACGGCTTCGATGTCCGGATCAATGTTATGCAAGCCATTGTCATACATGGCGAGTTTGGCAAACGCACTCCGGTCCGGTTGGCACTAATACGTGTTGACTTTGCAATATTCAGCGATCCAGAAGGTTGACTTTAATAAGTTCGACTCCACTACCTGGTGATGCGACGCGACGGTGCATTGTAGCATGTGCAAGTCTTAATTTTATTTATTGTAACTCTTTTGCATGTTAGGTTAGACTTTCAATGACCGAGTTCGCAACACTGAGATTCGAAAACAGACCAAAGTCCAGGGCGTTGTTAACCGGATTGTGAAGCTCAAATGACGATGGGCAGGACACGTAGCGGATAGTGGAGTAGAGCCCTAATGGAATGGCTGCCGAGGACACACAGGCGGCGCTGGCAGACCACTCACCGGACGGGTTAGCGACAAAGATGATGGCTGGAAAAACCTGAATAAAATCGGCATCGCAGTAGTTTGAAACGGTATCATATAAAAAAATATATCTTAAAACATCCTAAATCTCTGTCTGTCTTTGAACACAAACCTCGCAAAAGATCCGAAATGTCTTGATAAAAGCGGCTGAAGCAATTTAGCAGATTGTCCCCTACAATAAAACCGAATGGAAGTAGAACTTTAGTAAAAAGTGCATTAGAATTTTCTCAGTTTTGCCCAAATTTTACCAGCATACAAAAATGAAGTACAAATGTAAGTACTCTGTTAATTTGATAGTGGGGAGGTCGTTAGTGTACATTGTTGTTTATTAGCGCTGACCAACCCTTCTGCTAATAACAGGGCCGTAGTGTCGCCGTTTGGCGCGGGCCGTAATGGACCGTAAGTCATAGCCCCCCCGGCCTATCTGCTTTGTAGCGGGCCGAACTGGCCGATAAGCCTGATATGCGACGTCGCATGTTCATTTTTGCATTGAATAGCCAATATACATGAACACCGAGGTTTATGTACTTACGCCATATTTGTATGTTTTAAATCAAATATTCATGTGTACTGTTTCCTAAAGTTTACGCGAAACGTCAGCTCATAAAATAATATGTAAAACAAGCGCAAGTAAATCAGTGTTCCTTCTATTTGTTCAGACAGCTTCGAGCAAATAGACAAGTATTTCGTACTATTGATGTAAATTTGAAGACGACGATAAAACTACATCAATAAGTAAGTAGTACGAAATTCTTGTCTGGGAGATAAGTATAACCTTAAACAAAATGTAAATACCGAATGTAGGTTAAGTAGTAACTAATACAAATTAATATGTATTATTAGAAAGAATCCCTTGAATCGGCGTTTAGAGAAATGGCGCAATTTGTCCGATCAGGAGTCAGGCTGCTTAAGCGCCCACGGAGCGGGGCCGGTGATCAGATCAATTTGTATTGCCTTCCGTCTAAACCTCCAAACAACGCCAATCAAGCGAATAACAACCTTAACAGCGCCGCTTAAAGGTAAATTCAGTTCATAAAACACGCTGTAACGGACTAAAGTCACAATAAACCGGTGGATGGGGATGGAAAGCGGCCACGGTATCTAGAGCTACAGCTTTAAACGGCCGGTTCCCCTTTCTCGTCTGTTTCTTGGTGTTTAAGAGGGGGCGGGAGGTCCAGTAAAAGTGGCGGTAGTTGCAGTAAGGCTGTAATTGTGTGTAATTTGTGCGCATGAGATGCGGCGGGGCTTCGTTAGCCGCGTGCGGAATGCGTTAGTGTACGCACAACGGTTGCTTCGTGTGAAAAAGAATCGTGACTTTACGACATGTGCAACGTTTTTAATTACTTAATTATCTAGATACTTTGTTGCGGACCTAAGCCCTTTTTAAATATTATGCAATGATTGTAACAAGTAAGAGCTTACAATGGGATTGTTTGAAAATGACTGTCTGCTAAAAATGACTTCAGCTGTTGTAACATTTCTAGGGTTCCGTAGTAAATTGTGCAACTTTCTTATTTCATCAGGTACGTCTTGTTTATATTATTATTAACTATAAATCTTGCCAGATTTATAAATATGGTGTTTTAGTAATAGGTTTATAATAGCGCAACTTTTAAGTGGAAATAGCATTTGGAGTTTTTTACGGAACAGCTGTTTTTTTTTAGATTTCAGAGTGTTTGCTCTCGTAGGATTAGTGGTTCCTTGAACATAATATTGGCCAGCGTTGCAGCGATGGCTTGATTTCAATGATGGAGCCTTCGCCCAGTAAAGAGATAGTACGAATACATCGGCAAAAACCTGCGCCACGGAACCTTTCACGGCGAATCAAACTCTCACTCGGCGCGGCGGCCAGTTTTTCCAACAACGATAATATCAGTCGCGCGTAGAATGGATCCTATTTCCGACGTGTAGCGTTAAATCCCTATCGGATTTACACCAATCTGGCGGGTTGGTGCTATCAACTTCCAGCGGGCGTTTGTTCAGACTGTTTGTCCGGTTATCTGTCGATATTGCCTGGCTACGGCGAGCGGTCGTGTCGCGCCCGCCACAGCCTACGCGGAGGCAGTGTGAGCGGTTCACGATACATTTTATGTCAATCTTTCTAGTGCGAGGATAAGTTATTAATGAGACCCTTATAATAGTCCAATAGCATTTAATAATACTGATATAGATGATCAAGCATCAGCCGTGTCGCGTAGCGGTGAAAGAATACTACCACCCCCACTTTTCCCTTGGGTTTTGGTGTCGTAAAAGGCGACTAACGGAATAAAGACTGCACATGCATCCAACAGCATAAAGCGGCGATGGGCTCACCATCTGTCTCGCTTAGCACAAATGTAATTGCTATTTGGTGAAAAATGGACTATGGTAGAGACTGCTTTTGCTGTCAATTTGCCTATAAGCAGTCTCTGACTAACCTTTCGGGGATAATAGTCGTAATTATATGTATGTATGTATGCCAGCATCTGTCTAAGTATTTGCTGCCAAAACCAATACCAAAGAGGAATTCTATGGTAATCAAAGAATTAAATAAACCTCCATTTCATTATGTGTATCAGTATTATTATGTATTTTATGGTATCAGTCGTGATATTGATATACCTTCAGAATTCTGTCACATGATCACAATAGAAAACCAATAAAAATTACGCGGTCAAATTTCGGTCTAAAATTACGAATTATGTTTGCGTTCATACTATAAATAACCTTATTTTCATTGTTTTTAAGAGTGGTTTTTATAATTGTAATTCATTACATTATTTTAGCCATGCGACTCAAAAACTTGTAACTTTTTTACAGGTGAGCCCTGCCTATTTTTCAGCCCTGAATATTTTTCCAACGAAAGTCACTTAACGTTTTACTCTGACGCATTAACTATGAACCACGCACAGGTGTAAATATTTTCAAATAGTTCTCAATAGTTCTCATCGAGTCTTGCTACTGACCATACCCGCTGCAGCAGTTGCTGCTCTGCGGCAGGGTGTGTTGATTGCAGCCGCGGCCGCCAATAATAGTGCTGCGGCGCGGCTGATTAGTTAATTCTGCCGCACCACTGCCACGCGCACCCGCGCCGCAACCGCTATACGCACCCGATTTTGTCATAGAGCCCGCTCATGCCGCCAATAAAGAACCGTGATTTTACGATACATTGCAAACATTCGGGAATCATCAAGCAACTATCACGGATGAGTAAAAGAAAGAAGACTCCGCGCCGCGATCCTAACAAGTGAAGCAACCTTTATGCTGCTGTGTGTGCGGTCACGGGGACGGTTGACATCACAAGGACAGCCGATCGGCTTACCTATATGTAAGGGTGTGCTGTATAATTACAATAACACTGGCTTACTTTATGTGCGTCACTGTTTAAGTACGTGACGCGGAGTCCTCCTTTTTTACTCGTCCTTGGAAACAAAGAATCGATTGATTGTAATTATAATTACGGATACTTATATGTCTACATACTTATGGTAGAATATTCTTGATACCTTAAATCATTGTCTTACATCTCAATGTTGTGTACATGTTATTCCGCAAATAAATGATTTTTTATTTAAGATTATGATTAAAAACTATCATAGTAATGAAAATGGTTGTTGCGAATCGGCAACCCTGCCTTGATACATACAAGGTCAAGACTCCACGCCCTTTCAGGTTGACTGTGTATTTATTCATTTCTTTAAATAATTTAGTTGCGAAGTGGGTACTTAATAAAATTTTGGAAAATGTTAAAAAAAATCTTCACACATGATTCCAACCTACACCTTTTTAATTTTGCGGGTACACGCCAACTATGCTGTGATTCCCGCACGCTATGTAGGCACTCCTTCTTTTTTTTCTACCCTTTACGAACTAAGTATATTTGATTTTTATGAGTTTTTTTTCGTTTGCTTTCACTATAACATCTTAAAATAATTATTTGATTGAAAACTTAACAGTATTAATATGTTTCTTTTAGGGCTATATGTAGCGGTTATTTACATTATATTGGGAGAGCCATCCTAGTTCCTAGAGATTTCTAGTATAAGTAACAATTTTATTAATAAACTGAGCCATTTGCGACTGGACATTTATAATTAGACTACCTAATAATAAGATTATGGCTATTATTACGAATTTAAGCTCGTAGCAAGCGGTGGTCCCTGCGTACCCCTCCGGGAAACAGGCATTTGTGTATAGGATGTAGGATTAGGTATTACTACATTTTTTGTTGTTGTAAACGTCCTATTCAGATACTTACTAGTTAAAAGTATTAACATTTTTGTTATCTTTTAAAAACTGAAAATTTGTACAAATTTTAAGAATAGAAAAGTCTCGAGTCCACAAAAGCTTAACAATATTTATTAGCCTGCTCCATTTGACCTTAACTTGACTTTACGTTCATTCAACTGCTTTCGTTTATCCGAGCTCACTTGATATTGTTCTACAAACTTTACACTAAGTAATTCCAAGTTCTCCGCTTGATAGTTAATTATAGAAGGGTGTGGGGAACTAAACAAGCAAAGTTCACGCAAAGACGGGAAATAAAGTATTAATGATTTGGCAGCGGCCGAGCTCCGAAGTTGGCCCGCTGGCCGCGCGGGGAATCAAACCGCCACTCTGCAGGAACACAAAGTGCCGCAGCAAATAGAAATAACATTCAAGTTATAGTTTAATATCCTTTTGGGTTTGTGGGTAGGAAGGGTTCGTTCCCGGATGAATCCATCGTATAAGTAACGTATATGTGCGTATGTACTGTGATGTTTGGGGAGCACAAAACGTACCATAAAGACGAAACGGGAAATATTGGAATTTAAATGTAAACACAAAAAATAACTAACGGTTGGTTTACAACACAACTTTTCGTTTAAGACACTTTTAATTGGTTATCTCCAACATAAAACTTTAAACTATCGCGTTGCATTGCATTATAACTATTTTAACGGGACCTAACACGATTTATTTTGTAAGTAAGTACATATCTACTTACTTACAAAATAAATCGTGTTAGGTCCCGTTAAAATAGTTTTATCTCCAATATATAAACTAATACTACAGCCAAACAAAAATAAATATTAAACACAATTTTAATAAAATTTTATTTTCTCCGTACGTAGTATGACTTACAACAAATCAAAATAAAGTATTTTATCGCCGTTATTATATTATTACCAATGATAAAGCTCTTTTTTAATTTAACTTTTTAATAATTCAATACAATATTTTCAATGACTCTTAGCAACTGACGTGCCTGACTGAGGGTCAACAAACTTAATATTACTTTAATTCATATAAACGATTTGCCTCAGGTAACGAAACACCAATGTGTGATGTTTGCTGATGAGATAACCGTTGATATTAAATCTAAAAGATAGTTTAAACGTTTATGAGGATGACATCAATGACTCAATAAGAAATATAATACAGTATCTGGATATGAATAACCATAATGTAAATTTATGTAAAACGAATTATATTAACTTTAATATAAAGGGACGTGTAGAGACCAAAATTAATCTTAAATATAATGATATAATAATCGGTGCTTATGGTCTTAGATTAGCATTAGGTTACCTAATATGGGACAACGGCACTAATGTAAAAAGAGTTTTTATTGCACAAAAAAGTGTGTAAGAGCCATATGTTGCAAAGGTTCGCTGGACTCGTGCAGAGCCTTATTTAAAAGATTGCTTTTGTTAACTGTATTCGGAATCTACATCCTAGAAATTGATAAATTTGTAAAATTACACGCTGAATTATTTTAGACAGCAAGGCACATATACCCAAGAAATACACGATGCAATGACAGGCTAGCATTAGATATAAAACCCAAAACAGCCTTTCATCAGAAAAGCTGATTGCATGTGTATTAAAATATTTAATAAAATTCCGAAACAATTTAAAAACGGACCTCTGAATCTTATGACTTGGCAATTACGGAAATGGTTGATAGATGGATGTTTTTATAGTAATACAGATTTCTTAGACTCAAGTCTTGCATGTTGTTTTTTATTGACAGAATGGAGCACTATATTTACTAATAAAATCTTATGTAACACCTTTCTAAACCTATTCTATGCAAATCAATCAAAACAATCTTATCTTATCTTAAATATTGGCACTAAATCACTACGTCAAAAAACATGATTGGTTGGTGTTTAGACACCGAATTTGACGACATTAAATAAACGCATGAGAGCTTTTTAAAATTAATTATGGCCATGTCCACAATAATACGAATCATTACACCATCACGAATTTACGATAGACCAAATTGCGGATTGCGGGCAGTTATTCACTAGCCCACTAAATGCGTGAAACCGCGGTTTTAAATCAATTATCCGCCAAAGTTCACAATGACGTCGATAGTGCAGTTAAACTTTTTAATGATCATGGCATTTCCATCATTCAAGCGAACACTTCCATCGTTACTGAATGTTTATAGAATAGATACAGAAAACCTTACAACCGTTACTGGTTATAGGCTTTCGCTTTTACCTCATTCTAAAGACTGAATTGATAGGGCGATAGCGGTTTTCCGGACCTATAAGCCCTTTTAAGAGCTCCAAAGAAATTTTAGAATTCCAAGTTAAAGGAGCTCCGTGTTGGCATCAAACAATCAGCCATTTGAATTGCCGTCATAATAAAATTAATCAGTCCCTAACAAAGCGTCACACTTCTCACGAACCCTTCCAAACTGTCCTTTGTCAAAGTTCTATTAGCGTAAGGACTTTATCTTTTTCCCGTGACTTTTGCAAATTAAGCTCATTAAAGAGAGGCCCCTTATCAAGTCGGGCCGTATTCCTGAACGACTTATTTCCTAGTTGGTGGACTGGAAGTCCAGCTCGATGGACTAACTTTCATTATTTCCGCGCAACTACGGATTCGGCTTTCTTCAAGGTTTTGCCTTATCTCCGGGAAGAGTTTTAATCAAGATTCAAATAGCAACACAATAATGGCTTGAAACGTTTGACACATTTTTGTTGTTCGTATTTATATAATTATAGTGTTACTTCTTCATTAAGGCATTCAAAGTGTTTTAGGCAAGCTCGTAAAAATCCTTGAAGATTTTTGTTTTCTTGTTTAGGTATATAGCAATATTATACGTTGCAAATATCAATAACCGTAATCTAATTCCAATTATTGTAGTTGTTTCTTTTTACGTCAATATTGGGCTTCTCTTCCCGTGTAGAAGAATGAAATAAGTAATAACGAAGTCACGAGTGAAACTTTCTAGTGTAATATGAACCCGTCAAAAGGTATTCGTTCGGAGTCCCCAATATCAATCAGTCAAGTTCCGATAAAGAGCCTACATTATGCCACCGGAAAGTTCGGCGACGCTGATCGGATCAAACTTCGAATGGCCTTCGATTACTTGTAGAATGACGCGATTTACTCCGAACTTTTCGAGTTGCGATAGAACTTCAGTAATCGCTTAGAAAATTTAACGGCTTCGATTTAATAATCTTAGTAAGTATCGATATAATTTCGTTGAAGCGGGAGAAGAGTGAAAAAATTATGAGTAATCATATATTTTAATAATAATTTATTCGTTTTATTTTAAAGTAACAACTCAGTAAGAATATTCAACGTGTGCTTTCAATATGTTTAATCATATAAAAAATATTATAAGTATCTAAGTTTACGCAAAAGCAAATAAAATTCATAAGAAGATTATTATTTTGTGTACAACGGAAACAGTCAAAGGCGCTCGAAAATTATGAATGTCAGAGATATACGAGAGGGATATGAAATCGAAATAAATGATGATGATATAAAAACCCAATTGAAATATTAAAATTGTAGAAATCAATAAAAGAATTGGTACAAATAAGGAGATTTTATTTTCTAACTTAAAGCCCATATAATATTATATTTGAAAAGTTTGTATGTATGTCACTTAGTAGTTTATTACTCGTGTATTTGAATTTATTGTACAACCATAAAAACATAATAATGTGTTTTAAAAAATAAAATATTATATTCCAATAAACACATAGTGAGTTTAGGTATAAAAAAGATATGCAGTAATTAAAATTAAAAATATATTATTAAAATTTTGCATTCACAATGCTATATAGATATACTTAGGACAAAATGTTAACGAGAAAAAAATCAACCTGTCTCAGGAAGCTCGAATGGGATTCGAAACCATGACCTTTGGATTGCCGGTCCACTGCTCTAACCGCTAAGCTACCGTGAAGTCACTGTGAAGGTTTAATTACCTACCCTCACAGTCGAAAGAACGGTAATACCTGTAATACCGCTGACTTGCAGCGTAAAATCATCAACTACTAGAAAGAATTCAACGAGACTTCTGGGGTCTCGGTAGCTTAGCGGTTAGAGCAGTGGACCGGCAATCCAAAGGTCATGGGTTTGAATCCCATTCGACCTTCCTGAGATTGGTTGATTTTTTCTAGTAAACATTTTATCCTCTAAACTTTATTATTTGCTCTTCTTGGCGGGAAATTGAAGCGTCATGTCTGCAGTTTTGTTTTATTTTCTTTAATTTTGTAATGTTCGTGAATGTGTATAACTGTTGGCAAAAAAAGCAAAACAGTGCAACATCAGTTTTCCAATTCTCCCAAGAAGTCCGTGTGAGATCTCATTATAGTCCCACAGCTTTATTGAGGTTTGGGGGAATATTATTTACCATTAAACGATAATTATTACTCATTATCATTTACTTGACACTGGCTAAGTATGCTGACCGCATAAAGCCATTACTTAGGAGAAAAATAAAATAAAAAAGTAAAATTATTTACATGTTGTGTAACGGCTCAATTCTTTTTATTATTGTTATAATACTAGTATGTATCATGTTTATTTTCTAAACTGTTAAATCACTAGCTAGTATTTACAATTAACTTCTAAGACTTTTACTATTACACAGCCTTAGGTTGTATACGACTCGTACTTACATCTACTTAATATACTCGTAAAGTATATATGCATAAAAATACAGCTCCTTCAAACAACCACGAAAATCCTATTTACTCTTAGAAGTATATGAAAGCGTGTAATAATGCCGTTTAATATACTTAGAGACGTAAAACGTACGAAATGTACAGATTATGTATTCAATGTATATTTAACGAGCGTTATGGTTATTTATTACTTTTTCTCTCATCTTTTTCACATATACTACCTTTTGGATTACTGCGCGTGAATAAACTGATACATATATTTGAATATTACATTATTTGTTTCTTATTCCGGCGGGCGCGGCGTTGCATTTTATGTGGAGTACAGTCATATGAGAAACCTTTAAAACATTAAATAAATCTATCTAAATAAAATATGCGTAAAGTGAGTTAAGCTGGTTTTCACTTTCGGCATGTAACAAGAATCACAACGTACTATTTTATGAATTTATTTTATTTACTATTAATTTATAGTTAGTCTAAAATAATTATGCTAATATCAGTGTTCGTTCTAGATATATCGCAGTTTTGATATCAATAAGTTCATTTCAAATGTTTGGTATTTTTATAATACTAGGCACACTAGGTATATCTTTTGTCTCAACGATGACAATAATGAGAGTTATGAGTGCACAAACAAATGTTATAACAACAGAAGACTCTACGGGTGCATGCACTTAACCATTGTCCCATGGTAAAGGGCAATCACTCTTCTTGTTCAGCAGTGGGACTCATAGAACCACGACGATAGAAGTAAGCAAGTTAACAAGTTTTACTAAAAAAAAGATATCATTTCATTATATCAAGAATTCAACTAACGCCAACGCGTTTATTTATACCAAAAAGAATAAACCAAATTGTATTTTAATTAACGACCCAATCATCTCGCGGGGAACACATTAAATCGTGTAAGACGGCAATGCAAGCAGTTTCCCTAAATCGGAGATTACATGATTTTTATGTCGTAAATTATCATAACATTAGCATAAGGCCTTACACAGACGGCATAATGTTTACTAAATACTTTTTCGATTATATTGTATTATATCCATTCAAAGAAATTATTTCTGATTTGCTACAACATTCACACATTGCTCCATATTATATCTTATGCGATTCGCAACTTTCTCAATGTTAAATTTTTAGAGTCTCCAATTTCAAATACAGTTGGGAGAATTTCGTCGAAAGGGATCTTGGGCTAAGATCAAGATCTTAAAAACCAGAGATAGGAATTATTGCTCATCCTCAATAGGATAAGCTGTTTTTCTTGTCTCTGTTCGTGGATGTCAATAATTGAACTAATTTTACTACATAAACACCCTTTGAAAATAAAGTTGAATTGGTTATTTAAGTGTGTAAATACATTACCACCCACCCAACTCGCAATAATCGAGCGTGTTTAGTTACGTAGGATGACTTGTGTCCAGTTTTGAGAGAATTATAAGCTTTTTATGGCTAGCAGATTGGTTCTATATAAGTGAGAACAAGTGACATTATATTCCTATCTGATCCATTATGGGCAGGATTTAGATGTTACAATAATATTCATAGACATAGACATTTATTTTTTTAACTACATAAGCACACATAAATACATTTACAGAAAGCGATAAAATGGCGATAAAAAAGGATTACATTGACATGGAAAACAACATAAGTACTTAACATACATTTGACAGTAAATATAAATTTAAAAAAAAAAGCAAAAAACAAAAGAACAACATCTATCGAAGTAAGGTATGTGTGCTACAGCAGCAAAAGGGTCTCGACTCAGCAGTACTGCGTTAGCAGTAGACGCTGTTATTCTGTCAAAACCGCATTATCCATCTTCAAGGCCTCATGAGAACATGATATAACAGTAAAAATTGTGCAATGATAAAAATATAAATATGTTGTGAAATAAAATAAAATTAAATAGGCATTTCAATATGGAAATAAAATTAATTACAAGAAAATAAAAAATAAAAAAAATAAAATTCAATAATAGTAATAGTCGATGAGTAAATATCAATGAATTGAAATCGAAATGGACGGTCACGTAATACTATCTTCTAATCTACTTAAACTAACTTGTAAAGGGCGCGCTGCAGCTGTTCGCACCAGATAATCCACTCTTTTGCTTTTCCATTACATATGCCTTAAAGTGCTTTTTAAAGGATAGTTTAGGTTTTTGCCGAAGAGGTGGAGGAATGTTATTCCAACATTTAGTTGTCTGGTAACGAAAGCTGCCCCTGAATGCTACCGTTTTGTGTTTGCAATAATGCAGCAAGTATCTTCTCGGTCTTGAACTGTACTTGTCGTTGGAACCGTCTAGTTTCGAAAACAGATATTCTTGCAATCCGGTCTTCACGACATTTTGTATTATGTCGTGAATACCGGATTGCCAGAATATGTCTTCGAGAGGCCATATTTTGCGTAGATGAGTTATTCAGAAATGGTGTGATATGTGTTCGTGGGGGAACATTGTAACAGTATCTGCAACACGCATTCTGAACCCTTTGAACAAGACGAGCTGCTTTAGCTGTAAGACGCGGGCCATAGACCAGATCACCATAATTCAGCTTCGACAAGACAAGAGATTCACAGACCTTAGTGCGTATTTCCTCTTTTAGGAAATTTCTATCTTGTAGATTAGTTTTAATCTGTAGATGCATGACTTTACCAAGCCACTAATATGACTCTCAAACCGCAGCAACTCATCAAACATCAATCCAAGATTCCTGACTTTTTGACCCGCCCAATGCTTTGACCCATAATTTGTATTTCAAGTGCATGCCCTTCTATGCCTTGTATCTGACGCCTTGAACCCAGAGTCATAAACTTCGACTTGGACGGGTTCAGAACAAGAGTGTTTTTCTGTGACCACAAAGCTATACGTCCTAAGTCCTCATTTAATTTTGCAATATAAGAAGTAACAATGTGAGGGCTCATTGGTAGATGTAACAGAACGTCATCGGTTGATACCTACAGTGTTTGATGCCCCAGCAAAGGTCAGCGCTGTATATTAAGAAAAGAAGCGGCCTCAAAATGGCACCTTGGCGAACGCCACGATTTATATTTATTGAGACAGATTGAAAGCGACATTTATTCCTGCCAACAATAAGAATTCCCGTGACATATAGTTAATTTAGATGGTGAATTTGAATAATTCACAAAAATAAAACATAACTCATACGTGTCGCTCACTCATGCGTAGTTTCGCATTCAGCACTTGCCTTACTACCTACCATTGTAGTTAACATAATGTTATAACTATAGTACACATTCTTTTTATTTCAGAAGTTTGTGTTTTACAACAAAACATGCGGTGTGCGCGGAGCCCCAAATTGGAATTCATTAGCACACTGATGGCTCATTACCGACCGACCTGTATCCGTGGTGTCCTACGTCTTAATTAAGCACTATCAAAATGTAATACAATATTTTAATCTGACTCTCCTCGCCGGTTAAGACACACTTTATTACACCATTTATATCTTGCGGTGGAATTGTCTGAATTGTTGAGATTCTGTGTTTTCTCATTACCGCTTTAATGGTTATGGCTTTATTACGATCTTAATGTTTTAAACTTTCAGATAACGTAAAAGGGTCATATAGGTATACTTTATGGAGGCAATTTGGTTACTTTTAAGATTGTTATTGTACTTAATGGATCAAGCGTTATGCTCACAATCGTTATTTTTTGGAATTACATTACATTAACAAGAGATTGAGATGGCATAATCTAATATAGAGCATAATATGATAAGTTTATAAAATGAGATAATTATTAATTACATAAAATGTAACAAATAAATTTAAAGTAGTTAATAATTATCAATAAGTATTAATAAGGTACTTATTATGTGGTCGTGTTGAACTTATGTCCGTAACTATTGACAGCGTCGCGTAGCGGTGAAAGGATACTACCACCCCGTCTCTTCACTTGAGTGTCGTAAAAGGCGACTAACGCACTCAAGACTGCACATGTATACTTATGCATAGACACACAGCATGTGCAGTCGCTATTTGGTGAAAAGTGAACTGTGGTAAATTACTGCTTCTTCTGTCCTCGTTGCCTAGTCTCTGACTAACCCTTCGGGGACAATAGTCGTAATTACATGTATGTATGTATGAACTTACGAGTATATTGTAATTTTTATGCTAAGCGACTAGTGTGCCTTATTATTACTAGTATGACCCATTGATTGATTTAGTGATTTTTTTTTGAATTGAATAGTTAATTATTATGTAAAAACACAACGAGTTTTTTGTTATCTACTTAAGTAGCATAATTGGCTACAATATTGTACCTATGGTAAGTGTTGTGGACTGTATTGAATATAATAGGTAATTCAATAGTAGAAATGAAAGTCTTCACATTCAAGTGCTAAGTTATAAAATATATAATAAATGATAAAATAGAAACGTCATCTGGTAAAAAGTAGAAAAATAATAAATAGTGTAAAAGGGGTTGGATTGCCAACAGTACCTAAGTATTATTAACAGCATTGTAATATCATAATTTAAGCTTCAACACACAGTTATTTCAACGAAAATTTAATAAGTATTGACTGCAGAACACTATTTAAAGATGTGTTGCCACAGTCTTACTTAATGGGTGAGCACGTAGGTGCTTTCCGCTATTTTCCGCATTAAGGTCATGAACACCCCGCACAGCAAGTTGTTCATAAGATTCAGGTAACGCGGCTCCGTCCAAGCCTCATTTATTTAGCAGAAACAAGAAGGGATATGAACAAAGAGAAGGCATAGACTGGGTCCCTAGCTTTATCAAAGTCCGAAGGACGATTAGTTCCTCATTCGCCGGATTTTTGTTTCGCCGGATTCTTGTTTCGTCGGATTCTTGTTTCGTCGGAAATATTAATATATAATAATATCATAAGTAAAGAAAACATGTAGTTATATTTATTATTGTATGAATTACTATTTTGTTGTCACTATCGGACATAACTGAATTTACCTACTTAGAAATGGGTTAAAATATTTTTATAATTGTACTGAAATGTCTGCCCCTTATTTCATAGATAGGTAAAGCCGCGATATTTGTTTTCCTTCAACAAAAAAATCCGGCGAAACAAGAATCCAGTGCAACAAGAATCCGGCGAATCAGGAACTAATCCGAAGGACATAGCTACTACTTCTGGTTAGAAGAAAAGGAAGGAAAGAACTTAAACAGAATCATTCTGCTTAAGTTCGTTTCTTCAATTTAGTATAAATAAGTTATATTTTCCTGTATCAGAAATACAAAGAAAGATGACGGAAACACGACACAATTTGACCTGAGGCCTTACACATTGATTACATCGTTTCACATCAAAATATTAACATAATAAAGAAATAATCTTAAATTTATGGCCAGTAAAAATAATTTGGGCGGGAATGCTTATAAGAGCTTATAATTACGATGATTAATTCCGCAGCTTGTCAGTTTTAAATAAATTACTCTATTAAACTGTTACTTGAATTGAATGTTTCGATTATTCACTACACGCTGCTTACTTTCTTCTTGTATTTAATAATAATTGTACATTGATTTATGTTCAAAGAAAAATTCTATTATATTTTGTCCACATTTCACTCTGACGCCATTTTTATTACAGTAGCGGTTGTTTTATAGCGGTAGTTTTCATAATATTTTATTTTACTGACGTCAGTATTTAATAAACAACTACCTAAAAATACAAGGAATAAAGAAATCATTAATTTACTTCAAAATATGATATAGCACACTACCAGAAAGGCGTCAAAATATTCATCCCCAAATCAGTTCAAACAATTAGCATTTCATTTACAAGTGAATAATGATGTCAGCTTGACTCTGAAAGCATTCCTGCTGTCAGCATGAAAGCCTCCAGAGATAAGTAACTCTATTGGGCCGCTTACCGGTTTGAATGGACAAGCAATCCCGCAATCCCGCGATCCCGCGTAAAACCGATGCCCGCGCTCGGGATAACCGAACTCAATGCTCTGCGGATCATTTGTAATGTTCAGACCTTCAGGAGTTTCATTGTGTCCCCCGCCCCGCGGTCACTGCATTAATCATAGACACTAAATAGATTAAACAGTAGGCCTGTTTCGCAAACAGTGTCTATCAAACTATAAATACTTTGTAGTCCTTTTTTAGCATTTGCCTAAACGCTATTAGGAACTATAATATTTTGCCAACTAAAAAATAGGAGTTTCTAATAGCGTTTATTTTACCGTGCTTATTATAGTACGTTACTTAATTGTAATTAAGTATATCAAAGAATTACGAGAAACACTTAATAATAAATAATAATAAAAACTATTGTTATATTTTTTTTAGTAAAAAATTCACAGATTTCGCAGTTCCCGCAAGAATCGAAGCATTGAAAATGAATACTAAAATTTTCGAAAAAATAATTCATTTTGAATAACACATTACAACTTGAATAATAAAAATCTTTTATTAAAATAAAGGACATAATTTTTTTACTATGGAGCTCGGTACTTAATTCGAAAGTCTTTTAACTTGACGCCAATGTATAAATACTTAAAGAATACATTATTATCAACATATTTATGACGGTATTATTAATATAAAGACCTCCGTTTTTTATATAAATTAAAAACCAACATTGATTTCTACTCAAAAATGGCAACATTATAGTAGGATTGTGACACTTTAAGTTATTAAAAATAAAAAAGTGACGCTTGTCAGACATTTTATATGTCAATACTCATTGAAATGAAACACTTTTTACGGATTAACTCGCGTTTAATTTACTATTTACATAGTTTTTATATTATCCTGACGTTTCGAACCCTTTACAGGGTCCGTGGTCACAGGGACCTCCCAGGGACCTCCCAGGAGTCTCCCTGTGACCACGGACCCTGTAAAGGGTTCGAAACGTCAGGATAATATAAAAACTATGTAAATAGTAAATTAAACGCGAGTTAATCCGTAAAAAGTATTTCATTTCAATGTGTAGTGCTCGCTTAAACCTCAGAAAACAATATGTCAATACTCATCGTAGACAGATGTCAGACTGTCAGCCGCCAGACGATTCCCGGTCGCGCTTTCGTTGTGTTAGTTGTGTGTATCGTTGCTAAATACTTTAAGTGCGAAAAAGATAACTGTGTTAACGATATCGTTTCTACATTAACATAGACCTATTATACTTACCTACTTAATAACCCTGCGTTCGATAACATTAAAAAAACCAGAACTTTCGTTCAGAAACGTACAAAACTTATTTAAATACAGTATTCTTTAACGGAGGTAATTAAAAATCTAAAAAATATAAAGAAGCATTTAGTCTCTTGGACAAGGAAGTATCTGAATTGTTGCAGTTATTTTTTTTTTATTTTAGTACCAAGAAAAATTATGTCCTTTCCCTAAAATTACACAACACATTACCTAAAAGTCGAATTATAACATACGAATGAATGTGTTATAACATCTTAACACTACACAACAAAGATAATAACATTTTTTTTTCTTTTACAACTTAAGTGAAATTTATTAATCGATAAATTTCACTTAGATTTCCGAAATTCCAACTCGAATGCACTTCTCGCCTGCATCCGCATCTTAACTAACACCATTGCCATGACGATCGGTCAATAATCATAGAAGCTACATCACTTTTATACGGAAATACCCGTTTTTCTACAATCCCAAATCTAAGTGTCCTTTTCCTATCACGCGGATTTCGGCACGCGTGCGGATTTAGTCAGCATGCGGATTTATATTTTAAATGTTTTAAAATTTGATATGAGATAATTACTATTTTAACGACTCCGGGGTATGTTGGGCCAATTGTCAGAATGTCCAGTGTGTCAAAATGACAAGGCAATAATTAAGAATCAAACGAACTTACCTTGTGAAGTTTGATTCCAATTATGCGAGGGTCTCAACCGAAGACGATTACTTATTACATGCAGCAGTACATGAGATGGTGCTATCTTCTTCACACTTTTAGATATATCCTAAAAAGAAATATCTTATTTCCGTTCCCTGCACTGGCAACCCCGCGTCACGAGACGTCATTATTTCAGAGAATTTTGTGTTATCCTCCACAATTTTTTATTTTCTTTTTTGGGTTGGGAGGGATGGGTTGACGTAATCGTCTTCGGTTGAGACCCTCGCATAATTGGAATCAAACTTCACAAGGTAAGTTCGTTTGATTCTTAATTATACTTCGGGTCTCAACCGAAGACGATTACTTATTACATTCAGAGCATCGTAATGTTAACACAATAAGAATAAAAAATTATGTCAATTTAAACTTTACAATATGTAGGTAGTTTTTTATAGTTGCGTAAGCCTCCTTTAAACCTTAAAAGATGCATTTAATGGCTATCGCTGCATTGGTCGTTTTCTAAACAATGACTTTAACAATTTCATTTATTTATTTGATTAAGTATTATTATTTTGTTGTAAATACTGCATTGACAAATTTATTCTAATTTGTACCTAAACATTTCTCCAACAGTATTAACAAATACATTTAAGTGACTCAGCCCAGCCCACAACAACTCTGCGAAACATCTCCAGACTAGATCTGTGAGCAGTGTGAGCAGTAAATGCCGAGCGACTACGTGACTGAGCTCTCACTGAGGTGAGCTCCAAATACAGACAAATATCCGTATCGGCATGTCATCCACTGTCTTAAAATCCTTTTTTTCTTTTTCTGCAACAAATGTTTGTGACCGCCTTTTCATGAGGTTGGCACAGCCAGCAACAAATAACTGGGATTCTTACAAATATTGGACAATCTGATGAGCGGTTGCTAAACACGGGTCCTGAAGTCTAAATGAAGTCGGTAATTTCAATCACAATCACATAATTTTGTATTGATATATTATTTTTGATTAAACTAATAGACTGCGTTTTTTGAGCAGAAACAATAGAAAATATAGTGTAAGAATCATAAGTGACAAATCATTGATTATGATCTGATTCTAAGGATAGTCCTGGAAATATGGTTTAATTAATATGACATTTGTGTCCCATGTTGAATTGTATTTTTGATTTGGAGCAATAAATCTTAGTTAGTATACACTTAACAAAACTGTGATAAACACAGTCATTCATGGAAAGTAAATTACTTCCCTTAGATGACAGGTAAAGTAGACCTATGCGTATAAACAACATAAAACCTTCCTCAAACTTTTTGGTTAGAAATGATAACTTTATAACTATCAGCTTTGAAAAGATTCAAGTTATTATTTTTCGAATAAAGCTACCAAAATATTATCAAATACAGTACTGATTTAATGTTACTGATTTTGTTGCAAGAGATGTAAACATTTAACTCAAGATGCTCGTGGTATACCATGTCTGGTCAACGATTCACTAATAATTTGGCGCCACCTGGATAAGGCTATCTAGAAGTGGATGGCTCGTCTTGAAAGGAATTAGGTATAACAAATATTATTTAGGGCCAAAGAACATTTTTCTAGGACAACAAGTTTGGGTCACATTGTATACCAAGGATGTAAATTCTAATCTGTACCACATCAATACCTTCTGCTTTATCCAATTTATATTAAATGTAAGTGTTTTTTTTTTATAACTTGGTCAGGATTTCGTGATGCATTTTGCGTTTGTAAGGTCAAATTATGGCTTTGCCAATAAACTAATAATATGTGAAAACGCATGGTAGGAGAGTTACCTACTCCGTATCTAAGTATATTCGTATAATGTTTTCACAAGACTGGATGTAGGATGCGAATACATAAAAGTTTCTGAATCAATTAATGCTAAGAATTTCTTTTGTTCAAACAACTTGGTGTAGGTAGGTAATTTAAACCGCAACGGCCGCTGTGCATGCCGTAGTTAATATTCTTGAATTCATCTAAATCTCTTATTATACATTTATGTATAAAACAAGTTCTGTTGCTCGGTTTTTTAGTAATGCTTTTGTAAGTGTTTGTGACAAACCCTATGACTCCAAAAAGGTGCTTGTACTCGTAGTTTTATTATTCAATACACACTCGTCATAATTTGAGCTTATTTTTCGTGCGTAGGTACAAAACATAAACTAAACAATTATTGTAGAAAATTCAAATATTATGCGCAATTGTTCTAGAACCGGTTCCAGTAATTTCGCAAACACAAATAGGCCGAACAGAAGAACATTAATATCAACTGAGGCCTCAAACTAAACCTTAACTTTTTCCGATCAGCTTTAATTGCAGTAGATACTTAATTAAAAATAAGCATCTTGAATATCAATTGTTGACAATAGTAGCTGTGATTTAATAATTTAAGGGCAGTTCAATTCTTTTAAATATAATTATTTTGAAGCTGCTTTAAATTTTAAGTGAATCTGTGAGATCCAATACATTGTTTTTTGTAAACTTTTCCTGACCTTTATAAACACAACAAAAGAGAATCAGACAAATCAGTCTATCCGGTTTTTGTGCGCTTAGCAAAACATTTGGCGATTCATTTTTATCTATATGAGATAGTAAGTAACAAACATTGTTTTGAAGTATAGTTGTTTTGTATAGATTTGCCGGGAAAATGAATATTACACTTACGAATCCAATGTAAAACGTAACGATCGCTAGTGAGCTCACACTTTCTGTCATTCAGTCATAAAAATAGGTCAAGCGACTGCAGGAGCTCTGATTCCAACGTCTCCCTGTCAGATATCCGGCGGAACCTCGGCAGTCCCTTGGCGGTGTGAATGGTGCTGGTGGGCTTGATCGCAGCTCGATAGCTGATGATACTACTACGCACAGTGGCGCCCCCCCTATAGTTTAAAGAACCTCGAAGTTGATCACAACTTCAGCCCGGGACTCTGTACAGAGCGTTGGATTTTGTTTTCTTTCCGAATCAAACTTGGTTAAGGCATTAGGGGGTCTTAATATTATTATGCTCAGAAAGTGAAGTTTTAAGACTTTTATTCATTTATTTAAACATTATCTCCAACAGAGCTTATTATTGTTATTATTATTATTATTATTTCAATTTCCTAATTTAGTTTTGGAGCTTCGAGGCTTATGTACATTATTACTATTTTTTTTTCCATTTATTTAAGTAGGTAAGTAAGTACCTTTTTTTTTTTTGTTAATTATAATCCTGAGTAACCCTTTATTTTTTATGAGGTTCATCTCTGAGAAATTGTAGAATCCATGGGTGTCCAATGAAAGCAGGCTATCGTCGAACTGACCGTCATATACGGGGACAGATCGAAGATCTTAGTGGCGCAGCTGGCACGGGCACAGGCGCTAGCGCTGCAAGCAGCGCGAATGGCCAAGCTTCGTTTCTGCCGCTACTGGTTGAGTCATTGTAAACATCAATGACATAGTTTAAGATGTCTTCACCAAATCATTATTGATAAGTAAACCCGAAGATAACGAAACGTTGAAAACATGTCCACCCCAGGCGGAAATCGAACTTACGTCCTCTACAATGTTTAGACTCTGCTTTGTTCCACGGATGACGTGGAAACGTGAAACTGTGAGGGTGAAATAGGTATGGCCTCTCACGGTTTATGTGGAGTAGAAAATCCTCAACACAGTTCAAGTGGAGTTAGAAACCATGAAACGGCTATCGTGGAATAAAATAATGCCTCAACACTGTTAAAATGTACTAAATACATATTCCCAAAACGGCTTGCTTGAAATAAAATAGCCTCAACACTGTTAAAGTGGAGTGAGTATCTTTGACACGGCTTGCTTGGAGTAAGATATAGCCTCAACACTGTTAAAGTGGAGTAAGTATCCTCGAAACGGCTTGCGTGGAGCCTCAACACTGTTAAAGTGGAGTAAGTATCCTTGACACGGCTTGCGTGGCGCTTCAATACTGTTGAAGTGGAGTAAGTATCCTCGACACGGCTTGCGTGGCGCTTCAATACTGTTGAAGTGGAGTAAGTATCCTCGACACGGTTGGCGTGGAGCTTCAACTCTGTTAAAGTGAAGTAAGTATCCTCGACACGGCTTGCGTGCAGCCTCAACACTTTTAAAGTGGAGTAAGTATCCTCGACACGGCTAGCGTGGAGCCTCAACACTGTTAAAGTGGAGCAAGTATCCTCGACACGGCATGCGTGGAGCCTCAACTCTGTTAAAGAGGAGTAAGTTACCTTGACACGGCTTGCGTGGAGTAAAATAGAACCTCAGCACTGTCTAATTGGTGTAAGTAACCTCGATACGGCTTGTATGGAGTAAATCAATGACATTCAATGTCATTGAGTAAAATAAAGCATCAACACTGTTGAGCAGTTATATATCCTCGACACATCATACGTTTAGTAAGTTAAACACTGTTACAATGGTGTCTAAGTAAGTAGTTTAGTATTTAATGAATTTCTTGTTGTAAATGGCTTTTAATTTTGTTACAATCATTATTATAGAACCCAAGAAAAACCAATAAAAATGAGGGTAGATAATTTTAATGACAAATGATCTTAGTTCCTTACAACTATGATACATTCCTTAATAGTTAATTTTCCAGGTAAATTAGCGTTATGTTCCAATACCTGCGTGTCGTAATATCGTTGATACGACATTTATTACTATTCACCGACACCGATGATGATAAACGCCTACGTTATTTCAATTAAAAATGATTTCTTTACTTTACGAAGAATACCGTAATGATCACTGTCTCTCAACTTCGAACTTTAACATTTTCCCATCTAATTAAATACATATTTAATTTCGTTACGAAAAGTACGTGTGATTCCGATAACACAAAAACACAAAGTTCAAAGTTCAAAGTTCTTTATTGCGTTCATGTTGTACATAAATAGGAGTTAAAAAAATAAAATAAAAGAAACAAACATGACCCTGCAAGGGCACAGCAAGTACATAATGTTAATATATTAAATTACACGTAATGACGTCTCGTGACGCGGGGTTGCCAGTGCAGGGAACGGAAATAAGATATTTCTTTTTAGGATATATCTAAAAGTGTGAAGAAGATAGCACCATCTCATGTACTGCTGCATGTAATAAGTAATCGTCTTCGGTTGAGAGCCGAAGTATAATGCCCAATTGTTAAAATGACCAGTTGTAATAATATCCAGGTGTCAAAACAACAAATTGCTAAAACGTCTAATGGCCATAATGTCAAGTTACCATAACAACCAATTGTTAAAAAGTCGGATTGTCATAATGTCCAATATTAAAACACCCAATTGCCAAAACGTTCGTTCATCTCCGAACGAGTACACTGACTGGCGACACGCACGCATGTTGGGCCTGCGTGCAACCGGCAGCGTGATTTTACACGCACGCGTGCCGAAATCCGCATCACAGGAAAATGGCACTAAAGGGATTACAATTGATAAACGATTTTCAAAATTTTTTCGCCATTTTGTAGCTAAACTAAATACCCTAGAACCTTTTTCATTTTTTTAAATTCTGTTTTTGCCGAAATATTTACAATTTAGTAAACAAACATCCACCAAAAAATCCGTTTTTTTTTACATTTTTCTAAATTCCAAAAAGTTCTAGCCGATTTTCAACATTCAAACGCTCACTGGTACTATTTGCATCTCGATCCTCCCAAAATCCTAGTTATGGCCAAAATTACATCTCAGGCGATTTGCATCTGATAACCATTTTCAATGGTAAAAACAATTTTCCGCTTTCATAATATCGATTTCTGCCACTGAGCAACATTGTTTTCTATTGTACTGGTTTAAAGGGTAGGTACAGATCCTAAGCGCTGTAGTTTTAAGGATGGCGATGCGCGTGATGCCTCTGGTGTTGCCTGCTACGATACTGTACTAGTACTGCGACAAACAATGGTATTTCAGCACTGACAACAAATGGGATTTTTTATCCTAATTGTGATCAGTGGCAACGATTGGGATTTTAATAATCCAACTCTCACCAGTAGCAACAACTGGGATTTTAATGGTCCATGCGTCACCACTGGCAATATATGGGATTTTTTTTCTCATTTAGCATTAGTAGGAACGAAGCCAGTGCCCCAGTGGTGAAATCTGGGCACAAGCGTGCGCTTTCTATAATGTGAGCTATTCGCTCGGTTACTAGTTCAATTCTAACTAATATTATACTCGCAAATGTGAATGTAAGCTTGTTTGTTTGTTCGTTCGTTCCTTTGTTTGTTTGTTACAAGCGTTACATTATACGATTTTGATGAATCTTGGTAGGTACCTATAGAGATAGATGGGGAGCCAGATAGAATGCTCCTTTTAAACGTTAGCAAAGCCGCTGGCAAAAGTAACAAAATAAATATGAAAACTGATGACACATAAGTTTCTGTGCTGAGTTTGTGCTACCCGACAGGCGCGCGTGGGTCGCGGGTCGCGGGCCCCTTATGGGCCATCCCCGGCTGTCACAGCTCCACGCCTATTTCCTATTACTTATCGTCCGCCGTCCCTTGTGGTGCGTACACTTGATTTAGAATCCGGAGGTAAACGCATTTGCGACGTTGTTTATGATTGTCACTATTGTGGTAATGTAACTATGTAGATTGTTATGACAAGTTATCTGGATACAGAAGAGAACAGCATTATATAAGGGAGGGCTATGCTCAGTAGTCACGATGAAAGTTATTCTATGATAACGAAACCTTAAAAAAATGTGTACCTCAGGCGGGAATCGAGCCCGCGTCCTCCGCAATCCGGGCGGCTGCGTTGGCCACTCCGCCGCCGAGGCATTGGCTAGACCGACTAAATTTTCCAGCGCTCTGAGGTAGACAATTTTTGAACATTTCGTTATCTTTGAGTTTATTTGAGCCTTTTTAACGCAAATAATCAAATCTTCAATCAAAAAAGTGTCTGTACATTTGGGAAGACTTGTGTTCAATTACAGTGGGACTTACAGCTAATTATGTGATGATGAAAATTATGTGTTTATTATGAGCAAACATGAGATACTCGGTATTAATTTCCTTACAAAACTTCGTAAAAGTCTTCGTTAGGACACACAGTTTTCCACTTTTCACCGATTGGAGAGTAAAGCAGAGAAAAGTAAATAAAAACTAATAAATAATAATTAAGTAAATTATATTTCACAATTATTTCAATAACTGAAAATGATAAAAGGAAAGTTATGTACTTATTTAATATTAATTGCCAACAACATCGTGTTTTCTATATCTATAATTTATAGAAAATGTAATGTCATGAATGTTCGCGGATTACTTCGATTCAAATAGTGAAAAGTGAATAGCAAAATCTTTTTTGTTTTTGTAACACGGACAGGACAAGGTTTGTATGGAACTTTATTGAAGTTCGTGGTGGTCACGGAACAAATGTGGTGGTAGTACATTATTCAATGAAAAAAAATGGAGAACAATGGCACCATAAAATGTTTCGTGCAGCTTTCCTAGTCTTCATAGAGGGTTCTGAATAGAACATCCGTCAGATGTTCTAGTGTTTGTGATTTATTTAGTTTGTCTTACTAACACAGAAATATTTTAGAATTGTTGTGAAACTAAAGTCTAATTTAAATTTGTCTCTCATTTCTCTGGTGTTATTAATTTTGTGATAAATTTTATTTTTTATTACAATTTTAATAAAGTGTAAATCTGATCCATACACTCAATATTAATGTTATCTCCGATCATATTCATCATCTCAGATAGGTACAAAATTCAAGAATTATGTTCGAATATTGTAAGATCTTGGGGATCTTCGCAACGTAATGAGAAGCCGTTTTACTTCGTATGTAAACTATCTGACCTATATTTTATATTTGCATTAATCTTCATGTCTACTAGATAAGATATGCCACGAAGGATGTCGCACTAAGTTGTTAACGAATAAAAAATGTTAGTGCTGTCCAGTGTAAGCCTAGGGCGTAGGAGGGAACCAGCCGATTCAGCGGCAAAAACAGCCCGGGGAGGGAGGGAGACCCGATTTATCCCCCACTCGTCCCCGGAGGATTCCTTATCGAGTCGGCTCATACAGTTTGATATATGACCCGCCTCGGTAAATCTGGTTTAGATGTTTCATTTAGATTATTTGTTGCTTTGCCCCGGGTTAATTTAATTGCTCGCAGCGGTGTGTGCGGTGTTTCGCGAAATTCCCGATTTTTTGGTTAATGTTAAAGATTAGGCATTTTGCGTGATAAAATTCTGTTGGTCAGGCTAGTTGTAAGTAAAGTAATAATGGTAAACTCTTTTATCAATATTAAGACTACGTGAATAAATAAAAATGTTGTCACAGTACAGCTTCTTTATTTCGTTTTCGTTAATGCAACGTTGTAGTTTCTATTCAATGTTTTTTAAATCTTAAATTTTCGTCACCAATAAATCAGTCAACTCAAAAGTTAAATGTAGAAATTCTTTGGCTCGTAATCACCAGCTCCTTTGTTTGTGTGCTCCATGTCAATCACGATTTCAATCAATATTAACTCATTACCGCCCGCCGTTAATGAACGGGAATGAGTAATACACGACACTCGCGGCGCACGCTAATTAGATTGGTCTCAATTAGGCGGTGCCGCTGCGAGCGATCCGTCGCATTCGCGGGATCTGCCTCCTTATCATATTCGGGGGTTAGTGATGGGCCAAGACAGTTAGTTACGGATACCTACCGTAAGACGAAGTTAAAATTTAGTCAAATTCTTTAAATTTAATAATTTATTTAGCTTTTATTGAAATTACTAGGCTAAGCCTGTCATGTGGGATAAGAAAATTTTACGATCTACAGCTAAACAATACCTAACAAATATCAAAAGACGAAACGAAATTGTTTATTTTGCAGCTTGCGTTTATTTGCAGTATTCAGATGATTTAGTCTATGTCAACAATTTTTGGACCACTATCGAAACCACATTAGTGAGAAAGTAATAATTTTAAAATGTCACAATTTAATAAATAAATAAACTTTCCTACACTCACACTAATTATCTAGCCCAAGAGAAGCTTCGTTATGAAACTCGTTAAATGGTTACTAGACAACGGATAAACATACTTAAAATACCTAAATACATACTTCTATGTATAAAAGAAAACATCCAGACCCGAGACAATTTAGAAAAACAACATACTTAATATTATGTTAGATGCTTTCTTGTCTTTCTTTTTTGTCCGACATAGGTATTTAGATTTCATTTTCTAGACTTAGTGACGTTTTACTGTTGTATTAAAAGCTTTTTTTGTTAGTTTTTGATTAGCTGTAACTTTTCATTATAATATCTTTCATTACAAATCGAATATCTTTTTTAAAATACTCTGTCTAATCCTTATTTTTCATCGGATAAATACGGACATGATTCACGAGCTCAACTAAACGCCTGACGTAACATCCCGTATATGTTTGTGGTAAAGCTAGTTCGTATGATATTAATACGTCCTAAATTCTAACTATTTGCGGAAGCTATTAATCTCTGTCTTTGGCTTTTCAAAACTTACATTGGAACTTGCGCTAACTACTGAAAATAGTAATGTTGTATGTAGTCTGTAGATATCTACTCAATAAACTACATAATCTATAGGCCTATTACGTGCTAAAACGTTTAGAAATTTGTAGATTGGCATGAAGACTAAAATAAACTTTTTTTGTGTTAAGGTACTTTGAGTTGTTATAAAAATCACTACTAAGTTTACGACGCATTTTTTACGGTAGGTCTTGTACTAACGGCTATAGTGACACTTTCTTAAACAGCGACAGAATATTGGAAATGTTTCGATAATAACGTTTTCAATAAAAAGGATAGCTACGGACACCGCTCTTGTCTTGCAATACTTAAAAAGTTAAACAAATATCAACAGGAAACAAAGAAATTTAAAAAAGCAGCAGTTTGTACTAAATCGGCAAATATGTGTGACAGACGATATTCGTTAGTTTTAATCTGTGCGTTACGACAAGGACAAACGGGAAGGCATAAATCGCCGCACTGGAAAGCAGTTACGGCGGGCGTACCGATATTATTTACACCCAACCATTGTGCAGTGAAAATGCGATAGTGAAATGAAGCCTCACCTGTCGGCTGCCGGCAAGAATTACGCACGCACGGGCAGTGGGGAACGTACATTTCGTCTGATAAATGCTTTTGTCCGGTTTATCCGCCATCTAGTTACACGTATTCTAAGAGATGACTACAATTATGGTGCTTTTTTTATGATACCGAGTCGAAAAACTTGAAAAAAGCTATCAGCGCAGTCCCGCGACACCAAGGGCATCAAGTTTCAGTTCTAGGCTTCCATGCCTTGTAATTTCACATGATCTAGTACCCTACATACCGGAACGCAAAAATGTAAAACCATATTTAGGGGTTGTAAAAGGTATTAGAGTGATCGCTATCGGACAGAATCTAGGCAGAAACCTTTCAGTCGGATTCTAGACAGAATCTGCAATCAGACCTACCACCACTAACAAGACTGATCCAGTATTCGCAGACCGGCACTATTCATATCCAGGGGCTTTACACCCTGCAAAGGCTGAATCAGCTTCGCTAGCGATAAGTGGCACGAAAGTACTAGTAGACTATCCCTTAGACTAAAACTTCTGCATCGAGTTTCATTTCGTTGTGCTTGTGGACTTAATAATGTTCATTTGTATATCGTTAGGCACTATGAGCAGGTTTAAGTTAGTATTTTTGCTTTTAGAATAGAATAGAGTATGTTCATTTTCATTTGACTAGGGTACATAAATATTAGTTATTGAAATATATTACAAAAAGCTCCTCCCATTCAGCCAACAACGATGACATGCAAATTGTTTGATAAAAATTTAACATAAAAACACACTTAAATAAAAAAAAGGTCAGCATTACTTTCAAACCAGTTAAAAATATACCTACTCTGTGTTTTGTGTTTAAAAATTCATACTTCTGCATCTACGAGTACGGTATAAATTACGTGTGTTCAAAATGAAACAGTTTGTTCAAGTTAAATGTATTAAAATAATTATTTTCTCAAGGAAGTTCACATTTTTTAATAGAATTGCTTACTTATAAGTTGAAAATTTCTTAAACTTAGGTAGACAAAGAAGCCACGTCGCGTAGCGGCCCACTAAAAGAATACTACCAACCCCTCTCTTCCCTTAGGTGTCGTAAAAGACGACTAACAGACTAAACACTGCACATACATCCAACAGAATAAGGCGGCAATGGGCTCATCAACAGTCATGCTGAGCACATGTGCAGTCGCTATTTGGTGTGCCGTGGAGTATGGCTGAGCACATGTGCAGTCGCTATTTGGTGTGCCGTGGAGTATGGCTAAGCACATGTGCAGTCGCTATTTGGTGTGCCGTGGAGTATGGCTGAGCACATGTGCAGTCGTTATTTGGTGTGCCGTGGAGTATGGCTGAGCACATGTGCAGTCGCTATTTGGTGTGCCGTGGAGTATGGCTGAGCACATGTTCAGTCGCTATTTGGTGTGCCGTGGAGTATGGCTGAGCACATGTCCAGTCGCTATTTGGTGTGCCGTGGAGTATGGCTGAGCACATGTGCAGTCGCTATTGGGTGTGCCGTGGAGTATGGCTGAGCACATGTGCAGTCGCTATTTGGTGTGCCGTGGTGTATGGCTGAGCACATGTGCAGTCGCTATTTGGTGTGCCGTGGAGTATGGCAGAGCACATGTGCAGTCGCTATTTGGTGTGCCGTGGAGTATGGCAGAGCACATGTGCAGTCGCTATTTGGTGTGCCGTGGAGTATGGCAGAGCACATGTGCAGTCGCTATTTGGTGTGCCGTGGAGTATGGCAGAGCACTGCTTCTGCGGTCCTCATTGCCTGGCCTCTGACTAACCCTTCGGGGATAAATGGCCGTGATTATGTATGTATGTAACACAAAGAAGCATTCGTAATATTTGATTATTTGCATTAATAACGCTCAAATAAACACGAAAGTAACGAAACGTTGAAAAACATGTTTTCCGCCCGAGTTACACATTTATTCAACTTTTCGTTTAACAGAGAAACAGTCATGTCGGTAAGAATCTCTGTTACAGGGATAGGCCAGAGAGCCCATTGTAAAAATATTTAAGTTGCAGTTTCGAGCATGTAGGGATAAAAAGATATAGCAGAAAATGTCGTTAAAACAGTCAAAAGGGCACTCAAATGGAGTAGGCCCAAACAGCTGCATTTCTCCAGCATGGGCAGCTGAAGTTCAGAGTAAAAATGGCGTCCCCTAACTGCGTTAGTCTGCTTTGTTAGCCAGTGAGCGGGAACTTGTGCGGTGCTGCATAGTTTTGTTTTGTCGTGTACGGGTAGACTAACTGACTAAGTAGGTGCTTGTAATGCTTTTCTATAATAATAATGTGCTTTGCATCGCTTTGTCAAATCCTTATTATTCAAAAGTATATCATCATTTCATTAGATACTAGTTATTCTAATTATGATTATAAAAAAAAAAATGTGATAATTTTATTGAATCTCATAGGTAGTTTTAGCTATAAATATGTATTATTTTTTAATATCAAATGTGTGGCGAGCAAGTGCACCTGTTTAAATAAACAAACTTGTATAATATCATTGTAAAAGTTTTTTTCGCACGACTGTCGGAAAACTTAATGGTTCCTGTAATAACATTTTAAATATGTTTTGATTAAAAATTCCGTCGGAACCCGTTGTGTGCTCGAGTATGGCTTGGAGAATTCCATTGTGCACCTCTGCCGCGCCAAATGAAGCGCAGAACAAAAATGACGCTCCCGCGCGCCATTCCCGCGCAAAGTCCGTCCGATAAGCGACGCGCTGCGATCGAGCCAGAGCTAAGGCAACTCCCATAATGTACCGAGTTGTGTTTCGTGCTGAAATTTCCCGCTGCCAGATAGCGGAGGTGCTCCGGTCTCAAAACTTAGTCACTGTGCGCTCGTTTCATCAAAGTTCTTCTTGAAGACATACGTGAGAACGAACGCCGTTCTATATGAATTGGTGGCGGAAATATCGTTGGGACTTTTATGTCATCAGGGCGTAGGATTTGCTTGGTTTTTTATGTGTCTTTGTATAAAAAGGATGTCATTATCGCCATGTCAGTTTGTATGTATTTTTTTTTTACTTATCTATAATAAATGTTAATATGCTTTGCGGTATTGGCACGTGCAGGTTTACGACGATTCATAGTTTTTATATTTTTAGTACACGAATTTTCCAACGGTACCAGCGGTTTTCCTTCATACTGTCCTATCGTCAATGCTTGTAAATTGATAATGTTCCATAGCCTCTTCATCTATTTTGTGGCTCTGGAAAACATTGGAGAGGCGTTAGCTAGGACATGGTTAACCGAGCTTGGTCCGTCTGATTGGATATTCTCAGGCGTGAGTACTTGCACTGCTCATGCAGGATATCAATGTATAAACAAAGTTTTGAGTGTAATTAAATGAAACTAGTTTATTTAATTAAAACAGTAACAGTAGGTATAACGGCTTGAATGATAATACATAAAAACAAACAAATAATTTATACAAGGTCTTAAAGCAGCATCTAAACAGGTACCTAGCCAATTCAGCATTTTGTCAGGTCCGACAAAGCTTGGCCTTGGTTATCATTTAGTTTAATTTAATAATGGACACCTAAAGACCATAAGTCATACCTCTCTGGTGTTCTAAATGTCCAGACGCTACGGACACCGCTTACTATTAGGCGGATCGTATGCCTGTGTGATCGTATCCTTAATGATGTAAAAACAAGATATAATGCATCCTCTTCCCAGCAGTTGTTCAGCCGCATTAATCGGCGCGCGCCGCCGCTGCTGTGACGCTTAATCCACTGCATGGCGACGGCGCCCCGAGTGGTGCTTAACAAGGTGGGTTGTTAACTGCGAGATTGCTCTCGTAGACTAAAGTAGAGGATAGTTATAAGCGTACGAAATTTTGTCTTACATATAAAAGTTTACGTTTATCTTAACTATTTGAATAACTTGAAAGTTAATTTATTTGTTTTACTACAAAACGGAGTTACGAATATTTTTAACAACATACATACATACATAATATAATCACTACTATTATCCCCGAGGGTTTAGTCAGAGACTAGGAATGAAGACCTCAAAAGCAGTCTTCTAACATAATTATATCCATTTTTCACCAAATATCGAATGCACATGTGCTCAGCGTGACATGTGGTGACCCCATCGCCGCTACATGCTGTTGGATGTATGTGAAGTCTTTAGTCCGTTAGTCGCCTTTTACGACACTCAATGGAAGGGGTTCCCTACGCCATATCGAAACACTATTTACAGAAGCACGTTTCCCAAATGACGTTTCACCTACATATCGTTTTGCGGAATATTTGTTTAATGTAATGTTCATTATACCGATCGGTTATTAGCCCGATGGTTCATTACCTCGAAAATTTATAATTACTTATAAATTCGTTTCTAATTAACTCCTTAAAATTTTTAGAACAATGCTTTTGCTAAAGACTTTTGGCAGGCATCGTATTTTCTTAAACATTCCTACAATGTTGGAACTTAAAATTTTGAGGGTAGGCTGCAGAAAATCTCTATCTAAAATAATAACATACAGAACGTTTTACCATTCAGAACATTGTTTTAGGTTCATTAGTTAATTAGGTTTTATCATAAGAAAAATTTTGTTATAGAAGTGTAGTTTTTTTATTGTTTTCAAAATAAATTAGTTTTTTTTTTTCATTTTAGCTATAGATAACTTACATCGTGATTGGATACTTTGCGTATAATCAAATTGATTTAAAAATTCCGTCTTTTTTCCGTTCAGTTCAGTTTTTTCCGTCGGTTGCATACTGTGTGAAGAATGATACGAATAAATAGCTCGATGGCGACTGACCGTGATGAATGAAAAGAAAATACTTGTAACAGTCGTAGAATCTATGGGAAAATATTCATAAATTGCTAAGCAAAACATCGACCAATCTAGTCGAGTATAAATTTTCGAGGTAATGAACCATCGGGCTAATAACCGATCGGTATTCTTTCACCGTTACGCGACACGGTTTTCACAAGGAAAACATTATATTTATTTAGAAACAGACTAATTCCGCAGGGCCAAAGCGCCGGGAAAAGTTATATTTGGTTAACCTCGGCATAATGAATAAACTGAAAACGACTCTTGTGCTCTCGCACAAAATCAAGGGCATTTTTTAAGAAACTTTTTGTGGCAACAACGTGCTAAGAGATTTCGCTTAAGCCAAATTGTACGGCCTACGACACGGCTCCATTTGCAAATTAGATATCCGCAAACTCCCAAAACTCTGTACACTCAAGCAAAGTTAGCTTCTACGCCGTCGGACATAAGAACTAAAACTGGAAAGTAAATGTGTACAGTTGTTGGTGAACCAACAAAAGTTATTAACGCATTTATACTTAGGTTTACTACTTAAGTTTTAAAGAAGTTATAAGTTACGGAAAAGTGGACGTAAAACCGCTGCGGTTTGTGTTGATCGTGCACATTTTACGCTTGTTGATATTTCGAATTGCGGGTATTATTTTGTAATATGACGTCACAGTCGACAAACTTTTTAAAATTATATTATACGAGTACTCACGGTTGTGGCAATCGTGGAACTGAAATTGTACATTTACAATTTTACTTTTACAGTTCACGTTTTTAATTTATTTTTCTATGATTAGTAGGTACAAAATTGTTTTAAAAAGCATATTTAAAGCAGGACTTTCACTAACGATAAATATATAATGTAGTTACATACTGCACGACGTTCAATCATCATAATTAATTATGTTTTTTTTTTCATTAATTTTAGGCAAACATTTGAGTTATTATAAAGTTACTAAGTCATTGGTTAGTCCGAATTTAGAGTCTATTAAAGAAAGCCACCATCACTTCCGTCACCCCATAAACGTTAAAAATAATTTTCATCATCAACTACAAAAAATTAAACTACTTACTAGAAAAAAAACATAAATCTACTAGAAAAAATTCAACGAGTCTTCTGGGGTATCGGTAGCTTAGCGGTTAGAGTAGTGGACCGGCAATCCAAAGGTCAAGGGTTCGAGTCCCGTTCGAGCTTTCCTGAGACTGGTTGTTTTTTTTTTCTAGTAAACATTTTATCCTATATCTTTATAGCATTGTGAATGCAAAATTTCAATAATTAAAATAATTTTCACAACAGAGTTTTCATCACAACCGTAATAAATGTGTCATCCTAACTAGATGATGATCCTAATCGATGAAAGGTCTTGCAAACATGAATATATTAAATATTATGGTCGTTACAATAGCCTATGTCCATTATATTATTAAGGCCATTAGGTTCACTATTAAAATAGCTTCATTGTAATATCTCCAATCATGTGATGAAAACAATAAAACAAACAATGCAGTGTAGGCTGTAATCGATCATAATAATCGCCACAAACATATTAGTGGAGGCGCAATGATCTCTGACCTGGCCGACGCCAATCAATCAACCTGAGCCTGCTAAATACCGCATTCTAATCTCCCTGTTCCCCGCACCGCAGACGATAATGAACTTTATGTTAGTACAAATAATGCTTGTGTTAGTAAAGTGGTCGTGCATGTGTTTAGTATTCACATTCATGTGATTAATGAAACAGATCGCACCGTACATGGCCAAGTGTCTAATCAGTACATTGATGTATTAGTGGAAGTTATAGAGGTGCCCGGTACAATGGGGAAAAGGAAAAAGTTTTAATGAAGATTCGAACACGCCGAAAGTTGAGAACGTTTTAATCTGCAGCGCGTTGAAAACGATAAATCTGAACCAGACGCGACGTGAGAAAAACACGGCACCCACCGACGTGGGAGCGGCGAAAAGACAAATGCGAAACATATAGCCAATCCAGCGCTTTGAAGATACCTCGTCCTAGAGCCAAGCTGTACTGTTTATCTTTAGAACAGGTAAAAGTTGGAGTTACGAGTACTTCGACCAGTTTAAACAAGAAAAGAACATACAATTAGGGCAGTGGATAGGTATTAGATATCATAGTCACGATGATCTTATAATGATAGTGACAATGCCGAAAGAGCAGCACGCGCCTAATGGGCGGTTCGCTGTATCAAGAAGTTACGCAACTATTTAGGAGTTCCTATCGGGGAATCGGTGAGAAACAAAAACATCTCCACGATTTGCAGAGGCATTAACAAGAGGAGTGGAATTTGCATAAATTTGCGTTAAGTAAATGGGGTCCCCTGACAAGTTTAATCTTGTCTTTAGAATTTATTGCCTCCTACTGCCAGCCTCGTGGCCATTGCTTTAATAAATATTTGTGTTTAGTTTAAAACTGTGAGTAATCATTTCCAGAAGCTTTTACAAATATTCTTTAGCAGCCTGCAGGTGGTCGGGAGTCTTGCTCGAGTTTGCTCTTAACTTTTCGAGTTAAAATGTAAATTAGTCTTAATACTATCTAAAACGTTTTCCACTGCAATGTCTAATGTCGTTAAATTTAATATCAAGTTTTCATTGGTACCTACTATATTTTAGAAAACACTTGCTAAGTAAATGGTTTCTAAGGACTTCTAAACAAAACCTTCAGGGCTCCAGAAGCTACTGACCACTGAGATAGAATTTTATACCAAAGAGTCAAGTTAGGGGTGTATTTATATAATTTGAAATTTCTTCTATTTTAGTTCAAGAGCATAGGTATTTACTATTCATTTTATCATACGAATTATTAAGTACTTTACTTAGACGATTTGTTTAAAAGTTTGAATACTAAATAATTATAAGTAAGATTCATAAGCAACATTATACTAAGCAATTAAGTGAAATTTTGTATTTTTTTTAGTTTTATTAAAAAAATAACATCGGATTATAAGCAACATTTTTGCAAGGAGTCGCTTTTGGAATAGGACGATACTATTACTGTAATAGGTATTGTTTCTAAACACTTCTATTTTCGATACAACCATGTACTATCTTATATATTATTATGCTGCAAAATATAGTTACGTCGCCGCCGCCGCTTCTCCCGCGGACCCCACCTACTTAAACTCTAAATTGTATCCCGCTCTAACCCGCGATCTCTAAACTGAAAACTAACAATGTAGCGCAAGCCGCCGCATCGCGAAAATACGAAAACTTCTCTATAAAGTAGCCATTTCTTTCAAACTCTGAGTTATCTAGCATTTGGAGGGGGTACTTTGTTGTGCGGGGATATAAATGACGATGGGCCGGCGCAATGGCTGCTCCGCGACGATATACTACACTTCTGCTTTTGTAGATGTGTTGTTGTTGTTCTTTTGCTTGTTGTTTTTCTTGCTTTTTTTTCTATTTGAGTATAGTACTTTATAAAAGTCGGACAGCACAGTTAAAATGACTGCCTAAAATAACTCAGTAAATAATGTCTAAAGTTAAGCTTATCTCAACGCCAAGAATTGTATGTTTCATGTAACATAATGCAAATAAAACTTGCGAACAATTACAATGATTAAGGCGAATCACCGGCAAATGCTGCAAAACTGTTTTGCTAGATCAAATTTTAATGGTTTATTTATTTACTATTAAATTACGCTCTTTAAAAATATTATAATACACTGAAGGATATTGCCTAAAGAATGTGCTAATTTGTTACGCGATTAGATGTACTTTACTTGATTATAAAAATCCCGAAAACAGGCCAAACAAAAGTCTAAAACCGATGATTTCTAAATTTTTTTAAATTTTTTAAAAAAATTTAGAAATCAAAATAATTTTTACATGTAATTATTTATTTTGAAGTACTAAAGAGAACCTGCTAATTCATTAAATCCCATAAAGTTTATAAAAGCAAAAAAACAATAAAAACCTATAAAACGCGTCTATTTGCGCCGCTTTGCTGTTATACCCGTCCCGTACCGTCGTCGTACCATCGAGAGAGCAAGAAAGAAGCGCTCGGAAGGATTCGCCTTAATTAAAGAAACTATGCATTCCAATTATTTATTAGTTCTCCATTACAAGAGTTGGGCAAAGCTGTGGGCCCAGTGGCGTGCCAGCAGGCCCGGCAGCGTGATGGGAGAGAGCTATCTTGGCGCAAACGACCGCGGACAAAAACTTCTCTACTTTTAATTACAATGTCTCCAATAAAGATAACGAATGCAAAAGTTACTTTAAGGCGGAGAGGCACGGGCCCACCGCTGGCGTTTGTTAAATTTAGAACTACATAGGTTTTGTGGCAGCTAGTGTTTTTACTATCTAGTTTTTTGTTGTTCCACACTTACATCAAATAAAGTTTCGGGCTACAGCTTTGTTATTCCTAAATAAACGAAATAAATCTAAAAACTAGGTGCTAGTAATCAAGACAACAGTTTCAGCTGATCGTATTCCATTTTTTTTTATAAATGAAGGAGGCAAACGAGCAGGCTGGTCACCTGATGGGAAGTAATCACTGCCGCCCATGGACACCCTCAAAACTAGAGGGATCGCAGACGCCTTGCCGGCCTTTAAGGAAAGAATAGGCTCGCTTCTTGAAGATCCCTAAGTCGTTTTTCCGGACCATTACGATCCGGAACTACCGCCGCCGAGATCTGGTTCTACAAAACTATAGTTCGATGCAAGAAATTTTGTGAAAAACGCAAGCATCAAGGTGATGTGGATGGAATGACAGTCGATTGCGTGTAGTGCGGTGAAGGAAATCAGCGGCAGGGATCACGCCGAACAATTTCTCAGAACACTCCCCATGATATATGCGGTACAATATACAGAGAGACGCAACGTCTCTCCGAAGAGCCAGTGGATCGAGCCGACCTGAAATAGCCACGTCGTCGACAATTCGAGCAGCTCTGCGTTGAATGTGGTTAAATGGAAGGAGTCGGTACTGGGGTCCTCTACCTCAAAGATGCGAGCAGTATTCCATATGCGGTCTGACCTGTGCTTTGTATAGTTGTAGGGGAAGTCAGCTCAATACGGCCATAGAAGGCAAGGCGGCCACACCCAATTTTTCGGTAACTAAAAACGATTGCGCGACGTTGCCTTTGTGCCATTATAGCCAACCTCCCGCCCCGCACCAAGCAGTCGTTCGGTGCCGATTGGAGTAAACGCGTTGCCGCGGCGACATGTGCAAGGAATTTGTGCATTTTGTTAAAAAAATCCAGGGAAAGTTCAACCTGTTTTGATCAAACCTTTTCAGAATTCAATCTTTTTATTATACGTCTATTGTTACTTACCTATTTGGCTTTGAATGTGTAACATTTCTTACGACATGGGATAAATAATGTGAGCTAAGTTTATTTTTTAAACAAAATGGTGGAAAAAGGTAAAGCGGTCCGGGCAAAGTGGCCAATTAATACGGGGAAAATTGGCCGCTTTAATAATTTGTTTTTGTGTATAACGAGTACTTATGATTAGAATGTTTTATCATTTTTTTGATTTAAGTACGAGTATTAGTTAGTTGTTGACCACAACTACAAAAGAAAAACTACGCAGGGGGAACTTTTGGTACATGGATTTTAGTAAGAAAGTATGAAGACTGAAATTATTGTTCCATTTGAAACTTTATTAGTTACTTTTTGATTTTTATTATAAATAAATCTTTTTTTAATTATTGATGTTACGTTTTTTAAAATTAATTTCCTGTTATATTTAGGCATGACCACTTTGCCCTTACCCCTATGGCCGCTTTAAGCGGCCAACACGGGCAAAGCGGTTTTTTTACTAGTTTTCGTAATTTACAAATTAAAATAAACCGTTTAAGTTTTTGCAAAATAAGCCTACACGTTATGAAAGCTTATTAAATTCCCTTTCTTTTGATATAAAAATCTTTTTTTAAACTGATTCTATAGTGGTATTTTTTTAAAGTCAAAGTTAAGGTGGCCGCTCTGAGCTGACCTCCCCTAAGCGGTGGTGGTGTGTTGTCTGACTATCTACAAATTAACGTTGTTCGAATACTCTGTAAAATCAGATTGAGGCTACCAAACCAAATAGATTTTTTACGATTACAATATTACGAGACCTCTTTTACGTATAGGAGTATAGGAAAAAGGAAAAACCTTCTACTTTTTATTTTAAATTGGAGTGTTGCATCGATACTTGAAAAGCTATTCGCTGACACTGACGCTCCACCAAACACTAGTTTCGAGGACGATAATATCAAGTGACGGTTCCCCGGAGAGCAGTGACGGCGGACGCGACGCGTCACAAACGAATTAATATTATTTTAATGCTGCTTCCCCCACATAAATTACTCTTATCGCGGCCGTTTTTTCTTGTGTACGAGAGGGCTCTTTGTGGAAATTATTTATGGCCTATTCTTGCCATTCGCGGTCTGAATTTAGTGTAATTTCCATTGTACAATTCGCTGTTAAGAAAGTGATAGGCAATTTATGAACTTAAACGATATCTTCAACTGGTTTAGGTTTAATGAATCATAAGTATCTTTTGCATTCAAACGATAAATCAAGTTAAATAAAATAGAAGATCCGTTTTATGTTAAATTTATTAAAGAAAAACGTGATTTACATTATAAATAACTAACCCAGTAAAGAGTCGAATACTTATACTCCTAAGTTTTTGGTCAACTACAAAATCTACATGTAGTAGGTACCTATATAGTTGTGTTTACAATCATGACTTTTTACAATTTATCCTTAAATTGTTTTTCAGTTACACATTGAGCTTGTTCGTAGAGTTATTGATGACGTAGGTTATATATATATATATATATATATATATATATAGATAACTTACATAATTACAAACTTATTTCTAATCACATTTTTAAACCACTAAGGTTTGTATATGCGACTGCATTCACAGTTCTGAATTAACAACTTATCTCAAGTACAAAGTTACTATAAATGTAATATCATTAGGTACCTACTGAGTTCAATTATAGTTAAAGAATACATAGCGACAGCGCTATCAACGTTAAGCAACGCTTCCTATGCCGAAACACTTCCTGTTTCACAGGAAACATCCACGCGTGCGCGCTGCTGTAACCTGGACCTCGCCTTGTTGCTAGTAACATAGTAAAAGAAATGAAATTTTCCGGTCGGCAGGCCTCGGTACGCCGGTGATTAGATGATGGCCATGTTTTGTGTCAGGGCAACATTATGTCATTGACATTGTCAACATTACTAATTATAGTGCTGTTATGTTATTAACGCGCCCACTATACTTCGCATATAGCTCCTTGTCCCTTTTGCTTTGTTTTGCTGTTTGAAAGAAAGTCCGCATTGGCCCAGCTCCGCGGGTTATGGCCCAATTCCCCCATGAGCTGTGGGCCATGTGGCAAGGCCTGTGCCCAGAGTGACTTTATAGGCTACTTTAAACTTCTTTAAATAAATCGCTATCGCTATAAATCATGTATTTTAAAAAATCTAGGTTAAATAAAATAATATTTTCATCATTATTTTAATCTAATTTATTTCAAAAGCATCTCATAAGAGTTCATGTGAAACCTACACCCACAGCCAACCATACACGGTTACAGATGCAGTGTAAAGTGAGCTTTGTCACCGTGGGATAGGGCGGCAGCCGTGGGCGGCAGCAGTGTGGGTAATACAAATGCGACTAGTGTACGCAGGCTTAGAAATGCGTTCATTAGCGATTGCTTTGAACATAAGTAAGTCGTGATGCTATTTTTTTGAATACAAGATGGAAGCTAGAATTTTATTTTTTATTAAAATTTTTATATGTATAAGAAGGAGGCAAACGAGCAAAACGAGCAGGCGGGTCACCTGATGGAGAGTAATCACCGCCGCCCATGGACACCCGCAACACCAGGGGAATCGCAGACGCGTTGCCGGCCTTTAAGGAACGAATATGTATTGTGATAGAGGGGGGGGGGGGGGGGGTAGGGCCTCCGGAACCAAGTGCCATTATTTCACGCCGAATTTTCGTAAGAGAGTGGTATTGCCCCGGGCGAGCCGGCCCAACGCGTGCTGCAATGCAGCGTGGACAGTAGTTACGTATAAAATTACCAAACGCAAGTGCTACCACACTACCACCAGTTAATAAAGTAACAACAAGTGAAACGAGGACTATGGCAATGGACTGCTCCTGCGTTCCTCATTGCCTAGTCTCTGACTAACACTTTGGGGTAATAGTTGTAAGTCTATGTATGCATGTAAAAGAAAAGATCCTGACTCATTTACTATTTGACTCATTAACCCCAGCTCAAACCATTCGACCCAGATAGCTGAAATTTTGCACAGAGGTTACAAGGTGTTCACGTGGATGAAATCGGTCGCTAGTACCGACAGTACAAAAGATTATTCATATTGCTCAACAATAATTGATGCTTTCTACCAAACAAAACTAGTGACGTAATATAACAATATAACCGTGTTTCATTTTGGATACGACGTTTAAATATTGGGTAATAATTTATGAGAAAGCTTTGGGGCAAAGTTGACAAATTACTGTAAGTGTTTAGTTGTGAGATAATGCAGAGCCATAATTTAGTTAAGTGCGCTACACCTGCTCCTGCCATGATGACATTTACTATAAATAATTATTTTTGTACAACGAACTTGCATAGTTGGTATGTATCTAGTAATAATTAAAGGTTAAATTTAAATTGAACAGTGTTATCCGGACTCTGCTCGTGATTGGACCAACACTGTTCACAGGTTTGTCGAATTAATTCTGTTTCCAAATGTATAAATACAAAGTACATAACACTTTTTAACCTAAACGTGAAAGTTTGCTAATAATAAAAATAATAATAGTATAGTAATCTTCAATTTTTAAACGTATTACAGTTTGCTAGGCTCTGAATGGATAGAGTAGCACATCGAAGCTTATTACTGACACTGCTGCATGCAGCATGGCCGTGCATGGCTGGCCCAATTTGCGTTAGTACCGGATGTAAGAAGATAATTACTTTCAACAAGACTCAGAGTTCATCTGAATACTGAAGTAAACAATACCAGAACAAAGAATGGAACGCAACAAACATGGTAGATTAATCACGTGTCATCAGATAGGGCTCAGTGCGGCTAATGATCCTCTAACGAGCACAGTAACGACGTCGCAGGTCATTGCGATCCCATCATCCGATCTGGCGATAGGAGACAATTAGCTCGGAATTGATGCCCGCTATCCACCATTCCAATCCGCAGGAGTAAGCATATTCAAAGATGAAAAAATAGCCAAGCTCCTTGCAGTCATAAAATTAGTAATATCAACAAACGAGGCGTCAATCACCAATCAAAAAGGTTTAAATTAAAAAAAATCTTCTGATTGATGCTAAGTTAAGGTCGAAGGCGAAAGCGCGATTATCCGGGATAATAAATGAACTAGGTAATGATAAGGAAATCAATGATGTTAAATTAGTTCTAATTGCGCAAACACATCAGATGCAACTAATGTTTCTTTGGCTTCCGTCTTAACAGTATAATACCTAACTAAAGTAAAATAATGCGTTACACAAAGTAAATTAAAGTAAATTTAATTATAAATATTTAAAAGTTTAAGATATACAGACTTCTCTACTAGAGAAAATTAAAATTTTAAACACTGAAAAAAGACGACAACCTCAGGCGGGAATCGTGTTTTAAATTTTACTTAAGTATATTTAAGCGTTAATGAAAAGCTAAAATATAAAACATTAATCTAGAGAAAGGTTTACGATAATCGCAGCATCAATCAACGGGACAGAAATTACCCAAGAATGGTCGCTGTTGACGAGGAATTTGCGCGGAGGTAGGAGGCGGACGCATCTTGTGTCCAATTGCCTTGATTGCTCGTATCCACATTCCATCGGTACGAACAAATGTGGATTGCTTTCTGCGATGCTTGCGATATATGAAGATGTATCCTAGCTTCTGGTGGGTGTCTGGAACCAGATCGGTCAATAGTCAGGATTAAGCTTGCGTGCTGTCTTCCCACACTGGCAGCGTCATTGTGAGTTTAAAACCATTTGAAAAGTAAAAAAAAATTAAACATTTAAACTTACAAATACGTTAAATTTTGATTATAAAAGTAGGAAGTTCTTTAAGTCTGCCAAACCTATCATTTTGTTTATACAACATCAATTGAGGAGGGCGGCGTCTGAAGTAATAAATAATCAAAGGTCGGATCAGTAGTAGGACTTTTTAATTTTATTTTAAGGTTGTTCGAATTTGGATAATTCCTGGACTGGAACTGGACATTCGAAACTCATATTTATCGTTGACAAAATTGTATAATATTTGTGTGCAATCTTTAGCGTACAAAGATTCGTTGTCTTAATGTGGGGAGGTCGCCAGTAATGCCGCGCATTCACTATAATCGCCAGCCACATCAGTTTTATTGGCCACCAATTACACAGGTAATCGACTGCACACCAGGGACTTACAATTTACAGAACAGACGTTGTGTTAAAATACTACGTGTTTCAGTTGTTAATAATTTCTTCTTGAAAATGCCCTCTAAATGAGAACAGACTTAATTTTAACATGAATACTTGTTGAAACATTCTGATCAAAAGCAGAATTTTAAATTGCAAGCCAGCAACAGAAGACTATTAAGTAACATAAAACGTCTCTGAACTCAACTGCGTAACATCTTAATCGCCTACTTCACTTCACTTACACTGTAATTAATTAAAGTGATGTCATAACGCCGGCCGTCCCCGGACACTGCACTGTTGTCGGGCGTCGTACGTTACAGGACATACCGTTTAGAAATACATTTCACAGTTAAGCCAATTGAGACGACTATTAACTCGCAGTCACAACATGAACCTTAACACTGCGCTCCAGAGACAAGCGATCGCGATCGACTGCTGGGTGTATTCTGCACAGGTTCGGACTGTATGGTACCTTAGTAACTGTTTATGATGCCAAACATTATTTTTTGCATTGTATTCTGGTTTGTAGTGATAATACTAGATTCAGTGAAATTACAAGGCACAGATGCATAAGAACTTGAACTTGCGGATCAACAACGCGTACGTGATACGCTTCGTCTTGCAGAAATTGGCTGAGGTGATCATCCATTTCTTAACATCAGGCAGTTCGTTCTTAGTATCATAAAAAAAACTAAAATGTCTACGGCAGCCACTACCAACATTGTTCATAAGTGGTGTACTATGACTAAGATGAACGGGATCTTTACACAGTTGTCATTCTCATCTTATTGTGAAGTTTGTTTAACCAAACGTGTCTGTGCATAGTGTACCTACTTGAAACTTTGACGATGACAGAATGACTTAGTAACTTAAATACCTAGTAGTTTGTACGTCAGCTAAACACTCTACTACTATGGTAACTAAGAATCAAACAGACGCTACTCAACTTGACGTACATTTATTAATTATGACATGGTACTTACCTACTTAAGTATTAAGCTATTTGCTGACCGTACTTTGATGAAATGATTCTAGTCATTGTTTGAGTATTTGCTTTATAATACAATTTATTGCTTTATAATACCATTTATAGCGTTGCTTTGTTCGATTTCATCGATTTGTTCGTGGTTTACAAAAGTAGCAATGATTTCCATGTTTGCCAACGCTTCGCTTAGCTCCTGGTGGACATTCGTTGAGGCCAGCGCAACCAGCTCGTTCCCGGAAAAGCGCCGGATCCACCGGATGCTTTACTCGACTATTTTTGTAATGGATTCTGTCCATTAGCAATAAATTGTTGCATGCTACGTCTAGACGAGTCGTCTTTGTTTGCGGCCAATTGCTCGTTGTTTAGATGTGCGAGATAAACTGCTGGCATTAGGACGAATGCGTAGTAATAGAGGTTGAGTGGAATCAAAGCTGATGCTATGTTAAGTTATGGTATAGTGCTTCAGTCCTAATTGTTAACTGTTTACTTTTGTATTAATAAAGAAATGTAAGTAAACTTAAAGATGTAGGTCAAAATCTTTAAAAGTTAGTAAGGTGGTTGATCTTAAAAAATATTGTATTTTTTAAGTAGGTAGCCTTTTTATTTCGTAATTTGTCTTAAAGTAACGAAGGTGAGGCAACACCACATTGTTATCATGTTGACCTATTTCCGCTCACATCAGCTCGCCTTACACACCCCAGTACAGTAACCCAAGACCACCCTCGAAATTAGTTTCCGCGTCCGGGATCATAATTCAGCACCCTTTCACGATAATTTAATCCGTCGGTAATTCGTGCCTTTTGTCAGGATACTCAGGATACTCCGTAGTCGCGTTCACAGCGGATACCGTAGAGCTTGCAACCATCAACTAACTGGAATGGACATTCACTATTTGTATTTTAGTATGCAGATTAGTGAATTGTGGCAACGATTCTGTTACATTTACATTGAAGGTTATTTATTGTTTAGTGAATGTTAAGTTCACTATACGACTTTCATTTAGAATGCACAGTCACTCGTTACACGTTAGTTCACGAAATATACAAAGTGGAAAAAAAGACCGTGGTTGGAGGTAAAGTACCCTTAATATTGATGATGGTAAATTTTACTGAAAGGAAACATTCCTTTATTTTCAAAAATATTTAAAACTGCATTTAAAGATTTTTGAAATATCACCTGCTCGAGCCGGGAATCGAACCGGTAAGTTGTGAAAAAAAACATTCTGTATTTTATGATATCAACCGAAAGAGTCATTAATAAAGATCAATTTAAAATATATTTCAAATAATCACCATAACTCGATACAGAAGGCGACATGTAACGAATTCAGTCGAAGAATACGTCTGTGCATACGTGAAAATGGGTCTCTTTAATTTAAGACACTATGTTGTTTAAAAGAAATTGATCCTTATGAATGACTTTTCGGTTGGTATCATAAAATACAGGATGGTTTTTTTACATTTCACAGGTTCGATTCCCGGTTCAAGCAAGTGATTATTAAAAAATCTTTAAATGCAGATTTTTTATTTTTGAAAATAAAGTAATGTTTCCTTTCAGTTAAATTTGCCATCATCAATATTAAGGGTACTTTTCCTCCAACCGCGGTCTTTTATTTCCACATTGTATAATATTTCAAACTAATACGATTCAATTAGAGATACAGAATGGCGTTTGAATAACTAACCAACGTAACCGCCAGTTTGGTCTAATAGTTATACTACCGGTTCAGAATCAGAATCACTATTGGGTTTGTATAGTTCCAGGAATTATCTAGTTCCTTCGTAGTCAACTACGATTTTGGGTGACATCAAATAAAATAAACTTTAAAATTTAATGCGTAAGTGACGTATCCAGGTTTTTATCTGCGTGCTCAATGGACTTCGTCGTTCCATGACGTCCGGGAGTCGATTCCTGCGCCATTAGATGCGATGCCTCCGCTCCATTGTAGCTCGCTCTGTGGAAATTGGTGACCATGACTGTTACGGACGCACTGAGGGCTGATTCATAAATGCTTGTTACCTGCGACTGGAATTAGTTTGTCATTCGCAATGTTATGTAAGATGATAACTACTTATGTGTATGTAAATACATTGTTATAATTTCAAAAACTGTGTTTATCTTTAAATATTTGTACTTTTGCGGAAGAAAGCACTTTAATATCGTAAAAGGTGTTACATTACCTAGGTATCCTACCTAGACTGATTGTTATTTGTTAACCTCGTTACACCATCTGTAATGAAACGTGGAATATTCAAAGTGTATAAGTATTTATTTTGAACAATGTATCCAAAATAAAGCTTCCACGACGTGTTTAAAATGTTAATACAATTTATATGGAAAAGTATCTACCACTAACATCTCTAAACAATTGGCTGTCTGGCTAAAAGCCTCATATTTATCACCGACACTGGTCTATAAAACCACCACTAAAAATACGACACCATTTCGCTTTGAAACGAAATATATCTTTGATTCACTAAAAAGGCAGAGACTGAGAGTCCCTTTACAGTTTTCCATCAATCTTGTTAATCTGTCCGAGTTGTAATGACAAATCTATCCGAGTAAAAAAACACTCTAACGTTTAGAATCGTCTGTCCTTGATACTTTTGTTATAAGGTTCAGAATCGCGTACACTTTAGTAGTATAATTGAGTCCGGAAATAGAGAGCAGTGATGGAGTGTAGGGGCCAAAGGCCTTTGGGAATATGTATTTAACTTTTGTGCTGGAAGTATTTATTAGTAATTCAACGTTGCCTAACAAATATGGGTTACGCAGCTGCTTTGCCATAAAAAAGAGAATAAAATTGTTAATGATTTAACTTTATTTGTGATGAAGTGTGATATACTATCATACATTTTGCAATATATCTGTAGCTGTAAAAGAAACGGAAAAAATAAATGCCCCTGCTTATTTTCTTGCTTCTTTTTTAGTGTCTTCTAATTACACAATCTCCCGTCGTAGACTGGCGAACCAAAGATGGCGTGATTTTAATAAATTCAAAGTCATATAGTTATTCAATACAGCTACTATTGTCCCCGACCGTGACTTCGTCTGCGTGATTACCCCGTAACCCGTTCTTTCATACAAACCTTGTCTTGGTAATTAGAAACGCAACAAAGGAAGAATTATCCAAATAGGTGCAGCCGTTCTGAAGTGATCCGCGAACAAACATTCGTGGTAATTGATTTTTGTTTGTATATAGTTATTAAAATCTTTCACATGTACTCATTGACGTCAAAATTAACTAAATAACAGTAAAATCAAATCAGGTTAAATCTAACACCAGGTTGAAATTTCGGAGAGGTTTCCACTAAGAAGATCTGGCAAGAAAATAAGGAGAGAGGACAAAGCTTTACATTTACAAAAAATTAAAATGTTGCTTTTGATTTGTGAAATTTTGTACAAGATCGCAAATACACCTACATTAATCGTAAGGCGAGCCGTATGTGGATGCCTAATTGCCAACTTAGAAGTACAAACATAAAATACCTACTATCAAACCTAAGTGAACACTATCCCCTGCACTACAGGACATCGTCGTGCAGTATCAGACGCAGCAGTTTAGTTAGAACCACGCCGGATTAGAACAGCCCTACCCGCCCTACCCGCCCCGCCCGCACTGCTCATTCAATCTATTACCATTCTGTTTTCTTAATACCAACCCAGATTATACGCGATTGTCTTAGAATATAGCGAACAATAACAAACAAAATTAAATATATGTGCGTATCCATTTTGAACTGAGTGTATTTTTAGAATCCTGTATTTATACTTGATCAATAGCAGAGTATATACACTACCGTGATCAATAGTCTGTCTTTGACAATTACCAACGAATAACCGGCAGCACACTTTATTTAAGTGATTTTGTTTGAGGTTTGTCGTGAATTCTCAAAGGACTTATTTTTTCCAGGATAGAATGGATAGTGAAGGTTTCATTTTGGTGAATCGACTGTATGTTTCCTACGTCTCCGTTCTTATTCACATCCGTAGTACCAAGGGATTATTGCTGAACCGCGATTGCGGTGTGGTCCATCTACCGACCAATGACGCATAGCAACTTTCTGTCAAATTAGCAATGATCACACATCCTCTCTCTACATCTCTTTCAACCCATATCGGCTAATCTATGTTATAATCACAATTCTTAAATTTAAAGTCACTAGCACGAACGTCAGTCACTTTCTATGGATTATATGGACTTCAATTTGCAACTTTGGTCAAACTTGCCACTCGTCTATGATTATTGTGATCTTCCTCATATAATAGTGTTAAGTTTCATCAATTGTATGTAATTATTATATATTATTTCATTCTTTAGTTTTAATATCATTGTGTGAAGGGTAGGACATAATATTCCAAGGATTTATGAAGTGAGGGAGAGATAAAATAAAGGCATTAGTCATTTTAAAATCTGTCGCTTAAATCTTAACAATACGAGTAGTAATCGTGTCGGCGTCGTAGTATGTAAATGAGCTCCCTCCCCGCCTTAATCCAAATATTAGCGATGACATTACCGCGCCGCCATCGATACGCAACTGCATCACTGCCATGGCCGCCGTGTGCAGTGCCAGCAGCAGAATATCTTAGCAGCTCACTTTATTTGTGACTAACTCAGACACACCTCGGTACACATCAAACAAAGGCAGTGTATTTTTTTGAAGCTATAAATATGAAAACTTGAGATTTAAAATGAATACGAACCTAATCGAATACTCGCGTTTTATTAATTAAAAAATCGAACTGTCCCATATTTTTTTGTAAAATAAAAATAAAAACTAAATTCAATTTGTTTACTCTCACACCAATTATGTAGACCAAGATAAGTATTCTTTTGAAACTCGTTAATATGGTAAGATAATGGATAAATATACATAAACATAGAAAACACCTAGACCCGAAACCAATTTAGAAAAACAGTTTTTCTCAAAATTAGCCCGACCGATCTCAGAGATGGCGCGACGCTAGACCCGGCGCTAACCACTCCACCACGGAGGTCGTCGTCGCAAAATAATATAAAAACCAATGTTTATATACATTATAAACGATCAGTGATATGCTTTGCAATACTCTCGTGTAGCTGAGGATAACATGGACTTTAATACAGTAGGTAATAATTTCCATGGATGATAATGATAGGTAATTTAAAACGTCACTTTTGACGGTTACTTAAATTCCTAACACGACTTTACAGAAATTAGATAAACATTCACTGAAACTTAATAAGTTCCAAGTAGTGGTCGTCATACCGAGCTGAGGTTTGAGGACTGACGGCTGGCAGCTACCGAACAATTCAATGTTTAATGAGTTGGGGTTGTGGATATCGCCTGACAGCCTTTACCAAGGTTCCCAACGGACAGTTTAATTTGAGCCGGATATAGCCAGTGTCCGAGCGGACTTGCGTGTCTAGCTACCATTGAATAGTTTCGTCACATTTATTCTCAAATCTAGATTCGCGAACAAGAATACTTAATATCCACACGGAAAGAAATTATTAGTTGGGTTTACCATATTTCAACAAAAATTTAGGGTTAATATAGCACCTACTCTTGAGTTTTGTTGAATGAACAAAAACTGTATTGTTGATCAGTACGGTAATTTAAACTTATTACATATATCTTTTGTTGTTTTAACGTATTTATTTTGTAAATTTAACTTTAAAAATGGTTATTTCAACAACTTGAACAGTAAAATCAACATTTACCTATTGTATTAAGCATGAATTGTTACGCCAACATGTACAAATAGGTAAAAACAACTGTTCTGTGTAACAAAAACTTTTCTGTGAAAACAACAATTTGTTCATGTTGCTTTAACCCATCACTTTGTTAATTCAACTAATGTGTCGCCAACCCGTGCAAAATCAACCTTTTTGTTCTTTCAGTGCATGAATTCTGTACGTTTTACCCAATTTAGTTTAATAGACAGATCAAGCACGTGTGTTACTTAAGCTAACACAAAGCAAGTACATTGTGCTTGCAAGCAAATTGACGAAATGCATGATATGTTTTTTTTAAAGTGAAGAGAAAGCAAGCGAGCCCCCGCGTCACCTGATACTCCGTAACCAGCGCCACCGCCCGCCCAAGACACCCGCGAAACCAGTCGAGCAGAGAGATCCAGCCGTGAGGGACGAGTAGGACCTTTGAGAAAGGAGTACACGTAGTAGGCCTAAGTTATTAAATTAATAAATAAATCTAAAAAAATCAATGGATCTGAGATTAGTGATCCCATTATACATTTTGACCATTTAATGTAGTTAGGGGGTGTTCGCCGGGCGAAGTGTGAGAGGTTGTGATGATGATGGGATTCCATGGCGATGGTAAATAACGACTGCGTCTCTTAAAGTGATGTTGTATATTTACAGTGACTACATTGTGACTAACTTATTATCTAAACCTTACAAGACTATTTATACAATAACAACTACGTAGATGTTGGAGGGATGATGCCGTGTCATATCTTTATCGGATCTGCACGCGTTTAGGAATGTGGTTACAAACTCTTTAACCAATACGTGATGATAATAAATTATGTGGCGACGCAGGCCGCCACAGTACTCCCCCTCTAGAAAAAGGGAAAAAATCCATCAGGTCTTCAGCTTGGAGATGCCAGTGGTGCTCTAATCCACGTTAAGTCGTGATGAGCGTGCTCAAGTCTTCATTGACAATACGAGCGTTCTCCAGTCTACAGTGACTCGAGACGAGCGTGTGCTACCATGTCTGCTGTGAGTCGAGACGTGTGGAGTGCGACGGTACTTTTTTGACCGTCGAGTGATGCCGATGATCCAGGAAGCGATACGTTGCTGCGTTGGAACCTTGAGGCAGGCTGGCTTGCTGAATGCTGCTAATGATTATATACCTTTTAAAAACGACCGATTACCTACACGAATATTTTTTATAAGAAACTTGATTTTAAAAAGGTATGTATAAAATTCTTTTCAACATCCTAATATTGTTACTAATATTTTTTATCACGTTATAAATACCAAGATTATACACACAAATTAAATTTTTAAATGACATAAGTAAACTACACTTAAAATTACGCATATTCTAACAAATTAACAATAGACACGTTAATAATAAATTGATAATAAACAGAAATAATACCAAAAAATTTAAATCAGAATTGACTAAGATTAAACATTACATAGAAGATAAGACATGTTGCATTCAATATATTATAAGGAAATACGTAAATAACAAAAAATTAAATTAAAATTGACTAAAATCTTATTATTACATTAGTTACCCTAACATGGTTCATTTTTGTGCTTATTTATTCTACTGTATTCTTTTTGCACAATCAAAGCATTTTAAACTTGTTGAATATCTTCATTTTGAGTACAACTTCATTGCAGAGCGTGCTCGCCTACTGGCTGTGGGAGAGTGGGAATCGGGTCTTTGGCTTCAGGCACTTCCGTCTTCCAACATAGGGACTATGTTGGAGGACTGTACTTTTCGGCTCGCTACCTGTCTTCGCCTAGGTACTTCAAGCGGGGCTCCACATCTTTGTCCTTGCGGAGAAGCAATCGACTGCCTCGGACACCATGGTCTCTCGTGCGCTAAGAGCGCGGGAGTCGCTTTGCACGGCACGCCAACTTGAATGACATTATTCGTCGTGCTTTTTCCATCGCTGGTGTGCCAGCTGTTCTAGAACCCAATGGTTTGGCTCGGGACGATGGCAAAAGACCAGATGGCATGACATTGTTGCCTTGGAAGTTAGGAAGGCCTCTGGTGTGGGACGCAACTTGCGTAGACACCCTTGCGCCTTCACATCTTTCAAGTACGGCGTGTTGTGCCGGTGCAGCTGCTGCGAGTGCTGAAAACCTCAAACGGCGTAAGTATAAAAATCTGATCGGTAATTACATTTTTGAGCCGTTTGGGGTTAAAACCATGGGGCCGTGGGGTCCGAGTGCTCATCTTCTCTTCAAAGAGTTGTCAAAGCGTTTGGTCGACTCTTCACGTGACCAGAGGGCTGGTGCTTTTCTCGGCCAGAGAATCAGTATTGCCATTCAGCGTGGCAATGCGGCCAGTCTTCTGGGCACGTTACCCAATGACAGTGATGTGGACCATTTTTTTGATGCCTTATAATTTATTGGAGAACCTTAGTTGATATATTGAATGAAGAATACCGTCCAAAGCCATAGTTAGTAAGTAGATCTCATTACACAAACTTCATTATAGCTTCATAATTATCCTCAGACTGGCGTATTCCTTGGCTCTTTGTCAGATAACCGGAGAAATCAATTCGCACTGGAGGTAGCTAGTAGCATTTAAGTGTCTTATGAAGTGTAATAATATCTTATAAAACCATCGACTGGTAAAATAATGCTTCTAAATATCTCTTCCCGTAATTACAAATAACATACCTCAAACCACTTTGTCAGTCGGTAAAAGTGAGGCGGTTAAACGGGTGAATACTCGTTGTATACATATTATGCTTATTTTTCCTTGGAATCTATTTATTTATTTCTATAAAAAAATCCACAACTCTATACAAAATTCTTTCCGTATAGCAGCATAGTGATTAATGCCGTGATCTTGAACTTGTGCAAGCGTAGAGCAAATGGCGAAAAGTGCTGCGTCCGTAATTCTTGCACTTTGCTGCACCGCACAATTTATTTATAACGTAATGTGTACAGTTATGATCGTTAGTATATTCTATATCGCATTGTTTTTCTTGGTACCTTATTTCTTTTGCCTTGGTCGATGAAACGTTCTTGATACGATGTGCCGGAAAGGAAGCCAAAGTTGTGAGTTGTAAGAGCCAAGAATGATGTTAAATGACGCAGTCGCAGCTTGGTGTGGCTCGGTGTAGTGAAAATCTTGTTGTGTTTGTCGCTGAATAGAATGTTGCTGCCATGGTTGATGTAAATATTCCAAATGACACACGTGTTCTTTTCGGGGTCTCCGTTGGAAGGTTGCTTGTAGCTTGAGCGGGGTCACCAGTGTTCCGCCGGGCGAAGTGTGAGAGGTTGTGATGATGATGGGATTCCATGGCGATGGTAAATAACGACTGCGTCTCTTAAAGTGATGTTGTATATTTACAGTGACTACATTGTGACTAACTTATTATCTAAACCTTACAAGACTATTTATACAATAACAACTACGTAGATGTTGGAGGGATGATGCCGTGTCATATCTTTATCGTATCTGCACGCGTTTAGGAATGTGCTTACAAACTCTTTAACCAATACGTGATGATAATAAATTATGTGGCGACGCAGGCCGCCACAGGGGAATTTAAGCGCACATTACTTCTGTGTCATGTTTTAAACTTAATTCATTTTTATGCATTCATTAATGCTTACACACCCATTTCGAATCATAACACTGCTTCATCAGTACAAGTTCGTTTATCGTCAATGTTCTCGGTAGAAGTGTCACTAAGAACATTGGTAAGACCCTCGCCCTGTATAATTCAGCAGTGCAAACAAACTGGCCCCATCGCGCGCCCCGACGCGGCCGCCTTCCCTCAAATTACTGTCATTACCGATTGCTGCACTTGTTACAACGATTGTTGTTAATATTGCTGGTTGTTATAGATAATTTTTAAGCGCCCCAGCTGTAGTGACGTGCCTACAGTAATAGTACACAAAAATAAAAGACTTTATTTATGATGAGTAAGTTCAGTTTCAGTAGCATTTTTGAACAGTCGTGATTCTATGTATCATCCGTTTCGAAATGCTGTCATACCATTGTTCTCAAAACTTCACCGTCCATACATTGTTTCCACTTCGACTCCAAAATGATTTTTATATAAATAAAATATTCACTAAAAAGTGTTTGGAATTAAAGTGGAAAGTTTTTTAGAGATTAGTGGAATAACCCCCTAAAGTCTCACATACTCGATTCCATGAGGGGTTCATATTAGTGAACTCTCTTTGGCATCTTATCTACCACTTTACTTCTACTTATCTGAATTTTAACAATAATATATTTTTATTAACAATAATTTTCCGATCTCATAAAGTTAAGGATATACGAGTACATACCTACCCTACCTACGTACCTACAAATAGTCAGTTATTACCTGTATTTGATAAAAATGTACAATTTCTTTAAAAAAATATATTTACTTCATCTGAATGGCAATCGAGAATCACAACACGCGCACTAACCGCGACCAATGCATACAATACATTACAATCTAGTAAAACTTAACCCGTTTTACTGTAAGGTCCTTGGACACCTATTTACACGTTGTTGAGCTTTCAAATTACAATTTGTGCAGCGCAACAAACGGCCGCTAATGAAGCCGACACTGGATATCTGGTTGCAGCCTGTAAATACAAATGTAATCGGCGATGTAACGACAGCATCGCCACTTCGACGCCTGAGCCAGTTGGAAATATCACCACACTGCGGTTGGTACACGGCGGAGGATGCAGCGGTGGGCCATTTATTTGGAAACATTTATACAAGAAAGAAACCCGAAGGTCATACTACTCTCTCTCACTGAATATCGGCGTGAAGCAAGATACTCGTTGCGTTTGTTCTTCGAGTGAAAGTAACAAAGGTTCATCTCCCCCCCCTACTCCCTTTTTCCACAATTCCTACTACTTCGTCAAAGGTAATATTCCTTCCTAAAGGCCGGCATCGCATCAATGACTCATCTGGTGTTGCGGGTGTCCATGGGCGGCGGTGATTACTTGCCGTCAGGTGAGGTTCCTGCTTGTTTCCCTCCTTTTCACATAAAATAAACCTGCAAGGCCCGGATTTGTGATCACCAATCCGCAATTGGCAAGCGTGCTGTAATTCTGTGCAATGTTACCAATGCTCTTTTTAAAGTTCAAAAATAATAACAGAAATATTTAAATAGACGTGGAAAGTGGGAAGGCCTAGCTTATTAAATACTTTTTCCATGACTAAAACTTAATAATAATATACTTACTTAAATAGCGATTCTAACCACGTTTGAGAGAATTTTATAAATTTCGCCCGTATGTACGCAAAATATCTTAGATAGTTGCAGAAAGCCCTTGATTGAATCCTCTTGCGGATTCAAACTTGGGACCGAGTTTTCGAACACCGCCGGAGCATTTGAGTTCCATTGGACGGCCGGTAACTAGGTTAATACTTATGACTCCGCCACTGACAACTGTTGCGTGACGCGAACCGCTGTCGTTACTACAATACTACAGTATACACGTTTAGCATGTAATTGATTAACCTTACTCGGCATGCCTAAAAATCGTTTGTATTTTAATACGATTCAATAAAAAAATACTGAAAAAGTGATGGCTACAGTTAGTGAAAATAAAATATGCAAAGGTAAGAAATTGCAAATGGAAACATTCACAAAGGCATAATTTAAAATATAAATGAGAATGATACATATAAGCGAAACAAAAAAGAAGTCGACCATAAACAAAATTATACTTAAACTACACTTGACAGGAGTAAAGCCAATGATGATGCATTAAAAAATTAAGTCTGGGTTCCAGCATTTACATACGGACACTTCATAAATTTCTCCTTCACCTTCTACGCCTACCCACGCCTCCGTCCCAGCAGTATCCTTACTTTAATAATTGTTATTCTTACCGGCGTACAGTTTACAATCCTTTGCCATGTAACAGCGCAAACTTGCACAAGTAGGTTTCAAAAACCACAGTAACGCGTCCCGCTCAACTGCGATGACGCAGAAGACTTTGAGCCTTAAAACTGGGAGGATTAGGGTTTGTGTGGTTTGGTTTTTGAGTTATTGAGAAGGATGCCGAAGCTGGTTTGTGTGTATGAGTGAAACAGTCAGTGTTTCCATTGGAGTGCAGTGTAAATTTGCCGATCTCCTTGTGTGGCGCGCTCATTTGTTTCCTATCCGAATGCGTGGTGGCTTTGTGATTTGTTTTATTGATATTGCCTCATGCTTTGTGCGTCGTCTCGTTGTTTGGTGGACGGATGACGGAGGGATTAAAAGTGTAGTCTTCAGATGAGTTTGCCAAACCTGAGCTCCGAAAGCATTGTGGTAAACCAAATTAGATGAATAGACGTAAAAAATTGAAACCGAACTCCGTCAGATTGGATACATGCAATAACATGCTTGTATAAATTTACTTTTTCTGTTTGGAAAAAAGAAAAATCTTTAAATTAAAAATGTACAGTCAATCAAAGGCTGTCAGGATGGCTTTTAGCGATAATACCTACCTAGCTTATATTTTTTAATGTAAATTTATCTCATGTATACCTACTGCAATAAAGTGTTTTATATCATGATGATGACATGATTAAAAGTTGTTCCAAATCTATAAATACATATAAGAATAACTGGAAGGAAATAAATCGCTTCGGGACATTAAAAGCTTAACTGAAGTAGAACAAACTCTAACAAGGAAACCATACCCTGGTTTTAATATCGGTGGTAATCGACGAACTCTCACGAGGGTTGTGACGCAGCAAGGTACTTTAACACGGATACTTTTCTGAAACTGGCAATATTTAATAACCGCTGGCAATATATTAGTAATCCACTTATATTGGTCATGGTTATTGGCAGCCTATTTGAATGACCTACTGCCTGTGCTCGGGCTTCCCACGCGACCTATTAAAAATAGCACCCATTGTCCATTGGAAGGATAGCAATTTTGTAAACGGAAAGAGAACTGTTGTGAAGATGTTTATGTGTCATATGCCAAATAATATTTATTTATTATGAAATGACTAACTTCATTATTTTAAAATAAAATATTGCGTCAAACTTGGTTCATGTCTCTATTAAAATGTATACTGCTGTTGCCGAAATGTCAAATAACATTAATAAATATATACCTAATAATGAGGCAATAAGGGGGCTTATCCTGATTGAAATAATTATTTGTTACAAAGTACCTAATCGTCAACATCATTGAGATCTCTGCGGCGGTAATTACGTATCTTCTGGGAGTCAGTGTAAAGAACTGTACAAAATACTTTTAAAAATAAGGGCGTCCAAAATTAAATATTAAATAATAGTATATTGTTGCTTTAGTTTATGAGAATGTAGTAGCCTAACTTAAATTCTGCTCGACTTTTAGGGATTAGATACGTCCACAGCACGTCACTACTGAGAAGTAATTTAGTTTGGGCGCGCGGTGGCTAACAAAGTTCACGGCAACTGTAAATGAAAACTGCCAAGAAATCTTAGCTCTCACGTAGCCGTAGCCGGCGTAAACAACAAGTTCGCACATAAAAAATAAGGCAGCACTGACCTCATTCCCTTATTGTGTAAGGACATATTTTGGTGGTTGCGACGAAAAGTTTATAAATTAATGCACGGCCAAACAATGTCCTTTTATTTATTGCGGCCAAAGCACCAATGAAATATGTAGTACTACTTATGGCGTAATTCCCACATGGACAACGGCATATGTGGGGAGACTAGGTCATAACTAACATAATAGGAAAATGGGTTGAAATCAATGGTTAAAGCATTATCCATGTAATAATATTTGTCTAACCATTTTGATTTTTATTGTTAGTTGTCACAATATGTGTAGCTTTAAAAATTATATGTCTTGCAGAAAAATTGAAGAGTGTAGAATATGTTTCTGCTGTAAGATTACGAATAGTAGTAATAAATTGCAACGTTTTTGGAAACGTTAAAATTATTCAATATAATATCAATAATTTAATACTACGTTTCACCTGAGTGGGCGTAGTGCCACAAAGGCTTTCGGAATATTTGCCGATTCCATGGAAATCATGGTGACAACATCGCGCACCTTTCGCTTATTCCCATATTCAACAGGCCCGGCCTATAAATCTGTTGGGCTACTGAATTGTTCACCAACTCTGTAATTTTATATTTATTGTTATTACTCTTTCAAGACTTTATGTAATAATAACCCTTAAAGACATTGCGGCAGTGTTAGGTTCCACAAATGAAGCGCTTTGTCAGTAATTTATAATATGGAGTTGTCTGTTTTTGAATCGTTGAACGTCACGATAATGTAAAATATTAAGAATGGGGCGTTGTAATTATCTTAAGGCGGGTAGGCAGTTTAACAGTGTCGCGTAGCGGTGAAAAAATACTACCCCCCCCTCTTTTCGTTTGAGCGTCGTAAAAGGCGACTAACGGACAGACTGCACATACATCCAACAGCATAGAGCGGCGATGGGCTCACCACCTGTCACGATGAGCACATATGCAGTCGCTATTTGGTGAAAAGTGGACTATAGCGGAGGGCTGCTTTTGCGGTCCTCATTACCCAGTCTATGACTTAGCCCTTCGGGGATAATAGTCTTGATTCTATGTATGACGGATAGACTGATGGACTGTATCGGTTACTAAAGATTACAGATCTTTATATCATGTACTATGAATTACAGTTTTACCTGCCTTTCTCTCAATCGATTAGGTAATTGTCCAATGACTCAGCACCTGTGTTCAGAATCACTTCGAGAGTCAAAACAATTCAAATTAAAAAGGGACAAACCGTGCGTGCCGAGTGGAAAGTACTTGCCTTAAGATTGTGAACACGGTACGGTACTGACTCGTAACCACAATCGAGACCACTTACGCTTAGCATTACATGTAAATAGAAATCCGTTTATTTGCGCAAGATTGCCGTCGTGAATGGACTTTTGAATAATTTTAATACGATTTTGCTTTAAATATTTGTAACAATAGTAGATTGTTATACAAGGGCTATTGTTATACCGAATTCAAAAAAGGAGGAGGTTCTCAATTCGGTTGTATGTTTTTTTTATGTTTGTTACCTCAGAACTTAGTCATTTATACACCAATTTAGAAAATTCTTTTTTTATTTGAAAGGATATACTTCCAGATTAGTCCCATTTTTATCAAAATCCAGTTCTGATGATGGAATTCTCAGAAATTGAGGGAACTCCTCAAATATTGTAGGCATACCTATAGCGATTTTGGTATTTTCAGCAATAAGTCAAGAATTTGCATTTAGAAAGTATCATATTTTGATGAAGTAGAACTGATGAAAAAGACCACAGAATGTCATTGGGACTCCTCAATGATAAGTATTTCACGGGTGGCGATAAAATATCTCGATTAAGATAGTTAAGCGACTATGACGAAGCAAAAAAGGCAGGTACCGGAACTCAGTTCTGATTGTGGAATCCTTTTGGAATTGAGGGAACTCCTCAAATATTGTGGGCATATCTATAGCGATTTTGTTATTTTCGGCCATAGGTCAAATGAGATCTACTCCGGAAATAAATCCTTCCTAACTAATATTGTAAATGCGAAAGCGTGTTTGTTTGTTTGTCCGTCTCTCACTTGCGCATCGACCTGATTTTGCACATAGATAGCTGAAGAACAATAGTGACATAAGCCACTTTTTATCACTCCTTCCGAAACATTTCTATTAGGATTTAAAAATACACTATTCACACTATTAATTCTGTCACTTCTTGTATGCCGATGACTTACAAATTTACTCTCAGGCCTCGGCTGAGAACCTCTCAGAAGCGATTGAGCAGATCAATGGTGACTTGGCTACGATCTACGACTGGAGCAAGTCAAAAAAGTCCCTCTAGTTTGCCTAACGGTGAACCCTAGTAACTCGCAAGTCATCATCGTAGGGGGGTCTATACAGAGTTCACGAGTAAATCCGGGTAACTTGCCGTCTGTTTTGGATGTTGATTTCCTACTTTGTGATAGGCGTTTCTCGTTTTCTTCGTTTGTCGCATTTAAACGGCGCTGTCTCCTACAAGTAGCGCGTATTGTAGGTTTACCAATATTCGCTTTCGATAAATAGATCGGAACGATTCACTAAAAAGCGAGAAATAAACAAAAATTTTAACAAAAAAAACCGACTCCAAAAAAGTTTACTAAAATAAATGCACTAAAACGTAAAAAATAATTGCGTAGTTTAGATTGTTCAATTTACTTGCAATATTAACCTTTATTTTACCCAATGTTATAATCTTAAAAATATTTTTGGAGTCGGTGTCAGCTTCATACGACAATGTAGCAATACCATATTCACTAATGAACACTACAACTGTTAGAGGCTAATTAAACATATTTACAAATAAAAACGAAAATGGCAGCAAGGCCGACCCAGACGGAGGGGGAGAGATGAGCTTGATGCTTACGCGAAGGATTGGCCAACACACGTAAAAGACCGCAAATACTGGAAGGGGGGGGGGGAGCCTTTGCCTAGCAATGGGACAATATGGGTTAATATAATAATAATATAGTATGTCTTTTAATATTTATGTTTACCTTGGCTGGCACCGACTCCAAAAATATTTTTTTAAGATTATAAGATTGGGTAAAATAAAGGATAATATTGCAAGTAAATTAAACAAACTAAACTACGCAATAATTTTTTACGTTTTAGTGCATTTATTTAAGTAAACTTTTACGGAGTCAATTTTTTTTTTGTTATTTTTTTTTATACGAGGTAATTTTACTCCCGAGCTTTATTAGCGAGGCAGTAAATAGAAACCGAGTTTTTATGGGTTTTTAGCACCGTGTGTTACACTCTGCTTTTCACTACGAATGCGAGAAAATAAAACAATCCAATACAAATATGAATTGGTTTATTTTATTAAAAATTAACCCGTTAGTGGCTTTAACGACACCCACGGGAAGAGAAGCCCTCTTTCCTTCGGTGTCGTAAAAGGCGACTAACGGACTAAAGACTGCGAATATATCCAACAGCATAGAGCGGCGATGGGTCCATCAAAATAATACTAATAACCCCTTTCTTCTTTTGGGTGTCGTAAAAGGCGACTAACGGACTAAAGACTGCACATACATTCAACAGTATAGATCGGCGATGGGCTCATCAAAATAAAACTACCAACCCCTCTCTTCCCTTCGGTATCGTAAAAGGCGACTAATGGACTAAAGACTGCACATACATCCAACAGCATAGAGCAACGATGGGCTCATCAAAATAATATTACCAACCCCTCACTTTTCTTCGACGTCGTAAAAGGGGACTAACGGACTAAAGACTGCACATACATCCAACAGCATACAGCGGCGATGGGCTCACCACCTAGGTCACGCTGAGCACATGTGCAGTTGCAATTTGGTGAAACGTAGACTATGGCAGTGAACTCTTTCTGCGGTCCTCATTGCCTAGTCCCTGACCAACCCTTTGGGGATAATAGACGTGAATCTATATTAGTATGTATGTAGTTCCGTCACGCCAGTATCGCGCGCGTACGGGCGGCATACCGGCGTACCTGACAATGACCCGACCGGCCCAATTGCAGCACTCAACTGATTAATGCGACTTTCGCCAATGAATTAAGACCCTTTGTGCCCTTGTGCGGCGGTAACCGTCTACGTTGGAATGGCGTTATAAAATAAAGTATTTGCACATTATCGAGTAATAAAATTGTTATGTAATTTATTTACACAAAACAGAAAAGAACACAACAACACAACACAAATACTTATATAAAATAACCTATGTAAACCGGGTCGCGTAGCAGTGAAAGAATACTACCGCCCCCTCTTCCCTTGGATGTCGTAAACGGCGACTAAAGGATTGAAGACTGCATATACTTCGATCAGCATAGAACAGCGATGGGCTCACCACCTGTCACGCTGAGCACATGTGCAGTCGCTATTTGGTGAAAAGTGGGCTATGGTAGGGAACTGCTTTTTCTGTCCTCATTGCCTAGTCTCTGGCTAATCCTTCGGGGATAATAGCGTTATTTCAAATGTATATATGTATGTAAGAAAACAAACCGAACTAGGACATGTAAATAGATGTCCTCAAACTGTGGGCACAGGAATGCTGGCTACGATAAGTATTTCTTTGGATCGCCAGGCTATTGCGCTGGCAGAATAGAAGCGTGGACCCGGTTAAACCGGTTTAGAACCAACCTCGGGAGAACAAATCACCACCTTCACAAATGGGGTCTAAGGGAGTCACCAAATTGCGACTGTGGAGCACCTCATCAAACTCTTTCCCACGTTGTGAATGAATGCCCACTTCGCTGTTTTTCCGGAGGCATCGCCGAGCTGCACAACTTCACCGCTGACGCAGAAAGCTGGCTGAGAAATCTGAACGTAGACATTTGATCCAAGCAGGGTTTGCCATACGCTATGATGATGATGCGCTGGCAGAGGTTGCTGAAGGCCTTTTTGTCACCGTAGACCTCTATAAGTCGAGTACTGAACTTACTTATCGTAATTAGATATAAAAGACTAAAAACAGCGGAAACAAATTTTCCATGATTAATATGAGGTTTTCTTTAACACAGCTACAACATTTTAAGTCACAGATTCACAACATAATTACTAAGACATGACATATGATATACGTTTTGATAATGATGATGATAATACAGCTGGATTGACTATCGTATCGACACAGCAGTAAGTTAGTAACGATGTGGTCGTGAACGGTAAATAATTTATTTATGATCGTAGGCAGGGAAGTCGCTTGTGATTTACCGGCGCGCGAGTAGTTCTCGATCGCAGCACGAGTCAGCTGTAAATCATGGGCAGCTGATAGTTAAGTTGCGGATAGTTAAGTTGAAAGCGAGCTTGTCATGTCTCCTAAGTGGCTTTCGCTCTCTACTAGCTTGTGTTAGACAAAATGGGCATAAACCAAGTTCAGAAGTAATTTATCAGGCACACACAATGATACATTTTGAAATTAAACTGAAGGTTGTAGCAACAAACTTTATACTTTAATGTTTTATGTGCAAAGTGGAGTCTGATTCTCATTCGAATATAAGAGTAACAAATAGAAATAGATGTTGTTGAAATATTTAATGTTCTTTGATTTCATATTTTTTTTACAACAGCGGGATTCGATAACAGAGCCCTTAGGTGCATTTTCTTCTTCTTTGACTCACCTAAAGATCTGTGAGAGTTTTATATTGGCTATAATTTTTCAGAAGAACACAATACTGTCTTCTAAAAATAATATAAATTACTACTTTGTTTATGTTTTCTTGGTCATCATTAAACTCTTAATCACATGGACCCAGGACAAGGATAGGGCCTAGCGATGGGCGTTGAATCAACGAACGGTTTAAATAGACGGTCTACGTTCAATCGACGCTTCGACGGTCTACAGTTCATTCGTGAACTAGTTGAATTCATAGACGGCTAAACTGAGAGTCCACAGCGTTCTTATCTACTGTCAACGCGACGACGACGCGTAAATGTATCCGGTTAATACAAGTTCATGCGTTCGTTGAAATAAAATCGTCGGACAAAGCAATTCGAATTGAACCATAAGTATATAAGTATATCGAGGAGTTGATATTAGTTGTTTTTAAAAAAGCAAAAAAATATATATAAAATTCTTAGGTAAGTAAATAATAATACTTCACAGACGTATCTGTGTAAAACTCATACAAAAAATATGTAAATAAAAAATTAAAATAATTAAAATTGTACATACGAGTAAAATCAGCCGATCTTCTAAATACGTTTGAAATACAAATAGTGTATTAAAATCTTTTCAAAACGTATTCAGTCAGTCCTAAGCCTAGAAAAGTAAGAAGGGCTTGATGATTGTACATATTTTGTGTAACTTTGCCGTTTATTCAACTGTCAAATAGTGCGTAAAACTAGACTAACTAAAGACACCGTCGTTGCGTCGCGCCCGTAGACCGGACACCGCGCTTAGTCGATTGAATTGAACGCCTCAACGCCTGCCGTTATCGCGTCGACTAGTCGACGAATTCAACTAGTTGATCGACTAGTCGATGAACGGTAGTGGACGTTTTAGTTTCGTTGACGAAAAATACGTCGACGACCCATCTCTAAAGGGCCATAACCCACTGACTACGCTGCTAGCCCAATGACGATTGGCAGGTTACGACATTAGCCGTGACCAGCGGCGAAACGTGCGTTCCGAAGCGTGGCTGAGATAGGTACAGATATTTTAGTTTCGCCACAATTTCTTAAAACATTTCATCAACAAGAAGTTATAATTTTTAATTGTAATGGTTAGTTACCATCGCAAGTTCGTTAGTTAACCGCGGATTCCGCCATTCCGGAAAATCAACGCCTGAAAAAAACTAACTCTAACAATAAATAAATAAATAAACTTTCCTACATTCACACCAATTATCTAGCCCAAGAGAAGCTTCATTATGAAACTCGTTAAATGGTTACTAGATAACGGATAAACATACTTAAAATACTTAAATACATTCTATTATACATAGAAACCCCCAGATTCGAGACAATTTAGGAAAACAATAATTTCTAAATTGACCCGACCGGAGATCGAACCCGAGACCTCAGAGATGGCGACACAATAGGTACCTAAGTAAGCCTCGACGTTAATATCAAAACATTTTACTGCTAAAGCCAACATAAACGATTTAATATGAGTGAAGTCGAAGCAATAACTGAATTACTGGTAAACGGTCACTTTGGCCGGTCCTCGAGCGTATGGGAGCGGTTCGGATTTGTACTAAAAATAGTTGGACCCGAAGGACCCCGAAGGATCCTTGCGTATTAGTCGAGTACTCACGTCGACGCACCGGTAACGAACAACCGCAGGACTTCACTTTTATCGCGGCAACAAAACGAGCGGTTTCATAAGCAGAGCGATTTGTAAAGTTACGAGTTTGTATTGTAATAATGTTCATGGTCTAAATGTATTTTACAACAGTTGCAATGAGTTCAGGTTTATTATATAATTTCTTATTGTTTTTGCTGAAATTATGCAGTTATTAGTTACTAAATTATGCAGTTATAGACGTAGAAAAATAGCCAAAGACTAGCGGTGTATATAAAGAATTGAAAAGAACCCGCAAAATGTAAAAAATATAGTAAAGCACTTCAGTGGTAAAAATACCATTAGGTGTAACCAAAGAGATTTAAATGTTTAATGTCTTTGGGTGTAACATGTAGTTTTACACGATTTTTATTGAGAACAGAACTTTCTAATGGCGCTAGTTTAAACCTAATCTTAAAAAATCCATTTAAACTTTTTCAAACGACACATTCGTTTAGATTTAGATTCGTTAGGACAACTAAATAATTAACTACAATTATTATTCATCATCATTGGGTGCCATTTTCAAAGTGAGGTCAGTTGACAAAATTATAAATACATTATTATTAGGTTTTGCTTAATGATAAGAGTTTTTACTTTCTTGCTGAAGGGCAAAGACTCCATTTTCCATGCCGTCATCTTTTTAATAAGCAAGTTTCGTTATTATACCATTTCGTTGTGTGGGAGTTAAGCTCATCCCGCTTTCTACTAGGCTTCCACTGTGTCGATACTGTACATTAATTAATTTTCTTTTTATTTTGTGGTCTGTGATAATTCTGAACAAAATCCCTAATCGCCCGTTCAGTGGCCGCACCCACAGCAGGGACATTTCTCGCGGTAAGTAAATATTTGAGTGGCGCGAATGGAAATAAACAGTGCTTGTGCGGGGTGGGTATTGATTACAGCTGATACGGGGCTTGCACGGCGCACTGCACAGCCGGGGGGTGCTGGGGGGTTGGTAATTACCAACGCTGAGTCAGGTGCTGAAGGCAAACTTATGATGTTTTTCAATTTAAACGTTTTTTGGTGTTATTGGTTGTTTTGCTCGTTGTTTTGCTCGGCTTCGTAAGCCACTGTTTGATAGCGAAGTGTTTGCAGACTTGTTGCTTTTTTGTTTGTGTTTGTGAATAAAACAACAGTGACACGATGTTTTATAAATTATCTTAAGGGTCTCGCGCAAGGTCTCAGTCAAGTCACACATCTTTACTGAAGCTCAAGGGTTTTGGGGAAAGTCATGTACCTATAATGTTGAATGGTGATAAAACATGTTGGTGATCACACTGATCACAAGAATCAATAATCAATCAAGAATCAAGAATCAATATCATTTATTCAGGTTAGGCCATGTTTAGGTTACAGCGCTTATGAATATCATATATGCCGTCGGTTCGTAAGCCTATCTATGGGGCGGGAGAGAAGAACCGTCAAGAAACTCAGCAAGTGCATTTCTTTTCTCCCTTTCTTTTACAGCGTCAATTAGAATTTAAAAATGCCCTCCCTATCATAAAAGGGCACTTTCTATTACAATAATAAAAACTTAAAACAACGACAACGACATAAAAATAAAAAATATAATAATAAAAATGAAAATTTCAGGTATTCATCAATATGAAATAATCAATGTAATCAATGTCTTACAGTACAGAAAAATAAAAAGTAAGACTACAACTACTAATATACTAATAATAAAAATACCTAAGTAAGCAAGAGCAGACCAGCTTCCACAGACGGCACCCGTTCACGAGTATGACATATGAATCAGCCATCGCTTCGCTCAACCGTGTTTTAGGGACCGTACCTTACGACCCGACGCACATGCCACCACCGCAGAGACACTATGAGAGAGCATGACACACTCGAGCAACTCCAATGAAGCAAGCAAGAAAACATTTAGGCAACGTTTTACGCAACATAAGTTTTGAGTAAGTCCCAATAGGTAATAGTCTGTAAGACACTGCTGATAAAGGCTATCAGGGTAAAATGAGTTAGTTACAAAGAAATTCGATATTAGGAAATATAAGTAATGTGATTATTTTATAATTTCCAGGCTGTTTTGTGTTCTAAATATTCCTTGACTGTATAATAACCTAGATTTTACATGATTTTTAAACTTATCTAAAGGTGACTCTAGTACAGCACTTGGTATTTTATTATAATAGTGTCCTTGCCCTAAGAAAGAGCCGATAACCTTTTGTAATCTGAACAGGGGCATCATAAGTTGTGACTTATTTCTAGTATTGAAGTTATGTACGTCGCCGTGTTTAGTGAATGAGTTTATATTGCAACGCACAAAAACTAGGCAATTATACAAACCCGGCTACTTATCGAAAAATCCGAAAACACACTTTGCCGACCTGGGATTTGAACCCGGGACCTCCGGATATCGAGCCGAGCGCTTGACCACTCGGCGACGAGGAAAAGCACACAAAATCACAAAAAAAGAAAGCCGTATGAAGCTAATGTTAGCAATATTTTTTCAGATCAATGGCGTACTAAATTACGACTATATAAGGTGACTGCTCGAAGCCGCCAGAAACTTCAAGGCCTGGTCAGGTCAAGTGTTTTAAACATAACAAAAATGACAAAAAACGTAAACGTACTTTAACGGCTAACGTAGGTACTTATCGCCCTGCTGACGCGAACGGGTCACCACTCACCAGACGGTCGGCCGGCCAGCCGTTGCCCGCGCGTTGTAAATAACAGTTATTTTTTATTTATTTATCATTTTATTTTTATTTTGTTATTGCTTTAAAATAAATTAGTTACTCAAAGACTATCCAATTAAAATTCACAATTTTTTTTTATTCAATTTAAAATAAAAGAAAAACATGAATTCCTTTTTTGTAATTTTTGTCATGTTTAAAACACTTGACCTGACCAGCCCTTAAAGTTTCTTGCGGTTTCTAGCAGTCACCTTATATATTTCAAAATAAAAACACGATTGAAATTAGCATAGTAACAAAAGCGCACTGATTAGTTTCGTTATACAGTGATCGGTAACTGCGGAATGAACACACATCGCAAACTATGCAGAGGGAGCAATGGTTAGATTAAATGTAAATAAAATTGGCTCGTGATTTGTTCTCCGCTGTAGCCGTAATAGGTTGGGGCGTGAATATAGTTAAGGGATCTAGCGGGTTTAACATTTTGAATGGAAATAGGTACTGATAATAAATAACTTTATTCAGTCCTAATCCATTAGTTTATACGTAGCATCCTCTTACTGAGGAAAGCGTGAAAAAAATGTTAGTTTATTTTGGTGTCGTGTGTGTTTGAGCTTTTTGGACATTTTTTTTTATTAAAAACATGCAGAAGAAAAATTTTTAAATTAGAGATTGGAAACCGTATGTACAATTTTTTAACATCTTTGACTTTACATAACTAACAACCAAGACGCAGAACAATTTATTTTAATTTATTATTATTTGCTCTATTGAGGACAACCAACAACACGCCCACTTCTGAGAAATTACAAAAAAAAATAAAAAAAATCAGACATCCACAACATTTACAATATTTTGTATGTTAAAGTATTTTCGCGTGGGGAGGTAGAGTCCAGTTGGACTGCCAGTTGTTGGACTTTTATGTTTTCGATAATGAAAGTTTACACATCTAAACTTTATATATAAGGTGACTGCTAGAAACCGCAAGGAACTTCAAGGGCTGGTCAGGTCAAGTGTTTTAAACATGACAAAAATGGTCTCATTGCAGACTAACTAGGTACTTATCGCCCAGCTGACGTGAACGGGTCAACAGACGGTCGGCCGTTGGCCGCGCATTGTAAATAATCGTTATTTTTAATTGTTTTTCATTTTATTTATCTTTGGTTTTTGCTTTAAAATAAATAAGAGACTGGAAGACTATCCAATTAAAAAACACAAAATGAATTATTTAATTAAAAATGAAAAAAAAACACGAATTTCTTTTTTGTTATTTTTGTCACGTTTAAAACACTTGACCTGACCAGCCCTTGAAATTTCTTACGGTTTCTAGCAGTCACTTTATATAACGTTTTATAACAAACTTTCACTAAATATTACTGAAATGTTACGTACATTTAAAGCACATGTTAAAGAAACCCTCATGAGTAAAGGTTATTAAGTGTAAAATTATGTACCTGATTGACAAATATGTATGGACACAGTGCATGTACGAGCATAACCTATTTATTAGTAACTTGTATGAATATATTTCTTTTTAATATATTTTGTATGACTTGGCTACGACATTATAACTTTTGTTACTTAGAGGGAGAAAACAGCCAGGCCTCCTGAGTTTATTGCCAGTTTCTTCTCAGTCGAAGGCTCTCCCAAAATTCAAATTGGCGGTAGATTAGTTAGGTAGGTAGTTAAGTTAGTTGATAGATTCAACTACTGTTAGTTAACTTTTTTATGTACTTACTTATTTTTTGACGTCATTAAGTAGCTGTAAAGGCTTATATTGAATAAAGCATTTGACTTTGACTTAAAGTTGAAGTGCGTCCACCTATAACATAATGTCTAATAATAGTAAATGGTAAAAACTACCAAAAACAGTGGTTTCTGAATGAGTCGCTTTCTCTCAGCACCGCAGGCTCTCCCGTAGCGCCTGATTAATGGGGCCTACCAAGCAATTAGGCGCAACATGAAAATAATAAAGGACACTTGTGTCGCTGCTCTAGCGCCATTGTCTGCCTAATTATTTACGTGGACACTGCTTTTCAGCTGGCCTGCTTGCTATTTATTATTTATTCTAACGTGTGTCTATAAATTTTTGCTTAATTAGTCCCAGTGGAAATTAAGTCTGTTTAATACACTTTTGGCGTGTGATACCTTTTTCTGTTTTATTTTAGATTTTAATGATAGAGTACGTAGCTTTTTGTGAAATAGAAACCCTTCATATAAATAACCCTTAATTGAATAAACAATTAACTAGTTCTAACCTACAACTCGTTTTATTTTTCGTAATAAACTTTTACTTTATATGAAAGATAATGGATTATCCTCGTTTCAAAACCAACCATTTGTCTTCCTTTTTGTGTGTATAAGGTGTTACAAGCAACATAAAACACGTACAGCAAACCGAGAATATCCAGCTTCGATAAACTTACGCGTTCCTTTATTACGAAGATTTGGAAGGAAAATATTATTCTTATTACAGAAATTTTTCCCAATATCTACAGTGTAGAAATGGGTGCTAAATATCGGCGTTGGCTGAGTAAACAGCTTATAAGTCACGCGGTGGGCGGCGCACAAAGAGCCGACGGCCCCCGCGGGACCCGGGACCATAAATTGAACCGGGACCCGGCTTATATTGGCCCGAAAGCAATCCTACTTATCATCAGAACCTAACCTCACAGTTGATGTTCACAACTGTGCGTATTACTGGTTACTGGCAGTTGGACATTTATTTTTACCAAGAAAGTGGTCTGCACTTGATGTAGCGAATCAATAAAGAATTGTGTAGCCTTATCATTCATCAGGCTCATCAGCACTTAAGAAATAGTGATGGAGGTGGCCCAAAGGCTGTTGTGGATTTTAACGACTGTCATCTTATGACACTAAACGAACGAACGGAACGGAGAAGCTACAGACATTTTTGGTCATCAATCCGGTGAACCGACATTGCGAAAGTTGCTTAACTTGTAGTTTTGCAAAACGAACACGCAGCCAATATCGAGCTTTTCATAATAAGCAACTGATTTCATTTGATTTTTGATTTATATACTACTTATACTAAGCTGAGCAATTACATTTGGATTGATAACGTTTAATTAAATAATGTCTGGAACGACTTAATGGTTTTATCTTTGTCAATATCTTTGGCTTTCATACTAAACTCAATTAATATTGACAAAACTCGTATCATTTTACAGAATTACGCAAATTCTGAAGAACAAAACATACATCAGAGCAGCACAGTCGCTACAAGCTGACCGCACAAATGCATGTCATGTATCAATATGCCACTGCGGGACAAGTACGTGACTATTATTTGGAACGGCCGCAGTTGCACTAATAGTTATTTAGTTAAACTATCGGTCGGTTTTATCCGACGCTGAGGTGGAATATGAATGGGGCTTGAAAAGTCGTGACCCCGGAATCAAGACAAGTATTGTGGAAAAGCAAATAAGCTGTCTACTTAATCTTAATGTGCGTACTTGGGAGCGGCGCGGAATTATATTTTGTATTGAGCCGTTATACCTATTAATACCTACAGAGCACAGGGTAAGATTACGCAAATCCAGACGTACATTAAGTACTATTGTGAAATATTTTATTGTTGTGAAAAGATTAATTATACATGTCATAGTCGAAACATGACATAAACACTCAATAAATAAAACTCTGCACAGAAATTAAAATAAATGTTTTGGTACGTTACTAAACTACTTTTATTTTATTTTCATTTATTTATTTATAACAAAGACAATACACAATTTTACAATAACTTCGTGTCCAAAAACCCGGTTAGGGTTTGACTATACACTGCACATTCATCATAATATATTAAAAACCTTAACACATACTTAAATATTTAAACATTATCAAAAACATACACAATTTTCATTAAAACAAAAACATTAATGACAATTAATAGCAAAAATAAAACACAATTTCCGTCACTGCGTTAAGGTGGTGTGGAGTAAGCGTGGGTAGGCACCTCACTGCGTTAACACTTTACAAACAGTGGTTTGACAAACAATACATAGATTTAATTCGAATCTACCATATTGTGTACCGAAAATTGTTTCTACAAATAAGGCCCCAGCTAGATACCATAGACTTCTTTACACTTAAAACTTACGAACCAACATTATTCACAGACTTACAATATTGCTACATGTCGACAACATTCGTGTTATTTCTGAGCTACAGACTTTCTCACACGGGCAGGCCTGTTATTTCCGAAGCTGCGTTATTTCAACCCCCCATGCACTGTTCTGTGAGCGCATCTCCGTCTCGAAGACTCGATGTTTCATACGCGGCGGAAGCGATATCGCGCCTCATAAATCTACGCTGCACTGTTCGCCGCGCAATGAATAAATTGTACGTGCAGGGATGTCTCATTGCAATTAGGATCAATAGTCGTTAACGCATAAAAAGTTTTTTATCAGTTCAAACTACTTAGGAGATTAATTGCGATCATCATCAGACTGAAACTTTACATTGGCTGCAGCAGACGGGGAGATTTCGGCAAAACCCACCACGCTAGCCCAATGCGGGTTGGTTTTAAGTTGATATTTTAAGTAAAATTTTTAAACACTGAAAAAAGACGACAACCTCAGGCGGGAATCGAACCACGCACGTTCCGCATTCCGGGCAACTGCCTTAGAAAAAAAACATAAGCATTAAACACTGACAAATTTCGACGGGTGAAAACCAGACCTTGGTAGGCAAGTGGTTAAGGCAACCGCCCGGAATGCGGAAGGTGCGTGGGTCGATTCCCGCCTGAGGTTGTCTTTCTTGTCTTTATTCAGTGTTTAAAATTTTGCTTAGTTATTTTACCGTTATATAACGGAAACAACAACAAAACAACATCTTTTGGCATAAATAACTATTCGTAAAATAATCAGTTTCTCAGTGATTGAGACTTTTGAGTATAAACCCCCTAATTGTATCGTTTATCTCTTCAATAACTGATCTAAGTGAGATAAAGTTAGATGTAGAAGAAACGGTATTAGAGAAAACTTAATTTTATTACGAAAGTCAGATTTCTGTTAGATTATTATAGATTATCCAATTATCAAATCAATTATCAAATAAGAAACTTTTTTGATGAGACATCTAACAAAGTCAAAAAGAATTTGCAAACATTAAAGAAACCGTTTTTCCCAGCCCTATTGGCGGGCGAGTTGTTCGGACGCAGTGATCCGTGTGGCCGTGAAGGATGGTGTTTGTAAATACGCCGCCGCGGGGTGTAAGGTCTCAATTTACTGAATTTATACGCGTGGCGCTGTTTACCGGATTCCCGTCGTAAATATCCTTGTGTTCAATAGTTATTGCTCACATACGCCTGTTTGTCTAATTTATATTATTATGTTGTCGTGTAAGTAAAACCATATTTCAAGTTGCACATGAGTTATTGCGTAAAAAGTGCATAACTCTTCGGACGATGATAGTCAATTTATCACCATATATTAATCTTTAAAGAAAATGTTTAGAAAATAAATCTTTCACAAGGAGCATCTAGATTAATTTATTTGTTACATCAGATAATGTTTATTATGTAACGCATCTTCAACGATTTTTATAAGGATAAAAGCACATCGGAAGTTTGCACGATTTTATCGGAAGTTGTGTCAACTGCCTGCTTGAAAATTTGTCATAAAATATATTTAATATATAATCCGATTACTCGACATAACGAAAGCTGATTAACTTGCAAAGGCCGCACCTTCAAGCTTCCTCTAATAAACTAACAACCAACTCTACTTAATAAGGTACGCATACCTACTTATATTGTGTATATGTTTATTGTCACAGAATATTATTTATTCTGTGACATTCTGTGTGAATTATAGTATTGTGTGTATGTGCATATACACAAATTGTTACGGAATTAAAATTTATATTATTTTTATCTTTAATGAAGACATAGGCCGCAAAAGATTTCTGCGATTCTACTATTCGAAGCCTATACGTTTTTAGTTTCTTGTAACCCATACGGAAAGCTGCAGTTTTTGCCGTTCCTTCTGGGAAACGGTGATGTATGTACTCGTATGACATATCAATGGATTAGATTTAGCCACGCTGTTATACGGTGCATGGTGACATGTTCCAACAAGCCTTGGTCCAGGTACCACTGTGGGTTCGTACAATATTCACAAATCGCGGCTAATCGCTCCGGCCGGGCTGCGGGGCGCAGGCGCGAACTAATGCGTCTAACCATTGAAGTATTATAACTAAAGCCGTCATTCCATACAAAAAATTAACTCAGCTAGATGACAGCGGACAACCCTGTCATCTAACTTAGCACATTCCGAGTTGTGAAGTCACAGCGTAATTCCACCCTCTCATGGAATATCGGCGTGAAACAATGACACACGTTCCTGTTGTGTTTCGTCCGGTGAGTGAAAGCACCGGAGGTCCATCTCTTCTCCATGTCCATGAATTTTGGAGGGGGTCTCCTCTCCATAATTCCTACTCCTTCCTCTTCCATCAAGGCCTTAGCCTTCCTGCTTCCCCAAGGTCGATAATGCATCTGCGACTCCTCTGGTTTAGTCCATGGGCGGCGGCGATTACTTCCCATCGGGGTGGGTGACCCGCCAGCTCGTTTGCCTCCTTTGCACATAAAAAAACGCTTAGTCGTTAGAGGCGGGTCTTAGCTGTCAAGCGTTTGCAGCCTGTGTGCCGCAACTAAGTGCGCAAAATCCTGCTTCGCGGTGTCGTCTCTGGTTAGAATACCTCAATGTCCCCAACAGACTGCATATTTGATGGCCGACATAGGCACTCGGATGGAATGCCGGGAATCTAGTTGACAGAATATAGGATTGCATGGCACCGGGTAGTTATATATCAAATTATAAGCAGGTGCATCATATCATATATAGTAACTACTCAATAAGAAGGATATACATACATGAATACATGACGCCTGTTGCCCGGCGGGGCGCAGAGGCCATGGCTTTCCATTTGCTACGAGCCTGACAGATCCTTTGCTTCATTCACTATTGTCTTGTTCTTTATGCATGATCGATGAACACTCTTAGGACATTTGCTGACAAGTATCAGATTGTCTGCACATAATTTTTTTACTCTCATTATTGCGAATATATTTGCGAGTTCTGGCTTTTTTTATTTTTTGTTTATATTTCTACATGTAAGAACTGCCGTCATCCCTCCTGAATGAAGTAATGATAAAGGTCACATGGAAGTGTATTTCACTAAGATTCCTTTACTACTAAAGAACTGGTTATCTTATATGTAACTGTCGGAACAGAACAGTCGGTCGTAACGTAAATGATAGTGGTAGCCAGCCAAACGAACTTATAACAAACCTCATCACCAACCAAACGACTGCCTGCAAACATACTCCGGGACCTCTAAGTCTGGGATCAGTGATCTAACCACTTGACTACCGAGGCAGTTATAATCTGTAACTTGTATTTGGCATTATTTTGTCGTTTGTCCGATGACATTTAATACGGTACGGGGTTTACGATTGGTGAGAGAGCCGTGGGCTAGCCTTACGGCCAGCCTCAGAAGTAACTTATCACTCTGGAACCATGTCACACCACCTGGCTCGGAACAATCGCGCTCATCTCAAGCCACCTTTCTATTACACGAGTATGAACGTAGTAATTGGTGAAACATGCTACGATAGTGTTAAGCTACTTCTGAGGTCGACCGTACTTTACAGGACCCGTTCGAGATGGTTTTTTTATCCGTTAAACCGTCAGAACACAAATGCTATCAAAATTGTTGTTATGGCGCCAGTCTTTAAATAAGATAGTGGGAGCTAGCCAGGCGGACTTAACAAGCCCTGCCTGCCACCAATTAAACTAAGAACACGGAGATGTACCCCCCTCTGGGAATCGGACCCGGGACCTCTGGACCTAAGACTGGCGCGCAGCGGCTTAGCTATAAGACCGCCGAGGCGTTTAAGAAAAGCAGAAATCTTAGGAGCGACTCTAAAGGAGGCTTGGCTTGTCTGTGTCGTGGGGGAGAAAAGGAGAAAAAGCGTTCACGCACATGTCTACACTTGCTGAATGGCGCGCCTCAACTGTGTTTTTGTCCTACACTCCTTGGCAACGATTATAGTGGCTTGTCTTAGCGTACATGTAAAGTATGTGTGTGTGTGTGTGTGTGTGTGTTTAGGAATATTGCCACTATCGAGAGGGAGGGGTTTTGTATAACAAGTTAGGTAGTGGGTATTTCACCGTCTCATTTAGTTGCAAGATACATTAAAAATCAATCATGGCATAATCTCCTTCGTACTTTGTGATGCACGTTAAAAACGTCGTAACGATTGTTATCGTAACTACCCACTAACCCTCATAAGGCCAGCTTGGTAGGTTTTAGGATATATAGATGATAATTACAACGAATGATTATTACGGCAATATTTCATAGTTACATGAATTCAATTTTTTTTACATGTAAATGCTTTTAGCTTTGCCTAAAACCATTTATCTTCACGCAAACTATTCGCAGTCAGTTTCATATCCATGATGACTAACGATGCAATCACCATACATTCCGCTAGCTTTTCGCTGATGTATAAAAAACTGATATAAAGTTAATACGTATTCCCTTCAATTCTGGTACTAATAAATTGATAATAATACGAAGATTACCACAGCATTAACATATAAAGTAGGCAGCCTACGCTGAAACAAATGTCAGTCATAAAAAAGAATGAAACACATTATATCGATAAAGCAAGTTAATTCTGAAGCGTGAATAACATTTACGCGGCATTGGCGGGAATAAAGGGAATTTAGCACAGAAACCGAAGCCTTTGTTTGACTTCTAGGTAATATGCAAATAATATAGCTCGTGGCGTAAAATATAGTGCTCATGAAGTTGAATGCGACGCCCACACTTCATGCCTTTGACAAAACATACTACACAGTAAACAGTCACGCTCGTATACGTTGGCCAAGAAAAGAATATACAAAAAGGAACACACTGAGACACAGCGATAAGGAACGGGTAACTTCTAATTGGTATAATGAGAAATGTAAACTTATTGGAAAGCTATGAGAATACATATAAAGAAATCTACTTTGGTGGTGAAAATTATCATGTATTAAGAAACACCTCGGTGGCCGATAGACTAAGCGCTAAGTCAAACAGGCGCAAAGCGTGTATTTTCCGATGCATAGCCCGGGTTTGTGACCACCATCCAGGGTTTTTGACCACCATCTCGGGTTCGTGACCACCAACCTGGGTTTGGCAGCGCGTGGTGGTTATGCCAATAGCCATCACAAGCGCAGACTTGATTTCCCTTTGCCTATCAGTTGATTTGCCGGTGGCGGCACTGACACTGAGAGCATTATCATTGACAAGTGGGAAAGAGAATGTATGAAAAACACTGCCGGTACTGTGTCGGAACTGTGGCTTCACTGATATGTGTGAAGCAACCCTTGACAGGACATAGGTAATACATTCATTATCATCATCATCATCAGCCGAAAAACGTACACTGTACATACTACGTAAACTTTATTTTACCTGCTACTTTAATGATAAATGTACATTTACTTTTATTTGAGCTATGCCACGAAGAAACTATTCATACTGCTGCCAATGCTGCTTAGCGACATATACATTAATAAATTGTGAACCGTTAAAACTTCAGAGAAATTCTCCCCGCGACTAGTAGTGGCACGAGCGTCCCAACATTTATTTCCGTCTCCTTCCAACGGCCATTCATGCTCTCTTGTACCATTACCGTTTAATGGTGGTACGCGGTGAATACAGTCATTCCCCCTACTTTGTATTACGTATGAATGGGAGCCGTCCGCTATCTATTTTGCCATAGAAATCCATGAAACATTACTTGTCGAAGGGCAGCGATAAATTATGCTCGCAACTATTGAAAAAAAATGTACCACAGATGCTTAAAAACATTAAAATGTTTCAAAGAGGCTGTCTATCGGGTTGAATAGATGGCTCACTAAACAAATATTTAGTAAGCATTAAAGTTGTAATTACCAACCAAGCTGCTTTAAAATAAACTTACAGATATTTGCTTTCCGAAATAAAACGTAAGATTCTTTAACAGACAGTACCTACAGTTACAGTATCCATTAAAAGTAAAAAAGGATTACAGAAACAAGCGATAGCAACCGCAAACTGAAGATCATGAGCCGTGCCAAATTACTTATCGTCTTGCAACGTCGCAAACGATCATCCTAATCTTACGCAACTCGGGCGAGGCGGGCGATAAATCATGTGGATCCAGCCCGAGGCTGCAACAATCGCTGGGTCTCCATTGTGGCCGAGTGCTGGCCACCGCTATTCATCCGAGAGCTACTGGTGATTTACTGGCTCTTGATATATTTGTTATACTCGAGGGCAAGACGAGATAGGAACCCCACTAGCACGGACAACTGGAGCTAAGTTATGTTGTTATCGCGAATGCTTGCGTCTCATCAGTCGGTCGTCTTAAGTCAAAGTGAAGAATGTTCGGTTCTTTAGAAATGAAAGATGCTTCTAGGAATGTTCTAGCAATGCAACGAAAAAGCGTTTTAACTGTCGCTGGCTCAGATGCTAGGGCATTGATATTAGCGTCGACGACGCGATAAATCATCCGGAGACAGCCTCTGGCAGAAGTCGCATTGCGGCTGAGGTTTTGTCGTTTGTTTAAACTTATTCAAAATTAACATATTTTCTCTTTTTAAGTAGGTACATATTTTGTGTAAATTAAATGTCAGTGCACACTAGGCTGCTTTACGCTTGACTGGTGTGCCACTACTATAAAACAGCTATAACTGTAGACATCTTAAACTTAGCTGAACTGGTGTGATGAATAATTCACTGTTTCTATGTAAAATCTGTTCGTACGGATAAATATCTAGTAATTTACTTGATAATAATGTTGCAGCGAGGCAACAAAGCAATTTTACGGTCCCAGATACTTGAATAGTGAAATTACTAACTTGTCCCGAGGCAACGTAATAAATTGTTTGCAGATAGACTCGGCTAGTCACCATCAGATTGGAGTCTATTTTAATAGTATAGTGAGTCTTGCCAATCTTAATTTTTGGGTATTCGTTAGATAATAATACGGTTTTATAAACACATCAAAAATCGATTACTACAAAACATCATAACAATAATAGGTGTTATATGTACTATTACATATAGTTATTGTGTAGATGTGGTGGCAGTAAATGTAATTAAAATTACAATTATTTACGCTGTTGATATTTTTTTTATAAATTCTGATTTATGTATTCGTGATACATGAAACTATGAACGGAAGTTCGTATAGCAAATGTAACAATTTTCACTATTATCAACCAATGAATATACAGACAGTTTAAAGAAAATATTAATATTAAACTTTCTTTTTCATAATATAAAATCAAGTGGAACAATCTCTATTGATCAGAGTAAAATTTCATTAAAGTAAAATTAGGCAGTGGGGTAAACGTAACCCTTTAAAAAGCATCTTTCATTTTTAATTAATATCTTCCGTGAAAACAACAAGCCACATTTTTTGTTTATCTCAAAATCGGGCAGTCTAATAACTTTTTTTAGTTTATAGGTACATATTAGGTGCCGTTAAATTAAGAAAATAACAGAATCTTTTTACCCATTTTGAGACTGTAGAAGTGTAGAAGTAGAATTGTAAAATAAAAACCAACCAAAAGAAGTCAAGTAACCAAAAACCGTTTGACACACAAATTACAATCGGCAGTATAGATCAAAGGCTTTATTTAACAAAATTAAACTGTGAAAAAAGGAAACACAGGAAGTTAGTAACAAAACATCCAATGTAGGCTCTAAGTCCACTCCACTCAGGCTAACACCTCTGTCTGTAGCCGCTTGTAAACACTGAGCCGTATGTTGCGTTGTCAGTAAAGTTCACTGGAGTCGTGGATTGGACAGTATTGGACAATATAGAACAATATCAACTTTGCGAAGCTACATGCTGTCAATGTAACTTGTTGCACTGTGTGGCGGATAATTATTATAGAATACTACTAAACCATTATCTTCCCTTGGGAGTCGTAGGACGACTAACGGCTCAAGACTGCACACATCGAACAGCAGAAAGCAGCGATGGGTTCACCACTTGTCATGTTAAATGCATGTGCAGTGGTGGTGTATGGATGTGTAGTTTGGTGAAACATAGACTGGGGCAGAGGACAGCTTTTGCGGGCCTCGTTGGCTAGTCTCTGACTAACCCTTTGGTGATAATAGTAGTATAGTATATAATAATATAGTCTTGATTGTATATATGTTATTAGAATGTTACTTTGACCAGATCGGAGATGTTCTCATTAAAGGTCAGGTCAAGACCTTAAGCCGACGAACATGTTTGAATAACATTATGAGTTAACTAGCGGACCGCCCGCGACGTCGTCCGCGTGGACCGTACCCCGTGACGAATTTTTGAAAATATCATATTATAGCCTATGATACTCGGAAAAAGTGTAGCTTTCCAACGGTGAAAGAATTTTTCAAATCGGTCTAGTAGTTTCGGAGGCTATTCAATGCAAGCTAACAAAGTAACAATCAAATCTTTCCTCTTTTTATTATTAGTATAAATTATTGAATGGATGTATGTCGGGCTCTCAGCAGATGGTAAGCTGGCCTCTGCCCCCCTCCGGGAAGCGGGGGTGATATTTGTGTATAATTAAGCGTATTTATTACTTTGCTTATGTAACAAATCCGAGAGGCAACACGGTGTTTTTTTTAAACTATAGTAAAATGATACGGATTATAATTACTATGAAACGTATTAGAAATAAGTACAATCGTAAAAGTAAAGCTGTGATCGTGTTTGGATCCTATTTGGTGACCTATTTGGTTACCGATTTTGTTACGTGCCTCGATAGGTAAGTTAACAGTTTGTCCAGGCTGTTGCAATTGCCAAAACAAAAACTACAAAACAAAGAATAAAACAATTACGTTATTCTAGCTTACTTGATAATAAATATCTGGTTTGAGATGAGCAATATCACTACGAGTTTATATTAAGTCAGTTATAGAACGTACGATAATAATCATATAGGGAAGAATAGGTGGATAAACAAAAGAAGATAAGTACACAGACATACCAATAAAAAGTTAGTAGGTAAACTTGGGCTGCTGACATTTTAAAGATTTATCAAAACACTTTTTTACTGCAAACTTCACAAAGGGAAGTGTATCTCAGACCGAGTGCAGCATCCATCCACATCCCCCGGAAGATTATCTTCGGGGAATAACCCCGCAAACTGCTTTGGAGTCTGTTAAATTTAAAATCGCACGACGTCCCGCAGTATTGCATTGTCAATGTGCCAAAAAATTGTAATATGGCTGTCTCGCGAGCTGATCGCACCGAATATAATGCGACCGAACTTTGAAAGGTTTCAAGTAGAAGTATCGAGTCATGAATGGCACATTTACTTGCAACTTATTTTGGACAAACAGAAACGAATTGTTTGGTAGGTAATAGGTACTTAAACCTGCAACTGTACACCCGATACGACTTATGCAAATAATTATTTTCGACCAGTGATGATCGTTTTATTTCATTCACATATTTTAACTCAATTTGAATAGGCACTTATTAATTGATAAAGGTCGACGAAATTACATAGATGACTATACATTTTTCCATGTATTTAATATTATAAACGTTATATTGGTGATGCTATAATTTCAAAGAAGTATTTATGAATATCTAAATACAGAGACAGTAATAAATTTAAAACAGTCTAACGTTGTAACATCGCGCACATCGCGAAACGCCGGCCGACCGCACTAAACGCCATTTGAAACATAATATTTTTCTTATTTGATGCTCCAGCGAGTGTTCACGCAGAGGCACACATCAAAAGCGAATCAAATTATTCGTAAAGAAGCAAGTGCTGCCGACCGCACGCCGCACTAAAATCACCCTTATTACCACCGCATAAGGCTCACCGCCAACGAGTCATCCTCCTCTTTAATGTCTACAGAAACAATATTATCTTTATCCTCGAAATGCGATCGATGAGCCGCAACGTAATACATAAAAAGGCGAAATCGTCCTTAAAAAGAAGCTCAAACAAATTTCCAAGTTATTTAAATAAAAATACGGTCAATTTAACTTGTAAGTTTGTTTTGAGCAGCTCCCGAGGTAAGCTTCAGCTGAAAGAGAAACATTGGGAACGTTGCGAGAATAACTCTGTGATCTAAAGTATCTAAATTATACCCGTATACTATCTATAATTGCATTATGAAAAGTTTGATTTACGGGCCTAGACACCAGGGGTTCTTTATGCTAATTATACTTTAAATATCATAAAGTATACATTATATTATACTCTACATTTTCAAAGTTGCTCAGAATACGGATCAACTCACAATGTACAAACATCGTAATCGAGACACATTACAAATCAAATTGAATCGCTTGGTATTATTCACATTAGGAAAACAATAGATCTCAAAGCCGTAACATTTAATACGCGATAATGTATAAATATTAAAATCATTGAGAGTACTCAAATCCCTCACCTCAAATACACGATTTAAAGTGAAGCTTTACAAAGAGTAAATTAATTATAAACCAACGGAAATACAATTTAATGAAATAACTAATATTACGTAAATGAAGATCATCCCCCTTCATCCAATGGGAACTTGCTGCGCAGTTCAGTATCAGCCGGTTTAGTAGCATCGTTGCTACTAAAATAGCAGATAGGTTAAAATTTGTTTGACAATTGCTTTGTCAATGTCATTAAATAACGGTTATTGAGTTTAAACTGAAATTAAATCAGAAATAATTATTATTCTATGGAAATTAAGTAAAATTGCGAAATACTTACTGGCTTTAAATGTTGTTTCTCTTTTCAGGTAAGATGTTCTTGCTAATATCATTAAGCATTTATATTATTTGATGGGTTAAGTTGTTATATTAACAAATAAATCTTTTTTCAGAGCAACACAATACAGTGTTTATTTCGTGAAATCCTTGATTATTCATAAAAACACGTTAAGCCTAAAATTATAAAATCAAGTATAGGTGGCCCTCGGCCTATGGCCCTATGGCCCACAGTCCTCCTTTATTCATTATTTTTCTTATAATTTGTCACTTTGAAAATCTAAGAAGACTTGTGGGTGCAAGATGATAATTGAAAATAATGATAAAGACACACTCTCTCCACCTTTTCCCGAAAGAAACTAGTAGATTGAAGACAACGCTGTCTATAATAAAGAATACACAATTTCCAATACTAAAAAAGCAAGTTAAAACTACATGTTTCAGTATAAATTTCATACTGCTCTGTTTAATGGGCTTACCAATACGTGCTAGTAATATTTCGCAGCATCATATGAATGAACAGCCAATCGTAGTGTGAAAGCTGCGTTTTGTTCGAGCTCATCGTTGTTCGGATTTGATTATTGCTATATGGTTGCCGTCAAAATTGGCAATGAAACGGATGCCAATTTAATGTAGTGAAACCTCATTTATATTCATACATTATGTATGGTGCCACAAAGATGGAATCAATTCCAATATCCGATTCTAAAATATCAATATTGTGTTATATTAAAATATAGTTAGTTGGAGTAGACAATATTAAAGAAAATAATATTTACCCTCAAAGATATTTGCAAAAGAAAATAAACTTCTTGATTTAACCTTTTTTTCAGCCATCCAGATTCGTCCTCGAACAAGGCATTTTTTGTCTTACCTGAAACAAATGAAAAAACGTTAAGAATGTAAAATATCTAATAATTCATGATTAATTAAAACCAAAATATTCTTCTCTTAAATCCCTTCACAGTTCATTTTTAAATAATGTCGCTGTTAATTTGTTTAGTCTAGAGTCTCCTCTTTAAACTTTTAGAAGAATTGATTTGAAGCGAAGAGTGCATGAAGCAAGCACGCAAGCTAAATAAAGCTGAACATAAATAAATTGACTTTGGTAACAAGCACGCCAATAGCCTCTGTGGCGAAGAATTGAGGCAGCCCTGTTTTCCAACGTTTCACTGTCTTTATTACGTTTGAGCGTTCATCATCATCATCGTTGGGTGACACCTTTAAAATGAAGAGCGTTATTAACGCAAAAATCATCAAAAATTATGAAGGTACAACTATAGATTTTCATCAAAGCTTCCATTAATTTGAGAAACATATTCGTAAATGGATCCCGTGCGAGCGTTTGCGAGCGCATTGTTATTGGCCATTAGCGCGCGTCGATCGCAGCCAAATTAAAGTGTATTGTGAAAAGGTAATGCGATTGTGTTCGCATTTCACGGACGCTCCAAATGAACAGAGAATATCAGTTTTCATTGAGGTGTTTATCTGTTTCATCGGCTCATGCCAGTAATAAAAAAAATAAAAATAAAAATAAAAATCATTTATTTCAGGCAAAATAGCCCATTTCCACTTAAAACAAAATGTCAATTTTACATCAATAAAATAATAAAACATACCTAACAAATCAAATCAATTTCAAAATAATAATAAAATATTAATGAATGCAACATAATTACATTATTATTAAACATTTTGGATTAAATTCATTAACATTATAAACAATTAAATTACAATTATTACAAAATAATCAAATTACATTAAAATCAAAATAATAATAATAATAACTAATATTTGTTGTTAGTCAGCGCATGCACCATACAGCAATGACGCATGTATTGGCAATCGAACCTGTTTGCAAACACACTTAGGATGCGGTTGGAGCTGGCCCGAACCCTGCGCACCAGCGATGTACACCGCTTCCGCATTATGGTGTAGAAGCAGTCCACCTGTGCATCCGCGAACATCCCTGATGCACTACAGAATCGGGGCAGCCCCATCAGCATCCTGAAAGCGTTATTATACTGAACACGTAAGGCACTGTACTGTTTTTGCGTATGATTTGCCCACAGGCTGCACGTGTAGAAATTAGTGCAGTAAGCTCGAAAAAGAGTTCGTTTAACCTCTGCTGAGCTACGCGCAAACCTACGGGCCACCATGTTCGCTCTTACAGACAGCGCCCTACGCTCCCTTTCTATGTCTGCATCATCTTTCAGGTCGGAGGTAAGAATATGACCAAGGTATTTAAATTGGTTCACGCACTGCAGTGGCGTTCCGTACAATTTTATGGGAGGGATGGAGGTCGGACATTTCCCTCCGGCCCGAAAGACCATGCATTCACTCTTTTTTACATTGTATACTAGGCCGTGTTCGCGGGTATACCTTTCACATATTTTTAACATTTTTGTGATACCACAGACCGATGCACTCAGCAAGACCATGTCATCAGCATAATTTATATTATTTACTGGTACCCCGTCTATATGACAGCCGACACGGCTGCCGCTGAGCTCACCTATCAGGGCATCAACGTACAGGTTGAACAGCTTCGGCGAGGTCAGCCCTCCCTGCCTCACCCCGCACTCCATCCTATACGGTTCCGACAAGGCACTCGACCATCTCACAACATTGACCTGATTTTGATACCAATATTTGAAGATGTTGTTAAGTTCTAATGGCACCTTGATATCGCTTAACTTCTGCCATAGGATATCATAACAAACCAGGTCAAAAGCTTTGGAGAGGTCGAGGAAACAGGCATATACGGGTGTACGGCGGTCTGTGTAATACTTAACAGTCTGCTTTAAACTCAAGATAGCCGTATCTGTGGAGAGTCCTGGCCTAAAGCCGAACTGATTATCATTTAAATTTAGATAACCGCCTAGCTGAGTATCAAGCAAACTGTCAAAAACTTTAGATATAACAGTGGCCAGCGAAATAGGCCTATAATTAGATTTATCGCACACGTCACCAGTTTTATTTTTAACAATTGGCACTACCACAGTCTTCATCATATCAGCCGGCAAGTACGAGTGCCCTACACAAAAAGAATAGAGCATCGCTAGCACCCTAGGCAGATGGGGGCCCGCATGCTTTAAGTGCTCGATGCTGAGCCCGTCGTGGCCAGGGGACTTGCCACGTGACATTGATTGTATAACCTTCCTAACATCTTTAGCTAAAAACCTAGTACTGAGCTCCCGGCCACAAGGACCCGCATCACTCGCCGACCGAGACGAACCCAAGGATGATTTGATGGTAAAGTGCTCTCTAAACATGTCAGCTATGCCTTTGGGGTCATTAACCCCGTCGACACTCACAGGAAGGCTCGGCTTGCCATTTAATTTATTTGTGGCCTTCCAAAAGTTGCGAAAGTCATGTTTTGAATGCTTAGACGATAAAAAGTCCATTTTTAATTGTTCGCTATGGTTTTGACACCACTTTAAACGAGACTTAAAGATCTTTCTACTTTCAACCATCTCATCATAAACGCGACCGGTTTTGGGTTTTCCATGTAAGATCCATATGTTAAATTTACACCTAGCCTCCCTGTGAGCATCCCGCACATGCCTGTTCCACCCCAGAACAGGCCTTTTTCTTTTTCGATTTACAATCAAGTCAATATTTCCAGCGACAGCTGCCTGTCTCAATGCGTTTACAATTTCACGGTACATATTGTCAATAACAAATCTATGGTCAAAATTATTACATATATGGTCACAACAACACGTCAACTCAGTAGGAAAATCTATTAATCTTAATTTTTCATTGCATAATTTACTATACAATTCTACTTGTTCGGGATTGCGGTCACCCCACAATACTTTATTAATAACATTAAATTGATCAGATAACATTTTAGGTTTTATTATGTCAAAATTACATTCTAAAATTAATGGAAAATGATCCGACCATTGAACATCATAATCGATAAATACATTTTTAATAGATGGCACAGACGAATTGGTGACTACACAGTGGTCTAACCATCGTCTACATCCATGTGCTTCGCTTATGTAAGTGTATGCACCCGAGTTCAATCCCAACACATTTATATCCGCACATACCCATTCCTGTTCATTACAAAAACAAGTAAGCTCGTCAAAAAACTTTTCACTCGGATGAGCATTAAAGTCCCCAAGTACGTACACTGACTCAACATTCTCATTACTTATAATAGCACTTACCAAGCTGAGACAATCCGTAAATTCGTTTAAATTTTCCACTTTATCTGTAGGCATATATACACTACAAACTAAGAATGATCTTTCACTAATACACATCTTTACTGCACATACTCTCGGGTTATCACATTTCACTACCGACACGCTTTGGAAAATGCGTTTGTCCCACAGCAATGCTACCCCACCGTAGGGCCTGCCGCGCAGCATGCCCGCCGCCGTGTCCACCGCTGACGTACCCGTCCACCCGAAGTTCTGGTCAATAGCGCTGAGAAACTGAAGGTCATCCGGCATAAGCCAAGTTTCTTGCAATGCTACTATACTTGAAGTTCGGCACAATGATTTCACATATTCTATTGAGCGTTTAACATTCTTACAGTTAAAACTTACTAATCTATGTGTTGAATTACTGGTCATTATAATTATTATTATTACTATTAGTAGCAGTGCCGGGCACAGTATGAGCACTGTTCGATTTCTTTGGCTTAAAATGCACAAAACGTCTAAAAATTATACCCTGGGGCCACAAATTACTGTCAAGAAACACTGACAGTTTCTGTTCAGATACAAGGAACTTAAATGCTTTGTGCCCTTTCTCTGTTTTAAATGAAATTCTTTCCAATATTATCTTCTCTTTCGTTTTCTTATATACATAATCCATTATGTCGGCGTCAGTCGTGTCTAAATGCACTTTTGTTATGAATATCGGCACTTTCTTAACTGCGGCTTTGAAGTTTCCTTCGTTATCTTGTGAAACTCCAGTTGTACCGTGGTAACGATAATTCATTTTGGTTTTCCGTCGCTGTACCAATTTCCACTCGCCGTCGGCCCTTAGAGTATCAGCAAAGGTAGACTTTTGCGGCTTAACGTAGTTGTTCGGAGATTTGTTATCGCGACAAGCAGTGGTTGCATTATGTATAGGTGTAGATGTATTGCACAGCTGATGCGCGGTCGCAGCCGGCTCGCTCGGTAAGCAGGTATCGGGCCCGGCCAACGTAGACAGCCTGGCGCTGCCGGCGGCGCCGCCAACTCCCCTCGACGTTCTTGTTAATGGAGGGTAGACATGCGATTTGCGTTGGTTGTTGCAACTAACCGAATTGGATAAATTCGACAAATTAGCATGATCGTAGTCGGCCACAGTCATATCTATATGCGAAAGTCCGATCGGTCCACTATCCACACACGCGCCACGCTTTGTATTTATTCGTATATTTCGAAAACCATTCGGTGTCGACTGATTTGAAGATGAAATTTTGTCTTTCACTGCATCTTTCAACTCATTTAGTTGTTCAGAAGTGACATAATTAGATTTAATTTCTTTCAATTCGTTCTGGAGAATTAATAAATCTTTTAAGATTTTAGTCGCATCCAAGTGATCCCAAGTAATCGGCGGCAACTTTTCTAGTTCTCGAGCCACGAAAACGGGTATGATTTCAGGATCAGTCCCTTTAAAAAGCGAAATGATATCCTCCATGTCCCGATTTTCTTTTCCATGTCGTTTGCGCATGATTTTACGTTTCTCACTCGGCAACGATTCAAACAGTAACGACTTCGATCGCGTTATTTCTTCACTTTTAAAAGACGACACACATATTTTCACTAGACTGTCCTCATCCATAACGGATATTTTGTTTTGCACGTAAGCAAGTAACTCGTCGATTACTATATTGCACGTAATGCACTTCACCGTTGACGCCATTTTTACGTAACAATAAAAATGTCTGTAGTAATGGGAGTAACTGATTTTTTAAAAATTTTAAACTACTTCGTTTCTAAAGTTTTACCTAAACGCGAATATTTATTAGCAATTTACATGCTAACGCTTTTGCTTGACGTTTCAAGGCTTTTAGTAAAGTTGGTGACGAGCATACGGTTTTTTTAATGCACCTTTTACTAGCAAACAATGCATTCTAATATGGAGATTTTAGTAGATAAATTTTAATTGTATGAGAAATTTTATACTGACGTAAATTTTGCCAAGCATGTAATTTGCGTCACCCTCGTGTGACAGAACTACTAGCAATGATACAGTTACAGTATTGGCGGTCTTTTAAGCTTTAAGGGTACACACTCTACCCAGCTTGGAACATTTTATTATCGAGTCAAGCGGTTTAACACTGAGTCACCGAGGGGATAAAACTAAATATGTGTAAAAGAATGTAGCTTCTAAGTTCGTAACCACAAGAAACGCAGCGCCGGCGCTCCAATATCTATCGTCCTTAGGTCAATAAGCGTGCATAACATTACAAAGTTTTCAGTCCATTCCTTATGGCTCTGACACACGAGCAACACGTTTACGACACGGCAGAGTAAGTGCAATTACTGTCACCCACCGTTGACACGGCGCCTAGCGGTCAACACGTCGACGTTTACACGACGCCTTGTAATTGTGGCATGCCTCAACAGTTGAGTGGTTTGTCGACGGCTAGCCGCTGTCTCATGACGGCAGTTGCAGTTACTTACGTCGTCGGCAAACTGCCGTTCGTGTGTAAGAGTGCTTACACGCACGGAGTAGTAGCCCTGGCGCGGGCAGACGCGGCTCCCGTTACTAATGCACCGAGCTCGGACGTCGCGGCCATCCATCATGCCTTTTTATGGACGGCATTGGGTGTCGCATTTGATAAATTGGAATTTGGTATATTTATCGATTTATAAATTTAACATAATATTATATGTTGGCTTACCAGCCAAATAGGTTAATGATAAGAAAGGTATAAAAAAAATTATCTTTGATATTTTTCTTGTATCAAAGGACTATTCTACATACTGACATTATTTATTCTGACCAGTATTTGACTGGATAATTACCACACTAAACAGCATTGCTTAACATTGTTGCGTATCGGTTTGAAGGGTACTTTTGAAGGGTACTAGATCTAGGTAAATTACAGGGCATGTAAAAGTAGGAACTGAAGCTTTGAATACCTATGCGCGCGTGATTTGCTCGGTGTTGCAAGTCACAAGCTTCCATGCCCGAATGGGCTAGCTACCTAACATCAAGCTGTAAGCTCGTTTGCCGGCCCAGTGCCACAAATAAGTTATTAATAACTCACACTCACGAACGTTCACTAGAAACAGAGTGTGAACCCTAGGGTTCCATTCACATTTAATCGCGTTAACGAAAACGACAATTTATAAGGCATTTAAGCAGTGCCCCTTACAAACAAGGTGAGTCGTTATTTTGACTCAGTTTGAAGATTAACAAGTAACATAAGCAGACAGAGGGGTCACTCAACTTTGATTGACAGAAAAATAGTCAGTCCTTTGACCAGATAAAAGGCCAAGATTAAAAAGCAGCGCAGCGCTCACAGTCCCTGGTCGTGTAAAATGGCCCTAAGAGGCTTATGCAGCTAATTCCGCGCCGATCAGCGGCCCAATTATTCTTAATGGGATTAAGAGTTCACCATCATACTCCGTGTGTTCTTTAAGTCCAGTGCGCTGGGATAGTGCGATCATTAAAACGGGTTCCGTAATAATGTTAGGGTCTGAAACATATTAGGTAGAATATCTTCAACGGTTTTCATGTTAAGTCTGTATTTTGTTTTGTTTTCCTATTTCTGCCATGATACAAATCCTTGCATCAGCATGCTGTGGAATATATCTGTGGAAATCACCATGTAGCGGCTTTGATTATTTGCTGTAAATATTTTTTTTTAATGTTACAAGCAAATATGACTACGCAATAAAATAAAATGGCTGTGGATAGAGAGTCACAAGCGGCATTCTAGTACACTCGGTTACGATGCCGTAATTACGGCATTCTAGTACATAGTGTATAGAGTGCCACAAGCGGCATTGTATCTCAATCGGTTCGGGAACCGTAACATATTTTTTATTTGATATAATGTTCAGAAGACATAATATTCAAAAGATATTTTTGTATGGAGTTAGATTTCTGTTGTCTAAATTCTAACCTATCACATGACCTACAGGAGGGGCAGCTAGTATTTCTGTTGTCTTATAAAAACATTACAGCAGATTAGGCGGCGTCACTATTATACCGCAAAGTTGAGGTTCTCGGACCGATTGAGATACAGTGCCGCTTGTGGCACTGTATACAATTCCTTAAAAAAATCATACAATGTTCAAACCCCCCTCATTCCTCCTTGAGGCAAAACAGCTCTTTTTCAGAAAAGCGTACTTCACTTAGCGCCTCTCATTTATAATAAAGTGGCAGACAATATAAAGCTAAAAAAAGCTAAATAAAGTTAAATAAAGCAATATAAAGCGTAAAAAGTGTTTCATTTCAATGTGTAGTGCTCGCTTAAACCTCAGAAAACAATATAAAGCTGCTTAATAAACTGCAGTTCAAGAAAAAAGTTACAGAACTGCTAGTATATAAATGTTATTACTCCACACAAGATTTCTTGAAGGACAGCTTGCAATAAAAATATTTTTGTATTCTATTTTTATTTTTTGACATTGTTCTATTTTAAATTAATTACATTAATTTAAATTTATCTAATTTAAAATATATAAGTATCAAAAATTAATTTGCCTTTGTTTTTTTATGACTGACATTTAATTAGCTTAATCACTTATTGACATTTACTTATTTTTACATATTCTTTAATTAAATTATTAATTAATATTCTAGGTGTAAATTTTGTATGTCTTATAATGTACTGTATAGAATGTAACGTTATGTAATTGTTATTGTTCTAATTCAATATTTAGTATATTTATGTTTTAATTTTTAATTTTTTTAATTATATTATTTTTTATTACTTACAATTAATATTTGTACACCCAAAGTGGGTAAAATGTGAAAGAACCTTAATTATTTTGTCATCTGTCCTACTCGTATTATGCAAATAAAGAATCTGAATCTGAATCTTGAAAAGTAGCCCACAACCGGCTCCAGGGCTACATTTATCAGTAAGTAGGTATTTAGAATTCTATAAAAATCTGTTTAGCGGTTAAGGATTTCAATATTCAATAGTAAAATGTATGCAGTGGTACAACAAGTTATTAGTTACTTACTTCTAATGACATACCCGCACGAAGTCGGCTGTTTTCACTATGCATCATAATGAAAACAGTAAAATATTAATTATTTTTTTAATTTTTTTAATTGATTAATTGATATAAGCCTCTGTAAATTTTTAAATGGAATAGAGAAATATTATTTACATTATAACTAATAACCACGAACAACAGAAAAACCTATTTTACGGTTTAATTATCTGTAACATACTTTCTCCAATCAAAGTCGTAATTTACATATTAATATTTAAATAAAAAGAAAATAAAAGCTTGTAAAAGGTTTCCGACGCATGTTTTCACTGTTTCCGGGCAGCCGGCAATTCATTTAACCTTTGTAAATGAGGAAGGGAAGGGTCAGCCATATTGTTTCCTGAACTTGATTTAGCTTTCAAAATATCAGCTTATCTTTGATGTTGAGTTACATCTCACTCGGGTCAGAGAATTAGCTCAAAACTAACTTATTTACGAGAAAGTTAATGTTTTGTAATACGACTTTGATTTGTTGTTCACATTTACGATAGAAAGCATAAATTCAGTTGTGAAATTACCTAAGTGCTAAACGTTTGAAACTGTAGGTCTGTAAATATTGGGAAATAACATACCACGCTGATAAAGTAAAATACTATTAAATTAACAGAAATAATCGATAACTTTTTTACAACTTTTAATCATTAAATGAAGTGTTATGAAAAATAACAAAATAAAACGCATTGTTTTTGTCGTGACAATATTTTTTCATTGTTATTGGAACCTTGGGGGGGGGGGGGGGCATTATCGTCCCTTGTATCTAATTTTAAGGCGACCCAGCGCGTCGTAGAATATTTAATAATAAAAGCCCGCTAGCTAACGGAGCTCGAAAATTTCCGCTGAGTCGCAGCCCTTTAAGACGCCGCCGCCGTGGTATTTGTCGGATCGGGCTAAGCTAGGGTCGTTGGGCCCGGGGTCCGACCAGGGGCGGAATCGAGAACAACCTTTAAACAAAGTAAAATGTAAAAAACAAAAAAAAAACCTATTTATGTCAAATGATTGTAGTCAGGCGTGGTTACTGACCCAAATACCTATCAATAACGCGATGATTTAATATCAATGTTAATCTTGGACGTTATGAATATATTTTTCTAAGTAGGTATGTCATTTGTCAGCTAGACTAGAGTACGTTGGATTCCATTTGTGAACCGAAGTAAATATTAAAAAATAATAGAGGCCTATATCCAGTCTAAGGACAGTATATCGGCTATACTTTACCTACATATTTAGAGGCAGTAATTGTCTTTGTCAAGATAATAAATTCAATAACCCCTTGATTTTAGTGACGAGGCGAGCAATCTGTTTCGAGAGCCGGCGTTAGGCGCTGCCGCTCCAGATTACTATCTAAGTGGTTAATTAAAAGCAAATTTAACTTGACGGCGCGCCGTGACACGCGAAGTAGCCAGTGGTGGGACAATGCCACCGCACTATTGCACTATCCCAACATAGTTAAAAATAGAGACGACACTGCAAAGCAAGCTTTTGCACACTGACTTGCGGCCCATCGGCTGCAAACGCCTCAGTGAAAGTAAGTGAGCAAACGACCTTGCGGTAAAAAAAATAATAATAATAATAAAAATATTAGCGGACCGCCCGCGACCGTGAACCTGACACGGCACCAGTATCTCGTAAAAGTTAAGCAAATTCAGTAACCATTGCATAGACGTAAGCGCTTTAACTTACCAAAGTTTCATCGCAATCAGGTGAACGGTTTAGGAAAGAAACATAGAATCATTTATTTTTAAATCTATTTATATAGATAGTAAACAAACCACAGAAATAGATCTAAATAGAAGCCATGTGTTAGCCCCATTGTATGAAAACCAAGCGTGTCAGTTTTTCTATACAGTGGGTTCTGCAGAGGTGTCCTCTCGCAGCAGCACGTCGACCCATTGGGATATTTTGTACCAATTTAATATCAAAATAACTTACCAAAAAGAAATTTGTCGATTATCTCGGTTTATCTTATTTTTGTACAAATTTTACAGTTCGACACGATGCAAGTAGTAATTTTTCTTAATTCCACTTTTATCCGGTGCTGTGAACGGCTAAATGAAACGCGGTTGAAAGATGGGATTTACCATCCTTTTTGGCACTATTTTGACACGAAAAGTACGTATACACATGCAACTTCTATTTAGATCTATTACTGTGAAACAAACTTATTTTGAGACAAAAACTAACTTGGGACTCCGGCCCGCCAACCCCTGGCTGTGGTCCTGTCGTCGTGAAACGAATTCAATTTGGATCATTCTTCTATAGCATTATCCCGATTGAAGGTTCCGCTGCCCTGCCCCGAATTGGATCGTCTTTTGCATAAAATGAAAATCGAATCTGAACTAACGAAATATCCCTGAAAAGGTTTCGTCGCGTCTTATGAACGCCTTTTATGGAATTATGGAGGTCGGAAGTGCGATGTAGACATTATGGCTCTTTGTATAGTGTGATACAAAATAACTATTTGTGTTTGGTCAAAATGTATTCACAATCTACATCTTTATATAAAAAAGTGAAGTTCTGACTGTTGGAATATACGAAAATACTCTATTCAATTGTATCTATTGATTATACCATACGATTACTTTGTGTAACATCACTATTTTTGTATTAGTCACTCAAACGACTTTTCATTATAAAACTGTTGTGCCAACGGAGCGACCTTTACTTTAATAAAAGCATTCGTTCAGACAACTACGAAGTTTTACTTTGCCGTCACTGCGTCCCTGCCAACACTGACTCACGATAACAAAATCACTAGGGTTATATATTATTATAATTGTCAGCCCATTCTGTCCCACTGCGGGGCAAAGGCCTCCCCTCCTCCTTTCCTTTTTTTTCTGTCCGCCGCCACAGTGGTCCAATATATTATTATCAGCCGATATGCGTGCAGCTCGTCACGCCATCTTCGCCTCGGTTTGCCGCGCCGCCTTCTAGCGTGAGAAGGTATCTAAACGGTAGTGGCTTTGGCCCAAAGTCCGTCTAGCATGCCGTAGACGTGCCCGGCCCAATTCAACTTGAGATAGGCAGATTTTTGTGACACGTCCTGAATTTTGGTATTTGAGCGCAGAATTGATTTTATTATACGGTCCGTTAGGAGGGCACCCAATGTACTGCTACAGTATAAATATGAGCTAAATATGAGCTAAAGCAGTAAGGAAGCTACGTACAAACGCTCGAATCGACGCACGCCCACAGACGCACGTCTTTACAGGGCCCCTAAGCGGACATCGCAGTGCTCTCAGTAGCGCGTGTGGCGTCGAGCCGAGTGTTCACTGTTGCATTTAGCGGGCGCTGTGCGCGCGATTTTTAAAAATGCCGCCAGTGTATTGCGTAGTATACGGCTGCTTGAACTCGGCTGCTTCAAAACCGGAGCTTTCGTTTTTTAAATTTCCTGCTGATGTTGAAAGAAGAATTGAAGAATGATTTATTATTAATAAATAAATAGCTTTTTCTTTTAAATAAATCGTTTGGTTGTTTATGTGATATTTGGAGTACTTACGTATATTTTTTGAGCGCGCGTTATTTTAATGGTTAAAATTATTAAGAATAGATACTACGAAACTTCATCGTCAATAAACTTTGGTTTAAAAATCGATATCTGAGGATCTGTGTGGTTTCTGACAATGAATCCGTTATTAGAATGAGAAAAAGTAGCCGCCATATTAAACTTTTTAGTTATTAAACCGATTGCCTTGAAAATCGATATCTGGGGATCTGTGTGGTTTTTGACAACGACTCCGTTTAGTATGAGACAAAATAGCCTCCATCTTGAACTTTTTAGTTATTCGACCGATTGCTCTAAATATCGATATCAGATCTGTGTGTCTAACCGGAGTTTACTAATTGTACCACCGGATGATTTCGTTGAATATATCGAGAAAATGGACGAAAGTTTTCGCTGTTGTTTTGAAAGAGAACACATTAATTGTAAAGTAGCTGTATTAATTTATAAAGAAGTAGACTAAATCAGTTTTATAGTGCCGTGTCCATGTTTACCGATAATTTATTTAAAAAAAGCTATTCATTAGATTGAGAATTTTTTACACTATAAAATTTAATTATAAAGCTTTTCGAACGTGTCGTAGCAGGCGAAAGTATTTTTCAGTGAGTAATTTATAATAACTAACGATTTTTTAATTACACAATTTTGTTTGTAAACTAGTCAATTCATTCGATTATTTGATCATTATAGAACCCAAACAAACGTTTTGAAAAATAATAGAAAAATTACCTTTTAATTTTATAAAAATTAAAAGTGACAACCCATAAGCTTTGCTAGTTATCACAAAAAAAGCGCTAATTAGCTGAGATACATCGCTAACTAAACAAAAACTTTATCAATTTTACAAAAATAAGAGGAGGGTTGTCCTCTTAGTAACGCTTAATTGGCGCGTAGGTATATAAAACAAGAAACAGGCCCACCTTCCGTACTGCTTTAGCTCATATTTATACTGTGGTACTGCGCTCCATTGCCCGCTGGCATACCTCGAATCTAGACCTCTGCTGAGCCGTCAAAGACCATGTTTGAGCACCGTAAGTAAGGATGGGGAGAATGCACACGTCCATGAGTTAGCGCTTTAAACACAGCAGCAAATTGCCTTTCATATGATGTTTCATCGAACAATAGCTTGACATAAGTAATGTAATTATAACTCTTTGCGTGCCAGGTAAGAGATAAGTCGTAGTGCGTGTCTTTAGCATGGTGCCGACTACGAATATATTCGTAGATTTTGTTGGGCCTCCTAAACAAAAAAATATTTATTGGCACTACAGGTAAGGATTTTGAACGTTTGGCATTAGCGAAAAAAACACATGATAAGATGAAAGATCAGTCTTTTATATGGAAAAAAGCTATGACATGACAAACATATAAAAAGTACTTAGTAGTAGTACAAACAAACAAAGGAAGACATAATTCCGTCTTTTCTGTAGTAGGAATTCAAAATATAGCTGTGATAAGCTTTAAAACAATTAATTACACATAACGCCGGAGTTTTTGGACATAATGGGTATTAATATTTTTTTTCTTTGCGGCATAGTCTAAGGGATTTATGTTCTACTATGCCAGGTATGAGTTATCTCGTAGCTGATTATATGCATGACGGCATACAGCAAAAAATATTAAAATATTCAGGCGCTGAAAGGGTTAAATAACAAAAATCTAAAACCAATGGTAATTTTTTAAACAATATTAATAAATTATATAACTGTAAACGCAAATCTACACACCTTGCTCTAACATCTCTAACTTAAACTCAAATAAAGTAACCTAAACTGCGTGTGACTATGTAGGTGTGTAGGTACCTTTTTAAAAGCCTATTTTTAATGACCAACAAAATATATTCTCAACGCTTAGTAACAGGAACGGTAACGACATTTTTACAACACATTTAAAAAATATATTCAGTGTTCATCCCTTTTAAAAATATTCAGTGTTTTAGAAAAGTTTCTTTTCTCAAAAATGTCGGCATAAAACATGGCGCTCCAACACAACACGTGTACAAGCCCGCCGTAACTTCCCGCAGCCCAATGGCGCGGCAAGCCGATAGCGCTCGCCCCGTGCCGCGAGAGCCTTCGGAAATGTATCGCTCGCTAGTCGACATACAAGTTACAGTACTTACACTATCGCTATGTATGACATGATGGCACATTTTTGGGGTTCCGTACCACAAAATAAAAAACGGAACCCTTATGGGATCACTTTTTTGTCCGCGTCTGTTTGTCATGACCCTTTTTATAGAGAACGACCATTCGTTCTCGTACCTCCATAGGTATCAAGTTAAAATTAACATCTAATAGGTAGCTATGTCTGCGGTCTCTTGAAACTGTAAGAAAAATCAAGCTTCAATCTTCAGCCACATTCTCGTCAACTTTGTGAATGTTCCGGATGCGGCCTTCATATTTTAAGCGCGCTCCTTCAGTTCTTCTGACTCTATGCTTTGTAATGATTGAATTTAGTCTAAATTCAAAATGTAAAACAGAAATAAAAAACAATGCTAATATGAATACACTCGTAATATAAACACTAATGTATTTGAAAATGTTTGAATGCAGTTTAAAATCGATTAATAGTTTCATGGAATTGATTACCCTATATTTTTCCACTTCCCTATACTGGCTCATTCAGATCGCTCACACTGAAATATTTTAAAAGGTTCATCGTATTAGAATATCTGAGCGCCAACCAACGGGCAGTATTTACCTTAAAAATTAAAGGGATCCCCTTTTCAGCGTTGAAATAACAGTCACACGCGTAACAGGGCTCATGTGTTATTCCCCACGGTACACCCATAAACACCTTCCTTTTTGCCAACAATTAACCAGCCTTACCATGAGCTAATTTGTACGGTATTCGCTTGATAGGTCTATTTTGTGAACTTATTTTTTCACAAGAAAATCTTAAACATTTATTAGACTTAAAATAGCGTTATTGGAAAGCTGTCTTTAGAATTCTCCGCCTGCCTCTGCGGGAAGTGGCCGTGATGCATGCAATGTATGTATTTAAAATAGCGTCAAATGCAAAAGCAGTTTTATTTAACGCGCAAGGTATTTTTATAATAATTGTAATCCGTCCTACGGAAGCCGAATACGAGTAAGATGACGTTTGATAATACATACTAACTTGAAACTCAACACCACAACTTAATATTGTTTTTTGAGAAGATAAAATTTCGACTTGTCGGTTCGTAAACTGATATTCGGTTTGAGACTACTTCCATGGGAGCTTATGGCAATTTTACGTTTTTACTGTCGGAACCCAGCAACATTGTTATCATGGCGACTAAATAAATTGGTAATACCAGTACATCTCGTTGGGAATTAAACTTGGGACCCATGAGACTGTGACAGCTGTGGACCAAACAAGACCATCAAGACATGTTTTATGGCGCTGGAATAAATGTAAGTGTTGACAAAATAAACATAACGCTTTAATTGTCAAAGGAGCATCGGTAGCAAGTATACTCATAGTAGGGCCTCAGATTTCAGCGCAGACGTTACGGCGTAATACAAAAACAACCGGCGAGTTGTGGCAATGGGAAAAAATGCTGTAATTACGCCCTTTTTGAGGGTAGTCTGTTTGAGATATAATAATACGATGCTACCTTTTTTTTAAGGTGGCGGCTTTCCGGAGGCCCGTAAATTAAAGGCAATGCAATACAATTTCGTTTAGACTCTTTAAGGGTTATCTCGCGTTTGTAGCCTGCACTATAATTACAGAAATTGCCTTGTTTTTATGACAGTCATAAATTGCTACCTAAAAATAATAAACTCATTTGGAATTGTAAGGCTAACACAGATAACAATTTATTTACATAAGAAAATAAAAACACGAGTAAGGCTCACGAGCCTTACCTGTAGTCATTTGCGTAAGTCGCAATATTATAAAATTCGTTGATATTGAATTCAAAGACGACTAGAAAAAGCAAAAGAATAAAGTGACTAATAAGTTAAATTAAATGAAGTATTCTGTTTATTTGCTTTTGAAGAAGTACAGTTTAAAAGTAATAAATCACTTTATTTGGGTCTATCTAAAGTTCCAATCAAAAACACAGTTATGTAGGTATTAAAATTAATTTGTAACATGCTAATTTCTTTATAAGTTTTAATGAAAGATTTAGTAATAATAATGTAAATAAATTAACTAACATGTCGTCTACGCCCATCAGTAGCCGAATGAGATGATTTTCTAAGTCGGGTAAGCCAAGAAATCTCCACGAAAGATCGGACTATTAATAATTGTCATTTTAATATGCAATATTATGTCTCATCGTCAAACTCTGCGATTAATTCACAACTCCATTACGAAAACAATAATCTCACGCGTAATGTAACACACCATGATATTATGTAGCTACGAGTATATTCTTAGAAATACTAGATAATTGTTTATGTTGCCGCTAAAACGTAGATTCTAAATTGTTATTTATAAGCGATGACTTATTGTTTGGCTAACTAAAGTTTCGTTTTAAAATTACTGATGCTGTTGGTTTTCCAAAAATAAATAAATAATGAGCCAGCGCGCTGATCCTCGGAAATGAACAGCAGCGTTGTTCAGCGAGCCATTATCTTGGCTTCCGGCCGCGCTTCCATCAGAACCATTTCCTCTCGCATCCTCATATTTCTCTGGGGTATCTAATGCGAGTTTATCTGTGTTTGGTTCAGCGAAAACAATATTGTTACTTGAATTATTACTAGGTATAAGTACCTCTTGTTACAGTGTCTTATTGTTAGTTGTGTTTATTTATTTAATTTTAAGAACAACCATGTTATTACTATTATTTCAGTTATGGTCGTCCCTCTGCAGGGCAAAGGCCTCCCTTCTCTTTTTCCAATCTTCGCGATTAAGGGCTCTTGATGACCAGTCTTTGCAGTAGGAGTCTAGCTCGTCCCGCGATCTCCTTCTGGGCCTGCCGCGTCGCTCCTGGCTTTGCGTGGCATCCACATAGTCGTGGGTTTCGCCCACATCTCTTCACACATGTTATATATTGTTAAAAAATAATTGTGAGCCACGTTTTTTTAATATTGATATAAATATATGAAATTGTTATTGTAAACTAAACAGAATGGATTTCATATTCTTTTGAAAAGTTGATGTAAACATGCATGCATTTCAATGCACTACACATTGAAATTGAACACTTCTTTCGTTACTTGGTCTACATGTAAAAGTAATTATAGTTTCCAGTTTCATGTTATACCTATATTAAAACATGGTCAAATTGCGGTACAACAATTTTTTGGTGTCATTCGTTACTGTTAACTGTTTTAAGTAAGTATAATATAAAGCCCGTCTCCTTCGCAACGTGCGTCGTTAAGTAAAACGGTGAAATCGTAAGAAACGATGAATATGGAAAAAATATTATGAATGATTATCAAGCTTTTGTTAAACGTACAAGAAATTTCCTTGAAAATATAGGTACACAAAGATAGTTCCAATTGAATATCAAGATAAATATTTCTTTCCTTATTTATTTCTTATTTGTCAGGATTGTTTTATCCACGATCGTATTTTTCCAATACGAAACTTTAATTAATATTCGAGGCAGAGGGCGAGAGAGTAACATTTAATAAGACACCGGCAATCGAAACAAAGCGGGCTTTATAAAACGTTAAGTATCTGCATAACTTAGTACCAAACAAGATGCCATTTAACAAAACTCATAAAATTGTGCACTTTGAACCTTGGTCTCTATGCGTTAAGAGCAGTTTTAGATGTGTTCCGAAGTATGCTGAAATGCGCAGCTCTTCTGTAAAGTAGTCAAGAGCTCTTGCTAATTATTAGGTGGAAGCATTGAGGTGGCTGTGATAGTTTCAGATGAAATAGAAATGAAATGTTTTTGATGTCCTTTTGTGTCGGTATCACGTTAGTTATATATACTGACTTTTATGCCTACTCATAGCCTTTATGTATAAAAATATGCAGTAAGTAACTATGGTACTAATAGCATAATAACTTGGATCAAAGGTGCGCTGATTGAAATCTATTTTTGATTAACGCGTGTACTTACATTTATATACACATATTATGACGACAAACGACTATTATCGCCAAAGGGTTAGTCAGAGACTAGGCAATGAGGACCGCAAAAACAGTCCTCAGTCATAGTCCATTTTTCATTAAATAGCGATTGCACATGTGCTCAGCGTGGCGTGGTGAGCCCATCGCCGCTCAATGCTGTTGGATGTATGTGCAGTCTTTAGTCTGTGTCGCGTAGCGGTGAAAGAATACTACCACTCCTTCTCTTCCCTTGGGTGTCGTAAAAGGTGGGATACTTTGGTACAAAAAAACAAAAATAGTCAGGAAACCATCTTGAAACCTAATATGTTTGCACTTTGTGACAGCCTGAGTGAGCGGCGTGTTTACACTTTACTTAATTTATAAAGAGCAACTCCTTCTTTCGAAGTGGCTGCGTTTGCTACACTGACTATCGCCGCTGGGGCTCTCAGACCTTAAGCCTCACGTGCGTCTCGTGTTATCCAGAAGGCACAGTGCTGCTATGTGTTGTTTTTCTGATTATGTATCTATGAGAGATATGAGGTCGGAGAGGTTCTGAACCTCCGCAGGCGCTAGAGGACATTTCTTACGTTTAAACATTACAAGTAAGCAACGTAGGTACCTACCCCAAGTTTTAGTTGTAGTATAATTTTTTCCCAAAATACAATTGAAACTTGGGCAAAATACGTGAAAAGTCAACCCTTTTTATTTTCTAAAATGTTGTTGTTGTAACAAACAACTTTGCAATTACGAAATTTTAAGAATTATCTTTATAAAATGTCATTCATCAAACGAGTTGATGTTCGCAGTGACTGCCTATCGCAGTTTTCTATGCTGCCTCTGGACATTATTTCACTTGAAACACTGAGACAAAGGTTAGACTTAGAAATAATTATATTATAATTTGTTCCAACGGAGTAACGATCAAAATGAGGTTTACACTTAAAAAGTACATGTTTAATGTTGTAAACCAAGACCATCATATTGTCTAGATCAGCATTTTTGTTAAGGACAACAGTCTGCGTCTTTCTTTGTCTAACAGACACAAAAAAAGTAATCTACATTAATTCGCACAATGTTCCCCAGCGGGGGCATACGTTGCCGCAATCGTTTCGATAATATTCGCTACAATATCTTACATTGTCTTTTGTTCAAAGGAAGTAGGTGCAAACACACAGTACTTGAAAGCATTTAGGTACCCTGTCTCCTCAACTTCATTACACTCTTTGCGCGCAGTAATGCAATCTTTGTCGTTACTCCAGCTAACGAAGCGGGGCGCGGGGCGGGGCGCGGGCGAGGGGCGCTCCGAGGTAATTAAAGGCGTTTATCTCCAGCAGGTGGTGCTAATTCCGACACAGATATGGAACTATGCGGAGGTAAAAACAATCCCCAACTTTTCCTTTTTGGAGCAAATCGCTGCAGTGTTCCGTGGATCTGATTATAAAGTCGACTATTGGAGTTGGGGAGTTGGGGCTGTATTGTCAAATGGAGAGACGGAGGCGACGGGCTTTAATTACAAAACAGACAGGAGTTTTATTCTAATGTTATGTTCAGATTGTTCTGTAATGTTGGTACAGTATGCTTTTTATCAATCCTAGTAATAAATGTGGAAGTGTGTTTGCTTGGTGAGATGCCAAAGACAACTTTATGTCGGACCAGACGAGGCCGTGAGTGAAAAGCCGCATAATTATAAAAAAAAATGTAAGGTAATTTAATGGTACTTAAAGCTTTAAGATATTTTAACTAACGCAATATTTTTTTCAAAGTCAAATTATTTATTTAATATAAACCTTTACAGGAACTTATTGACGTCAATTTTATTTTGGATTACAAGCAAAATAACAGAAACAGAAATGGCTTTCGAATTACACTAATCATTCAATTTATTGCAGGATACATGGTAAAAAAGTTGTCAGGCGGTGTCAGTTTCAATTCCGCTAGTGATTTAATGTTTTGACTTTTCAATGCTTGGTTTACAATACTATTTGTGTAATATTATATAATCCATTGCTTTAACCATTACAAAATGCATGAAATAAATGTCGTTTCTTTAGTTGTTATCGCCGTTGTTGTCGGTCCACGGGAATCCTAAAACCTTTAATATTTCCAAGCGAGAAATAAGGCATTTGCTTCCTTTTTCGTATGAAAAACTACCCTCGGCCCGCTAACTCAAATTAAACAAGAGCTATTTAAATTGCAGTTTAGAGTGTTTTCACTCAGCGGAGGGGAGGCTTTATATTATCTCCTTTTGAGGACCTCTCACTTAACGAAGCACCTCGTGTCGGGGAGATGTATTATCGTTGAGATTAAAATGTCTCTTTGTCTTGAGAATACATTTTTAAAATTTCGAGTAAAGCTTCCTCGTTTGTATTTTGTCATGAGATTAGGGTAATTGAAATGATGTAGTGGGCAAAGATAAAAGAGGCAATCTTCTGTGGAGTGGGGATTAAGATGAAGTCAGAAAGTGAGGTAAATATAAGTAGGTACAGCCTGTTTTTAACAATTTATCGCGTTGCAGTTGCAGGGCATCAGTTCACGCTGCAATACCTAAATGTTGATTAACTAGATGCATGTTTGCAAAATTTCGTTACTTCTTTAGAAAGCTCCGGAAATTCAGGCGCCCACAATTCGCAAAAAAAATTTGGACGATTCTAAAGATAACGAAACGTTGAAAAAAGGTGTACCTCAGGCGGGAACCCGCGTCCTCCGCAATCCGGGCGGCTGCGTTGGCCACTCCGCCACTGAGGTATTGGTTAGACCGACTAAATTTTTCAACGTTGTTGACTCTTTGTTTTTATAGCAACAGTGTCTTATCAAATGTAAATGTGTAAAATATTTACATTCAGATCTCTAAGAATCTAAAATCCGAGAGGTTTGATAAGACACTGTTGCTATAAAAACATAAAGTCAAAAAACGTAGAAAAGTTTCGTCAGGCCTAACCAATACCTTGGTGGCGGAGTGGTCTATCAGCCGCCCGGATTGCGGAGGACACGGGCTCGATTCTCCCCTGGAGTAGACGTTTTTTCAACGTTTCGTTATCTTTGAGTTTATTAAAGCGTTTTTTATCGCAAATAATCAAATAAGTATTACGATTCTAAAGAACTTTTAAAAAAAATTATTCATATAACGGATGTTTGGGTTGACTTGACTTAACATGACTGAGCTGAGTAGAGTACTTTACTGCCGTATTGTTTTGTTTTATAATGTGAAACAGAATAATTCTATTTGATTCACCGATAATTATTTAATTACCTGTCCTGTAAAGTACTATGAGTACGTACAATCAGTACACATCTCACATAATCTTTGAGAGTGATCGTACATACCGGTACAAAGTATGTTTGTAGAAATCCTCTTAGAACTTTTCAATAAAAACGTTTGTGTAGAGCGGCGCTGGTAATTAGCCGCGTTAATCTCGCAGGTGTCCGCCGACGCCGGGGCATGGCGGCGCGCCAACGCCCGCGCCAGCGCCCGCGCCGTAATGCCCCCGTTTATTTGTGCCGAGCGTTTTCCTTTTTTTGTGCTACTAAAGCCTTTTTTGGGAGGATATTGCTGTTAGCTACTAGTTTATAGCCTTAACGCCATAACTGGATGAAAGCGGTAGTAGATGCGGTGCGACGAGCGGCGGCGTCTAGTCAAATGCTATTCTGGACTTTTGAGCCTGAGATGAGAAAGGTCATAATTGACGCCCAGCTTCTCGCCCCCGCTGCCGCTGCCTTTCAATTATGGTCTTAAGGCTATACGGTGCATAAATCTATCTATCTATCGTCATCAGAAGCAAATAAATTTTCGTCTTAATTTTATCTGTCCTGGTGTTCAAGCATCACGCGAAAAAAATATAATGAATTTTAATAAAACTAGACATACCTACTACCCAGTGGCGGTACCTTCATACAAGCCGAAAAGCCCGGCTTGCCCTAACAAAAACTCAATATCACTACTGGTAAAACGCAATTATTAAAATCACTTAATATTTTTTACCATTGTTAATTTTCTTTCATCAGCATTCAAATTATCAATTTTATAAGTTTCTCATATTAAGAATCACCAAACAAATCGCATAAAGCTGCTTATAAATCGTGCGACGCTTTACATCTCTCTCGCACAAGTTGGCTTGCAACCGGGCTTCGGATTTAAAGTATATCCGCTCTCTTCTAACTTTAACAAAATTGCTACTCTATAAACACAATACTGCGTAAGTATGTATAGATTCTATGAGAAATTCATACCCTTCGTCAAAGCCAGCTTGCGTTATGAAGTTCGCAAGTAAGGCCTTCTCCAAATCAGGCTTTATTTCTACCGAATCACGTGCAACTTAAACGCGGGCGAACCAATCAGAGGCGACCGACGACAGCTCGAGCTCGGGCGAACCAATCAGAGGCGAGCGTTAATACGCGATTGTGCTGTGCAGCAGCCACAGGCAGCAGCCAGCCATTTTTTATTCTTTGTTATTGTCACACTTCACTTTATTTGAGGGATTGTTTTTAAGTAACAAGTGTTTTCGTAATTTGTGTTAAAAAAATGTGTTTCGAGTTCAGTTCGTCGCTTTATTGGTCTCTGTGACGAACTAAGATGTGTTGAGCATGTGATGTGTTGCTAACAAATGTGTACTTAAACGTGTTGATGATTGGCATACGAAAGGCAGAGGTAAATAAATTCTTTAAACATCACACATGATTTATGTATTTCGCAAACTATTAAAAGTCATCTAGGGCATTATTTTTAATAGGTCTATGTAAAAAACTCTTTACAACAGAACTTACTTACTCTCTACAACAAAATGCGATGCGCCGGACGGCCGGCGCATCGCATTTTGTTGTAATTTTGTACTTAGTTTTATTTATAGTTTTCATCGAAATAGGATAATAATTTTTATTCCTCATGAAGTAACAATTATTCTGATATAAATTTTACTCAATAATATTATCGTAGATAAGAGAAATTCACAGTTAACTTAACGCGATTTTCGAAGTTTTTTTGGTTTTGTTTCATTTTTTTATTTCATTTGTTTAGTTCAATCCAGGAGCTCAAAAAAGTGCCCTCGCGTAATTTATGAAAATCTTTCTCTGCAATTTTGAGTTTAAATATAAGTTAAGCGAAATTTACAAAAAGCGAGGCCGCTACGTACTATGCCAATAGTTATTCTACACTATTTAATAAGTAAATACCGTTAATGTATTTTTGTTTCTGAGATAAAGAACGCCTAAATTGGCCAAAATAAAATTCTCAAAAATCACATTCAAGATGTAATAGAAGGTAATAGCCTGTTTTTTTACCAACGACAAGAACGTTTGGAATTCCACGGCCTATGACGATTTGAGTAAAAAATGTGGCTAGTGTCACAAATGGGCACCAACATTGTACCTAGGTAGCAAGATTAGGAACTTCAGGTTTCGTGGCTTGCCCCAATCTGAAGCCCTAGGCACGCCACTGCTACTACCTAGGTAATTGATCAAGTTTAAATACTGTACTTATATATCAACTATAGAGATGACTTAACTTTATTGTTGGAGGCCTTTACCCAGCGGGGGGACAGTATGCTTACAGGCTCATTCCATATAAATACTTAGAGGTATTACGTTTTTATCATGGTTTCCGTTTGGATGTTTATGCTCCGGGCATTCGGTCCAACCTTCCCTTTGTCGAGGAGACATCTACCCTGCATTTTTAAAATTCTTGTCTGCGCCATACAAATTATGTCGAAACATATAATAAAGAGCGTTATAAAACAGCTAATTAAATGACAGACGAGCGCTTATGCTGTGCTACAAAGGCTGCTTGACTACGCAAACTTCCAAGATTCCGTTGACACGAGACTAATAACACAAGTTGTTTGCGCCATTTGGAACTAGTAAGCTATGACAAATACAAAGAAGGCCAATTAAAAGTTGCCATAGTTGGCGGGAACTTTAAAGCGGCGTCAGCGATAGCAGCGACTTGGCGAATATATGAAAAATGTGTCAACTTGCTTATGCGGTTCGTCATTTATATGTTATAATTATATTGTTACTTTGTAAATTCAGGTCCCAGTCTGCCTTTAGAAAAAGATTCGCAGTAATTAAAATCAACAATTATGTGTAGACATGGTTGGTGAATAATCATTGTAGGTTGTTTGAAATGAATCCATTTTTCTTCACATTAAAGACATGGAGCCTTGGCTGACACAGTTCTAGACACATTTTCTTGCATTTTCAATTAATACACCTTTGGAAATCCGTTTAGGTAAGACTTTTCATTAGATGTGATTAAATTGAGATAATTTTTATGGTTGTGTCAATGATATTATATTAAAAAGAGGTAGATAGGTTATGTCAGTACTAATATGATTTCAATAATGGACCGAAGCGTCGTACGTACGAAAACCTGAGCATGCGCTATACTCACTAAATATTACGATGTTATACGGCCGAGGTAACTTGTCACTTCTAGTCGATGATCTCATATGGCCGCATCTGCCGAGTTAACTTGATCGTATTCTAAAGTGTGAGCAAGATAGCATGACAACTAGTAAGTGCGTAAACAAGACAGATACATGTAGCGCTGTGTCATTTCGAATTACATGTCAATTTGCTGTCCCACTCTATATTTTTATGACACAATTTATTCTGACATTTTGTAGTTGATAAATAATAAGAACTTAAATCAATTAAAATTTAAACTCACGCATGCCACTCATGATATATAATTTCATGACCTTTTATGTAGTTCGCATGACACAGGACAGCATATTTTTAATTAATTTTCGGAAACAAATACATGCAAACTGACACTGTCAAAGTGTCAACACTGCTAACGCTTTTGTGAGACTACGCTTAAGGTAAGCCAATTAGCATAGTTTTCTGTTGCCACTTTTTGGCACATGTAACACATCTACCTCTTTTTATTGTAACATCATTGGGTTGTGTGCTAACATTTTGATATTTGACATAACGCCAAAGACGAAATGACAGCCACCGTAGCGACAGCTAGCGGTGGCGGAGCGAAGTTGCAGTCAGCTTTTAGTTTCACATAAAAAGATTCAATTTTAAAAATAGCCAATACAGTTACGATAATAAATTACATAATAAATTAATATGTATAATATTTACTTTAACTAATTAAATTAAATTCAAACAAATCCGGAAATGAAACTATTTTTTCTATAAGGACTTTTATCTAGAACATTCGATTGTGATAAATATTTTTTATCTGGATATTGTCTCTGCCCCTAGGGGTTATCAGAGGGGAAACTAATACTACCTAATATTAAAACAGGGTAATTAGTCCGATAAATTTAATTTAAATTAAAGAAAAACGCATTTCACATTGCTAAACGTTAATTTTTTTCTTGTTCATGTAGTTTTATTATTGACAGATTCTTTCAGTGCCAAAACGAGAGGTGAAAACGTCATATTTGACGTTTTGAGAGTTTGAAGGAAAAATTCTCAAGGAACACGATGTTATTTATTTCCACGTTTTCGGATAGATTCCCTAGGTTGGCCGACCACTTTTAGGACTTTCGGCGAATTGAAAGTAGGAGGGACCCGACGCCGAAATGAATCATTCTCTGGTGTGAGTTGGTGCTATGTGTTGAGATCGATTTACTGAGGTATTAATTAGTCGTAATCCCTTTTTGTTTTAATCTAAGGTCGTAATAATGTAAGTGGATTTGAGGCGTCATTAGCTTATAAGAATAGTGTCAACAAGTGTGTTGTTTATTTCCAGGAATTCCGTGCCCAAAAAGTGTCTGTCGCCGCGTCCTGCCACGCGCCACGATAAACATAATCACAGCGCGTAAGTATTACAATATCATTGTTCCTAAAGGTTTTACTTGAGCGCTGTTAACAAATAAACTGTCATCTAGGAATGCAGACATTAGATTTTCCATGGTCTCCGAATCATGCCGTGTCGCCAGGCGACGCAAAGCTCTTAGCCATGTGGCGGACGTGTCAGACCTCATTAGAAAGTGGATAGTCCATCACCCCAACAATAGTCTAGCATTGCTTAGTTTTGTCTGGTGGAATATCGTAGCCGTGTTGTGCCTTGTGCCCTAGTTAAATGTGAAACAACACTAAAATTAAAACCTGGTGTTAAATAGTATTGATATAGTGTTAGTTTATAGTTGTACAACAACGCTGGGAAGCTTTTGAGAACCCTTTGAGCGGCGAGTCCCTGATTATGATAGGTTGCAGCTCCGGTTACAGATAGCAGACTGCGGGACCCAATTTATGTAACAGTTCTGACCTAAGCGTGTATTGTTGTAGAGAGGCCCCGTGTTGATAATTCCAGGTGCTTCGAGAAGCCCGTCTCGCCGCCAGGATTTAGAGCTGGGCCCTAAAGCCTGGACGCAAGACCTGTTTCTTCGGGGTACCAGCGGCCACCTGCTGCCAGACGAGCTGTCGCCACCTAGCGGATGAGCAGGCTTTGCCGGTTTTTTTTTACCCAATACTCTTGGATAATTGTTTTTTATTCTGGAACATTTTTTGAATTAAGGTTTCGACACCTTAACCTTTATTTTCGTTTTACTATCCAACTACACCCAGCGTTTGGGAAGTTGTGAAACATTTGAGGATCTGCGAGTTCGACGTGTGTGAAGTTGAACAGTGACGTCGTCTGCAGGTTCGGGTCGACTTTTAGACCCTGGCGCCCATTAACATTAATTTTATATCAGTATAACCCCACGGTTCTCTAGTGTATTGGCTTTAAACGTTTGATGGTTTTATACGGTAAATCTGTTTAAAACATCTAATTTAATATTTTTATAGACGGAGTAATTTAATTTTTTATTTCAACATCATACTCCGGGCGGTACTGGTTTTATCCCAACCACCCCACGACCATAGCTCTTACCACTGAAATATTAGCTAGCTGGTTAGGTAGTCATCATCATCAGCCTATAAACGTCCCACTGCTGGGCACAGGCCTCCCACGTGAACAATAGCACGTGGGGATATTGGGCCATAACCCACCACGCTGGCCCAGTGCGGGTTGGTGGGTTTTAACGACTGCCATCTTACGACAACAACCGGGACCAACGGCTTAACGTGCCTTCCGAAGCACGGAGGAGCTCGAGATGTTTTTAAATTTGGTCACCCATCCAGCGACCCGGCATTGCGAAAGTTGCTTAGGGAGCAAGATCGCAAGCCGAACGCGCTAGCCGCTGCGCCATCGAGCTCCTCAAGGTTAGGTAGTAGTAGACTTAAAAAGGAACAATATTATAAAATTTATATGAAATTAAAATTATCATCGACCCGCTGGGTCACTTTTGACTCTTAGGATTTTCTTGTGTTTTAGGGGGTGTTAGCTTTGTAATAAGGTTTAGATTAATTTAAACACTAAATTATAGTTGGCAAAATTATTAAAAAAATTATTGGAATTTAATTTGAGATTGACCCTTAGGGTCAATTTCGACTGATAGTTTTTTTTGTTATTTCGGCTTAATAAATTAAAATGAGTAACGTAAATGATTAGTACCTAACATAATATAAGCAAAAATTGTGACTAACCCCCTCTTTGAAATAATAGTAGTGAAATAAAATTTATAATTTTATTTTATTGTTGTTGAACAAAATTTAGGGTGTGTGTTCTTTTACAATATACTGCCTAGCTGTTGAAAATTTTATGTTTTATTTTATAACAACCCACTGAAGCTTGCGTTTGGAATTTTCTTCTTTTTCCCCAAAAGGGACAAAATCTCAAATGTAACAGTATACAGAATTTATATGCACGATATGTTTTGTAAATGCTAAGCGATTAATTGATTGTTTTTTATTCTTTAGCGTACCGCGACTATGAATTTGACATACAGCAGTTTTTTTTAATTCTCGCCTAATAGAGTTAAAAACAACTATCACTTTTTTAATTATTCAGTTTCATTAACAAAATATAATTATATGTAGTTAGAACTAAATTTGTTGTTCTAAGATCAAACATTAGTTTAGATAGTCCAACTTTCTTTCTTTATTTTTATTTTACTTTATTTAGTGTGACTCATATCACTGGGGAATCTTCAGAGACTTATTATTTATGTTCGGTTATAATGACCTCATCTACAACAACTATAGTACACAATTACCTACTTACCTTACCTTGTATGTAGGTATTTAATTTATGGATATATAAAATAATAATAAAATCTTTTAATTCAGGCAACATACAATTAAAGATGGTAAAAATACAATGAGTAAAAAATATAATATATACCTTACAGACTAGCATATATACAAAATAAACAATTGTTGTTTGTAAATATAACTTTTAACTATGTTAGTATTTAGCACTGGCTTGTGCTGCTCCGGTATATATATATAAGTTTCTACGTATGGAACGGTACCGTCTAGAGCAAACCTGTTATAATGATACGTTCCTAGAAAAATATATTATGTAAATAATCATTATACTTCAAGCGTATAAAGGAAACATACAGATATTGACTGAATACACTTTGTAAATAGCTTTCTTAATTTAACGTAATAATGTTTACATAGCAAGATCTTCTATTGGTTAACTTAAACAAATATATATTTTGTAATGTTTGATAAGTAAGTATTGCCTATGCAGGAATATGGAACTGCTTGGTAATATATTCATAATTTAAAAACTAGAACTTATTTAGCTACTGTTAATGGGCATTCAGTGTTGATGAATATAAGCATTGGCATCGATATATTTAGACACACTTTGCCCAACCTGCATATTAATTCAACAGAATTATTATTTATTTATGTAACAAGAATAAAAAGAATAAAAATTACACTAAATAATAATATTTGTAACAGCTAATCGAGTGCTGTATAGATCGGTTCGCGACCCGCACCGCTTCATATTTAATTCATGTGTCGCTAAACGCCCGGGGCCTGCTACCAGGTATTAGTTAATCTCTGTTTATTAATATTGAAGGAGTAATTCGTTTGGGGCTTATGCATAAGCCAGTAGAATCGTCATTTAAATATGTCGCATAAGCTTTGAGGGTATTATCGGTGTAAGGTGTTTTTTTGTTTTTTATAGCTAGGATTTACCTTTTTTTACACTCTTAAAGTTATTAACAACTAAATAAAGTTTTAGGATTAAATTTATTTTATCTACTACGTCTCTCTGTGTCAATGTAGGTACCCGAGAAAATTATTTTTTAGTTTTTTTATGTTTCAGTACATTAATTGTAGGGTCTTTACTTTTTACAATTGATACTTAGTTGAAAACCAGGAGATTTCAGTATTAGGAGAGAATCACTTAAAAAGAAGGGTTCGACAGAGTCACGATGGTGTGACTCGGTTCCTGCCCATGTCAAAAGTTCAATCCCGCTCGTGGAAGTATATTCAAGACCCTTTATCCAGTTAAACATGAATGAAAAATTTTGTAACCAATCAACAAACCATACACTATAAACTTCAATATAATCATCATCATCCTCTATACATTGCACTGCTGGGTATAGGCCTTCCCACGTGGGGAACTCATGGGAGCTTGGGCCAGAACCCACCGCACTGGCCCAATGCGGGTTTGTGGGATAAAACGACTGTCATCTTAAGATGACTGCCACCAATCGGAACAGCATTACGTACATTCCGAAACACGGACGCATCTAGAAATTAATGTGTTTCTATCGGTTTCTGGATAAGTGTGCTGGTTCAACTGGTCCCCAAATGCGCGAATTAATTGACGTTACTGCAAACAGAGCGACAATCTTGCCAGTTGGAGGATTAGGGAAATGCGTGACATGTGTTTTGGTTAAATTGTAGCGGTAAGACAAATATTAACGCAATTTCTTGGAAATTAAACGGTTTTGTGGTTTAATATAAGAGAATTCGTCTGAGATGAAGGCAAGGAATAAACTAAAACCTTGGAATGTGTCATTATGACTTTAAGACACAAACTTTTCTTAAAGAAATTGTTCGTTATTTAGCATGAAGAAACCAATGTCTGCTAGGCAACCCACCGAAATGGCGTAATATGTGTTGGTGAAGTCTACTTATTCCGGCTTGTATCTTCACGTTTCTTATGAAACTAGAAAAGTTTTAAACTAGAGATGTTAAAACTCTTTTGATATTTTCATGATTGCGTGGTCGGTCGGAGCCAAAATAAAAGTTTTAGAAAAACGTATGAACTAACAAAAAATAGGTTTTTAATAGTTATCCTTTTTTATGTCATCCTGAACTTTTAAATAGACCTACGAAGAATCTTCAGTCAGTCAATATGGTTCCTGTTAAAGAGTCAGTTTCAGGGAAAATAGAGACAATGTACTTTAGATTTCTCTAAAATGTAATGTCGCGATGCCGTTCTAATGATAGCTAATACATAGATGCGAAAGTGAGTTTGTTAGGTTCACTTTTACGCTTAAACTGCTAAGCTGATTTTGAGTAATTTTAGTATAGAGATAGATGGGGTGTCACACTGTTCCTTGACCCGGCTAAGATGCAGGGGCATGTCATTGTGATAAATAGAAGACAACTAAACTATATGTAAAAATAATAAAGTATAAGTTTCTATTTATAAAAACAAAAACATGACAATAAAACAATTGGTAATAGGTACGATATTAGAAATTAAGTAGTAAATATAAATTAACAACGGTAGAACATAATTATAATACGTGGGCGCTACTCTTTTGCTACTTTTAATCATGTGACATGCAAGCTACAATAAAATGTTCCCTCTTAAGTACTAAATGGATAAACCAATTTGGAGAAATTATACGTCGTCGTTGGATTGGTCCTGATGAACGATTGTCACTGGATACATAAAAAATTGGGAATAAGAAAATGGACACCATATTTATTTAGAGTTCAATTTTTATTAACTTCCAAACCCGAGTGAGTTCAGTTTACATGTTTTTTTTACTGACATTCCAAAATAAATACGTCATTTAATTATTTAAGTTGGATTTTTAGTCTTTGGTAATCATTTATTCAAACATTGTTTCGTTCTTCTTCGGGAGAAACAGGGGCTTAAAACTACCCCATCACGATGATAAAAAAGAATCCGTTAAATTTACAAATGTAGAAAAAACATATGTATCGTAATTGCCTTATAGATTATTAAAAATGAATACTTACCTATATATAATATTCAAATTAGTTTTATGCGACTTTTGTTTTATTTTTGTTTCATTTTTGTTACAATGTCATATTAAATGATTTTCACACAAGTTTGCTATCTCTTTTTGCCTTTATCTATTACTATTTTGGTTTCGTTTCGGCAAATCATGTTTACCATAATGTAAAACAAAGACAAAATGTATATGACCATGTCGGTGAAACTGTGTAACTTTTTACATGGATCCAACGACCATTGTACCCAAACAAATCGCAGTCATTAGTTTACCTACCATTTTTTATTTGTTTTGGAGTTGAATCAGCTAATTTTTTGGTGTACTTATTATTTCGGTGGGTTTAATTTAATAATGAGTGGTTCAGTTAAAACATTGTAGTAACAGAAGTGAGTGGAAAGTGTCTCGAATATCGTTTAGAAGGTAAGTTTTTTAACCTGGATTTGTGATAATTATTAACAATTTACAGTGCGATATTTGGATTTGTTTCTACTAAAAACGCTTATAAATGTTTGCAAATCTCTAATTCTAGGGATAGATTTGTGTGCTGTTGGTTTATTTATTTCAAACTTTATTGCACATAGTAAAAAAAATAGTACAAAAGGCGGACTTAATGCCAAAAGGCATTCTCTGCCAGTCAACCTTAGGGCTAAGCAGAAAGAGTTGATGGCGGTGCAATACAAAACATTAGTAAACAAAACAACTAAACAACACAATCAATTAAATTAACTTACGTATGTACCAAACTATACATTACATCATAAAAAATTAATATATACTACATAAACATACTTAGATTTAATAGACGATAAGATGATGAGGATCTCGTACGAGGATGAAGACTCCTGAAAAAGCTTATGACATATCTTTTTCTTGAAAGCAAATTTGCTTGGAGCCCGTCTAACCTCTTTGGGAAGTGCATTCCGTAGGCGAATGGCTTGGACTGTAAAGGAATCAGCCACGAAACCAGTGTGGTGAAGGGGGGTGGCAAGAAGGTGGTTATTTGATGAGCGAAGCTGGCGGTCATGAGAGGAACTAAGAAGAGGGAAACGAGTTTTTAAGTAGGTGGAAGAATTTGGATCATTTAAAATGAAAAATAGAGTTAAAAGAATCCTGGACTTACGACGTTGGGAGATGGTCAGCCATTTAAGCTGTAGACCATAGGACGAGATGTGATCGTATTTGCGTAAGCCAAAAATAAAGCGAATTGGATTATAAGAAGACGATCCAATTTGTTATGAAGAGCTTTATTTAAATCAGGATAGCAAAAATCTGCGTAATCTAAAATCGGGAGAATAAGGGTCTGTACAAGAGAAATCTTAGTTTTAAAAGGCAAAAAGTTCTTAAGTCTATAGAGAGTACGTAACGCTCCAGTAACTTTCCGGCTTACCTCGGTGACTTGGGGACACCAGCAGAGGGAACTGTCGATCTGCAGAACGAGGTCTTTAACACAAGAGCAGAAGGGAATGCTAACACCGCTTAATAACGACATCGACATATTTTCCATGAAAATACATGAATTCAAAAAAAAGGTCCGGGAAATTCGCGGCTCGGCATCTCCCACTTATAAAGAAAGCTTCTTATAGTTGTCAACATTTACCTAGAATCCGTATGTATATAATTAGTAAACTTTAATATGGATGCTTATTATTAATCGTGCTGTGTACACATGTTTTAGATAGGAATTCAGCTCTTATACAATTTGTGATGCTTTTTTGTTATTTTTTAATTTCTATCTGTTTTGTGTACCTAATAAATAAATAAATAAAGGAGACTGGCGAGACAGCAGATACGTCAAGTTTGCGGAGTTGTCCTGGACTACCAATAACAATTGCTTGGCACTTAGTGGGATTAACAGTCACTCCATACTGATTGGACCAAACGTATACACTCCGCAGGTCGTCCGTCGGGGCAGCTATCGTAGTATTAATATCTGCAACGCGTCATTGCCGATACAACTGCAAGTCGCCGGCGTACAAATGGTGAGAACAGCGAAACTGGGGGATCAGAGTGCCAATGAACAGGGAAAAAGGAGAGGGGAAATGATACCACCTTGAGGTACACCGGTCGAAGCTCACACTATTTGGATAGTTTGTGGTCAACTCTGACCGCTTGCCTGCGATTACGAAGATAGGCCGAGAACCAATCCAGAGCTATTTAAGAGACCTCAAGGTGAGATAAAATGGCCAGCAGCAGGACATGGTCTACCATATTGAATGCATTGGAGAAATCGATTAAGACCAGCACAGTGACCATACTGAGCTCCATACCCTTCCTCACATCCTCAGTTACTTTAAGCAGAGCAGTGCACGCGCTGAGAGCAGGGCGAAAGCCGGATTGGAACTCAGAAATAAGCGAGTTCTTATGCACATGCTGGGATATTTGCTTAATATTGCTTCAAGAACTTTGGAGAGAAATGTTATGATAGAGATGGGCCTGAAATGGTTTAATGTACTGGGGTTTGACGTTTTAGGTAAAGGTATAACAAAAACATTGTGCCAAATGGCAGGGAATACACCGGTACTTAGCGAAAAATTAACAAGATGTGCAAGAGGAGGGATAATTTCATCTATTATGGTGATCACCATAGACCGGCTTATGTCATCATAGCCAGTTGCTTTTGACTTAATAGATTGAATGACTTTACGAAGTTCATCTGAGGACACCGAGGAGAAGATGAAATATTCAAAAATGGAGGGGGCAAGGAGGCTATTTCACTGAGAGTCCTGGATCTGGTAGCATGATCAAGAGTAGAAGAGGACGAGAAATGTACGTTAAGATCATCAAGCGTAAAAGTGGGAGGCAAGGGATCACTTGTAGGCTTACCAATGCCAAGGCTTTTTAAAAATTTCCAAATATTGGTCGGAAAGCAATTTGTGACGTTATTATGTATATGTCTGCGTTTGGCAGCCCTAACCATCTGCTTGCAGCGGTTTCTAGCTTATTCTATATGCCTCCCAGTTACCGTCAGTGCGCTCACGCTTAAACCTACGAAATGCACGATCGCGTCTGTTCATAGCCATCTGCACACCTTTAGTAAACCAGAGTGCAAGGGGTGCTTCAGCTTAACCTGTCTTATAGGTGCATGTTTACCAAATAACTCCACTACAGCCCAATTCAGGTAGTCGACCTTGTCATTGATATTGTGTGACTCAAACATAGGAACCCAGTTTATAAGACTAGCGTCAAACTTAAGCGCGTCAACATCGATACGGGAAAAATTACGCATGGGAATCACGACTGGCTATTGCTTAGTCATATGGAGTTTGTAACTGGCAAGTAAGAGGTCGTGCCGTGAGAACCCTGGAGCAGGATGTTGAGTATAGGTCAGGACGTTGTCAGCATAAGAAGTAATAATTAAGTCTAGCCGGGTGTCTGGAGAATGTAAGTTGTGATGGGTAGGACTGAGTGGAAAAACAACAAATTTAAGGGAGGTAATCAAGGACGAGAGTTTATGCGATGAGTTTGATTTCACCCGGAGATCCGTATTTAAGTCCCCCTTGATAATATGATGTGAGTAGCAAGTACTAAGAGGCTCGAGTACGGATTCCAAACTGGCGTAATAGTCAACGCCGGGCGGGCAGTATACGACCCCGAAGACTGCTTTCTCACCCCTAACAGTGACCTCAAGAAAAATATACTCTGCTGTGGCAGAGTAAGAGGAAGGAGACATTTCAAGAACCTTAAGGGGAATGTTGCTATGAAGGTAGATGGCGACACCACCTCCGCCCTTGCCAATTCGGTCGTTACGAATCAGTATAAAACCTGGCAACGCATAAATAGCAGATACTAAATCCAGCTTAAGCCAACTCTCTGAGACAAGAATGGCATGCACGCAGTCACTTGAAAAGGTTGCCATGAGCTCGCTGTGTGTGATGTGACGGTATGCTCTGAGCATTAACATGGCAGACATTTAGAAACTTCCTTAATCCGTTCAAGTCGCTTTCGTTAATACTGGAAAGAGAAAGAGCGTCATGAAAAGAGTCATCATCTGAATCATAAGAGTTTCTAGAGTTGCATGATGGAAAAGATAAATTCATATATACCTATATAATAATAATAAAAATTGATATATAAAATAAAATTAAATAAAACTTAAGCGAAGGATTACTAAATTCGATACCGTAACCGACACAGTATCTACTCTGCACCAACCCGTCGGCTCACAACCGAGACTTATCACATTAATCAAAGGTAAACATTTAATTAAAATTAAAATAACAAGTCAGCCATATTTAAGAACAAAAAGAAACATACTCATACAAAAAAAACACATGAATTACAATAAAAAAGATAATATTGATTGAGATTATTCATTCCTGAACGTTGTCGTAGTCAGTGTTGTCTTGTCAAGCGACTGTCAGAGTGACAGTTTCATAATGTACAGACGTTGGTCGTTTGACGTTAGACAAGACAAGACAACTGAATAAATAACAATACATCGGCATTTCAACTTAAATAATAAAATGACCGACTTGTTGGAAAAACATAATCAAAAAGAAGGTGAAAAACAAAAAAGTAGAAAATAAAACAAATGAAAGAAAGATAGTGAGACTGTGAACAATTATCTATGTTTCACCGCGCGCCTAAGTCGCTTTGAGGGCCCGGCGCCAACGCCGGCAGCAGAACCCGCCGAAAGGCCTTCACTAACACTCGCAGCGGTCAGAACGGGAGCACGAACAGTGGCTACCTTAATGAGAGCGAGATCCTCCTCGGAGACGAATTTATGACGCTTTCCAGTGTGATCTTTGACATAAATGATACCGTCAAAGGTCCAGCAATTGTTTACACCGAAGCGATGTTGTGCCGCCATGAATAGGGATTGCCTACTCCGAGTGAGGAACTCGGACATTACAACAGGGGTGCCTTTAAGAAGAGTCTTTTTCCTCCAGACTGCAGACTTGAATGACTGATCGGTGAAACGGATCAGAAGGGGCCGTGCCCTGCCTTCCCGGTTTTCACCCAGTCGGTGGCAGGTCTTGAGGGTCGATGTTGTGGTGCTTTCTATCTTCAAGTTGTCCTTAAATAGTCTTTGGACGACTACACTGGGCACTTCTTTAATACAGAAGTTTCATAAAAATATTTTAAAATAACCTATTGTACTTCGACGTTGCATCCTCGAGATTTATATTCACAAGGTAGTCCACTCTTCAATGTACCAGGCATCCAACACATATTATGAGCTATCTAAAATAAATTTTATTAAAAAAAACATAAAACGTTACCCATAGTATAGACACAGGCGCCATCTAGTGAATACCAACCGACCGAGTGCACGAGGTTGTCACCCGCACTGTCATCGTCATTCGCTTTTCGTGTTCGGGCATCCGCACATCGTTAGCCTAAAAGTGTTTTGTGTAGCAAAAAACTATGTGAAAAAGGAAGCATGGATAATCATTATATACGCGGAAAAACTGCGTAAACGACGATCGTCAAGTAAATCAGGTCAGTCAGTGTTTTAAATAGTACATTTTGTCGATGTTATGATTAAATTACAAAGACAAACGATTTTTTAAAAACTATGTGATTCGTTAGCGAATATACGACTCAGAACCTCTTAGTGAGACATTCAAAGTAGAAACGTTATTGAAATATATTTCATATAGTACGTTTCCTTCTTAATTTCGATTAATACTTTCGCTAGTGCCTTTGTGGTTACCCACTTTTTTTGACTTTTTCACTATTTATCGATTTTCAAGAATACATAAGACGTTTAGCTTTTTTAAATAATAATAAAAAGTAAAAAACACATAAGTAGTACCGTGAAGTGATTACGGTCAGTGCTAGTATGAAATATAGTATCGTGACGAGATTACGATCGATATTAGGGGTACATACCCTATGCTGTGACGCGATTACGGTAATTCTATTCGTCGGTCATTCCTTCCAAGTGACTCTTTGTTTGCGCGAGGCAGTAGTTACCTACATTCTATTTTAATTTTTTACTAATCTTTTTACTGGAGCGTTTTTTCGTATGCAAGTGTTTTCTACAAAATCCTACAGTGCCGCCTTACATACTGCACATTTATGTATTACCGTGATGTGATTACGGTCAGTGCTAATATGAAATATAGTATCGTGACGAGATTACGATCGATATTACGGGTACCTACCCTATGCTGTGACGCGATTACGGCAATTATATTCCTCGGTCATTCCTTCCAAATGACGCTTCGTTTGCGCGAGGCAGTACCAACATTCTATTTTATTTTGACGTGACAACGTCTTATAAATTGGTTTGCCGGGTGACACTTCAAGAAACTGCGTTACGCTCCGCTCACGTTATGCGCTTACAATGAGAGCGAGTGAGAGGCACGCGTCCCTTCCACTCGGGCATGGTTAGCCCGCCTAAGAGCGAGAGAGACAGACATAAAAAGTGAAAGGCACGCGTCCCTTCCATATTATTTCATCCTTCTTCCTACTATACGAATGAATATTCACATTAAAATTATTTTACCACTCAAAGTCGTTGTCACGTAAAACTTTCGCCCGTATACCGACTTTACAGGCAACCAATTTTTTTACTAATCTTTTTATTGGAGTGTTTTTTTGTGTGCAAGTGATTTCTACAAAATCTTACAGTCCGCCTTACACACTGCACACTTATGTAATACCGTGACGTGAATACGGTCAATGCTAATATGAAATCTAGTACCGTGACGCGATTACGATCGATATTTTTTTATTTTTTTATTTTTATTGTTAAGTCTACAAAACTGAATACAATCCGCTAATAGTCTAAGCTTATGGTAAACTACTAAAATATCACATTGATTGTACTCTACTTGATGCAGACACAGCGTGCACAAAAATAACATATTAGGTAAACCTTAGAATAATAACGCTATAGAAAGATAGTCTTCATACAAGCGCTCTGTCAAAAATGAAGCACTAAACCGATTCACACACGCGTGACGTGCGCGCATGGCCGTGATCTGCTGTCTCTTTCCAATTCTATGAATATGAAAGAGACAGCACTGCGCAGGCCGCTGCTACCGAGGCTTTAACTTAGAGAATCACACTGCAGTACGTTTATATTTTGACCTAATTAACTACAAGATACTATGAAATACTGAAAGCTTACCTGTGAAAAGTGATGTTATTACACTTCTTTTGTTATTCAGATGTGTTGTGACACAATTTAACTGCACAAACCGTCATTTTTTTTTTGTTTTCGCGAGACACGTTCGGCGCGCTGTGACATTGAACACTACGGAGCGGTCCGGCGTTTGGTGCCATTTCTGGCTCCAATTAATGTGCTTCAAAATAGGCGCGCGAACTTGGTTTCTATAGCGTTATTATTCTAAGAGGTAAACATTATATAATTACAAAAATAAAAATAAAAAAACAGAACGAAAAAAAAAAACTGTTAAAAATAAAAATAAATGACGAACATAAAAAACAAATGACAAACGCAATCACGCAACGAATTTTACTTCCAATCGAGGCAAGATGCAAGGTTTTTTTTGGTAGAGGCTATAGAACCTGTAAATATATCGACCTCATTCCGGATCGCATTGCAACTAGATTTCATACGACAAATAGGAGAATTTCGACCAATGTTCGTCCGGCATCGTGGTAAGTAAAATGTCTTCCTATTATGTAGCCGACTGCCTGCTCGCGGTACAGTTAATGATATTCGTTCAAGCATGAAAGGAGAATCTATAAACCCATGAAGTATCTTGAAGAGAAACATGACATCTCCTATTTTTCTACGAGTAAACAGCGCTTGGATCTTGAAGAGCCGTAGACGTTGCTCATAGCTTTTAAGAGTGTGACATTTATTGTCCGTAAATGCCAGATGATACATAAAACGCTTTTGTACTCTTTCTATGCGATCCGAGTGCACCTGGTATCCAGGGTTCCAAACAGTACTACAATATTCCAATGTTCCACGCACAATCGCATTGTAAATCACAATGGTTAGACTAGGATCCCGGAAAATTTTCATTTGACGGTTGATGAATCCCGAAAGTTGTGATGACTTTTTAATTATGATGTCAATGTGATGCCTAAAAGTTAACTTGCTATCGATAATTACACCTAGGTCACGGATCAACTCTGTTTCCTTTATTTTATACGCACCAATTGTGTACACGGCATCATGTGGTATTAATTGTAAACTTAATGTGATAACATTTATTAAGATTGAGTGACATACAATTATCCATGCACCAGCTTTTAATGCTGTCTATGTCTGATTGAAGAGATTGTATGTCCGATGGACTTTTAACAGAGCGGTATATTTTTAAATCATCAGCATAAAGTTTGATTTTACTGCTAATGGAGTCACAAAGGTCGTTGATAAATACCAAAAATAACAAAGGACCCAAATGTGAGCCCTGTGGGACTCCAGTGGGCACACTAAACTCTAAAGAAAGGAATCCACGTATTGACACTAATTGAGAACGATTTCTTAAGTAGGATTCGCACCACCTAAGCAGTGACCCATGGACACCCATATTATGAAGCTTTAACAATAACAAATCATGATTAACGAGATCGAACGCTTTTCGAAAATCGGTATAAATAGCATGCACCTCTCCACCACCATCCAACGTCAAAGATATATCAGATATACACTCCACCAAATTGGAGGAAGTAGATTTTTTTGAAAGAAATCCATGTTGATTAGGGTTTATTTGAGATCTTAAACGGGAGAGAAGTTTTTTATGGATTGCTAATTCGAACACTTTTCCACATACTGATAAGATGGAGATAGGTCTGTACTGCGTCACATCATCAAGGTCACCATCCTTATGTATTGGGGTCACGTGTGCAATTTTCCACTTAGTTGGGAAAAAGCCAATTTCCAATGACTTCATATATATTTTAGTTAATGGTTTAAAGAAGTTATCAGCGCATTTTTTTATTAAAATTGGGGGTAAAAGGTCAGGTCCAGGACCCTTACTACTGTCTAGATTTTGTAGGAGCTTAAGAATCTCCTGCTCTGCTAAAATAATAGTATGGAAGGGAGGCATGTTTGCATTTGAGTGATCGACGAGAGTCGGTGAACAATGAGAAATATCTTTCACGCTGCTATAAACCGATTGGAAATGCTGTGCAAAAAGGTCAGAGATACTCTGACCACCTTTAGCTACAGTAGCTCCCAAGTGCATTTCATTTGGAATTGATGCACTGCTCGTTTTTTTATCTTTGATAAATTTCCAAAAATACTTAGGACTATGACGAAGATGATGGGAGGCATTTTCTTTAAACTTTCTATAACAATATTTAATTAAACTATCACAACGTTTCTTAATAATTCGAATGTGGACTTGTCTAATGGATTTCCATATTTTCTAAATTTAGAATGAAATTTATTCTTCTCTTTCAGAGCTTTAAGTAGGGAAGCGCTAAACCAAATGGGGTTTTTTATTTTTACGTGGCGGCGTATGTTTGAAAATCATTGGCATAATTGTATTATAAAATGTATCCAACATTTCGTCAACACATTGGTTATCTTTCCACAATATGGCCCAGTTAAGCTTGCTTAGATCGTCATTTAAAGCATTATAGTCAGTTTTATTAAAGTCATACGATAGTTATTTTTTAGGTTTTAGTGTTGCTTTGTATGAGGTTTTTAGAATAATTTCAATTGAAGGATGGTGTGGGTCCTGCGGTAATACTAAAGGTTCAACTCTTAATACTGTAACGTCCGAAAGTTTACTACAAAGTATCAAGTCAAGTATACGCTGTTTTTCGTTAGTAACAGGGTTACACTGGTAAAAATCATTAAAAGTAACAGAGTCCAGAAAGTTATTAACAATGTCTCTAGATGTTGTTGTATATGATAAACCATGACCATCTGGGTTCTGTATCCACTGCACATCTGACAGATTAAAGTCACCCATTAACACATTTATTGACGATCGCGAAACTTTATTTTGAATGATATCATTTATATTTCTGAGGAAAGTATTAATGTAATCGTTATTCAAAGGGGGCGGAATGTATGCTACGCAAATATTTATACTTTGACCGCTTTTAGTTTTTAGAGTTATCCATAGGTCCTCACAAGATGATTCCCAACGCGATCTTCTTAATACTTCATGGGTTTTCAGCACGGCAACCATCACTCCGCCTCCATCTCTTTTTACATGCGCAGAAGAAGTCGAACATCTATCACGCCTAAATATATTATAGCGATGGTCAATGATTTCATTGTCATACACACTATTATTAAGCCAAGTTTCCGTAACTATTATAACGTCATACTGGTGTTTTAAAATATTAACATAAAAATCTTGCGTTTTCGTTCTAAGGCCTCTAGCATTTTGATAATAACACTTTAAATCGTATTTTATAACTTAAATTGATTAAATAACATGCAAGATACACTTAATATATTAGGTACAAAAATATGACAGTTAAAGACGTTTCAAAGATTCAATATCCTTGACCAGCAACGGCGGAGAAGTGACGTCCTTGCACATAAAGATGCGCCCATTACGCACCCAAACAAATTGATGTTTTCTTTCTCGCATATTGTCTTACAGCAGCGTGCAGTTTTTTATTTTCTGGCGATAAATGTTCGAGTACAAATACTTGCTGCTTATTCCCGGAGACTCCCAAATGTTCAGAGTTAAGCTTATCCCCTGCATGAACTTTATTAAAATTCCTAATAGCTGCCAGCAAGCTATCACGAGAACGTGGAGTGGCCAACTTTACTACTATGCTGCGAGGCCGCCTGGATTCAGAATTCTGTTTGGCAACACGGTGAAAATTTACTATCTCTGTGAACGGTACGTCACTTGATACGGACTTTATAAGTTGTTTAACAATAGTCGATAGATTTTCAGTTTTGTGCTCCGGTACACACTGTATCTCTACGTTGCAGTCTCTTGCATATTGCTCCATTTAGTTAACTTTGGTTTGCAATACGTTTACCTTATCAAGCAACAATGTATTATCAAATTGAAATTTAGTTATTGAACTTTCCACTCTCTCGTTAAGCATTATCTGATCATGGTGATAAGCCGAGAGAAAATCCACTGATTTAATGACGCCGTCGAGATCCTCGCGCACTCAGAAAATTTTGTGTTCATTTCACGCAATTCCTGCTGAATCTTTTTCATTTTAGCATGGAATTCATTTATGCTGTCCTGCTGCCTTTCAAACTTACTATTCATATCGCTTCGAAGCCCGCGAATCTCATTCAAAATTGCAACAGTATCTAGGTTGACTGGCGAAGAAGACGCCGAAATGTTAGGTGACGTGTAGTTTTTGGTGGTTCTGCTTGACCTCTATTATGTATCGGAGTGTTGCTTCTATCGCCTTCTTTTGGGCGGGCAGCCGTACATACGGGACAGACCCACTTAGATCTAGCTGACAATGAATCGCCGATGTATTTAACACAATCTGCATGATAATTGTGATTACAATTGCCATTGGTACATTTTATTCTCTTCTGTGTCACCAATATGTTGCTATTACAAGCTGAACACTGCACCATCTCTCCTTACTTTATTTACTGCTTTTAAGGTAATTTGTAGAAAAGGATTAAAGTCTGTACTACTTCCAGAGACCTCTTCGTTTTCAAAAAAGTCCCGGTTTGTGGGTAAATCTTTTAACGCTGGCAACGCTCCACTTGTCAAAATATGAATGACAGCTGTCTTTTTGAGTTTGACAGACTACTTATTTGATAAAAGAGGGTACTTCTGCTTCAAATCACGTTGATTCTCAAAAGTGGGTATTAAATTCCAATAAAAATCAAGTTGATTACCAAAGTTTCCGCCAGAAATCGTCTTCGATAACAATACCACACCTTATTCCGCTATAAAACTTCACTTTGCAAACACTTTCCATGTAATTGACTACTATTTATCACTATTTTGTCAGTAAAATCGGGAGTTAAGTGCAAACGGTGGCAGTGTTACCTGCTTTAGTGTCGTATATTACGGATACCTACCCTTATGTAGTACCGTGACGTGATTACGGCCAGTGCTAATATGAAATCTAGTATCGTGACGCGATTACGATCGATATTACGGGTACCTACCATTATGTAGTACCGTGACGTGATTACGGTCAGTGCTAATATGAAATCTAGTATCGTGACGCGATTACGATCGATATTACGGGTACCTACCCTATGCTGTGACGCGATTACGGCAATTCTATTCTTTGATCATTCCTTTCAAATGACTTCGTTTGCGCGAGGCCTCTCGCCTACCACAAGGCTTAGTGACTCCGATTTCAATAAGAACCTTAAATAACGGACGTATATAAATCTAATATTGAAAAAGACTTACGATCTGTAATGACCGTAGCACAAGTACACAGTCCGGATCTTACCCAGACCATCCAGGACGCTAGGGATACCTAGTCGTAATAATCCAAGCGCAGCAGAGGAGTTGCCAGTTGTAAATCCAATATCGTCGGATTTTCTTGACGTTCTTGGAGTTTCTATAGTGAAGGAGGTACCATTGGGACCCAAAATACCAGAAGAGGTCTCTAAACGCTAGGGAAATCCTCATAGATGGTATGAACAAAGATAATAATAAAGAACTGTTAGCAACAACTTTGATACCTGTTTGAAGTTGGCCAAATTATGCTGCATTTACATTATGAAAATACCATGAATAGGAAAATGCTTACACTACCTGCCTACTCTTGATAAGCAAGACCCATCCAAGCAACAAGGTCATAGGTTGCCAGGCCGGGTGGGAGCAAGCAAAGATTCCCGTATCCACCTCGAAGGCGATCAGCGCAAGCACCGACGTCCGCCCGCTATCACACCACGACAGCAGTGAGACCGTCATACAGACCGATGTTGCGTAAATAACAACCAAGGTAACCTTACACGCTGGTCGTATAATTTTTTTTTGTTGACACCATGGTGTTCAATCGCAAATGACCCGGTAGTCTGACAGTACGTTACGGGTTACAAAATACCATTTAATAATACTGTAAAGCAAGCTACTGGACCTATCACTCCTAACTTTTCTTCGGCTGAAATAAGTAAGTTAATCACAGCTATATCTGACTTGTGCCAGTCAGGAGTAATATGCATGAGAGGATGTCAAAGACCAATTTATTTCTCCCATATTCTTAACACCTAAAACTGATGGATCGTCCAGATTTATCTTGAACCTAAAATCATAGAATAAAGCTGTCGCCTCATACCACTTTAAAATGGAGGACATACGGACAGCAAGCAAATTATTGTTCCAAGACAGTTATATGGCCAATGTTGATTGATATTTTTGGGACACAAAAGTAATACGTATGAATTTTAGTGCCTACCGTTTGGACTTAGTTCAGCACCTTATTTTGTCTTTACGAAACTCATGAAACCGGTCTATCTACCGGATTTATCTTAGAAACAGATGTTTTTTAATTCTAATACATTTAGATCTTGTGCCTTGACCATTCTTATGAAGAATGTAAAAGTTTTGTTCTCGAAACTGTTTGTTTATTACAAAATCTAGGCTTTGATAAAAACTTCAAAAAGAGTAACTTGGAACCACAAAAGACTAGAAAATTTCTCGGTTCTGAATTAAATTCAGAAAATATGTGTTTGCAATTGCCAATAGAAAAACGAAAACGCATTCTTGAACAAATAAATATCAATAGAATGGGTGGAGTACAATAAGTTCCTTTAAATAATATCACTTGTCGTCTATGGCAATGGTGCGAGAAACGCAAAATACACACATCAAAAGTGTCTAGGGATCAAGCATTTTTATGCGGATTTCTTGAGATTGAGATGTGGCTTTGTAAAAAATTTATGATTTTATAAATTTATATGGATCCTTTTTGGTGCATTTCATAATTTGAAACAGGAACTTTCAATCAATTTCTAGTAAAAGATGAAAATCAGCTGTCAATATTTTCCCTATAAAAACATACAACGCATTGAAGACATTATTAGTGCTACTGTTTCCCTACTACTGATTAAAACCAACGTTATTATGGAGCGGCGATGTCATTTAAGCAGGGAAGAAATGCTCAGAGCCGTGGGAATGATAGAAGCTGGTTCCCGGCAACGTACTGTGGCTTTAGCTCTGAATACAAGTCAGAGTGTTATCAGTCGACTTTGGACACGTTACCGAAGCACTGGTACCGTGGCTGAGCGCCATGGAGGACGGTATCGCTGCACCACACGGAGACAAGACCGATACATTCAAATCACAACTCGAAGAGCTCCAACAATAACTGCCATGATGTTAGCCGTGAGGCTTCATCACTCTTCAGGGAACTTAATTAGCGACCAAACAGTCAGAAACCGCTTGCATGAAGTGAACCTTCATTCCCGAAGACCGCTAAGGGTACCACCTATAGCAATGCACAATCGTAGGATTCGATATCAATGGGCTCTTGAACACAGAAATTGGGCAGAAGAACAATGGCGTTTCGTGTGCTTTTCTGATGAGTCTCGTTTTGGTATGAGACCGGATACAAGACGTATACGACACTGGAGAACCCCTAGACGCCAACAGCGATTAAAATCCTGCCAGGAAGTCCATCCTTATAGTGGTGGAACCATCATGGTATGGGCGGGTATTTGGATCGGCGGAAGAACTAAGTTGATTTGGATCAGAGGCAACCTCAACGCTCAAATTTATGCTGAGACGATTGTATCAGACGTCATCGTTCCTCTACAAGTGCAAATCGGTCCCTTATTTCAGTTAATGCATGATAATGCACGACCGCACACCGCAAGAGTTGTAAGACAGACTCTCGCCGCAGCTAACATCAATGTCATGCCCTGGCCTGCTCAGTCGCCAGACTTGAACCCGATTGAGCATGCATGGGATATGCTACAGAGAAGAGCTCTGCCGAATATGGAGGGTATCCAGTCGCAAGAAGACCTTTTTTTGTTGTTGCAACGAACATGGGCGGCCATTCCACAGTGTGATTTGGATAAACTCATTTTGAGTATGCCAAACCGATGTTCTTGTGTTGTTAGTGTTCGCGGTAGAAACACGGATTATTAATTGTTTAAGTTACCCAATAAAATTTTAAAGAAAACTGTTATTTCAGTCTTTTTCGTTAAAGTTCGACTTTAATGTTAGTGGTTCAAATGTCAAAAATCCCTTTATTAGGAAAATGGCAAATTTCTTTATTAATGCAAAAGTGACTTGGTTTATCGTTACTGTAGACAAACGAAAACACTTTATTTGATGAATCCTTAAAGAAAATTTTAATAAATATCATTCAGGAGAAAAGTTATTGCAAAAATATATGTTGATCCCTAGACACTTTTGATGTGTGTATTTGTCTTTGCATCCTACATAAAATCTAAAGATAACTTCGAGGCGGATAGGGAGTCACGGCGTATGAATATCGATACAGAATGGCAAATGTCGGCACCTGTGTTCGAAAAAATTGTTCAATCGTTTGGGACACCTCTTAAAGATCTCTTTGCTACTTACCAAAATTATAAATGCAATAAATACGTCTCATGGCAACGAAACCCCTACGCCTTTGACATAGATGCATTCACCTTAAATTGGAATATATTTTATTTTTATGCTTTTCCCCCTTGCTCGCTCATATAAGAATGCTTCAGGAAAATAATTAACGATGAAGCCACTGGTGTACTAGTCGTATCGTATTGGCCGAGTCAACCCTGGTATCCCCTACTTACCTCAAAAGCTTACCACCAATATACTTCGTCCCAAGTGACGATATGTTATTATCACCTTTCAGGACCCAGCACCCCCTTTGCAAGAAACTAATCCTGGTAGCATACAAATTATCAGAAAAGCATTTCAAAGTCAATCGTTATGTAATGAAACCATCGAGGTGATGATTTCCTCATTGTCTACATCCTCACTAAAACAATACAATGTCGCTTTTACGAAATGGTGGAGTTATTGTGATATTTATAAAGTTGATTTCTATAACTCTCCACTTCCAATTCTATCAAAATTCCTTACGGTTAACTATTAACAGCAAAAATTGGTTGTAGTTCATTAAATATGCATCGTTATGCTCTAGCTATTTAGGGCAAACGTTATAGTGAAGCTGATTTAGTTGTTCGATTTTTTAAAGGTATTTACAGGACTAAACCTAGTTATCCGAAATATTCGGAGACGTGAGATTCAAAGTTTGTAATCGATCACCTTAGTAATTTATATCCAAATGAGGAACTTGCTCTGGAGTTTCTTACTAAAAAATTAGTAACTCTGCTCGCATTGTCAACCGCACAACGAGTACAGACGTTATCTTCGAATTTCTAATTTAAAAATAAATAATAACTATGTCGAAACCACTGTGGATGATTTAATTAAAACATCTGCTCCAGGGCGACGACCGCCTTGTTTATTTATACCATTTTTTCTAAATAAGATTGAGATCTGCCCTGCAAAAACATTACTGTCCTACTTAGATATGACTAAAGTTTACAGAGATAAACCTAGAACGGAAAGGTTATTGCTCACCTGAAGCCTATTCATAATGCAACTAGTTCTACATTAAGTCGTTAGTTTAAAAACACCCTATTTAACAGCGGTATTGACACTTCTTTATTCTCAGCACACACGTGTAAGACACGCGTCCACGTCCACCTCGGCAGCAAACAGAAAAGGCCTTTCAATAACTGCAGGATGGACTGGTAATTCTCTGGTGTTTGCACTGTTTTACAATCGACCCCTTACCATTGAGAATGACGATAATGCTTTGCAGCGGCTATTTACATTGATAAATTTCTAGCTTATCATTCATTATAATATTATAATATATCATACTGGTTTGTACTAATATGGTACCTAATTATATTTAATCGGTTATACTCGTAAATACTCAATTATAATAGTTGAATTAAATCATATAGGTACTTAAATTATTTCGCAAAATTTGTGTTCTAAACATCTACCTTGTGAATATAAATCTCGAGGATGCAACGTCGAAGTACAATTGATGGTTAAACAAACTTACCTGAAGTGAAGTTTGACCGTAATTGGACGAGACGTTGCATCCGAAGAGATTTATATAAAGATCCCTCCCTTCCCTTACATGCTGGCCCCATATAAATTAATTTAGCAAAAAAGCTCTAAAAGTGAATGACGATGACAGCGCGGGTGACAACCTCGTGCACTCGGTCGGTTGGTATTCACTAGATGGCGCCTGTGTCCATACTATGGGTAACGTTTTTTGTTTTTTTTTTATAAAATTTATTTTAGATAGCTCTTAATATGTGTTGGATGCCTGGTACATTGAAGAGTGGACTACCTTGTGAATATAAATCTCTTCGGATGCAACGTCTCGTACAATTACGGTCAAACTTCACTTCAGGTAAGTTTGTTTAACCATCAATTATTCAGTATTGTCGAATTACGCAAAATTTACCACAAAATACTTAAGGAAGGTAGTAATATGGAACAAATAGCATAGAATAAATTCATCTGATTGAATTATATTCACCTGTACTATTAGCTCCTGTCCCTTTCCTCTCTATTCCAGCGTTTCGACTAAACGTGCGTGTTAGAAAATACTAAATTTAGTTTTAAGTTTTTAGGGGCCTTACGAGAATCAAGCCAGCCAAATTTACTTTTATTTCCTACTTATTTTAGATTTCTAAAGGATGAAACACTCAAACAAAATTGGGCCGAAAACATAAAAATTATGAAATCTTAGCGAAATCGCGGCCACTTCACAAATCTTGATAAAACGATGGAGAACTTGAATACCTACTGACAAAATTAATAAAGAAGTAAGTACTTATTACAAATCATAAAGTGCCATACTTTGCATCTGTGCATCTGAGATTTCAGAGTCAAAACTTGCATTTCTTTTATTATTTCATTTATTTTTCCCTTAACATCAAAATTTTTGTTTGTTTTTAACTTCTCTATCGGTTTTATCAGTGACCGCGATTTAGCAAAATTCTCCTTTATTTTATTATGAATTTACAGTATTGCACAAAGTTAAGATGAGATATATAATTTATGTTACAGGTTGTATAACCGTGCAGTACTGAAGAAACATTAAAACCAAGGCAGGCAAATGCATCTTTGTCACTTATAATATTGACTTTGTTATTCATATTGATCCTTATTTAAAAACAGAGATTAAAAGTAAAACTTAGCATGAAATTAATGATAGAAAGAAACAATTTAGGCCACAGATGTTTCATAAATAAAAGTCATTATAATTTGGCTTCACATGCTATTTTATTTTACATTGTATTAGATATTTGATTTGACTCACTATACATTGTTGTTGATTTTAAATTTTTCTTTCATTTTTCTAACCCTTCTACATCCGACACAAAAATGAAAGGTGTTATGTTGTGACGTCGTACTTGTTTTGACATTGTGTAACATTTACCCCTATTTATGGAGTGACACTAATGCTGGCAACATTTAGTAACGCACACATAGGCGACTGTTCCCGCCAAGGCCGGGACGCCCATTCAAATGATACCGCCATCTGTATGGCGGTTGACTCAACGGTTGGTGACAACCGCGTCCGCCGGCCTGCCGCGGCGCCACCGCTGCGCGACTCGCTGTCGCTCGCCCAGTGAGGAGATCGCCGGAGTTCGTCGCCAGCTACCGCGCGCGCACGCAACAGCCTGACCGTGAAATCGATTATTGTGAACCTAACAAACGAAGTGAACGCCCTAATGCCTGTGATTGAGTGACTTAAAGTAATCGCCCGTGGCCAGCTCATCTCCCGGTTCCTGCGTTCCCGTACAGCTGCTCCCGGTGAGTCCACCTACCTGCCTACCAATTTCCTACGTCGCGTAATCGCCACTCAGACGTGGCGCTTACAATCTGGTCCAATCGAGCGCGGAATAACCGCTAAGGTTCAGCCCTAATCAGAACCTTATTTTCTTTTAACGTTTAAACAGTCTTTTACAGTCCGCTAAAAAATAACATATTGGTAACTCTAAACCAAGTGATCCATCACCCGGCACATTATTTAGGCCCTTTCGGCCCTTTAAGCCTAGTAATATTATTCTGTGCCATAAGTTCACGTAACAATTACTTACGTAGAAATACAATCCGCTCATAACGCAGTTTATTCCTCATTGTTCGTTGCGAAACATTATTTTATCTACCCACCTGAATAAATATTTCACAGACTTGGTTGCTGCTTTAAGTATATTTGCCATTCAAGTTCAGTTATTATTCCATTGCGATAAACAAATTTGCGAATATTGTTGATTTTATGTATGCATCCGATTATCTGATCCGATCCGATTATCTAGGGAGGAAATCTCACCCTCTTCCACGTTGTCCCCAAACCATAGCGCTCAGCTCAGTTTCAGCGTCAATACGCTCATAGCCGTCCTCCCTAAGATAGCGCTGCCCATGTTTAGCTCAAAAGTGGAGGACTGGCCTTCCTTCATTGCGCTGTTTAGGAGTCTGACTGACGACATGGCGACCCTGTCGGACGCAGTCAAGCTCCACTACCTCTTCTCGAGTCTCAGCGGTGAGGCATTAAGTATGGTGTCCCACTTAAAGGTCACCAATGAGAATTTTGCCGTGGCCATGGACATCCTTACCAAGCGGTACGAGAACCGCCCGGTTCTCATTGATAGTTTTGTGGACATCATCCTAGGGCTGCCAAGCATCCATACGCGCTCGAACATCCGCACACTGTTCCTCACGCCACTCATATCAGCTCAGTGTGCCCTCAACAATTTAGAGCTGCCCAAATATTTATGATTTATGATTTATAGGTGACGACTACGTGTTTGTGTCAATAGTGGTGCGGAAGCTCAAGGGCGAGCTCCGCACGCTATTTGAACGCAGGCACGGGTCTAGTAACACCCTGCCTACGTTAAGGGACCTCATCTCCTCCCTCGAGGAGCACGCGCGCTGTGTGGAGACAGAGTTCTCCAACATAGCCATGGCTCAACCCATTCAGCTCCAGCCCGGTCCTTCTCGTAGCCGCGCGCCTCCTCAGTTGCCCCATCGCATTTATGCTCAGATGGCTCAGCAACAAACCGACCCTTACCGTGGCCGCTCCTCAACGCCATCGTCTCACCGCGCCTATGATCAGCCCACTCACTAACCGTTCCGCCCAACGCAGCAAATACGTCACCGCCCATCCACCTTCCCGGCTCTCAGTCAGCCCTTCCCCGTCTACTCGGCCTTCCAGCCAAGCTACTCCTCATCGTCATCTTCGTCCTCTTCCTCACACTCGACGCCCTACATGACGTGCCAATGGTACAATGCCCAGCCAACACAGGGCCGTTGGGACTTTGTACAGGCACGCCAACGCTGCCAACGTTGCCTCGGCCCTCATTACGAGAGCGAGTGCAGGTCAAGGGGGGCATGCAAGGACTGTGGGAGCTCCAACCACCACACGTCCCTCCATCGACCAGACGATTCGGCGAACCCAGTTCATTCGTCAGCTCATATACCCACACCACAGCTGAGGGAGCACTCGAGGGAGCGCCCCAGAAACAGCAGGCGGCACGAACCCGCACATGCTAAACAGGCGCAACCCAGCTCTGCTCACAGAGCCAGTCCGCCCAGGTTCAGTTCGCCAGGTAGGCCCCGCAAACGCCGCCAGCAATTATGACTCCTAACTATCACGGAGCACCCTAGCGAAGAGGTAGATTCAGCCCATGCCCATTCAAACCATGCCCATTTAGCCCATGTCCCTTTAGCCCATGCCCAGTCAACCCATGCCCACACAGCTGATACATAGTCAGCTCATACAATCTCGGCTGCTACTGAATCAGCTCACTCACCTTCTGTGCCCACTGGCACACCCATTTTGTTGCCAACCGTCTCACTAAGAGTCGCGGACGTACATGGCCATCTTCACACAGCCAGAGCTTTATTGGACTGTGGCAGTATGCCGACATTAATAACGCCACGCATGGCACGACTTTTGAACTTGCCATCAAAACCCACTTCTTTAAAAATTACAGGAGTTGGGAATCAGCACAAACATGAGTCAAAAGCGGCAATAACAATAGTATGCCGACCCACTCACAATGATACTCCTACAATCACTGCCACAGCTCATATTTTAAAAAACGTCACTGGCTACCTTCCCTTAGAGAAGGTACCAAACATTTCCCACATACTAGGCCAGCCACCCGTGCCATTGGCTGATCAGCTTTACCACACACCAGCCCCGATCGACCTCTTATTGGAGTCGGACGTTCTTGGCCAGGTGTTGGACGGGACTAAGGTCTCGTTGGGCCCGGGCAAGCCCATAGCCTTCGGCACGATTTTCAACTTCGCGTTGATAGGACACATTGAGGACTTGTATGCGCTGCCGGCGCAGCAGGTTAACTCAGCTCACGTCGTCAGCTCACAACCAGACTCAGCTGAATCAGCCCAGGACATACGACAGAGTCTGGAAAGGTTCGGTGAGTCTGAAGAGCCCCTGCCTCAACCTCACACTCATAATGATCCCCTGGAGGAACAATGCGAGGAAATCTTCCGCTCTACCACTACACGCGATACCTCAGGCAGATATACGGTCGCTCTGCCCTTTCTAAAGGACGCCCCTCAACTAGGTAAAACTCACCATATCGCATTACGCAGATTCCTCAATATTGAGAAGAAGCTAATGGCGAACCCGTCTCTGAGTTCTAAATACGTCGACTTTATGGCCGAATACATCAACTTAGGGCACATGGCTCCCTGTCACCCAAATACATTCGCCCATAAACCTCACTTCTATATCCCTCACCATGGCGTATTTAAGTCAGGGTCGGATAAGCTGCGCATTGTTTTTGATGGTAGCTGTAAAAGCTCTAATGGTGTCAGCATAAATAAATGCCTACACACAGGCCCCGCCCTTCAACAGGACATTGTAGACATCATCATGTCCTTCAGAACGCATCCAGTCGTTTTCAGCCCTGACATCCAGAGGATGTTCAGAAATGTGCTGGTTGCCCCAGACCAGAGACGGTATCAGCTGATACTGTGGCGGTCCTCACCAGATCACCCTCTGCTCACCTTCGCCCTCAATACAGTCACCTAGGGCTTAAGATCAAGCCCATACCATGCAATCCGCACTCTGCTTCAGCTGGCTGATGATGAAGGTCGTCGCTACCCTGGAGCCGCTCAGATTCTTCGCAAGTCTATCTTCGTTGATGACATCTTGTGTGGTCATGACACAGTTGAATCTGCCCAAGCACTCCAGGACGAGTTAATAAGTCTACTAGACATAGGCGGCTTTCAGCTCAGAAAATGAACATCTAACTCGCCTAAGCTGCTCGAGAGATTCCCCGACAACCAATGCGACATGCCCAAGGACTTCGACATGAACCCAGACTCCACGTCTATTAAGATCTTGGGTATACAGTGGAGCCCTCAGTCAGACGAGTTCACCTACCGCATCTCTTTGCCCCCATCACACATGTCACAAAGCGGTCCATTTTAAGCACCGTAGCCTCACTTTATGACCCTAACGGCTGGGTTTCTCCTGTTATCTTGCGCGCAAAGCTGCTCCTTCAGCAATTGTGGCTACTGAAGCTAGAGTGGGATGAGCCTACTGCCTCTGAAGTACAAACAGAGTGGCACTACATCTCAGAGGATCTGCCGCTGTTGTCTAGCATTCGCTTCCCTCGGCACATTTGTGCAAACAAAGGCTCAGCTGCATACTCGCTCCACGGGTTCGCAGATGCCTCTGAAGCCGGGTTTGCCGCCAACGTTTATCTCCATGAGCTCGATGCCTCCGGAGATACTGTAGTACACTTGATTGTCGCCAAGACGCGAGTCGCACCAATCAAGAATCGCCTCACAATCCCCAAGTTAGAGTTGTCGGCCGCCACCCTACTCTCCCAGGTCATGATCCGTGTGTCAGTTCAGCTATCCGCCCATATCAGTATACAACAACACATATGTTGGTCAGACAATACGATAGTCCTGGCCTGGCTCAATACACCGCCTCACCGTCTTCAACCCTTTGAAGCCAACAGGGTAGTTAAAATCAGCTCAAGATCACCAGAATGTACCTGGCAACACGTACCTTCCGAGCTCAACCCAGCAGATTGCGCAAGCAGAGGGATGTCTGCGCAATCCCTGTCAGCTCATGACCTATGGTGGTCTCCCACGTGGCTTAGACAGCCTTGTGAGTCTAGGCCTGCGATGCCCTCAGCTCTGGGCCATCACGCCCTACCAGGCCTTAAACCCAAACACATCCCGTCACTGGTCACAATACCCGGTCTTGACTTTGACCTGCTCACTCGGTTCAGCTCACTAGACAAGCTTGTCGGAGTGACAGCTTGTCTAAAACGCTTTCTGCACAACTGCAGACACCACCCAGATTCGCGACGCTCAGGCCCCTTGTACGTCAGTGAACGAAGAGAGGCCCTACTTTACTGGGTGCGCAGTGTTCAGCACAATGAGTTTGCAGAGGACATTCACCGCCTTCAAACTGGCAAAATCTGTTCCGTCAGACTCCAGCGACTGTCACCTCTCATTAAAGATGAGCTCCTTAGAGTTGGCGGACGACTGTCCCATGCGTCTATCCGATATGACGCGCAGCATCCGCTCATACTTTTCATCTCTAGCCCACTTGTAGACCTCATCATTGACCACAAAATACATTGCCACCCTGGCGCTGACACTTTACAAGCTATCCTACGCCAACAATTTTGGATATTGTCCGCGCGCCGTATTAGACACCGAGTCTTTAAATGCATTAGATGCTTTCGATGCCTGGCCCAGCCGCAAGCGCCCTTTATGGCCGACCTGCCAGCCGATAGAGTTACGCCTCAGCCCGTATTTAGTCAAGTGACGACCGATTTTGCCGGCCCATTCCTCGTTAAATCTAGTACCCTACGTAATGTTAAACTCTTAAAGGCGTACTTTTGTATATTCGTGTGCCTCTCCACTAAGGCGGTTCATTTGGAACCGGTCTCGGACCTCAGCACAGAAGCGTTCCTCGCGTCATTACAGCGTTTTATAGCACGCCGCGGTGCCCCGGTTCTCATCCGCTCGGACTGCGGTACAAATTATGTAGGCGCTAGAAATCAGCTCATTAAAGTACAAAACTTTTTTTGCCTCGAATAATGACACGATTGCGCACAAGCTCGCTGGTCAGCACATTACTTGGTTATTAAATGTCCCTAAGGGACCATGGTTTGGCGCGTTACATGAGATCAACATAAAATCAACTAAGCAACGTTTATATCGCGTAATTGGCGAACAGCACCTCACATTCGAGGAATTCTCTACACTTTTAGCACGAATCGAAGCTGTCCTTAACTCTAGACCTCTCTGCCCACTTTCGTCTGATCTTTCAGACTTTGAGCCGCTTACAGCCGGACATTTCATTATAGACCGCCCACTAACGGCCTTACCTGAGTTATCTGTGGAAGATAGGCCGATCTCCACACGTAGGCGATTCCAAATGGTACAGGACCTTTCTCAGCGCTTCTGGACATTGTGGACTCAATCCTACCTTCACACCCTCCAAACCCGCTCCAAATGATTGTCCCCATCCTCCCCTCCCCGAATTGGCGAGCTCGTCTTCATCAAGGAGCACAACCTGCCTGCCCTCCAATGAAGACTGGGGCGCATTACTCGCACCCTGCCTGGGAAGGATGGCGTCGTGCGGGTGGTAGACCTGGACACCGCGAATGAACATCTTCGGAGGCCTGTATTCCGGATCGCCAGGCTCCCATTAGATGAGCCCACCCTGGGCCCCGGAGGATGTTCCCGCCAAGACCGAGACGCCCATTTAAATGATACCGCCATCTGTATGGCGGTTGACTCAACGGTTGGTGACGACCACGTCCGCCGGCCTGCTGCGGCGCCACCGCTGCGCGACTCGCTGTCGCTCGCCCAGTGAGGAGATCGCCGGAGTTTGTCGCCAGCTACCGCGCGCGCACGCAACAGCTTGACCGTGAAATCGATTATTGTGAACCTAACAAACGAAGTGAACGCTCTAATACCTGTGATTGAGTGACTTAAAGCAATCGCCCGTGGCCAGCTCATCTCCCGGTTCCTGCGTTCCCGTACAGCTGCTCCCGGTGAGTCCACCTACCTACCTACCAATTTCCTACGTCGCGTAATCGCCACTCAGACGTGGCGCTTACAGCGACTATTTTTGTACATGTGTGCCAATTCGGCACATCGAAGTTACCTTTATAGTATAAATAGCTCAATGGTGCAGGTCCACAAAATTTAAAAAAAGTTCTTACGCATGCGCGGAAGCGCGAAAATAATAGGGAAAAGAAAATATAGAATAAGTTATATTGTAAAGCAATTGAAAATAATATTTCATAAAAGGAGTACCTATAATTATGTAGAATGTGAGTGAAGTGGAGGTTTTATATTATTAAATAAACACTAATATTAATAAATACGTAAAATGTAAATAATTATTGTTTATGAGGTAATAATGATATGACTATAAATACATACACTTATTATGTGGAAGAAAAGTGCAACGTTACAGGGGCTTTAAAGACGGTTATAGGCTACCTAATACTTTATCCCGCATAATATTAACGCGAACGAAACCGCGGGCAAAAGCTAGTATGTAAGCTGGTATAAAATGTAGTATATAATATTATTTGATAAACTATTAAAAAGCTGTTTACCATTCACGACTGCTGAATGAGCTTTCGTTTTCAAGTTCCCCTATACCCACATTACATTATACATAATATCTGTACACTCGCCGAGAGATAACAAAACATTGTTCAGTGCTGCACAGTACCAATGGTATTGTTTCCACACGACGCACGGCGTGAACACAGCTCGCGTCAGATTAGCTCTTATCTTATCTCAAGCGATACTGCAGCCCCGTTATAAACAAAATTATAGTCGGAGACAGCCGAAGTAATTGGTCACGGTACATTTCTATTGCACGCTGTCCGCTTCGCTTACATTGAATTCAAAAAGGTTTTATTGTTGCAACTACGAATACACGTTGATTTGGTTGGTCTCTTGATTATCTGTAGTCGATACTCAATATTGATTGTTACCATTATGTTTTCAAGGTGTTGTTATACCTATATTTTAAAAGGTCAAAATGAACAATCCTGTGAGGGGCGGCGCAAACTGAAACAATATTGGATGACGTGTCGTTAACCGTGTTGCGTAGGGGTCAAAGAATACTACCACCCCCTCTCTTCAATTGGGTGTCATAAAAGGCGACTAACGGACTAAAGGCTGCACATACATCCAAGAGATTTTTGACATTTTATTGACTATGGATAATTTATAGTATATTAATTTTGTATTTTTATTGTAATACTAACATAATTGGTTTTTGACAATTTGGAGTACCTATTAATTTTGTATTTTGTATGTAATTAGAAAAGTCATTGTTACCCAGAAAATAAAAATGTTAAAGTTATTTGCATGCTACATTGTCAGCTGAGAAAGAGAAGAAAAGTAGAATAAGACCAAAAATGTACCTTGCTCAAACGCAAATTAAATATTTCATTTCATTTCATTTCAGAGCTCAACCTGTCACGTTGAGCACGTGTGTAATGTTTGATATAAATACTTATAATCTAACGTTCAGATATTATAATTTCATTTAATATAATTTTATATTTTATAATTTCATTTGATATAAGTAATAAACTATTGTTATAATAATATAATATAAAACATTATTCATGTTATAAGCAAGCAGCAATGAAGCAAGCAAGCAGCATGCAAGGAAGCATGCAGCATTCAAGCAAGAATGCAGCATGCAAGCAGGCATGCAGCATACAGGCAGGTATGCATCATACAAGCAGGCATGCAGCAGGCATGGTTTCTGTCACGGCTCCGGCGCTGCGGGACTCCGGCGGTCCCACGCGAGCTTATCGTCGTTGATGGCTTTCGCTCACCACCGCAGCTTCGGCTTGTTGACCAGCCTCAGCCACGGCGGCGAGCGTTAATCGCGGGCCGCCTTGCCCCTCCGCGCCTACGCGGACTTAAATTACACTCTAGCGTAGGGCAGACAAGTCTACGTGGAGTCGGTTTTGCCGCGATTCGTTTCTGTCACTGACATTTTAGCACAACCTTAACAAAAACACAACGTGTTAACTTTAAAAATATTTGAAATCAATTTAGGGTTAAAATGTTATTTTGATTTATAAACAAAAATTATATCACATGAAGTTATATATTTTGATTATTATACCAATATAGCTTTATAGAAAAAGTTGTTGGAGAATATGAGTACCTATTTTATCAAATGAATAATATACGTGATGTTGTTATAGGAAGTGTATTTAGAACAAATAAAAATTAAATCCAAAGAACGTTGAAATTAGTTTATTTGTGAAAAATGCATGTATCATGAAATGATACATGCACCTTAAAAGTGGTATATGGTAAAGGACTGCTTTTGCTGTCCTCATTGCCTGGTCTCTGACTAACCCTTCGGAGATGATAGTCGTGATTATATATATGTATGTATGTGGATGACGTTCTTATCAGGAGGGAAAAGTAACATTATTTTTTAAATAATTCCTTATTAAGTTCACACACTTAATAATAACCAAGACAAACTGTAATAAAAATCTAATCTTTGTCTACGATTATTACCGGTGTTGCTTAGTTTATCTATTTATTTGGATCTGATTTAGTTAAGTCACTTTTAGTTATGTTAAACTGTAAAGTAAAATGTAGTCAACATTCTGCTACTGCTGGCAAAGGCCCCATTGAAGTCAATTGTATTCTCGACAAATAGTAGGTATTGCTAATTACCACACTTAAAAAATGCGGGTTTGATGATCATTTGCCAAAATATCCAATTTTATAAAATTGGAGCATTTAAGTACTACGTGCAAGGCATTAAATATTTATTAGTCGTAGTCATATATACATATATTTATTGCCTCATATTGAAAGTAGATCTTAGAAAAAAATCAAGTATTAGTCCCAAACATGGCCCTGCAAGGGCAATGCAACAATCAAAATTAAAATGTTTGCTATGTTCACCTACATTTACTTATCTGCAATAAATATTACAGTTCACCAAAATTTCGAAAACTTCCTAAAATTTCCTTAAGTTTATTTGGCCCATAACTGCTAACCTGACAATAGCTGCGAATAGCGTACCTTAGCGGCGGCCCTGTCAGCGGGAAATATACGGCCGATATAAATCGTTCTTGAAATTCTACATTTGGCACATAATGACTTGTTTACGGCGGCGCGACTAGTTATAAAGCTATTAGGCAATAAACTATCGTTTCTCAATTTGTCGCCAGTAATTAGAGCGGCGTGAATTAAGCGGTCATGCAGTGGCCGGAGGCATCAAAAGGCTTCCTCAAACTTGGTTTACGTGCCAGCTTCTTTATGTGCTCTTTCTGCATTTAAATGCATGTTACGTTCTGTATATTTTATAATTCACATAAATAAACAAGGCTTAAAATAAATTATAATATTTGTGGGGATGTTTCCTTAAGGTTTACATTATCAGCTTTAAACATGTATTGAGACAATTGTATCATGTATTTATACAAACACATAGAATTTGACCTATAATAAATTACAAAGCGTCAGCGTCATTAGTATATAATTAAATATGTGGGAGTAAGCGCTTGTTTTGCCCAGGGTTGTGTGTGCTATCTAGATATTGCGTTCCAAATTGATTGAGAAAGCTAATCCATATTATTTACCATTACCTGCTGTTGCCCGTGTGGGTCACACGAAGGGGTTCAACACTTTCCCCGATTACTTATCCAAATGTATTTTTATTATTAAGAGGAGCGCGATGGCGCAGCGGCTGCCGCGTGCGGTTGCGTATTTGCCCGCTAAGCAACTTTCGCAATGCCGGGTCGCTGGATGGGTGACCAAATTAAAAACATCTCAAGCTCCTCCGTACTTCGGAAGGCACGTTAAGCCGTTTGTCCCGGTTGTTGTCGTAAGATGGCAGTCGTTAAAACCCACCAACCCGCATTGGGCCAGGTGGTGGGTTATGGCCCAATATCCCCACGTGCTATTGTCCACGTGGGAGGCCTGTGCCCAGCAGTGGGACGTTTATAGGCTGATAATGATGATTAAATGGATAAGTACCATAATATTTTTTTATAATAATTTGAAAAATACCATAATAATAATCTTAATCTCTTCAAACCGTTATACTAGGTATACAACATTTCAGAAAATATGGCTAAAACAAAACAGCCCTCGATACAAAACCGAGCGTTTAGATATTTTATTATAGTAGGAGAGGGTTTGATTTTTAGTTTTTACATTATGTTATGACATAATTGGAATAAGGGCCAATTTTTCAATCGTCAGTTCAAACTTCGGGTCCTAAGTTAAAAAAAAAACAGTCGGCGCGCTCAAAATCCACATTGAGTCTAATTTACAAAGCTCATTCTATTCTTTACAAAAATGTTAAGCCATCAACGTTAGCGGTTTCTTCATGTCCCTAACACAAGTGTTTATAAATGTATTATAAAACACTGATGAACGAGATACACACGCCAGAGGTCAACCTATCCAAAAGATGATTCGTATAGCTATATATAAAAAAATAAAGTTCTTATTAATAAAAATTACATTTTGTGGTAGATTAACCTACTTGCTGTATATATCGCCTTTAACGTTTTATTTCAGCATTACAAGTGTTGCCATCCCTGGCCACGACAGCGGCCGGTGAAACAGTGCGCGCATACAATAAGTCACCTCACTCGAATTATCCCGCGGCGACGTCGATAAATATCCTGCCTTTGTCTAAACGGACCAACCACGGGGCATTTATCTTTGACAATCAACGTCTGTGCCACGCCACGGTATCAATTAGGTACGGTTCATTAGAATTTATGAACTGTTGTAGGTGTACTGATCATCCACTACAGATAGAATAGAATAGAATGGAGTCGGTACAATTTCTTAGAGAAGCGATAATAAATTAAATTAATCTGTTCATTATAAATTGTGTAAAGTTGTCAAAATAACGTTAACAAGGGTTTTATGTTGGATCGCCGAATTTTTTACTCTTAATTGTCAATGACATACAAACCATAAGGCTTAATATTCTACGCACAATTTTTCTTTTCCTAAATGTGTTAAGCCTATTATTACTTCGCCTATCTCTTTATCGCCTATTTAAACTTCCCAAATGCAACATTAGGCGGAACCATACATAATCCCTACTATTTACAATTACTAAATTGTAATTCGCACAAATTTAAAACGCACAAGAGTATAACGAAGCGATTGTCTTAAATTTCTAACCTATCACGTTACCTTTGATTATATAATGTCTAGATGGAGCCTTCCGCTGCATTTACACGATTGTCAACGTGCCGGGTTTTTTATGCTAGTGTGCGTACCGTTTCTATCTAATAGACGCGCTGCTATCGTAGTGTGCGTGAGACGGGGATGTCAGTTTCTTAGAAGTACCCATTGAAATGGGAGTATTTTTAAGGTCGGGCTAGTGCAGGCTAGTTTAATAAAGTTTAGTAAGGCATTTGAAGCCTTGAGATCACATGTAGATATTTATTATTATAAAATATTGGGTGTGAGGAAATAAAAACGATTAGTACGAGTATGTAAGTCCATTATAGTGTATGAGGGATTATTTTCTTTGCCACCATTTTGAATTTCTTGGTTTGTGCTTCGATTAGGTTCAAAATTTAGATTAGGTTCAATCCGTGCGGTGACGGAGAAAGAATACCAATCGCCGCCCCTCTCTCCGTCCGGTGGGTGTCGTAAGAAGCGACTAACGGACTCTTTCGAGCGATGATCTGCTCCACTGGTGGTAGGGCTTGACCCGTCTGGTTGGTGACCACCGCACGCATGGTGTAAAACCCGTCAAGTGACTGCTTGTCGGTCGCGTTTCGGGATCAGCCAGCGTATAACCAGAGTTCGAGAGGATGATGCTGCGATGTATTTGGTCTGTGGAGGCTTCCGTCAAACCAGTGCCAGGAGGACTTCGTTAACCTGCCGACCAGGGAGACCCGTAGAAACGGTTGTCCCGCTGGCCGCCCGTGGCACAGTACAGGGGCCCAAGCGAGCCTAACCAGCTCGTGAGACTGCCTCACCATGCCACGCATAATCTCGGGGTGGTCCGTCGTGCCGGTTGGTTACCGGAAGGTGGGGTCCCGGCGGCCATTCCCGGGGGGGTTCGGGGGCCCTTCCGTTCGGCAGGTTAATAATACTCGTCTGTGGGCAAATTCCTGGGGAAACAGGCCACCACACTTTTACCATTCGCATCGCGGCATCATTTTCTCGATTCACGCCTCTCTCTTTCCACTCCTAAAATGACAGCGCCTAACAACAAAACTGGTTCTACAGCGGTGCACACCCCCACCACAACCTTACCGTTTGAGGTGGAGTTCGCTAACATCCGCGGACTCCATGCAAACCTCAATGCTGTCCACCACCATCTTGAGACGACACGGCCAGCAATGTTGTTCCTGACGGAGACGCAAATAATCCGCCCAGCTGACAGCACCTACCTGAACTATCACGGCTTTGTGCTTGAAGAATCCTTCAAAGCCAAAGCCGGAGTTTGCTTATTCGTTCGGGCGGATGTTTGCTGTCGTCGTCTGCGCTGTCTGGAGGACCCTTCCTTCTCCCTCCTAGTGGTACACGTCGACTTAGGCTCTCATTGCCGTGTCTACGTCTGCGTCTACCGATCCCATAACGGCGACATGGAGACAACTCGACTAATTGAACATCTTAGTCGGGTAGCAGATGATGCGCAGGAGCGGTTTCCATCGGCGGAACTGGTGTTTTTGGGGGACTTCAACGCCCACCATGAGTTGGTGTTAGGTTTCTCCAAAACAGACCATGCTGGTAAAACTGCCCACGCATTCGCTCTCACGCATGACCTGACGCAACTGGTGAACCAGCCCACCAGGATCCCAGACATAGTTGGCCATGCGCCCTCCTTACTCGACCTTCTGCTGACGAGTCGCCCAGCTGGATACCGGGTGGAGATTCGAGCTCCTTTAGGTTCCTCGGATCACTGCTTGATATCCAGCACAGTGCCCTTGGCATCGCGCCCGCTAACAGCGGTTTCGAAACGCCAGATTTGGCACTACGCGTCGGCAGACTGGGACGGGATGCGGGAGTATTTTGCATCCGTCCCTTGGAGGCAGCGCTGCTTTAGTGAGAAGGACCCGACCGCTAGCGCCACTGCCGTTGCTGATGAGATAGTATTAGGAATGGAATACTATATTCCACACTCCTATGTCATCAGCAAAGGCAGACGCAACCGCTGGTTCAATCGCGAGTGTGCCAGCGCTGTTGAGAGCAAAACAGACGGCATACCGCGCTTGGATGAGAGGTAAAGCTCATGGGGCTCCCGAAACTCGCTCGCTAAAAGCAGCCTATAATAATGCCACCAAGTCGCGTAAGAGGGCCTACATTAGAGCGGATGCCCAGCGCGTTGCACGAGCAGGCCAAGAACTCCTGACGCATCCTACGGGCAGCCGTAGCTACTGGCGTCTGGCCAAAGCCGTGCAATCCAACTTCTGCCAACCCTCGCTGCCACCACTGAGATGTCCTGACGGAACTTTAGCTCACAAGCCGCAGGAAAAGGTCGATCTCCTGGCCAAACTCTTTGCGGCTAACTCCCGGATCGATGACTGTGATGCACAGCCACCCTCAATTCCTCACTGTGCCCACACAATGTCTGATATTAAAATCAGGCAGTGTGATGTCCGTGCGGAAATGCAGTCAATCGATGTCCGGAAAGCTAACGGTCCTGATGGCATCCCAGCAATAGTCCTGAAAATGTGTGCAGCGGAGTTGTCCCCTGTGTTAACGCGTCTGTACCGTCTCTCGCTCTCTTCGGGTTGTGTGCCGGAATCTTGGAGAGAAGCTATTGTGCAACCGATCCCTAAAAAAGGAGATCGGTCAGATCCGACTAATTACCGCCCTATAGCCGTAACTTCAGTGTTGTGTAAGATCCTAGAACGAATATTGAACAAACAGCTTATTCGATACCTAGAAGATCACTCCCTAATTCACGATCGTCAATATGGGTTTCGGCCAAAACGGTCAACGGGTGATCTTCTAGCGTACTGTTATACGAGAAACTCACAAAGGGTTTTTAAAAAAGATTTATTAATATTAAACGCGAGTGTATTGTACAAAGGTTGCCGGTTGACTGGTCGGCCAGTCTTCCAGTTCTAACTACGTAATATTCTAATGATACAATGTTGTAGAGAGGGCTGACAAAGCATTCTTTGTCAGCACAACCCTTTACAAATCACGGATATAACAACCCCCCCTTTAAGAGGAAACTTACAGAAGGTGAGTTTCCGTAAAACTACGTTACTCGCAATCGAGGCAATATTGTGATATCCGCAACAGGTTCAGGTTCGTCTAAAGGTTTTTTATAACATAAATATTTCCGTTTTTTAGACAATTTTAAAATTATGTAACATAATATTATTAGACATACAATAAATGACAATATGCTAAAGATTGGAAAACTAATATGATTAGAGAGGTTTGGTTTTTCTAAAGTTTGTAAAGAATCTATAATTTGATCAGAGTTGTCTTTAAAAGATTTTAAATTATTTAAATTTACAGTTTTAATCTTAGAACTTGGAATGTTGATTGTGATTTCTTTAAAACGGTTAATATTACAGCAGCTATCATTTATAATATTGAATTCTGAATATATATATGGTATAGTTATACTAGGATTTGCATTTCTTACTAATTTAACATTTTTATGGAAAGCTATACATTCTGTTGGCATGTTAAGTACACCTGTACCTGATATTGTAAAGTCGGAGATTACATTGTTGCATTCTATAGAAAGTTTTGTAGGTTTTGATTGGACAAAAATCCAATTATTATTATTTAATTTATGCCAAATATCTATATCTCCAGAAATGAATTTAACAGGACAATTTTCTGGGAGAGAATGCAAAGCTTTTGTGATTATTTCTATTTCACATGAAGGGTTAGCAAAGACTGCGTATATATCTGTTATTTGACAAAGGTAAGTTTCTCTAGGTATAATTTTACAATGATTAAAGTCTTTGAGATAGGTGTACGAGGATTTATCTCTACTTACAGCTAAATATTGTTCAGAAGGTAATATCATCACAAAAGAATTAGGACTATCACTAATATGTGGAGTTGGTAACGGAATATTTTTATAAACATTATAATCTGAAAGACTTACAAGAGGTATTTTTACAATAAACATTAACTTATTATTTAAGTAGTAACATACTAGATCCGCTACATTGATCAACTTATGAATATTACTTAAATCTAAACTTACAGGAAAGTCCTTATATTTAGGCACAATTTTTAGGTTGCTAGTGATATCATTATACATTTGGTTTGGTGTAAGTATTGACGGATGTAAGATATTACTTTTTACAAAAAGAATTGAATTTAAAAGATCTTCAATTTTAAAGGAAATTGTTAACAAATTTGATTGCAATATATTAGAAATAACATTAAGTTTGGTCTTAAAGCTAACAACATTTATAACATCTGATATATTTTTAATTGAATAGGATAAATTGTCGATGACGTCATTCAATTTGGCCTGATTAATATTTATTTCGTGTAAAGAATCATTAATTTTAGAAATTGCAGTTTGTGAAACCATTATACTCTTTGTAATAGATTCTGCTAGCTTTTTGTCATTATTATATAAAACTTGGATTGCGTCATCATAACTTTTCGCATCGTCTTCATCTAATGTTCCAAATATGTGTTTAAATACGGTACCAACACCAGAGAACCAAGCAGATCTCTTAGAGATACCAGTAGAGATAATATGAGAAATTGATTCGAAATCTCGCAAAATATCATCATATAACACATGTAGAGGTTGTAATATATTTTGACATTGTGAATAATCAATTTCGTTACTTTCGCGACAATAGAATTGAACATTATCAAACACATTTTTAATATTTTCTATATGTGATTTTATTGGAGAAACGTCTACGGGAATAACAATATGAAAATAGTCATTCATAATCCTCAGTGTGCCGACAGGGTCAAATAGTATACCAGGGCTTTTAGTGATATATTCTATATACTGATGTTCTTTACTGGCTAGGATGCCATTACAAAATGATGCGGCCATCCTGTTATATAAGAATAATGATAATGGTTAAAGTAGTAATAAAAGGTAAGTAATACCTAAAAGGAATAATAATAAAGAGTAATAAAACTAATCTATGATTTTTATCTAAAATATTATAATTAAGTAAAGTAAATTATTTGTATAAAAGTATAATCTTATTTTTTTTTTTTATATAAAACAGTAAAATTAGTTTTCAAAAGCTGGTTTGACTTCATCGTAATGATGTTTTACATGACGTCTATTTATAAGGAGTGTGAGGGAATTATTCCCATGAATTTTAATAATTTTATATGGACCTTTCCATAAAGGCGAAAGGGCTTTGCGAAGTCTTAAATGATTTTTTAAATAGACATATTCTCCTGCTTTATACTTTACTGGTCGAGAATGTTTATCATAATAGGTTTTAGACCTTTCTTTGGAAGCATTTATATTTTCGACTGCTTTTTCGCGAGATATTTTCAAACGATGTTGTAACATTTTAATGTATTCTGGGTAAGTGACGTCAGATCGTGAATCAAATATGCTATCCGGAATGTACGGTTTATGACCGAAGACAAGTTCATATGGAGTGAACTGCGTAGTTGTATGAATGTTGCTATTATAAGTCAACATGGCTGTGTATACGAATTTATGCCAATTAGTTTGATTTTCGTTCACATATGATTTCAAATATTCTTTGAGAGTTGAATGGCTTCGTTCTAAAGCACCTTGAGTTTGGGGATGATAAGGTGAAGACCATATTTGCTTTATTTTTAAAAATTCACAGGTTCTTTTAAATAGATCAGCTGTGAAATTTGTACCCTGATCAGTTAATATGGATTTGGGAATGCCGAATAATGATATAAAATGTACTAAGCATTCACATGTCTCTTCTGCTGTAGCATTTGAAATAGGATAGGCAATTGAAAATTTTGTTAAATCGTCTTGAAGAGTAAGTATAAATTTTAATTTCTGCAGCCCGGCTTCTGGTAATGGGCCTACGATATCGAGACTAATTCTTTCGAATGGTCGTGTAGAATTAGTTGTTATTTGCATGGGAGATCTGTTGATTTTTCTAAGTGGTTTGTTAGTTTGACACAGTTTACAATTTTTTACATAGTTTTCAATATCTGTACGCATATTCTTCCAGTAATAGCGTTCTTTTATTCTATTATACATTCTATTTGAACCTAGATGTCCTGCTACTGGAATATCATGGTTTTCTTTCATGATTTTTGAAATTTCAGTTGGCTAAGGATATATAATAGTGTTATGATGTATGTTTATTGTTGTATTTGTATTATTAAACAGGTACATGAGCATACCATATATTTTTACAAAAGAAAGTTGTTGAAAAGGATTTTTAAAGTCAGATATTGCAATTTCGTTTATCTCGCCCTTAAGTAAGATATCGTCGCGTGCACTCTTAAGAGATTTAAATATTTCAGGATATGTGCAGTTGTCAAAGTAATAATGTTTTATGAATAGGAAGTAATAAACTTTATCCTTAATTTCTACCCTTTTGAAAGAATTAAGTTCACGCTCGTCGTTGAGAATTTCAGAAGGATCATCTGTTGTTGCGAGAATATCTTGGACATAGGGATTTGATTCGTCAAAGTCAATTGAAATAGGGATTAGAATAGTTTTAGAGCTACTTTTAAGGAGACTTTCATTATGTTCTTTTATGTAAGTATTAAATATTACATCTTTGTTCGTAAATGATTTTAAGAAATTGTTATAGTCGTCATTATGACGATTTTCTTTATTTGTTTCAGGATCAAGATTAGAAGGTGAAGGATTTTGTTGTTCTTGAGGTAAGTTGGAAATTGAAGGAATTGTATTTTCAGGATCATATACATGGATTGGAATATCGTCATTATCTAGAAGAGATATAGAAGGTAAGTCATTACTATCTAAATCGAGGGGACTCGAAGGAAGGCGAATATCTAAGTCCTCCATTGTTATAGGACTGAACGGGAGAGAATCATCTGGATTTAATACAGGTTGTGGATTTTCGAGAATGTCATTATCAAGTTGAGATGGACTTTCAACAGGCTTTGAATAATTATTATTTTTAGGAAGAACAGGATTGACTGGATATCGAGATAATGCATCGGCATTGCTATTTATTTTACCCTTTTTAAATTCTATTTCATAATCGAACTCTTCGAGTTTTAATCGCCACCTTATAAGTTTGGATCCCGGATCCTTGTGATTGAATAACCATTTAAGTGGTCGGTGATCAGTAACTATAGTAAATCGCCGACCATAAAGATATGGTCTAAAAGTTTTGGTACCAAAGATAATTGCTAGGCATTCTTTCTCAGTTGTGCTGTAGTTACTTTCGGCTTTATTTAAAGTTCGTCCTATCATTACCTATAGGGCCTTGTGAGAGAATGGCTGAGATAGCAAAATTAGAAGCATCGCAAGTTAAAACAAAGGGTTTTGCGAAATCTGGGTAAGCCAAAATAGGAGCGGAAATTAAACAAGTTTTTAATTGTTCAAAGGCTAACTGGTGTTCGTTTTGCCAATGAAAAGTGACGTCTTTCTTCAAAAGGTTTGTAAGAGGTTTAGCGATTTTGGATAGGTTTGGTATGAAACGACGATAATAGGATACTAAGCCTAGGAAGGATTTTATGTCCTTGGGACATTTAGGTTGAGGAAACATTTGAACGGCTTTAGTCTTTTCTGGATTAGGTTTTACTCCGTGATCGGTTATGATGTGGCCAAGGTAAGATACTTCTTTACGAAGAAATTCACATTTATCAGGCTGAAGCTTTAAGTTAAAATGCCTGAGTCTGTCGAAGACGTTAGAAAGGGATTTTATGTGAGAATCAAGGTCGTATGAATAGATCACGATATCGTCTAGATATACGAAGCATTGTATGCCTTGTAGGCCTGAAAGAGCCGAATTCATTAACCTCTGGAAGGTAGAAGGTGCATTTTTAAGGCCAAATGGCATTCGAGTAAATTCGAAGTGTCCTTGTGGGACAAAAAAGGCTGTTTTAGGTGCATCGCGTTCAGACATTTTAATCTGATGAAAGCCAGATGCGAGGTCAAGTGTACTGAAGTACTTACATTTACCTAACTGATCTAAAATTTCTGATATATTGGGAATTGGATAGGAATCACCTATTGTGATGTCATTTAGACGACGGTAGTCAATGACTACTCGCCATTTACGTTGGCCAGAAGCATCTGCCTTCTTGGGTACCACCCATATAGAAGAAGACCAAGGTGACATTGAAGTTTTAATAATTCCTTCATCAAGCATCTTATTTATTTGGGTATGTACTTCTTGTTTGTGTACATCAGGAAATCGATAAGATTTGGTATTGATAGGATCAGAAGAAGATGTAGATATTTCGTGTTGTATAGCGTCGGTATATGAGAGGTGTTCGTTAGGACGGTGAAAAATATCGGAGAATGTAGAACAGAGTTCATATAAAGCATCTGTTTCTTCGCGATTTAAATGAGAGACTCGCAAAAGGTCGAGAATTTGATTAGTTCGGTCTAGAACGTTATTTGAATTGTCGTAAGGATGTATAGTATTAATAATTTGACACTTGTTGTTTTTATCTAATGGCGATATTTTTAACTTTAAATTGGAACCTATGGTCAAAGGCGATTCGGAAATATTGACGACAGAAATGTTTATTCTTTGATTTGATTTTACTTTTACAATGCAATTGGCTATAAGGAGTGATTCAATAGGATTTTGATCTATGATAAGTCCTTCTTTTATTTCAGGATTTAGTACTGAACATTCTATGATTGTTTCTGTTCGAGGTGCAATGGTATAAATGGGTTCATTAAATTTAAGTTTAAGTTTTTCTTTATCAATTATTAGTAAATCCTTTTCGAAATCAATTTTACTGTGAGATTCAGATAAAAAGTCATTTCCTATGATTCCATCATATGGAAAGTCTAAGCCGGCGACGAGATGAAATTGATGACTTAATGAATCGAATTCTACAAGAATAGAACCTTGTGACTGCATAGGATTAATTGTTGATCCTATTCCAGTAAAGGTTGCAAAGTTTTCTATTATTTTGTTAGGCATTTTTTCTACAGAACATAATTGAATTAAGCTTATAGATGCTCCGCTGTCGACTAGAAGTGTTAAAGGCTTAGAGGATACTGATGTCTGGACTTCGATAAAAGGTAAGTATTTTCTTATTGGATTTGTAGTAATATTGTATATGCTAACTTTCTCTTTTTCTTTTTCAGGTATGCTGCGAGGAGTAGAAAGAGAATATTCAGACGTTGATATCTTGTCATTAGTAGGTAAAGTAATGGAAATAGATTTTTTGACACCACTATGAATTTGGGGCTGATTACCCTGTTTGTTAGTGGGCTGTTTAGAATTAGTAAGATCTCTACCAAAAGTTTGGGGCTGGTTACCCTGTTTGTAAGTAGGATTTGAATTAGTAAGATCTCTACCAAAAGTTTGGGGCTGGTTACCCTGTTTGTAAGTAGGATTTGAATTAGTAAGATCTCTACCAAAAGTTTGGGGCTGGTTACCCTGTTTGTAGGTAGGATTTGAATTAGTAAGATCTCTACCAAAAGTTTGGGGCTGGTTACCCTGTTTGTAGGTAGGATTTGAATTAGTAAGATCTCTACCAAAAGTTTGGGGCTGGTTACCCTGTTTGTAGGTAGGATTTGAATTAGTAAGATCTCTACCAAAAGTTTGGGGCTGGTTACCCTGTTTGTAGGTAGGATTTGAATTAGTAAGATCTCTACCAAAAGTTTGGGGCTGGTTACCCTGTTTGTAGGTAGGATTTGAATTAGTAAGATCTCTACCAAAAGTTTGGGGCTGGTTACCCTGTTTGTAGGTAGGATTTGAATTAGTAAGATCTCTACCAAAAGTTTGGGGCTGGTTACCCTGTTTGTAGGTAGGATTTGAATTAGTAATAGAATTAGATATAGAATGAATTAGAGAATTAGATCTGGTATCGATTTTAGCGCTTAAATTTCTCGCACGGTACCGGACGGGAAATCTTGCCCGTTTAAATGATTGTCTGTTTCGTCAGTACCTTGTTCTTCTGAGTTAACGACATGAATAGGCTGATTACGACTTTGAAAGTTAAAATTAGGCGAAGGACGATTATTTTGGTTAAAATTGTTTTGGTTATTATTAAAGCGTCTATTATTATATTCGCGTTTACGACAACGCTCTATTGTGTGCCCTGGAATTTGGCAGTATCGACACACTGGCGGATTATATCTGGAAGTAGAAGGCCTAACATTTTCATGATTAATTTGATTAGTAAAATTCGTGCCACGCTGTGTAAATGATCGATTATGATTGAAGTTCGGCGATTGTCTATTAGGTCGCCACTGATTTTGAGAAAAGCTAGTATTAGGAGTCTAGCGAAGAGTAGATTGAATGATTTTTTCTTCCGACAAGGCAGAATTGATTGCGTCATTTAACGTCTCTGGATCGCGGCATCGAACTACTGTTGACAGTCTGGGGCTCAAACCCAAAATAAAAGTATGCAGAGCTAGGTCTTGCATAGCAGCGACACGGCCTGCCAGTTCGGCTTTCTTTTTAGTTGGAATAGATATGTTGATTTCAGTTAATAATTTGGACAGGCATGATTCTATCCGAAGCGCGAACTGATTGACTGTTTCGTTAAACAACTGATGACACGCTTGAAGGTCTGAGAGCAGTGCGGCGTAGTGTTTTCGTTCACCGAATTGCGATTTTAAGAAATCCTCTAATTGTTGGTATGTTTCGAATTCTTTTATGGAACAAGCGGTTTCTGCTCGTCCCTCGAGTTGCGAAATAATATATTTTAAAAGAATATCTTGCTGCTGTGTAGCAGCAAGATTAATTGCATTTCTGCAATTGTTAATGAATGCATTTAAATATTCTCGGTTACCATCGAACTTCTTAATAAATTTACAGAGGATATTTAAGTCTATTTCTCTAGCCGGTTGCGTCATGCTTTGTTCGTCTTTGGGCATCGGTATTCGTTAATATAAACAAGCGATAAGACCCCGGACGCGGACCGCGGGCGATAACGCTACACTGATCTCAGATTGAAACAAAGTTGGAACAAAGGATTAATAACTTAATGAATAACTATTTTTAGAACAATGGAAAAAATGTTTTAAGCTTAACTGAACTCTTAAAACGAATTTAGTTTTATGCACTTTCACTTTTATATTCACTTGACTTCATAGACACAGATGTAGAATAGTTTTCACTTACAGGAACGTAGCGATGATGGTGATCTGGCTCATGATTACCAGGTTGCAGGTCTCTGGATACAGCAGGAAGTAGTAGTCGATTGACGATAAATCGTAATTAGCACAAAATAGTATATTTGATAACTGGATATGGAAGTAGATCGCGTTCACTGGAATCAGCTCGGATGGGTGACCGTTTTGTTGAGGTCACTGAAAATGGTTCGGATGGGTGACCGTTTTTTGGAGATGAGTTCAACCGGTTTCAAGAAATCACTTGTTGAGACACTCGCGTAACTGGACTCACTTTCACGGAACTGAGGCGAACCCCTGGATCTTCAAAGATCCCTTTACGCTGCCACCAATGTTATACGAGAAACTCACAAAGGGTTTTTAAAAAAGATTTATTAATATTAAACGCGAGTGTATTGTACAAAGGTTGCCGGTTGACTGGTCGGCCAGTCTTCCAGTTCTAACTACGTAATATTCTAATGATACAATGTTGCAGAGAGGGCTGACAAAGCATTCTTTGTCAGCACAACCCTTTACAAATCACGGATATAACAGTACGTCACACATCTCTGGGGTGAGGCTATTGACAAGCGTGTCGAGTTAGCCTTGACATAGCCAAGGCTTTTGATCGGGTCTGGCACAAAGCTCTTCTCTCCAAGCTCCCGGCATACGGTTTGCCCGCTCAGTTCTGTACCTGGATTGCCAGCTTCCTGCATGAGCGTAGAATCCGTGTCCTTTCGGATGGATGCGCTTCGCGGTTCATGTCAGTGAACGCTGGTGTTCCTCAAGGCTCCGTTCTATCCCCCACGCTGTTCCTTCTGCATATCAATGACATGCTTCCTCTTGGAAGCATTCATTGCCATGCAGATGATAGCACAGTGCATGGGGGATATAACGGGCACCCAACGGCTGGGCGGGTAGACACCGAAATGAAGCGAGCAAATCTTGTCATTGAGCTCGATCGGATGTTGGACCTCATTTCTAAATGGAGCTTCGATAATCTGGTGGAGTTCAATGCCAAGAAAACACAGGTGTGCGCGTTCACAGCAAAAAAGTCGCCATTCCTTCCCCTTCCCTCTCTTCAGGGTACATCTCTAGGCCTGCAGAGCAGTATTAACATGCTCGGTATGGATATCCGCTGCGATCTGAACCAAAAGGACTACATCGAAACCGTGATTAAAAATGCCTCACGTAAACTCGGTGTCCTGAACAAGGTGCGGCGATTCTTCACGCCTGATCAGTTGTGTCTATTATACAAGACACAGGTGCGGTCTTGCGTGGAGTATTGCTCTCACCTTTGGGACGGCTCCGCAAAGTACCTTCTCGATGCCTTGGACAGATTGCAGCGCCGCGCTGTGCGCATTATCGGCAATGCAGAGGTCACTAAAACTCTCGAGCCTTTGCAATTGCGTAGAGATATTGCGTCACTCAGCGTCTTTTACCGTTTATACCATAACGCGTGCTCTGAAGAACTCTTTGACCTCATCCCACCTTCTCCCTTCCTCCATAGGAGTACGCGTGCTGCTCTGCGGAGTCACCAATTTACAGTCTCTAACATTCCATCTCACACAAAGAAATTTGGTGACTCGTTTCTTTGCCGCACTTCCAAAAGATGGAATAGTCTACCAGCACATGTATTCCCTCCTACCTATGACATAGGGTCCTTCAAACGAGGCGTGAAGAAGCACTTTGTGGGCCGGCAGAGTGAGGATGACTGATGCTACGTCTCTTACGCTGCACCAGTTGTCCTCGCGCCTGGACCTCATTTCCACTTAACATCAGGTGGAGTGGGGTCATTTGCCGGGCTTAGTATAAAAAAAAAATACATATCTAGGGGGCTAAAAGGTCTCTAAACACGATTCTGAAGATAGAATTGGAAAAAGTGGCAGCCATTTTGAATTTATTAGTTTGTGCTCCGATTAGGTTCAAAATCGATATCTGGGGGTCTAAAAGATCTCTAAACATGATTCTGAAGATAGAATTGAAAAATGTGGCTGCCGTTTTGAATTTCTGTGTTTATATTCTGCTTATGTTCAAAATCGATATCTGGGGATCTAAAAGGTCTCTAATTACGATTCCGAAAATAGAATTGGAAAAAGTGACTGCCATTTTCAATTTCTTGGTTTGTGATCCGATTATGTTCAAAATCAATATTATTATTAAGTACTAAAAAATCTTAAAATCTTAAATGATAAGGTACCACATTTTAAGGGCGAATTTTTTACAAATATTCTTCCTCCAATTTACGTACACAGGCGGACACAGCCCTAGCGCCGGAGTCAAAGAACTCACATGATTCATTTCATAGCCTAGCCTGCGCATGCTTTCTGTCTATTTTATTTTCTGTTACTATATGGATACCTTTTTTTTGTAAATTCATACTTATTTTGCATAGAAAACCACCAGACTAGTACAAACAAGAAAGTTCATGCTCACAAATGTTTGTACTGTGCGAGATTCATTTGCATGCCTACATACATAAGGAAGAATATTGTTGATACCTTAAATCATTGTCTTACATCTCAATGTTGTGTACATGATATTCCGCAAATAAATGATTTATAATTTATGATTCGAACCCGCAACCTCTTTCCTTGCTGGTTTGAATCAGGAACGGGAGATCCACAGAAGTTACTAAGGCGACCGACATTATAATAACCCAGAAAGTTGCCAAATTCAATTGGTAGAACCGTGAAAAGATTAAAAATAGAAGAAAATAGAAAACACGGGCTACAAATGCGATTCAGTCGCGATTCAGCATCGATACAATCGCGGTGCAGCATCGATACAGTCGCAAAATCCTTGCACCGCCTTAATAAAAGTAGCAACACAATCGCGATGCAGTCGCACGAATCCTTGTACCGCCTTAATAAAAGTAGCGACACAATCGCGATGCAGTCACACGACTGTCAAACGCGCGTTTGTATCGCTGCAAAAAGTCGCAATGTATACCTAAGCACCAGTATTACAGTGGCAAGAAAGGAATGGGATGCATACTTACAATTCCGGAATAGGTTTGGCCTTTATAATCTTAATCTGAAGAAATGTAATTTCCCGTGATGAACCAACATTATCAACCTACCCGAATTTCCAATAAAATTTTTTAAATGAAAATAATATGTTAGCGAATAATTAAGTTTAGGTAAATATGCATCCGATTATACGATCTCTAGTGAATACCTGTGTATTCAATGAATAAAAAAACAATGACAATGTATTTTGATCTATTCGTATCACGTTAAAAAAAATCAATGACCATCCCTCTGTATTTGTTTTTTGAATAATTTTCTTTTAGATTTGGCGTTGCCAATTTTAATTTATAATAATACCTCGCTGACAAGTACTTTTCTACAATCAATCTTATTATATTAACTTGGTGAAGCATGCCGCAGATATGACCTGTGTCTACTGGAAAAAGATACACATCTCCAATATTTTTTTTCATCACAGTGGATACTAATTTTGTATAATTAATGCTTGTCATTACATAGTCCTGTTTAATAAACTGACGAATAACTGTTTCAGTGGTTTTGCAAACAGAATAGACGTCAGATGAGGCATAAATCAACTCACCTTCATCTTTTATAATAACTATTTTAATTTAACTAATACTAACAACCTACCCTTGTGTCGTAAAAGGCGACTAACGGACTAAAGACTGCACATACATCCTACAGCATAGAGCGGCGATGGGCTCATCAAAATAATACTACCAACCCCTCTCTTTTCTTTAGTGTAGTAAAAGGCGACTAACGGACTAAAGACTGCACATACATCCTACAGCATAGAACAGCGATAGGTTCATCAAAATAATAATACCAACCCCTCTCTTCTCTTCGGTGTCGTAAAAGGCGACTAACGGACTAAACACTGCACATACAGCCAACAGCATAGAGCGGCGATGGGCTCATCAAAATAATACTACCAACCCCTCTCTTCTTTTCGGTGTCGTAAAAGGCGACTAACGGACTTAAGACTGCACATACATTCAACAACATAGAGCGGCGAAGGTCTCTTTAAAATAATACTACCAATCCCTTTCTTCCCTTCGGTGTCGTAAAAGGCGACTATCGGACTAAACTCTACACATACAACCAACAGTAAAGAGCGGCGATGGGCTCATTAAAATAATACTACCAACCACTCTCTTCGGTGTCGTAAAAGGCGACTAACGGACTAAAGACTGCACATACATTCTACAGCATAGAGCGGCGAAGGGCTCATCAAAATAATACTACCAATCCCTCTCTTCTCTTCGGTGTCGTAAAAAGCGACTAACGGACTAAACACTGCACATACAACCAACAGCATATAACGGCAATGCGCTCATCAAAATAATACTACTAACTCCTCTCTGCTCTTTGGTGTCGTAAAGGCGACTAACGGACTAAAGACTGCACATACATTCAACATTATTCTAGACATCATCAGCATACGCCATACGCACATTTCAAATGTCATCTACCCAATAAATATTTATTCTAATTTAATATTAACTCGGGAATTTTGCGTGTCCTAGGGCAGGCAACACAGAAAAATGGCGGGCTACGAATTACGGCAAAATACGCTTCGCTCAAAATTAATGATAAAACTACATCATGACAATTTACTGTTTACTTATCTATGGTAGGTGATTGTTTTAATTGTTTTATGTCGACCTTTATAATTTCTGCTCACTTTGATCGCGCAAACCGTCATTTTTAGAAAAATTAAAGGCGTGCAAAAGATGTGCATCAACTGCGGCGACACAAGTGGCACTGAGCGATAGGTTTAAGCTTAGCGGCCAACAGTTGGCTGATATTTTTTTGGACGCTTTCTCGCGGTCGAGACTCTATCTAGACATTATATAATCAAAGCACGTTACCTACAGAAGAAGGGCAGCTAGTATTTCTGTTGTCTAATAAAAAAAATAACCTCCAAATTCAAAACAATCGCTACGCTGCTCTTCGCGATTGTCTAATCTATCACGTGACCTGCAGAAGTAGGGCAGCTAGTATTTCTGTTGTCTAATAAAAAATATAACCTCGAAATTCAAGACAAACACTACGCTGCGCTTCGCGATTGTCTTAAATTTCTAACCTATCACATCACATGACCTACAGGAAAAGGGCAGCTAGTGTTTATGTTGTCTAATAAAAAACTATTAAAGTTTGAACTTAGGTACCTACTTAATTTCATGATAATATATTAGGGCTTTCAACACTACAGCGTAATCTTCGTAATGCCGAAAGAAAGTTATGCCGATATATTTTAGAGCATTGAATATATTAAATATTGTAAGTTTAGATATATAGCTACAATGCGATTGTCTTAAATTTCTAACCTATCACATCACATGACCTACAGGAAAAGGGCAGCTAGTGTTTATGTTGTCTAATAAAAAAATATTAAAGTTTGAACTTAGGTACCTACTTAATTTCATGATAATATATTAGGGCTTTCAACACTACAGCGTAATCTTCGTAATGCCGAAAGAAAGTTATGCCGATATATTTTAGAGCATTGAATATATTAAATATTGTAAGTTTAAATATATAGCTACAATTTATGTTTTAATCTATGTACAAATTTATGGCTGTGGCAGAATAACAGGGTGTGTGGGTCTCCTGCAAACACGAGCCACAGACATTTTTGTCTATGTTTTTTTGGCAAATAAATATAATTTATATTATTATTATATTATTTTAGGCGAACCGAAGGGCACCCGCTGACATCGTATCTATAACAAACATAAGAAAATAATTTATGCAGTGTCAAGTAATAAAAATAGAAATACAGAAGTGACACAGACAAGTTATCCACTCCCCATTTTCGTCAGGACCCAATACATAATTTAAAATAAATAGATACTCCACCATAAACCTCTGTTGGGTGTAGACCCTCATCGTGTTTCTGTTATTTGCCTCAAAGTGGCATAGGCACACAGTTGTAGAATAAGCCTTATTGGCAAAGCTCGATAACGCAACGAAACCTTTTCCAAGAAGGCTGCGTGGGACTGATAAAGTAGCCGCATAAACATTTAGTTCGTCGCAGCATAAATTACCGTCAGCGCCTCAGCTCTCAGGCATTACCCAAACATGTTACTGGCGACCCTTTCCTGTAAGGGCCGAGAAAACTCAGTAAGCGGGGATCATTGCCCGTGACGAACCCTTTCGAGGTAAAACGTTTCAGAGTGCGGCGCCACTGCGAGCGGAACCGCATTGTGACCGAGCGGCATGCTAATGCGGTGTCATTATTGTTAAAAGCTTTTCCTTACACAGAAATCAAACAAATCTTCTTTTCATTTTGTTTTATATGTGTACGAAATTAAGCATCCGCCTACGTGGATGTCGGATTTTTTAATATACAAAATCCAAAACGATGAAAATAACAGTATTCTTACTACTTCACTTAAAGCAGGATAGCTTCTAAAACATTAATGTAATTATAATGGATTTAGCATCAATTTCAAGCTCACAGTATAGTCTTTAAAATGGTACCATTTTCATCTTCACCAATCGTTTAGTTCTTAGGATCGCTCGAAACAAATCACAAGTAGTTGATTCCATCCTTTACACGCAAGTGTAGGTGGTACATTGATGTCATGCACAAAAACGTTTTTCCGTGATAATTATAATTGTTCTTTTGTAACGTATCATCAACATTTTAGTCTAAAATTTTATTTGTAAATAGCATAAACTACTATTTAATTTTAAACGAAATAAAATATATTTTATTGTTCAACTGGTCAACAATGTGATCATTTCGAAGATTCGTCGTCATAATCTTCATCTCGGATCGCAATCACCGACTGCTGGGTATATATTTTGTGCAAGCGCCCTCTATCCTGCATCGAATAATAAAAATATAATGTAAATTAGTTTAGACCGCAATAAACTTTTTGTATTCCTAAGGCCGCGGGCACCACCAGGGCGGCGGAGCGGCGGCGACGCAGGAAGCGGCGCGTTCTAATGCATTTACATGGGACCGTTAACGAACTTTGGGTGGGGCGCCGCACCGCCGCGCCGGCCGCCCGCGGCCGGCGCCGCCCTTTTCGTGACCGCGGCCTAAGCAAAATAATTTTTTTTCGTCGATATTCTTTAATTCAAAACAAATAAAGGTGATATTCCGAACCGAGCTGCCAACGCCAAACCATGCCAAACAAGTTGGCAGCATCGCACTGCACTTGCTGCTGCCGCGACGCTTGGAAGCCATTTCATTTTATATCATACAAACCAGTAGTGCAGCTGCGGCGGACTTCATGCAGTCGCTGCACGTGCTGTCTGCAGTTGCAGTTGGCAGCTCGGTTCGGAATAGCACCTTTAGTTTATTTGTCAAAATATCACGTAAGAGTTAAATATTTTTCAAAAATAATGTAATAAGGTTATGCTTAGACAGACGATAAATACGAACTTCTTTCATCTTTTCTACCAAAACTGTTACGAATAATTGTTATTCTCAAGTTATGCTATTACTAAATAGCGTAAACTTGAGAATAAGAATTCTTCTATTAATATAAATTAACAACTCCGTCCTAATCCTTAACACGTGTAATAACGGTCCTTTGTTATTTTAATTATAGAATTAGCCAGAAACCTTAGCGAGCAAAGCGACAGCAGACAAATTATCGTGCCCAGACACAAACAACAGACGTCATTGTTTGTTTTTAGCAGTGGAAGTACACTCCGCTTGTGTTCTTACCTAAACTGAAACTTCCAATAAAGGACGAATAAGAGCTCGCAATTTCTATTGTGTTGAAATCAGTCGTGGTTACTATTAAAGATGTTAAATTAGTGAATACATGAAACGTATTAATCTAACGGCCTTCAGAGACTAAACTACAGGTCGTGGTGGTTTTAATTCCCGATTTATTGACTCTGTCGTAATTTAATGTTGTATTTCGACAGACAAGTAGGTTTCTCAGTGATTGAGGATTCCGGATTAAGTGCGTCTCTATTATTGACCTTATCGTCACTTACCAACAACTATCAAAATCTTAAGAATTAGGCAAAGTAATTTTTTAAAAGAGAAATATTAGCGATAGTCTCATTAATCTCATGATAAATAAATAATTATGTTCATAAAATACGGAAGGAATAAGAAAGATTCAATGTCTTTTCGAACATTTGTAGCGTGAAACCCAAATTAGAGTCTATTACGAAGTTTGCCCGCTTGACTGCATGGCGACATTTTGGACAATTCAAAACACCTATTTCAAGTTCAAATATTACCATTTTTGACTTTTTTTGATATTATTAATTTATAATGGAAAATGCCCTTCTATGAAAAAGTATTTTTCAATCTAAATGACTGATAAAGAATTAGAATTTCTTGCCGGTTCTTAACAGTAAAAGGTCGCCCTCTGCGCTGTAGACTTCCTTGCATATAGAAGTTAAATAGTAACCCATAAAAATAATATATTTTTTGATATGTAATGCTATTTTTTTTATCCAAATGGTGTACAACTGAATATCCCCGCTACCAGTGGCGCCTCGCACCAGTCCGATGGTATCACGGCGGTCATTAGAGCCAATCAAACAAAGTGGCGGTCTGCGGGCGCGCCCCACTCCGCGCGGCCAGCCCACCGCGCCACGAGTGCTTCTCAATTTGTAGTTCATAAAAAATACTACACTACCTTGCTTACGAACAATAAACTGACCAGATGCCTTACCATCATCTCTTAGTGAACTTACTTTAATCTTACTATACAAAACTGCATGAATATATGAAGCACGTTGTGAGAGTAAAATAAGCAAAAGATATGTGAAAGTCTCACGATTGGTACCAAGCAAATAAAAAGCTGAGGTCTCTCTCTGCCCACCCCCCTTTAATATTACTATGCGAAATTCGTATGGGAATTTGCTAAGGCTAAAGTAATACTGCTCTAAGAGTTAATGGTGAGGCCCCAAGTATTCTAATGCGGGTGAGAGAACGTTAACGGCTGCTATACATTTTAGTGATATCAATTAGCAACTGCCTCGCGCGCTTGTCAAATCATCTTCTTCTGTTGGGGTTTCTAGCAATACGAAAGTAAACGGCTTCCCAGGTACCGTAGGTAAATTTAATCAAACGTATTTGTCAAATTGTACATTTTACAGGCCAAAACATTTTCCTCTGGGTTTTGTATGTCAAGGATTCAAGCCTTTGGAAGTGTAAATTAGTGAATCAAACTAAGTTAGCCATTACGCTGATGAATTCTTCGCCGGGGGAGTAACATGTAGCCAGGGAAACCAAATAGCTCGGCATAGTTTATCCTTTATGCACGCAGATGGCACGCCGTAGGTAAGTATACGCATGCATACTTTGAATTTTTTCGTTACGACAGATAAGTACCCAATGTCATCAGACGTTTAAGAGCATTTGCTACCAAAAAATACTGTATATTACTTCCGTAGCACTTTTTTGACGGGTTTCCATTCGCCACACACTTAGGCGTGTAAGTACAGCGGCACGCACGGCACGCACGCATCACACAAATCCTCTGTCGCCGTGCGTCTTAATTCCTCGCGCTCCGTGTAATGTTCTCTGGCGCGATCCATCATCTCTGGCCCGCGCAGTGATCCTGCTCCTGCCCCGTCCCCGGTGTATTGCGATTATGAAGGGCCTGTAATGCGGAAATATTACATTTCGCCCTACATGCCCTCCCCTCTCCCCGGGGGTTTAAGTTCTTGGGTTTTATCGACATTTTGATTGGGTGCTTTTATTTAGTGTACGATTTTTCCCTAAATTAATAACAGTAAATACTTGTATACATTGTTATGCGCGTAAATTGTGGCGATGACTTGATTTCGGTGATGGAGGTTTAGCCCTAGAAGACCTAGGCTATGGTAGCTAGACCTAGACTATGAAATTGAAGCAATCAAATAGAGTAGGTATCTAAAAAGTTTTCTACTTATTTACCATTGATAAGTCGCTAAGGCGTTATCATTTAACGCAACAGAATTAAAACTTGTCTACGCTGAGCACCGCTATGCAACTTTTATGAGGAGATAATTTAAAAGACGCTATAATCAAAATCAGTTGACCTAAGTACCTTCATGTCCTCGCTGTACTTCCTAATGTTCGAAAAACAGCATTTCCACCACAATTAGTTAATTATCTACTAGAACAGTTTTGCCTATTAAAGTAATCATTATGAATACATAACACGAATCCGGCGGCAGGTTTAATGAAGTCGTTACCAGCCTTCCATCGACCTGATTACGGCGGCTGCAGCGCTCGACCTACGAGCTATAAAACGGCTATTGCTGAAAGAACTCATATTACATCTAGCTCATTAATCCGAATGAAGTTGCTTTTTACAGGCTAGCTTGTTAATATACAGAGACGACCTCCTCGGTCGAGTGGTTTGTACACCGGTTTTCATGGTGTCGCCATCTCTGAGGTCCCGGGTTCGATCCCCGGTCGGGTCAATTTAGAAATTATTATTTTTCTGAATTGTCTCGGGTCTGGGTGTTTTCTATGTATTGTTACATTTGAGATTTTGTCCCTTTTGGGGAAAAGGAAGAAAATCCCAAATGCAAGCTTCAGTGGGTTGTTATCAAATAAAACCATAAAATGTTCAACAGCTAGGCAGTATATTGTAAAAGAACACACAAATATTTTGTCCAACAACAATAAAATAAAATTATAAATTTTATTTCATTCTTATTATTTAAAAGAGGGGGGTTAGTCACAATTTTGTCTTATATTATGTTAGGTACAATTCATCTACGTTACTCCTTTTAATTTATTTAGCCGAAAATCACAAATAAAAACTATCAGTCGAAATTGACCCTAGGGTCAATCTCAAATGAAAGTTCAACAAACTTTCTATTAATTTTGCCAACTATAATTTACTGTTTAAAGTAATCTAAACCTTATTCCAAAGCTATATCACCCCCTAAAATACACTAAAATCCTAAGAGTCAAAAGTGACCAAGCGGGTCGGTGCTAATTTTAATTTAAAATAAATTTTATAATACTGTTCCTACTACTGCCTAACCAGCCAGCTAATATCTCAGTCGTACGAGCTATGGTCGTGAGTGGGGGTCGGGATAAAGCCAATACCGTTCGGAGTATGAAGTTGAAATTAAAATTAAATTACTCCGTCTATAAAAATATTAAATTAAATGTTTTAAACCGTTTAACCGTATCAAAACTCTCACACGTTTAAAGCCGATACTCTAGAGAACCGTGGGGTTATACCGATATAAAATAAATATTTATGGACGCCAGGATCGTATAGTCGATCCGAATCTGGAGACGATGTCACCATACAACTTCACACAGGTCGAACTCGCAGATCCTCAAAGGTTTCACAACTTCACCAACGCTTGGTGTAGTTGGATATAAAAGAAAATACTATGTTAAGGTTTCGAAACCCTAATGTAAAAATATGTTCCTGAATAACGAACGATTAAACCCAGAGTGGGGGTACAAAAAACCGTCAACGCCTGTGCGGCGACAGCTCGCTGGCAGCAGGTGGCCGCTGGTGCCCCGAAGAGGCAGGTCTCGCGTCCAGGCTTTAGGGCCCAGCTCTAAATCCTGGCGGCGAGACGGGCCTCTCGAAGCATCTGAAATTATCAACACGGGGCCTATTTATAACACTACACGCCTAGTTCAGAACTGTTACATAAATTAGGGTCCCGCAGTCTGCTATCTGTGTATCTGGGGCTGCAACCTATCATAACCAGGGACTCGCAGCGCCATGGGTTATCAAAAGCTTCCCAACGCTGTTGCACAACTAAAAACTCACACTCCAACACTAACATTTAACACCATGTTTTAATTTTAGCTTTGTTTCACATTTAACTAGTACACAAGGCACTACACGGCTACGATATTCCAATAAACATAACTAAACAATGCTATTGAGATACTCACGCGTTGGGATATCTTAGATTTACGCGTGGCTGCCAGCGGCGTCACGACCGGTTGGTTGTGGCACGGATTCCTGTAAATAAACCACACACTTGTTGACTATATTCTCAAGCTAATGACGCCTCAAATCCACTACATTATTACGACCTCAGATTAAAACAAAAGGTGACTACGACTCATGCCTACCTGAGTGCATTGATCTCAACTCATCGCACCACGTCACACCAGAGATTGAACTCGTTTCGGCGTCGCAACTCGGCAGCTTTCCTTTCGCCGGAAACACTTATAAGTCGAAGGCCAGCTTATAATTTCTACTCCCATTGTCGGGTAATTCATAAGAAATTGTTCTTTTAAAATTTTCCTTCAAACTAACAAAACATCAAATATGACGTCTGTCACAACTCGCCCTCTGCTAACAGAATTTGCCAACAATAACAACACACGACCTAAAAAAAAAATTAACGTTTAGCAATGGGAAATGCATTTTTCTTTAATTTAAAATTATGTTTTGTGATATTTAACTCACTAATCACCCTGTCTTAATATTAAGGAGTATTAGTTTCCTCTCTGGTAACCCCTACGGGCAGAGACAATATCCATATAAAAAATATTACTCCCGTTCGAATGTTCTAGATAAAAGTCCTTATAGAAAAAATTAGTTCTATTTCCGGATTTGCTTGAATTAAATTTAATTACTTAAAGTAATTATTATACATATTAATTTATTATGTAGTTTATTACTAGAACTGTTTCGACTATTTTTTAAAATTGAATCTTTTATGTGAAATTAAAAGCTGACAGCTACTTCGCCCCGCTACCGCTAGGCGTCGCTACGGTGGCTGTCATTTTGTCTATGGTGTTATGTCAAATACAAAACGTAAACACGGAATAAAATCTCTTTAGATGTAAGTTTAAGTCTTACTAAAACTGATTTAGAAATATGTTTTAATTGAAAATGCAAGAAAAGTGTGTCTTGTAATGTGTCAGCCAAGGCTCCATGTCTTTAATGTGAAGAAAAATGGATTTAATTCAAACAAGCTACACGGACTAATGTTTTTGGACATTTGATCATTCTAAAGCAATTATTTCAGGTAAGTACTATTCAACCATTGCGAACTTCTTTTGTAGATAAGTAAAGGCAGACAGGGCCCTGAATTTACAACGTAACAGTACCTCCCCAACCACCAGAGATTTGACCGACCAGGGCAAATCTCGACGCTGGCCCTCCAGCGTCACACTACACTTCAAACAACCAAGCAAGCACAAACAACCAAAAGAAAACCTACCCGTGTAGCTGCACTACACAATAACTCAAAACTTTCCTGTAAATAGCTATACAATATGCTATGACAGTAAAAAAAACAACAAAACGCAGACTTGTGTACGACAATTCTTCATATATATATATATATATATATATTTAAATATACAAATATCCCATATATATATAGTTTGTATATCCCAATAAATATACAAACTTCTATATGAATATAAACTAATGTACATAATAAATATAATAATATCAATTATAATATACTCTTACATAAATCTCAAAACTTGGTGGCTATGCAGTTAACATATTATCACAGTGTCACCAACCGCACTGTTGCCTCGCGTTAAGGCTTTTGGTACCAGTCACTGATCCGCTGGGGTGTATGGCTTACTTTTTTAACAATACTGGTTACTGAAAAGTCACCACAATAGACTCACAAAGTGAGTCTGATCCATTAAGCAATATGGAAAAGACAAACCTTTTGGAGTTCAATATGAATATTACCAAAATACTAGATTATATATGATTGATTACTTTATATATATTAAATACACTAATTTTGGTTATAATGATATTATTACATAAACATAAAAACTGGTGGCTATACAGTTAACCTATTATTACAGTGTCACCAGCCGCACTGACGCCTCGCGTTAAGGCTTTTGGTACCAGTCACTAATCCGCTGGGGTGAATGGCTTATTTAACTATACAGGGTTACTGAAATAGACCTACAGTTATCCCACTGGGTAAGTCTGATCCATTAAGCAATATGGAAAAGACGAAGCCCAGAGAGGCACAAAATAATAAATATATACACCAAACGTCTATATATGTTCTACAGGTTAGGTCTGATCCATTTACAAACATGGAAAAGACGAAACCCAAAGAGCTATACAATAATAAATATATGTTAGAATCGTCTACACGTCCAAGTCTACCCTTCCTAACAAACGATACCTCCTCAATACACAAACATCTAAATGCTCCTACCAACAAGCAAATATTTAAAGAAATGCCCAGTAAACCTCTTACACGGCTGGGCAGCCGTAAACCAAAAACAAAAAACCCACAACCCAAACCAACAAAAATTCACCACCACCTAAAAGTTTGGCTAACCGCCCCTAAATAAATCCTACAAAAAAAAACCGAATTCCATCAAAGCAGCCTACACGCCCGCCAATAAATGGCCACCTTCCTCAGGACTATCACCCCGTTGCCTTACCAACGGTCCGGAGATTGAGGTTTGGCTAACCGCCCACAAAGAAAATCCAACATAAACTTATTCCGTCAAAGCAGCCTACACGCCCGCCAATAAATGGCCACCTTCCTCAGGACTATCACCACGTTGCCTTACCAACGGTCCGGAGATCTAACCCTTCCATTAAGGTATCTAACCTATAATATTAAAATAAAAAAGAAAGGAATTAAAACATTCCAACTTAACAAATAGAATGTCATCACGCCAAAAGTCGAAACTTTCCAATGCGCAAAAACACAACCACAAACATCAAGCTCCTCTTAAAAGAGCCTCCAGCGCCGCGGCATATACAGCCACAAACGCCCAAAGTGCAGTGACTTAAAGGCATATACAGCCCTCCTTCGTCACTTTTAAACCATCTAGCAACCAAAATAAACCACATAACGAATTCCAGCACCGTGGCATATACAGCCACCAATGCCAACAACAGCAGCGACTACAGGGCATATACAGCCCTCCTTTGTCACTTTTCAACCGCTCACAACAAGCAAAACATTGTACCATGATACAATGATCGATAAATTACTAAAACTAATACATCTTAGTCTTCCCATGAAGACTTAAAGTCCTTGATGTGCCATTCACCAAGGTTTTTACCGGAACTACAGCCTTCTAATTCATACACTAGGGGGGAAAGTTTTTTCCTAACAAAACATTTTTCATATTTAGGAGCTAATTTAGCCATAAAAAATTTGGAGGCGTCACTCTGTGGATATGTCTTTTTCCACACAGTGTCACCCACCTCAAATTCTAAGGGCCTCCTCCCATTGTTATAATGACGAGCACTACGGTCATGTGATTTAATAAGCGCGCCTTTCACTTTATTAAAAATTTCCTCTAAGACGCCTAACTGGTCCGCATATACACCGCGAGAAGCGCACGCCAGGGTGAGCGGTCCATCGGTATTATTGCCGAAAACCTCTCCGCAACTAACTGCCTCCCTACCATGTACTAGGAAGAATGGGGTAAAACGTGTTACTTCATTAGTGGAAGTGTTTATTGCATACTGAATTTTCGAAATATTAACATCCCACGATCTATGGTCATCTTCCACAAGAATTGATACGGCGGTCATAATCGTACGGTTATAACGTTCAACTGTGTTCACGCTGGGGCAATAGCGAGGTGTAAAGTGAACCTGAGGTACCTTGTACCTCTCCAACAAAGATTTAATTTCATTGCCCGTGAACTGCGTTCCGTTGTCCGCTATCACCGTACGGGGTATGCCGTGAACCAAGAAAACGCCATCTTCAAGTTTCTGCGCTATAGCCTTACCCACAGCTCTTCGTAAAGGAAAGAGCAAACAATATTTCGTAAAACAGCATACGACCACAAAGAGATATGTGAAGCCCGCTCTAGACCGTGGCAAGGGACCAACGAGGTCAAAACTTATTGTTTCAAACGGTTTAGAGCAGTCTTTTGCGCTACCTAAGAGACCAGGGGTTGGCAATTGTGAGTGTTTATATGCGGCGCACGTATCACATTTCCCCACGTAGTTAGTTACATCCTTATACATGTTAGGCCAGTAGTAACGTAGTGCAAGTCGTTTATAAGTCTTAAATACTCCAAAATGTGGAGATAATTCACCACTATGGTGATTCTTTAAAAGTTCCAGACGATTTCCCTCCGGTACTACTTGTTTCCAATCATAATCACTCGCCACACCGAATTTATTTTTTGAAAAACGAAAAAGTTTATTGTCTCTAATAATAAAGTTAGGACACGACCTAGGAGTACTAACACACTTGTCCCACAACTTTTGGAACCAAGTGTCTGCGTCAGGCACCTTTATTTCGAGCACCGGAACGGCACGCGATAGTGCATCTGGAACTACGTTGTCCTTGCCCTTGCGGTGCTCAATAACAAAGTTGTAAGGCGATAACCGACAACCCCAACGAGCTAATCGACCCGTAGGATTGGTTAAATTAAAGAACCACTTCAGGCTCGAGTGGTCGGTTATCACCTTAAACGCAGGACCTCCCTCCACATAAGGACGAAAGTGTTCTACAGCAAAAACCACCGCTAGGGCCTCTCGCTCCGTCGCCGAATAATTGCGTTCTGCCGAATTCAGTGAACGACTACAATATGCTATTGGATGCTCCTCTCCCTTTATAAACTGAGTCAGAGTGCCCGCTATCCCAAAACTGGATGCGTCACAATGAATCTCAAATGGCTGGGAAAAATCGGGACAAGCCAATACTGGTGCAGAGACCAACGCTGTTTTTAAAGTAGTAAACGCGGTTTCTGCCTCAGCAGTCCACTTAAAAGGCGGGGCTTTTTTGCTAGTACTCGTAAGTGCATTTAAAGGTGCCGCTATAGAACTGAAATTTTTAATGAAACGTCTATAATACGACGCTGTTCCAAGGAACATTTTCACCTCCTTCCGGGTGGTAGGTGTGGGAAAGTTGACTATTGACTGAACTTTCGACGGATCAGTGTGTAAACCATGTTCATCTACCCTGTAACCTAGATATTTTAACTCCCGACGAAAGAAACAGGATTTTTGTAAGTTAATCGTTAACTTAGCCTGTCGTAACTTTTCTAAAACCCGTTTAAGAAGCGAAATGTGTTCCTCGAATGTCGATGAGCATATTATAATGTCATCCAAGTAAACAAACACTTTATTATTAAACTCAGGACCAAACAGTATGTCCATTAACCGTTGCTGGGTGGCTGGTGCCCCCGTCAACCCAAAGCACATAACCTTAAAATGGAAAAGACCTCGTCCGGGAACCGTGAATGCGGTTTTTTCCTTAGATGAAGCGGAGTCAAGCTCAATTTGCCAAAATGCAGATTTTAAATCAATTGACGAAAGGTATCGAGCGTCACGTAACTGATCTAAGATGTGAGAGACGTAGGGAAGCGGATAAGCATCTTGTTTGCTGACTGCATTCAATTTTCGGCTGTCAAGGCAAAATCGCCATTCTCCGTTTGGTTTAGGAGCTAATAGGACTGGGTTATTCCACGCGCTATTGCTAGGCTCTACTACTCCCATCTCTAACATCTCATCCAGCTGGCGGTTAAGTTCCTTAAGGCGTTCAGGTGATAGTGGATAATAACGCTGTTTGATAGGAGAAACATCACCCGTGTCTATCTTATGACGCAACAGTTGGGTACGACCTAACCCTTTAACCTCAAAAGACACCTTCTTAAATTCATTTATTAATGACTCCGCTTTCAACCTCTGAACGGGTGTTAATTCATCAAACGGCTGCAAATGCCTAACCTCCGATACGCAAGTACGGTGTTTAGAGTTTTGAAAATACTTAAAAGGCAATCTATTAAAAATTTCAGGAGCTAAATTAAAAGCCTTCCAAAAATCAACGCCAAAAATTAACGGTGTGGTGATATCAGGAATTATATAAAATTTAATAACTTGAGTCACTCCCATAAGAGTAACTGGTAAATATAAATAACCCTTCACGGTTGCACGCGAGTCATTGGCTGTTACGATGTTGCCCAAGCACCCATCATAGTGTAAGGTTGCACCAGCTTTTATGAACTGTTGGCCAACATCGGAACCCAATACTGAAATGCATGAACCCGAGTCAAGTAAACCGTAATAATCCGCATTATATATAGAAACGGTTAAATGCGGCCGACCATCCTCCCTAGTCTTATAACGTACTGAATCTACTCTTAAAGAGTTTAAAAAAACTTGTAACCATTTTAAATAGTTGTCCCAATCGGACTTAATAAAATTATGGCTGTAGTTCCGGGAAATTAATTTTTTGAATTGCAGTTCTGACAGGATTGACCTTTAGTCCCGACTGCTCTTTTATTGCAGTTGGGGCACGAAGGTGTCCTCACACCCTTCTTACCGCAACGAAAACAAACTACTTCTGTGGATTTGCAAGTAGATAATGAGTGGCTCCTAACCCTACAACGAACACAATACATAGCAGGATCAGCTTGCACGGCCTCTATTCTCAAAGAACCCCTCGGAGCTTGGTAAGCCAAGTCTGGTGCAACAAAAGAAGCGGTAGGTTTCGGCGGTTCGCGGAACTGTGCCTTGCTAACAAAACCTAGCTCGAGTTGCCTACACTTCTCCTTTAATCCCTCCAGGGTATTTACCGCCAACATTGACAACGCCGTCGCGTATTCCGGCCGCATGTTGAACTTAATCCGTGCCAAACGCTCAGGTTCCGCTACTCTATAAGAGAGCCTGTTGAAGAGGTTCTCCATGACCGCTATGTAAATACAGGACAATTCAGTTTGCCCCTGAGTCCTATTAGTAATTTCTGAAATGAGACGCATATCGTAGTCTGGCGGAGCGAACGCTGTGAGTAAATGTCTTTTAAGTTCCGACCAACTACCAACCGACGCTTTTATACCCCGGTACCACAACAAAGCACCATCAGAAAACAAGTCCAGAGCTGATTTATGTAACGAAGTTTCGCTTATACCCCTAGCTTCGCAGAGTTCCTCGAGACGCTCTATGAAAGCTTTCACGCAACCGGTACCATTAAATTTACAGTCGAGAGATCTGACTGTTGCATCCTTCTTACTATAATATACGACTTCAGGAGTAGGTTCAACTTCAAGGACGTTCGGTGTCTCTGGTGCCGATGTAAACGACGCATGAAAACTCGCGTTAATATTATCAACTTTTGACAAATAACCGTTAAGCTCTTTGTCAATAGTCTGATATACGGAATCAAGTTCAGGAGGGGGAGTTACCCTGCCCAAGCGATGAAAAAGGTGGGAACTTAAAGCCTTTATACGGTTAAATTTTTTAAAATTTGAAGGATCTTTTCCTATTACTTCGGCGATCTCTGCCAATTTGGCTTTAATAATTTGTAATTCTACTTTAGGATCCCGAGTAGTCTCTACGATATCATCTGAGCAAACTAGTTTACTAAGTTCCCTAATCTGAACTCGTAATCCCTCTACCGTTGTCGCCGGTGCTGCGTCTCGAATCTCCACCTCATACGTAAGCTCGTCTTTACGAAGCAAATTAAACGAAATTGGGCGTTCCATTTTGGATTTTTTTAAAAAAACTACTAAAATATAAGCTGGCTTCCTCAATAGGCAGTTTCAACCTAAGTATACAGTTACAATCCACAGAAAATAGTAGTAAACCACCACAAACACAGTATTATAATAATAATACTAAAAACACTTGCATTAAAAAAAACCAATTATTTTCAAATAAAAATTGTGTCAACTATAACCTATTGTGTCATAAAATAATACTCTAGTTCAGCTGAGTACAATAATTAAATAATTAACACTTGTATACATATAAAAAAAGTGTTATAAACGATTAAAAAAAAATGCACTATTAATAAATTATTTTAAAATAATAACGAATAAAAATTCGTTATTAAAATAAAATGGGAGGAATCCGTGCCAATGCACGCGTGACGGTTTTTCTTAAAATTAATAATCCCCACGGTTCTAGAACGCTATCGGTATTCTGGCTTTTTAGTTACAGCATAAGACATAACCACTATCCCTAACCAAAACACACGTTGAGTGCGCCACTGTTACATTCGAGATTTTGTCCCTTTTGGGGAAAAGGAAGAAAATCCCAAATGCAAGCTTCAGTGGGTTGTTATCAAATAAAACCATAAAATGTTCAACAGCTAGGCAGTATATTGTAAAAGAACACACAAATATTTTGTCCAACAACAATAAAATAAAATTATAAATTTTATTTCATTCTTATTATTTAAAAGAGGGGGGTTAGTCACAATTTTGTCTTATATTATGTTAGGTACAATTCATCTACGTTACTCCTTTTAATTTATTTAGCCGAAAATCACAAATAAAAACTATCAGTCGAAATTGACCCTAGGGTCAATCTCAAATGAAAGTTCAACAAACTTTCTATTAATTTTGCCAACTATAATTTACTGTTTAAAGTAATCTAAACCTTATTCCAAAGCTATATCACCCCCTAAAATACACTAAAATCCTAAGAGTCAAAAGTGACCAAGCGGGTCGGTGCTAATTTTAATTTAAAATAAATTTTATAATACTGTTCCTACTACTGCCTAACCAGCCAGCTAATATCTCAGTCGTACGAGCTATGGTCGTGAGTGGGGGTCGGGATAAAGCCAATACCGTTCGGAGTATGAAGTTGAAATTAAAATTAAATTACTCCGTCTATAAAAATATTAAATTAAATGTTTTAAACCGTTTAACCGTATCAAAACTCTCACACGTTTAAAGCCGATACTCTAGAGAACCGTGGGGTTATACCGATATAAAATAAATATTTATGGACGCCAGGATCGTATAGTCGATCCGAATCTGGAGACGATGTCACCATACAACTTCACACAGGTCGAACTCGCAGATCCTCAAAGGTTTCACAACTTCACCAACGCTTGGTGTAGTTGGATATAAAAGAAAATACTATGTTAAGGTTTCGAAACCCTAATGTAAAAATATGTTCCTGAATAACGAACGATTAAACCCAGAGTGGGGGTACAAAAAACCGTCAACGCCTGTGCGGCGACAGCTCGCTGGCAGCAGGTGGCCGCTGGTGCCCCGAAGAGGCAGGTCTCGCGTCCAGGCTTTAGGGCCCAGCTCTAAATCCTGGCGGCGAGACGGGCCTCTCGAAGCATCTGAAATTATCAACACGGGGCCTATTTATAACACTACACGCCTAGTTCAGAACTGTTACATAAATTAGGGTCCCGCAGTCTGCTATCTGTGTATCTGGGGCTGCAACCTATCATAACCAGGGACTCGCAGCGCCATGGGTTATCAAAAGCTTCCCAACGCTGTTGCACAACTAAAAACTCACACTCCAACACTAACATTTAACACCATGTTTTAATTTTAGCTTTGTTTCACATTTAACTAGTACACAAGGCACTACACGGCTACGATATTCCAATAAACATAACTAAACAATGCTATTGAGATACTCACGCGTTGGGATATCTTAGATTTACGCGTGGCTGCCAGCGGCGTCACGACCGGTTGGTTGTGGCACGGATTCCTGTAAATAAACCACACACTTGTTGACTATATTCTCAAGCTAATGACGCCTCAAATCCACTACATTATTACGACCTCAGATTAAAACAAAAGGTGACTACGACTCATGCCTACCTGAGTGCATTGATCTCAACTCATCGCACCACGTCACACCAGAGATTGAACTCGTTTCGGCGTCGCAACTCGGCAGCTTTCCTTTCGCCGGAAACACTTATAAGTCGAAGGCCAGCTTATAATTTCTACTCCCATTGTCGGGTAATTCATAAGAAATTGTTCTTTTAAAATTTTCCTTCAAACTAACAAAACATCAAATATGACGTCTGTCACAACTCGCCCTCTGCTAACAGAATTTGCCAACAATAACAACACACGACCTAAAAAAAAAATTAACGTTTAGCAATGGGAAATGCATTTTTCTTTAATTTAAAATTATGTTTTGTGATATTTAACTCACTAATCACCCTGTCTTAATATTAAGGAGTATTAGTTTCCTCTCTGGTAACCCCTACGGGCAGAGACAATATCCATATAAAAAATATTACTCCCGTTCGAATGTTCTAGATAAAAGTCCTTATAGAAAAAATTAGTTCTATTTCCGGATTTGCTTGAATTAAATTTAATTACTTAAAGTAATTATTATACATATTAATTTATTATGTAGTTTATTACTAGAACTGTTTCGACTATTTTTTAAAATTGAATCTTTTATGTGAAATTAAAAGCTGACAGCTACTTCGCCCCGCTACCGCTAGGCGTCGCTACGGTGGCTGTCATTTTGTCTATGGTGTTATGTCAAATACAAAACGTAAACACGGAATAAAATCTCTTTAGATGTAAGTTTAAGTCTTACTAAAACTGATTTAGAAATATGTTTTAATTGAAAATGCAAGAAAAGTGTGTCTTGTAATGTGTCAGCCAAGGCTCCATGTCTTTAATGTGAAGAAAAATGGATTTAATTCAAACAAGCTACACGGACTAATGTTTTTGGACATTTGATCATTCTAAAGCAATTATTTCAGGTAAGTACTATTCAACCATTGCGAACTTCTTTTGTAGATAAGTAAAGGCAGACAGGGCCCTGAATTTACAACGTAACAGTACCTCCCCAACCACCAGAGATTTGACCGACCAGGGCAAATCTCGACGCTGGCCCTCCAGCGTCACACTACACTTCAAACAACCAAGCAAGCACAAACAACCAAAAGAAAACCTACCCGTGTAGCTGCACTACACAATAACTCAAAACTTTCCTGTAAATAGCTATACAATATGCTATGACAGTAAAAAAAACAACAAAACGCAGACTTGTGTACGACAATTCTTCATATATATATATATATATATATATATTTAAATATACAAATATCCCATATATATATAGTTTGTATATCCCAATAAATATACAAACTTCTATATGAATATAAACTAATGTACATAATAAATATAATAATATCAATTATAATATACTCTTACATAAATCTCAAAACTTGGTGGCTATGCAGTTAACATATTATCACAGTGTCACCAACCGCACTGTTGCCTCGCGTTAAGGCTTTTGGTACCAGTCACTGATCCGCTGGGGTGTATGGCTTACTTTTTTAACAATACTGGTTACTGAAAAGTCACCACAATAGACTCACAAAGTGAGTCTGATCCATTAAGCAATATGGAAAAGACAAACCTTTTGGAGTTCAATATGAATATTACCAAAATACTAGATTATATATGATTGATTACTTTATATATATTAAATACACTAATTTTGGTTATAATGATATTATTACATAAACATAAAAACTGGTGGCTATACAGTTAACCTATTATTACAGTGTCACCAGCCGCACTGACGCCTCGCGTTAAGGCTTTTGGTACCAGTCACTAATCCGCTGGGGTGAATGGCTTATTTAACTATACAGGGTTACTGAAATAGACCTACAGTTATCCCACTGGGTAAGTCTGATCCATTAAGCAATATGGAAAAGACGAAGCCCAGAGAGGCACAAAATAATAAATATATACACCAAACGTCTATATATGTTCTACAGGTTAGGTCTGATCCATTTACAAACATGGAAAAGACGAAACCCAAAGAGCTATACAATAATAAATATATGTTAGAATCGTCTACACGTCCAAGTCTACCCTTCCTAACAAACGATACCTCCTCAATACACAAACATCTAAATGCTCCTACCAACAAGCAAATATTTAAAGAAATGCCCAGTAAACCTCTTACACGGCTGGGCAGCCGTAAACCAAAAACAAAAAACCCACAACCCAAACCAACAAAAATTCACCACCACCTAAAAGTTTGGCTAACCGCCCCTAAATAAATCCTACAAAAAAAAACCGAATTCCATCAAAGCAGCCTACACGCCCGCCAATAAATGGCCACCTTCCTCAGGACTATCACCCCGTTGCCTTACCAACGGTCCGGAGATTGAGGTTTGGCTAACCGCCCACAAAGAAAATCCAACATAAACTTATTCCGTCAAAGCAGCCTACACGCCCGCCAATAAATGGCCACCTTCCTCAGGACTATCACCACGTTGCCTTACCAACGGTCCGGAGATCTAACCCTTCCATTAAGGTATCTAACCTATAATATTAAAATAAAAAAGAAAGGAATTAAAACATTCCAACTTAACAAATAGAATGTCATCACGCCAAAAGTCGAAACTTTCCAATGCGCAAAAACACAACCACAAACATCAAGCTCCTCTTAAAAGAGCCTCCAGCGCCGCGGCATATACAGCCACAAACGCCCAAAGTGCAGTGACTTAAAGGCATATACAGCCCTCCTTCGTCACTTTTAAACCATCTAGCAACCAAAATAAACCACATAACGAATTCCAGCACCGTGGCATATACAGCCACCAATGCCAACAACAGCAGCGACTACAGGGCATATACAGCCCTCCTTTGTCACTTTTCAACCGCTCACAACAAGCAAAACATTGTACCATGATACAATGATCGATAAATTACTAAAACTAATACATCTTAGTCTTCCCATGAAGACTTAAAGTCCTTGATGTGCCATTCACCAAGGTTTTTACCGGAACTACAGCCTTCTAATTCATACACTAGGGGGGAAAGTTTTTTCCTAACAAAACATTTTTCATATTTAGGAGCTAATTTAGCCATAAAAAATTTGGAGGCGTCACTCTGTGGATATGTCTTTTTCCACACAGTGTCACCCACCTCAAATTCTAAGGGCCTCCTCCCATTGTTATAATGACGAGCACTACGGTCATGTGATTTAATAAGCGCGCCTTTCACTTTATTAAAAATTTCCTCTAAGACGCCTAACTGGTCCGCATATACACCGCGAGAAGCGCACGCCAGGGTGAGCGGTCCATCGGTATTATTGCCGAAAACCTCTCCGCAACTAACTGCCTCCCTACCATGTACTAGGAAGAATGGGGTAAAACGTGTTACTTCATTAGTGGAAGTGTTTATTGCATACTGAATTTTCGAAATATTAACATCCCACGATCTATGGTCATCTTCCACAAGAATTGATACGGCGGTCATAATCGTACGGTTATAACGTTCAACTGTGTTCACGCTGGGGCAATAGCGAGGTGTAAAGTGAACCTGAGGTACCTTGTACCTCTCCAACAAAGATTTAATTTCATTGCCCGTGAACTGCGTTCCGTTGTCCGCTATCACCGTACGGGGTATGCCGTGAACCAAGAAAACGCCATCTTCAAGTTTCTGCGCTATAGCCTTACCCACAGCTCTTCGTAAAGGAAAGAGCAAACAATATTTCGTAAAACAGCATACGACCACAAAGAGATATGTGAAGCCCGCTCTAGACCGTGGCAAGGGACCAACGAGGTCAAAACTTATTGTTTCAAACGGTTTAGAGCAGTCTTTTGCGCTACCTAAGAGACCAGGGGTTGGCAATTGTGAGTGTTTATATGCGGCGCACGTATCACATTTCCCCACGTAGTTAGTTACATCCTTATACATGTTAGGCCAGTAGTAACGTAGTGCAAGTCGTTTATAAGTCTTAAATACTCCAAAATGTGGAGATAATTCACCACTATGGTGATTCTTTAAAAGTTCCAGACGATTTCCCTCCGGTACTACTTGTTTCCAATCATAATCACTCGCCACACCGAATTTATTTTTTGAAAAACGAAAAAGTTTATTGTCTCTAATAATAAAGTTAGGACACGACCTAGGAGTACTAACACACTTGTCCCACAACTTTTGGAACCAAGTGTCTGCGTCAGGCACCTTTATTTCGAGCACCGGAACGGCACGCGATAGTGCATCTGGAACTACGTTGTCCTTGCCCTTGCGGTGCTCAATAACAAAGTTGTAAGGCGATAACCGACAACCCCAACGAGCTAATCGACCCGTAGGATTGGTTAAATTAAAGAACCACTTCAGGCTCGAGTGGTCGGTTATCACCTTAAACGCAGGACCTCCCTCCACATAAGGACGAAAGTGTTCTACAGCAAAAACCACCGCTAGGGCCTCTCGCTCCGTCGCCGAATAATTGCGTTCTGCCGAATTCAGTGAACGACTACAATATGCTATTGGATGCTCCTCTCCCTTTATAAACTGAGTCAGAGTGCCCGCTATCCCAAAACTGGATGCGTCACAATGAATCTCAAATGGCTGGGAAAAATCGGGACAAGCCAATACTGGTGCAGAGACCAACGCTGTTTTTAAAGTAGTAAACGCGGTTTCTGCCTCAGCAGTCCACTTAAAAGGCGGGGCTTTTTTGCTAGTACTCGTAAGTGCATTTAAAGGTGCCGCTATAGAACTGAAATTTTTAATGAAACGTCTATAATACGACGCTGTTCCAAGGAACATTTTCACCTCCTTCCGGGTGGTAGGTGTGGGAAAGTTGACTATTGACTGAACTTTCGACGGATCAGTGTGTAAACCATGTTCATCTACCCTGTAACCTAGATATTTTAACTCCCGACGAAAGAAACAGGATTTTTGTAAGTTAATCGTTAACTTAGCCTGTCGTAACTTTTCTAAAACCCGTTTAAGAAGCGAAATGTGTTCCTCGAATGTCGATGAGCATATTATAATGTCATCCAAGTAAACAAACACTTTATTATTAAACTCAGGACCAAACAGTATGTCCATTAACCGTTGCTGGGTGGCTGGTGCCCCCGTCAACCCAAAGCACATAACCTTAAAATGGAAAAGACCTCGTCCGGGAACCGTGAATGCGGTTTTTTCCTTAGATGAAGCGGAGTCAAGCTCAATTTGCCAAAATGCAGATTTTAAATCAATTGACGAAAGGTATCGAGCGTCACGTAACTGATCTAAGATGTGAGAGACGTAGGGAAGCGGATAAGCATCTTGTTTGCTGACTGCATTCAATTTTCGGCTGTCAAGGCAAAATCGCCATTCTCCGTTTGGTTTAGGAGCTAATAGGACTGGGTTATTCCACGCGCTATTGCTAGGCTCTACTACTCCCATCTCTAACATCTCATCCAGCTGGCGGTTAAGTTCCTTAAGGCGTTCAGGTGATAGTGGATAATAACGCTGTTTGATAGGAGAAACATCACCCGTGTCTATCTTATGACGCAACAGTTGGGTACGACCTAACCCTTTAACCTCAAAAGACACCTTCTTAAATTCATTTATTAATGACTCCGCTTTCAACCTCTGAACGGGTGTTAATTCATCAAACGGCTGCAAATGCCTAACCTCCGATACGCAAGTACGGTGTTTAGAGTTTTGAAAATACTTAAAAGGCAATCTATTAAAAATTTCAGGAGCTAAATTAAAAGCCTTCCAAAAATCAACGCCAAAAATTAACGGTGTGGTGATATCAGGAATTATATAAAATTTAATAACTTGAGTCACTCCCATAAGAGTAACTGGTAAATATAAATAACCCTTCACGGTTGCACGCGAGTCATTGGCTGTTACGATGTTGCCCAAGCACCCATCATAGTGTAAGGTTGCACCAGCTTTTATGAACTGTTGGCCAACATCGGAACCCAATACTGAAATGCATGAACCCGAGTCAAGTAAACCGTAATAATCCGCATTATATATAGAAACGGTTAAATGCGGCCGACCATCCTCCCTAGTCTTATAACGTACTGAATCTACTCTTAAAGAGTTTAAAAAAACTTGTAACCATTTTAAATAGTTGTCCCAATCGGACTTAATAAAATTATGGCTGTAGTTCCGGGAAATTAATTTTTTGAATTGCAGTTCTGACAGGATTGACCTTTAGTCCCGACTGCTCTTTTATTGCAGTTGGGGCACGAAGGTGTCCTCACACCCTTCTTACCGCAACGAAAACAAACTACTTCTGTGGATTTGCAAGTAGATAATGAGTGGCTCCTAACCCTACAACGAACACAATACATAGCAGGATCAGCTTGCACGGCCTCTATTCTCAAAGAACCCCTCGGAGCTTGGTAAGCCAAGTCTGGTGCAACAAAAGAAGCGGTAGGTTTCGGCGGTTCGCGGAACTGTGCCTTGCTAACAAAACCTAGCTCGAGTTGCCTACACTTCTCCTTTAATCCCTCCAGGGTATTTACCGCCAACATTGACAACGCCGTCGCGTATCCGGCCGCATGTTGAACTTAATCCGTGCCAAACGCTCAGGTTCCGCTACTCTATAAGAGAGCCTGTTGAAGAGGTTCTCCATGACCGCTATGTAAATACAGGACAATTCAGTTTGCCCCTGAGTCCTATTAGTAATTTCTGAAATGAGACGCATATCGTAGTCTGGCGGAGCGAACGCTGTGAGTAAATGTCTTTTAAGTTCCGACCAACTACCAACCGACGCTTTTATACCCCGGTACCACAACAAAGCACCATCAGAAAACAAGTCCAGAGCTGATTTATGTAACGAAGTTTCGCTTATACCCCTAGCTTCGCAGAGTTCCTCGAGACGCTCTATGAAAGCTTTCACGCAACCGGTACCATTAAATTTACAGTCGAGAGATCTGACTGTTGCATCCTTCTTACTATAATATACGACTTCAGGAGTAGGTTCAACTTCAAGGACGTTCGGTGTCTCTGGTGCCGATGTAAACGACGCATGAAAACTCGCGTTAATATTATCAACTTTTGACAAATAACCGTTAAGCTCTTTGTCAATAGTCTGATATACGGAATCAAGTTCAGGAGGGGGAGTTACCCTGCCCAAGCGATGAAAAAGGTGGGAACTTAAAGCCTTTATACGGTTAAATTTTTTAAAATTTGAAGGATCTTTTCCTATTACTTCGGCGATCTCTGCCAATTTGGCTTTAATAATTTGTAATTCTACTTTAGGATCCCGAGTAGTCTCTACGATATCATCTGAGCAAACTAGTTTACTAAGTTCCCTAATCTGAACTCGTAATCCCTCTACCGTTGTCGCCGGTGCTGCGTCTCGAATCTCCACCTCATACGTAAGCTCGTCTTTACGAAGCAAATTAAACGAAATTGGGCGTTCCATTTTGGATTTTTTTTAAAAAACTACTAAAATATAAGCTGGCTTCCTCAATAGGCAGTTTCAACCTAAGTATACAGTTACAATCCACAGAAAATAGTAGTAAACCACCACAAACACAGTATTATAATAATAATACTAAAAACACTTGCATTAAAAAAAACCAATTATTTTCAAATAAAAATTGTGTCAACTATAACCTATTGTGTCATAAAATAATACTCTAGTTCAGCTGAGTACAATAATTAAATAATTAACACTTGTATACATATAAAAAAAGTGTTATAAACGATTAAAAAAAAATGCACTATTAATAAATTATTTTAAAATAATAACGAATAAAAATTCGTTATTAAAATAAAATGGGAGGAATCCGTGCCAATGCACGCGTGACGGTTTTTCTTAAAATTAATAATCCCCACGGTTCTAGAACGCTATCGGTATTCTGGCTTTTTAGTTACAGCATAAGACATAACCACTATCCCTAACCAAAACACACGTTGAGTGCGCCACTGTTACATTCGAGATTTTGTCCCTTTTGGGGAAAAGGAAGAAAATCCCAAATGCAAGCTTCAGTGGGTTGTTATCAAATAAAACCATAAAATGTTCAACAGCTAGGCAGTATATTGTAAAAGAACACACAAATATTTTGTCCAACAACAATAAAATAAAATTATAAATTTTATTTCATTCTTATTATTTAAAAGAGGGGGGTTAGTCACAATTTTGTCTTATATTATGTTAGGTACAATTCATCTACGTTACTCCTTTTAATTTATTTAGCCGAAAATCACAAATAAAAACTATCAGTCGAAATTGACCCTAGGGTCAATCTCAAATGAAAGTTCAACAAACTTTCTATTAATTTTGCCAACTATAATTTACTGTTTAAAGTAATCTAAACCTTATTCCAAAGCTATATCACCCCCTAAAATACACTAAAATCCTAAGAGTCAAAAGTGACCAAGCGGGTCGGTGCTAATTTTAATTTAAAATAAATTTTATAATACTGTTCCTACTACTGCCTAACCAGCCAGCTAATATCTCAGTCGTACGAGCTATGGTCGTGAGTGGGGGTCGGGATAAAGCCAATACCGTTCGGAGTATGAAGTTGAAATTAAAATTAAATTACTCCGTCTATAAAAATATTAAATTAAATGTTTTAAACCGTTTAACCGTATCAAAACTCTCACACGTTTAAAGCCGATACTCTAGAGAACCGTGGGGTTATACCGATATAAAATAAATATTTATGGACGCCAGGATCGTATAGTCGATCCGAATCTGGAGACGATGTCACCATACAACTTCACACAGGTCGAACTCGCAGATCCTCAAAGGTTTCACAACTTCACCAACGCTTGGTGTAGTTGGATATAAAAGAAAATACTATGTTAAGGTTTCGAAACCCTAATGTAAAAATATGTTCCTGAATAACGAACGATTAAACCCAGAGTGGGGGTACAAAAAACCGTCAACGCCTGTGCGGCGACAGCTCGCTGGCAGCAGGTGGCCGCTGGTGCCCCGAAGAGGCAGGTCTCGTGTCCAGGCTTTAGGGCCCAGCTCTAAATCCTGGCGGCGAGACGGGCCTCTCGAAGCATCTGAAATTATCAACACGGGGCCTATTTATAACACTACACGCCTAGTTCAGAACTGTTACATAAATTAGGGTCCCGCAGTCTGCTATCTGTGTATCTGGGGCTGCAACCTATCATAACCAGGGACTCGCAGCGCCATGGGTTATCAAAAGCTTCCCAACGCTGTTGCACAACTAAAAACTCACACTCCAACACTAACATTTAACACCATGTTTTAATTTTAGCTTTGTTTCACATTTAACTAGTACACAAGGCACTACACGGCTACGATATTCCAATAAACATAACTAAACAATGCTATTGAGATACTCACGCGTTGGGATATCTTAGATTTACGCGTGGCTGCCAGCGGCGTCACGACCGGTTGGTTGTGGCACGGATTCCTGTAAATAAACCACACACTTGTTGACTATATTCTCAAGCTAATGACGCCTCAAATCCACTACATTATTACGACCTCAGATTAAAACAAAAGGTGACTACGACTCATGCCTACCTGAGTGCATTGATCTCAACTCATCGCACCACGTCACACCAGAGATTGAACTCGTTTCGGCGTCGCAACTCGGCAGCTTTCCTTTCGCCGGAAACACTTATAAGTCGAAGGCCAGCTTATAAATTCTACTCCCATTGTCGGGTAATTCATAAGAAATTGTTCTTTTAAAATTTTCCTTCAAACTAACAAAACATCAAATATGACGTCTGTCACAACTCGCCCTCTGCTAACAGAATTTGCCAACAATAACAACACACGACCTAAAAAAAAAATTAACGTTTAGCAATGGGAAATGCATTTTTCTTTAATTTAAAATTATGTTTTGTGATATTTAACTCACTAATCACCCTGTCTTAATATTAAGGAGTATTAGTTTCCTCTCTGGTAACCCCTACGGGCAGAGACAATATCCATATAAAAAATATTACTCCCGTTCGAATGTTCTAGATAAAAGTCCTTATAGAAAAAATTAGTTCTATTTCCGGATTTGCTTGAATTAAATTTAATTACTTAAAGTAATTATTATACATATTAATTTATTATGTAGTTTATTACTAGAACTGTTTCGACTATTTTTTAAAATTGAATCTTTTATGTGAAATTAAAAGCTGACAGCTACTTCGCCCCGCTACCGCTAGGCGTCGCTACGGTGGCTGTCATTTTGTCTATGGTGTTATGTCAAATACAAAACGTAAACACGGAATAAAATCTCTTTAGATGTAAGTTTAAGTCTTACTAAAACTGATTTAGAAATATGTTTTAATTGAAAATGCAAGAAAAGTGTGTCTTGTAATGTGTCAGCCAAGGCTCCATGTCTTTAATGTGAAGAAAAATGGATTTAATTCAAACAAGCTACACGGACTAATGTTTTTGGACATTTGATCATTCTAAAGCAATTATTTCAGGTAAGTACTATTCAACCATTGCGAACTTCTTTTGTAGATAAGTAAAGGCAGACAGGGCCCTGAATTTACAACGTAACAGTATAATAAGTATATATTTAAGTATTTTAAGTATGTTTATCCGTTGTCTAGTAACCATTTAACGAGTTTCTTTGAAGCTTCTCTTGGGCTAGATAATTGGTGTGAGTGTAGGAAGTTTTAATTTTAATTAATTTAATATCGTAGGCCACATCTTGCAGAATATCAAAGGTGGTGGTCGAATGCTTTTCGACACCATCAGCCCATAATCGTTTCACTGCTGGGCGCAGGCCCACATGGATAACAGCACGTGGGGAGAGTGGGTCATAGCCCATCACAACCCGCGCGGTCCATTGGCCATTGGGCCAGCGCGGGTTGTGATGTGAACGACACTTGTGAAGTTTAACGACAACAACCGGGACGAACGGCTTTACGAACCTGCCAAGATGTTTTTAATTTGATCACCCATCCAGTGAACCAGCATTGCGAAAGTGGCAGAGGCCACTTGCAGCTTTGCATTTGCTAGGATCTTTTTACTCATGCTAATAAGTAGTCATCGTAGTGTCTTAGTAGTTAGATAAGTACCACTGTGTTATTAAAAACCACCGTCAGTAATGTAGCTGAGAATACCGTGGTTTAGTATGTTTGTTGGCATTATCGACACTTACGTAATGGTATAAAAATACAAGAAACATCACTCTTGTTCATAAAATAACTATAACTTGTGTCTTAGGTTGCAAAATTTTTAGGACTTTAGAAAACTGAAAACGAAGACATAGTATTCACCAAATTAAAGTTCAACGCCTAGACAATTAGCTGTAATTTGATAGACCGACTCTAGACTTAATGAAATTAGGAGCAAGTAGGTCGAGCGTGATATTGTACAGTAAGTCTAGGTAATACTAAACTACACTGAAGGTTAATGAACAGCTATATTAATTAATTGAATGAGGACGCTCTGACAATAAGAATGTCAATAATCATAATTTATATTTTATTTCAGTCTAGAAAGGAGCTTGTAATAAAAATACCTTTTAAAAGTAAATGTAAAAAATTGTTATATCATTATTTAATTTGATATTGATACATTAGTGGACAAGCGCTCGGCCCGATATGTCCAGAAGTCCCGGGTTCAATACCCAGGTCGGGCATATTGTGTTCCCAATTTTCGAAGTTTTGTGATCACCAACCCATATTTTGCACGCCTGCAGCTATCCAATCCATCAGCTGTAGCGATGACTTGATTTTATTGTTGGAGGGATTTGCTGCCATATTGTAATAGTACGTACTTTACTTTTTTACGCGATTACGAACCCTTTTCAGGTTTGCAGGGCCTGTGGTCACAGTCTACCGTATATTTAAGCCTTTCTTAGCCAGGTAGTGATCTTAAAGCGACACCCTATTTTGAACTATCTTATAGCGACCACCATTTTTGAACTTTAATACTTTCCAGAACATAAGGTAAAAAAAGGATTTTTTTTAACATGCTGTGCCTAGCTAAGAGTTAATAAAATATGTCATCATTATCAACCTATAAACGTCCGACGGCTGGGCACAGGCTTCCCACGTAAACAATAGCGTGTGGGGATATAAAAAATGTGCTTCACCATCAGTGTTGGGCATAGTTAACTACTATTTTGTAATCTAACTACTAACTACGATTAAAAGTAGTTAACTACAAGTAGTTATGATTACATCTAACTACAATAATCAAGTTACAAATAGTAGTTGTTAATCTGATTGCTGAAATCGAGTAGTTATAACTACTGATTAATTTCATTCTAATAAAATCCTAATTTATATAAATATGTAAAAAAGTTAAAAATTAAAATTTAAAAATAAAATACGTAATATCGACGCACGAAATCGCGACAATAAGCTAATAAATGGAAGATGCTTATACAGTTTTTATATATTTTTACACTGTACATGACTCGTAGGTACATCGAAATCTCGAGTTTTCGATCGTGAAAGTTAAGAAATGTTCGCCGAGGTCGCCAAGGGGATGGGTGACCGTAAGTTCATAAAATCTAGAGGTTTTCGATCGCGAAAGTTAGGTTTTCGATCGTGAAAGTTAAGTAATGTTCGCCGAGGTCGCCAAGAGGATGGGTGACCGTAGGTTCATACAATCTCGAGGTTTCGATCGCGAAAGTTAGGTTTTCGATCGTGAAAGTTAAGTTATGTTCGCCGAGGTGGCCAAGAGGATGGGTGACCGTAGGTTCATAAAATATCGAGGTTTTCGATCGCGAAAGTTAAGTAATGTTCGCCGAGGTCGCCAAAGGGATGGGTGACCGTAGGTTCATATAATCTCGAGGTTTTCGATCGTGAAAGTTAAGCAACGTTCGCCGAGGTTGCCAAGGGGATGGGTGACCGTAAGTTCATAAAATCTCGAAGTTTTCGATCGTGAAAGTTAAGCAATGTTCGCCGAGGTCGCCAAGAGGATGGGTGACCGTAGGTTCATAAAACCTCGAGGTTTTCGATCGCGAAAGTTAAGCAACGTTCGCCAAGGTCACCAAGGGGATGGGTGACCTTAAGTTCATAAAATCTAGAGGTTTTCGATCGCGAAAGTTAAGCAATATTCGCCGAGGTCGCTTACTGGTCTCCCATCAATTACTCTACCTGCGCAAAGCTTAACTTTTGTGACTGTAAACAGAACGTCTGTTGAAATTGTATGAAACTATTAATAGCGGGGTTATTAGCCAATGGATGGCTAATAATGGCTATTAATGGATCATAATCGCTAATAATCCAAACAATCCGGCTATTAACCCATCTCTATGAACGACGCGAAAACGCGCGCGCGCATTTTGTCTTTTTACTAGAAGTAAACGTAGGTAGTTACAAAAAGTAATCACGTAACCGTGGTTGCAACTACAATTTGTAGTTAGTAATCAAATGCTTAACTACTTTTTACGATTACTTCATTTAATCTAATATTATGATAACTAACTACAAATTGTAATCGTAGTTAGTAATCAGTAGTAAGATTACATTTTTCCCTACACTGTCACCATAAATAATAATATTATGCAAAATAAACCCGTGTAGGTCAAGAGTACCCTAAACCGTGTGCCCTAAACCTAAACAGTGAAGCAAAGGATTGTTTTATATTTATTGTGATTAAAACGACATTCATCAATAACATTTATCACACAATTACTAAGAATGTGTGTCAGGATCGTAGCTAATGGTAAGGTGTGATGGAATTAGTTAGCCATAAAACGTAAAATAACATAAGTTATCATTATGGAATGTAACTTTGAGGGTGACTTAGTCACTAAGTGACCAAACCCTCTATAAATTTTATTGAAGAGAAAAAAAGAGGGTGTGATGTATGTATGAAAAATATGCATTAAGTCTGCCTCTGTACCTACTTTAAGTGCATAAAGTGTTTTAAATAATTAAATAAACCAGTGTATAGCTGATAAGTGCAGCGTTTAATTTCAATATTGGAATCAGCTCAAATTTTATAAATGTCAAAGAATAAAGATTGATCTTAATAAAAGTTAAAGTTTAGGAGCTCAATGGCGGTTAAGACGTTAGGTTTACGATCGTCGTTTAGTAAATTTCGCAATGCAGGATCACTAGACGGATGACCAAATTAGAAACATGTCGAGCACCCGCGCTCTGCAAGGTTAACGTTCGGTTTATCGTTAGATGGCAGTCGTTAAAACCCACCAACCCTCATTGGGCCAGCGTGGTGGACTAAGGCCCAATATCCCCCACGTGTTATGTGCGATCATACGTAACGTGAAATGCCCGTAAAATATAATTTTCCTTTTAGTCAATATTAGGCCAAACGTTACCATTCAAATCCGTAACCATTGGTGCCGTGAAAATAAAAGGCTGTGAAAACCGTTGTTTCTAGCGAAATCTTGTTTCAGATTGACAACGATCGCGATCATAATATAATACCCAAAATGTCCGTCGAGGGAGGCGGCGGGTTTTAAAACGAGGCGACGCGACATTGTTGCTGCGCCATACGGCAGGCGCGCGGCGCGACGCGGCAAAGTGTTCCCTCGTGACGCGCGACACAACTACGCTCAAAGCCTCATAACTAGAGCAGCTATTCCATATGAATAATGTGCTCAGCTACATAACAGCAGGCAACGCGAGGGCTTTGTGACCCGGCGTTTGCAGCCCATAGGCCGCAACTAAGTGCGCAAAAACTTTCTTTGCGGTGTCGTCTCTTGTTACAATACCCCAATGCTCAAAGCACTTGAAACGGGTTGTGATTACGTTGCATGAATGAAAATGTTTATGTAATTTATGTGTAGTCGCAACGCAACTTAATGCACATGTAACGTGATTTTGTTCGCCTGGTGATGGGATCCGCCCTTGCGACTGGATGGCATCTGTATGGCACTATTTATAGTGCTTCGCTATAAACGATACTAAATCCAGTGAAATAACAGCTTCCCTAGACTACCGCTACCGCTACAATGTCGATTCGTTATAACTTGTCAATAGTAAATTAGTAGACAAGTTTAACGATATTTGACGAATATTTACTCTATCCGATCGCTACGCAACATAATACAAAATTAAAAGGACACGCTTAAACCTAGTTATTATTAGTATCATATTCACATGTCGCATGTTTTTGTTTCGAGATCGTTTTCCTTAAGCCCCAGTGTTGGTTACGACTCGCTGCCCCCAAATTGCATTCACCACGATCACGAAAAAGCAAACAATGCAGATGCTCGGAGCGCGGCGGCCAGCGCTATTGTAAAAGCTAAGTATTTTTTCTTCGGTCATATCTATCTATATTAATAAAAATCATTTGCCGAAATGTTGGCACGCGCATCACTTCCGAACGGCTGCACCTATTTGGCTAATTCTTTTTTTGTTGTGTTCGTAGGTTTGTTCGAAATATTTTTTTTATAACTTCGTCACAGGATAAAGGATGTTCACGCAGACGATGTCGCGGGCGGGCTGCTAGAGTTATATAAAAGCTAGACACACAACCCATACTAAATCGTAGCGGAATAGCGGCAGCTTTGACATATACATCTGACGTTAACTATGTATTTTGTCAGAATAGCACTTCGTCATGTTGTCACCGCTCGCACACAACCATACCACTCGAAAATCTCGCTAGGTAGGTTTGTTGCGGACGTTTAGAGCGTTGAATGTGCATTTAGTTTTTATGCGTGATCGATGAACTTTTTTCAGTAACTTTTGGGTGGGGGTCCATATTGGGTTGCTTACATTAAAGTGGCATATTTTAAGGCTGCATAATGTTTTTTGGCATTGTCTTCGTTTCGCATAACGTTCATTCAAAATAAATCATTAGGCATACTTTATTTCCCCATAACTTCTTTTATAATAATGATATATCAGCATCAAATGTTTATACATAAATGTTTTTACAATAACGATTAATAATCATAACATTTATTGGCAGTCATAGAATACCATAATGTTAACATTTAGGGTTACCTATCTTAAACTCGAAATTTTTCTGTACAAATTTTATTTGGCCGAAAACGTTTTGTATTTTTTTGTTTTCCATAATTTTCTTTTTACTTTAAACACAATTAACAAAGTTTTGAAATGCCTATTATCGATTGTTATTACCAATATTACTAATATCAGAAAAACATTACCAATATCACAAAAATACAACATTTCAAATAATTGAAATCCATAACATCAACGAACAACTTTTAATCGTAGCAACGTTTAAGCATGCAAGCAAGCACGCAGTATGCAAGCAAGCTGCAGCATGCAAGCACGCATGCAGCAAGCAACCAAGCATGCAGCATGCAGGCAAGCATGCAGCATCCAAGCAAGCATGCAGCATGCAAGCAAGCATGAAGCATGTAAGCTAGCAAACATGGAGCATGTAAGCAAGCTGCAGCATGCAAGCAGGCATGCAGCTAGCAACCAAGCATGCAGCATGCAAGCAAGCAAGGAGCATGCAAGCAAGCAGCATGGAAGCAAGCATGCATACAGTATGCAAGCAGGAATGCAGCATGCAAGCAGGTAGGTATGTAGCAGGCAGGCAGGCATGCAGCATGCAGGCAGGCATGCAGCATGCAGGCAGGCATGCAGCATGCGGGCAGGCATGCAGCATGCAGGCAGGCATGCAGCATTCAGCAGACATGGTTTCTGTCACGGCTCCGGCGCTGCGGGACCCCGGCGGTCCCACGTGAGCTTATCGTCGCAGATAGCTTTCGCTCACCACCGCAGTAGTGCGAGCACGGATCTTTTACCGACCGATAAAGTGACATTAGACGTCGATAAACTGACAGCGGTCGTACATGAACTGTCAAATTTTATCGTTTAATGTCACTTTATCGGTCGCTAAAAGATCCGTGCTCAGGGGGCAGCTTCGGCTTTCTGGCCGGCTTCGCCGGCCAGCCTCAGCAGCGGCGGCGAGCGTCAAACCCACCTGCTCCTCAGCTCGTGGGCCGCCTCGCCCCTCCGCGCCAACGCGGGCTTAAATTACACTCTAGCGTAGGGCAGACAAGACTACGTGGAGTCGGTTTTGCCGCGATTCGTTTTCGTCACTGACTTTTATAGCACAACCTTACCGAAAGCACAAAGTATTAACTTTTTAAGACATTTTACTTTATTTACCTAATAATATGAATACATGAAAAACAAAAAAAACGAAAATCTGGGCATGATATTTTAGAGAAAAAATTACCTTCAGGAGTAGAGCAGCTAGTATTTCTGTTGTCTAATAAAAAAATTACCTCGAAATTCGAGACAATAGCTACGATGCGTTTCATCCATTATTCGTTTCGTATTTTATAATAAATTAAATTTAGACGTAGGTATAGCAATTATGTTATTTACATTTATGCTGATTAAAATTATGATGAAGACAATTATAGTAAGTTAAATTTATGCCGATGAAACCATTATGGGTTTATAACACTCTGCTTTACAAATATTATGCGAAAAAACTTTATGCTGCCAAACTACATTATGACGAAAGAGATTATGCGACCGAAAGGGCTCCCGTTGGGTGGGTATCCAGAGACAGTTAAATTGACGTTATTAACCATCTGTTAATAATGTAAGAGTAATAATTATAATACCCATAAAATGGCAGTCACTAACACCTAAACCTTTTTGTAGAGATAGATGGACTACTAAAAACGGCTCTAAGCAACTTTTTTCAGCGAAAAATTAACGAGAATGAAGCCGCGGGCAATTGCTAGTATTATCATATTTTTTTTGTGTTATAAGTATTTATATTTGGCATAACTTGTTTTTCATCCCATTAATTATATATCAGAATATGATTAAAATTATGAATTTCCTACATGTGGCACTCCCGTCCCGCGCCCAGACTCCGCAAACACGCGTAGGAATAAATCAGAGGGCCATTCGCGCGCGGCAATTTACGGCGACAAATATTGCACCTCCGATGTGTTATTCATTACGATAAACACATAAAAAAGGCAATAATTCCGCCGCTTTAATTAATGATATTAATTACTTTCACGGCCCCGCCGAGGGGCTTAATGGGGGTGTCACGTTTTGTAACGGAAAGAATTCGTGTTGTTACAAAAATTAAATGGTGCATGTTAAAATCTGTTTTCAGTGTACACTTGTTACAATATTGGTTCTGAAAAGAGATATCGGGGGCACAAGTGTGATTAGCACACTCAATGTTTTGCAAGTCATTACAATCCATCCATCAAACAAATTACAATCAATGGCTCTAGCTCGACTGTAATTAGTAACATCCATATCACTCGCGATATTGTAGAGAAGTACTTATCCAGAATTAATGTGTCCAAAGGCAGCGGTCCGGATGGCCTCCACCCTTTGTTTTTGAATAAGTGTAATAAGCAACTGGCATTCCCTGTTGCACGTATATTTATTTTATCTTTGTCGTCTAGTGTGATGCCAGTTGCCTGGAAGCAATCTTTTGTAGTCCCAATTCATAAGAGTGGTATCACCACCCACACATAGGTACCTAATGTGCGCATGTATCGTGGTATTATAAAACTATCAGTTTTACCCAAAGTTTTCGAAAGAATTATTTATGATAATATTTTTCAAGCTATTGGGTCTTTACTGACTATCCACCAACATGGCTTTATTGCGAAGCGCTCCACGGAAAGCAATCTCTGCGAATTTGTTGATGTGGTTTTGGAAGCTATGAAGAGGGAGTGCCTGGTGGACGCTGTGCACACTGATTGTTCGAAAGCGTTCGATAAAATTTGTCATTCGTTATTAAAGTATTTAAAGCTTGAGGCTATCGGTGTACACGGCGATCTGCTTCGTTAGCTAACATCCTATCACGAAAATAGAACACAGACTGTCACAATAAAAGGTTTTACATCTAGCTTCATTCCGATTTCCTCCGGTGTCCCACAGGCTCCCACCTTGGCCCGTTACTCTTCAACCCTTTCAAATTTTTCTTTGTTTTTCGACCATATCTCAATTGTATAAAGTTCAAAATTTGGTGGGAATATACATCCCTCTGCCCGTTAGAGGGTTAATATATTTATTAATGATGTCGTACAGTGTTTCCAAAATTCAAAATTATTATTACATGCAGATGATACAAACATATTTTTGATTAACAAATCACAGTATGATTGTGACAAATTACAAAGCGATCTTAATTGTTTATGTGAATACTGTGCTCCCAACAGACTTCATTTAAATGTTGATAAATGTAATATTATTACATTTACAAGAAATAAAAACTTATAAAATTTCCAACTTATTAGCAAAATTTAAAAAAAGAGTCAATGAGGTTAGGGATCTTAGCGTTCAGCTTGATAGTGGATTATATTTCGCGTCACATATCGATAGAGTCGTAGAGAAGGCATATAGGTTGCTAGGTTTCATATTCCGTCAAAGTGTTGATTTTAAAAATGTGAACACGTTTATTTTAATAAACAATGCGTATGTAGGCCAGATCGTAATTGGAGTATGCATCCAGCGTGTGGAACCCCCTATATTTAAAATATAAAAAATAATATCTAGTAGGTCTACTGGAAGGTATTCAGAACAAGCTTAAAAACGTCCAAAATATCGCCTTTTCGATACTGGTACTCTTGAATCCCTGGCAAGTCGACGATCATATCGAGATCAAGTTCTATTGTATAAAATAATTCATTCCTGTGTAGACTCATCTTACTAGTTGAGTAAAATATATTTTGGGTGTTTCAGACATAGCGCTCGTTACAAAAATACATTCTTTGCGTTATTATACAAGCAAATTATAGACACAATATAGTTATATTAGAAGAGTCGTTAATGAATTTTACACGACACGACATATTTCACAGAAGTATTGGACGTTTTCGTAGCCTTTTAAAAGCCACCGAATTTTGATACACTGTGTTACCTACTTATATTACATTATATAAAATATTATACCTAATTGTTTGAACTCTGTTGTTTACGGTTTGGGTGTAAAAAAAAAATTATTTTTTTAACCAAAAGTGCATTTTTTTTTCTCTTGTTTTTCATTTGTTTTGTTATCATTTGATTTTCGCACTGTTGTCTTTATCAACAATATATTACTTTTGTTAATTCATTAGTGGAAACTTTAAATGCTACTGTATTATATATAAATTATTGTTTATATGTGTAATAATAAAGCTGTATGTTTCCTTATACAATAAAATAAATAAAATAAACTATAGTTCCATATACGAAAGTTATTAAGTTTACGGGTTGGATGTTTACGCAACTCAGCTAAAATCTCGCCGGGTAGGTACTATAAAAATAATAAATAGGATACCTATAGTAAGCACCTGCCTTAAACCTCGTCAACTTTTCTATTTGTCCTTATTTTGCTACAGAGTTAGAGGCTTATACTTCAGCATCAAATCTTCTAACTTTATCACAAAAATCATAAAAAGTTGAAACGAAACTGATATCAAATAATACGTAGAATCAAGCGCGGCCTTTCAACCCGGCTATAACAATCCGGTTAATCGCTCCGATTGTCTTACTGCTGAACCCTTGAGAAGCAGTTAAAAGCTGGTTAATGTTTATAGCTGCACTAAACCCGCCGTTACTGATATGCTGAATTGTTATCATTGACTGCGAGTTAAGATAACGCGCGACAAAGTTGCTCAATCTTGAATGTTACGGTTGCCACAGTTATTGGAAATTATTTATAGTATTATTCGATGGTTTTGAGTGTTTAGCTATACAGTTTGTCTTTGAATTAAGTACATTTATTATCAACCTACAATCTTCCCACAAGAACATGGCAAATGGGTGGGTTGATGGCTCCAAAACTTACCAGTTATTAGTTAAACAACTGATTCATCATTTTTGTAAAGGAAAAATTTAATACCACATTGTTTTCAAGTACATATCAATATACAGTAGTCGCCATTGAAAATAGCGTAAAATGCTACTAGCTTTATACGATGACATCAGCTTTATTTAACACTATATTTATATATCTGTATATCTTGATAATTTATAAAGGTTATTTTTGTACATTGCTTCAAAAGCGATACCCAAACTTATTTCGAGTTATTCACGTATCAATACATTTTTTGTTATATGAAAATTATGCAAAGCAGACAGGAATAATTCAAGTCAAACCGCTTTTGACAAGCTGGTAAAACAGGCGCGTCAGCCCATCATGGGGCGGCCATCAGCGGGCGCGCTTAATAGCAACTATTTACTTGCGGATCGAGAAAAGGCGGGCCGAAACAAATTTCCGCGCCTAACGACGCCGACCGCCATTTAATCAGGCTCAAGTGTTGATGCGATAGCCGCAGCCGACGCTCTTCGACGGCTACACATCCAAATCTATCATGAACTAACTATCACTGCCTCGTTCTTTTCGTAGCGATCGGACGCGACGGAGCACACGAGGGTCGGCCATCTTAATCTAAAGACAGGAAATAACCGGTTCCGAGAGGCCCGCACCGGACATATCGGGATTTTTCCGGATTTCGGTAGGTTTAGTGCGCGCGTAATGTAAAGTGTGGCTGCGTTATCACAAATGTTTTTCTACGAGACCCTCTTCAGTTAGGGCTGTCTGTTCTGTGGTTGCCAAATTGCGCATTTTCACCCAAAAATCTGGTAAAATGTTATAGCTATGCTTAAACACAGCAATAAATCCTTAACATGACTTACGTTAAAACTACCTTGTTACCGTTTTCTTTACTTAATATGTTTATTTTTCTATTTATTTCCCTCATCGATATGTAGGTAGAGCTTCAATCATCTTGACACATGTGGCGGGTAAACTTTGGAACTACTAACTACTAAAAAGAATAAATAAATAAATAAATAATCTTTCCTACACTCACACCAATTATCTAGCCCAAGAGAAGCTTCGTTATGAAACTCGTTAAATGGTTACTAGACAACGGATAAACGTACTTAAAATACTAAATAAATACTTATTATACATAGAAAACACCCAGACCCGAGACAATTTAGAAAAACAATAGTTTCTAAATTGACCCGACCGGGGATCGAACCCGGGACCTCAGAGATGGCGACTCCATGAAAACCGGTGTACAAACCACTCGACCAAGGAGATCGTCCCGAGAATACTCCTAGTCTAGAGACTATACTACTAGGAGATACTTTTATAGTAATTACAGTAAAAAAACCTGTCGCATACAATGTTTCCGGGACTATGCCATAAATAATTTTTTTGACAGATCGCATTTCACGTCCCGAAGACGAGAGCGGAAACTAGGTACTTGAAACACAACATGCGTGATTCATACAGCCATGTCCAAATTGTTTCAGTCGGTGCTTTTCGTAACAATGCATTTTAGACAATGACCTTTTATTATTTTAGCCGTTCATACCACTACCCCTAAGCCGTGAAATGAGATACCACCCGAGGGTTTTCCATTGTGCTACCGACATTGATTCTGTTTACCGGGGTGTTTTTTTCAGTTTAATTTATTTTATTTTATTTAGATGTAGGTAGGTACAATAAACATTTTTTTTAAACTTTCATGGCTAGCCAGGTTCTTCGTGATCATGACTCGAAATAGCGGAGACTCAACACAAACAAATGACAAAGCAGATCATTCGGGCTCCATACATTTTTGGACCTTTTCTGAAATGCCGGCCAACAAAAAAAATAGTACGTATGTTAGAACTAGCCATTTGGAGTAATAGTTTTAATGGCACAAAAGTTGCAGGATTGCTCTGAGCCAAGTTATACAAGTTCGATGATTCATTATTTTCATACATTTATTGATTTTTGAAAGTGCTGAGAAACAGTTACATATGCTCATTACTAGCACGAAAGCATGCCACTATTGAGCAATTGCTACTTAGGAGTATGTGTGTCAAAGCGTTGCTAGTAATTAATAAGCATACTTATTTGGTAGCATGTCCATCAGTACCTTGATCATCATCAGCCTATAAACGTCCCACTGCTGGGCACAGGCCTTCCACGTGAACAATAGCACGTGGGGATATTGGGCCATAACCCACCACGATGGCCCAATGCGGGTTGGTGAGTTTTAACGACTGCCATCTTACGACAACAACCGGGACCAACGGCTTAACGTGCCTTCCGAAGCACGGAGGAGCTCGAGATATTTTTAATTTGGTCACCCATCCAGTGACCCGGCATTGCGAAAGTTGCTTAGCGGGCAAGATCGCAAGTCGAACGCGCTAGCCGCTGCGCCATCGAGCTCCAGTACCTTAAAGATCTGAAGCAATTGTCATTGCAGTGCAAAAGCTGTGGGGTCATCATAATATGTTCTAAAACTGTTTTAACGGGACTAAACACGATCAATTTTGTAAGTAAGTACATATCTACTTACTGCTTGACGTTTCGGCCGCGATGCTGCGGCCGTGGTCACAAGCGAACTGGCGGTGCGCGGCGTCGCCGTCTCGGGCGGGTATTTGTTTCTTCATCCACCTTCATACGTTCACTTAAATTGTCACAGTGCAATGAATCTTCAGTAACACGACTCCGGCACACTACACTAACAGTATCGGAGTTTCTTGTTATAGACTGACGTTGCGGTTTGCATTTGCCAATCACTGGATTCCATGCTGATGATAATTTAATCCCGTCCTCCCGATTGAAATTTTTATACTTCTTGATCGCAATCGCTTCACGTACTATCCTGCTATGATAATAACGTTCGGTGGAGGATTTTAGGATCATGTTAAAACCGTTAAAACAGTTTTAATGCAATGCAACGCGATAGTTTAAAGTCTTATCATATGTTCTGTTTAAGTGTACAAAAAAATAAGGTACTCTAATTAATTTTAACCGATTTTGTGACTGTTATTGTTCTGATTGTTTTGGACATAATATGATTTGTACAGTTGTTAATGATGGATAAACGGGCACGCTCCGCTCCGTCCGACTAGAGATGGGTTAATAGCCCGATTGTTTGGATTATTAGCGATTATAATCCATTAATAGCCATTATTAGCCATCCATTGGCTAATAACCCCGCTATTAATAGTTTCATACAATTTGATTGATTGAACCTTTAAATTATAGATTTTTTTTGGAACCTTTCTCTCTAAACTTAGAAATTGAACAAATCACCTGAGACAGTGATGAACATGAACAACTAAATACACAGGATAAGAATCTGACGGACCCATTATAGTCCAATCAAATGTCACATTATAATGACGAACCTTAGAAATGATGATTCTAGTGAATCTAGCAGTAATTAGAATCAAAAATATATTTTTTTTATTTTAGTAACAATATTTTTAAGTAAAATTTTAAACACTGAAAAAAGAGACGACAACCTCAGGCGGGAATCGAACCACGCACCTTCCGCATTCTGGGCGACTGCCTTAACCATTTTCAGTGTTTAAAATTTTACTTATGTATATTTAAGCGTAATAAAACGCTAAAATATAAAACATTAACCTATAAACGCAGTTTCATCTTAACCGAATGTTCAAATATTTGTAAAAATATTTCTTTCGGATCTCAGAGGTAAAAACTTCTAAGATTTGATGAAGCAATGTTGACTAAAAACATAAGCATCAAGCACTGACAAATTTCGACGGTTGAAAGCCAGATCTCGGTAGCCAAGTGGTTAAGGCAGCCGCCCGGAATGCGGAAGGTGCGTGGTTCGATTCCCGCCTGAGGTCGTCGTCTTTTTTCAGTGTTTAAAATTATACTTAAGTATATTTAAGCGTTAATAAAACGCTAAAATATAAAACATTAATAATATTTTTGATTAAAAATTTAAAAAAAAAACATAAAAACGCAAAAAAATATGTAACTTACCTAAAAATCGGCTCAAATGATTGACAATTGGAAAAAAAAAATCGTACATAGAATATTTAAAATTTCTAAATGGGCCAGGTTAATTTTAAATTACTTTATTATATTTGTATTCACTAACTAAGAACGACGATAATAAAATGAAACGAACCTGACAGTCCTAAGACTGAAAACCATGATAGGAAATTTTTAATCATTACAGTAACTTTAATAGCAGTGTAACCATCCGAAATCGGCTATTAATGGCTATTATCTGATTTTAATCCATTATTAGCCAAATGATATTAATCGGATTATTAGCACTACACATCTATCTCTACGTCCGACCCGTCGGTTGCTTCTCGTCGTCGGCCGCGTACTTACTATTGTAACGCCGCCATTCCTACCAACTTCAAAGCGGTCGCTTGACGCTTCACAATGAGAATTGCTTCGAATCATTAGTTCTAACAATATCTATCATTATTTTATGTTTTCCATCATTTTTAGGAATCAATACATAAATGAAAATTATGAATCTTCGAACCTTTGATTATATACATGTCTAGATAGACCCTGGCCGTAAAAAAACGTAGAAAAATTTATAGGCCAAAATTGGCCTATCGCGCAATCCTGGCGTTCAGTGTCATTGTGCCGTCAAGCAGTGTTTACCTCTCGCGTTTCGGTGAAATTGTTCGCAAAATGACCATTTGCTCAGTAAAATTCTGTCGAAACTACAAAGGAAAAATCTATTCAAAAAGGAAAGTCACGTTTCATTTGTAAGTATCGATAAATTTTAATGAAAATTTGAAGTTTAACAATAGTAACGGCCATGTATGCGTAGTGTTGCTGGTATCAAAATGTAGAATTCCCATTATTGGTGGCAGAATAATAGAAGGAGGTTTAAATATAATAAGTATGATAAAAAATACTCAGTCTTGTAAGTTAGTATTTATACATGGTCTTGTTGTAAATAAAGTAAATACATTAAATATAATTATTATTGGAACACTTTCAAAGTTTTTCTTTTTTTTAAACTGACGTCTGATTTATAAGAGCGTGATTAAATGTCACGGTTCCTATTCGATGCCGAATGTTTGTAAAAATATTACTGTCATTTGTGCAAATGTCTAGTTTCACTAGGATTTTTACTGTTTTTTGAAAGAAAGACACAATAGTTAACTGATTTCTTGTGAATGTCTCTCAAGAAAAAGTAAAATCCTACTGCAACTAGGTATAACAGTAATCTGTTTACAAACATTCGTCATAGAATTTGGCTGGAGTATAGGTTCTGTTCTAAAACAAGAAAAAATAAAATACCTACTGTAATATTTTATAATACTATTATTATAAATTGTTATTGTGGTATGGTATCGATATTCGAAATTAATAAAAAATCATTATGTTTGAAATGGAATGTACATGTCTTACATATTCATGTAAGAAGTGTGTGTTTAAGTATATGTATGTAGAGGATGGTAGTATGTATGCTTCAGAGCTCGATAGCGCATCGGCTAGCACGTTCGGCTTGCGATCTTGCCCGCTAAGCAACTTCTGCAATGCCGGGTCACTGGATGGGTGACCAAATTTAAAACATCTCGAGCTCCTCCGTGTTTCTAAAGGCACGTTAAGCCGTTGGTCCCGTTTGTTGCCGTAAGATGACAGTTGTTAAAACCCACCAACACGCGTGATGGGTTATGGCCCAACATCCCCACGTGCTATCTCCACGTGGAAAGCCTGCGCCCAGCAGTGGGACCTTCATAGGTTGATGATGATGATGACGATGTCTGAAATAGTGCGGGTGTATGTTTGTGCCCCTAAAAGGTCAATGTTTCCCGTCTCATGTAAACTATTGGACACGGATATTGATGAGCAGTCATCACATAATGTTACCTTTACAACTGTTCGATCACGTAGCAAACATTTTAATAATAATATTTAACTATATGGTTTCAACATAATAAGAAATTAGAGAACATGAAAAATGATGTAACATCCAAACGAAAGTTAATTAAGAGGGTTTACGCATTTCGGTTTCCCATACAAACTTCCAAGTCGATATTTTTAAAAACCTTTAAGCCAATTTTGATGAAACTTTGCATGCTAAAGTAAAACACAGGGATCTAAATAGTTTGTTGAAAACATTTATATAAAACGTTTATTTAGCTGAGTTATTGCGATTTAAAGTCCACTATAGAAAGTTTAAAATCGCAATAACTTACTTAAATAAACGTTTTTTAAAAATGTTTTAACAAAATATTTAGATCCCTGTATTTTACTTTAGCAAGCAAAGTTTCATTAAAAATTGGCTTAGTGGTTTTTAAAAATTTCGACTTGGAAGTTTGTATGGGAAACCGAAATGCATAAACACTCTTAAGGAACAAATACAAAGAGAACGCCATTAATTGTTTGATTTTAATTTAAAATATATAAATTTCTAATTAAAAAATCAATTTTGATTAAGTATTAAATGTAAATCATCCTGCCTGTTGCTTCTATTTCGTCCCTATTACAAACATATCACACGCACGCAGGCTTCCATTAGCGCATTATTTTATTGTACTCGCCCTTGCCTTCAATCATCCATTTCTTCTAAACACACCAGCTTCTTTTATGCGTTATACCTACATATACGATAGACATACCTAATTAAAAAAGTTATGTTATGTTACGAATCATTTTAAAATTGTATTGTGCATAAATATTTTTTCCCCACTTTATCGGAAATTAGGCATTTGCTGGCAACCATTCGCGCTAGTGTCAGTACGCGGCTGTCACGCACACTTCAAATTCAATACAAAAACCGGGCGGATTTTGAGAAGCGTTTGTACCGCGATGCTCCGTCTAGACATGTATATGGTCAAAGCTTCGAACTTGTATAACTTAGCTCAGAGCAATCCCACAACTTTTGTGCCCTATTGTTGGTTTGTAAACGAATAATACTAATGACAGATGTCAATGTCATGTGATGCAGCTCTGTGTGCTCTCTGCTTTTTCCGCTGTATCGCCCGTGTTGTGTGTGCGTATTAAACCTTTTAAAATCTCATTTGCGTATGTCCTTGTTCGCCCATAATCCATCAATATTAACTGTTACTCCAAATAGCCAGTTCTACCAATACGTAGGTACCGTTGTTTTGTTGTCTGGCACTTTTAGAAAAGACCCAAAAAAATGATGTCCTTTATGTTACATTAACTAACCGTGCCGCGTAGCGGTGAAAGAATACTACCGCCCCTTCTCTTCCCTTGGGTGTCGTAAAAGGCGACTAACTGACTAAAGACTGCATATACGATAAAGAGTGTTATTTTAACTTCCTCCCATAAGTTGGATATTGTCAATAAAGTGAGGCGGTTTTTCACTGGTTGGGTATTGTCAATAAAGTGCCTCGGTGCGATCGAGTACCAATGGATTATTATTAACATCTATGGGACGGTTCCGCTAAATACCTCCTCGATGCACTTGATAGACTGTAAGGGGCCGTCCAGGCTCGAAAGGGGGGAAGGGGGTAGAAAAATATCACGTGTATTTATTTTTAAGTCAAACGCGCGATTTCTAAAATAAACTTTTACTAACAACTTATAACGTCATTTCAAAATTTATGTGATATACATAAAGGTTGTCGCGAGATTTAATTACTCGTAATTTCTTAGATTGAATAATTTTATAGTTAAAATCAATCACATCAAGGTATTTAATTTACTTGTATATTTAAACATAAGATAGCACTTAATTATATAGTTAATCTTGCGACAACCTTTTATATAATATAAATTGAGTAATGACGTTAGAAGTTGTTAGTAAAAGTTTATTTTTTTGACGTGACAACGTCTTAAATTAGGTTAGCTGGGAGACACTTATGAAAAAGTGTAACGCTCGTCGGGAACGTAACGATGAGTCACCGAACGAGAGAGAGGCCCGCCGAATGCCTTGCGTCTCTCTCCCACTAAATAGTTAAGTTTAAGTTTACATGTACAATGTTTTAGTAAACAAAATAAAACAAAACAAAATAAAATAAAATAAAATAAAATAAAATAAAATAAAATAAAATAAAAAAAAAAATATTTCTATAGTTAAAATTTGTGCAATTCTTATTTTCATTCAATTCCTTGTTCCTATTGTGCAATTTAATTATATTCATATCAATAAATATTCTACCGAGAAAAAGACGTTGTCACGTAAAATCTTCGCCCGTAAAACCGACTTTACAGGCAACCAATTTTTTCTTTTTAGCGCATTTAAATACGGGCATGTTTTTTAAAAAAGTTTTTAACTTTTAATTTATTTTTTATTTTTTAGTTATCCCTGGACACGTTTTTTATCTGTTCTTCTCAGTGAACGTGTAGGACAGTATACATAATTTATTCACGTCCACCAAACCACCACCACTCACCACCCATCAAAACGGTCTACCTAATTTATTATTATTATTTATTATATAATATTTATTAAGACGAATTAAACTCGACGCGGTTGTGTCGCTTAATTACTAAGTTCCTATGGCCACCTTCCAGCTCCATCAACAGACCCTGGTTACCATCTAGCACTAAAGTACCTACTCGTCAAGATGAATCAAACGAGCTGAGACGTGATGGGGTTGCGTCGTTTCTTTACGTAGTTCCTATGACCACCTTTCAGTTCCATCATCAGATCAGACCCTGGTAACCATTTAAAAACAAAGTACTCGTCAAGACAAATTAAACGAGGCGAAACTCGATGGGGTTGCGTTGTTTCATTACAGAGTTCCTATGACCACCTTCCAGCTCCATCATCAGACCCTGGTTACCATTGAAAGACAAACTACTCGTCAAGACGATTCAAACGAGCCCAAACTCGATGATCGCTGTGTCGTTTCATTGTGAAGTTCCTATAGTCACCTTCCAGCTCCATCATCAGATCAGCACCATGACATCATAATATTGCATTGTCACACGACTTACACATGTATGCAAAATTTCAGCTCAATCGGTTAAAGATATCTGCTTCAAAAAATTGTAAAAAACTATAACATTTTGTCGGTACTAAAAAATACACGTGATTTTTAGTGCGGGGGGGGGGGGTGGACTTAAACTTCACCACATATCACCAAGGGGGAGGGGGGTCAAAAATGCTGAAAAAAACATCACGTGATTAATGGACGGCCCCTAAAGGCGAGCGGGACGCATTATTGGAGATCCCGCCCTCTCCTTTCCTCTCCCGGACTACACGTGCTGGTTCGGAACCATTCGGAACCACTATCATACTGTGCAGACTATCAGCACTCGTACCAAAAATTTGGCAATTCGTTCCTCTGTAAGACCATTCGGCTTTGGAATTCTTTGCCGGGGCATGTGTTTCCCAGGTCCTATAGTCCGGGCGTGAAACGCCATTTATGCAGACCGTCATGAATGGGCGCGCTTGTGACCGTGCTTGTTCTACGGTGGGGAGCGCTCTCATTATTTTGGACTGCATCGGCTGCTTACCATCAAGCAGGATGTGGTCAATACGACGAGTCATATTAAAAAAATATAATATAAAAAAACATACATCCAACAGCATGGAGCGGCGATGGGCTCACCACCTGAGCACATGTGCAGTCGCTATTTTTTGAAAAGTGGACTATGGCAGGACAGCTTTTGCTGCCCTCATTGCCTAGCCTCTGACTAACTCTTCGAGGATAATAGTTGTGATAAATTATGTATGTTTGTATGTAAAAAAAACAATGAATCAATTAAGATAATTCAAAGAGATGTACACGCAATGGTAAAATATACCATTTTGAAAGAAATGTGAGTGTCTGTTGCGGAAAAAGTACTAATGCTGGAGGGGTTAGTTTTCTTGTTACGGCTGCGGGTAACTTTTTAACTTCAACTTGTTAACTGGCCGCTAACTCGCAGGAGACAAGAGGTTTCTTAGCATATAAGTTGCGAATAACTTAATAGTATCGTTAACTTTAATAGAGAGAAAGTTTGTGAAATGTCTAATGCAAAACGGGCTTTTGTTCTTCATTTTCTTTCCAGCTATAGTCATAATATTGTCTGATAACTGTTTGGAGAAATGCTTAGAATTGAATGTTTAATCTGAGGTGCGCTCGCGTGGAAATAACTAAACCCATACTTATCGTTGTTTGTTTGATATGTATAGTACTTACATAATAATCAGGGTGTTGATAATGATAATACCAAGTTTATTAACGAAATGCTCTAGAACTTTATTATAGAAGTTGGTTGCATGTTAGAAACCAAAGAAAAGATCAAAAAAGTTTTATCTATTTCTGATGGAAGTGAATACATGAAGCTGATGAAGAGCGGATGGTCCTCGCAACCACCTTCAAGATCGGCCAGGACTCTATTACACAATATAGTTCGTATGACAGCCAAAACAGGATTTTTAACAGTAATTCTTTAGCACTCTGTTATATTAAAAGGACATAGCTATTTTTAAGTAACTGTGTCCTTTTAAAACAGAGAGCAGTAAAAGTTTTAGAGCAAATAGCCGATCTCCGCCCGAGCCTTATATTTAATTCACGGGACAGAGGCCGCACACACAGTTTTTGTCATCAGGGATTAAATATTTAAATGAGCGACGAGTTAGTTTTAATTAGTCTTTTCTGCTTGGCGGAGATAGGGCTGCGCGGACTACTTGCCTCTTCAATTTACTTACTTTATTTACTTTACTTTTCCTACACTCACACCAATTATCTAGCCCAAGAGAAGTTTCGAAGAAACTCGTTAAATGGTTACTAGACAACGGATAAACATACTTAAAATACTTAAATACACACCCATTATACATAGAAAACACCCAGACCCGAGACAATTTAGAAAAACAATAATTTCTAAATTGACCCGACCGGGGATCGAACCCGGGACCTCAGAGATGGCGACACCATGAAAACCGGTGTACAAACCACTCGACCAAGGAGGTCGTCATATTTATTCTCGTCGTCGTCATTATGTATGTCTTGATAAATCTTTCGCTACTTGTAAAACCTCTGCTGCGTTTCAAAATGCTAGTAATATTGAACATTAATTTCTTTTATGTATGCAACCGTACGTAGTTGTTAGGTTATTATTCAAATTCTTATTTTGCGATTTGTATGATAAGGAGATTTGTATTTTATGATTTCGTTATAACATTCTTGTAAGTTTTTGTAAATGTCGTTACTTCTGTATAAAGTATTTTTACGCCTATTCTTCTCCAAAGCTACAAAATTACGTCATAAATAGGTAGCTGCAAATAAGTTTGAATGGTTCGCAGTGCTTATTATTAAGTTTAATTTTTATTCTACAACGGGTAAGTGCTTGGCCTTCATTTCACCTGATGGAAGCGCGCTTCACCCGGAATCCTCAACCACTGAGGAACTGGCTATCTTATCTCAAACTGTCTCAACACAACAATGCTATAAGCATGCTATAAGCATTGTTATGGCGACAGACTTAGATAAGATGGTCTGTTATGTCCACCTGGCTAGCTACCAGCTAGCCAGGCGGACATAACAGCCCTACCACCAACCAAACCGAGCACACAAAGATGTATCCCCGCTGGGAATCGAACCCGGACCCTCTGGGTCTGAAACCGGTGGCATAGCCACTAGACCACAGAGGCGGTTGCAGATTTAAAATAGATTTAATAAATATATTTTGACGTTGACTTTGATAATAGTCCACAAAATTAATAAAACATGTGAAAGTCCCTCCAACAACGTCTGCTACCCACAAAGTGGTAGAGGAATCATCAGAATACATTTCTTCAAATAAATTCAAAACATATTTTATATTCATTTTGTTGATTGCAATGCAGGACATATTCTATGGAGATCAATCACTCAATAAAGTCCATTAAGGTTGAGTTATGAACAACAGCGATCTCTAGTCAGTCACTAAGGCGCTGCGCAAACGTCAGACGCGTTTACAGTGCGTTTAGTTGCTGCCGGTTACTGCACCCGCCATTTTGTATGATGGTGTGTCAGCAACAGAAAGTTGTCTACGTTTGCGCAGCGCCTTAAGGTTGAACCATATACGACTATTATCCCCTAAAGGGTTAGTCAGAGACTCAGAGACTAGGCAATAATAACCGCAAAATCAGTTCTCTGCCATTGTCCACGTTTCACCAAATAATAACTGCACATGCGCTTAGATAGGGGTTGAACCAACCGCCACAATAACTATTCTAAGATAGATAGAAGAATACTCCCAGTGCGCCGCAACCTTACCCTCGTTAGCGTAAATGCAGAAACCACCAAATTAATTGGAGACCATTTACATTATACGGTCCTGCCCGCCAGCCCAGCTCGGTTCGATCTTCTTGGCTCCGACAGCGTTCAACAAATGCGACAGTAATTCGGTAATGAAACTGCTCTGTCGCAGCGAAGCCGATGTAAAATTGTTGGTAGGCAAACATATTTCTACACTATTTTGTGAACGACGATTCCATAACAATTTTAAAAATGTTATACAAGTATCATCACTATACATCACAAATATAAGGGATCTCTTCTTTAGTTATTGATGAAGTAGATATGTCAGAAAAGATTGTGTAAGTACATTATTAATCATAAAAATATTTGTACCGGCTTCAAGGGTAGTAAATTGTTTTTAAAAAACAACGAAATAAACAGCATTAAAAAATGTTAAAAATATTTTTCTAACATTTTAAACTTACAAAAGTTTTTGTTAAAATATTTTAAACAAAATTATACCGTGTTTTCAATAAAGCTCGTCTCTATTTATTCCGAGGCATCGGCGCGAGCGGGTTCAGATTGCGCTTGATGCGGTCCATGTGTCCTGAATTTTAATTTGGCTTCTTCTAAACTTTACGTTGTAACAAAAAGAAACAGCAAAGTGCTTTCAAGACTAAACTTTTAAGGAGCAGTTGCTATTACTATTCATGAACTTTTTCATTTGTCAGAATATTTAAATGAAACAGTTCATTGTAATGAAACCTTTTTTATTGTTTCTGCAACATTAAAGCGTATCTATTTATCGCATTAAAAGTTATCAGTACTTTGGCAAGTTGGCATAAACAAAATACCCTTTTATAGTGATGTGGGATGCTCAGCACTGCCGAAAGGCAGCGCCGGCAGGGTCGCCACGTGATGAGGGAAGTCGGGAGACGAAATGATAAGACGAAGGTTGGTTCTTAACTCACTTTATTTAGGGAAAAACAGTGTTTTTATAGTGTTATAGAACAAAGAAAAGTATTGACTGCTGTATTTGCTTTATAATAAAACAGTTGTTTCTTATTGAGTCATGGTGCCGTGGCACGCTCCACTACAGTATAACATCTTTAGTACTTCTAGAAAGTGTCTATAAAAATGCAAGATTTTAATATAACATATTGAAATAAATAAATGACGACATTCTGGCATTAAGTTGCTTATACTCGTTATGAAAATTACTTGCTAGAAGGTTTATGTAATATCGTATTTGTGAATTAAATTAAATATTACGACCGCAGTTGAGACCATTGGCTGAACGTGCTCATCGAAAGACGAAGGAGCTTTAAGTATATAATAAAGTAACTAGCGACTACAATGAGTTCGGTGGCAAGAAGCTGGCTGTGTGCGCTTTTGGAAGTTATGCAACAACAGCAGCCATTGGATAGTTGATTAAAGTAAAACAAATCAAGTTTCTCCGTTTTCCAACCACACTCTTCTAAGGCAAGATAAAAGTCGTAAAAAGCTACATAAGCTATATATAGCATATATGCTATTGGGAATTAAAGGCTAACTTCAGCAGTGGCTCGCTTATATACTTTATGTTAGTATATTATAAGGATAAGTGACCCTGATGAACTAAGATAGTAATAACAGTAACATACTGTATTGCTGGTTGGAAAAGAGTTGTTGAGGTCTTTAGGTTTATATTCGTTTCTTCGTGTACTTTATAAAAGACGCGTTCCATTACCTATCCGTTACCTGATCTTCAGTTTTTTTTTGAATAATATATGTTATTCCACAGTCTTTATCTAGTCATTCTAGTCATTCCATTAAATACTCTATTAGTGATACTTTACTGCATCAAATAAAATTTCAAACATCCGTCTAATCGTAATTCAAATATCGTATTACTTGTATTATACTAGGTTTTAGTTAATAAAAAATATACGAAAATAATTGTCTTTGAATAGGTGAGGCATTACGGCCGTTATAAGTTAAAAAATTTAAAAAGAATTCTTGATTTTCAAAATTACCTATATATTTTGCTAAGTTGACGGTCGCGAATCGCGATGTGCAATCAATCAGTCCCCTACTAGTTTCTGCGCTCGGGAATTCTAGCCTTAAGTTTACTATAAACAAACAAACAAACAACAAGCACGAAGACAATATTAACTAAAATATGAAATCAAGAGTGTCCCAAATTAAATGAGTTGTGGCCATACTGGAGCGCTGTATAAATAGTAGCCGCCCACTCCGCCGGCGTGGTTCGTCCTAATTTAATTAAGAATGCAAATGGCGGCAAGCAGGGAAGTTAGCGGATTACGCGGCTCGGCTGACTCTGACCGTTATGGTCAGGCCATGTTTAATTTATCACTCCTGGCCGTCTGTGGTCTTGACCGAATTAACGGACTGCTCCGAACGGTGTTATTTCAAGTTTGGGAACTTAATTTAGTAAAACCGCACCGTGCTGTATTAGGTGCCAGCGAGATCCAACCTAGGACAACACTGCTGCGATGCCTGAGCAGCCTTTATAGTCTAGTGTCTGGTAAGAATGAAGTCCAAAGGTTTGTCGATGTTCCGTCAAAAAGAAAAAAGTAATGACTAAGTAAACTCTAATTTGTGTTTAATTGTAATGTTTTGATCTTCAAATAGCACATTATTATTGCATTGTTTGTTATTTTAGTTTTATATTTAATTGTATGAACTCTGTTGAAATTTTTTTAGGTTGATTAATAAAATAAATGTCAAGATTATAGAGTTGACTGCATCTTTGATAGGAGAAGAGGAAGCTTATAAACCTAAACGAAGAGTTAGGATTGGATTTGGATTGCTATTGCGCGTCCTGTATTGCGCCGTGTTTCCGGTAAGTTCATTTGTTTAATGTACTTAAATATTTACTCCAGTGTCTTATTCTAAAGCAGTACTCAATTTCAAGCGACAGTTTAAGACAAAGTCCTTTCCAATTAAATCCCAAATAGCTTACCGGCACGCTCATTACGGGCAAACGGGCCGATCTGTTTGCCCTCGACCATTAGCAGGAGGTTAGGAGGTTTATTGGAAGCCTATAAAGGTTTACGGGCTGGCCGGTCGCGGGCTTTTTAGGCAAATGGCAGGAAAAAGCAATTACCGTCTTGAGACACGAGGCGCATTACACCATTATTTCTCTTTTTTAATACACCGTGTCCTCGAGTTTGGAGAAGTCCTTTGCAGAAGGTAATTGCAAAGTCATTACACTCCTTTAATCTTAAAAGAATTTACAATATATTTCAGAAATGGTATGACCTGAACCCTCAGTGTAGGTATAATCACCACCACCAGCCTAACGCCCCACTGCTGAGCATAGGCCTCGTGCCATATTTTTCTGGTTCCAAGTAGTTATATGGAATGCAAACATGAGGTGTATTTTTAATACAATGTCAAATCCATAAGTAAAAATATATGCATCGTAACCAATTACACTCCTGCATTGTGCGCAAAATGGAATAAATTGTAAAATTAAGTATAACTTTAACCAAGTTACAATATAGAATGCGCATTATTGGGACACTGTTTATGGTAAAGTTTACATAAACCTGACTGAACGAATAAAAAAAACCCCATAAACACACAAAAGAAAGAGCAACACTTAATGCACTGTAATAACATAGTCAAACGCTACGAAGGAGGTAAGCTGTTCTGCTGCTGTTCTGCCGTGGCAACAATGCGACAATGGCAGCATGATCGCGCTGCCGAGTAATGACCTTGTGAACTGCTTCCTTCCGTGTTGAGTTTACTCGTAAATGACACTTCTTTTTAGAATTTTAGATAAACATGTATTCATTTTACGTACTAACTAATTTTGATGCAATCATTTTTTCTTACTATCCCTTACGGATCCTGTTGTAAAATGGTTAGAAGATAATTAATGTTGATACCGAATTTATTGACAACAAAACTTATTTGGGTTACATATTAAGGAGGTAATGTTAATTAATTTGCACAGGTCGGACGAAAAAACAATATCACGATTCATAATCAGCCTACAAACGTCCCACTGCTGGGCACAGGCCTCCCACGTGGACAATGGCACGTGGGGATATTGGTCCATAACCCACCACGCAAGCCCAATGCTGGTTGTTGGTTGATTTCACGATTATTGAAATTATAATTTATTTTACTTTTAACATGACAGTGTGCTAATAATTTTATGCATTTAAATACGTAAATAAAATTTTATAGATAACTAAATTAAGTGTATGAACAGAATTGCAAATACAGTCGTAACATTAATAATCACAACCTGCACATTCAAGCACGAACGCTGAATTATAACCAAAATATACTCGAAGTATATACTATTACTCTTAATACGAAGTGATTCACAAGTAACAAGACACCGTGTGGGCGATCTCTCGCTGGCATAAAACCTGATACGGGCGAGCGATACAATCATTTGCTTGTATTACCGCCGACAAACCAAATTATTGTGATACGATAGTATTTTTATTGGGTGCTTTATTTTGTATGAGGTATGGTTTCTTAACATACATCATCATAGAGATGATGTAGTCAGATATAAAATCATATAACCTGTCCCACTGCTGGGAATGGCCTACATCCAATCAAGTCATCGCTACAATCGATGAGAATAGAACACCACGCTTGCTAATGCAGGTTGGTGGTCATAAAACTGACCGAGCCCGACCTGAGAATTGAACCTGGCTCTGCGGATATCACTTTTGGCTTGCCATAGGTAAGCTAAAGTAGACATAATTATATTTTGCTATTTCATCAAAATCAGTCCGTGGGAGTTCACTGCCGGACATAGACTTCTCCCAATACACGCCAGAGCTAAGTCCGATTTGCTATTTAAAACTGCTTTATTAATTAGCATTGTTAATTTCTTTTATTTGGCTCGTTTCAGCGCAAAACTTCAGTTTATTCAGTTCACGATCCGTTTTAATTACACCTTTTATACTATGGACATAATAAACAAAACATTTTAATTTGAATTTGCCAGACAGAACAAATTATTTCGTAGTATTTTATTTGTAAGAAATATGTAGTCTACGTACAGCTCATCCGTCTACTTTTTATGAATACGTGCTTGAGCAAAACCAGATCGCCAACATGAACTCGCCGATAAAATATTTACTATCCATAATAATTTCAGCTGAACAAGCGGCCGAGACGCGCGGCGGGCGCCTTTACAGCTTTGCGCTGTTTTATCTGCATCAAGATACGATTTTTGGTTTGACTTAATACTAAGAAAAAGTAGATGCGATCTGTTAATGTCTTTAGTTATGTGTGTTTAATAATAACCGGATACAATCGTAGCAAATGGAAAGCTGTAGTGGGATACTGGCGTCATGTACAAATTTGGGGCATGTAAAATTAAATAATAAAATTACTTCATCAAATTTCTGAAACCTGGCTATGTTTGTAGCATATTCATTATACTACATGTACTGCCAGTTGGGAAAAAGGATGATCATGAACTGTATCCATCGAAAATCAAATAGTGTGTTTTGAACTTTGCAATACCATCCTGACCTGGGATTGAATCAAGTATCCCGGATGTCGGGTCGCGCGATTTTCTAGTTGACCACCGAGTTGTTAATATTTTGATAATACAGTAAAATTTAAGTGGTAGTAAACTCACTTATATAAATACATGCTACAATAACTTATGTAGTTCATATGAAAGTTTAAAAAGGCGGTATGTGAGTAGCAGGAATAGAAGTATACGTTAAGATAATTTGTTTTAAACGGTTTGTTCATAGAAATAGAAAATATGATTCCCACAGTGTGTTGTTTAGGCCGCGGGAAATTCGGCTTACTTATTATTCCCAACAAAAACTCTGCTCAAAAATCCATCAAAGTGTCATCAGGGAGTTTGGTGCCGACACGTGTCGTGAGCCGAAAAAAAGTTAAAATAGGTGCCGGATAACTTTTTTTTCTCTCCTTTTGGAGTTTATATGAAGTTAGAGAGAAGTTTCTGGTAGATGGCTTCCTAAAATAGGTTTATATCGAAATCGATTGGGTTATATTTGTGCATGGACATTAAGAATTCCTATTTTGAACTTAATTACAAATTGAAGCTTGACAAACACACTGTCTTGGAAAGAGCAGTTTTTGTATGCAAAGTGAATATAAAGACTGCTCTTTCAATTTTCTTTCGGACTGGTTAAGAGTTAAAATTTTACCATATTTTACTATGTAGGTATATTCGTCGTTCTAAAGATAGGTATTTGTTGACACAACTAAAATTAACATTTACGGAATTATAGTTGTGTAGGGAAAAATTTTAAATTGTAATATAAATACACCTTAAAGTTTGTATTAAGTGTTACATTTTACGAATATCGAATTCCATTCTATAAAAATCTGCCCACAAAACGGCGTCTAGACGAGTACACCGCGTCGCAATCACTTTGCAAGCTTCATTAAAACCAATCGAGATGAACCCATCCCATTTATAATATAAGTAATATCCATTCTCAAGGGGCAACGTTGATCTTTCCTATCAAAATAAACCAGCCAAAGAATCCTGCAGCTCCCGTTATAAAATATTAAAGAGTAGTCTGCAGCATTCATAATGCGCAATATGTCCGGAATATGTCCGGGATGTGTCCGGGCCCGATCGTCAAGCGCATCTGCGACCTATCGTCGAGTTGGCGACGAGTTTTTATATCGTCAGATAATCTCTCAGGAATATCTATGAAGTTTGAAAGTTGAGCATGCGATCAATTCAAGTACCTCCATCAAAAGTAGTAATTGAAATTGCCCGTTTCCGTTAGTATTCGTAAAATTAATGAGTTAACTTTAAAGGACTTTCGAACTTTGACCGAGAGGTCCCAGGTTCAATTTCCAGCGGGGGGATACCATCGTTGTGTAGGTACTTGTTTTGGTTGGTGGTAGGGCTGTAAAGTCCGCCTGGCTAGCACCATCTTATCTAAAGTATGGTGCTATAACGACAATGTTAATAGCATTGTTGTATTCCGACAGTTAGAAATAAGATAGCCAGTTCCTCAGTGGTTGCGGATTCCGGATGAAGCGCGCTTCTACCTCCGGCCTTATCGTTGCTTACCGTGTGATGAAGGCCAAATGCTTACCCGTATTGTATAGAAACAAACAAAAACCAAACGCTGTTATAATACGCAACCCCGCTGGGAATCAAACCAGCCCTGGTTTTGTATTTAACTTATTACCCTATTTATCTGGCATGGCTTGCCATTGTTGCGCGGTTCTCGGCGTCTCAGCCGTAACCCGCACCTGTGACGGGACTTTCATATGAGGCAAGTTTTTTCCCCCAACCAACTGCAATAACATACAGGGCTGATTTCCTGTTGCTGTCGCTACTTTAGATGGTATTATAACATGACAAAGTAAGTAATAGCCTATATACCTACTGTCCCACAGCTGGGCAAAGGCCTCCACAATGGAACTCAAGTCATCGCTACAATTGATTGTCAAATGAGAGTTGGTGGTCACAAACCTGGGCTATGCTTCGTGTTATAACAAAATTATCATGATTTAAAATTTATTTAAGCTGCCGACATGGACGAATCTCTAGAAATAAACGTTTAAAATAACCAGAACTGTACTAATACATTATTATGGAATTTATATGGAATTATTAATACATATTTTTTATCAAATAAAGTTATTCTAAAAATAATATGATCTATCAATTAAAAGCTATCGACTGACGAATATTCTATTTTATTTATCCAAATAAAATTGTTTTGTATTATGATCTGATGCTACTACTTTAGCCCTAATGAAATGCGAGAGTCATAGTACAGTGAGTAATTTTATTAAGACCAATCAAGTTTGTATAGAATCTATCTTCATAAACGAGAATTTGGTAAGCTGCAAAGGGCAGTTATTCCGAGACACTCCGGGATGAACGCGACGATCTGTCTCCCGGAGTTCCCGGAGTTCCCGGAGTTCCTGGGCAATATAGCACAACACTTGCACACCATTTATTAAGTTCGCTTCTTGCGGTGCCTCCAATCACTTAAGCTTGGTCGATGCTCTTAATTTATTATGTATTACGTTTAGATTGGCGATGTACAAGGATAATCAGTTTCAGTATTGTTCGTAAGTCACTTATCAGTACGCTTAGTTAGTTAACTTGCACTAGTTGTTAATACTTACTTGCCCCTGGTAATTTGGATTATACAGTACCTTTTCACCTCGCAACACAACCCTACGAAAAAGGTAGCTTTTTATATGGGGTTAAAAGTTACTGTATATACGTACATAGTCGTAGATTCCTACACACATAATATTAGTCAGTAAGTTTCGTTACAAATTAGAATTTTTGCCTTCTACTTTGTAGGCGTTGGAATTTGGAGAATTTAATCAAGACCCCTCTTCTCCTTGGGCGCCTGTTAGAAAGGGATCAAGACTGTACTCCTAATTTCTTTTACATTTCTAGTGGAGTAAACAGGTCTGAAATATCTTTTTTCGTGTGCGCGTTTTTGGAATGAACCCAAGCCGGCTTAGCGTCAACTTTTTACAAATAATATATGAAAATGGTAGCAAAGAAAATTGGGTCAATAATTAGATTGGTCGAATTGTGTTTGGGCTCTTTCAAGAGTGGACGGCAATAGGCGTTTTTGCTAGCATCGATTTAAGTTTGTTTTGTTATTTTATTCCCTCTGCGGTTTAGTGGATAAACTATAGTCCCGCATTTGATTCCCACCAGCTCAGTTGGTTCGTGGTAGGGCAAGTTTTAACTTGCCTGGTAAATATGTATTATAAAAATATATAAAATATGTATTGTTATTTCCGACAGATAGAGAGCTTGAGAATCTACCACTGAGGTAACGTAGGGTTCCAGGTGAGTGTACCAGCGAGTGTGTGAAAGTGTACTTTGATCTTCGACCTTATTGTCAAGTTTGGTGTGGAGTCCGTTGTGAAATTAAACCTCTAACTGGAAGAAATTAAAACCATAAGTAAACAAATACAACTGTCTAGATACAAAAGGTAACTTTATGAAAGATTTAAATTAAATCTTTTAATATTTTGTCGTACATATAAAATAAAATGCCCAAGTAACAATGATAACAAAATAATATTACAATTGAGCAATTTAGAAAACAAAACTACTTTTTAAAATTATTTACTCAATTCTGAATACTTACATCGAGTTTCACTAACATTATTTACACATTACCCAAATGAACAAACCAGTATTCGTTGAAACAATCTTTTAAGTGTTTAACTTTCAAAAGATAAAAGGTGAAATGAAACTCTCCGAGTTCGCCGCGGCTGCTTAGAATGGGGAGCGCAAGCGGGCGCAGAATAGCGCAGATTCGAGCTGCGCTAAAAAGATTGCACTGCATCGCAGACGCAACTTTCATGAGGCTGTATGCGCTTTGTTCGCTAAGTGGGGCTGATTTACTTCCATTTGGTTTTGTACTTGTGTCTGTTTACTTTGAAGGTACACAATGCTTAACTAACTTTGTATTTGGATAGATAAGATGAAAATAGCCGAGCAAAGAGTAGCCCGTCTATTTAATAGTCAGCTTCTTTCAGTTAAAAATTTGTATGTGTGGCATTTATTAAACTTAGTTTTTAATTATTTGAAAACAGAAACAGTATTATTACAAAAGTGGACTACTTTCAAACCTATTTTAAACCTAATGTTCCCTTAATAACAAAAATGAGTTATCATCTAAATTAATTTCTCTGTAATGTATCTGTTTTTATTTTAATTCACGTATGTAAGTATCTACTATGAGGGAAAAAGTTTATGACGACTATTTGAATTTGACTTTAATGTCCTTAAATGTAATGTCGATACATATATTATTGCCATATTGTTATGTTTGAGCACTGTTATAAATAATACATACATATAATCACGACTATTACCTCCGAAGGGTTAGTCAGAGACTATTAGGCAATGAGGACAGCAAAAGCAGTCCTCTGTCATAGTCCACGGCACACCAAATAGCGACTGCACATGTGCTCAGGTGGTGAGCCCATCGCCACTCTATGCTTTTTTGTGGAATGTGGTTGATGTCGGTCGCAGATGACCTTTACAGCTTAACCGGGCTTGAGACCGCTCTATGCTATTGGATGTATGTGCAGTCTTTAGTCCGTTAGTCATCTTTTACGACACCCGAGGGAAGAGAGGGGCAGGTAGTATTTTTTTATTGAGAGCCTACGCGACATGGCTCGAAAATGATGAAATGATTAAAATGATTACCTATGTTTAATCAACAGCCACAAAAATAAGCCGCAGCCCGTGCTCTCTTTACAGTGTCCAACTGTCCATTAACGGTTAACTAAAGATAATCAACAATATATTTGGTGCGCCACAGAGCAACGGACTATCGCAACACGCCATGGGCGGCACAATGCCGCACCAGCGCGCCCGACGCATAATGCTCTTAAAATGCTTTATATCGGCCGGTGAATACGGTTTAGCCGAATCCGTGTCTAATATGTGACATATCGGCGCGATCGGTACGCCTAAACCGTGTCGGGAATGAACCCGGGACCCCGCGTGGGTGGCCGCGGCGGGGGTTCGCTCGTTTTAAATTACGAAAAGCGCGGACGGGACACGGACAGCGTATTGGCTCACGAGCTCTCTCCATTTGTCTTGATTATCGGGTTGATTGAATTGTCTTTGCTTTTTTTTGATAGTTTCTGTTTTGGATACGTGTTGTTCATTGTTGGAGATGATTTGCGTTGTTATTTTTTTAGGTGGTTTATTAACTTGCCAGTGGTCTACGTATATTCGGATTTTCAGCCGAGGTTATTGAAACTTCCGAATTGCTAAAATACCTTTATCTGAGCATTTTCTCGGGTTGTAAAACAAGCACACATAGGATGCACGAAACGTAGGAACGGACACATAACAGATAATTTTGACCACCGTTCTGGCAGGCTGTGAGATTTAGTGTTTTCATATTGTCGAGACGGAAAAACAAGCGACGATTATTTTTAAAATTATAGAAATTAGAAAACCTCAAAAGTATATTTAACATATTAGTAGACGTATAATAATTTTACTTCTTTTAATAGTGATAATATATCCTCTTTTAACATGAAATCGCTCAACAAGTAACGCGGAATCTTACAATATTGGAGCTATTGCGAAGTTGAACGGGCGGGCGAGCAACCGTCAAGCACGAGCGGAAAATGAAAGAGCTCGCAATTTCTCGCAAAGTAAGCGCTCAATGCCCCATCAGCGCAAGGAAATTACCTATACACTAGCGTATGCGGAGTTTCCACTTGAAAAATATAGTATGAACAAAAAGGCGCATTCAATCTTCGGCGAGTCACCATGGGGCACAGTGCGGCGAAAGCGGGAGTAGTGGGGGTAAAATTGAAATGGCATGTGAGGTGTGTCATAAATAATCTTAAAGAAATAGTGAGATTTTTAAATCATTAATAAAATAGTGGAGCTTTGAGCGATCAACGTGGGTAAGTAAAACTAATAAGATATTTATATTTTTATCTTTCAATATGAGAGGTACACTTTAGAGTGTTTAGAGAAGGTTTTTCAAGTTCAGTTCTAAAACAAAATTGCGAATTGTTGTTTGTAGCATTGACGAAGGCGGTGATAAAATTAAATATGCTTGGTCAATCAATGTATAATATCAATCGTGTGTTATATTATAATTTGTGTCATTTTGAGATAAGTATATTGTAGTTTAATTTTAGTTATCAAAAGAGGTACCGTCACAGTCTAGTAAATAATAGGGCTGAATGACACTTCATACATGTAATAATCAGCGCCAGCGCTGCCTGAATAAATCTAATAAATAACATAAATAAGTTAAATTAGAATAACAACTTCTGCAAGTAGCAATTTAATTTTACATTCCCGATTAGTTATTAACATAACATTCTTCATACATGCCGTCGGTTGAATCAGCTGAAAAAAGAAATTAAAATGAGTTTCTGCTTTTTCTACACTTTGGCCAGCAAAGAGATGGGATGCAGGCGTCACTAACGCCCTGTGGAATATTACCTATCAGATCTTTCTCACGGAAAGCGCGCGATGTTGTCGTGATCGACTGAACAAGTAAAGGCATTTTAAACAAAAAAAATACATTTTAAAAGTAATAGAATTATAGAATGTGAAGCGTGTGTAGGTCCCAGGGTAGGGTAGGTAACCCTATTGCATACATAAATAATCGCAGCAATTGTGCCTCGGTTTGGTGGAAGGTAAGATAATACTTGTTCTAAATCAGCGTGACTCTACCATCCATATATTGAAGTCTATGAATATGAGTAAATTTATTTAACCACATATTTTGAAGCAATCAAATCATCATCATCACCATTTCAGCCTTTACCAACGCACTGTGCTGGGCATAGGACTCTCTCTTTTTTTAGCGTTCAAAATACAATAAAAATGATGTTAACACGTCTTTCTGGTTTTTTTGTTATGTCATCCGGTAATACATCTAAAGGCTTACCTACAATACAGTTATTTCCTTAGTGGTTCAGGATTCCAAGTGAATTGCGCTTCCACCTATTCGGTTTTACCGTCATTGAGACGAGTAAGCGTAAACTCGGTTAAAAAAAAAAAAAAACTTTGTAAACCTTTTCACAGACCACGCTTTATCGAAAGCGTTGAATCTCGTTTTGTCATTCATTTATGTATCGCTTTTGTAATACCAGATTTTTCATCTCACATCACTCGAGTGAATCCACCCATACCTACCAAATGGTTCAGCACGGTGAACGAATATGTTTAACTACGCTCTTAAAACACGCGTTCGGTTGCCAAGAATAAGATCTACGTACTGAAATAGATATATAAAAGATATTTTAAGTTGAGAGCAGTTTTTCATTAAATTAAAAGCTATGAACAAAAGTAACAAAGATAAGCGACACAACTACAAAAGGATAAATAGTTCGGAAGTTTGGCTCCTGGCCTAAAATTCTTCCGTACGAGTAGTTTTTATTGCGGAGGGGCAACCTCCTTAGACGCGGGACGGTATGTAATTTTGTTTCCGCAGTGTTTTTGCTACAACATTGCTACGAGGCCTCTGTGGGCTGCGTAGTGTACAGGAGTAGTGCCGGGACTAACGGTGCTCTTTTGTTAAGGAGACTTATTCGACTGAAAAAAGTGACTATGAAAAAGTAATACGTAAGAAGTTTAGAGCATATTGGTAAAACCTCTATCGTGTATTTATAAAAAAAACACGTATGAAAACAATAAAAAAAAGTATTGATATTATGGAAAGACGAAAGTGCGTCCAAAGCATGAACCTTGTGTTCTTGTGTATAGAAAAGATATATTAAATAACAATTAATTTAAATTAAAGGAGTCCAGACCGTCAAGAGTATCCTAAACCGACGAGTATGTACGATAAATGTTTTATGACTAAATAAAACAAAGGAAGTGGGCCAGGATCGTTACAATTGGAAAACTGTTGTGTCTCGATTATACAGTTATATAAGTACAACTGTCTAGTAGGACGACAAGCGTGTTATTACAGATCTAAAAAAAAAAATCAAAGTCAATTTATTTATTCAATGTAAACCTTTACAGGCACTTATTGACGTCAATACTAATAAAAAATAAAAACAGTTAACTAACTTGTAGTTAAGACTTAGCAACTAATCTAACGAACTATAGAAAGAAACGAGCGCCATACTATAGCATTGTTTATAAATAATTAACTGTGTCGCGTGGCGGTGAAAGAATAATACCACACCCTCCTATCCCTTGGGTGTTGTATAAGGCGACTAACGGACTAAAGACTGCACATACTTTCAACAGCACAGAGCGGCGATGGGCTTACCAACTGTCACGTCGAGCACATGTGCAGCCGCTATTTGAAAGGTGAAAATTGGACTTTGGTAGAGGAATGCTTTTGCGGTCCTCATTGCCTAGTCTCTGACTAACCCTTCAGGGATAATAGTCGTGATTATATGTATATGTATGTATGTATGTCTGTATGTATATAAAGAGCATGTTTCCAGATTGCTACGTAAGTACAATTGTTAGGTACTGCTCGCGCCGTGAACTGTGGCGCATAGGGCAATGTAATTATACCTTGCCCCATTTGTTTCGTTAAGATACAGTTATTCATTGTTTCTTTTGTCATCCCTTATCTACGCTCGTAGGTTCGCATCGCTCAATAAAGCTGCGATGTTGACGCGTTTTTATGGGTCTTTCCTTGCCATGTTTTTTATGTATCATACGATAAAATATACGGACTTGAAGGAAGATCTGAATTTTTATATAAAAAAACCTTATTCGCTGTTGCACTGTTATTTAATTTGTCTTTTGGGGAAGTACCTGATGCAGATAAACAACTTTTTTATTTACAGTTAGTTGTAAACATATTTAGATTTGCCCTTCGAGATGTGTCGCGTAGCAGCTTACTTAAAAAAAATACTAAGACCCTTTCTTCCCTTGGGTGTCGTAAAAGGTGACTAACGGACTAAAGACTGCACATACATCCAACAGCATAGAGCGGCGATGGGCTCACCACTTGTAACGCTGAGCACATGTGAAGTCGTTATTTGGTGAAAAGTGGACTATGGCAGAGGACTACTTTTGCGGTCCTCATTGCCTAGTCTCTGACTAACCCTTTGGGGATAAATAGTCGTTTTTATAATGTGTGTGTGTAGTAAGGTGACAATTTGTAGATAGATTTTTATGGCGCTGCAAATTGCCTGACCGCGACGATATTACATTTTGAAATATCATTGCCTGACCCCTGTTTTGATATTTTTTATAAATTCAATTTATTTGAAGTAAATATTGTAAAGAATAAGGTGATTTAAAAATTTATACGTTTCTCTTCAGAAGAAAATGTTATTTCTCATTAAATGTATTGTCGAACACTCCCATGAAATCTTTTTCCACAAAGGCTTTACATGTAAATTCATATTTTATGACCCAATCCTAACAGCGCCAATAGCCGTCAAATCCTTCAAAATGGCGATAGTATTTAAGGGACGGGTAAAAAAAAATTAGCAATTTCCCCAGCAATTTACCGCCAAGTCAGTAGGCGGGCAAGCGTGAGTGTTCCGGCCTTTATTGGGCCATATATCCTGGGACCCTTGCAATTTTTATCTCATACTCAAAAACACATGCATTATTGGACAAACAGTAGCTGACTGAAATTGGGCTTTAGTACATCTCAAAATAAGGTCTTTTTTGTTTTGCAAAATTTATGACGTTTCTATAGTAGGTACCTTCCTGCTATATTAAAGCTAAAGCATAGTTTCTAAATTGTTGAAATAACTGTAACGGTATAGTATAAGAATAATGTTATAGCTGCCTAGTCGTACCACATTTGCATTTACCTAATGTGAAGAGAAAATTGATGAAAATATTTATTGCAATTTTATTTCATTTTTATAAAGGCTCCTGTTAACATATTAGAAACAAACAAAACAAAAGCGATAAATCCAACGAAAGCACAATCACGTAAACCAAACAAATCGTAACTCTAAATTAGATAACCCGACATCTGGAGGGTCGCTGCATACATCCATACCTTCATACTTCAACCCATTACACATTCAAAGTATGTGAATTTGCAATAAAAAAGCGACTCCGCGGTCGGAAAAGGGACCATACCGGCATCGGAATAATGTCTCGAAACGAATCGAATGTGAACCGATAAAAATTCCAAAAGGGTTCCGCCGCACAAACGCTATCGGCGGCGACGCGTGCCGGCGCCGTGACGGAAATTTAAACTGTCCGAGTGATGAGGCCCCAGCCTACACGAATGCAGTATGCCCTCACTCGCCTCGATTGGTTACACGATATCGATATAACTTGCCATGCATTTCTCTGTTTCCTACCGTTTACCGTTGTCTTATACTCGTTTTCACCAGCAACCATCAAAAGAAGCCTGTTAGACGGCAGTTTAACTACAGGAACTGTCGCCTAAAATTGGTTAGTATTACCTCAAAGGAGATAGGGCAGCTTGTAAAGACGTTTGGGCCATTATATTAAATTGTGTTACAGACATAACAATTACTGCACTTTGAAGGGAATGATGTTAGCATTACAGATGTATCATTATTTTGCATGTACAACTCCGCAGATTAGAGTTATAGAAGATTCACGTGAGTTGCTTACCTCGATGCCTTGTTCTGCTTTTACACTATGTCTTAGTTATTTGTGTAGTTACAAGAATTTGAAGCTTATTTCTTATTAATCTAGATTAAATTCTGTATTCAGGGGTATAATTTAACATAAAATGTCGTGAGAAAATAACTATTTAGAAAGAAAAGCCGGCACAAAATATTCTACAATGCATAGAGCAAAGAGAATGAATGAATGGATGACAATCGTATTGACAAATGACATATTAAGACCTGACATGACATTTCAATAATCGATTTTATAAATCGATTTTAATTAATATTTTACTTTTCTTTTTGTATTTATTATCATGATTGTCAATTCAGATAGTCTACAAAATACAAGAAGTAACGTATTGGTATATTCATTATTTTAAATTAAATACTGTTTCAATAAGTATTTGCAGTTAGACAAAAGTATATCGAATTCGATAAATCGATTTGTTACTGACTAGATGTGTGTTTACAAAGTATATTAAGTGTTATTTTCGAATATCCGTTTTTTTTGTTTATCTAGGTTTTGCGGAGTGTTACAGGTTTATTTTAGAAACCAATAATAATACAATAAGAAGGCCTTATTTTCTATACCATTTTTATTTCTGTAACGAACAACTCATTGTGGCCCAAAATTACCCATCTCCTTTGGGTTCGGATCGGTGAAAACGCATAAAGCTGCTGTAGTACACTATCAAATCCGCTTGGCTCGTCGCTGATGTTCGTGCTCGTGATCGAGGCCTAACAGGTGTATTTGTCATATCTTGATTTATCTCACTCAATCATGGTTGTAATTAATTTAATATCGATATTATCGAAGTCGAAATATTTATCCAAATGTAATCCCTAGTGCAATGGGACCACGGGGAATTAAAATTACCCGTGGACCCGGTAATGGGTCGAGCCACCGGGTCCACGGGTAAAGACTCCTACTAGGAAGTCTGCTATTATTAAAGGATAATTTTAAAATGTAACAGAGTACCTACTGTTGTGCTCCTTTTGAATAAATAGCTCATTGACATTTCGTTGGTCTTGTCATCTGATTATTTATTTATTTTCTTCTTATAAATCTTACTTTAATCTTATAAATTAATGTTTTTTTAAATATATTTTAGCGTTTTATTAACGCTTAAATAATTATACTTAAGTAAAATTTTAAACACTGAAAAAAGACGACAATGTTGACTGTAAAACATAAGCATCAAGCACTGACAAATTTCGACGGGTGAAAACCAGACCTCGGTAGCCAAGTGGTTAAGACAGCCGCCCGGAATGCAGAAGGTGCGTGGATCAATTCCCGCCTGAGGTCGACGTCTTTTTTCAGTATTTAAAATTTATTTGTCACGCTGAGCATATGTGCAGTTGCTAATTGGTGAAAAGTGGACTGTGGTAGAGGACTGTTTTTGCTGTCCAAATTGCCTAGTCTCTGACTAACCCTTCGGGGATAATAGTCGTGATTATATGTGTTTATGTAAATCTTACTACATAAATTAGATGTTTGATTTAGAATAATTTGATTGCGTCTAATTACAAATGCATGTGAATAATTAATTCTCTGTAATTAAGGAAACCGGGTGAGACGCTTTCACTATCGGCCTCATTATCACCTAACATCAGATGATGAAGGCAAGTTTATTCCCATAGCGGATTAAAAAAAATGTCTTATACGTAAATTTAGTATTTTGATTTATTTATTTAAGGACAACCAACAAAACAAACACCATGTACATTTATAATACAACAGATATTGGATTACATTCTAAGGCGCTGTCCTAATTCGAGGTTGCCACGACATGCAAAAACTAAAATAAAGCAATTAGGAAGCAAACTATGCACACACTATCATTCACTTAAACAAACTCTTAAGAACTACAAGATTTCTTCAAGAAACCACAAGCCGATTTTGTTTCAATCACCTTGTGGTTGTGGCCCCTCCAGGCAATTGATTATCTAATTCGGTTATCAATATGGATCTCTTTATGAAAATGAAGTTTCTTCAAACCCAATATTAATACTGATATTGTCTTCGCTTGGGTTGTGCTGGTAGAGGCTCACTCATAGAATACTACGCCTCATCTTTTCCCTTGGGTGTCGTAAAAGACGACTAATGGACTAAACACTCCACATACACACAACAGTATAGACCGGAGATGGGCACTCCACCTGACACGCTGAACTCATGTGCAGTTATCATTTGGTGAAACTTGGAGTGTGGCAGTAGACTGCTTGTGCGGTCCTAATTGCCTGGCCTCTGACTAACCCTTTGTGGTAATACTCGTAAATATATTTATGTCTCTATTTTTTGCGTTCGCCAGCTGTGGGTATACTGTGTCGCAGTAGTCTGCGCTGCGGTGTTGGGCGTAATCGTTAGTGCCGCCGCGTCCGGAACATTTGCGACTCTTTACTCTAACTGCCGCGATTTGTGGCCGACTTTTTAATTACTTCATCCGCTTCTTCCTGCTGTAATGTGTTTATCTGTTGTGTGAAAGTCGACGTCAGATTTGATACGTTTTCTACTTTTGTTATTTTAGACTTCATTTATTTACATACCATGCAATACGTTTAGATTTCATCCTACCGCGGTTTACGTGAAAAATTACTTATATTTCCTTATTAACTTACAGCGTCAGCTACAAAGTATTTAAATTTTTTATTTGTTTTTATAAGATAATACGTACAACAGTAATTGCATTAGTTGTAATAAACTGTATTAATGTCGCTAGCGCCTACTTTCAGGACCACAATTCTAAAAACATTTCAAAGGTAAGTACAAAAATATAAAAAATAAAATAATAACATACATAGCGTTGGCATGATTGTTGCTTTTTTACATTTTATTTTTGTTATTAAAACTCTTTATATAATATTTTTCTTATTCAAGGTTTAATTTCAATAACTTTCCCTAGGTTCTTATTTGTCATCTCCACACACACTCTAACAATAATTATCTGCAGATCTTCCCCCGTCTATGTCTCCCTCGATCCCCTAGATCCACTTGTCTATATGTTAATTCTACGAAAGCAAACACGGTTATTATTTCCAAGAACGTTTGAACCCGAAACGCTATTTGCAATTCAATATGGTGAAATTAATCGGCTGTTAGCTGAGCAGAAGCTTGGCGGGAACAACTCAAAAATAACAATGTTACGCAGCCCTTGTTGTCGGTTGTACTTCGAGCGGAATTCTGTTGTTCTATTCAAGTGTTTTCTGTAAATTAACAATCTACTTTGTACGGCTCGGACACAGTTAAACGTTGCTATGTTAGCTAAATTGGTAGAAAACACCCTTGTTTTCATTTTGTTTGCAGCGACGACGACGCAGACAGCCTAGACAGTATCACAATAACTTAGAGGTAATAAATAAATTATAAAATAATACGAAATAAAGACATTTAAGAATGTAACATTTTCTAATCGTGTTAAAAAAAATAAAAGAATAGTTTTACTAACAAGCAAAGACAATACATAAACAAACACGTATTGTACAAACAGATTTAAATAAGCAACCCACTACCGAAGTCGCTGGCAAAGTTAATAAACACCAATATCCCAGAATTGTAATCCCCGCAGACATTGAGCTGAACAGAGCAATTTCTCGGAGCAGAGTCCCTCCGCCATTGAATCATTATAACTAGAGCAGCTATTCCATACAAAAAACGTGCTCAGCAAGATGACAGTAACTCGTGGATGGTGGGGTTTTCTTGTCAGGCGTTTTTTGCAGCCCATGAGCCGCAACTCGGTGCGCAAAAACTAGCATTACAGTGTCGTCACTAGTTATAATAGCTGAATGCCCTCCGCAGAGCAATCCGGCTGAAGTGGCCGTAAACAAGCGCTGGCCGCTCCCAAACCCGCGAAGAATTAAGCCCGCAGAATTAGCATGCGCTGTGCATCTACAATGCAGATATAAAGTTGCGGGTAGACTTAGGTACCAGTAGATATGCCTTTTGCCTTGTTTCTATGTTGTCAGTATAGTCCTTTTTAAAACAAATCTAGGGAGATAATTATTGCAAGGGTAAATATAATAGGGTAGTAGTATCAATAACGCCTTGATCAAGATTATACATTAAATTTAGTCAATTTATTATTTTAGTCTCTAACGAAACGATGTCTCCTTTAACGAAAGGTGGGCGTTGATAGTTGTAACACAGTTGTTAAAACCAATACAAATATTTTCGTTTTACTGCCTCTTGTCACTATTTTATTAGCTCTAATAAATACATTTTATTTATAGCTGTATAACATCTTTGTTTAGTAAAGTTGGAATATAGAGCGATTAAACGAGCTCTATTTAGAAAGCGTTTATTATTATATATCATACTAAATTGTATTGTTACTCATTTATTTCTTTAATTGATTATGGTAAATACATATTACTAATTATCTGTCACAAATAACTAAAGAATTTATACGGAAGCGTAACAAGAATCCATATTATAATGGTTCATCAAGTTGGACAAAACTAAAAGGTACGATATGGATAAAGTTCTAAGAAATAATTGTGGCATTACCTACACTCTATATGACTAGTGATGGGTTTATGCCCGGACGTTTTGGGCGCATTGGATAAATGCCCGATAAATGTCCGTATATGCCGAATAAATGTCCATTGACTGGGCAAAAACTATAAAAGAACATTTATCATTTTTTTCATTAAATAAGTGACATTTTATCATGCAGCATGAGTAAATACCTACATAAAATTAGATTATGACTATTTTATTGACATATAAATTAATCAACTTCTCAAAATGGAAAAATTGAATTAAGTTTAGTAATTCAGACCACATTTAACTACTTCTTACTAGCGAATACGTTAGAATCAGTTTAAGATAAGATAGCCAGTTCCTCAGTGGTTGAGGATTCTGGGTGAAGCGCGCTTCCACCTTCGGCTTTATTTAAGTAAGCATAAATATGGTTTAGGCTTATGTTCATTGCCCTAATTTTTATTTGCATAAAGTTATAAGGCATATTGTTTATTAGTCTAAAAGTTATTAGGCATAAAGATAGTCTGGTAGATTAGACAAGACAGAAGGTGAAGGTTTTTATCAGGATTTGTCTTTGCAATATTTTTGATTTTATTGACAGCTATTTGAATCTGTAAAACCAAAAGTAGGTATTAGGTATATCAAATATAAATTAGATACCGTAGTGTAATAGTAGGTTAGGGTGCGATGGGGGTGGCCCTTGGGCCACCTCTAAGCCGCCAACATGTTTATTTTACATACGAAAAGTGTTTTATTAAATGCAAACAGAAAGTTTCCAAGACTTACTTTTTCCCTATATAATTATTATGCCTATTAAAATTATGCTTAATAACCATTATGCGTAAGCAAATTTAGGCTTTAGAATAGTTTGTTTAACAATTATTATGCTTAAAGTAGTTATGTTTAAAAAATGTGACTGATTTACAAACTCTATTGTAACAGTGATAGTTTTGCACTTTCTCATACACGTCATGTTGAAAATGTTATTTTGCAGTGCCTATTTTATCAGTTGCAAGGTCTGTGGGTTGTTATTATTCGGGTGCCCCTGAGTCGCGGGCGGCGCGGGGCGCGGGGTGGTGCGGGGTCTCGCTCCCATTCCGCGTATGACTTACGTCGCGCGCCATTCGCACGTGATTACATATTCTTAGTTGCGTCGTCCTCTGTTGCGGGTGATATATTGCACTACTGTAGGTATTATTGAGTTTGCGAGTGGAAATAGAGGTTTTGGGGGTTTGTTTAACAGACGTACTTATTCCTTGTTGAAATGAAACACACAGAGGATCGACGATCTAGTAAAGGTCACACGTAGCTGCTGGATAGGAGCAGCAGAAGGCCGAACGTGGTGGAAATCCTTGGAAAGCCTTTGTCCAGCAGTCCACTGCCTTTCGGCTGATAATAATGATGATGACTTTATATGAAAATAATTAAACGATTGTTGGAGCCGCAGCCGGTCTGCTAGTAAAGCAAATAAAACTTTGTATTTCTGGTTTGAGATTGTTTGTTACCATTTTCCGCTTGAACTGTTAAACAGATTTTGATGGATTATGGAATACAGGTAGATCGGGCCTTGGAAAAGGTTATGGTTAGAGCTAAATGGCGGAGAGGCTAAGGCGTTCGGTTTGCGATCTTACCAGTTAAACAACTTTTGCAATGCCGGATGGGTAACCAAATAAAAAAACATCTCTAGCTATTCCTTGCTCCGGAAGGCATATTAAGCCGTTGGTCGGGTTGCCGTAAGATGATGGAATACAGATGGCAGAACCCACCAACCCGCATTGGGCCAGCGTTAACGCCCAATATCCCCACGTGCTTTGTCCATGTGGAAAGGTTTGGGCCCAGCTGTGGGACGTTTATAGGCTGATGGTCATGATGGCCATGTCATGGACCCAGCAGTCGGGCAATTGAAAGAAGGGACCGGTAGGGTAGTCATGCGCTCATCACCGTAGACAATACACCCGCATTGTTGTAACTCAGCACTTCAAACCACGAAGTTTGAAACTAGGTATACCGGCTCTCTAAAAGAATACTGCCAAACCCTTTTCTTCCCTTGAGTGTCGTGAAAGGCGACTAACGGACTAAAGATATACTTACATCCAACAGCGAGAAAACACGAAAACAACCCAAAAAGCGGCGACGGGCTCACCACCTATCGCGCTGAACACATGTGCAGTTGTAATGTGTATGTGTGACACTATCTTAAAAACTAGTTCATCACAAAGCAAATTCATATTAGAGCAATGTCATGTGGTTACCGCAGCGCGTTTATTTGTTCGCGTTTAATTTAAAACCGCGGCGGCGCTTGTATCCGCGGGGATTCGCCGTCGGATTGGATCCCGTTTGCAACTCGCGCATTTGCATACGGACAAAAGGTTTCTGCACTATCTGGGGATACGACAGTGCAAAAGTCAAGTTGGATTAAAAGAGACGCGTGTCTTAATTCTAAACATTTCGACTCTGATTAATTCGCTGACCGACCATTAAAAGTAACTATCAGACTTTTTTTTGACAAGGGCAAGTCGAAGCAACTTGACAACTTACAATAAGAATAATTGTGTTTGAAATATTAACAATTATTACGAAATCGTCAAAAATGTACATACCTACAAACATACATGACAAAGAATTTTTATGTATAAGGATTTTAATGAATATGGATTATAAGGTTTCGTTAGTTTTGAATATACGAAGAGAAACTTTCTTCATAAACAGATTTTCTCCTTGACGATGTTTTGATGAAACAAAAGTGGAAAGTTTTGGTCGAATATACAGCAAAAGAGTAATAGGATGCTCTTTTCTTTACTGTATTTCTTGGTATTTGATTTAACTTTGAATTTAACGTATTCACTGAAGCTATTTGACGCACCTAGTCTAGACTCCGCGGGAGTTTCATACCATTTATTGCCATTTTATTTAGCAGACGCAGTCAGACCATAATTCGGGCTCCATCAACTTTATTATCGTTTGGGGAGCTTTATCTACCATATACAATTTCACTCTTGATATAACTCCGATAATTCTAAAGTCAGCAGAATTACGTTTTTATGTTAGCGACGAGGCGCTAAAATATTTTCCTTCTCGGAAATAAATCTACAATCACTCTTCAAAAAACACTTTTGAAAATGCTGAGCGGCCGTAATTTGATTCCATTCGGCCCCGGCCATGCGAACTGAACCGTACCATTACGGAATCATAGCACATTTTTGATTTGCATAACATAATTTTGCAAGCAAAGCAATGCATGTGCGCCAAATGAAATATTGAAATACCGCGAGACGCGTGTACAAATATACTTTCTCCGTTTTACTTTTGCACGAAGCCCTATTGCGGTGCGATAAGAATTAGTTTAGCGATTATGAGTTGCTGCAGCGCAGCATGTAAGAGTTTGTGCGACTGCCTTTGACAGTTGTCACGATGTTATTCACCATTCCACGCTTTTAAAGTGAGAAATATTAGAAAATACACGTTAGTATGAATTTCTCGTTCCGCCCTGTCGTCTCGACTAATGTATGCGCAAACGGCACAAATTGTAAGTAAAATATTATGACGTTTTGGTACTGAACATAACGTTTTGTATGTGACAAAGGAAGAGATATTTATGACGCTTGATTGTGAATAATACAAGACACTCTTCTCGAAAGGCAGTTTGTTTCGGTTATTTACGAAACAGACGTTAATGCACGCGTTATCAAGTACTTAGTAATAAAGCGCTGTTAGCAACAAGATTTATGTTCGATGTCATGAACTAGACAGTATCATCGTAATTTATGACTAATTTAAGAGTAATATGACTAATTTATGATAAATGATATGATAAATATATGGATGATATTTTTTTTTTAAACTTTTGTATAATTTTGTAAAGCGAAAGAAATTACTATTCAAATTATTAAATACCTGAAGTAAGAAGTGTTTTAAAAAGCACTTTAGCTTCATAATTACTCTCTTTTCATTCTAATCTACTTCTCTTGAAATTTCATGAAAGTGTATGCAAAGCATTTTCTCCTTCTTATATTGTAATCTGATTTGTTACGCAACAACAACAACTTTTATAAAAGTAAATTTTTAGGTAGGTAGATTACTTTCATCACAATTGTATACATGAGTATATCACAAGTACCTACTACTAGAAAAATATTTGTATATTCTACAATAAATATTCCGAAAGTTTTTCTTTGAGAAACTTCCCCAATATACTTTAATGAAGTTCTAAAATAAACTAGTTTCGACAATAAATCTCCTCTAGGCGAGAAAAGTTCAGACGAAATACACAAAAATTTGAGAAATCTGCAAGAGAAAACTACGTTTCATGTGAATATATTTTTTTTGTAGATAATGAATATCAAAAACTGTAAATTCCATTTTTTTTATAAAAATGTGATTTTTTTTACACCGCTCAAGGCTTACAAGGCTCTTGGTATCATTGTTTTTTAAACTCAAACGATTACGATTTTTACTTACAATACAGATTTTTTTATGAAATATTAAAATTACAACCTCATCCCATATCCCATACAACCAAACCCACATCAACGGCAACAATAGAAAAATAGCCGACTACAAAATGTCAATCTAGGCCATAATGACACTACCCTACCCTTACTCTTTCGTTAAACAGGTTACCGCGAAGGTTTAACTTTTACTCCGAGAGTAAAGTCGGATTAGTATACTCATTAATTACTCCATATTTATTAATATTAAAATTTGTTAACATCGTCGATTTAATACTTGGAGTAGCTTTACTCAACGTTTATTAAACTTTTTCACTTTTTCAGTTTGTAACTTGCTTTTATTTTGTATTCGCTGTAATATTATCACTACACACGATGTGTACACTGTTTGTTAGGTTATTGTCTAGCTCAATCTGAAATGCCAAGTATGTTGTCATATATGACTGTAACCTGTATGTGTACCTACCTAAACCAAACAAATAAATAAATAAATAAAGACGGAAAAGTTTTCGTCGGAATTAATGTTGCATCAATAGCCATTATTGACAATACAACTCAACAAAAGAAAGTATTTGTTTTCTAAATGGGGGTTGTAATCCCAAGAATGGTATTGAAGAAACTTAATTTTTTCTATTTAGTCAATGCAGGTGCAGGATGAAGCGGCTAGCGCGTTCGGGCACGTTCGGGTTGCTTTCTTGCTCGTTAAGCAAACTTTAAACACTCTGGGTGATCAAATTTAAATATTTCGAGCTCTCCCTTGCTTCAGAAAACACGTTAGTTCCTGGTTGCTGTTGTGTCTGGCGTCGTTAAAACCCATTGTGCATTGGTTGTGCAACCCAACCCCCGTGCGTTGGTTGTTAAATAGTGGTTTTGTAATAAAATGTTATTGTAATAAATAATGGGCCAATCACCTCACGTGCGTGTGGGAGGACCTGAGCCTAGCTGTTGGACGTTGACGCCCATATAAAGGTTGATTCTTTAAATTATCTCTATGGATTTATCAAAATGCTTTGATTTTTCTGTATTTAACTTTGTAACGTTAGGTGAACAAACTAATAAAGCTGCGCAATAAATATGGTACGCAGACAGCCCCGGGCGCCGCTGCAGAAGAATATCTTCATGTCCTCCGCAATGAGTCATGTGCAACAAAAGAATTTTAATAATACCCCATACATCAACCAACTAGACGCTCTTCGACTGAAATAACATTCGCGTTTTTATTGGATAATGTTTTCTTTTAATACTGCATTATTTAAACTTTCTAATAAGTTATTATGTGAGAGTTTTATACCTTGAAGTATTTATTTTTTTGAAAAATAAAAAAAAATCATTTTGTGATCTTTTTGCAGTCACAATTACATTATAATGTATGCATTTAGATGCTAGGTATATTATCTAGGCAGTCATATGGACACAGCATATTCGGTTAAGATTCTTTGTACTTATATGCAAATTTTACACAAACATGAAAATAATATAGGTAATGTAATCCATGAAGTTCTTTTATACGTTAAAAAATCTGCTATAATGTAGATTGTTTAGTAGAATATAATTATAATACTTTTATGTTTTAGTGATACACTTAAACGTTTGCAATGCTTATGTCATGAAAGTAATATTATCTTAATTGTAATAGCATATCTATACAATTATCTGTGAGTAGCATAATTATTATCAGTCACAACAATACAAAATCTTATGTAACTTAATCGTGATAAGACTAGATATTATAGCGGTATGCAACCGCACTGCAACATCAAAAGATACGTTAAGTAAGCAAATTTTACTTGAAATGGAAAGCACTGATAAGAATAATTGACTGTATTAAGCATTCACTTAATTATAATCAAGTTTCCAGTCACCTTCTGCTGCATTCCCATCATCAAATGCTCAATATCAAAGTGCACTCAGCATTATTTCTGTCATCCGGCGAAATCGGTGAAGGAGCCAGCTGTAAAAAGCGTGCCTGCTTTCCCGCGCGCCACCAATCATTCGGTCGTCGGCTCATTATTTCTGGGTTGACGGACGAATTTATAAGAGCCGGCAATCGGTGCAGATCTCATTTGTCAGTGGCTGCCGACTGCCGTAAATCTATCGCGGTGCTGACGCGTCAGGGGTGACGCGCCGCTATTTTTATGTTTCAATACGTACTGTTGCATTGGAAACATATAGTGATATTCATGAACTGTTAAGAGATCCAGGAGCTTTACTACGAAGAAGAAAATGTCATACAGATACACATGGTGTTTTGAATAAGAGGAGAGAAAAAGTCATATATAATTCATTCGTTCTCTTCATAACTGTGAGATTTTGCAATAGGTTTTTTTTTGAGTTTCTATGAAGAGCTGCTGCTGTACATACATATCTGTACTGTGTAACTTATTACACCTATTAATTATCATGTGATATGCATAAATAACCTAAATATTGTTTGTCTATACTTACCAGTAGAAGTTTAGTATTGCTAATATGTAGTTCCAGGAAGCAAACTAAGTAGTTTGTAGCAAATAGAAAGCTGTAGACTTTGTGGCACCGCACTATTCTCCTAAACCACGCAATGGATTTTTATGCGGTTTTCACTAAAAGGTAGAACGTTAACTGAGAAGGGTTTTTGTTTAAATTTTGTAGATACATTTTTTTAAATGGCTGAACTATGACGGTCTTTCTATGTGACTATGAAGTTAGCGTAGACGAATTAACTATAATTAAGTAAAGAGCTCCTCATAGTTCGTCTGGCGGCGCGGCGGTCAGCTGTCAGCCCTGCTCCGCGGGTGCCAGAGATATCTCCCGCAGATTGTGTTTTGTTTCCTGGGAATCTATCCGCCCGATCGAGATCGAGCTATGACTGTGCCAAGACTTTATAACTTTGATGTGTGCATCAATTTCAGATGGTTTCAAAATAGTTTATTATTCATCACGTACTTATAAACAGGGTTATTATGATTAACCCACAAACCCGCATTAGGCCGGCGTGGTTGGGTAGCCCATCCTCCTGTGGCCTGTGCCCAGCAGTGGGACCTTTATAGGCTGATCATTCATCATCATAATAATTTCGATTACACATTGTTTCAGACAACCAGACCTATCAGCTCTTCGTGCATGGGTTGCCTGAAGCTGCTGCGGTACGCAGCGTTAACTGTTAATTAATATTACAAACTAGTCTAAGTACTACTGGTGGGCCTGTGTTCAAGGTAAAGCTGTCAGGTGGTGTAAGGAGGGGGACAGGATTGGGTCGCAGCTCAGCCGCCGGTGATGCGATGCCTAGCCCCGGAGGCGTAGTACGCCTGCCGAACTCAAGAGGCTGGTTCAAAACGCTCACAGCACACGTCTTCACCGATTACTCACTTCTGACTTCTTCACTTCAAACCGACTCCCAATAGCTAGCAAGCAATACCTGCCGCGAGGCAACAACGCCTACCAAAACGCGAGGGAATTTCCGTATCTAGGCTGTCGTTTAGCACTAGTTCCGTCTAACTATATACACAATAGCCTCCGATGGCTTTTTACAAAATAGAAATAATTAGATTACGTGAAACTATCTCATGAAGCTTGCGGCGCCCAAGATAAGGAGAGAAAACTAACAGTTTTTTTCTATATACATTCTTCTATAATACGCTGAGACAATACTGCCTCTGTTTTCAACACACATAAATAAGTAATAGTACGTTTCTTTTTTCAAAATTACAAGCAACGGTACAAATAAATGGCATGACTATAGTCATTGACTATATTAGTGTTTTTTCCCCTTGTTTGTTTGTGTTTACCAGTGGCACCATAGCTTATAAACAAAACATTACTTTTATAATAAATAACTAATTTCTTTCTTTTTTTTTCTTTTAATTAAAAGTAGCAAATGTTTAGTTGTAATAGGAGTAGCCTTTCCTAGATATTCAGCTACGAGTATCAATAGTGCTTCAAAAATAAAATGGAGCTGTAAAGCACTGTTGTTGTTTACCTTGTAGAATAGGGGGAGAATCAGGTGAGTATTTAAAAATTATAACAGATCAGTGCCAAAGGTCCAAAAGCGCCGTCTAGAGCAGTCGGGGAAGTTTGCCTCCGAGTGCGATCGGCCCGCGGGGAGCGATGCCTCTCTGTAAATTGTTTCATTGAGCATTATGGCCCAACTGTTATTGCTTTAGTTTCAGCGATTTTATTAGTTTGGTATCTCTCATGGAACCAAATAAATGTTTATTAGTTACGCGGAAAGTCGTATGCTTTAAGGAAGCAGCTATCGTGTAATCAAATTGTAGCTTTCCTTTAACTTAAAGTGCCACATTATCACATTAGTATATTCATGTATTCATCAGAACTCTAAAGAAGAACGATGTAGTGAGACTTATATACTCATGACATCATTGTAATACCTATGTTTCACAAATAAATATTCTCATTCTCATTAATTCTCATTCTCAAACTCAAGACATGATATTAGACAAATATTTTTAATTGCATTCATAATGTTACATTAACACACAAAGATAACTTGCCTCAGGTGGAACTTGAAGCTGTGACCTAATAGCAATCCGAACGACACCTTTTCCCACTGAGCTATCAAAACATTTCGTTTTCTAGTCAAATATTTCAGTGCTTGCTTTATACATAAAGCCAGCGTTATTATGGTACCTATTAGTCAGTATTATCTTTATGAACACTAATAATTCAAGCAACCGAATAGAAATACCATTGCTTATTCAGTTGCGGAGGATGAAACTTTATTGCAATCCAAATACAGAGCGTTAGAACTTTACGATATTTATCAACTCCGAGCTTCTAGTGTTATAATAAAAGCGCCCCAGCTTCCGATCCCGAACTGAAAGCGGCCTTAATTCGAGCTCGTGGCTCGTCAGATAAGGAAATCGAAGTAACTTTACCGACGCGAAAACTTCAAACAATTAAGCCTTTACTTCGCGCCTTCAACAATGGGAAGTAATTAGTGGACTCCTTGGTGTCTGCCCATTTTAAAAAACAAATTTAATCCTATTGTTTCATCGTAAAACCCCTCGTAACTTTACTTGACCCTGAGGATGACACCCTTGAACCACACTTACAGCGAAGTAGAAAGTTATTGGAGTCGCATTCTTAAAAAGGAACTGTCAATATCATAGGGCATCAAAAAAATCAAAGGACCATTTTAAATATCCGCCCAGAGGTCAACAGACCTTCGCACGGCCCTACGGCTCATGTGCGAGGAAATTGAATAAAGGCCCATGGCTGATCTGAAAGAACGTTTCAATACTCTTATTGAGCCATTACGTCTAATGGCTGTGACAATAGAGCATTACAAATTTGTCTTGCCTCAGTGCAGTAGAACTGAACTGGTACAAAAGGAGCATCGGTTGCGGAAGACAATGTAGCTCTTATTTTTGTAGTAGGAAGGTTGGCTTTCGGGTGCGGGAAGGGAGATGACATACCAATTGATTTTATCACCGGATATTGTAGAGTGGTCGGTAGCGCGACGTGTCGGTAGGCATTGATGCGACTGTAGCCGGATTGTGGGACGCCGAAGTGTTCGAGGTCGCTCAAACTTATTTAATTAAACCCATCAGGCTGGTGAGGTGACGACCCCCACAATGTTTTGTTGAAACTGTGAAACTTAAGTTGTCGTGTCAAAACTTGGTTGGGAACTCGGTGATTTGCTACTTTGCGGCATTTAGACTTAGGAAAATAACATATTACCCACTGCTAAGACTATAAACTTATTCTATTTTTTATGTAAAAAGAATGCAATCGAGCAGGCGGGTACCAGGTGGGCAATAATCACCGCCGCCCATGGACACTGCTAAATCAGAGGAGGCGTGTGCGATGCCGGCCTTGAAGAAGGAGTAGAAATTGTGATGTGAGGATAGGAAAGAGAGATTGGCCTAGATATTATCAAAGAAACTGCTTGAAGCTTCGATAGCTTTTTAAGGTTCGAAAAAAGGGTCTTGTTTAAGTTGTTCAGAATTTTCTTTTCTTACCTACCGTTCGCTCTACCCGTTCAATCCTTTTACGATATTCTGTAATATTGGAACCAAATCCAATACAAAATTTTCATATTTTCAACTACCATCGCTCTGCATTATTATTGTTAGAATATAACCGTTTTATCTTCACCATCTTTCTATAGTATATGTGAATTACTGATAAATGAAAAACAATTTTGAAACATGAACTAAAATTCACTTACCTGCTGGACAAATGCAGTCGTTAACATCTCTGGTGTCTCTCCTCAACATCTTCTCTGGATCCTCCTTGGCCACCAGCTTCTTCAGCAGCAGCTGTTGTTCCTCCAACACCAACACTCGCTGCTCCAAGCAGTGCTGCCGATATAATCCGTAACCACAGATGAAGATAACAAACACACTGCAACACCACAACACCACATTGTTTAACGCGGATTTGTCGCACTCCTTACGCCGTTCAGAATGCTCGTTCGCCATTTTCGGAATAAATTTCTATAACAAGACAAAAACTTTATCCATTATCTGAAAACTAATCTATTGCTTGAATTCTGCTTGAGACTTGGTAAACCGATAATTTTAGTTCGATGTCCGAATGGCCGAGAACTTTATGAACAACCAAAGTAAATATTGGAGACGTGATAAATGCCTTTCACTTCAGACAAAGTTTGTTGAGATATCTTCGAATTGGCAAGTTCAGTTCACTCGTATCACAACGTCTGAAAGTTCAATGAGGTCAACTGGCAAAGGTTACTGAAGACTCAGGGTTGGCAAGGTTACCGTCTGAGGTCAGAATGAACGATTTTGGGAGATCGTGTGCCCCGCCTAGCCGGTAGTCAGCCACTGGCCCGCTGCTCCCGCGCAGAGCCGCGGGAAAGGAAGTCGCCTGTCCGCAGCTAAACGCCCTTCCATGCGTCGATTAGGGTACCCTTACGAACTTGATGGACGTGTCACATTGTTCGGATGCTGGTTCCGGATGTTTCTGCTTAGTGTTTATTTGTTACCACGTACATTTTGAAATTGACTGCGCTTTATAGCCTCTGAGATGACTTCTATTGTGTATCATTATTAGACGACACATTGTGTCTAGTACAAAGTTAGTTAAGGAAACCTAGTAAAAGTATGGCTATTTATTGTTAAATGTTATTGGTAATAAATAATTAAGGAAGAAGCAAAGTGAGGAATTCAAACGTTGAACGATTACAATATTAAAGAATAAAACAGTTAAAACACACAAAATAAGATTGTCAATGATTTACTATCAACTATTATGTGACTCATTGGGTACCTTAATGTTAAAACCAAGTCATTGTTATTTCCTTATCCATTTTTACCCTTGGGGTGCCTGGTGGGTCTGTCAGACCCGTCACTTTAAATAATTATCGATATTTTTTTAAATATGAAACTCAGCTTGGGTTGCCCCTGAGTAGCTTAGCGATACAGACTAGGGCTCATTTTGCCACCGCCCGTGTAACCTTCAGAGCACTCGCGTCCAAGTAGCACGTTCCTTAAGTGCGTTTGGGTCTGAGATACCCTACCAAGTATGCGGCTACTTTTGTTACCATAAAATAATAATTCAAAATGCATCATCATTTTGAAATGTTTATTCAAGAATGATTATAAATAACAGAAAACGTGCATTCTAATATTTCTATTTTCTATCGTATAAAATGATACAATAAGTATAATATTTTATTAACGGTTCCATCAGACCCACCAAGAACGCCGTGTGAGGTTTACCCACCAGGCACCCCAAGGGTTGCCAAAGGTTGTCTGAAAGAGTTCTGATATAAAGATAAGGTCACTTCTAACCGCCTCTGTGGTCTAGTGGCTAAGCCACCAGTTTCAGACCCAGAGGTCCCGGGTATGATTCTCAGCGGGGGGTACATCTTTGTGTGCTCGGTTTGGTTGGTTGTAGGGCTGTTAATTCCGCCTGGCTAGCTACCACCATCTTATCTAAGTCTGTCGCCATAACAACGATGTTTAAAGCATTGTTGTGTTCCGACAGTTTGAGATAAGATAGCCAGTTCCTCAGTGGTTGAGGATTCCGGGTAAAGCGCGCATCCACCTTCGGCCTTATCGTCACACTACCATCGGGTGAGATGAAGGCCAAGCGCTTACCCGTTGTAGAATAAAAAAACTACATTTACTATAAATTCTTCATAAGCAACCCTCCAAGCATCCCTTCTCCCTACTTTTATGAAACTACGCCTAATGAAATATTCATAAAAGGGCCACAATTACTAACTTGAACAAAACGATAAAAAACAAGGGCTTACTTAAGTTCATTATGAGAGGCAATCTTAAGCCGTCATTACCATGACAATAAGCCGTGACAAAACGATTTGCATGTATATTGCACATAAATTGTGGGAGATCGCGGTGCAAGCAATTAAGGCATTCAGCTCTTGTTTCACATCGCGACTAATGTTTGGGGGTGGACAGATAAAAATGCAAATTCCCGTTTAACCTCCAAAGGGAAAGCCACCTCCCCCAGCTAGACGCATAAATCACTTTCCGAAACTAGGAAATGGCGAAGATTCTTTTGGTAGGTAAGAGTTTCCGAATGGTGAGGAAATAATTTGTCTTTGATATGTATCCCCTTGCACTTCGAGTTATTGTCGTGAGTTATCTGTTCTGTATCTTATTACATTTTGTGATTCACGAGTTTGCGCTTGTGTTCTATCAGCAATGTGTTTGTATATTTTAACAGATTTTGTGGTTTTGTGGACTGCAGCATGTTGTGCCTATATACAATGTGCCAGTCTATACTGGTTTAATACATTTTATTAGGATCTTAAGAACGTATAAATTAATGAATATTGTTTTTTTTTTTTTTTTTTTAACTTTTGCAATATTACATTACATGACGGACTTAATGCCTGAGGCATTCTCTACCAGTCAACCATAGGGTGGTGCAGAGATGACATGGTAGGTGCAATTATCTGCGGTGACCACAGTTTGATGAGACCATTAAATATTAAAACATACAATACGTATATATTAATAAACAAAATATACATAGTCGCAATACATAAATATTTTATAATATACCTACATACACTACTTGATAATATAATATATAAAAAGGACGTTATTGAGATGACTCTGCTATGGTTCTGTCGAAAAGGAGCAAATGGACTTTCTTTTTGAAAGCGTCAGGACTCGCAGCCATCCTGACTTCCTGAGGTAGCGCGTTCCAGAGGAGTATGGACTGGATATAAAAGGAGGAATGTACAAAGCCAGAAGAGTGGGAAGAAGAGAGAAGGAGAAGGTTATTTGAGGATCTGAGATTCCGGTCGTGAGAGGAGCAAAGATATTGGAAATGGGGAGTAAGGTAAGATGGAGCATTTGGAGAATTTAGAAGAGAGAAGAGTGTGGAAAGGGCGCGCCAACATCTCCGCTGACGAATGGGCAACCATTTCAGCTCAGACCTATGCTGTGAGATATGGTCATACTTCCTCAGATTGTAGATGAATCTGATACTGTTATTGAGCAATCTGTCAAGCTTATCAAGCAAGACTGAGTTTAGGTCGTAATAACACACGTCACCATAGTCGATCATAGGAAGGATTAAAGTTTGCGCAAGCATCACCTTCGTCTTGAACGGTAAAAAGTTCCTCAGGCGATTTAAAGAGCGCAGAGTCCAGGTTACTTTTTTGCTAACATTAGCAACCTGAGAATGCCAGCTAAGTGTAGTGTCGATATGTAAGCCGAGATTTTTAACGGTCGTGCTGAATGGTATGACTGGTCCGTCAAACACTACAGGAGTAATAGAGCTAATCCCCACTTTATTTATCAATCTCAAGCTGCAAGTATCGTCTGACATTTTGTAGGATTTACAGCCACACCAAACCTACGCGACCAGTCGTTAACAGCTTCCAAGTCCCGATTTATTTTTACAATAGCGTCTGATAAGTCATCTACGCGTGCATGAGTGTAAAGCTGAAGGTCATCGGCGTACAGATGATACGCACACTGAAGGTGGTGGGTGATAAAGTTGATAAATATTGAAAATAATAATGGAGAAAGAATACCGCCTTGTGGAACACCAGCATTCAGGCTACGCCAATTTGATGATATCTCATCAATGCGGACTGACTGCTGACATTATTACATACGAGCTCTCCCGGCGAACTTCACACCGCCCGTGTACCGCCCTCGTACCGCCTAACATCAATGAAGTAAATGTCAAATCTGTCAATGTTTTGTTTATTTTATCTATACGAGTATATCTTCCAACCATGCACTTAGCACATAAACTGGTTTTACATCTCTTTCTAAAATTATGACCTTGTAGTTTTATTATGTGGGACAAATACGTATCATATAATTATTACGTTATGCTGTTGGTTGTATGTGCAAGGCTTTAGTCCCTTAGTCACCTTTTACAACACCCGAAGGAAGAAAAGGGTTCGTAGTATTATTATGATGAGCCCATCGCCGCTCTATGCTGTATGTGCAGTCTTTGACCCGTTAGTCGCCTTTTACGACACCCAATGGAAGAGATGTGTTGTTAGTATTATTTTAATAGTAAGTCACAATTACACATGTCAGAAAAACAATTCTCCCTAGGGCGGAAAAGTATTACTTTCCACCCGCTCCTCAGACAACTTTCAGATCTACTTTCCGTGTGTGAGGAATGAAAAATATATGTTTAGTAACCATATTGACAATCAATAAACAGTCTTTAATGTTGCTTTCCATCATTAAACGTTCTTCTCTAAATATAATTAATTTAAAATAAATAGTTTTATAATAGTAAATTAAGTAAGTAAGCTTTTAGTTTCACCTCAATTAAAAAAAAATTGCACTGCAGTAATTGAAGTTTAAAATTATTATTAAAATAAAACAAAAGAACCTTTTTGCATTTTTTATTCATAACAATCAAACACATAAATATTTACATTACTTCAATAAAGTACTATTACAATTTTACACTCAGCTACATTAAAATAAGTATACCTTCTTAATATACGAGTAATATTCCTTCTTTAAAATATAAAAAAATCTTTTTTTTTTAGTATTTTGTGCTCAAAACATTGCGTAGAAGAAGAATTGAAACTTTCAAGGGATCAAAATATTTTTTTTGTCAAGAAAATTAATGAAGGATGGCAGCGCAAGTACTTAGCAGTTTAGCCGGTGCACTGGATTTTTTTTAGATATATCGGACATACAGATTATTGAGTATTTCAGATTCTAAGATTACGAGACTCAAAAAATCGTTTTAAACCGGTTTCCAATCTCCGTTACGCCCAATTAATCAAGATTTTTAGTTAAATACAACACACATACATAAACTCACGCTTGTTTCACAGTAGTAGGCAGAGACTATTAGTTAACATCGAGTGTAGAGCATTAGAAAATAGTGTTAACCTGGAAAAGGAATCTAAAAACTCTTATTTACTACCAACATCTTTATTTTTATCGGTTGGCATGTAAAAGAAAGGGATAAAAAGCCTGGCATGTGACTTCTCATGTGGCTCGATTTCTCACTATTCTTATTGGTAGCCTAAATTGGGTATTACTTATAGTTTTAGAATAACTTGTAATTTAGCAATTATAATATGTCATTATAAAAGTGCTCAGTCCTGTTTAAGTATTAAGTCCATGCATCCAACCGACTTCATTACTTAAATCTTCTTAGCTGTTTTCTATATCACTACACAATCACTTTATATGGAGTTTTTTAAGTCGGTCGAGTTTCCAAACATTTTCTTTCACACAAACCTTATTCTAACAATTACGAACACAACAAAAATAAATAGCCAAATAGGTGCAGCCGTTCTGAAGTGATGCGCGCACAAACATTTCGACAATTGATTTTTATAAATATGGATACTATGAATAACTATTACGATTTTGTACGGGAAACCTGCAAAAAATGGACACAGGACTGTTTGACAGTGAGTATAATAAGTTTTGTTTTAGCAGCTAAATCAGTTTGTGCAGGAATATTCAGAATTAGAATTCTCGCTCTTTAGGACGCACAATTCCAAAAACCTGGCACTGGTATTTTCCTCAAAACAAACACATTAATTATAATAATTCACGTCTCAAAACCCAATAAATAACCGCTAAAAAGCGAGTTCATTTCATCATTCCGATAAACATTGTCGGCGATACCTCAGGTGTTCCTTAATTAACTGCCTTAATTGCGACGATAAAGCACATTGTTTTGGAAATTAAGCAAGTGTGTAATAAAATCTTGTTCCCCTTGTCCCGGGGCAGCCATAAATTAGGGACACGTCTCGCGACGTCAACGCACCCGTGTCGCCTTGCAGCCTGGGGTGGCTACACGTTGCGACGTTAAATAGGCGCTGAAGTGAATTTAAACTGAACACCAGGGTTTTTGTTTAGATTTTTTAAAGAATTTTATATTCTTTCACTGAATAATACTACCAATGAAATTAAGTAAGTTAAATGCAAAATAAAAGAAATGTTTGAACATTATAGTTTTTTTGAACTTTTGAATCTTCATTTTAAACTTCTACTCAATGTTTATAATCACACCTCGTGCTTCGCAAGGAGATAGAGCCGTTGGTTCCGGCTGTTGTCGTAAAATGGCAGTTGGTTACATCAGGCCAGCGTGGTGGGTAATGGTCCAACCCTCCTCCGGGCTGTTGACCATGTGAGAAGGCTGTGCTCGTCAGTGGGACGTGAATATTAGGCTGATGACGATGATTACGAATCACACATTATTCTTAACTGATTTACATATTTGAACTGTACATTTCTATATTAAGGTTCATGGAAAACCTTCAAGAATTGTTGAATGCTTGCCCGCATATTATATTGCTCCGGATTCGTTCTAAATGCGGGACTTTAGTAAAAAGTGCATTATATGCTTCGTTTGGACGCTGCGAATCTTAATGCTTCAAGGTTTGGACGAAATAGTTTTATTGAATTGTTCTATCTTTGCATTTTTTATAACAAACTGTATTTTGACAAAGATTGGTTGGTTACTTATAGGCTGATGATAACAAAACATGATAATTCCACTTTTTGTAAAAAAAAAGTTAGCAATGACATTCGACAGAATATCATAAATTACATAGCCCGTTAGGCTGGTCTGGTTAAAATCATGCTAATTCATAAAGTAAATTGCCTCTGAAGTTAAAGGTTGGAGCAGATCATGATATTTCCATGTCTAAAAATATTAATTAACAAAGTCGGAATAAAACATGTTAATGGAATTATCATGTTTTGTTCTGTCACTCTTTTAATCAGTTCATTATAATCATTATCAGCCAATAAATGCCCCACTGCTGGGCTTAGGTCCACCCACGTGGACGGCTGTTATCTGACGACAACAAATGGCACCAACGGCTTAAAATACCTTCTGAAACACGAAGGAACGTAAGTTGTTCCTCCATTGCCAAGTAAAAAAACTGCCTTGCTGAAAGTCACACACGCCAATTTGGATTTTGCAGCCTGGATGAGAAATAATAAAAAGCGGGCGTCAACGACATTACGTTAACACATAAGCCTGTATTAGCCACAACGCAGCACCTGCGAAAGCGTGAGTAAGGTCCTAAGCCCCCGTAATGCTCGGACCGCGCGGAGGCTGCACTTCCGCAGGCATTTGCAGGTATTTAACGCCCGCAGTAAGGTTTTATTGCGCGCTGTATTCTTTGAATGCCACTGAGACAAGGCTTTGCTGCAACAACAACAATGACCGTAATAATAACACAAAAATGTTGTCTTAACTTTCAGCAGAATATTTCCTAAAGTACCATGTTGATTTTGGTTTGTTTATTGTTGTTTAAGTATTCTTAATTCGATGTTCCTTTAATTGGGACACCAGGTAACACTTTTATTTTGTGCATCTACATGACATAGTTGTTTATTTTGAATAATGCAAATTAAGTATTTAACTTTTGCGGAGCTGGATCACCGAATGAGTGACCACATTGAAAATTCATTACCTAAAACTTAACGAATAAACCAGCATGCTGTCATAAGATTGCAATAGAAAAAAATTACGGGCAAGCTTTAGCTGTGGGTCAGTAAAGTCCGTTATTTCCAATGTAACCAGATTTTAGGGCAGTTATAACCGATCATGGTCGCATAGCAGTGAAAGAATACTACCACCCCCTCTCTTCTACTGGGTGTCGTAAAAGGCGACTAACGGACTAAAGACTGCAAATACATCCAACAGCATAGAGGTGGGCTCACCACCTGTCACGCTGAGCACATGTGCAGCCGCTATTTAGTAAAAAGTGGACCAAGATAGAGGACAGCTTTTGCGGTCCTCATTGCCTTGTCTCTGACTAACCCTTCGGGGATAATAGTCGTGATTATATGTTTGTATCTATGTATGTATGTGGAACCGATCAACTCAAGTCGTTCCACCTGTACAGTGAATGTTAAGCCAAGCGCCACATGTAAATGCCGATCTCATTACGTTCCCTTTTTCTTCAAATTAGTTAATACTGAAGACTACCTAACCCGTATCATCATCTGTTCGTGCGAGTATGATTGCGACATAGGTTTCATTCTAATCGATCGAATCGTCCATTGTCAAATCCTCAATTTTGGAAAAAACACGGTTGAAGCGAAGGCCAATCCTACCTAGATAAAAAAGCCCAATGCAATGTTTTGGTTGTATAGACAGACAAACTTAGTTGGTGTACTAAAATCCTTAAGCCTCTTTTTTACAATACCGCCGATATAGTACTTATTCAAATTTCCGCCAAAAGGAAGTTACTTACTTAAATTTTCACCGAAAAAGTCCAATACTTAATGCGAGCTTGTCATTTAAATTCCATAAAAGCTAAAACAACTTCCCTTAATCACTTAACAGCAAAAAGGGGTCTTTACGGAATCCAATCAAAATTCAACAATCCCAGATTGAATTAGAAGTTTAGGGAAACACGTTTCACGGGCGGGAGACGCAAATGAGTTACAAACACTAAAGAGCATAGATCAGGCCGGTGGGTGTTTTGATCAAATGAAAAAAACGGGTAAAAAGCTTAATTTCCGTGATGAGGGTTCCGTTTTGTGCGCGGGACAAAGGAGGGGTAAAGTAATCTAATTTTCTTTAATTTTAATCTGTTTATTTTGTCCTTTTTGGTAGAACTCTTTTATGTCGGTACACGATGATAAGTATGATTTTGCGTATTTATATTTTAGGTACTTTTGCTCCACTGTTAACAAGAACCTCAGGTTTTTAAATAACCTTCTTGTCTCTCCTTCTCATAATTCTGGCGTTATACCTACATTCCTCCTTCAATATTCAGCTCATTCTCATTTGGTATGAGCTTCGTCTTGGAATTGCTACGAGATACTTGCTAAGAGTCGTGACGATCAAAAAAGTAATGCTCTTTGATAAAACCATGTCAGTAGGACGGTATCATCTTACCTAACGTCCTGTTTATAAGATATGTAATATATGTATGCTTATTATGTTCGTAAAAGTATTTATATTGTTTGTCGTTCAAATTTAGTTAATGTGTTTTTGTAACTCTTTTAAAACGAAGCTATTTGATTTTAGTAGCATGACGCTATCATTCAGTTATTACTGAGTACATATACATATTATAACTTATAAGCTTGCTTTACGTTAGTAAAATGCAAACCGGAATAGCATATTGGTGTTCATTTTTGTTAGTGTTTTCCATTTATAAGTTAACAAATTTTCAATAGTTAAATTTGCTCTAAACTAAACAAGAAAAAGTTTTCTTTGAAGTGTACAACCAATGTCATGTCTTGTTGAGTACGCCTAAATAGAGGAAAGCATGCTCAATTTACTTTAAAATTGTAACACAAACGAGATACATACCGTACAGTCTGTAGTACCTAAATGTTATTTACAAACAAATTTTGATTCACACGCTGAAACTATGAAACTTTTCTCCGCATATGCTATGCACAGTCTCGTACTTTTTCTCCATTCAATTGAAACGGTAAAGGATACTCCTTACTTGTAAGTGTTTCACGCAGCTTCGCGTGTAATATGCGCTTTGCTGATAATGTAGCATTATAATCCACATATCTGCATAAGATTGTTCCTTTCCTTTCATAAAGTACCTAAGTAATGATAAAGTAACCGTGTCGCAAAGCGGTGAAAGAATACTACCACCCCCTCTCTTCCCTTGGGTGTCGTAAAAGGCGACAAACGAACTAAAGACTGCACATACATCCAATAGCAAAGAGCGGCTATGGGCAGTCGCTATTTGATGAAAAGTGGACTATGGCAGAGGACTGCTTTTGCGGTCGTCATTGCCTAGTCTCTGACTAACCCATCGGGGATAATAGAAGTGAATGTACGTAATACAATTAACGTAGATTATAATTTATTTGACGCCCCATTGGATAGAATAACTGACATACGTGACCTAGGATTAATTTTAGATAATAAATTAGATTTTCATAAACATATGAGTTCAATCTGTAAACATGCTGGTAAGATATTAGGCTTTGTTGTTAGGACTGCTTCAGATTTTGAGGATGTAAGGGTGGCAAAAATACTATATAGCGCATACGTTCGTAGCAGGCTCGAATACGCTGCAGTGGTCTGGCATCCATACGAGGAAAAATATGTGCTAATGATAGAAAGGGTCCAACGTAAATTCGCTCGCTGGTGTTACAAGAAAAGCTATGGTTACTACCCTTACTTATATCCTTCCATATTTGTTTCGGCTATGGTGGGCATGGCAAACCTTAAACTCAGGCGGATTATGGCAGTGGTAAGGCATTATTTATCAGTAATACATCACGAGCTTGACAACCCATCTGTGTTAGCTAAGATGGTGCTCAGAGAACCAAGGTACCTGCCGTGTGACGAGGCAGGAACGATGGCCTCACGTCGGAGACACCGTCTCCTGGTGCGGCCTGTTACACGCACCTAGCGGGTAGCTCACGCGCCAACGAACCTGGGTGACGTACTCACGCAGCACGATGACATCGACATAATTGCACATTGTTTGAGACATCTAGTGACCCGTTTTCAGGGTATCACGGATGAGACCTTGAATTTGAGTTTGTTTTAATATTTTATTTCGTATTTTAATTAAAGTTACTGTGATTTGTGAGCTATTCTCGAAGCACTTTTCAGCTGTATACATGGATGATGGTATGTCTGCAAAAAATGAGTATATACATTCAGATTATTTAAAAAAATTAGATGATTATAGTCATCAATAGGCTCTGCCTTTGATTGATCATGAAGCTCTTTTAAATAAGCTGAAAACCGTTAATTGTAATAAAGGTGCTGGCCCTGACGGGATTTCTCCAGTGTCTGTAGTAAGATGCGCAGAATATTTAACAATACCTCTTTTAAGGATTTTTAATTTGTCCTTGTGTGGGGGCCAATTTCCAACGGATTGGAAAATTGCCAAAGTTGTTCCTGTTTATAAGTCGAGAAGTGAAGTTTTAGTCAATAACTACAGACCTATTTCCATCTTGTCAATCTTTGCCAAAGTGTTTGAATCTTTGATCTGTCCTTACATACAGAGACACTTTTATCAATTTTTAACTTTTAATCAGCATGGTTTTGCTGCACATGTGCTCAGCATGATAGGTGGTGAGCCCTTCTCCGCTCTATTGGATACACCCAAGGAAAGGGATGGGTTGGTAGTATTCTATGAATGCACCCCCACCTCACAGCGGTTAGCCGAAACTTTCAAAGGATGTTAAATAAAAATTCTGAAAACCGAAATAGAAAACGTTTTTTTCTTGAACAAGGGATCCCTGAATCGCTCCCCTAATCTGCATTAGCCGGTCTGGTGGGCACATACTAGCTCTGGCATGCGGATTCGCCGCTCTTTGCCGTCAAATGAAATTGGCCGTCGCTCGTTGTACATGCCATCGGCGTTTTTTTTGTACAAAATTGCGCATGTCGGAAAGCGATCTCTTTTGTTTCTGAAGGATACTTTAGCTAGTTAGTGCCCCTTGGTAATTGGTTTGCCGTTTTTTTACTAAAATGACAGACTGAAAAGGTACTTTATACTATTAATCTGCTTGCGTTTATTTTACAGCATTTATTATTCTGCCCTGGAATCCTTTTGAAGGCCCGTGGTCAAAGGGACTTAGGAAAAAGTTTAATCATGCTAGAACTAGGTATTTTGAATAAGTAAATGCAATGCAATAAAAATATGTACGTAATATGTTTTTCATTTGTTATTACATTGTTGTAGACAGAGAAGAAAAGGATTGTGATCGCCAACCCGTATCTGGCAAGCGTGTTGATTAAGCCACAATGCCCATCTATGGTAGTGACGACCTGATTTCGATGGTGGAAGCCTTTGCCCAGAAGTGGGACAGTACATAGGCTGTACTTTTACTTTCAAAAGTTTTGCCAAGTGCCCTTTTCGTTACATCCAGTGAACAATGGCAATTCGGTTTTGCACACATGTCTATAGTAACAAAAAGTGTAGCATCAACGCCTAACGTTATAACGCCAATGTGTGTCACAAATGCAGCAATTAAACTACTAACTAGAAGATAGCTCGTTAATACTAACATTAGTTGAGCCGAGCGTATTAGGCCGCCGTGTAGTGCACGTGTGATTTGTTGATAACCCTCGCACGCAGTAAAGTATCATTATGAACAGAGTGCCAAGTGTCAGTTCTATTCGGCATATTTTGATCACTTTAGCAAAAACGAGAATTTGTATGACGAAATTGCAACGCACCTTGTTGGTCATCGATATCGAGCCGAGCGATTGACCACTCGGCTACCGATGCAAGGCGAGTCGAGACACAAGAGGCTAAAATTATTGAGATATTATTTATGATTTACTAAAGATACAAATATTTATTTTACCACCACGTCACGCCAGAGATTGAAATCGTTTCGGCGTCGCAACTCGGCAGCTTTCCTTTCGCCGGAAACACTTATAAATCGAAGGCCAGCTTATGATTTCTACTCCCATTGTCGGGTAATTCATAAGAAATAGTTCTTTTAGAATTTTCCTTCAAACTAACAAAACGTCAAATATGACGTCTGTCACAACTCGCCCTCTGCTAACAGAATTTGCCAACAATAACAACACAAGACCTAAAAAAAATTAACGTTTAGCAATGTGAAATGCATTTTTCTTTAATTTAAAATATTTTTTTGTGATATTTAACTCACTAATTACCCTGTCTTAATATTAAGGAGTATTAGTTTCCTCTCTGGTAACCCCTACGGGCAGAGACAATATCCATATAAAAAATATTACTCCCGTTCGAATGTTCTAGATAAAAGTCCTTATAGAAAAAAATAGCTCTATTTCCGGATTTGCTTGAATTAAATTTAATTACTTAAAGTAATTATTATACATATTAATTTATTATGTAATTCATTATTAGAACTGTTTCGACTATTTTTTAAAATTGAATCTTTTATGTGAAATTAAAAGCTGACAGCTACTTCGCCCCGCTACCGCTAGGCGTCGCTACGGTGGCTGTCATTTTGTCTATGGTGTTATGTCAAATACAAAACGTAAACACGGAATAAAATCTCTTTAGATTTAAGTTTAAGTCTTACTAAAACTGATTTAGAAATATGTTTTAATTGAAAATGCAAGAAAAGTGTGTCTTGTAATGTGTCAGCCAAGGCTCCATGTCTTTAATGTGAAGAAAAATGGATTTAATTCAAACAAGCTACACGGACTAATGTTTTTGGACATTTGATCATTCTAAAGCAATGATTTCAGGTGAGTACTATTCAACCATTGCGAACTTCTTTTGTAGATTAGTAAAGGCAGACAGGGCCCTGAATTTACAACGTAACAGTATGGCAGTAACCAATTTAAGGTTTCTGAATGCACTCTGCCACTCAAAGCGTTTCGTTCCCCCTTTTAGCCGTTAACGTTAAATATATAAATTAATTTGATGTTTGTAAAACTAGATTCTAGTTCTCCTTTTTAAGAATTGTTACCATTAAATAATTATTAATACAATAGTTCATCAATATGAATTGATTGATCGGCTATAGGTACTTAACAAAGGGTAAAACGAAACGTATTTTTGACTTGTCAGCTCTCTCTGTCACTGTTGTCTGTAGTTGTCCGATTCGTTATTTTTTTATGTTTTTCGGCAACATACAATCATAGCCAATCATGTTTTATACCACTTTTGTTTCAATTAATCATCCACAACACATAATATTTATTATTAAAGAAGCCAATAACCAAAACTTATAAATAAGTTTCATTATGTCCAGCCCTTAGATGAATGATTGGTCTTGCTGCGCTCGTCTAGATACCGCGCTACCTATAAACCACAGCTCCATAAATGCGGCAACTCATTATTGTAGTGTGTTTATGACATTACGCAAGGATGCTAGTGTGCATGAAAAATTTGTTGCCAGCTGCTCAACTGTTACCCGAGTTAATGGGAAAAATATTTTTGCTGTGATGTATTTAAGTTGCTGGTTAAAAATGTAGCTCAGAAAATATTTAAAAATTAACAATTAAAAGCGAATATGTATCAATATAATTGTATATATTATAATGTAGATTAGACGTAGGTTTCTTCTGTAGAAAAATGGTAGGTATGTATAGCAATGGTTAGACCTCATTTTTTTAGTAGTTTTTTTTTATTACTACCAACCCCTTTCTTCCCTTGGGTATCGTAAAAGGCGACTAACGGAGTAAAGACTGCACATACATCCAACAGCATAAAGTAACTATGGGCTCATCAAAATAATACTACCAACCCCTCACTTTTCTTCGATGTCGTAAAAGGGGACTAACAGACTAAAGGCTCACCACCTAAGCACATGTGCAGACTGTGCAGTAGTTTCTTGCTGAACCGTGGATTGTGTAGGTGTGGTCTGTGTTGTCCATAGATTCAAATGATTACTAATTTTACCATAAACTTTAATAATAACTATCTCAAAAAAGTTGTTGATCTAAGTAAACAGTAATAAGTCGAGTCTTTATTCATGATTATTCTACATAATATATAACTAAATACTTTTTCGTTTTTGTAGGCTCATTGCCATGTGACAGACAAAAATAAAAAAAAAAACTTTTTCCCCTAGGGCAAGAAAAGCTATATTAGCCTCGCTTTACAACGCTACAATGACGGTCTTTTTGAGCAAGAGGAATGAAAATATTATTACAAACATTATCTTTGAATTTTTTCAATACGAATACGTCCGTGATTTGCCGGTGGCGGCACTGACACTGAGAGCATTATCACTGACAAGTGGGGATGCGTTCATAGAGAATGTATGAAAAACACTGTGCCGGTACTGTGTCGGAACTGTGGCTTCACTGATATGTGTGAAGCAACCTTTAACCTATAATATTACCCGAATCATAAGCTATACACCTGTTCTCAGTTTCATTAAAATCCGTCTAGCGGTTTTTGTGTGATGCGCGTCAAACAAACAGACAGACAAAAATTCGTAAAATGATTCTAATGTTCACGTATCTTCATCCCCTAGATTATGTTTTTCGCAAATATTTTCAATGTAAGTACAGACACGAAAAGTTTACATTTCAGGAACATAGGTCAAAATGAAAAAAAATAGCTTTTCCATAGTTACTTGAGTCAATCAGCTGATTGCGCATTTTGTATAGGGAAAAATAATAAGTTTTCGACCCATGTTCTTAATGGAAAGTTGTTCAGTTTCATCGGTTGAATCCCCTTGATATAGTGTCAGCACATGTGTCAGCTAACATTTTTACACCTTATAAGTAAACATGAAATAACATAGAACTAGGTTAAGTATATAGTAACTTTGTAAGACAAATGAAATAGGTTACCTATATAATAAAAGACAATAACAATAAATTCACTTAATAAAAATATCAACCACGGGGACTTTATTCTTATATATGCGGTAACACTGAATGGCGTTTATTGTTCATAATATTTTATGATGAAATTTCGAAATTATACGATACTGACTGATGGTATGTGTGTGTCCTTCTTATTTTTAGAAGTATTATTTTTACACAGTTTTACTACGCAAACTGGCATTTTAGTTTGAATTAAGCTCAAAATTGAATAAAACATTCGATACGTACACTTCACCCACAGCTGTCAGTGTGACTGGCTCGGGTACGCCGATTTCGGCGTAGTATTTGTTGCCGCATTTGACAAATACGACGGAGGTATCTAGCTCTTAAACCCTTCCCGGGGGTCCAGTAAACACCAGCGTTTTATTTTTTGAACATATATTTGCTTTTTTTAACCGAATGCACGGACACATGACTCAAGCTAATCCTTGATGACGCCGGTGGCCATCTTGTCACCAGTAGTGCGTTAGCATTGGTGTGTCGTAATTATCGCTGTTTTGGGGTCCATCAGACCGCAGGTTAGGAATAAGTATTATTTTTTTTTATTTCTGCTGCTTTTTGTACATTAATTTATGCTGTTGTTTTTGATGAAAAAATAAGAAGGTAAGTTAGACTTGTTGATGTTTGTAACGATAGTAATAGTATTAGTTAACTTCACATAGACAAAACGGGATTTGAAGGACCCGATAAGTCACAAGTACAGACGTGTGTCTAGGAGGTCAAAAAGATCGCTAATGGCAGTTTTTTTGGCCTTATGAATATAACGGGTGTTAACTCAGATGTGCTGCAAAAAATAACCATAAAAAACCAGAAAAATACGTCTTTTTTTCTAAAAAAAAAGTTGCCTTGAACTTGATAACCCTTCAAATGGAGGAAAGACTAACATGGCCTTCTTTGCCCACACATCTGAAAGACCTCCTAAGAGGAATTTTACAAAAAAAGCGGCATTTAGTCGACGTAGGTCCTGCTCCCATGCAAAAAAAAAGATGTGCTGTCTGCCCAAGGGGGAGAGTAGTGTATTATTGGGAATTCTGGCCCACCACTCGTCCGCTTCGCTACCGATCGTTCGCTTCGCTCACTGCGGTTGGCCAGAAAGCCCAATAATACACTACGAATCAGAATTCTAACTCAGCGTCGGTTGAGAGACCCGTGGTAAGTATCTCTTGCGAGCCCGCGGTAAGATCACGCACCGAGCATCGCCTGTCTGTTTATATAATATCTATGTATCATGATTTTAACCCATTCAATTGAAAACCTCATAGCTCTATAGTCTTGTGCAGCTATCAACTGATGATGAAGTTCGTGAAACAAAAACAATCTCTAAAATTAGAGTGCCTTTGTTCTCCTTTACCGACTGAGTCAAATCGACATGGTAGATTACTACCCAATACAATTCGTTGTGTCGTTTGCGGTCCGTCAAATTGTGGGAAAACCAACTTAGTCATAAGTTTATTACTGCATAAAGAGGGTTTACATTTTCGTAACCTGTATGTTTATTCAAAATCCTTGTACCAGGCAAAATACGTATTTCTAGAAAAAGTTTTAGATATGGTGCCAGGAATTTCATATAATAAATACAACCATAACAGTGAAATATTGAGTCCACATGAGGCTTTGCCTGATTCTATTATCATTTTTGACGACGTTGCATGTGAAAATCAAAATAACATAAGGGATTATTTTGCTATGGGACGTCATAAGAACATTGATTCTTTTTATATCAATCAGACTTATACGAAAATACCCAAACAGCTTGTAAGGGACAATGCAAATCTCATTATATTATTTAAACAAGATGACATTAATTTAAAACACGTTTATGATGAGCATGTTGGTTCTGATATTTCCTGGTCTCAATTCCGAGAAATGTGCTCAGCTGTTTGGAATAAGCCTTACAATTATCTTGTGATAAATAAAGATTGTGAAAGAAATAACGGATGCTACAGGTTGACATTTGATACATTTATAATACTAGACTAATGTACATAATAGGTTGTTACACTGTGAATGAATTACTCTCATTCGTGATTCAGGATCAAGCAGTACCCTATCTAAAATGGAGAAAAATTTGAAACAACAAATTATAAAATCTGCTGCAGCTGTAAAAAGAAAAGTTGAGATGATAAAGGAAGCAAGAAATTCGAATAATATGGCTCTGGAAACCATATTTAAGCCTATAGTCAACCCTCTTACCTTGTTAGTTAATAAAAATGAAGAAAAACATCAAGAGCATAAAAATCAATCTATGCCTTCTGTGAAAAAAATTAAGAAAGATCAAAGCGAGACCTTGTCCTCTTCTAGTGAAGACTTCAATGATATATATAGTGAAGAAGAAGAAATAGAATCTGACAATGACTTACACAAAAACAAAACAATTTCAGTATCACCATCCGTAGACCACAATGTCAGCGAGGGGTCATTCAAGTCCTTTCAGTCATCACCAAACGTTAAAGATCATACACTATCATGGTCAACATCATCGAGTGTAATGGGTAATATACCTTTTGGAATTAGAAATGAACGAGGGAAATTGATGCTTGGTAAAACCCGCGTTTATGATGATGGGAAAATCCTAAAAATAGGAACGTACAGATTGAATAAAACAGATGGATTGAAAGAGCTCTTGTTTAAAATGAAACCAAATTTAAAAATTACTACAGAGGAAGATTTAAATAATTATAAATTACTTTTATCAGAAACTAATGCACACAGACGCAATTATGATTCATCTAAACCAATAAAAAGCAATAAAGGATTTAAGTACATGAATATTATAAAACCTTTATTTAAGTTTGCTAGAAATGCAACTACAAGTGTGGAAAGTCTTTCACATGGAGAAGGTATTAACGTACTAAAAAAAGTTAAAAAAAATACGGACTTGGTTTATTGGGATGATCCGAATGAGTTAGTAGAACGTTTGAAAATACTATTCGCCTCACGAGATGCGGGTAACACTGGCTTAGATAATGAAATTATCGCAATTATGGAAGAACTGTGGGAAGCAGGAATAATCAAGAATATGAAATATAAAGAACGTTTGACAGGCAAATAGTTCACTTTGAAGAACGCATCAGTGCAGCAATGAACATTGACAAATTTGGTCATCATGTTCATAAGCGTCTACGCTTAGCGGAATATATTGATACCTTCAGCGATACATTGGTGAAGTCAGATACAGGACACTACGATTTGAAATCATCAAAACTGAAAGGTTTAACGGCTCCGGAAGAAGACGACGAAGCAGTAAATAAAGCTTATTTAGACAAAACAATTCAAGAATTAAGAGACGAAATAAAAAAAGTATCCCTTGATGTTATGAAATACCTAAATAGCTTGGAAAAAGCGACTTCAAATCGTTTTAGTAATTTATATTATACTAAAACAGAGATTGATTTTTTGATTAACCAAAAAAAATAAAAATGAGTAAAAAAGACATCGTCAATGAACTACACAAAGCAGCAAGAAGAAATTTCCCGCGTCGATGTACAATCATAAAAGGAATAGATGATTTATGGCAAGCTGATCTTATGGATTTTCAGAAATATTCACATTTTAATAAAGGATTCAAATACATTTTGATAGTTATAGATACTTTGTCAAAATATGTGTGGGTGAATCCTCTAAAATCAAAAGAGAAACAATGTGTTACACATGCGTTGCAAAAAATACTAACCAATTCTTTACGAATACCTAAATATTTACAAACTGATCAAGGCAAGGAGTTTTATAATGATACTTTCAAAAAATTATTAGTAAAATATAATATAGTCCATTATTCTACCTACTCTGTAAAAAAAGCTTCTATTGTAGAACGAGTAATACGAACGTTAAAACAAAACCTTTACAAACTTGTCAGTTTGCACGGTCATTACCAATGGCTGGGTCAAAATTTAGATTCGGTTGTTAAAAACTATAATAATACTACTCACCGTATAACAAAATTTAAACCTATTGAAGTTAACAAAGAAAACCAGATGGTTGTAAAATCTAACATAATTAAAACACAAAAACCTAAAATAGTTCGTAAACCTAAGTTTCAACTTGGTGATCATGTTCGTATTAGCAAATATAAAGGAGATTTTTACAAAGGTTATACTCCTAACTGGTCAACGGAGATATTTGATATAGTTAAGGTAAATAATACGCATCCACCTACTTACCATTTAGGATCTTTCTACGAATATGAATTACAAAGAACTAACTTTCCTGATCTTTATCTCATTGAAAAGGTTTTAAAAAGAAAAGGTAGAAAACTTTTTGTTAAATGGTTAGGTCTCAGCAATGAAGAAAATAGTTGGGTGGACAAAAATGCGCTTGTTTTATAGTATAAATAAGGCATTGCTATTAGATATAACTCACTCGAAAGACCTCAATGAAGGAAGGAAGTGGTATTATTAACAACTTAATAAATAAATTACCGTTTGAGTTACATCTCCCTGGTTATCAGTTTTGTGGTCCCGGGACAAAACTTCAAAAACGGTTACAAAGAGGTGATCGAGGTATAAATAAATTAGACGAAGCTTGTATGTATCACGACATTGCTTATAATAACAGTGATTTGAGTGTTCGACATAAAGCCGATTTACAACTTTTGAATATGGCTAAGAAAAGGTTGAAATCAAAGGATGGTGGAAAACGAGAAAAAGTAGCTTCATGGATTGTAAAAAAAGCAATGCAAGCAAAACTTAAGGCTGGAGCCGGAGTTCGGTCATTTATGTCAGTTGTAAAAAAAATACAGTCACAATTAGAAAAACTAAAATCTAAAGACAATCATACTGCTATAAAATTGGCTCATGCAGCTGCAAAAAAATTGTTTATAAATAAAAAAGGAATACGGTTGCCCCGGTGTATTCCTATTCCGAAAAGTGGTGGTTTCTTACCTCTGATTCCAATTTTCGCTGGATTATCAGCTCTTGGTTCACTTGCTGGAGGTGCAGCCGGTATAGCAAAAGCTGTCAATGATTACAAGGCAGCTCAGAAAAATCTTCAAGAATCTGAACGACATAACAAGATGATGGAAGCTGTGGCTCTAGGAAAAGGATTGTATATCAAGCCCCATAAAAAAGGAACTGGTTTATATCTGAATCCTTCAAAAAACTAATGAAACGGCTACCCAGACGCCCTCTCACTAATTTCGATATATTGGAGCATGCTACTGATATTCCACACTTTCGAGGAGTTTTCATGAGAGATGCACTTCCTTCAAAACCAAGAAAGATCGAGTGTGCTATTATAAATTTAGATAGTTCTGATAATCCCGGAACCCATTGGGTAGCCTACGTTAAACATAATGACTACTGTGAATATTTCGATAGTTTTGGCAATCTAAAGCCACCGTTAGAATTGATTAATTATTTAAGGTACATAACTGTAAACTATAATTATGTACAGTATCAAAAGTTTGGAACTATAAACTGTGGTCATCTTTGTTTGAAATTTTTAAAAGACTATTGGAAAAAAACATTTAAAATGATAATGAAATAAAAAAACTCATCAGTACAAATATGTCTTTCACTGTGTCAATAACTGGCAGAGGAGAATCGTTGATAACAAATTACTCGCCAACCTTACAATTACGTGGAGAATATGAGTGTGGACTCTTATATTTTTCAACTTTCAATTCTATCCCGAACATAGATGAAAGAAATAATAAATTTTATTATGGCAAAGACAAAGTAATCGAAATACCTGAAGGGTCCTATGAACTTCAAGATATTTGTGATTTTTTGAAAAGTAATATTATGAATGCTGCACTAAAATTAACTTGCAATAATAATACATTAAAAACATGCATTTACTGTTCTGAAAATGTGTATTTCAATAAAAATTATTCTCTTGGTAAAATTTTGGGTTTTGGTATGGATACAATAACAGCTAATATAAGCACCGAGTCTCGGTATCCCGTCAGCATTTTATCAACAACTGTAGTGCGCATCGAATGTGATGTAATCAGCGGGTCATTTGTGAATGGGAAAGCAAGTCATATAATTTACGAATTTGTTCCTAACGTACCACCAGGCTATAGAATCATTGAAATACCTAAAAACCTAATTTATTTTCCCGTAAATCAAAGTTCAATCAACTCTATTAATATAAAGTTGCTAGACGCTGAAAATAAGCAGATCAACTTACGCGGTGAAGAAGTACAGCTGTATTTACACTTTAGAAAAAAATGCTAAGTTTTAATAAAACCCCATCTACATCTACTGTTCAAGTCATTTCCAAAAGATCCTCTCAGAAAAGAACACCGCTTCGGTTAAAGAAGAAGCTAACTAAAAGCAATAAGGAATTTTTAAAACTACTGGGTTTGTTAAAATGAATATTTTAAATATTACTCAACCGGCATCGTATGATAACAGCATCGAAAGTTTCGAATATCATTCGTATAAACCATATGTAACAAGTTTTAACAAGAACGATGAAATTCGAATACCTATTAATCAACAAGATTTGTATGTGTTGCCTGCACTCAGCAGTTTGTACATTGAGGGCAACGTCAATGTGTATAAATATGACAATACTACGAAACAAAAAGAAAGAATAACAAGTGTGCATTTTGTTAATAACCCTGCATTATTTCTTTTCCAAGACATTCGATATGAGTTGAATGGTGTAGCAATAGATAAGGTAAAAAATGCGGGGATTTCCACAACTATAAAATCTTATCTTTCGTTGAATGAAAACGAATCGAAATGTGCAAAAGTTTGGGGCTGGTCACCTACAGGTACGACCACCGGCAACAATGGAGTATTCTCCGCATCAATACCTCTGAATAAAATATTGGGTTTTGCAGAAGATTATGAAAAAATCATAATTAACTGTAAGCATGAGTTAGTACTGTTGAGGAGCAACACAAATCTCAATTCTTTGAAACTATCTACAGATGAAATCGTGGAGGATATAATAACAAGTAAAATTGTTTGGCGAGTTCCTCATGTTAAAGTATCAGACCGTGAAAGAATTAATTTATTAAAGCATTTAGAGAAAGATCGTCCCATTACAGTGGCATTTCGTAATTGGGATTTGTACGAGTATCCATTATTGCCTAAAACACGTAAGCACGCTTGGTCTATTAAAACTTCATCACAGATTGAAAAACCACGATTTGTAGTTATTGCTTTACAAACTAACCGTAAACATAATGCGACAGAGTCTATGGCAGAGTTCGATCATTGCTTTATTCGTGATGTAAGAGTATTTTTAAATTCATCTTATTACCCTTATGAAGGACTGAATATTAATTTTGCTGACAACAAATTTTCATTAATATACGAACAGTATGCAAGATTTCAGCAGTCTTATCACGGCCGCAGACCAGAGCCGTTGTTGAGTTTGAAAGAGTTTAAAGAAGTCGCTCCTTTATTTGTTGTTGACTGTTCTCGCCAACATGAAACGTTAAAAGGATCGATTGACGTACGTGTTGAAATAGAAGCAGATCAAGAAATACCTGATCAGACGGCTGCATATTGTCTTATACTGAACGACTGCATATTTGAATATAAGCCTCTTAGTAACATCGTTAAAAAACTATCATGAATAACGATACGATAATAGTGGACGTGCAAGGTTTTAAAAGTGAGAAAAATGAATTTATATTAAAAGAATTAGTTATATCCGAACACACTCAAATCTTTTTAATCAAACCTCCATATCCATTCTCAACATTGACTCTCGAAGAAAGGAAACATGTTTGGTGGATAGAAAGAAACCGAGGATACCGATAGAGTGATGGATATATTGACTACAGAGAATTTAAAAGACTCATTAAACCTTACTTAAGAGAACGTAAAATTATAGTGAAAGGACAAGAAAAAGTTAAATGGGTGCGAGAATTATGTGGGCATGAAAATGTTTTAGATATAAGTGATAAAGGTATACCTAATCTCGAAACCCTAAGTAAACTTTACTGTAAAGATATGTTTGCATACAATTGTTTTAACCACATAAAATATTGTGCATTGAAAAATGTTATTTGTATAAGAAAATGGTTAATAGAAAATAATGTATCATTGTCAGATTTTTTTTTAAATAAATAAATTAGTGTACCTGCCTGTAAAATGTGTTTTATTTTTAAATATTCTCAGTAATTAAAAGTAAAATAATACAACATAATATAACAGAGTATTATTTATTAAAAAACTAAACTAAAATACATTAATCAAATTAAGATTATATTAGACACTTTTTTTTTTTTTTTTTTTTTTTTAAATAAATGTTTCTCTCTGTAGGTTTTATACGTGACTAGAGATGTTACGTAAAAAAACCTACTCGAGATGTTTAATTTTCCAAAAAATATATATTAATAGCTTTACAGACTATAGCTATATCCACATATTTTTTTTGATATATTATTGACGAGACTTTCAGTCTGGTCCATAATTTGGTCCACGTGTTCAACCACCACATACTGTGCAGACAAAAGAGTTGAGTCATCATCATCGGATGCTGCGGCTTCTTGTTCGAGGTCTATAATTTTTATTTTTGCTTGCACAAATGATTGCTGTGGGTTGTGGAAATGTTTGAGGAAGGATTTTTTCTTTATTTTTCTCTTGCGAGTATTTTGCGCATTCCGAATTTTGAGCTGCAACGGGGACTCTTGCGGCTCCACAACCCAGGGTGGAAACATCTCCGACCATCCTGCTAGAGGATCTTGCGCATCTTGTAGTTCAGGAGATGGTGAACGTTGTTCTTCGCGTGATAGGACGGTGCTATTTGACATATTCTGAAAATAATAATAAAATTATACATTTAAAATCAAAAACTGCGTATGCAAAATATAGCGCCAATAAAAAAATAACTTACCATATTCAACGTTCGTGGGAAAATAAAATTGTATTTTAGCAAAAATACAATATTTATACCTTAGGAACTTGTTCGTGTGTGTGTAGTATGTAAACACATCACATAGCTTATACAGCAATATGCCTGCATTGACAAGTTGAAACTCAGACAAGTTAAGACTTGAACATGAATCATAATGCTGTATAATATACTAGCGGCTAGAGGAGCTCGATGACGCAGAGGAGTTCGATGGCGCAGTGGTTAACGCGCCCGGTCTGTGAGTGCTGAGGTTAAGCAACATTCGCAAAGGGTGGTCATCGGATGGGTGACCAAAAATGTATTCTCGAGATCCTCCATGCTTCGGATGGCACGTAAAGCCGTTGGTCCCGGCTGCATTAGCAGATGTTAACAACCACCAACGCACTGGGCCCGCGTGGTGGTTTATGGTTCGTTCTCGAGCTGATGATGATGATGATGATATTAGCGGCTACCCACGGTTTCATCCGCGCGGTAACAGTTCCCGTGGAAATATCGAGATAAAATGTAGCCTATGTACTAATTCAAGGTCCTAGCTATCACCATTTCAACTTCAGCCAAATTAATTCGGCCGTTTTGCCGTGAGAGAGCAACAAACAACTAAACTTAGAATTTTTATTTTTTATAATATTTGTTCTTACTAATTTTACTTTATTACTTTTTTTTATTTTAAGTGCTAATTGCTACACTTAAGCTGAATTAAATATTTATATAAAATACAGTGAAAAAATTAAATGCCTACCTGACCCAGCCAGGAATCGAACCTGGGTCTTCCGCAATCCGGGCGGCTGCACTGGCCGCTATGCTACAGGGAAGGCTGACGTAAGTACTGAATTTTTCCACTGTATTTTATATAAATATTTAAAATATATATCTATGACTAAGTAATGTTTGAAGAAATAAAACAAAATTTGTTATATATTTAATTATCTATATTTATTTATGTTTACCCACACGTATCGAACACATTACATTACATAATTTTAAAATATTTTTAATATGTGTAGTCGACCATAAAATAGCTTTATCACCCTTAGGCTGAAAGCCATTTGCATAATTATCACAAAACAACAAAGTCAATTTTTGCTTACAAGACCAAGTCACATTAACAGATAACGTTTACGGAACAGGTGACGTTAATAGCACATTGAACATTAATTTTGAATCTTAGTGATATTTTATTTGAATTTAAGTTTTTTCAAAAGTGGTAAAGCTATTTTATGCTCGACTATACAAATACCAAATAGCGATTAATTATGTATACTACAAATACAAAATAGGTACTACAAATTATTTATTGTGTAACTAATAATTGGTTCCACTTTGATGTGACGTTCACTCACACCATTAAATGTTAAGTATAGATGCATGCCCCCAAGCTTTTGTGGACACCTTATCGAGCGTAACAAGTCGCTTATCATCGTTGCAAGATAACGCTATTTTATTTAGACTACGCGTAAAAATATCGTGTTTGATTGATTTAAATAAAACGTTTGTCTTTCGTATTATATCCCCGTGATATAAAGTCCTTTTATAATCCGATAATGTAATTTCACGAACGACAGATGTTTTTACACCCTTTGCTTTTTTAATAGTGTTTTCAATCGTTTTTATACAATATAATTTTGAACGTAGTCCCACAAATTCAGTAATGATATTCCCACCCATTTCGTCCTTAAAGAGACCGGGGACCTTTTTATTTAAAAGCGGTAAATTATATGAATTTTGTGTAGAAAAGTTACTTGTATCAAAATAATTTAGAAAATATTGTTTCAAATCTTCATAAAAGTCTCTGGTTTCGATTTGGTAAACAAAGCTATCTGTATCCGTATAGCACATACGTAAGCGATTTCTATATGACGGTTCAAAAATTGAATAATGGAAATCGTACATGTGGCTTTTAGACAATTCTAATACTGTAAATCAGATGTATATTGGCTTATCTAAAATTACACGTTCCGGTTTTGTTTGTATTGCAGCTAAATTTTCTGAAAAAACTGTAACGCTATGGAAACTGGAGTTCGCGATTAACTTAGCAGCACTATTTCTTTTTTTCGTTTTGTTATTCTGATCACTCCATTCATTAACTAAATGCACATTAACCCTTTTCTCATTGTTTTCCAATGTTTTGCCAAAAATACTATTATTAAGCAATTTAAAAAAGTCTTGTTCAAACGCAGACTGAGCTTTTTGTCTCAAACTGGTATTAAGATCGATGTATTGTTTTAAATAAGGACTTTGTCGGAATACTATAACCCGGTGAATTTTTTTTAATGTCAAACCATGTTTTAAACATGTCTTCAAATGAACATAATGAATGACGTAAAAATATTTATCATAAAGATTAGGTACAAGTTTAGGAGCTTTTCCTCCGGGAGGGATGCATTTTTCAGGACAAAATGGTAAGTCATTATGTCTATCGTGTAATTCTTTCGGATAGCTCAAGTCAACTTCCAAAATGTAACCGTATTCCGCGTCGTCGGGAATATTAACGAAATCAAGCTTATCAATTTCTTCACTTTTTAAAAATCTAAAATTTGATAATGGCAAAGACTGGCACATGCTGAATCCATACAAATTATTACAATCTATGTAAACTACATAGGTATCTGGTTTGAGGGGGTCATATTCAGGCATGTATTTGTTATTGGCTTTAGCGTGTCTGTGTGAGCACATACATACCCCTCCTCTTATACCAGATTGGATCATACGCACTATAGCAAGGTTATCGATGAGTTCTAATTCAACCCCTGTTTTGAAAAGCATCGCATCAAAAGACAAACTAGGTGCAGTTATATAGAAAGCCGGATCTAATTGATAATTAAGCTTACAAGTTTGTCTAAACTTTTCAAAAATATCTGTTAATAGGAGAACATCAGTTTTTAAATACAAGTCGGTGTATTCACCTAAGTTTTTTATGTTAAATTGAGTCCATACTGATTGTGCATGTTGAAAATCTTCATCAGTAATGTGCTCATTTACAAGAGAATTAAAAAACATGTCCTTTACTGGAAGAGATCGTTCTTCAAAACGCTCCCAACAGTTAACGTAGCCATAAGGGTAGATACCTTTTCGTGTAAGTAAATTGAATTGTGTTTGAATAGGAAAATGCGTTCGTAAATGTTCAAACTCTTCTTTTTTTATAGTTTTGCTTAACTTTTCTAAACTAGCCCCTAAGAATTTGAACGAGTCTACAAACCGTACCTGTATAAATTCCCCATCCAAAACAGGAATAAATTTCGTAAAAGACACATAATTTTCTTTCGTTTTAGGTATAATCTTAATATTTCCTCGCAATTTACCTAGTTCTTTAATAAACAAATGGCAATCATAACCACCCAAATTATAAAAAAAGATAGGAATAAACTTCGGTGTTTTGTATTGCAGATTACAATATTTATGTGCTGCACCCCGATATAAACCGGTTATATGACAATGATCACGCACTTTATCAGAAAACAAGAAATGCTGACAAATATGACACCGAGTGGCTTGCTTATAATCTGCGGCATCTTTTTCTGTAAAAATCATGGGAGAATTTTTGCACAAAATTAAATAAAGCTCTTGAACATCGCGGTAAATACACTCTATAAATTTACTATCACAGTCTTGACCTCGATACGTAACATAGCGATTATAACTTGCGTCCGTAGAACATACTATGTTATATGCAAACGCGGCTGGAATATGCCGTTGCAGTGTTTTTGTGTTTTCCGTATCTGAAATTGTATTATTGTCTTTATGTTCTACTAAAATAGTCTCAAAATCAGCATATATTACGAAAGGAACGTTTTGTTTTCGGCCATAATTTTGAAATTTAATTACTGACCCTTTTTCTGGCAAAACGGTAACGATTCCGCTACATACATGATTTTCAATTTCTTCACATGTAGTAAAAAAAACTAAACACGTATCACAAAAATATAGTTTACCGTGATGAGCAGTAATTTGATTTCTAATAAGCCGAGATAAATCTTTGATAAGACAGTAATGAGAGGTCTGTCCGTTTTCTAACAGTAACAAATAAATAGTCTTTTTATTTTTATTGCTTTCAGATTTATACAAAGGTCCTATAATAGTTTTATTTTTCTTTAAACCAAAAATAACGAAACATAAGTTTGGATTGTTTTTTTCAAAAACATTAATGTCTGCAAACGTAACAGGAAAAGTTATGTGCTTGATATTTAAAACATCTCGGAAGTGAGGATAAGACGATATCCGCTCAGAGTGTTTTTGAGTTGGATACAAAGCCGCTGTTACGCTCCATAAAAAACAAAACTGATCCTTGTTTTTGACATTTACACAAGCTTTCTTATTTTGTATACATTTAGGTAGTTCTATGTAAGACGATCCTCCTAATGGCTGGTATTTGTTTATATTAATTTCCAAATGTGAATTACTCAAAAATGCCCAACCGCTATCACGCTCTTGAAACTCTTCTATTTTCTTTTTCAATGAATTAACTACTGTTGAAAATATACTACTAAAATCATTATAAGTGTAAATTATAAAATTTTTTGTGTTAAAGGATTTCATTTCCTGTAAACCATTTTTAAATAGTACGAAAATGGCAAAGAGTTCAAAATTTACTTTTAAGCACGTATGTTTGTTTAAAGTTTCGTCTAAAAGGTGCTTTATTTTAATAGAAATAGAATTTAAAAAAGTATCTAAAGAGACTTGATTTTCAGACTCGCAGGCGGTGATTCGGTACGAAATGATAGGAGAGCGAAATGCTGAACCTACAATTTCCACACCATCGCTAATCAGCTGGCTAGAATTATTTTGTTTATGTACACGACTCCGTAAATGTCCTATCCATGACTTCGAACAGACAGATGTGTTACAAATAGCGCAAAATGGCATGTTGCAGAACCAAAAATTAGTTACTAGAATAACAAATTAAAAAGAGTACCTACCTAATTTTACCTATTTAGTAAATAATGACATACAAAAAAAAAAATCAAAAGTATTAAATTTATTAAAGTGGTAAAATGGTATGTTACAGAACCATAATCTAGTTACTAGAATAACAATTTAAAAAATAATTCTAATTTTTCCTTTCGGAAATAGTTACGAATATCAATACAAAAAATTTAAAAGTAAAAAATTGATCAAAGTAGATACTAAGTAAATAAAATATTTTGATAGCTTATATAAATTTAATAGCGTTGCTAAAATAAGTAGGCTCGCTGTCTTCAAATATCAAGTATGCCTGAACTAGAATAACAAATTACAAAAGAGTACGTACCTAATTTTACCTATCGTAAATAGTTACATACTTTAATCATTACAAAAATGTTAAAAAATTTATTAAAGAAAATAGTAAAAAGAAAAATTGATAATTTATTTAAATTTGATAGCGTTGCTGTAATAAGTAGGCTCGCTGCCTTCAAAAATCGTGTAAGCCAGACCCAGAAAGTCTTGCAGGACTTCCCACTCACGCGATTGCTCACCGCACTGTAGCTTCACAGATGCTAGCGCCTTCTTGTAACGCTCTTCTGCAGGACTGCTTCTCGCGTCGTCAGTATGGTAGATCTTCAAGTCCACGTAAAACTTCCCGGAAGTGGACGCGACGCGGCGACATTGGCCCGAAGAAACCCGGGATGTAAAACTCGATGCCAGCCCGCGACTGGTGTCCTTGATGCTCGACGCCTGCTCGTCCTTACTTATTATCGAAAATAAGTTTTTCGTTTTTTTCGCTCTGTGAACAAAAAAGTTTTATTAATATTACTTCGTTTTATTAATATTACTTCGTAAAAATATTTGTTTAGGATTAGGTTTTGTAGCATTCTAATTACCTATGTAGGTACATTAATGATTTTAGAATTATAAAATTAGACCACATTGCTTTATAATGTTAATAATTTTTAACAAGTTTAAATATTTATACGTAGTATCCATAACACAAGTTCTAAAGAAACTTGGGTTAAGATAAATTAGCTAGGCAGTAGTTGGTGGGATTGTAAGAAATTTATTATATTAGTATTTAAAAGTAAAGATAAAAATCATTTTTAAATATTCATATAAAAAATTACCTAGGAGCAGGAGACGTTGACAGAGCTTGGGCATTGGCGACTGGAGCAATGGTTGTCTTGCGTTTTCTCGGCTTGGGCACAGCCACAGGGACGACTGGACTGGGCGGACTTGTTTTTTTCTTGCTCGGCCTTGGTGATGGCACCTCAACTGGCGCTACCTCTTCAGCACTAGAAGTGTACTCTGAGTCCGACCTATGTATGGAAAAAACACGTCAATATTATAGTAGAATAAAAATAATTAAAAGAAAAAAGTTATATAAAATTAAAATATATACTTACTAACATTTTAATTGGGAAGCTTCTCGACTGCTCACAAGAAAATCACAGAAATTAATGAAATTATTGGAACAAAATCCGTAATTTATGTGATCAATAAATAAATCGTTAGCAAAAATTTAAATCAGTTTTTTAAAACCTAATTACTATGTAATTTCGTACAAATTTGTTACTTATTAATTTCTACATAATATAAAATTAAAAAACAAATTAGTAAAGCACTTAATACCTTTTGAATCAGAATATTGTCGTTCCTTTGATGCTACCTTCCGAGGAAACGTTTTGTATTACACCATGTTGCAGTTTGAGTAAAAAACAAAACTCCCACGTGTATGACAATTTCTTAAATGTCTAAACAAATCCTGTGGTGTTATTAGGTTTTGTTGAGTAGTGAATTAGCATTACACAGCACAACTAATTTTTTCCAAACACTAAAGAGAGGAGCTCGATGGCGCATTGGTTAACGCGCTCGGTCTGCGAGTACTGAGGTTAAGCAACTTTCGCAAAGGTCGGTCATCGGATGGGTGACCAAAAATTTATCACCTCGAGCTCCTCCGTGCTTCGGAAGACTTGTGCCCCAGCAGTGGGGATATTAAATGAGCTGATGATGTTGATGATGATGATGAATTAGCATTTACTACTCGGTCAACATAACTTAACCTGCAGGTTACTTGGATAAAAACTTATTATTATTATCAACTTCAATTATCAACTTTGAAAGAATTATTCTAGATTTATATAGCAAAGATAATATTACTAAAAACTCTGTCTCTCTTGCATCATGTTTTTAACCACACAGCAACGAAAACCATCTCCACCAAGTGGTGGAGATGGATGTGCAAGTGCACTATCGGACTCCACGAACTAATAATTCACCTTAATTAGTTGAAGTTATTTTACCAAATTCAAAATCATATAAGACCCTGATAATTATTTTCATCGCTTAAAATGCTTACATTTAGGCATTTTTTATATTGTCGGATTTATAATATCCATTACAACACGATGTAAATAACAAAACTCTAAAATTACAATCCTTACACACACAAACGTTCAATTAACGCTGAATCTGCTATAATACAATGTTAGACCAAGAGTCATCGTAACTGAATTAAAGCTTTCGTAATGTTATCATTACTATTATTATCATTTCATCGTATTATATCAGTGATAAAAAAAAAGATATGTATTATATAATTATTAATTATTATTTATATTATATTATTTAATAAATAAATTTACCACAACTAAAATCTATTGTATATACAAACGATGGATATTTATAATAATTGTGTTATAACGAGCAGAATGATCAAGCCGACTTTTGAAGAAATAAATAAATAGTACCTAAGTAATACTCTTGTCTCTTAAAGCAGTTCCGATGAGACTCAAATACTGCTAAATGTACTTGGTATTTAGTTTGTCTAGGCATTTGTAAGTACATTAAATTAACCATTGATATATTTTATAACAGTATTAGTGGAAATACATGTTATTATTGGTCCGCAATTGTAATGTTCATATAGGTCTAGCTCTTGGTCTAATCGCTGCAGTGCACATTCCCACGACCGCGTCATTGTGCATGCAAGCATCAGTTGGAATACTTCTTCTTCTTCAAAAGTCACTGCACTTGTGAACTGTTTAAAATATATTGTTGGTGTAAGTGAAAGTTGGTGGTTTATGGCCCGTTCCCCTATCCAACCATGGGGAAGGCTCGTGCCCCAGCAGTGGGGACATAAATGAGTTGATGATGGTGATGATGAAGTGAAAGTTCTAAATTTGAATAAAAAAATATGAATTCAAACAAGAAGACCAGAAAATTGTGTAAGTAAACCTTTATACATTAGTTTAGTCTCAAAATAATTTTCTCTATGTAAAACCTTTTTTCTAAAAAAGGGCTCAAACAAGGTCGTATGAATAACGTCTATTATTGATTGAATAACTTTACACAATTGTAAAATGTGTTTAAAAGTTTTAAAAGTAAGACTTTGACTGAGCCCTTTTTTAGAAATTGGATATATTTAGAAGAAATAAAATTAAATCGATTTGTTGAGCTAGTTGGCTCTAGTCAGCCACTTAAGTTACTATTTTTTGCAATAAATAAAAAATAAAAAAATAAAAAGAGCTTGTTTTTCTTGTCAATGATAAAAGAAAAAGAAATCATAAAGTAATTTTTATTTCCAGGTTCTCAAAAAACGCTTTCATGTGTCTGAAGAAGATATTTGACCGTGAACATAAAATGTGAGTAAACATTTATAAAAAAACATTTTTAAAAACAAATTTTAAGCATTTTTTTATGTGATCGTTAAAAATACAATCTTTATTCTGTTATTTGCTAATAACTTATATTTTATTAACTTTTTATTTATCTTTTTGAGATTTACATTCTAATTTTAATTCAATAATTATTTAAATTTTAACTTTTAAGCATTCACAATACAATTTTTATTTTAAAATAATGAAAAAGAATTACCTATAAGGAATCACATAGAAGTTGTGAGACGGCTCCACTATTTCGTAATACTTAATTTTCAATGTTTCAATACAATCATTATTTTTATTTTCAGATTTTTTCACTGACGAGCTCTGCAGAAATTTGTTTAAGACCACGACAAGGATATAAGTTAGTGATAGCTAAGGTAAACAAGGTAAGGTAAACAAGCTAAGGCAAACAAAACAACAAACGGTTATGCAAAAGGTAATTTTTGTAGTAATTATTTTAGTAATTAGCTAAACGAGGTTTGAATAGGTTGGTCGGTGCGTGATCTTACCACTGGCTCGCAGAGAGATACTTACCATGGGTCTCTCAACCGATACTGAGTTAGGAGTCTGTTCGATGCGTGATCTTACCACGGGCTCGCAGAGAGATACTTACCACGGGTCTCTCAATCGAACAGCTAGGCAGTGCTCGGTGCGTGATCTTACCACGGGCTCGCTGAGAGATACTTACCATGGGTCTCTCAACCGATACTGAGTTAGGAGTCTGTTCGATGCGTGATCTTACCACGGGCTCGCAGAGAGATACTTACCACGGGTCTCTCAATCGAACAGCTAGGCAGTGCTCGGTGCATGATCTTACCACGGGCTCGCAAGAGATACTTACCACGGGTCTCTCAACCGACGCTGAGTTAGAATTCTGATTCGTAGTGTATTATTGGGCTTTCTGGCCAACCGCAGTGAGCGAAGCGAACGATCGGTAGCGAAGCGGACGAGTGGTGGGCCAGAATGCCCAATAATACACTACTGGCGAGGACCGTAAAACAAAGGTTTTCTGTGGTATGTGCCGTAAACCTCTGTGTGGTGAACATACTGCACCAAGATGTGAAGACTGCGTCACCCAAAAAAATAACATTTTTTTATAATGCTAGTTAAGTTTCCTTTCTAAATAAATAATATTTTAATTAACTTTGTGTTTTTTTAAATTTAGTATTAATTATTTAAATATTGGGGTCTATGAAACCCCTGGGTAGGAATAACGTTTCTCTTAGGATGGGTAGGGTTCAAGGGCTAGTCGAGCGCAGCGAGACCAATCATTAATCTAAGGTCCAGCCCTCAAATGAATGATTGGTCTCGCTGCGCTCGACTAGATACCGCTCTATCTAAAAACCACAGCTCCTTAAATGCGGCAACTCATCTATAACAATTTACATGGATGATGTATTTTTTATTTTTTGTAGTATTACTTTTACACAGTTTTATTACGCAAACTGGCATTTTACTTTGAATTATGCCCAAAATTTAATAAAAAATTCGGTACGTACACTTTACACACAGCTATCAGTGTGACTGGCTCTCGGGTACGCCGATTTCGGCGTAGTATTTGTTGCCGCATTTTAAAAGTACGACGGAGGTATCCAGTCGAGCGCAGCGAGTCCAATCATTCATGCGGGACCAATCGTTAAGGTCCAACCAAAAACATAACATTGTTATTTTTAAACTTTCCCTTACATACCTACTCTGACTTTTAATAAAAAAAATACTTTAGACCAAATAAACAGTAATAATAATAAAGGATTACATTTTGCTACCTAGATCATTTTATACAAGCTAACTCATTGTCAGGTTTTCAAATGTATAGGCAGTGAGCATAAAACTAGCGTGGCCCGCGCCTTTGACCGGGAATAGAAACACCGGCACACTTCAGCCATTTTGTACAAAATATCTGCAAATTATATAAAAAGACAATCGTCCTTTATCCATTTTTTTACAGTGAAAACCGCGGAAAAATTCCGTTGCTAGCGTTAGAAGGAGAAAACGGAGCTACAGACACAGGAAAACGGCGACATTATAATATGAAATGATATTAATACATAATGATGATGATAATTATGTTAAAAAAGTCGTGCCTAGCAGGTGACGATGAGTGCAACAATTAAAATATTTTTTACTCGTTACTTATATTCTCTTGATAAAATCTTGTAGGTTTGCCGTAAAAGCCAACTTTCATAGCGTTCACACAGGATGTAGCACTAAGCAAGCTGTAAAGGCCATCCGTCGCCCGTAACGCGCTGAAATGCACTTTTAACGTGAATATATGCGCTGCTAATGGGGCCGTAATGGGTAACGCGACCTGTTGTGATTTATCGCAATGGTCACATCAACTACGATCGGTGTGAGCATCGAAAGCTGGGCATATTCCAAGTAATTACTTCGAAAATTCATGATAATGTTTCATCATCAGCCTCCTACAAACGTCCCACTGCCTACACACAATTTTATTTCAATACTAGAAGTTAGTCAAAACTAGTAATGCCACTGTTTAGGTTACAAAAGGTTCTCGGCTTTTTCTTAGGGCACGGTATACACTATTATAATAAAATACCAAGTACTGTACTAGAGTTGCCTTTAGATAAGTTTAAGAATCATGTAAAATCTTGTTTACTTAAGAAAGGTTATTATACAGCCAAGGAATATTTAGAACACAAAACAGCCTGGTTATAATAATTTTTTCACATTATATTTTCTTAATCCATTATCTTTATAACTAATTAATTTTACGCTGGTATAATAGCCTTTATCAGCAGTGTCTTACAGACAAAGGTAACCTACTCAAAATTTATATTGCGTATAAAGTTGTCTAAATATTTTCTTGCTTTAGTTGGAGTTGCTCGAGTGTGTCATGCTCTCTCAAAGTGTCTCTACGGTGGTGGCATGTGCGTCGGGTTGAGCGAAGCGATGGGTGATTCACATGTCATACTCGTGAACGGGTGCCACCTGTGGAGGCTGGTCTGCTCTTGCAATCTTATTTTTGGTGTAATAGAAATAGTCTTTCATTTTCTTGTTTCAAAGATACTGTAAGACGTTGTTCATTTTATTTTAAATTAAGCAATATATTCTTTTGTATGTGTTGTGTTGTCTTGTTTTCTAAATTATATTGACGCTGTAAAAGAAAGGGAGAAAAGAAATGCCCTTGCTGAGTTTCTTGCCGGTTCTTCTCAGTACAAGGCTCCCGCCCCATAGTTAGACTTACGAACCGATGGCATAGCGACATTCATAAGTGCTCAATTATTGTAGCCTAAATTGAATGACTTAATTTAACTTTGACTTTGACTGCAGCACAGCACAACATCAAATTGACAATGGGTTCATGGTGGTACGTGTATATTATAGGTCTGCCCATAATCCGACTAGATGCAGGCTTTAATTGCTGCTGTGTTCCAATTTGATTGATTCCAATGACATGCTGGTATCTTTTCTTAAGGTAGGCATACATTTGCGTGCTCAGTAATATACAAAGAGGCGATATTTAACGCCATATTAATTTTTAAATGAAAGTAATTGATGTCGCTGAGACATAATGCTCTCGCAAATTGCGTTCATAATTATCGCGCGAAATTTCCTCCCAAAAATGGGCATCACAAGCGACAAAGGCCCGACGAAGTTGAGATAATATCATCGTAACGCTATTACCGCGCAGACACCTACCCGATCGACTAATTACGGCATTAATTGGTCGGGCGGAGGAAATTAGCTCGTAGCAGCGCGCTCAAATGAGATCCATTTGCTGAGTGCTTCGGATTATGCTGGCAGCTGGAGGTGCGGTTTCTGCACTTAGCACTCCTCACGGCGACGTACCACTGAACAGCCGCCTAAGACAAGTAGCAAACGCTCAATGTCTATTCGTTAAAGTTTGTCAATAATGTATTAGTAGACAAGTTTACAGGCATTTCGCCAATGTCTTATTCGATCGCTACTACATAATATACAACTGAATAAAAATAACTAAGAATCGTAACGTTGACAAAAAAACATATTTATTTTATCATTATATTCTACAGGCGTTCATAAATTATAAACTCTAATTTACTAACTGTCCTTCTTTATTTTATTTTATTAATTTACTAACTATAGTAAATCACTCAATAACATAATCTTTACGTTCCTCTAAAATTACCTTTCTAACTGTATAATCTGAAATGTGATTTAAATTTAACACGAAATTAACGTTCAATGATATTATAGGTACTCTGCAAATTATTTTACAGGATGGGAAGCCCGTTAGGCTTTACCTGTGCAGATTCAATATTATACATTCACTCTGCTTAAGAATACCATCTTTTTTAATGGAAGACGTAAGTGATGATATAATAAGACTGAAGTGTTTTACGCTAATTGCAATTTCTTATAATTATATTTTAACGTAATATAATATTTATTGATTAAACTACATCAATTTAGAAATAATAGCACTTTAACAGCAACTGTCAAATCTAAACTGCTGTAAAGGTCTAGAAAGAAGTGTTTGAATAATTTATCGGCCTATAAAAACGTATTACGCTCTAGAAAAAGTGAAAATATACAAGAACGGAATTAGCGTGAAATTTGAATTTTATGAAGGCTCCCGACGGGCTGGAGATTTGGAAACTTCCGCTTATAAATAATAAAGACGTCTAATGATACAAAAAATACGGTTTTTATAATAATCCACTGAATATTTATGATAGGCGCCGTACCACAGTTTCCTTACGAACAAAGAATTTTATATAATAGTAGATAATAATGTACGGAAAAGGTTTTAGATAAATTACCTGTGTACGAGTATACGTGATACTTACCTGTTATGGTCTAATCTAGGTCGTTATTATATATTTCGTTAGACTTAAAACAGCCCTAGGAATCAAATCCGGGACCGGAGTGGTGTAACTACCAAACTACTATGACCATTAATACAATATTGTTTAACGGTCTTGTGCAAGGTGTTTAAATACAACCACAATGACTTAACATTTAAAGAAATATATAAATAAACATAACCCAAATAGCCCTTCTGGAGTGATGAACTAGGTACATAAGTCAATTTATTTTTATCTAATAAGAATCTCCTAAGAACTAAGAACCTCCTAAATCTCGTTGGCGCGGCTAATGCGTTGGGTTTGCGATCTCGTCAGTTGTGCAATATTCGCAATGTTGGTCTATTTGATAAGTGACCTAATTAAAAACAACTTGATCTCCTCCGTGCTTTGAAAGGCACGTAAAGCCATTGGTCTCGGTCGACTTCGTAATGTGGCAGCCGTTAAAGCCCACCAACCCGCATTGGGCCAGCGGTGGGTTACGGCCCAATATTGTATGTGCTGTTGCGGAAAGCTTGTGCCTAGCAGCGGGGCGATTATAGGCTGATAATTAAAAACCTTTTGCCAAACACATAGCTAGATTAATTTTCCCATCTGAGGTAGTCAACTTTTTTCAACGTTTCAATATCTTAAAAATAAATATTAGATCGTTATTAAAGCAAAATATAACAAATATTTTGAATGGATAAGTTACTTGCTATCATTTTAGATAATACGTATAACGCGCTCTCGTTCCATTAACTTTCAATAAGGAGAGCAATGGAGATTCGTAAATCAAACCCTGTGTTACTATCACGAGACAATGAAGCGAAAAATATGAAGCGATTTTGTACGCAATTTAGAATCGGTATCTCTTATAAACGGACACTTAGGAGCATCTGCTAGCTCGCGCGTGGCTGTGTGTCGTGGCCTTTATTGCGTTTCTGACTTCATGAGTACGGGTTGCGAGTTGAAATTGAGCTTGTGTAACGTAAGTCTCATCAATGTAAAAAGCTTTTTTAAAGAGTTTGCTGTTGCCTTAACAGTGTATGAACCTACCTAACAAACACAACAAATCGTCTATTCGCAGCATTGCATAATTTGTACAACAATTTTATGTGAGATTGAACTATTGAACGTGCACTTTCTGACTACCCAGGTTAGGTAATATAATTTTGTCGTACAAAATTTTGCATAAAATTTATATTTAAGTATGACACACTAGCGGCCCGCCCACCCATCCTCCGCGTGAACAGCCCGAACCCCGTCATGAATTCCCATAAGAAATATTTCATACACACCTTGGACTTACTGACCATTACAAATACAACAAAAAAAGTTACCCATAAAGATGCGGCCGTTCCGAAGTGAAGCGCGAACATACATTCGTCGAAATTTATTATTTTTTATCCTATATGTAACTAATTAAAGGTGGACAATCTTGCTGATAAGTTTGCTATCCCTTAATACAGCGAAAACAAAATTGATTTTTTTCAGTAAAACACAAGCGGGACAATCAAACAAAAATCTGAAGTTGAGGATTCATATAAATCCATGTAACTGACTCAATGATATCCCAACATCTTGTAACTGCCCTTAAGTAAGTAGCTAAAACTGACATAATTAATTGGGCATCATTATTGACGAAAAGCGTCAGTGGAAACATCAGATAACATCCATCAGTAAAAAGGGTAAGAAAGCTCGTCTATGTTTTTAGGTTGCTGCGATTTGTAGCAAATTCAAATTCTCTGTGTGAATCTTTGATTAATTATAGTATTTGTGCTTGGTGTAGGCTTGTAAAATAATTCTTGTGGAAGCTGAACGTGCTCAACGATGTATTTTAAAAGTATTGCTGTCACTACCGTATTGTTATTTAACCACACTAGTGTACGATAAAGCCCAAGTACTAAGCGTAAGAAAACTCTTCATCTTTCAAAGCATACGAAGGTATCATCGAGTTACTGCTCCATACATTAAAATCCCAAAGAAAAGACTTTTCAGATACCCGACACCTAGAACACGTAGTGCCTTTGCAAACAGACACTATGATTATTTGGCTCCACACTTGTACAACGAATTGCATAAGGAGAATAAGTATTTAAATAACAACAGTAACCACCAAATAAAATCTAAGATCAAAGAGTGGCTACGATGGAATCTTGATTACGATGGTACAGAAGCTCTTGTAATAAGAGTTGTAAAGCCTAGTAAATATGTATTTTATATTTGCACGCACGCACACACTCACACATCCTCACACATACACACAAACCCCCCCCCCCCCCACACACACACAAATACACTCACACACACACCCCCACACACACACACACACATACAGTATATCTAAATACTTGCTTAAAAGTGAAAAAAATGTTTAAGTCTAGTTTAATTTAGTTTCTTCAGACCTTTTGTTTAAACTTACCTTAAGGGGAGGTACTGGCTCCTGAAACACAGATTTTTCTGGGGCAGAGTCAGGGCAACAATGAATTATTGTAAACGGTTATTTTATTAATAAATAAATAAAGTTATTATTATAAAAATGCCTGGCCTCATACTTGTTTTTTTTCCAATACTAGAATATCCCATACTACCCACTAGCTAGACTAACTCAGCCTTACATTATTTTATAACGTCTACGAAATTATACAATCCGTGGGTGGTGCTTAAATGCACTAGATTTTCAAAGCAAATAAAACATTCGATTCATTCAGCTCATTAAAGTCGCTTGGTCGTCGACTTTCCACAAAATAAAAGAAGAAAATTTAAAGTTTTCAACATCAACAGAGCTGTGCAAGAGATAGGCTTTTAAGCATATCGTCTCAACATCATCTTAACACCTACTTTTAATTACTATCACTCAAATTATCTTTATAGCTAAAATAGCCTCATCCATATAGCTAAAAACATCGAATAAAATTAAATAGACTTTTCGGACGTTAGTTCTTTTTTTTCATTCTTTAAGTTGAAGTTTTCAATATTTAAAATTGCGATGGTTGCATCGATGGTGCACAGTGACGGTTATTATTAGATTTTTTCAGTAGTACCTAGTTAGTTCTTGCCGGTTTCAAGTCTACCCACAGTCGTTTCAACCCCTGTTTAAGCATAAGGAAAGAAAAAGAAGAAAAGCCTTATAAGCCCCACTTCCTGCATTACGAACTATTAGGTCGAGGCTAACCAAAAGATGACTACAGACGTGGCAAATTGGGGAGAATGGGGAGGGGATGCTGTAAAAAATATAATAATAACTCTTTTTCAATCTTTTTTTGGACATGTATTTATTATTACTGCAAGTGACATCGTTATTTTTCGATAAAAGTTATTCTTACAAAAACTATTTGAAGACTTAAAATTAGACTGGAACAGTGCTATAATAGAGAATTAATGGTGGTAAACTTTTAAACTATGCAGTGTAATGTGAACTAATGTGTGACAAAACAAAAACAAAATAACAATTAAAGTGAATAAATACAAATTTGTGTAAAATTAAGTGATTCACTATTTCAGAAGTGAATGTAAAATATTGTCGGGTTAACTTTTAAAACAAACTTCACAATCACAATACAATAGCCACGGAAGTAACGAACATTTTTTTAATAATACAGTAAAAAAGGATTACTAAATTTCGGCAAGTACGGAAAGCATACAGTTGGTCTAGTGGAGCGCCGTCCCGTTGACTGATTAGGCTGATCTACAGATCGCGGATCGCGAATGGGTCGGATGTCTTAATTATTATCCTTTATTGTACAAATAAATAACATTTACACACACGTTACACAAGACATATACAAGGGTGAGCTTATCTCTAAAAGAGATCTCTTCCAGCCAACCCTAGCTGTAGTTTTAAAAAAAGCAAGTATGCGGGACTAATAAAATGTAAATTTAAATACACACTTAGATAAGACAGACAAATAAATAATTTGATCCGTAACTACATATACTTATTACCTATTTATACATATATATAGCATACCTACATAATATATAAATACATAAATACATAACATATACACAATATATACATATAATAATAAACAACATTAATTTAATAAATTAAGTTACTGATTAATAATAGCGTTGGACAGGTAGTACTCTGTCTCTTATTTTTACAAATTTTTCATTTCTACAAGTATACAAAATTCTTAAAAGCTACAATAAATAAAAGGTACCAAAATATTACAAAGATGGCGCAACGAGTAACTCAAATAAAAAAAGTGTGTTCGAAATGTAAACTGTCAATTGAAAACAAACAATTCGCTAACTGTTTATTGTGTGGCAGTACATACCACATTGATTGTACAAACGTTAGTTTTGCACGATTTAGAATTTGGACCAGCGAATATAAAAAAACATGGAAATGTGACAAGTGTTACGAGAAAAAACCAAAATTTCATTACAATACTAACCAATCACCGGCGAATAATAACGTTACAATACGACCACATCAATCTGCTAAAAACTTGAACACGAAAGAAAACACTCACTTGGTGAAGATTGGAACTAAGAGTGTGAATGATTCTTTAAATATATCTATATTCTATATAAGTAGAAGTCAGTCTCCTATATTTGCTGTAACTAAGGAATCTGCTAAAGCAAGCGCATCTTCGCCAATTACGCTCCCTATCTCCTCTCTAAAGTGTGCTCTAACCAGGTCGCTATCAAATGAGCTACCGGTCGATTCTGTAAACAGCAGTTTCCAATCTATGGAGGATTTATCAAAAAGTTTAGAGTTAGTTAATGATCTGGATATTGTAAATACTTTAAAACAGAAAATAAAAAGTCTACAAATAAATCTTGAGAGCTGTGAACACGAATTGGAAAACACAATTATTGATAATAATAAATTAAAGCGTGAAGTACACAAACTTAACCAGGAGATAAGTTTATTAAAAACTATATGCCAAACTCCACAGAGATCGAAAAAACATCGCAGTAGACTATCGTCTGGTCTTACTCTTAGTTATACCTCTAGCCCGAGAATGGAAAGCTCCAAGCAAATAATTGATTTGGAACAAACTATAATGTAATTGCAACAAGATCTCCAAACTTCTCAAGAACAGATATCCAAACTACATAATACTATTGAGGAGTTGGAACAAGAATTGAGAAGCACTACAAAACCCGAAAAGATATTTGAATTACAAAGAAACGACAAGCCCAAACAATCACAAAAAAAGGAACAATGCAATAAGGCAGAAAAAAATAAATTATGTATCCTGACAAGCAATCGAAAATTGAATATGTTAAAGAATATGTACGAAACACTTTAAGCACTGAATTTAAAATGTGCCACTATATCACCCCAGGCAGAGGTTCTGCTAAAAGACATATCTGCTAAATTGAAAAACTACACTATGCAGGATTTTTGCATCATAATGATTGGAGAGGCGGATTTTAATACTTCACAAGATTATAAATTACTGGTTAAATCAATAAGAGAAAAAACTAGTGAAGTTACGAACACTAACATAATAATAGCTTAGTAAACCGCTCCACAACTGTAGGGTGGAGATATTCAACAACCTCCTTTACCGCGACATGCTCGCAAGGGAATATTCTTATGGATATCTTATTGATTCAAACCAAGATTTAACATTGGACATGTTTTCTTCGGTTTCTGGTAAAGTAAAGGATAACGGAGTGCAAAATATACTGGAAAATGCTGCTAAACTTATTTCAGAAATTCAAGCCGCCAACAAAGATTCTGTCATACAATGCAATGTAAATGAGGAAAAGGAAAAAAATAACCTGCAGGAAAACCAGTTTTTTCTTCTATAACTACGTCAATATCTTACATCAGAACATATCAGGACTTCTTAACAAAAGTGATGAACTAGTACTACACTTGGATGAATTCAAAAGACAGCAAAACTCGATAGACGTTTTATGTATACCAGAGCATAATATGACACCTGAATTTTAATTTGGCAGAGAGCTTTTCAAGAGATAAAAAAAGAGGGGGAACATGCATTTTAGTAAGCGCAGGACTAAAATATAAAGTACTGGGAGATATTAAACGCTTATCTGTGAAATGTTATACAGAAAGTTGTGCAATAGAACTATGTGCGCATAATTTAATAATAATTTGTATGTATAGAGTACCCAATAATAATAAATGTAATCTTGATATTTTCCATGAGACTCTTGAAGGCATTCTAAACAAAATTATCGATTTGAAAAACAAAAAGTCATAATTTGTGGTGACTTTAATATAGACATTTTAAAAGATACTCCAAGAAGTCGTGATTTTAAATATCAATTATTAAGCCGGAACTTAACACTTGCTATTAAAGAGCCAACAAGAGTGGTAAGCGGAACATGTCTTGACAATTTTCCTCATAACATTAGGGGATCCAAAGCCAAAGTTGTTGAAACGGCTTTATCTGATCCCACAGCTCAATTGCTAAAATGCCCTGTTAGAAAGACGTGTGCTATAAATTCATGGTATATCAAGTGTCGAGATATCAGTGACGAAAACCTCAAAAAATTTAAAAAGTGCTTAGAGAGCTTAACTTTCGGCGACACACTGATCTCTGATGATCCTAACATAGCTTACGACAAATTTATGGACATTTTTAAGTTTTTTTATAATCAATGCTTTCCTTATAAGTTTATTAAAAAAAACACTGAATCAAAGCAAAAATGGATATCACGGGGATTGAGATCTTGCTGTAGAAAAATGAGGGAACTACTATGGCAATATAGGATTAAAAAAAACAATGACTCTAGAACCGTGCTAAAGACGTATACTATGAGGCTACGTAAAATAATCAGATTAACACAAAAATCACAAAACGATAATTACATTAAAACATAAAAAATAAATCGAAGGCTACATGGTCCGTTATAAATAAATCAAAAGCTAATCTACCTAAAGAGCCCATACAAAGGATAAAAATCGATGATAAATACATCACATGCCCTGTAGAAATTGCTAACACGTTAAATAATTATTTTATTGATGACATACGCAACTATAATTATTCAAATACCAATAGATCTATCAATATAAAAAGTAACTTAAAGTCAATATTTCTAAGCCCTGTTACTCCAGACAAGGTGCTCCAAATAATAAATTGTTTAAAAAATACAAATAGTGTTGGTTTTGACGATACATGTACAAAGGTAATAAAACATTCTGGTAGTGCAATTTCACATGCATTGAGCCACATAATTAACTTATGTTTTACTACAGGGACTTATCCAAGTAATTTAAAGCCAGTCATTGTAAAGCCACTATACAAAAAGGGAGATAAAGAATGCTCTCAAAATTACCGCCCTATTGCCTTATTATCGGTGTTTTCGAAAAATTTTGAAAGGATTATTTATGGTCTTTTCTATGACTTTTTTGAGAAGCATAAAATATTTACTAAGGAACAAAAAGGATTTCGTAGAGATAAAACAATAAGCACAGCAATTTATGACTTGGTAAAAAGGGCTGTCCATAGTCTGGATAACAGAACACCGTCATGTGCTATATTCATGGACATGTCAAAAGCGTTTGATCACGTATACCATGAGATCTTACTTGAAAAATTGTACCGCTATGGTATCCGCGGTAATGCCCATAACCTTATAAAATCATACTTAAAGGATAGGGAGCAATGTACTGAACTAACTCAAATTTGCATGTCTACTAAGGAAGAACACAAATATACATCCCAACGTAGAACAATAAAATACGGAGTCCCACAGGGAAGTGTTCTGGGTCCATTGCTGTTCATTATATACATAAACGACATAGTGGAATCCAGTAAACATCCTATGATATTATTTGCCGATGCAAAGGCGGGAGGTTCGCGCAACGAATAAAAGATGATTCCAGATAATAATGCCTCTTTATTAGTGAAAGTTATTGCTTATATACTGGGTAGAGACGCATGTGTGTAACTATATGGCGTACACACACTACACCTCCCCCTTAAATAATAAAAAAACAAAATAAGTAATACATTTTTGTTTTTTGTAAAATACGAATAAATGTTACATATTATACCTACTACATTATGTAGTATATTATTACAAAATCTATAAAATAATAACGATAATAAAAAAGTTAGCGAACTGCAAAACAGAAACAACCAAAAAATTAAAAGTCGTTAAAACAACTAAGATAAAATACGAGTAAGGTATAAAAAATATAAAAATGAAAAACAAGTCAATAAAAAAAAACTCTAACATAACAAATCTGTCTCATCCTTGTAAGTACTAACTACTTAGTTATTTTCTCACATTAAGTAATTATTAATATAGGTATTTACCTGTTTATTTATCATATTTGGGAATTAGTGGATTGGCCTGTCCACTTTGTCATTTCATAGTATGTACATACAACATAGCAGGTAAATTCTCATAACCTTAAAGACGTCTTTTTATCTCATTTTATTACATTCCTTTCATTTTATAACAAATATTTATTTATAGTCGACTCTTAATATTCATCATTTTATTAATATCACTATTTATTACTGGTACTTTCTTTAATACAAGTGTACACACCTTTACTTTTTATTTATTTATTTAAGGGACATTCGTTTTAAGGACCTACTCTGACGCTGCGTACTCGCGCACCTTCGTCATGAGCAGCCTCCAACTATTCTCACGGAGGAAGCTCGTTCCTACCATGATCGAATGAAGGATACGTCTCCTTACATTGTACCATTCGTTACATAGAATATTTTTATTACTCTTTTATATATTATTTTACTTATCCTTCATCGATCCAAATCAAAACAAAATCATGCATACATTCCTTAATATTCATTACACAAAAACTCGATTTTAGGTGATCAGCCCAAAGTAAGAATCCGATTAATCATCATTTCCTACATTTACCTATACTAAACTACTCATAAACAATCTGAAACACTTATCAATTCTTTCTCTTATTATTTAATTACACAATTCATTATAAAATCCAACTTCGTAAAATACGACATTTACACTTATCTCTAACTGTACTTTTAATATTTCGTCATAATAATTATTTTGAAGTTAGTCAAATCAGATAAACATTTTCCATATTCATATTTGTAGTATCCGATATTATTTAATTTCTTCGCTACTTAAACCCAATAAAATTCATTAATTGCTTGTAGCTTTTAACATAACATTTAACCCCGAGAAAAAATATACTACTAAAAATTAAAAAAAAAATAGAAAATTATAAAGTAGACACACACATATACCTAGTAAAAAAAGAATAATGGGTACCTACTTGTAAGTAGTGACAATATGAGTCAATTCCAACAACAATTTAATTCGATCCTGATTGTTACCAACCAAGCTATCTTGCTACATGAATACCTTATAAGCACCTGAAGTGCGCGAGCGACGAGCGCATCGCTTTACGCTGACACAGCGTAATGCAAAACAAAGTGACCAAGAGCTCTTGTGTGGTCTTCTGTAAAACGCGACCTAATATAGAAATCTATTTTAGAACTTTAATTTAAAACCTTTTCTAATCAATTTCATTAATTCAACTATATTTCACTGTAAGATTTGCACAAACAAAAGAATACTAAACAGAAATTACAACTGATTCTTTTCACATATGTCGAAAAATAATCTTAACAAACAAATTCTACAATTTCGCAATAATTTTATCAATAATTATACTTTAAATAATTAGAAACACTCTATGGAAACATTATGAAAAAAACATTCTTAAGTAAACAATCAACATTTTTTAAACAATTTAAAATCAGTGTTACACATTTATATATTTTTTTAATCTTATCGTCAACATGTCTATTATTATTTCTTTGAATTACAATAAAATATCATCATTTCAAACATAAATCTTTTATCTAAAAAAAATGTTAACTATACTTACTGCTGCTTGTATCTAATAAAAATAAACATACATAAAATAATCAATTGAAAAATAAAAAGTTCTTTTCTTGGATAGTCCGATCACTTCCTTCACGTTGTTTCCTTCCTTGTCCACGCTATCACCAAATTCCATCGGACACCAACATCCAGCCGGGAGGCTGTATCCTCATCCGACACCATCTACTCCCGGCACCCTGCTTTTTACTGTTCCATCGTCGATCATGTCTACAGCCAGCAAAGCGGATTCTCCACATTCTCACCAAATAATTAATTGTCCTTTTATTTTAATTATTTAGGTATTTTACGAAAAAAATATTTTGTTTTAGAACTTTTAATTTTATTACGTAAAGTACCTATATTATTTATTATATTAAGTATTTCTTATAATTATTTAACACTACCTATTTCACTCCTGCTCTCTCACATTATTGTTTCTTTTCACGTATTTAATTGTCTATAACATTATTATTTATTAAAAAGTCACTGTTTCTTATTTATTTTGTTTTTAAACCGCACACTTTCATTGTTTATTTAGTATTTCTCAATAGTTACTTAAACAACTTTTATCTATACAAAAACCATCTGCTCAGAGCTACCGACAGGTAGCACTGGCAGGGTCGCCATGCAAAGGCGGGAGGTTCGCGCAACGAATAAAAGATGATTCCAGATAATAATGCCTCTTTATTAGTGCAAGTTATTGCTTATATACTGGGTAGAGACGCATGTGTGTAACTATATGGCGTACACACACTACACCGATGATAGCACTGTTTTTATCGAATACATGAATATTTCTGATTATGAAAATAATATTAACACTACAATCAGAGATATTGTTAAATGGTTAGAGATGAATAATTTAAAAATAAATATAGAAAAAACTAAATTAATGCAATTTACCCAAAGAAAAGCTTGTCCTAAATCAAATATTAGCTACGAAGATAAAACCATAGAAAAAAGTTATGTAACCAAATTTCTTGGTCTTCATATAGATAGTAATATGTCATGGGAAACTCATTCGATAGAAGTATGCAAAAAACTGTATAAATTTTTATATGCACTATACAGACTAGCAAAGATAGCTGATCGAAACACTGTTCTGACAGCGTATCATGGTTTTGTTTCTTCAACTCTACGTTACGGGGTAATATTTTGGGGTATCTCGACTTACAGGAATATTCTGCTTAGAGCTCAGAAACAGTGCATTAGAGCAATTTGTGGCTTGAAACCTATTGAAAGTTGCCAACCCTATTTTAAATCTTTGAAGCTTTTAACATTACCGAGCCTATATATACTTGAATCATGCATGTTTGTAAAGTGTAATCCTGATTTATTTGAAATAGAAAAGCAAGCATACACTATTAACCTGCGCCCTAGGAGCTCTAGAATTCATACTAACATATGCAAAACAGCACTAATGAGAAAAAGTATAATTGAGATGGCTCCGAGAATTTTTAATAAACTACCTGTTCAATTGAAAGAAAGTAACTGTTGTAAATTTAAATCTGTACTTTCAAAGATTCTGATAAATAAATGTTATTATGATGTCAATGAATATTTTATAGATAGTGATATAGACAATTTATAGTAATGATGAATTACATATTATTAAATGTTGCAATAGCGCTTAAAATTTGAATGGCTTTAAACTTACTGACATTTTGTTATTTATTCTTATGTTTTATTTGTAGTTGTTTGATAATTCCTGTTTTGAAATTTTATTTTTTGACATTTTGTTAATCTTTAATTCTTATGTTTTATTTGTATTTGTTTGATAATTCCTGTTTTGAAATTTTATTTTTTGACATTTTGTTAATCTTTAATTATTTATTCTTGTGTTTTTTTGTTTGTAAATTCCTATTTTGACATTTTATTTCGATGATTATTTGATTTTTTTTTGTATTGTATGATTTGTATTTCTTGAATGTCGACATTATTTTAATTGTCAATTTGATACTTATTTTAATTTGGGTTTTGGTTAATTTAGGTAAATATAAGGATTAAATGTTTTTCGTATGCCGTAAGGTGTATCATGGAGGCACTATTTAACCTGTTACTAAAACACCCTCTACTACTTACCTGTGATAACGAATGAATAAATGATTATGATTATTATTATGATTGAAGTTGGGGTTGGGAGGAATATACGTAACTGACACGAATAAAAGAAAATCGATATATTTAAGCTTACTTTAAGTATGTATTCATTATTTTAAGTAAAGCTGTTTATCCCTCAATAAAAAAGAAGACACTTAGGTTATGCAGTAATGTAAGTCTCATTATAGAATAGAATTATAGTCATTTACAGAAATATATATTATAACTAAAATAGTAATCATCTTACTGATTCTAACATAAATTGCACTTAAATGGCTTTTACTCAGAATAATGTTGTGGTATGCTGACACATCGCGACGCCCCGGGTCCCGTAAGCGCCAGACATGAGAAAAGCACTGTTACGCGCAACTTGCATGAGGCAATAAATAAATTACCCATGTATCGCTCTTTACGAATTTGACGTTTTTTGACTTGTGTCTACTGTTTTGAGGTAGATATTCTCGCTCGCTGTAGCTTGTGGCTTGTACCCGCCCCGAGCGCGCCGTGTATCGTAGTTTTAGTGAGCGTGTCCCCGATATATTGCCGCAGCCTAATGAATAAAATAAAATGCCGCGTTGCAGCACAATCGTGAACTCTTTTATGCGACACACCCAAACTACAGTAGCATTTAATAGGTCAGTAAAATAGCTGTTACACGTAGGTGCTGTTTAAATAATCACGTCATCAAATTTAGTAAGTTTTGGCAACTAAATCAACCGATAGCTACTCTAAAGAATCTAAATATTATGCACCTTGATTGAGAGGGCTGAGTGCGAACTCAGTTTTTTGTTTCTTATAAGACACTATACATTTTTCTGTAAGCATGATTTTATTTTGAATTCAAAGAATACTGTTCGTGACGGGCATCAGTCACTCAAACAGTTTAGCCGTTGTGCTTCAATGTGAACTGTATCTTGAATAAAGCACGGTTCCTGCTTAGTGCTTCTTTATTCTTCCTTGGGTGGACTCCGGAGAGCTTACAAAAATCTGCTCTGACCGGCCGTCGGCAACAAGAAGCCTTGTGGGACAGCTGCCGGCTAATGTGGGCAGTTTTGACATTTTGTCCTAACTACCCACATGAAAAGTCGTAATCTATGTAGCTGTCCCCTTCGCTCGGACCTTTCTTTTCGTTGTAAAGTTATGTACCCTACGGTACCACTCGTAATCTGGATACCCTACATATTTAATTTCCTACTTACATTACTTTAATTTCCTAACTTTAATCGAGTTATTTTCCTTAGAGAGGCGTAAGGCCTCCTCTGGGCACGTTTACCTGGGGATCTAATACGGCCACTTCGAGCAATTCTTCTAAAAACAATTCATATTGTGAATTCCTTGCAGATCCCTAGCAATTCCTCCAATAATCTTAAAATGGCCATTCAAGAATGTGAATCGTATTCAATTCAATTCATACATAAAATATAGATATTAAAATTGCCACACGAGAAAATAAAAAGTTAACAAAACCGGTATTTGTTTTATTACATTTTCTATTGCTTTATGAAGTAGAATAAAAAACTAAAATACATAATAAAACACACTTATGTAATCAATATAAGAAAAATAAGCCACTAAAAAGTAGTTCAACCATTGCTGTTAAAATAAATATTTTTCATTCCGCTCGCTGGCAACAAGTTGTATGTCATTGACTTGTCATTTTGATTGTTATTCTTTTCTTTTCTTTTTAAGTAAGTATTAAGTAGTTATAGCTTCGTGCGGTCAGCACATTTAGCCAGTGTCAAGTAAGATATAATAGAATATTTTCTTTGCATAAAGTAGATGATAATGAGTGTTAATTAACTTTTAATGGTAAATGATATTCCCCCAAATCCCTTGAGACTCAATAAAGCTGTGGGACTTTATTGAGATCTCACACGGACTTCTTGAGAGAATTTGAAAAGTGAGTGCCAACACTCATGCACGTTCACGAACACTTAACAGTAAATAATCCACCATTGATTCACATAAATTTTCGACTGCAAACATGACGCTTTACTTTCCCGCCAAGTAGTCCTTGATTGTCATTTAGAGGCGAAGAGGCGGGCGGCGGTCTTTATGAAAATAGAACGTAATCCGCGCGCTCGAAGGGTTGCCCAATAAATCTTCGAAGAGTCTTCAATGATAACATAAGCTAGAGGAGGGTTGCTTTTAGGTACGCGGGTGAGGAAGTGATTAAACAGACCACCAAAGGATGTGTCCAAGGGTCCATTGCATTGCAGGCCCCATTCTGTGAAACTTGCTACTGGACCCTCTGCTAAAGGACCTGGAGAAGCGAAATGTCACAGCCCAGGCCTTTGCAGATGACATTGTCCTTGTTTTCGTAGAGGAGACAGGAAGTGAAATCCAAAGCATGGAGAACAGTTCTAGCGCTTGTTGAGGCGTGGGGAGTCAAAAATAAACTAAAATTTCCAAGACAAGATTCCCGCGTATTCGCCGATCACTACTCCTCAATCACGTTATTTAATTTTAATGTTTCTTTATATATTTAAGCGTTTCATTAACGCTTAAATATACTTATGTATAATTTTTAAACACTGAAAAAAGACTCCAACCTTGGGCGGGAATCGAACCACGCACCTTCCGCATTCCGGGCGGCTGCCTTAACCACTTGGCTACGGAGGTCTCGTTTTCAAAAAACATAACATCAAGCACTGACAACAGTCAACGGATGTAAACCAGACCTCGATAGCCAAGTGGTTAAGGCAGCCGCCCGGAATGCGGAAGGTGCGTGGTTCGATTCCCGCCTGAGGTTGTCATTTAATTTGTTTTCAATCTTATGTAATTTGTTAAATAAACTATTACCTATTCGCTACTTTAACATAAATATAAAATCATCATTGAAGAACACCCTGCCCGACCTGTAAACGCCAAACAAATTCAGAGTCTGACAGTTCAAACGCTAACTCCATTTTTCGAAGCGATGTACTTCGCCGGTGATATAATAAGCTCTCCCACATTCGCGATACTCAATACACATTGTATAAAGGGCTGTTTTGTATAAATCTGCCATTATTTAATTAATTTTCGTAAATATGCACTATATGAATTGAAATTGTTGCCCTTGACTTGAGTAACTTTTTATGATTCTGCTATTTGACACATATTCAATTCAGTTTTGTGGGCCATTATTACGAATCGCCATAGAAACTTGTCAAACAGATGAATTGCAAAATATGAATTAAATTGGTATCATAATGTGAATTGCTTACAAGTGGCTATATTACGATTTCAAAAATTAATCATAATATGAAAATAATTTTAATTGTTCGAAGTGGCCTTTTTAGGGTCCCAGGGACCATAAAAAAGTCACTTTTTCCTTTATAAAAACCTTTACCAATAATCCTATCAAAAAACCTATAAAACATAATATGAGACTTAATTTATACAAATACATACATATGGGTACCTACATTTAGCCGTATTTTAAATAAGTAAATTACATATTATATAAAATCGAGACTTCTGTCGTTTTAACTCAAATCAAAAAATCTAAAAGAATTGGCCAGAAGAAAACAGTTCTAATGGTCTAATAAGTTTTATTTGAAAAACAAAAAGGAAGATCCATGGCATACCTAATCTTTAGGCAGAACTGCGGCTAAAGTAAACAGACATTTACTAAGTATATTATAATGTAGTTAGTAGTTAATTAGCGTTTAAAAAGACACCTAAACAGATTAAATTACATACATACATACATGACGCCCGTTTCCAATTGCTATGATGATCTGCTTTCCATTTGCTATGATGATCCTGGCACACATTCTTTGCTTATTTATTCCCATAACTGCACACATGTTTGTCAGCTTAGCGTACCTACTCTTGACCTTGGGCCTTACCATCAACTCTTAGAACTGTATTACTTTATCTTTATTATTGAAATTTTGCATTCACAATGCTATATAGATAACGGATAAAATGTTTACTAGAAAAAAAAAGAAACAGTGACGTAATACCGCTGGCTTGCAGCGTAAATCAAACTACTAGGAAAAATTCAACGAGTCTTCTGGGGTCTCGGTAGCTCAGCGGTTAGAGCAGTGGACCGGCAATCCAAAGGTCGTGGGTTCGAATCCCACTCGAGCTTCCTGAGACTGATTGATTTTTTTTCTAGTAAACATTTATCTGTATTACTTTAATCTTACTATGAAAATAACCAAATGATTGTATGTAGTAATTTGTAATAAGATTTAGGTAATACTGCTCTAAAAGGGGACAATAGGGCCCCTGACCGTTAACGAGCACTTCAGTAGCAATATCTATCACAAACAAAATATTGTTCGTACAACCCCTGTACAAACTAAAGAGACGACACGTCTCTTTTGTAAAACAACTGTGTATAAGTTACAATAAAGTACGCAATAGTCGGCAATAGTGATTGTGCGGACACCAGCTGGCGCGAGTTTTCCGCTCAGGAAATCAAACACATATCCGCCGGGGTAGGGCGCAACTGCGACCATACGCCCATTTAGGGACGTGACTGTTGCCAGTATTGTATAGAATAGATCTAATATTAGTTTAAAAATTATGTTTACTAGCTGCCTTCCGCGACTTTGATCGTATGACCCGTTCCGCTTTTTCCGTGAAATTACATTAAATTTTATTTCATATAAACCTTGTCCTTAAAATTCAGAACACAGAAAAAAGAAATCAGCTTAATCGGTCTAGCCGTTTTCTAGTGATACGTTAACATACATCTGGCAATTGTTTTTTTTTCAAATTTATCTCGTATGTGTAAGGCGAGGTTGATGGTATAGCGTTCTTTGATCGTCGACCTTCGCGATCACTAAAATTAAAATTCACTAACCTGCATTGGGTGAGTGTGGCGAGTGTGGTGAGTTACAGCCATAAAGTTACTATAACTAGCGGAATAGAGCAACAAACATGAGCTGTCAAACGAAACCGAAATAGGATGGCATTTGTGTGTGTAAAGAATGCGTTCAGTGATTTTCTGGCGAAATCTATCAAGAAAACGCCATTGAATAAAGAAGAAGAAGAAGATTTTCGTCATGTCGCTTTTCACAATAACATCAATATTGATTACATTAATTACTAACAGTAATAGTATTAATAGAACTTAAATAGAATGGGATGGGAAAATATCATAGATATCTATGGAAAATATCCAGGATTTCACGTAATATCCAAAAAATTCACAAAGCTCAAATTCTTAGCGTGCTAATGAGTGCTGACAAACAGTAGCCAAAAACAGTTCTGTTACGTCGCATCATGCATCTCTTTTTATCCCACAGTGTTGTTGCTAGTGACATCCCGCTTGCTCAGCCCTTTGTTGCTCTATTCCGCTAGATATAGGAACTTTATGGTTATAGCACAATCAGCCCACGTGCTTTTGTCCATGTGAGAAGGCCTGTGTCCAGCAGTGGGACGTTTATCCTGATGCTGATGATTTAAGGCGACCGACAGAGAACAACTTGTCTGCTCTTAGTAAATACAATAGATTGATACGGAATGAAAGCTGCTAGGCGGATTGGTCAACGGCAACAAAGTGATAGTTCAGAGATACAAGCCAGCCTTGAGGCATGCGAGTGTCACTTCCCAGATGGTACGACGACAACTTCGGCGTGGCCGAAAAGAAATGGATGATGCTCGCACAGTACTGACTAAGTGACATGCTGATATTAGCTACGTGATAACGGGCTGAAATTATACTCATTACACATTTTAAAGTAAAGTACCAGATTTCCCGTGGCTTCGCTTTCTTCTTCTAGACCATGCAATGGATTTTTACGCGGATAGAAAGATCGATAAAGAACGACGGTTTGTTCCATAGAATTTGTAGATATTTTGTTGGCTAAAGTATAGTTTCTAAGTTAGCGTTGTCTAAGACACGGGCGGGCACGCATGAATAATAAACGCTAAAAGATCCTAATACTTAGTATTTCAACTCAATGAGTAGTAAATTTAGATAAAAATATTGATATCATACGAGTTTCGTAAGTGTACCAACAGTTAAAATATTCGATCAACAACTATAATGGAAGGTTAAAATAAAAACAAAAAAAACCTAAAAGGAGACAAAAGTTAATTGGCACGTACACAATTACAAACCTGACAGTAGGGTACCTACTTCATCACGGCGCGGTATAATACCGGGTTTCGGTGCAGTCAAACTAATTCTTCCACACACGACTACGACAGTTTGGCCCTTCCCCCTGGACGGGTTCCAAGAGAATAAAACGTCACGTATCCACTCCCAGATTTGGCAGCGTTACCTGCGCGGCCATCGCCTGCGGATTACCGGCGTTCAACAGTCACGGACTCAAAAGTTAAAGCCTTCGAGCACATGGAGTGCCTGCATCTACCTGTAACTATACAACGGTACGTCACCTCCGTTTCCCGACGGGGTAGGCAGGGGTCACAGCACAGCTTACCATTCGCTACCATCCTGGCACATACTCTGCTTCATTACCTTTAACTAAAGTTAGTTAGTACTTAAAGCGTAATTTGTAGCGTATTTTAACGACTGCTATGACGATGACTACCTTCAGAAGCAGGGAGAATTCGTGATATTTTAATTTGATCAATCTTCCGTTGAATCGGCTTAACGAAAGTTGCGAGATCGAGTGACGAGATCACTAGCGGGAAAGGCTAGGAGACTAATTTTATTTACAATACATAAATAAAGGGGAAAATAACCAAGTTTAAAATAAACAGCTGCCAACTGTATAGTAAAGTTACGCATAATTCAGCACTCGCGTAGTCCGCAGTGGCATATTCCCAGGATTTAAACTGCAACTCGCCAGAGCGGAAAATTCATTCATAAAAATGTGTCGAGGCCGATGCGATGGAGCGGGAGCGGCGCGGGAGCCGCAGTATTCCCGCTCTCATGATAAAAGTCAAATAGAATCCGATGGAGATAATATGGTTGCATATTCGGCATACTAGTGGCTAAATTGCGACTTTACCACGCATCCCGTGTCTCCGATAAAACATAGACTTAGATATTATATCGGATATCGGAATAAAGATAATGTTATGTGAGAAGACGTCATCTTAAAGTTTATTTAAGCTTATTAGTATTTAATTTGATGACATAAAATATCAATAGTCGCTTTGTTTAAGATTAAGTTAAGTTAGTTAAGTTAGTTTATCTTATATATTCAGATTATATACATTTAAACGTTGTAAAACCTTTTGAAGGTTTCGTGGTTGCAGCTAGTAAGTAAAGGGCACAAAACTTCATACGTAAAGAAATGCAAAAGGACAATCGGCAAAATGTACAATAAAAATAAGAAAATCAATTAATTCTTTCTATATTTATATTTATAGTATGAAAGCTGGTCTAGGAACCAATAACAACCACATATGACGTACATGTTTTTGATAGCTATTTTTTTGCACTACTCGTACTATAATTACTTTGGCGCCTTATTTCAATTTGCTGCGTGAAAAAGTTATATATTTTTTTCTTGTTTATGGTTAGGAAATAAATAAAGTTTTGTTATCATAAAATACGAGTATGTTATCATCAACAATCACGACACCTAATAATTTTTTTGCAATGCCCCCGAAATCACAGGTATTCATCCGAAGTAATCCGAACAATACAAAGTTTTTTTTTTTTGTACTAAGCCCGACAAATGACCCCTCTCCACCTGATGTTAAGTGGAAATGAGGTCCAGGCGCGACGACAACTGGTGCAGCATAAGAGACGTAGCATCAGTCATCCTCACTCTGCCGGCCCACAAAGTGCTTCTTCACGCCTCGTTTGAAGGACCCTATGTCATAGGTAGGAGGGACTACGTGTGTTGGTAGACTATTCCATCTTTTGGAAGTGCGGCAAAGAAACGAGTCACCAAATTTCTTTGTGCGTGATGGAATGTTAGAGACTGTAAATTGGTGACTCCGGAGAGCAGCACGCGTACTCCTATAGAGGAAGGGAGAAGGAGCGATGAGGTCAAAGAGTTCTTCAGAGCACTCGGCCATGGTATAAACGGTAAAAGACGCTGAGTGACGCAATATCTCTACGCAATTGCAAAGGCTCGAGAGTTTTAGTGACCTCTGCATTGCCGATAATGCGCACAGCGCGGCGCTGCAATCTGTCCAAGGCATCGAGAAGGTACTTTGCGGAGTTGTCCCAAAGGTGAGAGCAATACTCCACGCAAGACCGCACCTGTGTCTTGTATAATAGACACAACTGATCAGGCGTGAAGAATCGCCGCACCTTGTTCAGGACACCGAGTTTTACCGAGACAACGTGAGGCATTTTTAATCACGGTTTCGATGTAGTCCTTTTGGTTCAGATCGCAGCGGATATCCATACCGAGCATGTTAATACTGCTCTGCAGGCCCAGAGATGTACCCTGAAGAGAGGGGAAGGGGAAGGAATGGCGACTTTTTTGCTGGGAACGCGCATACCTGTGTTTTCTTGGCATTGAACTCCACCAGATTATCGGAGCCCCATTTAGAAATGAGGTCCAACACCCGATCGAGCTCAATGACAAGATTTGCTCGCTTCATTTCGGTATCTACCCGCCCAGCCGTTGGGTGCCCGTTATATCCCCCATGCACTGTGCTATCATCTGCATAGCAATGAATGTTTCCAAGAGGAAGCATGTCATTGATATGCAGAAGGAACAGCATGGGGGATAGAACGGAGCCTTGAGGAACACCAGCGTTCACTGACATGAACCGCGAAGCGAATCCATCCGAAAGGACACGGATGCAGGTAGCTAGCAATCCAGGTACAGAACTGAGCGGGCAAACCGTATGCCGGGAGCTTGGAGAGAAGAGCTTTGTGCCAGACCCGATCAAAAGCCTTGGCTATGTCAAGGCTAACTGCCAGTGACTCGCCACGCTTGTTAATAGCCTCACCCCAGAGAAGTCTGACGTACGCTAGAAGATCACCCGTTGACCGTTTTGGCCGAAACCCATATTGACGATCGTGAATTAGGGAGTGATCTTCTAGGTATCGAATAAGCTGTTTGTTCAATATTCGTTCTAGGATCTTACACAACACTGAAGTTACGGCTATAGGTCGGTAATTAGTCGGATCTGACCGATCTACTTTTTTAGGAATCGGTTGCACATTAGCTTCTCTCCAAGATTCCGGCACACAACCCGAAGAGAGCGAAAGACGGTACAGACGCGTTAACACAGGGGACAACTCCGCTGTACACATTTTCAGGACTATTGCTGGGATGCCATTAGGACCGTTAGCTTTCCGGACATCGATTGACTATAGTTCCGCACGGACATCACACTGCCTGATTTTAATATCAGACATTGTGTGGCCACAGTGAGGAATTGAGGGTGGCTGTGCATCACATAGTTAACAACAAAGAAAATACGAAATTTACTTTTCTTTAGCTCCGTACTTATGTAACGAATAAAAAATGTTACCATCGCCTTCTAGGAAATTGCACAAAGTAACAGGGTTGCCCATCTCATGCAGTACAGTATACAAATAAAAAAGGATGTCGTTTAACGAACACTACAAAAAATAACTAGTAAAGAGTACACAAAGGCAACTTTTCCTAGGAGTGCAAAACCTTGCGCTGTGGTCGCTTGGAACGCCTCCAACGAAGCTCCAGCACAGTTTTTTATGAAATTACGATGCACGATTTTATAGCTTATGCTATGTCCTTGTACCAAGACTAGTGCACACTGTATAAGGAAACACGATTTATGCTACGCACATTTTGGTGGTTCATGATTTTCAAAAACAGAAGACTTTTTTGGGGAGCGCTGTATATAAAGTTCTGGAAAGATTAACTATTTACACCAATCATTGAAATACATTTTATGTTTTAATACAATTTACTTACAATTTTTTGGAAAATCGGAAAAGAATTTATTTGTTTTTTTACATTATTGATTACAACTACTGTAACCACGTAAAAATAAAATGTTTTAAAATTATAAAGGGTATCAAATATGCTTAATTAGAGGAGCCGTTTCAAGACTAAATATTTTTTAAACCTACACATTTTATTATAAAGATTTAAGTACCTTGATAACAACTCAACAACAACTCATAACAACCTAACACACAAAGGATCATTTTATAATTAAAAGATGGAAGTCTTTATGAAATCTGAATAATTAATTAGAGGAGTCAGTATCCGAGAATATTTTATAAGAACCGAAAGGTTTGTTGTTATGAATGTTGTTGAAAGCCAAGTACCCGTAAAGATTCCTGTATCTACTCTGAATGCCAAATGAACCCGGCAAGTAATATCCATAATTTGACAAGAAAACAGCTAGCAAAGGATCCACTGGGACATGATTGAAACTGTTAAATCGAGTAGGCATTTTAAAAGGAATCGGGAGTAGCATAAAATTTGGTCTTTGTACTGGATTCTGTCGCGATAAGCTGTAATTCGGCAAATCATCTTCAAGCCTAATATTGTATTTGGAGAGAGCATTGACAAGTGTACTTGTGATGTTAAAGTCTGTTTGATTATTGGCAGATACTGCTCCTGGTACTTTGTATGTATACGAAGTAGCTTTATTGAGATCCAGGCTCTCTTTTAATGCGTCTGATGAGTCTTCTGAAACCTCGTAAGTATTATAATATTTGCTTTCCTTAGCTACGTCTTGATTAGAAGGCTCTTCTAAATAATCGATGCCCAATTTCCTTATGGTAATGTTTTCCGTAGAAATAACAGCTTTTCCTTCATTATCTTTTAAATTAGTTTTAAATAAAGCTTTTGGTTTTCTTTTTATTTCAGGAATATCTTCCTCTTTACTAGGATTTTTGGGATGAAACATATCATCTGAAACAAATAAAACATATAAATAAATGTTCTCATTATAACAAGAACATACGAGTAATCTTAATTTAGAGTATCTGTGAGATGGGCATAACAGTTATTATGTTTACCTTTGTTTTCTCTATTAAACTATTCTGTTATTTTTATACTTTATACCTATAAGACAATTACGAGCACAACCACTATTCAACATAGTCTAACTAAACCGCTGGAATAATATAAGATCAGTCTAATATCGATCTTTTGATCAATATTATATTGTGCTAGTAACAATAAGTTTGTAAACAGCTTTCTTTCGGATGTGATTGGGTTGTTTAAGTTTACCTAATCATTAATAATAATAAAATTCATTTATTCGACCAACTTGAATCATTACATTATAAACAAACCACATCACATTATACAATCAAATAAAAATAAAATTAGATAAGTTATTGATTACATACATTAAAATAAAAATTCAATTAAAAATAAAAATGTATTAAAAAAATAATAATGAATTAAACGCCGACTAATAGCGATTTAATAAGCACTTGAACAATTTGACAAGGAAAGCGATTTCACGGTAGCTCAACTGTAGGAACAGTTGCCCCTGACGGAAAAAGGTTGTGGGTTTAAGCCCCAGTCGAGAGGCTTCGTAATTTTAACTTAAACTTGCATTTTTATATTTAGTATCAGTTTTTGATTTGATGATAATTATTTTAAATACGAAACTTACCCTTACCATTAAATATATCTTGTTGATGATAGATGTTTTCGTTTTCATATATTTTACTACTTTCCATGGGGTTAGAAACACTTTCCTTTCCTATTTGAAATATGTGTTGAGGTGTTACCAATTTTATTGCATCTTCGTTCTGAGTCTTCAATTGAAATGAGTCATACGTAGGATTCTTGAAGTGATTGTCAAGCAAAGATCTTCTGGTTTGTCCTCCAATGAGTTTCCTAAGACCTTCATTTTCAGTGAGAGGTATCCAACCGTTATGTTCGAGTAAAAGTACAGTCCGGGCAAAAACCTGAAGTATAAATAATAAAAAGTACATGTAGTCAAATCGACCTAACACTTTAGGAAATGTCTGTGATGAATTAAGTTATTTAGATAAATTAATTTGAATTATTATTTTTCAGTTGAAGATGTGGCACTACGCCAGTAAGTTACTCTTTTCTGCTTAGTTAAAGACTGTTAGTAGAAAAGTTAAAAATATTGGGTTTTACTACACTATAAAACTTTACATCTAAATTAAAAACGATGTGGATTAAATTGGTACCTATTATTAGGGATTGAATTTGAAACTTACCAAGAAAAAGACAGCATATTTTATAAAACTTGGAAACATTTGTGCAATGCTCAACTTACAATTTAACCGAGTGTTGACAATGGGATCTGATAGAGAAATGCTTGAGCTCAGTGTGGCATTCAATGGTCAAGGGCCACCGGCGTTTGTAAGCCCAAGGACACACTGGTGGAAGATTATCTAGCTATTATCATGTCTATCAAAGAAATTAAATTACTATCTTATTTGAGAATGTATGTCATTATTTTCTAAGTTTACGTAATACTATAGAAATGAAACTATTTAAACAGATTTACTCAAAATTTGACATAAAACAAAGTACCTATAGAAAAAAAACAATAAATTTAATACTCTTAAAAACTACTGCCCTCAGTGGACTGTGAATCCATACTAGAGCTGTTCGAATTACTAATACCAATTTATTAGCTTCAATAATTTGGCATTCTGAGTTCTAACCCACAATTGTACCTTTCTATTGTTTTATATTAATCTGATACATAGAAATAAATAATTTGTCATCGAATAGAATTAAAAATAATAATAATAATAAGAAACGGCAAGTATCGAGGCCTGTATTGCTGTTTTTCTTCTTTCTTTTAGTCTGTCTATTTTGTCGTGTATCTGTTGAATACGAGCTTTGTCTGACCGGTGCCAGTTTTTTTAATCCCAAAGAGCTATCGCCACCTATAAACCAACTTACAGTCCACGAAGAAAGACTATGATGTTATTGTGCTGGCCCCGTGTGTGCGGGGGTTAAGCGGTGCAAGTGTAATGTGTGGCAACTTTCTTAATTGTTCCTTTGTGCCATTACGCGCGACACAGGATTGCTTTCAACAGCTCCGTGTAGCAACACTGCGCTGTGGACTTCGATTGTTTTCTTTGTAGTATTTTTATAGCTGCCGCCGTTAAAAGTTCTGTGTGGAGGAGAACATGAGCAATGATAGAAAGCAACTAACCATTCGTTTTGTAAGTTATAAAAAGAGCCCGATGACGTTCCCTGTTACCGCGTTCGGTTTGTGAACATGTAAGTTCAGCAGCTTTCTCAGTAGGTACCGCTTTACCGGATGGGTGTCCAAAGCTAGTGCGTCAGCTAGTTTACGTAATATATTAATGTGTAATAGAGAATATAACTGTCTGTATACAAACGTAAAGTCATCTAGCGAAATTTTTAATACTGATGTAATTAAGTGAAAAAAGTATGCCGCAACAGAAAGAAGTACTGTCGAATGACTGCACCGACAATGCAAATGCGGGCGCTGCCGACGAGCCGTGCCGATCACCGATTGGCCCAATTATCGCCGTTAAAACTTCGGCACCAACTACGGCCAGCCGTGGCACTGCGACGGATGCGTGGTCGGCTCGATGCGGCTTGTTACTTCAACATAATTGTCATGTTCTCTAATGCTGCTCAAGTTGGCGTAGTCTAGTGGGTAGCAGACTTCTATAACGTACCTCCAGTTCTCTCTGCTAAATAGTTGTAAATTGGACGAGGAAAGCCGAAGAGCACACTACAATATATTGCTACGATAACAGTGTTAGGCAATCTGCTACAAGATAATTGTAATAATGTTTCAAAAGTTGTCAAAGTCTGGTAGTAGGTTTATGAAGTGACAATCTCCGTAGGCTAGGCTAGGCTAGATTTGTGTATAATGCCTATACGTGCAGAAATCTGTTGTTGACGATTATAATTCAAAATTAAAAATAAAAAGGAAGTGTATATAGTGACGCCGCCTAACCTGCCGTAAAGTTTTTGTTAGACAACAGAAATACCAGCCCTACTCCTGTATGTCACGTGATAGGTTATATCTTTTAAATAATAAGTCGTCTGAACATTATGACAAATAAAAAATATGTTACGGTTCCCCAACCGATTGAGATACAATGCCGCTTGTGGCACTATATACGCTTCGTACTAGGATTCTAGGATGCCGTCAAATTACGGCATCGTATCCGATCGTACTATGTTGCCGCTTGTGGCACTCTATTCACTGCCTACACTTTGTACTAGGATGCCGTAATTACGGCATCGTAAGCGATCGTACTAGAATGCCGCTTGTGACACTCTATCCACAGCCAAATAAAAATGTCACATCACAGTGAAATAAAATGGTTTCACTTATTTAGGCTTCATTTTTGAAAAGATAATTACCAAATTTAATAGTGTCGCGTAGCGGTGAAAGAATACTACTATTCCCTCTCTTCCCTTGGGTGTCGTAAAAGGCGACTAACGGACTAAAACTGCACGTGCATCCAACAGCATGGAGCGGCAATGGGCTCACCACCTGTCACGCTGAGCACCTGTGCAGTCGCTATCTGGTCAAAGGTGGACTATGGCAAAGGGCTGCCTTTCCGGTCCTCAATTGCCTAGTCTCTGTCTAACCATTCGGTGATGATTGTCGTGATTATACGTATGCATGACAGATTATTGATTATCTTATACACGGAGGACCCAAGATTCAGATCTTCGGTGTTCGCTATTAATTAATAGTATATTAAAGGTAGTGAGACAGGTGGGAAACAATGAAACTAAGAAACATTTTCATTTAGAAAATACTATATTTAGAAAACTAACAAAATGTTTGTACTTACATTTATTTACTTTAAAACTGTTTCAACGGGACCTAACACGATTAATTTTGTAAGTAAGTACATATCTACTTACTGCTTGCAGTTCGCTTGTGACCACGGCTGCAGCATCGCGGCCGAAACGTCAAGCAGTAAGTAGATATGTACTTACTTACAAAGTTAATCGTGTTAGGTCCCGTTAAAACAGTTTTAATGCAATGCAACGCGATAGTTTAAAGTCTTATTTATTTACTTTTCTGAATTATCTAATAATCGGTCAAAGAGACGTGATCAAAACTTTATCCTCAACCATTTTATTTTATTTTCCGAACACTTTGACTCTGTTTCATGGTATTCCAGGTCTAGGGTACACTGGAACACTCCCAGTGGTACTATGAACCATAGTGGGGCACAGAGTAATATGCATTTTTATGCATTAAAACAAATATTAAAATTAGCGAACTAAACTTTAATAAATCCCAAATATTATAAGCGACGTTATTGCTGATTAACGAAAAAAGGGTTGTCTGTTTTGTTGCTTCGTCGCAGGTAACATAGTGATATTTTTCATCAGCATCTTCTAATATTTGCCAACGGAAATTTTTTTTTGCTTACCTGAAAATCTAAGTTTATTGAAGTCTTATGCCCTGGGTGTTTTACTCGTATAATGATCAGTGGCATGTTGTCATCGTCTTCATCAAGGTCAACTACAGATGTATCCGAGTTATCTTCATCGCTTGTTTGTTTTTCGCTGACGATTTCTCACTATATTGAGTCGCTTTAAAAATAAATATAAATAGCTAAGGTTCAAATGTCCGACAGTGAACTCCCAGTAAAGTCCTAAGACAATTTAAAATAACAAATAACACTCAAAAAGCTAAACGGGGGCAGAAACGGCTTACTGTGCATAAATGAAATAGGTAATGATTTTCATTGTGACCCGCGTTTCATAGACCCCCACTTGTCCCTAATATAGTGTATGAAGTATTTAGGCAAACTTATGTTAACAGCTTTCACTTTACACTTTGATACCATATTTTATTTATGAAACTAAATGAACAGGTTGTAGTAATGTATTTTAAGTATCTTTTATTTATGAAACTAAATGAACAGGTTGTAGTAATGTATTTTAAGTATCTTTATTAATGAAATTTTGCATTTACAATGCTACATAGATATAGGATAAAATGTTTACTAAAATGGGAACCCATTCGAGCTTCCTGAGACTGGTTGTTTTTTTTCTAGTAAACATATTATCTTATGTATTTTAAGTATTTATCAAATCCTCTACTCCACCTAATGAACATTTCACTATTACTAGTGGAATATGCTTTTTAATGTTTCTTGCGCCCGTTCTTTGCCACAGTTAAAAAATGATGTCCTGAATGGGTGGTAGGTTAAAAAATATTTGGACGTTTCAAAGTACTTTTAATTGAGTTTATTGAATAAATATATTTTGACTATTGACTATTGACTATAATGTTTTATACTGCAAAATCCTTAAACCACTCTAAAAAGGTCGCATCGCATTCTGCGGCGGCCGTATCGCGTTCAGCATCTGTTGACGTCACCTGAATCCGGCGAATCATCTCCGTAATGAGGGCAACTATCATTAATCTTGCTCCGAGATGTGACGACGCTGATATTAATTGCTGAAAAATAAATGTTGCACGTCCGTGGAGACAACTTTAAGGTGTTTTTGAACCGTAGGTATCGGAGGTATGACATTTTGGTAAAAAGTATCATATAGCCTGCATGAAACTTTAAAATTCTAGTCCCAGTAAAATACGATTTTTAAACAATTTTTTTAATAAGAATTACTTGAAAAAAAGTACAGTACATTTATAAGTTTATTGGACAGTTAAAAAAATTTAGTACCTATGCCGTTTTGCATAATTTTGTGATTTGTTGATAAAATGCTAGTTTACTTTGTTCAGTAGCTATGTCGTAACGTAACGTAATTTTATGTTACTAAAACCCCAATGATTTAGTTCCTTAATAATCAATCTGAATCTTCGTCTACAGTTATGACTTCCGGGTGCCGTTGCTTCCAAGTTTCTAAAGTTTTGAATACCCTTTTCTGTTGGATGTAACTCGATACACCTTCGTCCGGTTTTTTTTCAGTATTTGGCGTTTCCTTAGGTTGCGTTTCATTATTCTTTATTACATGGCATCGTGTCCTGAAATAGAGGCATACAAATTATTTTTCGTATTTGTTTTTAGTGTGTTGAGAGCTAGATTTTATCTTATCGTATTTCCGGAACTTCTTTAATTATGTTAAAGTTTTAATTTTTTATATGTTAATTGTTTTTTTTGTAAATAGTTAATGAGAAAATTAAGCTGTAAGTTCTTAAAAATGAATGAAATACCTATAAATGTCTTCAAGAATTTATGGGGAGAACTAGAAACGTACTATGCTGCTGGTATAATTAGGGTTAGTTGGTTGATTCCACAGGATACTTAACATTAAATATAATTTGAATTTTGACTGTTTTGTGTTAGGTGTTATAATTATGATATCATTATTATGATTAGATTATATAATTAAAAATATGTTGGACTGACTTTGTGAAAACATTTTTATATAAAATTACTTACATTACCACCTGAAATTATTTTTAATAACGTTAGAGAATAGAATATAATAATTACCTTACCTCCCTTTTCTTGACTTGTATCACTAAGTTTACCTTTATTCTTTTGGAATACTTTTCTTACTGGACATTTTATTATTTTTAATCATCATAAAAATAAATAGGTAACAACTTAAAGTTAATGGCATTCATTTAACGTTAATTAATTTGAAAACATTTTTATTTAAAATTAAAATTACTTACATAACATTCCTACCAGAAATTTTATTTAATAACGTTAGAGAATAATAGATTAAAATAATTACGTTACCTTCCTTGACTTTTATCAATAAGTTTACCTAATTCTTGGAGAATACTTTTCTTACTGGACATTTTAATCATCATAAATAATAACTTAAAATCAATGGCATTCATTTAGCATGGATTGATTATGGTCTTCTTGAATCTGGCTAAGCCTAGTCATTCTACTACACACTTCCGATAGCGTGATTCAGATTTGCACAGTGACATCTGTTGTCAGTCTTAAAAAAGTTTACAATAATGTTATATTAAAAATCATAACATCATTTCAATACCGGTAAACTCAATTACCGACATTTATTTATAAACAGCTTCTTTAGATTAAGAATAGTTGATAAGAAAAATAAAATCGTTTTTATTTCCAGTAACAGTAGAGCGCCATCTGTATATAGACAGTGGAAACTCTTGACGTTGGTATTGCGGCCAGCGAATGATGCTATGTACGCACGACGCGGCATGAATTAAGTGTACTAGAGATTTGAAGATGGCGCTGTAAGCCTAAATAGCAAAAAATAAATGGTAATTTTATTATTGTTAACAAAAAAACATTCACATTATTAATTATAGTTTGGAAGCCATACAAAGCCCCTCGTTGTCACTAAAGATAAACTATAATCGCCAATAATGGTACCTAATAATTTTTATAAGACAGCTGTTGAAATAAATAATATTATTATTAACTAACAATATTATCTTAAAACATACTTCTCCCCTGCTTTCTTAACTATAAATTCTCTTACATACTGTTATCCCTGATATTGATCTAATCTCACGCTAATAAATACAATTTTTTATAAGTACGTAAAAACGAAAGCTAAAAAAATATACTTAATTATAGCTAAGTAATTGAAATTTCGGTATAAATATTTCAAATTACTAAGTGACTAAGTAGATATGATATAAAGAGACAGCGGGACAGACAAATTACATAGGAGTCTTAAAAAGCAAGCTAAAAATGGTTGAGCTTTCAACAATGCCAGTAATGCAGCGGCACTTGTTGGGTGTCCACGCACGGAAGGCGTGCAACACTGCGCGGGGCGCGGCCAAGGCTCGAACCCGCGCCCCGCGCGCCCCGCGCAGTGTTGCACGCCTTCCGTGCGTGGACATGCTCCCGGGGTTGAAGCGTTTTGCTTCAAGAAAGCGGAAGTGGGCAGATGTTGTTGAAGCCACGCCGAATTGTGCCCTTCTTGGTGCTGAGCTCGGCGACCCTCGTGACGCCGTCGCTGCCCGGGTAGACCTGCCGGACGCGACCCAGCAGCCAGCAGAGTGGTGGGAGCGCCTTATCCTTAATAAGGACGAGGCTTCCCACAGCAATGTCTTCTGAAGTTGCAGACCACTTGGTCTTTTGCTGTAGCAGATAAACATACTCTTTATTAAACCTGGTCCAGAAGTGCTGCCTGATGTGTTCCACTCTTTGGAATCGTTGCAACCGGTTGATATCGCTGCTGTTCTTCACCTGTGGATGTGGAACGGACATGAGTGGCCTTCCAATTAGGAAATGGGACGGAGTTAATGTAGAAAAATCTAATGGATCGGAAGATAGAGGAGTAAGAGGCCGGGAATTTAGAACAGCTTCTATTTAAGTCTGGCACGTAACCATTTCCTCATAAGTGAAATGTGTAATTTGTAACAACCTTTTTAAATGATGTTTTGTAGATCGAACTGCGGCTTCAGCAAGGCCGTTGAAGTGAGGGGAATAGGCTGGTGCAAATTTAAATTCTATACCTTCTCGACCCATGTGAGATGCAATATTTGATGCCTGTAAAAAATCACGTAACTGATTAGACGCACCAACAAAGTTTGTGCCGTTATCGGACATTAAAGTACGAGGTTTGCCACGGCGCGAAGCGAAACGGTTTAAAGCCGCCGTGTATGCTTCTTTCGTAAGGTCCGTAACAAGCTCTAAATGAATAGCCTTTACGGCTTGGCAGACAAAGATACAAATGTAGGCTTTAATAAGTCTGCATCCACGACCTTTTCGGTCAGCTATCAGTACTGGTCCGGCGTAGTCAACACTAGAATCTAGGAATGGATATTCAAGTTTGCTACGTGAAGTAGGAAGCTGACCCATTATGGGCTGAATGTTTACGGCCGTATGCCTGAAACATTTTAAACATTTTCTTACAGTTGTCTTTGCCAGATTTCTACCCGCTAAGGGCCAGTAATTTTGACGAATATGTGACAAAAGTAACTGTGGTCCAGCATGAAGTAGTTTAATATGTTGTGACTGAAAAATTAACTTTGTTATACTATGCTTACTACAAAGCAATATGGGATGTTTTACGTTATCATCGTAAGGCGAATTGTCTAACCTACCACCGACGCGAATGATGCCGTCACAATCCAAAAATGGAGTTAACGAGATAAGTCTATTTTTACGAGGCAATGTTTGTCCTAAATTTAAAATAGAAAATTCATTAGGGAACATTTCGCGTTGTGCAGTGCGTAAAATAATTATTAATGAGTTTTTAAGTTCTAGATTTGTAAGTAGACCCCTTGTTTTATTCTGTTTATTTTTTAAGTTGTAAATATACCTTTGTAAACAGGTTACGATTCTCTGTAAATAATTGATATTTGAATATTTATGCAATAATTGTTGTATTATAATGTGATTATTTATATTGGTATAAGTATTTTCGTCAGAATCTTTTATTAAATTACCAATTACTTCGGGTAGATCCTGTTTCGCGATATTATGCGGAAAATGAGGCCAACAACTTTCATCTTGCAATAAAAATGATGGACCTGACCACCACATACTACAACTACTGACATGATCAGCCTTGACATCTCGAGAAACAAGATCCGCGGGGTTATCTTTTGTTGGTACATAACTCCAAGTAGCTCCAGAAGTACTCTCTTGTATTTCATTAACTCGGTGTCTCACGAAAGGTTTAAGTTGATTTGACTGGGTGGATAACCAACTCAACACAATTGTTGAGTCACACCAAAATACGCACCGATTTATGACTAAAGTAAGAGATTCTTTCACCTAACAGTGCTCCGCAGAGCTCTAACCGAGGCATAGTAGTAGGTTTAATAGGTGCTATACGGCCTTTGGACGCTAACAAACGAACCGTTACATTTTATAAAGTGTCGATGGAACGAACGTACAAACAAGCACCGTATGCCTTTTCGCTACTGTCTGTGAAAACGTGTATTTCGTGAATCACTGACTCATTACATAAAATCCAACGAGGAATTTTTAAATTATTTAAAGACCCAAGCATACTGACAAATGAATTCCACTGTGCAGCAATGTCCTGCGGCATTTTATCGTCCCACTCGCATTTACTTATCCATAACCTTTGCAATATAATTTTTGCTTCAACAACACAAACAGCCACTTGACCTAAAGGGTCGAAAATTTGGTTTATAATCGAAAGAATATGTCGTTTTGTATTTTTTGAAGCTAACTCAATGTTAATAGAAAATGATAAAATATCTGACTTACAAACCCAGACTAGACCTAAGGTTTTTGATGTGGAATTATTATCAGATAAATCCAAATTAATACTAGAGTGGTCGTCAGTGTCTACAACTTCTCTCAAAATTTCAGGGCTGTTAGATTGCCATTTTTGTAAGTTAAATCCAGCTGAGGATAAAATAGACTTGACCTCTTTACATAGCTTAATTGCCCCCGGTATTGTACTTGAACCGGCGAGATAATCATCAACCATGAAGTCTCGTTGAATACTAGTCTTTACCCCTTCATCCTGCGCAGCGTCAGCCAGACTAACTAAACACTTAGTCGCAAGGTATGGAGCCGACGCAGTCCCGTAAGTAACAGTATTCAACGTGTATGTCTTAAGGAGCTCTTTAGGCTCCTTTCTAAAAACAATCTTTTGTAATGAACGTTGGTTAGGATTCAAAAAAATGGCTCTGTACATCTTTTCGACGTCTCCAGAAACTACATATTAGTGCTGTCGAAATCGCAACAAACCTCCTGAACTGTAGGACCTACGAGTTGAATGTCATTAAGTGACAACCCTGAAGTGGTTTTTGCCGACGCATCAAAAACCGTTCGTAACTTGGTCGTCTTGCTCGAAGTGCGCAAAACACCGTGATGAGGCAAATAATTATTTATTTTAATTTCACAATTAAATGAAACATTTGAATCTTCAGTCATATGTCCTAATCTTTCGTATTCTGACATGAAATCTAAGTACATCCTTTTAAGGAAAGGATCGCGCTCAAACCGTTTTTCTAATGATAAAAAACGACGCTTTGCCATTGTGTATGAATCACCAAGGACGCTTGGGTCCGCCTTAAGCGGCAGCGTCACAACAAACCTGCCCTCATTGTCACGTATAGTATTTTGCTTAAAACTTTGCTCGCATGCACGCTCATCCAACGAAAGGCAGTGTTTAGGTAAAATTGAATCAAGCTCCCAGAATTTATTTAAGTTTGGAATAGTGTCGATTTTTGAAAAATTACATGAATGTATATTATTAGAACGGGAATTAAGTGCAACAGTCCCTGATATTAACCACCCTAATTTGCTTTTGCACAACTTGGGTAGGTTTTTACCTAAATCTATGTGATTACCCAGAACAACGTTCCAAAAGACCTCCGCTCCTAACAAATGTCTATATCTGACGGCACATTAAATGAAGGGTCAGCTAAATTTAATCCAACAGGAATTGGTATTTGTCTTAAATCAATTAACGAAGATGGCAACAGCTTTGTTATTTCGGGCATAATTAGGCAATTAATTTCAAAGGATTACTCCTTTTCGCTTCGTGCAACGACTCGATTGTAAGGCTACAAGATTGTGTACTGTTACTCATTAAATTATTAATACCCATTACCTTGGAGCTTGTACCAATTCGAGACAAACCGAGCTTACTGCTTAATTCCTCGGTGATGATGTTAGCCGTACTTCCGTTGTCGAGCAGGACTCTGGCGTTGAGTCTTTCGCCTTTTCGCTCACCACTCTTACCATTGCTGTGGACAGTAAAACATTGCATCGAGTAGTATGCTGTATATTCGTAGAAAGCGTAACACTAGGCATGGGGTTTTGTGCTAAAGGCTCAATTTTTTCCAAATGTAAAAGAGTATTGTGCTTACTTTTACAATATTTGCAACAAGAAAATCTACAGCCTTTTTCTACATGCCCAACACGTAAGCAGTTCATGCACACATTAAATAGTTTTGCTTTCCTTAACCTGTCTTCTACAGTTAATTTTCTAAAAGCGTCACACGAGTAAAGAAAATGATTTTGTTCGCATAACGGACAACTAATAAAAGTTTTTAATTTTGTACATTTTTCTTTATTTTATTATCAGTCGTAATAAAAAGGGTTTTATTTTTATAATTTTCAAATTTATTTATTTTTTTATTGTCTTCTAATGTTTCTAACAAGTCAGCTTTGTTGTTGATAAATGTACAAAATTGAGACAATGTAGGTGAGGAAGATAAAGAACTACGATGCCTTTCAAAATGTCTACTAGTCACACTATCTAACTTCAACGACAGCATGTAAATAACAAGCGTGTCCCAATGCTGGGTGGGCTCATTCAACGCCTTTAGTGCTCTAATGTTCTTATTTAACACGTCTAATAGTCGACGCAACGACAAACTACACTCCTTTACGATAGCTTCGGCGTTGAATAAGGCCTGAACATGATTACTAATAAGCAGTCTACTATTATTGTACCGATCACACAACAAGCTCCATGCGATCTCATAATTTCCGCTTTGAAAGTCGATATTTTTAATAATTTCGGACGCGGAACCCTTCAAGGACGCACTTAAATAATGGAACTTTGTTATGTTGTCGATAGAACTGTTACTATGAATTAATGACAAAAAGGTGTCTCTAAACTCGAGCCAACACTGATAGCTACCATCAAAGCGGGGTAAATCTATTTTAGGCAAGCGAATAAAATTGTTCTTTGTCCCACCTGTTTCATCAGAGCCTGCCACGGAACTCACGGATGACCTTCGCTGTTTACTCCCAGCAGATATTAAGCTTCGCGCCATCACAGCCACGGGATGATAGCTTTTCTCGAACTTGAAACGATCCGCGTAGGCATCCTCCGGATTGTCCGATAGCAGCTCAATCTTCGTCTGCAACTCATCATATTCAGCATATAGGCCTTCAAATTTGCTAAATCTACCCTCGATTTCTATAAGTTGCAGGTCGGATAAGGTAGAACAGCTCTTTAAATTATTTATATAATTGCTAAAATTTGTAAGCTTTGCTTTAATTGAGCTACGTTTTTTAATAAGTTTGTCAGCCATCTTGAAAGGAAAAAATAATAAAATGCAAAGAATATGATTTTTTGCTACGTAGGTAATACACTATTTCATGCGAATATTAAGCGAATGCAGCGAATGAATCAAGCTGCATAGAATTATAAATAGGCGCACAGCTGTTTAACTAACGGTACTTATTAGTGAATAGAATCTACGGCTGTGACTGTAAGTGCGATTATATAATCAATGAATTTGCGTGCGTGCCCTAGTGCGGACGACGCTTGCGCAGCGAAAAGACGTATGAAAATTTAGCTCGCGCCAACTCAAACAAAAGGAAAGTGAATGTGAAATTGGTTTTAAAAGCTAGTAAAAACACTGAAAAGTGGGATAAAATGGAAGTAAAGGAATGATTGGAACGATACCACAAAGCCCTTATCCTTATCCACAGGATGTGCAGTAAAAGTGACTCCGAACGCTCCAAATCTTCAGCAGTAGCGATGACACGGCGCAATAGAACGGCGCTGCGTTACGCGACGAGTCGAAGTTTGCTCACACGCAACCGGTTTCTTGTCTTGAAATCTCGATGACGGTTTCAAATCTTCCGATTCTTCTTTCAGGGAGAAGGACCAATGTTTCGGGGTTTGGTCAATGAAACTAACTTCGGATATATATGCGGACTGTATTTTAATGCAAAGTGAATATTACACTCGGCGTCAAAAAAATCGCACCTCTTAGAAAATCACTTTCAAATGTCATTTACTCTTGATATGCACATGCAGTCGCATTAATTATGATTTTATTTACAAGGTTACTTAATTAACTTAATAAAAAACATTACTTTTCATTATCAAATAAAACCTAATGCAACAAATAAAGTGTCACAAAAATTCGATGCAAATTTTGCTACCCGTGAGAGTTGCTAGTTGCGCTTCCTTTGTGGGTATAAAACGGTCAACACGGGTTCAATGTGGGTCATTCGCTATTCAACCGTTGAAGAGGATACACGCACAGATTTTGATGGATACCACAGCTGATAAAGCCGCTCAAGTGGTTGCACTACTGCAATCAGGGGTGCGGCAGTGTGATGTCGCCCGGCAACTGAACCTGAGCCGTTATTCCGTTCGAAGAGTGTACCAGCGCTTCATAGAGACCGGTGGCTATATCCGCAGACACGGTTCGGGTAGACGTCGCTGCACTTCGGAAAGAGACGACCGGTTCGTTGTGTCGAACTCTTTGAGAAATCGTTTCTCCAACGCTGTTGAGTTGCAACAGCAGCTCCAGGCAGTTCGCAGACGCACCGTAAGCGTATCTACGGTTAGAAGAAGATTGAAGGAGAAGAAGATAGCGGCCCACAGAGCTGCTACGGGTCCAAAATTGACTGCAGCGCATCGGCGAGCCTGCTTGCAGTTTGCTCGTGACCACGTCGATTGGACCCTTGAGCAGTGGAGAGCTGTTCTCTTCTCAGACGAGACGCGAGTGTGTCTTTTCTGCAACGACCGACGGAGAAGAGTATACCGGAGGCAGGGTGAACGTTTCGCCCAAGCCTGCATCCAGGAGACGGTGGAATATGGTGGCGGATCCTGCATGTTCTGGGGCGGTATGTCTGCTGCCGGCAAAACCGACCTTGTCTGCGTCTCCCGGACTGGAGGTGCTCGCGGACAAGGGTCGCTGACTGCTCGCCGCTATGTCACTGAGGTCCTGGAAGTGCATGTGATCCCCTTTGCCGAATCTTTTGGCGAGGGGTTCACATTAATGCACGACAACGCTCGCGCTCACACTGCAGGCATCGTGAGCGACTTTTTGCAGAGGTCCCAAATCTCTGTGATGCAGTGGCCAGCGCGAAGTCCGGATCTGAATCCTATAGAGCACCTCTGGGACCATCTTAAACGTAAGGTTCGATCTCGGGATCCAGCTCCTTCGACTCTACAGGAGCTCCAAGACGCGGTGATTGAAGAATGGGGGCTTATCCCTCAAGAAGAGCTCCTGAAGTTGGTGAGGTCCATGAGGGACCGTATGGAAGCCGTGATCAGGGCAAGGGGGGGTAACACTAGATTTTAAGTTAATTTTAAGACACTTTTTGTACATTTTTCTTTGTAAATTATCTGTTGTTAATTAGGACTTAATTAAGGATTTTTATTATTTTATTAATTTTAATGTTGTTTGTATAATTATAATTAAACAGAAAGTTAAATTTAATTGTTTTTTGATACTCCTTTTTGTTACCTTTCTAATGATACCCAACACTATCCTCTACATAAGGTTTAAGAATTTTTAAAGATGATTTTTAAAAGGTGCGATTTTTTTGACGCCGAGTGTATTACAATAATTAGGTATTATAGATTTACGGAGACCAAGAACACTGTTCGGTGGTGTGGTTTGGAGGGAAGTGTCGGCCATCGAAGTAGTGCTCGGCTAGGACGCAGTGGCAGGGGGGCTTGATGATTCACGCCGTGGCCGGCCGGCGGGGCGCGGGTTCGAGCCTTGGCCGCGCGCCCCGCGCAGTGTTGCACGCCTTCCGTGCGTGGACAAATTCTCTTACATACTGTTATCCCTGATATTGATCTAATCTCACGCTAATAAATACAATTTTTAATAAAAACGAAAGCTAAAAAAATATACTTAAGTATAGCTAAGTAATTGAAATTTCGGTATAAATATTTCAAATTACTAAGTGACTAAGTAGATATGATATAAAGAGACAGCGGGACAGACAAATTACATAGGACTAAAAATGGTTGAGCTTTCAACAATGCCAGTAATGCAGCGGCACTTGTTGGGCGAACAACATAGAGTACGAATCGTTGGATTGGTGGATGAGTTTTTAGAAAGCGAACTTGATAAATAAAGGAATAAATTCGATTTTACACAATAACCAATTATTAATTATTTATTAAAGTACTTTACTACTACCAAAAGCGCGATAACATAAGCGTTTAGCAACAGGTGCTATTAGGGTACAAAAGCGCGGCTCATACAAATAAAGTTTCGATTGAAACTTCTTTAACCACTCACTCTTGGATTTTTTTTGACACTTTTTTGACAGTAACTAAAATCTATTATACGTGGAAATGGGAATTTAACAGGTTTACAGTCCCGCAGCCCACATGGGCCATAACAATTTAATAACCTATTGTTATATTTTTTGGATAGTTACCCGTTAATTAGCAAACGATGACACTATATAAAAATGAATTTATTATACACTTGTAAATATCTTTGATACATATAGTCAGATTAACAGAAGATTGAAACATCAAAAAATAATATATTGACTAAATGCTGAAATTCGAATCTGTTAAAAAACTTCGATCATATTATAAACAATAGATGCACGGTCTCATGCAAAACCAAACTCAAATAATGTCCCTGCGTCAATAAATACATAATAACTCAACATCAGTAGCTAAATATTATTAGTAAAATATACACCTTATTGGGTTACAGATATGGTTTTAAGTTATTTTGAATATGATTCCTACTAATTACGTTATGACTCCGACAGTAAAATGACGAAGTTAAATAAAAAATACCTAGAAATGAGACGAGATATCTATAACATAACCTTAAAAATGAATCGCTGAATGTGTTGCTAAGCGCAAATCTCGAGAGCAGCTGAAAGGATTTCTCTAATTCTTTTTTTATAATATTCCTTGAAGTACGAGGATGGTTCTTAAGGAGAGAAAAAATAATTAAAGAATCGACTGTCACAGGGTACAGGGTGTTCACGTGGACGTAGTCGCGATCGCGAGCGGCCCGCCAGTTATAGATAAACATTTATTGTAAAGCAAACCTTAAACTTTAGGTAGGCACTAAATTACAAATTCTTAAAAATATTATTGGACTAACATCACTTTGGAACTAAGCTCGCTAGATTCAAGCAACACTGTTTTAAATTACAAAATTTGTCTCGCTTTTATTTCAAGTGATATAAAGAGACGTGTGCGTATTTTGCGGGAAATGGTAAATTAACAATTTTTTTTTAATAATAAGCCCGGCAAATGACCCCACTCCACCTGATGTTAAGTGGAAATGAAGTCCAGGCGCGAGGACAACTGGTGCAGCGTAAGAGACGTAGCATCAGTCACCCTCACTCTGCGGGATCACAAAGTGCTTCTTCACGCCTCGTTTGAAGGACCCTATGTCATAGGTAGGAGGGAATACGTGTGCTGGTAGACTATTCCATCTTTTGGAAGTGCGGCAAAGAAACGAGTCACCAAATTTCTTTGTGCGTGATGGAATGTTAGAGACTGTAAATTGGTGACTCCTGAGAGCAGCATGCGTACTCCTATGGAGGAAGGGAGAAGGAGGGATGAGGTCAAAGAGTTCTTCAGAGCACTCGCCATGGTATAAACGGTAAAAGACGCTGAGTGACGCAATATCTCTACGCAATTGCAAAGGGTCGAGAGTTTTAGTGACCTCCGCATTGCCGATAATGCGCACAGCGCGGCGCTGCAATCTGTCCTAGGCATCGAGAAGGTACTTTGCGGAGCCGTCCCAAAGGTAAGAGCAATACTCCACGCAAGACCGCACCTGTGTCTTGTATAATAGACACAACTGATTAGGCGTGAAGAATCGCCGCACCTTGTTCAGGACACCGAGTTTACGTGAGGCATTTTTAATCACGGTTTCGATGTAGTCCTTTTGGTTCAGATCGCAGCGGATATCCATACTGAGCATGTTAATACTGCTCTGCAGGCCTAGAGATGTAGCCTGAAGAGAGGGAAGGGGAAGGAATGGCGAGTTTTTCGCTGTGAACGCGCACACCTGTGTTTTCTTGGCATTGAACTCCACCAGATTATCGGAGCCCCATTTAGAAATGAGGTCCAACACCCGATCGAGCTCAATGACAAGATTTGCTCGCTTCATTTCGGTGTCTACCCGCCCAGCCGTTGGGTGACCGTTATATCCCCAAGCACTGTGCTATCATCTGCATAGCAACAAATACAATAAAAACACGTTTTTAAAAAGCAAAATTCATAACGTCGCGAAGCGGTGAAGGAATACTACCTACCCCCTCTCCTCCATTGGTTGTCGTAAAACGCGACTAACGGGCTAAAGACTGCACATACATCCAACAGCATAGAGCGGCGATGGGCTCACCACCTGTCACACTTGCACATGTGCAGTCGCTATTTGGTAAAAAGTGGACTATGGCAGAGGACTGCTTTTGCGGTCCTCATTGCCTATAGTCTCTGACTAACCCTTCGGGGATAATAGTCGTGATTATACTTCATATCTCTCCCGAAGATGATTACCATTTACATGCAGCAGCACACGAGATGATGCCATCCTCACCATATTTTAAAAGTTGTTTAAAAAATATATTTAATAAAATATGTTTTTGATTATACCCTACCACAGTGTGCAGCCCGCCATTTGGACCGGCGGCCGCTGTCCGTCATTACTCGTTTTGGTGTCATCCGAACCACACGTAATAACATAATTGAATTTTTTATTAATAAATTACCTTCTAAAAAGTGTTTAACATGAGTAAAAGAAAGCGATCTAATAAAGAAGATAGTGATGTAGTAGAAAGTTTGTTACGAAAAGTAAAGAAGTTAGTAAATTACCATTTTTATCAGTTATCAAAAACCACATAAAAAGGTAGTATCCCAGACATTATCTCACTGGGTTAAGTTTGTTTTGGAAAAAAGTGGTTTAGACACTAGTGTATACAGCGCTCACAGCACTGGACACGCGTCAACATCTGCAGCTCACAGGGCTGGAGTCAATCTAGAAGTTATTAGGAAAGCTGCAGGCTGGACAGAGTCCTCAAAAGTGTTCTTAAAATACTACAATAAAAGCATATCCACTTCAGCGGATAGTGATTTTGTTAATGCTTTATTTCAATAGATAGATACTAAGGATGATTTGTTCTTCATATAACTGTATCAGAGATGATAATATTGTTTGCGCCACAGCGCAACGAATAACAACCGTCTCTGCGCCGGCAGAATTAGAGTGCATATTGGACTGCACTAACCCGTCGCACGGACATTTTGACTGCCGACGCCCGCGCAGAGCGAGTGCCTTTTGAGATCTCAAGACGAAACCACGCGTCACGCGCCCTTGAAATCAGCCTTCGAAATAGCATATGTGTACAGTTACGCCTAACGCCTAACGAACCAGTGCCCTAGTGAATAGTTTAGTGTAGTGACTGTGCGCCAGGAAACCAACCTACCTCGCCGCCCGTGGTCAGCTCGTCCCCCGGTTCCTGTGACCTCGTCAAGCCTGCTCCCGGTAAGTTCCTGTCGACCTCCCGCCTAACCCACTTTACTCTGCTGTATTTGGCGGTGTCTTCTGACCCGCGAATACATTTTGGTCATCTTCGAGCCGGTAATATTAATACCGGCGACCTTCTCGTAACCAGAACCTAACTTTTGTTTAATTTTCAATTTAAAGTCACAGTCCGCTAAAGATAATTATTTCCGCTCCGTCTTTTACAGTCCGCTCCGTCTTTTTCCGAGTTTTACAGTCGCTTAAGATAATTATTTCCGCCCGTATTCTTATTCTGTGTATAAATCTTATCCCTAATTCGTGTCATCATTTCTAAATTCATTTGTTCACATAACTTTACCCTGCCCCAATAAAAATTTCGTGAGGTAGTTATAATTTATTTGTGTTAGGATTGCGACCACACAACATCCGAATTATTTTAACGCAATTATTTCTGCATGTTGTTTTGATGTTGATTTCGTGTATGCATCCGATTGTCTGATCCAGGATCACAGATCTATGGTGTCATACAATGTTTTTATGATTTGAGCGTACTTGTGTAATACTTGTGTACCTACCTATACGATCGTTGTCTAATGATCAGTGGTCGGAGTAGGTATATTGAATTAAGGTCACTGACATCAAACGTATATGTTAATATGGATACTCCTCCGAGTTTCCGGATTATTATGATAAAAATACCGAAACATCGAAATTATTACATGAAACTAGTTAAAAATGTATCAATACTCTCAACGCTATGCTGCTAGTGGCGCTGGTCTCCATCTCTAATGTTGGCCGTATCCATTGTCTCAATCTCGCAAAAGAAAAGAAATCACGTCTTAAATTATTATTAGTGATTTTTTTTTGTTAATCTTTAAATATCTTGGAAACGGTGCGTCCTACGCTAAAATGGACGAAATTTTGTCCCCCCTTTATAAAACCCCCGTCTAACGCTAACCAACCATCACGATGGTACAATTATTAATAATTGTCGCTTTTTAATAATTATTTAGGGTAAGTAACGATTAACTAGTTTAGGTAATGTAGTTTATAGATTTGTTGGGCTTATTTCCCCTTTGGAACTCATTGACTCACTTGGCCGCACATTTGATCGTTGATTGTAGAGGTTAAGTCACTCTCACACAGGCCGGTCAACGGATAGGTGACCAAAGCTTTATTGTTTCGACCTGTTGGCTAATGTTGAGCCGGCTCTTTGGCCTAAATAAAAGTGTAAGGCCTAAGTAAAAAATCAAAATGTAGAACTTGTAACCGATGAGGATTAAAAATAATTATTTTTAATAAAACTGTAATAATGATTATTTTTATTAACAATAAACAATTTTGTTTGCTTACATATGGTTTTTTATTTTATTACTCTATTTACCAAATTTTTGGAAACTCCGGTACATTCCGGAAGAAATGCATGTCCATGTTATGATATCATGACGCAAGTATCTAAAATCAATATACCTACTCCGACCACTGCTAATGATACATTAAGTTTAATTAGTAGTTAAATTATTGCGTTACGTTTGCGTTACGTTTATCGGCTGCACATATAATTTTAGTTACGTATAACACACCCGCGTCTAGATAATTGTATGGTATTATGACGAGAGACGATATTGTTGTTTTTCCCGTTTTATTTTTTAATGAATTTTTTATGTTCTTGTCGTGTTAAATCGGCTCAAATCTTGTGCGTGCTCACCACATGAGCTTAGTGTGTTTCATTTAGCTTCATCAGTTTTTTTTTATATCGCTTACGGCTATTTGCGTGCGTCGCCTTCGCTTCTACACACGTTTGCCCACTTGTGGGACACAATTGTCCCAATTTTTTTTAATTAATTAAGTTTTTATTATTTGTTTATTTGTTTATTTTGTTTACTTATTTTTTCTGCGACCGTCTCATTCTTCGCGCTAGGTTCCGCTACAGGTCTGCCCGACTGTGAGCGCCTTGCCCAATAGTGGGCTGCGGATGACGTGATTTCCTTTGTTGTTTTGTTTGTTGTTTGTTTTGCGGTCGGCTAATATTGCGTACGCGCGTTCAATAGACACAGACATACACGTACACGTGCGTTGCCCACCCGTGGGCCATATATAAGGCGTCCCAACTTAGTTTTGCTTTCTTTATTGTTGCGTTAGTTTTAGCTCATTTGCCCTTACCTTAGTAAACAAATACCTCCAGCCCAACTATAGAATATATACAGGGTGTTGTTCTTTTTACTGCTTTTAAATTTGTTTATTTTTTTATTTTTTATTATTTTTTTTGTCTCCTTTTATTCATCGCGATGCCGACCAAGTCACAAGCCGCGATATTTAGGGAGGCCGCCAAAGCTTTACACCAGCTCCTAGAGGTGGGATCAATGATCATTGCTGGCGACACCAAACATTCCATAACGGAATTTAACGTGCGTTTCGCGCAGATACAGGGCATAAAGGAGAAGCTGGACTCAGTATACTACAACATTCTCGACGAAGAGAACTTAGACGAGGGGGTTGAGAGGACATACACTGAGAACCACACAAAAGCCTCCGGGGCATACCTGGGGATACTTGTGGCTAGGGAGGAAATCTCACCCTCTTCCACGTCGTCCCCAACCCATAGCGCTCAGCCCAGTTTCGGCGTCAATACGCCCACAGCCGTCCTCCCCAAGATAGCGCTGCCCAGGTTCAGCTCAAAAGTGGAGGACTGGCCTTCCTTCATTGCGCTGTTTAGGAGTTTGACTGACGACATGGCGACCCTGTCGGACGCAGTCAAGCTCCACTACCTGTTCTCAAGTCTCAGCGGTGAGGCATTAAGTATGGTGTCCCACTTAAAGGTCACCAATGAAAATTTTGCCGTGGCCATGGACATCCTCACCAAGCGGTACGAGAACCGCCGGGTTCTCATCGATAGTTTCGTCGACATAATCCTGGGGCTGCCGAGCATCCACACGCGCTCTAACATATGCACACTTTTCCTCACTCCGCTGGTGTCCGCCCAGTGTGCCCTTAGTAATTTGGATCTGCCCATAGGAGACGACTACGTGTTTGTGTCGATAGTGGTGCGAAAGCTTAAGGGTGAGCTCCGCACGTTATTTGAACGCAGACACGGGTCTAGCAGCACCCTGCCCACGTTGAGTGACCTCATCTCCTACCTCGAGGAGCACGCGCGCTGTGTGGAGACAGAGTTCTCCAACATAGCCCAGCCGCAGCCCATTCACGCCCTGCCCGGCCCTTCTCGTAGCCGCGCGCCTCCACAGTTGCCTCATCGCACTTATGCTCAGATGGCTCAGCAACAACCCGACCATTACCGTGGCCGCTCCTCAGCTCCATCGCCTCACCGCGCCTATGATCAGCCTACTCACCAACCGCTCCACCCAGCTCAGCAAATGCGTCACCGCCCATCCACCTACCCGGCTCGCAGTCAGCCCTTCCCCGTCTACTCGGCCTTCCAGCAAAGCTGCTCCTCATCATCTTCCTCGTCCTCTTCCTCACGCTCGACGCCCTACTGTCCCTATTGTGCCACTAGGGGACATACGCTCATGACGTGCAGATGGTACAATGCCCAGCCAACACAGAGCCGTTGGGACTTTGTACAGGCACGCGAGCGCTGCCAGCGTTGTCTCGGCCGTCACTACGAGAGCGAGTGCAGATCAAGGGGGGCATGCAAGGACTGTGGGAGCACGAACCACCACACGTTCCTTCATCGACCAGACGACTCAACGCACCCAGTTCATTCGTCAGCACATATACCCCCACAGCTGAGGGAGCACTCGAGGGAGCGCCCCAGAAACAGCAGGCGGCACGAACCCGCACATGCCAAACAGGCGCAACCCAGCTCTGCTCACAGAGCCAGCCCGCCCAGGTCCGGTTCGCCAGGTAGGCCCCGCGAACGCCGCGAGCAATTATGACTCCCAACTATCACAGAGCACCCTAGCGAAGAGGTAAATTTAGCCCATGCCCAGTCGACCCATGCCCACACAGCTGATACATACTCAGCTCATACAATTTCAGCTGATACTCAATCAGCTCACTCACCTTCTGTGCCCACTGGCACACCCATTCTGTTGCCAACCGTCTCACTAAGAGTCGCGGACGTACATGGCCATCTTCACACAGCCAGAGCTTTATTGGACTGTGGCAGTATGCTGACATTAATAACGTCACGCATGGCACGACTTTTGAACCTGCCATCAAAACCCACTTCTTTAAAAATAACAGGAGTTGGGAATCAGCACAAACATGAGTCAAAGGCGGCAATAACAATAGTATGCCGACCCACTCACAATGATACTCCTACAATCACTGCCACAGCTCACATTTTAAAAAACGTCACTGGCTACCTTCCCTTAGAGAAGGTACCAAACATTTCCCACGTACTAGGCCAGCCACCCGTGCCATTGGCTGACCAGCTTACCACACACCAGCCCCGATCGACCTCTTATTGGGGTCGGACGTTCTTGGCCAGGTGTTGGACGGTACTAAGGTCTCGTTGGGCCCGGGCAAGCCCATAGCCTTCGGCACGATTTTCGACTTCGCGTTGATAGGACCCATTGAGGACTTGTATGCGCAGCCGGCGCAGCAGGTTAACTCAGCTCACGTCGTCAGCTCACAACCAGACTCAGCTGAATCAGCCCAGGACATACGTCAGAGTCTGGAAAGGTTCTGGGAGTCTGAGGAGCCCCTCCCTCAATCTCACACTCATAATGATCCCCTGGAGGAACAATGCGAGGAAATCTTCCGCTCTACCACTACACGCGATCCCTCAGGCAGATATACGGTCGCTCTGCCCTTTCTAAAGGACGCCCCTCAAATAGGTAAAACTCACCCTATCGCATTACGCAGATTCCTCAATATTGAGAAGAAGCTAATGGCGAACCCGTCTTTGCGTTCTAAATACGTCGACTTCATGGCCGAATACATCGACTTAGGGCACATGGCTCCCTGTCACCCAAATACATTCGCCCATAAACCTCACTTCTACATCCCTCACCATGGAGTATTTAAGTCAGGGTCGGACAAGATGCGCATTGTTTTTGATGGTAGCTGCAAAAGCTCCAATGGTGTCAGCATAAATGAATGCCTACACACAGGCCCCGCCCTTCAACAGGACATTGTGGACATCATCATGTCCTTCAGAACGCATCCAGTCGTTTTCAGCACTGACATCCAGAGGATGTTCAGAAATGTGCTGGTTGCCCCAGACCAGAGACGGTATCAGCTGATACTGAGGCGGTCCTCACCAGATCACCCTCTGCTCACCTACGCCCTCAATACAGTCACCTACGGCTTAAGATCAAGCCCATACCATGCAATCCGCACTCTGCTTCAGCTGGCTGATGATGAAGGCCATCGCTACCCTGGAGCCGCTCAGGTTCTTCGCAAGTCTATCTTCGTTGATGACATCTTGTGTGGTCATGACACAGTTGAATCCGCCCAAGCACTTCAGGACGAGTTGATAAGTCTGCTAGACCTAGGCGGCTTTCAGCTCAGTAAGTGGACATCTAACTCGCCTAAGCTGCTCGAGAGATTTCCCGACAACCAATGCGACATGCCCAAGGACTTCGACATGAACCCAGAATCCACGTCCATTAAGGTCTTGGGTATACAGTGGAGCCCTCAGTCAGACGAGTTCACCTACCGCATCTCTCTGCCCCCCATCACAAATGTCACAAAGCGGTCTATTTTAAGCACCGTAGCCTCACTTTATGACCCAAACGGCTGGGTTTCTCCCGTTATCTTCCGCGCAAAGCTGCTGCTTCAGCAATTGTGGCTACTGAAGCTGGAATGGGATGAGCCCACTCCCTCTGAAGTACAAACGGAGTGGCACCACATCTCAGAGGATCTGCCGCTGTTGTCTAGCATTCGCTTCCCTCGGCACATTTGTGCAAACAAAGGCTCAGCTGCATACTCGCTTCACGGGTTTGCAGATGCCTCTGAAGCCGGGTTTGCCGCCGTTGTTTACCTCCATGAGCTCGATGCCTCCGGATATACTTTGGTACACTTGATTGTCGCCAAGTCGCGAGTCGCACCAATCAAGAACCGCCTCACAATCCCCAAGTTAGAGTTGTCGGCCGCCACCCTACTCTCCCAGCTCATGATCCGTGTGTCAGTTCAGTTATCGGCCCATATCAGTATACAACAACACATATGTTGGTCAGACAGTACGATAGTCCTGGCCTGGCTCAACACACCGCCTCACCGTCTTCAACCCTTTGAAGCCAACAGGGTAGTCAAAATCAGCTCAGGCTCACCAGAATGTACCTGGCGACACGTACCTTCCGAGCTCAACCCGGCAGATTGCGCAAGCAGAGGGATGTCTGCGCAATCCCTGTCAGCCCACGACCTATGGTGGTCTCCCACGTGGCTTGGACAGCCTTCTGAGTCTTGGCCTGCGATGCCCTTAGCTCTGGGCCATCACGCCCTGCCCGGCCTTAAGCCCAAACACGTCCCGTCACTGGTCACAGTGCCCGGTCTTGACTTTGACCTGCTCACTCGGTTCAGTTCGCTAGACAAGCTCGTCGGAGTGACAGCTTGTCTAAAACGCTTTCTGCACAACTGCAGACACCACCCAGATTCGCGACGCTCAGGCCCCTTGTACGTCAGTGAACGAAGAGATGCTCTACTTTACTGGGTGCGCAGTGTTCAGCACAATGAGTTTGCGGAAGACATCCACCGCCTTCAAACTGGCAAAATCTGCTCCGTCAGACTCCAGCGGCTGTCACCTCTCATTAAAGATGAGCTCCTTAGAGTTGGTGGATGACTGTCCCATGCGTCTATCCGATATGACGCGCACCATCCGCTCATACTTCCCAGCTCCCACTTGTAGACCTGATCATTGACCACTACCACAAAATACACTGCCACCCTGGCGCTGACACCTTACACGCAATCCTACGCCAACAATTTTGGATATTGTCCGCGCGCCGTATTATAAGACACCGAGTCTTTAAATGCATTAGATGCTTTCGATGCTGGGCCCAGCCGCAAGCGCCCTTCATGGCCGACCTGCCAGCCGATAGAGTTACGCCTCAGCCAGTATTTAGTCAAGTCACGACCGATTTTGCCGGCCCATTCCTCGTTAAATCTAGTACCCTACGTAATGTTAAACTCTTAAAAGCGTACTTTTGTATATTCGTGTGCCTCTCGACTAAGGCGGTTCATTTGGAACCGGTCTCGGACCTCAGCACGGAAGCGTTTCTCGCGGCATTACAGCGTTTTATAGCACGCCGCGGTGCCCCGGTTCTCATCCGCTCGGACTGCGGTACAAATTATGTAGGCGCTAGAAATCAGCTCATCGAAGTACAAAACTTTCTTGCCTTGAATAATGACACGATTGCGCACAACCTCGCTGGTCAGCACATTACTTGGTTGTTGAACGTCCCTAAGGGACCATGGTTCGGTGCGTTACATGAGATCAACGTAAAATCAACAAAGCAACTTTTATATCGCGTAATTGGCGAACAACACCTCACATTCGAGGAATTCTCCACACTTTTAGCTTGAATTGAAGCGGTCCTTAACTCAAGACCTCTCTGCCCACTTTCGTCTGATCCTTCAGACTTTGAGCCGCTTACAGCCGGACATTTTCTTATAGGCCGCCCACTAACGGCCCTTCCCGAACTATCCGTGGAAGATAGGCCGATCTCCACATGTAGGCGGTTCCAGATGGTACAGGCCCTTTCCCAGCGCTTCTGGACGCTGTGGACCCAGTCCTACCTTCACACCCTCCAAACCCGCTCCAAATGGTTGTCCCCATCCTCCCCTCCTCGAGTTGGCGAGCTCGTCCTCATCAAGGAGGACAACCTGCCTGCCCTCCAATGGAGACTGGGGCGCAGTGCTCGCACCCTGCCTGGGAAGGATGGCGTCGTGCGGGTGGTAGACCTGGACACCGCGAATGGACATCTTCGGAGGCCTGTATTCCGGATCGCCAGGCTCCCATTGGATGAGCCCACCCTGGGCCCCGGGAAGATGTTTGCGCCACAGCGCAACGAATAACAACCGTCTCTGCGCCGGCAGAATTAGAGTGCATATTGGACTGCACTAACCCGTCGCACGGACATTTTGACTGCCGGCGCCCGCGCAGAGCGAGTGCCTTTTGAGATCTCAAGACGAAACCACGCGTCACGCGCCCTTGAAATCAGCCTTCGAAATAGCATATGTGTACAGTTACGCCTAACGCCTAACGAACCAGTGCCCTAGTGAATAGTTTAGTGTAGTGACTGTGCGCCAGGAAACCAACCTACCTCGCCGCCCGTGGTCAGCTCGTCCCCCGGTTCCTGTGACCTCGTCAAGCCTGCTCCCAGTAAGTTCCTGTCGACCTCCCGCCTAACCCACTTTACTCTGCTGTACTTGGCGGTGTCTTCTGACCCGCGAATACAAATATATTTGATTATAAATAAACATGTTTGTAGCAATTATTGATCGCTTCTTTTTGTACATTTTTTTTAATGCTCTGAACATCTGCATGTAAATGGTAATCAACTTCAGGAGAGATATGAAGTATAATTAAGAATGAAACGATCTTACCTTGTGAAGTTTGATATCTAATTATACGAATGTCTTGACCGAAGATGATTACACTCCCACCCATCTCCTGTAAACATACCCTAAGATCTATCAAAAAAAATGAATGCTCTAAAAAATGAGGGACAGCGGCCGCCGGTCAAAATGGCGGGCTGCACACTGTGGTAGGGAATAATCAAAAACATCTTTTATTAAAAATATATTTTTTAAACAACTTTTAAAATATAAGTTCGTTTGATTCTTAATTATATGTATGTACTCGTGTGTACGTAAAATTCATGAACAATATTGCAGTTATATAAAATCCATAACGATAGTTTAATGAAAATACTACACTCCGTCTATCTTTTTTACTCGGAGCACCTCGGCATCGTTCACTTCCGCCGTCAGTTACCGACTGAGAGCAAAACAAGGCATAATATACTTCGGATTTGTGCCTTGTTTTCGTGGTGCCGTTTTTTGAAGCACAAATCTTGTATCTTTTATGATCAAAGATTAGAAACCTATAAAAAACTATAACAAAGAACTTTAAAAAAAAGTACCGCATCCATAACGATTGTACTCACGACCAGTGAAAGTAAAATATTTCAAATGTACGTGATAATGCACCGGCGGGCGGCTTAACGACCGCCACGATGATTCTTATAATCCGACAACACTAATATAAAGCTTATTGTGGGGTTTTATTAAATAGTGACGTGCAATTAACTATCGATTTTAACTTCTTATGTTTCGGTTTCATCACTAGCGACGAACTCTGACCTGCTTGTATTATTTTTATAACAGAAAAGGTGTCGTGAAGGATTCGACTAGATTGAACCTACGCCATCAGACCGTGTTAGTAGACCGACTAGCAGTTAGGCTATCGTGGCACTGTCTGACCAGTCCCGTCCCGTACATCATCAGTAGGTAGTCAGTACTATATCTTTCTTTTTGTTTTTGCATTTTTATAAATTTTATTTTAACATATCTGTATTATTATTTTTTACACAAGTAAGTTAACTCTACGCTGTCGAAGTGACGGTATAAAAGTAGTACTAAGATATGTTATAATTCCGATCTAACACTGATCAATTTAAGCAATGCTACAATTTTTTATAGGTAAATTATACAATATTTTTTGTGCTACTTATGTAGCATTTAACATATAAAATTCAATAGCCGCAGATACAGTTACATTGATTATGCAATATAGGTAAGTAGTTTGTTTTTTTTAAAGAATAAAAATAAAAACATATTTTCGACAATCGATAGAATAGTGTTTAAGCTGCGTCACTACATTATTAACACAAAAGTGTAAGTGATTTTCAAACAGTCACTTTACATTCAAACTAATTCGAAGTGATATTATTATAAAAATAAATTAAATAGCATGACTAAATAAGTTAAAAGCATTGTATTAAACGACGCAAATAATTTGGGAGATCTTAAACTTACCTACGTTTAATATATTTTATATCGTACTAAAAAAAGTGTTCAACAAATTTCAACATTGGTACAAGTTAGTATCTCATAATCTAAGGAAGTGGTGTCCATACCTGGCGGCCATGTTGGCAAACAGTGGAAATGAAAATGTCGGCGTTTCCGGGAAGTAGTCTGATAACAGGCGCTGGATCGGATCGATTATTATAGTGTAGCACATGATTGTTATGGAAAGAAATTAAGTTAATTATCTATTCAAAAGTGAACTTGGGTTGAAGATTTTATATTTTGTGTGTAATTATTTAGGTAGAACTCTTTTACGTTTTCTGCGCAGAGGGCAAGTGGAATAACGGCATTCAATAGAATCATGTTTGTAAGGGATTTGACCTATACCAACGATACGTCATTTAGCGAACGCTAAATTGGTAATTTTAATTTCTAAAATCATTCTTTATTTATTTAACTATATATATTCTGTGATAGGGTAACTAAAATTAGTATTCGCCAATTCTGTAAGTAAACTTGTCTACCAATTTACTATTGACAAACGCTTACAAATAGACACGAAGCGTTTGCCACTTGTCTATGGAAGCAGATGTGTTTTATTGGATAAGCGTGATGGGTAAGGCCCATGATTTCAATAGGATGATAATGACAGAGGCGTTCCGATCACGTCACAGTTGGTCAGACTCTGTGAGATTGGGTGCGGCTGCTGGAGAAAGCCTCGCTAACCGCAACCACACTATTTATTGGAAAAACGTGCGAGAATAATTACAAATTAACCTTTCAATTATCCCTTGCGGTCAGGAAGACTCCTAGAGGTTGCTTACAATTGAATTTCTATTGTGTCTGGTATCACTACAACAGACCACTTAGAGCCACAGCAGACAAGATACTTTTAGCATCGGCGATCGGCGATTTAGACGCTTTTTAAAAGCTGAATGCAGCGACCACACTTTCCTCAACGCACACTTACAAACGCCAAACGCGGCGATTGAGTCGCTTTTCGGAAGCTCGACACAGCGTCTGAACGCTACACTCCCCATACATTCAGATAACGGTCGCATCGATTTGGCAGTCAGTGCTGCGCTAGATTTTGCATCCAGCATCGGAGCAGTCGTTAAAACGTGCGATTCCGCGTCCGAACGCATGAAGTCGCGAAACTGCGATGCTGAATCGCTAAAACGCGTTATTCCGATACTGCGATCGAACGCAGAGTCGATAAAACGTGATGCATCATGGATACAGTCGCGAAATCGCCGATCGCTGATGCTAAAAGTAGCATGTGTGCGGTGGCTCTTATTAATTGAAGAAATGTTTCATTTTATGGTCGCGTGGTATGTCAAACAGTACAAGGATGTTCTATTTCTATTTATGTGATAATAACATCATAAAACTAAGTAAGGACTGTGAAAAAGTAGGTTTTAAATTTACATTATTTATCTTGATTCCTTATGTATTAAATAAGCTATGTATGACCCGTCTCGCGTAGCGGTGATGGAATATCTACAGTCCCCTCCATTCCCTTGGGTGTTGTAAAAGGCGACTAACGGTCTAAATACTGCACCTACATCCAACACCATAGAGCGGCGATGAGCTCACCACCTGTTACTGTGAGCACATGTGCAGTCGCTTTGCGGTGAAAAGTGAACTAGGGCAGAAGACTGCTTTTACGGCCCTCATTGCCTAGGCTCTGACTACTTCGGGGATAATAGTAGTGATTATATGTATGTATATGTAGGTATATATTATATTATGGCAATTCAATTCAGATCAGGTCAGGTCTTACCAACGAGGTAAAGTAGCTACAGCTACTGCATAAATACTAACCTGTAAAAAAATCAACTTAATTCACCTTTATATTTCGACACACTCATCAACCCTCGTTGGCCCAGCGTGGTGAGGTATGGACCAATGTCCCTATGAGCATTATCGAGGAGGTTAAGACCTATGCCTGGCAGTGGAACATTTATAGGCTCATGATGGTAAACTTGGACAGGCATTCAATTATTCAACATTCCGTGTGTATAGGTATAGCGGCTTAATAAAAAAAAATTAAAACTGAAAAACCTTTTAAAAATACATTTTTTTATTTAAATGCGCTAAAAAGAATAAATAAACTTTTACTTTAAAATTTTTACTATTGACTTTTACGTCATTACACAATTTATATGATATAAAAGGTTGTAGCGAGGTTTAAGTAAGTACCTACTCGTATTTTCTTAGATTGAAAGTTTTAATAGTAAAAATCAATCAGATCAAGTTATTGGATTCACTTGTTGATTTATACATAATAATATGGTATATAGTAAATCTCGTGACAACCTTATATAACATATAAAGTGTGTAATGACGTTATAAGTTAATAGTAAAAGTTTTAAAGTAAAAGTTTACTCTTTTCTTTTTAAAGCATTTAAATAAAAAACTTGTTTTTAAAAAGGTTTCTTACTTTTAATTTATTTTTTAATTTTTAGTTATCGCTGTACACGTTTTTCATCTGTTCATCTCACTGAATACAAATATTTAAGTAAGTAAGTATACAAAATTTACTCACGTCCACCAAACCACAATCACTCACCACCCATCAAAAACGGTTCACCCATTCAGACGAATCAAACTCAACGTGGTTGTGTCGCTTAATTACTTAGTTCCTATGGCCACCTTTCAGCCCAATCATCAGACCCTGTTACCATCTAACACCAAAGTACTCGTCAAGGCGAATCAAACGAGCCCATACTCAATGGGGTTATGTCGTTTAGTTACTGAGTTCCTATGGTCATCTTTCAGCTCCATCATCAGACCCTGGTTACCATCTAGCACCAAAGTACTCGTCAAGACGAATCAAACGAGCCGAGCCTCGATAGGGTTGCGTCGTTTCTTTACTGAGTTCCTAGGACCACCTTCCAGTTCTATCATCAGATCAGACCCTGGTAACCATCTTAAAACAAAGTACTCGTTAAGACGAATGAAACGAGCCGAAACTCGATGGGGTTGCGTCGTTTCATTACAGAGTTCCTATGGTCACCTTCCAGCTCCATTATCAGATCAGCACCATGTCTTCATGATATTCCATTGTCACGCAATTTAGGCATGTATGCAAAATTTCAGCTCAATCGGTAAACCGGAAGTGGGTAAAAGTTAAGTTGCAAAATTCTACACGAACAAAAGACATACATTGCAAGTTAAATAAAAACTTGAAAACACTACTAACCCCTCTCGTATTGGGTATCGTAAAAGGCGACCAACTGACTAAACACCACAGACAATTGGGCCAGCGTGGTGGGGTATGGCCTAGTCTTTCTATGAGCTATTGTCGATGAAAGAAGACCTGAGCCTAGCAGCGGGACGTTTATAGTTTAATGGTGGTGATACTTGGACAGGTCAAAAAACATCCCGTTTCTATACAGACTCACTAAAAGAACAAACCCCTCTCTTTTCTTGGATGTTGTAAAAGGCTACTAAGGGATTATAGATTACACATACACCTAACCACATACAGTGGCGATGGGCTCAACACCTATCACACTGAGCACATGTGCAATTGTCATGTGGTGAAACGTGGACTGTGGCAATGCACTGCTTTTACGGTCTTCATTATCTCTGGTTAACCCTTTAAGGTAATAGTTGTGTATTAAACATTCTAGTTTATTGCGTCACAGTTACATACATATTCGCATTTCAACAGCCTAATAAGGAAACCTAGTAGGAAGACCGGCCAATTTCATGGGCGGGCGACATCTCCCATTGTCCAGTAATGGCTCGTTGCGACACTCTCGCAGCGATCATTGCATTCTGCACGCTTGTATGAGTGTTGGATGGATCTAGGGGAGGCGTAGTGTGCCAGTTGACTATTTAGGTGTGCTTCTTCACAAGTGTACTTGTTTACAGTACTTACATACATACAACACACCCGTACGCAGAGACCACAGCTTTCAATTTGCTACGAAGTATACACATGTTTTTGCCTCTGTTTCTTCTTTACTTTTGTTTTCAGCTTTGAAGTACCTAACATTATTATTTAAGTATTCCAGGTTTGTGTTATTTGTAGTGTATTTTCTTGAAAAACTTACCGGGTGATAATCACCACACCTAAACCCTTCAAGGATCATTAGACCGCCGGCAGTCGCAAAACAATAGGTTTTCAATCGTGTCTGGTTTCACGTTGATTGAGGGATTAATCTATTTCTACTGCCAAGTTGAATTGTTTTGCGTTGCTGTATTCTGATTTGAAAAGTACTAAATCCAAGGCATATAGTCATATTGAACTATAGCTCTAATGTCAGTATTAACGCGCACGTGATATCTTCGGTGTCACAAGCTTCCGTAAGCTTTTGGTTTCGCTACTCATCAGGACAGCTGTATCTCGTGGCTTACTTTTTTTTTTTTATACTAAGCCCGGCAAATGACCTCACTCCACCTGATGTTAAGTGGAAATGAAGTCCAGGCGCGAGGACAACTGGTGCAGCGTAAGAGACGTAGCATCAGTCATCCTCACTCTGCCGGCCCACAAAGTGCTTCTTCACGCCTCGTTTGAAGGACCCTATGTCATAGGTAGGAGGGAATACGTGTGCTGGTAGACTATTCCATCTTTTGGAAGTGCGGCAAAGAAACGAGTCACCAAATTTCTAAAATATTTAGCCTAAATACTGTCCCACTGTTGGGCAAAGGCGTCCGTCATAATGGGTATTGATTGGTATCAGCTTTATAAATACCGATAGAGTTGATATGTACTGACTGTCTATTACCGAAAAACACTTTCCCGACTTGGAAATGGAGCCCTCGACCCTTACGGTTATCGTGCCAAGCGCATAGCCACTCGCCCACCAATCTGCTGGATATCTAACTAACCGGTCAGCTTACCAACTTAACACTTAGACACAATAGAAATTCGATTTCTCGAGCACTGATCAGTGCGCAGCAGCAAAAAAAACTTAACATAATAAAAATGTCAGTTAGACGTTGTACCAGCTCCATACGGTTCACTTGCGCTATTGAACGCAGTCACAGTAGAATGCCTGTCGTGCATTACTCCCGAGCGCAGGTGCGTGCGCAGCCGGCCCCGCCTTCCTTGTATGTTCTTTCTCCGGTTTTTCTATGGCCCCTTGATGGTCGGTTGAGCCACAAAAAAGTGTTACGTTGTTATGTTACGATACGAATGATATGTGCTGACAATAACGTTTATAATCCAAGTGTGATCAATACAGTACCCTTGAAGCATTATTGCAGGCATTCCGTGATAGATAACAGCTATAATTTTAACTTTAACTTTAACTGTAACCGTGTCGCGTATCAGTGAAAGCGGCGATGGGCTCACCACCTGTCACGCTGAGCACATGTGCAGTCGCTATTTGGTGAAAAGTGGACTATGGCAGAGGACTGCTTTTGCGGTCCCCATGGTCTTAGTCTCTGACTAACCCTTCGGAGATAATAGTCATGATTATGTGTAAATATATATATGTATGTATGTATATGTATAATTTTAAAAAGTAAGCACGAAACTGTACAACCAGCGAGTAAGAACTAGTTTTGTAGAAGATATATTTTTTATACTTTACCTATTATAGTGTTCCACTTTTCACTGCTTGTCAAAGGTCTCCTCCATTTCCTTCCCGTTGTCCCTTTTCTTATCCAGCTCTAAAGTATTTTATTATTTATTGTGTTATTTTAATGTAGATCAACGCCGCAAAGATTTAAAACAAATACCCGTAACACTTAATTTACCGTAGGCCTTCCATCATCTTGCGCAATGACACTGAACCCACAGTTTTACAGTTTGCCAATCAAAAAAATATTTATTTATTATAACCAAATCTCTAAAATAAATTTTGTTACTGTAAATAAATCTTATTACTAAGGCTGACATAAAACCACAAAACGGTTATCTGACAGATAAAAAATCATCTTGTGGCGTGGAAAACGAAAATGCTGTGCCATTATAAGTAATACAATTTTTCGGTCATCTTTATTGTCGGGTGCTAAGCTTAGCTTTATCAACACGATTATCAAAATATTACAAAAATATGAGAAGACTCAGCCCTCTCGACATGGTTAGCCATTTTTATTACATAGTAACCGCCCGCCCGCGACTTTTTTGGCGTTTATACTTTTCTTATGAGCTTTATAGAAATAGAAATAGAAATAAATTTATTCAGCATCAAAACACAACATAAAATTACAAATAACGATATTATGTGACACTGAAAAGGCATCTACTCAGCATTGTGTCGTAGCATCTCAGTAATGCCACGACGCTGGTCTTCCGTAGATACCTACACTAAAACTAAATGCTAAAGCTAAAGAGCGCACTGCTACGCACAACAATTTGGTGATTTATCAACATTATATTAACAACCTACATTAAAATTTATTTACAAACACAAATATTAAGCCAAACCAAAATTTATACAAAGTATACATCATTAAATTATAATTACAATATATAAAACTGACACATTTAGGAAGCTTTCGGAAGAAACTCAACACCGACTAAACCAATTAACAATGATTTCACCAAAGTTTTGAATAAACCCTCAATGATGGACATAGTATTTTGACGTGGGAAAGCCGTGGCCAAAGTGCTACAGCTAAATTTCAATTCAAAATTAGAAAGAGTCCTTTTGCAAATCTAAAAGAAATATTTTATATTTGTATTTAAAAGAACACAATGTCTGGCATTTCTTAAAAGGTGGGGGTATATTATTCCAACATTTCCTGGCGGAGTACCGAAAGCTTCCGCGAAATGCTGATGTCCTGTGACTCGGACAACCAAGATGAGAAACGGCTCTGGCACAATTAGAAAATAACAACTTGTCATACAAATAAGAGGGTGACTTTGTTTGTACTATGTTAAATAAAAGACACGCATAATGGAGTGAACGTCGCGACTGCATATTCATTAGGTTATTTTGATTTAGGAACGGTGTAACGTGGGCCCTACGCGGAATAGTGAAACAAAATCGTGCACATGAATTTTGAACCCGTTGAATTAGCTTTTTTGTGTATCCAAAGAGGCATTCACCCATGACTGTATCAGCATAATTTAGTTTAGATAGTATAAGCATTTCGCAAAGCTTGGTTCTTAAATCGACATCCAAAAACATCCTGACCTGATACAGCACCCTCAGCCTATAGTAGCAGTTTCTTACAACCTCCAAAACATGATTATGGAACCGTAGTCTATTGTCCATGAGAACTCCTAGGTTGCGAGCTTCGGTTACTTGCTCGATATTTGAACTACCTATGCTAACTACAGGATTAAATTTATTTATATTGCTAATTTGACAGCAGAACCCAGCACGAGCAACTTAGATTTAAGCGGATTCAAAACCAAACAGTTGTCACTTGCCCCTTTAACAATCAACTCAAGGTCTTCATTCATTTTATTTACAGCAGATAAGGTTTCATTGGGTTTAAAGTGCAGATAAATTTGTAAATCATCTGCATACAAATTATAATTACAGTGTTTAATAGAATTAGGCAAATCCGTGCAATATAATATAAATAATGGCGGGCCCAGTATTGATCCTTTTGGAACGCCACGGGTTAAGGGGGAGGCTTCCGAATAAAATTTAGTACCGTCCACACCAACTACCTCCACTTGCTGCGATCGTCCACAAAGAAAGCTGCAAAACCATCTAAGTGCACCACAGTCAAAGCCGTAAAATGACAATTTAGCTAGCAAAAGATCATGGTTTATAGTCTCGAACGCCCGTGAAAAATCAAGAAGAGTCAACATAGATCCAAGTCCTACATCTTGCCTCGCCAAAATGTCATCAACAACATCCAATAAGGCTGTGGCTGTACTTCGACCAGCACGAAATCCAGATTGTTTAGAAGGCAAAACATTGTTTGCATTCAAATAAGCTGATAACTGTTGACATACAACTTTCTCAATAACTTTAGACAAAAAAGGGAGGATACTTATAGGTCTAAGATCTTTTATTTCGTTTGGATTGGTAATTTTCGGTATAGGTTTGACAAAAGCCCCTTTCCAGATGTTAGGAAAAATACCAGTCTGAATAGACATATTGATAATTGCAGTAATAACTTTAAGCGGTAAATTATATTTCATACAAACGGTATTTCCTCCAATCAATAACGAACATAACGTAAAACAAACCAGCCCAATCAGTGGAGCCGATCTCCATTGATGCTACTTCATAATAATTATTAGAAGTGACAATTGATTTTTATTTAAATAGGATACCATGAACAACCATTTGAACAAAAATAGATAGAGCTATAAATATAACCGTGTCGCGTGGCGGTGAAAGAATACTACCACAATCATCATCATGGGATTCAAGTTACTCGCGTCCGCAGGAGGTTTACCCTTGAGACCCTACACGTGACCCCTGGGTGGTGCTAAATGAGTGACACCGACTGAGTGGTAGAGCCACGCTGCGTTGCAGGTTGCAGCACGCATTGGGTCGGCTCGCCCGGGGTAATACTACCCTCTCACGAATATTCGGCGTGAAATAATGGCACTTGGTGCTGTTGTGTTTCGTCCGGCCAGTGAGAGTTTCGGAGGCCTCTCCACCCCCCCCCCCCCCCTTTTTACAATTCCTATTCCTTCCCTAACCCTATTCCTTTCTTAAAGGTCGGCAAAGCATCTGCGACTCCTCTGGTTTTGCGGGTGTCCATGGGCGGCGGTGATTGCTCTCCATTAGGTGACACCCGAGTGTTCGTTTGCGTCCTTCTTATATAAAAAAAAATATATCTCCCTCCTCTCTTCCCTTGGGTGACTAACGGACTGAAGACTGCACATACATCCAGCATAGAGCGACGATGGGCTCACCACCTATCACACTGAGCACATGTGCAGTGGCTATTTGGTGAAAAGTGGACTATGGCAGAGGACTGCTTTTGCGGCCCTCATTGCCTACTCTCTGACTAACCCATCGGGTATAATAGTCGTGATTTTATGTATGTATGTAGATAGAGCTAAATATAATTATTCCAGCAGCGGCAGCGTCACTAACTAACGTTTTGATTAATTACCTGGTATATTGTTGACATTCAGCGTTTCGTTTGGTCGCAACTTGGGCATCCTAACAGGTTATTGCCACACTTGGCACCTTCACTGCATTTATCACAAGTTGCAAATGTATTGCACAAAGTGGTCTATTAGTTATGTCTCTTCAATACTAATTGGATCTTGTTTTGTAATAGAATAAGTATTGGGACCTCTACAAGTCTTTTGCTGAAGAAGAAGCTTCAGAAAAATTACCAACTGGCAAGGTGAATGTACGATTTTTTTAAACAGTTTGAAGTGGCACTGGAAATTAAAAATACCTATCCCTCTCGACACGTTTGACCCGAGCTAAGGTTTTAACTTTGAGACGCACTAAATATTAAAAGGAGAAAGAAGAAGACAAATAGTAAAAGTATAACTTATTACGACGAGCCGAGTATCGGGCTCGGTGGATGCATTGGGGGGGGACTAGTCCAGCAGTGGGCTAACACGGGCTGATTGTGATGATGATAACTTATTTAATTTTACTTATACCACCTTACCCAGATTTTAATAATACCTTTTGTTCCGCAGTTATATGCTTATGAGGTATGTACTTCTCGTCGTACGAATGTAAATCGTGCTATATAAAATTCGCCAAACATTTAATTGATTGAGGTTAATATCTCAATCAATTAAATGTTTTGCTATTATATTATATAATTATAATATCTATGCTTGTGGAGGTGCTGGAATTAATCATCTCGATAAAAAAGTGAGTGCTTAAAATTCTCAATTCAATGATTTAAGACTCAAATTTACGACACCAATAACGGGAAATAATAAACAATATGTCTAAATGTAGGTTTGTCTTTAATCTGCGTCTTGCCAACTTGTGCTTGTTTAAACAAAGAGCCATAACTTCTGAGCTGGCTCTTTCATTACAAGCCCGTATATACACAAGTGTTTCTGCTATGTACCTATACTCTTTAAAATGATTACTGAATGCTAGCAAAGGAAACAAAGGTTATATTAGCATTATTTATTCAAACAAGCATTCAAACTAGAATGTCTAATAGGACCAGTAATTATGACACAACCGTCGGACTCCACTTTTGCATATGTACAAATAATTCTCACGAACTATTTTCGATTAATACGTTTAAAATGCAGTAATTTCAAAACGAAGATGCGAATTTAGAGCAAGTTTTTTACTACACAAAGTCAGTTATTACACAATTAAGATTAGTTCTGCATTTGGTTACTGGCATATTTATTCCGATCAAAAGCTATCGTTAATACTATTAAGACGTTTTGCCTTTGATCATCTTTTTGCACACAGGTTATGCGAATCCGATCTGTAGAGTTGCTCAACAAAAGTAATTGGCTTTGTACTTATTGTATTATTTTTTGAAGTAACTGTTAACATTACACATTTTACCTGTCTGCAATGAGTATGTATAATTAAAAGCACGTGAGCGAGTGATATAGTTTTACTCACAGTCAGCTTCTCAGTGACTCAGGGTCGAGAGTTCAGATTCGTTTTCTTTGCTTTAAATTATCTGCTTCCTTGTGTTATCTTTCCATCAGGTGACTTAAATGCAAAACGCTTTAGTGGTAGAATAAAACAGCGGTATAGCTCCATCACAAAATCCTTGTAGACACATACCGCTCTCCTCGATGGCACTTATTATTTCCGCCAAATTACTCAGTTTTAATCAAATCAAATCAAAATTTCTTTATTCAGTAAACTTAAAATTAGCACTTTGAATCGTCTAACTTAACCACCCCCTCACCCTACCCATTCAGGAAGTCTTTTAGCTGTGGAGAAGAACGGGCGCGAGAAACTCCACAGTCACACTCAATATAATCTCTGGCTCAGTCTTGCTTGGCTGCTTTTCGGCTTGAAGTCTCTGTGGTTTAATAAAGTCTCACTGGGTAAAGAGGATTATAGCGTTTTAGAGTAGCGTCTCACAGTAATGGTGATCGCTTATCATCAGGCGCGTCGCATACCTGTTGGCTCAGTCAAGTAACCTACATTTTAGATGTCTAAAGACTTTTACGTAAAGACTTTAAAAGATAATTATTTTTATTATTGTAATATAGTTTTTTAATTGTTGCTGTGTTGCTTTTTGCTAACATGATATGACTTTTAGTGATAATGCTTATCCGTGCGGTGACGGAGAAAGAATACCAATCGCCGCCCCTCTCTCCGTCCGGTGGGTGTCGTAAGAAGCGACTAACGGACTCTTTCGAGCGATGATCTGCTCCACTGGTGGTAGGGCTTGACCCATCTGGTTGGTGACCACCGTACGCATGGTGTAAAACCCGTCAAATGACTGCTTGTCGGTCGCGTTTCGGGATCAGCCAGCGTATAACCAGAGCTCGAGAGGATGATGCTGCGATGTATTTGGTCTGTGGAGGCTTCCGGCAAACCAGTGCCAGGAGGACTTCGTTAACCTGCCGACCAGGGAGACACGTAGAAACGGTTGTCCTGCTGGCCGCCCGTGGCACAGTACAGGGGCCCAAGCGAGCCTAACCAGCTCGTGAGGCTGCCTCACCATGCCACGCATAATCTCGGGGTGGTCCGTCGTGCCGGTTGGTGACCGGAAGGTGGAGTCCCGGCGGCCATTCCCGGGGGGGTTCGGGGGCCCTTCCGTTCGGCAGGTTAATAATACTCGTCTGTGGGCAAATTCCTGGGGAAACAGGCCACCACACTTCGACCATTCGCATCGCGGCATCATTTTCTCGATTCACGCCTCTCTCTTTCCACTCCTAAAATGACAGCGCCTAACAACAAAACTGGTTCTACAGCGGTGCACACCCCCACCACAACCTTACCGTTTGAGATGGAGTTCGCTAACATCCGCGGACTCCATGCAAACCTCAATGCCGTTTACCACCATCTTGAGACGGCACGGCCAGCAATGTTGTTCATAATCATAATCATAATCATAATATCTTTATTTGCGAAAATACAGGTACAGGTACAGTTCTTATTATTATTACATTTGAGCCAATGCATTCTACCAGTTTATTGGTGTTCCTGACGGAGACGCAAATAATCCGCCCAGCTGACACCACCTACCTGAACTATCCCGGCTTTGTGCTTGAAGAACCCTTCAAAGCCAAAGCCGGAGTTTGCTTATTCGTTCGGGCGGATGTTTGCTGTCGCCATCTGCGCTGTCTGGAGGACCCTTCCTTCTCCCTCCTAGTGGTACACGTCGACTTAGGCTCTCATTGCCGTGTCTACGTCTGCGTCTACCGATCCCATAACGGTGACATGGAGACAACTCGACTAATTGAACATCTTAGTCGGGTAGCAGATGATGCGCAGGAGCGGTTTCCATCGGCGGAACTAGTGTTTTTGGGGGACTTCAACGCCCACCATGAGTTGTGGTTAGGTTGCTCCAAAACAGACCATGCTGGTAGAACTGCCCACGCATTCGCTCTCACGCATGACCTGACGCAACTGGTGAACCAGCCCACCAGGATCCCAGACATAGTTGGCCATGCGCCCTCCTTACTCGACCTTCTGCTGACGAGTCGCCCAGCTGGATACCGGGTGGAGATTCGAGCTCATTTAGGTTCCTCGGATCACTGCTTGATATCCAGCACAGTGCCCTTGGCATCGCGCCCGCCAACAGCGGTTTCGAAACGCCAGATTTGGCACTACGCGTCGGCAGACTGGGACGGGATGCGGGAGTATTTTGCATCCGTCCCTTGGAGGCAGCGCTGCTTTAGTGGGAAGGACCCGACCGCTAGCGCCACTGCCGTTGCTGATGAGATAGTATTAGGAATGGAATACTATATTCCACACTCCTATGTCATCAGCAAAGGCAGACGCAACCGCTGGTTCAATCGCGAGTGTGCCAGCGCTGTTGAGAGCAAACAGACGGCATACCGCGCTTGGATCAGAGGTAAAGCTCATGGGGCTCCCGAAACTCGCTCGCTAAAAGCAGCCTATAATAATGCCACCAAGTCGTGTAAGAGGGCCTACATTAGAGCGGATGCCCAGCGCGTTGCACGAGTAGGCCAAGAACTCCTGACGCATCCTACGGGCAGCCGTAGCTACTGGCGTCTGGCCAAAGCCGTGCAATCCCAATTCTGCCAACCCTCGCTGCCACCACTGAGATGTCTTGACGGAACTTTAGCTCACAAGCCGCAGGTAAAGGTCGATCTCCTGGCCAAACTCTTTGCGGCTAACTCCCGGATCGATGACTGTGATGCACAGCCACCCTCAATTCCTCACTGTGGCCACACAATGTCTGATATTAAAATCAGGCAGTGTGATGTCCGTGCGGAAATGCAGTCAATCGATGTCCGGAAAGCTAACGGTCCTGATGGCATCCCAGCAATAGTCCTGAAAATGTGCGCAGCGGAGTTGTCCCCTGTGTTAACGCGTCTGTACCGTCTCTCGCTCTCTTCGGGTTGTGTGCCGGAATCTTGGAGAGAAGCTAATGTGCAACCGATCCCTAAAAAAGGAGATCGGTCAGATCCGACTAATTACCGCCTTATAGCCGTAACTTCAGTGTTGTGTAAGATCCTAGAACGAATATTGAACAAACAGCTTATTCGATACCTAGAAGATCACTCCCTAATTCACGATCGTCAATATGGGTTTCGGCCAAAACGGTCAACGGGTGATCTTCTAGCGTACGTCACACATCTCTGGGGTGAGGCTATTGACAAGCGTGGCGAGTCACTGGCAGTTAGCCTTGACATAGCCAAGGCTTTTGATCGGGTCTGGTACAAAGCTCTTCTCTCCAAGCTCCCGGCATACGGTTTGACCGCTCAGTTCTGTACCTGGATTGACAGCTTCCTGCATGAGCGTAGAATCCGTGTCATTTCGGATGGATGCGCTTCGCGGTTCATGTCAGCGAACGCTGGTGTTCCTAAGGCTCCGTTCTATCCCCCACGCTGTTCCTTCTGCATATCAATGACATGCTTCCTCTTGGAAACATTCATTGCTATGCAGATGATAGCACAGTGCATGGGGGATATAACGGGCACCCAACGGCTGGGCGGGTAGACACCGAAATGAAGCGAGCAAATCTTGTCATTGAGCTCGATCGGATGTTGGACCTCATTTCTAAATGGGGCTCCGATAATCTGGTGGAGTTCAATGCCAAGAAAACACAGGTGTAAAGAAAACACAGCGAAAAAGTCGCCATTCCTTCCCCTTCCCTCTCTTCAGGGTACATCTCTAGGCCTGCAGAGCAGTATTAACATGCTCGGTATGGATATCCGCTGCGATCTGAACCAAAAGGACTACATCGAAAGCGTGATTAAAAATGCCTCACGTAAACTCGGTGTCCTGAACAAGGTGCGGCGATTCTTCACGCCTGATCAGTTGTGTCTATTATACAAGACACAGGTGCGGTCTTGCCTGGAGTATTGCTCTCACCTTTGGGACGGCTCCGCAAAGTACCTTCTCGATGCCTTGGACAGATTGCAGCGCCGCGCTGTGCGCATTATCGGCAATGCAGAGGTCACTAAAACTCTCGAGCCTTTGCAATTGCGTAGAGATATTGCGTCACTCAGCGTCTTTTACCGTTTATACCATGGCGAGTGCTCTGAAGAACTCTTTGACCTCATCCCTCCTTCTCCCTTCCTCCATAGGAGTACGCGTGCTGCTCTGCGGAGTCACCAATTTACAGTCTCTAACATTCCATCTCGCACAGAGAAATTTGGTGACTCGTTTCTTTGCCGCACTCCCAAAAGATGGAATAGTCTACCAGCACACGTATTCCCTCCTACCTATGACATAGGGTCCTTCAAACGAGGCGTGAAGAAGCACTTTGTGGGCCGGCTGAGTGAGGATGACTGATGCTACGTCTCTTACGCTGCACCAGTTGTCCTCGCGCCTGGACCTCATTTCCACTTAAAATCAGGTGGAGTGGGGTCATTTGCCGGGCTTAGTATAAAAAAAAAAAAATGCATATTCGCAGGCAGATTGTATAATTCGGCATTTTACAAAGGGCATGTCTGTTTGCAAACGTTCGCTAGTTTATAAAATGCCGAAGGCAAAATGTCTCGTCATTTTGTAATAATCCACGAAACCCAAATGACAATTTGAACGCCGCGCGCTGTTTTTAAAATGCCGCATCACATAACTAGTTCCACTTTTCACCAGTTGTAGCGCTGCTAATCAAAACAATAAAAACAGAGAATAAAAAAAATACTAAATTCTGGCGCTTTGCCGGCCGTTGCCGCGGCACGCTTCGCTCGGCTCGCGCATTGATTGCTGTTCTAACATTTACCAAACCTTTAGATTTTTTTGACCTTATAGTATATTACTTTTTAAGTGAATAAATACCGGATGATGACATAATGGTGACAGCTATTTTATTTATCCACATGGTTAGGTTAGTTTAGGTAAGTTCGATTACTACAGGTATAAACCATGGTTACCATAATACTTGACTATTGGCCAAATGAATACGTTCATCCATTTGCCTTCGGCATTTTACAAAGTAGCGAGCGTTTACAAACGGACGGCGCCGTTTGTAAAATACCGAATAATACAATTTGCCTGCGACACATGTACAAAAAAATGTAAAACCTCTAAATCGGCCGCAGCGTGCGGCTTGAATCATCTTTTATGGATGTAAGATGCCAATTTATAATGATGATGCTATTTTTATAATGACTTCATTTTTGTCATAAAGCTTGTATTTAATGACAATAGTTATTTTTTTTAAATTCATCCCCTATAATAATAATTACGTTTAAAGAGTCACACAAAGAGATCAACGCACTGAATTATAAACATGACCTGCGAACTTGCGGACGCGGGAAAAGTAAAAGTGCACAAAACCGGAAACGGACGAACAGACGGCTCCGCGCGGGCTCCGGCGGAATCGAAAGCGAAGCGACGCTCGGCTAGGGTTTCATGGATTCCGTACCTACATTAAGTTATGCCAACTAGGTATGTTGATGGCAATGTTGTGCTATTACATCAACATACCAAGTTTCTAGTTTACCACTATACTGCAAAAAAAAATGATTATTATAAAAAAATCTGTAATTGCCAACGCATTGTTTTGATATTTACATACATGCATACAGCATGCGTCACGCCCGTATCCCGGAGATATAGGCAGGAGCTTTTAATAAGCTATGATCCTAACTCACTTCTATTGCTTCATTTACTCTTGGACATAAAATAATACATGAACATAATATAATTTTAATAGTTGTTTACAATTTTGGTACAGTTTCATTTCATATATTTAGTCTTCAATCATTTCACATGCTATTAGATGTACGAGTATTGTAACTAGTATATCAAACACATCAATTGTAACAAAGACTAGAATTATTGATGCAAGCCTTTGCCTAGCTGTGGGACAGTATAAAGCACGAACTTGTATATTTGCTCATATATTAAAGGCTACTATTAAAATACTATTTGCAAACTGATCTCTAAAATTGAATACTGTTCCACAAGTCATGCACTACGATTGTAAATGTTTAGAAACACTTCCGACGACTGCGACACTATCTGTTAAAAGGTTAGATACAATCTGGGCGCCGAGGCATTGAAGATTGCTTTTTAATATATTACATAATTAATCGAGCGCTTAGTGCCTAAACTTGTGGCCAGAGCCCGTCATACTGACGGAACTGTTATGTTATGATCTATTTTGTCCCAGCAACAACCAATTAAATAGCAAGTGGATATATGTGCTGTTTAGAACGCTCTCCTACGTAAAGCGATACACGTAGGGTGGCTAGCGGCAATTAAACAAGAAGAGCCGAAGATCGGACTCAGTGGCATGCGTTGGGAGAGGCTTATGTCCAGCAGTGGGCTGGCACGGGCTGATGACGGTAATGATAATGATGTGAGCTAGGGATACGCTTTTTAACAGTTTTGTTTCAATTCAACCAGTGAGGGTTCCGGAGGCCCCTGCCCCCCTCCCAATTCCTATTCCTTCTATAAACCTATTCCACCCTTAAAGGCCGGCAATGCGTCTGCGATTCCTCTGGTTTTGCGGGTGTCCATGGGCTGCGGTGATAACTCTCCATCAGGTGACCCGCCGGCTCGTTTGCCTCCCTTTTTTATAAAAAATAAAAAAAAAATCTTTACTCGATTAACATTAACACAGTCACATAAATCACTTGACAAATTATGGCTCATAACAATTGAAATTCCATTGTTTTAATATGGCTCATAACAATTGAAATTCTATTGTTTTAAATGACGTATACGTTCAATTAGTGAAGTGAGTAGTTTTTAACGATTGAGGTATGATAGGTACGTACTACATACACACATCTCGCCCGTACATAGTTGGTACTGAAATACCAGAGCTATGTCTGTGGTGGCTAATAGAAGAGTACATAGAAATCCATCTCTTCCCTTGGGTCTCGTAAAAGACGACTATCGGACTAAATACTGCACATGCATCCCATAGCATGTTTGGTGATGGGCTCACCATCTATCTCGCTGAGCATAGTAATTTATTGTTATTTGGTGCAACGGGATATATCATAGAATTGATTTTGCGGTCCTCGCTTCTCAACCCATAGGGGATGTATAAGTACCTAATGAAAAATAAACGTCGTATCATGTTTTTATTGCAATGCTGTATTTTTGATCGAAACTGTAAATAGACATAGCCCACGAGCTATATATGTTCATATCTTACCATTATTACGTGATGTCAGATAGTGCTGCATACGAAATGCGTCAATGATTACTTCTCGTGTGTCACCATGTTACAACACTAATGTGTTATTAACGTTATTATAGCGAAAGGTGGAATCGAAAGCGCAGCAGGCACCGGGAAACCAATACCACGCCAGATTTGCATGATTCGATTATAATATGTGCTACTATGACATTTTTATAATTTGTCATAACAAGGATTTAAAGTTTCATCACAGGTTGCAAAGATTGTTTTCTTAACCACCATATGGTATTGGTCAATTATGTTATATTATATACGTTATTTAGGTAAGTTTTTATTGTCATCATCAGCAGAAGGACGTTCCTGAATCCTCAGTGACGGCGCATCGCGCAGGCGGATTCCGCCGCGCACGAAACAAATACTCGACATGTAAGAATCTGTCCGGACTGCGAGCGGGCGCGCTTACATACTTTATTTCTACGCTTCGCAATCCGCTTCCGCGATGCGCCGTGACTCAGGACAGGGGCTTAGACAAAAGCCTACTCCAAAAAACTCCACCTCGACCGGTCTTATGAAATTATTTATTTTGATATTCTCGGTGTTAAAGGGGTCGATCTTTTATCCGTAGACGTCAATTTCTTGATCAAGCTATTAATTGTCTTCCGGCGTTTTTGATTCATAGCCTGGGTTTATGATTTCCTACCTTTGGCATGGAGCTCCTTGTCCAGCAGAGCCTTGTCCTTGATCATCAGCCAAAAGACGTCCACTGCTGGACAAAGGCCTTCTCCATGGATCTCCTCAGAGACCGGCTGGTGCTGCTCGCATCGAGCGGCTACCCACGACCTTTACCAGATCGTCGGCCCACTTTGAAAGCCTGCCTACTGAACAAATCAGTTAGAAAGTAACTGCATTTATACCAAACACAAATGTCAATGAGAACATGTCAGGATCTTGGTTAAACGAGGGGATAGCAGGTGGAGCAAAAGCAGAATTCGACCGCGTGATGGTTAAGGACCGGCCCTTCGTAAGAAGTCGTGGCCGCACATCCACAGATACAACGATGTCAAAATGGTGTTTCGGACTGATTTCAAAGGTCGCAATCGCTTCATATGACCTATTTATGTGACGTGTACAGAGGGGGGGGGGGGGTACACCCAGCAGCGGGTATTTATAGCTGTTGACGATGATGATGATTATAAAACAACGCTAAACCAGTGGTACTTAACTAAAGTTAACGATTTCATACAGAAAAGTGGAAGCGGCGAAATTAACAACAACTAACCTCACTAACGTAAAGCTAAAATACGGTTAAATTTCCACAGATCTGTTTCTGGATACTAACAAAAAGACGTTTTTTATTGTGTATCGGATAGGACTTTTAAGTTTCCATTAAAAGTAAAATTATAAATGATTATAGTCATACTAAATAATAATGGTTTCATTTTCGGACTAGTATTTATACTCCAATTATTTTTTCGACGCATCAACTTTTGCTATCAGACCATGTTTGAAGATTAACTTTTTATATTGATTACGAAACGGTCTTGTTATTTAATAATCACAGTGTAGCCAACGTGTGTTTGACTTGAAGTACGGGTTACTTTCTTACGTTTGGTTTGACACAACTATAAATTTTAAAAAAAATTTTTTTTTTTGGATCTAAATATTGTTTTAAAAACATACTTGACCATCTGATAGTCGTTAGTTTCTAATCAAATGGGATAAATGAAAATCAGTTATATGCCCGAAAGGATGCTGAAGTCTAGTACACTTGCGGTGCAGACGTCTTCAAGACCATGCGGACTCAAAATCAACACGTGGTTTAAACAAACATTTTGGTCATAATATTTATGAACAAAAAAAAACTATTATACTATGTGCGTACTTCCATGTTGGATTCCTTCAGACATTGATTATCTTTATATAAACTAACCCCGATATCCTAAACAGCGGACAAAAGTTAGTCTGCTATTATTATAATACACGATTTTACAAACCCAAATTATAACTTCAGTATTGACTTTGTTTACACAAACTCTTTTCTGTCTCCTTTCCCACACCTGTGGCTAAGCCATTGTATCGCAGGTTCACTTGCGAGTCGGATCTCAATGCACGTGTGATGTAGGCGCAAGTTCGGCGCAAGTTCGGCGCAAGTCGACTCAATTCAGCGCAACCAGAGCATGCCGCTTTCTATCGCGCGAGATAAAGGGATGGCGAAAGTGATTTTGGACAAATTGGGCAACAAGCAATGTGTGGAAGACGTATCGTGTGTCTTTCATTAAGACTATTGACAGGGAATTCATCTGTTAAGTAAATTAATCAACTAAACCCGTATCGTGCTTATACGACTTACTGGAAACATACTGTGTGCTTATCAATACAAACATGTTTATTAGATCGCTCAAACTTTACGAAACAATATAATAATTATTTTTAATATATTGTCTTAGTTTGTTAACGTTTACGTTGGTTAGTGTAACGTTAAATTAGTGATCGAACCACTATTTATTACTCACATCCTCCCGACTTACAACTAATTGAGCTATTAACAATAATAAACAAATTATTTAACTATTATGTTTATCAATAAAATATATTTTTGTCACTCACATGCACCCACCACCCACCCGCATTAGGCAAGCGTGCCGATTAAGCCAATACCCATTAATTACAGCGATGGCTTGATTCCAATGGTGGAGGCCTTAGCCCAGCAGTGGGACAGTATATACTTTGACGTGGAGTAAGTTTGGAATTATTTTTAAATCTCACCGCTTTGTTTAGAAGACCGTGCGTAGTGACATTAATCATTATACCTTATCTAAATAAATGGTTTTCAGTTTCGTTCCTAGCAAATATCGGAAACCAGCTATTTGATTTACTATTAACGGTAACATTTCCTTTGACACACGCCGGGAAACTAAACAAGTTATGTTGGAAAGTAAGGGAAGCACGGATATGATCTGCTAATAGTTTATAATATTGTCAATCCAGTGTTTTATCTCTAGAAGAGATCTCGTCCAGTTAACTCTAGCTGTGGGATAGAAAAAAAATAGCGAGACTAGCAATACTTGGCACATAATATTTTAATACTTAAACTAATAATTATTTTTATATACCTACATAAATATTAGTGTTAATAACGATTTGATTATGTGTTTAATTATGAAAAAGTTATAGGATATAAGTACGTAATAAAAATAACTACACATAAATCATATTCAACAGGTCGTCATACAAAAATAAAACTAAATTAACTTAGTCATATACATTAAATAATAATATAATCAAAATAAATAACTGATTATTTTATGTATTACGTTTAAAACATTGATTGATACTAACTGCGTTTAACAGTGGTCTGTAGCAGATTCACCGCTGGTCTTGCCTGAGCACAGAGATCAATCATCACACAATAACGCATGACCGGGTTTTATGTTCAAGATAATAAATATTAACTGGTGGAACACGATTAAATAACAACGTCTAATTCTTAGCCTTGTTCTTCATTTAGGCAATATGTTCCACAGTGTAATATGTTACTCAATTCCACGTGAACAATGGCAGTAGCACAGTAAGTTGATAAAATAATAATTAGTTAAGTTATTATTACATTACTTTATCATAAAAAAAACCAGCTTTGATATATTTATATGACTTTTCAAAATATAACAAAGTTTTTCGCATGAAAAATAATACAAACTGCATTTAATAAATTTTTCGACAAAGTAGAATAGAACGTCACCTGCCTGAACCAGACGTGATATTACACCATGTAGAAAAGTTGATGTTTATGTTAAATACATCCTATTTTTGAGTTTACATACGAAAATGTAGTCATAGTAAATAATGTGTGATACTCTGCATAACTTTAATTTGTCACCTTTTATACTAAATACAATATTTATTTCGATAATTGTAAATTATCACTGTAAAGCACGACAGCGCAGCGGATAAGGCGTTCGTTTTCCGACTTTGTCAGTTAAACAACTTTGATGGGTGAACAAATTAAAAACATCTCGACCTTCTCCGTGCTTCGGAAGGCACGTAAAACCGTAGGTCCCGTTTGTGTCGTAAGATGGTAGTCGTTAAAACTTACTAACCCACACTGGGCCAGCGTGGTAGACTATGGTACAATCTCGTCAGTGTTGAGGTCCATGTAGGAAGGCCTCTGCTCAGCAGTGAGACGTTTAATGGCTGATGATGAAACTTCGCATTTGTGGATCCATAATGATAAGAAGCTGCTACGATAGTACTACGATGGTAGAGCGTCTTCGCCGCGCGCCGCCTCGGCCGCAGCCAGTCGCGTTATGCCCGCACCGCGTCCGCACGCCTCCGCGACAGATAGAAGTGCGATTTGACGATTTCTTTCAGGAAATTCTAAGTCTAATTGTGTGTAGTGTTTCGAACATTTTTTTGGTTTTGGATGCTTAACAAAGTTAATATGGTAAGATGTTGTTTTTTTATTTTTTGTATGTTTGTCTTTATTTATATTTTTTAAATTATTTTGTCCCTGGGAAAAGGACTCCTAACCCCATATCACGTCTCTTAATGGATGGCGGTTTTCTCACCATCTCTCTTAAAGACATCGAGATTATCCCGCCAACTTTTTCTCGTCGGTAGCACCCACCGCTAACAAACAGTAGTTAATATATATTAAAAACTAATTGTATAATAAGATACGTATGACACTATCCTACGATGGTAGGAACATCAGGCCCCAAATAAGTTGCTATTATCCATCATTTCATTTCATTTGTCTTATCAATCAAAACAAAGTTCGTTGATGTCTTTTCTATGTCACCTTGAAGTAGTAATATTGCTCCTACTAAAATGATAAATACTGAGCATTCTTTAGACAAATATCAAACCTTTTCCAAAGGTAGAAAAGTCTATCAGAAGCTGATATTACAATGTATCTATGATATTGTAGACTGTATTTATTTAAAACACTGTTGTAGAAAAAGTTTCCAACTGAAAACTGGCATTCTTTAAATGTCTATTTAAAAATGTTTCGTTAAATAAGATTTAAATTTAAATCAAACAGTAGCAAATTAAAACAAACCTATCATAATTGCTCTAGTATTAATACAGCTTAACACACGATGTACCTAAAAATAATAAGTTATACAGAATGCACACAAAAGCGTGCTGAGAAAAGCTTATTAAAACAATTGTTAGTTGGTAGTATGCTTGTCCTACGTCCGCCTATTTTGATTTTGATTGAATTGATATCATATGAGACTAAAATGAGGACACGATTTATCTTTCATTCTTTTAAAAATTAAGCATATCATAAAAGCAATATTAGAAAAACATAAATGAGTTCTTTAATTTAACTAGGTACATGCTTTATTTTTGATGAACTAGAATAGGGCTAGTACGAAGATATTGAATTATGCAACACCCAGATTCCCCTACGGGCCTTTTAAACGCCCAAAAAAGAGTACTAAATTAAATGTAGTTTATGTTTGTTATCTACTTTTTCTTCAATATAGATTACAGATGCTACGAGTCTTTGTTTGAGTAAGTTGTAGAAATTTAAAAAAATAGATTTTTGTTGTTTCTTTGTCTTCAAAGTTCAGTGAGAATATAGGCTGGCACCATGGCTTCAAAAATTTAAGTTTCTGTCCATGTTTTGCTCTAAAATTTTAAAATACCTATTTTTTAAAATAATCTACCTAGTACGTAAATAGAAAATAAAGCTTAATCATTGAGTTTTAATTAACAATATCTGTCTGTAAAGTTTATGAACGTTTAAACGCCCTGTAGGGGAACCAACGTTTGTGATATTTTTCAGATCTTCACATAGATAATCGTTAAAATTTCCCAAAATGATTGAAAAACTGGAATACATTGATGCCGAGGATCAATTGACGAGTGGCGTATCTATTTTGCCTTCAGAAAATGCGAACGATGAAATCACAATTGAGGGTTCTGGCGACAAAGAATTTGCAGCAGGCTCGCAACTGGGGGCTCAAGCGTTCATTATGTGCAGACAAATAATCTTTGGACAGTAAAAATTTGTTGGCTGTATTAGCGAAGAGAAGATGTAAAGCATGTGTATACACATGTGGATTAAAATGCGAGTTCAACTTAGGCCACTGAACCTGAGCTGATATAAACTACTGCAACTGTCTCCATCCATGACGTTGTATTTGTTCTGAGTGTTCCATGTAATCAGAAGAACTATTATAATCCAACATAACGAATATTATAATCCACTTGAGCTTTAGCATTGGCAAAAGCATGGCACAAAAATTTGATATGTCTGCTGCTGACAATACGTGATAGTTCATAAAGGGTGACGGGCCTCTGTTACTCTTTAGAATACAACCATCTTATCACAGAGTAGTAGCAAGAGGCTTGCTAGAAACAAACAAACAGAACAGCAAAACGTGTGTAAGTAAGTCCTTTACAAAAACTGTCGTAAAATTACCTATTTTGATAGGTTCAGTCATTTGGTTGAAAAACAGAAAAGTTTATGTATTTATGAAGAAAACAATTTTATTTTGTAACAGATATACCTTTTACCATGAAACCATGTTTTGTTGTTTGAATTTTTATTAATTTATTTTATTTTAGTTTAATATTTATATAAAACTTTGTTTCATGACACATTTGGCTTTTTAATGCATTCATTTAGTACCTTTCATACTTTATCTTAGTATTTGATTCTCCTACGGGGCGTTTAAACACCTATCGCTTTTCCGATTTTCCAGTTTTCCAGAGCTAGATTTTTTCCAGTATTTTTCCTAAGTCAATGGAACCATTAAAAAAATATAAATTTTGGAGACCATAAACAATTTCAGGGTAATCTGGTTATATAATAGTATGATTTTATATATACACAGCAAGTAATTCATTTTAATTTTCTAACATTCTTTCATTACAAATTACTAGCGGCCTGGCCGCGGCTTTGTCCGCATGAAGACTCCGTACCCTGGGACGAAGTTCCAAAGAAAATCTTTCATACAAACCTTGTCCTGACATTTACACACACAACAAAAAAAGAATCAGCCAAATCCGTTGAACCGTCCTGAAGTGGTGCGCGTACAAACATTTTGGCAATTGATTTGTATTAATTTATATATATATATATATATATATTAAAGTAAAGATTAACACAAAGTTCACGGGCAATCTTACAAATTGATTATAACGATATTTAGAATCGTAATTAAATTGTGAAACGTATGTTAATTAGTAGACTTTCCAACTAACAGCGATATAAAACTTATGCATGTTCCGAACAGAAACCAGTATAGTTCTCAGCGTTGATGACATTAATTAAAATGTGCATACTGTTTTATAGAATAGGTTTTCAATATGTATAATTTGATAAATCAATAAAAATCTCTCGTATTTAACACGTAACACACGTCCCCTACCCACTTTGTTTTTGAAAAAAGTTTATAGGTAAAACAATCAAAATCATTAAACTCTGCTTTAAACGTTTCGTATGTGGTCCAATACGAAAGACTGCTTCCTATAACTTACTCGTAAGAAGCGTCTGCGCATTCATCACTTACTCAATGATTCCGCGTTATTGTTCAGTGCAGAGAATAAAAACATTTTTTGCATTATTTACTTATGCTATCTTTGATTTGCATATATCTGTAGCTTGTAATTCATTACATTGGTAAGTGTTGTCGTACTTTGTAATAAGTTACTTCTTAGTTAAACCTAAAGATATTACGTGAAAATCTATCTCCTTTGTGTCATAACTTTGTGTAAATATAAAAAATAAAGCACTTAAAATAAAATCAATGTAGTTATGTTACTAAGTTCGTAATAGAAAGTAAAGTAAATGGGCGGTGATTAAGTCCAAGCCTTTAGCGGTTGGATAAAGAACTTGATGTTAAGAGCCTTCATGCATTTACCAACAATAAAATGGAAGGAGTGCGTGAGCATTCGGTAACAGTTTAGTATTTAGAAAACAGTACTACCTGATAAGATATTCCTTCGTAGTTGCAACCCAAGTGCTGGTGTCCCTCAAGGCTTCATGCTGATTTCCTAATTGCTCGTTTTAACAACCAACATTAAAAAGCTATGATCAAATCTAGAATACTAATACAAAACATTTTATTATAAAATATTATGGTATTTACTAACATGTAGGTAAAAAAAAAGTAAATTATAGCCTGAAGAGTGTCGTGTGTTGAATAACGTAGTTTAATGCGTTAGTCTTGTTCCGGTAAGTACCAGTTTCTTAATTTTTCAAATATTTTCGCTGCATAATTATCGCCATTTCCCAGGTACACAATTTGCTCCCATTAGTTCCAGCCCAACCGGCGCACACCGCCATTTATCCCGGCAAACAATAAAGCTGCAAATTCAGCGAATCAACTAGAATTACTGGCATTTATGAGCACCCGTTATATCCAATGAATAATGCATGAACCTCTTGCGCAATATGTTATAACCGCATGGACATATCTATGTAAAATGTGGCATTAAGTCGGACGGAATGAGCGAATCTTGATTGCGTTAGTGGAACACTTTTTGTAATACAAGACAATCATTTCCGCCAGATTACTGAACAGCTTTTGTGTATAATTGATACAATAAAATAAGTGGACGCCGGCAGCGCTTGCTGGAACCGTTCCGAGCGAGTATTTTTTTAATGTGATTTTGTAACTTTTTCATATAAAACGTAAAAAAATATGTGAAGCAAACGAACTAAGTATACGTAAGAATTGTTAAAGTATTTCACTACTTTTGAAAGGCATACAATGCTATAAAAATATAAAATTGAAAAATTATTATATCTCCGTAAGGTTAGTCAGAGACTAGGCAATGAGGACAGCCAAAGCAGTCCTGTGCCATAGTCCACTTTTCATCAAATAGCGACTGCACATGATGTGCTCAGCTTGACAGATGGTGAGCCTATTGCCGCTGCACTGATATAAATAACATCAAACTAAACTGATATATATAATTATTATTATGGTTTTACTCGGAAGAAAAGTCTGTAAGTGCGTTTAATAGTTGTTTTAAAATAATAATCTATTTTGTGTCATTGTCGTGTATGTAGGTCACGAAATATCTTTAAAAGAAACTAGTTATTGATGGAAATTGCTGCCGGATAAACAATAATTACCTACTAAAATTATTTATTTTAATATATGGCAGTAATATATTTTTAACGGATAAATCATAATTATCTTAGGACTTTCCTTTTACATTTCATTTCTTTTGTATGAAGAAGCACAGTTATAAATGTGTTGCAATAGAAAAAATGTCACAACCCATAGTTGAAGCTTGGGTGCAAATCACTGACTTTCATCTGCAACCAAGAGTGAATACGTGAGCAGCAGTATAATAAAAACAAAACAGCCTCACAGCCTCTTTGACGCAACCGAAAACTAGATTTCAATATCATCTTTCACGGTGTTACTGCGGGTGTACGCTGAATTAACGTTAACTAGAATCCCTACTCGATTGGTTTCAACACAACCGATCGTAATTTTCCGGTGATAAACGAAAATTTGCGGAATAGGCACTTTGTAATAGTTTGAGTACGTACTTAAAATTGAGGAAACATTGTCCAGTTTTCAAATAACCAATCCACTCACAAGACAGTTTAAAACCGTCGTTGCAAGTAAATGGTGATTATAAAGACTGTCGAACCAGAATTAATTGTGTCATAAATAAAATTACTAAAGCTGATAATTAGAACTGCAATCAAAGGTTTGTCAGGAAACGGTCATGATGTATCTTTTAAGTATAGTGTAATACGAAACCGGAGAAAGTAACAGCCCATGTCAAGTTCCTTGCAGCTTCTTCTCGTATAAGGTCTCCATCGTACAGTTTACGGGAGCCATAGCTTACATATTGTGTAAGGTTTATGTTCGTTCAAAAACACATTGTATAAATTTAGTTTAAATAAAAAAATATTGTATCTCGCTGCCTTGGTGGCCGATTGGCAAAGTGCTCACTTGTTTCAGATTTGCCGAAACACAATAAGCCCGGGTTGTGGCGCAGGGCATTTGGAGAGGAAACGAAGTCCATAGGTACAACACTTATTGTGTTACTGTGACTCTCTTGCCAGTAAAGAAATGATCCTAGCATCGGCCTATCCGAAACCAGAAGATTTTAGGCTCTTCGCCCTTAAAGTAGTTATTTTTACTGTGTAGGTAGAGTGATAGGACAGTGTTGCACAAAAGATCCCATGGGTCGACGTGTTACTGCGAGAGAGAGGCCGTGGCCCACTAAGATAAGCAGCATCTCCTCTTCTTATATCACTAAGTTTTTATTTGTACTGGCACCTCAAGACCAACCGTTAGGTTATGCAAGAAGTGCCAGACGTCTCTGCGCCAGTAGAACACTTGCGCAGGAGACCATCTGCGTTAGGTCTTGACGCCAAATCAGTGCCCGCCGAAGCGCGCTCTTCATTCGGTACTCATAAGACTAGTGTCTCGGGAGAGTCTCCCCGTGAACACGTGTAGTTCACTGCTTATTGTCCAGATAGGTAACCGGAGCTGTCGAGCTCGCTTACCTCTCGTTGCACGAAGGGCGCAACTCGCAGTTAATTGTCACTGCTTGGGTCGTCGACTACCAGGTGTCCACCTTGGTAGCGGAGTAGTAAGCACACTCACTTCTCGTAACCCATCCGGGCGCCTAGCCAGTTTCCACGTCCTACGCGGCTGGCTGGACCGAAGGCTACGGCATCTAGGAGGCCGCCTCTACTAGTTCTCCAGACTAGTACCGGAGATGTCAACACCAATGTCCAATGAAAACCACCGAACAAAGCTGCCAACCATAAGGGAAACTCACGTTCCCCGCAGGACTTTTCGCTTCTGGCCCCTCAGAGACCGCTACTAGGCCCCGCTCGCTGTGCACGAGTTTGGAAGTCCTGGCACACAATACCAGGACAGACGAACATTCCCAAGCTCTACAGCTAACCACACGCCACTACGAGTCCAACCCATGACGGATCCCGCCGGAGGCGCCTGGTTAAAGGCACGACCAGCGGGGCGCTTGAACCGGAACCCCGTAGAACCTCTGAAAACACAACCGGACCCGTAGTTCCAGTTGCGATACCCTATCTATTGGGGTCAGTAGATAGGGACCAAGCCCCTTATACAGCAGTGGGACAATATAGGCTGTTACTTTTCTTCCAAGGTGTTATTTTTGGGGGTCAAAGTTGCTCGCGTACGTAGGTTTACCCTTGAGACCCTACACGTGATTCCTGGGTGGTGTTAATGAGTGACACTGACTGAGTGGTAGAGTCACGCTGCGTTGCAGCACGCATTGGGCCGGCTCGCCCGGCGTAATACCACCCTCTCACGAATATTCGGCGTGAAATAATGGCACTTGGTGCTGTTGTGTTTCAATTCCTATTCTTCCTTAAACCTATTCCTCCCTTAAGGGCCGGCAACGCGTCTGCGATTTCCCTGGTTTTGCGGGTGTCCATGGGCGGCGGTGATTACTCTCCATCAGGTGACCCGCCTGCTCGTTTGCCTCCCTCTTTTATAAAAAAAAAATCATAATAGCAGCTAGATGTAGATCTGCGCACTTCAGCCTCCGGCCGGGGCGTTACCGTTGGCTCTCGCCCGTTACTCGCCTCAGCCTCGGTTCACTGGGCGTTAATTGCCGTGAGTTACGTCTGACGCTTTGCATATTAACCATACGCCGCGTTTGGCCAAACGTAGTGTTTGTACTGACGAAGAAGTTCCAGCTGAATGTACTTTAGATGTATTAAAAGCAAAATCGGAAAAACCTTGAAGAAAAAATTGTTATTGATAAAAACCCTTTTGTATCGTCAAAATTTATTTCTAGCCTACCGGGTGGTGGGCGAGTTATAGTTTCAGGGCAGTACACCCTAAAAATTGTCCCACTGTTGGGCAAAGACCTCTGTCATGGAAATCAAGTCATCTAATAGGAGTTAAATAGGTATGTACGGAAGACCAGCATCGCGGTGTCATTGTGACACCACGGCATATGCTAAATACATTCCTTTTCAGTACTTTAAAAACACCCGAGAACTCCGGATATATTAGTACTAGTACAACCAACAAGACAAACATAAATAAATGTAAGCAATAACTAAGCTAAACTTTTAGGGCTACCAAGGGAAGACCAACCCACGACATTTTGCTATCCGTGCAACTGCCCTTTCTACGGTTACTGCTGCGCTGCAATAACATTAATTTGCTTATTTTGTACAGCACTTTGTTTTATCGTTTAAACAGAATGTCTATTATAGAGAAAACTTTAAATGATAAACTTTAAACTTTCATATAAATAAATATTGTAATGCCATTAGTGTAACATGGTACCCACCTAATGAGAAAGTTTATTATTCAAAATATAGTCGTATACATATAGAGAAGTGAAATTCTTTACATAATGATTATTTAAAATGTACCTATTTAATACTAGACAAAATACCGGTATCCTATAGAAAATATATAGCATTGTCATTAAGAAAGATTACTTAGGACCGGCTTACAGAGAGAGGTCTACACTGGTCACTGCAACTATCTCTTAGTTCCATCTTCCATCATGAGCAATGTCTAACCACGGTAAAACAATATGTCATGTGCTTTGGCCCACAAAGGTGCTAGTTTAGAATGAATGTAGGTAGTTAATTTTGTATAAAGCTGTGCAGTATTTTTTTCCACATCTGAAAGACGTCCGGAATACACATTTAGTTTATTCAGTAGATTAAAAATACGTTTTGACGATTTAAAAGTGCTCATCTGTTAGGTTACTAGAATAACAATACATACAAACATTATTCACGGCTATTATCAACGAAGGGTTAGTCAGAGAATGAGGACCGCACAAGCAGTCCTCTGCCATAGTCCACTTTTACCAAATAGCGACTGCATATGTGCTTAGCGTGACAGGTGGTAAGCCCATCGCCGCTCTATGCTGTTGGATGTATGTGCAGTCTTTAGTCCGTTAGTTGCCTTGTTACGACACTCTAGGGAAGAGATGGGGCGCTAGTACGAGTATTCTATTAAGGTGCTCTTTTCTCGTTTTTAACCATTTCTATTGATTGTACCGCCACCAATATAAAACATACAGTTCTAAAATTCATATATAATATAGTTGAACATATTATCTAATGACTCTTAAAGACAGAAACATGATTGGTAATACTTCACTCGATAGAAAAAAAATGCAAGATTTATTTATTTATTTATTTATTTAATTTAAGATAGCTCTGTCAACATTTTAAAGAGCTGTAAGTTAGATAATACATTAATAAAGAACTAAATTTTTGTACCAATAGAAGTAACTTTTTATTATCTAATGAATGCAAAAAATAACCTATAAAACGCACCTATTCGCGCCGGTTCGCTGATACCCCCAGTCTCGTACCTTTGTCGTACCTACGAGAGAGCGAAAGAGAAGCGCTCGGAATACCTCGCCTTAATGAGAGCCGCTACCAGCACAGCACATCAATTACGTCATAATCAAAATATCTTCATTCAATAATAAAGATATTTTGATTATGACTTTATCTCTCAAAAATGTATAACATAAGATATCTTTCTCACGCTAACCCAGTGGCGTGCAAAAGTATAGGCTTAGTATTCGCACATTGTTACGTGGGCTGGTGCCCGCGGTGACCGCGCACCGCGCCGCTCCCGTCCTGCAACCGCTTGTTCCGTTAGCTAAATAATGCGTGATAACTGCATAGTGAGCTGCTTAGATTGATATTGATAATCTCATTATACTTATATATGTTATTGAACATGTTGTACCACGGCTCATAATCATTAATATCAATAAAAAGAGTTGAACATAAATGGGTAACTTTATTTCTCCGTAGTACAACCAGTTGGACATCGCAGTTGTATCACGGGTCGGGCACGAAAAATATGTACATAACAAAATTTTATATGCTCACTTTATTTTTAAGGTTTTTTGACTACACTCCTTATTAAATAGTGTTTTAACAATTGTTAATATTTTATGCACATTTTTAGGCAAAAGCAAATTGTTATAAGTTTTCTTAATCCATTAAATAAACCAACTGTTATAATTATTTTGAGTAAATACAATTCTACTAACATTGTTGGGGTCTTTCTTTTTAATTATGGTGAAATTTAGCTTTCTAGCACTTTATTTTAATAGTTATCGACGAAACTGACTATGACGCACAGTAAACGTTGTAGGTAAATTGTAAATTGAATGTGATTAATAAGTGACGTTTAATGCAAGTTTGTACCAATATATTTTAATTGGATACGAAACCAGCTAACCATAACGTAGTCTATGTATGGTTAGCTCGTAGTAAAACTATATTTATGGCAAACGGTAGATTAAGTATTTAGCTTTCATATGTAAATTTAAGAAAGAACTTTTTGATTTTATCAAATAGCTATAACACTCTTGTAATTTCTTTTACATTAATAAGAATCAATAAAACAACGTGATACATTATACTACTTGATTGAGCTGGAATATTGATGTTTGCATTAATAGCTAATCATTACGCACTCACCTCAGACTGAGCTCACACTCATTGCGAATGATTAAACGTTGTTAGGCGATGGAACAAAACCCATCGCGCCGCACCACGATTAGACTCCAATGAAGCATGCCTTCTAACGGGACCAGAAGGCTTCCGGGAACACTTACGCGAGAAGACTGACACAAGTGCGCACAATCGATCGCAGATGTCTACCATCTTGCTAATATTAACCGCTGATAAATGGCGGGATATCAATAGATGCGGATGACACAGGGCCATGATGTTGGACGCGATGGACAAGAGTTCTTTACCCAGCAGTGCGTTGATGTGGGCTACGAGAGAAAAAGAGAGATACAGAGAGGGTTATATAACCTATTGTATGAACCCCTCCCTCATATTTTACATTATAAGGAAACGTTATCTAAGGATTACAATTATAAATATTCCCCTTCAAAATATTATATAGAAAACAGTAATAACAAGCGAGATCTTAAAGAAACTTGTAATTATAATGTACTGTTTGTAATTTAACAATAAAATCCATTTGGTTTGCTAAGATTTGATCTGTGTTTCATAGAGCGGCGGCGATGGGCTCACCACCTATCAGCTGAGCACATGTGCAGTTGCTATTTGGTGAAACGTGGAGTGTGGCTGTGGAATGCTTTTCCGGTCCCTATTGCCAAGTCTCTGGTTAACCCTTTGGGGATGATGGTAGCATGTGTACAAGTATGTAAGTAAAAGCCTTTTTGTCTTTTGCAGATTTGCAAAGCGCAAGCATGACAGCCGCGCGCGAGAGCAGTGCTCCAACGGCCGCGCCTCAAAATGTTCGGTGAAGTGGTCTGAGTGGTCACGGACGCCATGATCGCGAGACTGGTGCTGGTGGTGGTGGTAGCTGCCTTGGCGAGGAGAACCACGTGTATGTTGGACTATTTTTTATTTTTTGCCAAGCTGTGGTAAACAAGTTTGCTTTGTTGAAGTTTGCAAGTACTTGGCGATAAGTCTTTTATGTAGGTCGTAAATAAGTATGTTTTCGTCAAATTGTATCCTAACAAAGTAACTAGCTCTTAGTTATAGATATTTTAATTTTACAGGAACCTTAAATTAAACACTTTATACGTATCAAATCGCGTTTATTTTACAAACGTCAGGATAACACAATATGTAAGATAAATGCGATTGGATCCTAACAAATCTTTATAAAACCGGTGATCTAAATCTGGTAAATTCATATTTTTTTAGATACAAGAGTATTATGATAGTTCAAAGAAGATTGTTACAACCTGTATAAGTAAATAATAAAATTAAAAACATTATTACTTCACTATAATGGTTGGGCGTAACTAAATCGCTACATTACACATTTATCGCTCGATCATTCCTTGATGACCTATCTATTTCCGCAGCACATCCATTCTAGTCTACGTCTGTAATTTTACGGAATTATGATCGCATTATTTACAACTGTATCATGTCTGCTCCCATATGTAAAAACACGTAATACTCGTTGTAAGTGTAATGGCGCTTCGTGCCGCACGTAACTCGACTAAATAGTCGTGCATTACCGTATTATCCGGCTAAATAGTCGCTCACCGCGATTTTACGACTAATTATGGTCAAAAGTGCACCGGATCACGCTTTCACCGTTTCCGTTGGAACAATAAAGTGGTATTGAGACAAAAATTATGATCGCCCATTAAGATAATGCGCGGGACTTTTTGTATGTTTGTTTGTTTTGACGTGCCGTAGCTAGAGTTGGATACGAATAGAGACGGTCATAAATTTATCGTGGATTCACGACTAGATAACCCTGTTTTCTGAGAGACTCGTAAGATTTCGTACTTTTACTTTCCTAATTGTTTATGTAAAAAAGTAAAGTACATCCTATAACTATCCCGCTGCTGGGCTAAGTTTGCCATCATTCAAATCAAGTCATAGATCACCAAATGCGGGTTGTCGATCACAAACCCGGGCTATACGACTAACACAAAGTGTGTTGAGTTGGGAATTGAAGTCTTCGAATATCGGGCGGTCGCCTTAGCCACTGAGACGTATGTACAAATTGTTAATTTGTACTATGTAAACTCTTATGTTAAGGTAATTTTATAGAGTTTATCGGAGAAATTTTTTATTACGACAATAAGTAGTGCTCTTAACTTGTGATTCGATAAGGCTAAATGTTTAAGTAATTGGGCCAGCATACAGCCCACTTTTCATTAGCCTGTTTGAGGCAAGGCGTGCAGTGCTCACTCTACAAAGTACAAGCGACACAATTTGCCTGTAACCAGAGCGCAACACCACTCGAGATCCCATCAGACCAATCTCCACTTTCCACACTTGATGTGTGTACATTTGACGCTTAATCTGCAATCATAAATCCAACTTGGTTTTGATTCATTTACTAATGGTAAACACCATAACTCGCAAAATAGGAAAATAAAAAAATTAAAAAGGAGAATATATTTTGAAAATATGTGAACAAAAATATTTCAAGGTCGTTCATATTTTAAAATAAACTATGTTCATATTATTATGGTCCAAACATTTGTCAAACCATTTTTTTACTATTTAGGCATATGGCTCCGCTCCACTAGAACGCCATCGAGATGACAGCCGAAAACTAGATGCGAAGACTAGCTAGCTAGTTGAAACAGAATTATGCTGAGCTAGTCGTTCTCACCTTAGCAATCTGCAAGTTGCCTCTAGGACCAAAGTAGGACTACCCAACATTATTAAGAATAGAGCTGTGTACTGACGAAGACTGAAGTAGGCATATTCCTAAAATATTAAACTAAATCACTGAATTTGCATGTAATATAAAATTAGTATGTTAATTTGTTGGGCGATAATTGTGCTACTGTTTTGTATGGTATGTTATTCATGTTTACGGTAATTTAAATTAAACTTCGTTACTTCTTTCTTCATTCAGTATCCGGCTGATGCTGATTTTAAGATTAGCTAATCTCATTGTTCAAAGTAAGACAAGAGCAAGATAATGACCTTTTGGCGGCTCTTAGTGTTATTTGAATATAACTTTCTAGCTCTGTCTTTGGAGTTGAGAAACATATTTTTACAACATATTTTTGACTTTGTATTGACAAAGATAAATGATAAACATAAAATTCTCGTAAGCTTATATGACAAACTACAATATTTGACTTTTCTTAAGTGCAAAATATTCCAACTCACAAGTATCAAAAACAAATATAAAAGATATAAAAGCCAACGTCTTGTTTCACTTAATCCGTAAACATGTAATGTTTCATGTTACTCTTTACACAGAAGGTGGCTTTGCAATATCGCAATACCGGGAAGTGTGTCAAAACATAACTTACTCGTGAAAATGAAGGCCGCTTTATGAACTTGTGAAATTATTTATACTTTTATATTCAATCATCTTTTACCAAGACTTTGTTATGTGGACCAACATTTCTATACGCACATACATGTTCTTTTAATAATGCAACATTTCTTCAAGAAAGGTCTGTGTTGGGGTAAACACCTTTAAATACATAGAATAAAGATATAAGTAAAAGCCAAACGGCAAACTTCTATCAAATTAATTGTAAATTTGGACACTAACTGCCATACATAGAGACGTCAATTAAGTTTTAATGACAGTTAAATGTGTTTCCTTCTCTGTTTAGCACCATCCTTTTGAAAGTGACAGCAAGAGACTTAATTGTCATTTACACTTTATTGACGTCTCTGAGTACCTACGGCAGTAAGACTGAGTGAGGAATAAAAAATATTGTAGGAGCGAACGAAACATTAATAACGTTCCTTTAAGTTGAAAACTACCTTAAAATAATAAATTTTATAGACAGCTTTATCCTAACAGGAACGGTAATTAATTCACCTTCAAACATGAGCAGAAGCACAAGATGAGTTTAAACGATACTTTACTACGTTGGATGAATGCTTGTTTGTGGGTTTTAACGACGTCAACCACGGACCAACCACATAACGTGCCTCTGAAGTACGTTATTTACGTATTTGCCTTCGTAACAGATATAACCTCCTTAGAACTATCTCAGTCCCGTTTGGCACGCTCATACTTTCCTATGGGAAAAGCAACTGTTTCCCAAAACTGTCACAACACGGTCGTGGCGAGGAGACACGCTCAGTCGACTCGTGAGGATTTTATGCAACGTCGTCTTTCCGGGTCCGCGGATCGCAGCCTTAAGGCGCTGACAATATCGGATGACCTTGTGAATACGATTTTTGACTCCACCCACTACGCTGGGCTGCTCAAAAGCAATGAAAAAGCTACTTACCTATTTAAAATAAATTTCTCTTTCAACAATTAGTGTTACAATAAAGATAAACATAATTAAATTAATTTTTAAGGGATAACTTTGTAAATTATTTTCATTTCGCGCAAAAAATATGTATGAAACTAGATTTAAAAAAATAATACTTAACATCATATTTCATAATTAGCATTATCATATTCTAATTGATTGGTTTGACATAGTTTATAAATTCCACATCACTAAACAACCTCAATTTTTTTTGCGGGTAATAGGATTTATATGTGGAATTTACTGTGATTATTATCATGCATGTAATAATTTCAAATGCGGTAAATATTTCATTTCATTTCATTTGTAAATATAGTCCACACAAACATGTTTTTTTGTTGTTCTTGTTATTAAATTAATGTTTTTTTTATATATTTTAGCGTTTTATTAACGCTTAAATATACTTAAGTAAAATTTTAAACACTGAAAAAAGACGACAACCTCAGGCGTTAATCGAACCACGCACCTTCCGCATTCCGGGCGGCTGCCTTAACCACTTGGCTACCGTAGTCTGGTTTTCACTCGTCGAAATTTGTCAGTGCTTGATGCTTATGTTTTTTTTTCAAGTGGTTTTTCAGGTGGTTAAGGCAGCCGCCAGGAATACGGAAGGTGCCTGGGTTGATTCCCGCCTGAGGTTGTCGTCTTTTTTCAGTTCTTGTTATTGTTTGTGTCATTGTACAGTCTTACGTATACGTAGATAATATAAAAACATTTAAATGAATCGTATTTGGATGTTGTTATGTCAGCGCCTTAATAGTTATGCTGTAACTTATCAAACGTCATATCTTGTAAAGTTATTTTTTCGTTCACGAGCGTTTGATTGAAGTAAAGTGTCTAAGTACTGTTTTAGCTTTTTGAATTAGAAAGCTCTAATTGCTTATTTGCTGAGTTGCGAATTTCACGAGCTTTATTGCTTATCACTTACAGTTTACAATTGAATGTTATCTTTTGAAGCTATATCTCATTAGATAATTATAATTAAATGAAATGTATTTTAAAACTAGCAACATTGTAGCAAACTTATTAAAAATTTACAATCTCAAAATGTAATATCAAAGGATTTTTAATTTGATTCCACGTAGTATCTAAGAGCGATAGTGTAAAGGTGATTAGCTAAAACTTTGACCACGTCATTTTATTATGCATTATGCATTATGCCCATCGCCGCTCTTTGCTGTTGGATGTATGTGCAGTCTTTAGTCCATTAGTCGCCTTTTACGACACCCAAGGGAAGGGAGGAGTTGGTAGTATTATTTTGATGAGCCCATCGCCGCTCTTTGCTGTAGGATGTTTGTGCAGTCTTTAGTCCGTTAGTCTCCTTATAGGATACCCAAGGGAAGAGATGGAACGACTGCACATACCTACTTTCCAACAGCATGGTGCGGCGATGGGCTCATCAAAATAGTAACACTAACCCTTCTCTTCCCGTGGGTTTCGTTAAAGCAACTAACGGGTTAATTTTTAATAAAATAAACCAATTCATATTGTATTGGATTGTTTTATTTTCTCGCATTCGTAGTGAAAAACATAGTGTAACTAACACACGGCGCTAAAAACCCATTCAAATACAAATACAAATGTATGTATTTTGTATTTAAAAACTCATTAAAACTCGGTTTCTATTTACTCCCTCGCTAAAGCTCGGGAGTAAAACTACCTCGTATATAATGGGTCATTTTAGCCCCTTGTATAACAATCTACTATTAACCAAATTTAACTTGCAGCTTTCACCCATCCGTCACATATAATTTTATTCCATTCCTTTCATAATAAGAAACCATACCTATAATTTTGTATTTTCTGGATTCTCCATAAGCCAAAAATGTAAGGCCAGACACGTTTCCGATAGGAAACAAATGGCAACGAAAGAAATCGGAAAACAGATCCAAGCATTTCTGTATTGTGAACTAAGTAGGCACATCCCACGACCGCATTTGAACCATTTTTTGCGGCAGCAGTAGTCTCTGTTGCTTACGCATTAAGATTTATATTTGAATGTACAGTTAAAGAATTGAGTAGTGTAGTTTTAGCCTAGTTTTGCTCGGCTTATGCCATAATGGAGGCGACGACGACGCGCCGCTTCTTTCTTAAGCTAATTAATTTGCTTGGTTAGAGAAATCTATGGGAATTTGAGAAGTGACTTTTAGTGTTCCATACCGAAATTGTTGAATCTGACGAACAATAATCGTGAGTCAGGGACTACATTCTCTGTTTTATTTATATATTTCCGGTTTGGAGTAAACAACAATAATTTTAAATAATTATTTTTAAATTCATGAAAAACAGCATGTAAACGTCCCGCCGTTGGGCTTAGGACTTCGCACCTGAGAGGTTGGGACATAAACCGACATGACATCCCATTCCGGGTCGGGAGCTTTAAAGTGTGCTGTTGTACGACAACAGCCGGGACTTGCCGCGCCTTTCGAAGCACAGAGGAGCTTCATGTCAATATCAGATGTGAAATTAAAATATCTCGAAATCGTCCGCACTTTATATTACATGTTGTTTCAATAAAAGTGACCAAAGCAGACAAACAACCAGTATTTAAAAAAAAACGGGGTCCATATTGGCTCACCTAAAGTTCTTTGCCCGAAATCGTCCTTCCTGCCGATCTGTAATCCAAATGATCACTCCTCTTAAAATTTTTCTTCCTAAAGTTTTCATTCATAAAATTTGAAGTACTGCCGACGATGTTTATAACACTCATGTTTCCAAAATTTGTAATTAATAATATCACTAATGAAAATTTATTTTATATCCCACTGTTGTTTTTCATAACGCTTTTATATATAAGAATAATTTCCATAATATTTTTACTTATTGAAGAAGATACAACGGTGACCTAACAGGAGAAGGGCAGCATGTATTTCTGCATGTTGTCTAATAAAAAATGTAACCTCGAAATTAGTTAAGTTGAGAAAATATAGGAAAACAAATATTAGTATAATAGATGTTAGTTGCTACTGCCATAATGTACAGTTGAATGATTCGAAATTATGAACATTAGAAACAGAGTAATTAGGATATGTAATTGTTAGGTTGAAAATGTAAAGAATAACATTTTCGGAGTTCCGATTAACGGAGTTGAAAATTTAGGTGAACTTTGGCGCACCCAAAAAAACATTTTAAACGACATAAGCATAGAGCATGTTTATCCAGTTAAACCCATATATCAAAATCTTTAGTTAGTGATAATCATAATAAAATAAATACTATTTTTTTCGAATAACGTGTGCTACGGCGAAAGGCGGTTCGCCGTAACAGCGGCGAAATAAGGCTTAGGCAGGAATAAGGGAAAATCTGGGGCTTACCTGGTTCGGGCTGGAGCTGGCTGGAGCTGAAGGCGGGCGCGGGGGCGCAGGGGGCGCGGGCTTGAAGGCAGCAACACACAACACAAGTCACTCCACTAGGCACTGATCGGAGGCGTGTTAAGGATAGTTGAGCTGGTACCAAGCGCTCTTAATTCACAAACACTGTAGTCGTGGTTGCTCACGGGCTGAATTCTTGCGCGGGCGCGCGTGGGTTCGCCTGGAACGCTCGAAGCACACTGCGTGGGCGACCGCGTCATCCCGCGGTCCAGGAGGTTCGTCGAGTATAATTGTCAACTCGCGGTGATTGGCCGATCATTCGTTGCGCCAGTCGTTGCACCAATATGCATCTTAATTGACCGGCGCAGAGACGGTTATCCGTCGCGCTGTGGCGCGAACATCTTCCCGGGCCCCAGAGGGTAGGAGGGGGGGGGAAGGAATGGAAATTAAAGGGGAACTTCAGCCCTGATTCGTGCTGTGTTGAGTTAGTGTCGAGTGGGTGTGTATATGATGAGCTGGGAGGAATGCACGTGTGTGACTGTATGAGTACAATTGTATGAGGGCTGAAAGCCTGTGTCACGAAGCACAGGGGGCGCGGAGGCGCGAAGCGCCGAAGGCGCATAGGCGCACGGGGCGCAGAAGCGCGGGGGCCGCAGTCAACGCAAAGGCGTGGGGGCGCGGGGGGGCAGAAGCGCGGGGGGCCGCAGTCAACGCAAAGGCGTGGGGGCGCGGGGGGGCAGAAGCGCGGGGGGCCGCAGTCAACGCAAAGGCGTGGGGGCGCGGGGGGCGCGGGGGGCCGCAGTCAACGCAGAGGCGTGGGGGCGCGGTGGCGCAGAAGCGCAGGGGGGGCATAAGCGCGGGGGGCCGCAGTCAACGCAAAGGCGTGGGGGCGCGGGGGCGCAGAAGCGCGGGGGCCGCAGTCAACGCAAAGGCGTGGGGGCGCGGGGGCCGCAGTCAACGCAAAGGCGTGGGGGCGCGGGGGCGCAGAGGGCGCGGGGGCGCAAAAGCGCGTCTGATGTCATGCACCGTATAGGTGCGGGCTGACTACATGCTAAGTAAGATCGTGCACTGAGCACAGCACCAAATAGGCACAAAAAAAAGGGCTGTACACTGGGCACAAAAAAAGGCTGTACACTGGGCATACCATCATGTAGTCACTTGAATCGTGAACTGAGCACAATGGCATATAGGCACAAAAACAACAACAAAAGGCTGTGCACTGAGCACGATAGCATACAGGCACAAAAACAACAACAAAAGGCTGTGCACTGAGCACGATAGCATACTGGCACAGAGGCACAGAAAAGCGCAATGCGCACTGTGGCGCAAAGAGCAAAGGCGCAATAAAAGCAAATACAAAGCAGACTGCATGTGTGTATGTGCTGCAGGCTGATGTGTGGGTGCACATGTGTAGAAGTACTATGCTCTTGTGGTGAGCACGCACGAGATTGAGTCGATTGCCAAGGCAAGAATTAAAAGCAGAAAAAACATAAAATTAACACGGGCGAAAAAATAAAGCACGCTATTTGGCACGCGTGGTGAGCATGCACGAGATCTGAGCCGATTTAACACGACACGACCATAAAAATTTCATTACAAAATAAAACGGGAAAAACAACAATATCGTCGTCTAGACGCGGGTGTATTATACTTAACTAAAGTTATATGTGCAATCTAATTAGTAAGAAAAAATATAACACGAATAGAACACTGTTCTTTGAACACGTTCTTAATTTATTTTTGTAGGTAGGTTAATAATATTTCGCAATGCACCTTGCAACGTCTATCGTGCAGAAAGGGTCATGTAAGGTAATGAATTTAGGAATGTTACGCGATAAGATTTAAAAATCAGAAATTAAAATTAAGTTACGTGTTAACTACGAAATATGAGTAAATATTATTTTAACGGGTCGAATGACCAACATGTAATGAAATAGTTAATGGGCTGAAATAGTTATCCTATATATATATAATAGTGGACTGTATTAATAATGTGGGGCTGAATGTCTACGGTAACTTGTACCTACTCCTGCGACCCCTCATGCGACCGCTGTGCATGCGAGGACGCATGCAGCGTTCTGTCGGTGGGTCGCTTTGCCGGAGTATCCCGCAGTTGGGGCGGAAGCCACCGCGCCGCCGATTCCGGCTGGTAATGCTGTGTGGCATCGTCCGGTCGGTGAAGGGATGTGTGGTGATCTGCGATGCCACACACTCGGCATGCCTTCACCGACTTGCATTCGTCCGGGTAATGCGGTCCGAGGCAGCGGGGACAGCGCTCGCGCGACACCACAAAGTCCCACCGGCCCTGCGTCGGCTGGGCATTGTAGGCAGCGCACGCTACTAATCTATGCCCCCTAGTCCTACAGTAAGGGCAGTAAGCGGTGTTTGGGCTGGCGTGCATTGTGTGGGTGTTGTGTGCAGTTGTGTAGACGTGTATGGGTGGCGGCACGAGTCGAGGCAAAAAGTAAAATGTGTACGGTAGGGTTTAAAAACTAGTGGACTGTATGTATCCGGCTCGTAGGATCAAAATGCTACGGCGAAAGGCGGTTCGCCGTAACAGCGGCGAAATAAGGCTTAGGCAGGAATAAGGGAAAATCTGGGGCTTACCTGGTTCGGGCTGGAGCTGGCTGGAGCTGAAGGCGGGCGCGGGGGCGCAGGGGGCGCGGGCTTGAAGGCAGCAACACACAACACAAGTCACTCCACTAGGCACTGATCGGAGGCGTGTTAAGGATAGTTGAGCTGGTACCAAGCGCTCTTAATTCACAAACACTGTAGTCGTGGTTGCTCACGGGCTGAATTCTTGCGCGGGCGCGCGTGGGTTCGCCTGGAACGCTCGAAGCACACTGCGTGGGCGACCGCGTCATCCCGCGGTCCAGGAGGTTCGTCGAGTATAATTGTCAACTCGCGGTGATTGGCCGATCATTCGTTGCGCCAGTCGTTGCACCAATATGCATCTTAATTGACCGGCGCAGAGACGGTTATCCGTCGCGCTGTGGCGCGAACAACGTGTAACAAAATATATTGCATGTAAAATAATATACGGAACCCTGTACGACGGTTACAGGTTTCTTCAATGCCGCCACAAGGTCATAATTACACAAACGAATCGGTAGTATTGCATTAGTTCCACGGCCCTTATTTGTTAAGAAGATAAATCCATTTACTTGTGTTGACACGAAAGCGTACTAAATGACAGTTAATTAGTCATACCGTACTGTGTTTTTCTTAGTGTAACGTATTTGGTAACAAAGAACGTACTAACGTAAAAAAATATTCAAAGAGTGCGGTAAATGTCATAAATTATTTCCCTGAAGTATAAACACGAGACAAATTGTATTATAAACACTGTCTAATTATACTACTGCTGACCTTCATTAATAACAATAATTTATCGATACAATTAATGAGTAGGTATGGGTTTAGGATTAATAAAAAAACATAAATGTTAAAACCATATTTACGATAATCACTGTTTCGTATTCTATTAATTAATTATCCCGGCTACTGGCTTAATTATTATGCTAACTAATAGCAGCACTGCAGCTTTTCATAACCTGCTGCCACTCGGACCTTAACGTCGTCAGTATTGGGCAATTCTAGCCTAGTTTTGAAATTAAACTCTAGATGATTGGACCTGTCGTGTAGAGAGATAAAGTATTCAATTTTAGCGCCTGGATTGCCGACAGGATGCAAATGTGTTTTGCAATAAAATAATACGTTTCCTCTTTCAATATTGCACATTGCTAGTAAAGTTTAAAACAGTGTTTCTGAAGATAATAAAACGGGAATCGTTTTTTCCCGTGTTACCTATGGTGGGAATCGATCTCACGTCTCCTGCGGCTGCACAACCTCTCCCCCAGCGTGGTATTGGTTACACCCGCCGACATTCTCTAACGATTTATTTCAACTTGAAAACGTGGTCTCATCAAACCTCTTAGCATGCTAAGCAGTAAGATGTGGTATTGTAGGTTCGATTCCCACCCACACACATTTAACTCTTATAACAATGTTTACGTTTAATCGTTATTAACGGAAAAAATAATTAATTTTAAATGGTGTATCTGGTTTATTATTTCGGCCCTAATAGGTAGGGTATGTCATTGATAACAAGGTAATCTTTGTTAAGCATAGATACAATTTTACTTCTGACATTTAAACGCAAATACTGCTGAACTATGTCAGCAGAAATGAATCATAAGTACGTAGGCCGTGCCTTATAAATAAATTAATGAAATTGGTATTCCGTTACGGTTTACACCGTACAATTCCAAATACTTCTATCAATTAAACATAATGTAGGTATTTACTCGTTTATACATTGATTATGTCAATAAGTCTGAGTCTGCAATCATAACATTAAATGAATGATTCATTTAAGAAAGTTTCACCAGATATTTTAACCGCCTCTGTGGTCTAGTGGCTAAGTCACAGGTCTCAGACCCAGAGGTACCGGGTTCGATTCCCAGCGGGGGGTACATCTTTGTGTACTCGGTTTGGTTGGTAGTAGGGCTGTTAAGTCCGCCTGGCTAGCTACCACCATCTTATCTAAGTCTGTCACCATAACAACGATATTTATAGCATTATTGTGTTCCGACAGTTTGAGATAAGATAGCCAGTCCCTCAGTGGTTGAGGATTCCGGGTGAAGCACGCTTCCACCTTCGGCCTTATCGTCACTTACCATCAGGTGAGATGAAGGCCAAGCGCTTACCCGTTGCAGAATAAAAAAAAATAAAGCCATCTGGGAGTTAATTAAATTAATTTAGTTTCTATTTTAGTTACTATAGTTCAGATAAGTGTGTTTTGCTTAAATTTTTATATTTATATCTGTTGCGCTACCTTATAGTAATAAATTAAGGTCCTCATTGCCTAGTCTCTGACCACCACTTTGGGGGTAATACTTGTGCATGCGATGACAAGCCGAGCGACAGCAGTTAGCAACAGTCATTAACGAATTCATATACTCAAATAAATTCTACCCAATCATTATAAATATTCACCCATGTGTCTGTAACATGCCATTAGTTCGTTGCTCAGTTAAATTGTGAGCTAATCGTTATTATGGTTTATTATTCATCCCATATACTCGTATACCTACTAACAAGGGCTTACCGAGACATTAGCTTATTTTAATTCCTTCTAAACAACAGGTGACGAATGAGAAACTGAATATAAAGGAAGAAAGCAGCACGCTTCAGACTAAATGAGTATTTTAGTTGCAAGCCATTTAGCGAGTCTAAGTCTTACCGCAACTTTCAAGTAATTTAACAGTATAATCGGCAATCGCCTAGCCGCTAGGGCGCTAGGCTTCAACTACTTTGCATAACAAACCTCAGGAAAATCTTGAACTCTTGGAAATTCAGTTCTAGAAATCATTTCCACCTGGGGTATTCTTAGCTTTTAAACGTTTCAATATATTAAGCCATACCCAGTTCATTTGCTAAACACTTATTCTGCTGATACATTGTTTAACAATTGAATTGAAAAATTGGTTATTAACAATTGAATTTGTATTGTGTCTTTTATACCAGCTGGTGGGCTAAGTATTATTGAGTAGGTATTATTGATTTAATAGCAAATTCACTTTCTCACTTACTTCATTTTGCAATACGACGTAAGTTTAATCATCTTTTACAAATGTAAGAGGCCTATGATGATAATGATAAAAGCAAAAGTGTCTGCAACAGCCTTTAATGATGTTTGAATTATCATACTTTAGAAAGTGCTATCACATCATATAAGGTAATTCGAGCCCTACCATCGCTGTCGTTAGTACTGGGCCGCTATTACCTCGTCTAGGCGCAGATCGGCGCAGGTCATTGGCATCGGCAAAAACCATTGGAGTATTATAACTAGAGCAGCTAAATAATATAAAAGATGTGTTAACCTAGATGGCAGCAAGCAACGCGTGCGTGGGGGCTTTGTTGTCAGGCGTTTGCAGCCCATGGGCGGCAACTCATTGCGCATAAAGTTGCGTTGCGATGACGTCTCTAGTTATAATATATAATAGCAAAAACTCGGGAAACTCACTTGACGCGCGGCGCGGTTAAGGCGCGCACTGACATGCGCACGCGCAGGCGATCACTGATCAATGATAAATACTATCAAGGAATGACATAATGCTATGAAAGCTTATACTTTTTACGAATAAGGTGTCAACCTTCTTTTGTGATCCGCGATAATGTCTGTCTGTGGTATTGCAGCTATTAAACTAAGGGAAGTTTTTGGAACTTTTACACTAAGGCTTTCTTTCGAAAGCTTTACCAACGATTGATAGTTAAAGGAAATAATAGAATCCAATAATAATATAAAGCTCTGTAAAGTACCTACTTATACACGAATGTCGGGGTTGGCTTTAATCTCGAAATGCACATTCAAGACCTTTCTTTAGTTTTGATACCTTTTCCCACAACTGTCAAAATTAAGATTTTGAAGTTGTCCACGTGAGAAGCCCAGAGAGCTTTATGGCGGAGTTTCTCCCGTGTTCTTTTCGCAATAACACGTGTTGTAAGACTCCATTTTAATTCAATCTACCGTACAATACTAAATGTACTAAAATATAATACCACTTGAAATTGGCTTACTGCTAAACGCGAATAATAATAACCTTTATGGCTGATGAGATGATAGTAATTTAACAATGTTAAAGAATAATAATTTCTTATTAAAAACTAAAACAAAAATTATTAACATATTTTGGGAAAATGTCAACTGTCCAGTATTTATCAGATGCATAATTAGATTGGATCGTCTTTCAAGCAGGTTCGAATCAAACTGTGTACTTACTCATGGGTAGGTTAACTTTTTCATACGAAAACATACATAATTAGAACTAGAGTATTGCGATATTTGCAATGTTTCCATTTGGTTAGTGACGATTAAGTTTTACATTGTCAACAATGTCTTCAACAGGTCACATCAGCAGCCATTTACTGTACCAGCCATTATTACCGGTGGGAATCTATCGACACGATCGGCGACTGAAAAAATGTAACATCACATTCTCCGGAGCGGAGTGTTCGTTCCGCATTCCCGGTGTAGAAAAAGCCTGCTGGCAATGATAATGCTCACTCACAATTGCGTTTCTTATTTGTTACTATGGATGATGATGTACTTACCTACTTTACAGGTGAAGAATGTGTCTATTAGAAAAAAATAAACCCAGAAATAAATCTATTATATAAAAATGTTATTTATTTTTCTCATCACAAAAGGTACTTAACTGTAAGATATACGAGTACATGGATGACAAAATTATATTATCCTAGCTGTGAGAGACTGATGCCTGAAGAAGGTTTCGAAGAAACCAGGTCTACAAGTCACCAGGTCCCACTCAGGACTATATTAGTGAACACTTGGGATGAACATTACAGTTATTTTTGTTAGACCAACTTAACAAAAGACTATTATATAATCTTATAATACAAGACAACTTATTAAGGTCTGTGTATAATTTGATTTTGTTTTTTCTTATTTTTTATATATACCCACTTCATACATTTCTTACCCTATATTTTCTATTATATATAAATTGCAGAAATCAGTATTAAGATTGTAAATACCTACAAGTGTGTGTTTATGTATTATTATTATGTGTTGTGTAAGTATAAATAGATTTCTAAATCTTCAGTAAAGAATCCTTCATGAAAAAAAATAAATGAATTAAATATCAATATATTTCAAAACCATAAGATATGATAGTGTACAGGATGTTGTTGAAGAGGATGGTTCTAAGAAAGTGGAAGAAGATGAAATATTTTTTATTTAATTCAGGCTACAATACTTGAACACTTTATAATGCCCTCGCTATCGTAGAAGGACACTTTCCATTACATTTAATATCGTGAGCGTTTTATTTGTTTGTTTTATAATCGCTTTCTCACAGGCGCGCCATATGCTTGATTGCGGGGTCGCTAATTTATGAAAAGAAATAAAGTACAATATAACGTTACCGATAATATGAAAATTAAGTACCTATGTACCTACTCAAACTTCTTTTAAACTTGTAATGGTAACTTTAGTTATTTAAACGGCATTCGATCCGTGAAATGAACTACGGCAAGAAAGATACATTTTATGATTAGTTTCCCACAAAATACGTAGGTATTGGTTTTCAAATGCTTTTTAAAACTTTTTGCTTACTACAAGATAAGGAAGGCTTTAGAATTATCAGCAACTTAATTTGTTGAAGACATAGTTAAATCTTAGCAATATAAAGAGTAAGGGTATTTGTTTGAAATAAACAATGATAAAATTAAATAATACACTTAGAATGTAAATGACCATGGTATTGACTGTTTTAAAAAAATATTCTATCCTGATTTCGAGTATATGGGCGCCATGGCTAGTTCGAATGAAGCCTAATTTTTACTGCATCGCCCGACTTGCATCTAACTTTGCTGGAATATTGTTTTAACAAGTGATTTAGATCTCCATACGTCTTTTTTAAAACTACCCATAAAACGGGGTGCAATGATTTTGTAAAGTAATGATAATTAAAAACTTTATTCTTTTACGCGAGAGAAGCCGCTGGCAAAAGCTACCTAGTTAAAAATATTTTTCATATTCACTGTTGCATAAAACGAAACGCAAGTCTGTAATTATCTCATAACAACGACGGATAAGTGATTCTTCGAAGCTTCGTAGGCAAAAATCGCTTTCGTTTTTTCCCGTCCGGTTATTTAATTAATGTAAAGATATTTGGATCGTTATGTTGTAGCGACTTCCGTTATAGCGAAACACGCGGCGTGCGAGATGCTCTTTACATAATGGTGATGAATCATGATCATTATCGCTTCATGAATTATCTAAGTTAAGAAGGCGTATCGCGGCTAAATGCTGAAGGCTAGTTTTCATCACCATCATCAGCCTTAAACGAACCACTGCTGCGTACATGTCCATGGACATGGGAGGACATGGCACATGGCGAGATTATGCCATTACGACTATTAGTTTTATCGACTGGCATCTTACTACAACAAACGGGACAAACGACTTCACATGCCTTCCGAAGCACGGAGGAGTTCAAGATATTATTTTGTAATAATATGATGACACATCGGGTGTTCCAGCATTACGAAAGCTATTTAATTAAGTAATTACAACCTACTGACGTGAGCTTACTAATAACACGAACTTATTAACTTTCTGGAGGGGTTGACATCACTGTCATTAATGTGTAAAAGATAACCATAACCTACGGAACTTATCATTTAACTTTCTAAATGTATGATGATAATAATATAATAAATAATCAAGTTTTTATGATAAGAGTTTTATAATGATTAGTCGTTTTGCATCTCATTGTTTTGTTTCAAGTTTTATTATCGCGGGATAAAGTAGCCCATAACCAAGGCATCATCATATTATTTCAAAACTTATCAAAATCGGTAAGCGCACCGCACAAACAAACTCACTTTCGCCTTTATAATGTTATTAAGGGTATTAGTCTAATGCGTGACTCATTATAATAGGAGTGTACTAGTGTAATCATTGCGTTCGTTAAAGCACCTTTTATAACCTACAAATAAATTATTCATAGCAATTATAAATTGAGCAAGCCATGTATAGTTCTAAATAAAAATCAACAATAAATCTTCGGTTGATTACAAATTAAAAACCTATAAAGGTTATAAAATATATAACTACAGTAACAGTTGGTCCAGCCCATTTCCGAAGTAACAAAATTAAACGGTATGTTAAAACAGCCGGGCAGAGCGATTAAACTCTCCATTAAAACGGATGATTCTCACGTCGTCGGTCGAGTTAGTTAGTGAACGCGGATCACGAACTGTAAAGGTAAAAGCAATATGAATACCGGCCCTGCTATCGTACAACTGGTGTTGCTAGAAATCGAAACTGCTCTGAGAGCTCTGAAGCTCGGCGTAGGTCAGGCTACTGCGCGCACGACGCTATGACCTTGAATGACGCTGTCTTGTGGTTTAGGGGTACCGTTTGATAAGATAGGCCGTTACGTATGTAATAAGCTTCTTAAGAATTGGGGGCTCTCTTCGTTGTTGTGAAGTTTTAGGTAGTAATAATTACTCTTAACCCACAAACCCGCATTACATATCGTGGTGGGTTATGTTCAAATCTAGCCACGTGCGGAAGGCCTGTGCTCAGCCGTAGGACCTTTTACATGGTGACCTAAATGATGATGGGATAGCCACTTTGGAACACAAGGGAACTTTAAATGCCATTCAAATCACGGCTGAGCTCTACATATTACATGATCAACGGGTCAATGCAAAAGTGTATGGATTGATGAATGTTTTACTGCAATACAATAAAACTAAAAGCATTTTAACAGTGTACAACATACCTATAAAGGATAATTTTAACCGCAATTCTTTTTTAAATCCAGAGAATATGCCAATTAAAATTATAGGACATGGGTAAAAATTGGGAATAAATTTAAAAGTTTTATAGTAAGAATAATCGGAGCTATAAACGTCGTTTATGTGGATCTACACGCGTTAACCAATTTAAAAGAAAACATATTGGGCCTGATTTAAAAAAATATCCTACTGTGGGACGGGACTACGGGACAAGGTCGCGATGGCTAGTATTTGACTTTAGTAATTATTTTTATCATATTTATAAAGTCTGTATTATTACTTATTTTACTGTAAGTAGATTTTGAAATCTCGCATGCACTTAGTTCTCTGACGTTCATTCAAGTTTGCAAAGCACATGAACTTGACCCTCAACATGAAATCATTGGCTTCGCCGCAGGGTCACCGGCGGTCGTGACTTACTCGCATAAACGTTTCTCAACTGTTATAACAAAATCTTGTTTAGTGTTTCAATTTATAATTTACCTGGGTCAGATATAAATAAAACACTTTTAACGAATCTACTTGCAGTGTATACTATTAATCATAACGTTTTGAACCCTTTACATTACAGGCATTGAGCTATTATTACTACGTATAGAGAAGACACAGCCGGCCGCACTTGGGCTGCAAACGCCTCAGTGATTGCGCGTGATTCAAGCGATTGTGGACCTTGCGGCTGCACCTTAGTTGCGCACAAACTTGCTTCGCGGTGTCTTCTCTAGTTTATTGTACCTCAGGGTCTGTTTACAATATTTTAAGAGGTTTTTAAAAGTTATTGCATTTTTTTTATGGTATCAATTACTAGACATAATGCCACAATATCAATACGATAATTGGAAATCACATTTAATTTTGTTCCTTAAAGTAATAACTTAAGTTAACAATTCATTATGATTTATCATTCTTCACCTTTCATAATAAAAAAACGATAAATTACCTATAAATTTTAGCCGTTTGTGTCGCTAAGGGAGAGACACTTGCCCGCTATTTTTGTCTCGAACCAGGATACGTTTGTTTACACAATTCTATGACCACGGCTTATATTTCGGTTCGACGCGATTCTATTTCGGCGTGCAGTGGTACTGGGGGTAGCGATGCGCATTTGTCTGGCACAGATCGCTCGTTAGATTAGTTGTTAAGTCTTAACTATAAGTTAGTTAACTGTTTTTTATTATTATTATTATTATTATTGACGTCAATAAGTGCCTGTAAAGGTTTACATTGAATAAATAATTTGACTTTGACTTTGACTTTGACTTAAAGGGTACACCTACAGAATATACTCATTGAAAAAAACTTGTAAGTACTGTTTCAGCCTATTTGTAAACAAATTTAGTTGTGTTAATAAATTAAAGAAGGCATACAAGGCGACATCGTACAAAAGCGAAAACATAAGAAAGTATCTCTCTCAGAGCCTCTAAAAGGATACCACGTGCACTGATTTCAATACCTCAAGCTTAAAATAAATGCAAAAAAAAACGCGACTACATCCGCACACAATGTTTCATTTAAAGTGATACCTTTTTATGGACAGCTGAATAATCACCAGTAATATGGCAGTGCTACGTGATAGAAAGTGTTCCTACGCTACGCGTTTACAATCATATCTTGTTGGAACCGCTGATTTCTTTCGGATAGCGGATTAAATAACTCGAATTAATGGTGTTACGTAAAGAGCCGGTAAACTTGAACTTTCAACTCTGCCGCGGTCGTTCCGGTACGCTTTCATCTTTAATTTTGAGTAGATAATGTATACATTGAGAAGGAATGTTTCTAATATGGTTGAAAGCTTAAAAATAAAAAGATAATGATACATACACACATACATACATAAATACATGCATACACGACGATAACCCCCGAAGAGTTAGTCAGAGACTAGGCAATGAGGACCGCAAAGGCAGTCCACTGTCATAGTCCACCTTTCACCAAATACCAAATGCACATGTGCTCAGCGTGAATGGTGAGCCTATCGCTGCTCTACACTGTCGGATCTATGTGCAGATTATATGTTGATAGTCGCCTTTAAGACACCCAAGGGATGAAATTAGTTGGTAGTATCCGAGGGACAATCCTAGGAAGGCTCTCTAGATTCCAAGGTTTTGGGCTGGGCGTTGGATGAGTCAGTCAGTGGGTGAGTCAAGACTTTCAAATAGTATCTACATTCTACGCAAGGAAAACATACATTTATATTTGGAAATAACAATTACAGCATTCAAACAAACTAAAAATAAATGTTAAAAACTTTCTGTTTTATTGACAAGACCAGACAATATCCATCTAGTAAGTCTACTAAGTCTTATCAAAATCTTGACAAAGACTTGCTTATTTCGAGTTTTTACATTATTATGAGATTCCAATTTAGAATAATTAATTTCACATAGAAGTCTGTGTTGTTCCTAAATGATTGTTGAATCTTGTGAACCAATTGTTTTACAAGTGTAAATATTTTAGGTAACACAAATATTTTTCACACAATTGTACGAGTATACTACCGCTATCTTGCTTATTTACTGTACACGCTTATTATCAATATAGTCTTATAAAGCAATGTTCGCAAATATTATTCACAACATCAAAAGCAAATTCAGTTAATCTTCTGTATTTTTATTTATACTGACTTATTTTATCACTAAAATAAAGAAAAATATGTTTTACATAACTGCTCTATACTACTCTACTACAATTATATCCTGACGGTTAAAATCTTTTACAAACGTTTATCATTCCAATGTGTAGAGAAAATATATTTCATCATCATCATCAACCGAAAGATGTCCACTGCTGGACAAAGGCCTCAAGGATCTCCACCACGAAAGGTCTTGTCCTGCTCGCATCCAGCGGCTGCCCGCGACCTTTACCAGATCGTCGGCTCACTTTGTTAGAGGCCTGCATATACTACTGCGTCTTCAGGCCCCTATTTCACCACGTTGACAGGTGCGACAATTGTCAAGAAAAGATGAAAATTGTCAAGTGGTCAGTTTTACCACGTTGACAAGTGCGACAATTGTCAAAAAATAATTGGCGAGGCTGAACTGTCCTATAGGTGAAAATTTATCAAGGACATTATATAATCAAAGGTATCAAGTATTCGTCTAGGAATTTAGCGAACTCTATTTTCAAATACCTAATTAGAAGTTGTTAAATCAAATAACAATACGTCTTTTAAAATCGAAAAGTCTCTCAATAACTGCCATACAAAATAATGCCTTCGCTGTCTTTGATAAAAACTTATTTAAAACTATTAAATATTTTCCCGTTATTTTGCAAGTCACTTCAAGTCTGTATTTTTAAGTGTTTGATTTAATAAATAATATTACAAGAAAGAAAAAGTTGTCAATCTTAAAATTGATTCCGACAGCATATCGGTGCTTTTTGGTAAATTTAATAACAAATTGACATTTGACATGAAAATTAAGAAATGGAAAGAAATAGTTTAATCGTTTATTTGAAACGGAGTAGGTACTTATATGACAAAGATTGGAAATATCTAAAAGACACAACGTGGCAAAATTGGAGAAAGAGGACTGTAGTAAGTTAGTATTTAACAAGTTTCAATACGTGCACCGATTCTATTTATTACATATTCTACACTGATTTTGCTAACACGGAATTTTTCCCTAATCGCAAAATCCGTAAGTTTAAAAGAATAATTAATTCTTTCTTTAAATCTTCATCTATATGCGAAGTCATCAAAATCATTACTATCACTATTATCACTACTACTTTCACGGAGAACCATTTTGAAAATATGCGTAAGTTAACCACGAAATTTTACAATTGTAACGCAAGCATGACATAGCTTTTATCTCATGTCAAGATTTACAGACATATCTACAAATATGTCGACTAAGAAAAATAATTCTTGTTTCACAACTTATTTGTCATTAAAACAATTGTAACAAAATGCCTGTCATGTTTCTAAGTATTTCTATAGAAAATAATTTAAAAAATTGTCACATGTCACCTGTCGCTTGACAATTGTCACTCGACATATGTCACTGACAATTGTCGACGTGGTGAAATAGGGGCCAGGTGCGCGGTCGCAAACATATTTATATATTTTCTAATTGCTAACAAAGTATTAGTTTGTTTTAACTCTTTAGCTGGTAGTGGCAATATACATGCTACCGCAATTTGAACCTTATTCATTTGATATAGGATGGAAAACCAATAACCTGTACCAGTTCAAGGGTTAAAGTTAATGTAGTAATTAAAATAAATTATTAAATCTATCTTCAAAATACACATGCATCGTAAAAACTATTTGTAATATAGGAGTAATACCGCATAAAGTCGACGATTAATCTGCGACTAAGTTAAATTTTCATAAAATATAGTAATATGGTGTATCGTGATTAAACTGTATGTAAATGTGTGGTACTCACATAAAATTGATCGAAATAGGGTTAATAGCTATGCATTGAGAAACGGATGTGTACATCTTCTTTGGTTACTATCACTTTACTACTGAATACAATTGTTACTCAACAGTAATAAAGACGTCATAAATGCACCTGTCAATGTAATTGTTTTTCTTAATTTCGTAACAACTCTGGTATTTTGTACCACTAGTTACGAATGTGATATTGTTACAAAATGAAGACAGATTCATCTTTGATTTCTGACAAGTAAAAAGATTATGTCATATCTGACATAATTGTTTCTGATTTATATAACACACATAGGGGTACTTTGTTTTAAACATAATATGAATAGTGTTTAAATCGTTAAGGTTATTTCAAAATTTTAAATGTTTATAGGTTTACGACAGATAACCCAGATACGAACGCAAAAGGACGAGCTTACCCCATGTAACTTTCCTAAATCACTCGGCAAACAAGCGAAAATAATATGATTTTACTTTACAACCTTCTCTATAAAATATAATGTACTATCTGTTAACAGAAAGCCTAGATCTGCCAGCAAGAAAGCGTTATCCGTTACAATGGCCTACAATCAAAAGGCTCGCTCTATAAAATGGTACCTTTCGTCAGCTGAAGGTCCGAGATCATCGCTCAACGTCGCGATAACCATCATCGCAGTTACTGCAGCGCGGCACGGCTTGGATTGATAGCTATATTTATAGTGGTCAGATTGGAATCTCACATTTGTTATAGATGTATTTGCATTATGGCTTATAGTGATATTGTGTGATGCAACTTTTTAACACTTTTTTATTATTGTTATTTTGAAAGAACACATATGTTGACTGCAAAATGACATGCGGTTTGAGTTGTGCGATGTAAGTGTTATTCAATCAGTCAGTTAGTCAGGATTTTCTTTTTATATTAATGAATGTTTGAAAGCCTCTTAAACAAGATTGTGGTAAATAACAAGGTTGGCTTAAAACAATCCCTACTATCAACAGAACTAAATAAAATATACGAGTACCTATGGAGTACATAACTACATAAATATAGGAATGTAGATCAGCCTGTCTTACAACAAGACTACAAAGGTAAAATTAGGTAGGTACTTAAGCCCTAAGCTAAACTTAGTTAATATTGTTAAGTTACGATAATATTTTGAACTTCATTTTCAACTTCAAATAACACTTTTCCTGTGCGTATGCTATAATTTTAAAGTGAGACTGATCCCGGACACTGACCTTCAATGCAAATAACATACACAACTTGCAAACCACATGATTATGATGCAGTAAAAGTGAAAACATGAAAACAGAAGGTGGAAAGCAGGAAATACTCAGCATGATACCTAGAAATGCTAGGTGGTGCAGGAGTCACTAAACGAGTGTCGCGTTGCCGGACTAATGGCATTGCAATAAACGTTCAAACGTTGTATGTTTTTGAGTTGCACTTATAATGGCGATAAACATAGAATGAAAGTTACTATCATCATCAACCTATAAAATGTCACTGCTGCTGCCTTTTAGTAACAGACTAAACGACATGAAGGAAGCTTGTGCGGAGACCGGACCATAACCTACCATGCGGACCTAATGCGGATTGGTCAGTTTTAACGATTTTGATCTCACGACAGCAACTGGACCAAAGACATCGCCTTACGAGGCATATTCTTGGGTATTTTGATTTGGTGACCTATCTGGTTTCCGGAATTGCGAAATCTTGAAAGATTTTAGACCCGGGCGTTCTAGCTATTATGCCATCGTGTGAGGAAGTTTCAAATAAATATATATTTTTGAAAAAAAAAATATATCACTGTTTCGGTTATGGAGGAGTAATGCGTTAAGCATATTAATGAGTTCAAGGAAGCACGTGAGTTAAAGCCTGTAGGCTTTCCCATAGGTACCTCTTTAATCTATTGAGCCAGATATTAATGAAATGAAATGAAATGATTCTTTATTTGCCAAGAACATAGTATATTACAGTTGTTAAAATTATATTATGTACTATATGTTCCACTCCCTTAAGAGTATGCAAATTAATTTAAGTTGATTGCAAAATAATCGTAATCGACACAATATTTAAGACACATTCAATTACTTACATTAAAATAAAAGATTAAATTTGTTAAGGTCAATTAAATTAAGTAAAAAATAATGATAGTAAAATAATAATAATTAATCAAATAACAGTAAGAAAAAAAAAACCATAATTATAAAAGTTAGTAACAATAGTCAGTTGTTAGTAAACAATAACACAATGTCAACCCAAAGCAATACCTTTACTGAGAAAGAAACTCATCAAACGTATAGAATGACTTTTCAAGGAGCCATTCTTTTAATTTTTTGTTGAAGTAGCGCACCGGCAGTTCCCGAATGATCCTTGGAATGTGATTATAGATCCTCACGGTAAAAACAGCGCAGTTCCTATCGCAAAGAGAGCCCTTACATAAAGGATTTCTTAACTTTGTAACATCTCGGCGTTGAAATTTGCTTTCCTGAGATATTTTTTTGAAAAGATGAGGATGGCTTCTCACAAAATTTCCTGCTTCTAAAATATATAAGCAGGTTAGGGTGAGAGTTCCCAACTGTTTAAATAAAGGCCTGCACGAGGTCAGTGGTCCGACACCACAAACAGCTCGGATACATTTTTTTTGTACCAGGAAAGCTCTTTTAATATCAGTAGATTTTCCCCACAGCAAGAGACCATACCTGAGCACTGATGCGACATAACCGTGATAGGCAGTAAGTGCTGCTTGATGATTGGTTGTTTTACGCGTTTGCCTTAGAGCATGGACGAATCTGTTTAATCTGCTACATACGTAATTTATATGACTTTTCCAATTACAGTTTTTATCTAGCATCAGGCCCAAAAACTTAATTTCGTCAGTTTCCGAAAGGGGAGTAGCGTTGTATTTAATGTCAAGTGACTTATTTGTGGACCTATAATTACAAAATTGGATATATTTTGTTTTTGAAATATTAATGTCAAGATCATTGAAATTTAGCCATTTTATCACTTTGTCTAATGTGTTATTTACAATTGTTTCATAAGATGTGTCAGGATAGTTATCATTTTTAATGTCAGGTATAATAATTGAGATATCGTCAGCGAAAAGAACACACTTTTGGTCGATCACATTTGGGAGGTCATTTATATATAATAAAAATAATAAAGGACCCAGGATACTTCCCTGTGGGACACCAAGGCCATTAACTTTATAATCTGACTTATGCACACGTAAAGTGGTATCAGGATCATTTTCAACTCGTGTTATCTCTACACATTGCATACGGTTGTGCAAATAAGATTGTATCCAATCATAAGCTGGACCTCTTATGCCGTATTGGTAACACTTCTGGAGCAAATTATGATGATTGACCAGATCAAAGCCTTCGACATATCCAAAAAGATTACTGCTACTCTATTCTTTTCATCTATATTTTTTGTAACTGCTTTAATTAATGAAAACGCTGCTAAAGTGGTTGATTTATTTTTCTGAAAACCGTTCTGTTCTTCTTTTATGATGTTTGTTCATAAACTCCAGCAATCTAGCATACATGGCCTTTTCAAAGATTTTGGCAAAAATAGAAATCAACGTTATTGGTCTATAGTTACTTAAATCTTCTTTACTATTATTTTTATGCAGAGGCTTAACTACAGATCTTTTTAATCGTTCTGGGAAAACGCCACTTTCGAAAGAAATATTTATTAAATGTGCCAGAATAGGGCTAATGGCTTTGGCGCACTCTTTTATGATATTTGTAGAGACGCCATCGTATCCAACTGCTTTTTTGTTGTGTAGAGAATGTATAATCTTAGTAATTTCCCCGGTTGCGTAAGGTTTTAGAAATATGCTTGAGTTTAATGTTTTTAATTTAGGTGGCTTCCAATCTTTTAGCATAGCCTTACTGCTTGATTTAAGAGAAGTAAAGAAATTATTAAAAGCAGTTGCAATTTCAGAAGGGTTTGAAATGTCTTCATCCAGTAATTTTAAAGATTGAATTTCTAGGCATGATTTTGCTGAGTCAACCTTATTTCTTAATATATCCCATGTTGCTCTACATTTATTTTTTGCTTTTGTTATGTGCTTTATGTTCTGATTTCTTTTCGATGCCAGAATACATTTTTAAGAATTTTAGTATATTTCTGGTATCTCATCCTAGAACTGTCTGACTTACATTTATATGAAAGGTATCGAAGTTTCCTTTTAGTGGTACTAGAATTTTTGATGCCCTTTGTAATCCACTTAGGCGGAAATGAGTTACTACTAACTTTAACCCTGATTTCAGGAAAGCACAAATTATACAAAAGTAGAAATGTGTCATGGAACACATCAAAACCTTCGTTAAGTTTCAATTTCTCATAGACTTCAGCCCACGGCCAGCCACTAATACATTCCACAAATTTATCTACATTCTCCCCACAGTAGTCTCTTTTAATCATATACCAATGCTTGACTATGTCACTAAGCTTACCAGGGAAAGTGAGCGTCTGCCCTGTGTTATGATCTGACAGAAATAAGTTATTTATTCTGCCGTTTGCTCGCTTAATATTGCTAAAAATATGGTCAATACATGAGTTTCCCCTTGTTGGTTCGTTTATGAGATATGTGAAGCCCAAAATTATCGATAATTTCCCGTAAGTTAATTGAAATTTTATTAACCTTTAAAATGTCTATATTTATGTCACCTGTAATGATTAAACGCTTGTTCTTTTTTTTGATAATTTAAATAAAAGCTGTTCAAGTTTTTGTAAAAATAAATTAACATTTGATATTGGGGTTCGATATATGCATATAATAATGCAGTTTATTTGTGATATTTCAATGCCACAACATTCGAACACCTTTTCAACAGCCATTTCCTTGCAAAGTTCTAAAGCTTTACCTTCTAAGCCTATTCGAGACATGATACACACGCCACCGCGCTTTTCATTCTTTCGACAAAATGAACTAGTCACTTCATAATGTTTGAGATAGATATTACTTTCATCTCCTGAACGTACAAAAGTCTCAGAAAAGCACAGAAAGTCCATTGAAGAACCACATTCCAAAAATTCACTCAGACAAACTTCCAGCTCACCAAGCTTATTTATTATGCCAGCTATATTTTGATGAAATATTGATATAACATTTTTATCTTTGCTTACGAAAAAGCTCCGCTTTAGTGCTGCTGTTCAGGCTGTTACATTGATTATCTGTTTTCGAGTCCAAATGAGAACACTTTTCCACCAGAACTGGGTTTGTGTTTTGTTTTCCTAAGTTAACATATTTAAAATAGTATGGAATTGTACCCTTTTTTGGCAACGATGGTAAACTGTTCTTTTTTGTTTTAGTCAAAAATGTTTTAATATTAGTCAAAAAAATTTGTTTGTAATATTTACAGTCAAGTACATAATTAAGTCGTGTACATAAAAAGTGAAATTTATTTTTACTTTCGCGAATGTTTGATAAGTCCAAAAATGTACAATTATTATACAGTTGACAAAAGTGTCTAAGCATGTTGTTCAATTTGTTTTTATTCAGAAAGCGGTTATTGTCAATGCTCAGAACAACAATATTTATATTTTGAAATTTATTAAAAACTGTTGCTATATAAAAACTAAGATACATAGGATTATTGTCATTTTCACCAATTGATAAAATTAAATAATTATTAGGTGAGTCTTCAATACACTGGCATGAGTTTAAAATATCTTTTGTCGAAGCATAAGGTTTCGTTACAGCATATATTTCGTACTTAGCATAACATGTTTTTTCTCTTGACCTAACTAAGGATGAAGACAAGCCAGTGCAACGTTGTCCGCCCAAAATGTATAATTTTGGTTTATCTTCTGTAATCGATGAATTTAGTACCGCAGCGGCATCTGCCGTTTGAGCTCGAAGTTGATCGCCACTTTTGTCGGTAATGTAGGTAATGGTCTGCTCGAGGCCACATCGGTCTTTGGTACTGGGAGCGCCATCTAGTGTATTATCGACGGGAGAACTGCTTTGACTTGTACTTGTTTCAATTGAGCATTGCGCATTAGAGACATGTAGCGGGATTGTTAGATTATCGTTTGACTTTGTCGGTGTATAATATTCTAGTTGTTTACCTTTTTTTGGTGTAATTTTTTTAGAGTTTTTATTCTTCCTAGTGCTTTGAGTATCTTTGCAAATAATTGTAAGTTGAATAATTCTTCTCCCCTGTTCTTCAATTTGCTTTTTCATTAAGTTCTTCTCCAGTATCATATCTTCAATTTCTTTATGAGCGCTTTCTAATTGACATCTTAAATTATTCAATTCACATTTTAATTCTTCTGTGTCAGTGTTTAAAGCTGTAGATAAGTCAGGTAAGCTTTTTGCTAAATAATCTGAATGTGAGGATATAAATGACAAATTTAGAGATTCAATTGATGTACTCAATTTCTTTTTCCTTTGAGTAATATTGCTGTAAGTATCCATAATTGAAAAATAAGTGTTTTTCCTTTCTTTAGAAAAAAAAAAGAAGAAAATAAAAACTCAAAACAAATATCTGTCAGTGCGGGGTTCGATCTGCATATCTTAGAAACCTCTCGATACCTTTATTTATAGTTCAATAATTCGGTAGTATGTCCGTCGCGGCTAATCAGCTTCTTGACATGACTGATGAATTTATTAGTCAGGATCGTCATTTACAATTTTGAATTTGGTAAAAACCGTTTAAGATGAGTCATGCATCATGAATTTTTAAGCACTTTTTATTCATTTCACTTCACTGCACTTAGGTTTTGCGTTTTTACGTTCGCATTAAGCAGTTTTATACCTCTTTGTTATAAATTTTACGCAAAAACAATATCTTGTCACTGATTTTTGGTCACTGGTCGACACTCTTGCATTTTGTAGTTATTTCCGTATTTATAAAGTTTATATGTTGGATAACGATATCACTTAAGAGTTTTCAGTTTTTGAATGGAATAATATGGTTTTTATTGCTAAACAAACACTTTTGCAATTTTATTTCGATTTAAGCGCGGAGCACAATGTTTACATGACGGCAGCGCCCTCTAGTACTTAAACGGTTTCCAAACTAAAATTCCGTACAAAAAAGAAACATTTTGAGATGTCCTTTACTTAATAATATCATTGCAATCATAATTAAGTCCATAAATGTCTACAATTGGACTTAGGTCTTTCCACATGGACCACAACAAAGAGGGACAGAGGGTTATAATAACATTATTCTATCCTTCGACAACGGAAAAGTTAAAAGTAGGTAATAGAATTTGGAAACCCGTCCGGCAAACTAATATTTCGAAAGTCTTCATCCTTTTCGATCATTCTCCATCTCTAGTTATTACATCAACGAGCTGTGAAAGACATAGCAAACAATATCAACCCGTACTCAGCTATTTGTGTGTATATTATAAATAACATCTAGATACGAGAGCCGCCCGTTATGCACCCGAACTCTGTTATTTGCCGATAACTGAAACAATAGCTGTAGGAAACGCTCCATCGTACCGCCGATGTTCCGTGACCTTCCAACAGATTCCCGTCAGATTCTATCAGCTTTGTTATATGAACTTTAATATCTTTCCGTTATAGACTACATTGTTATTTGCGGCAACGTGTTATTTATAGAAAAAATCTATTACAATGCTACTACTCGTATAGATAGTATCAAAGTGGTAGATACGACGGAACATGCCCAGATTGTCTTCTTGTCGATTGTTGATGTTGGACAACAATGCTTTTTATTTCTCAGTTAATACATAAATAAATAATAATAACATAGTAGGAATCATGATTGACAGCGGTGCTCTTTAATATAATATTCTTCTTTCAAATAACTCCATAGAGCCCCCTCCCCCACCCCTTTCATTTTTTTTTTTTATGTGTTACGGGTAAGCGCTTGGCCTTCATCTCACCTGATGGTAAGTGACGACAAGGCCGAAGGTGGAAGCGCGCTTCACCCGGAATCCTCAAGCACTGAGGAACTGGCTATCTTAACTCTTAACTGTCGGAACACAACTATGCTATAAACATCGTTGTTATGGCGACAGACTTAGATAAGATGGTGGTAGCTAGCCAGGCGGGCGGACTTAACAACCCTACCACCAACCAAACCGAGCACACAAAGATGTACCCCCCGCTGGGAATCGAACCCGGGACCTCTGGGTCTGAAACCGGTGGCTTAGCCACTAGACCACGGAGGCGGTTAAAATGATGCATGATTCCTACTCCTTCCTCAAAGCCAGCAACGTAACTGTGACTCCTCTGGTTTAGCAGATGTCCATGGGTAGCGGTGTTTTCTTTCCATCAGGTGACCCACCTGCTCGTTGGCCTGCTCCTTTTCACATGAAAAAAAAATGTAAACACGAACCTACGAATGGTATGCATCACTCGCAACGTCTTCCAGACAGTCCGGCGAGCCATCTGGCGGCGACTACCGCTACGCCGCGGCCCCTGCGCCGGCGCGCCATCGCGAGTCGCGACCGACGCTTGCGGTATTTTATCGCCGCCATCACGCAGCTTTATAACACTGCAGCTTATGAGAACCTGCGAGGAATTATTTTCACATTCAATGAACCAGTGTTCTCAGGCTGCTGTAAATTTTTAACGGATTCCAGCAGGAGAGCCGCGTTTATCGGCTGACATTCATCTCGCTAATTGCCGACGCCGAGTTTGATAATGTGATGTAGTCATAGAATAATAACGCATAGAACGATAGTCTCGTATTAGAAAACTGTCATGGCGTGAGTTAGGATGTGGGCGAGGGCGAAAGGCTTTTTAAAAAGCTTATTTATAAACAGATAAGAAGGTGTTGATGCTCGGAGGAGCTGGTTAAGACTGACTTTATTTAATCTTGTATTACAATATATAGTATACTTAATGTTCTTGTTTACATGACAAAAGGTTATCTAATTAATGCTGTACATGAATTAGGTCGTTAGCAATCATGGTCATAACAATGGTGTTGATTGTCCTCGTTTCCTGCTACGTGTTATCTTCATGGCTGCTTCCTGGTACGTGGTGTCTTATCGTGCTATGTGGGTGGTTTACACCTACATAACTCCTCCCCTCTTAAGAGAAAGGCGCGTCGTAGATTGAAGCGGCTTGAGAACAACTTCTTCGCCATCTTCTGGCGTGATACTCCTGGTCTTGGTTCTTCGAAGCCACCAGAATTTGTATGCTGCCGTCGTTAATGCTGCTATGATGATTATTATGTATAATAGTATGGATGACCAGCTGGGTGAGGTTGTTATCCATGACACTTTTTCTGGGGGTGCTATTTCTTTTGACCTTTGTAGTAGTTTATTTAGATCATCTAATTCGATTGTTTCTAGGTTTACTGCGATTGCAGATGGGTTTGGTGTTTTATATGCGCGTGGCAGTGGAATCGATTCCTTTATGTTAATGTATTTCTGATGTGTTGTTAGGTATCTATCTGCGATTTGAATGGTGCATCTATTGTCTATTGTGATTAAATAAACACCTTTAATTCGCTGATACTGGACATCGTTTCCGCATGTTGTTTTCGCTACTTCTTCTTGCTTTATCATCGCAATCCAGCTGTTATCTTGAATTTGTTGAATTAGGTTATTTCTGTAATTTGCTAGTATGTATGTGCAGTTATGTGGTTCTTGGTGCTGTATAAGTTGTGCTATGCAATCGTTGGATTGCTGCAGTTTTTGCCATTCTAGATGTTTACAGATGACGTCTTTGTCGGTGATCTTCAAACATGGTTCGTGGGGGTAAGCAAACTCGTCATTTTCCAAGATAAGGTAAGGGTTTTGTGGAATTAGGATAGTGTTGTTGTTATTGGGGATGGGGTAAAGGTGTAGGAGGTTATATGGGTGTTCTGTTACTAGTGGTATCTCCAATATGAAGTTAAGTGTTTCATTAGTACCATATGCTTTTACTGTAATTGCCTTTTCCAATAAGTGTATATTTTTTAACTTAGGTGAGTAGGGCAATCTTAAGTTTAATTGGTTTTGTATATAATTTAATTCTTCTATGAGGTAGCTTGGGTCTATTATACTAGGGTGTAGTTTGTTTAAGTGCGAAAATGTAATTGCATCTTCTAACATATACAATCTATTGTAGAGCTGTTGGAACGATCTTCCTATTTCACTGTATATACTTGTTATTTCATTTCTTTTTTCTAATGAATTTGTTACTTTTGAGATTTTATTAATAGCTAAAGCTATTAATTCTTGATTTGATTTTATTTGTTTAAGTTTAGTTTCGTATTCCTGCGTGAAATCTTTAACTAGTCCTATCGTGTTCTGTTGGCTATTTGCATTATTGTTTACTACTGTTTTAAGTGTTTTAATTTCGCTCTCAAATTTTGCTGCGTCTTCCTGATCTAGATTTCCTGTAATTGATTTTATTATTGAGCCTAATCCGTTTATTAATCCTCTTTTTTGTCTGTAACTTTTTCTAAGACCTATTCTTTCTAATCCTAAATATTCTAGTTTACTTTCTACTGTATCGATTAAATATTCTATTTGCTTGTGTGTTGACAAGTCCTTTATTGTATTATTTTCTTTAAGTTTTATTGTGAAGTAATTACTACATATTTCTATGTATATTTCTCGTAGTTGTGTAATATTATAGATGACTATGAGGTGATATGTGTCTAGTTGATATTGGGCCTTCGCTTCGGTTAGCACTAAAATTCCATTGTGGTTGTCTATTGGCTCAATGATCGCTGTTGCTGTGGTGAGGTGGCATATGATGGTGATGCAGGCGATGGTGTTCCTGAAACATTTTCAGGACGCCTTAGTAAGCGGAAGTGTACTCTGATAGTTTTCGCGTTAATATGTTTTCCTACTATCTCTGCTATTTGTTCTGGGTGTATTCGGACTATTGTGTATGGTCCTAGGTATCTGGGTTCCTGCTTATTAGACCTTGCTGTTTTTGCTACCTGTTTATACACCTTGTCTCCTACTTTGAAGTTGGGTGTTTCTGTATTTAAGTTGTTTTTATCTATTACTACTTGTTTGTTTTTTGATAATTTTGAATTCACTAGTTTTTGTATGTTTTCCATAATTTGTTTGTGTTTAATTACATATTCCTGATAAAATTCTTGTGGGAAATGTAGTTCCAGTGGGTTTCTGCTACTTGTGTGTCCGTATAATAATTCGAAAGGAGTAAATCCTGTAGCTGAGTGTATTGTGTTATTGTATGCTATTATTGCGTATTTCATGAGGTTAGATGGTTCATCTTTATCTGTGATACGTTGAATTCTAATTATTTCTGCAAGTGTTGAATGTAATCGTTCTATAGGTGAATTTGAGTTAGGGTTATATGGTGTTGTAAAATGTATATGTATGTTGTGCATTGCACAAATTTCTGTTATAACTTCATTGTCGAATTTTGTGTCTGAGTCAGTTGTTATTTTTATTGGAATTCCTATTGTAGAGAAGATACTTAATAGGGCTTCGGCTATGTGTATGCTTGTAGCGGCCACAAGTGGTATTGCTTGTGCATATTTTGTGAAATTGTCAATTATTGTTAAAAATGTTGTACCTCCGCTACTGTATAAATCCATGTACATATGTTCCATGGGTTTATGTGGTGTTTCTGTGAGTGATAATGGTAGTTTTAAGGGATTACGTTCGTATTTGCTTTTTAAGCATTTTTCACATTTGTTTATATATTTTTGTATTGATAGTAGCATGTTTGGCCAATGATAATTTTTGTGTATTTGCTTATAGGTCTCTTGTATCCCTCTGTGAATTGTTTTACCTTCGTGATATTTTTTTATTAATTCTTTTTGTTCGTTAATGTTTTCTATTAGTGTCGCTCTATTTAAGCAACGGATTAGTTTAGGACCACGGTCATTGAACGTTGTTTTATATATTTTACAAAAGAGTGCGTAGTAATCTTCATGATGGAAGTAACAATGAAATATTCTGTCTGGGATTGTGTGTTCTAATAGGAATAATTTTATTTGTTCCAAAGTGTTATTGATGGGTATAAAAACGTCTTTTATTATTATTCTTCCTTTGGATCTGTCCTCGACTATGTACTGATTTCCCGGTGTTTTTCTAATATGTAACTGTTTTAATTGTCTGTCTATTGCGTCTTGTATCTCTGGTATTTGTTCAGTTTCTTTGTTGTTCCTAGTATCGATATCTTCGTTAATGGGTACCTCGGGTGTGGGCGGTATGTCGGGTGTTATGGGCATGTCTAGTAAAGTACGTATATCTATATTTTCTAGGTCTAACTGTTCTTCTGATGTACTAGGTTGTTGTTCGCTTATTTCATTATTGTAAATTATTTTTACACGAGATAATGCATCAGCATTGGTGTTTAGTTTACCTTTTTTATATTGCACTTCATATTCGTATTCTGCTAATTTTAATCGCCATCGTGTTAATTTTGAATTTGGGTCTTTTAGGGACATTATCCAAGTTAATGGTCTGTGGTCTGTGTAGATTGTGAATTTTTTTCCATATAGGTATGGGCGGAAATATTTTATGGCCCATACTATTCCTAACAACTCTTTTTCTATTGTAGAGTATCTTTGTTCTGTTTCTGATAATGTGCGTGATGCGTAAGCTACAGGTTTGTCTGATCCTAGTGTTCCCTGTGATAGTATTGCGCCTAATGCCACGTCTGATGCGTCTGTTGTTAATATGAATGGTCTTTCGAAATCTGGATATTGTAGAATTGGTGCATTGATTAATATTTCTTTACATTTTTCAAATGACTCTATATATTCTGTTGTTAACTCCACTTTGTTGCCTTTTTTTAAGCATTTTGTTAGTGGTTTTGTTAACTTAGCGAAGTCCTGTATAAATTTTCTATAGTAGCCCACTAGGCCTAAGAATGATTTAATTTCTTTTTGTGTTTTAGGTATTGGGAACTTTTTTATTGCTATTATTTTGTCTTGATTAGGTTTAAGGCCTTTTTCTGTTAGTGTATGTCCTAAAAATTTGACTTCTTTTTGCAGGAATTCCGACTTATCTAATTGTATCTTTAGATTATTTATTCTGAACCTATTAAAAACTTGTTTGCATTTTTCAGGCCAAATGGCATTCTAAGAAATTCGTAATGTCCTCTATCTATAGTAAACGCTGTTTTTTCTATATCGTTTGAATGCATCTCTACCTGGTGGTAGCCTGAGGCTAAGTCTATTGTCGTGAAGTATTGTGCGCGTCCTAATTTATCTAGAATGTCATCTATGTTTGGTAATGGGTATTTATCCTCAATTGTCTTGTCATTCAGTTTTCTGTAATCTATTACTAAACGCCACTTTTGTTGTCCGGAGGCATCTGCCTTTTTTGGAACTATGTGTACTGGGCATGACCAAGGGGAACTACTTTCCTTTATTATGTTTTGTTCTAGTAGTTTGTCAATTTGTTTTTTTTATTTCTTCCTTTTGTTTAGGTGCTTGTCTATAATTTCTTACGAATATTGGTTTTTCATCAGTTAAACGTAAGCTGTGTTTAACTTCGTGTGTGAAAGTTAATGGGATTTGTTCGCAATGAAATATATCTCTGTAGTTATAGCAAAGTTTTCTTATGTTTCTTTTTTCTTCGGGATTCATGTGATCTGTTCTTAATCTATTTAGGTTTTCTTTCAGGTAATTTTCTGTTTTTTTATTCACTGATATCTTATTTATGGATACTATGTTTGATAAGTTTGTCTGTTTTAGTTTTGTTAGATTTAATTGGCAACTATTTTTTAATTTAATTGTATTATTTGAATTATTTATTACTGATGTTGTCAAGTTTCCGTTTTTTACTGTAACTAAAGCTGCTGGGAAGTGAAGACCGTCTTGTGTTATTTTTTCGGTCAATAGGTATTCGCCTTCGTTATTATTACAAAGTAAACTGATTATTTGTTCTGATTTGGGTTTAATTGTGCTATATGATTTAATGTCATCCCTGATTGGTATTTGTGTCTTGTCTGTGCATAACATCATATTCTTAATATCTAATTTACATTTTAATGGTATTAAAAAATCTAATCCTAATAAACCTCTAAAATCAGTGTCAAAATCGAATAGTAAAAATTTATGAGTTATTGTTCTCTTAAATAAGCTATGTGGAAGTGTGATAATTGCTACTTTGTCGTGTTTAGAAGTTGCGTGTGCTGTTTTTATATAGTGTGTTTGTTCTCTTATTTCGCAATTAATGTTTTTGTTTTTTACTATATTAGGGTGAATTAGTGATTGTGAGGCACCTGTATCGAGTAAGAATCTGCCTCCTAACTCGCTGATATATATGTAAGGTAAGCGGTTATAATTCTGTACGTTATTCATGTAAACTATGTTATAAGGTTTTCGAAATTGTCGGTGAGAAAATTTTCGTCATCATTTACATCTTCATTATTTTCGGGATTATCTATTTCCTCATTTATTGAATCATCTTCTTGATCCAATGTTTGAAAGTGGAAATTTTTATTTGATTGGTTTGGTGAAGGTTTCTTATTATATTGTTCCTTCCTATTCTGAGCTATGAATTTGGTCTGAGTGTTTGTATTAAAGTTAGGTTTCTGGTAAGGAGGTTTATTATTGATTTGTAGGGCCCTCCTATTCCTAAGTTTAACCTCTTCTTGTTTCGCGATTGTTACTGCTTGTTCCAAATTTTCAACGTGTTGTAATTTTATGAATATTGCAGTCATTGGGTTTATCTTTTCTAAAAATACATTAAGCGCCATTTGCCGATAAAATTCTCTTTTGTTGGGATCAGATAGTATAAGTGTACTTTCTAAAGCCCTTATTTTTTCTGAAAAAATATCTAAGTTATTATCTTTGTTCAGGCGCATTAATTCCTGTATTAATTGAATTTCATTACGGAATTCGCCAAATCTATTTTTTAACGTCGCTTTTATCTCGGACCAGGTTTTTGCACCTGTTCCTTCTGAGAGCGCCTCAACAGCTTTACCGGTAAGTTTGTTTCTTATTAAACAAGCTACACTGGGGTCGTCCCCATTCGTGATTAAATTTAGTGCGTTTTCTACGCCTTCTAAATAGAATGCTAATGTTCTTTTGTTGCCATCGTATGATGGTAACAATATAGAGAGGGTACTATAGTCAATTGCAATAGTTTTTTCCTCGACTGTGCTAATGTCTAATTTCTTTTCGTTGGCCATTTTTATCCTCAGATTAGAAATACCACAATTAACACAACAAAATATAGGTTACACAAGGTTAGTGTGAAAGGACTCTTGGTAGTAAACAGAGTTTTATGCTTACCACTTGAGCATTATCGATGATAGATTGAGTCTTCTGTTTGATATCTGCTGCCGACGACCACTGTAGATTCTTGACCCGCGTTACGAAGTCGAGCTCACTGATTCGAACTTGATTCGCTTATGAACGCGTGGTTTACCGACTGCGCCAGTTAGGATGTGGGCGAGGGCGAAAGGCTTTTTAAAAAGCTTATTTATAAACAGATAAGAAGGTGTTGATGCTCGGAGGAGCTGGTTAAGACTGACTTTATTTAATCTTGTATTACAATATATAGTATACTTAATGTTCTTGTTTACATGACAAAAGGTTATCTAATTAATGCTGTACATGAATTAGGTCGTTAGCAATCATGGTCATAACAATGGTGTTGATTGTCCTCGTTTCCTGCTACGTGTTATCTTCATGGCTGCTTCCTGGTACGTGGTGTCTTATCGTGCTATGTGGGTGGTTTACACCTACATAACTCGTGAGGCTAGAAAAAAATGGATGTTGGAGTAAGTTACGCATACTATCTCGGCGACACGCACTCTAGTGTACAAGTAATGTTGCTAGAAAAATCAGATTTGCCCCAAAAGTAAGGAAATTGGAACTGTTGATTGATAGATAACTTTAGATTATTAGTACTGACGCGGGAAGTTTCGGTACCAAGCCAGTATGGCTTGGTTTTACTGGCCTCATTTATCGTGCGTGTACTCGCTTTCTATGCGTTATTATTCTAAGGATGTAGTCATTTTAAGTGGAATGTCATGTTGCACGGTTACTTTTTAAATTGTACAAATTGCTGTAATACAACTCGATTTGATGTGATGACAACAAAATTATTGTTGTATTTACTCAACTGAATACGAGCACACCCCAAGCACCTTATTAGACAATCGCATGTTTGTCAATAATCAAACAACAAAGGAGGCCTAAAAGAAATATATATATATAAGTGAACTGTATATAAGAAAAATAAAAAGAAGTAAAGGTATGCACGCATTTCAAATTAAACTGCAGAAGGATGACAATAAGAATAAAAAACGAAAAAGAAAAGTGTTAAATTGAAATTTTAAGAGAATCATAACCAAAAAGAGTATTTACTCCTTAACACAGGAACGTTACATCATTCAAAAAATCTTTCACTGTCATTCTGCTCTATAATAGCAGTGAGAGAAGTAAGCTGAAGTACTGTAGCATCGTTTAGCGTCCAAGCTACAAGATCCATTTGATAGGATGGAAAGAGAGCAGAAAAAAAATTATTCATTGCATACATGCCATACCGGTTTAAAACTAAAAAAAAAAAAAAAACCTTATTATTGACAAAACAAAGCATTTTCGACTTGACCCACTCTTTGTGCGACGTATTTATTTGGATATGTCCTATCTACATAAAATTGATGAACAACCGTATAGATAGCCCCAAATAGAAAAAAAAAACTAAACAAATTTGATTTTAACATTCCTAACAGACTAGGTAGGGTAGGTACCCTTGTGTGTTGTTCAAGAATAAATTTTGTAGAACCAGAATGGGTCGTGGCTCGCCAGTAGTTCGTCTTTCCCGTCTGTATAACAACCTAGCCAACGATTGCCTGAACTCGTTCATATTAATTCTCGAAGCCTTAACAAGTTTTTATCTATTATAAAAAGAGTGACGTGCTTACTGCTTTAGATTAACAATAATGTTAATATTAATCTACAAATTTGAATTATATTTTATTGTTCTTTATTTTTTTCTGGCTACTGAAACGGTTAAATGTTGTAGTGTTTTTAATCATATTACTTTTTTATTGGTATTTTTAATTAATTTCGTATCTGTAATGCATGTTGTGATTATCTTTAATTGTAAAAAAGGTTAGTCTAAGGATCTTTGAAGTTTTTATTTTATTATTGAAAAGGCTGTGTTTAATGTTGTTTTTTTTTTTTTTATAAAAGAGGGAGGCAAACGAGCAGGCGGGTCACCTGATGGAGAGTAATCACCGCCGCCCATGGACACCCGCAAAACCAGAGGAATCGCAGGCGCGTTGCCGGCCTTTAAGGGAGGAATAGGTTTAAGGAAGGAATAGGAATGGGAGGAGGGGGGGGGCCTCCGGAACCCTCACTGGTCGGACGAAACACAACAGCACCAAGTGCCATTATTTCACGCCGAATATTCGTGAGAGGGTGGTATTACGCCGGGCGAGCCGGCCCAATGCGTGCTGCAACGCAACGTGGCTCTACCACTCAGTCAGTGTCACTCATTTAGCACCACCCAGGGATCACGTGTAGGGTCACAAGGGTAAACCTACGGACGCGAGCAACTTTGACCCCCAAAATCCAATAGATATATTAATAAACACAGACATAGTTATTAATAGGAGTGCTTATAGTACCGTTTGACCACATGAGTTAAAAGCAAATTGGTACCTACATCAGACATCAAGACATGATCCACCATTTTCTAGAACAATGCAGAGAGTGTACAAATAATACTGTTAAAGGTTTAAAACGTCGTAAAAGGTATGAATATAAAATAATAATTAAGTATTGTTCGGTTAACTGTTTTTCTTTCAATGGGTTGCTAAGTGTCAGCCACTGCCATCGTATGACAACAGTATCATCAATCAACTAAGCAACACGCTTTGTAGTCTGAGTTAGTAAACTCACTCCAAAGTCATTATAATCACGCATACGCTGTGCATTATCTCAAAGTCGTGAGAGTATTGGTTTTTTTATTACGAACTCTGCGAAAGTTTCCTAATGTTACTTTCGTTATTGTGCGATCTTCATTCATAAGGAGGTTCATTATTTTAATACGTCTACGTATATTCGCTTTTAAAAATTATCTCGTACCTAGATCGCTACGATTGTTTCAATCTGGAGCACTAAATGTGAAACACAATGAGAAAGAGTCAACAAATAGTATGGTCTAAGATTAAATTAGTGAAAATATAAATAATGATAAGTGACAACATTATAATAATTAAAAGTGAAACGAAAGCTCTTTAAGAAACTAAATGAGAATAAAATAAGTTTGTTGATGATGTAATGTGTGATAATGAATGTACTACTCGTATACTAACGGAAGAGGTTTTCCTTACAGAACACAAATTACAAAACTTTGAAGACTAAGTAGAGAATGCTCTGTGGCGTTAAGTCCGGCTCTTGTAGTTTTTATGTGTAATAAAGATTAATTAAATAAATAAATAGGACTAATAGTGTATTTCATTAAACAAATGTTTTGAAAGAACTTTTGCTTTCGTGAAACTGTTTTAGAAAACCAAAACTAGTTCGGAGCTACAACTTTTACCTATTTCGTTTCACTGCTAGGCAACCTGCTGGACAACCGTCTCGCGTCTTTTGATCCTAAGCAGTTCCTCAACATCCCACTCTAAAGGCATCACCAATTCTTTCATGGCCGACCCCTACTTATTAAGATTACCGATAAACGAACAATCAAAATAAAATAAAAAACTAATTGAATCGAACCAATTTCACGACGACCGGCCGTGGCAACGACCAAAATAACAAAATTTCAACGTAAACAGTGTCACAGATGATTCGGAATGTCACGCCGCCACCATCAGTTTCTACTCAGGAGTTGTGAAATGCAATGGGACCCGTGCAACGTCCTATGGCCGCAGTCGCAACGGATTGGTCGCGGCCATTCGCAACCTTAATGTCATCTAGGAAGCCATCCGTTGTGTAATTCAATTATGAAAGTAGATTGACATCGGCGTGAACTATGATGTCGGTGTTAATTAGAATATTCGATGATGCTACTTTGGCAACCTACATTCATTTGTTATTCTTGGAACAGAGCTTTTAACTACGGGCGGACACAATGGATGAAAAATAATGCCTATTTAAAGATTCTCGGCTCAATAGACACCTTATCTTGTAACCTAATGTCGGTGTTCAAAAGGTGGGTATTTGAAATGAGTCGAAAATATAACTATTCTAATAGGTAGCAGTCGAAACCAACTTCATAAAAGCGTTATGATCGGGTCGGGTACCGATGATCGCAAAGATGGCGAACGATTTCCTTCGCAACCTTCCAGGCCTATTGACTGACATTTCAGCTTACAGCGCAACTCAGCTTCGGCCGGAGCGTCTTCGCAACTTTTCGCAATGGCCAATTAATTTCTGTTCGGCCAGTGAGGACTCCATGTACGTACACCAATACTCAACCGGTAATTTTTCGTTCCTAATCTGACATTAGAATGGCGACCGCGGACCTAGCGCAGTCCATTTGCTGAGGACTTATTTCGTAACCGCCCTATTCAGCGCCGATTGTATTAGATGGGAGAATTTTGTTGTATTGTCTGGTTCGTTAACTAAAAGGTTTTGCTGTGCCATAATGGGCATATTGTCTGATCGGTATTTAGTGATATTAATTGGTCTCATTTGTTGAGCGCTTTGTTTTGGATAAGTGCTGTTCTTGCTATGGTAAAGCAGTTAATTTTAATGCGAAAGTTTTATTGGTAATTTTTACCTATTCTACTTTCATATTATCACGAAATATATTTTTATTGGCTTTGGCGAATTCGTTTAGTGATCAACAGAATTAGTTCATAAACACCCTGATTACAATTAATTGTAAAGATATTGCTTGTTTAAAATACAATCAATAACTATTTTAGTTCCTACAATAACTATTTTAGACAGATTTTTGGTGCTCCTTGATGATTGTATCATTAACCTATATTATGCGTTTTTTGTTTCAGGCTGCAACTTCTATCCTGTTGGCGAATATTTGAAATTCGTGAGGATACCAGAGAATCTTAAAGTTGGTGAAGAAGTGTTGAAAGTGGAAGTGCATCCAAGGTAAGATTTAGTGATATTGCTAATAATAAATTAATTACTGGTATTTATAAGAATAAATCACTTTTTATAATCTCATCTGGAAAAGACGCTTTTTTATATTTTATGAAGGAGGCAAATGAGCAAGCGGGTCACCTGATGGAGAGCAATCACCGCCGCCCATGGACACCCGCAAAACCAGAGGAGTCGCAGATACGTTGCCGGTCTTTAAGAAAAGAATAGGGTTAAGGAAGGAATAGGAATTTTGTGGGGGGAGGAAGTAAACTCTGGAACTCTCACTCGCTGGACGAAACACAACAGCACCAAGTGCCATTGTTTCACGCCGGATATTCGTGAGAGGGTGTATATTACCCCGGGCGAGCCGGCCTAATCCGTGCTGCAACGCAACGTGGCTCTACTACTCTGTCAGTGTTACTCATTTAGCACCACCCAGGGGTCACGTGTAGAGTCTCAAGGGTAAACCTACGGACGCGAGTAACTTTGACCCCCAAAACCGCTATTTTCAGTTTTAATATGAATATGAAAGGACGTGTCAGGGACGTACCAAATGGAAAGTGGTTATGTCTGCCTACCCGCCGGGAAGCGCGCGGAACGTATATCTATTTTGTATTTATATGAATATAACAAACAGCTGATTCAAATAGTAGATAATCTATAATACTATTTTCCTCGTGTGTGTAAGGATTTTTTTTAAATAATTAGTTGCGGGTAATTTCTGGCTCAATTCAGCCACCTCCAGGCGAGTGGTCTGTGCGATCCTGTCTTCCGAGCGGCACTGATCGTTCTAAAGGTAAAATCAGTTTTCTTCCAAAAAAAAGTAAAACGTCAAAAAATATGCGCCTAAAATGTAGTAATCATTACACAATGATGTGTAAACACAATGTTGATTTAAGTTTGCCTTAGAACTACATCGTGTGTTCTACTGCAATTAAAGAAAACATTAATTGTTTATTGTGTTCGAAGAAGTTTAATGTTTAATGCTTTAATATCTATTAACTCAAATTTTAATGCGCCTATAACCATCTTTATGAAGCAACTGCTCGCACGCATCATGAAATGTTTTCAACAAACAAATTTGACCACAAACATTGACTTAGTCACACTACAAACACAGTCTTAATGATACTATGTCAGTAGGTACATATGCATATAAAATAAGCAGGTCACGGGAGCATCATTACATAAATAACTGCTCAAACCAGTGTTTGTTTGTATCGTTTACAATTAGAAGCACCGCGGCCGCTCTACCACATCGTGTATTTTTGTAGCAAATTAATTTATGTAAATTAATGCATAATTATGGAGACTAGGTTACAACGTCTTTATAGTTAACTTTTTAAAATTAGATTAACATCACAGGTGTTGCACGCAGTGAATTGTGTTTGTATTGTTTTCTAAAATTCATGCAGTTAGACACCTCAGTGTCTCGGTGACAATGGGAAGTACAAAGGGTCTAAAATATCAGGAAAAAAGCAAAGGTAAAATACAGTAAAGTGCAACATTAATACTATCGCACTGCTGGGCAAAGGCCTAACCCCTCACGCTGGCCTAACGTGGGATGGTGGGTTTGTCCTTTAGTGAAGTCCATATTATTATTACCCGCTTCATGTCGCTTTTACTTTCGGTCTCATCGTCACTTACCGTCAGGTTAGATGAAGGCCAAGCGCTTACCCGTAGAGGAATAATAAAAAAAAGTTTTAAATAGAAATATACCGAGAATCATAATAAAGAGCAGTTTCTAACGGTCACAATAACTCAATTGACACAATAATCTACAGAAAAGTATATTTTTAGTATACAGAAGAAGTCGTAAAGTCTGTTTAAATGTAGCTTCATAAAAATAAATGACACAGCAGTTTAATGCAATAGACGTGCGTTATTTTTCAGTTCAACTGAACAAGTATTTTGTCGCCTTTTCAGAAGACTGGCTTGTGTACTAAAATTGTTTATTTTTTTAAAGGCAGAATTTGGTCACTCTCTTTCTGGCAATGCAGCCAACCATAATACACCAGGCCCTGGTGCTATTATGGTTGTATTCTATCCGTGTTCGCGCCCCAGTTGTCGAAATTCTTCCAAAATCAGAACTCACTTGTTTCGATTAATAAAATTTAACTGTATCGCTGTTAGTCGTTTACAATCAGATTTAGCTCTATGTATCCTGTTGGCTCTCCGTAGTTAAAAGAAATATGAAAACTTATGTTACAATATTTATTAAAAATACTTCATAACTTTATTCGTAAGTATTGAATGTCTTTAGTTACCAAAAATCTATTTGTAATAAATAAGTAAACATTTATTAGTGGTTTAATTTTCGATTCGAAAAGTTCTGTCTCAATTAAGAAAATTGCTTAGGTGATTATGACGGCTTTAACAGATAAGTACGAAAGCCCACCTTTTACTTTCTACATAGTACCATTGTTGTTACATAAATCTAAGTGTACATATGGACTAGCGTAGTGTCAGTGCTATAATTTTGATATATTTAATTCTAATGATATGAATGAGAAACTAGACCGTCCGGCAAATATAATATACTTAAAACTGACGCAACATCAAATATATTCAACCATAAATTTTTCAGATGAAGATACTTGTTGATTTATTATTAGGTATTAAATTATATAAAAGTCAAACTTATAAATCACAATTTGCACAAGGTTGCCCGTTCACTTTTGATTGAATCTAGATTATGATGACGATTTAAATGTAGAATTTAGACGTCTTCAAGCCTGGCCTACCTAATGTCTTTCTGATGGACGCGGTTCATATTAAGAATAAAGGGATGTTACAATTGATTATAAAATTGTTTAGAGTATTAGTAAACCTTCATTTTAACATTAAGTACGCAGCGCCTAGAAATGTCAGGGATCAGAAAATTATTAATTTTAGCATTGGTGTTTGTAAGGGTCCATATAGTCTAGAATAGAAAGACTGCTTATAAACTGGCTGTCTAGCCATGATTAGCCTGTAATCGTCCCACAGCTGGGCAAAGGCCTTCCCACGTGGACAATAGCACTGCACATGGGGCAATTTGGCTCTAACTCACTACCCTGGCCCAATGACCAATCTGTCTGAGTAATCGAATAAAAAAGATCTAAGTTTTTGTAATATAGATTAGTTTGTTTTTTATAAAGGTAGATTACAACGATTGGTGATAAAGTAACTAAAACCTTAGTAGCTTTAAAATTCCTTCTTCTTTAAGGCACACTAATATAAAAGGGCTTGCTAGATAGAATACGATAAAATAATAAACAATGTATTTTACAAAACCAGGTGAGAGTAGGGCCCTAGATTGCGGTTACAAATAAATCTTTTGAATGTAAGGTATCTGTGTCAGACCCCTTTTATATTATCTATTTTAAATTAGTTGCAATAGCGAACACAAACTTAGGTACGATAATCCTCAATAAAATAGTGATCAATGAATATTGATCTGTGCAATAGTATCAAAAGTTAATTATATTCTGCAACTGCTGTGTTCACACTTGAATGTTGTAATTATTGGTTGCAAAATTCAATTTAATACGTTAATTTTGTACTATTTCAGCGAAACTACTGAAAAATATGTCACTTACATCTCCAATTGTGCAAATGTAAATGCATTGCGAAAGCAAACACAAAACAATTGCACAATTATTACACAGCGTGTTTCTTGTAAGGTGTCAAGCCGATGTGTGGTGATAGGGAACTACCATACCTATCTATTGAACCCCCATGTATGTTCTACGATTTTTTGTAGTTTTCGAGTTACATTTTTTTTTCTTTTTTTATGATTCAACGACGAGACGACTCTAAAAAAATTATATCTTTTTTTTGGGTTGACTTTTCTTAGATGTTTTTTTTAACACAACGCCTATTGATTGCACTTTTATGAGTTAAAAAATCTCCTTCCTTACTTTAACCTAAGATACTAAAATTTTGATCTTAACTTCAAAAATTGGGTTAATCAGAACAGAATGGAATTTTTAAATTAAATAAAAAAAATAAAAAAGAGTTTTTATAGCTTCTGACTAGTTTTAATAACTGCCTGACCAAATATGATTTAAAACTAATACAAAAAAAGATGTACTAAATGGGACATTTTTTTCTGTAATCAGTCGTTGGACGTGAGAGATCGGAAATTGTGTAATTGTGTTTTCATCTATACTAATATTATAAAGCGAAAACATTTGATTGTTTGTTTGTATGGAATAGGTTCCGAAACTAAAGGCCGATTTAAAAAAATCTTTCACCGTTGGGAAGCTACACTATCTCCGGGTGTCATAGGCTATACTCGTATTATATTTCCAAAAAAAAATTGGGATCCTTACTAAAACTCTAATCTATTTCTTACATCGCGTGCGCTACGAAAACTATTGATGATAGAATGCGATGTAGGCGTCGTCGTCACTGGGGTACAGGGAGGGGAGTCATTTTGAACATTCGTCACGGGGTAAGGGATCCACGCGAGCGTAGTCGTCGGCGGCGGTCTGCTAGTATTTTATAATTTCTTAGTATCTTTGCATATTCTTGTCTATCAGGAGATTAATTATCTCTTTACGTCTAAGAAGAGCTCAGTTGATACTAATAACATACATTTCTTACCTACTACTATCCTCAAAATTACCATTGTTAATGAGAGGACCAAAATAAAGGGGTATTCCTCGAAGCGCACCAAATATGAAGCGCACCCAGACCAAGCGCACCTAAACTATTCCTCCAAGCGCACCCGTTGGGTGCGCTTCAAAATAGATAATAAAAATATAAATTTTTCATTCCTCGAAGCGCACCCACGGAAAAAATGTTGAAAGAGATGTAGTAAGTAACTATCAGAAAATATCGATAACGAATAACGTACGTTTATTTTTATTAAATGATGGCAACTAACTACTAATACTCGTTCATTTCTTTTTCCTGATAGTTAAAGGTAAGTGAGATCGCTAACGCGCCTATCTACCTCTTTTCATGTATGTCTCCCTGGTACTTTTATATCAAAATGACTGTCATGATTCAATTTATTATTGACGTAGTAAGTTGCTTAAGCACCTAGTCCTAGTCTCTATCGACATCAATATTACGAATCTTTTAAGCGTTCATTTCTTAACGCGCCTATCTACCTCTTTTCATTTATGTCTCCCTGGTACTTTTAGATCAAAATGACTGTCATGATTCAATTTATTATTGACATAGTAAGTTGCATAAGCACCTAGTCCTAGTCTCTATCGACATCATTATTACGAATCTTTTAAGCTCTTCTCTATTTTTGTCCGTGGGTGCGCTTCGAGGAATAAAAAATTAATATTTTAATTACCTATTCTGAAGCGCACCCAACGGGTGCGCTTGGAGGAATAGTTTAGGTGCGCTTGGTCTGGGTGCGCTTTATATTGGGTGCGCTTCGAGGAATACCCCAAAATAAAACTCGAAATGCTGTAAAAATTTAATATGTTCAAAAAGCCGGCCTACAAGCAATATGCACATTCGGCACCGCCACAAAATTGTTCTTCTTAATTTTTTACGGCGGGTTTTATTTTGGCCCTCTCATTAATAATGGTAATTTTGAGGATAGTAGTAGGTATGAAATGTATGTTATTAGTATCGACTGATCTCTTCTGAAACGTAAAGGGATAATTAATCTCCTGATAGACAAAAATATGCAAAGCTACTAAGAAATTATAAAATACTAGCAGACCGCCGACGACTTCGTTCGCGTAGCCGTAAAACGACCGATTTCAGCAAAAAATGTCCCATTCAGTACATCTCTTTTTGTATCAGTATGAAAGCATATTTGGTCGGGCAGTTTTTAAAACTAGTCAGAAGTTATGGAAACTCTTTTTTTTTTTGTTTACGTTGAAAATTCCATTCTGTTCTGATTAACCCAATTTTTAAAGTTAAGATCAAAATTTTAGTATCTTAGGTTAAAGTTAGGAAGGAGATTTTTTTACTCTTAAAAGAGCATTATATTTAAAAAAACATCGAAAAAGAGTTGACCCAAAAAAAGCTATAAATTTTTAGAGCCGTCTCGTTGTTGAATCATAAAATAACGAAAAAAAATATAACTCGAAAACTATAAAAAATCGTAGAAAATACTTGGGGGTTCAATAGATAGGTATGGTAGTTCCCTATCACCACACATCGGCTTGACACCTTACAAGAAACACGCTGTGTATAGGATAAAATGTTTGAGTACTAGAAAAAAACAACCAGTCTCAGGAAAGCACGAATGGGAATCGAACCCATGACCTTTAGATTGGAATTTTTTCTAGTAGTTTGTGATACGCTGCAAGTCAGCGGTAAATTACGTCACTGTGTGATGGTAGACCATCTCAGTCGAAAGAAATACTATTGCAAGTATTTAACAATCGATAAAGACGTAGTTGCTTAAAAATATCTTTATTATTGAATTTTTTTTGCATTCACTCACATTGCTTTAGACACCCTCAATTTTTATTCGTTTTAATGAAATTAAGGGTGAGTTCCACACATGAAACTGAACAACTTTCCCCAAGAAACCTATGTGCAAAAATGACAAAAAAGTTTCGACCTCCCATACTATTGTCGTCAGCTGATCGGACAGTAGTATTGGAGGTCGAATTTTTTTTGTCATTTTTGCACATAGGTTTCTTGGGGAAAGTTGTTCAGTTTCATGGGTGGAACTCACCCTTAATTTCATTAAAACGAATATAAAAAATGAGGGTGCAGATATAGGATAAAATGCTTAGGTACTAGAAAATATCATAGGTTCGATACCCATTCGAGCTTTCCTGAGACTGGTTGTTTTTTTCTAGTAAACATTTATCGTATATCTATATAGCATTGTGAATGCAAAAAAGAAATTCAATAATAAAGATAGAATCGGATAATCACACTACAATGTAGACATTATTTTTATTGAATTTGACTCTTTTATTGCAAGAGGAGAGTTTCTTTCCCTGGGCGGGCAAAATCTGTATCGGATAGACCGGGGTTTGATCACCAGCCTTCACTTGGTAGGCGTGATGATTAATTCAATAACTATCAATTGTAGAGACGAATTGATTCCGTGATATCGCTTCTTTACAACTAGACGAGATTTTTGTTAAAATTGATGTACCTACTGTACATCAGTTTTACCAAAAATCTTAGCAGGTTATTCCGTCGATTCTGAATAACTAAGTACTACTAACACTATCAAAATTATTACAATAACATCGTTAATCAGTTTTGACGTGGTCGGTTTATGAATTAGTAATTAATAAGTTTCATTAATTACTAATTCATACTACTTAAATACTTATACGAGATATTTTATTGGTTTTTTAATGAAATACGTTATCAAGCATTCTTCTCTTAATTCTATTAGCGTCCATGAACCGGATCAATATTAATAGGTTTATCAAAATTAGCATGATTATGCTACATATTCATTCTCATAACCTTCATGTTGCTGCGGAAGTTAGAGCAATAAAAACTTGCAGCAATTAATTACTGTGAGAGTGTGACACATCATCATCTTCTTCATCAGCCGAAACGCGTCAACTGTTAAGCATCAATAGCATCTCCCAAGGATCTCCACCACGACCGGTGTTGTGCTGCTCGCATCGCACGTGAGACACAACACATAATTAAGAATTAAAGCCTTGTTCTGTTTTATACGGGTTATGTCCTATTACGATTTAGATTGTAACAACATTATAATAGTGATAATTACCTTCGCAAATAACAATAGAGACTTTATATAATCCTGCCAGTGCGGCAGCCGCTGCGGTTTCCGTGCGCATTGTGACATGGGAACCCTGATCCAGTCATGACTAAATACTAATTACATCATTAATCTGTTATTTATCTAACTAAGAGTTACGTGTGCGTGTACAAATTGGATTAAAACACCTTACCGTTGGCGATTAACGGACGTCACGGTCACGGACGTTAATTTTTAAAGTTGACGGTATATTACTAAGAGCATTTTACACGACATAATTGATCTCCTCTTTATTGAACCTTATGGACATGATCCGCGTTTAAAGTAGATATAATAATTATATTATTACCAAAATTATTATTTGCATCAAAATACATAAAGTAATCAGTGCCGCCCATGGACACCTGCAAAAGCAGAGGAGGCACAGATGCGCTGCCGATCTTAAGGAAGGAGTATCATCTGTGAAGAAGGTGTAAGAGTTGTGGAGGGGGGAGCGGTAAGAGACGGTTCTTTCAGTTACCGGATGGAACACAACAAGAACGGGTGTCATTGTCTAACGGCGATATTTTGTGGGAGGGTGGTACTACGCCGAGCAAGCCAGCCCAATGCGTGCTGCAACGCAGCGTGGCTCTACCACTCAGACAGTTTCCCTCTTAACACCACCCGGGGGTCGCGTGTACCGACTCGTCAAGGGTGGTTTATTCTTTAGACCGTCACATGACCCCTTTCGGACGCAAGTGACTTTAATCCTTAACAAAAATGTATAGTTCAGTAAGCAGGCAACAAAAAAACGAAGAGATACGGTTGCAATGCAAACTTATTTTACGCAAAGCAAGCTTTTCAGCATCGAGCGACATCTAGTATTAAATTATGGAATTACTTTTGACGAGCAGCCCTCGCTACAACTGGTTGTACTGTTTGTTACCAGATGTCGGCGCAGTCCATCGCACAAGGTTTTTAATTCAAACTGTTGGAAATAGATGGCGTTGCAACTAATTACGATATGTTAGCCTATGAAGCGAAGCCTATCCTGTGATTTTCATTTAGCTTGTTTTGAAAACTCTTTTATAAGATTAATTGACGAATTTAATCAACTAAAAAAGATTATCCATTTATTTTTTAGGATTACTTATATGATATCAATTTTATTATAAGAATAAGTACAATAAGATCGTAAAGCGCCCTTCAATGCGTACCTACTTACATGTTAAATATATATTTTAAAATTACAATCACAGGTAGAGATAAGTAAGTAAGCTTATTGTAATGAAGTGCGAACCACTAAGACTTCTATAAACAGAATAACATAATAAAAAATCATAATAATACATTTAGTTTTATTGGGTTTTGTAGGCCATATTGCTTTTGTTAAGTCTGCCTGGATTGCTATTTTCAAGTTATCTATTTCTGTCGTGTGCTTCTGACCTTTTCATCCGGTGAGATCAATTAAATGTAGGTAAGCGGTATTAATTTAAGTAGGTACCAGAAAGCGGCTTTAGTTTGTGTCGCCCTCTTTTTTCTGTTATGTTCTTGTTACTTAACTACGTTAAAGTTGTTATAAATTATGTTAACCTATTTTTACTTACACTCCTGTGGTGTACTTTAGGAAATTAAAAAAACTTTTTTTTATTCTTGGAGCTCGGTGGCGCAGCGGCTAAAGTGGTTGATTTGCGATGTTGCCAGTCCCGCAACTTTCGCACTGGATGGGTGACGAAATAAAACATCTCAAACTACTCCGTGCTTCGGTTGGCACGTAAAGCCCTTTGGTCTCGTTGGTTGGTTGTTGTCTTAAGATGGCTAAAACCCATCAATTGTGTTGGGCCAGCGTGATGGGTCATGAATGACCTATGCCTGTAAGAAGGCCCGTGTTCAACAATAAAACGTTTACATGCTGATGATGATTTTTCCATTCCACAGAAAGAACCTCAGCCTGCAGCCGGTGGACAAGGAGGAAGACGCCCACCTGTTCACATACCGCGACGTGAACCGCACCCACGTGTCGGTGGTGCTGGCGCAGAGCGTGGACGCGCTGGTCGACAGCGACACCCCTCAGAATGTCGTCAAGTTCCGACTGGGCTGCGACTTCGACACTGGCGACGACCTGGTAATAACATCGTCACAGCAGCTGAAATACGCCCACTACTGGAGCCCATGAGCTGCTTAGCGGTTTCGTCTCTAGTTGTAATACCTAAATCCGGTTAAAGTGGCCGTAAACAAACGCTGCGGCCGCTCCCAAACCCTTGAAGCATTAAGCCCTTAGAATTAGCATGCGTTGTGCATCTACAACGCAGATATAAAGTTGCGGGTCAAAGTAGATTTAGGTACGGGTAGACATGCCTTTGCCTTGTTTCTATGTTGTTTCATCATAATCATCATCAGCCAGAGGACGTCCATTGCTGGATAAAGACCTCCGACAAGGATGTCTACCACGCTAGGTCTTGTGCTGCTCATATCCAGCGGCTATCCGCAACCTTTTCCAGATCGTCGGTCCATCTTGTTGAAGGCCTGCCCACACTGCGTCTTCCGGTGCGTGGTCGCCACTCAAGAACCGTTCTCTCCCATTTGCCGTCGGTTCCACGAATATTGCGCCTTGCCTACTGCCACTTGATTATAATAAAGATAATAATAATAATAGAGATAAAAATTGGAGATCTATGGGGGAGGCCTTTGTCCACCTTTATAAAACCCACGAGTTTGTGTGAATAGTATTATGATTATGAATGAAGCGAAGGAAGTATGTCAGGATCAAAGTAAATGGAAGCTGTTGTCTTTGCCAATATCTCTGAGTAGAACAGGTAATGTGTTTTGTATTTGTATGTATTTTTTTTATAAAAGAAGGAGGCAATAGATCAGGCGAGTCACCTGATGGAGAGTAATTACTGCCGCTCATAGACACTCGCAAAACCAAAAAAAGACGAAACACAATAGCACCAAGTGCCATTATTTCACGCCGGATATTCGAGAGAGGGTGGTATTACGCCGGGTGAGCCGGCCCAATGCGTGCTGCAACGCAGCGTGGCTCTACCACTCAGTCAGTGTTACTCATTTAGCACCACCCAGGGGTCACGTGTAGGGTCTCAAGGGTAAACCTAATGACGCGAGTAACTTTAACCCCCAAAATTAATTTAAATGTAAATTAACAAAGCAATTTATGAATTAGGAAGGAGTGATATTGTATCCAAAAGGAATATGATATGAAAATGTTCAGAAATTCATCGTAATACAGACACTTTCCACTTTTGTCTTCACCTATATCAATTAATCGCTAGGTTAAAAACATGAAATCGTGGTTAAAACATAATAAGAGGTTATTAGTTATCTGTTATTAATTTTCATTTGTATTTTGATAATCGAACTGATTACGAGAAATTGTGGTTCAAACACCTTAAGCGGATTAAAAGCAAACCCTGACTACAACTAAAGTACCTACACTAAAATATTATATACCTATATCCCCTTTGGATAAGGAACACGAGTGCTTCAGGTCTGACACTGGTGGTTGAACCTTTAAACCATACAGGTGGTTAAAAACATTTCATCCTTAATGTATCAAATTTGAATTATTGATGAGAGCAGATAAACCTTCGTACGTCAAAATAGTCTGTAATGGTCTGTAGGGTATTACCACCGCCCACATCACTTTCTCTTTGTTACTACTCTGAGCGTTACGATTTTCAGTTATTTTTCCTTTGTTTCATTTCTATTTTTACCTGATGAAGCCCTTTTCAGACACATGGCTATATTTAGACTTGTTTCTTCGTTGAGGCTTACATTTTTAGTTTCATCAACTTTTAATTCCACTTTAGTTTTATGCAAACTAAATACAAACGTATCTACTATTGTTTTCTGTAGCCTATGTGCAGCAATATATCATTCTATCAGCATAGATTAATAGTATTTATTATAAATACCATGAGTCATTCATCAAATTCGCCTGCATATTATTTATTCTTATGTTGATTTTCTTTCTTAAAATTATCTCGAAAATAAAAAAAACCTGAAAGTGTCATAGATTCTTTGACTTTGTCTTTTTGATCCTGGTCAAACGCAAGGTTTGGTCGCATTTGGCAATTATGGTCAATAGAAGCGATGACTTGATTGTGGAGGCCTATACTCCCAGCAGTGAGACAGTTATATATGGGCTATTACTTTTCGCATGTGTCTCTGCAAATGAAATTTTAAAACATGTAGGCGAGGCGTCGCACCTGTTTTGCGTCTCACTAACAAAGACATATTTCCGTAGGTAGGCGTTCAACTCGTCGAAAGCCCTTCATTTTGTAAGTTTATTTTTAAATAAGCTCCTTCATCTTAATAGTCACATTTCTGAATATGATTATTTTTGAAAGAAACTAAACTTTTAGACAATTTATTAAAAAAATTAAATTGGGTTACGCTCACACCCATTATCTAGACCAAAATAAGTATTCTTTTGAAACTCGTTAATATGGTACGATAACAGATAAATATACATAAACATAGAAAAAACACCCAGACCTGAAATCAATTTAGAAAAACAGTTTTTTCCTAAATTGACCCGACCGGGAAATGAACTCGGGATCTCAAAGGTGGTGCGACGCCAAATGAATGCGGTCGTCAAATGAATCCTTTAGCTCTATAAAAAAGATGTAAATACACGTTATAACCCATTTCAAGTATAATTCAAATCCGTTCAATAGTTTCCACGCGATACCCGAACAAGGCGTGTTCGGGTATCGCGTGGGAACGTAGATGAAATGGGGCGGAAGGAACGGCTCTTCTTGGGCTGTAGGATATGTATCCTTATTGTATTACAGAATCGTATTGTGGCTTACGTGTTTTGACTTCTACGACGCAACAGCAGCAGTTGCGTGGGCGGGTGGGTGATGTTTCAATGCGAATGTCAGCTTTGTTACCATAGCAATAAAAGTCAAGTCAAGTAATTTTGTTATACTAAGATTTAGGTTTGGTTAAAGGGTTTGTTTGAAGTCCTCATAACTAACTGCTACCTTATCGTTGTCTAAGTCTGCCGCCAAAATAAACAATGTTAGTGGCATTGTAGTAGTCTTCCAAAAGAAAGACATAAGATAACCAGTTAAACAGTAGTTGATTATTCCGTGAGAATTGCGCATCCACCTTATTACAGACTGTAGACTACTTCCTCCAAAAAAATTGGGTCTAAAATAATTCCATTTTTTGCTAAGACACTGTCGATGGTTTTTGTAGCTTAATCCCAGTAACAAAACTAATTCGGTGACGAATTAGGTGTCCTAAAAGAAAACTTTCTATTATGCTATCAGCGGCTAGTGTTACCGTCGAAGATTAACGAGGCCAAAGTAAATATCTGAGGAAATAGTTTTTGTTGGCGGCGACCTGTGACCTGTGAGTCTGACCCCAGGTCACCTGGAAGCGATATGTGTTAATCCTAATAACAAAGCGAAAATAACCGTTTCTTTTAAAATTGACTATCATTGAAAGCTGGGTTGTAGGGAAAAAAATGGTTTCGTTAATTATTATTTAGGCTTGGCGTATTTTTATTGTCTCTGATAATTATAACTATACTGCAGCTTGTAATGTTAATTGTAAAGATTATAATTTTGTTCTTACTTTTTACAACGTTTTTTGTTACTTCTTTTTTATCGCTTTGTAAAGGTTTATTATTAACTCATTCTATGATACATTTTTAGTAAGTACGCATCGCGATTTCTGTTTATAAGACGATTGCGAGTAGTTGTACAGCGATACAATGTTCGAAACAACAAATGTATCTGTAGGCCGCATTTCCAACAACACTACGGTTCGTTAATATAACGAATGGGAGTGAAAAAGACTAACGTTCGTTTTACAACCCCTATCTATCGTAAAAACCCGAAAGCGTCGTTTTAATGAAGTCAACGAACTGCGGCCCGCAAGACACATCAGGATCCATAGATTAGATCTATCTGGATGAGACCCTTATTCTTTAAGCAAGTCTAATTTTAACTTTGTAAATATCATCGTCTATGAGAGTTATGAATTATTTACGGGTGAATACCTTTTTTAAATACAACAAGCATCATGGTAATTAAAATGTGAAAAATAATTAACAGCCTTGTTTTGTTTTCTAAAGTAAATCAAATCACGATCTTAAAATCTTACAACCTACAAACTATCCTCTTTCTTCATCAATCGTTTGTCTCTCACTGGCCTCACTCTTTAAACGAATTCAAACATAAGCCCGTAATTTGTCGTGCACTGCTGTGTGTGTATGTAGTGTGCTAATTGGAAAAAACAGCAGCGCGCGCAATGGACGACGAGTTATGGGCCAAAGAAGTTTCAGATGCGCTTTGAGAGTGAGGCCCCAGATTATGAATTTTCTCTTGATCCTTTAACTTTCGCTGTCTTTGTAAATGTGTCACATCCAGTGCCCTGTGGTCTGTGGCAGTAGCGAAGGCATCACAGACTGTTTGCGCGTGTCTTACCGTATTTGCATTATAAACACTTCCACGAGCGAACTCAATGACGCCGACCGTTTAAGACCTAGACTACCTGTGGAGTCTCTTTGGGGGAGAAGTGGGTCTGAACATAATGGAGTGGGTTCGAAACCCACTTTTTGGATATTAATATAGCTATACCGACTCGTAAGTAGGTATACAAATAATAGAAGCTAAATAGGAAATAGTAGGAGCTTAGGGACAAGTAGTTTACGCGTCCGGGTTACGACCCTGCATGTTATTTACTTCCCCAACGGTGAGTTACGGGATGGGTGACCGACTACAAATATCTAGCACCCGTTCTTCGGAGAGCACATAAAGAAGTTGATTCCGGTTGTTATCGTAAGATGCCAATCAGTAAATCTCACCAACACGCTTTGGGCCGCTAAGGTGGGTTATGGCCTAGTTACCATGGAAAGCCAAACAATAATTACCTACAGACTGGTGATAATGACAAAAAACAAATATGATAAATAGAATAGAACATATTTAACAATACAATCATGGTTTTCTCCGAGTAAGTCATCATAGGCCTCTTACATCTATAAAAGATGATTCAAACAGCGTCCAATTGTGAGCTTTAGCATTTTCTAAAGTGACTTGTAAGGCCAATACGAGAGGGGCAGCAACGGCCGCATACTTGGCAGATGAATTGAGTAGGTACCTGGTGACGTTGGAGGAAGTGCAGCGCAGTGCAGTGACGTCTATCACGTTTTTTCACAGTTCTTTAAACCAAATGTTGTCGTGTACGACGTCTCCATCGGCTATGGTTTTCCTCTGAATGATAATAGACAAATATACTTGATTTACCTGCTGGTATCATAATTATAATATAATGACGTCTGTATTAAGCTTCATGAAAATAATTAATGCTGATGATCCACCTACACAGCACTCCAGGCCGATAACTTACACTAAGCAACATGAGCCAAGGCTATTTTAAGAAAATAGATTTATCAATGAGTAATTTATTACACACCATAATGCACCTTCTAGTGAAATTGTATTTTTAACTTTTGAAAGTTGTTGGTTTGCTCTATTAAGCTGAAATACAATGTTCTAATTATTATCCTTACTTCTTGTCATTAATATAACGATGATTGATTTATATTACAAAACTAATTAAAAAGTTCAGCAACCGAGAAACTTCCAAAATATATTTCTACAAAAGATGGTATACTTTAACTTTGACGCTATAAAATTTTGTGTTGTTAAATTTTTTGTAGATAGTTCATCCGGAAGTACAGTTCCCAGATAGCGCTGGATCGTCGGTTCGAGTCCCAACTGAGCCAGTCTCTGCATAAACTATGTACTTCGTAAGAATAGTATTTAAATGGTACACATAATATTTAAAAAAAAATAAAAAAAGCTAGCGACTGCCTGCGGATATGTTTGTGTGACCAATCAATATCAAATCAACATCGGTCTTGCAACTGTATTCTAGCAAAATTCTTCAGAAGATGTCATAATATAAGGAGCTTATTTTTAGGCTGTATAATTTCTATTATACATTCGTTCCTGACATATTTCATGCATAGTACATACAAAGATTCCATAATTATAGTCATTCCTGAGATATGATGAACAGTTGAGTAAGTCAATAAAATCAAAGTACATTCGATATATAGAAATATAAAATTTATAGTAATTAATCAGCGCTACAACTTTGCAGGCCTTTGGGCGCTTCAAGTGATAACTTATTATCGTTTAAAGCCTTTGTACTAACTTCGTGACTTTTTTTGGCAGATATCGGCGTATCTCTCGGTGACAGTCTACATCGAAGACGTGAACGACAACGCCCCGAAGTTCCTGGACGCCCCGTACAAAGTCACGGTCGATGAGCTCACGCCTACAGGTACAGTAAAAAAATTCAAGTCAGCCTGTATACTGTACTAACTGCATTTAAAACTCCTTATCATTAGGAATAATCATTAGATTTTTAAATTATTATAGCTCTGTTATTTCATTATTTTATTACCCATAGCAACATTATTTATTTCTTCTTAAAGTTAGAGATTATTTCAAAGGTTTCCTTGCCTACTCAAGAGCTTAATTTTCTTATAAATTCAATATCTTGTAATACGCAAGACGATTGGTTTCGTATTTCATGACAAAGCTATTTTCAGAAGAACATTACAAGAAAAAATAGTTAAGCTGTCTGGGAAGAAAAAAAGTAAGTATGAATTTAGTGAATTTCGTTTTGTTACTAAATGTCTGACAGGTATCTACTTTTTTTTGATAAAGTTTATTATCTGCTTTGTGAACCATACTCATGAAAATAATTTTGCGCAAAATAAAGTTAGTACAATAAGAACGAAGATTAGTTTAAGTTAAAAAACAAAGTTTCTTGGAAGCTGTTATTGTTAACGGAATGATAAAAGTCGGAAAACGCGTTTTTGGTCCGAATGTTACTTGGACAGTCGAAAGGCAGACAGTCGGTAAACCATTACGGAAGCTGGCAGGTGATGTGCAGCATAGATAACGCAATAGAACGCGCGGTGCAAAACAACATGAAACTTACGTAGGTACACGCCTTGTATCAAATTGAGACTTGTTTGAAAATTCATTATATAGGTATTTACTAGCGCCCGCCCGCGACTTCGTCTGCGTGATCACCCTGTATCCCGTGATACATTTCCAATAACTTTATTTCACACAAAATATGTGCAGCCGTTCTGAAATGATGCGCTCTCTTAGCGAAGCTCTTTGCGGCGAATTCGCATGTCGATGACTGCGGCGCGGAACCACCTACCATCCCTCACTGTGATTCCTCAATGCCTGACGCCCAAATCAGACAACGTGACGTCCGTGCTGTGCTGCAGTCACTTGATGTGCGGAAGGCTAGCGGTCCTGACGGTATACCGGCAGTCGTCCTTAAAAAATGTGCTCCCGAGTTGTCTCCAGTACTGATACGCCTATACCACCTCTCGTACTCTACTGGAATTGTGCCGAAGGCTTGGAGAAAGGCGAACGTCCAGCCGGTCCCCAAAAAAGGGGATAGGTCCGACCCAGCCAACTATCGACCTATTGCTGTCACCTCGGTCCTTTGCAAGGTTTTTGAGCGAATCATAAACAGGCAACTCATTCGCTACCTAGAAGATCACTCCCTGATTCATGATCGACAATACGGGTTCAGACCGAAACGATCAGCGGGTGATCTCCTGGCGTTCATAACACACCTGTGGGGTGAAGCAATGGACAAGCACGGAGAAGCACTGGCTGTTAGCCTGGACATCTCCAAGGCTTTCGATCGAGTTTGGCATCGTTCGCTTCTCTCCAAGCTTTCGTCATACGGCTTGCCACCTCGCCTATGCGATTGGGTCGCCGGGTTCCTGCATGAGCGCAGCATTCGCGTACTCTGCGAAAGCAGTGCCTCACAGTTTCTGCAGGTGAACGCCGGAGTGCCGCAGGGTTCTATAATATCGCCCACGCTGTTCCTTCTGCATATCAATGATATGTTATCCTTAGGTAACATTCATTGCTATGCAGACGACAGTACAATACATCGGCGTTATTTGGGTCACCCTGCGGCAAAGCAGGCCGATGTAGTGGAGTCGAGACGGAAGATTGTCATTGAGCTGGACGAGGAGTTAGACCGCATTTATAAATGGGGCTCTGATAACCTGGTCCAGTTTAATGCCAAAAAAACACAGGTCTGCGCTGTCACTGCTAAAAAGTCCGCATTTCTCCCCCAACCCTCCTTCCAGAGCAACCTATTACCCATCCAGACTGGTCTCAGTCTCGTAGGTATGGACATACACAGCGACCTCAACCCAAAGAGCTATATTGAGAGCAATATAACCACAGCCTCACGTAAACTTTAAATCCTGAACAAGGTGAAGCGGTTCTTCACGCCGGAGCAACGTTGTCTTTTTATAAGACTCAGGTGCGCTCCTGCGTGGAGTATTGCTCTCATCTTTGGGACGGATCCGCCAAGTACTTGCTCGAAGCTCTTGACAGGTTGCAAAGACGTGCTGTCCGTATTATCGGTAACAGTCTGGAGCCGTTACAGCTACGTAGGGACATTGCTTCTCTTAGTGCTTTCTACCGCCTTTACTACGGTGAATGCTCTGAGGAGCTCTTTGACCTCATCCCTCCCTCTCCTTTCCTTTCCAGATCGACACGTGCAGGTGTTAGAAGCCACCCTCATACCGTGCTGACCATCAAGACACGTACCAAAAAGTTTGGACAATCGTTCTTTTGCCGAACTGCCCTATGTGGAATGCGCTTCCCACACACGTGTTTCCCTCCTCTTTCTCTCCCGGGTTATTTAAGCGGGGCGTGAAAAAGCATTTATGCAGGCCGCCATAGTGTAAGCGTTCGGCATAGCGTGGTAGCGCTGTGATGAACGCTTTCACTTCTTGGGCTTCACTGGCTGCTTTTCATCAGGCAGAGTGAAGCCATTATGGCGTGCCACAATAAAAAAAAAATGCGCGTGCCAATATTTGGGCAAATTATTTTTATTATAGATTTTGTAAGGCGACAACTTTGTACCTCACACGAGAAACAAGTTATTCGACGAAACCGTCTCCGACAACCCTTTGTGAGTTCACTCCATTAGACGATCGCGTTTTCGCAATTTTTAATTTGTTATTCGAAAGATACAAGCACCCTTTTTGCCATCTTTTATGACACCTAGTCTAAAATGTTACGTGGGTACGGGTTCCATAGAAAGTTACATATTGTTTTATTAGATCTTATACCATTAAAAGTGGAAAGAAACACAGCATGTGACACTGATGCTTGGGCACAGCAATAAGAATGAAGGTGATAGCTATCCAGCCGGTTCCTGTAGGGATGTAGGGTCTTACCCTTCTAGATAAAAAGTCAATGATCCCACTAGAACCACAGAGTCAGGTTTGCATGGTTACCTGACCAGTGACTACCCTACCCCACCTTACACTATTCGATAGAACTGCCTAATTCATGAAAAACTTATTTGTTTATTTCAGGTCTGACGATCTATAAGGGCATCCACGCATTTGACCGAGACAAGCCCAACACCCCAAATTCGGATATCCAGTACAGCATTACTGCTGGCAATCCTGACGGGCAGTTCGCGTTCGAGAGCTCCCACAAGCCAGTACTTGTGCTGAGGAAACCACTGGACTACGATGCTGGGGACAAGGAGTTCACTGTCATTGTGACAGCTACGGTAAGAGTGATATGAAGGTTTCATAACTCTGGTCTATGTAGCGGGGTAACACAATTATGATGATGATGATGATGATGTCCTCCACGACGTATCCGCCGATGGCGACACTCTGGCGTCATTTCCTGGCGTGCGCCTTTATGTGACTTGCAAAGCCGAACTTGGTCTTGAAGGTTCGGTTACAGGGCGCACAGTACAGCTGACCGCTGTTATTGTGTGTGTAGTTATAAGATGGCTTTGGTCGGGTCTTTCGTATAAGGCGTTTTGCGTTAAGGTCTTTTAAACGCATTTTTTCAAAATCTTCTACGTGCCTATTGATTTTGTTACGCCATTCTGGCCTGTTTAAAGCAAACCGGTCCCAGTCCCCCACAGATATGCCGCTCGATATTAGGTGTCGCTTCAGGACGTCCTTAAAGCGCAGGAATTGACCACCAGCCTTACGTTTGCCATGACGGAGCTCCGAATAAAAGACTGATTTTGGAAGTCTAGCATCATCCATGCGCACCAAGTGTCCACACCACCTTAGTTGACCTTTCATAAGCATAGCCTCCATACCGCTTACATTAGCCCTTCGTAGAACCTCAGAGTTTGGAATTTTATCTTGCCATTTTACACGTAGATTTGCCCGTAAACACTTCAGATGGAAAGAGTCAAGACGCTTAATATCTGTTTTATACAAGCACCAGGTCTCGGATGCATATAATAGTATCGGTAAAACAATGGCTCTGTATACAGCAATCTTGGTCTTAAGCTGTAAATCGTGCGGCTTCCAGACTCGTTGGTTTAGCCTGCCAAAAGTAGCAGCAGCCCCAGCGATACGTGAAGCGATTTCGGTATCTAGATGATTGTCACTCCGTATCATACTTCCTAAGTAACGGAAAGATGTAATTTCCTTCAGGGAGTTTCCGGCAAAATTAAGCGGGGTGTCATTTGCAGATTGCTTAAGTATCTGAGTTTTTGACACGCTTATGACCATGCCAAACTTTCGACAAGAAAGATCTAATTGGTCCAGATACTGCTGCAGATTTTCCATGGAGTCGGCCATGAGGCAAACATCGTCAGCGTACAGAATCTCAAGGACTGGTAATTGGCGTACTTTGGCTTTTGCTCTAAAGCGCGAGAGTTCGAAGACACTTCTGTCAGACCTCACGTTCAACTCTATTTGCCCGTTGCAGTTCTTTAGGGCCTCGCTCATCACAGTGGCGAAGTATATAGCAAATAGTGTGGGAGCCATAACACAGCCTTGTTTGACGCCGCTTGTCACTGGAAATTCATCTGTAAAGCTGTTATCGTGCAGTACTCGCGCCATCATGCCATCGTGAAACTGACGCACCATTTGGATAAACCTCGCAGGACACCCTGCCCTCTCCAGAACCTTATAGCGACCTGGAACGTAAGAACATTACAGGATAATGACAATAACCAATGTCCTGAAAGAAAAACCGCTGTTATAGCACGTGAACTTTCCCGATATAACGTCGATATCGCTGCCTTAAGTGAGACTCACCTGGCGGATAGCGGGGAATTACGCGAGGATCTGGGAGGGTATACTTACTATTGGGTCGGTAAACCTGCGGGTGAAAGGTCATCCAGCGGCGTAGGCTTTGCAATTAAGAATAGATTCGCGCGAACGCTCGTCGAGCCTCCAAAAGGCATCAACGACAGGTTGATGACATTGCGACTACATATATCCCGTAACAAATATTTACACCTAATAAGCGTCTATGAGCCTACACTTCCCTCTTTAGATGAAGATAAAGAGCGTTTCTACAGTGATCTGCGACGGGTTCTGCTGAATATACCTTGTAGTGACAAACTGATTTTGCTCGGAGATTTTAATGCGCGTGTGGATACGGAACATGAGGCCTGGAAGGGGGTATTGGGTCGGCATGGAATTGGAAAATGCAACGCTAATGGAAATGCACTTCTCACCTTATGCGCCGAATTCAATCTTAGCATTACAAATACCTTTTACAGGCTTCCTGACAAATATAAAACATCTTGGATGCACCCCCGCTCTAAGCATTGGCACCTTCTAGACTACATAGAAAAGATCTCCAGGATGTGTTAATAACAAGGACCATGCGAGGAGCCGAGGGATGGACAGATCATCGTCTCATCAGATCCAAGTTGAGAGTTTTATACAAACCTCCGCGTAGAGCAGAACATAGGTTTTCGCCAAGACTAGCTTTCAGTAAACTTACTCGCTGTGAAGAAACTAGGCATAAACTTGATGCTGAATTTGGAGCTGTGAGACTTCACCCAAAAGATACGTCAATTGATGAGACATGGCGGTGTTATGCACAGTCTCTGTATGAAGTCTCTCAACGAGTTGTAGGTAGACCACTGAAGAAAACCCAAGATTGGTTCGATGAATCTGACGTGGAATTACGGAAACTCTTTGATGGCTCAAGACTTGCGTTGAGCAACGTAACGAATGTCGGCAATCGCAGAAGAATTCAGCAGGCACCCAAAGAAAAAACTCGTGAGTTGAAGAATATGTGGTGGACAAACAAAGCTGTAGAGTTGCAATGCCTAGCTGATAGTAACAATATGGGAGGATTTTTTGAGAGCCTCAGAACCGTCTTTGGGCCAAGATGTAAGTTCACAGCACCAATTCATACGCGAGACCGAACTCTACGACTAACTGAGCCGAAAGATGTTCTCGCTCGGTGGGCAGAACACTTTACTGAAGTACTCAACCCGAGAGACCAAGGTGCTGATCTCACCTTTATAACTTCACTCCCGACCTTGCCAACGTCACTTGAGATGGATGATCCTCCAACACTTTAAGAGTTCGAACGAGCGGTAATGCGTATGAAAAATAATAAAACGCCAGGCTCGGACAGTCTGCCTGCAGAAGTATACAAATATGGTGGCCCAAACATAAATGAGCGGCTGTTCAAGGTAATTCTGCAGGTATGGGAGTCTGAGGAAGTACCGCGGGACTGGAAGGATGCTTCCATATGCAAGCTGTACAAGGGTAAGGGAGACCGCTCTGATTGCGGCTCCTACAGGAGCAAATCATTGTTAAGTGCAGCCGGAAAGGTCTTGTCGCATGTTATTAATGGACGCTTGAACTCGCTGGTGGAACAAATATTGCCCGAAAGTCAGTGCGGTTTCCGTCCAAACAGAGGCACGGTGGATGCTATATTCGTGGTCAAACAGCTACAAGAGAAAAGTTTCGAACAACACCGTGATCTCTACATGTGCTTCGTCGATTTGGAGAAGGCATTTGACCGAGTGCCGAGGACAGCGCTTTGGATTGTTCTGGAGAATACAATTATACGTAGGCACAGAAATGGTAAAAAGATGATGTACTTAAGAACTGTTACTGTACATACTGTCCCATTTTTTTGTGGCAATGTGTATGTAGTAATTGTCACCGTCATCAGCCTTATAAACAGACTGCTAGGCTTATACCTACTACATATTTTGTATCAAAGATATTGAAACTCTGGAAAAAATTACTACTTCAGGCGGGAAGAGTGGTAAATTTTTACAAACTTCAATATTTTTGAAAAGTACTAATTTAAATATGTGGTTTAAATATGTATATACCCCATACCCATTATGTTGTATGGACACTACGAGCAGACGTATAGTAAAAAGTTTAATAAAGTCAGCACATACCACCAACCCGCAATTAGACCGGCGTGGTGGTTTACGGGTTGGCTGTTCTACTCATGTTTAATTTTATGCGGGAAGCTCTAAGCTCAGCAGTACATAAATTAGCTTAAGCTAATAAATTCCACCACCCATGTTTCCAGGACCGCGGTACACCGCCTCGCAGCACCAACGCAACCGTCTACATCACAGTCCAAGACAACGACGACCTGCCGCCGAAGTTTACGCTGAACGCTTACAAGACACAAATACCTGAATTCTACCCGATACTGGTATAATTAAAAATCACTAAACAGTTTACGATTAGCTTGTAATGTTATGAGATTCAGGACTCTTTTAAAACTTTTATAAGAAGACGAAGACTATTCTAGTTATTTATAATATATTTTTAGATGGGAGAATGTGAATACGGTACTTATAATGTTATGACATGTATTTTAATGTGAAGAACAAGACGGACACTGCAGCACTCAGATTCACTAATTAACAATAATGGTCCCTTAGCACCTATGATTTTTCATGGTATAAGTCTCTAATTTTAACCTACTAAGCACTGATTTGAAGTGAAAGTTATCGACAATGTTCTCATTGCATTGTATTGGTATTTGTTGTTCGTTGATGTCTCTGGGTGAGACAAACAGACCGATAAATGAAGATTCTTAAATTGATTGAAACTTGTATTGTTTTCTTGTACAGTTTACAGTAAAACATAATAATGCTGTATATCCTCATAACTCTAGAGCAAGCGCATCCACAACGAGTTGATTTTCTCTAATCCAATCCACGCTTACGACCAAGACCTGGGCGTGTCGGCCGCAGTCAGATACGAGCTAGTCTCCGGTAACGAGAGGAAGCTGTTCTCGCTAAACCACCTCAATGGCAGCCTATTCTTGGAGAAGGAGATCGATTTGGATATTGAAACTGGACTGCCAGGTAGTTTTTTTATATATAATAGAAGGAGGAAAACGAGCAGGCGATATCACCTGTCACCTGATGGAAAGTAATCACCGCCGCCTATAGACATCCGCAAAACCAGAGGAATCGCAGGCGCGTTGCCGTCCTTTAAGGATGGAATAGGGTTAAGGAAGGAATAGGAATTGTGATTCCCCCCGACTGGGCCTCCGGAACCCTTACTGGCCAGACGAAACACAACAGCACCAAGTGCCATTATTTCACGCCGGATATTCGTGAGAGGGTGGTATTACGCCGGTGTAGTGTTAATAATTTTATCATTTCTTATCAAGTCCCTGCCTACCCCCCCGGGAAATGGTCGTGATCAATTAAATGGGTTATTTTTTCTACACTTTTACTTTTGTCATAAAGAATGATGATCCGACCGTCTCCGTGCTCTAGTGGCTAAGCCATCGGTCTCAGACCTAGAGATCCCGGGTTCGATTCCCAGCGGGGGGTACATCTTTGTGTACTCGGTTTGGTTGGTGGTAGGGCTGTTAATTCCGCCTGACTAGCTACCACCATCTTATTTAGGTCTGTCGCCGTTATAACAATGTTATTTATAGAATTGTTGTGTTCCGACAATTTAAGATAAGATAGCCAGTTCCTCAGTGGTTGAAGATTCCGGGTTCGGGCGCTTCCACCTTCAGCCTTATCGTCACTTACCATCAAGTGAGATGAAGGCCAAGCGCTTTCCCTTTGTAAAATTTATAAAAATACCTTTTGTGGTTACAATAAAAACTTTACTACCTCTGTGGTCCAGTTTTTAAACCACGAGGCTCATATCCAGGGAGCCGGTTCCTATCACAGTAGAATTAACTTTGATTTGTGTTTAATTGGTGGTAAAGCTTGTTCTTTACCACAACCTTACTACAATGTTAGTAGCATTGTTGTGTTGGTATTTTAGTGTTCTTGTTGTAGTTAACCAGTTTTCTCCGTTTTGTTTCAGGAAATGCGTTTGTTTTACAAATCCAAGCGGCACAAGTAGACAACCCGCTCAAAACAGCCCAAGCTCGTGTGGAGGTTGAAATAATAGATCTGAACGACAACCTGCCAGAATTCGAAGTTGACTTTTATAACATAAGCATCGTGGAGAACTTACCTAACGGTATTCAAACATATTAATATCCTATTAACCTTTTCTTTCATTCTTAATTCCTTCTAGAAAGTTTTAATATTACTTTCGAAGATTTCAGGTTTGGAAACGTAGAAACGACGAACTCCGAATTAAAATAGGAATAGTACACTGTTTAATGCTTAAGATAAACTTGACGTATTTTATGATCCAATTCAAAGTGAATCTATTACAAAACAAACTTTTTAGTATAATCCGAGACATAGTTCACTAAAACGTTGTGATTTAAATTTTAGGCTTTAGTGTGTTACAAGTTATGGCATCGGACAGAGATCAAGGGGATAACGGAGAATTCACTTATCAGCTTCATGATCCTGAAGGTGCTTTTTCTATAGACCCAAGAACTGGATGGTTAACTGTAAGGAACCAGGTAAATTGTTTTTATATTAAAAATATAATATATGTTAATACACTGTCGAGCACAAACGCTTTGATAAGATCGATTGTGTATTTTTCAGACTGTATTAGATAGAGAGAACCATGCATCGTTGCGAATGAAAGTTTATGCAAAAGAAAAAAATCCAAGTGTCGTTGGTACTTTTTTGGATAAGCAACGATTATCAAAATGGCGTCGAAACTCTTCTACGCAGCGCACTCCTTATAGAGACAAAACCACATACGTTTTTCCGGACAAAATAGGCACTAAGAGTGATAACGTCGAATATTTTGAAGATGTGCATCAGCTAATGTCTTTCGTAACCGTAGAAGTTACGTTGCTTGATGCAAATGATAACAATCCTGTTTTTGTACCCAGCAATCTTTACGAATTCGCCATAAAGGCTAACTCCAAAGTTGGGACTTTTATTGGTAAAGTTAAAGCCGTTGATCCAGATTTAGGAAGAAATGGAATAGTACTGTATGACTTACAACGGACAAGTAATTTAACTATTACATCTCCATTTCAAATCGATGCTAAAACTGGTTCAATAAGTATAGCAGAATCGCCAATAGTAGAAGGAAGACATGCCCTCTTTATTGAAGCTTCAGATCAACCAGCTAATCCTAGTGAAAGAAGATATTCTTTAGCTGTTGTGACTATTGATGTAACAAGAACAGTTAAAGGTAAAACTTAACAGTACATACATCTTTATTATTGATTTTTTTGCATTCACAATGCTATATAGACATAGGAAAAAATGTTTACTAGAAAAAAACAACCAGTCTCAGGAAAGCTCGAATGGGATTCGTAATACCGCTGGCTCGCAGCGTAAAAATCACAAACTACAGAAAAAAATCAACGAGTCTTCTGGGGTCTCGGTAGCTTAGCGGTTAGAACAATAAACAGGGATTCCAAAGGTCATGTGTTCGAATCCCATTCGAGCCTTCCTGAGACTGGTTGTTTTTTTAGTAAACATTTAAACCGTATTTTGCAATCTTCGAATAAAAAAAGACAATGGATGTAATATAATTTAGAAATTTAATACTTGCATTTGTTTAATCTAGGCCACAAACCGGATAAACCAGACTTCATAGGAGCTCCTTATGAATTTTGGGTTGGAGCAAATGTTGGTATTGGAACAAGCGTTGGCCAAATACGAATTAATGAAGTAATGCATAAGAAAGACGTGACTTACGATTTATTACATGGATATGAAGAAGGAGGTTTGTTTAAATTAAATAAAAGTTTTGTTGTTATTATTGTTTAAGTAAGAATAATTTTATCTCAATTATTTTACAGTGCCATTTGCTGTTGAGGAAAAATCTGGAGTGATTACAGTTATAGATGAATTGGCAAACTTCAATAGACCGTTATACGATTTTGAAGCTGTCGCAATGCAAGACAGTGCAAATTTATCAATATCTACAAATGCCACTATTCATGTGGTTGACGTTAACGACGAGAGAGGTGTCTTATTAAAGTAATTATTTTTTTCTAAATATACATTGGCTTTAATGCTTTGGATTATCAATAATATACATTTACTTTTTAGGGGCGCAAATTCACCACTCGTGTTTCACGTCAAAGAAAATATAGTTGGTGCAACTATTGGACAAATTTTTCATGTTAACATAAGTACTTTGCCAGTTAATAGCACTGGAAATATTCGATTTATAATTGCAAACAAACAGGACGTGAACGACGAAATTGCAATTGGTAAGTTAGAAATAAATTGAGTTAAGATTTGATTACAACCAATAATTAAAATTGATAATAATTAATTGTTTTAGGTCCAGATGGAACGATTTTTGCTCAAAGGCCATTAGATAGGGAAAAAAGAGATACATATAGCATGACTGTTATAGCAGAGTTCAACAAAGGAATGATATCAGGTGCTGGTATCTATCAAGTAACCATACATGTTGATGATGACAACGACAATGCACCGATATTTGAATTATCATCTTATGATGGAACTATACATGAAAATGCAAAAAAAGGGACAGAAGTTAAAATGAGTAATAAAATAAAAGCAAAAGATGCGGATATAGACCAAAACGCTCTATTCATGTTTACACTTTTTGGGGACGGCCATGATTCGTTTAGTGTTGATGACAAAACTGGCATAGTCAATTTTATTGGAAATAAATTAGACCGCGAGGAAAAACCAGTTTATCTTTTGAAGATTGTTGCTAGAGATAGAGGTGGTCTAAGTTCTGAAGCAAAGGTAACTATTACCGTTATAGATGAAAACGACAATGAACCAATTTACAATCAAATACTTATACCTCTAGGAGAGAACATAGAACTTTTGGAAGCTGATGACAAAAGTAAAGTTAAAATTTACCGCGAGAGACGAAATAATTTTAGTAACGCTATTTCCAATACAGAATTAAAACCAAAGAATAATTTTGCCTTAAATGTAAGTGAATTAGGTCCAATGTTTTTAGTTCCTGAAAACATAGCAATTGGTTCAACTGTATTAAAATTGAGTGCTATTGATATGGACAGTGGTACAAATGGTCAAGTAAGATATGAATTTATATCAGAAGTTTTTATACCACCTCACACTCTTTCATCAAGTGCAAAGCAGTTAAAAAGATATTTTGTTATTAACGAACGACACGGTCACATTATTGTTGCAAGAACCTTACCACCAGAATCAGAGTTTCGACTTAATATATCTGCTTTAGATGGCGGAGATTTAACTGATCATATTTCTATCAGAATATTTGTAAAAGATGTTAATGATCATTACCCTATGTTCAAAAAGTCATGGTATACTTTTAATGTCGAAGAAGCGCAGTATTCGAGACGAGTTTTAGGTAAAGTTGATGCTACTGATGCAGATTTTGGTCAAAATGCAAATTTAACTTACTTTATTCAGCCGTCAAGTAAAGATTTGCCATTTGAAATATCATCCTTAACCGGTGTCTTTAGCGTAAATGGTGAACTTGACAGAGAAAAAGAAGATAAATACATCCTGACAGTAGTAGCAAGAGACAATGGTCAAGATAAAAAACTATCGTCGTCTGTAAGCGTAGAGATTCAAGTGCTAGATGTTAATGATAATACACCAAAGTTTATTGGCTACAATGATATTTTGGAGTGGAAACATCCAGAAGCCGATGAATTGTCAAACCACAACTTTGAATCAGTACTAATGATACCTGTTTATAAAGCAACTCTCTTAGAAAATGCTCCTATTGGGACGATAGTAACTAAAATTTACGCAAATGATTCTGATTTTATCGGAAATGGAAATGGTCTTATATTGTACAATTTACCACAAAAAAAGAATCAATTAAATCTCTTCGCAGTTGACTCCAAAGAAGGAATAATTACGACTACAGGGAGATTGGATTATGAAACTCAAAGTCAACATAATGTCACCATTGTAGCCTCTGATCTTGGTTCACCCAGCTTAAGTTCAACAGCAATGCTTATGCTTACTATAACTGACGTACCTGATGAAATCGAAATATCCGACAAACCTGTTTTTATTTCGCGATACTACGAGCTAGAAATCGAAGAAAACGTTAGGACTCCGGTGGAGTTAGTAACACTGAACTTGACAGAACATTATGAAACACTCAAGATGAAGTACTTTATTCTGAATGACAATGACACGATAATAAAGAAAACATTTATTATAGATCCAAAAAATGGTACTTTATATTTAACTAGAAGCCCTGACAGAGAAATAAGAGACGTTTATGAAGTTGTGGTACGAGCTGAGAGACAAAAAATGAGCAGAGAACTTCCACACATGATATATCCTGTTTCTGATGATGTTTTAGAGGGGATGAGTAAGTTTGACGTTAAGGTAATAGTGAGAATAAGAGATGTCAACGACAATGCCCCAAAGTTTTCAAATGGTGGTCGGCCTTTAGTGACAGCCATCCCTACCACTTCGCCATTCGGTTACCAAGTTATGCAATTACATGTAAGTACAAACAATAAACTACACGAATCCAAATAAAACACTTAGTACAGATCAAATCGCGATTATTTTATCCTGACGAAAATACGATTTATAACTAGGGTTTTTGATTTGTAATATTTTTAAAAAAGTTTATTAACTAAAGGCAGATTTTTTTTAGCAACGAAGCATTGGGTCAAGGAGAAGAAAATGTTTCGTTTTATTTAAGAAAAGTCAGAAGATGACCACACAAAATACAATAATATAAATTATGAATTTTATCTAAGGATTGAAAAGTCGGTTCTATAGCTTGCACTTTTATTTCCAGGCCACTGATGCCGACACTGGAATTAATGCCGAGGTTCGATACCAGATCATAAATGAACAAGCAGCGAGGTTTGCTATCGATCCCGTGACTGGTCGCGTGAGGGTCGTGGCTTCGCTGTTGAGGGACGCTGGTAGAGTCTTCGGGTTCGATGTCAAAGCCACTGACAAAAGAGGAGCTGACGATGGAAAATCTGCCATTGCTAATGTGTTTGTAAGTTCAAGATAATTAATACTCGTTTATTAAATTTGTTTATATTATTTCCATGCCTACACAAATTTTCTAATGTAAGCTTATTTTTAATGTTTAATCAGACGGATAAACATGTCCAAGTAGGTACATAAATACATACGACTTAAAACACCTAGACCCGAGACAATTTAGAAAAACGATTTATTTTAAATGGACTCGACCGGGAATTGGACTCAGAACCAGCGTACTGACCACTTGACAACGAACGTTGCGTCATACTACGGCAAAGTCGCGTAGTATAGAATTTTGTAATACATAAATAACTTGTGTTATTTGTATCTATTGATAGGTTTACGTTCTCGATGAGAACAAGCAGCTAGTGCTGGTTGTTGGAGCCAAACCAATGGAGGTAGAGAGGGAGATAGGAAACATTACTCGGTACTTGACTACAATGACGGGCTTCGACATCAGAGTGAGACGGTTAGAGGCTAATATGAAAGCTTCAATGGATGGATACGCGTGAGTAATAAATTAAATAGTAATTTAAATTAATAAAAACAAAAGTTTTAAAGAAACTATTATTATTCTTTTTGTCATTTTCATTTAGATTAGCATTTGATCAAGGATCAAATTTGATACTTTAAGGTTAGCATAATTAACTTTTTGTCGGAATTAAATTAAACAAATTCTTATTTCAGGACTGACATTTACCTGTACGCTGTAGATCCAATGTCAAACGCCATTATTGATATGGAAATCCTACAAAAGTGAGTTTAATTCGGTTTACGCGTATCGTATTATAATATTTCATGTATAGTTCCTCTGCCTTATATACTTACTTAATTATCAATTATGTAGATAAATAATATTTAGTTATTATTTAAGATAAAGTAATTTCAGAGCTCTACTTGTATAATAATCTTGTCTGTATTATTGTAATTAATGACTAACACGTACCAAAATAAAATCTATATAAATAACAATCAATTACCAAAATATTGGTATGCGCATCGCTTCACAACGGCTGCACCTATTTGGGTAATTCATTTTTTGTTGTGTTCGTAATTGTCAGGCGTAGGTTTGCGAGAAATAAAATTTCAGAAAAGTCGTCACGGGATACAGGGTATTCACGCAGACGAAGTCGCGGGCGGCCGCTAGTGAACCATACCGCATGGCAGATGTATTATAATGGTTTACCCAGTAGTGTTATGGTAATTGATATAATGATACATCTCTCAAATAAAAAAAAATATAACGCAAACACGTAGAAACTTGCGAATAGACGAGGTGTGGTTTTTATTGCACACCATGCTTCAGTAACTGTCCCTGACTACGTTACTATTTTGTATATTTAACCTGACTGACTCAATGTTCAGCTCCAATACAAAAAAAAATATCTCTACCATGTTTGATACTTATGGTCTAACGTTCTGATAATATAATTTCATTTGATATAACAACTGACTTAATATAATTTTAGATACTATAATTTCATTTGTAATAATGTATAATAATCTAATCACAATCTAATAATAATAATCTAATTGATATAATAATCTAATCATATAAAACATTATTCATTTAATAAGCAAGCAGCATGCAAGCAAGCATGCAGCATTTAAGCAAGAATGCAGCATGCAAACAAGTATGCAGCATGCAAGCAAAAATGCAGCATGCAAGCAGGCATGCAGGATGCAGGCAGGCATGCAGCATGCACGCAGGCATGCAACGTGCAAACAGGCATGCAGCAAGCGAGCAGGCATGCCTTCTGTCACGGCTCCGGCGCTGCGGGACTCCAGCGGTCCCATGTGAGCTTGTCGTCACCGATGGCTTTCGCTCGCCACCGCAGCTTCTGCTTGCTGGCCGGCTTTGGCGGCCAGCGTCAGCCGCGGCGTCGAATGTTAAACTCACCTGCTCTTCAGCTCGCGGGCCGCCTTGTCCCTCCGTGCCTACGCGGGCTTAAATTACACTCTAGCGTAGGGCAGACAAGTCTACGTGGAGTCGGTTTTGCCGCGATTCGTTTCTGTCACTGAATTTTTTAGCACAACCTTAACTAATATCCAACGTATTAACTTTTTAGGACAATATTTGAAATTAAGTTAGGGTTAAGATGCAATTTCATTTATAAGCAAAAATTATATCATATGATGTTATAGAATATGATTATTCTACTAATATAGCTTTATAGAAAAAGTTGTTAGAGAATATATCAAATGAATAATATACGTAATGTTGTTATAGAAAGTGTATTTAGAACAAGTAAAAATTATATCCAATGAACGTTATGTCCTTTGAAATTAGTTCATTTGTCATTATATGAAATGATACGCACCCCATATGAGTTTCATCATCATCATCAGCCGGAGGACGAACACTGCTGGATAAGGCCTCTCCCAAGGATCTCAACCACGTCCGTTTGCTGCACGTATTGTGGTGGTTCGAGCCGTGTAGTGATCATCTAATATGCTTTATAAGAGTATCTAGTATACTTTGCCAAATACAGAGATCCAACATCTTAGGAGAGCTAGACAATCTTGATTGTTTTGTTTCCAATCAAGTCGATTTCACATTTCTATACCAGTACATTAGACCGAACGAACAGTGACCATACATCTTTCCATTCCACCTAGCTTGCTCTAACTAATGGCGAGTCTCGGCCTTCTATGAAGCCTAGATAAACTTTCAATCTTAAAGAAATCTAAGAGCACATAGTAAGTCTGATGAGTGATTGCATAGAGTTGATTAAATGCGTTACAGACTAGCCATAGCAATTGTTAGGATCGCGTGGAAAGGTGTATTGTACCTGTAGGATTTATGATCCTCCGTCGGAAAGCCAGCCAGGCGAATGTCAGGGTACCTACACAGCTGACGCTGAGCGCGCTGCTGACCGAAGTCACTTTATGGGGCAACTGACCTGTTTTAACCTATACGCTGCGGAGCGTGTTTCATGTCAATTTGAATGGCGCTGAGCGCTAATTATGAGTGATGGCGTTTTTGCATCTTTTTCCCCTTTGTTTTACCATGGTTTTATTCTCACTCATTGTTCTAGTATATGTAAATGATGAGTTAGTCTCGTCAGACTATAGAATGCAAGGTCAGTTGAAGACGGGACGTGTATATGTGACAACCCCAACTGCCGCAATCCCGTCACAATCATGTACTAGTTTCAATTTATTAAATTCAGGCTTCACATTAAAGCGATTGCCTTACTAGCAATAAAACAAATATGATCTCTCCCCCCTTAAAACATTGCAAAATCTCTGTATTAGCCTTACATAACCCTACCTCCGAACCTACATCCTAGCTTAATTATAATAAATATTACCTACCGTTACTTACTATCCGTCGGATGTCTGCATCTGCTCCCCATCTGCTCAACTCTGCATCTAATCTGCTATTGTCTATCAACTCTAATGTGACTAAATGTTTCTGTTCTATAATGATACCTGTCTCACTCTCTAGTTAGACTGGATACAAATGTGCAGTTGTCGTAGGCTAGTTATAGTGGCTAGCCCGAATTAAACCAGAGTATCAAAATGATTGCTCATCTAGAATAATTAATAACTTTACGCCTGTATGTCTACAAAGATTAAGTCTACAGTCATCTATTCACAAGTGGCTAGTGAAACAAGGCTTGTTTATCTAGAGAACTAGTTTGAGTAACTAGTGAAACAAGGATTACAAGATTAAAGAGTTAAGCCAAAAACAATAGAGATAATAACCGTGAATGCTAGACTGCATTTGATAGACAAGATCATGTTAATTCTCACTATTACGATATACAAATCACAAGTATTTATCTCTGCTGTTCCTTGCGTTGTAGAAATCAATTGAAATAAAATAAAACACAAGATTATGGTAGATAGGTTAATTTATTCTACCTCAATGTATTTGTTGATTTATCGTTTTATTATTCAGTGATTTATTTGTTGATTTATCGTTTATTATTTAATTATGTATTTGTTGATTTATCGATTATTATTTAATGATTTATTGATTTATTTATCGATTATTTATTTAAAAATTTATTTTATTTAGTTGTGTTTGTTTATCTCATTACTTATTTAGTTATATGATTGTTTATTTAACCCTATATTTATCTACTCATCTAAATATAAAATTACGAAACTCTTTCATTATTTATGCCTTGTAAAGTCTTTAGATTAAAAGCTATATATTATAACCATCACTAGGTCTTACTGCCTCTTTTCTAGAATTTACTTTCAAACATAGTCAAACCATTTACGGTCTACTCCAAATCATTTTAGCTTTTACTCATAAGGTAATAAGCTTTCACTCTCAAGATAATTAGATTTATACTCTCAGGATAATTAGCTTTTATACTCAAATCATTAGAACTTACACTAAAGATCGTTAGTGGTTTTCACTCAACAATCGCTAGTGTTTTATGTACAATTAATTAAATTTATAGACAATAATTAGACTTTCCAAGGCCAATCGTTAGTTCCTAGGCCATCGATTAACGGGAAAAACAACGATTAGAACAAAAAAAACCCATTAGGCCTTCCTAATTAACATTTCATAATGACTAATCATGCAAAGCTATGTACAAGTAACTTTCTCGACACACACAGGTATTTTAATCTCTCTAGGTTGCATGTAATTTATTAAATAGGGCACACATAGATTTCATATATGTCTCGTAGTTCAATTGGTAATTGCAGAGGCGGATTGTTTTTCTCGCCAACCTATGTTAATACAACAATTAAAATCACCCTTGAATCGTTCTATGCAACATGTTATTACAATTAATATGACTATAATTATTACTATCGTTAGTTCTAGGTAATAGCTCCGCAAAATCGGATGCCAATAATCTACGTTAACGTAGTCCCACACTGAGTAAAATTATTTACCCTTTTAGTTTATTATTATATACAATTCAGTTATCACTCTTATCAATACTGTGTCGAGAAAGCTAACAAAAGATATCTGGTGAATTTAAACATTAATAAATCTAGAAAATATCTACTTTACCGGTATGATGTCGCTTTGTCTCGAACTACCTATCACTTTATTTACTTTTCCATTTACTAAATGCAATTCTAAGGTCACTGATTCTATATAAAAGTACTGTACGACAGTAATCAAAATGTGTCGTTTCGTTGTGTTCCCAGACCTCGGTCGCCCAAGGTAGAACTCCGAATGAATCTCGAATGCCCTCTCCCAATCCAAACGTCTTTCGCAAGGCAAGGCAGCCCCGCCCTCAGTTCCTCAGTGTCTGAAACACAAAACTCTTACCAGTAAATGCGCTCTTCCGATTGGCTTATCTTTATGTGTGTCTGCAGTGCAGCGATGCGCCTTAGAGTTTTTTATATGGGTCTCAACAATCACCACGTGGGGTTTTAATTTTTTTTTCCATCGTCTTCTAATTTTCAACTAAATCCTTAAGAGTTTTTTTTTTTGTTAAAAAGGTTCTTTTTTGTTATCTGGAATTCTTTAAGTGTTGTTCCGTCCCGCGTAATGATGGGCAATAATTTGTAACCTTTTTCGCATACTGACAACCCGCCTTTTGTCTATGGATATTTTATTGCTTCCATCTTTAGAATTTTAAATTTGTAAACCCTAACCATTTTTTTAGACGCAGCTCTAGGAATTCGCTTGCACGTGCTTACATCGTCGTTGCAATGTTTTCTTACGTATTAAATATAGTTTTATTTAAATTCATACACGCGATGACCATCTCAGTATCCAGCGACTACCCTCGACCTATACCAGATCGTCGGTTCACCTTGTTGAATTCCTGTCTACACTGCGTCTTCCGGTGCGCCTCTGGCACCCCGCTCGCCCTAGTAACGTATGAGGCTGCACTTCAATATAAACAAAACATTCCAGATCCCTCCTCAAAAGGGAGGTAGACCTGCGTCACGACCTCGCTGGCTTTAAGGTGCTGGAGGTGGGAGATACCGCGATGGTGCAGGCGCGCAGCAGCCAACTCCTCAGCACCATGGAGATCAGTGTCGTGGCGCTGGGCTGCATCGTGTTCGTGGGGGCTTGCACCACCGCCATCTGCGTGCTGTGCGTTAGGAGAAGCAGGAGGTATGTAAATCATTCGTCATAATCAACGTATAAACGTCCCTCTGCTAGGCTTTCAACAGCACATAGGGATATTGAAACATATTTCAGCACGCTAGCTCAATGCGGGTTGGTGGATTTTAACGACTGCCCTTTTGCGTCAACAACCGGGAACAACGGCTTCACGTGCCTTCCGAAGCACTAAATGGATAGGACTATACCTTTTAAATTTCCCGTTTTATTAAGGGTCTTATCACAGGACGGTGTTTTAACTTAGCTATATATAAAACGTGCGCTTGAAATGTAACGTCCCTTTCTTAAATTACTTGTGAAAAAGTGCGAGCACCATTCACCTATTTTAGACATTGTCTAACATTATACATTGTTTTGTGGTAAAGCAGATAATATTTAATAAAGTTGAATACTTAGAACTAGACTAGACCATATCTATGAGTATATTATTGTATGATTTTTAAGACTTAATGCTCCTACACACATCAAAAATGTCTAGGGATGAGTACATTTTAAAGTATCGTTGCATTATAGAATTAATTTTTTTTTGGATGGGTATTGATTCGTAGTGCATTTCACGATATGAATGATTTTTTTAAATGGTTTTATTATGGAAAATCAACTGTCAATCAGAATTTCTAACAGAAAAAAAAGAAAGAAAAACGTTGAAAAAATTCCAAAGATATGGAGCGACGGCGTCATTTGACAAGGGAAGAGATGTTGAGAGCAGTTGGAATGTTGGAAGCTGGTTCCAGGCAACGTACTGTGGCTGCTGCCATTGGCACTATACAGAGTGTCAAAGGCCACCTCTGCACACGCTATCGTATCACGGGCAGCGTGGCCGACGAGCGACATCGAAGAAGATCTCGTATAACTACCACTCGAAGACAGGACCGGTACATACAAAACACTGCTCGATGGAATCGTACCATGACCGCTATGATATTGGCTACAAGGCTCCACAGCGCTGCAGGCTTGCTGATAAGCGACCAAACTATCCGGAACCGTTTACGCTAAGTGCGTCTGAGTTCCCGAAGGCCGCTGAGGGTTCCACCCATAGCACCCCACAATCGTAGGGCCTGTTTATAATTGGCTCGGGAACACCGAAATTGGGAGGAAGAAGACGAGCGCTGTGTTTGCTTTTCTGATGAATCACGTTTCGGTATGAGGCCGGATACAAGACGCACTCGAGTTTGGAGGACCTCTGGACGTCAAGAACGCTTGAGATTTTGCCAGGAAGTTCATCCATATTGAGGGGGAACAATCATGGTTTGGGCCGGTATTTGTATCGGTGAAAGAACAGATCTCATTTGAATCAGTGGCAACCTCAATGCTCAAATCTACGCAGAGAGGATTGTTTCAAATGTGATCATCCCCTTGCGAGGTCGATTGGATGATTCGTTTCGACTAATGCATGACAATGCACGTCCACACACGGCTAGAGTTGTAACACGCACTCCTGCCCACTCTTGCCGATTCACATATCAATGTCCTGCCGTGGCCTGCACAATCACCAGATCTCAACCAAATTGAGCATGCATGGGACATGCTGCAAAGAAGAAGTCTGCCGAGTATTGATGTCGTGCACACCCCACAACAGCTTTTTGACTTGTTAGAAAGAACTGGGCGGCTATTCATCAAAGTGATTTGGATGAACTGATTTTAAGCATGTCAAATTGCTGTGCTTGTGTAATTCGTGTGAATGGTAGAAATACGGATTATATATTTTTTATTTTTAAAATAAAATTTTAAAAATCAACCTTGTTCTTGCTTTTTTGCCAATTAGGTGACGACCTAAATGCAAGCTAATTTATCCCAATTTGTTAAAATTGCATTTTTTCTTAATTTTTCAACATAATAGGGATAACATTGTCTACTAAAACATAAAAAATAAAGCAAGAAGCTAGTCTGGAAAACCAGATTAGGTAAATTTTAGACACTTTTGATGTGTGTAATAAAGGTTTATTAAAAAACTTATTTTTCAATTTTTTATTGATGAGTTACACTACTCATCAATTTATTATAATCAATTATAATAAATGTGTTTGTAGGACAGAATTACCAATTATTAATTACTTACAAAAACTTTAAATTTTTGAATTAATATGCACTCCATTTGCTTTTTTATGTTAACATGGAATAAATAAGCATAGATAAATGTATAAACATAATATTATACCTTAATTGCAGTAGTTGTATCAACGTTTAAAATTATTTCTAAAGAAATTCAAACAACCTCATACAAAGTTCACAATCGATTTTCTCTTCATTTTAATGAAAGATACCTAACTTTCCAAATCAATTAATTGAAAACGACGTTACTATCTCCAAGTTTTTGGCGGATTTCGCTATTCTTAACAGATTTTCGCTTTGAAATGTCAATACCCTCACAGCTAGCGCTGTCGCCAGACTTTGATTTCGGGAGTGACAAGAAAAACTTTGGTCTTAGTTCTTATTAGATCTCGGCAAATGGATCACAAGTCTGTCCTGTCCATACATTAGCTTTAACACCTTTGAATAATAAATTTACGCGGTTGGACGACGAGTGAGTAGACTTAGACTTTATTTTGATCTTATTCAGGTGAGGAAAGAACTTAATTTTATGTTCCCTTTCAGAGAACACCGCCACAACATACCAAAGAATGCAACTCACTATTTCATATGAGAAGAAACTCAAAAACAGCCTGTCCCCGATTCTTGTGACATATTTCTTTAGATTCTTTTCGCAAAGTAGTTTTAACATAACATTAATGAGTTGATATAATTATATTAAATGTTGGTTCACATTGGAGCGTTGTTTGTTTCTGTCTTTGCAATCTTCTATGTATATTTTGTATAAAATCTTGTATGTAGACAATTTTAACCACGCGTATGTAACTTTTCTTCTCTATTTGCTTTAACAGAAAACGTCATAAATCATATCCCAAGCAACGTCTTAACGCTTTCTCCACTGAGCACTTAACTAAATACGGTGGCCTCTTCCCGTCTGGCGGAAACCAGTGCCAAGAGCTGAACCAGTCTTACAGCGAAGCGGACTCCTACATTGACGTCATCAACCACAATTCCTCCAAGAAAATATGCCCCCACGGTAACACTATCGAGGAGTTCGGAAAGGCGCACCAGAAGTGCGTAAAGGGGCAGTATGACCACAATTCCGACTTCAGTCAGAAACACGAAAGGATGTGCATTAAGTTCAACCAGCGACCCTTGAAGAAAAGGTAATACATCTTTGTCAACTTCATTGCATGTGTAACAAAAATTCAGCCAGCTGGTCAACTTACCACAGAATTTCAAATTTCTTCGATAAATTTTGAAAGCATCAAAATTATCTAAACATTAAAATCGTTAGAGAAATTTGACAGTTTTCAGGTAGGTAACCTGCTAGCGTGTAAATTGCTTTTCATTGCATAAAATGTATATACACATACATATATTTATCTTTAATATTATTGTAATATCTTTATTGTTGAAATTCTGCATTTTATCCTAAATTATTGTAATAATTCTTAAACTAACCCATTCCGCTTAAAACCCCTGTAACAATTCTGCGGATCTTAGAATTTCGTTTAAATTGTATAAGTATAACAAAATAAAGCTCATGTTTCTTTTTGTGTATATTACTTACTCCACTACCTACTAACATCACTCTCTCAATAAGAATAAGCCCATCATTATTATATTAAATTTTATATATTATTATATTACTAAAAGCTTGAACCTAGTTTGTAACTTTATAACCGATACTACATACAAATTAAACTATTTGACGTGACTTACCAGAAGCTGCAACTACAACTAAACTTAACTCAGTGCTTGGTCCAACAAATGAATTTTAACAGATGCCAAAAATAATACCACTCACGCATGTCTCTATAATAATTCATTACGCCAACTTATACTAAATTAGTAAATTATGACACATCGTTTGTACAGCCCACTTGCTAACCTGGATGTCTGGAATGCACTTTAAAGCGCTGAGACCGCTAACTTATATTTTGGCGGTGTATTTAAATAGTGTTGCAATTAAGTTAATTTTCCAACTAACACAACCGTACAACACGACACCACAGTAAACATGAGCCATCCGTAGGAAGGGGCAGGACACCTCCATAACGTCAGTGAATTCCAGTGGGCAGGACTCAGGCATCGCGGAGGCGCGCTGCCCCTGCGGCCAGTCCAGCGCGCACACCTCGGAGGAGAGCAGTGGGTATGACAGGCTTCTTACACATATTCACGATTATTAGCCCCAAAGGGTTAGTCGGGGACTAGGCAATGAGGATCGCAGAAGCAGTAACACTGCCATAGTACACGGCACACCACATTAAAGCTGCACATGTGCTCAGTGCGATAGGTGGTGAGCCACTCGCCGCTCTATGCTGTTGGATGCACATGCTGTCTTTAGTTCGTTGGTCGCCTTTGATGACACCCAAGGAAAGAGACGGTTAATAGTATTCTTCTAGTGAACCGCTACACACGCGGCTCTTGCATTAGGTAATGGAACCGTCTCACATCCAAGGAGGTGCGTAGGCAGACCGTTTTTTTTTTAACAAACAAATGCGAAGTCTCTTTACCTTCTCCCCGCGCAGCCATGAAAAACTCGCTGGGTAAAAGGCCTGCCCATGAAAAAACCGATGACAAAAAAGACGATGGTAAAAAAGCCATCAGGCTCAGAACAACGAAAGGTAAGCACCGAGTAAGATTATTAATACGAGTAGATCTAATCCGAGTAGTAATTTACACCGTATAAGAAAAAACTAATCGATTGTTGTTTAAAATAAAAATAAAACCGTCAATAATTAATTACTTGTTCAATCTGTAGTTATAATTATGTTTAACTCAAAATAGGAATTTTCGGTTACTCCACTCCAGGGTACTAACCTATAACCTTTAAGAAAGTCTTCCGAGTCGCGTTCCTGGTGAACTTAGCTGCTAAAATTAGCTAACAATAAAGAAAATTGTTAACTAAATTAAACAACGGATCAATGTGCTAATTGATTTACTTTGCAGGGGTCCTTTTGGTCGGTACAGAAGAGTGGCACAGTGAATAATTAGTGGAATCTATTTCAAGTTATTTATATAACATTACCGATGTTCATTGTAGGTACAAGGTCTGAAAAGTTAACATACTGAGAGGTTTCGATACGTTTTTGTGCCATTAGTGTCAGCGAAACATGACTGCGGATAAGAAACTGCTGGGCAAAGACCTCCATTGACTGCGGATAAGAAACAGCTGGGTAAAGACCTCCATTGACTGCGGATAAGAAATTGCTGGGCAAAGACCTCCATTGACTGCGGATAAGAAACTGCTGGGCAAAGGCCATCTTTGATATCAAGTCTCCACACTAATTATTTCCCACTTCTTGGATAAGGCCTTCCCAAAACAATAATAACCCACAGCAGTAGCCACGTCAGGGTTGGTGCAGGATTACCAGTGTCTTCCGAAACAAGTAGTAGCTCGAGATTTAAATTAGGTAGCCCGTCCGCTGACACAGAAAACCTAATCTTGAAAAAATGGGCACATGCTGCAGCGCCCTATATTATTAGCTTACTTAAACAATTTTTGTTCGCAGTTGCAGCTACGAGGACTCACTGAAGTCCAACCACAATCAGGAGTCGCGTAAATCGTATCGAGAATCAGACCAAGCGTTCCACCGCAGAGCCTCGGTCGGCCCGCAGCCCGATGCACGCCAGCTCCATTACAGACGGCAGTCTTTCTCAGAGAATATGCAACGTCACTTCCCCCCTTTCGAGAAAGTCTCATCTGGAAGGCTGATGCGCCAAATATCGTCGCCGAACGTGTCCAGCATCGGGCAACCATATTTTATTAACAATAAAAAGAATATGAGAAGAAAAGAGGTTGTTAACGAACCTATGATTGATTACGATCATAGCGAAGGCGAAGATGTATTTGACACTAGGATTAATAGAAGACCTAGCGGGAAGAACCATAAGAGAGGTAACTTCATGGAGTTGGGCGGGCAGGCGGCTGTCTTCGTGGCTACGCCTGCTGCCGCCGAGATCATGCGGAGGCAGGGCAGTGAGAGACTTATGTTCGCGAGACCGTTATAGTGGCCTTAGTTAAGTCCCAGGAAAAGTATCACCTCGGCAAAGCTAGTAATATAATATTGACAAAACCAGTTTGAAGATAAAAATACTCATTATATTTTTAATATTAGCCAATACATAATTGGTTACCAATTTATAGAAATGTGATAGTATTATTGAATACAACGAGAGGATAAAGTGCAATTTTGTAACTTTTGTATAATTGTTTATTTTGTAAAATTTATTTTTTCTATGATTTATTCTTGTATTATTTGTAAATAAGAGATTGTAGATATTCTCGATAGGATGAATGTAAACAGTAATTTTTAACGTACTCTTTGCCTGTCCCAGCTTTATTTGTGTTTCTATTTGGTACATTACGTCCAAAGAAGTTATTCTCATTATGCTAAGTGTGCCATTTGGAGATGTCTTCGGGAAAGTTGAGAAGACGCGACGTCGATCGTTAATTATAACCACCTTTATGATAACTGCTTATTTATGTAACATATTACGATTATTTCTCTTTGTAAATACTATATTAGTTTAATCAAATAAATGAAAATTTTAAAATAAATTGTTATTAATTTCAAACGAATGAAGCGGTACGTAAATTGCCGAAAACTTGTTAATCGATGGTTATTATAATTATTATGAAGTAAGTAGTAGTACAGTCACCAGCATTAAGATGTGTTGTGCAAAAATATCTGATCATTGGTGGAAAGCATGTATATATATATGCCTTCTACCAATGATCAGATTTTTGCAGGCCGTCGATAGTCACATCTTAATGCTGGTGACTGTACCTACCTAATTATTATTTTTCAGGTTAATATTTCTAACATCATCACAAAACATAAGTCTAAATAATGTTTTCTTCGTTTATCCTGTGGGATATGAAAAGTGGCTCCCACCATCATCCCACTAACTATCAGACCAGCTCAGGAACGTCATCAGGAACGTCATCAGGAACTGATCTCAGTCCTCTCGTGTAGCACTAATATTCACAGGATTATCACTAAGAACTTGGTTAGATGACCCTATAAGGTTGTACTGGGTCATTTTAATTAAATACAGTCCTTAATGTAATGGGAAACCGATGATACCACTAATAATAATTAAGTGACAGTCGAAAGACGCAGATGAAATTCAAAATCTTAGCAGTCCAGGCCTAGGATCAAGTATAACATGATCTTAGGTTCATGCTAAGTACAAGCGCCATTGGAGACTGTCTGACTGAGATCTGTAGGCAAGTGGCGTCATGGCATATGGAATAGAATGGTGAATTTTCAGGTTTTGACATGTGTCAACGTTACATCATTTAGCGAACGATACATTGGTAAATATAAAAACTCGAAACCTGTAATTTACGTGACATTATTCATTTTATTTTATTCTTTATATAACTATAGGTTTCTTTATTCAACTATAGCTAGGTATATATTTTTGGTTTTGATCGCCTAGAGTTAGCAATAACCAAGTGTCTGTAAACTTGTCTAACAATTTGCTATTGACATAATTTAGAGAAAAGAAAAATATTTTAATTGAAGGACGTACTCGCAGTACCCGAAAAAGATATGACGCAAACGGAGAAAAACATGAAAAACAACATCCAACAAGTTGCTGTGTGAGCACTATAGCTTTTCCTGGAGCGAACATAATATTTTTTACATCTACGTTCCTCAGATGGTAGTTGCTACGGGCAGATCATATTCATAGATTGACTAAACAACATAATAAATTCAACATTCAGCCGACAATATAAAGTAGCCGTGTCGCGAGGCGGTGAAACAATACTCTCACCCCCCTTCTTCCCTTGGGTGTCATAAATGGCTACTAACGGACAAAAGACTGCAAATACATCCATCAGTATGAAGCGGCGATGGACTCACCACCTATCACGCTGAGCACGTGCAGTCGCTATTTGGTGAAAAGTAGACTATGGTAAAGGATTGCTTTTGCTGTCCTCATTGCCTAGTCTCTGACTGTTCCTTCGGGGATAATAGTCGTGGTTATAATATGTACGTATGTATGTAACAGTACATTATGATACAAGTGTTCTAAGTTGGTCATTACAATCGAGGCGGCTTAATGGAGCCGCGGATAATAATTTTAATTAGTTCTTCATTACTAGAACTAGACATATTTATTTTTAAACTTTCAAAGTAATAAGTATTAAATAAGAAGACGCTGTATTAATCGACAAAATATAGGTATGTGAAAGGTAGGAAGTCTTTCCATCTCTTCCCTTGGGTGTCGTTAAAGGCGACTAACGGACTAAAGACTGCACATACATCCAACAGCATAGAGCTGCGATGGGCTCATCAAAATAATACTACCAACCCCTCTCTTCCCTTGGCTGTCGTAAAAGGCGACTAACGGACTAAAGACTGCACATACATCCAACAGCATAGAGCGGCGATGGACTCATCAAAATAATACTACCAACCCCTCTCTTTCTTTGGGTGTTGTAAAAGTGAATAACGTGCTAAAGGCTCACCACCTAAGCACATGTGCAGACTGTGCAGTTGTTTCTTACTGAAGCGTGGACTGTGTGTTCGTGGTCTGTGTTGTCCATAGATTCAAATAGTTACTAAATTTACAATAAACTTTAAATAAATATCTCAAAAAAGTTGTTGATTTATGTTAACAGTAATAAGTCGAGTTTTATTCATGATTATTCTACTTAGTACTAAAGCCTTTTTCGTTTTTGAAGGCTCATTGTCATTTGACAGACAAAAATTTAAAAAAAAACCTTATTCCCCCTGTAGAAGAAATGCTATTAATTCTTCGCTCTGGTACGTCACAATGACGGTCTTTTTGAGCAAGAGGAGTGAAAAATATAATAAACTAAACAATAATGTAACGAATTAGGGTTAATTTATTGACTAAATAAATAATTTGGTCATGGTTACTCCATGTTTATTAAAAATGTCAGCCTTTTAAAAAAATATTGTAATTTGTATAACTAGACTCTATGTCGTGATTCTATTTTTAAACTACTTTACCGCACTAGTGTGTAATAAGCTACATTACGATGCTGAAATCGGTGTAATAAGAGCCACTTTACGAGCGAGTGTGTTGAAAAATATTAAAATAATCTGTTGTTTTGGCTACAAGTTAGGCACACAATTTTAAAAGCAATGCCCGAGTGGGACGGACGCGATGTATGCATGTGTGTATGAACTTTTGAAATCTGTCTGTTGGCGCTTAAGGCACCAACATGCGACGAGGTTGAAGGCTGAAGGCAGGAAGGCTGAAGGAAGGAATAACTTACCGGGAGCAGCTGGTTGATCTGGGGCGATCGGGTGTCGCCTGTAGGTACGGGCGATTGGCGCTAACGGCGCGGGCGTTGCAGCGGGCTTTCGCTGGTGAGGGCGGTAGCACACACACTTCACTTTACTGGGCACTGATCGGAGGCGTTTTAGGGGTAGTTGAGCTGGTAAACAAAGCGCTCTTAATTCACATACACTTAACACATGGTTGTTCACGGGCTGAGTTCTTGCGCGCGCGCGCGCGTGGATTCTCTTTGAAAGGTCGGAGCACACTGCCGTTGCGCGGCGCCGGCGAACACTTCGTCTAGTATAATTGTCACCTCGCTGTGATTGGCCGATCATTCGTTGCACATTCGTTGCACCAATATGCACCTTAATTGACCGGCGCAGAGACGGTTATCCGTTGCGCTGTGGCGCGAACATCTTCCCGGGCCCCAGAGGGTAGGAAGGGGGGGGGGGGGGGAAGGGATGGAAGTTAAAGGGGGACTACAGCCCCGATTCGTGCGGTGTTGAGTTAATGTCGAGTGGGTGTGTATATGATGAGCTGAGAGGAATGCACGTGTGTGACTGTATGAGTAAGATAGTGCACTGAGCACAGCACCAAATAGGCACAAAAACAACAACAAAAAAGGGCTGTACACTGGGCATACCATCATGTAGTCACTTGAATCGTGAACTGAGCACAATGGCATATAGGCACAAAAACAACAACAAAAAAGGGCTGTACACTAGGCATACCATCATGTAGTCACTTGAATCGTGAACTGAGCACAATGGCATATAGGCACAAAAACAACAACAAAAAAGGGCTGTACACTGGGCATACCATCATGTAGTCACTTGAATCGTGAACTGAGCACAATGGCATATAGGCACAAAAACAACAACAAAAAAGGGCTGTACACTGGGCATACCATCATGTAGTCACTTGAATCGTGAACTGAGCACAATGGCATATAGGCACAAAAACAACAACAAAAAAGGCTGTGCACTGAGCACGATAGCATACAGGCACAAAAACAACAACAAAAAGGGCTGTGCACTGAGCACGATAGCATACAGGCACAAAGACAACAACAAAAAGGGCTGTGCACTGAGCACGATAGCATACAGGCACAGAAAAGCGCAATGCGCACTGTGGCGCAAAGAGCAAAGGCGCAATAAAAGGCGACCGCAATAGAAGCAAATAAAAAGCAGACTGCATGTGTGTATGTGCTGCAGGCTGATGTGTGGGTGCACGTGTGTAGAAGTACTATGCTCTTGTGGTGAGCACGCACGAGATTGAGTCGATTGCCAAGGCAAAAATTAAAAGCAGAAAAAATATAAAATTAACACGAGCGAAAAAATAAAGCACGCTATTTTGCACGCGTGGTGAGCATGCACGAGATCCGAGCCGATTCAACACGACACGACCATAAAAATTTCATTACAAAATAAAACGGGAAAAACAACAATATCGTCGTCTAGACGCGGGTGTGTTATACCTACGTAACTAAAGTTATATGTGCAACCCAATTAGTAAGTAAAAATATAACACGAATCGAACACTATTCTTAATTTATTTTTGTAGGTAGGTTAATAATATTTCGCAACGCACTTTGCAACGTCTATCGTGCAGAAAGGGTCATGTAAGGTAATGAAATTAGGAATGTTACGCGATAAAATTTAAAAATCAGAAATTAAAATTAAGTTACGTGATAACTACGAAATATGAGTAAATATTATTTTAACGGGTCGAATGACCAACATGTAATGAAATAGTTAATGGGCTGAAATAGTTATCCTATACATATATAATAGCGGACTGTATTAATAATGTGGGGCTGAATATCTACGGTAACATGTACCTACTCCTGCGACCCCTGATGCGACCGCTGTGCATGCGAGGACGCATGCAGCGTTCTGTCGGTGGGTCGCTTTGCCGGAGTGTCCCGCAGTTGGGGCGGAAGCCACCGCGCCGCCGATTCCGGCTGGTAATGCTGCGTGGCGTCGTCCGGTCGGTGAAGGGACGTATGGTGGTCGGCGATGCCACACACTCTGCATGCCTTCACCGACTTACATTCGTCCGGGTAATGTGGTCCGAGACAGCGGGGACAGCGCTCGCGCGACACCACAAAATCCCACCGGCCCTGCGTCGGCTGGGCATTGTAGGTAGCGCACGCTATTAATCTGTGCCCCCTAGTTCTGCAGTAAGGGCAGTAAGGGGTGTTTGGGCTGGCGTGCATTGTGTGGGTGTTGTGTGGGCGTGTATGGGTGGCGGCACGAGTCGAGGCAAAAAAATTAAATGTGGCGGGTAGGGTTTAAATAAGTGGACTGTTACTAAGGTCTGGTATCCGGGTCAAAGGATCATAAATGTTGGCGCTTAAGGCACCAACATGCGACGAGGTTGAAGGCTGAAGGCAGGAAGGCTGAAGGAAGGAATAACTTACCGGGAGCAGCTGGTTGATCTGGGGCGATCGGGTGTCGCCTGTAGGTACGGGCGATTGGCGCTAACGGCGCGGGCGTTGCAGCGGGCTTTCGCTGGTGAGGGCGGTAGCACACACACTTCACTTTACTGGGCACTGATCGGAGGCGTTTTAGGGGTAGTTGAGCTGGTAAACAAAGCGCTCTTAATTCACATACACTTAACACATGGTTGTTTACGGGCTGAGTTCTTGCGCGCGCGCGCGCGTGGATTCTCTTTGAAAGGTCGGAGCACACTGCCGTTGCGCGGCGCCGGCGAACACTTCGTCTAGTATAATTGTCACCTCGCTGTGATTGGCCGATCATTCGTTGCACATTCGTTGCACCAATATGCACCTTAATTGACCGGCGCAGAGACGGTTATCCGTTGCGCTGTGGCGCGAACACTGTCGTTTCCTATTATAATGCGATGTTACTAACAAGCCCAACGTGTTACTATACAAGCCCAACGCTGATGATACTCAGGCCAAAAGCTATTTAAAGGTGGGAAATTTTCCGGTAGGTGGCAGGCGATAATTGGACGCACGTACCGAGAGTCGTTATTGGCGGAGTATTTTGAGACACCCACGCCTAGTGCCCACTGAGCTATGAACGGCAGTTTAAATATGTTAGTACTAGCATTTGCTCTCAACTTCGAACGCATGGACCGTTTTATCATTGCACAGGAACCTTATACATGATAATGAATTCCAGGCATGCGTTACAATTGCATTCGTGAGTTTATCAAACATAGAAACGAACAAATATACAAACAACATAGGTACATAAATCACGACTATTATCCCCGAAGAGTTAGTCAGACACTAGGCAATGAGGACCGCGAAAGCAGTCCTTTATCGTCCACTTTTCACCAAATAGCGACTGCACATGTGCTCAGCGTGACAGGTGGTGAGCCCATCGCCGCACATAAAGAAACAAACGCATTTCCGTGTTTATAACATTAGTAAGAAATTTAAAAAAATATGTATTTTTTACATTAATTACGGCTCGCAACTAACAACTAGTCCCGGTTCCGCTCACAGGCAGTACTGCCCATTTGTTTCACCAAGCAGCATTGTTATGAATTGGCACGTTCTGGCTTGAAGGTCACAAGATCAAGTGACAGGTCATTGGTCATAGGGTCATAGAGGATCGCGTTACCTTCGTTTATACCTTTCGTGGTACAAGTGTCTATGGGTTGCGGTGGCCGTTTCCGTCAGGCCGGTAGTGGTCGTACATTAAAAAAAAGTACTAAGAGGCGGTTGGAGATCACAAATCCGGGCTATGTATCGATACATCCGAAACACAATTTGTGCAACCTGGAAATTGAACCTGAGCGAGCTCGGCCACCGCGGCGGTAAATAAGTGTTATTAAAAAAGTGATCACGATCTATGTGAAGTTACCATTTACCGCACTGTAAACTGCTTAACATTCGGTGCGGGTTACCGAACTTGGTAACAAGCTAAACGAAAAAATGGAACAAAAACTCTGAACAAAAGGTAGAGATAATTAACGGTTAAAATTCGAACGCAATTAATCTCAGTTCCGGACCTAATCCGGGGACACGAGCCAAAAACGCGATGCGTCCGAGCGGATGACCGCAAGTTTTGAGGACACCCTGTATCAGGGTTTGGGTCAGTCGGGTGAACGACCGCACCGCAGGTCCATGCGATTTTGGCGGGTCCAAAAGTCTTGTGACAGTTTAGCTTTGATAATTTATCAAATCGTTGTTACATTCAGATTCATATTTTAATTTGCGCCATTTTTATATTCAGCGACTGTATTTTTTATATAACTATTTTATGCTTTAATGGTAAGTTTAGGTCCATGCGCAATGGTGTAGCTGTACCCTAACATATAATTTTTTCTGTGGCAAACTTACTTTGTGGCAAATTTACAATAACCCAGTAATAATTCTATATATTTCGTTTTTTAAATGATGTTCTAACAGTTGTCTAATTTGTTTTCGCCTCTGTGTTATTTCGTTTTATCCGTCAACAAACGTTTGGCTTTTAACTAACATAAATCTTTGTTATCTACCAGATTTGTTATCTAATTCAAATCAAACCAGGTAACCAAAATAACTTTTTTATAAATATATTTTTAGTTTGGAGGCAACTACTTACATACTTAATATTATGTTTAGCCGATACGAGGGCACGTAAAAAGGCCTAAAGAGGCTTTCTAGGCTTCTAAAGCCTGCTGTGCAACATGCCCTTTCACTCCGCACTAGGATTAAAGGCGGCGAAGTGTAGAGAGAAGGGCATTATTTACGGCGGGCGGCTGTTTATGACGCGAGTAATAAAATATGGCGGAACATTACACTCTTGCACATTTTAATACCTAGTTTGGTATGTAGAACTTTTTTTTATATCAAACTCCAAGCAACAGCATTTATACGATTATGGCGAAGAAGGTCAGATTCCAAGTAGATCAGATTCCAAGTAAGTCGGAATCCAAGTAGGTCAGATTCCAATTAGGTCAGATTTTGAGTTGGTTATGTACAATACAGTCATTGTCATAATTTTCCGACATGAAATAAAGGGTTAGGTACCTATTTTAAATCAGACTCTGAGCCAGGACCCGATGCCATCGAAGAACCTCAGCACACTGCGGAAGGTATGATTAATCTCACAATCTATTTTGCAATCCTTGAGAAATGATCACAAGTCGTTTTCTCACCACCTCACATGCTAAGTAAAACATTAGGAACGTTTCCAGTGGGGTAGGCAGGGACCACAGCTTTCCGTTTCATTTGGTTTCGATCCTGACATGTGGTCGGCCTCAGAATAATAACTAAACCATAGCAGTGCTAGGACATTGGTCACCATTCGAATTACATTTGTTTAGGTCGCTTTTGAATTCGGTATCATAAATGGTGACCGGTTTATTTTTTTCGCTGGACATTTGACGTTTTTTTTCAACTTATTTTGTCTCTCTTCTTTCAATGTTTTTATAATCCATTTGAAAAAATAGGACCACTATAAAAGTCTCATTTGGACTTCTTCTATACTTTAGTTATTATTATATGGTGTCGGCAAAAGATGTATCCTTTGCTTCATTTACTCTCATAACGTTTTTCTCTCTCTAAAAATATACTTTTAATTTTTTTACTAACGTAAAAATTGATAAAAATAATTTTTAGTGGTTCTCATTCAAACGATACAAAAGATACAGAAAATGACTAGTACGTAGTGTATTCATTACTATGATATTTGATAGTAATGAATATTATATCAAAGCGTAAAAAAGATCATAAAAATCCTTGTTAGTGTTCACAATATTCTACCGAGACGATATTACAATGCATTATTTTATTTATTAATCCTAAGTAACTCAAGTAAAATTAAAGGTCGTAGGTTTCAGTCCCACCTAAGAGCAGGGAATATTTACAATTGTTTTAATTGTGTTTCTTTATTTAGATTTACATACAATCTAAAATACTTCCTAAAATAAGGAAACGCTAATATCCATTTTCTGTTGTTTTAATAAATCGTTGCCTTCAAAGGAAAAGCTTAATGGAATAAAGTACACAAGCGAAGATAAAAACAATTATTCTTGGTTTTTAATCTGAAAATGGACTTTAGTTCAATGAACCCCCGAACGCTGGTAAGTTCCGAGTATTGTTAAAGATTATTATGCTAGAAACTCTCGAATACTAAAAGCCTTTAAAGAAGGTGAGCTTTTTACTTTAACTAAAAATTATAAGATGTTAGGTAATCTATTTGATGAGCTCCGTGGTCGAGTGGTAAGCACGCCGGGTCTGGCGTCGCGCCATCTCGGTTCAATTCCCGGTCGGGTCAATTTAAAGAAAAACTGTTTTTAGCTGCTGGGCATAAGCCTCCATGCTATGCCTTTTTTCTGTTTTGACCCGTATCTAGGTTTTTTAGCGATCAGCTCTGTCTCTGATCAGTCAAGTGCTGGTGTATACTCGGCAGCCATTCAAGGCAATACATATATACTCATAACTATTATCGTCAAAGACTAGGAAATTAACGTGCAAAAGCAGACCACTGCCACACAGTCCACGTTTCACCCATTAATAATAATTTACTGTAGGTACTGTGCCCTGCGGTGGCAGTGTTCTTCTAATAAGCCGCTACGCGACACTGCTCATTAATATAATATCTACCAATACCAACCCATCTCTATCCTGGGATGTCTTAAAAGGCGACTAACGGACTAAAGCTTGTATATACATCCAACAGCATAGAGAGGTGTTGGGTTCAACAACTGTCTCGCTGAGACGTGGACGATGGTAGAGGACTGCTTTTTCGGGCCTCATTGCCTAGTCTCTGACTAACCCTTCGGTGACAATAGTCGTGATTATATGTCAAGCCGCCACCACCCAGCTCCAAGGCAAGTTATGCTCTAAAGATAAAACCTTCTTAAAGTCAATAGAGCCTTCTGACTTCACTCCACGGAGTGGGCGAGCTTGTCACTCGGCCCAAACGAACCGTACAACTCTGGCGAGTTAAATAAGAAAAGTTAAGTAAGGAAAATCTGGTCAAGTAATTACTTTGATGTCATATTATCATGTAAAAAGAACGTTATTACTTTTATTCAAATAATTACGTCATTGAACTAAGTACACATTTAAACATAAAAATATTCTAAAAACAAAGATTAATAAAATCCTATTTATCACCCGGCCAATCACAATCGAGTCGTAATATTATCATTCGGATACCATGACCGTCGTTTGATTCGGTACATTTGTTTCGCATATAACGTTTTTCCCCTTCTCGTCCCACACAAAAGTAAACATGAGGATGTATTACGAAAACAATTTAATATTTGTGGATCCTGTGTGTAGCCGCCCGAAAACACTGTCCGATATATCGTAGAAGATACAAAATCATGTATCTGTCGGCCTTGCTCTCAAATGTTTCTGTATATGTATTACAAACGTGTTACGGATAGGCCATAAAGTTATTATACCTAGCGGAATAGAGCAACAGACATGAGCTGTCAAACGAAACCGAAATAGGATGGCATTTGTGTGTGTAAAGAATGCATTCAGTGATGTACGACATGTCGCTTTTCACAACATTAACATCGATATCGATTATATTAATTACTAACAGTAATTTTATTAATAGAACTAAAATAGGATGGGATGGGAAAATATCCACGATTTCACGTAAAATTCGAAAAATTCACAATACCCAAATTCTCAGCGTGCTGATGTGTTGACAAACAGTAGCCAAAAACAGTTCTGTTACGTCGCATCACGCATCTCTTTTTACCCCACAGTGTTGCTGCTAGTGACATCCTGCTCGCTCAGCCCTATGTTGCTCTATTCCGCTAGGTATAGTAACTTTATGGGATAGGCACAGCTTTGACGCCATTGCTGCCGGGTGGACGAGCGCTCGGCTCGATGTCCGTAGGTGCAATTGTCCGGTCGGTGTTCCAGGTGTGTTTCGGAATTCCAATCACCAATCACCAATTTGGATAGCGTGGTGATTAAGCCCATAGCCATCGATTGTAGCGATGACTTGATTTCAATGGTGGATGCCTTTGCCCTGCGGTGAGACAGTATACAGGCTGTATTGTTACGTTGTAAATTCAGGGCCCTGTCTGCCTTTGCTAATCTACAATAAAGGTTCTCAATAATTGAATAATAGTTATGTTTGATATAGATAGTCTTCATCAACTCTGCTACCTTTTTACTTAAAACTAACGTCTAATTCTAAGAAATATAAACTAACTTACGTACTAGTCTTCCTCTCGTCCGCCCGCGCCCAGGCCGCTGCTGGCTGCGGTGGTGATGGTAGCTCGCCTCCCCGGCGACTGCTGTGTTGGATCGCGCTCCCGCGCGTCTTCGGGGCTGGTGCTATGGTGGTGGAAAGGCCCTAACTTCCCGTTGGCTACCCCCTCAGTACTGATCCCAGACAAATACGTGATGATACGCACAATACCACATAGCACCGTTCAATTGTACGCCACGTGTGCGTGTCGACCAAACAAATCACTGACTTTAAACTAAACTTATGTTCTACACTGTTGCTGTTTATTAATCCCTACGGTCCGCCGAGTTTAACTGACTATGTGTCCTACACATCAAATTACACCAAAACAAATTACACGACCCCGCGTTCAAGGTTCCTAACCTAACCAAAAATCCAACGTGAGTGTGTGTCACACTGACAGTCGTCTGTCAAAAACAAATTAAAACTAACACAAAAGGTTGCCAGCCGTAAGTGGCCATTTTGTTCCGAACAAGTTACCTGTAATCATTGATGTTAAATGATCGGGTTTCCAAAAACATTAGTCATTGTAGCTTGTTAGATTTTAATCCATTTTTCTTCATATTAAAGACATGTAGCCTTGGCTAATGCAGTACTAGACATATTTTTCTTGCATTTTCAATTAATACACCTTTCTAAATCAGTTTTGGCAAGAATTTGCATTAGATTTGGAGAAAATTGAGATTGTTTACATTTTGATATTGACATTTGCCGGAGACAATTTCTGACAGCCCATAGCATAGACACATAGCCACTCTCCTGTCCATGGTAACTTCTGTAACTCAGTGACATATAACCCCTCCTGTCCTTGGTAACTTCTGTAACTCAGCCTAAATTAATTTTGCAAACTCGCATTACGACCACGGTGAGTGTAATTACTTAAAACACGTATTACGTAGGCCCATTAAAATATTTGAGATGATTCTGTGGTTACTAATTTAGTATAAAAGTAAAAGAAATCTATTTAATGACAAACATAATTTCACAGAAAAAAATAATGAAATTGGCGAGAATTGACAGTTCGCCAAAACGGAATTTTGCAACGTAAGCGTTTTTAAAAATGTCGAAATACTCTTCTACTCACCGTATTTCCTAAATAAGTGCACATCAAAACAATCGCATACTAATTATTGTTATGGATTATTATGGTTTGTTTACATTTGTAGACAGTGACATTCCAATATATTTTTTTTTCTGACCAAGCGCCATAAACACGGCAACGTTCTTTGTTAAGGTTGTTGCTCACTACACCTAGTTCGTAGTTCCGCAAGAAAATTTGAGGTGGCTCTATGGATATCAATTGATCCGTAGAGCAATTGAAACTATGGCATAGTGTACGAGTACCTTTAGTAAAAAAATGAAATTGTTGACAATTTTGACGGTTTGCCATTTATTTTGCATAGGATTTTTTTGTGCTAATAATGTGTTAATTACTCTTCGTAATCATCGTTCTTCCTAATAATGTGCACATCAAAACAATCGTTATGGTTTTAACTATCGAAAATGATATGATTCTTTATAGTTTGAAACAGTGACTTCCAAGTAATAACGACTTCTAAATGTCGATATAAAAAAATATTTTTGTTTTTTGTCTTGGAATCTTCATTTTTGTCATTTTTGTTGTAGCTTTTCGTAATTAACTTTTAACTTATTAAAATACTGAGTTTTTTAAGCATTTGGTACGTAGTTTAGGTTTTGATATAGCTTTAGCAATGGGTTAGTTCTAAGCTTTTTTGTCAGCTCGGGTAGTCTCGGGTCAGCGTCGGCCAACTTTCGGACAGCTGTCAGATTGAGTGGACGGTAGGAGCCATATTGTTTAAACGGTCGTGGGCTGGTAAGTGGATAGAGGCGGGGCGAAAGTGCAGTCAGCTTTTCGTTGCAAATAAAAACTTAAAGGACATTGTACAGAATTGGCTTAACGCGGACAGTCCTTTCAGAAAGTAATAAGTTTACGATTATTCCTAATTATTTTTATAAGATTTTCTGACCATTTATTGGAGTGTAAATATGCATAATTAAAAACTATCATTTAATGAGTCTTGTTATTCAAGTTCCTATCCTTTATACGGGTAAACAATGTTGCCAATTGACAAAATTATATTACCCTGTAACTTAATTTTTTTTATTTTTGGAAGGAGTATTTTAATTATTTTAATGCAGAATAAAAATATGTAGCTGCATTATCTATAGGTAACATTCGTACTTTTATTATTTTACACAATATTCATGTTTTAATCATAATAAATAGATTACAGGTAGTATGTTTAAAAGTTACAGACGATAATGTTATTCTCGGTAATAGCAACATTTTACAACTTCATTTATAGTAAAGTGCAGTGAAGTGAACTTCCATTAAATAATGACTTCATTCATTCTACGACTGGCTCAAAAGAACTCACATCCAGAGCCGTACAAAATAATATTTAAAAAAAATATTCTTCCGGCTGTCAGTCAGTGGTGTGAATGTGTGATTGACACTTGCTGCTTGTCTGCTAGTTACCGGTGTTCTTGTGTTCCTTGTTTTATTTTCTTTTAAAATCAATATATCTTTATTCAGTAAGCTTAAATTAAGCATTTTGAATCGTCTAAATTTATTTTTTTATGGATGGATGGATAGGCATAGGAACCCACCCACCCACGCCACCCATTCAGGAAGTCTTTTAGCTGTGGAGAAGAACGGGCACAAGAAACTCCACAGCTTTTAAATTAATATAGAAGTAACGACATTTACAAAACAACATGTCGTTACCAAATTATACAATCAGTTATGTAATGTCATAAAAGACAATGGATTAAGAAAAAAAACAATGTAAATATATTATTATAACCAGGCTGTTTTGTCTTCTAAATATTCCTTGACTGTGTAATAACCTTTCCTAAGTAAACAAGATTTTACATGATTCTTAAACTTATCTAAAGGTAAATCTAGTATAGTACTTGGTATTTTATTATAATAGTGTATACCTTGCCCCAAGAAAGAGCCGAGAACCTTTTGTAACCTAAACAGTGGCATTTCTAGTTTTGACTTATTTCTAGTATTGAAATTGTGTACATCACCGTGTTTAGAAAAAGTGTTAATATTGCAACGCACAAAAACTATACAATTATAAATATACTGCGATGCAACAGTAAGAACACCAACTTCCTTAAAAATATTTCTCAAAGAAGTTCGCGATCCCAGTCTATAAATGGTTCTTTTTGCTCGTTTCTGTAAAATAAATATAGTTTTAACATCAGCCGCTGTTCCCCACAGAAGGACGCCATACGACATGACACTATGAAAATAACTAAAGTAAACAGTCCTAGCAGTTTCTACATCTGTTAGTTGTCTAATCTTTCTAATCGCATATGCTGCTGAATTGAGTTTGCCGGCCAAATTCAATATATGCAAATTCCATTGGAGTTTTGAGTCAAGGGTTATCCCTAGGAAAACTGTAGAGTCTACCAAATCTAATTTAACACCATTCATTCTAACATCGGTTTGTTCGGTCTTGACATTTGGTAGTAGAAATTTAATACATTTCGTTTTTTTAGCGTTTAGCTGTAAATTATTCGCACTAAACCAACTGAGAACCTCTGAGAGAGCATTGTTAACATCGTCATAATTATTCTTACATCTAGTCACATTAAAAATGAGTGAAGTATCATCTGCAAACAATACAATATCACAGAAGTTTTCTACAAAGAATGGCAAGTCATTGATATATATCAAAAATAAAAAAGGGCCAAGAATTGACCCCTGTGGAACTCCCATTTTTACATGAGAACCGGATGACTTAGTTCCATTAATGTCGACAGTTTGTGTTCTAGAACTAAGATACGACTGTATCAAATTACGCGCAAGACCTTTGAGACCATAGTGATTTAACTTCATCACCAGTGTCCGGTGCTCAACGCAATCGAAAGCCTTGGACAAGTCGCAAAAAACTCCAAGAGCGTTCTGAGACTCCTCCCAGGCATCAAATATATGTTTTATTAGAGCTACACCTGCGTCAGTAGTGGAACGACCCTTAGTAAAACCGAATTGCTTACTATGTAAAAGATTATTTAAGTAAAAGTATTCCACTAACTGTTCGAGAATAATTTTTTCATAAATTTTACTAAGTGCTGGTAGTATTGAAATTGGTCGATAGTTACTGGGGTCTTCTTTATTTCCCGATTTAAATATAGGTATAACCTTACTAAACTTCATAAGATCAGGAAAGATTCCCTTATCAACACACTTATTAAATATGTCAGCAAGATAGGGTGCAATAGAATATATAATATTTTTAATTATCTTTATAGACATGCCCCACAAATCACCTGTGTTTTTCATTTTTAGTAATTTAAAAGTTTTAATAATATTTTTAGAGTCAATATATTGAAAATTAAAAGAAACATTACATTTGGGTACATGTTGTTCGAGAAAGGCTTGTTTTTCATGTAGGCAATAAAGTACGCTAAAATACTCTATTTAAGTATAACTATTTACGTAAAAGACAACTATTTGTTAAATGTCGCAAAGAGCAACAAAAAATACGTTTTTGAGGTCAATTAAATAAATACTTTTTTATGCTATGTACTTTATTTTTGTTCTAACAAAACGAAAAAATACTTTATTCGTCTTAAAAAAAGGTAGCAACCCTAAGTTAATTCTTTGCTTGCCGTTAGTGGTCCCGAACTATCCCCGTGCAATTAGAAGGGGTGGCACTAGATTGTTTAGTGGGTAGGCCTCCTCTTCCCCCGTCTAGTACTTAACTGACTGATGATGATTTTTTCTTTAACAACAAAACAAAAGAGTTTTTAACCTTTTTTATTAACCAAATACCGTTTTGGTGATTCTCTGATTTTCAGTAAATCGGTGCAACGCACGGGAAGTAAACCAATGACCTTTTCGGAGGTTCATTTGCCAATAAAACGGGTTGCTAAATCTGTGAATCGGCGGCAAAGCTTCAAAGCTCGCGAACAAAAGACTCCACCTGTTTGCACAAACGTATTTGTTTGATGTAAATTTTTAAGACCTTTAAGTACCGAGCCGTATCGTAGTAACGGGTTAAAAATAATACAAATTAATGAAAAACCCTTAATTATTATTTTATTATATTCAAACTGTTAAATACAGATTAAGTGATTCGTAACTAGAATAGTAATAATATCTGTTGTATTCATCGGTGTTTTACTCAACTTTAGATTTATTATTTAGACAAATGCTTAATCTGTAAACAAGGTTAAGTAGTTCATCGTCATCATCATCAGCCGATTATTGAATGACTGCTGGTCTCAAGTCTTCCCACATCGAGTTATGTCTTGACGTCTTAGATCATCTAAACACGATCGAAACTTTACGTTTTAATTGCCCATGTGAGCAAGCAAGCGGTTTTAATGCAAAATAGTTTTATAGACTACTTTTAACAAGAAACGGCTCAAAGTGCCGTTTGAAGTACGGGCGAGTTCATGATATTTTCATTTAGTCACCAATCCGGTGACTTTGGAATCGCGAAAGTTACTACCCAACTCGCTCGTCGATGCGCGTTGATGCTCGTTGATTCGCTCGTTGATATCGAGATGTTTTATCCATGGACTTAATACTGTAATAGTTATGTCCATGGAGTTGTCATAAGGACAAAACTCGTACAACATACGTACCTACACGTAAAACCAAATTAGGTAAGTGTGGTAAAAAAGGTTAATGAAACACTTTCTGCGGATGAACTAGCGTTCATTAACTACATCTACAATTTTATTTAATTCCTGACGTTCCCTTTCCAGGGTCCGTGGTCAGAGACTCACGCTTACATACACACGGCTATTTATCCCCAAAGGGTTAGTCCGAGACTAGGCAATGAGGATAGCAAAAGCAGTCTCTACCATACCAGTCAGAGACTCCATCTCTCTAAATGTAGTTAAAAAACGCGAGTTCATCCGTAAAAAGTGTAGTGTTCGTGAAACCTTAGAAAACAATAACCCAAGCAAAAAATTTGGTACTTACTATAAAAGTCCTAAGAACGTTTTAGAACGTGCTAATTAGTGCAGTACAAGATTAGCACTATGATGATGTTAAGAACGTTTATAGAACCCCAAACAGGCCTGACTGATTTATTCTATAAACATTACATAACTGCTCTCACGGTAATAAATCAGCTCTGTAGTTGAAACCTAAAGTGTCGAGAAACGCTTTTTGGTACTGAAATAGTGCTATCTGCAGCATTTATGTCACAAATTTGCTCTATAAAAGTAACCAAAACATGTTTAAGTTGCGTTTTTGCACCGTAAACAATTCCAGTGATCTTTTTTATCACACTAATTCAATCATTTTATTCGTGTTGTGGTCGTGTCGTGTCTCCAACTAACATCTATAAATAACATAAACAAATATCTATGCTTTATTTTATTCGCGGATGTAATAAACAGGAAAAGGACACTACGTAGCTCTGCCGTAACTTGCACTTGCGAAATTAATTGTATTGATAAAATCATTAATACCGATTTCAAATTTGACAATGTGCCCCCGTAATTTTCTTGTTTTAATTAAATTAAAATTAATAAAACAAGTACTTTTCCTGACTATGGCTGCTATAGTACACATTGGTACCAGCCGGGCTGCTAATGTGCTATCATGGCAGAAAACAGCAGCCATATTTGATTAATTATTTATGGTTGCTGTTTTAGTACTTTTTTGTCACGATTTAGTATCGTAGCAGAACAAACAAACTCACCTATAGAGCCATTTAGAATTGAAGTTATTAAGCAGCTGCACCAGGAGTCGCTATGGTACTGTTAAGTACTGTAGAAGAGTTGTCGTGATTTTTACAGAACTAGCTCCATTGCGATTTTGAGGGAGCTTTTAAGAAGATATAAAGTTACGTAATGGTTGTGCAAGGTACTTTTGTATTGCAAATTGATCCTGTAATAGTATTTTTGACACTCCTACATTACTAGTACTCTAAAAGCTATTGTCACGCATTATTATTGCAAAACAGATACACAAAACTGTCAATAAGGTCGTCTATAGTACTAAATAGCACCATAATCGCGTTTACCATATCTATTACAGTGCAACACTTTAATGATTCTTTTGAATAGTGCTGAAAGCGTTCTTAGAGCAAAATTATACAACGTAAATGCTCATTATTTATTAGAAGCAAAACGCTCTGTGAAAAACCTTTATGGTACAAGCAGTGACAATGATTACCATGATAGGCCTACTATATCACTGTTTGGTGATAAAATGCCTTGGTGATAGAAGTTTTTGTTACTTGGGTAAGTAAGTAAGGTTAATAATATTAATACAATTTAAATAATATTATTCGAAAAAACCTGTGGTATGTATCTAAAGTAATGAACAAACAAACGGTGACGTCACGGGAAGTCGCGGGTCGTTGCCCCCTGCCGCGTAGCACCTTGACAATCCATCACGGCCAACCCGGGAGACTCGACTGCTGAAAGATTTGATTGCAGCTTGATAAATGAACCTATGCTTAGGCTTATTGGGTTATACAGATATTTTAGTACTTGGAAGTGTTTGAAAAAACTGTGAGTGAGACTATATAACCCCTTTTTAATTATTTCTTTTTGGGTAGGTTCTTAGTCATCATGTTACCTGACTAAGTGACGATAAGGCAGAAAGTAGAAGCATACTTCACCTGAAATCTTCAACTATTGAGAAGCTGGCTATCTTATCTCTTACTGTCGGATCACAAACAATACCAATAACATAAATGGCGACATAAATAAGATGGTGGTGATGAAGCCAAGTAGACTCTAATCAAGTCCCGCACCAATCAAACCGTGTAAAACACGTACCCGCTGGGAATAAAACTTGGAACTTCTAGGTCAGAGATCGGAAGGCCACAAAGGCGTTTCAGAACGTTAGCGGTATAAGTATAGCCTAATGGTTATCGTCATACGTAGCCCGTGTCGCCAAAATCTACTTAATGTATTTATTTAAACTTTTGCAACATTATAATATTACATGGAGGACTTAATGCCTGAGGCATTTTCTACAAGTCAACCTTAGGGTGGTGCAGAGATAACATGGTAGGTGCATTTTCGGTAACAAAAAGTGGAAGAGTGCATAAACAAAATTAAGTCTTTTTCAGTTAAAAATACTCGTTATCGTACACGGTCATGGTTAAAACAACGTTTTGTCCTTTCCAACTTCAAAAACTCACAGAAAAGCAAAAAGTTAATGCGTTGTTTTTTTTAAAAACTGTGTTGCTTTATTATTGTCATCTTATGAAAAGCTTGACTATCGACAAAATAAAAGTAAATTATTTTATTAGCGATTTCTGTTTTTTTTCTTCCTTTGTCCAATTATGTATCGTAAGCGACTAATAGAAGTCCTGTTCCGTATATAATTTGTCCATTACGTTAATTATTTTATAAATGTTACTGAACGTGCCAAAAGACCGGTCCAAAAATATAACAGAGGCCAATGGCATGGCTTATTATGTTTTTCGTTACTTACTTGGGATACTATATTTAATTTTTCCATCTGAAAAGTCTGTGCATTTATTGATAAAGAATAAAGTTTCATTATTTACTCAAACAAGAGACAAAACAGTTGTAATCTACAGGTTGCGTTATTTTACAGGTAGACGTACTAAAAGTTTATGTTAACAATTAGTTATTTATCCCTTCACTTGATGAGCCCGTAAAGCTCATCATCCTCATTATCAGCCTATAAACTTTATACTAATACTTATAATAATATTTTAAATAATATTATAATTAACCATAATCATCAATAATAATATAATAGTATGAAATCAACTGCATACATAAACATTTCCATAGGATGATGTCTTTCTACCGAGAGCAACGAAATTTTGTTGTCATAATATAGTATATAAGTAAAGTCGCCGTTTCCCTCTGTCTGTGGCACCGCACTATTCTCCTAAACCACGCAATGGATTTTTATGCGGTTTTCATTAAAAGATAGAGCGTTAACTGAGGATAGTTTTTGTTTATTTTTTGTAGATAACATGTTTTTTAAATGGCTGAACTATGACGGTCTTTCTAAGTTAGCGTGGACGAAGGCGCGGACGGGCTGCCAGTAATTTATATAACATTAGTAACGGCCCGCTCGCGATTATTCGTCCGCGTGAACCCCAGTAGCTAATGACGATTTTCCAAACAAAACCATGTCCTGACAAACACCAGGATTCCACGAGTACTGAGGAGCTGTATATCTTATCTCTAACTGTCGGAACACAACAATGATGTTATGGCTTCGATCATGATCGAAATGTTATGGCGTCATATTTAGATACTAAGTAGGACTTAAAACAAGCCCTTAAAACTAGCCCTCTCTCCCCCGCTGGGAATCGAACTCGGGAGCTCTGGGTCTAGGACCGGACGATGCCGATGGTCTAAACTAACCCTTTCTAAGAAGTTGATAAGAAATAATGTTATCAATTTACATAGTCAATTGAGAAGTAATTTGCTTTTCGTCTTTTAACAAAAATAAAATAAGGACAGAAATACAAAGTACCAATAGGCAGTATATACATAGCTACCATTTTGCTTTAAAATGTTTAAATGAAACCCACAAATAACTACCAAACTTTAAAATGTCAATGTACAAGCAAATGACTAAAATCACACGATGTAAATTATATTTCCGTAAAAGTTCAATAACTGTTTTGGGAGGGCGAGATGGTTCATTGCAACAATAAAGAAACACTTTAAGGTACTGTGTTTTATTACGGGAGAAATATACTGCGTCCGTGACAATAAAAAATGGAATGTGGGCTGTGCTTCGGTTACGGCCACAGACTGAAAACATACAGTATCGATTTTAGAAATGCTGCACGCTGCTTTGCAATTCGCCTGAAATAATTTTCAGTCTGTGACAATCGGATGACGTAAAAGTTGAATATATATCGTGTTTTTTCGTCCATAAAGGCAACATTGTGAGGATAAAAATATTTTGGCCATAACTTTGGCTTGTAATACCTATTGTTTCAATTGAGTGGCCTTTCCCGTGCTCAATATGGGGGAATCGTTTTATTTATGTGTTTGTAAGATTTCAAGTCTTTTTTTCTGATTACAAAGATTGTTGATATACACATACTGAAAAACTAAATAAAACACTAAAAGAATAAACTATTAAATTAACGCGTTGCGTTTTAATGTGTGTATTAACGCTAACTGCTGTAATATTATTATTCAAAAAGTGGTTAAACCTAGACTTGACTTTAAAGTAACCTCACGATTTGACAGAATTATAACAGTTTGCGTTGTCATGAAATGTTTCAAGAATTTTTAAAACCTTGTTATTATCTCGGATCAGACTGACGCTATCTGACTATAGCTGTTGCAAAATGTCAGTCTCATATTTTTTTAAAGTTTTAGCCATGTCGTGTAGCGGTGAAATAATACAGCACCCCCTCTCTTCTCTTGGGTGTCGTGAAAGGCGACTAACGTACTAAAGACTGCACTTAAATCCGACATCATAGAGCGGCGATGGGCTCACTACCTATCCCGCTGAGCACATGTGCAGTCGCTATTTGGTGAAAGTGGACTATGGTAGAGGACTACTTTTGCTGTCCTCATTGCCTAGTCTCTGACTAACTCTACGGGGATAACGTATGTATGTTTTAAATATGATTTTATTTCCTCTTACAAGAACAATACGCACAGGCAGATTGAGCCATCACCCGCCGCACAATGCGTGGGTGGATTTAAGTACTGCCATAATTATGACAACAACAGCTACTAATTTTTGCAAAATGTGCTTCTAGTGAATACGCTTGGCAACTATATTGTGTTATTTGTGACACCCATGTTACCGTATTCAAGTGCATTTTTTTAAATAATTATAAAATAGTACAAATAATATTAATCCTACTAATGTTATAAACGCGAAAGTTTGTAAGAATGTATTGATTTTTGTTACTCTTTCACGTAAAAACTACTGAATGGATTTGGATGAAATTCGGCATATAGATAGTTAATAACCTGGATTAACACATATGATACTTTTTATAACGATATTCCCACGGGAACGTATAGATGGATGTTTGTTACTCTTTCACGTAAAAATTACTGAATGGATTTGGATGGAATTCGGCATACAGATAGTTTATAACCTGGATTAACACATAGGATACTTTTTATCTCGATATTCCTACGGAAAACGGAAACCACGCGGGTGAAACAAAATAACTCAATTTTACCCCGACTTAAAGTAGAATGGTTTTGAATAGAAATCATAAAGTTGGTAAGTACACTGAAAAAAAACTGACTTATACATAACCAAACTTTCATCAACCCATAACACAAAAAAGTGACCACATAACTTTTTGCAATATGTAACCAAACCCAGTTGGCTTATTTTTCTGACAAACTATGTGTGTTGTGTATTGCTAAACAGTTTTTGTTACGTGCTATGAAAAAGCTTACGTTACTTTTGGCCTAACATTTGTTATAAATAAACAATTTGTTTGTTTTCCATTTGTAAAACACTTAGACTGGATGTAGTCAAAAAATTTGTTACTTTTTGTGTTTATTTAAATTCAGCAAAACTTTTGTGTTGATACATTGTTTACGTATAGCAAATCTTGTGTTAATTCTCTGTTTACCTATAGCAAAACTTTTGTGTTAATACTTGGTTTACATAGCAAAACATTTGTGTTAATATTTTGTTTACGTATAGCAAAACTTTTGTGATAATACTTGTTCACGAATAGCAAAACTTTGTGTTAATATTTTGTTTACGTATAGCAAAACTTTTGTGTTAATACTTTACTTAGGTATAGCAAAGCTTTTGTGTTATTACTGTAGCAAATAAAAATTGTTTTCCTTAATGCAGCTCACATACCTGCAAGTTCCTTAGTGAAGCTTACAGGCACGTGAACCACATTAAGAATAACAAATTTTATTTGCTATTATTTCTATAAAAAATGTAGTTGATGGAATAAAACAAAAAGATACATATCAAATGGTTTATTAAATGTTACAAAAACTATTATGTACCAGTCTTTCTTCACTTAATTCTTCATTAATCAATTAACCTTAAGTAACTAAAAAATAAGAATTATTCCACATAATTAAATTTTAAATATTAATAAGTTATAATGAATATTACAAAAATAACTACATTATATAAAAATAAATACAAAATATTATTTATTATTATTATCATTTATTTATATTATTAATTATTATTAAATATTAAATATAACACGCTTTCGTAACGTAAATGGTTAAATATTATGTACCTTGAGGTTATCTCTTTCAGTGATGAACCCACAATAATCATAAAGGGTTGGAAAGTTAAGTCCATTTGTTGAACATTTGTTTTGCGATTTTGTATGGTTTCTTCTATCTCCGCAGCGCTTATGTGGCAGATGAAGCTATCCAAAACTTCAAGTTTAGAAGGTCTCCACTGTTTTTTTGTCTTGTCTGTTTTCAGCAAGGAGGTTGTCATTTAAAGGGCAATACCATAAACGCAACCACATTCAAAACCTCTTCCGTGTCTGTAAGAGATAATTTAACATGTTAATGACTGTCATTGTAATATTAAAATACTTAATACTACTTCAAAGATTTAAAGAAAATTATCTCTTTAACTAAGTTCTTTTACTGATAAAAAAATCGATGACGCACCATGCTGGTTCATCATCAGCCTATTGCAGTCCACTGCAAGACGTAGGCCTCCCCCAGGGGGCGCCCCAAAGCCCGATCTCCCGCTTTCACCATCCAGTCAATGCTAGCTACCTTTTCTAGGTCATTGGTCCATCTGACCGGTGGACGTCCAACACTACGTTTGCCGAGCCGTGGCGTCCACTCAAGAACCCGTCTACTCTATTGGTCATAGGTTCTGCGACAGATGTGACCATGCTGAATGAATGTGAATGCATGGTTGAATTTGATATAAAGAATAACTTACCTTTGAAAGAAGCGATGTACGTTTCCAGACCCCATAGACGAAGTCTCAATTGAGATTTTCAAACCTTTTAATAACTTCACGTACATTCACCACAAATATTACAATAAAACTATAATCTCTAGCAACATCGTGACTGTCTTTGCCGACGCGTAAATAAAAATGAACGAACACGAGCTGTCAAGTTTAGCGTCGATTCGGTTACAAATGTAAACAAAATGTTTTGTTAATAATAAACGAAAGTTTGGCTTGATATTACTAAAGTTCTTTTATTATTAAATAAACGTTAGGCAAGATGTTCTAACCTGCAGTTTTGTCACGCACTACAATATACATTATGTTATTTGTTACAAAATATTCATTTATGAATAAGCAAATTATTGCTGAACTGCTTTTTGTTGTGGCTTACAAAGACGTTGGCTGTACGCAAAATAAATACTTTTGTTGTATGTTATCAATATTATTGCTTAAATTGGACAAAACGGTTTATTACCCTGTAACCACTTGAATTTGTCTAATTCAGTATGTTTAGAGCTAATCAAAGGTTTATTTACTAATAACCCAACTTGAAATAACATAAGCGGTTTTGTCTTATAAAGACAAATCACTTTTGTTAAATCAAGTTAACTTTATTAGAATATTGTCAAACTTTGGTTATTCCTGAAATAGCCAAAGTATTTAGGTTAAATATTTTTTTCAGTGTATCTCTATTTTTAGGATTCCATACCCGAAGGGAAAAAACGGGACTCTATTCTTAAGACTCCACCTTTCCGTCCGTCCGTCTGTCTGCCTGTCACCAGGCTGTGTATCACGAACCGTGATAGCTAGACAGTTAAAATTTTCACACACGATGTATTTCTGTTGCCGCTATAACATATATAAATAGGTACTAAAAACATAACAAAATAAATATTTAAAGGGGGCTCCCATACAACAAACGTGATTTTTTGCCGTTTTTTGCTAATGTTTTATAGAAAAATGGCACGGAACCCTTCGTGCGCGAATCCGACCAGCACTTGGCCAGATTTTATAAATTAATAAATTTGTCAGTCATCTTATTATTATGCCGCAACCAAGCTATCATCATACTTAATCAATTTTATTTAGAAATTCTATTGCATGTACCAATTAAAATTGGAGTATTTTCTTAAAATCTGTAGAGCCGTGAGAGCCAATAAAAGGCATCCATCTTCTTTCTTGAAGGCATCGACGAGAAAGCTATAAATTATACGCCTACGAACGAATCACGTAAAAAGTAAAGAGATATAGGCATTTCTATAGATGTACACTACCTGCAATGTGTATACTTGAATTAGAGAATAGTTTTATAATTTTTTTTGGGGGTTAAAGTTACTCGCGTCCGTAGGTTTACCCTTGAGACCCTACACGTGATCTCTGGGTGGTGCTAAATGAGTGACACTGACTGAGTGGTAGAGCCACGCTGCGTTGCAGCACGCATTGGGCCGGCTCGCCCGGCGTAATACCACCCTCTCACGAATATCCGGCGTGAAATAATAGCACTTGGTGCTGTTGTGTTTCGTCTGCCAGTGAGGGTTTCGGAGGCCCGTCCCCCCAGCCCTCACAATTCCTATTCCCTATTCCTTCCTTAAAGGCCGGCAACTCATCTACGATTCCTATGGTCTTGCGGGTGTCCATGGGCGGCGGAGATTAATCTCCATCAGGTGACCCGCCTGCTCGTATGCCTCCTTCTATTATTAAAAAAAAAATTGCACAGACCACAGTCTGTGGTTTAAGGACAGCTTTACGAGACAGCAAATAGATGCTTAAATCATAATATATTTTCATAGAATTAGGTAAAGTATACATTTTTCTCTTGATTGCAAGTTGCTTTGACAAGCCATGTGAATCAAATCGTTCACATTTGATTCGCAAGGCTACTAAATGTAAAGGTTTTTTATTATCTTAAAATAACACTTAAATAAACTTGGTTAAATTTAAAAGGAATAAATACGCTTAACATTGAAGGTTTTGGCTATGGTTAAACCGGCCAAGTGCGAGCTGGACTCGCGCACAAAGCGTTCCGTACCATTATCTATACAACATATAATTTTAATTTACGTAACGTAACGTCTACCTGTTGCCTTTATTAATATCGAACAAAAAACGGAAAAAAGCACGTTTGTTGTACCTATAGGAGACCCCATTAAATATTTAATTTATTACGTTTGTGTATTTTTTGTTTAGCGGCCATATAAATACAACATGTGCGAAAATTTCAACTGTCTAGCTTTAACGGTTCATGATATACAGCCTGGTGACAGACGGACGGACGGACATTGGAGTCTTAGTGTAGGGTCCCATTTTTACCCTTTGGGTAAGGAACTCAGAAAAATGGTCGATCATGCATGATAATTTCATTCTGGACACTAAATTGCCAAAACCCAATTATGCTCGTTCCCTTTCGAAGCACGTTTCTAAGCGATTTAATGAAACAGCCTAAGTTAACACACTCAAAATCGGGCCTTCCGCTCACCGATTGGAGGTGGTTCGCGGCCATCGGCCTAATACAGTTTAAATCGATCGCGATTCACGACAGATTCATAGCTTGTCATCTAAATATTATACGGTACAACGGATACAGGACTCACGCAGGTAACATAAATAACACCTAATTTTGCTAAGTTACCTAGAGTCGAATAAAAAAATAAATGTGGTGTGCAATAAGCCTTATTTTTTTATGCTTTTTACTATTGTATTTGCATTAAACAGGCTTAAAAAGATATAGAGGAACCGCAACATGACTAAAGTTACGAATACCCGGCTCGTCAGAATACTAGTGTTCCCCATATTCTTGTACGTCTCGGAGGCGTGGACGGCGCGGGAAAGCGAGAGGAAAAAGATAGATACCCTCGAAACGTGATGCTGGAGACGGATGCTTGGAATATCGTTGACAGAGTTTCGTACGGAATTTCATACGGCGTCTTTGCTCTATTGTCAAAGCTCACATACTGTCTTTCTTTGGGCATGTATATTATTGCGGTGGTGCCTTAATTGAGCGGCTTTTGAGAGCACCCGACCGCGCAGTAGATCACCGATGAGATGGACAGACCAGGTTAGAGCAGCCGTGTATAGCAGCTTAAGGCGGGTTACTACTAGTGAAGTGACGAACACGACCAATCTGCCATGAGTGTAGCGACTAAAAAGAAGATTTGCATATACAAATCTAGGTTTTACCAGCGAACCTACCGAGTTACATTAAATAGTAGGTAGGTAATATTTTCAAAATGTAATTTTGAATTTAAACCTAAAGTTAAAAAAGACTTAGTATGTATTTTGCTCATGAATTTTCAACATAACAATTTATTGATACGAGACAAATGGTTAGGTATTCGGAATCCAATGTCACCCGGAACGTATTGCGACCGATGTCTCTTTAACTGCAATAACAATACTAAAATTAGCAAAATACTAAAATAGACTTTTACGTTCATGGTTTCGATGGTTCTGAGATGAGAAATGCCGCTTTTTATTTTACGACAAGCAATCGTCAAATAACCTTGTTTCAACATTAGCGTTCCAGAAAAAGTTTTCCTCTGAAATGATGTTTGGTTACAACGAGATTGTATTAAGTGAAGAGAGCAGAGCGATTTAATGGGAAAGTAATTATACTACCGACATTTACCATTTATTATAAAATATTAAATGTTGGTATCGACTTCTGATATTTAAAGAATGAATTCTAAATCTCAAAAAAAATCAACAAAACATAATATAAAACCGTTATTCTTTGTCCTTGCTATTTAAAAAAAAAAAAGAAATCAGCTGAATGTTATTTTCGTTAAACCTTAGAGACCTGCTTTTGTCGGTGTAGTTTACTCCATTTCTTCCATTTATGTTGCTAAGGCAGTTAGAGCAGTAGTTACCCTCTTGTCTTCCACCAGCTGTACTCCACTAGTACTCTGCCTCCGCCTCTGGGTAGTACTGACAGTTACTGCTGATCTCTGTCTGAAAGCTATCTTCTGTGTTTCATACATACTCACGTTACATTACATTACATCACGACTATTATGCCCAAAGGGTTAGTCAGAGACTAGGCAATGAGGACTGCTAAAGTAATCTACTGCCACGGTCCACATTTCATCAAATAACAACTGCACATGTGGCCAGCGTGAGCCCATTGTCGCTCTATGCTGTTGGATGTATGTGCAGCAGTCTTTAGTCCGTTATGAGATGGGTTGGCAGTATTCATAATTTAAAAAATATTAGGTATCTTACCCAATCCCGCTTTCGTGCACAACTTGTGCCTTTCGGCGACTGTTGACAAACAGCGATGGTCTTAAATCTGAAGGCTTAAATTGAAAATTGTGTTTCAATGAAACGATTATGTACTTCTACGTTAATTTGAACTGCCAAGGGTCGCGACCTAAGATTGTACGAGTTCATTATTCTGCTCGCGATATCTCGATTACGTTCAATCTAACGATGTTATGTAGCATATATTATTATTATGATAGGATATCTTGTTAAGATGCTAATCCATAATATTTGTTTAGTTACATAGTGATTTGTTTACTTACATAGTGTACACATCGCGCCGCTTTCCAAAGAGGTAGGAATTTCCATTTGCTACGAACTAACTCAAATCCCTTGCTTTACTTGTTTACTTCCACGTCATAACGGCAATACCTACACCATTTCGTGATAGGTCAAGGATCATAAGGCCGCCGGCGGTCGTGAAGCAATTGTTTTTCAATTGTGTCTGGTTTTACGGTGCTCAAGGGATTAATAAATGTTATTTAATTAATCAAGAAAAGGGGTCATTAATAATTGAATCATTAATCCTTATTCTAATCAGTACCTAAGACAATTCGGTGCAATTACACCTTGTTATGGGTTAGAATTAGAACCTCTTTCTTTGTTGGCGGTTAAATGTGAACACAGCGAAATAGAAATCTGAACACGATTGCAGCAAAATAACAAGAGCTATAGATGTTGATATTTGCAGTTAGGGTACGGCGTAAATGATTTTGATCCTCATTGCTTGTGAAAACTTTCAATTTATTATTTTAACTATGTGTTCATTATGGCTTTTAATCTTTATGCTTAATTAAGTACAATTATATAATTAGCGCTAACGAAATTAGTCTTAATGATAGTTATGCTTAAATACTAGTATGCCAAAAAAAACAATAATGTTAAGGTATTGTTATGCCAAACTCGTAATGCCAATCTAAATTAGAATAAAAAAAATAGTTGTAACAAAGGGATTCCCAGAAAGGTGCAGGCTAAAATTTTGCTCATAGAAATGTTTTTATCATTTTACATAGGGATTTAAAAAATAAGAAAAAATCGATATAGCGTTAAAAAAGCTCTCGAGAACCTTGAACCATTTGAAGCAGTTCACACTTGACGGTCGTTTAACTTCTTTCCAGTTACTACTACCTTCTCGCTGGTGGTATTGTGTGCTGAAATACCTTTCTGTTTCCGACTCTGGGAATGACACCGCTCTCCGGCTAGACTGTAGACACGCTCTTTAGGTTTTGTTGTATCTAGACTTACGGGTACTTTGAAGCAGCAAAAGTTTTATTGTACAAGCTCGACATTTAACGTTCGAGACTTGCAGGCAAGCCCACGAGCAAATATTATAATCTTATCTGGAACCTCTACATGTCACTCTAATCGTCGAGTAGTAAAGCAAGATTCGGAGGTCCTGGGTTCAATTCCCATGTCGGGCAATGTTTGTCTGTGTATCATATTTTTCGATACTTTTGGTTTTGATGTGGCAACATTGGGGATTGGCATTTAGTAAGCGTGGTGATTTAAACAATACCTATCAATTGTAGCAATGTCTTGATTGCAATGATGGACACCTTGGCCCTGCAGCGGGACCATATATACACCTTGGCCCTGCAGCGGGACAACATTTTTTTTATAGTAGAAGGAGGCAAACGAGCAGGCGGGTCACCTGATGGAGAGTAATCACCGCCGCCCATGGACACCCGCAACACCAGGGGAATCGCAGACGCGTTGCCGGCCTTTAAGGAAGGAATAGGAATTGTGAAGAGGGGGGGGGCGGGGGCTCCGGAACCCTCACTGGCCGAACGAAACACAACAGCACCAAGTGCCGTTTCACGTCGGATATTCGTGAGAGGGTGCTATTACGCAGGGCGAGCCGGCCCAATGCGTGTGGCTCTAACACTCAGTCAGTGTCACTCATTTAGCTCCACCCAGGGGTCACGTGTAGGGTCTCAAGGGTAAACCTACGGACGCGAGTAACTTTAACCCCCAATTTATGGTAAGTTCTTTTTAAGAACTAGGTTTAACGAGAAAATGTGTCATTTCCTTTTAAGGAAAGTTATTACATCTCTATGCGTTTATTTCTAGATAATTTATTTATTTAATATAATTTTCTTTCTTATTTTTTTTTGGATTTTCGTGTAATTTTGTCTATGCTACGAGTATGACAATCATTTAACCGTACTATAGTAATTCTCGCTCGAAGCTCGACAGTGGTGCTTAATGGCGCAACGGCGAAGGCGTTCGGTATGCGATGTTGCAAGTTAAGCCACCGGTGCAAGGTTGGGTCACTGGATGGACGACCAAATTAAAAATATCTTGTTGGTTCCGGTGATTGCCATAAGATGGCAGTCGTTAAAATCCACCAATTGGGGCAGTTAGGTGGGCAGTGCTCCGATCTCCCCAGGAGCTGTTGTTTGTGTAGAAAGGCCTGTGCCCGGCAGTGGGACGTTTTCAGACTTATGATTATGATGTTAAAAATATTTTATTACAATAAGTATAATACTATCCAGCGCAGGTCGAAGCCAGTGCATATTCCTTTACCCCGAAACCTGTACCTTCTATTGCCTTGGGAATACACTATGCGCAGTATTTAGTTTCGTAAACTTCCTGTAGACTGGCGGAATCGATGTCGTTCGCTAACCGTAGACTCGGGAGGCAGTCAATATTGACAGCTCTAACGAACTACGATCGCCGTACGCTCGTATCGAGGCAAAGAGTGAACTCACCGTCTCGTATAAAGCGATTGATCAATGCATGACGAGAATACTCGTGTTTGTTTTTTTTTATTTAATATAAAATATTAATTTTCTGAAGATGCGTTTAAAAAAATATAAGCTGCCTCAGGTGATTCATAAACCCAAGACCTTTTGCAATCCGTGCAACAGCTCTTTTATGCAATGTTGGAGTCGAAAATTATACACACAAATCCATAACATACTTAGGTATTTACACTCTGATTTAAGCAAAAACTTACTAGGTAAACATTCTGCAAACCATTAGTATATAAATATTGCTGGGCAATTATTGCAGGTCACAATAAATCATTAATATATAAAATATTGTTGATTCCGATAGGGTGAATACTGTCAACAATAATAGCAATAATTTTAAAAATAGTAAACAATTTAGAGTTCTTTTTAAAAACAATTTCAACACCGTTAAATCCTTTTCAATGTTTTTTTTTTTTTTTTATAGCAGAAGGAGGCAAACGAGCAAGCGGGTCACCTGATGGAAAGTAATCACCGCCGCCCATGGACACCCGCAAAACCAGAGGAATCGCAGGCGCGTTGCCGGCCTTTAAGGAAAGAATAGGCTCGTTTCTTGAAGATCCCTAAGTCGTAACGGTCCGGAAATACCGCCGCCGAGAGCTGGTTCCACAACACTGTAGTTCGAGGCAAGAAATTTCTTGAAAAATGCACAGTAGTAGACCGCCATCCATCAAGGCGATGTGGATGGAATGACAGTCGATTGCGTGTAGTGCGGTGAAGGAAATTAGCGGCAGGGATCAAGCCGAACAATTCCTCAGAACACTCCCCATGATATATACGGTACAATATACAGAGAGACGCAACGTCTCTCCGAAGAGCCAGTGGATCGAGCCGACCTGAAATAACCACGTCGCCGACAATTCGAGCAGCTCTGCGTTGAATGCGGTCAAATGGAAGGAGTTGGTATTGGAGTGCTCCAGCCCAGAGATGGGAGCAGTATTCCATATGCGGCCTGACCTGTGCTTTATACAGCTGTAAACGGTGGGCCGGCGTGAAATACTGACCCGCTCTATTAAGCACACCCAGCTTTTTCGAAGCTAATTTAGCTTTACCTTCCAAATGACCACGAAACTGAACGTCACTCGAAATATCGACGCCAAGGATTCCAATAATCGGATTGGTATCAAGGGGAGCTCCCTCAAAGTTCAGAGGTACGACGAAGGGATGTTTTTTCGCGGTAAATGCGCAAACTTGTGTTTTGGAGGGGTTAAAGCGGACTAGGTTATGTCGGCCCCAATCCGAGACATGACTTAACATGTTCTCGGTGTCAGTCACAAGTTTATTCCGGCTCTCGATGACGCTTTCCAGAGAAATATTAGCTCGCCCGGTGTAGAGCGTATCCCCAGTACTGTCATCCGCATAGCAATGAATGCTGTTGTTATGCAGCATGTCATTGATATGCAGAAGAAACAAAGTAGGGGACAACACACACCCCTGCGGGACTCCAGCATTCACGGGCTTCATGTCGGAGCACGAACCGTCGACTGCGACTCTGATGCTACGCCCAGTAAGAAAGCTGGCAACCCATGAACACAATTTCTCAGGAAGCCCGTATGATGGAAGTTTAGAGAAAAGAGCCCTGTGCCATACCCTGTCAAAAGCTTTCGCTACGTCCAAGCTAACTGCCAGTGCCTCCCCTCTACTCTCGACTGCCTCCGCCCATCGGTGAGTAAGGTACACTAAAAGATCACCAGCCGATCGACCGCGACGAAAACCATACTGGCGATCACTTAGTAGCTGGTTCTCTTCTAGGTACCTTAAGAGCTGGCGGTTTATAATGGACTCCATTACTTTGGAGAGTAAAGAGGTAATAGCTATTGGCCTGTAGTTAGACGGATCTGAGCGATCGCCTTTTTTTGGAATCGGGTGCACAAGGGCTGTCTTCCAAGAGCTCGGGACGACGCCAGTGGTGTAAGAGAGCTGGAAAAGGCGCGTTAGAACTGGTGCCAATTCAGGAGCACACGTCCGAAGCACAATGGGTGGAACTGCATCTGGCCCACTCGCCTTATGGATATCAAGGGAAAAAAGAGCCTTACGAACTGACCTTTGCAGGAACTGAACGTTTGGCATTGTACAAGCGCAATGCGGTATGGTTGGTGGAGAGTTTTCCCCATCGTCCAAGGTCGAGTTTGATGCGAAAAGAGAGCCCAAGAGATCGGCTTTCTCCTTTGCAGTATAGGCCAGGCAGTCATCGGTCTTGTGCAATGGTGGTAGGGACGGCTGACAAAAATTCCCTAAGATAGCTTTGGCGAGAGACCAGAACGCACGCGTCCCCGAAGGAAGACGCACTAGCCTCTCGCCAATTCTACCTATGAATGATGACTTAGCCTTGGCGATGTCCTTCTTAAAGGATCTGGCGGCAAAGTTGTACTTCTTTCTGAGCGCACTGGTGTTTGGATCTTTTGATGACACCGCATTAGCCCAGGCTTGGTAATGCTGTCGCTTTTGGCGAGACGCCATTTTGCAGCAACGATCAAACCATGGTTGGGACTTGCCGCCAATGGGAACCACAGAGTTTGGAATGAAAAGTTCCATTCCCTGCAGTATCACATCAACGACAGAGTCAGCGGCGACATCAGGATCATCCAGCGAGAAGCAAACTCGCCACCACGGGTAGGACGCAAAGAAGCTTCGCATCCCATCCCAGTCCGCCGACCTATAATGCCAGACTCGACGGCTAGCCGCTGGTTGCGGTTTTGAAGTTTCTGTGAGAGGCACAGTGCTGCGAATCAGACAGTGGTCTGATGAGCCTAGTGGTGCATCAACAGAAACTTGATAGCCGTCTGGGTGCGAGGTCAGCAGAAGGTCCAATAAAGAAGGTGCATGGCCCTCCACATCTGGAACCCGTGTTGGCTCGGTTACCAATTGGGACAGACTGTAGGCCAAAGCGAAGTCATGAACGGCTCTACCCGCGTGGTCAGTTGTGCGTGAACCAAGCCATTCGACGTGGTGGGCATTGAAGTCTCCCAATACCACAATCTCGGCCGAGGGGATCCGTTGGAGAAGGGAGTCTGTCGCTGTTTGGACGGTCTCGATGAGTTGGTCAGTTCCGATGTTACCGCTGTGGGACCTATACAGGCACGCGTAGACGCGAGGATGACGTCCGCAGTCGACGTGCAGCCATAAGATGGAGAGGTCCCTATCTTCAAGATTGCCAAGGCGACGAACGCACATATCCTCCCTGACATAGGCACAAACACCGGCTCGTGGCACAAATGCATGTTCCAGGTTGTATCCCGGGTAGCGCAAGTACGAGATGTCAGGAGGGGGGGATATCTGCGTCTCGGTGAGGAAGAGCAAGGCCGGTTTCGCCGTCTCGAGGTGGTAATGGACGGCGCTCAAATTAGAGTGGATTCCCCTGATATTGCAGAAGTCCACGCGAAGCGTAGGAGGGGGTGCCAATTGTCCCGCCTTTCTCCTGCCTGCAGCATGCCTTGGCATGGGCGAACTTTTGCCCTCCCCAGAATACGTAGGGCAGCCTGAGCGAGAACGCTCAGGGGGGGATTCTCCGACACTGGATGTGTCGGTACCCCTCTGGGGTAAATCTAGATTACAGTTCGCTGCCATATCAATTGTGAGGGGAGGGGGGGAGGGGTGCACAGAGTGCCATTGTTTCACGCCGAAAATTCGTGAGGGGGTGGTATTACGCCGGGCGAGCCGACCCAATGCGTGCTGCAACGCAGCGTGGCTCTACCACTCAGTTGGTGTCACTCATTTAGCACCACCCAGGGGTCACGTGTAGGGTCTCAAGGGTAAACCTACGGACGCGAGCAACTTAACCCCCAATAATTGTTTCGTCAATTCGCACCTGGATCAGAATTACTCTGCTTTCTTGTCCATAATAATAAATTAAACTTTTACATAGCAAATAGGTTATTTGAAGTAACCTATTTACTATGTAATTCTTATAAAAATTCAGGTTCATTAGTGTGTCCCTAATGTAGATCTGGCCAGTAGGCTGGCGTATCTGGGCCGCACGGAAAAGAGTTCAATAGCTCGAATATAGCTCCGTGTGACGATAAATAAAGCGCAAATGATGCGGAAAACAGTAATGGCACATGAATATTATGGGAAAACACACATAACGCAGCCTGTGAACGCTGCCTGGAAGCCTTTGACAAAGTAAAATCATAGTATTACAATTATTATTAAGAATTTCTAGTGTCTGTTTGCTGAGTGAATATTATTGTCAGTCTTACACACAAACCTACAATAAACATTTAAGACAATTATTCGGTACCGTTGGTTTTATGCTTTTATCAGCTTAATCATACATTTAAATTCAAAAATTACGAAAGTTATTTGGGCATTATTAACGCAAATAATTAAATATTACGAATACCTACATTTAAATTGATTTGCTCGGTACTCAAAGGAAATAACACCATTTGAAAATGCAGCAACTTGTGGTTTATGAGATTTTTCATATTTGTCGTAATAGTTACGTTACATTCGTTAGGAGTTGAATCCTGGTCAATCTGTAATCTCGCCGCTTTAAAGCAAAGCAGTGAGATTATTTAGAGATTATTGTTTAAGTATAGGTTCGATGCCCGTACGGAAAGTTTACAAACTATAATATTTGCCATATTAAATGGTTGTGATTATATGAATGTATTTACATTCATCGCTCGGTCATTCTTTCGTTAACATCATGTTCACGCGCCACCTAGCGGCAATGTGAGGAGCACCGCGACCACACAGAAGAGGCGGCTCAACGACGACCAATGAAACAGCAAACAGCATACTCTAATAACATGGCCGGCGTAGTACATCAAACCAACACCAGAGGCGCTGACTTTGAATATATAAGGCGCAGGACAAACACAAGCGGCGTCGGGCGTGGGCGCGGTGCCGGCGAGGCGTGGGTGAGGCGCGGGCGCGGCGCCGATGCGATGCAGAAGAAGTGTGCAAACGATGTCGAAAAGGCGAGGCGATAGGGCGGGCGGGCATTTTAGCATTTGGTTTCGACACAACAACATGTCTTCATCTTCTGACGAAGTAGACTGATAAATAGTTAATATTAAAGTTTATTTTTCATATTAGTATTATTTTATACGCACCTATCGTTAAATTACATCGTAATATTTAACGAAATAAAAATTATTAAAGTATATGATTTTATACAGAATATATATTTTTTCCAGTTATTTTTGAACATCATGACAGTGCTAGCTATTCAATTGCATTGCATACTTAAAGGTACATTATTATTAATATTATTTAATTGTTTTGAGATTTATGTGGTTGTGTCCTCACAAGCGAGAGACGTTTTTTAAAGTCGTTTTGTTAATTAGTGTAAAAGTTTGATTTAAAATTAATTTTGCGTTTTTATTTGTACACATTTATTTAAAATGTGTGTAGTTCCGATACTAGTATTGGAAATCAGTATCGATACTGAAAACTTTCCGATATAATGTCCACCCTTATCCAGTGCGCCGCTGCCAAGTGTGGTGCGGCGCGGGCGAGGAAGCGGCATACGAGCACCCCGCCCGCGCCTCGCCGCATGTATATGTCCCGCGCCCCGCCGCTTCTATACGATTCATATGAAATACGAATGAGCGGGCGCCTCGCCCGCGCCTCGCCCGCGCCGCGCCCGCGCCCGACGCCGCTTGTGTATGTCCTGCGCTTTACGCGCCGCGGGCGCAGACGAGACATACATTCTTCATATTCGAAACTACTCTCAACTCCTAATTTATCGATAATAATTATTAAATGTATTGAATTAAATATATTTGTACTTGTACCAAATTTTGAAACTACATAAAGCAACAGTTTATTTCATAAAAGTCGCCTTATTTAAAACCCAGACCTGATAGAAGAGAAAAGCAAAGACAGGTGCATTCGATCTGTACCACATCACATAATACTATATCAAATATATTTGTATTGCCGCATGTAGTGGTGGCACGGTTGATGTAACTATGATCAGTATTGTGTTTTTAACATTTATTTAACAATGTTACTAACATTATTGATTGAATGAATGAGTGAATGATTAAATGTAGATAACATACAAATTAAAAAACAACAAATCTAAATTTTAATTTAATAATCTCAACACAACACGTGCCCCGGCGATGGTATTCTGCGGAAACCTTAGTCCAAGGGGCTTTATATTTATATGACAAATGTAAAGCGTGACAAAAAGTTTTTATATTCTCTCTATTTTTTAAATGTACCTTATTTACTTGTACATATTTTTTTTTTACAAAATTTTATTTAAAAAAAACATATTATTATTATTATTACCACCTAGTTAATCACTAGTAAGTTTTTGTGATTTTTATGTAATTATTTTTATTATCCAACTAGTTATTGCATCATACGTATTTTTTATTATAGACATTATTTTCGCACACATTTTTATTATCCCCTTCGATCAAATAAAGCAAAGAACATAACTTATAGTTCTGAGATATAAAGGCGCCACACATAGTTGTTAATTTGAACTAATGATAGAAAAACAAGCTTTTCAACCAAAATTTCAAAAACTTTGTTCCCAAGCTTAAATCTAGCGAGCGTTGTTCCAAAGGATGTAACTTTTTAAGAGGGTCCTGCACGAAACTGTGTAAATTTACGTATTTTTAAGTCACTTGTACTATGCGCTGAATTACTAAAATACAAGAAGTTATATGTAAGTTAGCCTGATCATTGCACAAGGTTGCATTGCCTTGTTGAAATTTGAAACAAATTCTTTATACAATAACAAACAATACATAAATCGAATGACTCCTTAAAACATATTTTTTCGACAACATTCTAAATTTTACGAATAAAACAATAATTATTCTTACATGAAAATATTTGTATTCTTCTTTAAAAAGTATTTTTTTATTTTTATCTATTTATCTCGTTTTATTTCTGATGTTGTTCTTTTTTTTTAAATAAATAATCTTTATTCGTGTTTATACAAAGTTTTCAAATTCTTGTTTAACCTTAATAACTACAGTTAATCGATCACTGTGTTGTAGTCATTAGCGCCCACCTCGGACAATTAGTTAACACAAAGATTAACAAAGATAATTAATCATGATATACAACTAAGTACATGCATTATGATGTGTGAGTGTGTGTTGAAGTGTGAGTGTGTATTGTGTGTGATTGTGTATTGTGTTTGATGTAGTGTATGTGTGAATTTATTTAATTAGAGACTCAACATCATCATACTCCAGGCTAATCTGCATCAGATCTATATATGTGTATTTATTTAGGCGGGGACATTATTTGAGTTTGATTTTGTAAGAGACCTTGCATCTTTTGTATAAATGATCGAAGCATATCCCATGCCAGCAAAAACAAATTATACAAGTTTCCTTTCTATTGAAATCTTATGTAGGTTCATTTAAATGTTGTATATTTGTCTTCTCAATAGTAATATTGAGATTGAGTAATAGTGACTGTAAAGTCACACAAGGAAATCCTATTTCAATAAAGTTTACCATGTCCTAGTTAACGTTAGCAAATGGTCATAGTGTCACTTCGAACTTATAGAAACAATTACTGTTAAATTGATGGTCTACCTTATTAATATAGTACCTACCTTTTTTTTTAATTATTTGAAATAAGGAGCATTTATTCTAGGAGCAAAATAAAGGAAAACAGAAGCAGCATAACTTAACTTTTAAAATGAAAACAAAAACCTAATCTTATAACTTAAAACATAAGATACTACAATAATAAAAGATGTCCTCCAACTATGGTCACATGGGTACGGTGCTATGATGCTAGGATTAAATGTTTACTAAAAAAATACAACCAGTCTCAGGAATGCTCGAATGGGAATCAAATCCATGACCTTTAGATTGCCGGCCCACTGCTCTAACCGCTAAGCTACCTAGACCCCAGAAGACTCGTTGAATTTTTTCTAGTAGTTTGTGATACGCTGCAAGCCAGCGGTAAATTACGTCACTGTGAAGTCTGCCCTCACAGTCGAAAGAAACACTATTGCAAGTATTTAACAATCGATAAAGACGTAATTGCTTATCCTCTTGTGTGCTACGGCCATTTTGGAAATTTATAGGCACATGTGTACTTACTTACTACTACTTCCTTAGTACATCCGGCCTTTTTCGGTTACTCCTTAAAATAACGATTTCCTTGAAATTTTGTATGGAGACTATATAAAAAAATAATATCACTGGAATTATTATAGCGACCACCAAGTGGTCGCTTGATACCTGATTTAAAATAACTGTACACTTTTACATATACATTTTTTTGATGAGTAGTTCTGTATATTGACATTAAAAAAAACTTTTGTAATAATTGTAAAGTGTAGATAATGAAATTTTTAGACTAACTCAAGTTTTAATAGATTGACATTTCTTTCTATTTAGCATGCTATTTGAACTAAGAGCATGAAACCATGCTCGACATGAGCAATTTTCTTTATTTTGATGTAACCACCATTTTAAACAGTGTTTCTTGCAAATAAATGATTATGATATGATTCTTGATTCTTCTTCCTACTTTGAAATATTGTACGTGTCACCATAATAATATATTTTGGCCGGTGGTAGAGGTTCAAAACTTGTCTATTCAGGTATGCCTGCTGGTATTCCGTTTAACTACCATACCATGGCATTTCATCAGACTATAAACGTCGTCATCTAAACTGTGTCGTAGATCTATTTTTCTCAAAAAATTAAAATACAAAATTAAATTTTACAAAATAAGAATTTGCCTTGATTATTTGTTAGCAGGCTGAAGTTATGTACTTCGGAACGGCGCGGCGGCACCTATTTGGCTATTATTTTTTTTGTGTTTCTAATCGTCAGGACAGACAAAGTTTGTATGAAAGAAAATGTATGGAAATTCGTTACAGGATACTGGGTGTTCACGTGACTATTCGCGGGCGGGCTGCTAGTTTACTTATCGTCACACACAACTGAAAATAATACAACATAACATTACATTACTTAACTATATAAAATTCCTGTGCTCTATCTGTGTGCACATGGGTTATTTCAAATTTATTTATTACTTCAAAAGCTTTTACAATGGTTTTTAACAACAATTTGTAGATACTTAAATAGATTACTTACAATAATTTTGAAGTAAATATCACAAATGTAATGAGTGTAACATACCAGTTAAATCAATTCAAATTTCAAATACTACCATGGGTCTCTGTACCGCTGTCTGTTTTTTTTAAAGTTTGCATTTCTGTAGATTTATAACACTTTGCTGACTGCTTGAAATATTGTCTTATCTCAAGTATTGTTTTATTTTTTGTTTCTGGTAAACATTTATAATTGATAAACATTATTATGGAGTAACTTATTGCAAAAACTAAAAATGCACCGTGTACACCGAAATATTTAAACACATAGGGCATTACTTTCAAAGGAACACCTGTTGAAAGTTTACCAAAAATAGTAATGATGACGACAGCTATGCTACAATAAACAGGCATAATCTCACTATAAATAGCGTGAACTGCCACTAGAGGCCCACAGCATAAAGCCAAAGAATAGCATGTTAAAAGTGCCATTGACACATAATTATTTTTAATAATAATACTAAGTCTTATCAAATAAAGATAAAGAGACATCACAGTCAAAACAAACAAACTAACGAAGCTAGCTGAAAACAAAAGCGTTCTACGATTCATTATCATCGTCAGACCGCTGGCCAAATACATCCCGAGCACCGTGACCACGTCGATTATCAGCATCCACGTATAAGCTGTTTGCTCGCTACCAGTAATCTGTTTTATAATATCGATAGCATACACCATGCAGGTTAATTTTCCAGACATATCATACAAAGCGTGGACGGCGATGCAACACAGGATAGCCTTATACACTTCTGGTTTCGCAATAGCTCTCAAATTTTTGCACATACTTGTACAGAAAGGCAGACGTTTCTGATTATGATAGTTAGCTTTGTGACTACTTATCAAAACATTTAGTTCCTTTTCTGCGGTGTCATCAATTCCTTTGACCCAACGATGTGATGCAGCGCACTGCTCAAATTTATTTCTCTTTGCTAGCCAGTAGGGTGATTCCGGTACAATTATAATAAGAAAAAAGTTAAATGCTGAACACAATATTCCAATCAGTGGTATTTTCGTCCAATGGAAGAATGTACCCAGTGCATTTGCTAGACATATTCCCCAGAAGAGACTGGCCACTTTAAATGACAACATTACTCCTCGATTCCTCAGACTGGAGCACTCTGTCACCACCATCACATTCAATGTTTTTGTAGTGGCTGCAGATATGCCTAAAACGACTTGGCTCACAATAATCTGAATAATATTTGTACTGTAGTATAAATGTATGTAGGCAAAAAATGAAACAATGGTCGCGAATAACATGGTAATCTTGCGACCATGAAAATGTGCCATTCCTAAAAGAATGATAATCCATGGGATTCCCGAAAAGCTTAAAGCAGACGCTGAAATATATAAAACAAATAGGTTAGAAATTATAAAGCGATGACACTATTAATTATGGATTTATAGAGTTAAAGAAAGTCAAAAGCATAGTTCAAAGAACGTTTCTTAACGCAAATTATCAAATCTTTAAAGCAGTCTTATCTTAACTTAATGTTTAAAATACTTTTTGTAAAATTTGATCTTTATGAATGTAAATTCTAAGAGGTTTGTTAAGACACTGTTGCTATAAAAACATAAACTCAAAAGCGTTGAAAAATTTTTTCAAGTCTAACCAATACCTCGGTGGCGGAGTGGCCAACGCAGCCGCCCGGAATGCGGAAGGCGCGGGTTCGATTCCCGCCTGAGGTACAAACATTTTTTTTAACGTTTCGTTATCTCTAAGCTTATAGCTGATGTTGAGGGAACTACAAAGACTATAAAACTGGACTGACTTAGACTGGCTAAGTGCTCCCTGGGGAACTAGAATAGTTTTAGTTATTTCCATAGTTCCATTTCAGATGTAATCAAGAAAGGGTTTTTATTGGAAGAACTGTTAGGGGGTGTGATGTGACTACCGACTACTATGATTGAAATTAAAAGTTAATTATTTGTAGTTGTATTTACATGCCCATGATACCAAGTCGATGCTCTCGTCACTTGATTCCGTAGAGTTCGCCGTCTTTCGGAGCTGTGGCAATATCACAGTCGGTGCTCCCATGTTTAAGCCACATAACATGGAAAACGTCGATGAGATGAGGGTGATTGTAATCTGCAATTCAATTTTCATCGATCAGTCTATACATTGAAAGTAGTTATGTTTGATGAGACATATAAATAAGCATTTTTCTTTTGTGTAATCAACATAAATTTGGGGTGTCTGAGGTTTTGAGCTATTAAGATAACACGTTGTATATACAACGTGTTATCTCAATCAACGTGTTATCAGTCAATTTCAGTAGAATATTCTACTGAAATTGACTCGCTTATGATAACCGTAGCCATTGTCATAGGCCCACAACAAGTACCTAATGAATAAGCTATTAGCGTCGCTAAAGATATGTTTATTTTCTGTAAATTAAAGTTTAATAAATAATAATTTAATAATAAAAAACAATACCAACAAAAACAACATACAATCTAGTACATACTAGATTGTAATAATTTTCTTCGCTTTATAACTATATTTAAACCACTAGCATATACATTCCAGGAACTGTAAATTCATCTAAAACTAAATCTAAAATTTTAAACACACATTTTAATAACTATGGCGTAATTTAGATATAGGTAAAAAGCTTTCGAGTTCATGCTATTGTATCAGTTTATTAAATTAAAATTTAATTATAAAATAATATATATTTGAGCGTTAATAAAACGCTAAAATATATAAAAAAACATTTATCTAAATAAAATTTGTTTACGCTTACACTAATTATTTAGACCAAGATAAGTATTCTTTTGAAACTCGTTAATATGGTAAGATAACGGATAAATATACAGAAACATAGAAAAAGCACCCGGACCCGAAATCAATTTACAAAAACAGTTTTTCTCTAAATTGACACGACCGCGAATTGAATCCGGGACTTCAGAGATGGCGCGACGCCAGACCCGGCGTGCTAACCACTCGACCACGGAGGTCGTCGAATAGTCATCGTGCACATGCTTATATTAATACATAATTATGATTCATAATTTTGTAGATGAACTTTTTATTAAATTCGTATCGGTCAAGCTTGGGCTTGTCATGTTAAATGAGGCCTTAAATGGAAGGATAGGAAGGCATACTTCACCCGGAAGTAATAAATAACTGACAGGGGAGCACAGAAATATCAACAAATTGTGTACCACCAGCTCTACACAACCAAACAGTACATGAGTAACTGTTGTACAGTCACAGACCACATGGTCTGTCAGTATCTGCGAATAGAATTCCCCAGTACGGAGCGGCATCCAACCGACGACTTTCCCAATAAATCTTAAAACTACATTCCAAAACCAAAACTACAACGCTATCTGTGATTGAAAACGAGAATAAAAATGTATCTTTAAAATATTCGTATGCAAATAATTGTATTGATAAAAGGTTGCAGGAGCTCGATGGCGCAGCGGCTAGCGCGTTCGGCTTGCGGTCTTGCTCGCTAAGCCACTTTCGCAATGGCGGGTCGCTGGATGCGTGACCAATTAAAAAAAAAAAACCATCTTGAGCTCCTCCGTGCTTCGGAAGGCACGTTAAGCCGTTGGTCCCGGTTGTTGTCGTAAGATGACAGTCGTCAAAACCTACCAACCCGCATTGGGCCAGCGTGATGGGTTATGGCCCAATATCCCCGCGTGCACGTGGAAGGCCTGTGCCCAGCAGTGGGACGTTTATAGGCTGATGATGATGATGATGATAAAATGTTATACGTCGTACAAAAGTCATTAGATAACCCTGAAAATGGACAACAGAACTGTCAATGTTAGTGTGTTAATTCATGTTCCTTAGTAACCTTTTAGCTAGAAGCTATAGTGGTAAAGTTCAGAACCCATCTAAATGACTAACATACCATATTATTATAAATATCAGATCCCTATAAGCAGTTAGAATGTATTTTTCACAAATACCTATTTTTACAAAGATGTTACAATAAAAAGAGGTAGATGCGTTACATGTGCCAAAAACTGGCAACATAAAACTATGCTAATTGGCTTACCTTAGGCCACCAACAACATTATCTGTCTCGTTTACGCTATAGCTAGTTGTCATGCTATCTTGCTCACACTTTCGTACGAGCTTTGGTCCATTATTGACATCACATTAGTACTGACCTATCCTATCTACCTTTTTTATTATAATACCATTGTATTTTTATTATTATTATATCTATAAGCCAATAATTACCATGTCGCGTAGCATTGAAATAATACTACCACCAACCCCTCTCTTCCCTTGGGTGTCTTAAAAGGCGACTAACAGACTAAAGACTTCACATACATCCAACAGTATAGAGTGCCGATGAGCTCAACACTTGTCACGCTGAGCACATGTGCAGTCGCTATTTGGATAAAAGTGGACTTATAGTAGAGGTCTGCTTTTGCGGTCCTCATTGCCTAGTCTCTGACTAACCCTTGGAGGATAATAGTCGTGATATAATTGTAGGTGTGTATAAAGCCATTTCAAATGGTACAGCTTTTAAAAATAGTTAAATTGAATAGTAAAGTTTATCATAAACTACAACAGTGACGACACTTATGCTACAATAAACAGGCATAATCTCACTACAAAGAGCGTGAACAGCCACTAGAGGCCCACAGGGCACAGATACCGCCAAAGAGTAACAAACGAAAAGTCTGTTCAAAGGTACTGCACTGGAAGAAATAATTACATTTGATCACGATTATATCAGTAAAATGCTGAAGTGTCGTTATAAGCATGTATTATTAAACGACGCATGTCGCTACGTCATAATCCTTTATCCGGACGAGAATTAAAATAATAATCATGAAGAGTACTGATATCTGACGACGTGATAATTTAATGTGACGTCTTGTTAGCCTGCTATTTCATGACAGACCTAATAATTAGCAGGCTCTGAACTGTCAATCGTACTAATACTATTACATGAAAAAAGATAAATTATTGATACATACTCGATAAAAGAACATTACTATTGTCATGAATTGTCAAGAAATATTACCGTGATATTTATAATATATCAGCTAAACCTCGTATAAAATTAACGTTCCATACTTTTAACGTATGCGGACGTTACTAAAAATAATTATCAGTTCTGTACTGTTGTGGCATTATCAAAAAACTGTCAAGAAATAAATTATCGTTCCATACTATTGACGTATGCGGACGTTACTAAAAATTGTCAATTCTGTACCTGTTCCTTAATGTATGTAGTTCCGATGTTTCTTCATAAATGGCGCTTGTACTGTTTTATACCATTTCTAAATCGCAGTGACGAGATTTTTCAAGTCTTTTTCAAGGGTCCATTATGGCTTACATAAAATTATTATTCCTATTTTTTGTTTTACTACCGTGTTCATAATAATCACTCTTCCTAATTTTTATCCTCATACTTTTTTTGTTCCTGAAATTTTATTACTACTATCTGAACTCATAACAGACAAATATCATACTTTTTTTTTAATACTGCTTTTACTAAGAACAGGTTTAACTCATAATCTTTTTTTTCATAATTGTTTCCTTCTTAACAGACAATTATCATAATTTTCTTTTTAATAATGTCATGGCTTGTTCTCATAACATTAGCAAAATATTCTATTCGCAAATGATTACATTCGCAAACGATTATATTCTCAAAATATTACATAACGCACAATCACAGACAAAGTGGTTTCTGATTTACACGAAATAATAATAATTATTACTCTGTGAACAATACAGTTGGTTACTCAGAACAATAGAGGTTGGTTACATAATTAGTAAGTTTTTATTACCAAGCTGTTGTTCCAATTAAATCAAATACCTATTAATAAATAAATTCTGATGATTATTGGTTTCGATCGTTAGTATTAAATATTTTTATGAAGAGTGATCATTATGATGTAAAATGGTATGAGTAATATTTTCGGACTTCCGTTAATAGGACTTAAAAAGTTATGTGAAAAAATGCGCACCCGACATATTATGATTATGTACAGGTTTCCTGTTAATTTGTTAGTTTGGATGCCTAAGGTTTTTAAGAGGTATTCCTGTTACGGAGTGCAGACGACCTCTTAAAACCAGGGGTACATTTTTCCCAGAGTGGCAAGAATGGCTTGCAAAAATTAAATAAATTCCTGTGTCTCAATGACATGGATCTTTAAGATTATATTTTTTGTTTCTTACTTATTTTCAAAGTAGTACTAATCGGTAAACTTGCGAAGGATAAGAAAGTTTATATCGAACACATACCTGTCTACAAACTATCTTCCAGTGCTGTACATTTTTGTTAATATGCTCATATTCAGAGTCCATATTGTTAACTATTATAGATGCTTCACCGTTCCAAAAAGTTTAAATTCTGCTCCTTTCTTAACTAGCACGATTACTAAATTTTATAAGCAGCTGGATAAACACGGTTAAAACGTTTTAGATACGCTGATGTCACATTCATTATAACAATCAAATTATTTTTATAGATACCAGACTATATTAACCATGTCGAGTAGCGGTGCAAGAATACTACCACCCCCTTGGTTGTCGTAAAAGGCGACTAACGGACTAAGAACTGCACATACATCCAACAGCATAGAGCGGCGATGGGCTCACCTCACCACATGTCACGCTGAGCACATTATGCAGTCGCTATTTGGTGAAAAGTGGACTATGGCAGAGGACTGCTTTTGCTGTCCCCATTACCTAGTCTCTGACTAACCCTTCGGGGATATAAGTCGTGTCTATATGTATGTATGTAGACTATATTTTAAATCTTAGGTTTTTAAAACGTAACTAAAAATTATAAAAATTAAAGCTAAAAAGGTTTTCAATTGTAGTAAGTAGTTAGAAAGTAATTCTGAGGAAATTATTAGTAAATACTTTCGGCTGCTAAATACGCTTGTTTGATTTATACAATTTTCTTACATTTATTAATTTGTATTTAATTTAATTTAATTAAAATAAAATATATGGATAATTTTGAACAAGCATGATATTTTGCACATAGTTTGAGTAGTTTGAAATGGCATGTTACAATAATAACGGTCTTAAAGAAACTAATACTTAAAACGAATATACTACGTACCAATTATTAAGTATGTCACAGCAAATTCGTACGTATCAGTACAGTCACCAGGATTAAGATGTGATGTGCAAAAATATCTGATCATTGGTGAAAGGCATTTATATAGGCATATTATATGCCTTCCACCAATGATGAGATATTTTTGCAGGGCGTCGATAGTTACATCTTAATGCTGGTGACTGTACCATGGTCTACAGGCAACAAGGGAGCGGTGACATCTGCACACAACCAAACACAACTGACGACGAAGGCGGCGACGACGTTCCTACTGTACAGCCCCGCCCTTTTTTCCCGCCTCCGCTCCGCAACCTTTCGTCCCCCGTCTTGTAGACCATGTGATGGGACTATCACGTATGCACCAGTCTATAGTTTTGTGCCTTTTAAAATCTTATGTAGGTTCATATAAATGTTGTATAAATTTCACTTCTCAATATCCTATTTAAATTTAGTTTTCCATGTCCTATTTAGCAAAGTGTCCCTTCAAAATTGTAAAAACCATTACTATCAAATTGGTAGACTACCACAGTATGTTATTTAGAATATTTCACGTAATATCATAATTATTTATTTTATCCTGTGATGGTGTTTACTTGTGTTGTACCAGCCTTTCCGTTTGTAATTCACTAGAGTTAAAAACCCGTCCGAAGGACTACCATACCACGATGAAATAACAGATCCTGTCAAATTGCCAGACAATATTCTTCACAATATATGTTCCTTAAGGGTCCATATCGGGTTGCATAAGTTAAGGAGGCATATCTCAAGGCTGCAAAACGTTTTTTGGCATTCTCTTTCGCATAATGTTCATTCAGAATAAATCATTAGACATACTTTATATCCCCGTAGCTTCTTTTATAATAATGATATAACAGTATCAAATGTTCATGTATAAATGTTTTTACCATAACGATTACTAATCATATTAACATTTATTGGAGTCTACCTACCACGTCACCTACAGGAGTAGGGCAGCTAGTATATTTTCTGTTCTTTAATAGTTAGAAATTTAAGACAATCGCTACGCTGCGCTTCGCGATTGTCTTAAATTTCTAACCTATCACGTGACCTACAGGAGTAGGGCAGCTAGTATTTCCGTTGTCAAAAAAAACAACTTCGAAATTCAAGATAATTGCTACGCTGCGCTTCATCCATTATATGTTTCGTATTTTATGATAAATTTAGACGAATAGCAATTATGTTCTTTACATTTATGCTTATTAAAATCATGATAAAGACAATATAGTAAGTTAAAATTATGCCGATGAAACCATTATGGGTTTATAACATTATACTTATCATAATATTTTATGCGAAAAAACTTTATGTTTCAACTCTTATGCCAAAACTACATGATTTTGCGACCGAAAAGCCTCCCGTTCCTTAAACATAGATAACAGTTAAATACATTATAATTTTAAATACTGTCACGTGTCTCTCGACAGCTGTTAGTCTTTTTAACCGACTTCAAAAAAAGGAGGAGGTTCTCAATTTGACTGAATGTTTTTTATTATTATTATTTTTTTGTATGTTTGTTACGCGATATCTTCGTAAGTTGTAAACCGATTTTGAAAATTGTCACCATGACAAAATCTGATGATGGGATCTCAGAAAAATCGAGGGCATTCCTTAAATTTTGTTTGAAGTGTTTTAAGTGTATTTTACTACGCTTCACCAATATTTGCGTCTGGTAGTCATTTTTTTTTTTAGCTTTGCTCCCCGCTTTTTTTCAGGACTTTTGGTTTTGTTTGTGTTTTTATCTTCTTTTTTTGAGGGGGGGGTTAATAAGCTTGAGCTTTAAGAGCTCGACTCTTAATTCTTTTTTTTTTTTTTCTTTTCTTTTTTGTATCTTTATCTTTTGTACAAATTCTTTATTTTCTTTTCTTATGCATTCTTTCATATGTTTACAGTATCTTTTTACAGTATATATGTTATTCTAATATTTCTTAACTCTATACATTTATTTCTCTTCTACTTGATATTTCTTTCTTATTATAATACATTTCCTTATTTAAATTAACATTCCATTTCTTATATACTATTACATGCCTTTCTTTATTACTTTACACTCTTTTTCTTATATACTATTCCATGCTCTTTCTTATTTGTATATATTTCCTATTCTAGTTTACATTTCTTTTCCTATTATTACACATATCTTTCTTTTTATATACTAATACCGTTACTTATTTGCTATATCAATATGTCTTTGTCTTACTTTATCTATTTTCCTCTTATCCTGTCTATTTCAATATATATACTTTTATTTAATATTATTGTTACATTTATTTTTATTTGCTTTCTTTATTACCTATTTTAGTTAATGCATTATGTATTTCTTAATGTACGTTCTCCCTTCTTTTATTCTTAATATTTTATTCCCCTTTATACTTGTTTATATACTTAAGTTTTTATCCTGCCACTTATGTGGTCTTTGCCAACTATATTTAGTCCTATTTCCTTTTATTTACTTTTTCCATAAACTTCTTTCCCTTTAGTTGTCTTTGCTTATTTTGTATCTTTTGTGTTTTGTGTACCTACCATGTGTTTAGTGTTTTTTGTTTCTGTTTAAGGAGGGGGGGTGCCACCCCCTGGTGGCGCTCACCACGGCCGCGCGTGTTTCAACCGTAGAGCCATATCTACTCGATGTCTTTCTGGGGTTGAACGAGCCAATCCCATTAGGAAGTGCCGCCTCCACGAATGGAGGGTCATAAAGACCATCTTTATATCCTCCATTTGCTTTGGCTGCACTTCTTCCTGTCACCCTGTGGTCCTCGTTCTCCCCCAGTTCCAACACCCCTAGGTGAAAGCCGTCGGCCGTAGTGTGCGCCGACTCCCTCGTCATACCGTCTCTCGTTGTAGGTACCTTACTACTCTTTCTTGTCTGTTCCGGATTTGACGCGGGGCCCTTAGCACATGTAAGCCACCTTGGATCGAGCCAGCCGATACCATTTAGCCCTTATGGGACATGCCGCACTAAAGGTGTTGTGGCACTTGTTATCCAGGCTGGCTCTTGTGCAGTTCAGGCAGCTGGGGGGACTATCTTTCTTCTCGCACGTCGCATACAAATGGTTGCCACCACAGTGGCTGCAACTGTCCAGCCGCTCCTCACTGACCCGCTTGATGTGGCCGTAGCCCAAGCAGCGGGAGCACTGGATCAGCGGGGACTGATCCTCCACTTTGGAACTGCCCCATTGTAGATGAAGAGTCCCCGCCTCTGTCGATTGCAGCCATATCCGGGGGTCACCTTGACCACGACGTGTGCGACGTGCGGATTTCTCGTTTTTCTTTCAAAAATAACTTCTATCTCTTTCTCACCATTCTTGGTTTCACTCTCTTTTCTTGTTCCCATTTCCCTTCTTATTGCTTGCTCTACTTGTTCCAACGGTTAAGAGTTAAAAGATAATTCTTTCAATTCTGTATGCACATTTAGACTTCTAGTTATATTTTTACTAGTTCATCAGATGAGCTGATGAAGGAAGGACTTAACCCTCAAGAGTCAGGAGTTATGGGATAATTCTTTAATTATCATAATATACCCCGTGGCGAGTCTCCCTCCAGGACAACGAGGTAGGTAAAAAAGGCACTTCCTATACGGAACGAAATTTGGATAAGCACGTAAACGGTGTGTTAATTGATAACCGCCCACAGCCTTAATTTACTTTAATTTGGACTGGCCAGGTTACGTAACCTCAACATTTCCATTAAAGCCTTCTCATCATGTGGTCTATTCAACAATTTGTTAGCATCTAGGTTTGATAAAATAATACCTTCTAACGATTTTACACGAATAAGGCCACATAAGTCTGTCCTTTCGCAAATTTTTATTCCCCTTGATCGATAACCGCCCTATCGAGTGTGGTGCCCTGCAGTTTGTGTACTGTAACGGCCCAACTTAAAATTAGGGGTAGCATTATTCGTTCGACGTCTCCATAACCTTTCTGAGATTGAAAAGTTTTACATACAGCAATCAGAATATAAGAAAAAACATAATAACGAAAATATGTGGAAAAGCCCACCAACAATATTATTAATTATCTACCAAAATCCACAACAAACCTAAAAAATGAAGAAATATGCAGCAAATTTAATTATTGTAAGTAACTAAAAACTCAAAAATAATATTAATTTTTTACAAAAAAATAAAACCACCTTCAAAAAAACCTAACCCAAAGAAAACACACAATCAGCAAATTTTCAAAACCAAATTAAAAATACAACAAATAATACGATACAGTACCTACTCTGACACTAAAAAGTTATAAATAATGTTTTTACAACACAGAGTTAAATCACATTATCAGTTTAAGACCTACCAAATCTAAAACTATAAACAATACCTTATACATCGATTACTGTTGACAAACTAAATTTAACCCCAAAATTATTTATTACAATATTTACAATAATCATAAACAATTAGGTACCGACAAAATGTAACACTAAAATTAGTTGAATATTTACTATAGATAATCAGTTATTTTAGAAGTCGGTGCCAGCCGAACAAAAAATAAAAAAAATGATTAATCAAAATTTTTTTAATTCGCGAACGATTAAAATCTGTTCTAAAAAAGTAAACAAGCGCCGAAAAATATCTGTAATTTGGAAACGACCATCAACGACGTCTGCCTTACGCGTCTGCCCGCAGTGCCCGCGTTCGGGTCAAACACTCAATCGCGTCCGCGTTCGGGTCAAACACTCAACGGGGTGCCCCCCGCGCGCCCCTCGTCGACTCCACTAGCCATCGCCAATCGCCAGCCCATCCTTTGCCCCATCATTAGTCATTACAGGCTGTGCTGTGCATCGTGCAACCCGGTATCATGCAGGCTGGCACCGACTCCAAAAGTAACTGATTAACTTTAGTAAATATTCAAATAATTATAGTGTTACATTTTGTCGGTACCTAATTGTTTATGATTATTGTAAATATTGTAATAAATAATTTTGGGTTTTTTTGTCAATTCAATCAAATTTTGTTTGTCAACAGTAATCGATGTATAAGGTACTGTTTATAGTTTTAGATTTGGTAGGTCCTAAACTGATAATGTGATTTAACTCTGAGTTGTAAAAACATTATTTTTAACTTTTTAGTGTCAGAGTAGGTACTGTATTGTATTTTTTGTTGTATTTTTAATTTGGTTTTAAAAATTTGCTGATTGTGTGTTTTCTTTGGGTTAGGTTTTTTTGAAGGTGGTTATATTTTTTTGTAATTCACTAGACTTGTTACACTTTGCCGATTGCTTTAAATATTGTGTAATCTCAAGAATTGTTTTATTCTTTGTTTTTGGTATATATTTATAGCTGATAAACAATATTACAGAGTAACCTATAGCAAAAAATAAAAATGCACCGTGGAAGTCAAAATTTTTTAAAACATAGGGCATTAGTTTCAAAGGAACACCAGTTAAAAGTTTAGCATAAATAGCAACGGTGACGACACCTATGCTGCAATAAAGTAGCATCATCTCACTATAAAGAACGTTGACAGCCACTAGAGGCCCACAACATAGGCCCAAGAATAACATAATAAAATAGTCATTGACAAATAATTATTTTCAGTAAGTAATAATAAATCTTATCAAATAAAAATAGAGAGACATAACAGCCATATAAAACAAACAAACGAAGCTAGCTGAAAACAAAAGCGTTCTACGTTTCATTATCATCGTCAGACCGCTGGCCAAATACATCCCGAGCACCGTGACCGCATCGAGTATCAGCATCCACGAATAAGCAGTGTGCTCGCTACCAGTAATCTTCTCTAAAATATCAATTGCATAGACCGTGCAGGTTAATTTTCCAGACATATCATACAAAGCAAGGGCGATGATGCAACACAGGACAGATCTGTACACTTCTGGTTTCGCAATAGCTCCCAAATTTTTGCACATTCTTGTACAGAAAGACATACGTTTATGATTATGATTGTTAGCTTTCTGACTACTTATCAAAACATCTAGGTTCCTTTGCTGCGTTATCATCAACTCCTTTGAACGAACTATGTGATGCAGCGCACTGCTCAAATTTATTATTCCTTGCTAGCCAGTATGGTGATTCCCGTATTATAATGATAAGAGAAAAATTAAATACTTCGTACACTATTCTAAATAGTGGTATTTTCGTCCAATTGAAAAATGTTCCCAGTGCATTTACTAGACAATTTCTTCATAAGGAACTGGCCACTTTAAATGACAACATTACTCCTCGATTCTTCGGACTGGAGTATTATAGTATACTGGCCATTACCATCACATTCAACGTTTTTATAGTGGTTGCAGATATGCCTAGTAAGGCTTGACTCATAATTATCTGTATTATATCTGCACTATAGTATAAATTTATGTAAGCCAGAATTAAAGCGATATCCACGAATAACATAACGTTCTTGCGACCAAGAAAATGTACAATTGCTGTTATAACGATTACCCATGGGACTCCTGCATAGCTAAAAGCAGACGCTAAAACATTTAAAAGAAATAGGTTAATTAATATAATTTAGAAAGAAAGAAAGAAAAATAAATGTATTAGCATTCCATCCAGTTACAATATTGTAAAATATTAGAGACAACCCTCTTAATAATGGATTTATGGAGTTAAGGAGTCAAGAAGACTGTTTCTCTGCATACACAGTTAAAAAAAAGGCTTTTACTAATGTTGAGGGGTCAAGAATGGTTTTAGTTATTTCAAATCTACTACAGATCAAATCAGGCAATGGTTGTTATTTGGAAGAACTACTTTATTATAGACTCACTCAAAGAGGTTTTTAAAGAAATCAATATAATAATATCTATTGCATCACAATTCGATGGATGCCTGGAACAAGACCGCAATAGCCATAGTAGCAGTTTTCCGATTAAGCCATTTTCGTATTCTATGGACCCTATTACACCTTGTGATTTTTTTTCCAAATTTAATACTGAAAGATGCCTGATTTAGCAAAATCAATATGGGTATTTCTTTATTATTCCTCGTATAACACTCGAATTTTGTTTACCGGAATAATCATCCTATGTGCAATGATTAAAGCTTTATTCAATCTTCTACAAGTATAAGGCTCATTTTGGCTATAGAGTGTTGACCAAATTAGCACCGATCGGATACAGTCACAATAGTCTAACTGGTGAGTATTTTTTCATCTGGTTTATCAGAAGCGGCAAAACACTCGCACATGATCTTTTATCCTAATTACAAAACTTTTCTAAATCATAGAAAATAAGTCAATCTTCATTTACCATAAATAAAAGCGAAGCCCACAACCTCGATAGTTGTAGTGAAAACAGCCAACACTGGTACCACCAGTTCGTCCAAAACAGTCGCTACCTCCAAACTCTTGGTCAGCACTGCTACCGTGAGAGCTGTGCCTATGACAGAGGAATCGGCTGCGTACATACGCCAGTGATCGCTGGAAAGGCGATGGAGCTTGTCATAGATGGGGAAGAGGAGTGTTAGCTGAAATATAAATAAAAATAAACTATTAAAAAAATCAGAGCCGTATTGAAGCCGGCTTACTCAAAGAATACTACCTACCATCACCCTCTTCCCTTGGATGTATTAAAAGGCGACTAACAGACTAAAGACTACATCAAACCCCTTGCAGCTGTTTTCCCCGAAATAAACTTTGTAAAAAGATTTACAATAAACATTGCTGTACACTTATTTTAAATTTTCACTAGTAATAGTAACTATGGTTTTCTTCCATAAAATTAAAACATGTCGATTGATTTTCAATACATACCTAAACAATAGCTACCTACTGTAAGTGTGTAACTTACCTACAATAATTTTACATTAATTTGTAAAAAATAATTTAATATTCGAGCTAGAGCTAGTTCGTTGAAACGTTTTAATCATGTGAAGACTGAGTTATTGTTTTGATAAATAGGTAAGTATGCCGGTTACTTTAGTTCTTCTACGAATGTCTTCATTTCTGATTCGATCACGTAGAGAAACCTCGACAATAGCCCTCTCCATTGCTCTTTGCATGATTTTGAGCCAGACTATTTAGGCCTGTAGTGAGCGACCACGTTTCGGTACCGTATGTCATCACTGGAAACACACAATGGTCGAAACTTTCGTCTTGAGACACTGCGGTATTTTGAACGAGAAGATATTTCGTAGCTTACCGAGCGCTGCCCAGCCGAGTTGGATTCGACGATTGACTTCTTTCTTAAAGTTGGACCTACCTAACTGGACCGTTTATCCCAGGTATACATATTCGTCAACAACTTCAAGAGTAGATTCTCCAACCTTCAGAGGAGTGGGTATGACACGTGAGTTAGACATGATTTTCGTCATCTCCATGTTCATTTTAAGGCCCACTTGTTGAGAGACTCTCTTGAGATCACCGAGCATTATGCCTAGGTCTTCCAAGGTCTCAGCCATGACTACTATAGCGTCGACAAATTGAAATATATCGAATAGCGAAGGTGACTGATGTACACGCCGTTAATATTGATGCCGAGTCTTCTCCAGTCCAGAAGCTTCAATACGTCCTCCAGTGCAGCAGTGCAGAGCTTCGGAGATATGACGTCTCCTTGTCGCACTCCACGCTGCAGCTGGACTGGCTTTGAGCTCTGGTCTTGCAAGCGAACTGTCATACTGGCGTTTGCGTACAAGCACTTCAATACTTCGATGTACCGGTAGTCAATTTGGCACCGCAGGAGAGACTGTAGCACGTCCTATGTTTCGATCGATTTAAAGGCTTTCTCAAAGTCGCTACGAACGCTAAGCAAAATGGCCGGTTATACTCTTCGGTATTCTGCCGCCGGTATATAACCAGCCGCAGCGTATGTATGTGGTCTACGAGTCTATGATGCTGAAAACTTTTCGGAATCCGGCTTGTTCGATTGGCTGGAAGCCCTTTTTGTTTTAATCTAAGGCTGGAAGTCATCAAACCTGCGTCCGAGACGATTAGTTATAACTCTCGAGAACAGCTTATGAACGTGACTTAGAAGTGTTATGGGTATGTAGTTCCTCAGTAGGGTCTTGTTGCCCTTCTTAAAGAACAACACAACTACAATTTCATGCCATGTTTCTGACGTTCTAGCTCCGAGTATGACGGAATTAAATAGTTTCTGAAGAGCTGCGAGTACCGATCGTCCGCCTGTTTTCAGAAGCTCATCCGTAATTCCTTCAGCATCCGATGCCTTGCTGTTCTTATGCTGCTTTAGAGCCATACCAATCTCGTACATCCCCTCTCCTTACTTCACTAAGTTTATTTGTACTGGCACCTCGAGACCAACCGTTAGGTTATTGCAAGAAGTGCCAGACGTCCCTGCGCCAGTAGAACACTCGCGCAGGAGACCACCGACGTTAGGTCTTGACGCCAAATTAGTGCCCGCCGCAGCGCGCTCTTCATTCGGCACTCATAAGACTAGTGTCTCAGGAGAGTATCCCCGTGAACACGTGTAGTTCACTGCCTATTGTCCAGATAGGTAACCGGAGCTGTCAAGCTCGCTCACTTCTCGTTGCACGAAGGGCACAACTCGCAGTTGCCACTGCTAGGGTCGTCGACTCTAAAGTCGACTCCCAAGTGTCCACCTTGGTAGCGGAGTAGTAAGCACACTCACTTCTCGGAACCCATCCGGGCGCCTAGCCAGTTCCCACGTCCTACGCGGCTGGCTGGACCGGAGGCTACGGCATCTAGGAGGCCGCCTCTACTAGTTCTCCAGACTAGTACCGGAGATGTCAACACCAATGTCCAATGAAAACCACCGGACAAAGCTGCCAACTATAAGGGAAACTCACGTTCCCCGCAGGACTTTTCGCTTCTGGCCCCTCAGAGACCGCTACTAGGCCCCGCTCGCTGTGCACGAGTTTGGAAGTCCTGGCACACAATACCAGGACAAACGAACATTCCCAAGCTCTACAGCTAACCACACGCCACTACGAGTCCAACCCATGTCCGGATCCCGCCGGAGGCGGCTGGTTAAAGGCACGACCAGCGGGGGGCTAGAACCGGAACCCCGTAGTACCTCTGAAAACACAACCGGACCCGTAGTTCCAGTTGCGATACCCTATCTATTGAGGTCGGTAGATAGGGACCAATCTCGTACAAGCTGATTTCCAGGATACCTTTGGTGTAGTGTCGGGTTAGCTTAGCTCTAGTGTCTAGTGTCTGTAGCAAAGCTTTGTACAGGTGGCCGCGTTGATGTGTATAGGTAGCTGTCCATAGAATAATATAATAATACTGTTACGATTATTTACAAATAAATTCCATTACATTATTCATTAAACCATAATATATACGATGCACACAGTATTCGCCAGTACATTTTCCAATAACATTTACCATTTCCTGTAACTTCATTGCAAAACGCTATTACTTTAAGCGTCATACATTCTTCAGATCAACGCACAATAACAAACAATATGTTATTGCTGTCTGATTTATTTTGCACTTTTTACCGGAATAAAACCTCAATGGAGTCTTACTGAAACCGTTTTCAATGTATAAAGTGGCAATATGTTTTTTTACTATTTTTTAATTCCTATTTATTAATAAGCATAAGTACACTTTATGTCATCCCAGAAAAAAAATAACGCATTGTTTGATATACAAACCATTATGATAGGCCTCGTACTTTAACAATTATTCAAGATTTTCACTAAATCTTTTTTCCTCTAAAATTGCGTTTTGTTGATTGCGGCTTTGTTCCAATAATCCATCGAATTTATTTTTGAAAACATTATGTGTGTCTTCAAGAAGTATGAAAACACATTTTGTTAAAAATTGTGATCATAACTTTAACACTTGTAGGAAAAATAAGCTTCCCGTCCCTAGTTTTAGACTTCATAAAACAGGTGGCTCATTCTTGGGAAAATGTGTAACTTTTATGACAAACTTCCCCAAAATATTACTGAAATGCCTTTACATACATTTAAAACACATTTTAAAAAACCCTCATGAGTGAAGGCTATTATAAAGTGGAAGATTATGTTAATGACAAACCTGTATGGACATAGTGCATGTACGAGTATAACTTATTAGTTATTGTATTCGTATATTTCTTTTCAAAATGGTGTTTTGTACGATTCAAAGAGCTTATACTTACGTGTGACTTAGAGGAAGAAAAAAGAAAGGCCTCCTGAGTTTCTTGCCAGGTTCTTCTTTGTCAAAAGCTCTCCTAAAATCCGAACTGGAATTAGTTAGGTAGGTCGATTAGGTAGGTAGGTGGATTAGTTAGTTAAATTAGCTTTTAAGATTTAACTACAACTTAGCTAACTGTTATTTTTGTTTTTAAAGTCAATAAGGTTTATGTTCCATAAATGGTTTTCATTTTGATTTTTGATTATGTACTCGTAAAGCGATCTGATGCGACTACTTACTAAAAGAAACGTTAATTATTTGTATTTGTATTTAGATGACGGTGATTGTAATCTAAAATATATATTTTTTTATTTCGTTCCCACTCTTACATCCAATTGTCTAGTCCAAGTTAGTTATTCTATTTAGTTAGTTATTAGGTAGTTGTTGTATGTAGGTAGTTCTAGTTAGTTCTTCATTGATAAATCAAACTCTACCTATGTGAGATATTTTTTTAAAACGCTAGTGTTACCAATGGTCTCATTCTTAAAATGTAACTTTTAGATCCATGTCAAGCATTTTTTGTAAATAATGAACCAAAAGGAATTGTCACAAAAAAATGTAGGAGAATAACATTTTTTTTATAGTTTTTTTGTAGAGTACGAGATATTTGCTAAAACAGAGATTAAAATCTTAGCCCTAAGTAAGATAGTTTTGAAGTTACGACTTTTTTAATACAATCCTTTTAAAGCGTATTGTCCTTAATAGTAGGGAAGTAGATTACCGATTCAGTGTTCCCAAATAATATCATTTGACAATTCGTGAAAATCCATAAAAAGGTTGCGATCAAATTGTCACAACTCCCAAACTGTCTTTTTTATGGGCTAAAACTTTTATAAATACTTTTCGCGGTGGTCTAGTATATTATTATGCTACTCCGAACGCACCCGTATTACATGGTTTTAATTTTTTTTATTAGGGACAATGCAATTTGCAATGGAAAAACCTGCATTAATAGAACCCTACAGCCCCATCTCATCTCTTCTCTTGGGTGTCGTAAAAGGCGACTAACGGACCAAAAACTCCACATACAGCCAACAGCATAGAGCGGCGATGGGCTCATTCACCACCTGTCACGCTGAGCACATGTGCAGTTATCATTTGGTGTGCCGGAGTGTGGCAGTGGACTGCATGTGCGGTCCTCAGTGCCTGGCCTCTGACTAACCTTTAGGTAATAATGGTCGTAAATATTTGTATTTAAGTAAATATTAAAAATCAGTGCGCCTGGGCTCAAAGGCCTGAATATTACAATAAACTTATGTGGTAATTGAAAAAAAAGGTAACTATAACGGTAGCTCTTAAAGTAATTGGCGTGCCTTGTCAGGGTGTGTGGGTTGAATATACAAAATAAACGCAAGTAAATCCGATTTCTGTGCTTTATTGCAATGCATCACATAAAACGATTTACAAAAAATAGCTATATAGTTACATAATTTCTTCACACATTAGTCATTCATATTTTGAGGAGCTCGATGGCGCAGCGGCTAGCGCGTTCGGCTTGCGATCTTGCTCGCTAAGCCTCTTTCTCAATGCCGGGTCACTGGATGGGTGACCAAATTAATAAAAAAACATCTCGAGCTCCTTCGTGCTTCGGAAGGCACGTTAAGCCGTTGGTCCCGGTTGTTGTCGTAGGATGACAGTCGTTAAAACCCACCAACCCGCATTGGGCCAGCGTGGTGGGTTATGGCCCAATATCCCCATGTGTGCTATTGTCCACGTGGGAGGCCTGTGCCCAGTAGTGGGACGCTAATAGGCTGATGATGATGATGATTTTGATGTTAGGCGCCAACCTCATCTAATATGGTTTTTACATATTTTTGAGAGCAGATCATTTGTTTTTCTAATGTAAACTGCCTATCATTGTGCCTTTATATTATGAAAGTGTGTTTGTATCTAAGAAAATCGTAATACGGTGGTATGTTCGTAATTTAATTTCAATGGAGTAGTGGCCAGATAGCTGTCAAAAACTTGCTTATCACCATCGTGGTTTATATGATGTTTCCATAGCCTTATTGCCTATTTATTAATTTATTCATTAAGGCTTACAAAACAAGTAACAGTCTAAAACATGCACTTAATTTATGATACACTTTTACATTAAACCAGACCGTAACTCTTAAGATGTAAGCACTCTTTCAACGCTATTAGAGTGAACATCATGACCAAATGATAGATCCATACTCCAAAATGCTTCTGGATACTTTGATGGAAAGAGAAATTAAGACACATGTTAAGGACAGACTTTTAGAAAAGGGCTATTACACTGTAAGCGATTACATCAATGACAAAAATGTATGGAATTAACATTCCTCTAGTTTCGCACACATTGTTCTAATGCGTTCATAGTGCCCGAGTAAAACTTTTAGATTCACTTTTGTTTTTATCTTTTATTTTATTATATAATTGTTTTATGATTATTGATTGTATAATTTGGTAACGACATATTGTTTTGTAAATGTCGTTACTTCTATATTATTATAAAGCTGTGGAGTTTCTTGTGCCCGTTCTTCTGATCATTTCATTTTTGAAATTTACCCCAGAAGTTGATTACCATGAGAACTGATGTTATCGTAGTGGGGACGAAAAGTCACGCTAGCATCAAAATAAACCCCGAGATCTTTCACAATTGTTTTCCGTTCGAGAGTCAAATCATAAAGAACGTTATCAAAATTTATTTTATGTTTAGCTGATCCGAAAGAGATAGTAAAGCACTTCGCAAGCAAGAGAAGCCAAACAACTCTGCAGTATGAAGCAGTCATGAGAATTTTTAATTGTCATGTAGTTTTTAAGATCGTCATCGTAAAGTAAGCAGGGATATGTCAAGCACCGTGCTATATCATTTATAAATATAATAAACAGCAAAGGCCCCAAATACGAGCCTTGCGGAACGCCAGAGGTAACTATTACTGGTAAAGATAGATGTCCCTGAATACTCACTAACTGACTTCTTTTGTCTAAATAAGACATGATCCATCTTAATAAATTTCCGTCTATCCCATAACTCTCCAACTTCTGCAAAAGTATGGAATGATTCACTTTATCGAATGCTTTTGCAAAATCTGTATATATGGCGCCTACTTGGCATCTATTAGCGAAAGGAGTGCAAAGGTAATTTTTATATTCTAGAAGATTACTGATAGTCGATCTATTTGCTACAAATCCGTGTTGGGAGGGGGATATAACAGGTTTGACATGAGAATAAACTAAAGTGTAAACAATAGATTCAAATAGTTTCGCAAAACATGACAATATGCTAAATGTCCTGCAGTTGGAACATTCATCTTTTGCTCCAGACTTGTGAATTGGAATAATAAAGGCTTCCAGCAAGCGGGGAGTACGCCACTAGTAAGCGATCTATTAAAGAGCAAGTGCAAAGGCAGACTCTATTCATTACAACAACTCTTTACAAAGTGCGGCGGGATTCCGTCGGGACCGGCTCCTTTATCATTGTCAAAACATTTAATTTTATTCTTGATAGTTTCCAATTTAATTTGAATATCTAACAAGCAACATGTCTGCATAATCATCTATCATTAAATGACATATTATGAATTACCGTTTTTTCATACACTGTGCCAAAGTAATTAGAAAACATTTCGCAAATTTTGTTTATACTCGACGAGCTGCCACCAGCATACTTCATTGTTTGAGGCATGTATGTTGATCCTTTCTTTCCCTTTACATATCTAAAAAAGTGTTTGGAAAAAGAGGATTCTATAGTCAAGATAGGATTTGTAACATTTATTCTTAAGAGATCTACACCTAGCGCGAAGCAAGTCAAAAGAGTCATAATCAAGTGGGTTAGAAAACTTTTTGGAACTTTTGTTTTTCTTTTATGCAGCGTATTACAGCAGGACTAAACCAACAAGGGTATCGATTAGCTTTAGTTCTTGTCATTGGAGTATGTTTTAGAATGATTTCGTTTACTTTATCATGAAATCTATTTGTGGAAACATTTATATCAGCATCTGACAAAATACTCTGCTCAATTTACTGAATTTAAATCACTACGGATACCAACCACACTTCATTTGTAAAAGTTAGAGGTCTTTTAGTATTCTGGGTTGTAGTCTTAGGCAAAGGAACTGAAGTCACAATATCTATGAGCAGTGGTGGATGGTGGCCGTCAACGCGACTCAATCACAGTGTTAAATTTATAAATAAAACAATATTTTAATAAAATAATAAAAGTACCACAAAATATACATGGCAATGTAAGAAAGCCCGACTTTTTCAGCAATTGCCTGACTCCTAACGTTTGTAGTATAAATAAAATAATGATGCCTGCAGTTCTGTCTTAAAGCTTAATTTCAGAATGTATTTATCTAGTTGTTTGATGTCCATGTGTTAACCCTCTATAGTATAACCACTTACGTCTGCTGGCTTTTTTAAATTTCCCAACAAGCATCAATGTCGACACTTACGCGGCAGTTACTTGAAACGTATGCACCTTGTTAGAAAAACTATAGAAGTCGCGCTCTGAAGAGAACATGAATAAGCATATATTTCATAACCATGCTTGAGCAAAGTGACTTTCTACCTAATTTACAAGAAAGTAGATTGGACAGTGACAGTTTAAAAACCGAAAAAATAAATGTTTTAGTTTATTTAATTGATATAATCAGTACATGCTTATACTTATGAATGAACTCCACGACGAACGGCCAGAACAGACCCTCCAATTCAATTTATTTATCATTTACGTTAAAATTTACTAGTTCTCTTGCCTCATCCGAGGATTTTGGTTTAAAGTATTCTGCTATTTCGTACAACGTCTTGTTCTTTGTTTCTGGTAAGTATTTGTAATTAAGATACAATGCAATAAAACAACCTATTCCGAAAAATAAAAACGTCCCATGGAAACCTAAACTTCTGAAAACATACGGAGATACCTTTAAAAATGTCCCTACAAGCATTTTAACGCACATAGAAACTATAACTAGGCTTACACTTCTATGTTCTACTGGAATTAACTCGCTTAGGATAACCATAGCCATTATCATAGGCCCGCAGCAAGCACCTAATGAATAACCTATTAGCAATGTTAAAGAAATATATTTATTTTCTGTTAATAATGAAAGTTTTACAGAATATAAATAAAGAGACAATACGAACAAAAAGAATATACAAACTGAGGTACCTGATAATAATAACGTTTTTCGTTTCATGACTAAATTTAAACCACTAGCCATGTACATTCCAAGAACTGTAAATCCATCTAAAATTAACATTCCAGCATAAGCAGTACGCTCACTATTACTGATAGATTTAATCATGTCTATAGCATACACCATACACGCCACTTTACCTGACCAGAGGTATAACAAAGCGACGAGGAGACAACATAAGATGGGTTTGTAAATTTCTGGCAGTCTTAAAATTTTTACATATTGATAAACATAAACACAAAATGTTTGTTTAGGTCGTTGACCAATTTTGTTGGCTTTTTGAGTTGAAATAATAACATTTAACTCCTTTTCTGCGTCATCATTGACTCCTTTAGTCCAACGGTGAGATGTAGCACACTCGTCGTATCGTTCTTTACTGGCAAGCCAGTAAGGTGACTCCGGAATCAATAGTATTATAACAAAGTTATAAATAGTGAGCGCCATTCCGAAAATTCCAATTGTTGTCCAATGGAAGTATGTGCCCAATATATTCGATATCCATATACCCCAAAAAGAATTAGCTGCTTTAAATGTTAAAAATATTCCTCGATATTTTGGGCTGCTGTATTCCGTTCCTATCATTGTTGATAGTGTGATCAGTGAAGCGTCAGCGATTCCTAATAATACTTGGCTTATTAGTATTTGTGTGATACTCTTACTGAAGTATAAATTTAGGCAGGCCAGGAATATGCTGATGTCCATAACGAGCATTGTAATCTTGCGGCCACTTTGAAATGCCATTATCGTTATCACTAGTACCCACACTAAAGATGCAAAGCTTGACGCCGAGGCTGAAAAAACAAAGATGTTACTAGTGTGATGCCGTTTGTTATCACATTAACACAACGTTACAAGGAAACTTATAAATAATAAACTTTACGATTATTAAATTAATAACGTAATATAATTTAATCAACAATGTCTCACCGGTAAGTTTTGTATTTAATTAGTTTTTTTATTTATTTATAAAGCTTGTCACTTCTTGGACGACCTTAACTTGTGACTAGAACTGAGTTTGTAGACTTAGAGATGAGAATTTGTGTGAAATAATTATTAAGTATTGTGATAATTTTTGTAATGATATTTACAAGTCCACGACACCATTTCATCGCTGATTGCACCTGCAAAGTTGGCTTCTTTCCTAAGCTGCGGTATTATGACAGTGGGAGCTCCCATACTCATACCAGACATTATGGAAAACGTGGATGATGTACTATTAATAAGGATCTGCAACAATAATTATTTCATAAAGAACAACGTAGCCAAATGTCGATAGCGTTTATTAGGTTTTTTAAAACTATTACATAAAGAATAAAAATAATATATTATATCTAAAGTGGTCGATTTTGGGACCTTAACAATTAAAACTTAAACTAGAAATGGTAATGGTATGATCGATTTGGAGATCAAGATGCTAATGAGACTAGCTTGTCACTTCTCTGGCGATCTAGACTCCATACGGATGTTTGAATTGCTTGCCTGGCTTCCCAGAATTACATGGAATACTACATTGTCAGCCTTTCTAATCAAGAACTGAGTGATTGATTGACGGGTCCGGGGGTACCATAACTACGTACGTACATTGCTGTTAGCACAATAACCAGGAATTAACGGTACACTAAGAAAACCAAATACTGAGTTCCGAAAAACATAGGCATATGAAATGTAATGTCTATATAATTTAAAGGCGCCGCGCCGTGTTGGTAATAAATATGTCGTGTCGTGCCGTGTCTATAAAAATGTACATTATTAAATTGTTTTTGATTGTAAACCAAGTACATAATGTTACGTTTGTAACCTTCAAAGCAACGATTGTTTAAACGTAATCGTATGGTTCAAGCATTCGTTAGAAATTACGTAATTATTTTTAGGAATTAAAACGGGATTTTTATCGTGTTGTTTTAGATTTCGAGTCCCCGATATTTCGGCACAGTTGCATGCACCCTGATCACGGAGTAACTGCAGTTAATGCGGGTGGATGTTAGGAGCAGACGAAAGTCTAGTCCAGTCTACCCTCTTTCTCATTCGTTTACTGCGTTCGACACCCGTACCACACAGCAGTGCGATTCTCCTTGGTAGCAGCGGCTGCCGCAGCGCTGAGAATTGACTCTGTCTCTTTCATATTTATAGAATTGGAAAGAGAAAGCAGATCACAGCTATGCGCGCAGCGTCTGTGTCCCTTAGAGAATCGCATATTTGTTCTTTATCTCACTGTCAACTCTAACTTATTACCGACACACATTACTCACAGTATCACTCCGGGAAACGCTACCGTTTTGATTCTTGCGGTTTTTACTATACTGAATCAGTGGATTCCAGACATTCCACAATTTAAACCCGTCTTCACGATTGAAATTATTTGACCAGTCATAGTAGCGTTCTGTCGAAATAATCTTAAGGTTATAAAACTTCATCCAGTGATTCGGGCCCCAGTGAACAAGATGTTCTGCAATGGCTAATTTCTGTAAAACCCCGTTTTTTCCTAAAAAATAATTGTAGTGATCTTGAAAGTTTAAGTGTGGACCTAAAGAAGAGCCTTGAAGAAGTAAGAGGAGTAGAAGTTAGCTCGTGGAAGGTCAGGAGGAGGCTTTTGGCTGCCAATATCAGCAGTTACCGCCCGACCCAGTGCCCTAAATTACTCCGTGAGCACCGTGTTGCTTGACTATTATAGTTTACTCGAAACCGTTTAAACAAAACTCGAGTTTTATAGACTCAGGAGGACTGGTACATAGTATTGTTTTCTGATGAAGCTGAGGAACTCTTTGTGTGGAGAGGACTGACGCTGGCGAGTGCTACGAAAACCAGGGGAACGCTATGCGGAAGAGTGTTTCGAAGAAATCATTCCTAATGGAGGAGGCTCAATTATGTTTTGGGCAGCCATTAATTCAATGTAGCGTACGAAGTTAGTTTTCATAGAAAATGAAACATTAAATGTACACCGTTACATAACGAAAATCCTAATTCTATATGCACAACCCGCATTGACTGCTCTTGGGGAAGATTCCATTTTTAAGGACTACATACAATACTCACCGTTCTGGTGACGTGGAAGCGTACATGGAAGAAGTTGGGATAAGCCGTTTAGATTGGTCAATCAAATTGAGCAATATTGAGCATGTTCTAAGCAAACGAGTAAGATCAGTGTAACCTGATTCCTGATCGAAATAAGAGTAATTGCAGGAGAGTGTGTGGAAGGAGTAAATTGTGGAAAGCATGCCCAACCCATGCAGCTTGCATGAAAGAAAAATGCAAGCTGTGATTTTAGCAAGAGGAGATCACTCTAATTATTAGTTTTTTACATAATTGTGACTTTATTTAATTAAAAAACTACAAAAGTCTTTTGTCTTCATTGCTGGCCACTTCCTATTGCATATATTGAGCATGAATACATCGGTTTTATAAAAAAATGCCAGAATTCACTTTACGAGTATTAGGTGCACGTTTTTTTTGCAAAGCAGTTTATATTAAATTACTCAACGATGGAGTGCTGATCTGTTCTGGACCTCTTGATATTTGCATTGAGACCAATATGGTTGTTCACTAAACTAGTAGTTGTAATAACAGTTTTTATAATTACATTAAGACAGTCTGGCGGCTTTCAAAAATAAAACAAATTTTCATATGTCTCAACAAACAGTCCAATGGGTCAAAAAATTTAATATTTTCCGGTTTTATACCTCTTTTCACAAATGTACAAAGTATCACTAATCGCAAACTCGCAAAAGATAAGAAAGTTCATATCAGACACATACCTGTCTTAAAATTATTTTCCATTGTTGTACATTATTGTTAATGTGTTTATATTCCGCGTCCATTTTGTTAATTTATTTTAGTTGCTTCACCGTTTCAGTGAATGTAAGTTCTGCTCCCTTCCTATTGTGCCCGCGCGGCTGGCGCTCCATTTTATGAAGCAGCTGAATAAATATGCTAAAACTTACGTTTCAGTTACGTGGATGTTACAGAGCAAAAATGAAATTCGTTTTATACATATCCGACTATATTTTGTAATAACTTAAATATTTTAAGTTTAAGTGTAAAGCGTAAAATAAAGGCAAAAAGGTGTTGTATTGTTTTTTTATGAATTAGAAATTTGCTCTTGATTTATTTTATTTATAAGTATTTTAAATATGTCAATATTACCACATAAAAATATTACCTATAAAATAGGTACGCGATGAGCACATTCTGTATAAGTTTTAGGTCTTATGCCAGATAGCATAACTGGCTTGGCAAAGTTTATTTATCATAATTTGCTTGGCATATTTTCTTTGACAAAACTAGTGTATTATTATAACTAAGGTAGCCGTCGTATAATAAATAATACTAACTTTCGATATTGATTTCTTTATTTAAAAAGGTCTATCATCGACTGCTTTTTCTCAATAGTCATAAATTATTATGCTTAAATATAATAATTTATTTTGTTTTGCATAATTTATGAATACTTACTTTTCAACCTCCTTGCTTAGAAGCGTTACTTAAACTTTCCGTAAGGACGCCTCGGCCGAGTGATGAAGCGCTCGGTTTAATATCCGGAGGTCCCGGGTTCAATTACCAGATCAGTCCAAGTGTGTTTTTGGATTTTTCAATGCTGCGGCCGGGTTTGAGATCACCAACCCGCATCTGGCAAGCGCGGTGATTAAGCTACCCACATCAGATGTGTGATGACTAAACTTGATTTCTATGATGGAGGTGTTTGCACTATAATTAATTACACAGGCTATAATTAATTTGCTATACGTACATTAGACACGTGCAGTTATCATTTGTGATTGTATTTACTTATGAATGTATGTACCTTAAGGAGGTAAATAGCAAATAAATATTTTAACATTGAAAATGTTTTTTCGATCGCTCCGGTAGGGCCCCATTTTTGCTGAAAGTGTGTTTGCCCCGTGGTATATAGTGGTTTAAGGCCATGACAACGTTTGAGGGCTCAAAAGACGCAAAACTTAAATGGCTTTCAGATGGTGAAAAGATTTTTTTTTAAAGTTGAAAACTTTTTTCGAAAATTGAAAAAAACCAAAATAAAACCTTGACTTTTTAACACCTTCCCTCGGAATATCTTCGATAACTCGTGAACGAGGTCGAAAATTGAAAGACTGAGAGAGACGCCTAGAGATATTGAGACGAGAAACATTTTATGTCTTATACATTTTTTTGTGGGAGTGATAGGGGGGCGGTATGCTCCCCCTTTAGCGGCGCGTGGAGCGTCGCCGTGCGGTATTACTCGGGCGTCATAGCCCTGTGGTACTTCGCAGCTTTGAGATACGAAGATCTATTAGGATTTAATAGACGCGGAAAATTAAGGGCTTTAAGATAGTATAAATAAATTTTGGAAAAGTCGATATTTTTTTATGAAAATAAAAATTATTTTTTTTCATTAATAAGTTATAATAGCTAGGTTCATTTTCAATGCCCTTTCAAGTCGTGTAGAGCACGAGATCTCTGAATTTTTTTTAGAAAAAGTCGTTAAATCTTGATTTTCTATTTTATAACTTATTATACAGTGACCTCCCTGCGCAGCGTTCATTTATCGTTTTTGTTATTTCATATTGAAACCGCAACATCATAATTTTAACATTTTAGCTGTTTATTTTTTTAATGTAAATTGTTGAATGAATAAGTATGTAGAGACGAACATTGGTATGAATCTGAGAAAGAACTTAGGTACCTTTCTTAGTGAGATAAAATACTTACAAAAAACCGGTCAAGTGCGAGTCGGACATGCCCATGAAGGGTTCCGTAGCAGCAAGTAACATCATATAAAAGTCCTTGTAGTTCGTTGTAACTTTGATCGATGTTTTAATAATAGTGTATTTTTTTAAATTAATTATATTATGTCGTATTATTTTTTAAACACTGAAAAAAGACGACAACCTCAGGCGGGAATCGAAGCACGCACCTTCCGCATTCCGGGCGGCTGCCTTAACCACTTGGCTACCGAGGCCTGGCTTTCAACCGTCGAAATTTGAACATCTTAACCGAATGTTTAAATATTTGTAAAAATATTTCTTTCGGATTTCAGAGGTGAAAACTTCTAAGATTTGATGAAGCAATGTTGACTAAAAACATAAGCATCAAGCACTGACAAATTTCGACGGTTGAAAGCCAGATCTCGGTAGCCAAATGGTCAAGGCCGCCCGGAATGCGGAAGGTGCGTGGTTCGATTCCCGCCTGAGGTTGTCGTCTTTTTTCAGTGTTTAAAATTTTACTTAAGTATATTTAAGCGTTAATAAAACGCTAAAATATAAAACATTAATCTATAAACGCAGCTTCATCTTAACCGAATGTTTAAAAATTTGTAAAAATATTCCCTTTTCGGTGCAAAACCACTCAGTGTAGGACCAGTTTATCCTCACACAAACAATGGAATCCTCGTAGAGAGATTTCAGTGCTCGAATGAGGTAGCTGCTTACTCCGACCATAGTTCATTCCTCACCATTTTTTATCATAAGTCTTTTCCAAATCCACATAAGCACTTTAGTCTAAACCCATGGCCAAATGTTTCTCGGCTTTGCTTCGCGAGGAATAGATCTGATCCGTACATCCCATTCCTTTTCGAAATCCTGCTTGTGCATCCCATATTTTCTAATCGGTTTTTTTCACAACCCCTTCGATCAAAACTTTCGCACACAATATCCCGACAGTGCGTAGAAGACTAATGCCCCTGTAGTTTTTACAGTAAAGCTGTGAACCTTTCCCCTAGAATAGCGGCACAATAACAGCCTTGCATCAATTTCTTGGAGCTTGGCCAGTGTTAAAGCACACGTAGAAAAGGCGGTACAGCAGGCTGGCTACCATGCCATGTCCAGCCTTCAGCATCTCAACTGACACTCTATCATACCCTGCAGCTTTTCCTGACTTTATAGATAGTAGATAAAACGATTTATTGCACACACAAAAATACAGAAACCATAAAATAAGCATATTAAAACTAATGTGGGCAAAGGCGGACTTATCGCTTAAAGCGATCTTTTCCAGACAACCTTTGCAGTATAGGACAACAGAAAAAGAGCGACAAGCAGTGCACCAGAAACAAGCAAATATGAAAAAAAAAATAGAATTAAAATACTACATACTTCTTAATAATTTCACAATTTCATCCATGCTGATACTACACTCATCTTCCATTACCACCCTTACATTCATATCTGAGGTAGACATATTTGCCTCCTCCCTCTTAAATAAATCTTCAAAATATTTTTAACATCTCCTTAACCCTAGATAGGTAACCATATTTCACTGTACACTAAAGATAACCATACGTCGAATCGACGTGCGAATGTGTGAGTGAGCATATTTTGGATTAGGACAGGCGCTGGACTTGTGCTCTCCGCAAACGGTAGGTAAATATTTACGAAAGAATTGCACTTACCGGAGCGATACGGATGTGTCCTGCAAGCTCCAACAGCTACTGAGTTGGCAGGAGCGGCCAGTTTAATGACGCGAAAAACAAACGAGTTATATCGATTTTTCAAAATAGATTACGTCGATTTGACGTAGGTTATCTTTATTTTCTATAAAGTAGAAGGAGGCAAACGAGCATGATAGAGAGTAATCACCGCCGCCCATGGACACCCGCAAAACCAGAGGAATCGCAGGCGCGTTGCCGGCCTTTAAGGAAGGAATAGGAATTAGAAATAAGAAATAGGAACAACCGGACGAAACACAAAAGCACCAAGTGCCGTTACTTCACGCCGGATATTCGTGAGAGGGTGGTATTACGCCGGGTGAGCCGGCCCAACGCAGCGTGGCTCTACCACTCAGAAATCTATCTAGGGTTAAAAAAACTTAATTTTAGTCCAAAAATCGTTCGAGAACCTTTTATCTATCTCATCTTTCTGATTCAGAAAGCCAGGGAATGGAATATTTTTATCATTTCCATTCTCTGACGTCTCCATAGGCATTAGGGCCCGTCCATGGTTCAATGCTCACTACGTTCACGCTGAAGCGCGGAAGGAGGCAGCATACCAAGCCTGGGTCCAGCTCGCGGTTGCAAACGCAGGGATGGCAGTATCCACGCAAAGAAGAGAGCCTTTAACTCTGCCGCCAAGTTCTTCAAACGGGTGTTAAGGAAGGCACGTTTCGATTATGTTGGTCGTATTGGGGCCAAGTTGGCGACCTACCCACAAGGTAGCAAGCAGTCTTAGTCCCTGTCCAAATCGATTGAAACCAACTTCTGCCGTCCTTTCCTTCCTCCCATGCTCAAATCAGATGGAACATTGGCCCACACCGCGTTAGAGAAGGCGAACTTGTGTGCATCCCTCTTCGCGAGTAACTCGCGTCTTGATTCGGGCTCTAAATCACCACCTAGCATACCTCACCGTGACTCTTACATGTCTAAGATCACTGTTCACAACAAAGAGGTTCGTAGAGTACACCGCAATCTCGACGTCAATGAGGCCAGTGGTCCAGATGGAATCCCTGGTAGAGTTTTGAGGAATTGTGCACCTAAGTTGTCTCCTATTTTGACGCGCTTGTATCGCATCTCTCTTAAGTAGAGAGTGGTGCCGAAATCCTAGAAGCTGGCTAATGTACAGCCTGTTTCCAAGAAGGGTAGTCGTGCCGAACCGGCAAACTACAGATCAATCGCCATAACCTCCATAATCTGCAAAGTTATGGAATAGGTCCTTAACCACAAACTGCTGACGTACCTAGAGCTCAACGATCTCCTCAGCGATCGTCAGTACGGCTTCCGCCAGGGACGGTCTACTGGGGACCTCCTAGTGTACGTCACACACTGTTGGGGCGAAGCCATCGAGAAACACGGCGAAGCCCTTGCCGTGTCCTTAGATATCTGGAAGGCTTTTGACAGGGTTTGGCATAAAAGTCTGTTAAGCAAGCTTCCCGCGTACGGCATCCCTACTGGCTTCTGCAATTGGTTATAAGACTTTTTGAGTGAGCGGTCGATTAGAGTAATCATTGATGGCTGCTCCTCTGACTTCATGGCTATCGACGCCGGAGTTCCTCAAGGGTCTCTTCTTTCGGCAACTCTTTTCCTGCTTCACATCAACGACCTGCTTCAACCAAGGATAGTTGGGTACGCAGACGATAGTACTGTTGCAGAAAGATACATTCCAGCTGCGGGAGCCAGAGAGAGAAACATTCACTCTCTAAGAGAGGTCATGGTTGAGCGAGCAGACGCGACCTTAAACCTCGTCTCCAATTGGGGGGACGACAACCTGGTCCGTTTCAACGCCTCCAAAACACAAGCGTGAAATACTGCAGTCACCTTTGGGACGGATCTGCCAAGTACCAGTTGGCCGCACTCGACTCGGTAAAACGCAGAGCTATAAGGCTCATCGGTGATGATGCGCTTGTCGAGGCTAAGCTTACCACCCTCGCACACCGGCGTCGTGTAGCCTCCCTGTGTGTCTTTTACCGACTTTACCACGGAGTGTGTGCCGGCAAGCTTTTCGAGCTCATACCACCATCGTCCTTTTACCACCAAACCTCCAGACGTACTGAAGGATATCATCCCCACCTAGTAGAAATTCCACTATGTCGCACTAAACGCTTCATGTCATCATTTTTGTTGCGCACTGGCAAGGAGTGGAATTCTCTGCCATCGTCTGTGTTCCCAAAAACTTACAACCTGAATGCCAAAATGCAAGGCGAGAGTTAATAGGCATCTCCTGGGGCAGCTCGCTCCATCGTAGACCTCATCTACGCTCACCATCAGGCGAGATCGAGGTCAAGAGCTGTCTTATTAAGCATAAAAAAACAACTTTATTTCTTTGTAATAATTGTTTCATTAGCCTTTTCAATCTTCTACAATCATTCTAGCTGTTTGGCTACTCTGGTTGACCCTAACAGCTAAACAATCCAGCCACGCCTTTTTCTTCCCGCTTATTCCCTTTTGAACTTCGTTATCCCACCACGTATTCTTCTTCTTTTTCGTTTTGCTCCTCTTACTCACACCACAAACTTACTTCACTAGCCCAACACACTACTTTTCGTTATAACACATTCCGCAGTTCCTCAACCTCACAGATATCATCACTTCTATCAATCTCATCAATCAATTTATTAGGTATATATTCATCTTTCACTCCATCATCTTGCAGATATTCCACTTTTATTCTTTCATGTACTCCAGTGGTTATAACGTGGTCGATGTCTCCATTTTTGAAAAAGCCACTTATTCTGGTCATAACCAGAAAGTAGTATGTATGTATGCCTGGCTCACGATATACCCTAGTGTCAAGAACATTCTTTCTCACTCTTTTGTCCACTATCACAAAATAAATTTTACTTTTTATACATTTTTCGCCTCCCTTGTGGGCAAACATAGTGTTTTTTAATACAAAAATTCCAATCGAGGCAAATTTCTAGCAAGCCTTTACCATTCTCATTCACTCTCTCATCACCGTGTTTTCTTAAAACCCTTTCAAATCCTTCTAGTTTTGTTCCTACCCACCTATTGAAATCCCCTAACCTTAAATTTTTTTTAGTATCCTTGCACACTTTCAAAAAATCTCTAACTTCATCCCAGAAGTTCTTTCTTACTGCTTCAAAGACTCTGCGACGTATTCGTACCTATGTCAACAGGGGCGTATACCCCTACAACAAAGATACACGTCAGTCCTACTTTCATTGTAATCCATACAAGCCTGGGGTTTACACATTTAAATTCTTTCACGCTCTCAGCCATTCGCTCTGATAGTATGACACCAACTCCCTGACAAGCTCTGATTGACCTGGGCACTCCAGACCAGTACGCCGTGTAGGGTCCGTGCTTAGTGATGTCGCACCCCTTCCGCTTTGTCTCGTTGACACAAAAAATATCAATCCTATCATCCATCATCTGACACACCTCATTCATTTTGTCTTTCATACCTCCACAAACATTCAAAGTAGCAAAACGGCTCTCCGCATACCACTTTTCGCCCCCGCGAGAAACGAGACGTGACGGGTTGCGTACCGCATCGCAGCCGTGCTGATGATTAATAATTTTATTTGAAACCATTGCGTTTCCACGAATTTTAGAGGTGGGTCACCACTGTTCCCTGTGACCGCCAACACAGACACCATCCGTTTAACAACAGCAATCCCTCTGGTCATGCATGCCTCAGCACGGGTCGGCTAACACCTTGAACTGGGGGTTATATTTCGGAGTTTTCCTTTTCCTAGACAGGTTGCAGCCCAATGTTAACGACGCCCATCTCCCCGGGAGATAATATGTAAAGGCAATATTTAACAAAATATTAGCTTACTCGTTTCTTTAGGATATTATTATGACAAAGAATTGCGATATAACGCCTTGTAATCTGTGAGTTTGGTAGATATAATGGTAATTGAAAGTTATTGAAAATCTTTTAAAAATTAATGTTGTTCAATATTTATTTTGTTTAATTTTCGTAATTGATGTTTTTGCGTTACTAACGCAAAAGAAAAGATGAGTGGGACGTCGGTCGTGTCGCAGCTCATCTAGTTTTTTTTCTTATTTATAATGGCGTTTAACACATTAATAATAGCCATGTACACCCATCCTTTAATCTTACATGATTGTGTGGGAGTGGATTCACATCAGTGTGTGGTCTAAAAAGCTATGGGGATTTAACCACGATTTCTCGCGTTCAACCCGAGCATATAAATGCTATCCGCTAGGCTATCGAGACGCTTCAAAAGATTGAACATTGCGATTACAACAATAGTGTGCACTCGCTGTCAGTTACGTAAACCAATGGAAATAGGTCAGTGTCTCTCACACGCGGTCAGCCACATCGGGAAATACCTCGATAGCAGTAGCACAGCACTCGAGTGGACATCCGGTCAGGCACCGGAACTGCCGCTGCGACGGATCGTTACTGGCACGTGACCAACATTCCACTTTTTAGTCCACTAGTCCACTATCAGTGTTGAAAGATTGGCCAACACAAGCGATATAAGTATCGCAAATTGGGGAGGAAGGATTTTGCCCAGCAGTGGGACAATATAGGCAAATAAAATAGATAGAATACAGACAACATATAATTACGGTGAGCAATATTATGTGACTCTGAAAAGGCATCTATTCAGCATTGTATCGTAGCATCTCAGTAATCCCACGACGCTGCTCTTCCGTAGATACCTACACATAAACTAAAAAGCTAATAACAATAATAATTAATATATAATCAGTGTAATGGTTTGTGTGCAGAGGTTGTGTTCCGTTTGCACTGAGCAGAGAGAATTACAACGCCATCTATGATTGAAAACGGGTACAAAAATCTCACTTTACTCGTAAAATAAGTGTAGGTGATTAATTGTGAATCGCTGAACATTGTAGGCTGTATAAACAAATAGTGCAACAGGACGTTCAAAGGCGCAGCCTCGGGATGTAGGTAATCAGGTCAGGCCGGCCTAGGCTTTCCTGCCGCGGCCGATACAAATTGCGAGGATAAATCTCGCGGCTTTAAGGTTAACTTAAGTTAGTTGGAAAGTGTACCATTTTTTGTGGACTTTTCGTAGGCCTGGAGAAATTGAGCGCCTGATACAACTACCTAGTCTTTTTGTACAGCTTCTTGTATTTATATTTCAGTGGTGTGCTTATATAAATATAAAAAAAGATAATATTTTTTGGATTACACGGATTAGCAAGCGTTGACATGTCAATAATAAACCTGTTACATTTAAGTTGCACACACTCTCGCACGCGATATGAAGTTATATTTAATTTATTTAATTTTAATTTTTAGTTTGATGTCTCCTATACTTATTTTATTTGTTTTAAATTATTACATGTATAACAAGTGTAATCTCAATCCCTCTTAACTCGACACTGTCTAGCTGGTGTTACAGTAAGTCGCCTTTTGCGACACCAAAGAGAAGAGAGAGGTTGGTAGTATTATATTGATGAGCCCATCGCCGCTCTATGCTGTTGGTTGTATGTGCAGTCTTTAGTCCGAACTTCTAAAATTTAGGAAACATATTTTATTACAACAGGCTTATGAAAACTTACTTTTCAACTGGGCGCGGGAGCAACCCTGACATGCCAACTCCACAGACAATCTTGAGTGGATCATCAGCCCTTATTGATTGCTACAAGTAACTTACATCGGAGCTCGATAGCGCAGTGGCGATCTTGCCAGTTAAGCAACTTTCACAATCGCAGGTCAATAGTGGGAAACCAAATTTTAAAAACATTTAGAAAGCCTCCATGTTTAGGAAAGTACGTAAAGCCGTTGGTCCCGGTTGTTGTCGTAAGGCAGTTGTTAAAACCCACCAACCTGCATTGTGCCAGCGAGCTGGGTTATGCCCTAATGTGCGGAGATGAATCCTTACGCACGGCAGACGCGTAAGGCAGACGTCGTTGATGGTCGTTTCCAAATTACAGATTTGCGCTTGTTTACTTTTTTCGTACAGATTTTAATCGTTCGCGGATTAAATTTTTTTATAGTTAATATTTAATTAGTAAGGTGATTAATCATTTTTTTATATTTTTTGTTTGGCTGGCACCGACTCCAAAAGTAACTGATTAACTATAGTAAATATTCAAATAATTTTAGTGTTACATTTTGTCGGTACCTAATTGTTTATGATTATTGTAAATATTGTAGTAAATAATTTTGGGTTAAATTTTGTTTGTCAACAGTAATCGATGTATAAGGTATTGTTTATAGTTTTACATTTGGGTATATAGGTCCTAAACTGATAATGTGATTTAACTCTGAGTTGTAAAAACATTATTTATAACTTTTTAGTGTCAGAGTACTGCAGGTATTGTTTTTTTTGTATTTTTAATTTGGTTTTGAAAATTTGCTGATTGTGTGTTTTCTTTGGGTTAGGTTTTTTGAAGGCGGTTTTATTTTTTTGTTATTGAAACTGGTCAATTCAAAGCGGATTTTGTATGAAACATTACACAGACGTAGGGGAAGCCGGGGCAGTACGGGAAGGCGTTGTAATATGGGCACCCCCTCACCCCTCTAAAATAATGAACCGATGCGCTCGCGACTCGTTGCAACGCGTTCAGTAGGCCTCATTCGTGCAGGGAAATTAGTTCTTTCGCTGTGACCGCGCGTTCTTTGCCGATAGTGAGAAATATACGTAAATTCGTAGTTTTGATATAAATTTTACATATCTTGCGTAGATCGTATTTACATCATTAATACATCTAACATACAAACTATGTCTAGTTATTACAACCTTTGTTATTAGTCAATTCCTCAGTGAAAATATAAATTCATTGCTAAACGTTAAATTGTGAGTAGGTCATTATTAATTTTGTAATACCTTTGGGGTATTATGGACGGGGTAAAATGGGCAGTGTGCCCATACTGCCCCGGTCTGCTGTGGATAAATTTTTGCTCGCCTCTTCTGCAATGTTATAATGAAAGCTGCCACAATGCTTGTTTCAGTTAATGGCTTTTGTAAGACTGGAATATGGCCCATCAATCTAGATATTTTTGGATATGATGAATTTTTGGCTGCAGACATCACAGATCTGTCCGTTATTGATACTGAATTGCCGGTTTCACAAGATCCAGCACCGGAACTAGCAGTCAACCAAACTACTTCTCCAGGCCCAACAATAAGTCATCAGCAGCCACATGCATGACACGCACACACACACACCAACAACTCTACCCCTTATATAACTCTACTCTTTGCTTGGGCAGGAGTTGGCTCCTTCCACTTCTTTTCATGTTCTGTTATTTAATAATATTATGCCTTAGCCTAAGCACAGGTGCAAAAAAGAGTAGTGATACAACGTAGAAAGACTGCAATAATAACTGGTTCACCTTATAAGAAAGCCCTAGGACAAAACCAAATAAAAAACCAAAGATAAAAGGAACGAAAGAAAAATATAAGAAATCTATGACAAAAACAAGGAAAAAGAAAAGTAATAAAATTTATGTTTTGATTTTATGAGCATTCTTAATTAATGTCATATTTTAATTATAATTGTTATTGAATGAACAGACGTTTTAGCCAACATTTATCACAATATGCCCATTATGCCCCTTGTATGCCCATTGTGCCCCTTGTATGCCCATTGTGCCCCAGACAAGGGGCAATATGGGCAGATTCTTCTTTAACAATAAACTCCAGTTTAACATAAAATATAAAAGATTTACCACATATTTTCTGCTTAATTTATATGACAATAATGGTATTAGCAAATGATTGTGTTTAATTGGTACTAACTATTTTCAAATATGTTTTATAATATCAGTAGATGGCGCTAGTCATCACGGTCAACATCGACTGCTTATTTTATCAGTGCTTATAAATATATAAAGTCATTTAATGCCTCCGAACGAATATTAGTTTTGTGATTTTATAAACGAGCTAGTGGTGGAAATGTTATCTCTGGAAGAATCAACCGATCTGTGTAGTTTTAGTCAATGTTATGTTTGATGTGCTGTGTGTATACAATCGGAAACTTTATTTCATAAACCTGATGAAATACGAAATAAGAAATAAAGTAAATGTGGACGGATACCAATATGCTGAATTTTTACTCAGGGTGAGTGTAATTTACGATCAATTAGTTTGATTTTATGAGAGAAATAACAATAACAACACCGTTAATTTTTATAAACATTAAGGAGGTAAACAAATATCAGCTGTTCCATCAATATCGATCATTAAAGCTTCAGCTACGCGCCCATAGAGGGCACTATATTATCCGCCATCTACTAAACTTCTCCGTAAACACAAGCTGCCCGATCAATACGGAACACAAAGTTTCAGCTACGCGCCAATAGAGGACACTATATTTAACGCCATCTACCAAACTATCACGTAAACAGAAAGAAGGAAGATAATCTAATTAACAGAGGGCGCTGTCGCATCAGACAAGCAACAATATTAATCTACCTATTGCAATTACCAATCACCACAAAATGACGCAATATTGTAAAGGATGTAAAAGATTAATAACGCATAGAAGAAATTTATCGTGTTTCATTTGCAAGCAAACATACCATATCAGAGATATCTTGTTATGCGATCGATTTGGATAACTATATATGCTATAAAAGTTTTGAGTGTTCGGGTGTAGAGTTAACAAATTATAATCTTTTAATTATATGTATTTATCGTACACCAAATTCCGACATTGACGTTTTTTTTAGCAAGTTGGAGGCGTTACTGCTGCACCTATATAAAAAGCGTGAAAAAAGAATAGTTTTATGCGGTGATCTAAATATTGACTTACTCAAATCAACTCCATATAGCACTAGATTATCGGATTTGATTGGCTATTTCAATTTAAAATTTCACATCACATCCCCAACCAGAAAAACATCGTGTATAGACCACTTCATTAGCAATATTCCAAAAGCCGTAGGTACCGTACACTACTTAGCTATTTCCGACCATGAGACGGGACAAACTTTACAAACAAAACTCAAGCTAAGTAAAACAATAAAACAATGGTATGAGGAAAAGAGAGATTTAAGTGATACAAATATTAAGAAATTCCATGATTGTATATCTAAACTGACCTTTTCTAACGTTATGGAAACCTGGGATACTAATACTGCTTTCTCACTACTACATGACACACTGAAAATGTTTTTTGATCTGTGTTTTCCGAAAATAAATATAAAAATTAACAATAGAGGAAATAAAGTTCGCTGGATAACTCCTGGTATAAGAAATTCATGTAGAGAAAAACGGAAACTCTACCTTAAATACCACTACTGCAGATTGAAAAAGAGTAAAGAAGAAGCTAGACGTAAATATAAAAAATACTCAAGAATACTTAAAAATTGCATTTTAGATACACAGAGAAGAGGAAATATTTATAAAATAGTTAATTCTAAGAACAAATGCAAAGCTGCCTGGAACATAATTAATACCAGATTACAAAACTCTTGTAAAGATGAGATTAATAATATTAAATTCGGCAATAATTTATTTGATAGCCCTATTGACATTGCAACTTTATTTAACGATTATTTTATTGACATTACTATTAATAATAACCAGACATTAAATTCATTAAATGATATGCCAATTGACATGAGCGGACCTTCCTTCTTTTTCTACCCTACTACCCCAGATGAAATACATAAAATTATTCTCACCCTAAAAAACACGAATTCAGTGGGATACGATGAGATACCAACAAAAATATTAAAATTAATAGCTTATTTTATAGCGCCCGTGATGAGTCATATCATAAATATTTCTTTTAATCAGGGCATCTTCCCAGATAAATTAAAATATTCGGTAGTTAAACCAATTTACAAAAAAGGAGATAAATCGGATCCGAACAATTACAGGCCCATTACACTGATTCCAATTATTGCAAAGATTGTAGAAAAAGCGGCACTTATACGAATTAGTAAGTTTTGTGAGAAGTTCAAGTTAATAAATGAACAGCAACACGGTTTCAGAAAAAAAAGAAACACGACTTCAGCCATCTATAAATTAGTAACAACGGTAATGAAATGTTTGGATAGTGGAACTCCAGTTGTTGCTCTCTATCTTGATATGTGCAAAGCTTTTGATTTTGTAGAGCATAATAGGTTATGTGATAAGCTCTACAAATATGGCATTAGAGGCACGGGACTAAACTGGATAGCTAGCTATTTAAAAGACAGATACCAGTGTGTTCAAATAACAAAAACATGTAAGAACAATAATAATACATATAATAAAACAGCTTTTCGATCAGAATATAAGATCAATAGGGCGGGAGTACCTCAGGGCACGCTGATGGGTCCTTTACTGTTCACACTGTACATCAACGACTTGCCAAGTGCAACTAAGCACGAATCAATACTGTTCGCAGATGACACTACTGTTCTCATCCGAGGTAATACTAAACATAAAGACCTTAACATAAAAGAGTATGAAGATGAAATTAATTTAACTTTAAATAAATTAATTGAATGGATGACATTAAATAATTTAAAAACTAACATTGAAAAATCTAAATATATGCAATTTGGTACATATCGGACGAATAAATTACAATTACAAATTAAATCTAATGATAAAAAGATCGACATGGTGCAATTAACTAAGTTTCTAGGTCTAAATATTGATGACAACTGTAACTGGAAGAGTCATGTAAGATAAGCTTGTGAGAGATTGAGTAGGTTCTCGTTTGCATTGAGGCGCCTCAGAGAAGTATCTTCTGTAGAAACTGCACTCCTAGCATACCATGCCCATGTAGCATCGGTACTACAATATGGTATCATGATATGGGGAAATTGTACCGATATTGAGACATTGTTCAGATGCCAAAAGAAATGTGTTAGATCTCTGTTTGGTGCATATCGTCTAGAGTCTTGCAGACCTTTATTCAAGAAATACAAAATTCTTACGCTGACTGGTCTCTACATTAAACAATTATGTAATTTCGTTATAGATAATATGGAACAATTTATTAAAAAGAAAATTTCTAATTACAAGCACTTTCGCCAGAGACCCGTAAATAAATTAGAAATACCAAAATTCAAACTACGCTTGCCTGACAAAAATGCCTGCGGGATGGCCGTTAAAATATTTAATGCTCTGCCTGATGATCTACGTCTGTTGGATGGCACCAAATTCAAAAGTAAACTACATAGGTACCTCACTGAAAAATGCTTTTACTCCATACAAGAATATTTAAACAGTAATTGTTGAGGGGCTGCTTTGTATTGGCTTGTTTGTGCTCTCTGTTGTTATTTAATTACATTTAAAAATATTTGCATGCTTACACTATAATAAGTAGATTTTGAAGGAAATTGTTTTTGTAAGAACACCTCATACTATGTACCCAAAATTGAAGCAAATAAAAGATAAAAAAGATATTTCAATAGATCTTCCTTAAGGTGCCCGTACTGCCCCGGCTTCCCCTATATTTATACGTCTGTGAGAAAATACCTCCTTTTGATGGGTTAACATAATTATCATGAAGTCCACACTAGGATATTAGGGCAAAAAACTGATTTCCGTCGCTAACTCAAAAATTGTCAAAAGTGTAAATGTCACCTTTTGAACAGACACTCCTTGGCAGGGATTCTGATGGGTGTAGTCGGCGTACAACGGCTTTAATTATATCTTACGGTCCATGAGATAAAGGTCAAGCTCGTTCTTGGATAAAAACTAAAAAAAATACTTTAGTTTATGATAACGCTTTATCATCTGATACGTGCCCTACTGCGACGTAGCCTTCCCACGTTTGAATGTATTTGCCACTGTGTGGCCCGTGTGTGGGTGTGAACTACAGACGTATACATCTTTTATTCGTCTGTGGTGTGAACAGATTCGTAGCGAAAAGTTTCAGCTTCATACAATCATTGCCTTCAGGCTTCGATCACATAAGCATCAAAACTAGATACACAATTATTATAAACTATATCGTAGCGGAATAGTGGCAGCTTCGACATAAAGGGTAATGGCTATTATTGACCAAAGCGCGGCCATACGTAAGGATGGTATCAAATAATTTGGAAATGAAAAAAACCTTAAAACAAGAAAGTCGTCATACCCGATTGCACTTAACTAAAGAATCGCCAAAGGATACTGGTCACGGCCCATACAAAATTTACCCAGAGCCGGCGCAAGAGAAAAGTATCTCAAATAAATGTAAAACCTATGTATTTGGAGATCCTACAACCTGCATTTTCAGATTTAAATATCTGTGGATTGGCGCACAATTCAAAATTTAAATGAATTTTATTCGAAAGCCTTGTTAATTTAATTTCAAATTCAGTCATTTGTTATTAGATAGTTTTTTTTTTGTGAAAATGTGGTAGTTTTGGCGCCATCGATAAACTGAAAATTCGTACAATTTTCGAATATGAGTTTCTACGTGGAAATACCGCTGCGCAAAAAACAAGAAACATAAACGAAGTGTACGGGCGTAACACTGCTTGCATAAACACGGTTCAATAATTGTTATGAGTTGAAGAACGAGTCTCGCGGTCGGCCGGTAACCATTGTCGACAACGACGAATTTAGGGCATTAGTGGAAGCGGATCCAACTCAATCTACAGCTGAGCTTGCTGCGGGCCTTGGAGTTAGTGTCAAAACAACATTGAAGCACTTGCGGCAAATCAGAAATATAAAAAAGCTAGACAAGTGGGGGCCACACGAACTAAGCGACCAACAGCGATACATTACGCGTCAAAGCACGCATAGCACTACATAGAAACGAGGGAATTCTAAATCGAAATGTTACCTGAGATGAAAAGTGGATCCTATACGACAACCGTAAGCGTTCGTCTCAGTGGGTGGACCCGGGTACAGCACCTAATCAGTGCGCTAAAAAGATTACTCATAGTGTTTGCTACAGAGAGATCTGCGAGTGATCTCCCTACAGCACGACAAGACTTATCACTAACTTAACTATAATTTAATGGAAACTAACTCACGGTGTGGGCGTCCTTGACGCTGCTCCTCCTCGAGTGCGATCTGTTCGCTGGCTGTCTGCACACCGCTGGTGATGGGAGGTTTACCCTAAACTTCCCTTGGCTACCCCTGAGAGCTCTCAAATACCCAAGATAAATTGATGTGCACCAGCTTACAGGCAGTTCTCACGGGCCCGTCACGCACGTGTCTCAGAGGCAGTCGCCTCAACTGCCGACACCAACTGTCGACTCTTACCGATAATTGCACGGTACATAAGCACAAACTAATTAATATTAGGTAGCCGCGCCGTCGGCACAATTAAAGTTTTACCCGATCAAATTTTAAACACAAAACAATGTACGCTACTCAAAAATGTGGTCTAGACGCCATCAACTTAGCAGCAATAGTGATGGGAAAAAAGGGATGTGACACATAACAATTGCAAATAATTCGAACTAATTGAATTGAGACAGAAACACAGAGCTAAGTGCCGCGCGACGTCACATCGGCCGAGCGAGACAGAGCGATGTGTTCTGTTTCACGTTTTATTCCATACACATAGGAAGATGATGGTGACTGTCTGGTGGACCAGTGCCGTCTTGTACATCACAGCTTCTTACCGAATGGCATTTAATGATAAAAACTGTAGAAATGAAAAAAAATATTTTAGCAAAAGGGCTTGTCAACAAACATGTTTTACATGTTTGATAACAAGAGTTATTCTGTCACTGTCATGAGTTCTGTTTGTGCTACTCTGTTTCGTTCATTCGCTTTACTTGGTACCGTGCTCAGAATAATAACTTTAGTTATTACGATAATATTATTGAGCAAAATTTATACCAGAATAATTGTTACTTCATGAGAAATAAAACTTTTATAATGAATTTATTATCCTATTTCGATAAAAACGATAAATACGACTGCAAAAATTCTACTAAATGCGGTGCGCCGTCCGTCCGAACTCAGCTTATACTATATATACGATGCTATATTATGATTTGTAATATTAAGCATGAATTTATTATCTTTTTGTTATAAAATTAAAATTGTAGGAAAATTACTACAAAATGCGAAAATGGGCATTTTACGCAAAAATCACAGTCGAGATCTCGGACCAAATATCACAATGGACAGAGTCTTTGGATTTTTAGCATGTCCGTCTTTTGTTAGTGTGCAGCTTTCTATCTGTACATGTGTGCGTGACTAAGGATGTGACTAGTATATAGATATTATCACTTTAATGTGGTGTGTACCTAGTTCGTTATTATAATTGCGAGTTAAAGTTACTCACGTCCGTAGGTTTACCCTTTAGACCCTACACGTGACCCCTGGGTGGTGCTAAATGAGTGACACTGACTAAATGGTAGAGCCACGCTGCGTTGCAGCACGCATTGGGCCGGCCCGCCCGGCGTAAATACCACCCTCTCCTAAGGGTCTTACCAGACCAATCGATCGATCGTCGATCGACGGCATTGATCAATGGCGATCGAAGTTGATCGACCGGTCTGGTAGCTTTAATCTATCGACGGATACCGTTTGACTAACCAATCGATCGAAGACGGTCGGTCGACGTTGATCGATAGGTGTGGTAGCTTTAATCGATCGACGGATACCGTTCGTCTAACCCATTGATCGACGGTCGGTCGACAGGGTTAATCGATCAATTAAATTCCATCAGTTTCTTTCGAAATGTATTCAAAAAAGGACTCGTTGTTCTTGGCCAGAACGATGTTGCTCGTACTATTACTGTTGTTTTTTAAAGCTAACGATCGCTTATTTTATCCAAATGACATTTTAAGCAGCGGTTTTTTTTTTGCGTAACGATTGCCATGAATTTCGAGGTTATTTTTTTATTGGACAACAGAAAACTAGCTTCATTGAAAAATATCTTGTGGGGGTGGGGGGGGGATATAGGGGGTACGGTAATGGTAACTTAGTAGAATATTTGTTTTTTTTTCTAAAAATAACCTAATATAACTTCAAAATAAAATTATCTTGAAAACTATGCATTTTCGCACTTTGGCTCCCCCTCTCCCTCCTCTTCCCCCCTTTTTCGGTGTTGCTTAATCTAAAGTGCTTCCCAAGGTATTTGGGGGGAATATCAATTTAGTATTTAAACGTTCATATTATCATCACTCATTATCATCAACTTTAAGCATAATCAATGAACTGTATTATTACGACTAGTATTCATGGGCACGAAATAAATTTATAAAAAAGTGAAGCGGCCGGTGCGTCTAATCAAACAGCTCGATCTAACACCCAATCCATTCCACCGGTCGATTGTCGATAGACATCGATCGATTGGTCTGGTAGAAACTATCGATCGACGTCGACTAAATCATTTTACCATAGATCAATGTCGTCGATCGACAATCAATCGCTAGGTCTGGTAGATACTATCGATCGACGTCGACTAATCCATTCTACCATCGATCGATGGATTGGTCTGGCAACACCCTAATATCCGGCGTGAAATAATAGCCCTTGGTGCTATTGTGTTTCGTTCGGCCAGTGAGGGATCCGGAGGCCTTCCCCCCCCCCCCTCCGCTCACAATTCCTATTCCTTTCTAAATCCTATTCCTTCCTTAAAGGCCGGCAACGCATCTGCGATTCCTCTGGTGTAGCGGGTGTCTATGGGCGGCGGAGATTACTCTCCATCAGGTAACCCGCCTGCTCGTTTGCCTTCTTCTATTATAACAAAGAAATAAAAAAATAATTGTGTAGTAAAGTGAAGAGCAATACTTTTTATTATTCATATTCCCGCCTATATTATTGTAAGGTTCATTATAAATTATTTGCATAATTCAATGTTAGTCTATTCGTAAATCTATAGAACGATTGACAATCTATGATTTGACACATGTCATGCGTCGGGGACTCGGGGGAGAGAAGTAGGGCGGCAGACGGTGACTCGGTGAGTGAGGCATTCTCGGCTGGGCGCTTGTGCTGGAGGGACTAGTAATGTAGCCGAAACGGACGGATGACGGGAGGACTGATTGTATATTGAAGAAGAATAAATGCTATCTGATATTGGCTACATTATTAAGATTCAAATTTGAACTACAACTGTAAAATTTTTACTGTAAAAAAAGATTTTTCAAAATGTTTGGAACAGAGCCTTGTATATTTTGTAGGCTCCCAGTTATCACGTCTAATAGCTTTAAACCATTCACGTCTTATTTCCGAGCATTTTAGGAACCTAAAAAAAGAATAATAAAAAGAATATTAGTAATATCGATAAAGCTTCGATACACAAATACGTACATCACTAATCATTATGCCAAAAACAAAGCCTTTAAATTACATTTAATTAAGGTTTAAAACCTGATCCTTATGAATAGTGTACGATATAGTATGATTTAGAATTAGCAAAAATTAATGATTTGCCGTTTTAATTATTAAAAAACTCATAGTAAAGCATACATATAATATGAAATCACTAACGTATGAAATGATAATTCCTGGTCTTTCACACCTCCTTTCGTTGTTCTTGACGAACAATAAACAGCTGAACAAGACATTATGTCAATTGTATATTACACAAATAACACAAACACTAAGGTTTCTTAATATTTCACTATTATTTCGCACAATCCAGCAATGTTTTGACCGAGCAGTCGGTCATGAAATGACACGTCTCACACCGACAGTGCGTCGCTGCCAAACGTACATTCACTATCTCTTTTACTCATATCACACTACAGTCATACAGACAGAGATACAAATACTTTACTTTGATACACGTATGTAAAAGCGGCAACGTCGTAAGACTCTGTCCATGTAATATTTGGTCCGAGGTCGAGATGTATTAAAAAATGGTCTTACTCAACTACATACTCTTTGTAGTGTGACAGCCAATGTCAATCAAGCGAGCGAGACACAGCTACGCTAAGCAAAACAGTGGGTTACCAAGCACCCCGAGGCTCCACGACGACGACGACGCCCGTTAAATGAAACTCGCTCATGGCAATCAATGTCATGATAAATATTTTCTACAAAGAAAATATTGTAGTTTTGGTGTACTTTACACGTGAAAAGTTATTCCATGTGCCTTGGTTCCTTGCTTGAGTGGTTTTTGCACCAAATAAATGCACAGCTAGGCATTTTTAACGATCCTTCTTACTAAAAAACAACTAAACGTCACTGGGACCACAGACGTATTTATACGTCTGTGACTGGTACGAACGAGTTGCTTTCCTGCTGCATTGACGACTGTCGCGGTCTTTGAATAGTGTAATCAAAGGTATTCGGTGCTACTCCGACTTCTTGTCATAGTATGCAAGAATCGCGTGCGCGTGCTAGTAACGTTTATTTTCCTCTAGTGTTGATATCAATGGCCATGAGCGAGTTTTATATAACGTGCGTCGTCGTCGTCGTGGAACTTCGGGGTGCTTGCTGACCCACTCGCTAAACGTGCCTCTGTCTCGCTCGCTTGATTGACATTATCTGTCATACTACAAAGAGTATGTAGTTGATTAGGATTATTTTTTGATTAATATTAATAGCGGCATGCGTATGTTCCTCTATTGCTTATATCAATGTGTTTTGCCAAGAAAATCTACCGACCCTCTTACGTTAATGCACCGAAACGAATCTGCTACCCACGATGACCCTGGCTCGGAAATGAACCCCGTACCCGCAACACGATGCCATGTCATGACGGTCGTATGGTATTTGGGCTGGGCGAGATTTCAAACAAATATTTCCCCTCCAGCCCAATAATTCTTAGATGGTTTTAATAGTGTATAAGAATGACGATGTATAAACTGTTTTTCATTCCTCATACACGGAAAGTAGGTCTGAAGTTGCCTGAGGAGTGGGTAGAAAGTAATACTTTTCCGCCCTAGGGAGAATCGTTTTTCTGGCAGGTACTGTCATGTGTAGTTGTGACTTACTGTTAAAATAATACTAACAACCCATCTTTCCTTTAGGTGTCGTAAAATGCAACTCACGAACTAAAGACTGCACATACATCCAACAACATAGAGCGGTGATGGGCTCATCAAAATAATACTACCAACCCCTCTCTTCCCGTCGGTGTCGCAAAAGGCAACTAACGAACTAAAGACTGCACATACATCCAAAAACATAGAGCGGCTATGGGCTTATCAAAATAATACTACAAACGCATCTCTTCCCTTGGGTGTCGTAAAAGGCGACTAATGGACTAAAGAGATTCATATTTTGTTTTTACTTTCCTTATATTCGTAATGAAAAGCACAGTGTTTACCTCGGGTGAAAGACTTATTTACTTCCTCGAACTACGGGCGCCAAACCCCGTCTCGGGAGTAAACAAGCTACTTTCACCCCTAGGGTAACAATGAACTATTAAAAACCCGTATTGTTTATTTATTTAGACTTTCTTATCCTAAAAAAGTACTTTAAATAAATCTTGATAACTTATGATGGGGAAGTTTCCTAACGATGAAACTGCTTCATTAGTACCTATTACTTTAATGTACTATAATAAATAACATTCATCTCTACTCTGTTCACATTGTGGCCAAATTCTGTATGGAACGTGGCCAATTCCCTTTGACGCACCTATATGTGTTTTGGCAGAATAGGATTTTTTAAGGAGTATACTTTGAAAATTGCATAAGTAGTTTTAGACGTAGGTGATGGGTTAATATTACTAATATTTAAATGTATAAAAGTCGCAGTAAAAAAAAAACTTTGGAGTTACCTCTGCATAAAGCGTTATATATTTCATCATAATAGTTAACAGTAAAGAATACTTATCAGTGCAGTAGCGTAGGAGTAACGTATATCACGAGTATACGAACTTACGCAATTGATGGAGACTTTATTGCTTATAAATATAAGGCTTCGTTCACAACAATCGTTAGTACAAGGTCCACCGCCGAGCCTGGCGGTGCAGCGGCCATGAACTCACAGAACTGGGCCACTAGCCCTGCCGTGACATTACCTAATCGACTCTAGGCAGCGACACGGCAGAACTAGACACAGTCATAAATTCTTTATTTGAGTAAACTTATTAAATAAGTTTTTCGAATCGTCGACAAAATCTTTACCTACCCATCCTCCCACACAACTAATAATGTAAAGCATTGTGACAACTAAACGCAGTGCATAGTGGCAACATTATCGTATCATTATCAGCCCTTATACCTCCCACTTCTGAGCACAGGCTTTTCCACGTAGACAACAGTACGTAGGGAGATTGGGCTATAACCCACCACGCTGGCACAATGAGGGTTGGTAAGTTTTAACGACAGCCATCTTACAACAAACGGTTTTACGTGCCATATAGGAGGGAGGAGGAGCTCGAGATGTTATGAATTTGGGCTCACATCCAGTGGCCCGGCATTGCGAAAGTGATTTAGGTATCTAGCAAGATCGCCAACCGACGCCGACGCCTTCGCACACGGAACGGCGTCGCATCGTAAGCGTATCGTAATACGCGCGTAGGCCGAGAGCAATACGAGCGCGTACATGTTCAAACAAGTCCGCGCACGAAGCGGCGCTGCAGCGAATCGTAGGGGATGTGATGTAGGAGGAGATTGTCTCCTACGCGCGTATAACGATTTACGATACGCTTACGATACGACGCCGTGTGCTAAGGCTAAGTCGCTAAGTCATTGGGCCTCTTATTACTAAATCATCCAATAAGAACACCACAGCTGTGTGGTGGCACCCAATTATTAAATGAATCCTACCAACCTTGTGGCGTAGCGGTGAAAGAATACTACCACCCCCTCTCTTCCCTTGGGTGTCTTAAAAGGCGACTAACGGACTGCACCTACATCCAACAGATTAGAGCGGCGATGGGCTCCCCACCTGTCACGCTGAGCACAATTGTGCATGAAAAGTGGACTATGGTAGAGAACTGCTTTTGTGGTCCTCATTGCCTAGTCTCTGACTAACTCTTCGGGGATAAAAGTCATGATTATATGTATATGTATGTACTTACCTATTGTAATCCTACCAACCCATCTTTTTTCTTTAGTGTTGTATGAAGACTGATCACACATGTAACTGCCAGAGCACATGTGTAGTTATGCGATGTGCCGTGGAGTGTGACAATACTTTTGCGGTTCTCATCGCTTAGCCTCTGACTTACTATTAATAGTCGAAAGTATATAAAGTACACCCTCCATACTTTGCCTCTGCAGGGCAAAACTCAAAACTCAATCTCAAATTCATTTAATCAATTTAGGCTACATATGAATGTCGCTATGCCATCGGTTCGTAAGTCCTACCTATGGGGTGGGAGTCTTGTACAGAGACGAACCGGCAAAGGCCTTTACCATTGAAATCATGTTATTGCTACAACTGATGTGTATTAGTTGAATCAGCACGCTTGCTAAATGCGGGTTGGTGGTCACAAACCCGGGCGCAGCATCGGAAAATCCGAAACACACTTTGCCCGACCTATGAATTGAACCCAGGACCTCCCGATATTGAGCCGAGCGCTTGACCACTCGGCCATCGAGGCGTAGGTGTACGTATTAATTTTGGACCCCCCGCCAAAAGAAAATATGGGGTAAAAAAAGTAATAATAAAATATTTGACGTAAAAGTGATGAGTGTTTTCTTTTTATTAAATACAATTTTTGCCAACTTTTTATATCCTATGGTTCTAGATGCGTGCGCTCACCCTCGCGGTCAAAGCGACGCGACGGCGACGCACAGTGTAACGATTGTATGGAGAAAAGGGCGAAATTAATAACTCAACAAATATTTAAGAAATGGCTGCTTTTGTTATTTTTGTTAGTCACAGTATTTCATTATCTTTATAAAAAAGTAGGTTCAAATTTTTTTTTATATTTTTTTTTTAGGAAAAAAAACAAAATAACAAAAATTACTCCGAATAAGACGTACGGACGTCTTCAGGAAGACTCAAGGTTTGTTTTAGCCGCACATCATTTTTCTATTGAAATTCTTCACGTTTACGAGAACTTTCTTTCCAATTAGAACCAATGAATAGAATTACGATAATTTTAATATTTTTTAGCGAATATTGTCTCGGCATTCATCTAAATACAAAAGCTCATGTATTTTATTCGCTACTACAAAGAGTTTTTTCTTGTTGACTGACTCAGAAGCCTAATTTCTAAAAGATCTTCATTTTTAATAAATTTAATTTTGATCCTAAAAATGCAAATAATCATCAAATCTGCAAGTTTCCGCAAGAAAAATTTATGTCAAAATACAGTAGACGAGAGATGGTTTTGGATGTATTTTTAAAAACTCTCGTGAAAGTTGAAAATTTCTTTTAATTTAGTATCTAAGTTAATATCGTCCCTACTAACTCCTAGATCAAAATATTATATTTTTGTATATGACTCACGATCAGATAATGTCCTTCATAATAATATTCAAAACTTATAATTACACAGCTTATAATAAGAACGCCACGGTCGGATATGGCCGACAAATGAAAACGTACCCAACACGCAATTTTTATTGTCGGCTATACACGACGGTGATAACCGCGATAGACCGCGCTAGGTGACAATAATTTTAATTTTCTTAAGGAAAAGTTGAGACAAAACTGTAAAAAAAAAAATATTTTTTTATTTCATTATTTAGTTGTACTGCTGTTATAGGATTACGTAAAAAAAATTGGCGGGGGATCCAAAATTAACCCTGTAACTAGAGGGAATCAGTCAGTGACATGGCAACAGTGCCGCGCGCCGCTGCAGCGCCCTTGAACGGCCGGGAATTGGGTCAGCGCGCGCGGGAGGTTGCGGCCGCCATCGCCAACACGCCGGTGCCGACCACCTTGTTATAAACCAAAACAGTACGAAAGGGTGTAGCGTACACAACATACAAATAAAAGAATCAAAGTTGATATCTTGTATCTGACCGTCTAGTTTAAACGATGTATGTGTTAATCTGTAAATTATTGGAACATTGAAACAAATCAATCTTACCGCCGTACTCAGAGACGTCAATTAAGTTTTAATGACAATTAATTGTCTTTCCTTCTCTATTTAGCACTATACATACGAAAGTGACAGCAAGAGACTCTAAGTGCACAAAGTATTGTAAAAAGTTCAGAAAAAGTGACATTAAGTACAGAAACAACCTAAGAATTTTGTGAAATACGTTGGAGCCCTGACCTACGACAACCCGCGGTGCCGCCGCTGCTGTGAGTCACGTGACTGCCTACCGGCCCGCTTCGACTGATACCACGTTACCGCCAGCCCAGCGATACACGTCGCTTACCGGTCGCTCAGTAGCTTGGTACAAGTTTGACAAAAATGAAACCAGCACTTGTCAAGCAATGCGCTGGATGCAAAAACAACATAAAGGACAAAAAATATATAATCTGTACGAGCGTCAAATGCAATAACATCTTTCACCACCTTTGTATAAATTACAAGAGCACGGAACCGAACGAAACTTGGATTTGCCCAGACTGCAGAAGTGCAATTAAAAGGGGGGGACAACTCAGCGACCCCAGTACGCCCTTCAGATAACGTTACTGTAAGGAAACCCAGAAGCAACAGTCATACCCGGGCCCTTCGACAGACAGCTCGGTCTCGCTTTCGGAACTTACCCAGGAAATTCGATATTTGAGAGAAGAAGTATCATCCATGAGATCAGAATTAGGCGTAGTAATGGGCGCTATCAGTAAATGTGATGAGAGACTGGATGACTTAACCGCCAAGTTAACTGCCCAAGAGGCCCGTCTACTAAAGGTGGAGGGCAGCACGGCTTGCATGATGGACCTAAATAATGAAGTCGGAATTCTGCAGGACAAGCTTAACCGCCAGTCACAGGGTATGCTGAGGAAAGACATTGAAATACAGGGACTCGTTGAGTCTGCCAATGAGGACACTAACGGCATCATAGCGAGGGTGGCTGAAACGGCGGGGATAAAACTCGATGAGTCAGATATTGACTTTGTTAACAGAGTAGGACCGCCCCGAGCCAAACCCACCGATCTACCCCGACCTCTGGTCGTGCGATTCACCCGACGTGCAACACGTGACAAGTTCCTCAAAGCAGGCAAAACCCGACACTTAACATCTAAAGTCATCAACTTCGATGAGCCGGAAAGAAACCTCTACTTGAATGAAAGGCTAACACAAGCGAACAGGCTGTTATTTCGGGCATGCAGAATCGAATTCAAGAAAGCGGGATTCAAATATTGCTGGACCAAAGACGGAACGATCTTCGTCAAAAGGCGCGAGGGAAGGGGAGAAGAAACTCTCACGACAAGATGATATCCAGCGGATTCTTCATGAAGGCACTAACGAATAGCAACCATCAACATTTTGACAGGTTTTCCCATGTAAAAGCGATAAACAGTCTTTTCATGTTATTCCTTCTATTTACTATAGCAACCTTAATTTTTATTTCTTGGGACGTACACACAATTACTACTAACACACACCAACACATACCATACCAACAACTACACCAGAACCTATCAACACTTCACAAACCTGGCGTGTCAAGGACATTCTACAACACATGGCTTGCATCCAGCTCCTATTTAAAAATATTTTTTGTATATGATCATCTCAATGAAAATGGCTAACTTAGACATTTTACAGGAGCTGGACTCATCCGAAATTCCTTGCCATGTCGTAGATCTTCCTGAAACATGTAAAACATACATACAAAATTATTATAATCTTAAAGTGCTTAATTTGAACATAACGCAGTATTCAACAAAATTTCGAACAATTTCTCGTAGTACTGCAAAGATTAAACATGTCGATGGACATTATAGTGCTAACGGAGTGTTGGATCCACGAAAACTCGGTAATTCCACAAATTGACGGCTATCTATCATTTCGAACACACAATTTTACCAATAGAGCTGGGGGAGTGGTGGTCTATGTGAAACATTCTTGGTCGCCACAAGTGTCTGAACCCGACTTACTTGAAGCTAACTGCTTACAGATCAAAATTAATAACAGCATTACACTTTTGGCAATTTATCGCTCACCCTCTTTCGACAATATCACACCATTCATTGATTCACTTGTTTCTATTACGAATTCCATTAAACATTCACCTTGTGTGGTAATGGCAGGTGATATAAACATAAATATTTGTTCAGCAAACACCGACTCTGATGCTAGTGCAAGATATCTGTGTGTACTGGCAGAACTAAACCTCATTCCAACAGTTACTAAACCTACCAGGGAAAGCTCTTGCCTTGATCACATCAATGTAACGTCTAAATATCAGGCAGTATCAGTAATATGCAAGACGATGATTACAGATCACGATTTAACTTTATCGGGGATAAGGCTCAATAAGCCTAATAATAAAAATAATCGACAACTCTTAAATAAGCTAGACTTTGATTCTATATCATCGGAAATGAGTGAAATGGATTTTCAACCTGTTACCGATAGCACTTCGGTAAATGAAGCCGTTGCCGCATTTACAGAAAAAATACAAAGTGTAGTTGAAAAGAACACCTTCAAAACATCAGTTGGACGGTCTAAACTTGCGCTCAAGCCATGGATGATGCCTGGACTCATCAGATGCTCAATTCACAAGGACAGGCTATACGCAAGAGCAAAAAAGAACCCGCATGATGATATAATATTTACCCGTTACAGAAACTTCTATATTGATATACTTAGAAAATTAAAACAAAAATATGAAGCCTCACAACTTAAACAAAACAAAAATTCACCAAAAAAGCTCTGGAATACCATTAAAACAATTACACACACTAATAAAAGTAAAGAAAAACCCTTGGTACTCACTCAAATTAAAAATACTAAAGAAAATTCATTAAACTTTTGTAATGACTATTTTGCCAATGTCGGAAAACGTCTGGCAGAGCAAATCCTTGAGAAATCTAATGAGACACAAGAAACTCTGGCTGCAAAAGTCTCAGTGCAATGTTCACCTCCACAATCGCTGTTTTTAGAACCTACAGACATAGTCGAAGTTGAATCTATTATCTCAAATCTTAAAACAGATAGTGCCCCTGGTCTTGATGGCATAACAAATAGGCTGCTGAAAGCGGTAAAGAACCATATAGTTAAGCCTTTAACGGCTATATGTAATTTAAGTCTTTCTGAAGGAATATTCCCCGACCAATGGAAGATTGCCGCTGTTAGACCTATTTACAAATCTGGTGAAAAAAGTGAGCCTCACAACTACAGATCGATCTCCTTATTGGGGTCTTTTTCAAAGATACTGAAGAAACTAGTAAACAAACGACTTGCAAAATTTATGGAAAACAATAAATTGATTTCTGATCGACAGTTTGGATTCAGACAAAACAGATTTACAGAGGGTGCAGTGTCGTTGCTTACTGGTATAATAACGGAAAACCTTGATAAAAAGAGAGCTTGCATAGGAGTATTCCTCGATCTTGCAAAGGCACTTGACACGGTTTCAACGGACATACTCATCGGAAAGCTGGAAAAAATGGGTATACGTCGGATTCCGCTTAATTGGTTCCGGAGTTACTTAACCGGACGTAGTCAGTGCGTCAAGATCGAGGAATAAAAAAGTGCATGCAAACCAGTAGAATATGGCGTGCCCCAGGGCAGCGTACTTGGCCCCACTCTCTTTATTCTTTATGTTAATGACATAATGATCTCTGAAATCAAGAATGCCGAGGTGGTCTGTTATGCTGACGACACGGCCATCATATTTCATGACACTACTTGGGAACGAGTCACTCAGCGGGTAGAAGAAGGAATGAAAGTAATCACGGCCTGGCTGCTACATAATTTGCTAACTCTGAATGTCGAAAAAACAAAATTTCTCTGTTTCTACAAAACCTTAGCAACTTCTCCTTCCTTCAACAACATCAAGCTTCACATGTGCCATCTTCAAAACATGCAACATCAACAAGAATGTACATGTAGCTGCATTAACAGATCCCCCTCAATAAAGTACCTGGGTCTGATTGTAGACGAGAAACTATCCTTTAAAGCACACATTGATGCAACTGCCAAAAGGGTCCGTAAACTGATTTACATTTTTAAGAATTTACGAACTGCCGCAGATATTAATCTGCTTAAAGTGGTTTATACCGCTCTCTGTCAGTCAATAATCAATTACTGCATTACTACATGGGGTGGTGCAACTTCTAGTAATATGATATTCCTGGAAAGGGCACAGCGTTCCGTCCTTAAAGTCATATTTAAGAAACCTATTAGGTACCCAACCAACATATTATATAAGGAAAGTGGATTCCTTCAGTTCGTGGTCTTTTTATGCTAAGGGTAGTGTTGCTGACTCACTGCTCCGTTATCAAATCAGTTGACTATAAAGAAATGCTTAATAAACGTGTTTTCAAGATACCTATCCCCTCAATTAAAAGTGACTTCGCAAGAAAGTACAGCAAATTCCTTCATCCATTCATCTACAATAAGGTCCAAACGCACTGTGATGTTAAAAATTGCGCACCACACGAGATAAAGAAAATAGTCTCTAAATGGATTAGTACACTTTCTTACGACGACCTAGAAAAACTATTAAGAGCACAAAGATAACACAGGGCTATACAGGTTAACTAGGCAAAACGATAGCACTATTGGTTCGCACACACACACACACACACACACCCACCCCTGTTTGTACAGACGGCCTTTCGAGGACTATGGTTTTATATGACACATCCGAGGACTCTCTCAAAAACCATGTTAATGACCTTGTATTGTTACTTTAAAACGATAGAAAGAAACAGAAAACACTTTGTTAATGAACTGGTCTATTTGTCGAACGTTATTGCAGCATTTTATTTATTAACTGTTCTTGACCAATGCGTGGACTTATTATACACTGCCAACGCTTGTGGAGACATCTTTCCGAGGACGTCTGTGTGTACCTTTCGAGGACCCAATCGCCTGACTACAGATGGCAATCCGGGGACTCATTTTCACACACTTTCTCTTGAATCCAATACAATTCGAGGACCGTGTGTTTGACTGTACAGAAACAATATGAGGACGTTTTTCCGAGTCCCGCATGTACAAAGCGAGGACCACTAATGTGTAAACATAACATGTTTTAAGTACCATTCGAGAACATTTATTTTGTAATTAACATTCGATGTGGCCCTATGTACATAAGCTCTTTACTTGACCGGACCTGATTTATGTTAAGTGATGATAAGGCATGTGAAATCGCGTTATTCCCGGTATCCTTAACCACTAAGGAACTGGCTATCTTACCTCGAACTGCTGATAACATTGTTGTTACGGCGACGCGACATACTAAGATAAGTTGGTGGTAGCTATAGCCAGGCGGACTTAGAACAAGGCCTACTGTTCCGTCTGGCGAGTTATAGGAGGTTGTGATGATGGAAGGTTCCTTGGTGATGGTTAATAACGACTGCGTCTCTTTATGTGATATTGTATATTTATAGTGACTACATTGTAACTAACTTATTGTCTCTAAAACATACAAGACGATTTATACTACGTAGATGTTGGAGGGAGGATGCCGTCTTATCTTTATTGGATCTACACGCGTTTAGGAATGCGCTTACAAACTCTTTAACCATACGTGAGGATAATAAATTATGTCGCGTCGCAGGCCGCCACACCTACCACTAACCAAACCGAGCATAGTTAGTACCCCCGCTGGGAATCGAACCTGGGACCTCATGGTTTAAGGTCTTACCGCTAGACCACAGAGGCGGTTAAAATTACTAAAAATGTTGATATTTTTTATGACAGGCTATGACATTCTACCACCAGTTTTACCGCTACCATCTTATCTAAGTATGTCGCCATGACGACTATGTTATTAGCATTGTTGTTTTCTACATTGCGAACTTATGCATATGCTTTCGTCGTAGTGATTGTTAGTTGACTACGGCTAGGTAGTCAACTACTACTACTAACCACCGACGTTGTTATATATTTTGAACAATAGCTAATTATTTGGTTCCGTAAGTTACCATTGAAGTCTATTATATATTTATTGTATTTTTTGTATCTATATAAATATTATATGACCTGGTATATGATGAGTATGTATTGTATTTTATGACCTGGTAACGACATTTTTTTTTGTAAATGTCGTTACTTCTGTGCGCTATGGTTTTTTGCGCCCGTTCTTTGAAACAGTTAAAAAATGATGTCCTGAATTGGTGGTAGGTTAAAAAGATTTATACGATTTAAAGTAATTATTAATTTAGTTTATTAAATAAACATATTTTGACTATGACTTTATAATCTTTTATCCAATGATAGGTACGAAAACCAGCTACTTTTTTTCGTACTCAACATGATAACCAATCACAATATGTGTACTATCGGTAATTGAGGAGTTTCATATGGTATCTGTGAAGTCTGAGATCCTTTGCTCATTGATAGTTACCTAACCAGCTACTTCTCCTCGTAGTCAACATGATAACCAATCACAATATGTGTACTGTCGGTCATTGAGGAGTTTCATAGGGTATCTGTGAAGTCTGTGATCCTTTTCTCATTGATAGTTACTTAACCAGCTACTTTCTTCGTACTCAACATGATAACCAATCACAATATGTGCACTGTTGGTCATTGAGGAGTTTCATATGGTATCTGTGAAGTCTGTGATAATTTGCTCTTTGATAGTTACTTAACCAACTACTTTTCTTCGTACTCAACATAATAATCAATCACAATATGTGTACTGTCGGTCATTGAGGAGTTCTATATGGTATCTGTAAAGTCTGAGATCTTTTGCTCATTAATAGTTACCTAACCATTTACTTCTCTTTGTACTTAACATGATAACCCATGACGATATGTGTACTGTTGGTCATTGAGCAGTTCCACATGGTATCTTTGAAATCTGGGATCCTTTGCTCATTCATAGTTACCTAACCAGCTACGTTTCTTAGTACTCAACATAATAATAAATCCAAATATGTGTACTGTCGGTCATTGAGGAGTTCCATATGCTATCTGTGATATCTAGAATCCTTTGCTCGTTGAATGTTACCTCACCAGCTACTTTTCTTTGTATTCAACATAATAACCAATTATAATATGTGTGCTGTTGGTCTTTGAGGAGTCCTATAGGGTATCTCTGAAGTCTGTGATCCTTTGCGAATTGATAGTTATATAAACAGCTACTTTTCTTTGTACTCAACATAATAATCAATCACAATATATGTACTGTTGGTGATTGAGGAGTTCCATATGGTATCTGTGAAGTCTGGGATCTTTTGCTCATTGATAGTTACTTAATTAGCTACTTCTCTTCGAACTTAACATGATAACTAATCACAATATGTGTACTGTTGGTGATTGAGGAGTTCCATATGGTATCTGTGAAGTCTGGGATCCTTTGCTCATTGATAGTTACCTAACCAGCTACTTTTTTTCGTACTTAATATAATAATAAATCCAAATATGTCTACTGTCGGTCATTGAGGAGTTCATATGCTATCTTTGATGTCTGGGATCCTTTGCTCGTTGAATGTTACCTTACCAGCTACTTTTCTTTGTATTCAACATAATAACCAATTATAATATGTGTACTGCTGGTCTTTGAGGAGTTCTATAGGGTATCTCTGAAGTCTGTGATCCTTTGCGCATCGATAGTTACATAAGCAGCTACTTTTCTTCAAACTCAACATATTAATCAATCACAATATTTGTACTATTGGTAATTGAGGAGTTCTATAGGGTATCTCTGAAGTCTGTGATCCTTTGCTGATTGATAGTTACTTAACCAGCTACTTTTCTTCGTATTTAACATTATAATTAATTATAATATGTGTACTGTCGGTCATTGAGGAGTTCTATAGAGTATCTGTGATCCTTTGCTCATTGAAAGTTACTTAACTAGCTACTTTTTTTCGTACTCAACATGATAACCAATCACAATATGTGTACTGTCGGTAATTGAGGAGTTTCATATGGTATCTGTGAAGTCTGAGATCCTTTGCTCATTGATAGTTACCTAACCAGCTACTTATCCTCGTAGTCAACATGATAACCAATCACAATATGTGTACTGTCGGTCATTGAGGAGTTCCATATGGTATCTATGAAGTCTGGGATACTTAGCTCGTTGATAGTTACTTAATCAGCTACTTTTCTTCGTACTCAACATAATAATTAATCACAATATATGTACGTCGGTTATTAAGGAGTTCCATAAGGTATCTACGAAGTCTGTGATCCCTTGTCTACTCATAGGTACCAGCTACTTTCTTTGTATTTAATACAATAACCAATCACAACTTGATCATTCGTCATTGAGGAGTTTTGTTGCCTGTCGCCAAGGGTCTTCATCATATCTTCACCATATTTTAAATGTAACGATTAAAACCTATCGATAACAAAAAAATCATTCAAATCAGTGTACGAGTAACCTGAAAATACATTAAAGAAACATAGTATATACAACCGAATTGATAACCTACTCCTTTCAGAAGTCCGTTAAAAATATTAGACAACATCACATACATTGCTCTGATTCTGCATTGACCCAGCCGGGAATCGAACCTGGGACCTCAGAGATGGCGACATAAGAGTCCGCCGGAGTGCGAGCCACTCGACTAGAGCGGTCGTCAATAATGAAGATTGAACTAAAAGTTATGATCGTCTATTTTAAAAAAATAGTAAATAAATTTTTGAAGTTATTATTAAAAATAAAGATTAAAATGATGTTGACAATGTACGAAAAGCTAAAAAAGCATTCGGTAGGTCCTAGGTACCAGTCATCACACCACTCTCCCCATCAATCTATGGCATTCTAGGGCATTAATCAGACAAAAAAAAATCGTTCACTTGATAGAAATTTCACACGCCAAACGATTATATTTTTTTGTCTGATCAATGTTCTAGAATGATGAGGAGAGTAGTTTGATGAGTGGTACCTAAGACCTACAGAATTATGTTTTAGCTTTTAGTACATTGTCTACATCATTTTAATCTTTATTTTTTATTTTTATTTTGTTATAACGATTTAAAAAGAATGAAAAGTATATCATACTTCTCATTATTTTTAATTCATTCAACTTGCCCTTTCATTTGATATCCATCACCCATATTGAAACAAATATGATATCTGGCATTTCCGGCGGCCATCTTAGATTTAAAAATATATCAAAACTTTTAAACAGTATTCTATTACTCAAGCCCTTTCATTTGATACCCATATTGAAGGGGTAGTGAAAAAAAATTTGCCTGCCATTTTGTTGGCGGCCAAATTGGATTTTAATTTTTTCATAGTGTAATCTATTCTACTAGGCAAGACCTTTTATTTAATACCAATATTGAAGGGGTTGTCATAAGAAAAATGAACCTGCTATTTTTTTGGCGGCCATATTGGATTCTCATTTTATTTCATAGAGAACTCTGTTCTACTAATCAAGCCCTTTCATTTGATACCCCTATTGAGGATGTAGTGATAAAATATGTAATCCGCCATTTTGTAGCGGCGGCCATCTTGGATTTACAATGATACCAAATGAATTAAATTATATTCTTATTAGAACTAAAGGTGCGTACCAAATTTCAGATCAATCCGTCAACAGAAAGTGGGTCTAATTTTAATTACTAGGTTTGACCCAACGAAATAAACAGGGCAAGCTAAATAAAACGGTTTAAAATTAAAGAAAAAATGCTTTTTATAAAATAATAATTTAAACCTGATAAGAATAATATCATTGTATAAGTAACTACATTGCAATCTTTAACGATAATTAACCATATTCGTCTACGTCACAATAATCCCATATCGTGAGATAGGTACATTACCTATTATTAGTTAGTATTAAACTTATACTAGCACAAAAGTACTCGTCAAGACAATTCAAACGAGCCCATACTCGATGGGGTTATGTTGTTTATTTACTGAGTTGCTATGGCCATCTTCCAGCTCTATCATCAGACCCTGGTTACCATCTAGCACAAAAGTACTCGTCAAGACGAATCAAACGAGCCGAGACTCGATGAGGTTGCGTCGTTTCTTTACTGAGTTCCTATGACCATCTTCCTGCTCCATCATCAGATCAGACCCTGGTAACAATCTAAAAAGCAAGTACTCATTAAGACGAATGAAACGAGCCGAAACTCGATGGGGTTGCGTCGTTTCATTACAGAGTTCCTATGACCACCTTCCAGGTCCATCATCAGACCGTGGTTACCATTGAAAGACAAACTACTTGTCAAGACGATTCAAATGAGCCCAAACTCGATGAGATTGTGTCGTTTTTTTGCAAAGTTCCTATGGCCACCTTCCAGCTCCATCATCAGATCAGCACCATGTCATCATAATATTGCATTGTCACACGATTTACACATGTATGCAAAATTTCAGCTCTATCGGTAACCGGGAAGTGGATGAAATTTAATTTGCAAACGGACAGGTGAAACTAAATAAAAGCTTGTAAAAATACTTACTTTGCTTACGTTCTTACAAAACAAAGACGGAAAAACAACACTCTTTGATCACGACGTGAAAATGTCCATATGAGGACCTAAATACACACTGTCAGGTACTGACACCAATACGAGGTCTTGAGTGTAAAATTTACACATAAGTCCTCACACAGTACAACAAACATGAGTCGAGTGTATAGCGAGTGTGTACAAATCGATAGTGGCGCCGCCTAGTGTTCACACACTGTCGGTGTGTGAACCGAAATTTTCAAGACCAATCCGAGGATTCCTTGACTTTTCCTTATTAAGTATACAGGAAGGTTCACAATCGCAGGTAGAGTACGATGCCGTAGTCAAGTCAAACCGAGGACCCACGAAAAAGTCCTCGGATTGAAAACGTCCTCGGATGTGCCTTGTGTATTCAGGCCCACGTCCTCGTATAGTACTTAAAACAAACACACACACCCCCACATACACACACACACACTCACACACAAACAAACACATACGTCCTTTCATAATAATTTACTATTATTTTTATCATGTATTTTTGTTTACTCTCATTTTCTTATTAAGTTTAGTCAAGTTTAATTTTAATTGTACTGTTGTCTGACGAAAGTCGCGTAAACAGACTCTGACAACTTGTGACAATAGATTGTCTACAAGACAGGCCTAGCCTTGGTAGAGATCTCAGTAACCAGATTAAATTAGAAGCGTTCATCGACACAACCTTAGCATGTACAAATTTCATTTGTAATTTGAAAGCGCTTTGTCTTTTATGTTATTGTTGTTAAATAAACTTATTTTATTATTTTTATTTTTTATTATTATTTAAGTACGGCAGTTAGTCTGTTTCAAGCCACTCTGAAGTTTTTCTTTCAGTGAGCCTTGTGATATAGCGACTCACTAAAAGAATACTGCCAACCATCTCTTTTCTTGAGTGTCGTACAAGGCGACTAACGGACTAAAGACTGCACATCACATACACCTAACGGCATAGAACGGCGATTGGCTTATCACGCTGAGCGTGGTTTTATTTGGTGAAACGTGGACTTATGGCAGAGGACTGATTTTTAGGTGGCTACTGATTGCCTAGTCATAGTCACTGACTAACCTTTCAGGGATAATAGTCGTGAGCGTATGTATGTAGTAATAACGCCAAAACATAAAAAATCACGAATCCACAAACAGCGGCAGGGCTACTGACCCAGTTCTGGGAGTTCATGGCCAGTGCACCGAGTGCCCCCGCCGCTAAGCTTATCAGATCTCTGAATGTTTAAAATATTTGTAATAATATTACATTACAGGATGCAATTAATAAAATATTTGATGTGACATTGTTACTTAAAAAAACAATTAAAAAAGCGTTGAAGTACTATGACGGGACGGACAGACATCCAATGCCTCTGTGGCGGAGAGGTCACGCATCCGGTTTGCGGAATACGTGAGCTCGATTCCCATCTGATGTAGTATTTTTTTTACGTTTTACTATATTCAAAAGTATACAAAATAATACTGTCTGATTCTACGGTCAATATTGGTAAAACAAAGGTGTTTTGATGAATTTCGCTGAACAAGATTTTGAAATTCTTTAGCACCAAGGAAAACCCATTCCTCAAGCAAAAATCGATCTTTATTCAATTTGATTCCTGAGGATTGTCATCAATTTTATGACAACTTCAAGGGCATTAACATCAATTAGGACATCGATGGATAAGGCCCAAAGGTGGACTTCGACTTAGATTTTAGAAGAATCTATTTGGTGCTATTACATATATTTTTTTTATTTCAATAGTGGTGCATTTACTTTATTTTAATAGTCGTGGGCTTAAGGATAATACATTTATAACTTTTTAATTAAATAAACCATTAAATTCTTACATTTAATTAAATCATTATAAAATTCAAATTAACATAACAATAAAATTATTCTTAAAAAATGCATTTTAGTCAAACATGAACCTAACTTGTAATACTTAATACACCACCTGAATAAAAACACCAATTTACAAAATGAGATCAAAATAAACGACATGATTTAAACTAAAAGAATATGAAGAAATAGTTATTTGTTGTACAAGTGTTTTTTTTTTTTAATTTATCGGCAATGGGTAAGCGCTTGGCCTTCATCTCACCTGATGGTAGGTAACGACAAGGCCGAAGGTGGAAGCGCGCTTCACCCGGAATCCTCAACCACTGAGGAACTAGCTATCTTATCTCAAACTGCCGGAACACAACAATGCTATAAACATCGTTGTTATGGCGACAGATTTAGATAAGATGGTGGTAGCTAGCCAGGCGGAATTGACAGCCCTACCACCAACCAAACCGAGCACACAAAGATGTACCCCCCGCTGGGAATCGAACCCGGGACCTCTAGGTCTGAAACCGGTGGCTTAGTCACTAGGCCACAGAGGCAGTTAACACGTAACTTTTCATCCCACCTCAGCTTATATTAAAACACAATGGGAAAAAGGGAAGATGCGGCATTAGCGTCTAGAAAGTGAGCCGCTAAAATTAGGCCTAAAGGCACAATTTCACTTCAGTCGGAATCGGTCATGTACGTACTAGTCTGTTGCGAGCTCACAATAGCAAGCAAGGCGACCGAGACGTTAATGCGCGTCAGTTGACTAGGACTATATTTTGATTGACTACCAAGTAGGCGCATGCCGTATCTTCCCTTTTTGTTTTAATCACCTCAGCAAGGAAATTACTAAAAAAAAGTACACCAAAAAGGTTTAGAGTCTAAATTTTTAACAAATTAAAAAATGAGGTAAGTACACACATCAAAAGTGTCTAGGGATCAAGCATTTTTATGCGGATTTCTTGAGATTGAGATGTGGCTTTGTAATAAATTTATGATTTTATAAATTTATATGGATCCTTTTTGGTGCATTTCATAATTTGAAACAGGAACTTTCAATCAATTTCTAGTAAAAGATGAAAATCAGCTGTCAATATTTTCCCTATAAAAACATACAACGCATTGAAGACATTATTAGTGCTACTGTTTCCCAACTACTGATTAAAACCAACGTTATTATGGAGCGGCGACGTCATTTAAGCAGGGAAGAAATGCTCAGAGCCGTGGGAATGATAGAAGCTGGTTCCCGGCAACGTACTGTGGCTTTAGCTCTGAATACAAGTCAGAGTGTTATCAGTCGACTTTGGACACGTTACCGAAGCACTGGTACCGTGGCTGAGCGCCATGGAGGACGGTATCGCTGCACCACACGGAGACAAGACCGATACATTCAAATCACAACTCGAAGAGCTCCAACAATAACCGCCATGATGTTAGCCGTGAGGCTTCATCACTCTTCAGGGAACTTAATTAGCGACCAAACAGTCAGTAACCGCTTGCATGAAGTGAACCTTCATTCCCGAAGACCGCTAAGGGTACCACCTATAGCAATGCACAATCGTAGGATTCGATATCAATGGGCTCTTGAACACAGAAATTGGGCAGAAGAACAATGGCGTTTCGTGTGCTTTTCTGATGAGTCTCGTTTTGGTATGAGACCGGATACAAGACGTATACGACACTGGAGAACCCCTGGACGCCAACAGCGATTAAAATCCTGCCAGGAAGTCCATCCTTATAGTGGTGGAACCATCATGGTATGGGCGGGTATTTGGATCGGCGGAAGAACTGAGTTGATTTGGATCAGAGGCAACCTCAACGCTCAAATTTATGCTGAGACGATTGTATCAGACGTCATCGTTCCTCTACAAGTGCAAATCGGTCCCTTATTTCAGTTAATGCATGATAATGCACGACCGCACACCGCAAGAGTTGTAAGACAGACTCTCGCCGCAGCTAACATCAATGTCATGCCCTGGCCTGCTCAGTCGCCAGACTTGAAGCCGATTGAGCATGCATGGGATATGCTACAGAAAAGAGCTCTGCCGAATATGGAGGGTATCCAGTCGCAAGAAGACCTTTTTTTGTTGTTGCAACGAACATGGGCGGCCATTCCACAGCGTGATTTGGATGAAATCATTTTGAGTATGCCAAACCGATGTTCTTGTGTTGTTAGTGTTCGCGGTAGAAACACGGATTATTAATTGTTTAAGTTACCCAATAAAATTTTAAAGAAAACTGTTATTTCAGTCTTTTTTTCGAACTTTAATGTTAGTGGTTCAAATGTCAAAAATCCCTTTATTAGGAAAATGGCAAATTTCTTTATAAATGCAAAGGTGACTTGGTTTATCGTTACTGTAGGCAAACGAAAACACTTTATTTGATGAATCCTTAAAGAAAATTTTAATTAATATCAATCAGGAGAAAAGTTATTGCAAAAATATATGTTGATCCCTAGACACTTTTGATGTGTGTATGTTAAATTCGGCACCATGGAGGGAAAAGTAAATGGATTTAATGATGTTTTGAATTTACAAACTTAGTACACACGATCATCTAAATTCAATTTACTTTATCCTCTAGGCTCTAGTGGATAAAAACGGCTTTTGCAGTCAGATATCGAAGAGTAAAATTATTATACGTCTGTGGTAAAAATACTTTTCGCGAGATTGGGGGATGAAAAATATATTACAGTTTTTTTTACAGCAAAATGTGCCAAGTTATTCGAATTAAACGCCAAAAACACAATCAAATAAAAAGACAAAAGTAAAAAAAAACATGGTTTTATTCTTTAGGTTGCCAGTTCTGCCGTACTTAAGCTAGAAAAGGGTTAACCCCAAGTAGTCGATTTTGAGATATCGTCAAAAGACGTGGAAAATGATGTCTCTAAAAAACTATATTAGATAGAGAAAACGTTCTTCTACACAAAAATAGGTCATATTGTACTCTACCTTAGGGTATTATTCCCATTTTAAAATATTGACAGTAAAATTCCAAAAAATGATTTTTTTTAATTAAGCTAAGTGTTTTTTTCTAAAGTTAAAATAATTACGGCACTAAAACAGGGTTAACCATAAGGTAAATGAGTTTTAGCGTAGTAATTTCGGGTAACTGTCACATCAATAATTTACTTCAAAGTTATTCAGAAATGCTTAGCTATAAGATAGCTAAGCTTCTTAACTGGTTTAAAACTAAGCTTTCTATATGAAAAACAGCAGCACAATCCTAAATAAGATAATGGCTAAGGTATTGTAACCTATATATAACTAAGAAAAAGATATATTTCAAAAAGTATAGCAAGAATTTACAAGACATTACTTAGCTAAAATAAAGTTATGTTTAAATTATTCGTGGTTAACCCTGTTATAGTTTAGCAAAAATCATTGATAAGTTGAAAAAATAAAACCATTATTTCAAAGAAAATGTGTAATAAAACCATAAAACATAAAACTTAAATTTAAAAAAATAAAAGCTCTCTTCAAGCAAATTTAACAACATCATAAAATTTTACCTTAACGTAGTTACGTCGTATTTTAAAGTTATTAAAATTCTCGAAAACGTTTAACATGACATCACAAAAATTTTGCAAAAGCTTAAAATAATTCTGTTGTAAAATTGTTTCAATTATACATTAAGTATAAATTAAAAAATCTGTAAGTAGGTACTTAGCATAATAATTATCAAAATTAGATCCATAAAATTTCACGTAATCACACAACATTACATACTAAATACTTCTGAACATGAAAAGCACAAGGTCGTATCTAGAAAAAGTCAGGTTTTCAAGAGAGCCAAAAAAAATTTTGAGATATTTTTGTCAAATTTTAATACAAAATCAATTATATTTAACAGTTTTTTGAGTCTTACTTATGGTAACCTTTCTTACCTTTAATATTTTTAAAGACTCATTTAAATCTTTAAATAATAAAAATATTTTTTTAATTTTTTTACCTTAATCCGACTTTATATCTGCAATAATATAGTTTATGAAGTAGGTACTTTGTTTACGATATATTATTGTACGATTACTGCTGACAATGTATATGACTGCACTGTAATTTTAAGTTTCAATGCAGCTTTATGGTTTTAACTTCTTAACGATATGGTAAACGTCTGATATAAGTATGTTCTAGGGGACTTAAAAGTAAATTATGCATGAACAATGAGCTTTGAGCATACGACTCCCTACGTCATCAGGTTTCTTTTTGGCCACTGTAGAATGATACGGAGATCCTTGCAATCTCGCTAACTTGCTTGCCTTTCTTTTCCATTTAGCTGAATTCACAACTTTCTTTCATACTTTTTGCGACATTTCTGACTCATAGCTGTTCTTTGTACCTGTCTTCTGAGTGTTATTGCTGTTTATTGAATTTGGCAAATTAATTGTCCCACTAAGCCATGATACCATAAGTAGCTATATTTGAATCGCGATTCAAGCTGTCAACTCCCCTCGAATCAACAACATTTTTGGCTGAAGCATCAAATATTAGGCACAATTATTTGGTTTAGGGACAACTATAGTTTTGCAACATTTTGATTGTTGTGGTAAGATAAAAATTTCTTCGTTATTAGAATCACTGCTTGAATCACCCTTTGCAATTACATTGACGCTTACAACAGTCTCCAGACATGACTTCTTTGTAGGAGGTAGAAAGTAATTAGCACTGTCAGATGATTCATTTGTAGGACCTATAAGATCTTCTAATGTTACTAATTCAGTCATTATCTAAATTTACTGGACCTTCGTTCTTAGATAGTGATTGCCATTTTTTTATCAAGAAGTGTCTGAAGTTTTTCTGTAGAAAATATGCATCTTTTCACTTGATATACACGATTAGATGTTGTTTGTTCTGATAAATTGCTTATTTCACTACAGCTTGAATCATAGTTGTCTTCATTAGGTTCATAATTTTTCTCCTTAACAGAATCGTCGCTATTGTAGTCAAGATTAACTTCCGATTCATCATCAACAGTCTCATGTAGGGTTTTCTTAAACGTATTTTCCAAAGACCAATTAGAAAGTTCTTCCATCAAGTCATCTAAAAGAAAAAAAACGTTTCATATTTAAGTATAGGTACAGGTAGGTGTTTTAGTTATTGTGAAAATCCTCCATTCATGTTATTAATAAAAAGATAAATAAAACTTGTCAAACAACGTATGACTTCTTCAATACTATTATTACTTTCCTTGGGATTTTGAGATATTTGTGGACAGCTCCACCCGCGAGAATTTAGTTTTAGATAAATTGGTGTTTTGTTTCATCCTGAAGATGCTATTATGTAGTTGAAAATGTACGTACCTATAAATAGTTTTTAACGCTGTTCAACACAAGCTCCGCACGGCTGTAAGCGGCGCGCGCCGTGATAGGGAATCACTTCTTTGACCTTTCTTGTAGGTATACAATAGGTATTCTGTAAATAAAACAGCCTCAACTTTGACCACAGCCGTGACTGCAGCAAAGATGTGACGGCTGTAACATCTATGACCACACCCATGCGCGCAACGTCTACCTATATGTCGCTTAAAGAATCGCATAGCTGTATATATAAATTGTATGGCAGCAAGTACATACCTACTAACTTGTATGGCAGCAGCGGTACAGCGGTCGTGGTCAAGCTATACAAGGAAAATCATAATGTCTATAATGAAAACCTATATTCAAGAAATGACTTACCTTTCCATATTACAGATAGAACAATATACTCTAATGGAATTAGATTTGACAATAATTGTCAAATATTGACAATTATACATATACTTATCAATATATAATACAATAATTGTCAAATAGTGACAAATATTGCAACTGCCGTGTGCGTCCGTGGCACGAGATGCAACTGCAGATAACTGTGTTCTAGCCTATTAATGAGGCTTAACCTTTTTTAAATCAAGGATGACGTGTATAAAATGAATTTATTTTACTTGGCATAAGAAGGGTTAAAGAATCTTAACTGATTTGTAATTAAGTTTTTGTTGTTAACCTATTTATAGTTTAGTTTTGTACGAACATTAGCTTAAACTGTACTAGCCTTTAGTAGGGTTAAAGTCCCTTAACTTAATTTAAGTTTAGCATAAATGAATAACCCTATTAAAGCTAAGCAATTTATACAAAAATATCTAGTCTTCGTTAAGTTATGATACTTTAGCCCCCTTAAAGACTAGTATTGTGGCTTAACTGATTTTTAATTAAGTAAATCGTAAAAATAGTGTCACTTAACTGTTCACCGACAAGCTGTATCTCTATAACTAATAATGATACAGGTATGGTACCTAGATCAAAATGTAAAGAATTTTGCGCTTTGTTACTTTGCATTATTAACTCAAAATTGATCAAACGAGGGTTAACCCTTTTTTAGCTTAAGTACGGCAGAGTTACAAAACGTCGTTAATTTACCGTGAATATCACATGTAATTTATTCAAAACGGACAAAAAAATCACAACAAAATCAATTAATTAAAACTAAATAAAATATTTACCTAACTTAAAAACTGAAAACCTTACTAAAAATATCTCACCCAAGGGTAAAATTACATTGAAATATTAACTATAAAATGTTACATATTAACTTATTGCAAGAAATAAATTGCAGTTCTTACTAGTAAAAATCAAACGGGGTTTAAAGCGTTTGAAGCTTTGATCAACAATATAATAATTGATCGAAGGTTCGAAGCATTATCAGTTCGAGACAACGATAAGGACCCATCGAAGATATTATATACTTAATTAGCCAGATGGCTAGATACGTAGGTACGAACAATTTTACAAATGGACGTACCTAGTTTAAGCAGAAAGGACTCACATTGGCCGAAATTGACTTAAGTATGCCATCGTACTCCTGAGGGTTTAATCTATAATGTAGTGAAATCCCTATTTCTCAAAAACACGGAAATTAGTTTTTTATTACAATCGCGACTCAACCCACAGTATGAAGAGCACACAAAATATTTTTGCTGAGCGGACTCAATCCACTTGAATTCTTTTAAAGTACCTAATGAATTTTATTAGTATGTCCTTCAGATCGATAAACCAGGATAAACACAAATAGTTTGGGTCCTTTCTAAAATTTACTTTTGACTCCAAATATCATATTTTCAAATAACTGAAACGACTCAAACCGTTTTGGGTCGTTTCTGTGTAATAGGTTTAAGTAAACAAAAGATTTCTTTCTGTTTATCAGAAACGACTCAAACAGGTTCGATCATTTCTGTGTTACAGGTTTACAGAAACCAAACATTTCCTATGGTTTATCAGAAAGGAATCAAAATACTTGAGGTATTTCAGAAAAACGGTTTAGATGAACAGCGCATTTAATTATCAAAAGCCAAATTAAGTTAGGCACGTTGGGTCGTTCCTAAGGAATTGAATTGGTTTCGGTGCACGTTTCCTAACTCTTTTGATGATCAATTCCCAAAATTCACACTTCGTTTATATGGGGTACATATTACATTGGACACTTATACATACATAAGTATTTATGTAAGATCCAATTTTTCTATCCGTGCCGGGCCGGTGAACCGCATTGAGCCAGCGTGCCTTATCTAATTGGGAATGTCACAGTCCAGCAATGTGACGGCCATAACCTGACGGCCATAACCTGACGGCCATAACCTGACGGCCATAACCTGACGGCCATAACCTGACGGCCATAACCTGACGGCCATAACCTGACGGCCATAACCTGACGGCCATAACCTGACGGCCATAACCTGACGACCATAACCTGACGGCCATAACCTGACGGCCATAACCTGACGGCCATAACCTGACGGCCATAACCTGACGGCCATAACCTGACGGCCATAACCTGACGGCCATAACCTGACGGCCATAACCTGACGGCCATAACCTGACGACATGAGAAAGCAGCGTGTCGCGTAGCGGCTCGTATAAAACAATAGCCCCTCTCTTCCCTTGGGTGTCGTAAAAGGCGGCTAACGGACTAAACACTGCACATACATCCAACAGCATAAAGCGGCGATGGGCTCACCACCTGTCACGCGGAGCACATGTGCAGCCGCTATTTGGTAAAACGCGGACTATGGCAGAGGACTGCTAACCCGAAGGGTAAGTTAGAGACTAGGCAATAACGACCGCACAGTCCTCATTGCCTAGTCTCTGACTAACCCTTGGGGGCTAATAGTCGTGATTAAGTATGTATAATATAAATATGTATAAAATGATGATTCCCATATCCTCACGGCGGATCCTCGAATCGATGTTACAAGTGAGCTCTCCATCGATCCGATGCAACAGGGAGCCTGCATCCGGGCGTGACCCTGAACTGGCGATTTTAGGTCACGAGCACGAACGTGATGGCAGCAGACTAACTCCGCGTCGAAAGTGTGATTTTTTAATAACACAAGTTATCTTGAAGTTGAATATGACAAATAATAGATACATATATAATTATGTAATGTATTTACATAATTAGATGGCGCTGCACTCCCCGGAAGCGAGCTATTCAAATGTTATTGCGATTTCGTCGCCTCCGTGCTTGTTTGGCCCTCTCATCTCTATTTGATTTGTACAGTAGAAGAGTTATAAGCTTTATTTTTTAAGGAAGCTATACGGTTAATAGATTTAAAGGTATTTCTTAATACATGAGAATTATTAACTTCTTAGGTTTGTATGCCAGGACCGTAGCAGATGGAAAGCTGTGGTTTATCCTACGCCATCGGGAAGCGGCCGTGTGTATGTAGGTATGCATTTATGTATTTTATATTTACCCGCATTGATCCAGCGTGGTGTAGGTATAGCTCCGATCTCCCCTGTTGTCCACGCGAGAAGGCCAGGAAACGGCCCAATGCTGAACTTTTGCCATTTATAGGCTATTGATTATCATGAATTTAACTTGTCTTAATTTGACATACTCTAATTAGCATTTTAATAACAACAATATTCCGACAGACAACAATATTAAAATGCTAATTAGATTAGAGATTAGATTAATTATTTAGCCTTAACCCAAATCAGAACTTGTGTAATTATATAACTAGATAATGGATAAACATATTATTATTATATATTTTATATATATTATTTTTAAGTTTTTTTTGGTGATGACCAAAAAAATATCTATCTACTCGTAGGTATCTCTTTTGAGGAGATATAGCTTAAAGCATAAAACTCCAAACTTCAGTATGAAAATGATGAGGCACCCAATGATGATGATGTTATTATGAAAAGCGTTCTAGAATAATGTGTGGGATGATGTGCGTACTGCGTGTGCGTGCACTGCGCCGGGGCCCGGCCACGGCCGCGGCCCGATTGTTTTGGAAGGAATTTTTATCGAATTGTGCGGATTTCCGACCCAATAACTCGCGGCGGATTATTAATACAGCTGCCCTGACCTCTCGCCCGTGGTTTTCATTTAAACGCGACAGGACCGCAAATAAAAGACCTATTATTGTCGTATCTCACGCCAGTACTGGGCATTTGTTGTCTAAAGCGCCGCCTAAATTTATATTTTCTTCGCAACCGTGAATGTCTGTCAAGAGCACGGAGTGGTCGTGTTCACGTCTTAGAAATTTAATGTTAACGAAACGTTGAAAAAAACTGATATACATGTCGCAGGCAGATTGTATAATTCGGCATTTTACAAAGGGCGTCGTCTGTTTGCGTTCGCTAGTTTGTAAAATGCCGAAGGCAAATAGAGGTATTCAGAATGAAATCAAATTCAGCTAAGCGCCATACATATGCATGGTGCTTAGCTGAATTTGATTCTGAATGTCTCTGTAAAATGCCTCGTCATTTTGTAATAATCCACGAAACCCGAATGACAAGTTGAACGCCGTTTATAAAATGCCGCGTCAAATTGTAATTACTAGTTCCATTTTCTACCACTTGAGGCGCTTCTAATCAGAAAAATAAAAATGACGTCTATAATGCAATTGTCTATGAAAGTAAAAGTGGAAACGTTATAGCAAATGCAAGAAACGAGTGACAATTAAATACCTTTTAATCTTAGATTATTGATTGGTCTCGCTGCGCTCGACTAGATACCTCCGTCGTACTTGTCAAATGCGGCAACGAATACTACGCCGAAATCGGCGTACCCGAGCCAGTCACACTGACAGCTGTAGGTGAATTGTACGTATGTACCGAATGTTTTATTCAATTTTGGGCTTTATTCACTAAAAAACCAGTTTGCGTAGTAAAACTGTGTAAAAATAATACTTCTAAAAATAAGAAGGACACTGGGATCACTTAATATCATCAGTAAGTATCGTATAATTTCGAAATTACATAAAATAATATGAACAATAAACGCCATTCAGTGTTACCGCTTATACAAGAATAAAGTCCCCGTGGTTGAGATTTTTATTATGTGAGTTTATTGTTATTGTCTTTTATTATCTAAGTAACCTATTTAATTTGTCTTACAAAGTTACTATATACTTAACCTAGTTCTATGTTATTTCATGTTTACTTATATTTTTGATCTATAATAAGGTGTAAAATGTTAGCTGACGCTATGTCAAGGGGATTCTACCGATGAAACTGAACAACTTTCCATAAGGAACATGGGTCGAAAATTTATTATTTTTCCCTATACAAAATGCGCAATCAGCTGACTGACTCAAGTATGGAAAAGCTATTTTTTTCATTTTGACCTATGTTCCTGAAATGATAACTTTGCGAGTCTGTACTTACATTGAAAATATTTGCGAAAACATAATCTAGGGGATGAAGGATACGTGAACATTAGAATCATTTTTGGAATTTTTGTCTGTCTCTTTGTTTGACGCGCATCACACAAAAACCGCTGGACGGAGTATAGCTTATGATTCGGGTAATATTATAGGTTTAAGGTTGCTTCACACTTATCAGTGAAGCCACAGTTCCGACACAGTACCGGCACAGTGTTTTTCATACATTCTCTATGAACGCATCCCCACTTGTCAGTGATAATGCTCTCAGTGTCAATCAATGCCGCCACCGGCAAATCACGGACGTATTCGTTTTGAAAAAAATCATAGACAATGTTTGAAATAATATTTTCACTCCTCTTGCTCAAAAAGACCGTCATTGTAGCGTTGTAAAGCGAGGCTAAAATAGCTTTTCTTGCCCTAGGGGAAAAAGTTTTTTTTTAAATTTTTAAAAGACGAGCGCAGCGAGACCAATCATTCATCTAAGCTTTTAATATAGAGAATCAAATAAATGTTCCTTATCCTGGCGGAATCATTGAAAATGGCTGTAGACAAGAGAAAAGTTTTGAGGTTATCCGACACGTAAAAAATGCCAAAGTGTCCATGAAAACTGGCGTTCGTCGGACTTCTGCCGTTTATTATTGGTATGCAAAATAATATACAATAAATGTTGTTGGAATAGATTATTTATTTGTAAATAGAAGTGTAATTATGACCCCGAAGTAGGGGAAGACAATCGGAGTGACGAAAAGAGGATCATAAGACCGCCGGCGGTCGCGAAACAATTGATTTTTAATTTTTTTTAAGGTTTTACGATCTTTAAGGGGTTAAATAATTACTATGCTCAATTTTAGAAGTAGGCAATTTAGCGCAAGTTCGTATCGCATCCACTAAAATTATGCACGCTCCAAAATGTCATATTAATCCCCAGCTAACAGCCTTGGGGTATCCTCGAAAACTGCAAACCTATTGCAGTGGGCACCTCCGGGCTGCGCTGACCTTGCACCGCTGACCCAAAACCGGTTCACGGCCCGGCCAAGGCCGCCGGCTCGACGGATTTTAAACTCATTACCCTACTTTGAGTGACACTAGCTTTATGGCGGCGTTGCAGCTTTTTATTCTTTCTGGCAACATATTGTACGCGCTTGATGGAAAGTCGGAGTTGATTTTAATTTTGTTGATGACGTCGTGTTTAGTTTGTTTTTAATACAATACTTACGGTTGCTTCACACATATCAGTGAAGTCACAGTTCCGACACAGTACCGGCAAAGTGCGTAATATTCTTTCATACATTCTGTATGAACGTTCTAAAAACAAAAACGTCCGTGATTTGCCGGTGGCGGCTGACACTGAGAGCACTAATCACTTACAAGTAGGGATGCGTTCATAGATAATATATGAAAAGGACTGTGTCGGTACTGTGTCGGAACTGTGACTTCACTGTGTTTGAAGCAACCTTTATACGTTTATATCCCGTCCGTTTACCGAAGGGGTAGAGAGACCATAGTCTTCTGTTAGCTACGATCGTGACATAATTCCTTTGCTTCATTTTTCTACTAACATTTTTTGATAAATGTTCATAGATTTAGGATACTTTGACCTGACATAGGTACATATTAATAATTTTTGACTTTTATTATGCAAAATTTTAAACACTGAAAAAAGAAGACAACCTCAGGCGGGAATCGAACCACGCACCTTCCGCATTCCGGGCGGCTGCCTTAACTACTTGGCTACCGAGGTCTGGTTTTCACCCGTCGAATTTGTCAGTGCTTGATGCTGATGTTTTTTTTAGTCAACATTGCTTGATCAAATTACTTTACTTTTTTGTTAACTGTTAATCAATTTCTTACTTATTGTATACCCAAAGATGGGTTAAATTTTATCATGTTTATAAATAGCTTACACCTACTACTACTTATAATACTTGTAACTTACCTAATATCCTACCATACAACACAAAGCACTCACTACAATTCAAACACCTTAGACCTAACAATAATTCAAAAATATAAAGCAGGGTTTCCCTTCACTTTGATTTACTCCTCAGTAGTTATTTGTTTTAAAATTCACGCCTGATAACTTACCTGATATTGACTGTCATTTAAACCAACGTAGTATCAAACTTAATGATCCTCTTTCAAGTGCGGAAATTCTAAAGAAAACAAAATTTACAGACAACCTTTCTATTTTAATTGTTAACATTTGAATCATTAACTGTAATCTTGATAGGTTCTTGATTTTTGTTTCTGGCTTTACGATACCTATTGATGTTTTAGTATTGACTGAATGCTGGACCAGTAAAGACAATCCACCTGCAAATGTTACTAACTACAAGCTTTTCTATACGACAACGTACCTTAACCAAAATGATGGAGTAGTTGTCTATGTTCGTAATGGTATTAAAACGGCGGTTTGGGAACCAACGTTTCATGATGGCAACTGTCTTGTAGTATGCATAGAAAATAAAACTACAGTTGTATGTACTTATAGACCACCAAGCTTCGCAAATCCGTCAAACTACATCGATTCGCTAGACAATCTTCTACAAAATATTAAGTCTCCCAATATAATTCCCACAGGAGATGTAAATCTAGACACACTTCCTGGGCAAATTACGAACCTATCGGCCAGATACCTTACTCTTGTAGCTTATTATGGATTGTTAACAGGCATCACGGAACCCACTAGAGAAAAGACGTGTATAGATCATTTTATGATTAAATCGTCTAAACGCTGGCAAACTTTCATCTTTAATAAGTTTACGGACCATAGCCCAATTTTACTTTACCTAGATGTTGCCATCACAAAGCCGCAAGATGCAATCCATACTGTAAAAGTAAAAACTAACTTCAATGGTATACGAGAGGCGTTGGCTTCCCAAAACTTTGACGAATACCTGAGTATTATCGATGTTAATGAAGCTGCTGACTATCTCGTGAATACTATTCAACATTCAATTAAACACAACACCAAAAAAGAAAAGATCCCTTGTAGGCAAAAAACACTGAAACCTTGGATTACACCCGGTATCGTCAAATCAATAAGACGTAGAAATAAAATGTATATGCAGTTAAAAGGCAATAATGATGATATGGTTCTTAAAAACAAATACAGAAAGTATAGAAATACATGCAATCAAATTATAAAAGATTTAAAGAAACGGTATTATGCAAATGAATTGGCTAAGTATACAGGTAATAGTCGAAAGACTTGGCAATTAATAAAAGATATTGGTAACCTTAACGTGGTTAATGAACCTGCGGTTGGTTTACTGGATAATAACACCAGCCAATCGGGGGCTCTTAATGCAGTAAATGATTTCTTCATAAACGTAGGAAGACAACTAGCAAATAACAATCTCCAACGGTTGAATATCACTGAAGAAGAGTTGGCAAAGAAAGCAACATTATAAGGTGTGCCCACAGGCTCTTTCTCGTTGTTCTTGACTGACCCAATGGAAGACATGCTTACGATTAAGAGTTTAAAACAACACAGCGCACCAGGATGGGATGATATTACAATGAGAGTACTCAAGGACAGTATCCACTCATTAGCTGGACCTATATCCTTTCTTTGTAATCTCAGCTTTGAATCCGGAAAATTCCCACAAATATTTAAACGAGCTATAGTAATTCCAGTGTACAAATCAGGGAACAAAACCGATCCCAATAACTATAGACCAATATCACTTCTTTCTTCACTTTCCAAAGTTATAGAAAGACTAGTCAACAAAAGGTTAATGTTGTATCTCGAAAGCAAAAACGTCTTATCAAAAAACCAATTTGGTTTTCGAATCGCTACGTCCACAGAAGATGCACCCATACTTTTAACCTCTTCTATAGTAAAATATGAGGATAGCGGGGAGAAGTGTTTAGGGGTATTCCTGGACCTCCAAAAAGCGTTCGACACGGTTTCAATTCCAATCCTGCTCAGGCGACTGGAATGTGTAGGAGTTAGAGGCATACCACTTGATTGGTTTAGGGACTACTTGAATGGCAGATAACAAAGTGTACGTATTGGTGGAGAGCTAAGTAGCTGTGCCATTTGCACATATGGGGTGCTTCAAGGGAGTACATTAGGCCCTACTCTATTTTTACTGTACATCAATGAACTTTGTAAGATAGATTTAAAAAGAGCTGATGTACTGATGTTCGCGGATGACACCGTGCTGCTTTTCCACGATAGGTCTTGGAATAAAGTACATTCATTAGCAGAGAATGGATTAAAGGACATAACTGCATGGCTAGAGAACAATTTGCTTACGCTCAATACCGCCAAAACGAAATATCTTTGTTTTAGTGAAACAAACGCAACAAAACCCTTGAGTAACCTAAAACTCAAAATACACACCTTTCCATGTAACCGCACGTCCGTCACCCCAAACAACTGTTGCTGTCCTGTTTTGACACGCACTGATAACATTAAATATCTTGGGGTACTCATAGATGATAAGCTTTCATGGAACATACAAATTCAAGCAGTAGCTAGCCGCTGTAGAAAGCTCATCTATGTTTTTAAAACCCTGAAAGACGTGCTGGACGTTGGACCCTTAATGAAGGTGTATAGGGCTCTCGGTGAGTGCTTACTCTCCTATTGTGTGTGTACGTGGGGCGGTGCTGCAAAGACACTAATGATAGAAGCCGAACGAGCCCAACGCATACTACTGAAGGTAATACACAAACTTCCATTCAGGCATCCAACCACTGAATTATATGCCAAATCTGACGTACTTTCTATCAGGAAGCTATACATTCTCCAGATTTTACAGCGATATCATCGCACCACTGTACCTACTTTACCGGTTACTGTTAAAAGAATAGATTCCGTACCGAAACCTAGATGTAAAAGCGCATTTGCCAAAAGACACTATGCATTTACTGCCCCACAAATTTATAATAAAATTACTCCAAAACCAAATATTAAAGGACTAAACAACCATGAATTTAAAAGAAAAGTCATTAAATGGCTGTCTGATTTAGACTACACACAAACCGAGGATCTATTTAAAACAATTTTTTTTTTTTTTTTTTTATAGCAGGAGGAGGCAAACGAGCAAGCGGGTCACCTGATGGAAAGTAATCACCGCCGCCCATGGACACCCGCAAAACCAGAGGAATCGCAGGCGCGTTGCCGGCCTTTAAGGAAGGAATATTTGAAATTGAAATTGTTCTGCGTACAGTATAACTAATGTTGGCGAATTGCTGTCGAAAGTAGCCATTCGAACCCAAGAGGTAAATCGCGGGGCTAGCATTGGTTTCTTTACGAAGATTTATATACATAGTTTCTTTATACTATTGTCTTTTATGTTTTATATTATTATTATTTTACTAAATTACTCAAGGCTATTCCCGTACACACCAAATTTAAAATTCAACTCATAACTTTACAATTACATGCAATTACAAGCACTCACCCACACTTAAGGTAATGAAGTGATAGTTTTATCTTTTTTGATTTGTAAGTGTTTTAAATATTAGCACCATAACAGTGATTTTTGTCAAATCCAGGGAAGACACTGTGGCCTGTAGCACAGTAATAACTTTTACAGGCTGCAGGGAATTCACTTTTCTGTGTATATTGTTGTGGATGAATAAATAAATATTATTATTATTATTATTATAAATCTTAGAAGTTTTCACCTTTTATTATGCAGTAAATCGTTTTTTATTAATTACTTACTTTGTGGATTTTTATTCTACACCATCGGTGCTACGATTGTTTTGTTTTTACAAGCTTTTATTTAGCTTGCAATGTATGTATGGATGTCTTGTACGGGTGGAATTTTGCAACTCAATTTTGATCCACTTTCCGGTTACCGATTGAGCTGAAATTTTGCATACGTGTGTAAATCGCGTGACATGCAATATTATGATGACATGGTACTGATCTGATGATGGAGCTGGATGGTGGCTATAGGAACTTTGCAATGAAACAACACAACCTCTTCGAGTTTGGGCTCGTTTGAATCATCTTGACGAGTAGTTTGTCTTTCAATGGTAACCAGGGTCTGATGATGGAGCTGGAATGTGGTCATAGGAACTCTGTAATGAAACGACGCAACCCCATCGAGTTTCGGCTCGTTTCATTCGTCTTGACGAGTGCGTTGTTTTTAGATGGTTACCAGGGTATGATCTGATGTTGGAGCTGGAAGGTGGTCCTAGGAACTCAGTAAAGAAACGACGCAACCCCATCAAATCTCGGCTCGTTTGATTCGTCTCGACTAGTACTTTGGTGCTAGATGGTAACCAGGGTCTGATGATGGAGCTGGAAGATGGCCATAGGAACTAAGTAAATAAACGACATAACCCCATCGAGTATGGGCTCGTTTGATTCGTCTTGACGAGTACTAGAGACAGAGACAATAGGGACTCAGTAATTAAGCGACACAACCACGTCGAGTTTGATTCGTCTTAATGGGTGCACTGTTTTTGATGGGTGGTGAGTGGTGGTGGTTAAGTGAAATTGAATAAATTTTGTTTACATAAATATTTGTATTCAGTGAGATGAACAGATGAAAACGTGTCCAGGGATACTAAAAAGTAAAAAATAAATTATAAGTAAAAAGCCTTTTTAAAAAACAAGCTTTTATTTAAATGCGCTGAAAAGAAAAAATAACTTATACTTTAAAACTTTAACTATCAACTTATAACGTCATTACACAATTTATATGATATACTTAAAAGGTTGTCGCGAGATTTACTTTATGTGTAAAAACAAGTAAGTATATTAAATATGTAACTTGATGTGATTGATTTTAACTATTAAAATTTTCAATCTAAGAAAATAAGAGTAAGTATTTACTTAAATCTCGGAGTTGATTCGAGGCGTTATAAGTGACTTAAGCGCGGCTTGGCTGTCACTCAGGATGAATATGTTACGCTTCTTAGGAGCGATTTCTAAATTCTTTTTAGCGCACAGGAGAATTGCGAAAGTTTCTGCCTGATAAACAGTAACGAACTTTCCCATACTCTGACTGTGTTTAAAATCATTGCTAAAGATACCTGCTCCAGTGCCCGACTTCATTTTGGATCCGTCGGTGTACCTGATCAGGCTGTCTTTTTCTGGAGACGGTGGCTGTTTCCATTGGTCCCGAGTTGGGACATGTATACTGAATTTCTTTTCGAACATGTACTTTGGGGCAATCTTGTCGCACCTTATTTCCATGATCCTATCAAGGGTATCATTATGTTCCCATTTTGTGTGTCTGGTCAGAGGCAAAGATGCGTCCCACAGCCCTGCCACCTTTAGTCTGTGTAGCGCTTTCCTTGCCTCCGTCTCTATGACACTGTGCAGAGGTGGGAGGTCCGTGAGGATCTCCAGCGCTGCTGTCGGTGTGGTTCTAAATGCCCCGGTAATCGCCAGGCATACTGTTCTCTGTAGTTTGCTCAAAGCATTCTTACAGATCTTTAGCCTGGTCCTGGGCCACCAGACGATGCTGCCGTATGTGAGAATCGGCCGCACCATCATCATGTAGATCCATCTTATGATTTTGGGGTTGAGTCCCCACATTTTACCATAAGTGGACCGGCACATACCAAAGACCCTATAGGCCTTGACGACAGTCGTATCCATGTGCTGTTTCCAGGTGAGTTCCTTATCTAGTGTTATGCCTAGATATTTCACTTCTCTGGACCAAGGAAGCTGGGTGCCGTAAAGCGTTAAGTTTCCCAGTTTCGTAAGGTTTTTCGTTCTAGTAAAGGAGATGGCGGTCGTTTTTCCCGGGTTTACAGATATATGATTGGTATTACACTAACCTTCCAGCAAACCCAGGGCACGTTGCATTAGCTCCGATACCGTGGAGGGAAATTTCCCACTGACCGTGATAACTAGATTGTGCGTAGATTTTCTCGGCCAGCCGTGATCGCGACGGCCAAGGATCGTACCCGTTGATGACTTCCTCAAAGGCCGGCGTACGGCGGGTTCGAAGCGTCGCTTTAGACCCTTGAGGCGTTGATAGTTGATGATGGTGATTCAGATGATGAAAAATAAACACTTTACTTTGTCACACTGATTTTAATAGGTAACACGATTTAACTACTATAATTTACATGAAATGGCGTCCACGCGCCTTTGAATTTGAAAACCAATGAATGACTATAATGAATATTGAACTGGCATCCACACGCCTTGATGACAAAACCAATGAACAACTGATTTAACTAATATAATTAATATTACATGGCGTACACACACGCCCCTTTTGAGAAAACCAATGCATGGCCGACTGCCATCTTTAATCACATCTTTCTCCTAGTTTTTGATTGAATGACAAGTGATTGTTTTTTTTTGAACGTAAGATCGATAACGCAAAGGCGTTAAACATTAAGATGACACACAATGAAATATATACAAACATGTTAATTTTCGTTTTCTGAGGTTTAAGCGAGCACTACACATTGAAATGAAACACTTTTTAATGCGCGAGTAACGCGAGTTAATCCGTAAAAAGTGTTTCATTTCAATGTTAATTTTCGATTAACATTCCTCCCGCCGCCAGGGGGATATGAACTGAATACTTGAAGTCCTTAATGCGCTCTATTTATAGTAACAATAACACATAATATGACTCATACACATGACTTAACTTTAAGAATGAAAACACTAGGTATATATACACAGAAGTGCAATGGTTAACTTAAATTACTTTCTATTGGTATCGGTAATTTACACAAATTGACCACTGGTCTTACAAGCTCTCCGCTTTGAGTCCTTAATTTAACTGATCTAACAATGTGATCTGATCCCTTAAACAATTCAATAACTCTACCCTTTCGCCAGTGAAGAGGGGGTGAGTTCTCGTCAATAATAAGAACTAAATCGTTAAGCTCTATATTGTTAATATGCTTATACCATTTATTACGTGACTGTAGTGTACTGAGATACTCAACATGCCAGCGCGACCAGATCGTCTGGTACAATTTCTGAATAACTTGAAAACGGGAAAATCGCGACAATTTTGGTCTCCTTCCAGTGAGCTTCTGGCAAGGCAACTAGTGGCTGACCTATGATGAAATGACCTGGCGTGAGAACCTCTAAATCACTGAGGTCCTCTGACATAGGCACAAGAGGCCGTGAATTAAGTATAGACTTCCTCGAATGTTAAAATGGTATCGCCCACCTCTCTCTTGAGGAGGTTTTTAGCGCTTTTGACTGCAGCCTCAAATAGTCCCCCCATATGGGGCGATGCAGGAGGATTGAACTCCCAGCGAATGCTCTGTTTTCTGAACTCCTCCTTGAGGATAATCTGGTTGTCCAACAAGAACTGAGTGATCTCCTTTAGATACGAATTAGAACTAGTAAAATTGGTACCTCGGTCCGATCGGATTAGTGAAGGCAGCCCTCGTCAGCTGACAAACCTGGTGAATGACGCGATGAAGGCCTCGATGGTCAATGCAGAGACCACTTCGAGATGAACAGCTTTTGTACCTAAACATACAAAAACACACAGGTAAGCTTTGAGTGATTTCGCGTTTCTTAGTAAACTGCTTTTGACTAAGAAAGGTCCAGCAAAGTCAGTCGCTACGCCTGAAAATGGTCGTGCGGCCGTGACTCTATCAGCTGGTAGGTCTGCCATAAATAGTGGCTGAGATGAAGCATTGAACCTGAAACAAACTAAACAATTTCTTATGACCTTTGATACTTGACGTCTGACTGACGTAATCCAATACTCTCGCCGCAGTATAGCAATGAGTGCGTTTGTCGCTGCATGACAATATGACTTGTGATAATATTCTATGAGTAATTGAACCCACCTATGATCCTTAGGTATCAAATATGGATGCCTGGCTCCGTAAGGCAATGTTGATTTCCGTAGTCGGCCGCCGACTCGGATAAAGTGATCTTCATCCACGAAGACACTTAGTTTCTGTAGCGATTTACAGACCAATTTTCCTTGCTTGATTAATATAATTTCATCTCTATATGAATCCATTTGAATTATCTTAATCCAATGTCTGGTTGCTTCACGAGTCTCGTCTAATGAGAGTGTAGAGTTAAGATTCCGTCTTTCTTTAGGCAATCTAATATTTCGGCAAAATCTAAGTACCAATGAGGTAATATTGATGAGCTTACTGAACGAGCTGACACGTGATAACAGCGCGTCTTCCCATGGTTCGACAGGGGTAACAAGATTGACCAATTTCTTGAATCCAGGTAAATCGTAAGGCATAGTAACTGGTAACGCAGGCCATTGTGACTCCTCCTTAAGTAACCAGTCTGGGGACCACCATAAATTGAAATGTATGAGATCTTCAGCCGCCATGCCTCGTGAGGCGACATCTGCAGGGTTTAATTCGGAACGTACATGTCTCCATATCATAGAACGTTTTGAATTTTGAATGTCTTGAACTCTGTTACATTCGAATGTTTGAAGCATGTATGGTTTTGTGTTTATCCAAGATAACACGATTGTGCTATCTGACCAAGCATTGATGCTGTCAAATTGAATTGAACTGTCATATGACTCTGATACATGATGTCTAAAAGCTTTGGGTTCTTCGTAATCCGGTTTACCCGTTTTTGGTATATAAATTATTTTAACACACCTCCATATTCGAGGTATATAGCCGAACGCAATGCTGATGGCAGGCTTTGTACAGTCTGCAGAGGTGGGGGCCCAGTATAGAGGCGCCCTGCTGTAGTAGGATGGGGTAAATGTTATCAGGCCCTGGTGCTTTAAATGGTTGAAAGCTCCCCAGTGCCCATTTAACTTTAGATTCATCTACTACCTTTATCGCTATTGTCCAATCATACTTAGAAGTTCTACTATGCTGCTTCTTCCAGCTGATTGGGTCATGTTCGTCCTGGATGATACTCGATCCAGGGAAGTGAGTATCAAACATAACCTTTAGTGTATCACCACTAGTTTCTGTACGAGTTCCATTTGCCCTCGTAACTGTGGACAATGGAATCGCCTTTGCTGTAGAAATTGCCTTGGTTAGTCTCATTGCTTCAGGAACAGATTGTATCTGTTCACAATGTTTTCTCCAAGCTGATCTCTTTGCTTTACGAACCGCACTGCTGTAGCGAGTTAAAGCTTTATTATATTCACTACAATCGTTCTTAGCCTTCGCTTCATTGAACGCCTGTCATGTCGCTTTTCTAATTTGAGCAACCTCTGAAGTCCACCATGGTAGTTTTTTTGCCACTGATTTCGTTTCTGGGCAGTTGTTTTGCCAGGCCGTCATCAGTGCTTCTGTAAGTCTGTCAGCTTCAAACTCTATATCCACAGCTGAGTTGAGTTTGTCGCTTTGACCATCTAGATCCCTCCTGAGATCCTTCCTGAAGCCCTCCCTGTTGGTGTTCCGAGGGTTCTTCCTTTGCACAGTTCCTATGATCTTACCTAGTCTGTACCTAAAGCATATGTAGTTGTGGTCGGAAAGTGATACCTCGTCCGACATATGCCAGTTTGTGATATTACTTACCGCTCTGTTACTAGCAATGGTTATATCAATCACCTGAGCCCTCCGGGCATTGAAAAAGGTTAAAGGGTGGTAAGTAAACCGCCGTACGTCTGGACTCCCGATACTAGAAAGGGGACGGTGGAATGAGCTCGTGTAGCTCAAAAGCACACTCTTCGAAGTACAACTTGTAAAATACCGACAAGCATGCAACTGAGCGACGGACGGTGAGCGAGACTGTGAAGCTTAGTTTTCACAAACTTATCGTCACCTATAAGTTTCCTGGCTCTGCGTTCCACTGAATCGAGCACGGCAAGTTGATATTTTGCTTAGCCGTCCCAAAGGTGACAGCAATACTCCACGAACGACCAGACTTGTGCTTTATATAGAGTTAGAAGCTGTCCCGGCGTGAAATATCGCTTAACCTTATTTAGATCACCCAGCGTTTTCGCCGCAGTTTGAGCCTTGATTTCGATGTTGTCGCCCAAGTTGAGATCGGAGGTCAACTTCATGTTGAGGAGATTGAAGTTGTCGGTAATTGATACATCTACACCCCGGAAAGTAGGAGCCAGGTTAAAAGGACTCCTTCCGTTAAACGAACTTCCTCTCCGTTGACCCTTGACTTGCCACGATTAGTTGTCAAAACTTAGCTTCTTCTTTAAAAATTAATTTTCATTATTAATCATTGTTATGTATCTATAAAATTGTGTTTAAAGTGAACATATTGTGACAAAATATAAGTACGAGTGTTTGCATCAGTGTCTATGCAAAAATATTTGAATTTCGTCTTATTGAAATTTTCGACTATACCGGAGCTGTCAACGGCCGGCAAAAATAAATAACTTTTTGAAGAAAAGTATAATATAACAAAAGCTGCAAAACTGAAGAGCTGCATCTAAAACCCGGGGAGTATTGTTTTCATAATTTTTCCTTATGTACATAATTTAACTAGTAAAATCGTTGACCTAAAATAACCTAACACTACGTAGGTAGTGTTAGGTTAATTAGCAAGTTATCATTGTGAAAGTTAATTCCACTACATATTGATTGGTCTTATTTTTATTTTATTTTTTCTTTAATTTGTAACTACATGTTCCTCACACTAATACATCTATCAACTTTACGAATCTCACAAAATAGTGAGTATCGTCACACCTCAATTACGATTTGGCTTGGTTAACCTCTCTTGACTTGACTATATAGTGGAAGTGAAGTTGATGGTGACATTGTCTTGCTACAGACCTTCACACACTACAACACTTTACATTCAGAACTTGACTGCACATTTAAAAGTTGATTATTTTCACAATTGTATTAGAAACTTTTAAAAGTGTTTTTTTTTAAATAGGTAAATCTTTTTTTACAAGTGACCTACCCACGTCATAACAGCAAATCTTTCTTTAGGATTGTTCTATCTTTTGTTGAGTGTTCTCTTACACCATACAACGGACAGATTGAATAATACATAATCATTACATATTATCCACTCATCTTTGCAACAATTATAGTAACAATTTACTCATATTTATACATTACTCTTTCAGCCTTATCGCTGTGTTGGGGTAACAGTTGAGGCATGATGATGACCCGCAAGGCAACTGCAAAGGATGTTGAGATGAAGCTGAAACAGACCCTATTGGATTTGAAGGCAACAAAAGACCTCAATATTAACTTGTTGCAAGAAAGGGATGACAGCGAAAAGGAAATTATGAAGATCATTGGAAAAAATTCCGAGCTGAAGAGTGAACTTGCTGACTTACATCTCAAATACTTAGATATCGTTGACAATTGTAGCCAGATGCAGGACGTAATCACCTCTTTCACGGAATGTAATAGCACTCATGAACAGGCATTGAAGCGTATAAGTGATCTGAAAATGAGTTTATGTGAGGCACATGCAACGATTTTAAAGTTAGAAAATGAAAGCTGTAATAATGTTAAAGTAAATCATTCTCAGAGCCTGTTCGACGAGTTATTATCTTGTAATTCAGATATTCTCGAAAACCAGAGTCATTGAAATAGTTTTATTAACAATCAAAGTTACTTTGAAGAATTAACGGACAGGTTAAATGTAATGGATAGTCCGGTATGTAAAAAAGAGTCAGCCTTAAATAAATCACTGTGTAAAAACAACCATAATTTTAGAAGTGTCAAAAAGTTAAAAAAATATATCCGTGTTAAAAGGTATATTTCTAAGACCCAAAAACTAGTCCATAGACAAAATCATTTACAGAAGCATATGTCACTTAGGAAGGAAAGGATTCAATTATTAAATAAGTTGAAATTGTATAGTAATAGCACAATTGATAGGAATGATAAACATGACAGCGACTCACATATCATAATTAATAAAATTGATAACTTAGAAAGGTCACTGAAAAGTATGTATGACAATATAAGCGATCTGTCACATAAACACCTAAATTATCAGATTGTTGCTGCAAATGACATGGTTGATATGTGCAACTATAATGCTGAGCGATTTGAATCCCTAAATAAAAAGCGTACTTGTTGTGTTGCTGACCACTCTTATAATACTGGGGGTCCGGTATTGGAAAAGCAGGAAATCGGCACAGAAAGGTCTGAGTCTTCGACATGTCCTTGTGACAACTTTTATACACCTGACCACTCTGCCCCCACATCGGACTCTCAGTTCCCCTTCAACTGTTCAGTTGTAGCGTTGCCTGAGGTTGCTATTGACCAGCCACAATACCACGAAGAAATAAGAAATTCTGCCCACACCCTAGTTTTCACTGATGAGATTGGGAAGGACTTTGGCTCTATTTTGAATAACCATACAAGAGGTTCTGTGTTGAATAAATGTATGCCTGGGGCAACGCTGCAACAGATTGTAACAGAGGTATGTTCTGCAAATGTAAACAGTAATACTTCAATAGTTCTGCTTGTAGGGGACAGTTTAGCTTTGCAAACAAAACATATTGTTGACAGCTTTACGAGATTAAGCCAGATAGACTGTAAGAAACTAACATGGTGTACGTTTCCATATTCAAAGTCATTGAATGACAATCAAAATAATAAAATTTATAAACTTAACAATATGTTACATCACATGATAAGTCGTCACAGTGGTGACTTCCAGCTATTTGATAGCAATTTATTTATTAAAAACTTTTTCTTGACTAAAGATAATATGTATCTGTCTAGACGATGTAAACATAATATAGCTACTCTATTAGCAAAATAAAATCAACACAGAATGCAATGACAAGACAGTGACCAATAGTAGTACCACTAAAGGCACTGAGGCAAACTCTTTTTTAGGAATGTAAGGTTGACTAAAGAGAAGTGTAATAATAATTTTACTTTAGTTCACCAAAATGTAAATCGCTTCTCTGGCAAAATATTACATGTTGAATTAATGCTAGACAAATATAATGTGGACATATTATGTTTAACAGAAACCTGGTTGAAATCTGAAACTATGTGCTTTTCAGTAAATAATTGTAAAGTCGCTAGTGTGTTCAACAGAAACTCTGCTATGGGGGGCGGTTGCATAATTCTGGTCAAAGACTCCATTAAATGTAAAGAACGAAAAGATATAGTAAGTTATTCCGTTGAACGCGTTTGCGAGATAGCTAGTGCAGAGATAGACGCTTTTCTTATAGTATGTATTTATCGACCGCCTTCAGGCAATTTTGTGTCTTTCATTAGAATATTAGAAAATTTACTTGACAAGATATTTGCCTGCAATAAATCCATTGTTGTATGTGGAGATTTTAACATAGATTTACTTGCTGAGTCTGGGGATAAGGAAAACTTTATTTCATTGCTAAAATGTTATGACTTAGATTATGTTTTCAATGAGCCAACTCGAATTACACCTCAATCAGAGACATGTATTGATAATATTTTTGTAAATTGTAAAATCAAAAGCAAGGAACTGATAAATGGGGTACCCTCTGACCATAAAGCTCAAAAGATAGAGTTATTTTGCAAGGAAAAATTGTCGAAAAATAAAGTAATTACTTATAGGCCCTTAACTTGTAGTAGATCTGCAATATTTAAAGATAAAATTATTGAGAGACTCTCGTTATTTGATTGCAATGTTAATGAACCAAATAAATATTACAATAAATTATTTGGTGTGATTACTAAAGAATTTGACAAAATATATACAAAAAAAAAAGTTAATGTAAAGGAAAAGACAGTGTTTAGTGACTGGGCTACGAAGGGAATAAGAAAAAGTAGGGATTTTCTTTATGATCTGTATGACAAGAAATCTTTCAATTCTAATCCAGCTTTTCATGATTATGTTAGACGATATTCCAAAATATTTAAAAATGTATGTTTTATTGCAAAGTCTAAATTTATTAGCAACAAAATTATAAAGTCTAAAGATAAAGTCAAGACTACTTGGAAAATTATTAATTCAGAGACTGGCAAAGTGAGTAAAAATGAGTCAGGCTTTCTGCTTAAGTTGAATGATGAGCTTATTAAAGATAATCTTAAAGTTGCTGACATTTTTGATTCCTTTTTTGCCAATATACCTATTGAAACAACTAGATATTTAGAATCGTCCTCTACTGTAGCACAAAGTTTATTAAAACTTAATTTTAAGAAAAAAGTACCGTTCTTTAATTTTAGAGATATAACATATTTAGACATAATAAAAACGTACAAAAGCTTGAATAAGAAAAGAACGGAAGATTTATGGGGTCTCTCTGTGACAGTTTTGGAGCCTATTATAGAAGTAATCGCACCGTTTTTAGCAGGAATATTTAATAAATGTATCGAAGTAGGTTCATTTCCAGATTTAATGAAAAATAGTAAAGTAACTCCCATTTATAAATCAGGTGATAAATTTAACGCTGCTAACTATAGACCGGTTTCTGTTCTTCCGGCACTTAGTAAAATTTTCGAATCTATAATCTATACGCAAATGAATGCACACTTTAGAATGAATAAAATTTTACACTGTGATCAGTTTGGTTTCACGAAAGGACGGTCAACTATAGATGCTGGAGCAAAACTGGTCAAAAACATACTTGACACTTGGGAATCTTCGCAGGATACAGTAGGTATTTTCTGCGACCTCTCTAAAGCCTTTGATTGTGTTGATCATTCAACTTTAGTTGGTAAATTATTTCAATATGGCGTTCGTGGTAATGCACTAGAATTAATAAAATCTTATCTGCACAATAGAAGTCAGAAAGTAGGTATAAATAATGTAGTATCAGGAGGTTCGATGGTCAAAATGGGGGTACCCCAGGGATCTATTCTCGGTCCCTTTCTGTTTCTTGTTTATCTTAATGACCTTCCATTCATGGTTAAGGAAATGTCGGAAATAGCGTTATTCGCTGACGACACTTCTTTAATATTTTCTTTAGATAGGAAAGACCCAAAGGTTGGAGAAGGAAAAATTAACGAAACACTTAACAGAGTATCAAAATGGTTTTCTGTTAATAACTTAGCACTGAATGCTAATAAAACTAAATTTCTTAAATTTTCTCCACCTAATACACGGCTCAGTCATTTAAATATTGAATTAGATTCGGAAACGTTAGAAATTGTTAATGAAACGTCTTTTCTTGGTATTAGGATAGACTCTAAATTACAGTGGGGTTCTCATATCGAGGGTCTGGCAAAGAGGCTCAGTTCGGCTGCTTTTGCTGTTAAAAATATAAGAAAAATCACAAATCAGTCTACTGCTAGGCTGGTTTATTTTGCTTATTTCCATAGCGTTATGTCATATGGATTACTACTATGGGGAACGGCAGCAGACGTTAGTAGAATTTTCATTCTCCAGAAAAGAGCAGTTCGGTTTATATATCAGTTAAAAGCACGTGATTCGTTGAAGGAATTATTTAAAGATATAGATATCATTACTTTACCGTCCTTGTACATATTTGTAAATATTATGTACGCTCGTTAAAAATCTACACCTTTATACCAGAAACAATGAGGTTCACGGATATAACACAAGGAACAGGAACAAACTGTGTGCTCCGAAGTTCAGACTTAGCAAAAGTAGTAAATCTTTTATTTGCAACTCAATTCGTTTTTATAACAAAATACCTGACGACATCACTGCATTGACAGACAACAAATTCAAAACGCACATTAAACGTGTGTTAATTGCGAAAGCTTATTATAAGATCAATGACTATGTTGCAGACAAAAATGCATGGAAATAAGTCTACTCTGTACTAGTGTTTATTATTAGTATTTTAGTCTATTATTAACTATTCTTTCATTCAATTATTATGAATTGTTGAAATTATTTAGTTTAGTTATTATTAATTTTATTGATGCGTACAAATTGTACTTAATTATGTTTAATAATTTGTACCTACTTAATTAGATCTATGACACTGTAAAGTAACATTGTTACTTAGAGGGAGAAAAAAGTAAGGCCTCCTGTGTTTCTTGCCAGCTCTTCTCGGTCGAAGGCTCTCCCAAAATCCGAACTGGTGGTAGATTGGTTAGGTAGGTAGATTAGGTAGGTAGAGTAGGTTATGGTCTGTGCCAGCTAGATGTGCATGAAGGGTCGTTTACCCCATTTGTACCAGTGGGGTGCTGCAGTTTAGGTACGTTCGACCGGCGTGCCTCCCAGGAAGGCCGCCTAGGCGTATGACGACAGTAAAGGTTGCCGCTCGGCTCTCACGCTCCACGTCGCGCGTCGTCGCTTAAGGCCAGGTATTTCTCTCTCGCGGCTTCTCTCTCGCTCTCTCGATGGTACGACGGTACGGGACGGGTATAACAGCGAAGCGGCGCGTTTTATAGGTTTTATTGCCTATATTTATAGACTTTATATATAGGATTCTCTGCTAATTTATCTGCGAATTATTTGTCTTTCGTTGAGTACAAAAATTAAATGTAAAGTATCAGTATCGTATTTATATATGTGTATAGTGTGTATGAATATAAATAAATAAATAAATCTTTCCTACAACCACACCAATTATCTAGCCCAAGAGAAGCTTCGAAGAAACTCGTTAAATGGTTACTAGACAACGGATAGACATACTTAAAATACTTAAATACATACTTATTATACATAGAAAACACCCAGACCCGAGACAATTTAGAAAACAATAATTTCTAAATTGACCCGACCGGGGTTCGAACCCGGGACCTCAGAGATGGCGACACCATGAAAACCGGTGTACAAACCACTCGACCAAGGAGGTCGTCAGCGTCATGAATGTATTGTATGTGTGTATATATATGTATGCATGTATATATATTATATTTTAAAATAATTTTATATCTTATTTGGTGGATTTGGATCAGTCGTATTCGGTTGCATTCGCATCACTGTCGATCGAGTTGGACTTGTGCCGATGCTGCGTCCCTAGCCTGGCTTCTGCTACCCTCGTCATTTTTTGTCCTCGGTCCTGTGGGGGTGGACCGGTGTCGCGTCGTGTCGCGTAGGCAGGCTGGATCGGAAGTGAATATGGCCGACGCGACGCGACGCGATGTTGGTTTGCCCCCGTAGGATCGGGGGTGGGGAGTGGTGGGGGTGGTGGGGGTTGGGTTGGGGACGTGGCGTCGGTGCGGGTCTGGTTCGATTGATGGTGATGTGAGTGTGGTTGAGTGTGATTGATCTAAATCTACCACTTATTTATTATTATTATTATTTTTTTCGAGTGATGTTATTGGATTTTGTAACTGAATGAGACTTTGAATAGATTGGATCCTTAACTAATACATAGTTTTTTTTTTTTTCCAGAATTTAAACCATTATTTTCTATGTCTCAGATGGTTTGAAAAAACTTAAAGCGCGATCTATCTAGCCTTGAGAGGAAACACTGCGTCGGCGTGGCGTTCGGGATTCTCATGCGGGGCGCGGGGGAGCGGCGTTTCGTGGTCCCCTGTTTCCTCCTTCAGAGGTGGACCAATTTTTATTTAAGCGTCGGTTGGGGGAGGAGGTTTTCTGTGTCTGTGTGTTTGATTTTTTTTTTTTTTAAACGAGTTACCTAATGTTTCTGAAGACGCCTTAAAACGAAGTGATTTCGCTTAATTTTGAAGGCTCCTGGTTATTAAATAAATGACTTAATGCAAAGGAATCAAGCATACGGACGTGAAGGGTCTCTTTCTTTAACCGTTGCTGAAGGGGTGGTGGGGGTTGGTCCGGTTTTGGAAGGAGGCTGCGGGGCGTCGTTTTTCTGTGTTTGGTGTGGGAGTTTTGTGTGCCGCGTCGGCGTGGTGTTTCCTCTTAACTCGTAATCCCTACGCGCGCGCGTAAACCCTGCGCTCCTGACGGACGTCAAATCGATATCGAGTCGGCTGTGCTTATCGGAATATGAACGCTCGGGTCACGAGATAGGTTTCAGTTTCGCGTGGGGGTCGTTGGAGGGTGAACCTTCTGTACACAGAAAAAACGGTATTCTCCGAATAAGTAAAATAATCTTGCATGAAAGCAAATTGCATTGAACCAAGATTATGGTTGCCTCATATATATTGAAACTAATATTTTCTTACATTAAAAAAATAATAATCATAAACGGATATTTGAAATAATCTTGAAATAAAACAATTCTTGATTGATTTAGGGTCGATTTTTCAATTGTCAGATAAAACTTATTTGTCTGTTAAAGTATTACATAACCATTTTGAAAATATATTGTCATATCATGTCTTTTTCTTTACAGATGACATTTTAGTTTGATCGTGTTATATTTTATCAGACGGATAAGTTTTATCCGAGTATTGAAAAATCAGCCCTTAAAATAATACATCTTTAACCAAGAATTATAAGTATTCTTAATGTAAGTTGATAATTCTCTTGATGCAAGCTTAGGATAATTTAATGAACAAACTTTTCGTTCAACAATAATAAATCTTGCTTGAACACTAATTTTACTAATTTCAAAGGTGTTTATTTTAATTTGAGAAAATTATATCCATAGACCAATAACTAATATTTTCAATTTCAATTTATGCTACCTTCTATATAGAAAAACCTTTCTAGAAGTTTCTTATTCCGGGAAAATATTTCTTGGTTTATTATTAGTTCCTGCAGGAAAAACCTGTCCTCTATTTAGAATGAGGATTGAGAGTACACTTACTTATTACTTAAAGAATATTCAGTAACTCGCAAGAATGTTCCAAGTTTGCTTTGGAAGCAATCTCAATGCAAAATTTGATAAGCTAAAAAAAATCAGATCCGTACTTATACTATTGATGAAACGAAACCATAGCGCGATGCAGGAATCAGTACAGCGCCATCTAGGGTGTCATTGTTGTCGTCACTTTGTCCACTAATTTTAGCCACAGGCCTAATCTCAAACAGTACAAATAGTTTTATATAGTTTATAGTTTTAAACTTGCTTTGCATGGCGCGCACACTCACAATATCGTTAGGTAAGCGTGGGTTGAATGTCAAAAAAAAATGGTAAAGATATCTAGTCATTGAGTTAAAATATTTTTATCTTTTTTCAATATTTTATTTAATTGAAACAAGGTACTATAATATTTTGTAGCAAACCAGGATGTTTACTCAAAACAAGATTAGATGTCATTAGTTCAAGATATATTTTTTTAAATTTGCTCAAGATATGATTCAAGATAATGTTTTCTTCATCTAATGAATTGTATCATTGTGATAAAGAAACTTTCAGTTTGAAATAAGTATTTCATTGTATTAAAGCAATAACATTTGATCTTTTTAGATCAATTTTACTTATTCTTCATTGAAAATTTTTTTTCTTGATTGTAAAAATGCAACAAGAAAATATATCTTTTGTTTTAAGACTGCCAATATCTAAAAAATAATAAACATAACTTGTATTAAGACAATTTTCCTTAAAATAACATAATATGTCAAGAAAACTATTTTTCTTGCTATGAGAAATTCCTTTTTATCTGTGTACGGTAGTAGTATTAGTTATTCTGTGCTTGTACCAAGACGAATAACGAAACAATTTTAAAACACACAAGTTTATGCTTATTAATTTTTGACGTTTTTTTATGCTTAAGTTTTTATAAAAAAAGATATTTGAATGATTAAAAATGTCAACCTTATTGGTTAGGTACTAATGTTTTCCAAAACTTATTTCAGCCGCTACTTTATTTTACTTCAATAACTCCAATTTATATTACTTACCACAGTATCAATACGATAATTGGAAATCATATTACACAATTCCATGACCACGGCTTATATTTCGGTTCGACGCGATTCTGTTTCGGCGTGCAGTGGTACTGGGGGTAGCAATGCGCATTTGTCTGGCACAGACTATAATAGCTCGTTAGATTAGTTATTAAGTCTTAACTATAAGTTAGTTAACTGTTTTTTTATTATTATTAGTATTGACGTCAATAAGTGCCTGTAAAGGTTTACATTGAATAAATAATTTGACTTTTGACTTTTTTGACTTTTGACTTGCGCTAGACAGATACCTCATTGTGACCGTGCTGTCGTCTGCATACCCAACAATTCCTGGCTTGAGCAGATCGTTATTATACACCAAGAAAAGGGTAGCAGAGAGAACGGAACCCTGAGGGACCCCGGCATCGATAGCCATGAGGTCGGAGGAAAAGCCATCAATGACTACTCTGATTGACCGTTCACTTAGGAAGTCCAAAATCCAGACACGAAAATCAGCAAAGATGCCGTACGCTGGAAGCTTGCTCAGCAAGCCAGCGTGCCAGACCCGGTCAAAGGCTTTCGATATGTCAAACGACACGGCAAGTGCTTCGCCATGCTTCTCGGTTGCCTCGCCCCAGCAATGAGTAACGTACACCAGAAGGTCCCCCGTGAAACGGCCCCGTCGAAAGCCATATTGGCATTTGCAAGCTTCCAGGACTGAGGCCGCTCTAGTAAAAAGAGAAAGGCGGTACAGACGCGTTAGAATCGGAGACAATTCAGGCGCACAGACCCTAAGTAGTCTAGCTGGAATCCCGTCCGGGCCGCTGGCCTTATTTATTTTATTTCATAAAAATCATATTATTCAAATGACGCTGTATAAAGTGGGTAATGTAATTATCATTCTCCCTGTTACTGCAAGCTAGCAACGTCGCACGCGCAAAATATAAGGTGACTGCTAGTGCTAGAAACCACTAGAAACTTCAAGGGCTGGTCAGGTCAAGTGTTTTAAAAATGACAAAAAAGGAATTCGTGTTTTTTTCATTTTTAATAAATACAGTTAAAAAAGGGCCCGATCGGGGGGCCATTTCTTATTTTGTAACTCATGCTCCTGTCCCTTCGGGGAGGAGGTCTAGGAGAGGTAGGGCCTTTGAGGCGACAATCGGCCTGCAGCGGGTGCCATTGGGCACCGATAACCTACACTAGGGTGGTTCGTTCACCACCCTGTATGCGCTCATGCTCGTGGCAGGGATCGGGTGAACTCCTCACCTTCGACGCCACCCCCTCTCCCATCGGCTCGGCTATCCACTTCACTTATGGTGGTGCTTGGGATCCGTTGGCGCAAGGCCATCTCCCGCCTCGTGCTAGTAGGAGGGGAGGGGACTCGGGTCCCCAATACGAAATTGTTGCCCACCTGCGCGTTGCTCCCAAACCAGAGACTGTTTTGCTTCCTACACCCTTTGCGTTTGGGGCCTTGATGGCAGCGCTCGCCAGGCTCACGCCCGGTTGGACTCAGGGCTGCATTGTGTTGAGTTGGCTTGCGAGTTGGTTGGGCAACATCATTAATAATGAATATATTAATAATAATATTTTCATTTTATGCGCGTTATCAGAACCATAACATAACTTGATCGATAGTCGTTGGACTTGTTAACTGCACCTTAAACACGCACATTTCATTTCAGTTGTAAATGGAAAATAAATGGGGTCTTATTGGACTTTGCAGACTAACGTAGGTAATTATCGCCTAGCTGACGCGAACGGGTTAACAGACGATGGTCGGCAGGCCGGCCGTCGTTGCCCGCGCGTTGTAAATAATCGTTATTTTTAATTGTTTTCGATTTCATTTTTCTTATGTTATTGCTGTAAAATAAATTTGGTACTCAAAGACTATCCAATTAAAATTCACAAAATGAATTATTTAATTAAAAATGGCAAAAACACCAATTCCTTTTGTGTCATGTTTAAAACACATGACCTGACCAGCCTTTGAATTTTCTTGCGGTTTCTAGCAGTTCCCATAATACCGCACGCAGCCTCTCGCTCCCCACTCCACGTGGTATTTTTTTGTACGCGAACATGTTCATTCGAAGTGCATTTCAACTAGCTAGATCTGCGCCATTTTGTTGTGTTTTAGTTAAAACTAGATGTTGATTAAAGATTTAAAATATAATCAACTGTTTCATTTGAAATCAATATTTTATCTTAGATAGTATTATAGACAGTATTCAATTTTTACCCGGTGTTTAATAAAAATACCCGGTATAAATGGGTAAATACCCTTTTTTACCCTTCCTCCAAATTTTACCCACCCCAATTTTTACCCACCCGCCCATCTGTAAAAACAACCCTTGCGCTCTATATTTTTCCTGGCAGCTAAATTTATTCTGGCGGGATAGGTAAAAACTGACTGTTTTAATGAATGGAAAAACAAGCTTTGACTTTAGTTTTTCTCTATGGTACGTTACTGTGGCAGGATATACAAGCACTGGCGCTAGCAAATACAGCCCTTCAAAGTAGCTTAATGTCACGACGTCATATCAACTCGCTTTGAATGACGGCGCTCGCGAACGAACTCCGTAGTTGATATGACATATTATACTAGAGTGTTAAGCTATTTCAAAGGCTGACCATACCTACTGCTTGTTTAATTTTTATTGGGCATGTATTCGTTCTGTGCGAGTGAATAAGGTAACGGGATACTTTAAATCAGGCTCTCACCGCGCAAACTTCAAGGTATACTCGTAGTTTTGTCTTAAATACGCCTGAATACGACTGTCATCTAACGACAATAATTTTGACCAACAGCTTTACATCCCTTCGAAGTTCAGAGGAGTTCCAGAGGTTTTTAATTTGGTCATCCCACCTGGCATTGCGAAAGTTGCTTAACTGACAATGAACGCCTTAGCCGCTACACCATCATGCTCCTCTGGTTTAATAGTCCTATTTAGTCCTAATCCAGGGCTGCGCTCATCTCGGAATGGTTTTTACGCCATCGGATTAGTAACACGACACTTGGCTGTAGTTCACTAACCCCCGCACTCAGTTCGCACGCTGTTCCGCACAAACGGATGGCATCCAACTTGCCCACGACTAATCTTGCTAATTTATCTCACTGGTGGTGGAAGTAAACTATCTATCAAGCTGGATTAGCATCGAGCAAAATTATTTTGTCAGACAACGGATTACATAGGTTTAGGACCACAGATGAGCTAGATATTTTTATGAATTCTCAACTAGGAAACGTATTGCATTTCGTATCGTCTGATCGTAAACGGGACTCACTCAAGATCTATTACAATAATACTGTAAATCACAATTGCTTAACAATATTTTTATTTGAATTATGCAATGGAAATGTAATAATAATAATAATAAATCGGAACAGTTTACCCGACATGTTAAGCAAGCTGTTATGATTTAGATACGGAGAAATATGAGAATGTTTAGGCACAGGAAAACAGTATCGGGCACACGCATTTTGAATTCGTTGTATTACCTTTTTAGTGCGGGCTAGTAGACACTCTCCGAAAACAGTTTCGACATAATTTAGTTTTGAGAGAACCAGCGCCTCACACAATTTGATTCGCAAATCTACAGCTAAGCAATCGCGGATGCGATAAAGCACCTTAAGCCTATAAAAACAGTTTCGCATAATTTCTGAAACATGCTCCTCAAACTGCAGTTGTTCATCCATAATAAGACCTAGATTGCGAGTCTGAGTGACACGAATCAAAGGTACTCCACGTCTTGTAACTGCTTTACTACTAACATGATAATTTACTATTAATAAATCCTGATGTTTCGACCCATTAACATAATTAAAGTGTATAACAAAACCCTTTACACTTTACAGGACCCGTGGTCCCATAGAGACTGAGGTGTTAGTCGTTCTATAATAAATATTCGTATATTCATCATCATAATATTTATCATATTATGATGATGAATATATGCTCACATGTAAAACAATAGCACATGAGGAGTTTGGCCCATAACCCACCGCGCTGGCCGAATGCGGTGGGTGGGTTATAATCTATATATTATGTTAAAATCAATTGCTGTTCGTTTGTCTCTCTAAAACTCAAAAATGGCTAGACCGATTTGGCTAATTTCGATTTTGAAATATTTGTGGAAGCTCAGGGAAGGTTTAAACGGTAAGAAACATAAATAATAATAACGGAAAATACTAAAAACGACAATTTAATTTTTCAATACAAAATGTTCAGGCTGTGAAACATTTGATGTCTTTTGTCTGTTTAGAAAAATAAATGTCACTTGGTGGTCAAATATTTATAGGTGCGTTCAGAAATTTGTCTGTTTCATAGCTGTAGTATGAGGTTCGATCTCTTTGGTCTGTTTTGTTGGAATACAAAACAGTTCTGTTTCAGAAAGAAAAAAGGGTGAAAGTGTAAAAGCTGCTAACATTGATGCACAGACTTAGTAGAGATGAGACAATATTGGTGTCAGTAGCCCAGGCGGGCTAAAAACATTGACCTAGAAGTAAAGACAAGAACGTTCATACAAATCATTTGTTCAAATTCTGGAATGAGAGATCTAAAGTTCGCTGCAGCCGCTGCAGCGCTTAAACATTTAAATGTCGTCTAATCAATAGACAGACATCGAAGCGCCGCAGCGCCAGATCCGTCAAAGTCAACGTAGTATGTATCAAGATGGCATCCCAAATAGATTCTCAATAACAATAATTGAAAAAATATCTTTTCTATTCTAACAAAACGATATAACTACATAATAATGACTTGAATAACAATTAATGTCACTTACTTAACAACTGAATTGTAGTAAACGTCTAGGTGTACACTTTGAAAAGAAATAAAGAATTATTTTGGCTGCTATGCACGCGCGAATGTCAAAGCCACACTAAAGCAAGGTGCCGAGTCGACTCAGCAGATGAGTGGAACATAGTGCGTGTTCAAAAGGGCCAATCTAGTGTAACGTATATATCGCAGGCTAAAAACCATCCGTTTAGATTAGACTTAATTATTGATAACAAATATCAGTTTATTTTACAAGACAGAAAACTAATACAAATGTAAGAATGTTTAAAAATAATTATGATAACCGTGTTGCATTTAATGCAATTAAACAAAAAAATTGTTATAAGTTTTGACCATATTATTGACATATATATTTAAGTTATACGAAGTTCACCGAGTCATCTAGTAATTTATAAAATAAATAAAAATGAATTGCCGAATGTATTTTCACCCATCACTTCACACATCATAAAAATATTCACGACTATTTATCCCAGAATGGTTAGTCAGAGACCATCAGGCAATGGACCGCTTAAGCACTCCACTGCCACACTGGCACACTAAATGATAACTGCACATGTGCTCAGCGTGACAGGTGGTGAGGCCATCGCCGCTCTATGCTGTTAGATGTGTGTGCAGTCTTTGATCCTTTAATCGCCTTTTATGACATCCAATAGAAGAGATAATGAGCCGCCACCAGCACAGCTAGCACATGACCACCATTTGGCTAATTGGGTAACTCTTTTTGAAGGAAGTTGGATAAAAATTAGTTTTCTGTGAAAATAATTTTGGATAATCTACGGCGAAACCATTATGGAATACAAATGTTCTCGTTTTATTGTTTTATATTTTTTACGCTACGCTACGCTAGATGAAGGCCAACCTTCATCTCACCTGATGGTAAGTGACGATAAGGCCGAAGGTGGAAGCACGCTTCACCCGGAATCCTCAACCACTGAGGAACTGGTTATCTTATCTCAAACTGCCGGAACACAACAACGCTATAAACATCGTTGTTATGGCGACAGACTTAGATAAGATGGAGGTAGCTAGCCAGGCGGACCTAACAGCCCTACCACCAACAAAACCAAGTACACAAAGATGTACCCACCGCTAGGAATTGAACCCGGGACCTCTGGCTCAGCCACTAGACCACAGAGGCAGTTAAAAGCGAGAGGCGTGCGCACGTGGATGCAGTCACGGGCAGGCCGCTAGTACGAGTTTAATATAAAAAATTTAATGAAAAAGAAACTTTTTAAAAACAATCTTCTATTAAGTACCTACATACTTGTTAATAAAAAGAACTAAAAAGTTAAAAATAATTTAAACCTGATAAGAAAAATATCATTATATAGGTATCTACATTGCAACCTTTAATTAATTTTTAATTAACCTTCTTCGTCTACGTTACAATAATCCCTTAACGTACATACCTAATAATAATGTGCCTTACAAATTAAACAGAGAATAAGGTGAGCATAATCATTTCGTTTTTTGTCTCTTTTATTCTAATTCAAATTACGTTTACATGGCAAGAACAAAACACGGAATAACTATTCGTAGCTTTATTCTCTGTATATTTGTAAGGCACTAAAACTTTACACCTTGTTTTAAATCTTTGCGTTTCATTTAACTTTATAGTTCTCTTTATTAATAAGTAATAAAAACTTGTTTTTAAAATGTTTTTTCTTTTAATTTTATTTTTAACTTTTTAGTATTTTTGATACGAGATTGACTACGGCGTAGTTCTTAGCACGTAGCAGTGTTTTTCCGTTATGTAGCCCGTAGTACGCTCACAATGTCTTGTTTTGAGCACTTATGTAGGAGACAAGGGCTTCAGTACAACAAGGTTCGCCCTGGTACCCTGATACGCAACGTTAGCGATATGACATGTTTATACACCCTCATAACATTCAGCCCTCGGCACGTACTCACCTTGACATTGGGCCATCCATCTAATCCATCTAATCAAAGACAGAATCCATATTCACAATCAAGAATCCACAAACGCAACGAACGAACTTATTTCCCCAAAGATGGGGTCGCATGTTCAAGACGAAAAATACTCGACGCGGTTGTGTCGCTTAATTACTGAGTTCCTATGGCCATCTTCCAGCTCCATCATCAGACCCTGGTTACCATCTAGCACCAAAGTACTCGTCAAGACGAATCATACGAGCCCAAATTCGATGAGGTTGTGTCGTTTAATTACCGAGTTCCTATGGCCGTCTTCTAGCTCCATCATCAGACCCTGGTTACCATCTAGCACCAAAGTAGGTACTCGTTAAGACGGATCAAACGAGTCCAAACTCGATAGGGTTGTGTCGTTTAACTACCGAGTTTTCTATGGCCACCGTCCGGTTCTATCATCAGATCCATGTTATAATAATTTTGCATTGTCATCCGATTTACACATGCATGCAAAATATCAGCTCAATCGGTACCCTGAAAGTGGATCAAATTTACCTTGCAAGGTTTGATTACGGACATAAATCGGGACAGGTGAAACTAAATAAAAGCTTGTAATTAAAAGATGATTTAAACACCGTCCGATTGTGAAAAAAATACTAAGTAACCGTGGCCTAACCGGGTTCGTGCTTATTTATTACGTGAAGAAAATAGACAATGAAAGTGGCAAAAATTATAATAAAAATAAAAGCTTGTAAAATAGGTACTACTGAAATAGAGATAGAGATTGGTATACTTATCTCAACCCTTTCAGTGATACCTATAGATTTCGGATTCTTATAATCTTAGTACGTGTTTTTTTTTAAATGCACCGCACACATGTGTTGACGAAGCCAATACCTATTAGTTTTAGCGGTAACTTGATTTCATTGGGCCCTTAGCCCAGCAGTGGAACTTAAAGGCGAACTTTATCTTCCTAATCGGAACCCACTGCAAGTTCACTGACCTTAAGCAGTAATTTAATTGTCACGTGACGGTGGGCCGTTCTGCAACCTTAAAATTTAATTACATCTGTTTGTCGTTTACCCGCCGGATAAACACGCTCATTATTCCGGCTAGCTAATAGACGTTTTTTAATTCGGGCTAAATGTATTTATTGTAGTATATATCGATTAACTTTACGCCGACAATTTAATTACTTCACGATACAAAGAATAAACTAAACATCGGTTCCGCTTGACTACAAATTGTAGCTTCGACGAGTACTTGCTTGATGATATTGCGAGAATAAAAGTGTTTTGACTCAAGAACTTTTTATTTCACATAAGGAGTGACTGTTTAAACGACAAAATAAAATAGATAAGTGATTTAAACTACATTGCTATTTTTGTACAATGATGTTCATAACTCGATCAATGTGATTTCCATAGTAGCATTGTAAGAAGATAATGTGTAAGTGTTTAGGCTATATATTGTTATAACATTCATCGACAACTTTACAGTAGAGGATCCGAGTATACAACGACCTTCACCGAGCGGTTAATGGATAAAAAGTATTTTATATCAAATTTAATGTGTTAAAATAGTAGATTGTTATACAAGGGGCTAAAATGATCCATTATATACGAGGTAGTTTTACTCCCGAGCTTTAGCGAGGGAGTAAATAGAAACCGAGTTTTAATGGGCTTTTAGCGCCGAGTGTTACACTCTGCTTTTCACTACGAATGCGAGAAAATAAAACAATCCAATACAATATGAATTGGTTTATTTTATTTAAAATTAACCCATTAGTTGCTTTAACGACACCCACGGGAAGAGAATGGTTGGTAGTATTATTTTGATGAGCCCATCGCCGCTCTATGCTGTTGGATAGTAGATATATGCAGTATTTCCATCTCTTCCCTTGGGTGTCGTCAAAGGCGACTAACGGACTAAAGACTGCACATACATCCAACAGCAAAGAGCGGCGATGGGCTCATCAAATTAATATTACCAACCCTTCACTTTTCTTCGATTTGGTAAAAGAGGACTAACGGACTAAAGACTGCACATACATCCAACAGCATAGAGCGGCGATGGGCTCATCAAAATAATATTACCAACCCTTCACTTTTCTTCGATTTGGTAAAAGGGGACTAACGGACTAATAACTGCACATACATCCAACAGCATAGAGCGACGATGGGCTCATCAAATTAATACTACCAAACTCTCTATTCTCTTCGGTGTCGTAAAAGGCGACTAATGGACTAAAGACTGCTCATACATCCAACAGCATAGAGCGGCGATGGGCTCATCAAAATAATACTACCAACCCCTCCCTTCCCTTGGGTCTCGTAAAAGGCGACTAATGGACTAAAGACTGCACATACATACAACAGCATAGAGCGGCGATGGGCTCATCAAAATAATACTACCAACACCTCTCTTCCCTTGGGTGTCGTAAAAGCGACTAACGGGCTAAAGGCTCACAACCTAAGCACATGTGCAGACTGTGCAGTTTTTTCTTGCTGAAGCGTGGTCTGTGTTATCTCAAAAAAATTGTTGATATAAGTAAACAGCAATAAGTCGAGACTTTATTTATGATTATTCTACATAGGACTGAATACTTTTTCGTTTTTGTAGGCTCATTGTCATGTGACAGACAAAAATTAAAAAAAAAAAAACTTTTTCCCCTAGGGCGAGAAAAGCTATTTTAGCCCCGCTCGAGAACGCTACAATGACGGTCTTTTTGAGCACGAGGAGTGAAAAATATATTGCGAGTCGGTTGGCTAAAAAATTTCAGTCCAGTATATGATTAAAAAAATATTTAAAAATATTTTTTTTAAATATTGCACTTGTTTCGATAATAGATAAATTACATAGGTACCAATCAAAAGTATGAAGCCTATAGAATATGCAAACGTTAGATTGACTATTTTTTTCCTGTCATAACATTGGGTAGGCAGGTGTAAACAGGCAAGTCAATATTAGTAATTTGCAACCGTCTCGTTAAATAAATAAAATTTATGTTTATATAAAGATAAGCTCATTACAAACACACACACACCAAACCAGTGCAATGAAAAAAAAATATTTTTTTTAATATTAAATTAATCATTAATGGTACTGGACTGAAATGTTTCAGCCAACCCACTCGCGATATATTATTTAACATATTAAATTTGATATAAAATACTTTTCATCCATTAACCTTCTCGGTGAAGGTCGTTCTATACTCGGATCTAAGACTATTAAGGACTAAACTAAATTCATTTTGCAGTACCTGTCGATTAAGCCGTCATGCAATATTGAATGGTACTATTCTGTCACCACTACGCGACACTGTTAATTGTAATACTTTTTGTTAATTTACACTTTATACATTTTACTTAAATTTGCAACGTTCGTTTGTTTTTACCCTTTTGTGTTGTGGACGTTCTTTTACTATTTCATTCGGTCCTTTTAGTCTAAGATCCGAGTATAGAACGACCTTCACCGAGCCGGTTAATGGATGAAAAGTATTTTATATCAAATTTAATATGTTAAAAAATATATCGCGTGTGGGTTGACTGAGAAATTTCAGTCCAGTATATGATTAATTAAATATTGAAAAAAAAAATTTTTTTTATACTTTTGCACTGGTTTGGTTAATAGATAAATTACATACCAATCGAAAGTATGAAGCCAATAGAATATGCAAACGTTAGGTTGGCTATTTTTTTCCCGTCACAACATTGGGTAGGCAGGCTGGGGTCAACAGGTAAGTCAATATTAGTAATTTGCAACCGTCTGGTAAATAAATAAAATTTATGTATAAATAAAGATAATCTCATTACAAACACGGTGGTATAGGGTTGTCTGCGAAAAATCAGTCTTGAGTACCGGTTGTCGAGTTTTAAAAATCAAAATATTGCTGCGAGTGAATACGTGCAACAGTGAGGTCCCAGCGTACCATCCCGTGCAATAAAAAATGACGCAGCATAGCAGCTGCCTGTAGCTTGTCCATTGAATGAAAGAGAGTGCGCATGCTATTTGTCAGTGAAATTAAAAAGGATAGCGATATACTTGTAAATGCTGAGTATTATTTGGGAGCACTATATACTTTAAATTCAGTTATTAATAAAAATAAAAATATTATAATAATAAGGATGTTTCATTTTTAAACAAAAAAATTATTATATTTGAATATAAAGAGGTATTTTAATTGCATTTTTTTATTAATGTACATTATTCTGCATCTGATTCATCCAAAGTAAAATGTTGGCCTTCAACTTCGACTTCAACTTCATAAAATGTTGGCCTTCAACTTCGGTAAATTCTTCGTCATCGCTTTCTTTTTCTGTTGTTTCAACAATACCTTCTATTGTTAAAGGTGTTTGATCCCCAATAAACCCTGTTGGTTTTAAATAATCATGTAAAAACCAATCGCAGATATCAGGCTGCAGTTTTACGCATACAGGGTCCGTTGCATTAAGTCACATAAAGTTGACAAAAAATGAAGAAACAATTTTTTTTTTTCTTAAAGTTCAAATTATTCCATCTTCTGTGTCATTATTTCATTAAATTATTATGCACTTACTGTACTCTCGGCAATGAAATTATTAAATTCTTCATTATATTTTTTACCCAAAGCAGTAACTTTTTTGTAACACGTGGTATGGTAACCTACAAAATCGAGTGACGCATTGGTTAGCTTAACATCATCGTATTTAAAAATTTTCTTTTTACGAAAATTTAACTTTATTGAACAGATTCTAAAAGTAACATCGTTAAAATCAAGTACGTCGTCGTCCGAATCACACAAAAACACTTTTTAACCATTTTTAATCAGAATAATGATGTTTATAAATAACAACAACCAGTAGTAGCACGTTTTCTAAATTCTGAATGATGTGGCAAGCTGCTTAAAATTGCTTTTCGATTTCACTGACAACACTCAAGACGTCATAAATACCTACCTTATTTTTTTATAATGTGTGAGCGGTCATGTATGCCAGTGTTTTAAAATTTATTTATTTATTTAGGCTATGTTAACTTTTTTATGAGCCAGCAATTGAGCAGTGAGAGTCTTATGTTTATATAATAGCATGCGCACTCTCTTTCATTCAATGGAAAAGCTACAGGCAGGCTGCTATGCTGCGTCCTTTTTTATGGCACGGGATGGTACGCTGGGATCTCGCTGTTGCACATGTTCACTCGCAGAAATATTTTAATTTTTAAAACTCGACAACCGGTACTCAAGACTGATTTTACGCAGACAACCCTATACCACCGTTTTTATAATGAGATTATCTTTATTTATTCATACATTTTATTTATTAACCAGACGGTTGTAAATTACTAATATTGACTTACCTGTTACACCTGCCTACCCAATGTTGTGACGGGAAAAAAATAGCTAACCTAACGTTTGCATATTCTATAGGCTTCATACTTTTGATTGGTATGTAATTTATCTATTAATCAAACCAGTGCAAAAGTATAATAAAAAATAATATTTAAATATTTAATTAATCATATACTGGACTGAAATTTCTCAGCCAACCCACACGCGATATATTTTTTAACATATTAAATTTGATATAAAATACTTTTCATCCATTAACCGGCTCGGTGAAGGTCGTTCTATACTCGGATCCTCTACTATTTATTTTATGTATCACTTTATTAATTACTCGTCTAATTTTATTTCTCCCTTTACTGACTCCTTAAAACATTTAGGACTAAGGTAGTTATCAGAAGACCTAAATAAAACGTGATCCACACAAACTATGTCCTCTAAATCGCCAATAAACTTAATGGCGTTTGCAAATTGAGCGCGCATAAACCGATTTGTTTGCACATCCCGGTCCTTAAGCGCTTGGGCGCAAGGACACTTCCCGATATTCAATAACGCGGCCGGCGGCGCTGGCCTTCGGGCTGACATTTCAGAAGTGATTGCTCATACTATTTTGCTTTTAGTTCCGCTGAAACTAGTCCAGCTTTATTGTAAAACTATAAAACACTATAAAACTATAGACAAGCAATAGCTGTAAGATATATTTAGCATATTTTATAACAGTTTATGCAAGCTCTGCAACTTAGTTGAACCCAGAAAAGCGTCGTCGCGTACGCTACACTTTGCTTCGCTTCTTTTTGGAGTTATGATTAGCAAGCATCCTTCATATTTGTACAACAAGTTAGAGTTCTCCCAGCGTCATATAAGAATCGCGCCACGCCTCTTATGCCCACGTCACAAAACGGCCGCTTTCCGTGGCAGCTTTCGCTATGCTGCCTCGAAGTGCTGGAATAACCTCCCACCACCAGTTCAAAACTGTAAGACGGCTAGCACATTTAAGGTTAAACTAAAAAAGTATCTATTAGAGTTACAGCTTTCCAGCACTAAAGCGGTCGTGCTGTGATAATAATATTTTATTTTATTTTTGTCATTATTTTAAATTTTGTTATTTTGTTTTATAGTTTTCGTTTTTTATATTTATTAGCTTGTTTTATTTATGTTTTGTATTGTAACTTTATATATTTATGTTAAAGAAAAACTATCTACGGCTTGATGTTATTTTGATTTTGTAGGCCTAAACTTAAATTTAAGTTAGTTAAGTTTATGTCTGGAGCTGCGCCTCCCTCTTACTGGTTCCACAGAATACCAGCGCCATGGCATGTAAATGTCACGGCATAAGCTGAGTGGCGACCATTTCGGTTGCATAATATCCACGTTTTTATATCCTTAATTTTAATTGTCCTATTTATGCTCCGAATAAACATTTTTCATTTCATTTCATTTAATTAAACGCAACAACGCAAGTTATTAATCCGTCGGGTGTGTGTTTTTATAAAACTATATTTTGACGTGACAACGTCTTAAATTAGGTTGCGGCTGGGAGTCACTTATGAAAAAGTGTAACGCTCGGTAACGTTACGATGAGTCACCGAACGAGAGAGAGGCCCGCCGAATGCCTTGCGTCTCTCTCCCACTCAACTATGTTTTAAATATAATTCTTTGTTTAAATAAATGTTTTAAATTGTTACTATTATTTCATCCTTCTTCCTACTATACGAATGAATATTCACATTAAAATTATTTTACCACTCAAAGTCGTTGTCACGTAAAACTTTCGCCCGTATACCGACTTTACAGGCAACCAATTTTTTATCTTTATTTTACCACTCACATCACAATATCAAGATGATTAATCACATATCTCACTAAACCCATAGCTTTTCCTGTATCTCATTACCGATGTGAAGGGGTCACCGACCCCTGGAGGTTCGCCCGAAGCACCGCTCAGTCGTAAATCGGCCGCGGCCATCTTCTTGATTAAGGTAATTCTCTTAGAGGCTCTTATATTGTCGCAGTCGTGACATTGGGCCCGCAAACTTTATAACGGACGAAACGATTAAGCTTTAAATCGGATTCTGTATTGAACATTCACGTTTGAGTGGAAAATAATTGAATGAGAATGATGATGAAGTTATAACACACCATCATCATCACCTTTCTTTCTGCACTTTTCCTACTAGGTAGGGTCGGCATGCTGTATGTTATACCTCTAAGTTCTCTCCATCCGGCTTAAAACGGACTAATTTCAGATATGTAATTTATTTACTTATTTGTATGTTTTATTGATTAATGTAAATACATACATAAATACATATTATAATCACGACTATTATCCCCATAGGGTTAGTCAGAGACTAGGCAATGAGGACCGCAAAAGCAGTCCTCTACCATAGTCCACTTTTCACCAAATAGCGACTGCACATGTGCTCAGCGTGACAGGTGGTGAGCCCATCGCCGCTCTATGTTATTGGATGTATGTGCAGTGTTTAGTCCGTTAGTCGCCCTTTACGACACCCAAGGGAAGAGAGGGGGTGGTAGTATTGTTTCACCGCTACGCGACGCGGTGATATGTAAATCGTGCCATAATGTAATCGTTACAGTAAAAGTATTATCAACCTATCTATTTATTATTATGCATAATACTATACGGCTTTGATTTGTTAGGCACATAAAAATTTTAGAGCTTTAATTTTATGAATGAATGTGTCAGCATTGTAGCTATTGAAAGCTGGGGTCTCTGCCACTAGGAAACGCGTGACGTGTGTATTAAGAGTATGTTTATGTAGAAATGAGCTACTATCGAGCTTTTAATATTATCAAAAGTATAACAACGATTTTGTTCATATCACTGTAACAGTAACTACAGGCTAGTCCTGGCTCGTAATCTTATATTCTCTCTTCCGTAATCAAGAGGTACTCCCTTCCAGACGCGTGGGCGGATCGGGAGCTCTCGATAGGGCATTGCCGGAACCTTGGCATTGGAACCTGATGCCTACGGGGTGATCGCGTACTGTGCAAGCGAGGGATACGCGTAGCTACAAACAAAATATTATTTGCTCCACTTTCACCTAAATCATCTAGCTCAAGTTAAGCTTCTTTTGAACCTGTTTTTTTTTATGCTAAGCCTGGCAAATGACCCCACTCCACCTGATGTTAAGTGGAAATGAAGTCCAGGCGCGAGGACAACTGGTGCAGCGTAAGAGACGTAGCATCAGTCACCCTCACTCTGCCGGCCCACAAAGTACTTCTTCACGCCTCGTTTGAAGGACCCTCGTGAGAAGGAAGGTTTTTATTGGTCAGCGGATAAACATACTCATTATACAAAGAGAGCACCATGACCCGAAATCAATTTAGAAAAACAGTTGTTTCTAAATTTGACCCGTTCGGGAATCAAATCCAGAACCTCAGAGATGGCGATGCCAGAACGGCGTGCTTGCCACTCGACCACGAAGGTCGTCAATAAAATCTAAATCACTTGGAAATGGTCGTTTCGAGAAGCAGGTAGCGTTGTGCCAATATATTTGCCTCTCGCAATGCGCTATGATAATGTTATCCCAACAATTACAGCAATATACTCGTACCTAGGCCGGTCAGTGCATTGCCATCTATCGTCTGATTACGAACTTATGAATGAAATTATTTGTTATTAAAGTCTATCCTAGGCTAAAGTTATTATTATGAGATCTAAGGCTACTGTTTGGCGTAGGTTTATGGCGCATATAACACTAATTCGTGAAAGTTCAATAAACAAAAAGAGATTTTACTTCATTTGCCAGATAACAGCTTACCAAAATCGCGTCGCCTCTACAGGAACACGTTAACTGTGCGTGGCGCCTGAACAAATCACTTCGGCTTTGCGGCGTTGGTAACACTCTGCTGTTACGGATCCATGGAAATTGTTGCTATTTAGCGATTAACGCCATACATGCCTATACTGACAGGAAACTGTACCCTCTAATATATCACAGCCGGTTCCCGGAGGAATAGGCACAGACTTGCTACTTAGGCTTGCCATTTGTTATGATCCTGACACAGAGCTATGTACTCATAGTACATAGCTAGAGACTATACAATATGATAGGGGTGGTACTTCTAACCCGTTAAGGCTAAGTACTACATCTAAATTCATCGACAAAAAAAATATGGGGGGTTTGGACCCCCATAAAAATGGTCATAAAATAGGGAGAGGGGGTTGGCCACCTCCCCCTATAATTTATTTGAAGACCTCCTTGGTCGAGTGTTTTGTACACCGGTTTTCATGGTGATCTCTGAGGTCCCGGGTTCGATCCCCGGTCGGGTCAATTTAGAAATTATTGTTTTTCTAAATTGTCTCGGGTCTGGGTGTTTTCTATGTAAAATAAGTATGTTTATCCGTTATCTAGTAACTATTTAACGAGTTTCTTCGAAGCTTCTCTTGGGCTAGATAATTGGTGTGAGTGTAGGAAATTTATTTATTATTTATTTATGACCATTTTAATTTTTTTTTCAATTTACTGCGGCGCTATGCGATATCAAAGGTGTCATATGTCGTAGAAACATGAAAAAAATGGCAAACAGTAGCTAATGACACTGGTTAGCTAATCAATTACTTTGTTTTGTATGTTTAAGATTATTTTGGTGAGAAAAAAAAATATTTTGTGATTTAAAACCACTTTTTTCATGTTTTCACAGATTATTCAAAACTAAGTTGGACCCCCCATATTATTTTTTTTGTCGATGAATTTAGATGTAGTACTTAGCCTTAACGGGTTAGAAATACCAGCCCTATCACATTATATAATTAATAATAATAATAATATTAAATTTTACAACTATTACACTAACCATTCAGTCTCAAACAAAGCAATGCCTGAGTTATGGTGACTGAATAACGGATAATAGTAGATTATGCATCAAGGGGATAAAGTAGTGTCTTATGTAGTGGGCGCCCCGTATTGAATCCCGAGCAAAACGAAGGATTCTAGCGTTAACTCCCGAGCGTAGCGAGGGTGTTTAGAGTTAACTCCCGAGCAAAGCGAGGGAGATAAGACAAGAATCCTGAGTACAGCGTGGGATTCTAGGTCGCCCAAGACGAAGGCACCTTTATCCCCGAGGAGCATACTCTACTTTTCACACCATCTACGAGACAATAAAAAGCAATAGTAAAACAATAGTAGATTGTTACAAGGAGCTAATATGACCCAAACGGACTAAAGACTGCACACACATCCTACAGCACAGAGCGGCGATGGGCTCATCAAAAGAATACTACCAACCTCTTTCTTCCATTGGGTGTCGTAAAAGGCGACTAACGGACTAAAGACTGCACATATATCTTACAGCATAGAGCGGCGATGGGCTCATCAAAATAATACTACCAACCTTTTACGATCCTGTTACCTTAAGCCTGAAGCGTAGATCAGACCGCGTTTGCCATATCAAACCGTACAGATCAGTCTTCGCATTGCGTTTCTTTCGTTACCTGAGTCCGATGCTGTACAACAAAATTAATAAAACTTTAAATATTTTTCCAATGACTGTATTTACATGTAGAAGGTCTATAACAGAATGGTTGCTATCTCTTTCATATGAGGAAACGGAGAACTTATTGAGGATTTCTGCTTAGTTATATTTATATATTTATGTATTTAAGTATTTCTTTTTCTTTTTCTTTTTTATTCGTTTACGTTATATATTATTTATTTCTAGTATTGTGGAACCATATTGTTAAATTAATAGTTTTAAAGTTGTGGTTTATTAATTATACCTTGTATTTATAAAATATAAATATATTTTTGTATTAATACAATTGAATAGTTATAACTAATAAAGTATTATTAATATAGTTACTTTTTAAATTCATACATAGCACAACACGCACGGGTAATGTCTTTAATCATAAGTTTCTATTAGTCGCATGCTGTATAAATAATTGTTTTGTTCGTTATGTTTGTTAAATATTTTCTGTTTGTTTAGATTTGTTTAGTTTTTTTTTTTTTTTTACTTGCCTACATTAATTAACATTTTTAGGAACACGTTCGTCTGCCGGAAGTGGGCGTTAATAGCTGCAACGCAGTTTTACACTAAAGCAGCTATTTCCGTAAATTTTATGTGTTTTCTGTTAAAATGTTCCAAATAAACTTTTTATTATTTTATTATTTTTATTATAACCCTTTCTTCCCTTGGGTGTCGTAAAAGGCGACTAACGGACTATTGACTGCACATACATCCAACAGCATAGATCGGCGATGGGCTCATCAAAATAATATTACCAACCCTTCTCTTCCCTTCGGTGTCGTAAAAGGCGACTAACGGACTAGGCGACTAACCGACTAAAAACTGCACATACATCCAACCGCATAGATCGGCGATAGGCTCATCAAAATAATATTACCAACCCCTATCTTCTCTTCGGTTTCGTAAAAAACGACTAACGGACTAAATAAATACTGCACATAAGTACATCCAACAGCATAGAACGGAGATGGGCTCACCAAAATAATACTATCAACCCCTCCCTTCCCTTGGCGGTTGTAAAAGGCTACTAACGGACTAAATAAATACTGCACATACATCCAACAGCATAGAGCGCCGATGGGATCATCAAAATAATACTACCAACCCTTCTCTTCCCTTCGGTGTCGTAAAAGGCGACTAACGGACTAGGCGACTAACCGACTAAAAACTGCACATACATCCAACCGCATAGATCGGCGATAGGCTCATCAAAATAATATTACCAACCCCTATCTTCTTTTCGGTTTCGTAAAAAACGACTAACGGACTAAATAAATACTGCACATAAGTACATCCAACAGCATCGAACGGAGAGGTTTATGCTATCGTCTACACAAACGCGATTCTTCCTATTCGCGATTCCCATACAATATGGATTCCACAAAACTGCAGTTTACTACATTCGTGATTCTACACAGCCGTTGTTTTAACACAATCGGGATTCGTCCTATTCGTGGTTCTACACAATATAGGTTCATCGCAACTGAAGTTTACTACATTCGTGATTCTAACAACCGTTGTTTTAACACAATCGGGATTCTTCCTATGCGTAATTCTACACAATATGGGTTCATCGCAACTGCATTTTACTACATTCGTAATTCCAAACAATGGCTGTGTAGAATCACGAATGTAGTAAACTGCAGTTGTGTAGAATCCATATTGTATGGGAATCGCGAATAGGAAGAATCGCGTTTGTGTAGACGATAGCATAAACTAACGGAGATGGGCTCACCAAAATAATACTATCAACCCCTCCCTTCCCTTGGCTGTGGTAAAAGGCTACTAACGGACTAAATACTGCACATACATCCAACAGCATAGAGCGGCGATGGGCTCATCAAAATAATACTACGAACCCTCTCTTCCCTTGGGTGTCGTAAAACCTATATACTACCTATACTACTACTACCTATATACTAATAAATGTTCGTATGCGATTTCTATTATGTTCTAAATTCAAATCACATTAATGACCAGCTGGTCATAATGAAATTCAATACAATATTATTGCCCTGCTTAGAGATGGGCGGTGGGAAAAAACCCAACGAGAAAAAACTCAAATGCTGGGTTTTCTCATGCAATTATCACGAATCATATTATTTCTTCATTTAAATATGGACATCGGTACTATTATTGAATGAATTGAGTGTTTTTAAACAATCTTATTTATTTTTACTGCAAAATTAAATCCAATTCTCCTACCAAGTAAAAGTTTACTTGGTAGGAGAATTGTGTCAATTTGAATCAAGTGATTCAAATTGACACTTATCTGTTAGTGTGGATGACAGTAGCATTATACGCCAATAGTTACTAACTGCGCTAGAAGTTAGAAAGTCGTTTAATTCATCAATGTCGAAATAAAACTAAGCACGAAGTATCATAGTTATTTATTACGTATATTAAAAAGTATTGTGCTAGAATATTTTTCTATTTCTTAATGTACAATTTTAATTACTATCGCTGCTGTCATTATTATAACATTCTGCTGTTATTGCGTTCATATCACAGAATTCGATTTCTTGTGTATTTGTATTTGTGCGCGATGTAGAAGGTTGTTCGTCGTAAATTGGACTAATTCTTGGGCTAAGTACTACTCCAGTTCCCTGAGCACGGATCTTTTATCGACCGATAACACTTTATCGGTCGGACATTAGACGATAAAATTTGACAGTTCGAGTACTGCCGATGTCAATTTGTCGACGTCTAATGTCACTTTATCGGTCGATAAAAGATCCGTGCTCACACTGCAGGAGTAGATATGGGCTCGTCATCTTCATCGTTATTGTCATCTTTATGTATAAGTAAAAGGTTCCAGTTATTTATTGCTGCCCTGTATGTAGTCTGTCTTTTTAATTTTAATTAATTTCTTACTGACTGTGCATGTGAGCAAACAAAGCTCAAAGTTAACTCCCGCAACAACGTAATCTCTCGTTTAACGTCAACTTCATGGGGTGCCAAACCTCATGTACTACGGACGTCAGGGCTGGCACACTGCTTCTCAGCTGGCGAATACGCATTCCCAGTGTGGCATCGGTCCGCTCATGCCAAAGAGTTAGACGTCGCCCTGAACGAAACATGCAGGAAAATTACTGGTTGTTTCAAACCCACTCCCCTTATGCTATACCCATTATCTGGTATAGCAAGTTCGCAGAGGTGTTGCTTGCTCTCTGGAAAAGCTAAGGCAAGAATCAGACAACAAGCACTCTCTGTTCGAGCACCAACCGCCTGAATGTCGCCTCAAAAGCCGTAGGAGCTTCCTGAGGTTTACAAAAGCTTTAACGGAACATCCTAAAGAGGCCCGCTGCAAACCTTGGCAGGAAATATGTGCACCAACACCCTAGAGAGGCCCGCTACAAACTATGGTAGGAAATATGTCCACCTCCACCTAACTCCATTGCACCTTCTAAAAACCTTCCCCCTGCCAATAACGACGGCAATAAAGTAGCTTAACCGACTCCGGACCCAAACACGAAAATTGCAAAACAGGAATTCGATGACATGTTATCTAATGGAACAGCCCGACCTTCTGAAAGTCCCTGGGCTTCAGCATTGCACCTGGTGAAGAAGAAGGACGACGGATGGCGACCATGCGGCGACTACAGAGCACTGAACGCACGCACGATACCAGATAGGTACCCCATTCGTAACATACAAGACTTTTCACATCAACTGTCTGGATGTACCATATTCTCTACCATTGACCTTGTTAAAGCTTACAACCAGATCCCAGTTAACCTAGGTGATATTACCAAAACAGCCATAACAACTCCATTTGGTTTATATGAATTCCCTTTCATGACCTTTGGACTTAGAAACGCAGCTCAAACTTTTCTAAGGTTCATTGATGAAGTCCTTCGTGGCTTAGACTTCTGCTACGGATACGTTGATGATATCCTGGTCTACTCTGCCTCAGAAAGTCTACACAAGCGCCACCTACAACAGTTGTTTGAGAGGCTACAAGAATACGGCATTTTGGTAACACAAACAAATGTGTTCTGGGTCGAAGTGAAGTAACATTTCTGGGTTACAGTGTCTCAGCAGCAGGCAGTAAGCGCCTGGAGACCAAGACTCAAGCTGTTAAGTACTTACTACTACTTACTGTACTTTCCGACACCAAGAACTGTCAAGCAGATGAGGAGATTTCTTGGTATGCTTAACTTTTACAAACGATTTATGCCAAAGGCTGCTCAGCTGCAAGTCCCATTGAATGCTATTTTAGCCGGCCCAAAGATAAAAGGTTCACATCCAATTCACATGACCGAAGAGTTGCTCCAGTCTTTCGAAGACTGTAAGTCTGCCTTGTCCGATGCTACACTTCTTGCTCACCCTGACTCAAGCGCAGAACTAGCCATAATGACAGATGCTTCAGATATAGCAATAGGTGCAGTTCTCCAGCAACGCAAAAACGACAAATGGGAACCTCATTTTTTTCTACTTAAACTGAGCACATCTCAAAAAAAATATAGTCCATATGACCGGGAATTGTTAGCAATCTATGAAGCAATTAAATGTTTTCGCCATATGGTAGAAGCGAGAAACTTTATAATATTTACTGATCACAAGCCACTTACCTACGCGTTCAATATCAATAGAGAAAGCAACACACCAAGACAATATAGATGTCTCGACTATATATCTCAATTTACAACAGATATACGATATCTACCTGGTAAAGAAAACGTTGTTGCCGATGCATTGTCACGCATAGAGGAAGTAACTGCTACAATCGACTACGAGGCACTTGCAAAATCTCAGTCTACAGATTCTAAACTGCAACGCCTTATTCTACATGGCTCAACCTTAAAGCTTGAGAAGCACAAGGCACCTGGAACCGACGTAAATGTATATTGTGACATCTCAACGCAATCTATACGACCATATGTTACTTCTGATTTCAGAAAACAAGTCTTCCATACACTACATGGTTTGAGTCATCCAGGACGTACAGCTACAGTGCAGCTGGCCAGGGATACGCAAAGACTGTAGAGAGTGGGCAAAGGAATGTCTACAATGCCAACGCATTAAAGTATTCCGACATACCTTTTCTCCACTTTCCTCATTTCCTACCCCAACGTCAAGATTTTTTCTATCCATCTTGACATAGTAGGGGCCTTTATCATTATCTTATGATTACAGGTACTGTATCAAAGTCAAAGTCAAAGTCAAATTATTTATTCAATGTAAACCTTTACAGGCACTTATTGACGTCAATAATAATAATAATAAAAAAACAGTTAACTAACTTATAGTTAAGACTTAACAACTAATCTAACGAGCTATAGTCTGTGCCAGACAAAATGCGCATCGCTACCCCCAGTACCACTGCACGCCGAAACAGAATCGCGTCGAACCGAAATTTAAGCCGTGGTCATAGAATTGTGTAAACAAACGTATCCTGGTACGAGACAAATATAGCGGGCAAGTGTCTCTCCCCTAGCGACACAAACGGCTAATATTTATAGGTAATTTATCGTTTTTTTTTTTAGGATGAAAGGTGAAGAATGATAAATCACAATGAATTGTTAACTTAAGGTATTACTTTAAGGAATAAAATTAAATGTGATTTCCAATTATCATATTGATATTGTGGTAAGTAATAGAAATTGGAAATAACTGAGTTTTTAAAGTAAAATAAAGTAACGGTTGAAATGAGTTTTGGAAAACATTAGTACCTAACCAATAAGGTTGACATTTTTAATCATTCAAATATCTTTTTTTATAAAAACTTAAGCATAGAAAACGTCAAAAATTAATAAGCATAAATTTGTGTGTTTTAAAATTGTTTCGTTTTTCGTCTTGGTACAAGCACAGAATAACTAATATTACTTCCGTACAGAAGGTTCACCCTCCAACGACCCCCACGCGAAACCGAAACCCATCGCGTGACCCGAGCGTTCATATTCCGTTAAGCAGCTTTGCTTGCGACTCGATATCGATTTGACGTCCGTCAGGAGCGCAGGGTTTACGCGCGCGCGTAGGGTTTACGAGTTAAGGCTAGATAGGTCGCGCTTTGAGTTTTTCAAACCATCTAAGACATAGAAAATAATGGTTTAAATTCTGGAAAAAAAAGTATGTAGTCTGACCGCCACCGCCGCACCGCGCCCCGGGCACGCGAGCGGCGATGCAGGGGGGCGAAACAGTTGCTCCATTTAGTTATTCTGCCGTCATCGCTCACGGCGGCAACTAGTGTGTCAGACGCACATGAGATAAAATATCCAAAATGGGTCGTGCATCATCACGAGATAATCAAGACAGTCATTTTTAAAGTGGCCGAATATTTTAAGAAAAGAAAAGCAAACAAAGTTTATATTATATAAGGTGACTGCCAGAAACCGCAAGAAACCTCAAGGGCCGATCAGGTCAAGCGTCTTAAACATGACAAAAATTGTATCATTGCAGATTAACGTAGGTACTTATCGCCCAGCTGACGCGAACGGGTCAACAGACGGTCGACCGGCCGGCCGTTGCCCGCGCGTTGTAAATAATTGTTTACCATTTAGTTTTCTTATGTTATTGCTTTAAAATAAATTAGATACTCAAATAAATACCAAGACTATCCAATTAAAATTCACAAAAATAATTATTTAATTAAAAATGAAAAAAAACACGAATTCCTTTTTTGTCATCTTTATCATGTTCAAAACACCCGACCCGACCAGCCCCAGAAGCCCCCCGCAGCCCCTAGCAGTCACCCCATATATTTCCAAGAATTAAAGATTTATTTCATTTATATTGGTTCTTTAATTCAAAAACGGATTGGATGTAATTATACTCGTAAATATAAAGCTTCAATAAACTGTGCTTCGATATCGTAAGAACTGTCTGATACTACGAATCTCATGTGAGTTCATGCTCTTTCACCATCACCGCTATCGGCAGGTACACACGTTGGTCTGAGGCGTACCCCATCAAGGACATATCAGCAGAGACCTGTGCGGTCGCCCTAGTCTCAGGGTGGATCGCTAGGTTTGGATGTCCAGGCAAGATCACCACCGACCAGGGACGGCAATTTGAGTCTCACCTTTTCAAAGCTATCACGACTTTGATTGGCGCACGGCATTATCGCACTACTGCCTACCACCCTGCAGCAAACGGCATCGTCGAGCGTCTACATCGACAACTGAAGGCATCCATTATGTGCCACGCAACTGCAAAATGGACTGAAGTTCTTCCCTTAGTGCTACTAGGCATAAGAAGCGCATGGAAAGCTGATATCCAGGGCTCATTTGCAGAACTTGTTTATGGAGAACCCCTGCGCCTCCCTGGACAGTTCATAGACCCAAATGAAGACCACAAAGCAGGTGACGTCACCGATCTAACGAATCGTCTACGAAGTTACATGTCCAAACTTTCACCAAAACCTACTTCATGGAATAGAAAAGGTCCGTTCTACATTCCACACAAAATGCCCGATGCATCACACGTCTTTATGAGACAGGACCTAGTACGAAGATCTCTAGAGCCTCCTTATACTGGGCCCTTCAAGGTTTTGGAACGTCAACCTAAGTTTTTCAAGTTGGACATACGCAACAGACAAACTAACGTCAGTATTGACCGCCTTAAGCCAGCCTACATGACTCAAGATGATCAAGGCGTAGAAACAAAAGACCTGCCAACTATACTATCGCCGCCAAATCCACCTGGTGGACAATCTGAAAATAGAACAAGAAGTGGCAGAAGAGTGCGATTTACTGATTTTTATCGCCCGCAGTAGCGGTCTCGGCGGGGGAGTACTGTAGGAGCATAACTCCTCAGCGCGCGGACAATGCAATTTCACTGCCCCCTGCGCCCGCGCACTGTTGACGCCTGTTACGTCACGCAGGTAGAAGGAAGCCAGCGCCCAGCGATCCGCTATCGCTCGGTCGCAGCGGCCAGTGGCCTACCCTTTCCCACGGCGAATGCACGCGCGTTTTTGCTCCCGATTTCCCGCTACACAACTTGTCGATCTCTTATAATTATTTTTGTTAGTTGTAATTTGCGCTTCCAAAAGTTTTTAAACGTTATTAGTTTGTCCTTTCGCGGGTGATTGTTTGTTTTCCGTGTTTGCTGTACTTACCTGTGTCACAGTATAAATATGAGCTAAAGCAGTAAGGAAGCTACGTACAAATGCTCGAATCGACGCACGCCCACAGACGCACGTCTTTACAGGGCCCCTAAGCGGACATCGCAGTGCTCTCAGTAGCGCGTGTGGCGTCGAACCGAGTGTTCACTGTTGCATTTAGCAGGCGCTGTGCGCGCGATTTTTAAAAATGCCGCGAGTGGATTGCGTAGTATACGGCTGCTTGAACTCGGCTGCTTCAAAACCGGAGCTTTCGTTTTTTAAATTTCCTGCTGATGTTGAAAGAAGAATGATTTATTATTAATAAATAAATAGCTTTTTCTTTTAAATAAATCGTTTGGTTGTTTAGGTGATATTTGGAGTACTTACGTATATTTTTTGAGCGCGCGTTATTTTAATGGTTAAAAATAATAAGAATTGATACTACGAAACTTCATCGTTAATAAACTTTGCTTTAAAAATCGATGTCTGAGGATCTGTGTGGTTTCTGACAATGAATCCGTTATTAGAATGAGAAAAGTAGCCGCCATATTAAACTTTTTAGTTATTTAACCGATTGCTTTTAAAATCGATATCTGGGGATCTGTGTGGTTTTTGACAACGACTCCGTTATTAGTATGAGACAAAATAGCCTCCATCTTGAACTTTTTAGTTATTCGACCGATTGCTCTAAATATCGATATCAGATCTGTGTGTCTAACCGGAGTTTACTAATTGTACCACCGGATGATTTCGTTGAATATATCGAGAAAATGGACAAACCTTTTCGCTGTTGTTTTCAAAGAGAACACATGAATTGTAAAGTAGCTGTATTAATTTATAAAGAAGTAGACAAAATCAGTTTTATAGTGCCGTGTCCATGTTTACCGATAATTTATTTAAAAAAGCTATTCATTAGAATGAGAATTTTTTACACTATAAAATTTAATAATAAAGCTTTTCGAAAGTGTCGTAGCAGGCGAAAGTATTTTTCAGTGAGTAATTTATAACAACTAACGAAAAATAAAGACTTCTTAAAATATTAAAGATTTTTTAATTACACAATTTTGTTTGTAAACTAGTCAATTCATTCGATTATTTGATCATCATAGAAACCAAAAAAACGTTTTGAAAAATAATAGAAAAAATACCTTTTAATTTATTGTTTTCTGAGGTTTAAGCGAGCACTACACATTGAAATGAAACACTTTTTTACGGATTAACTCGCGTTTAATTTACTATTTACATAGTTTTTATATTATCCTGACGTTTCGAACCCTTTACAGGGTCCGTGGTCACAGGGAGACTGAGGTGTAAGTCATCTCATTGTTAGAAGTTATTTGCCTACCGTCAAAAAATTTTTATATTTAACCGGGTGCGTTCAAGTTTACACAATACGAGCTAACAATATTTTTAGGTCTGGCAATGTGTTGCTGTTGGGGCTGAGATTTGATGACCTGTATGATAGGGTCCCAGGCAGGTGGTAAATTCCAACCATCCTCTCTATTGAAATTACGATGTTTTTTAATTTCAATAGCCTCGCGTATCATCCTAGGGATGAATCGTTGTTCCTTGGCGAGTATTTGAGGTTTGTCAAATCTGATGTAATGGTTGGGCCCCTCGAGAGCATGTTCACACACTGCAGACTTATTTTCGCGCCTATGCTTGACGTCGGCTATATGTTCTTTTACGCGGGTTCCTACACTTCTCTTTGTTTCTCTCAAATCCCAGCCCCAACAGCAACACATTGCCAGACCTAAAAATATTGTTAGCTCGTATTGTGTAAACTTGAACGCACCCGGTAAAATATAAAAATTATTGACGGTAGGCAAATAACTTCTGACAATGAGACGACCAACACCTCAGTCTCCCTGTGACCACGGACCCTGTAAAGGGTTCGAAACGTCAGGATAATATAAAAACTATGTAAATAGTAAATTAAACGCGAGTTAATCCGTAAAAAGTGTTTCATTTCAATGTGTAGTGCTCGCTTAAACCTCAGAAAACAATATAATGTTTTATATTTGAGCGTTTTATTAACGCTTAAATATACTTAAGTAAAATTTTAAACACTGAAAAAAGACGACAACCTCAGGCGGGAATCGAACTTGATGCTTATGTTTTTAGTCAACATTGCTTCATCAAATCTTAAAAGTTTTCACCTCTGAAATCCAAAAGAAATATTTTTACAAATATTTAAACATTCGGTTAAGATGTTCAAATTTCGACGGTTGAAAGCCAGGCCTCGGTAGCCAAGTGGTTAAGGCAGCCGCCCGGAATGCGGAAGGTGCGTGGTTCGATTCCCGCCTGAGGTTGTCGTCTTTTTTCAGTGTTTAAAAAATAATACGACATAATATAATTAATTTAAAAAAATACACTATTATTAAAACATCGATCAAAGTTACAACGAACTACAAGGACTTTTATATGATGTTACTTGCTGCTACGGAACCCTTCATGGGCGTGTCCGACTCGCACTTGGCCGGTTTTTTTGTAAGTATTTTATCTCACTAAGAAAGGTACCTAAGTTCTTTCTCAGATTCATACCAATGTTCGTCTCTACATCCTTATTCATTCAACAATTTACATTAAAAAAATAAACAGCTAAAATGTTAAAATTATGATGTTGCGGTTTCAATATGAAATAACAAAAACGATAAATGAACGCTATTTTCGCGCCTATGCTTGACGTCGGCTATATGTTCTTTTACGCGGGTTCCTACACTTCTCTTTGTTTGCCCGATGTACGAGAGCCCACAGTCGCAGTCCAGTTTGTACACGCCTGCATCTTGAAGGGGTGTATTGCACTTGACAGGTCGTAAGAACTGGTTGATCTTTTTTGGCGGCTTAAAGTAAGTCTTGATTGAAGCTCGCTTCAAGATGTGACCAATCTTGTCAGTGACGCCTTTCATATATGGAAGTACTGAAGGTTGGCGCTCGACTGTGGTTGGTTTTTTGCGTTTTTTGTGACGAAGCCGCGGTACTTGCAGTTTGTTATCCTGTAGTACATGCTTGACATGCTGAAGTTCAGCAGCCAGGTGTTGGGTGTCACAGATGCTGCGTGCTCTCTGAAACAAAGATTTCGGGTCTCTATCGGATCGCCTAATTTTTTGTACGCCTAATTTGCAATGGCACCCAAACGAAAAGCCTAAAATTTTTTCGCCTAATTTCACTCTTCAGAATCGTGTTTGCCCTAATTTCACTTCGCCTAACTTTTTATCGCCACATTGTCATTTACCAAATGCGTCATTTGGCAGAACAATTCGTAATCCCTAAAGTTTACAATTCCTAAATATTAATTCGCACAAAATTAAAAATGCAAAACATGCAGCATAACATGCCGGCTTCGCCGGCCAGCCTCAGCCCCGGCGGCGAGCTCGACCCACCTGCTCCTTAGCTCGCGGGCCGCCTCGCCCCTCCGCGCCTACGCGGGCTTATATTGCACTCTAGGGTAGGGCAGACAAGACTACGTGGAGTCGGGTTTGCAGCGATTCGCTTCTGTCAATTTATTTTCTCAATAAAATTCTATGCTTTTATTCCAATACATTATTGGCACATTTAATTTTAGATATGTTAAAATTAGAGCTTTTATAAATTTTGCGAAATAATCGTTATGCCAAAATAAAGTTATGCCAATATAAAGTTATGCCAATATAGTTTAGGCTATTTTACGTTAGACATTCTAAAATTAGGCCTTTCAATTCTTAGGCCAAACTATAATGGTGGCAAAACAATTTTTAGGCGAAACAATAATTGTACGTTTTAAGTTTAGGCCAAAACGGTTTGGCCAAACCATATTAGGACAAACAATTTTAGGCGAACCGAAGGGCACCCAAGATTTCCCTACAGTAGCCAACTGTCTAGAATGGTGGTGAGAATCACCATTGAGGTACCTATCTGTATGGGTTACTTTACGAAACACAGTGTGGCTCAAACTATGGTCAGGATTCCTGATGATTAAAGTGTCCAAGAAAGCTAACTTGTTGTCTGCCTCTAACTCCATTGTGAACTGTATTTTAGGGTGTATGGAGTTAAGATGACTTAGAAAGGCAGATACTTTATCAGTTGGTAAGATAGTGAAAGTGTCATCTACGTACCGCTTATAGAACCTTGGGGTTACGGGTGCTGTGCTTAGGGCCCGCTCCTCGAAGTCTTCCATGAAAATATCGGCGACAACGGGTGATACAGGGGACCCCATAGCAACACCCTCTATTTGCAAGTAGTAAACTTCATTCCACAAAAGGTAGCCAGATGTTAGACAATGCTCTAATAGTACTGCATATTCGTTGGGCATATTTTGTTCAACTAGTCTTTTCTTGGTAATTTCAATGCAGTCCTGTACTGGTAGACATGTAAATAGGGACTGGACATCTAAACTATCCATGGTTTCCTTGTCAGCAAGATATAGGTCTTTAATATCACTGACAAACTGGTAAGAATCCTTCACATAAGCTGTTGTATTACCTCTTAGTAGGGAAAGTATTTTTGCTACATGCCGGGCCAAACGGTAAGTTGGTGAGTCGATCTGGCTTACAATCGGACGTAGCGGAGCCTCAGGTTTGTGGATTTTTGGTAACCCATACAGTTTAGGTGGTTTAGGGCAGGAAGGTATTAAATAATTAGTGTCTAGATTTAACGTTTCGGAGTGTTGTTTGACAAGATCACTGGTTTTCTTTAATATTTTGTTAGTTTGATCGCATTTAACGCGTTTGTAGGTCTTGTCATCTGATAAAAGTTGAATTATTTTTTCGTTATAATCTGACGTATCCATAACTACCGTAGCATTACCCTTATCAGCACGAAGGATGGTTAATTCTGGCTTAGCTCGCAGGTTCTTTAGGGCGAAGTATTGATCACGAGGAAGGTTGGATTTCGGCACTTTGCTCCGGCGCAAGACAGATGATATGTCTTGACGTAGTGCTTCAGCATCAGCCTTCCTAATATTATTTTTAACTAAGCAATCCTCTACGTTACTAATGATGCTTTCATACGGTATCCTGCAACATTTTAATTTTATAAAAATTAAAAGTGACAACCCATTAGCTTTGCTAGTTATCTCAAAAATAGCGCTAACTAGCTGAGATACATCGCTAACTAAACAAAAACTTTATCAATCTTACAAAAATAGGAGGACAACCCTAACGCTCAATTGGCGCGTAGGTATATAAAACAAGAAACGGGCCCAGCTTCCGTACTGCTTTAGCTCATATTTATACTGTGCCTGTGTCGTTTACGTGTGACAAATAAACATTGTATTTGTGAAACTGGACTTTTCCTCAACCGCTAACCTACTCAAAATTTCAAAGGACATCATACTTAACGTTCGTTAGATATAATTTTTAATTGTTTTACAACAATTATTGTATTTAGATACACTTGTTATTGTTATAGCTTGCTATAGTCATTATGTTTAATTTTCTTTTGATATAATACTCGTATTCTATATAAATTTTTCTATAAATCTATATTGGTATAATAATCATAATTATTCTATAATAGCGTTTCAACCCTAAATTAATATCTAATATTATCTTAAAAATTAATACCTACCTATATTATGCTTTGTTTTGACGACTTCCTTGGTCGAGTGGTTTGTACACCGGTTTTCATGGTGTCGCCATCTCTGAGGTCCCGGGTTCGATCCCCGTTAGGGTCAATTTAGAAATTACTGTTTTTCTAAGTTGTTTTGGGTCTGGGTGTTTTCTATGTATACATATTATAATATTATTATAATAATAAAACTTATTATAATAAGTAATAATAATAATAATAATAATAACGAATTTATTTGTCTTCAATCTAAAATACAAAGTACATAGGGAACATTAGTACGCAAATGGTAAAGTTAAATAAAGAACAAAACGGTCTATGGCTCAGAAGCCGCAGATAGTAAATATCCACAGCTTCTGCTATTCTGCCACAGCCTTTTTAAAAAAAAATGTACATAGTAATAAGACGCGACATGAGTTGCGAATTGCGACACACGCTTCGAAATTTTTATAAAAATTCGCCAAGTAAAAAGTCGCCATATCACTGGACGGAACAAAACCTTTACATACTAAGCAATCACTTATCTCAAAACAAAACGAAAAAACATAAACAAAAAAGTGCCTACACAATATGACTGGGGAGTGGACGACCAGAGGTCAACGCCAGGGATTGTTCCAGCACAAGCCATCTGCGAAATCTTTGCCGAAAAGTTGGTAAAGATAGCTCTACGGCGGCTCTAATCGGTGGAGGTAAATCATTCCAGATTTTCGCAGCGGCGTACTTGAAACATCCCCTAGTGGTAACAAGTTTAGTCTTCGGCACTAAATACAAATGACCTCTATCTCTTAGCGACGGTTGAGCGTTTCTAGTAATTAGCTTACTGACCAGATAAGCCGGTAATTTGACATTATGCAGTGAGTGCAGGAAGCAAGCGTATTTTAATTTGATTGTGTTGCAAATATTAAGCCAACCCTTATCAACCAAATGTGGAGAAATGTGATCTCTTTTTTGCACGTTAAAACAAAATCGTACGCATGAATTCTGCACTCGCTGAATTATTTTAATACTTTGTATTTAAGTATTTTAAGTATGTTTATTCGTTGTCTATTAACCATTTAACGAGTTTTATAACGAAGCTTCTCTTGGGCTAGATAATTGGTGTGAGTGTAGGGAAGTTTATTTATTATTATTATTGTTTTCGGCAAGAATGTGTTACAAAAGTCAGTGACACAAACGAATTCACGTAGTCTTGTCTATCCTACCCCCATAAGCGCGGAGGGGCGAGGCTTCCCGTGAGCTGAGGAGCAGGTGGATTTAACGCTCCCCGCCGTGGCTGAGGCTGCAGCAAGCCGAAGCTGCGGTGGTAAGCGACCGCTGGAGCCGGAGCCCCGCAGCGCCGGAACCGTAACAGAAACAAAAACTATACCCTGCTGCGTGCTGCGTGTTTGCTTGCACGCTGCATGCTTGCTTGCATACTGCATGCCTGCTTCATGTTGCATACTTGCTAGCATGCTGCTTGCTTGTTAGCATGCTGCTTGCTTATTAGATGTATTATGTTTTATATCATTAGATTATTATATCAAATGAAAATATATTATTTGAACGTGTCATCAGTATGCTAGTAGTACGCTAGTCGCTTTTTACGACACCCAAGAGAAGATATGGGTTGGTAGAATTTTTTTAATAATAAGCTGCACAGCTGCTCATATTACACTATATTTGAAATAGTAGTCGTAGCAGAGTAAATTGTTCTTTTTATTCGTAATATTTGATTTTTTTGTGTTAAAAATGCTGAAATTAACTCGTAGAAAACACAGGTGGGATTCAAACTCACGTCCTCTGCAATCCTGCCGGCGCGCGTTGACCACTCCGCTACCGAGGTATTGTTTAGAACTGTCAAAACGCGTCGCGAAAAGTATGTTTCGGAATTTTTGATACATTGCTTAAATAGCATAGATTAATGATCACTAATCCACATTAAGCAACAATTTAAAAACCAACAATTGCAGCTTTGACTTGATTTCAGTGATGGGCGTCTTTGCCCAGCAGTGGGACAGTACCTATAAGTACATGATGTGCTCATTATTTAATGTTTTGCAATTATTAATATTAGCTATCAACTTTTTTTATTCTTCAGTAATCTCCACTATTCCCGCCATCCATTTTAAAAATCATCGTCTGTGAGTTGGGATCAACTCACGCTTTTAGTGATGTGGTAATATTTTTTCAACACACTAGCTCGTAAAGTAGCTCTACACCGATTTCACCGATTTCAGCATTGTAATGTAGCTTATTACACACTAGTGCGGTAATGTAGTTTAAAATAGAATCTCGACCAGAGTGAAGAAATATTTTATTATTATTTTTAATTTTTTTATTTCTCCATTTTTTCTAATGGGGAAAAAAGTTTTATTTTATAATTTTTGTCTATTGAATGACAATTGAGATATTTATTTAAATTTTATAAAATTAGTAATCATTTGAATCTATGAACAACACAGACCACGCCCACACAGTCCACGCTTCAGCAAGAAACAACTGCACAGTCTGCACATGTGCTTAGGTAGTGAGCATTTAGCCCATTAGTCACATTTACGACACCCAAGGAAAAAGGGGGTTTGGTAGTATTATTTTGATGAGCCCATCGCCGCTCTATGCTGTTGGATGTATGTGCAGTCTTTAGTCCGTTAGACGCCTTTTACGACACCCAAGGGAAAAGAGGGGTTGGTGGTATTATTTTGATGAGCCCATCGCCGCTCTATGCTGTGCAGTCTTTATTAAGTTAGTCGCCTTTTACGACACCCAAGGGAAGAGATGGAAAGACTTCCTACCTTTCACATACCTATATTTTGTCGATTCATACAGCGGCTTCTTGTTCAATATTACTTTGAAAGTTTAAAAATAAATATGTTTAGTTTTAGTAATGAAGAACAAAATTTACAGTCTACACCGCCGGAAATATAAAGTGAAGCACAAAATGTTATTTACAGCCTATTACCACCTAAGTCCAAAGAAAGAATATATAGCTTACCAAAGCTTTATACATTAGAAAAACAACAAAAACACGCAATCATTTTTTTTTTTATACCAAGCCCGGCAAATGACCCCACTCCACCTGATGTTAAGTGGAAATGAGGTCCAGGCGCGAGGACAACTGGTGCAGCGTAAGAGACGTAGCATCAGTCATCCTCACTCTGCCGGCCCACAAAGTGCTTCTTCACGCCTCGTTTGAAGGACCCTATGTCATAGGTAGGAGGGAATACGTGTGCTGGTAGACTATTCCATCTTTTGGAAGTGCGGCAAAGAAACGAGTCACCAAATTTCTTTGTGCGTGATGGAATGTTAGAGACTGTAAATTGGTGACTCGGGAGAGCAGCACGCGTACTCCTATGGAGGAAGGGAGAAGGAGGGATGAGGTCAAAGAGTTCTTCAGAGCACTCGCCATGGTATAAACGGTAAAAGACGCTGAGTGACGCAATATCTCTACGCAATTGCAAAGGCTCGAGAGTTTTAGTGACCTCCGCATTGCCGATAATGCGCACAGCGCGGCGCTGCAATCTGTACAAGGCATCGAGAAGGTACTTTGCGGAGCCGTCCCAAAGGTGAGAGCAATACTCCACGCAAGACCGCACCTGTGTCTTGTATAATAGACACAACTGATCAGGCGTGAAGAATCGCCGCACCTTGTTCAGGACACCGAGTTTACGTGAGGCATTTTTAATCACGGTTTCGATGTAGTCCTTTTGGTTCAGATCGCAGCGGATATCCATACAGAGCATGTTAATACTGCTCTGCAGGCCTAGAGATGTACCCTGAAGAGAAGGAAGGGGAAGGAATGGCGACTTTTTCGCTGTGAACGCGCACACCTGTGTTTTCTTGGCATTGAACTCAACTAGATTATCGGAGCCCCATTTAGAAATGAGATCCAACACCCGATCGAGCTCAATAACAAGATTTGCTCGCTTCATTTCGGTGTCTACCCGCCCAGCCGTTGGGTGACCGTTATATCCCCCATGCACTGTGCTATCATCTGCATAGCAATGAATGTTTCCAAGAGGAAGCATGTCATTGATATGCAGAAGGAACAGCGTGGGGGATAGAACGGAGCCTTGAGGAACACCAGCGTTCACTGACATGAACCGCGAAGCGCATCCATCCGAAAGGACACGGATTCTACGTTCATGCAGGAAGCTAGCAATCCAGGTATAGAACTGAGCGGGCAAACCGTATGCCGGGAGCTTGGAGAGAAGAGCTTTGTGCCAGACCCGATCAAAAGCCTTAGCAATGTCAAGGCTAACTGCCAGTGACTCGCCACGCTTGTCAATAGCCTCACCCCAGAGATGTGTGACGTACGCTAGAAGATCACCCGTTGACCGTTTTGGCCGAAACCCATATTGACGATCGTGAATTAGGGAGTGATCTTCTAGGTATCGAATAAGCTGTTTGTTCAATATTCGTTCTAGGATCCTACACAACACTGAAGTTACGGCTATAGGGCGGTAATTAGTCGGATCTGACCGATTTCCTTTTTTAGGGATCGGTTGCACATTAGCTTCTCTCCAAGATTCCGGCACACAACCCGAAGAGAGCGAGAGACGGTACAGACGCGTTAAAACAGGGGACAACTCCGCTGCACACATTTTCAGGACTATTGCTGGGATGCCATCAGGACCGTTAGCTTTCCGGACATCGATTGACTGCATTTCCGCACGGACATCACACTGCCTGATTTTAATATCAGACATTGTGTGGCCACAGTGAGGAATTGAGGGTGGCTGTGCATCACAGTCATCGATCCGGGAGTTAGCCGCAAAGAGTTTGGCCAGGAGATCGACCTTTTCCTGCGGCTTGTGAGCTAAAGTTCCGTCAAGACATCTCAGTGGTGGCAGCGAGGGTTGGCAGAAGTTGGATTGCATGGCTTTGGCCAGACGCCAGTAGCTACGGCTGCCCGTAGGATCCGTCAGGAGTTCTTGGCCTACTCGTGCAACGCGCTGGGCATCCGCTCTAATGTAGGCCCTCTTACACGACTTGGTGGCATTATTATAGGCTGCTTTTAGCGAGCGAGTTTCGGGATCCCCATGAGCTTTACCTCTGATCCAAGCGCGGTATGCCGTCTGTTTGCTTTCAACAGCGCTGGCACACTCGCGATTGAACCAGCAGTTGCGTCTGCCTTTGCTGATGACATAGGAGTGTGGAATATAGTATTCCATTCCTAATACTATCTCATCAGCAACGGCAGTGGCGCTAGCGGTTGGGTCCTTCTCACTAAAGCAGCGCTGCCTCCAAGGGACGGATGCAAAATACTCCCGCATACCGTCCCAGTCTGCCGACGCGTAGTGCCAATTCTGGCGTTTCGAAACCGCTGTTGGCGGGCGCGATGCCAAGGGCACTGTGCTGGATATCAAGCAGTGATCCGAGGAACCTAAAGGAGCTCGAATCTCCACCCGGTATCCAGCTGGGCGACTCGTCAGCAGAAGGTCGAGTAAGGAGGGCGCATGGCCAACTATGTCTGGGATCCTGGTGGGCTGGTTCACCAGTTGCGTCAGGTCATGCGTGAGAGCGAATGCGTAGGCAGTTCTACCAGCATGGTCTGTTTTGGAGGAACCTAACCACAACTCATGGTGGGCGTTGAAGTCCCCCAAAAACACCAGTTTCGCCGATGGAAACCGCTCCTGCGCATCATCTGCTACCCGACTAATATGTTCAATTAGTCGAGTTGTCTCCATGTCGCCGTTCTGGGATCGGTAGACGCAGACGTAGACACGGCAATAAGAGCCTAAGTCGACGTGTACCACTAGGAGGGAGAAGGAAGGGTCCTCCAGACAGCGCAGACGGCGACAGCAAACATCCGCCCGAACGAATAAGCAAACTCCGGCTTTGGCTTTGAAGGATTTTTCAAGCACAAAGCCGGGATAGTTCAGGTAGGTGGTGTCAGCAGGGCGGATTATTTGCGTCTCCGTCAGGAACAACATTGCTGGCCGTGCCGTCTCGAGATGGTGGTGGACGGCATTGAGGTTTGCATGGAGTCCGCGGATGTTAGCGAACTCCACCTCAAACGGTAAGGTTGTGGTGGGGGTGTGCACCGCTGTAGTACCAGTTTTGTTGTTAGGCGCTGTCATTTTAGGAGTGGAAAGAGAGAGGCGTGAATCGAGAAAATGTTGCCGCGATGCGAATGGTCACAGTGTGGTGGCCTGTTTCCCCAGGAATTTGCCCACAGACGAGTATTATTAACATGCCGAACGGAAGGGCCCCCGAACCCCCCCGGGAATGGCCGCCGGGACCCCACCTTCCGGTCACCAACCGGCACGACGGACCACCCCGAGATTATGCGTGGCATGGTGATGCAGCCTCACGAGCTGGTTAGGCTCGCTTGGGCCTCTGTACTGTGCCACGGGCGGCCAGCGGGACAACCGTTTCTACGGGTCTCCCTGGTCGGCAGGTTAACGAAGTCCTTCTGGCACTGGTTTGACGGAAGCCTCCACAGACCAAATACATCGCAGCATCATCCTCTCGAGCTCTGGTTATACGCTGGCTGATCCCGAACCGCGACCGACAAGCAGTCACTTGACGGGTTTTACACCATGCGTACGGTGGTCACCAACCAGACGGGTCAAGCCCTATCACCAGTGGAGCAGATCATCGCTCGAAAGAGTCCGTTAGTCGCTTTTTACGACACCCACCGGACGGAGAGAGGGGCGGCGATTGGTATTCTTTCTCCGTCACCGCACGGATAAAAGTAATTTTCAGAAAATGTGTTTTCCTCACAAGTGTGTTGAAAAACGTCGTATGAAACGCGTGTGCATTGGTAATTTCAATCCTCGGCTCATAACCCGCCTCGATTGTAACGACCAACATAGCACACTTGTATCATAATGTACTATTTCAACACAATTGCTCGTTAAGTGGCTCTTATTACACCGATTTCAGCACCGTAATGTAGCTTATTACACAGTAGTGCGGTAATATAGTTTAAAAATAGAATCTCGACCAGAGCGATGAAATAATAGCATTTCTTCCACTAGGTAAATTTTTTTTTTTAAATTTTTGTTTGTCAAATGACAATGAGCCTACAAAAACGACTAAGTCTATATAGTCATAAGTAGAATAATCATGAATAAAGACTCGACTTATTACTGTTAAGATAAATCAACCACTTTTTTGAGATATAAACCTAAATTTTATGGTAAAATTAGTAATCATTTGAATCTATGGACAACACACACCACGCCCACACAGTTCACGCTTCAGCAAGAAACAACTGCACAGTCTGCACATGTGCTTAGGTGGTGAGCCTTTAGCCCGTTAGTCGCTTTTATGACACCTAAGGGAAGAGAGGGGTTGGTAGTATTATTTTGATGAGCCCATCGTCGCTCTATGCTGTTGAATTTATGTGCAGTCTTTAGTCCGTTAGCCGCCTTTTACGACACCGAAGAGAAAAGAGGGGTTGGTAGTATTATTTTGATGAGCCAATCGCCGCTCTATGCTGTTGTATGTATGTGCAGTCTTTAGCCCGTTAGTCGCTTTTAGGACACCCAAGGGAAAGAAAGGGGTTGGTAGTATTATTTTTATGAGCCCATTGCCGCTCTATGTGTTGGATGTATGTGCATTATTTAGTCCGTTAGTCGCCTTTTACGACACCCAAGGGAAGAGATGGAAAGACTTCCTACCTTTCACATACCTATATTTTGTCGTTTCATACAGCGGCTTCTTGTTCAATACTTGTTACTTTGAAAGTTTAAAATAAATATGTCTAGTTCTAGTAATGAAGAACTAAACGTATGAAACGCGTGTGCATTGGTAATTACAATCCTCAGCTCCATTAAACCCTCGCTTTCGGCTCGGGCTCATAACCCGCCTCGATTGTAATGACCAACATAGCACACTTGTATCATAATGTACTATAACATGAGTACGATAACAGGCTGTATCTATACTAATATTTTAAAGAGGAAAGATTTGTGTTTGTTTGTTTGAATTGAATGGGCTCCGAAACTACTGGACCGATTTAGAAAATTCTTTGAGCATTAGAAAGCTACCTACATTCTTCCCAAGTGACATAGGCTATATTTTATCCCTATATTCCCAGGGGAACGGGTACCACACGGGTAAAACCGCAAGGATCCGCTAGTTAATAAAAAAAAAGAAAAAGTGAAATGAAACCACAAATTAATTTTTACATTTAATAAATTTAAGTACAATGTAGACGTCTGCGTTGCTGAGTAATTAATGTAATTGTCTATGTAAAAACCGCTACTATTTTTAATATTTAATTTATCACACAACATTTTCGTCGCACGCGCAAATGAAAATTCTCCATCCGTTAAATGTAACCTATTAATCATATTTACTTAGCACAGCGATTCGATTTTAAAACTTATAATTATTGCCATCCAACGTTTGCGGATGAAGTGTTTTCCTTTGCGTTCTATAAAGTATACAATAGTGATTTAGTGATAGATATTGTAAGAAAACCAAATATTCGTGATCACGTATTTCATCAAACCTCCTCTGTATTCTAAGGCCCTTAATACAGAACATTCCCAAACCATTGTTATTGCATCACAATCACAACATTTACTTATAAGATTGCAGTGATATCACGTTGTAAAACAGATACTGAGGCATTTGTAAAAACAAACATAAATATTAATACAATAACAGACAACCATTATACATGGACAATATCGATTTGCTTTTAGTGATGTTACTTTAAAAATTAAGGAACATTGCAGTAACTTTATTATTCACTAAGACGTCGAAACCTTTCCTTGTAATTGTTTTTTTTTATATTTTACAGGGCAATTTGTGTGAACTGATAAATAAAGCATTGTTTTTTAAAACAAACGCTAAAATAAGTTATTTGTAGTTACTTTTGACCATAACTTGAAGGTAGGTTGTATCTTTAACTATTTTTTTTTCTGTTGCACAAGAGAGGTTCACTCTCAATTGCACTGTTTTGAAATCTAGTAGAGATTTTAAACTAGATATCATTACAATCGCTTAGTTCTGCAATAGGGCCTCAGAGCCTACTCTGTGAGTCTGCTCGGTGATTATTATCATTTCATAACCCGCATTTTACCTTATCGATATTAGTTGCAAAAATCATGACAATGCGATAATGATTTTCAATATTGTCTAATCGTGTAACCATTGTGATATTTTCATTCTATATAACAATTAAACTAATAAGTACTTAACTAATTATTAAAATTGAAGATATTTAATTTGTTAACAACAAGGTGAACAGTAATATATGCCGCTGGGTAACAAGTTTCTAAGATTTGGTTGATATGAAACAGAAGTCTTTATAGTTAAAATGGAGATCTGAGGGTTTTTTCAGATTAAGGTTATTTGAAATAGGCTTAGCTATGATTTATAAATATGTATTAAAGTTTGCGACGTACATCAGCTGTTACCAAAATAATATGTGAATAAAATTGACATCGACAAAGATAACTTATTTATTTTATTGTTGCTACTTGCATTGCTTACGTTGCATGGACTCTAAAATGTTTATGATTACCTAATAAAATATTCATTTCAAATGAATAATTGAATGTCCGTGCAATCCGAAAGACGCTTTGGGCTCTGGTAATATTTTGTTATCACTCGTCTCAGAACAGAGCAACAAATTGGATCGTGGATTTAATTTACTGACAGACAGTAAATGGTGTGACATTTTTAGTGAGATCTGACCAAGAAACTTATATTAGGTTTATCTTCCTTAGACCTGACAAACCTCAGGCAGTGTAAGCAGTTAATGCTGTCATAGATAACGCTGACATCTAATCACTATTGACAGTGTTATCAGATCACGGGTAGGTAGTGTAGTATTCGCAATGAAATTTATTATTAAATTGATGTGCGCTCACACCTTCAACAAAAGCCCCGGCGTTTCGGATCACACGGTAAAAATGAATTGCTTCGCATACAACAGTTGTTTGATGAGTTGCTTTTGTGTGTTTTAAATAAATAACTAATAATGCCTGAATGCCTGAAGCAACTATAATTTCTTGATAATTGTTGACACAGAAAAGTTAAGTTGTGACGTCTTATTGTATTTTTCTTTGATTGTTAATAATATATAAAATATTATATTATAGAAATGGTCTGTGTGAAACTTAGTAAGTAAACTTCTATAACGTTCATTGATTTCTGGACGACATTCAAAGTTTGATTCATAAGTACGAATTAGGATTGAATGGGATAAATTATTTTCAAATATCGTAAAAAACAATTAGTTTTAGTAAGTATATTTTTTCGTAAAATTCACAACATTTGCCTTCAAAAACTGAGTGGTTAGTTCACTGATATGTAATCAAATTGTACCGGAGAATGATCAATAAGTTTTTTAATTCCACAATTTTCTGTTCCTTGTTATCTTATCTTGGTTGAGTATTTAGTTATTTTTTTAAGTATTTACTAACTCATTTCATTACTGAAAGCAATATTTAACGTCATATATAAATTATTTTACTGTACTGATAGATTTATTAAACGATGCAACAGTGACCGTGAAAAACCTATTTTCCCAGTCAACAGTTGCACGAGACAAGATTTTCACAAACTTTTTTTATATTATTAGAATACTCCTCGGGACACTACAATACTTTTATTCTTCTCTTTTGAATTACAACAGATTTCCTAATAAAAGCTTATTTACCTTTTAAAGGCCTAACAATGCTTATGACACGAATGTACTGCATAATATTATTATACATTATTATTTATTATTTTGTTATAATACATTTTTTACAGAATTTCTAACATACTACAAGCAGCTGATATTACATTACTATACAAACATTATATAATACGACTTCGTAATGTTATATAAATCCATATCAATTTGAAACATTCAGACTAGTTGAACTAGAGTGATGTTGAAGAATGTCGAATCATTATTAATTAGATAGACTAGACATAATTACGATGAGTTGTGTTCACTCGCTTACACAGAACAACAAAAACTCCCGTTCAATCAGTTGTGAAGTTTCTGAGGGGAGTAGCTATTCAAAATTGTGTAACATCAAACATATTTTATCACTATTTTAATATATAGAGAATAATTTGTGCTGGAAACATTTACAAATATTATTTGAATATAATATTTTTTAATGTCCATTCTCAGGTCTCACTTTAGATTATTATAAGGAACAATATTATTAGTTGCTACTTTTCTAGTAAATGTTAACCCTAAATACTAACACCAAACATAGCAAATCAATAACAGCATATAATACAACACGCTCCTTAAAATGATAGAACATTAAAACTACGAATACAGATAATTTAAGTACAATGTTATTTTACATTACATTTCATGAAAATTACAAAAATGCTTTCCAGTTTGTATAAATATTTTTAACGACCTACAAACACTTTTATTACTACACGCTGATTCATTTGCCTTTGGTACTTAGTGTACATTACACATACTTAATTGATAGCAGGGTTAAATAAAGACCATTTCACTATAAACCTCTAAAAAAAATTACACACCATTACATTAAAACCAAACTTTTACATTACCATGAAAATTAAGATTTAAAAAAAACTTGTATAATATAAATAAGTATATAAATTACATTATTTTTTACAGTAATTTTATATTGATGCTAATTATTTTGATATTTTAATATAAATACGTACACAATATACAATAATATACACATTTAATTGTACTATACCGTTTAGTAATTTAAATTAAAAAAGAACAATATAATATTAAACTTTTAACTTGTGCAATTTATTTAATAACTTTCGCTGTCCGTCGGATGTTGTGCGCTTCACTGCGTCTTACTACTTTTAAGGCATAATATTTATGTGTTACATTTACAATATCCGATTCCTCAGCGTTATGTACTTAAAGGAATCCGTTGATCAAATGTTGAATTTTTATGTTTTCTTGAACTTTGTTAGCATTTATTTTTCTATATTTAAAAATCAATTTATTTAACAATTTCGCAAAAACAACAAATCCATAGAAATTTGTCTGAAGATTTATGGTAATATTCTTTTGAAATATATTTTGTCGAACTTCGTGTGGAGTTCATAGACAGTTTGACTCTCCTATTCGTAAAAAATATTAAGTAGCAATGATTTATGTTGCTCAAGATTATTTTTTATCCAATCAATAAAGTACATATGAGTTAGATATATTATTATATTTAAGTAAAATTTTAAACACTGAAAAAAGATGACAACCTCAGGCAGGAATCGGTCGTCTTTTTTTAGTGTTTAAAATTTTACTTAAGAATATTTAAGCGTTAATAAAACGATAAAATATATAACATTAATATTATTATATTGTTACAATATTAGTACATTAAATACATTATCGGTGTTATTAAATTTTCTTAAATTGATATATGTAACACAAAAAGAATTTATAATATTGAAACTATAAAAAATAAAATAAAAAAACATCTAGAAAGCTAAAAGGTATATAAAAAGCCATACCTACAAAAATACTCGAGTAAGATATTCATACTTAGCTATCACACAAAGGTTCCTTTTTAAGGAATATTCGAAAACATCAGTCTTGCAAGCTTTGACTTCTTCCGTTTGCACATAACAAAATCTACGCAAAACATTAAATTGCATAAGTATAGTAAATAACAATATTGATATATAAATATAAACTCGATAGACGAAATAAAGGTATAATTAGAGAATTTTAGATTTGCAGTATTTTTAGTTTAAATTATTTTATTATTTTAGAGGTCCTCGGTAGAAAAATATCTTTTAAAGAATTCGTCTAAAACGTACATTATATTTTTATCATTACTCTGATTATTGTGTATATTAATTCTAATTAAAATTACCAACTCTTACTACCAAAAACTATATTATTACTTATATCAATTAATTTTTGAGAAATAAAAATATTGTATGCTATTGAATGAACTGGACCTATAAATTCGTGAAATGTTGTTTACGTATTTTCTTTGTAAAATAAGAAATAGCGAATGCAATAATTTTGTGATATTTTTATTTCTCAACGATTAATAATATAAGTAGTTGACGTTATATTTTTTATTATTTCTATATTTTTGTGCATCCAAAGCGGCCTTTCGACGTTCGTCGATAATGTTTACTAATAGTACAGCAATTTTAAACCTATTTATTATATAAAATTTCTATGACATACAAAAGTAGATAATTTAAAATGATATAATACATTATATACTGTTACTCTATAAACTCGCTGATGAAAGATGAATTATGATTTTACTAACATATAAATAGGTAAACGACTTTACATTCATCATGTCGCATTTATTAATTACCTAATCATTTTGAAGTTAATGATAAAATTATATGTAAAATAAACGTGAGTAGATTCTTAAATTGTGTATTCATATTTAATTTAAATAGATATTACAATTTATAAATGTCGGTAAGTATGTCAAAATATAAAAAAATATATATTTTAATATATAATTTTTTATATTTCTAATTGTGTAAAAGTAAGTTTAAAAGCTTCGTTTATAATTATAACTATTCCTTTCACTACTTAACACTAAAATAAAATAAAAATAACAAAATAGCGGAAAAAAAATTAGGTGTTTAGTTTTTTTATCGGAAATCCATAATGTAAACCTTTTATTAGAACAAAAAGTTTAGACAAATTTCAATAACACACAATTAAATAAATTAAGTCTGTGAGTTGTATTTCTTTGTAAACTACTTGGAGTTTTTGTAATTATTTGCGAGCAATATTTTATTATGTTTAGTATAATAATGGGAGTATCATAAAATATGTATATTTAATATTAAAACTTTCGAAGCCTATATCTACAAATTATTTTTGTACTGTAGTATTATTTGTGTTATTTTTTTGTGTTACGTTTTTCAATATTTATATATATAATATAAAAAAATCCTGTGATAACTAATAATAACGAGATGTAAAAAAAATGTCGTTACTAAATACGTTTGTGCGCAAGGTGCGTTTCCCTCCTGACCATTGTACAGTAATTACAATCAGTGTAAAAATAAAATCTTCTTACAACACTTTAACCATATTACGTATAAAAGTTACAAATAACCTTACTAGTAGGTAAAGACATACACAGATTATGTTCACTTGATAGTAGTAACTAGGATCAAGTCACGAAAGTCAAAAACTTGGTTCTTGAACATCACAACTACATCAAACCTAATAACATACCTCAAGCATTAAAAATGTCGTATATGTCGATATGCTCAGATGCGTCAACACGTGGCGCGTGTGCGGGCCGATTGCCGGACGCGGAGCCAAGAGGCTCGTCGAAGGACCGGTTCCAACGTGCTGCGAAGGTGTCTTAAACTCCGGTGTGGTTGAATATGAAAGACACCGCATTCTTGTCCACCGGCGGTGACCTGCGCGTGATCGATGGATGGTTGTTGTTGTTGTAATGCCACGACTTCCTGGTCGATGTACTTGAAGACTGCAGCGCAATGGTTTCGTAGTAACGCAGCCTCCCACAACACTTCCTACTTTTAATGATGGCGACAAAGCCTTTTCTATACTTCTTGTTGAAAAAAGCATACAGTATAGGGTTGATGCAGGAATTTGAAGATCCCAACCACTGCGCCAGAGGTGTAACAACTGGAAACATATCTTCTTCCCATTTCTGGATTGGACCTCCGAGTTTTATCCTCGCAAAGATCAGATATAACGGAAACCAGGACAACACGAACAGAATGACAACAGCAACCAACATTTTTACAACTTTAACTTTAGATTTTTGTTGCATTCTTTCCATTTGCGCGTCTTGAGTGTCCGTAGGGATGGATCGTCTCCAGACTTTGATCCAGATTAAAATGTAGCACATAGTTATCAGGACCATAGGAAGAATGTAGCAGAAGATGAGGTTTCCAATGACGAAGTAAAGGACCTCGCTGATGGGGTTAGGCCAGACATCAAGACACAGGCGTACGTTGGGATCGTCCTCAAAGACCACCACCAGGTCGAAGAAAAAGACCCACGGCGTGGTGACAAGGACGGCAAAGATCCAAATAAAGACGATCATCATTCTGGCTCGGCGCTTGGTGATTTGGCACTTCAGTGGCCACCAGATCGCAAGGAATCTGAAACAAATAAAGAGATTTTTATGAGATATGAAAATCAAAAAAAGAAAAACATCGGAAAAAATACAGTTGTGAATGAAAATCTCGGTTAGTTCTGTCAAAAAAGTCCTAATAATTTTTCTTCACATTTTAAAAACGAAAACTTAGAACAATATAACTTTCCGAAAGAGCACAGAGAACACGTAAAAAATAACCTATTTTTATGACTTACTTAAGTTTGTAGGTACTGTATTGTAAAATAGGCTTGCAAATGTAAAAATTCGAAAGAATAAAAATATTAATGTCCTTATGATGACGAATCGCTCCTCTTCTGCCAAGGTCGAAAACAAGATTCTTTAACCACAGTTACTATTTAAAAAGAGGCGCAATAAGCTACAACAAAGATGTCGTTTCTACTTTTTAGGGTAATTTAAGCTCTTATGTATTATAGATATCTGTTGAGGGTAGCAAGTCAGAGCAGACGGTTGCCATTATTTTAAAATCGTTTTAAGCGAATCGTCTCCACTCTAATCACTAATTGTAGTAGGGAGAATCATGAAAAGAATGGGAAGGATATTGCTTCGAAGACGCGATGCAGCCGTGCGTTATTAACGCACGGCTGCATCGCGTTATCTAGTCTGGTGGATTAATAGCCTGACCGAGAAAAATAATGGATCCAAATTATCACGGATCAGCTTGTAAACTGATTGGTCGCAAACATCTCCCGCCGGGGAAAAGAAATTGCTTATAAGCCCTTTCTAAATATCTAGTCAGTATTAAAACTTACTTTTGTTATATTATTTTTACCTAGAGAAAGAAACTAAAAAAGTTTATAATTTGTACATGTCAAAATTTACTTTCAAAGAGGTAGGTACCTCCTGTTGTTTGTCAATAAATATTGTATGGTTTGACCTCCATCTAGTAACTAAGCTGATTCAATAACTGCGTGTGTTGCATATTTGTACATGCCATAGTATAAATTATAAATATCCCACTTAAGTTTAACATAACACTTATTAGGTGAAATGGAAATAACATATTGTGAATAGCTTATTATTTTTGTCGTTGTATTTTATTTTATACGTATACCTTATACGGTGACAACCTAATACCGGTATTAGATATTTAATGTTCAGGAATATCATCAAAACGTGACATCTCGTTTACAAGGAAAAAAACATTTTAGATTTTTCATTCGACCGAGACTATGTTACTATGCGCGTTTAGTGTTATAAAATAGTTTTGGATTAATAATATTAGCTTTATACAATGGATCTGCGGAAATAAAAAGAAAATGGGAAGCAGTGGTCACTGTCTGCCGTAAAACAAGTTAAATGCTATAACCGTCAATTAATTTGCGGGTTGCACAATTATTATTTAGTATAATTTATGTCACGTGTAAAATAGTTTTAATGTTGTATGTGTTGTTTCTTAGTCTTGGATCATTCCGGGTAAAGTCGGTCTTAACTTGACTGACAATCTGCAATAATTTTGTATAAAAACTGATATAAGTATCTGACTTTCTGTATAAACTGCATGCGTCGTTTGTCGGATGTAGCCACCGGAAAATAGTTGGTCACGAGATCGGAAGCTTAACGACTTTGTGTATATTTAGCATGCGTGTACCAAAGCTTGTTATGCTAATCAAGCTTCACGATTTACATACGAGTAATAATAAAGATCGAAGGAAAAATGTAAGAGTTCATACAAGTTAAAATCCCCAGCATGCCTTTAACATGTATGGGGAAATGAGTTTAATTTTTTAATTTAATTAAGTAGTTTAATATTTTATTTCATGTTATTATTGTATGTATGTTAGTCTGTAAGGTATTTATATAGCTATGGGCCATTGTCGCCTGAAATAAATGAATAAATAAATAGAAAATAAAAATGAAATATTTTTTATTAGAATGCCTTCAATCAGTTTTGGTTTTGTCAGTTCATCCACGACATTACACAGTACATTTAAACCAAAAATAGGATAGTTAAAAGGCAAGGCGAAAACTAGACTACGAGTATTATAGAGAGCACCATAATCATCTTCCATCTTTATAATAATCTTAAAAAAAGATGATAATATTATCTCTAGATTAAGGCAACTTCCATTAAAACAAGTTTATTGGGCGCCAAGATTATTGGGCGCTCTGGTCAGGGCTGACTGGACCGCAGTGATGGGTTGCGGTGATATCTGTCAGGTACCGTCACCATGATTAGAACACATTTGATTGATTTAGTAATTTTTAATGCTTTGAGCACCGTAAAAACAGACACAATTGAAAACCTATTGTTTCGCGACCGCCGGCGGTCTTATGATCCTTGAAGGGTTAAGAATATGGTCATCATAATTATACCTTGTCTGTTGACTCTTAGCTCTTAGGATTTCCTCAAGCATCATGTAGGCAGCACAGTCACGAGCAAAAATATGTAAACAATTGTAACTCTTAATACAATGGAATAAGATTCAAAGTGTATACATATTGGTGCTCGTGACTGTACAAGCGATCTTATTAGATAAAACTTGTTTGTATTATGTCATACTTAAATTATTGACGATCAATGATGGGTGATTGTCCAAAACCGACTTGAATTTCTTGCTTTTAAGAGATATAGAGATTACGTACCTGATAACAATTTAATACACACAAAGTTTTTTAATTTTGTAAATAGCAAATATATGCAGTCGTATATCCTTATTTTACAGTTGTATAATAACATTTTAATTCATTATAACAGGAAGAACTGCCCAGTGATTTCCAAACATATTTCCTTTATAGACAAGATACAGCAAAGAACACTGCCTTGATACAAATTACCACGAAGAAAGTTAAACAAAATGGTGACATGAAAACATCCAAAAAGAATAAAGCAAAATATAAAAAGTTCGGCGGCCGGCGACCCCTTCGGCTAATCATTGGCTCATCAATTTGTTTGTTCTAGCGTAAAAGTCTTTGCTGAAGTTAAATGCTGAAGTTTCCCTTTGACGCTGACGAATACTTCAATGTATTTTTGTGTTCCGCACACGGCCCTGGCTATTTTTATGTACAGCCGCTTATAATTTATTTTTCATCCTTATCTGTCGTTTGTTCGGCTAGTCATTTATACTCAAGGAAAGTACCTATTTGAAGATATTTATATAAAGGTCTTAGTGACCTAGTTGATAGACCACTGTCCTCAGATCCGAAGGTCTTGATTTCAATTCCCTGTGGACGTAGGTACTGAAAAATAATAATAAAATAAAATAAATTTCACTACTGTCACACCAATCATTTAGCCCCCTAAGCGAAGCCCTCAGAATAATAATTAGTTGTTATTCTGAGGCATAACCCGAACTATAGTGTCTGAATAACGGATAAACATACATAAATACTAATAAACATCTATGACTCGGTCACAAATGCTCGTGCCGGGATTAGAACCTTGGGTTGCGCGTAGTCAGGATCGCTGACCACTCGACCACTCGGCCGTCAAAACTGTAGGTACCTACTTGGTTTAGTTGTTAGAAGGTACTATTTTATATTTATCACTATCTGTCCATCTGAGGCAATCGCCAAAAGGATATAAACTTGAAAACTGAGTAACATTGTAACATCAAAAATAAAAAATCAATAGAGGAAGTGAGTAACTTATAAAATTATGTTTTATTAATTATCCCATGCAATATCGAAGCCTATTGCGTTTGGGATGTTACCGATGCCTTGAGACGTCAGTAGTTGATACTGCTTAGGGCGGAAATAGACTTTGCGACGCCGCGCACGGCGCACATCTAAAACTTAAGCATGAGACAATCGTGTCTAAAAAATCACCAACATTATGCTCGAGTCGATCCATTGCTTACGAAGCAAATGCCTCGTCAGTCTGTTCGTGGAGAGGCATGTGCTAAGAAAGACAGAGAGAAAGCTAGAGTATTGTGTGTATAGTGCAATTAGTAATTAGTTGTTAATGTTCATTCACATTCACACGTTCGAATTTTATTCTATTTTATAATGTTGTTTTATTTTCCGTTATAAGAAAAATCTGTTCCGCGGCCTGGCGGGTTCTCTGGGCAAAAACTGAAATACCAGTGCTTTGCTCTTTGAGCGAAGGTATCACTGAGTTTTTGCCCTTTTGAATCGCTGCGGCACACATGCTACCAACTAGCAAAGAACATGTTATTAATTGTTTTTATTTGTACCTAAGCATTTGTGTTTTTTAAATGAAAATAAATAATTTATCTATCTATGCCGAAGATGCGCGACTACGTACACAATTTACTTTTTTGTGTTTTCTGACATACGCTAGTTCGCCCTCGCATATGCCTCGTCGCCACAAGGTCAAAGTTAAAATCTTTTTATTCAATAAACTTATTTAAGCACTTTGAATCGGTCCGCTGCTTCCGTTCCGTACTTCGTCCACGAACATGAAGGTACACACCTTGCGAGCCGTTTGTTGTGCGCCATGCACCGCGCACGCATCGCATAGTCTGTTCCCGCCTTTATATATCTGTTCACAAATGCAGACATAGCCACGCTCGGGTCAGCATAGTACGGACAAGGTTGACGGCTGGCAGTGTTAGTTTTTTTCTATCAATGCCGTTACATGTGAATTTCAAGGTGCTTGATAATTTGATACTTGCTAGCTTATTTTGAGGTGTTCGTTAGATTAGAATATAGTATCATACCGTGTCGGGTAGTGGTCCTCTCTTCCTGTGGCGTGTGTCGTGAAAGGCGACTAACGGACTAAAGACCACACATACATCCAACAGCATAGAGCGGCGATGGGCTCATCACCTTTCACGCTGAGCACACGTGTAGTCGTTATTTGGTGAAAAATGGACTATGGTAGAGGACTGCTTTTGCCGTCCTCATTGCCTAGTATCTGATTAACCCTTCGGGGATAATAGTCGTGATTATAAATGTATGTATTACTAGAATTTGATTTATCACTTAATTTATAAAACTTTTAGAAGTTATATTAACATTACGTAAATAATGTAAATATATTTATATTTTATTTATACGAGTAACGACAGCAGCTTCATTACATATTATAAAGTAAAGTCGCCGTTTCCCTCTGTCTGTGGCACCGCACTATTCTCCTAAACCACGCAATGGATTTTTATGCGGTTTTCACTAAAATTGGTTTTTGTATATTTTGTAGATATATTTTTTTTAATGGCTGAACTATGACGGCCTTTCTAAGTTCGTGCGGGCAAAGGCGCGGGCGGGCCACTAGTATAATATAATTTGATCATCAAAGGTGTGACAAAGTTTTATATGCAAAAAAGTAATTATTGAAAAAAAGTGTAATCTCATTCACGTTTTAAAAAACATTTGTCGCAACACATTATTGCAGACAAACTGGAATAAAAAGACAATTATGTGTATTGATAATGTTTAATAACAGGGAAAAGTAGTAGGTGAAATGGGCCTAGAATAATGTGTCGACGAAACTTATAATTTAAAGTTGAAAATAATGTCATCATCTATCTGACAATAACAGTGTCTTTGTTGATTTTTTTATTTTATTCATTGATAGGTACTACGCTACCAGCTGCCATCTACAACAATCTTTAATTACAATGCCGTTACGGTTATTTATAAAGCCACAGCTAAGGACGGCGATGCATCAAGCCGAATTATTATAAATCAATCTTCACGCAACAAAGATGGTCGTATTCAGGCCTCGGCGCGGTGCAGCAATGCGCGCGCGCAGCCGATCGGGGCGCCGTAACCCCTGCGTTGGCATTTAATTTACAATTCAGATACTTAATCAGGCAATTCTTCACACCACTGCCCTTTTGGGAGCATCTTCACTTTTGAAAAATGTTGTAATTCTTTTACATTATAAAAAATTGTAAACGTCTGGATACATTTATTAAAATTATGCAGAACGTTACGTTACTTGTTGTGGAATATTGTACTAATGATGTCCATGTTCGGTATGACAAAATATGACAAATTTAAACTGGTGGTACTCATATTGGTTTTATGCCAAGTTCGTTTCTGAATCTATTTAGACTATTTATAATAAAATTATTATGATTACTACACTGTTAGTTAAAACATTTCTGAACCTATCAAGATTATCTATATAAATAAATAATCAATTGCCTCACAAGGTTTGTTTGAAAGATTTCTTTTAGGATTCGTCACGGGCGGACCGCTAGAGAAGAGTGAACTTGCAGAAATGCTCAAGTATTCTATCTGTGCAATCTACGTAATACCTACGTGCAGACACGAAACTGTGTCTGTAGGTACTCCAATTTTAGCTGACCAGCGCCCGGCCCTTACTAAATAAAATAAAATTATAGCTTTTAATTTTCCTTATTAACACATCAACGTCATTAACATATATGTATAAATCATGACAATTACACGAAAACATGTAATTTGAGACCGTTTCGTGCGTGATTGTCGCAGCTTTCATCGCCTGTCATCCGCCGGCGCCGCCGCCGCGCCACTTTCCCAAGCGATCTGTCACCCGACATTGACATAAAACAAAATGGTGTAATTACGCAATAATTATAGTTGTAAAGTCTGTGACAAACATAATAAAGTACGAAACAACATTTTAAACCGACTCTTAAGTCTATTATATGTACGGTTCTTTCTTGATTGGTGGTAATTGGCGGTGCAAGGAGCTGTGTTTGCTCCGCAGTGATTATTCGCAATAATATATGTGCCGGCATGTGAGCGGGCGCCGCTAATCGTTTGCTGAGGTCGTCTTGTGCGGCGCGCCAGCCTAAATGGTCCGGCCGGTAAGCCGACGTTAAATCGACAGCCGTAGGTACTGCGCCCGAAACGAGACTATCTTTGTGGTTCAAGTTCACTTCGGTTTTGATATTTTACGAACTGCGCTGTGCCATTTTCTGTAAGACATATAATACTTTGACATGTGCCCACTGTTGTATGTCAAACAGATAGATTGTTGTTCGAGTTGAATGCGAGAAATTGTGGCTTCCACAGCTCCGTTAAGCTGCCTGAATCTAAAGAATCTAAGCTTCTCTCAGCTCTTATTAAGAAGAGCACAAGAAGTGCACAAGAAGCCTTATGACAATTAATTAAAACAATGTGTTTAAATACCATACAATTAGTAACAATGTATACATGGATTCACGGCTATACTATCCTTAAAGGGTCAGTCAGGGGCTAGGCAATGAGGGCCGCAGAAGCAGTCCACGGCACTCCACATTATATGTATATTACACATGTGCTCAGCGTGGTAGGTGGTGAGCCCATCGTCGCTCTATGCTGTTGGATGCATGTGCAGGTTTAGTCCGTTAGTCGCCTTTTGCTACACCCAAGGGAAGGTGAGGTTGGTAGGACCTATAGGGATAGGTTCGTTATAATCTTTTAGTGTCCCGCTGTACCACACGGCATTTGTAACAAAAGCAATTTTCAAGGAACATTTACGAAAAACAAATACGATTACCACTAAGAGCTACATCTACCAGGTAATCTAGGGATGAGCAATATTAATAAATCTATTTATATTAGCGTTAAAATAATACCTACTCAAAATGTATGTTGCGTATAAAGTTGTCTAAATGTTTTCTTGCTTTAGTTGGAGTTGCTCGAGTGTGTCATGCTCTCTCAAAAAGTCTCTGCGGTGGTGGCATGTGCGTCGGGTCGTTACGTTCCCTAAAATATGGTTGAGCGAAGCGATGGCTGAGTCACATGTCATACTCATGAACGGGTGCCGCCTGTGGAGGTTGGTCTGCTCTTGCAATCTTATTTTTTATTAGTAGTATTTAATAGTCCTTCTATTTGTTTCAAAGATACTGTAAGACGTTGTTCGTTTTGTTTTAATGAAAAAAATACCTGTTTTTTTATTGAATCTTCTTTTGTATGCCTTGTGTTGTCTTGTAATCCTATTAAATGTTTTTTTTGTTGTAAATAATTTTAAATTTCGTTTTTTTTTATTTATTCTGTTCTTGCCATATCTCGACTTAGCGTTACAATAACAAAATTTTCAGCAGTAAATGAGAATTGTAAAATCTACATGAGTGCCCATATTATTGATGTACCAACATTGAAGCTGCTTATCTCGCTCTGTATTGACAGTCGATATTGGCAACGGTCTCACGGGACTCGTAACAGAATGTGTGTCGTATGTCAAGTGTATTATAGCTGGGTTTTGATCTGAAACACTGTCATGTAAAATTGGCTATGATATTTCATATGTTATCGGCTTTTATAAGCCTTTGAAGATCAGTAACATTGAAGATGGATACAAAACGGTCAATAAGCACACTAAATATTACAATAGTCAGTGCGTAGTGCAGACACAACCCTACTTACCTATCCACCCTACTCAATCCAAATCTCCCAAAGGATAGGTGTCACGAACCGAAACATCTGTATTAAATGTTAACTACATTAGTGTATTTTCTAGATTTGGCTAAGAATATACTCGTACTTACAATGTATAACTACGTAGTTTGTTTTCCTTTTATTTTACCTGTTGTTAGGTGATGATATGGCAGATGGTGGAAGCATACTTTACCTGGATTCCTCAAATACTAAGGGACTGACTAAAACCGAAAATATATAGATAGAAATAGTTGACGGTAGCAAGCTTTAAGACGACTAATACCTCCGTCGACTAAAACCATAGATGGTTACAGGGAGACAGAGATATTAGTCGTCTCAGACAGAGTCCTTCAGTCGAAACGTCAGGACAAACTAATAATTCGTAATAAAAAGTGTTTCATTTCGAAAAAAATTTAAGATTTTTATCTTATGCGTAACATTAAAACAATCGAGTGTGACATAAATACTCCTTACACTCATAAAATTTTAATTGCACGCTCATGTTTGGTTATTAAATTAATTAACGTTTATTAATCTTCGTCGAATAAAAAGTGGCGCTATAAATTCTGTCCGCGGGCAGAGTTATCGACTGTGCGTGCCATAGGAAAACCGTTCTTAAGTCAACGGAACAAGTTACCTGTCCATTATAAATCTTGATCTTTACAGGCGTATCGTCGTTCTTTGCGGTAGGTGCGAATGAGTTAATGATATAATCGGTATTAAAGCACCACACTATAATGTATGTAGCTTACCAGGCCATGGATGTGCCTCGCTAAAGGTATATTGTTGATAAGGTAGCATGTCATTATGAACAAATTATATAAAATATATCAAATTAATGTATATCGTGTCTATTCTAGTAGGTTTTCGATGGCCTGAGTCCAGCATTGGGACGTTTTTAGGTTAAGTGACAATTCAACGTTTAAATGTCAGTGTTGGCCTTAGAAAACATATTGTAACTGTTGATCTAATTTAATTTCGCCTTTGTGCAGTCTGGCAATTTTTAAGGGCCACTAGCGAAAATAAATAAATAAAATGTTTAAAGTTCAAATAAATAAGACAGTTAACGCAAGCGCCGCCAATAAAAACACCTAGATAATTGACAGGTGTACAAAAAGCCGCGTGATATAAGGCGCTGCTGCGCGCCGAATAGGGTTAACGCGAATAAAGTGCGCTCAGCCCTTTTAATTAACGCTTATTTTATTCATAAATATCTTTGCAGCATAATACACCTACAATATATACACGTACATACACACCAACGAAAGTAGAAGATCAAAAACAGAAAAGCATCATAATGAAACACGATTTTGGTTAAAATATCCCTATTTAGTTATAAATAATCGTTAATGTAGATATTAAAGGCAAGTTCTAGGTATCCGTAACAAAGTGTTACATTTCAATATTAAAATCCCCCATGCGGGGACGCCTGTGCCCAGCAGTGGGACGTTTATAGGCTAATGCTTTGATGATTTGACCTCAGTGGTCAAGTGGTTAGCACGCCAGTTCTGGCGTCAGCATCTTTAGAGATCCGGGTTCAATTTAGAAAAAACTTTTTTTTTTGAAGAAAAAATTTTGAGTCTGGGTATTTTCTATCTATAATAAGTACGTTCATGTGTTGTCTAGTTTAACCAAAAACAAGTTTCAACTTGGTCTTAATTGGTTTGAGAAAGTTATTTAATAATAATGAAACTAAAGTATTTGAACGTGGTATGTAACAAAAGATTCATTACTCAATTTCACTACATTTGAAGAAAAATTTGAGATTAATTAATGAGGTTGTGTAAGATATCTAATTATTACTGATTTAAGTATACTATCCAGTGATGGATTCATTTATTTAGGTCAAAATAGCATACTTGTATAATTTGTTGTGGTTTAACATACCTAAACATTACTTATTAGAAATTTTTGGGTTATATTAACAATAACAGTTTACAAAGCCCTTGAAAATAAATCGGCTATGAAGTGATTTCCCCCAGGTCTAGTTTCGTTTAAAACCAAAACATAATTATGGAGTTGGGCAGTGGGCTTTTAGTTTGATTTACATGAATTTAATAAATGGCCACGGTCAATCTCATCGGGTTTGTATCTGTAGTTGAAAGTTAATTACAAATTAACAACGTAGTAAATAATATTTATTATTGTATTTTATGATAAAAACTCTATCGTTTTTATGGCCGAGTGGCCTGTATCTGAAGGTATAGAACCTAGGTTCTGTTTCCCAGATCGAGTAAAATGTAGGGTTTTTCGATGCATTGGATGGTTTGTAAATAAGTAATAAAAAAAAATTAAAATGTTATTATTCAAAATAAACTTAATTTAAAGAATTTTGAACGTCAACATCTAAGTCATGACTTCGTAAACGTTACAAGTTAAAAGTAGACGCAAGAAACTCGGAAAGGGCGGTTTCTTTCTGGTCTACAATTCATTACCTATTAAATATAACGATAATTTTATTTTAACGATAGAAGCCTTTGCCCAGTAGTAGGACACAGTAGGTTATACTTTGATCCGTGGCTATTCAATAAATAATCATATAAATAATTTAGTTGCCGGCAACTTACGTGAATGTCGAAAACAAATATAAAAGTTAATGTAATTATTTTATTGTACATTTGCCAGCCCTTTGTTTAACAAAGATGTTATTATTACTAGCCCCTTGTCTGCCACGAAGCCTCCTAGAGATTGCTAACAATTTAATTTCTCTTGTTACGACAGGCTGAGCTCTTAGTCTATATTTTCCCACTGCTAGGCAAACGCTTACAAGCAACATACTGTCAAAAATGGAAGTGGGGGGGAGGCTTTCCATTTTTTAAGGTATGTAGCTTGAGCTGGCCAATCCTTCGCATAAGTATCAATCTCGTCCCTTGTATCAAAGATAGAGTACAACACAAAAAAATCTAACATAAATCAAATATTTTCTTCGTTCGTATAAAAAATACGAACCATCGCTGTCGAAGCAAAACCATTACTATATTCCACATCATCGAGATGTATAATCAACGGTCCTTCGAAAATAAACACACATTCGGCACGCCGGTTGCCATCGACCTATAAATGTTTTACTTACAGCCGTATTTTCAGGAAAAAAACGTCATTTTGGAATAACATATTTAGAAGCGTTTATATATAACATTTTGTTAGATTGAAACAATTTATAAATACAATATGGGTTTGCAAATAGTAGGTATTATTTTTCTATATTACTAAATAAATACTTTACGTTATTTTTTTTATGTAACTAAAATAACACAAATCTAGCCCAGGTTGAATTTCATTGACACTAGTTAAATAGATTACGGATAACCATAATTGAATACGCTATTTTTTGTAAATCCATAATATCTGTCAGAGCACAGAAAACATTTAGATCCAGGACTATTTCTTAATTGACCCGATCGGGAATGAAACCGGGTCCACAGTGATAGCGAACCGGTATGCTGACCACAGAAGTTATGTAAATGTCAAATGGATAGATCATTTTTGGGCATTGTACTGTTTCCTACACTGTTATTTAAAATGGTTTTGAAGTGCGTTGTGATTTGTGATGTTTTTTTATGTATATCATAATTATGAACAATATAATTTAACCCTTGGGCCTCTACACGTGACCCCTGGGTGGTGCTAAATGAGTGACAATGACTGTAGAGCCACGCTGCTTTGCAGCACGCATTGGGCCGGCTCGCCCGGGGTAATACCACCCTCTCACGAATATCCGTCGTGAAATAATGGCACTTGGTGCTGTTGTGTTTCGACGGCCAGTGAGAGTTCCGGAGGCCCCTTCCCCCCACCCCTCCTCACAATTCCTATTCCTTCCCCTAACCCTATTCCTCTCTTAAAGATCGGCAACGCATCTGCGACTCCTCTGGTTGTGCATGTGTCCATGGGCGGCGGTGATTGCTTTCTATCAGGTGACCCGCCTGCTCGTTTGCTTCCTTCTTAAATAAATAAAAAAAAAGGTTGAATATAGCACCTTCCAACATTATTTTCTTAATAGGTGATTTATAAAGCGGTAAGTACTCATGATACCACTACGATGAGTTCACTCAACCAAACTCGTTAGTACTCGCTAGAAACATCGTTTATCTTTTGCATTCTACAATTACCAACACGATCGAGCGAGTACTGAATAAATAAACTCGTGGTATAGGGTAGGTGTGGCAACAGAGGGTTTGATTGTGCTCTTCACATGAAAAAGTATTTCACCATAACGTAGCGAATTCAATTTAGCCCGCGAATGTGAAACGAGGAAGGAGTAGAAAGAAAATTTACGTTTATTTTGCAAATTGGGAAAATGAATGTTAAATTTATTGCAGACATAATAGCTTTAATAACATATTTTATACCAAATACATAATCTTGCTTAACAATAAATTAATAAAAGGTTACGACAGAAAATTCATATAACGTCTTAACTCAAAATGGAAGTTTTTCCACAGTATTTTCTTAACATCAAATAAAAAAGTAAATTCCTTGCTTGTAAAGCTAACATTTCATCTGAAACGACAGAAATATTATCCGTACGCGGTGTTTTTTGCGGCCATGCCTCGCTGTCAGAACCGTTCTTTCGCTCCATCATTTAGAGTTTGTTATAGTTGGTCTGGTTTTGATGTCTCCAAGGTAATTCCATTTCCTGCCTACTTGAGTTCGTTCAAAGCAATGTATTTGATGTAACAGAATAAGCAAATAAAAATGATAAATGTAATCACATTTTTTTCTAATAACTGTTGGTATTAGATATTGTTCGGTCTCTTTGCCTTCGGCGACCCTTGGGTGTCCAATCAATTAATCTTTAATTGTACATAAATAGTTTAAATCAAGCCTTCTTAAATGTCAACAGTTCAACTTTTATTTTGTTTCGTTGCTAAAGAAAAAAACTTAATTTATAGACCACCAAGAAGCAGTAGTCGAAAAAAACCACATTACATTTCGTAATATCACCACCACTTTGTCTTAGCGGACTTTCTAATTAACTACACGTAACGCACTTAATAAATATGTCACTTCACCGCAATGATTATGCTAATTAAACATCTAATCATGACATGTTCAAACAAAAAAAAGTATCAAGGCCCAAAAACAAAACGCAATGCATCCGTTGGCGTGTCGCAAGGCACAAACCGATATTTAATTCGCAAAATAAGACCAAAAGTTTCAAGTACACGACCCAGAATTTTCGTAATCTGGGCCGTTCGATAATTTTCAAGCATATAAAAAGTCCAGGCTGGGTCCACAACTCATCAGTTGTTTATGAGACGTGACCAAAAAACTTTAGCAATGCAAAAACTTGTAAGTCTAGCAGCACCACTTAAGGGATTGATACGCCTCATCAGAACTTAAAGCACACCAAAGGGATACGATTTTAGATGATCCAATTAAAAGTCAAATTTGTCACGTATTTTCCAAAACAATCTTAAATTTTCGATAAAGTAGCTATTATTTTTATTTACCATAGACCATTTAAATTAAGCAGTTAGAATAGAGTTACGTTTGCACACAAAATATCTTTTAAATTACGATTGCAAAAGATGTTACGGCTTTTCTGGGCTTTCATGACCTTTCTATATTCAAAGTACCTAATGCCATAATTTTAAGCTAAATTAAATTCATAAAAAAGAACAATTTTCAATTGCGTTTAAATTTGTAAAGTTGACGAGTTTTGAGTTTGATATAGACATCAAAAATAATTAAGGGGGATAGAATATAAATTTTGTTATTGCCATTTTATAATTCTTTTTTTACAGATTATCTTCAGCGCCTTCTTGGCTTTCGCCGCTGCGGCTCCAGCGTATCTCCTGACTCACGACGCTGAGATCCATGTTCCCCTGGCATCCAAGACGACGGTCACCAAGAGTTCCCAACTGGTAGACCATGGCAGCACCTTCGTCCACTCAGTGCCAGTTCTTCACGCTTTACCAGTAGTACATGCTACTCCAGTCGTCCACATCTCCGTACCATCGAAGACAACAGTCACCAAGAGCAGCCAACTTGTGAACCACGGCGCAACCTACCACTCCATCCCGGTTGTACACCATTCGTACCACGTACCAGTTCTCCACCACCAGAAGACAACAGTGACGAAGAACAACCATGTCATCAACCATGGCAGCACCCACGTGGTGCATGCCCCATTGGTTCACACCCCAGTGCTGGTACACTCGGCGCCAGTTGTCACGTTCAAGGGTGGAGACTCCGCGGTATCCCATCACAGCTCGACTGTACACGAAACCGTGCCAGTGGTGAAGTCTGTGTCGTTAGTTGCGTATCACCATTGAATGGACTCCCCCGTTAACTGTTTTAATGTTTTTTTAATAAATTTATATACTGTTATTGTGTTTTTGTTTTTTAACTCTGATTACCTATACGGTGCTCACTCCAAAATACTGTACTTCAATCATGCTAGAAGAAGATTTTAAAAAATTACAACCAAAACGTTACTAAAGCTTTGACATCTATACCAAATAGTTCCTAAGTGAATGATAAGTATTACTTAAAATAATTAAAAATACGTAAAGTGTATAAGTAAGGCTGTAACACGTTAGTCACAAACTAAAATCATCAGCGTTAAGTTAATTAAGTCTTAAGACAAAACTGTGGCAAAGTTTTTAGTGTTATCTCTGTTTTGACTCAATTCACGCAATCTGAATTTTCCACAACAAGGAAGCGCTTAGTTTTATTTTATTTATTTATTTATTTTTCATATCACCAAGGATAAGGAAGGCAAGTGACATTACACAGTGAGTTTATAAATGATTTTACTGCTCTCTTACGCATACCTCGAGGCCAGGAGCGACCTCGAGCAAAGTGGGATTTTCATCCCCCGCCCCTGTTCAATTAGAAAAACTCGAGAGGGAAAGGGGAAGCCTACCCACTAAAATACCTAGTAGCTTCCCTTCTATGTCTTTGTCTTCCTTACTAGGCTAGTTCGGAACCACGAACAACAAGCACCAATTTAATGAGTGACGTTAAAGTCTAAGCTAGAAGAATGCTTGTACTACAAGATGCCACTGACGACCTGGAAACATCATCTACTCAAACACTAACTATTTTACGGTTCGCTATATTTTACTGAACTAGTATTGAAACACTGGATCTAAGAAATAAATCGCCCTTGCCAAGTTTCTTGCGGCTTCTTCTCGTTAAAAGGTCTCCATTATGTTGTTTACAAAGCCATGGCTTATAATTTTGTCGTTCACGAAATACAAAGACACAAGTTTTTTATTTATTTTACTATCATCAGTCTATAAACGTCCCATTGCTGGGCACAGGCCTTCCACGTGGATAATTGTACGTGGAGATATTGGCCCATAACCCACCACGCTGGCCCAATGCGGGTTGGTGGGTTTAATGACTATCATCTTACGACAACAACCGGGACCAATGGCTTAACGTGCCTTCCGAAGCACGGAGGAGCTCAAGATGTTTAAAATTTGGTCACCCATCCAGCAACCTGACATAACGACAGTTGCTTAGCGGGCAAGATCGCAAGCCGAACGCGCTTGCCGCTGCGCCATCGAGCTCCTCTTATATTATTATTATATTAATATCCCCATAAACTTATTTTATAGCTACATTAATTATACTTACAAACATTTTTGTTCTGGCGACAGAATTTGAAAACATTCAGCAATTATTGCTAACATTACATAATCAATTATTGCTATTTTTGGACCACCTTTAAAATACCATGTAACAAGAACTCGTGTGGCGAAGAAAGAATGACCTACTACTCTGTCAAGAAAGTACCGGGAAAGATCAATAATACACAAAATGTTAATTATTCATCCAAATTTATTTTATCGCCTTCAAAGTATGCTCCTTCAGAAGCGATACACTTACGCCAACGAATAATCCAATCATCAAAACATTTTGTTGGCTAGTTTGCATGTCAAACTCGTAAACCCACGTTTCGTCACCAATGTAAAACAATGCGTTGCATGAATGTTGGGTCGGAATTGACTCGTTCTAACATGTCTTCAGCGACTCTTATGCGATTGAGTTTTTGGAGAAAATTCAGGTCTTTTGGGACTAGCCGAGCGGCAACATGTCTCATACCCAAGTAATTATTTAAAATGTTACGGATCGACTCGTGAGACACAAAAAGTTTAGCGGCTATCTCTCTCAAACTTGAATGAGGATTTTCAGTCACCATTTCCTTCACTTTTGCAATGTTAACTTCAGTTGAAGACGTTGATGGCCTACCAGAGCGAAGCAAATCTTCCATCACATCTCGACCGCTTTTGAACGCTTCGTGCCACTCATAAGCACGTGTTTTTGATAAAGTCGATTCACCGTAAGCCTTCTGTAATATTTTCAGTGACTCATAACACGAAATTCTATTGGTGACGCAAAATTTAAGACAAACTCTTTGTTCGATGTTTTTATCCATTATGAAATTCGCAATACACACTAGATATAAACTAACTAAAAACAGCCCTGTATTTAATCTAAATAAAAGATACAACTCAAACTCTGCGCCAAAATGGATAACAGTTGTGCCAATCTAACAACAAAAAAAACAAAAAATGAATATGGAATCTTAAACAAATCATCCGTTCCCGAAACTTTTTTGACAGAATGTATACCATCTCAATCGAAAAGTTGTTGTGTTGTATACACTGGATTTCGAAACCATGTTCTCTGGTACCGGTTGTCTAACCACTAGACCACAGAATCAAACAACGAAATGGCTTGAATTACAAATTATTTTATCTGATTATATACAATGTGTAATGGCATGCACTGTACAAACTTTAGGGGTGGATTCTAAGCTCGAATATACATGTAAAAAAATATTTAAAAAAAATAATAAAATAGTGGAATGTACTTGGTCAATTGGTTACCATGTGTTTTTCGTTAATTTTTTGTGTTGAAAACCAACTCAAGTATTTTTTTTTTCTAGTGATGTTCAATCTTTTGGCTACTTTACTGTTTGTTATTTATTTGCGACTAGTTTCACCTTTTTAGAAACATTTTTTAAGTGAATATGATTTCAAATACTCGCGTGATATTTATTTTTAATACACACGCAAAAATCGAAGTTAACATAAAAAAGGCTGTTATTTCTAAACTATTGAGTTTAGATTTTTTTATGTATAACGTTTTATTATGTATATTTGTGTGTAGAATCCACCCCTTAAGTTTGTACAGTGCATGCCAATACACATTGCATAATAAAGTGGTACATTTATCGTAGACATTGTTGAATAGCTTAACGACACATTCAGTCTGGTTCCACACAACTAAACAGGAATAAAATAAATCTAACCTTTTTTTATTACATAAACCAAATGTCGGAGGAGGCAGGAGGTAAGGCAACTTTTGCAATGTTGGTTTACTAGAGAGCTGGCCAAATCAAAAACATCTCAAGATCCTCCGTTATTTGGAAGGCACAAAAAGTCGTTGGTCCCGGTTTTCGTCGTAAGGTTCAGTCAGTCGTAAATATCCACCAACCTGCAGTAAGACAGCCAGTGGGCTTATGGCCCATTCCCCCCATGAGCTGGTGGCCATGTGGAAAGGTCTGTGGCCAAAAGTGACACGTTGGCTGATGATGAAATCAACTGTTTTCACTACTACTTATTTACTTTTTTTTCTTTGCCGTACCGTAAACTTATTGCATTATTTTAATTAAACCATTCATAAAAAAGTTGTAAAGTGGTGATGAACTAGATAATATCTAGTTCGTAAATAATGTGCTGGAGGTTACGTTATTTATTATTTAATATAAGAGTGACACTACTTTAATTGAGATCTTGTTTACACTCAAAAGAGTCTTAATGGTTGTTTTGATAAATCAGCTATAATTCGTTATGTTATGTTGTTTTAATGTGCACTTTAAACAATCGCGAAATAAATCGCTAGGGTCGCTAGGGATATCCATAAACACATTGTTAATTATAACAAGCTTTAATGTAAATTTTAAGTATATTGCTGTAATGTAAGCTATGATTAAATTTCTGTTTAAAAAATTATCTTGCTTAATAACACTTCATAAGTTTAAAACCCCTTATTAGGTATCCAATTAATCAGCTTCCACCGCACGACCAGTATTTCTAAAAGAGGTAGTGGATTTTGGTAAATGTAAAAATAATAATGAAAAATATATTTTTTTGGAGAGGCCGCACAGCCTTATTAAATGACGTCATTTCTGCTTGTATCACTTTTCTGATCTAGCCGGTGGTCTTGTTAAAATGAAGGTTTAATTAATAATTATATTTGAATTTCGAATCGACATATTTTTTTGTAAATGTCGGTAAGTATTTCTATATCAAGCTGTTGAGTTTCTATCGAAAGCTAAAAAGAGTCCTTTATGTTGACACAAATATGTTTGCACGATTCAAAAACACTTTAAAAAAAGTTTGTTTAATTTTGTGATCGAAACAACAACACTTTAAAAAAGATTAATATTTAATATTACAGACTACAGATGGGTGGGGACTGCGAAGTGGTCCACGCTGCCTCCCGGACTGCAGCGGCCGCGGATTCGATTCCCCCTATTTTTTTCAACGTCTCATTATCTTCAAGTTTATTTGAGCGTTATTAACGCAAACAATCAAAATGTTCGAATTTATTGGTTTTTTTGATTCATTACTTTAACTTTTATTTAAGATTTGTTTTTTATTTAGTAGAAGGAGGCAAACGAGCAAACGGGTCATCTGATGCGGTAATCACCGCCGACCATGGACACCCGCAAACCGGAGGAGTCGCAGTCGCGTTGCCGGCCTATAAGGGGGGAAGGGGCCTCCGGAACCCTCACTCGCCGGACGAAACACAACAGCACCAAGTGCCATTATTTCACGCCAGATACTCATGAGAGGGTGGTATTACGCCGGACGAGCCGGCCCAATGCGTGCTGCAACCTATTAGTTATTCTGTGCTGCAACGCAGCGTGGCTCTACTACTCAGTCAGTGTCACTCATTTAGCACCACCTAGGGGAACGTGTAGGGTCTCAAGGGTAAACCTACGGCAAGTAACTTTAACCCCCAATTATATAATATGATGTGTTGTTAATGGCTTACGGATGTACAAGCGCACAAAGTCGCGACACGGGCGCTAGCAGGTAGTTAAAAAAAATAAGACATTTTCCATTACTTAGCCTAATATTATAATAATTTTAATTTATATCGGCCTATAAACATCCCACTGTTGGGGTCAGAAATGTGATTATGTAAGATCTCTATCCAAAACTCGATCCTGAAACCGCAGTGAGTTATTAAATACGCATTCTTTAATTCGACTCTACACAAACGTCACAAAGGTCACTTTTGATCGGAAAGTGAGGGTCGAAGTGAGAGGCGAGTTTACGATTGAGCTTTCTCTCTCTCTTCGGTCGTTCCCTCATGACTGAGGATCGTGATCATCACGGCAGCACTTTGGATTGGACGAACTGTCGCCATGGGGTCCGGTCTGTGGCCATCCTCACCGCGGCGTAGAAGCGGGACGTTGGTGTTTCCTTCAGTTGGTCAGACTATCTGGTCGGGGACCGGCCTCGTGAACGTTTTCCTTCCACGTTTCCCACCACAAAGAGCTTTTCTAAGCTACTGTCGCCACGTCTGGCGATATGGCCAAAATACTCGTAGCCCAGTATGCGACGATGACATAAGGTAGACAATCTGTCCTTAATGTTCATTTGCGACAGAATTGAGATGTTAGTGCGTTTGGCTGTCCACGGTATTCGCAGCATTCTTCTCCAGCACCACATCTCGAAAGCGTCTATTCTCTGTCTTTCTCGAGCCAGAATAGTCCATGTCTACACTCCGTAGAGGAAAATAGGGAAGACCAGTGACCTAACGAGACGCATCTTGGTGTTGTTTGTGATGCCTCGGTTTTGCCAGATATTTTGGAGACGAGACATTGCGTCCTTTGCTATCGCAATCCTTCTCTTTATCTCCGGCACACAGCTTCCGTCATTGCAGACTAGAGATCCGAGGTAATTAAATTGCTGGACCACTTCTATGTTAGGGATTGTGCTCATATTCGAAAGGTGTCCAGCTCGGTCTACCATCATTAGCTTGGTTTTACTTCTGTTGATAGAGAGACTCATGCACTCGCTTTCGGATTCAACTTTCTGCATTAGCTGTTGCATTTCTTCCATAGAAGTAGCTAAAAGCGTTGTGTCGTCAGCATATCTAAGGTTGCAAAGTTTCTTTCCTCCCACAGCAAAACCCCCTTCCCAGTTCTCCGTTGCCTTACAGATGATGAACTCACCGTAAATGTTGAAAAGCATAGGCGACAGAATACAGCCCTGCCTCACACCCCTCTTTGTTGCGAACACATTAGAACAGTCGGCGTCGACCCTGACATAGGAGCGGTTGTCTGCGTAGAGAGAACTGATCAGACCTACCAGATGCCTAGGCACACCCATCTCTATAAGCACGTCCCACAAGCTATTCCATCTCACGCAGTCAAAGGCCTTCGCGTAATCTATGAAACACATCACGACTAGGGTATTAAACTCACGGCTCTTCTCAATGATTTGGCGGACATTGAGAATCTGCTCTCGAGTACCTTTCCCTTTCACAAAACCAGCCTGTTCTTCGGGAATTTGCCGCTCCAGGTAGTTTCTAAGACGTGCGTTCAGAATGTGCAGAAGTATTTTGCTGGCGTGTGAGATAAGGGCGATGGTCCTGTAGTTGCTGCATTTGTTAGTAGAACCCTTTTTGTGCAGGGGGACAAAGACAGATTCCGTCCAGTCATCGGGCCAGTGACCAGTTTGCCAGATATGGTTGCAAACCTCCACCATGAGGGCCACGCCTTTAGCACCAAGACTCTTCAGCAGTTCCGCTGGTATTCCATCTCTACCTGGAGCTTTGTCATTTTTCAAGGCTTTTATGGCCTGCTCAACTTCTGCTGGAAGAATTTCAGGCTCCAGTTCCTCAGGTTCCCACCTTACACAAGGCTGGAGAGTGTCGCCCGTGTCATAGAGCTCCGCGCAGTATCGTCTCCATCGCTCCAGAATTTGGCGGTGTTCGCAAAGAATATTCCCGGATTCATCCTCTATGACACGTGTTTGCACATTACGTGTCCTAGTCAGGTCTTTCAGCTTTAGAGATTTAGATTGAGCTTTAGAGAATCGAAATACAAGCCTTCCCACGAACAGTAGCATAATATGGAGAGATCAGGTCCATCATACACATACTCGTATGTACGTTCTAATATATTACCTAAATTAAAAGTTATGTATAAGCTGAATATGAGGATAAATTTAATAAATTACTTTTTATTGCATGCTAACTTAAATATAAGCACTGATGCCTTGCGAAAGGTCAGTTTTACAACTGTGAATTTTGGTTACTCATAATAACATACATTTACTGCATGAATTTATGCACTTTCGTTACATTATAAATGTGAATATATCAATATGAATAAGATTATACGAGTATTGCTTACAATTACAAGTATGCAATGATGAGTCATTCCCGTTTTAAACTCACACACTTAGATACTACTCGTACAAAACTCAAAATGCATTTTACACTTTATTTATATTTCACATTACTGCACATACAGTCATCCTCATACCTAAACAGATGCAAGAGTTCCAGTGTTAGCGGAGCTCTGATAGAACTTCACTATTTCACTAGCTTTGGTAGAATAATTAGTAGGTAGTGTAAAAAGTTATCCGAGCGTTCATTGGACGCTCATATAAAAAATGTTATAATAACTAAAGACTAAAACTGTTATAGTATTGCACTTCGGTACTAATCTTGTTTTATAAACATGTTAGGCAAAATACTGGAAATAAAATACCGTTACGATGCCTAAATGTAATTTAACTGTCGGGTTTATTGGCATCATCGTCTATCTTGTTTTATGTGCTTAGCAAAGAATCGGTATTGATAAAACTTGTAGGTGTTCGTACACCACCTCCACACATGTATATATTTTGTGTCAGCAAATTCATGTAACCCGTGGAAGCTCGAAGCTTCCAGTCGCTCTGCACCCGCAAACTGTATCGTACGTCGCATTAATAAATAAAGCAAACATATAAGTGAACACGCATTTCATTGGGTCACCCTTACCTTCTGGTGGAGGCCTTCAGCCTCCACAGTGGTGACCCCGACGTGATAGAGGAAATGCCCGACGTTATCGTGAAAATGTGAAAGGACACAATTCGAACATTTTCGCCCACGTGTTTGTGCCGCGAGCGCGTCGCGTTACGCAACCATGAACCCGACGCCGCCGCCCGGCGCCGTTCCCACGCTGCCCGGGGGACACCTCGCCATGCCAGCTGCACCGCCAGGTAACCATCAGCGTCCGGATCATTCTCCATCTGCGACTGCTGCCATCGACTCGGTCGCATTGTCGTCGCGACTCGCAGAATTCTGGACGGACCAACCACGTGTCTGGTTCATCCGGACCGAGGCCATAATTGCGTCGCAACGCCTCGCCGACGAAGCCAAATTCGACCTGGTCATCTCCAAACTCAATAAAGAGGTCATCGCGCAGGTCACAGACATCCTAATTAATCCTCCAAGCTCCGGTAAATATGAATTCCTCAAAAACCGCCTACTGACGATTTACGAAGAATCCCAAAACCGTAAGATCGAAAAATTAATTAGCGAGTTGGAGTTGGGAGAGCAAAAACCCTCCCAACTGCTACGTCGGATGAGAGAGCTTGCTACCAACAAATTTCCGGACGACACTCTTCGCGTTCTCTGGCAGAACCGGCTTCCATCGCAAGTACGAGTGGTGCTTGCCGTCTCCGAAGGCAAGGACTTGGAGAGCTTGGCCACCATCGCCGACAAGGTTGCTGAGGTCACGCATACAGCCCATGTCGCGGAGCTGACGCCACCACCACAGCCTTCATTCGACGCAGCGCCGATACTGGCGGAGATCGCAAAGATCAATACCCGGCTACGTAGTCTCCATCCTTTCCGATCCCGGTCACGATCCATTATGAGAGGCAGAGGTTTTGGGCGAAATGGATCCAACCGCAGCAGGCCAAGGACATCAGCAGGTCGCAGCGCATCCTGGAGCAGAGATAGGTCAGAAAACCGGATGTGTTTTTACCACAACCGTTTCCGCGAAAACGCCCGGAAATGCACCAAACCCTGTGCGTGGAAGAACTCGGAAAACTGAGTGGAGTGGTACAGGAGATGGTGGACACTTGTACCATTTCACCCGGTCACCGATTATGCGTTACTGATGTTAATACGGGTCTTAAATTTCTTGTTGATACAGGCGCCAATGTCTCGGTACTGCCAGCAACAAGAAAACAACGACAAAATGTAAGTAGCGACTACCAACTTTTTGCCGCTAATGGCACAGTAATCAAAACTTTTGGCACTAAAACTTTAGTCTTAAATTTTAAGCTTCGTAGACCTTATAGATGGCATTTTATTTTGGCAGATGTCAAACAACCAATTTTAGGGGCAGATTTTTTGGCATATCACAAAATAGTAGTTGACGTTAACTCTCGTAAATTAATCGACCAAATAACAGAATTAAATGTAGTCACATCCATCGCCAACATTACACAACCGTCTATAAAGTCTATCGATGAGCGACACCCTTATTATGATTTGTTGTCTAGGCATCCTAATATAACTAAGCCAGCGTCATTCGTGGAAATTCCGCCACACTCGATTATGCATTATATTGAAACCAAAGGGCCGCCCGTGCATGCGCGAGCGCGCCCGCTGCCTCCTGATAGGTACATAAAAGTCAAAGAAGAATTTCGGTTAATGCAGGAAATGGGAATCTGCCGACCTTCGAAAAGCGCGTGGGCTAGCCCACTGCACGTAGTGCCGAAGAAAAATGGCGATATTCGCCCATGCGGTGATTATCGCCAACTTAATTCGATTACGAAGCCCGACAGATACCCAATTCCTCGCTTGCAAGATTTTACTTATATTTTAACAAACAAGTTTTTTCAAAATTAGACATAAATCGATCTTATCATTGTATACCTACAGCACCGGGAGACATAGAAAAAACTGCTATAATTACCCCTTTTGGCTTATTTGAATTCCCACGAATGAGCTTCGGTTTGCGTAATGCCGCACAAACCTTTCAGCGTTTCATGAACTTTGTACTTAGTGACCTAGATTTCCTATTTTCATATTTAGATGACGTAATAATTGGGAGTCCTGATGAAGTTACTCATAAACAACATTTAGACATAGTTTTTGAAAGATTTCAAAAATTTGGCATAACTATTAATCTAGCAAAATGCTCATTTGGTCAAAACAAGCTCAATTTCTTAGGATACGAAGTTAGCCCCGATGGTATACGGCCTTTAGACGACAAGGTTCATGCCATAATTAATTATCCTAAACCCAAAACCGTACAGGACATGAGACGATTTTTGGGGATGGTCAATTTTTATCGCGCTCATTTGCCGCACGCTAGTAGGTATCTTAACGAATTAAATAAGTATTTGTCAAGCGCAAAAAAGAACGATAAGTCTCCGATCGCTTGGACGGAATCCGCGAACGACGCATTTGCACAATGTAAAGTAGGTCTTCAACAGGCCGCTACATTGTCGCACCCCGATCCGAACGCAAAACTCGCTCTAATGACAGATGCCTCGAACACGAGCGTAGGCGCAGTTTTACAGCAGAAAATTGATAATATTTGGCAGCCATTAGGTTATATGTCAAAAAAGCTAACAAACGCTCAACAAAAGTATTCAACTTATGACCGCGAACTTTTGGCAATATTTATGGCCATTAAACATTTTAGAAAATTATTTGAAGGTCGCCAAATCACTGTGTACACCGACCATAAACCCTTAACATTCGCGTTTACAAAAATAACAAAATGCGAAAACGAAATTCCGCGCCGTTCGAGACATTTATCATTCATAAGTGAATTTACGACAAATATACAACATATTAGCGGGTCCGATAACAGTGTCGCCGACGCCTTGTCACGCGTAGAAACCATATGCTGCCCGTCACCAATCAATTACAACGAATTAGCGGAATCACAGAAAGGCGACGAATACATAGCACACATTTTATCGGACAACAGTAGCGACAGCAAAGTAAATATAAAAAAAATATTAATTCCTTCATGCAACAAAGAAATCTATTGCGAGATATCGACGTCTCAAGTCAGACCCTATTTAACACAACACTACAGACGTATAGTTTTTGATAGTTTTCATAACTTGAGTCACCCTAGTATTAAAACTACAAAAAAAATGATCACTTCTAAATATTTTTGGAAAGGAATGAATCACGATATTACGCAATGGACGAAGTCATGTTTACCATGCCAACGTGCAAAAGTCAATCGCCACACTTTTTCACCGTTCGAAAGCTTCGAAACAGCTGGCAGATTCGCCCATTTAAATGTCGATATTATAGGCCCTTTACTTACGTCACCGGACGGATATCGTTATTGCGTCACCATAATAGACAGGTGCACAAGGTGGCCAGAAGCTATTCCTGTTAGGGATATCACGAGCGAAACCGTTGCAAAGGTAATTTTCGATGAATGGATATGTCGATACGGTTGTCCTATAAAATTAACTAGCGATCAAGGTCGTCAGTTTGAGAGCAGTCTATTTTCAGAATTAATGAAACTATTGGGGATACAAAAGATACGCTCCACCGCGTACCATCCCCAAAGCAACGGCGTAGTCGAACGATGGCACCGCTCTTTGAAAGCAGCACTTTCGGCTCGCCTCATTGCATATGACAGTTCTTGGGTAGAACAACTACCAATCGTTTTACTGGGACTTAGAGCCGCTTATCGCAGTGACACCGGTTACAGCGCAGCTGATATAACATACGGTCGCAATTTACGTTTACCAGGAGATTTCTATGACTCAATCCGTAAACCCACCGATACTTATAATTTAGTCCATAAAATTCGCGACACTATAAGTAAAATTAAGCCAGTTTTTAAGTCGCATAGCAACTCAAAGACTTTCTTTGTTCATCCCGAGTTAAAAACATGCGATTATGTATTTGTAAGAGACGATACAGTGCGTAAGCCCTTGAAACCCCCTTACGACGGTCCCTACCGCGTTATCAAAAGAGGCACAAAGGTTTATACCATACAAATAAATAATCGCCAAACGTCGATCTCTATAGATAGGCTTAAGCCCGCGTACATAATAATAGGTAGTGACGATGACGATGCCCTGGCGCCTGCTGACGCAGCTCGAGACGCGCCAGCAGCCGACCCACCGACATCATCTTCGTCCATGCAAAGAGCGACACACATTCATAAAACACGAAGTGGACGCTTAATTAAGCCTCCTTTGCGTTTTATAAATGAGAACAATTAAAGTAGGTTAAGAGTAATAATTTTAGTTTAGTTTATGTTAGCATTTTTGGAGAGATAATTCTCGCTTTATAAATAACAACAGTTCGTATTTTTAATTATTTCATACGCGTACACAAGTTAGTAACACGGATCGTACTTGTAGTTTGCAATGGGTAACTACCAAGAAAAAGAACTTATCGTCAACCAGCAAAGTGACGTAGCCACCAAAGTTGAGGAGCGCTATAACCAACTAAGCATTTGGCTAGTCGTAATTGCTAGTTTGCTATCAATAGTTATACTATTTTATCTATGGAAACGAAGCTGCCAAGGTTTAAAAGGGTGGTTGCGCAAGCAAGCCACAGGTGTAGCAGTATCCTCGATACAGCTTCAGCATCAGAAAGCGTTTAGTCCACCAACTACAACCGTCGGTATTAACCCGTCCGCATCATCCGCTGCTGATCCTGTTCACGGATACGCATAAGTTAATTGTAAGTAGCTTTAAGATATTTCTGTAACTGTTCGTAATCTTAGTAAATACTTAGGGTAAGCAGTGAAAAGTGAGTGAATACAAGTGCAGTGAATATAGAACGGTCTTTTTAAAAAACAATCCGTATGCTCGATGCCTACTAGGTACATACATCTCTTAGAATAAGTCTTAGTTGTAGTCACACGGTATTGTACTGTACTTGCTATCGTATGATTACTGTAGTTATAATGTAATTGGATCCAATGTTTATTCTAAGCGTACGGTAACCGGTACGCAACCTAGCATAAGCGTAAGATAAGAATACAGTGTAAGGTAACAATAGCTTTTAGTTGACAGTGTTGACTTAGCGTAAAGAAGTAGGATAAGCAAACTTCTTTGTAACCTAGCATACCTACCTATAACTTTTTACTTTCACTTAGTTTTTATCTTTCTTTGTATCTTAGCACATATTTTTTTCTTTCACTAATTTTTTCTCTTATTACTTAACTCAACAAATATTGTTTTCTCTTTCAGTTATATAATTTTTCTTAATTATATAAATATATTTTTTTAAAGAGGGGAGTATTGTAGGTGTTCGTACACCACCTCCACACATGTATATATTTTGTGTCAGCAAATTCATGTAACCCGTGGAAGCTCGAAGCTTCCAGTCGCTCTGCACCCGCAAACTGTATCGTACGTCGCATTAATAAATAAAGCAAACATATAAGTGAACACGCATTTCATTGGGTCACCCTTACCTTCTGGTGGAGGCCTTCAGCCTCCACAAACTATTTAGATACAGACACATTATCTGAAACGCATCTATTTTATAACTTCAATTTCAACAAAGCAGATTAACACAATACAATAATCAAACTTGCACAATTGAAATTATTGCTCATTATGTCCTTGAAGCTCAATGAGAGTCCAAATCATAGACATCTAATCGCCAAATCGCATGCTGATATTACAAAACCTACGAAATATCGACGTCGCTCTCAAGGCGAGGCTCGATAAATAAGACATTGTATCTATGACCTTCTTGCTATGGGAGACCTGCGTTACCCTGAGGCGGCGTAGATGCAAATCTGATAACGCGGTAGTAGAAAAACACACAAAACTATATGTCGGCGGACAAGGAGGCGGACAAGGATAGATTTTTAACGGTTTAAGGAAACCAAGGTTACATTGATAATCGTTTTGTTATTTTTTTATCATTATGCTAAACCGAAACATTAAAAATCATCATCATCGTGACGTTTCTTGGCTCAGGGGCTTAGCGTCACACTGGTGTAACAATTATGTGGTCCGTCCGTTTTTTTTTTCGCCCAGCAAGTACCAATAGAAAGTGGCTAGGGCTTAGATTTCACAAGGTAGTTTCGTTTTTATTCTTTACTCCCAGGAAGAGCTCGATGCCGCAGCAGCTAAGGCGTTCGGTTTGCAATCTTACCAGTTAAGCAACTTTCGCAATGCCACACCACTGGATGGGTGATCAAATCTAAAACACCGCTTCGGAAGGCACGTAAACCATTGGTCTCGGTCGTTGTCTTAAATGGCTATGGATGATCGTTTAAACACACCCACTCTTATTGGGCCAGCGCAGTGGGTTATGGGCCAATCTCCCCATGTTCTGTTGTCCATGTGGTGTGGGAAAGTCTCTGCCCAGCTTTGGGATGTTTAGAGGCTGATGATGGCTCACTTCTTTGAATTAAATAATATGTTACTACAATTAAACGCGTGTAGATTTATAGGCAGTAGGTTTATCATATCATTATATCCTTTTATAGAAACATAGACAGCTACAGGCTTTTCCGATAAACAATATCTCTAGCTTAAAGATATATTAGGATATAACCCACCACGCCGCCGTCCCAATACGGATTAGTATTTGGCAAACCAAACGCGCCAACAACCACGCCGTTGTACAAAAAATAAATCATAACATTTCAACACTTTAATAATAAAAATGGACTCATACAAAATATGAATCATTTTATTGTATCATAAATGTGGTATTGGTGGCTTAATCCACACGATGTTACCGCTCTTACAAATTATAATGTGAGTGCGATGAAAGTCGTGTAAATTAAGATAAACGCTGTTCAAATAAATATAAAAAAATACCTGATTTTGTACGAATGTCTCGGGCGAACGAAAGGAAAAATAACAAGAATTTACTCTTTTAATACCTACGTTTTGGAGGCCTGCAGCTAGGACTGAAACATATAAATTATTAAATCGAGTGTGTTTAGGTTGCGGTCTTATATCGTGAGCAACTTTTACTTTTCCGGAAAATACGAATACACTTACACTACCTGGGAATTGAACAAAAAACATTGGACCTCCGGCTATCGGTCCAAATGATTCGTCACATGGCCACAGATGAAGCACGTAAAATGTTTTAAATAAATAACTTTTAATTTGGCTTATTATAAGAGGTTTCAAAATGTATGAGGTTTTGGGTTATTGTTGTTTGCTTTCAATTTGAAAAGTCAGTCCCCAAGGATAAACTATAATAATGTTTTCTTTTCAAGATAATAGTATCTTATATCCAAATATCACCCAAACCCTTCCAGCCGTTTCAGCGTGATATAATACAAATCAATAAACAAACATACCTTCTATCAGCTTAGAGCCCCAGAACACACATGCCCAACTCACATATACGCACTTTTCACAAAAAGTCAAGCTTTTTGTGGAAAGTGCGTTGCCACCTATAACTTCTATCTCCCCCGTTCACCCGCCGATAGTCATCTATTATTTTTGCGCCCTAAAATTTGTCGGCACTATGAACCCTAACATTAGGGTCCATGAAATTTGTCGTCAGTGTAAAGTTCAGTAACAAGTGGACCCTTAGATTCACTATCATTGTAATAAAGTTGGCCAGAATCGCCCTCGGGTACTTACCTCTTCAAATTCACTTTGAATTTACATTGTGTTCAAGTTTTCACACAATAATGAAGCCTTTTGTGATATATTAAAACCAACTTAACGAATAAGTTACACGTTCATTCAGCTCAGCGTTTTATTTTCTTTTATTTTATTGCATTTACGTTAATTAGTGTTCTTCTATGTACCTGACTAATTGGTAATTACGAATGGTAATATGACTCCAGTAAATGTATGGCCTGTTTTTTTTGGCAGGTAGGCTCATTTAATTTGAATTATTTTCTTAGAGGGCTAATTTTATAGGGCCAACCTCAGAAAGGTTACACGGTATATAATTAAAATGCTTTTTAATATTTATTTATTACGTTATGAGACTTATAAGTTTTTGTTTTCACTTGCTTTTTCTTTGCGTAAATTTAGCAAACAAATATAAAATTGTTCCTAATTCAAAAATATTTCATTAACCGCGTCGCGTAGCGGTGAAAGAATACTACCACCCCCTCTCTTCCCTTGGGTGTCGTAAAAGGCGACTAACGGACTAAACACTGCACAAGTGCACATACATCCAACAGCATATAGTGGAGATGGGCTCACAACCTGTCACACTGAGCACATGTGCAGTCGCTATTTGGTGAAAAGCGGACTATGGACTAGCAGTCTATAGTCCACTTTTGTATCACACAATAAGCAATTGCTGTCCTCATTGCCTAATCTCTAAATAACCCTTCGGGGATAATAGTCGTGATTATATAATCACGACTATTGTTATGTATATACAGGGCGTCCCACGGATATGCCACATGGAGGGAAAGTACCTTGAATATTGTAGATGGAACATTTTACTGAAAGAAGACATTATTTGAATTTAAAAAATAATTTAAACTGCATTCATAGATATTTAAATAATTACGTGGTTGAACCGGGAATCGAACCCGATACTTGAGAAAAATCGAAAACCGATCCGATCGAAAGGCTCATCTAAAAGGAAGATCATGAATTTTAACATTTGATGAGAAATTTTGTTTAGAAAAATGAAAAGCTGACATTGCCGTAAGGACATACAACTGACATTGAAATAAATACATACATAAATTAATTAATTTTGTATCAAAAATGTTACAATTCATGGTCTTCCTTTTATTTGTGACACTATGTTATTTAGCAAAAAATTATCCTTATGATGAAGCCTTTCGATCGGTGTGATAAAGCTACAGGATGATTATTTTTCTCATGTAACGGGTTCGATTCCCGGTTCAACCATGTAAAATAAAAAAATAAAATAAATAAATTTTGTATACGTTCACACCAATTATCTAGACCAAGATGAGTATTCTTGTGAAACTGTATATGGTAAGATAACGGATAAATATACATAAACATAGAAAAAACACCCAGACCCGAAATCAATTGAGAAAAACAGTTTTTCTCTAAATTGACCCGACCGGGGATCGAACCCGGGACCTCAGAGATGGCGACACCATGAAAACCGGTGTACAAACCACTCGACCAAGGAGGTCGTCAAAATGTAATTATTTAAATATCTATGAATGCAGTTTAAATTGTTTTTTTAATTCAAATATGTATGTATGTATGTATTTTATAAAATTTGCAGTCTAGCATCATCACTTGAATTAAAAAAGGAAGTCTATAGTCTATTTTCATCGAGTGTGATATTACAGGAACATTCATAGATTTTTTTAAAGTTTCACATTTAAAAACGTCAAGGCTTTCGTGTAGCAGGGATCTTGTATAATCTGTAACTCAAATAAAAAACATAATATATTCTTAAACATACAATTTTAATTAAATGTTTTGAAAACAATAAACGACATTATCCCATACATGATCACTTAAAAGATTTTATTAAGCTCAAAGCCATTACGCAATGTTACATAAGAAAACAATAAGTTCCCTAGACGAAGTACAAGCCCATCTTACGGGGAACCAGTTATGTAAGCCGCTTGAAGTTGACTGAGTGAACTTGGCATCAACCTACATGTACAGTCGAATCTTGTTCTGTACTGTTTATGAATTCATTAATCGCGGTATGAATGCCACGAGCTGCCACGGATGTAGTAGGCGAGTGAAAGCTTCGGCGATGCGGCAGTTGAGCATACTTTGCAACTGTTGCTGAAAATAATTAATTTGAATCCTAACCAATATTATAAAATAATAATATGAAAATGAGTTTTTTAGCTAGCTGTGTCAATGTATCTGTTTCTATATCTTTGTGTAAAAACTCTAGATAATTATGCAAGGTGTTTGCTAATAGGGTACATAATCTCACAACTGGGCCAACCTATAGAGTAGGTACAAAGAACAAGTTTTGAATGCGAGCAACCCTTATAGTGAGAAATAACAGCTGTTCCAATCGAAATAATTGGAAATACAATTTTACCTAAATGTTTTAAGTACAATTGTATAGCTGTTTTGTTGCAATTTCACAGTTGCTTGCATTCAAAAATTTGTTCATTGCACTTAAGGGGGGCCTGCGCGAAATAGTGAAAATTAACGTATTTTAAGTCACTTGTACCATGCGCTGATATAGTTAAATACATTGAAATAACTTATGTAAGTTAGCCTGATCATTGCACAAGGTGATTACCTTGTTGAAATTTAAAACAAATTCTATAAACAATAACAAACAATACATAAATGTAATAACTCCTGAAAACATTATTAGATATACACAACAAATATTTTTTCGACAACTTTCTTAATTTTACGCATGAAACAATAATTCTTATTATGTAAATATTTTTATTGATATTCCGCAGGGCACCCCTTCTTTAAAAAGTAAATTTAATTTTTTAACACAAGCGCGTAATGGTTTTACACATTTCGCAGAATAAAAACATTGCTCTAATTAAATTACTAGGTTTGAACTTGAAAGCAGAATTGTTCGAATTATAAATATCAATACGATTGATTTTGCTTTGACGTTCATTAAGAGACTTATGGCAGTTTTTGCGATCGCGCGGCACCCCCTTAATAAGCATGGCACTGTTGCGAGATTATAAACATCCTGCATATTAATAATTGTTTAATTTGCGATATGAGAAACATTCGTCAACGACTCGTTGCCAAAGAATAAATAAAAGTAGAGTCAAAATAAATAATGCATCTTAGGCATAACGCCTTGGTACGAGTGACTCTTAGATAATTGACAACACGATCATCATTATCAGTCTAAGCAAACGTCCCCCTGCGGACAACAGCACATGAGGACATTTATTTATTTATTTATTTGATTAGGCACACTGACAGATTACAATCGTTACATGAGAATTATAACTTACATTTTTAACATGAACTTAGTCTAGATGACAATCATCATCATCTAGATTGGTCCATAACCTACCACGCAGAGCCCAATGCGTTTTGGTGGGTAAATAGTCAATGTGTTTAGTGTTCATTGCCAAAACACATTCATTTCTACTACTTAGTGATGCCAGTATTTTTGTGACAAACAAATTTATAACCTCCCAATTAGCACCAACCTCCATGAGATGCCGCCTCCGCGCAAGCTCGCTGTTCGGAACTCCGTTAATTTATACAATATTCAAGTCCAAGATTGCGTGCGTATTGTGGAGTTTCGGCGGACACCAATATAAATACCGGGGGACAGCAGAGCTCGTTAGATTACTCAGCAAGAGCCAATCGACAACAATCAACCAACATGCAGACCTTTGTGAGTTGAAATGTGGATATTTTAAATTCGGTTATTTTAAAAAAACATTATGGATGTTACCAAGGGAATTTTTAAAAGATGTGTTTGTAGTGACAATTAGTTAAATAAAAATAAGTTATAATGGAATTAATATTTTAATTAATTGTTTATTTTGTTCGGTGTTTATAATGTAATATGTTTTTGGTAAAAAGAAGCTTTGTTGCCCTTAAAATTCAACCACGACGTCTTTTGCTGTTACACTAATAATTGGATGTTTGTTTTGTCTTTCTGCTCTACATTTTACGTAATGAATTTCTATTAGTAACACGTTTGTTTGTTTAAAGAGCTTGAAAATAAAATTAAAAATATTTCATAGAAAGTCAAAACCATTTTACAAACAATTTTAGGTTAAAAATTAATCTCTATCCAATGGTAGTCGGTGGAAAGCTGTGGTGTATGTACCTAGGTACACTCGTACATAGGTTCATACACGTTCACTTTGATTAAAAAATAATACATCACTCCCATTTCCCAGTGGGGTAGCCAAAGACCACAAGTTTCCCTTTGCTACTTTACATACATCATTTACTCTCTACCATGTTTTATTGATTTCAATTTTCTCATATCCAGGTAACCTTCGCCGCCATCCTGGCTTGCGCCGCCGCCGCACCCGGCCTCCTGGTCGGTCACGCCACGCCCGTGGTAGCCCTCCACTCGGCACCCGTCGTCCACGCCGCCGTACCCCTAGTCGGCTCCAAGACAACCATCACCAAAAGCAGCCAAGTCGTCAACCACGGCTCACCAGTCGTCGCCGTCCACTCCGCGCCTGTCCACGCTCCGGTCATCCTCAAGTCTGCCCCAGTTGTTCACACCGTGCACACTCCTCTCGTTCATGCTGCCCCAGTGGTCCTGAAAAGCGCCCCCTTGGTGCACTCAGTCCACGCAGTCCACGCCCCCTTAGTGCACAGCGCCCCCGTGGCAGTCGCACACAGCAGCTCCGTCGTCCATCACGGCTCTGTCGTCAAAGCTGTTCCTCTCGTCCATGTCCATTAATTTAATTGTTATAGTAAATTAAAGTTAATTATAGCCACATAATTTGTGTTTTTGCTGATTGTGTCTGTATGCCTTATTTAAATTATTTACTTACAACAAAGTATCAACCTGGTAGAAAACTTGTTATCCTTTACTTATTATGTATATTATTATGTATTATCCGTTATTTGTTTACTATGTGTGGCATAATACGAAGTTTTTCGTATGGCCACACCCGCAAGTACATATTTTCTAGTTAAGTACTAAATCAAAAAAAAAATCGACCATGGTTTTAAAGTAGCCGATTAAGATTGTAATTCCCTTGAGTTTCAAGTTCAACACATAAATCATTGATCAAGAAGTCACAGCACCGGTTTTTTCAATGCTTCAAAGCGGATCAGTATTTTGGCGCTTGCAACCTTACTGCTACATCCAGCGTCCATGGAAGGGCCGCATTTTATCATAAGTACATACATACATATAATATCGACTATTATACCAGAAGGTTTAGTCAGAGACTAGCCAATGAGAACCGCAAAAGCAGTCCTCTGCAATTGTCCACTTTTAACTAAATAGCGACTGCACATGTGCTCAGCGTCACAGGTGGCGAGCCCATCACCGCTCTATGCTGTTGGATGTATGTGCAGTTAGTCCGTTAGTCGCCTTTTACGCCACCCAAGGAAAGAGAAGGGGTGGGTAGTATTATTTCAATTACCGACACGCAACACGCCTCAATCGATAATCAGAAGTGCAGTATGCTGTCTGCTTTCGGTGACTGAGTAACGTAATAAAAACTTAACACGCCCACTTTAATGTTAAGATTAATGATTTAAATGAACTCTGGAAAATTCCAAGGAGTGTATAATCGGTGTGCTATGCTGTGTGAGTACGTGAGGCACCGATTATCGTGCCTCAGGTATGAGCGCATTCTACCCTGCCCTGGTATTCGCGCTTAATATAGTAGGTAGGATACTAGCTTATGCCCGCGGCTTCGCTCGCGTTAATGTATTTGTCAATTGTATTTGTTAATTGTTACGATTTGTTTTACAATGGGACAGTCAAATCGTTTTCAAACTTTCATAGTAAGTATATATGAGGAATTGTTAAAAATTCAATTAATCGACTGAATAAATTGTAAAAGGTCCATTCATTTCCTATTTGTATACATAAATAATGTTTTCCTATATTTACCAATGTTTTAAAGTACTATAATTAACTGATTTAAATTGTAATGCTTTGATGCCATCAACTTTTTCTTACACCTTTTTTTATTAAAGACAAAACTAGGCATTTAAATTCAGGTTAAATAAAAGCATTTCTAACCTTAACATTTCATGGTAAGTGATTTTTTTTAATTCCTAATGAGAATAAAGATCTTAAAACCGCAAAATAATTATAACATGTGCAGGCCAATGTTATAATTATTTTTCTTGTTTTATAAACCTAAGTTAAAGTCGTTAAAGTATTTTTGCTTTGTATGTAACTATTTAAAATACTTTTTTATTAATTCTTATTTGATATTATAAAACCGTAGCATATTAAATATTTTATAGCCATCACGACCGGCTGCTAGAGTCTAGTTTCAATTTTGGAATGGGCAGCAATATCTAACCATGTCTTTATATTATGACTGAGACTGTATTATATTGAATATACATACATACATAAAAAGCAGTTATTTGCAAACATCAATTCCCGTTTTAACCGCGTCGCGTTGCGGTGGAATAATGCTACCACTCCCTCTCTTCCCTTGGCTGTCGTAGGCGACTAACGGAATAAAGACTGCACATACATCCAACACCATACAACGGGCTCACCACTTGTCACGCTGAGCATATGTGCAGTCACTATTTGGTGAAAAGTGGACTATGGTAGATAGATAGATAGATAGACAATACTTTTATTGTAACTTAACACCACAAACATTTACATAACACATAACAATGAGCACAAATACAAAGTTACAATTTGGCGGTCTTATCGCTTTAAAGCGATCTCTGCCAGACAACCATTCGGATGGAGAGAACTTATACACTCAAAGATCGGAGGTGCATACCACAGTAAAACAATTAAAAACAAAAGCAAATTAATAAGAACCAAAACATAATACATAACATTATAAAATAAATAAATAATAGGGTGTAACAATTATATATACATACATATAAATACTTAAATATAATAGTCTCAGGTAGGATGTAGCGGACAATGACAGCTATGCAGCAGGATAGGGTTAAAGGGAAAGGTAGAAATTCTTCACGTGCACCTTAAATGCGTGAATTGTTTTAGCACGCCTCATCGCAACTGGAAGCGAGTTCCAGAGACGAACAGCTTCAACGGTGAATGAACAATCGTAAAAGGTAGTGTTGTGAAGAGGGGTTTTAAGGGATAGTAGTGGACTGCTTTTGCGGTCCTCATTGCCTAGTCTCTGACTAACCCTTCGGGGATAATAGCCGTAATTATATTGTACATGTGTGTATGTATAAATGTCCAGTACCTATTTTAACGTATGGGAATTTGCTTTTAAAATTATACATATTCACGACTATTATTATAGGGTTAGTCGGAGTCCAGCATTAAGGACCGCACAGGCATTCCACTGCCACACTCCACGGCACACCAAATGATAACTGCACATGTGCTCAGCGTGACAGGTGGTGAGCCCATCGCCGCTCTATGCTGTTAGATGTGGATGCAGTGTTTGGTTGCCTTTTACGACACCCAAGGGCAGAGGTGATGCGGTAGTATTGATTCTATCAATGCGCCGCTACCATCTCAGCACTGAAAATGAAATATACAACAAATTGTAATCCCATTTCTGAAAATCAGGGTTTCACAAACATTACTATTTGTTGTATTTGCTGTACGTAACAACTTTTTATTTTTTTGTCGTTTAAAAATTGCTATTGCTATTTTATTGAAGTGCCGCAAATCAGTATAAAACTTTTTTAGTCAGCGGAGGCCGTATGACTATCTATATAACTTCGTAAATGGTTACTTTATTACAGAGGCTTCTAGTTAATATTTCTGTCTCTACTTAATCCAAGAAATGAATATTTATCAACGACTTCCAACTTCTCACTACTATAATTAAAATTTATTTTTGAATTTCTAGCTATTTGGTATTTGGTAGGGGGAGATGTTAATCAATTAGTTTTGCAACCTTAATTTTAAGTTATTGTAATTTATTTTATTTTAAGTCTAGTATACGGCTTCTGAGACGCACTCGAATGAACTCTCTAAATTTCTTATTTTGATATTATTAATTAATTGATATTTATATATTTAAATCAAGGGTATAATAAAGTAATTTATTGATTAGTTCCTCTAGTGAAACGTTGAAACAATTGACCACCTCAGGTAGGCATCGTAACTTTTTTTTTTTTTTATACTAAGCCCGGCAAATGACCCCACTCCACCTGATGTTAAGTGGAAATGAGGTCCAGGCGCGAGGCCAACTGGTGCAGCGTAAGAGACGTAGCATCAGTCATCCTCACTCTGCCGGCCCACAAAGTGCTTCTTCACGCCTCGTTTGAAGGACCCTAGGAAGGAACTACGATCTATTCCTTTCTATACCAGAAACTAATACCAATGGCCTCCCGCATACCGGCCGGATGCGTTTTTTTTAACGTTTCACTATTTTTGAGTAGGTATATTTGGCATTATGACAGCACCTCCGTGGTCGAGTGGTTAGCACGCCGGATCTGGGGTCGCGCCATCTCTGAGGTCCCGGCTTCAATTCCCGGTCGGGTCAATTTAGAGAAGAACTGTTTTTCTCAATTAATTTGGGGTCTGGGTGTTTTTTCTATGTCTATATATATTTATACGTTATCTTACCATATTAACGAGTTTTAATAGAATACTTATCTTGGTCTAGATAATTGGTGTGAGCGTAAACAAATTTAATTTAATTTAAAGAACATTACATTACAAATTGTATTACACACATACATTATATAATCACGGCTATTATCCCCGAGGGGTTAGTCAGAGGCCAGGCAATGAGGACCGCAGAAGCAGTGATCTGTCATAACTTATTACCAAATAGCGACTGCACACACTGAAAAAAACAATTGTTAAATGTAACCAAACTTTTGTCTATACTAGTCTCGAAATAGTGACTACCGAACTACGTGTAATGTTCTCACTTAGCCCAGTTTGGTTACAGAGGTTATGTTATGTTAACCGAATACTATGTAACAGCTTGTTAAAGTAAGTTTGCCAAATGTTCTCGAATAGTTCGATTAAGCATAAATATACCGTCAAACCAGTAACAAAACAGTTTTGTCATTTTTATATTTCTAGTAACTTAACAGTAGCAAACTAGTTTTGTAAATGTTAAACTAAAAAGTTCTACTGTAACTTGATTCACTAATTATTTAACAAATCATTTTGTTGTTCTTGCCCGTTGTCAAAGCTTTAATTGCTAGTAACCAAATAAAACAGTTATAAATACATGGCAATTTTGCTAAATATAAAAACTAACAGTTGAGCTTTATACAGCAAAACATTATTAGCTGCTTGTAACAAAAATTGGGTAAAAATCTTAGAACAAAATGCTTCCCGGTATATGTACTACACAAAACAAATCTTTTGGTAGGTATGACTCCAAAGAGTTTTGATTATATTTAAGTTAAATCTGAAAGGATACGTAAACACTGTGAAGTTATTCCAAAAGATTTGTTTTGTGTTGTACAGATACCGGTAAGCATTTTGGAAATGAGATTTATAAGAGGAGTTGTTAATAAAATAAGTATCATTACAGTCAATAATTTATTAAATAGAATCTGGACCGTCTGTGCTGCGTGGCTCTCTTTGTGCTTCTTCTGGTTCCCCTTGAGTGTCCGTTGCCTCCTTTTGCGTGTTGTATAATTCCATAGGCGTCGTAAGAAGTGGATCATCAGGATCGAGTATAAAATTTGAAACACTTTGGAAACAAGTTTGAGCCTCAAAAATCTGAAAAACACATGGAAATTAATATTATGTTCATACAAAAATAATTTTAAGTTTATCACCTAAACTAAAAGTGGAATAGTGCCTTTATAATGTACGGAACATTATAAATAGTTAAATAGGGTAAGTTAAAAATTAAATATCTGTAGAGAAAAATTGTCATTTTTGGCAACTTGATGTGCTATTCACAGTACACAGTAATTAATAAATATAAGGATTGACTTACCTCTCTTGTTAAACATTTTATCATATTTATTTGAGTAGTAAGCTTGGTTTAGCCTTATGGTCAATGATCGGTATAAGTTTTATTATATCATTCTTATTTAACATTTAAAGTGTGTCTAGATCAATTTGCTTGTTCTGCAAACAAAACAAAATCCTTTTTTTCATAAAAAAAAAGTTTGCATATAAAATGTTCTGTGAAACTCTATCGAGGGAGACTCGTGAAATCAATATATCATGCCGTTTAAGATACAGACTGGACAAATAAATATACCTAAGTACATAGATCTACAAATTATAATTATCCTTGTTAGTCAGGTAAAAATAGTACTTAGTAGGTACCTACCAAAGTATAAATAGTTACCTAGGTATAATTTTAAGGCAGGCACATTTTCAATGAATCAAAACGGTTTAAGTACTAGAAAAATCGGATTCCTTGCCAAGTTGAGGACAAGTAAGAGGAGTCTAGATAGTCTAATTTTTATCTAGACTCTTTTAACACACGTAACTTCCTATATTCTGATGTAGCTACCTACATACCTAGGTACCGACGTACCTAGGTATAACATTGTGAGGAAATTTGCATATCTACAGAAGACTCTAAAGTTTCCCAATTGAACAGTTTTCTTCTACTTTCTAGTCGATAGTGGAGATAAAACTAATATCTGACTGATGATTAGGTACGGTTTACCCACAACGGCTTAAACTCAAGCTACCTATTGAAATTGATGTGTCAAGTGTCATCAATTAGCAAATAAATGTACTTGTTTGGTAAAAGATTGTTGTCAAATTAGTTGTTCATTGCTGAAACTAAGTTTCATGTAAACAAAGGAAGCAAAGAATTTGTTACAAATTATTAGTTTACAAATAGCATGATAATTTTTGGTTAGGTTAGGTTAGGTTAGACGATATGATACATGATAATTTATTTAAAACGGTTTTTTGTACAGGTTAACAATGCTACTCAATTACAAATTGTTAGCCATGCGATAAAGTTATTATACAAGAGTTATGTTAAAAGAGAAGTCGGTACCAACTTTGTTGTATATTATCAAGACGGTTTGTTTATTTATGTTCGGGTACATGAAACGGAAAATTTACTTACTCAAAGACGAACTGAAAGTAACGAAACTAGGTTTTTTATTAATAAATAAACAAGTTTTATTATTTCAATAAAACTTTGTTATTTGCTTAACAAATTTTTGTTATTCCTAAAGTAACCGAAACAGTTCGGTTATTCCTTTTTTACAGTGCATTTGCTCATCGTGACAGGGGCTGAGCCCATCGCCGCTCTATGCTATTGGATGTATGTGCAGTGTTTAGTCCGTTAGTCGCCTTTTACGACACCCAAGGGGCGAGAGGGGGGGGGGGGCAGTATTCTTTCACCGCTACGCGACACGGTTCACGAATTATGTTGATATTTTTATTATATATATAAATATATATTTTTATTTATTTTATTAATAATGATAAAAGACTACTACAGTGTACTAACACACAACACAACTGTGTTAGTCCACTTCTCATAGGATGTTCGGCTAACAAATTAGTGTGATAAAAAATAATAGCAAAGTACAGACAAGACATATTATAAGGAAAGGCAGCTAGAACAAATGTTTTGTTTAATTCTGTATAATTAGTCCAGTTAATTAAGACATAAGTCCCTAGATAATCAAATGTCAAGAGTCAACGATTTGTACTCACTAAGACTTAAGCGATGCTTCTTTTTCAGTTCAACGCTACGTCGTTATATAATGTGTCTGTTCGTGCTTCCATCTCATTGACTTTGTTTTTAAAGGCATCTAATTAAATATACATTCAAACGACCACATGTTCCACAGACATACTTACTACGAATCCAGGAATTCAGTGGAGTGCCTAAGTAGACAAAGAAATTTCAACAAAGGTGAGTCCTAGTGATACTACCAATAAATGGTAAAGGTAATCTAAGTAATGATCAAGTAAATGCTTGAAGCTATGTTTATTTCAAAAATCTACTTTGTGTAGGCGACAAGCTAAATTGTTAAGGGTGTTACATATTTATTATGTTTACGATCATTTCAGTTTTTAGGAAGAAGAATAAAAATATATCTTGTCATAAATCACCCTGAATTGGGCAATCAACAAATGGAAGAGGCTGCCTTGAAGCTATCTTATCTGTAAGTATCGAAATACAACAACCCTACTAACATTGTTGGTAAGGCGTTTATTTAAGTGGAACTAAGTTAAAGTTAAAGTGTGTAATTGATTTTGTAAAAATTCTATAAGACAAGTATTTATTTATTAGACAGTTCTAATCAGTATACTGAACTTTATTAGTACTAAGCAATGCCTTTTTAAATAATATTAGTAAAGTTCCGTCTTCAATGCATAACCCTATTTGTAGCGTATATTGTGTCCCACTACTGAGCTCTTGCTCAGTAGTGGCACAAGCCTCTTGGCTTCTATCATAGAATCGAGTCTTGGCTACAATTGACTTAATCACCACGATATCAAAATGCGGATTATTTAACACAAACCTGGGCTATTTTTATCCACACTATGCATCGAAATATGCGAAACAAACTGCCACTGGCCACTAAGGTGTTCATCATTTAATAAAGTATACGTAAAGCCATACAAAACTACTAGTGTACCGCTAAAATGAGGATGGCCGGTCCTCCTTCACCGAGCGCCTGCCTTGCCCGATATGGCCAAGGCGCATCGCTGTATGTCCAATCAATCAGAATGAATTTTTTGCTCGATAGGTTTATGTAGACAAGTTTTAAATGTAGATGTTATATTTCCCTCTTGTATCTATGATACGGGCTATATTTTAATTATCTTTCATGTGTAGCTCCAAAACGTTTACTGAAATTAAAACAAGTTTAAATATACTATGCAATCGTTGTTAAAATCGGTTAAAATAGCCAGAACAGTAACATCACTTGTTTTTAACCCAATAAACTTAAGTCAGCGTTTTGGGTAAAACATTTAATTTAAGACTAAATGAACATATATTTAATAATAAGCTAGTAGCAGTTCAATTGATATAAGTGAATGTTTTTATAGCTACCCCCAGGTATACGGAATCAAGAAGCTACTCCCTTTTATTATAATTAAATAAATATATCTTCGTTCGTATGTAGGTAAGTAAGTTAAGTTTTCCATATTGTGCATCTTGTTGTTTGTTATAAAAAAAATATTGTGTGATGCTCTGTCAAAGTGTGTAGCCGTATTTTGGCAAAGGTCGTTCGTTAGTGTTTCATCTGCAGTCTAAGAAGAGTAAAGTAGCAGAACCTTCTTAAAGATGACCCTCATTCAAAAACTACAACAGTATGAAAATTTAATTAAAAGGTAAATGTAATGATAATGAAATATTACATAGAAACACTCACAACTACTAACAAGCAGTCAGTAATAATAACGAAATCATTAAATATGTTACTTTTATGTGAACGCACCTACATCAGTAGCTTATTTATTACAATATTTATGATACAGTTGTCACAGTTTTTACAACCTACATTTCTCTTAGTGAGGTATTTTATAGCTTATTTCATTTCTTAGTAAAAGGAAAATTCGTAAAAAAAATATGATACAGGTATATAAACAGTGGCCATTCAGTGTTGAAATACCAAAGTGCGGGCAAAATTACACGGATTCCTGACCATGTTTGACCGCGGCTGCGAGCGGGCGAGGAAATTCGTGGAAAACTGACGAGACTATATATTGCAGGAGCCTGGGACACGCACTTAGTCCACCACAAAGCGCGCAATCGGAACTATTCCTATTAAATTCATATTTCTTATTAATTTATAACAATGTTTCGTGCGGTAAGTTTTATAACATTTTATAATTATTTACTAATAAGTATTTATACTTCTTTTTTTTCCAAGGTTTCCGTTACAGAAACAAAATACTTTACAAGTGTCTACTCGCGTTTATTAAACATTATATTTCTCCTGACGTTTCGAATTTTTTGAAAAGCGTTACACATCTCTTATTCTTGCTTAGTATCTTAAAATTTAACTGTATAAAAGTGATATTGGTAACAGTATAAGATTCATAAATAAAACATGTAAAAACTATTTAATAAAGTTTCATTATTTTATATAAGTAGGTCCGTTGTGTACGTTGTTGTGAAATAAAACACTACTTATAAGTATAAATAAAAACAAAATACTTAACAAACAATTGCAGCAAACTATTGAAGCAAAATTAAAATTTTACACTTAGTACATTAATAAACACCGCCTATAAAAATTTCTGTACATCTTATCTGGTTGACTGGTAGGGAATGCCTTATGGCATTATGTCCGCCATTTGCTGTACTGTAGGCAATAAAGTCTAAATAAATAAAATAATAATTAAGGTACACATAAGCACAATAATTTAATGCAAACCTACTAAACTAGTAACTTTTCCACATTGATACAGAAAGCTCCACATCCAACTGCATTATTTGATTACAAATGCCATTATTACGAAGGTGGTGTTAGCCTAACCTTGGCAATGCAAAGCAAGATTAAGCCAAGCATGTTTCATTATGTACCTGGTTGATTAAATCAATGTTTCTGTAATGCTACAATAACTGTAAATAGTATTTCAACCAATGTAATATATTGTGATTAATTTCAATATGGCATAACAATTCAACATTTAATTGACCGACTTAACAATATTAATATTCATAGATTGCTAACTTTAGTTTGATATGATTGAGATAGATTTAATTATTGAGAATTTCCTAATGCTTTAGTATTGGAGGGCAGAAAGTAGAGCTGGAACTATATCGCTTTAGTATTGGAGGGCAGAAAGTAGAGCTGGTACTATATCGCTTTTTTAATTGAGAACTAACATTTTTTTATGAAGAGTAAGACAAAAATGATGACAAAGATAACGGACCGTGTACTTCTTAATTAAAGAGGTAAATTGAATAAGTAGTAAAAATTTTGTAGGAGAATTGTTAAAATCCTTTAAGAGATATAAATGTCTTAAAGCTTATACCTTTTATAGAGATATACCAGTGTGTCTTTGTAATAAATATAACACGACCAAACAATAACAAGGTAAGATCTTTTCAAGAATTGTATTTCAGAGCTTGTATTACTAAATGTTGGGAAATGCCGGCGAAATAATATCAGACCTAGAAGCGGCAGCTTTTGGGATATAACATGATCTATTGTTTTCTGCGAACCTAAATCATTTTCCGCGGCCCAGCCGAGATACATTAAAACAAAACAGATTTTTCTTGCGCACCCTGTTACCTATTTCCTTCCATAGCGATGAAGTTTATTAATTTAGGTTAATCGTTAAGTGGGAAAGTTAATTTGGTAACTTTTTCCAGGAAACCGTCTTTAGGCTCGGCTGACAGATTATTATCATAACTGAAATTAATTTATTCTTCGGTAGTTGAAGGAGGTCGCTCGGGATATTATAAAACAGAATTTAAAAATTAAAATAGGTAATCCTTAATTTCATGTCGGAAAATTATGACACTGACTGTATTAATTGTACATAACCAACTGTGAATCTGATTTACTTGGAATCTGACCTACTTGGAATCTAACCGTCATCGCCAAATCCATTTTAATAATTCCTACTGCCAGACAAAAGGCCTTTTTCTTTTTGGTTTGGTCACCCATCTCCTGACCAGGCATTACAACCTTCAAGCTTGCAACCCTAAGCCATCGTTTCTATGTTTGGTTCTAGAACAAAGTGTTATTCTAACTACCTATCGATATCAATTTGTGGCAACACTGCTTTGCCGTCTAAATAAAAGAGACTTTCCCAGTCTGACCTACTAATTATGAACCCACGAATATAAATAAGACCCCAGTTCAGTTATATCGCAGTCCGGCTGTTCTTTGGAACGTATTTATTAAATCGTATTCATAGACTGCCTTTTTCATAGCGTGTTTACGAAGATTTTATGAAGCCTTCGAAATTTTACTTGAATGTTAGTTACGATTACACATAATAATATAATAATCGAAAATTCTTATATAAAACTTTACAATAATAATGACATATTTATCACAGGAAGATTAGTCTTGGACCTTGTAAAAAGATAAAACAAATGTAAAACACTAGGTTTCATTGCATTGTGTATAATGTACACTTAGCTTGATGGCGCAGCTGTTAAGCGGTCGGTTTGCGATGTTGCCAGTTACGGAGGGGTGGGGGGAAGGATTGTTAGGCAGTGAAAACGGAAAAATTTGCTGTTTTCTATTAGCTGTTAATATGAATTACAGAACGCATGTGTGAGGGGATGATTGTTTCCGAAACACGATTGAGAACATTCACACGATTGAAAAGAAATCCTGCAGTACAAACACAAAAACCGTCTAAAATTTCCTATGCACATTACGACAGTGTTTTACCATAATAATTCCTATTACATCATAAACACATAGGTTATAAACCTTTTCGATTTCATGACTGATTTGGATTTTCTAAAAAACTAAACATTCTTATTAACTTTTTGATAAAAATGTGAATGGCACTAACGAAGTACCGCGGAGCCCGCACCGCGCAACACCCGCGATGGCCCGCAACGTTCGCTGACCGCCCATCCGCCCTTAAACCACTTAGACTTTCACAAGGCGGGATCACTGGATGGGTGACCAAATAAAAAACACTTTGAGCTCCTCCATGCTTCGGAAAACACGAAAAGGCGTTGGTCCCGGTTGTTTTCGTAAAGTCGTTAAAACCCACCAACCCGCATTGGGCCAGCGTGGTCAGCTAGGGCTCAATCTCTGCACGCCCTGTTGTAAGTGTGTGATGTTCAGCAGTGGGATTGCAGGCTGATGACGATGAATGTTTACGTAAACTTAGGTGGGTTTCAAGGACAGCTTATTTCACCATGGAGGTGATCGAGATATCATTGTTCAGTCACCCATCCGGTGACCCAGCATTGCGAGAGTTGCTTAACTTCAACTCAAATCATCAGAAGATCACAAATCTAACTCGCTAGACATGACGCATTCTTTGCACCTAAGTACAATACAATAAATGATTGTGGATAGTCGCAGACATCTCCTCACTGAGAGTAGAGTAAATAAGGGGTTGGTTAATTAGATTGCAAATATAAATTAAATGACGCAGGTACCGAGAAAGTGCAAGAGCAGAAACTGAAATGTAATTATTATAGTGACATTTTGCAGAAGCGCTGTTTAATTGGCATTCATTTTGGATGATGCAAAGAGAAACTGCAAAATCTTGAGACTGTCTGAACTTTTTGTAAACGTCTTGTTAATTATTAATAATAATGTGTTTAAAAGTATAGGAATGTGGACAAAACAACAATAAAAATTTTCAAGTTCTTACATAATAAATATAAATATATGTATCCTCTTTATTGTCAATAGTACTTACTATGTATTTATGTCAGAAATTAAATACGAAATGTTAATAAATATAATACTTCAATTTAATTTCGTAAACCCTACGGTGTGATCTTTTTCTGTGAAAATACCGCTATTAACAAGGCATCAGTTCTCGTTAAAGGTGGCTAAAAATTACTTAATTGATGGAGCTGAATATTTGAAACCGTTACTCTCAGTCAATTTCTATGAATTACTTCATCGTTTAGACATATTTTAAAAGCTTATTCTACTAACTAACTAACCTGTCATTACTCTATTAATTAAACATTATATAACTGTAACTAGACAATAACAACTCCGAGAGACCCAAATTTAAATAGTTATATAAAGCGTAGCAGATTCGTTGTCCAAACCTTTTAACAATTGCAAATCAACTGCGTATCTAACGATTCAAGGAACTGTAAACTGAGGGATCGTGATATACTTACAATGTAATTAATAAGTAAAAATATTAATATTTGTCTAAGCTTGATTTTCTGTACCACCGTAGAACGCGTTAACGGTTCGACTAAAAATATAGTTAAGGTATCAATGTGTAGGACTCCGGGCAGACCATGGGCGTTACATAACTGGATTAGTTAAATTGCTAACGATTTACTAAGTTTAACACAAGCAAAACCTAGTACATTATACTACACGAAGTAACAAATTTGCTAGCGGCATTCATTTTAAACGAAATGCCAGTTTGGTGCTTTCTTGAATAGTACTTTTACCAAAACCTTTTTTAGGTCTAATCCTAGTTTCTTTCCAATTTGTTGTAAAGCTTTCACCACAGATTGAGAATGGCAACCACAAGACAGCGTGAACACATAAATAGACTCAGACTGGCACACTTTTACTGCCGAAAACTGTTTTCAACTACTTGTTTGTGAGTAGGGACAAGGCAAGCCGTCTGAAATATAAAGTAACAAGTGATTATTAGGCCTTCAAGGAATAATAAGCGACAGCTTACAAGCCGGTGCCTCCAAGGTAAATTATGAGCTTCTGTCATTTTTTATTTCGGGAAAGCGATAATAAGTACAAAAATACGGTTTTGTTCTGAAAGTTAGTTGCTATCAGCTGTTAGATGCTGTTAACATTATATTGACCAAGTTCTCCAGCAAAATTATCCCCACTGGAAATTGTAGATGTGACTACAGGGTCTAAAACATTTGGTTAGTAAATTCGATTGTGTTTAAAAAAAAGATGATACCTAATTAGTACTTATGACGTTGATACCTCACGGTATACATTATTTTTTTACTTGTTTTGTATTTTTAATGTTACATATAATATACCTAAATACACTTGTTATGGTTTAGAACGTTATATTATAATTAGTGCATGGTGTTGTCTCGAAGTATTTTTGGCAATTAATGTTATTTTAGTACAACAAATGTTGGCTAACCTAATAAATAAAAAGCTCTTACTAGGCTTAGCGCCTCTGCATCTTAGACCGTGGATGGATCTTACCACAGAATCGGTTAAAACAAGATCTGCTACAAACGTCATTGTAAAGTGCTTCAGCTGGCTGAATTACCTAATCTATTCTTTTGTTTCAGACGATCCTCCTGTCGCTGCTGGCCGCAGCATGCAGCGCCCCTGCCCCCGCGCCCAAGCCCATAGTGGTATACCCGCCAGTGGCCAGCGTCTACCATCCGCCGGTGCTGCCCGCCCCCCTCCTTCACTCCGCACCGCTCCTCCACCCCTCCCCGCTCATTCACCCCGCGCCATACACGGTGTCCCATCTAGGAGCTTTGTACCGCCCGCATGTCCTGCCCGCGGTCTCCTCCGTCTACTACTAGGGGACAGTTCGTTGTTCGTTGGCCCCCCTGTTAAATAGTCCTATTTCTGTCTTCAATAAATCTCTTTGAATCTGTACTGTGCTGTTTGTTTTCGAGACCTCCTTTATCGTGTTATCCCGAATAATCTTCAATAGCGTTTAAGGTTACTTATTATATTTTTAAACTCTTTTGAAGATATTTGATTATTTATTTTAATATTTTTTTTATGTCCAATGGAAATTGTATATTCTTATTTTGTATTGTAATTTATACCGTAACCGCGTCGCGTAGCGGTGAAAGAATACTGCCACCCCCTCTCTTCCCTTGGGTGTCGTAAAAGGTGACTAACGGACTAAACACTGCACATACATCTAATAGCATAGAGCGGCCATAGACTTACCACCGGTAACGATGAGCACATGTGCAGTCGCCGTTTGGTGAAAAGTGGATTATGGGAGAGGACTGTTTTTGCTGTGCTTATTGGCTAATCTCAGACTAACCCTTCGGGGATATTAGTAATGATTATATGTATGTATTTTATGCTTGTTTTGGTATGCTGCAAGGTAAATTGTGTATACGGTTCGTCTGGTGGAAAGCTGTTATTGCTCAGTGACACTTCGCACGCCCTAGTTATGTTTTCATCATGCCCCAATGGTCTTCCAGACCTTCTTGTAAGAAATATACATTTCCATTCCTCATACACGGAAAGTAGGTCTGACGTTGCCTGAGGAGCGGGTGGAAAGTAATACTTTTCCGCCCTAGGGAGAATCGTTTTTCTGACAGGTACTGTAATGTGTAGTTGTGACTAATTGTTAAAATAATACTAATAATCTCTTCGTATTCTCTCGTAAATGGCAAACAACGGACTAAAGACTGCTCATCAATGACGGCTCATCAAAATAATACCACCAACTCCTATCTTCCATTGGGTATCGTAAAAGGCGACTAACGGACTAAAACCGCACATACATCCAGAAGCATAAAGCGGCGATGGGCTCATCAAAATAATAATACCAACCCCTTTCTTCCCTTGGGTATCGTAAAAGGCGACTAACGGACTAAACACCGCACATACATCCAACAGCATAGAGCGGCGATGGGCTCCTCAAAATAATAATACCAACCAATCTCATCCCTTTGTTGTCGTAAAAGGCGACTAACGGACTAAAGACTGCACATGCATCCAACAGCATAGAGCGACGATGGGCTAATCAAAATAATACTACTAACCCCTCTCTTCTCTTCGGTGTCGTAAAAGGCGACTAACGAACTAAAGACTGCAAATACATCCAACAGCATATAACGGCGATAGACACATCAAAATAATAATACCAACCCATCTCATCCCTTTGTTGCCGTAAAAGGCGACTAACAGACTAAATACTGCACATGCATCCAACAGCATAGAGCGGCGATGGGCTCATCAAAATAATATTACCAACCCTCTCTCCCCTTGGGTGTCGTAAAAGGCGACAAACGGACTAAAGACATACTCGTAGATGTTTTTGTTTTTACTTTTCTTATATTCGTAATGAAAAGCACAGTGTTTACCTCGGGTGAAAGACTTATTTACTCCTTCGAACTATTGAACTCCGTCTCGGGAGTAAATAAGCTACTTTCACCCTTAGGGTAACAATGTACTATTAACGATGTGTTAAAAAAATACAAACATAATGATAGAACTTTGGATTTACATGCTTGTCTTTATTATTGTTATCATGAAAATAAAACTTTTATTGCAGATATAAATTTGAATAAGTTCATAAATTCCACAACAATTTTATTTATTTGTTGCTGTAGCGTGATTTATGAAGTTGTGTCTAATACTTATCCAGGGCCACCAGCAGAACTAGAAAGGATAGAAAATTATGACACATGTTGAAATGATATTATAAATATAACCAATAATTTATGTTTTAGGTAAAAACTAATGAAAACCCGGAAACATACGCAAATATAATGTAAAATATTTATTTTATGTATTAATATGTTCGCCAGTTCAGGAAACCAAGTCTACCATGTTCTTATTCGACAGCGAAATCGACAAACACAAAAGCCCCATCCCGCAATTCTCTTCAAACCTCTTTCCCGAGAAATTTCTATAAATAGACTTCATTGCCTACTACATAATTCAAATTATCAAACGAAATTATGGGATCCTTCTGTTCTCATACTTCGGTAATCTGATATTTTCGAAGCACTGTCACTTCCAAGAGTGATTAAATTAGTGGGAGCAGGCCATTAGAGTGATATATCTGCGAATAGTTGTGCCTCACTACTTGCGGAGTGAACGAACTGCGCTCGCTTCAGGGCAGACTATACATTTATTTCGGAACAGGCTAATGAGAGATAATAGGAAGTCAAATTTACTTCTAAATTGAAGGATTTGCGAGTCAAATTAGACATTGACCTAGCTGTTAGATTAAATTTGCACACTCATTAAGTCATTATGTAACATACTTATTCAGAAAATACTACATGTTTATGATTAAAAATATCTATCAAGCCCAGAAGGAGATGTTGTGACGAGCTGGACTACTAATCAGAAGGACTGAAAAGTTACAACCCTAAACTGTGAAGAGTGGAAGGAGGGTAGGGAGGCCTTTGCCCAGCAGTGGGACAAGCCGGTCTGAATAATAAATAAATAAATAAACTTTCCTACACTCACACCAATTACCTAGCCCAAGAGAAGCTTCGTTATGAAACTCGTTAAATGGTTACTAGACAACGGATAAACATACTTAAAATACTTAAATACATTCTTATCATACATAGAAAACATCCAGACCCGAGACAATTTAGAAAAAAAATAATTTCTAAATTAACCCGACCTGGGATCGAACCTGGGACCTTAGAGATGGCGACACCATGAAAACCGATGAAGACACCACCATGAGAACCAAGAAGGTCGTCTGACAATAGTAAAAATTACGATAATAAATAGGCAATGGCTGTATCCGACCCGTGGCGGTTTTTTATGTAACTGGGGAAAAACGAATGTGTCACCTGATGGCAAGTAATCATCGCCATTCATGGACTCCCTTACCAGAAGACTTGAACGCGTCGCTAGCTTTTCACGAAAGTGCAGGCTTCTGTAAGGTCCCTAAGTCGTTGGTAAATAATGTAAATACCGCCGCTGTTAGCTGGTTCCCAAAATGTCGATGGTGGAACGTGGTAGGAATTTCGCAAAATATGCACAGTAGTACCTAGTTCGCCATCACTCAAGGTGATAGGGATAGAATAACATTGGGAGTAGTACGATGAAAAAACTGAACAGAACAGTAGAACAGGAAAGTTCGCAAAAAAAATGTATTATTATTAGTTTTTGAGATACATAATTTGTAAGTTTTAGTTATTACATTACGGCAAGTCATAATTATATTATTAATGTTTTATATTTTAGCGTTTTATTAACGCTTAAATATACTTAAGTAAAATTTTAAACACTGAAAAAAGACGACAACCTCAGGCGGGAATCGAACCACGCACCTTCCGCATTCTGGGCGGCTGCCTTAACCACTTGGCTACCGAGGTCTGGCTTTCAACCGTCGAAATTTGTCAGTGCTTGATGCTTATGTTTTTAGTCAACATTGCTTCATCAAATCTAAGAAGTTTTCATTCTGAGATCCGAAAGAAATATTTTTACAAATATTTGAACATTCGGTTAAGATGAAGCTGCGTTTATAGATTAATGTTTTATATTTTAGCGTTTTATTAACGCTTAAATATACTTAAGTAAAATTTTAAACACTGAAAAAAGACGACAACCTCAGGCGGGAATCGAACCACGCACCTTCCGCATTCCGGGCGGCTGCCTTAACCACTTGGCTACCGAGGTCTGGCTTTCAACCGTCGAAATTTGTCAGTGCTTGATGCTTATGTTTTTAGTCAACATTGCTTCATCAAATCTTAGAAGTTTTCATTCTGAGATCCGAAAGAAATATTTTTACAAATATTTGAACATTCGGTTAAGATGAAGCTGCGTTTATAGATTAATGTTTTATATTTTAGCGTTTTATTAACGCTTAAATATACTTAAGTAAAATTTTAAACACTGAAAAAAGACGACAACCTCAGGCGGGAATCGAACCACGCACCTTCCGCATTCCGGGCGGCTGCCTTAACCACTTGGCTACCGAGGTCTGGCTTTCAACCGTCGAAATTTGTCAGTGCTTGATGCTTATGTTTTTAGTCAACATTGCTTCATCAAATCTTAGAAGTTTTCATTCTGAGATCCGAAAGAAATATTTTTACAAATATTTGAACATTCGGTTAAGATGAAGCTGCGTTTATAGATTAATGTTTTATATTTTAGCGTTTTATTAACGCTTAAATATACTTAAGTAAAATTTTAAACACTGAAAAAAGACGACAACCTCAGGCGGGAATCGAACCACGCACCTTCCGCATTCCGGGCGGCTGCCTTAACCACTTGGTTACCGAGGTCTGGCTTTCAACCGTCGAAATTTGTCAGTGCTTGATGCTTATGTTTTTAGTCAACATTGCTTCATCAAATCTTAGAAGTTTTCATTCTGAGATCCGAAAGAAATATTTTTACAAATATTTGAACATTTGGTTAAGATGAAGCTGCGTTTATAGATTAATGTTTTATACTTTAGCGTTTTATTAACGCTTAAATATACTTAAGTAAAATTTTAAACACTGAAAAAATACGACAACCTCAGGCGGGAATCCGGAATGCGGAAGGTGCGTGGTTCGATTCCCGCCTGAGGTTGTCGTCTTTTTTCAGTGTTCAAAAATTTCATAATTATATAGTTTCAGAAAGTAAAATTAATGTGAACTGTATTGTGAAAGTATAGTTTCATACAAAAGCCGCAATAAACTAAAAACTAATAACTGATTCCTAACAAACTAAAACTTGTAGTGCCCACGCGTCTAGGGGTTTCGATATTGCTGGGTTGTTCTAACAAATTACTAAACAGAACTATTCAACTGAGAGAACTGCGTACGAACATAATTATCGTCCCAATCATTTTCTGAGGTAAACGATTACCACCTGTCATGGCGCTTCGGTTTGTGAGCTTTATCACTGCTTGACGTTCAACAAAAAGCAATAGAATTATGTATTATGCAGGGTTTTCCAATAAAGGCCGATTTACATCAATCGAGCGAATGCTCATTCTATCCCCACTCTATTAAATTCTTTTAATGTAAACAGACTCCGTGCATTCTTTTGTTGTTCTATTGCGTTCTATGGAATATTCTAAGAATGCTCGCTCGCTTGATGTAAACGGCACTAGAGCGTGCGAACAGTTGCTTAGAGCGTTCTTGCGTGTTCGGACTTGCTCGCTCCCCGGAGCGGTCTTTTCAAAGCGTTCTAGTGTTCTAATGGTACATTTCCACGCGTCCAAGCCTCGGCAAGCGTGTAAACGTACCATAACGATTTAAATACATATTATCTACTATCTATCCCTTTCGGTTGGTGATGACTACTTCCTAATATGTTCCTGATATGACCACTTCTTGATACTTATATCAGTTCCCTGTAGCTCCGTTCTCCATATAACCAGTGTTTGATATATCACTTCATATCCGTCATTGTTTCACCTATATTATCCTGTATCCTTCGTTGCATTAAATTGGTCACCCACCAACGTCTCTTCCTTCTTTTCTTTTTGAGTGTTTGAGACAAAATAATAAATGCAGCACTTGCAATTATAATATTGCTGTTAGAGTCGGACATAACAAAGCAATTCCACCTACCACAGAAAATTGACAAAAATGAGCAATGAGCATTCGGCTGATCTAAACGCCTAGCTAGCGTCTAGAGCATTTTAGTTCTTCGTTCTCATTCAATTGCTCTTTGATACTTTGGTGTAAACGCAGTTATCGAGCTTTCGTTTACACTAAAAGATCAAGAAAGAATGCTCTTGTTCTAGCTCTAGCTATTTGTTCGTTTAGTTTAAATGCACCTTAAGAGGTGTTACTTTGAATAGCCCGCTATTTCGGTAGATGTCACTTTTGAAGCTGTAATTTTTTGACATTTGACAAATAGAAACTACGCCATTAATAAAAATGGAACGATACACGCTTCAACAACGCATTGAACTTATTTAAATTCACTATAAAAAATGGTGAAAATTTAACAGAGACGGTTCGTAAAACTCGAACATTTTTGGGTCATCGTGAAGCACCTTGTCGGACCGCAATACATAAATTGGTGGAAAAATTCGAGCTGTTGGGACAACTTAGTGATGTGAAGAATAAAACCCGTGCACGTCGCTCAAGAACAGCCGAGAATAGTGCTTCTATAGCCGAAAGTGTTGAAGAAAGTAGTAATTATGCCGATTAGCCAAGGCAAACTATCTGAGTTCTAAGATTAAGAATAGTAATGACAAAATAAAAATGACATGGAATATTATAAATAGTGAAACAGGAAAGGTCAGAAGTCGTAATAATGAGTACAATTTAAATTGTGATAATAAAACCTTGACTTCTGATGCTGATGTTGCTGCAGCATTTGAGAGGTTTTTTACTGACGTTCCAGTTTCAACTACAAAAGCCTTGATTTCCTCCCCCACTGTAGCTGAATCTGTTTTGAAGGAGAATGTTAAAGATTGTGAAAGTAATTTAAGTTTTCAAAAATATTGTGTTATAGATATATTAAAAACATTTAACACTCTTAATAAAAAGAAAACTGCTGATCTGTGGGGTAATTCCGTAGATGTCGCTAAATCAGTAATTATGACAATAGCTCCAGTTTTAGCTTGCATATTTAACGAATGCATTGACTGTGGTGTTTTTCCTGACCTAATGAAACATAGTAAATTAATTCCATTGTTTAAATCAGGTAGCACTTCTGACCCTTCTAATTATAGACCTATTTCTGTGCTACCCACATTTAGTAAAATTTTTGAAAAGTTGATGCTAGACCAAATTCAAATTCATTTTCATAGAAATTAACTTTTACATTGTAAACAGTATGGTTTTACTAGGGGTCGCTCAACAACTGACGCCGGTGTTGAGCTTTTAATCCAAATATTTGATACCTGGGAGGAATCACAGGATGCCCTAGGGGTATTTTGTGATTTATCCAAGGCTTTCGATTGTGTTTTACATGAAACTTTGGTCAGGAAGCTTAACCACTATGGAATTATGGATGCTTCTTTGAGCCTTCTAATCTCATACTTGAGTAACAGGATTCAGAAGGTCGACATTAACGGTAAAAGATCTCCGGGATCAGTGATTACAATGGGAGTTCCGCAGGGTTCAATACTAGCTCCATTCTTGTTTTTGGTTTATATAAATGACTTACCTTATTTTGTAAAAGACAGTCATGAGATAGTATTGTTTGCTGATGATACTTCACTTTTATTCAAAGTGAAATGACGACACCCAAATTATGACGATGTGAATAATGCGATCTCAAAGATTGTTCACTGGTTTAGTGTAAATAACTTGCTATTAAACGAGGGAAAAACCAAATGTGTAAGATGTGTATTGCCTAATGTTAAGCAAGTAACAACTAGCGTACAAATTAAAGATAAGAATGTGAATCCTGTGGACACCACTGTGTTTCTAGGCATCACGTTAGATGCCAAGCTTCAGTGGGGCCCACATATAGCTAAATTGTCGAATAGACTTAGCTTTGCGGCTTATGCAGTAATGAAGATCCGTCAGTTAACTGACGTTGATACATCCAGATTAGTTTATTTCAGTTACTTTCATAGTGTAATGTCGTACGGCATTTTACTGTGGGGAAATGCTGCCGACATTCAAACTATCTTTGTGCTTCAGAAGAGGGCTATTCGAGCAATCTCTTACCTAAAGGCTGGCGACTCTCTCAGAGAGAGATTTAAGAATATAAATATAATGACAGTTGCATCACAATACATTTATGAAAATTTGATTTATGTTCATAAAAATACTGGAATATTTTCAAAAAACAGTGATATTCACAATGTAAACACTAGAAGTAAGAACAAATTAGCAGTACCTTATACTAGGCTCCATAAAATAAATAATTCTTTTAGGGGTCTGTGTGTAAGTATTTACAACAAAGTACCAAATGATATTCTGAAATTAGATCTTGATAAATTTAAAATCAAAATCAAAGAAAAGCTTTATAAAACAGCTTATTATAAAGTGTCAGATTACACAGAAGACAAAACAGCTTGGATCTGAAATGCTCCAAGCACTCCAACAGCTATTTCTAATTGTCTCTATTTAATTGATACTACATTGTATTGAAATTTTGTATTGCATCATTTTTTTATATTTTTAAATTCATATTTTGTATTGACCTGGTAACGACATAGGTACTCTTTTTTTTGTTTGTAAATTTCGTTGCTTTTGTGCGCTGTGGTTTCTTGCGCCCATTCTTTGCCACAGTTAAAAAATTATGTCCTGAATGGGTGGTAGGTTAAAAAAGATTTGGACGATTCAAAGTACTTATTAATTGAGTTTATTGAATAAATATATTTTGACTTGACTTGAAAACCCCGGTTTGTCCATTCCTCGTCGTTCTTTGGAATCTTTGTTCTATCGAGAGATGATTTATGATTTTTTATGGCCAGAATTGGATGGTATTGATCTGGTCAACCTTTACTTTCAACAAGACAGCGTTACGTGCCACACAAGCAACGAAACCATTGATCTTTTACGAGAAAAGTTTCCGGACCGTATTATCTCTCGAAGAGGTGATCACAATTGGCCACCGAGATCTTGTGATTTAACACCTTGCGACTTCTTCCTTTGGGGCCACGTAAAAGAGAAGGTCTACGCCAACAGCCCAGCGTTGATTCAAGACCTCAAACATGGAATTTGTGAGGCTATCGAGGACATAGGGCAGCCACTTTGCAATTTGGTTATGGAAAATTTCATGAAAAGGATATGGTCCTGTAAGCGTGGTCGTGGTGGTGATTTGCCTGATGTTATTTTTCACTATTAAAGGCATACCTTCCTCTTTATAATAAAATAAACATCCGATCATTTATATTAAAAAATGGCATTTTTCTTTGAATATCAAAATAACACCTCTTATTGGAAAACCCTTTAGTTTCATCGCCATCGTCATCATCAACCTATCAACGACCTACTGCTGAGCAAACGCACCAACCACCCATGGCCTGGCTCAACCATCCGGTTATGCAGGCCGAAGTGCGGGAGATACGCGCGGAATGGGCTCCACCGCGCGTACTTCATCACTCCCTACAAATTTACGTCTATGTCCTTGTCCCTATTGCCCCTCTCCCCTTTCTGGGGCGGAAGGAACACGAAACGCCTTCGGTGTCTTCCAGGTATGGTGGTACCGCTGGCTACTTTTCGTTTGGTCGTAGTTCAATCAAGTATTAGTCTTCGCCTCTCTTTCTCTCAAGGGCACTCCGAATCCTGTGCCACGCGCGCGCAAAGTCCCATAGGCGCCTGAAGTTCCTACTGCTGAGCATCCCCTCTCCTTACTTCACTAAGTTTATTTGTAATGGCACCTCGAGACCAACCGTTAGGTTATGCAAGAAGTGCCAGACGTCCCTGCGCCAGTAGAACACTCGCGCAGGAGACCACCAACGTTAGGTCTTGACGCCAAATTAGTGCCCGCCGCAGCGCGCTCTTCTTTCGGTACTCATAAGATTAGTGTCTCAGGAGAGTATCCCCGTGAACACGTGTAGTTCACTGCCTATTGTCCAGATAGGTAACCGGAGCTGTCAAGCTCGCTCACTTCTCGTTGCACGAAGGGCACAACTCGCAGTTGCCACTGCTAGGGTCGTCGACTCTAAAGTCGACTCCATAGTGTCCACCTTGTAGCGGAGTAGTAAGCACACTCACTTCTCGGAACCCATCCGGGCGGCTAGCGCCAGTTCCCACGTCCTACGCGGCTGGCTGGACCGAAGACTTACGGCATCTAGGAGGCCGGCTCTACTAGTTATCCAGACTAGTACCGGAGATGTCAACACCAATGTCCAATGAAAACCACCGGACAAAGCTGCCAACTATAAGGGAAACTCACGTTCCCCGCAGGACTTTTCGCTTCTGGCCCCTCAGAGACCGCTACTAGGCCCCGCTCGCTGTGCACGAGTTTGGAAGTCCTGGCACACAATACCAGGACAAACGAACATTCCCAAGCTCTACAGCTAACCACACGCCACTACGAGTCCAACCCATGTCCAGATCCCGCCGGAGGCGCCTGGTTAAAGGCACGACCAGCGGGGGGCTTGAACCGGAACCCCGTAGTACCTCTGAAAACACAACCGGACCCGTAGTTCCAGTTGCGATACCCTATATATTGAGGTCGGTAGATAGGGACAACTGCTGAGCAGTAAACATCTAGCAAACGAGAAGGCCTGTGCCTTGCTATAAGTACAACAGAACATGGGGAGGATGGGCCACAACCCATCAAGCTGGCCAACTATGGGTTGATGGGTTTTAATGACTGTCATTGCTCGACAACAGGCTTATGTGCCTTCCGAAGCACGGAGGAGCTCGAGATGTTTTAATTTCGTCACCCATCCAGTGACCCGACACTGCTTAAGTGTCTTAACGGTAATATCACAAACTAAACCGCTTTAGCCGCTGCGATATCGAACTAATCCATCCAAAGCAGATATTATAGTTTATCGACACAAATATTAAAACAAGAGCTGTTATACTGAATACATTTATATGTCTTTATTATTCTAAAGATTATTACTTATGAATAAATATTAAGACATTAATAATGAAAAATCACCAGTTAAGACAAGCGTAAAAGTTAAAGAGTATTCCAGAGTAAAAAGCGACGCTTAACATAGAAGGTGATGCCATGTATGTCAGCTTGTTGCGCGTGTCCTATTTGATAAAGTCAATGTCGCGCCGAGGCTGCGGCACGACGCACTAACTCAATCACTGACTTATTGCGGCGGGTACACTCACTTACAGAAGCCTATACCTCATTATACGAACGGGGAAGCGCTTGGCGTTGATCTGACCTCTTTTTTTAGGTAATCACAACATAATACTACGTACACGTACGTTGTAGTAACAACATGCTGTAACTCTTTGCAAAACAACATAGTCAACGTTTTACATACAATCACACCCGTTTCTCTGACGGGTGGGCAGAGAACACAGCTTTCCATTTGCTACGATCCTGACATACAGTATGTACTGTGTTTCATTTACTTTTAACACGTTTTAACACTTTACAATAACCTGTATTTACTAACATCTTAAAAATATAACTCAATCTTTATTGTGATACAACTAACTTTATTTGAGAATTTATAGTTCTTAATAGATTAATTAAGCAATAATATTATTCTTTTTTGAGTTAAATGAACTGACTTGCCCTACCGATAAATGTCGCCTATTCTTTAATCTCAATTCGGAAAAAGAGAGGTCGATAAAATAATATATAAAACAAAAAGCCGTCATTAATAAAACGTTCTAATCCTTAAGCGAATCCTTTTAATATTATTTAACATGCTAACATAAAATTAATAGAGTTTAATTGTTGCTGCGATGTGAACTGACTATGAGAGAATGTATTTACTTTAATCGATATACGAATAGGTATTAGCTTTTGCTGTGTTTTGCATTGTTGTTTTTATATAAATCAACACCAGCACTTTTCTCAGTAAGTGTACTACTACTACTAATACTAGTTAGCATAAGGTGTTCACGCTTCGTAATAGTTAATTTATAGTTTGTTTTGTACTGTCCCCTGATAATCCTGCTTTTAAGCTATTGCAGCAGCATATTATTGCATTGAATTGAATAAATGCTATTTAGTAGGGCACCAACAATAGAGCTTATGGTGTCATTCTATTCAAGGAACTTACGAATACAATGAGTTACCGTCTTGTGCAATTTTATTTAGTTATTCATGTTCGTTCTTCATCCTACAACTTTGAACTTAGGTACGTATTAAACTATGTCGAAAAGTCAGACGATGTAGTGCGTTCAGTTAACGATTGTAAAACGTTTTTACTATTGAAAAAACTTTTTACCATTTAAAACTGAAAACTATTGTGTTTAGAAACCCGAATGAAATACGCAATTTAAATAAGAATAAGATGTACAGCTATTATTTCACGCCGGGGATCGGTAAGAGATGTGTTTAGAGATAAGATCAAATATCATTGGTTATGAAACACTAAAATATTTAGATTTTAATCATACGCCGAAACATTGTAAAAAAAGTAAGAGTCTCTTTCTATAAAAATCACATATTACACAAAAGTATGCTGTGACTGCAGTGTGCAAACCACCCATTATGTTCTGGTCAACATATTGTGATTCAACAACAACAATGTTGCGTCAACACCGAGGGCACGACAACAGATCTGTTGCGGTAGGTAGCGGCAGCAACATAAACATCCCGTTACTGTGTTTTAAATCTATTGCTACATTTTACTGTTGTATTATTCAAATGTACGGATTGTTACACACACATTTTTTATTGCCACACCGTACGGGGTAAACTTTTACAGATATTTGTTACGATTTCTATGTAAAGTAGTTGTAGCTAATAAAATTGATGCACAAATAGTTTTAAAGCTGGTAGGTTCTTAGAAACATTAAATAATCTAGCCACAAACAGATCTACCGAAGGCAGTACCGTATAGGAACTACTAAAACCTGAAAACTGCTATTTTTTGCAAAATCACTAAAACTACACAAAAAACGATTTCAAAGGTTATTTTAACAGAAAGCTGTTTGGGAATATTGTCAAATAAATAAATACAACAACGTACAATATTCAATACCTATAAGTACCCTAACTAAGCTTTCCAACCAAGACCCATTCGTCCAGTCGACCTTTAACCTACTCGTAGGCCCATACTTTAGGAAACAGATTAAAGATGTGCGATCAATTCTATTTACAGCGGGGAAGCAAATTATTAATAATTGCTTATAATATTTTGGAATTACTCAAAGGGAAATAAATTCTTCCTGGCGAAACATCTGTTCTTCATTAAAGGCAAAATAGTCTCCGCTGAAGAAGAAATTTGTTCTTCGTATTACCTGATGTATAAGATCAAGACTATTTTCACAGATTCTATTGCATTTGATTGCCAATATTATTAGTATTATGATTATTTTTATTATGACTTAACTAAACGTGGTGTTTGAAATATATATTTGACAAAGCGATTTATTAAAAAAATAACAAATTTGTAAAATAAACTACACTTTCACCTTTACACAAATATGTGTTACGTCAAAATTTTGTAATTTTGTTAGCCTCTAGTCTGTGAGGTGGCAGAACTCAGCCAGAAATTAACCTAAACTAATTATTAAAAAATTTTTGAGTATCTAGATACTTTTGTGATCCTACATTTTATTTCTAATCCAAATGAAGATAGTCTTTAATATAAGTAAGTATCAAGTATGTAATAACTTAAAATTACAAAATTACGGACATCAATATTTTGAACAAGTAAGTGCATTGTTAAGTTAAGCTGGCTACACTGTACATACTCAAGTTACAATTGCCAAACGAGCAAGATTTATTACAAGAGCGTTAGCCTAGACCGGAGCAGATAGGGCTATAAAAGGGCTAGAGCTAGGTAATCTGCGTACAGTCGGCAAGCATCGTCGATAGTTAAACAATTATCTTAGCACAATGTTGAAGCTGGTGACATATTTTGATTAATTAACTTACTTTTTAATCCCTTTATATTAATTGTTTCAGAAACATTGAGAGTCGTTTTATTTGTTTTTTTTTATATGTGGTATAGTGTTTTGTTTTATTAATAATACACATAAATGAATTTCGTTATGCTAATTAATTGAACAATTAAAATGTATCAGCAATATGTACAAAGTGTGATTCGAATGTTCAATGACTCGCTTTGGCTTTTAGTTGAAATTCTGCAACTGCCGGTTGATGACGTGGGACCGTGTTATTATGAGCTACTAACTTATCAATGATAAGATATTAAGTAGGTATCATACTTAAAATTTCATTAAAAACCATTGATCACATTTTATGTGTTCAAAGTTAAAAACAAATATTTTATGGGTAGTATTTCAGATAAAATGAAATTAACAATTCTAATGACATTCAGAGTTCCCCGTTCAAGTTACAAATTGGAGATCACTCGGCTGAAATTGAAAATGTTACCGATTGTAAATGAATTCGTTTAAGCGAAATCCACTCGTAATTAGTGCAGATAAAATCGTTATTTTCTCAATTGAAGCGCCCTAAAATATGTTTGATTAATTGTCCTTACTACAGGTTTTTAAGCTTAAAAGGGTGAGATCTATACCTAACTCTGTAAAGGCGACTTGTGTTATGAATAAATTTATTGTTATTGTTATTATTGTTATTGTTACCATGAACCAACTTTCTATACAGCCACTCAATTACAAATTACAATATATATATTTTTTTAAATAAAAATATAATTGTTAAACGATTTTACTGTCTGACTCTTTAAAAAAAAAATATTGCTAAAAAAAAGATAATATGAATAAAACCTTAAAAACTACCCAGTATCTAAATTCAATTAATTTGAATGTCAATTTGTCCAAAACAAAAACTGCAATTTCGAAATTATAAATCAAATCTGTCTAAATTAAACATTAAAGAACAAAACACCATGATTGACGAAGTTGATGATATGAAGTTTCTTGGAGTAAATATTGATGCCCACTTAAACTAGAAGTCACACATCTTAAAAATAAATTAAAAAATATCCAGCACGTGCTATGCTTTATCTATACTTGCTGAAACAACTTCCATAGATGTGGTTAGGGCTGCATATGTTGGTCAAGTTTATCCACTGCTAACTTACGATTTCATTGTCTGGGGAAACTCAGTAAATGTACAATCAACTTTTATTTTACAAAATAGATGTTTGCGTATAATTTACATTCAATAGAAACATATATTTAAAGGAAATGGTTATCTTACATTAACTTGTTTATGTTTATATATATTAAAAGTTTAAATATAAGTGCTTTAAAATAAATCTTCATATCAGTATAACCTTCGTCATAAATATTAATATGATTTGTGTGTGCCTAGAATTAAAAACCATATGTACAGTTACGAGCAGAAATATGTAAACAATTGTAACTTTTAATACAATAGAATAAGAGTTTATAGTGTATACATATTGGTGCTCGTGACTGTACTACAAAACAGCTTTTCGTTTCGGTATCAAAATATTTATACACCTGCCTTCTGATATTAAAGCGTTGAACTTACCTACATTCAAATTAAAATTAAAAGCTTTTTTGTTACAAAGCCTTTTACAGCCTAGCCGAATATTTTGATACAAAAAATGTTTGATAAAGTATTTCTATTAGAATCATTTAATTTTCATTATTTTAAGTTTGTAATTTGTTGTTCTAGTATTATTATTATTTAAAAATGAAAGGCATTTATGTTTTAGTTAATTACATTACAAGTCATTTTGTTTTGTGATATTACTTATCCGATACGGGCATGTAATGTTGTTACTACTGTTGTTTTCAACTTTATGAATTATCATCTGCACAATTTGTACACAGTTTTGGCAATAAATTATATTCTATTCTATTCTAATCAAATATGAAATAACAAGATATCGAATTCTTTAACTATAGTAACCTTTTATATATCCTTTGGACGTTGTGAGCGTAAACAAATTAAATTTAATATAAGTCCAATATATTATCAAAGTTATATTGAAACATTGTCAGAATACTTCAATATAATTTTCATATGATCATCAAAAAGTATTGTAGTGCGCCAAATTTTCGTGTACAATTTTAATACATACATACATACATCACGCCCGTATTCCGGAGAGCTGGGCACAGACCAGAGGTGTCCATTTGCTAGGATCTTGACAAAGATACTTTGTTTCATTTACTCTCATAACGTAAATCATACCTGTTCGACACTTTAGAAAACTCTATGGTTTTATCAATAATAGATTATAAAGAGTCGTAGATTCATTCGTAATTTCACCACAGTAACATGTGTTTTGTTACAGGCATTCTTCGTCGCCATGATCGCGTTCACGCACGCCGGCGTCATCGCGCCCGTCGTCCCCGTTCACTCCGTAGTCGGCCACCACGTGGTCCACCCCGTGGCCGTGTCCCACCACGTGGTCCACCCCGCGCGCATCGTGGCCGCCCCCGTGGTCCACCCAGTGCCGCTGGTCCACGCTCCGGTGGTTCCTATCGTCAGGCACGCCCCGCTCATCACCGTCCATCATTGAGGAAACAAGTGAACGACGCTAAAGAAAAATTAATGAGAATTCTCTTTTCTAAATTCTTCAGACTTCGTTAAAGCATTTATTTATCTGTTTTCTTTAATTTTTTATGTTCTCTCATTTGTTTTGAATTTAAGAAACTTTGATGTCTCTATCGACGTCGCAAGTTCACAACCAAATTATAAAGTTATATAATGTTAATAAAGTATTGTACATTTTTTTAAATGTATTTTATTTCAATTTTTATGGTAATAAAATATAATCTAAATAATAAATGTTTTTACAGTTACAAAGGATTTAAGGCATTATTCCTTTAAATGGAATTGCCTTTTTTATAAGATTTAGCTAATGTCTACCTATTAAATTTATTGAGATGAGAATTTCCACTAAACAGGTCCAAATTACCACCGGAGACATTAACCTGTCTCCACACCGGAAAGGATTACGCGTGTAAGTAACCAAAAATACCCGAACACAATTGCATTATTTCCCGCGAAATTTACAGAACATGTTGAAATATGGTAATAACTATCTCTCAGGCCCAGTCGCCTACGTAGGACCTTAGAAATGGGGCAGAATGATTTATGCCCCTTTATTTCTTCCCTGTTTGTTCTCAGAAATGTCAACGACACCGAGGCGATGCTTCGACGGTTCAGTAAGCTGTTTAAAACATCACAATTTGAAATATTTGATATAGGTACTTACTTTAAGTAAAAGTCAAAATTGGGATAGGAGTAAGTAATGTATTAGTTGGTAATGTACCGACGAAGGTAACAGAGTTGCCAGAAGAATTATTATTATTTAAATGATTATTTACAGTTACTTATCATATAACAAAAAAAGACAAAATACTTTACAGTGTTACTCAATATGCTCTACTGCAACAAAAGAGTATTTTTGTACTATACTATACATAGGTACCAGCTTCCGCCCGCGACTTTACCACTTCAAGACTTTCACAAGTAGGTGACAGGTTTATTAACCTAAATGATAAGCAATTTTGAATCAAAAACTTGAAGTTCCCTCTGTCACCAAGTTAAACTTAATTTGATTGATTGCTTACATTCCTTCATAATCCGTTCTGCCGCTTCGGCATGATCAAAGAGCAGACAAACAAAAAACCTCAATATTTTTTATATATTTTTAGGATTTTTAGGCAAGCCTGTTAACCAGACTTAAACATCACAATACATATAACATCAATAAATCAGAGTCAACTCGATCCACCTCCAAGGCTACTGGACTCCAAACACCTGAGGTTCACAGTTTCATAAGCCGGTTCTTTTTCACAGGTCATTAGAGGGGATCAAGGTCTGAAAGGCAGACCTGACAAAAAGCCGATTAGGACGTTTATTAGTGAGACCAAAGCAATTATCCTTGGACGGGAACGAGGCTCGGGAGACCGATACAGAACCAATGTTATCAACTTTCTCAGTGATTGGATTTTCAAGGGCGAAAAATATTTGGTGGCTGTTATTTTAGTAAGATTTTTGGTTGTCGTGGGAATTTAATATAACTATATGCTGAGCGCTTACGGGTTGTTTATTGTCTTACAGACCACATTTATGGCGAATTACAATTCATTTATACACTGCTATCATTTTTAGCCACTGAACCTGTGCCATCAGTTTGGGAAACTAAATCTCACTGCTGATAAGAAAGCAAGACAGCTTTTACATATTTTAGATTACCACACCATCATCGAACTCTGTTTATATTATATGACAGGTCGAATTACTTGCAGGTTAAACCTAGGTAAATATATTATTACCAATAACTGAAAATAAGACTGCAACCTTCGGACTTTCGTTTTCCACGCGACATTAGCTCTTCCAACCTAGCTATCGAGTTCCAGTCTCACATAATAAGAAAGATCGTCTAAGTACAGGTGATATTTCAGTTTTGATGCATGCAATATTTGAATCTTACATAGAACTATCTAATGCACAAAGGTCAAATAAGTTACTAATTCTGATCCCAAGAAATAGCATTTTTATCTCGCCTTGATCTCGAGTTCACGCAAATTTTAGCAAAACGATAATAGGGAAACAGCGTGTACGATTTTCCTCATGGGCCTTTTTTCCTTGAAGGCCGAATCACTGGAGCATCGGAGCCCTTGAAGATTAACATCTGCAGGGTGATGGCTCGGCTCAAGGCTGCACTCAAGTGCACAAATCGAGACAAACGGTTATTGTGTCCTGTGACCTTTTTGGACAACGTCACATGTGAAAAATCTTATTAACCCTTTGCTGGACACATGTTTTTGACCTTAAGTTAAAGGTTCTCTTCTTTTTATATTTACTATTTTAGTTTACATGTAAATAGATTATATAAGTCTATTATGTGATCAAAGGACGAACTCAAACTAGCAAAACTAATAAATTAAAATTATACTGTCCAAAATGCGTTAAAATATTTCTTGTGAAAAGTTGAATAATTTCCACACAACTTGGAAAGTTTGAATTTGTTACTGATAGTAGAATCTGATTGATGGTTGGATTTGAATACTGACTGACCTACTTGAATTTTTCTCTGTAAGTACTAAATTTCTTTGCGAGTTACTTTCGAAACTAAGTTATTGAGCGTGACTTTGGTAACTCGAAGATCATTCAGCTACAAGTTACTTTATTATATGACAATAATTGCAATAAACTGTTGCAAACAGATGCTTTGTTCTGTACTATTTTTCATCATCTTCCACTTATTTTTAATACAAGATTAAAATTAGTCTATGCTAACAAAAACATCATAAATCTATATCATCATTAATTAATCAATCATATTTTTATTGGTAGTATTTAATAGTCTTTGTTTTTCTTTCTCTTTCAAAGATACTGTACTGTGATACGTTGTATAATTTATTTTAAATTGAGCAATACCTTTTTTTAATAGGTATTCGTTTGTATGTCGTTGTGTGTCTTGTAGTCGTAATTGATGTTTTTTAGTCTTGTAATGGAAAATGCCCTTCTAATAGGGAGGGCATTTTGCAATTGGTATTGACGCTGTAAAACAAAGGGAGAAAAGAAATGCCCTTGCTGAGTTTGTTGCCGGTTCTTCTCAGTACAAGGCTCCCGCCCCATAGTTAGACTTATGAACCGATGGCATAGCGACATTCATAATTTCTCAAGTTTGTTACCAAAGTCTATTAAAAAAAAATGGTAGCACCTGTATGGACTACTAGAATTTTCTGACAAAGTAAAACAAGACAAAGTAAAGCATATGGAATATCTTTACCATACATTATAATCACGACTACCATCCCTGAAGTGTTAGTCAGAGACAAGACAGCAAAAGGAGTCCTCTACCTAGTCCACTTTTCACCAAATAGCGACTACACATGTGCTCAGCGTGCCAGGTGGTGAGCGAATCGCTGCTCTACGCTGTTGGTAGTATGTGCAGTCTTTAGTCCATTAGTCGCCATTTACTCCACCCAAGGGAGGGTGGTAGTATTCTTTCACCGCTACGCGACACGGATATGTTTACCACTCTTTCCTAAATCCCTGAAGTGACTTTGAATATGACACAAAACTACTGAATTTCTTGTATGCTGTTAACCCCGTTAGCCGGTTGCCTTCAGTCGAAGCTGACATGTTCCCTATTAACATGACAATGTGTTTCCTTCGCGAAATTCAGGACTGTCCTTGGTCGCCGAGATTAATAGGCGAGGCAGCCTTGAGGGATGCAGAGCCTTCGGAACCAGATTGGTAAGCAGATAAAAATGTAATAGGCTCAGATTGTGATATGTTGCTCGTTCGTAACGGGGTCCATATCTGATGTTACTATCTATTGCGAAAAGCTGCTTGAAATTCGAACAGTTTGTTATGTGCAAACTCCTGAATAAATATTTTTTTACTCAGTATAAGAAGAATTATTATTATTGTGTGAAACTCTTTCTACGGTGTTACTTGTGCTTATTTTTTGTGCATCATTAATCTAACAGTGTGGTGCAGTGACTGGGATATAATCACCTTTAATGATAGCATTTCGAGCAAAGTGTAAATTCCAACCAGCTTTTATTTTTTAATTTAAGTGTTCAATCTTAACGTATCATTCTAGGAAATAATCGTTGTTTTTAAGCGAGTGTTATCGATGTTATGTTAAGTCCTTACTCCTCCCTCTCTTCAGAACTCCCCTTTACCCATTTCAGTGGACCTCAGCATTCTTGGCATTGACATCGGCCAGGAACTGAATCCAAAATGCTACATCGAGAGTGTTATTTTAACTGCCTCCCGTAAGTTGGGTATTCTCAATAAGGTGAGGCGGTTTTTCATTCCCTAGCAGCGATGTTTGCTGTACAAGACTCAAGTGCGATCGAGTATGGTGTATTGTTCCCATCTTTGGGACGGCTCCGCTAAATACTTACCTCCTCGATGCACCTGATAGACTGCAAAGGCGAGCGGTACGCATTATTGGAGATGCTAAGGTTACAGCCTCTCTCGAGGACCTCTAGCTGCGTAGAGACATTGCTTCTCTCAGTGTCTTCTACCGAAATTACTACGGAGAGTGTTCTAAAGAACTTTTTGATCTAATCCCGCCTTCTCCTTTCCTGTCCAGGACTACACGTGCTGGTCTTAGGAACCACCATCATACTGTGCAGAATATCAGCACTCGTACCAATAAATTTGGCAAGTCGTTCCTCTGTGAGACCATTCGGCTTTGGAATTCTTTTTTTATTTTTATAATGAGCAGGCGGGTCATCTGATGGAAAGCAATCACCACCGCCCATAGACACCTGCAAAACCAGAGGAGTCGCAGATGCGTTGCCGACCTTTAAGAAGGGAATAGGGTTAAGGAAGGAATAGTAATTGTGAGGGGAAGAGAGGGGGAAAGCGGCCTCCTTCTCTGCCGGCGCATGTGTTTCCCAGCTCCTATAAGCCCGGGTCTTTCAAACGGGGCGTGAAACGGCATTTATGCAAGCCGTCATGAATGAGTGCGCTTGTTACCGTGCTTGTTCCACGGTGAGGAGCGCTCTCATTATTTTGGAGTGCATCGGCTGCTTACCATCAGGCAGGATGTAGTCACTATGACTTGTCACAATAAAAAAAAAGTCTGGAAAGCAGATCCTTCCGATATTTTTTTAGATACAAAACGTTTATCATCTTGTTAAACATGGCTACCCGGTCAAACGAAATTCGTCAAAGGCTTTTATGCCAATTGATAGATGATGTAAGGGTCACTTTGTGTAATTGTTCGCGAAATCGGCCATCTTTTCCAACAAGTCAGGTACCTACGTGTTAACTGGTAGTGACATTTGGTTTTAAAACCTATCGAATAAATTTTATCCGAAAATAGTAAATTATTATCCCTAAATCTATAATACTTAACAAGAATTTAATAATTTACAATGTGATATTAAAGCAATATTATGGTAAATAATTGTTTTCGCATTACTTTTTTAAACGTCGTCAACAGGCAAGGAAACTGTTATGTTTTCATTGTAAAAGTATCATTAATAGTTCAAGTCTTATTTTATTCGTAGTATACCTCGCTATTCCAAATAATAATTTGAAGGAGACGACCTTGGACTTCGCAGACTAACAAACTTTATAGGTATGTAAACATTTCATTACGAGGTCTGTGTAAAAAAGTCTACTAAATTTTCAAGATACACAACACGTTATTTTTATAGAAATGTATAAATGTTATGTAATGTTTTATTCGCAAAAGCTTTGGATCAAAGTGGAGCAAAAGTATTATTCAAAATATTACTTCACATCTTATTCATTTTCTTTTCTAGCTTTTCTTTGCTCCGCATACATTCATCATTCTGCCATAATTATAATATTTTCCTCCGAGATTTTTTCGACACATTTATTTATCGATAACGACTTTAACTGTAATTTGCCTACTTGCTAAATGTATAAATGTAATAAAGAACTTGATTAAAATATCAGAAAGTTGAAATAAAACAATGTGTAAAAAATATGCCGATTTGAAATTTGTACTTACTAATATTCAAAAATCTGAGAGCTTTAAATTAAGCTGTTCCCCGATTTTATTTATCAACGAGCTGGATATTCCTAAATTAACTATTGAGATAGTTAACAAGCTTTAGATTCCGTTTCGAGGCATCGAGAAGCCGGAGTATGCCGAGTCATTCCATCGATAACTTGTCAGCATTACCGGGCGAGGGCGGTGCTAGCGTTGTTGCGGCTTATGAATTTGTTTAGTTAAAGTTAAATTAGTCACAGACTCAGATGGTTAAGTTACCTACATACTGAAGTGACGTGAGCTACGTATAATAAACATGTTATTATAAGATGAGGAATTGGAATTATGTTTTAAGATACTTTCATTGTTCCACATTTTATTAATTCAGAAAAAGCATTGACTTATTTTTGTTTTTGTTTCATGCGGATTTGAACCCGCACTTTCTTAGTATATTGTCAAAATTTCTATTTGTTCATACTTATTATGCAGTGTTTACAAATCAATCGAAATTCATATCTTTACCATTACATTTTTTACAATTTACATACCATTTATCCACGAAGTAAAATGCACTAAGGTAAATAAAAGCCTCACATCTTATTCTTTCATATTATTTCTTCAGCCTTGAAACCTCATAACGTTTGTCGTCACTGCATTCCTATTTGAGCCGAACACTGAAAAGATATGCATTCCTGAAGAAATAACCTTAGAAAAAGTTGAGTCAACAGTTGGGGAGAAGTAATTAAACTATGATTTAATTACGTGAGAAGAATTGCGAGTCCCCGGGTGCGTGGCGAGTTGACAACAATGCGAAATGTGGCCGGAATATTAAGCAGATGCGGTCCCATTGAAGGAGTGTGAAAGGAGGGGCGGGGCGCCACTGAAAGCGAACAGAGAGACGGTGCTGCTTCAAAGTCATGCTTTTCGTTTTCTTTAACGTAATTGTTTGACACTGAAACTTGTATGTGAACTTAAATAAGGGATTGTTCATAATTAAAAAGTTGTTGAAAGTAATTACTGACCGTCACTAAAATGTAAATATTGTATTTGCTCTTGCTATTTATGATCTTAATCTCCTGAAATACTATTTGCATGTTGTGTTAACAGCTGTAAGGCTTAAACATCTGACTTGTATACTTACTTTGATATATTTTAAGGTATTCTGCTCTAATTAACATATAAATAACATTGTTATAAAAACAACAGATATTTTCATCATATATTATTTTGATAACATAATGACATAAAAATATCACACCAGAACTAATTACTATCGCAAACTGGACCAAGTGCATACCATTTGAAAAGAAGGTTTTCAAGTTCTTTATAAATGATCGCGCCTCACTTTGACATTGACTTTAAAAGGTTTTTCTAGTCACTAAATTACCGATTGGAGAACGAGTTCTGATTGATGACTGTAAAACAATTTAGAGGATGTACCTAGGTACATATACTGCGTACCTTATTTTACTGAGATTATACCAAGAGGAGACGAATCTGATAGAATTGGTTTTTTTTATTCTTCAACGGGTAAGCGCTTGGCTTTTATCTCACCTTGTGACGATAAGGCTGAAGGTGGAAGCGCGCTTCACCCGGAATCCTCAACCACTGAGAAACTGGCTATCTTATCTATAACTGTCGGAACACAACATTGCTATAAACATCGTTGTTTTGGCGACAGACTTAGATAAGACGGTGGTAGCTAGCCAGGCGGACTTAATAGCCCTACCACCAAACAATTTATTATATTATATTGTTATAGAATATGTTAACTTTGACTACCGTGATCTAAGGACTTCTTTAGTTTGTATGTCTTAATATTGATTTCTAATAGAATGTCTATGGACCTTTTAAATATAGAGATCTCTTATCACTAACTAACGTTTTGAACTGAAATTAAATGAACCCTAAAAACATAATACTACTTTTTTGGTCAGTCGTATAAATACCACTTCAACGTTACGTTTTATGTATATCTATAAGTTATATAATATAACCACAACAGCCACACGGCAGAATATACAGCCTTCGAAATACAAGGACGTTTCGTAAATACGTTACACAATTATGATTATAATGAGCGTTACGAAGCGAGTACGTAGAGGCAATATACAGCGAGAAGCTTAAGAAATATTAATAATTTACAATATTTAAACACCTGAAGCAAGGTGTCGTGTTAAGCTATGTTAAATCTGATAAATAATTTGCTTTTGCGTCATTTCTTTGATTGTACTATTTACAAATTTTAAGAAATTAGAAGACGAAATAAATTTGTTACTGCAATAAGACAATAACCACAATAATTATTATGAATGGAAACTGTCTTATGACTGTGTAATTTATTTGCGGTTATGCCGTCTCCTGCATGTTTCTCAAACAAATTCTATTGAGAATCTTAATGGCCATGTACAAACAAGAAAATGATTAACTTATACATTTCGCATATTGAGCCCCCCCCCCCTCCCTCTTTCCCGCCCCCCCGTGCGTCGGCACACCACAAAATGCGTCCTTGGAAGTTTATGTCGAAATTTGTTAATCAAGTGCGACACGCGCGCCCCTCGGCTGCATAACGCGGATTAATTAAATTCACATCGCGTAAACATGCATGCTCTTTAACGTAAATCAAAGGAGTGGCTACGTCCAGGTGCAGGTCATAAGCTGACAAAGGGAAATGATGCGAGATTGGTTTTATTTGCATGTAACGGTGAATTTAAACTTTTCTGTAAATTTTATAACCAACAATAATCATCGTCATGATGAAAAAAATTAATTAACTTATCTATAAAAAATGTTCATAATTTGCTGGTGTAATTTTAAAACCATGGTAAGAAAGTTAAATAAGGAATCATCGGTCACTCTTACTGGAGCACCTTCAGAGCCTTCTTTAATGTGTGCTCTGCAAATGTACTTGTACCTCGTAAATTATTTAATTGTTTTGACAAAGTACAGAAGTGCTGCAGAATGAACCATTACGAACACGCCAGTAAGGTCAGTGGGAGTCGCAAGAGAGAGAGAGAGAGAGATGTTAGAAAAAAAAAGAAAGGTTAAAATTTCTGCGACCATACACAACATTAAATATTCAAATCAGATTCTTCTGAATCTGATTTGAATATTTAATATTTGAAACGTTTCTTCAAATTATAACAGTACTCGTATTTTATTATCATTATTGTATTATGAAATACTTGACATAATTTCAAATAATTGTTCATTCACAAACAAGGTTTACTAGGCCCAAGGCCATTTAAAATACTCGTATTTAAGTTCTCCAATAACTTGTACCACACCATGATGTGTGTGATCGAATTCTGAATAACTAAGAATTTACAATGTCTCAAAAATTAAACCTAGCAATAACAATGATAAGAATCACAATGTTAACTTATAGCTTTTAGCGACATATTCTGTGAACGAAATTCAATTAAAACTTATAGAAAAATATGAACATTGACATTACAGTAAACAATCAGATATTCCGTGGCAGTAAAAACAAGCACATTACAAATATAACAGCTAAACCTTTGAGGATTGAATCTATAAATATAATACGTTTTAAAATAATAGAACTTTTTATGTTTTTAATCGACAAGATTATAATACTCAGACCAGTAAATAAATTATTATAGGCTTGTATATTTTTTGTACATGTTGACCAAAACAGAATACATATTTACCATAAAAGGTTGAACAAAAAGTATGAAATTCCCGATACCCCATAATGTCCGGCCCGCCATCGGTGATCCCGCCGTATCCGTCATCGCGCAAGCCCGGCCATTTCTCATTGCACCCAACAAATTTCTGGCACGCCAGACCTTGCGCCAATGGAGTGGCATAACGGCCAATTCTGGCAGCGGGTCAAGGACTTGGGCCCAGGTAACATCGGGGCTGTATTGTGCTTCTTGGATTGTTATTGCGGTGTTCGCCCTGGCCGTAGTTCGGGGAAGTGAAAATTTTAACGCAAATGCAAGGGATCAAGGTCGGCGAGATTGGATTCAGCGAGGCAGGGCGTTGCAGACAACCTGTGTTATCTTGAATTTTTATTGAATAGCTGCGGAGCGTGTAAGTGTTTGTAATCTTATAAGTGTTTTTTGAGTATAGTCCCATTTTTTTTGTCTAACATCTTCATTTTTATCGACTATTTCGATCCTCGATATATTCGATCATTATTTTAATAGGCCATTGCATCTGTAGCAGACGATTTATGATGCAACATCTGACAGCCATTGCTTTTGACGGCTAAATAGACTGATGCGAGAGCGGCATGACCTACCACTTCGATAAACTATCTAAGATCTACCACAAGTCCGAAAGTTTGCGTCAGCTGGTGCAGAGATGATACGATGTAGCCTTTGTGTTACTAGACTAATCTATACAGCTTCGATAAAACAGGAACATTGTATTTTGATTCAGTATCTGCTATCTAATGAATATTTAATTCGTCCAATTCCGAATTGAAATACGAAACATAAGCAAGACGATTGCGGTTTGCGGTGGAACTCAACATGAGCGCTCTACACAGATGTTAACAATCACTTGCTACGATGCTACGTAATAGAGTTTCCTCAAATTGAATCTCTTCTCAAAACTAGGGAACGCTAACTTAATCGGAGTAATCTATTTTTAATAATCAGAGTACGCTAAATTTAATTTGTTTTGGTCAAGATACATCCTGCATTCCAAACTGATAGTAGAATCACTTAGAACTACTAAATAGAAAATGCGAAAAATAATTTGCATTCTTATACTTATTTCACTTTTAATACTGATGTTACGGTGGAAACTAGAAATATAACGACAAGACCATTTCGTCAAAGACTAGAGTGTTAATAAAACATTATGTTATGTCAATGATACCTTCTGTTGTTATAGCGGATAAAAAACTATAAAATTCCTATTAATAAAAATATATGTTTTCAAAGTAATAGGCACGTACATACACACACAGCAGTGTACAACAAATTAAGAGGCAACGAATTTTTAGACGCGCTTAGACTGTGAGGCCCGGCCTGTTAATCTATATAAATAAATCAATTGCCACGAATGTTTCTTCGCGTACCTATCACTTCAAAACGGCTACACCTAATTAGCTAATTCTTTTTTATTGTGTTTGTCAAAGTCAAGGTGATCAAAACCATGACAAATTTTCAAAAATGTTGGAAATTCACTGGATAAGGTGTGTTCATGAGGACAAGGTACCTACTTAACATAAAGGTTGACTCACCTGTCTAACGAGACTGCGACGAGGCTGTACACCGACGCGGCGACGGACAGCCCTTGCACGTACGGCACCGTCTTGCACATCAGCCAGCCCAGCACCCATGCTGCAACAAAGAACTACGTGTTACGACTTCAGTTCATAATCCGAGGAGCTTGATGGCGCAGCGGCTGAGGCGGCTTGCGATCCTGCCAGTTGCGCAACTTTCGCAATGCCGTGTGTAAAGTCATTGTTCCCGTTGCTGTCGTAAGATGGTAGTCGCTAAAACCTACTAACCCGTATTGGACCAGTGTAGTGGGTATCCTACTTGCTCTTGTCCATGCACACACGGAACACCTGTGCCGAGTCGTGGGACGTTTTAAGGCCCATGTTGTGTTTACTTTTATATTTATATCACCGTGTCGCGTAGCGGTAAAAGAAAACTACCACCTTCTCTCTTCCCTTGGGTGTCATAAAAGGCGCCTAACGGACTAAAGACTGCACATACTACATCTAACAGCATAAAGCGGCGACGGGCTAACCATCTGTCACGCTAAGCACATTTGTGCAGTCGATATTTGGTGAATTGAAATTGTAACTAATTGATTTGTCTTTACATTAGATTATGTAACTTATAAAACCGCTGATCAACTCCTTAGCCACCATCACCATCAGGCGCCATGGCGTAGGCCGCCGAGTCATCACGCGTCGTGTCCTGACTAATCGAATTATTTATGGACGTCATACGTCAGCCAGTAATTAAAGGTTTGAGGGGGAGAAAGCTTGCTCATTTTATGTTTCAATTATCGTTTTATTTATGTTAAAGATTAGTGTACACAATATAAATTAACAGCTTATCATTCAGTCCTATGAATCACATGTGCTACATAATACATAACAATTAATTTTATATTTTTATGATTTTTGTACAGCGAATTTGTATTATTTGTAGTCACATACATGTAAGGGGTTTAAACCTTCTTGTATGAGAGGCTGGCATAGTGATACCACACCACATTTTGCAAGAATCCCGATTTTTTTTTTCCAATTTCCAATTAGCGGCGCACGTTGGAACCGATCGATATACACAATATCGATAGAGTATATACAGATGAACAAAAAATGTCATATGAAATAAAATTCTACGAGATAACTCATTGTAAACATCCTCTTATTAAATACCTAGTCGCTAGTCATAATATAAATTCCACTTTACCCTTACTAAATATTGTTATAAAAAAAAACTGATAAACAAAAAAATTAATATAAATTTATAAGTAGTAGTCATACCTGGATAATACAAACCTAATCATAAAATAAAAATATATTATAAGTACCTAATTATGTTATATGATTAGCTTTCGTTTTAGGACCATAGCTTTATTATAATTTTTTAAAAATCTGTGTAGCTGTAGGCAGGGTTTATTGTGCGCTGTATTAGAGATTTAGAGACAGAATTTGCAGTGAACTAACGAAAACCATAGGTATTTAAGTTTGTTTTGATCGCTTACAGAACAACAGTAGAATTTTATTGAAGAGTGGGCATGACATGCTTATAAGTAGGTACTTTCTGTTATTTTTAGATGCTTAGTAAGTTGTACTACAAGTATTTGAGCCTGTAATGTCCTAACCAACTGTAAAAAGCACAAAGTGTCTTTTTTACAAATAGCTCCTAGTGGGAATCCTCCCACATCCCAATCCCACATCCTCCGGGTCAGGAGCCCAACGCTCTTTACGAATACGTCCCGGTCGCATTTGTATTAAATGTTTTACACAAACATTATTTTTAGACCTTTAACATGGATTATCTGGAAAACCCCGCGCCGTAGGACTTTATGTTTTATGACATTTTTTGTTCTTCTATAAAACCTCTATCGATATCATAGGTTTCGTCTTGCGCCGCTATTTTAAAAAAATCGGTATTTCCGCAAAATGTTGTTATCACTATGCCAAAAGGTTTGAACCCCTTTCTCGTTCTGCCATCAAAAACATTAACCAAATATTTACAGTGAATAATTTTATAATTTTATTTAGTTAACCAAGCATATATCTAGCATAGTCCTTACTTAGATATACAAACTTGAAACACTAGTGCGTTGATGCCAGGTACTGCGATATCAAACAGTATGTACTAGTTTACATCTAGCCATAAGCTTTGCTAACTTTCACCATCATCATATTATTATAAACGTTATACTGCTGAGCCCAACTCCCCTGGGCTGTAACCCACCGCGGCCTAATGAGGGTTGGTATATTCGTCTTTTAAAAAATAGTCTTTTTTTTAAACTTCGACATATTAATGGCATCATGTAATTTAATACAAAGGTATTTTTAATGCAATAGGTTATTAATGTTCATAGGAGCTTTAGACTACAAGGGTCGTTTAGTTAGAACGAATAATACAGCGGTCTTTGAACTTACTCATAAAACAGCTTTTCTAATTACCTCCTTAATAATTAACAAAACGTACCTTAAATTATTTGTATTATTATAATAGGAGAAAGGTTCCAAGGAGCGTTTGCGAGCCTGGCGCAACAAGTGGAAGGAGGCCACTAAATCAATATTTACACGACTCTTGCAGCCGGAACTGGGTCAGGTCAAAGTCCTACCTGCGACCTCTTAGCCTTGCATTCCTATATTACCATCCCCTTCGCACCGGTACAGTTGGGCCTACCCACATCCCTTTCCCGCGTGGCCTTGCCCCGCAACAAAACGCATTACAATACAAACGTCGGAAATGACAAAGTCGTCTCCAATTAATTTTCAAACGTATTAGAGATATAATAAAGTTGGTCTTTCCGTGAAATGGGACGAGGAAGAGTTGCATCGGTTTAGCTGTATCGATTTCACTGAGACGTTTGAAAATGATTTGGTTTTAATGATGCCTGCCACAAGCTGGCGCGCATTGTTTTTACGATAGTAGCGTAACCTATATATTCGTTCCTTGACCTCATCGCCATCTTCAGGCATAGCTTGTAATAATTTAATAGTTGTCTGTTGTGATTTATTTCAGTTAAAGCTACTTTTATGATTCCTGCTAAACGATTCGCAGTCGATCAATGTGATAGTATGGTGTGAATCAATACGTGGAATGTGTCGAAACGAAATGAAAAAGACAGTTTAACCTGCAACGTAAAATTTAAGTAAAGAATTGTAGAACATTGTGTTTTATTTATCAATTCTTAATAATTAGGTTACATCCTGTAGGAGCACCGCACGGTTTATAGGACAGTGTCAAATAACTAAAAGTTAAAAATAAAAATTTATAAATAAAATCAATAAAACAAAAACCTAGGAGGAGTACCTGTGCTATTTATAAAATTTTTATTTGAATAACTTTATTAACTATTTAGTTTGTATTTTTATGTAAAGAACTCTGCAGTTTATGTTTTTCCTATAAGTTACATTTTGAATAGATATTTGTACAAGCCGTTGGTCTCGGTTGTTTTCGTAAGATTCGTTAAAACCCAGCAGCGTTATAATTATGTATAACCATGTACTGGTTGTCTACGTGAGAATCTTCGTAGAAAACTATCGTACAGGCCGTACGCAGCAGTGGTAGAGTTTATAGATTGTTAATGAATAAGTGTTAATTTTAATCAAGTTTGATTTGAACATCTTATAACAGAAAGTCCGCTTAAAGTACTTACCGCCCTTGTAATTTTTTAAACATTTTATTCCGCATTACTTATATATTTTTTCGCAACTTTGCGTAAAATTTATATTAAAGTACCTAATTATCAATTTATAATTTCCGTTACTACCATTGTACATTAGTTAGTCCAGTCTTGTGCGTATCAGAATCACATAAAATGAGGTCAGTCGGATTATGAATTAGGGCGTTTGCACGGAATGTGTTTGTTTTTATGATCCCGGCCGAATTGAAGCCTCTTCAAACATTGGAGGAAGGGGGGATCTTGACCGCCTTTTGCTCTGTGATGGTGAAGCACAATCAAATGAGTGCTACCTACTTAGGGGCTTATATTTTCAATAGGATTGTCATCATATCGCTGCTTTGGGAGAATAATGTTGTAACTCAAATTGAGTGAATTTTCCAGGAGAACAGATAGAAGTTCTTTCGAAAGTTTGAAGTGTTATAATTGTTTCCCTATTTTTTGGATATTGATGAGAGACGAATAAAAACACAGAAAATATATTTCAGTATGTATTAAATAAAGCTTTTCAAGTAAATAACACTCACTTAATTCAAATTACTTAAAATACTACTGGGTCTCAGACATAAAACAAAGGATCATCTACAAAATTATGACTATTACTGGCTCATTACAAAAAAATACTAGAAAATACACGTTTTTTTTCAATAATAGTGGTGTTTTTTGAAATAATACTAAATTCTCATACGTATTTGACATTGATACTGTTACATTGTGAGTTGAGACATCTTAGCAATATTTACTTTAAATCAGTAGTGATACAGTTCCAATTCGGCCATTCTTTTACAAAAATATTTACTGTATGTAACAGCTTTTGTAGAAAAGTAAGAGTATTAACTGGTTTTATGACAGAGAAAAAACATACCAAAATTAGAAAGAAAGTAGAAAAAGCAGAATGTTTTGTTTCTTTGTAAAATACCTATAAAGCTTATAATAATAAGAATTTTATAAATTCTGAAAAAAAACATATAAGCTTAAAGTAGCTCAAAATGGAACAAAACTAGCTTCATTCAACTTAACAAAAAAATACGAACTTTATAAATTCTAAAAACAAAACATAGGTTTCAACAACCTCTAACAAAATATACTGTAATATGCAAGATAATTACCAAAGGGTAAAAAAGATTTACTCTTACATTCAGTAACATAGTCTCTATGTAAATCGGCCACATTCATGCCACCTTCAATATTATGTCCGCTTGGAGTCAGCTCTGCAATAATGACTTTCGGGATTGAATCTATGTGTGTCTAAGCCGTCTTTCATCATTAAGTTGAGCGTGGTTTTCGTTTTTGCCTCAATGATCTTGCTCTAAAATAGCCGTGTTTGAGGTTTTTTGGATTACAGTCTTTATCAAGAGTGACTTTGAAAAAAGCTTTGCACACTCTATCTTTTATTGAAAGATAAAAATCAAAATTGTTTCTCCGATTACTGTTGTGTACTTTGTTCGAGTATCTCGGGTTGATTGCGGAAATAAATATGTCGCTTAATATATTTCCGCTGCCGTTCCAAATCACCCATAATATCCCAGTAGCCTTGAAATAGAATTTTTCTCTGTAAATCTATAATTTTTTCATTACATTTAAATTTGCATTTATCTCCACATGGGGATTTCAATCGTCTTTCAGGAACTAGTATGCCGTGATTTCTTAAAAGTTTTGCTTTTACATACCTTCTGCTATTAGGGTTTGCCTTGCGTTTACGTCCGATTTTGTTTGTAGTCTCTTTTTGTGACCTGTCGAATCACCTACCGGACTTTCCATTTGTCTTGAACAATCATTATTCTGAATTAGCGAATGTAAGTCTCGATCATTTGATACAGTAGTTAGCTATGCATTTGATATTTCTAAAAAATTACCATCTGTAGTCATTTTTTTACAAGACATAGGGTGAGTTTAGCAACGTTCGTTTCGTGTTTAGAATCTGAAGAATCACTAGACTCTGATGAACTGTTAGAGGAATTCGAAGAAAAGCTCGAACTAGATGAACTGTTACGCACCGACCGATACGTTCAATTTAGAAGGACCTGGCACGGGGTTGTTACAATCAACAATGTTTTGATTAGAAATGGGCATACAAATTTGACTTGAACATTCATTTTTAGCTACAATTGAAATCATTGGATCAATGTTTTCGGCAAACTTAGCTCTTTGAAGTTTTGTGCCTTTCTGATTGTTAAAGTCACTAAGATCAGAATCAGAATAATAATTATCAGTATTATTTACTTAGTCCAGGTCATTGACGCTGTCATCTGAACAGTAATAATCATGTACTTGCTGGTTTCGCGAATCTGCTGAATCTTGATGCTTGTTGTTTTCACATGGTAAAGGCGATAGTATCACGCGTTCCTTTTGATCTAGTCTTTCCTCTGCTTGATTTGACTGTAATTTAACAAAAACTAAAATATTATTATACGTATTTCATATTAAAGAAAAAAAGTTTTTTTTTTTTATTTGACGACCTGTGTGGTGCAGTGGAACGATTCCCGGACGAAAGAAATAGATATTTGCGTGCATGAATATGTCTATTCGTCTTGGTTTAGGTGTTTACTATGTATATTATGTAGTGTATGTATTTACAAAAAATCCGTTATCTAGTTTCCAGAACACAAGTTTTTAATGAAACTTACTTTGAGCTAGATAATTGGTGTGATTGTGTTAATATTATTATTATTTATTGCATTTAAGTCCACTGAAACATGAAATATTATTACTATTTATTGCATTTAAGTCCACTGAAACATGAAAGTAGTTGATACAATGTATTGATGATATGGGACTTAATAATAAAAATACGTATTAAAAAATACTTACCGCTTCTTCTACCCTATAAACTCAACTTGGCATTCATGTTTCGAAACATTTGATGTGTCCGACGGTTTGCCACTAAAATATAAAAACAAGTAAAGATTAGGTAGACCAAATTAGATAGGACGGTAATATAAAGACGGTACGTATCGTGAGAATTCATACCCGCATTTTCAGACAACAGGTATGGGCTACCATATTTTAGACATCAACAGATCAACAGATTTGCAAGAATTCAGAATTAGAGATCAATTACTCTAAAAAAGTAGGTATGCAATAAGAAAACTAGGCACTAATATAGAATGTTTAAAGGCTCATTAGGACTTAAAAATTATATTCATTGTGTTTTTAAGTTGATTTTTTTCAGGAATACTATCTCAAGACCAAAGTTATGACAGATTGTTTACTAAATAAAGTATTATTACCAAAAGAGTTTTGTTACAATCACAAAACATTTTATTTAGATAAAGCCTTAATTTGAATTGTACAAAAACAGTTGAACCTATTTTTTATTATAAAGGTAGTATTTTATTGTAATACATTAATTCGTACTTACTTTTTGTTGAACAACGTAGTTCGCCCAAATGATACTTTGTTCATGAAAAGTATGAAGAAGTTCTAACAGATATTTTTTTAAAACAGTTCCATAACTCGAAGCAATGCGGTATTCCAGATAAATGAGCATTCATAACATGTATTATCTTGTAATATGACTTTATAGCGGAAAATCAAATAAGTGTTTACTACCAAAGCCGTGTCGCAACTGGCGATTCAACGCTGTTCATAAAAAATTGCGGCCAAAATTGACCAATGAGATACAGTCTCTCCATGGCGCCACGGTCTTAATAATTGCTAATGAAATACGATATTTATTGAGTATACAAAACAGATCCTTTTACGTCGAATGGTGAGACTAACTCAATTTTGTGATATTTGGTAATAATACACTATTCTTCCAAAGCAGCGATATGTGCTGAACTGTGTGGTGGCGGCTATTTATTAAAATAAAACTACGAGTACTACCAACCAACCCTTCTTTTCTCTTGGGTGTCGTAAAAGGAGACTAGCGGACTAAACTATCACGCTGAGTACCTACGTGCAGTTGTTGTTTAATGAAACGTGAATTGAGGCAATGAAATACCAAAATGCTTTTGTGGTCATCATTGTCTAGTTACTGACTAACGCTTTGAGACAATCGTGTATGTACAATGGCGGACTCCGTCGCTTTACCAGTCTAAAGGTCAAAATCTCTCGTCGTCTATTTGGTATATATGGGCACGCACCCGGGCGGTCGGTGCTCTTCATACGAAAATCGCTGTAAAGTGGTAAAGCGACGGTGGCCCCGACCGTACGTCGACATAATTGTTTGTCAGTTGGGTACTGCGGTAGCCGAAAGGCTTTTTATCTAAGTAAATAGTCATATATTTCATCATCATCTGCATATGAGCATCCTATTGCTGAGTTTAGGCCAGGCTTTAGTTGGCTAGCCGCCTTTTACGACACCCAAGAGATGAATTTGGTAAAGATGAGCAATCACACTGCTTCCAGCATTGTAACAAATAATACATACATAATATTCACGATTATCCCCGAAGGGTTAGTCAGAGACCAGGCAATGAAGACAGCAAAAGCAGTGCACTGCCGCAGTCCGCGTTGCACCGAATAATAACTGCACTTGTGCTCAACGGTGGTGAGCCTTCGAGGTCACAATCAATTTAAACAAATACTGTTAGACACGCCGGACCATTCTTTTGGAGTGTCTTGTATTTATTGAAGGTTGCCAATTTCGAGTTAAATTTCTAATAAAACACAAGATATCCTTCGTGGGTCGTCTGCGCAAGTGTGCGCCCCCTTTCCTCCCCCTGTACCCCCTTTCAGAAGTAGGTCAGGCCGATGAACTGGGCCATGAGACAGGTGAGCGCTTCGTGTCTCGGGGAACGTGTTGCGCCTTGCGATGGTAAAGGACGTTTTTTAGATTAAAAAAAAATGTGTAACTATTTTCTTGTTAAACTTAGTGTTTACATATAAAAACAAACGAACGCTATGAGAGTAAATGAAATGTATAAAAACAATCAGAATATTTTGTCATCAACGTTGGTCTATGGTTTAAAATATATCATTTTTTTTAAAGTAGGCTTTGTGGTAAATTAACCATCTCGCAAAAACAACTTGCCTAAAGATCAAAGAGGATGTTATAATACTAGGAGTGCCAATTCACTGAGACCTTGAAGGGTTGTTATATTCGGAGAATACATCAGGGTATATCGGGGAATGAAATTCAGTTCTAAGCTGTTCGCATAAGGAAGGTTTCTGCTTTGGTAATAGGAATTGGATTGCGGAATATCAACCTCGGAAGGGTGATAGGCCAAACTGCGTTTATTTGTAACTGACAAGTAGCTATATTATTTATTTGCAAGCATCAACGGCGTATTAATGAATAATGCTACATTTTATATAATAAAAAACTTTAAAAACCTTTTGAAGAAACATTATTAGAAATGTTATATTGCAAAGATTGTTTGTGGTTATTGATTGCAAGCAAATAATAAATGCTAGTTAGCTTATTTATAAGAGCTCAGACATAAAATTACCATAGCCTTTCCAAATAAAAATCAACTAAGAAACATAAACATAAATAACAAAACGTTACTTATGTATGTGTGAAATTGTTATGTTTCATAAGTACTTAAGTTACTTTATGGGATCACCTCGGTAGTCAAGTGGCTGAGCGCCCGGCCTAACCGGAGGTGCCGAGTTTAATTCCCAGGTCGGACAAATTGTGTCTCGATTTTTTCTTTACATAGCCCGGGTTTGTGTTCACTAACACGCATTTGGCAAGTGTAGTGATTAGGCCTCAAGCCATCACCTGTAGCGAACACTTGGTCAGTGATGGAGGTGTTTGCCCAGCAGTGAAATAAGCTTAAGAATCATTATCGTGTACAATGAAGTCAAAATTGGTAGACGACATATATTATATGACCGTCGTTTTTAAATAGATTGTTATACATAGTACAGAATTATATTGTAATTATTTTAAAAATATAGTTATTACTACGGTTTCCTAATTAAACGGCTGTCCAAATAACATCCAGATCCAATAATTACCGCAGATTATAAGTTAATTACCCCAGCGGCCGCCCCTCAATGTCTGTTCCGCATAAATCTCGTCTTATCTGAGTTTTGTGAACTAACGCAGTTAAGAGTTGAACGGCCATTACGGGTAATTGAAAGTGGATAACTTTATTACGTTACTGTGTGTTGGGAGATTAGTTGGACAACATAAATTAGACAGAGCGAGACGTTTTTTTGTAAAGTATAATTACCTAAGTCATTACCAGCCTCTAACTGTCCCCCTGGTGGACACAGGCCTTCTTACATGGACAACAGCACGTAGGGAGACTGGGCTACAACCAACCAAGCACGCCCAAGGAGCGTTGGTAGAATTTAAAGCGGCGTCATTTTTTACAAGATTTTTTCAACTTTACTTTTGTATGTATGTTTACAAATCTTACAAGGAAGATTTGAACCACTTTCCGTGAACCGACTAAGCTTAAAGTTATGACTATAGTCGGCGGTGGACATCATTTAAAACCCATTTGAATGATTACCGCACTTATAACTATACTAGCGGCCGCTCGCGGTTTCACCCACGTGGTTCGCGTTCCCGTGGCAATATCGGGATTAAAAGTATTCTATGTGTTAATCCAGGTTATAAACTATCTGTATGCTTAATTTCATCCAAATCCATTCAGTAGTTTTTACGTGAAAGAGTAACAAACATCCATCCATACTTACAAACTTTCGCGTTTATAATATTAGTAGGATGTGCCGCCAGGCAGCATTGCTATGTTTCGATTCGAAGGATATATATCAGATTCAATAAATTTATGCCCAATTCTCTTACACTTATGACAAGTTAAGCAACCAAAATAATTTAAAAGCTAAACAAAACAATTTATTCTTATATTTACAATATACCTACACGGTTATAGTAATATAGCAATAGCTCACGGCTTTGCTCGCGTACATTTTTTGCAGGAAAAGTAGCTTTTAACTGTTTTTATGAACTATTTATCTCTATACCAAAATTCAATAAAATCAGTTAAGCAGTTTAAGCTTAACATACACACAAACAAACTCACTTTCTCATACTCGTAAGACCATTAATAATTAAGATATATTCTGGTCAGGTCAGGCACATTACCAAAGCTTTTCATCAGTACTATTTGAACAAGTTGACTTTACGATATCCTATAATAATAATTAGTATATCTTGACATAAAGATATTGAGCAAATTATTGGAATGTTAAAGTGAAAACAAATTGATAGTACTTTTACATCATTCTTAATTTGACCAAACATCTTAGGAATTTGTTCGAAACAACATTTTTGTTTTCTCTGCACAACACATTATTTCTACAATGTACTTAATACTATTAGGGAAAACTTTTATAATTAACACAGTCTGTAATAATAGACTCCTAATTAGGTTTGATGCATAAAAGCCATGCTAATTAAGAAGGTAGAGAAAGGTCTCTACAATTGGATTATTGAAAGCGAAGTGAACGATCTCCATTCAAAGTTATAAGGGACATTGTTCTTAAACAAACACCTTGCTTTTGAATATTGAACTATTCTATTTCAAGCGTAATGGACAGACTGATTTGCATTAATTTAAACAACGCTTAATGCAAGGATTATTTGCATGCGTACGTGATTTCAAATCAAGCTCTTAAATCAAATAAATGCTTATTTTGGCACCGCAAAAAAATTGTTGAACGTAAGCAAAACATTAATTTGGTAAGCCGTATTTATGATTAAACCTAATTTTGTACATTTCTCTCGTTGTAAAGCTTTTTTATGATCGTTCTGCTTTGTTAGCTTTAACCATTGCCGCCGGTCGTAAAACATATCACCTCTTTCTGAAAACAAAGCTTTTTTTCTATTCTGACCTACGAATACGAAATCCTAAAAACTTGTAGTTAGTAATTTTGTAATGCCAAATATTGTTGAGACCTTGTCTATACTAGAAAATACGTATAGATACCACCTTAGTGGTATAAAAAAAAAACTAATTCATAAAAAGTAAGCGTCATGTCTGCAGTTTTCTTTTTATTTTCGTTTTTGCCGAAACACATTTTTTTATGTAACGCTACCTTCAGTCTATCGTGCGTGTTTGCTTATTTTTGTGTGACCTTGTGTAATGATCAGGTTAACTTACATATTATGTATGTTCTCTTAATGTATTTAACTAATTCAGCGCATAGTATAAGTGACTTAAAAATACGTAAATTTTCATAATTTCGTACAGGAGCCTCTTAATGTTTATGTCTCCCAAAATAATCAAATCAGTGTTAGCGAACCGGTCAAGCAGTTTGTCCAATTCAACGATTAATTGATATTTGTTATTATGTGGCCGGTACACGGCACATAGTGTTAAAGAGTGGGTAGTGGAAGTAATTGTACCTACAAGCCATTCAAAATGTAATGTTGCACTTTTAATTGGCTTGAACTGATACTTGTTTTTTACGTACACAATAAAATTATTCCGCTACCCTTTTTATTTTTTCGCAACTCGGAGTGCATAGAATATCCTTGCAGCTTTTTAACGGTGGACCTTGTCGGTCTGATATTGGGCGACGTGCTTCGTCATACTCTTGCCAAGTTGTCCCTGGGGTCGGATTTGGGGTTGGTGATGGTGGCCATGCCAAAATGAGCCACACAATTTATGTTGCGTATAAAGTTGTCTTAATGTTCTTGCTTTCGTTGGAGTTGCTTAAGTGTGTCATGCTCTCTCAAAGTATCTCTGCGGTGGTGGCAAGTGCGTCGGGTCGTTACGTTCCCTAAAACATGGTTGAGCGAAGCGATGGCTGATTCAGATGTCATAACATAGTACTACTAGGTTATTCTGTGGTCGTACTCGTGAACGGGTGCCGCCTGTGGAGGCTGGTCTGCTCTTGCAATCTTATTTTTGTTTGTAGTAGAAATAGTCTCTCTTTTACTTATTTTAAAGATACTGTAAGACGTTTTTAATTTTATTTTAAATTGAGCAGTACCTGTTTTTTATTGGATATTCTTTTGTATGTGTTGTGTTGTCTTGTAATCGTATTAAATGTTTTTGTGTTGTAATGGATAATGTCCTTTTATGATAGGGAGGTTATTTTCCAATTTGTATTGACGCTGTAAAAGAAAGGGAGAAAATAAATGCCATTGCTGAGTTTGTTGCCGGTTCTTCTCAGTGCAAGGCTCCCGCCCCATAGATAAGACTTACGAATCGATGGCATAGCGACATTCATAAGTGCTCAATTATTGTGGCCTAAATTGAAGAAATGATATTGAAATTTAAAATTTTCCAAATTAAACAAATATTTGACGCTTTTGGAGACATTTACTTCAGTAAGGCCTATTACATCTAAAGACGCGACACTTAATAATTGCTCAATGTTAGAAAAGTTTTTAATTAATGATCTTACATTTACACGCAATAAAGTTAAGTTATGGCTACTGTTCGGCACTAAACATTTAAAGTTTAAATAATCTACGCAATCTAATAGTTTAATAACATTAATAATTTTTATATAATCCATAAATTAACTGTTAATATAAAGTTGTCAGGTTTAAAAAGGATTAGTTAGTCATTATTAGATAAAATATTTTGAATATCGTTCTTAGAATACCTTTGCATTATCGTTCTTACGCACAAGCACTTTTCCATCTCAGATCCAAATATATTTGAATATACCTTTGAGCTCTTGCTTGGCTAAGCAAATCCTTTTTTTCTCCATATCCTTTACTTTACTAGTTAATGTCTCTACAGACACGGTAAACTCACCACGTTTTTCACTGCAGTACTGTAGCGAAGTTGCGATAGCCTAGATAGATTGTTGGATGTATGTGCAGTCTTTAGTCCGTTAGTCGCCTTTTACGACACCCTGGGGAATAGAGGGGGTGGTAGGTGTATTCACTAGTGAGCGGCCATACCATTCAGCTCGGTTTGGAGGCAAGAACAGCAGCGTAACATTAGTAGGTGTATATGTGTTTAGGTAATGTGACTGATAAAGTTAATCCACAAGCATATAATCAAATGTTTTATATCTCGCCTATTACAAGGACATTCTGCTCCAAAACACATCAGCTCGGATTATATTCCATTTTAAATCACAAACCCTTAAATGTATTTTCCAAATCCCCATCTGGTTTTATTTGCCAAAGAGCGGGCGATCTCATTCATAAACGGTTGCTTAATGAAGTCCATTAACGAAATGTGTAACGTGAAATGTGAATATTATCCTTAAGACCCCATCGGGCGGCGAGTTTATGCCTTATTGGACGCGCAAATTGACACTTTGTATTTAATTTTGTTACTTTCACCGCGAGACATTCAAAAGGCTTAGGCTGGTGTAGAACGACTGGTTTATCAAAGCGAGGAATTTAAGCCATGTTTAATTATTTTTATCTACACCCATAACAATATCTACAAAATAAGAACCATTGTAAAGCTATACCATTTTATCTATCCTCGCTTCCGTGACGTCACGGATAGTGCGTTCACGCTGTGATCTTGCATGTGAAGCGACTTTCGCAATGGCGGCTCACGGGATTAGTGATCAAACAAAAATAATCACAGAATTTTCTAAGTTAAGATAGCTGTCATTAACACACATCAAACTTGCTCCGAATTTCTTATCAAACGCTTGTACCCAAGAGTGGAGTGTATATTGTTTATTATATTAGTCCATTCACCGCCTCGCCTCAGTGTTAGACCCAGAAGTCCCGGGTTAGATTCCAAGCGTTGAGTAAGTACTTCTTTGTGTACTTTGTTTGTGGTTGGTGGTACCACTTCTTACCATCTTATCTAAAGTCTGGTACCCTAACAACAATGTCAATAACATCATTCTGTTCCGACAGAAGATAGCTAGTTCATCAGTGGTAGGTTAAGAATTCCGAGTAAGGTGCGCTTTTCACCTTCGGCCTTATTGTCACTTACCATTAGGTGACATGAAAGTGAAGTGCTTACCAGTAGAGGATATTTTTTATACTATTATATTTATAGGCTTTATAGACTAACCGTGGATTGAGGCATTAACTCTTCACACCATAATTTTATTTGTTTCAACCCGTCACAAGTTGAATTATTTCTATTTGTAATTTTGTAGCTATTGGTCACACTGCAAATCTGTTCCTATTCGTTATCCCCTCGAACAGTTCTAACTGGTCACAAGGAGGATATCTAAACAAATTTCACTACCCGCCAAACGTGTGGTACAACAAAATTTTGGTACAAACACCACATAATAAATCAAAAATGCCAAGTATTTATTAATAATGTTTTTAATTTAATCTTACCAACCATAAATATCCTCCTTGTGACCATTTAGAACTGTTTGACGGGATGACGAATAGAAACAGATTTGTAGTGCGACCAGTAGCTACAAAATTTCAATGTGTACACATAAATCAACTTGTGACGGGTTGAAACAAATAATACTGCTTTTAGCGGTATGACCGGTTAGAACAAAATTTTGGTGTGACGAGTTGATGCCTCAATCTAACCGGCGGTGAAAGAATACTACCACCCCTCTCTTCTCTTGGGTGTCGTAAAAGGCGACTAACGGACTAAACACTGCACATACATCCTACGGCATAGTGCGGCGATGGGCTCACCAACTGTCATGCTGTGCAGTCACTATTTGGTGAAAAATGGACTATGGTAGAGGACTGCTTTTACGGTCCATATTGCCTAATAGTCTCTAGACTAACCCTAGGCCAACCCTTCGGTTATAATAGTCGTGATTATAAATGTACGTGTAGGCTTTAATAGGTTATTAATGATGAAAGAGCTCCGTCGTATGATACAACCGCCGACTTACTTCATTTCCCGCTAACCGTGTTGTAAACCTGTGCCCAATCTTTCTATTAACGTAAATCGAGGGCATTATTTCGGATCAGAATATTCATGTAGAGCCTTGAGCCCTTACAGGGATAAGTGATTCCCTACGGCCCGCAAATTGGGCGGCGCTGAATTATTGGCCAGTACACTGGCCTATTTTCATTGAGGTATTATAACTAGAGCAGACATTCTATACATAAAATGTATTCAGTGTAGGGCTTTGTTGTCAGGCGTTTGCAGCCCATGAGCTTCAACACAGTGCGCATTATCTTTCGTCGGGGCACCATCTCCAGTAATAATACCTAAATGCCTATTTCTAAGGCATGGCCACTGGATCCTTGAGCATAAAGATGCGTGCAATTTATATTAACCCTGTTCGAACGGTTAAACCTTTGAAAGTTTTAGGCGACCTGTTTTAAATTATCAGCAACAACCGATAAATGTTGATAATCTATAAATGAAAAACGAGTTAACCTATAAAGAATTTAGGGTTTATCATTACCACCACCACCATCACTAGCAGATCGGACTATAACCCACCAGCTGATCTAATGCAATTTTGTGGATTTTAATGCCTGCGTCTGCTTTGCTTCTTCGTCTCACGCCAACGATTAAAACCTACTGCATAACGTGGGAAATCGCAGGAAAATCAAGATACTTCTGATTTCGTCATCCAACCAGTGATCAAAAAAAATTTTTTTTTCTAGTAAACATTTTATCCTATATGTATATAGCATTGTGAATGCAAAATTTCAATAATAAAGACAACCCCAGTGATCATCTAATGCACTTTAATATTTATTAGGATTATATATTTATATTTAAATATAAAATATATACACTATTGTGGTTGTTGAAACCCATAAACACCTATAAGGCCAGCATGATGGCTCATGGTCCCATTTCTTAACGTCCCAATGTTCCTAAATGCTAGGTATATTTCCGTAGGAAGAGACAGATCGCTTACCAATGACACATTTATAGACTGATGATACAAAATCTTAGATAGAATTTTAGTTCGGTACATAATAGCATCAATAAATCTATCAAACATCACAGCACACATCAACAGACGACTCCAATGACCCGCAGCGGCGTCCACAGCCAACGATATTAATAACTGGGCATTAAGTCCCGTATTTATAGAGGCACGCTTCCCCATTCATAATATTAGTTGATAATAAATCTTCGGGGAGTACTTATATGATTTATTCCCCTCAGATCCGGTTGTTCGCGCTTGATTTTCCCAACACGTCTGACTTCCGAAAACATCATGCATCTCACTGATTTTATTACGTCGCCATAATAACTCGATAGCGTTAGTGTGGATGTTACCGCGTTATTTTATCCGTGAAAGTGTAGCAGCCGTATACCGGAGAACTACTTAGTTGTAGTCTTTAAAAGAAAACTCTTGTGAGTTTTAATGCAGAATGATACCTGGAGGTGCACAGAATTTATGGTGCAAATAGCATTTAATGGCAAACGTGGTTATTTAACACTTCTCTTTTTCATTTTTTGGACAGGGAATATCCATGAAATGTAGCGATGACTTAAGGCTAGGTGTTAGTGAAAAACTAACATAATACGGTTTTAGAATTAATTTTTGAAGTAGTAAACAGTAAAATTAAAATCTGTGAAAATTATGAAATATTGTTGAGGCTTTATTCTGTAGAATATACCAGATGGAAACACGATTTGAAAAAGTTGGCTCGATAGAATAAATTCACAAAGTTACATATTTTTGTATCATTTTATCTTCTTTTCTAGGTTTTATTCTTAAAATAAATGATTTGATATTATGAGTTAATTACCAAAATAAAGTTCATAGATAAGTTGAGGTTCATTTTTTTTTATTAAATCTATCAATTTTTTAAAATATAAAACGCGATTATTCGTGCCGCTTCACTGTTATACCCGTCCCTTACAGTCGTACCGTCGAGAGAGCGAGAAAGAAGCGCTCGAAGTACCTCCCCTTAATAATTTTATGATGGAGGCGCTCTGGCTAGGCGTAAGTATAAGGTTATTTACTTTTCCTTAACCAAGAAAGGAGACATCCTTGTTTTGTCTCTCCACAGGACACTGTGGAGAGACAAAACACGTGTTGTGCATCGTTTTACATATTTGCTGGCTTATATTGCTCTTTTTGCATATTTCACATTTGCGGAAGCGAGGGCGGTGGCATGCTGCACATTCTTTATTCTTAGGCGAACACTACACGCAAGATCCATATTGTGATCCGTCAATATATACTGACGGATCACGATAATTATTGACGTGTAGTGTAGTGTATTGACGGATCACAATATTTATCGCAGGATTTCTGGAAATCCAGTGATCCAATGTTAGATCCAAGATCGTGATATTTATCTTGCGTGTAGTGTCGCGCGTCAATATTTATCGTGTCTAGGGTTGCCACCTTTTTTTAGAATGAATAAAGTATTTTTATTTCTCATACACGGAAAGTAGGTTTGAAGTTGCCTGAGGAGCGGGTGGAAAGTAATACTTTTCTACCAACTACCAACAAAACATACAGTAATTCGAATGTAACAAAAACAAATTTATCTTAATGCTAAGTGCTGTCTCAATTATAGGTAGTCACGACATGCAATATCAAAATACAATCATATTTGTTGAACAGTAACTCATGTGTAGTTATGACTTACTATTAAAATAATACTAACAACCCACTAACGGACTAAAGACTGCACATACATCCAACAGCATAGAGCGGCGATGGGCTCATCAAAATAATATTACCAACCTCTCGCTTCCCTTGGGTATCATAAAAGGCGACTAACGGACTAAATTCTGCACATCAAAATAAAACTAACAAACCCTCTCTTCCCTTGTGTGTAGTAAAAGCGACTAACGGGCTAAAGGCTCACCACCTAAGCACATGTGCAAACTGTGCAGTAGTTTCTTGCTGAAGCGTGGACTGTGTGGGCGTGGCCTGTGTTGTCCATAGATTCAAATTATTACTAATTTTACCATTAACTTGAACTAAATATCTCAATAAAGTTGTAGATTTATGTAAAATAAAACTCACTCGTTTTTTTAGCTAATTCATGTTTTTCTTTTTAGTTATTTACCATTCGTAATTAAAAGCACAGTGTTTACCTCGGGTGAATGAAAGACTTATTTTCTCCCTCGAACTATTGCAGTTCGAGGGAGTAAATAAGCTACTTTCAGCCCTATAGGGTAACAAACAATGTACTATTTACATTTTGTTAGAACAAAAATAAAGTATATAGCATAAAAAAAGAGTACTTATTTATTTGTCCTTAAATACTTTTTTTTGTTGCTTTTTGCAACATTTGACATATATTTGTCTTTTACGTAAATAGAGTATTTTAGCCTTAGAGCATTAATTTACTTTTTATTTACTAAAAGATTTTAGTTAGCGTACTTTATTGGTGTCGTAGCGTAGATTATAAAGTACGCCTACATGAAAAAGAGACAATACTATTTTAAAGTGCGAGTGGCAACCCTACACGTCTGCCTCGTGCAAAGTACGTAATTTTGACGCGATCCGTATTGATGGTGTAGGGTGTGCTGTGATCCAGCCCAAGATCCATCAATAAATATCACGATATTTATCACAATATTTATTGACGTGTAGCGTTCGCCTTAGGTAATCTTTGATAATAATAATTGTAGAAATGTTAAGATCTGATGTTAATTTATTTATTTATTTGTTGTTGATGTAGTTGTTGACATTGTATAAATGCACCTTTGGTTTTTTCAATGTTAGAGTAGATGTGTTGATAAATACATTTACAGATGAACGTAGTTGCCAGTGGTGGTACACCTAAAACGGAATGGCAGGAAGGTGCGCGTTTGAATGTAATTGTAAGTGTTTTGTGTGCAACGAATCAGTGAGCTAAATTAACAATACATACATAATTTCAATATTTTATTTGTAGTTGTCTTAAAAAAACGGCGCAAGTATAAAAATCTGACTGGAGATTTTATATTTGAGCCGTTTAGGGTAAAGACGTTAGGACCGTGGGGTTCGGGTGCCCACCAGCTTTTTAGAGCTATTTAAAAAAAAACTGGCGGAAGCCACCCGTGACCCCAGAGCCATCAGCTGTCTGGGTCAACGCCTAAGCCTCGCCATCCAGCAAAGCAATGCGGCTACGATACTGGGTACTCTGACTGATGAGGATGATCTGGGGAAATTATTTTATATAAAGTTTCTATTTTACTTATGCTTTTATTTTTCTTTGTCAGTTGTTAATATTTTAAGTTGTTCTTAGTTTGAAACGCTTTTAAAGCGCGGCATGTCTACACTAAGCCTTCGGGAGGGCCGCGCGCCGCCCATAAATCAGAGTAACGTCACTGCCAGGACCGCCGCAGACCGCTCCATCGCGCTGTTAACAGCCGATGGCTGACTTATTCTTGCCTTTACTTGAGCCAAATTTATCTTTAGAGGATAGAAATGTATTAATTTTTATTAGAATAAATATGGAGCCGTGCGGTAAAGCAGCTCACTGAAAGAATACTACCAACCCTTCTCTTCCCTTGGGTGTCATAAAAGGCGACTAACGGGCTTAAGACTGCACATACATCCAACAGCATAGAGTAGCGATAGGCTCACCACCTGTCACGCTGTGCAGTCGCTATTTGGTGAAAAATGGACTATGGTAGAGGACTGCTTTTACGGTCCATATTGCCTATAAGTCTCTAGACTAACCCTAGGCCAACCCTTCGGTTATAATAGTCGTGATTATAAATGTACGTGTAGGCTTTAATAGGTTATTAATGATGAAAGAGCTCCGTCGTATGATACAGCATCAAGCTGAGCACATTATGCAGTTGCAATTTGGTGAGGAACATGGTAGTTTACTGCTTCTTCGGTTCTTATCGCCTAATCTCTGCCTCTTAGGGATAATAGTCGTAATAGTAATTACGGGATTTAAATCGTTTGTTTGTTGTCTTTGAGAATGTAATGTTTCGAAACAATTGCGTACGCCATGACCACGGGTACAATTATATCTCATCAACATCATCAACCTTTAAAGATCCCACGGCACAGGCATATGCAGATTGAATCATGTACAGTCACGAGCAAAAATATGTAAACAATTGTAACTCTTAATGCAAGGGAATAAGAGTCAAAGTGTATACATATTGGTGCTCGTGATTGTACGCTGCACTATAAATCGTCTGCAAATCTAATTACATACATGTGCAGATAAAATGGAATACATACGATTTATGTTTACGACATTCCAGTGAGACTTAGAGACTCCTCTTGGTCATTTTACGATTAAAGCACTCGTTTAAAACTTTCCTCTCAAATAGTTATTTTTTTATATATGTTTAAAGGTAATCAGTATTCATTTAAACAGAATATAAGAATTGACTATAACATTAATTTTAAAAATATTAAAGTACAACTAAGACATAACTTTTTGATTTGTGCGAAAGATAAAACATTACAATGACGTCATATATCTCTCTAAACTTATACAAAAAGAATTTCGATTTATCATAACATGGTAAAAGTTTATTTAAGTGCTAACCTGTCAACTACATAAATTGTGATTTACTACGTACTAAATTTACATTAAAATAACTAAAATGTTTACATTGAAGCCGCCTGAAGCATTCAAGTTGTATTTTATTTACTTCGTATAATGTAAGATAATGTCGAGGTCAGCCCAGAAAGAGGTGGCGAGGCGATCTGAACACACCGGACGGACTGGCATGAGGTGGCTCAGGATAGATATAGATGGTGGGACTTGCGAAAGGAGGTTTGCCCAGCAGTGGGACATTATTATATAGGCTGGTAAAAAAAATGTAAGATAATTTAAAAGTATCTGTGTTGCTTCAATCCTCCGTTGTTGCTAAATTTTGTCGATATTCATTAAATGTTTTTAAAATGTAAGTTAAGGTAATTTGCTTTTTGAAAAGTATATCTAAATATATAGGTGTCGATACTTTTTCCATAAAAGAGCTAAAGAATGATTACCCAACGTCGATCCTTATGAATATATAAGTATCAAAGTCAGATAGTTCATTTAATATAAGCCTACACAGAGGCACTTATTTACGTAAAAACTAATTATATAAGATTACTTCTAGAAACCGCAAGAAACTTCAAGGGCTGGTCAGGTCAAGTGTTTTATACATGACAAAAATGGAATTCGTGTTTTTTCGTAGGTATTTATCGCCCAGCTGACGGGGGCAAGGGCCGGCCGGCCGGTTGTCTGTTGACCCGTCAACGTGCCTACGTTCGCCCAGCTGACGTGGACGGTTCAACAGACGGCCGTTTTCTTTAAAATAAATTAGATACTCAACGACTATCTAATTAAAATTTTAAAATTAAATTATTTAATTTAAAATGAAAAAAGAACGGATTTCTTTTTTTGTAATTTTTGTCATGTTTAAAAAACTTGACCTGACCAGCCCTTGAAATTTCTTGCGGTATCTAGCAGTCGCCTTGTATAAAACTAAACCAAAATTTACGTTTACCTAATATTTAGTTAAATCAAAACTACCTACTAAATCTACCATCAGTCTGGATTTTAGGAGAGCCTACAACTGAGTAGAGTTTGTAGACTTTATTTTCTGCATTCATAACAAGAATCACATACCGGTAGAACGGGGCTATTTGGCTATTTGGCTATTTTATCCGTGGGGCTTATTGGAAAAAAAATATATTTTTGAACGAACGCAAACATATTAACGTGAATGCAACCTTTTTATTCTCTAACATTCGGTAACTCCGTTATCTGTCAATCTCGACCAATCAGAGAAAAGAACACCGCGCATGTGATGTTAACAACCTCAGAACAATATTATTGTTCTGAGATAAGAACTACATTTAGCGAGAGTCTGTCAGTTTTGTTCCAAATTAGTTTTTAAGTAAAAATGTTAAATTATTTAGTGTTGACTTTTGCATTAGTTGTAAATTTTTAAATGTATGTTACCAAATATCGCCATCCGTGTTTATATTGAAATAAAAACAGTTTTTAAAGATATTTTCTATGTCATTTTGTTTGCATACCAAATAACCCCACCCTGGGGGCAATTTGGAAAGGCACCTTCTTTTTTAAAATAAACCTTACTGTTTGTTCATTCTATGTTTTTATTTTTGTATTTTTATAGAGTTTTATCTGTATTATGGAAAACATACTTCTTTATCTGTTAAAAATTAAAGGAAAAATAAATATTCAAATTTTATCCCTACTTTTTTACCAAATAGCCTCGTTCTACGGTAGTTAGGTAGTATATAAATACTATATTTTTTTAAAGGAATAGAATCGCACATGTTTGAATTTCTTTGAAATTGGCTATTCCGTCGATTTCGTAGAACGGTACGATTTATCAAACTGTTTTATTAAAAATCTCCTGCAGCGGCCATCTTTTCCGACCGTGAAGGAGATCTAATAGTGCATAGAATGGCGCTCAAATGCATTCAAATTGTACAAATCCCTGTTGTCTCCGTCAATAGTACAAATCATTTAAACTAATATTAGAAATGGAGCTGGTTGGCGGCGTCGTCGTTGGCGGTGGGATGTTACTGTTTTGTGAGCTAAGCATCTTCGTCACCGGATGGGTCACGTGCTCGTTAAAACTCACCACCGGCATTGGGCTAGCGTGACGAGTTATAAGCTCCATCTCGCTTTGTGTGTGGAAAGGCTTTTACATCTGTGGGACGATTATTTTGTGTCAATTATCAATTATTTGACTAATTTTATAAAATATAACTTGGAGTTGATATAATGATGTGTTTGTATGTTTTTTTATACTAATCCCGGCAAATGACCCCACTCCACCTGATGTTAAGTGGAAATGAAGTCCAGGCGCGAGGACAACTGGTGCAGCGTAAGAGACGTAGCATCAGTCACCCTCACTCTGCCGGCCCACAAAGTGCTTCTTCACGCCTCATTTGAAGGACCCTATGTCATAGGTAGGAGGGTATACGTGTGCTGGTAGACTATTCTATCTTTTGGAAGTGCGGCAAAGAAACGAGTCACCAAATTTCTTTGTGCGTGATGGAATATTAGAGATTGTAAATTGGTGACTCCGGAGAGCAGCATGCGTACTCCTATGGAGAAAGGTAGAAGGAGGGATGAGGTCAAAGAGTTCTTCAGAGCACTCGCCATGGTATAAATGGTAAAAGACGCTGAGTGACGCAATATCTCTATGCAATTGCAAAGGCTCGAGAGTTTTAGTGACCTCCGCATTGCCGATAATGCGCACAGCGCGGCGCTGCAATCTGTCCAAGGCATCGAGAAGGTACTTTGCGGAGCCGTCCCAAAGGTGAGAGCAATACTCCACGCAATACCGCATCTGTGTCTTGTATAATAGACACAACTGATCAGGCGTGAAGAATCGCCGCACCTTGTTCAGGACACCGAGTTTACGTGAGGCATTTTTAATCACGGTTTCGAAGTAGTCCTTTTGGTTCAGATTGCAGCGGATATCCATACCGAGCATGTTAATACTGCTCTGCAGGCCTAGAGATGTACCCTGAAGAGAGGGGAGGGGAAAGAATGGCGACTTTTTCGCTGTGAACGCGCACACCTGTGTTTTCTTGGCATTGAACTCCACCAGATTATCGGTTTAAGGTATTTGTAGTTTTTATGTAACTGTCCCACTAATAATATACTTGTTTAGATTATTAATATTACCGATCGATTATGTACCTACCTGATAAGATGGTTGTTTAAATTGAGGTTTAATTATGGATTATGTAACTTTGTGCGTTATTACCTCGATGCAGGCTTGCCCAGTGAGGAACCGATAAATATGGACTATTATTATAAGCGTTTATAAGCGTTGTATCCAAAGATGTTGTTTCATAGTTTTAAATCTAGTTTTAAGTTATTCTGTCACTTTTCAGTAAATAAACATTAATTTATCATTTTCATTTTTCTATTATTTTTTATTGTGTTTGAAATTGTCAGGAAAAGTTTGGATGAAAGTTTTTTTCTTGTTTTGTCACGGGGTACCTACTACGGCGCCGCCCACGCGGACGCAGCCGCGCCCGGGCCGCTAGTATCATAATAACTATCATTGCCTAGTGTAACAAAAAATAAATAATAATTTAAATCGGCCTCAATACACCGATTTATAAATACAATACAGACGAATTGATAAACTCTTTTTCGAAGCCGTTTAAAATTTTATAAATAACACACATTTATATTCTCTATTAATTTTAAACGGCTATATAGACAATGCCCATTATTATTATCATATTTTTGTCCCATGAGCCAACAATAAAACTTACATTAATATGAACTGATTGTAACTTCGCCTTTGCCGCTATCGGTCCGACGCTCTCACCGATTAAAACGATCAATAAATATTAATGGTAAAAGTTCATGAACCGTTATTTAGCTTGGAGCTTTTATATTGCACCTATATTTGTTTAATGATTCATGCGTTCGAAATATTATTATTAATCAATTACTTATTGTAAAAATTATATGCCTAAATATTTTAAAAACAACTATTTCTTTTAAAATAATAACGTTTTCACCAGCATCATCTGGCAATTCGGTTTATATGTTATTAGAGGACTTCTTGGCGGGAAAGTCAAGCGTCATGTCTGCAGTTTTGTTTTATTTACCATAATAAAATTTGTACTTATTCGAATAATAATGTGAAATAATGGTGAATTATTACTGTTAAGTGTTCGTGAACGTGCATGAGTGTTGGCAAATAACACAAAAGTGCACTTTTTAAATTCTCTCAAGAAGTCCGTGCGAAATCACAGTAAAGTCCCACATCTTTACTGGAACTAAAGGGGTTTGGGGGGAATATCATTTAGCATTAAACGTTCATCACTCATTATCATCAGTTTAAGCATAATCAATGAACTCTAATATTACGACTGAAGAACTAGTATCCATGGTCACGAATTAAACTATAAAAAAAACTTATTAGAAGATTGCCCGTGCCTTCGTCTACGCTAACTTAGAAACACCGCCATGCTTTAGCCATTTTGTACAAATATCTACAAATTATAATCAAAAACCATCTTCAGTTATTGCTCTTTCGGTTAGAAAACCGCATAAAAATCCATTTTGTGGTTTACAAAAATAAATCAGAGCCACTGACACAGGAAAACAGCGACTTAACTTTATGTTAAGCATCAAGCTTTAACATATTTATTGACAATAGATAGTCTGTAAGTCTTGCGATCTTCCGCTCAATCCGTTGGAACATAGTGACAAGGCCAAGGTTCGAGTTTTATTAATCTCTTGCAGTATCACTCGACGGACGAAGGCTGCACTCCTCACAGCCCCCCATATTGGATTTCGCGGATCATTTGCCCCTTTTATTACGTTATGCCGTTTGCTATTCGAAGGCTACGACGGATTGATATGTTTTCCATGCGTAATTCGTCCTTGAACGTCGCTTTATCAAAATTGCTACTTATTTTTGATTTATCTAAGTATTAGAATCCGTGTCGTGAATTGGTACATTTTGTATATACTTACGACAAAAGAGGTCAGTGGGGCAAGAAGAAGTATGTGTGTTTGACTCAATTTGTTTCCTAAACGGCTTTACACATTTTAATATAATTGTTTGACAGAGGTTATTAAACAATTAATTAATAAAATTAACATTTATAACCAAACAGAGAATATTTGCTCACTTGATCCGATATGAGTCAAACTTCTCAGCACAGAACAACACATCAGTTATAATGGACAGCCGTTTTTACCAAAATTCCTTAATTTTGTCACGTTCCCCTTGGAACGCAGGAATACGGTTAGTAGCAAATTGTTTTTTTTTGTGATGTCAACAACTTGGGCATTGTATGTAGGTAGGTACCAATAAAATATTAAAAATAAATAAAATTAAAGTAAAGCCAGTATACTGTCCCACTGTAGGGCAAAGGCCTTCATAATTAAATCAAGTCATACCACTACTATCATGTCTCTTTTTGTTATTATTTTCATTGTTTTGTTGTTATTTTAGAGATTTTTTTGCATCATTATCTGTCTATAAACGTCCCACTGCTGGGCGCAAGCCTTCCCACGAGGACAAAATCACATGGTGAGGTTGGGCCATAACCCACCACGCTGACCCAATGCGGGTTGGTGGTTCAATTGATGTATTTAGTATTAAAAGTAATGTGGGCAAGGGTGCTATTATTGCTTGTATCGATCTCTTCCAGACAACCTTTGAGGTATAGGGCAACAGAAAAAGAGCAACAAGCAGTGCACCAGAAACAAGCAAATATGATATTAAAAAATAGAATTCAAATACTTAATATAAAAATAAATATATATAATTTTATTATACTAGTAATATAATAAAATATTTAAAATAGAATCATAGTTGTTGCAAACTAGGACCTAGTCAAAAGATGCGAATGCATTTGGCTTTGAAAGAAGCCGTTGACAAGATATAATTTCTTTAATTCAAAAATAAAAAAGAAGGGGAGTGTATGCTGTGGAAAAACAGTGACTTATTGTATAGTAGAGTAGTAACGTGAGATAATTAGGTTAATTAACTTTTAAGTTAACATTTAGGGACAACCGCAAAAAACTGAATTATCAGGTCCAGTTCTTCGACAGCAATGCCAACTCCTTCAAGAAAGCCATTATGTCTGTCCTCAGCCTTACTTCTTTCTAACTCTAACAATGGTGATTGTTAATTAATTAAAACATTGTTAATGTAGATAACTATTTTGGTTTATAGTATTATTTAATTTAAATTTTAGTACTGTTTGATTCTGATTTCTGATTTACGATTATTATTAATGTTATTTATTTATTTTTTCCCTATTCAATAATTACTCTGTAAATTTAATTCTAAAATAATGTGATTTTAGTGTATATAATGATTTTACGTGGTGTGCATGAGCAATGTAACAGTAGCCAATCTGTGCATACCAACACATTTAAGGGTATCAATCTAGTACAAAAATGTTTTAATTGATGTTCTAAATGCCTTTTCGATTGATGTCTGTTGTGATGCCTTATTTAATAAATAAATAAAAGTTCTTTGCGGTCTTTTTTTATTTCTCTGTAGAGAAAGAAAACAAAACTCCCCTATCATCCGAGTTGTTATTCAGATTCATTGTTAGTCAAGGAAACAGATAATTAGTTAAGTTAATTGGGTTGATGCTCTAGTTATTCAGTCAGGGGCAGGGCAGCTTCGTAAATAAACATGAATACTATATAAATTGAACATCCATATGCATGTAGGTATACATATACTTACTAGTTTAGTTTCTATCCAACTAGACGGTCGGTGTAACGCGATCTGGCTAATCCTAAGCTATTAATACTTAGTTCCTAATGATCTTAACAAGATGAATGGCTCTTTGAATTCTATGTACTCGTAAAACAGCTTAAGACAATGTATACATTTTTTTTCCTACACTCACACCAATTATATAGCCCAAGAGAAGCTTCGAAGAAACTCGTTAAATGGTTACTAGACAACAGATAAACATACTTAAAATACTTAAATACATACTTATTATACATAGAATACACCCAGACCCGAGACAATTTAGAAAAACAATAGTTTCTAAATTGACCCGACCGGGGATCGAACCCGGGACCTCAGAGATGGCGACACCATGAAAACCGGTGTACAAACCACTCGACCAAGTCGTCTAATATTAAAAAAAGATAATTATTTTTGTTAAAAACAGTCGCTAACAGTCAAATAGGTATGTACATAATTATCAAATGGGACTGCATTTAGAACGGATTGATCTCACATAGTTACGAACAGTATGCAGCTTGAACGAACACGTGGTAACAAAGCAGTAAATTGATTATTTTCCTAATTGCCTTTAGTTGTTAAACTGATGAACGGAGGCAGAACCACTCATATTTTTGTTTATTCAACATCAGCTATTATTGAATCGTGTGTATTTATTAGCTTTGGGAGTTATTCGGACCCAAAAGTTGAGATAAAAAAGTTATTTCATTGTACATGCCAGATGACCAGCTAATCTGTTCGCTGAACCTGAAACGCAGATATCTGAAAGGTATCGGGCGGACGGAGCGGGGGGAAGTGAAGTCGAACTTTGTTGCTGAGCGAGACCTGAGTGAGACCTACAAAAATTTCAAGAACTGAGAACTGAACTGCAGTGCAATTCTCTAAGTTAAAGCCTTGGGTAGCAGCGGCTGCCGCAGCGCTGAGAATCTACTCTGTCTCTTTCATATCCTTTAACCGACGACATGCGGTCTCACAGACCGCTCCGGTTTTCTAAACTTCTAGATTGTAATGTTCTACTCACTCCCATGACCTGAACGTCTCCGTACCTTCGAGTTTAGTTGCGCTCGTTCCGTGGCGGGGAGAACTGGCATCGGCGGAAGCAATTCTAGTGAGTTATTTCGATATAAAGTTCAACCGCGGTCTGTGGGACCGCACGTCGCAGACTACGTAACTTTTTTGTACCGTATTAAAACTTTTAGACAACTGATTTTCCGTAAAAATGACGGACCCTGGGCCATCACAACCTAGAAAAAGAATCGGAGTGTCTTCTGGAACAGGTAGTGCGGAGAATAAGAGATTGGCTGTGTCAGATATAGATCTGTCATCTCAAACACTTCTCCAAGTCATAGGACTTGGAGGAGTGTTTGAGTCTTGCCTCAATGAAAGTAATAGTGGATCAGAGATTGATGCAGATGGCGAAGACTTTGTACCACAACAAAGTGACCATGAAAGTAACAGCGAGACACCGGAATCCGGTTTAGATGAACCAGCTTATCAGGGATTTGAAATGGAGGATCATCCTCCTTATAATTCCACTAAGGGGGCGTGGATGGATTGGATAAAAAATGTTCAATCTACTCCTGTAGTCGCCGTTCGAGACGTTGGCCTATGACTCTTTTTTTACCTATATTAGAAATAAGTGTGGTCAACGCATATGTGTGGTTCACCAGGCGGAAGTAGACAGAGGGATTTTCCTAAAGATTTTATCTCAGCAATTGGTATTAGCACATATGCAAAAAAGAGTAGTCTGTACCAAATTACCGCGGGAGCTGAAGCTAACAATGACGCGAATTCTAGGCTCTGACATGCCAAATCAGCCGGAACCTGATGTTGTTGCACCAGCTGCTAGGAAGACGTGTGCTTTTGTCCACCTAAGTTGAAAAGGAAGTCATCCTACAGGTGTTATGCATGCCAAAATTATACATGCTTGGCATGCGGTAAAAAAGTATGTCCTGATTATGCCTAATGTTATGTTAATGTTACCCTTCATAAAATTTTTTTAGCTCACAAACGTATGTGTCGTTTATTTTTATTTTATTCGTAATGTTCATTATTATAAGGAAAGAGTAGTATAGTTTTTGTTGTTTTATTGAGATTTATAAGTTAGATAGGTATTATTGATCTTACGTGTAATTTCACTGAATTAACGTCTAAGGGTCTAAAAAGTTTATGTCATGTTTAAATATATAATAAATGTTGATTCCTCACAAATTGTCTGTATTTTTATTTGTCATACTATAATGATCTTAAAAAAATATATACCAATACACTTACAACTAATAAATTATTATTTTTTAAATAAATAATAAAGCGGTCTCACAGACCGCATGTCGCAGACAGCGTGACAAAAAAATCACGACGTAGGTTAAAGGATATTCATAGAAATGGAAAGAGACAGCAGATTACAGCCGTGCGAGCAGCGTCTATGTGTTGCTTAGAGAATCGCATAGCTGAAAGTACATAACTGAGGCGCACGCGCCTGTAAAATCGTACCTTAGAGGGAGAGAGGAATATATAGAGAGAGAAAGAGAGAGAGAGAGAAATATTTTATTAACCCAAAGAAAATTATATAAAATAATAACACATAAAACTCAAGACAATTGTTAAGTTGTCAATCAGGACCTCGCCTGCCTCATTTTAAATAAATAGCGTAATAAGTAGCTTCAAAAGCCTTTACCTATGTTGGAATATACGAAAATACTCTATTAAATTATATCTACATATGATTACTTTGTGTAACATTAACTATTTTTGTATTAGTCACTCTATTGACTTTCTTAAAAAACTGTTATGACAACGGACTCACTCTCACTTTAATAAAAGCATTCGTTCAGACAACTACGAAGTTTTACTTTACCGTCACCTGCCAACAACCTAAATCAAAGGAAAGAAAAAATTAAAAAAGTAAGCTTACTCTAGGTGGTAGGTATTTTTCAATAGCCGTTATTCTAAATCCGGTTAAGAACGCCGTCATCTATATAAAAGAGTTACTACTTTAACGAAATACGAAAGTGATGCTTACACTAGTATTGTTGTTTTTGTTTTAATATTTTGGCTTATTTTTTATTATTCTGATTTAAGTCCTTAACAGTCTGACTTACAACAAGACAAAAGTTGCTTCCTTTATTACGTGAAATAAATGTTTAAAGCAAAATACGATTGATATTACTATACCATATCAACAGTTATTCTAAACATCCATTTTGTAAACAGCAGCATTACCTTTAAGCACCGTCTTTTTTAAATACCTACAGATATCCTTTAAAGAGCCATACCATACCACCATGAAACGTTATGACAACAAACTTCACAGTTCTGTTCATCCACGCTAAACCCACCTGCAAAAAGTTGATAAATGGCGTGTGTCTACAACGTCAAGGTGGCGAAATTCTTTTCTATTATCGCTAGTCCGCTGTAGGCCGGCCGACCTTGGGCCTAAGTGCAAGAGGACTCGATCGACACATATTTCATCTCAAGGATGGGTCGGCGATTTGTCCCGACCCTTCGCCGGTCTGGAGGGATCACAACACTGAATTACGTAAAGGTCGCCGCGGAATGCTCCCTGGGGCATCCCTGATTATTTCGTTGTTGATTGTTATAGCTTGATTTGGATGTACAATTTCGAGAATCGAAAACACATTCTGATCATTACGATATAACTTTGCATCTAAAATAGGTATTAAGGTTTTCGTGGTGTTTGAATATAATTTGGGAAAAATGTAAAAAGTGTTAATAAATCCGTAAAAGTGTTTAATTTCAATAATTTGGTACCTTTAATGTACGTTAGAGGGCTTGATGGCACAGCGGCTAGCGCGTTTGGCTTGCGAACTTGCCCGTTAAGCAACTTTCGCAATGCCGGGTCGCTGGATGGGTGACTAAATATAAAACATCTCGAGCTCCTCCGTGCTTCGGAAGGCACGTTAAGCCGTTGGTCCCGGTTGTTGTCGTAAGATGACAGTCGTTAAAACCCACCAACTCGCATTGAGCCAGCGTGGTGGGTTATGGCCCAATATCCCCTCGTGCAGTGTCCACGTGGGAGGCCTGTGACCAGCAGTGCGACGTTTATAGGCTGATGATGATGAATATACGTTAATGTGGCCCTCGTATTTGTAAAAAAAAATGTACGCATCTTTAATCTTATTTCTTAATCAAGTTTTTAACCTTAAAATAACCTATTGTACAACATTAAAATAAAATAAAATTTATGACATAAGTAAATATGTAGGTATTTGTGTAAAACAATTTGTTCCTTTTTTTTCATCTCAGGATTTATCGACTTGCTGTTTTAGGTAAGATGAAGTCCAAACATTCCACCGCTGTGGAATAAAAAGTTTTATATAAACAAAATACTTTAAACAAAAAATGAATTTAATATGTACTGCAGTCAATATTCTTATTTTTTTTAATCTCAAGTACCCTAAATCATTTTTGGTAAGCTGAAGAGAAAGTGTAACCGTTGTGAAAGCATTTTCGCATGAAAAATAGTCTGGAATCCGTCTGTCAAATTGTATTATGAGATTTTTCCTTCTCTAGTATAGCTAGAGGCGACTTTTCTTCCAATATTTATTATTAGATCATAAATTCAGTGCAGACTTTCTATAAGTTCATTGACTTTTTAACATTATTTTATAACACAAATCACATTTCGCCTTTGTTGCCATTGTCATGTTGTTATGAGATTTTTAATAAAAAAAAGGCTATTCTGAAGGCCTCACATTTTATAGAAAAGAAATAAAATATGGTCAGAGGCTGACTAACTGTAATGAAATGCGAAGGTTTCCAGAAGATGGTAGTATGTGTAAAACTCTGCACATAATTATAATTTTATATGTAAGCGACCTACAACTCCAAGAAATGAACGTGAGTAATTATTAAAACTACGCTAAGATCAAAAAGGAGTATAGTATCATAGAATATAGAGAAGTACCTACATAGAGAAATACCTATGGTGAGTTTAGAATGAACATTCAAGTCCCAGAAATTGAGAATCACCTATGTACTTCTGTTTGCTGGTGAGTTTTTAAACATTATGAATAAAAAACTTGAATAAAGAAAAAAATTCGACAGGTCTAACCAACAGCGGTCACGGAGCGGAAGACGTAGGTTCGATTTGCATCTGAGGTAGGTACCCTTTTTTTTAAAGTTTCACTACCCTCGTAGTCATACTGATATGACAAATTAGTATGACCACCAGGAAACGGCCCTAATAACTAGTTTACAATGGTTTGAATGGATCACAGTTAAAGTATCTAAATAAATCTAAGGGTTTGACGTGGTTCTATTACAATCGTGAAATGACTTGTTACAGAGTTTGCGGACAAGTAAATAACAAAAACTTTTATCAGCTACCTCAGGTCGTTAAAAGTTTTATAAACCTCGGAGTTACGACGGATGCGGATTAAGGCTACACCATGTAGTGCTTAATGAATAAAATTCACATTAAGATAACGAAACCTCGAAAAAATGTGTACCTCAGGCGGGAATCGAACCCGCGTCCTCCGCAATCCGGACGGCTGCGTTGGCCACTGCGCCACCGAGGTATTGGTTAGACCGACGAAATTTTTAACGCTTTTGACTTTTACTATTACGAATAAAACACACTTGTTAATTTGTATCTTTTTATTCACAGCTTGAAAGTGTTTTACCCTTCATCTCAACTAATGGAAAGTGACGACATGGCTGAAGGCAGCTTTAACTATTGAGAATCAAACCATCTTATCTATAAAAAAATTGTATTGAGTAAGTATCTAAGTAATTTCGTTTTGACATATTATATTAGGAAAATCTAGATTTCACTTTGATGGCCGAATGGCAAAGCACTTAAATATAATATTACAGCCTATTCATTGTAGGTACATAACGTAAAAACATAATTTTGGGTCGCAGCTTTCAAATACCTTAAAATAGTAAAATTAAATACTTAGCAACAGTAAACGTGAATATCCTAAATATTTTATTAGCCATCCGGCAACATTAATCGTATTTATAACTGCGAAAATTAGTAAAACCTCCGCCATTCGGCCAATAAACCCTTCATGGAGCCGAAATTTATTATGGAGGTAGCGGCAAGGTCACGTGAGATAATGGCGATGGGACGCGTAGCGCCGTTAGGGACCTCCCGTGAGGGTAGATGCGCTTCCGATGTTATAAATAGCAGGAAGAGGACTGCCCTCACAGGAGGTACAATCGGAACTGCTTTATTTAGACTGTATGCGCGGCACACTACCCGTGTTTCGTTTCGTGGGCTATTCCCAAGTCGGCAAACGTGTTTCGGATATTGTGATATACAACCCGCATTTAGCAAGCGTGTAAAGGAAGCTATAAATACCCTTTATTTTCAAATTTTACGCAAATGAAGTTTATCAGTATAGTAGTGAATGGAGAAGAGCTGTGGTCACTTTCTGCCCATCTATAAAACGAGCGTAATTGATAAACACGGTTAGCGAGTGTAATTGACTTGATTAGCTTTAAATTAATAAAAAAAAATAAGTAAGAATATTGACTGTATGTTTACAAAAAATAATTGTTTATTTGTTATTTTGGACTTCCAGAGAAAGTTAAAACTTTTCTTATATTTAAATATAATTTGGTAAATAAAATTATGAGAGTGTAACAATTTATTATGGATAGCCACATCATTCACATAAATGCGGACACAAAAGTTTTAGGAGACTATAAAAAAATGCTGAAAGGCCTCATATAATTTATTAGAGATATAAATATATTGCTATCGGACATTCATTGACGTGAACAGCATTCCCGCGGTGAGCTAACAATACATAAGGTCAAACCACAATGAAAGGGTTCCCATTGTGAAACTATTTACCGAATTGGTATGCGTTAGACATTCTTACGGCTCTTTTTATTGCGAATGTGATGCGAACAACAGGCTGAAAATACTTTTGTTAAGTTAAAATGGGCTTTATTGCGTTAGAATTGAGTATTAAAAGCCATTTTTTTAAATAATCAGCCCGTCTAATACCTTTGCTTCACGTGATTTTAAGAGGCCTATTACATCACGACTGTGATTTTTGCTTAAAATGCCCATTGTCGCATTTTGTAGTACTTTTGCAGTGGCATTTATCGTTTTTATCCAAATAGGATAATAAATTCTTGCATACCTAATATCACAAATCTCCACTCTGCGAGAATAAGCTGAGTTTGGACAGCCGGCCCATCGCATTTTGTAGTAATTTTGCAGTTGTAAGTATTTATCGTTTTTATCGAAATAGGATAATAAATTCTTTATAAAATCTTTATTCCTCATGAAGTAATAATTATTCTGGTATACATTTTGCTCAATAATATTATCGTAGATAGGAGAAATTCACTGATAACTTATAGCGACTTTCGAAGATTTTGGTTTAGAATAAGATTTTCTTTATATAAAATCTATAAATTCCGAGGCCGCTAGCTTCAAAAAAAGCTGATAAAATTTGCTATAAAACAATTTTTTTATTTTAAATCTCTAACTTCTATATAGCTTAGAAAACATGAAATTTTAAAAGTGTGATACTTATTTTTGCAGGCCAGTGTACATAAAAGATAACGTTCTATTTTTTTTTTATTTGTTTAGAACAGTAGTTAAATCGATGAGCTCAAAAAAGTGCCTTCGCGCATTTTCTGAAAATCTCGCTGAAATTTTGGATTTAATTAAAAAGTTAAGCAAAATTTACAAAAAACGAGGCCGCTTCAAACTATTCCAAAAGCTATTCTACGATATTTAAGGAGTCAAAATTGTTAATGTATTTTTGTTTCTGAGATCAATAACGATAAAATTGGCCATTTTACGCAAAAATCACAGTCGAGATATAATAGGGCTCTTATGTAGAAGTGGCCGGGCTTGTGATCACTAGCCCGCATTTAGCAAGCGTGCTGATAGCCAATTGCCATCCATTGTAGTGATGTCTTCATTTCAGTGATGGAGGCTTTGGCGCTGCAGCGGAACAGTATAATAATATAGACTGTAATTTACTTATGGGACAAAAGGTTTACTAGAAAAAAAAACAACCAGTCCCAGGAAGGTCAAATGGGATTCGAACCCGTGACCTTTGGATTGCAGGTCCACTGCTCTAACCGCTAAGCTACCCAGATCCCCGAAGACTCATAGACTCGTTAATTTTTTTCTAGTAGTTGATGATTTACGCTGCTAGCCAGCGGTATTATCCTATATCTATATAGCATTGTGAATGCAAAAGGACATAACTTTTATTGGTACTAAAATAAAAGAAAAATTTACTGCAACAACTTATATACTTCCTTGTTCAAGAGACTAAATGCTATAATTCTGTATATTTAGTAGATTTTTAATTTCCTCCGTTAAAGAATACTGTATTTTAATAACTTTTGTACGTTTCTGAACGAAAGTTCAGGTTTTTTTAGTGTTAACGAAAGCTGGCTTATTAAGTAGGTAAGTCTATGAGGTCTATGGTAAAGTAGAAACGATATCGATATACACAGTTATCTTTTTTGCACTAAAAGTATTTAGCAACGATACACACAACTAACACAACGAAAGCGCGGCCGGGAATCGTCTGCGTATTGGCGTATAAAACGACAAGCGTCACTTTTTTATTTTTAATAACATAAAGTGTCACAATCCGACTACAATGTTGCCATTTTCGAGTAGAAATCAATGGTGATTTTTAATTTATATAAAAAACCGAGGTCTTTAAATGAATGATACGGCCATAAATATGTAGGTAATAATAATATATTCTTCAAGTATTTAAGTTAAAAGGCCTCAAGTTAAAAGACTTTGGAATTTAGTACTAAGCCCCATAGTAAATAAATTATGTCCTTTCAATAATAAATATTATGTACTTTACTTTATATTATTATCATCAGCCTAGAGACGTCGTATTACTTTATGTGGGGAGATCGAGCTATAACCCACCATGCGGGCCTAAAGCGGGTTGATGGGTTGTAACGACTGATAACTAACGAAACAACGGTTTGACGTGAGAAGAAAAGAAGAAACGAATTATTAACACTTAGACAATAATTAATAATATTGAAAACATGTACATGTTTCCCGGATTAACGCCTTGGTATGTAACACACGTAACAGAAAAATATAATTTAATCTTAATAGACCGTAATAAAAATTAATCACGATAAAGAATTAATCGTACCTACATTTCGAAGTTTTAATGATTTTGATAAAAGATTTTTATAAAATGGACGTCCATTCACTGCAGGAAATATGAAAGAGAACGGAAGTGGCGCCGGCGAGGAGCGGAGGCTGTATAGCTGCGAAATAGGTTTATTTCATTTCACTGGCCACTCGAGCCTTACTCTTGTTACCTTGTACATACACGCACTCACTAGCCATAAATATATACAACAAATATGTTTATTATTTTTACTTTTCTTATTTCTTAATAAACCTTCTGAAAGTATAAAACCAATTAGTATTAATAAATGTGTATTAACAAATGGCTATTAGGACATTGACTTTACAGTGTTAGTGAATTCTTAAATCACAAAATGTAATAATTTTAACATAGGTATAAAGATTATTGAAGCCTGCATGAAGGTTGTGGAATATATTCTTTTGAGTGTAGTCTAGCAAATAAACTAGAATCAACCCCGTGCCCCCGAGGGGAGGCTGAGGCCACTGCTTTTCATTTGCTATTTATGTTGGTTGGATAAGCGTTAGTATTTATTTGTGTCTTAATGTTCTTGTAAAAAACAGCGATGATTTTTTTAAAGAACAAGTAATTCTAAAACCGTCACTCGTCAAGCACAAATTAAGCTTGTGTTGAATAAGAATAAAAGAAAAGCGATTTCATATCTTATATCGCAAAGTGAATTAGTTTACCAAACAATTACTTCAAACGAAGACCTTCATCTTTTGCAAAACATTGATTTAGTATTTTTTTAATGAATCAATCAATCAGTGTCAACATTTTGATGACGCCTGGCATTGTTTTTTGATTATATACTTTGTTTTCATAAAAGTGTGCTATTTTTATTTAAAACTAGCGGCACGCTCACGACTTCGCTCGTCGGGAACAATTTGTACCCCGTGACGAATTTCCAAACTGAAATGATGCGCAAGCATACATTCGTAACAATTTATTTTTATTTCAATTCGTATATATAAAAGCCGCTTAACTGCCTTCTGATTCAAAACCGATATCGGTTGTTACAAAAGCTCACATGTAGTAAGACTTAACTGAGTGAAAGGCCCTACAGACGACCTAAAGCCTAAACAATTGATTTTAGTACAGTTTTTTTTTTATACTAAGCCCGGCAAATGACCCCACTCCACCTGATGTTAAGTGGAAATGAGAACTGAGGTCCAGGCGCGAGGACAACTGGTGCAGCGTAAGAGACGTAGCATCAGTCATCCTCACTCTGCCGGCCCACAAAGTGCTTCTTCACGCCTCGTTTGAAGGACCCTGAAGGACTGTTATTGTTATTCAAAGGATCACTATAGCATAGCGACTGAGGCGCTCAGTTTGCGAGGAAGGCGAACAGGCAAGCTGTTGAGCAACTTTCCCAATGCCGTGTGAATGGATGGGAAAAAAATGGAACAAAAAGTTAAGTACTTACATATTTTTATTATTGAAATTTTGCATTCACAATGCTATATAGATATAGGTTAATACCGCTGGCTTGCAGCGTAAATCATCAACTAATAGAAATAATTTAACGAGTCTTCTGGGATCTCGGTAGCTTAGCGGTTAGAGCAGTGGAACGGCAATCCAATGGTCATTGGTTCGAATCCCATTCAAGCTTCCTGAGACTGGTTGATTTTTTTTCTAATGAACATTTTATCCTATAAGTAAATTACAGCCTATATTGTTATGCTGTTCCGCTGCAGCGCCAAAACCTACATCACTGAAATGAAGTCATCGCTACAATGGATGGCTATTGGCTATCAGCACGCTTGCTAAATGCAGGCTAGTGATCACAAGCCCGGCCATTTCTACATAAGAGCCCTATTACATCTCGACTGTGATTTTTGCGTAAAATGGCCAATTTTGGCGTTCTTGATCTCAGAAACCAAAATACATTAACAATTTTGACTCCTTAAATAGTGTAGAATGCGGCCTCGCTTTTTTGTGCTTAACTTTTTAATTAATTCCAAAATTGCAGAGAGAGATTTTCATTAAATGCGCGAAGGCACTTTTTTGAGCTCATCGATTCAACTACTGTTACTAACTAACTACTGTAAATGAAATAAAAAAAATAGAACGTTATCTCTTATAATATAGTTGTATACTGCGTAGCGGCCTCGGAATTTATAGATATCATTGATTTTATATATAAAAATCTTGCTCTAAACAAAAACTTCGAAAATCGCTTTAAGTTAACAGTCAATAATATGTGGGAAGGGCTGTGCCCAGCAGAGCAGTGGGACATTTACAGGCTAATGATGATTAAATACTTTTCTAACAGTGCATCGGTTAAGCCACACTGAGCGCTATGCCACTGGACCATCTAGAATAATCTAGATCATCAATACATTCTAAAACTAAAAGTATAAGTCAATATCGAATCTGGTAGAGCCTTTGTTTAAATTTAAAACCATTATAAAGGCCAATAAACTTTGGGCTTAAACTAAAAGAAGTAATAATTCATCACTGATAAGTAAGCAGCTTTGAAATGTTCAAAATAGAGTGAATTAACTGAAAACGATTATTCGTGACTTGTTTGTTTTCAGCGCAATATTCTAGTTCGGTGTATTGAATTAAATCTGAAAGTCTTGTCAAAGCATCTTAACATTTTGAAATTTACTAACCAATAGAAATAAGATTAATGCTAAGGCCCACAGACTTTTTCTAATTGTAGAACCTAATTCGTATATTAACGCGTAGCTCTTAAGCTTGTGACGTTCAGAAGCCGGATTATATCGACTTTCTCAAGGAAAGAAAATCACTAGTTCAGGAAATACCGGGAAATCATAACTGTATCGATAATAACATTATTAGACCCCTGTTGGTACTTCTAGTTCTAACTAGAAATCTATTTGTTAACATACATTATTTCAAACTCGCGCAAACGGCCTTCTCATGAAGGTAATAAGAGAGAAGAAAAGCTTACTAAAAGCTAGCTAAAGAATACTTTAATGAAACATTACAATAAGTTATTTTACAATTCGTATGTTTTATTACTTTTTTACTACTAAAGAATTTATAAGATGGGTATATTATAAATTCTTTCACTAACAGAAAGCTGATTTCTGATTAATATAATCTCTTATAAGAAAATGTGGTTTCCCACATTTTATCGTGGTCAATACAATGTTCCTGGAAGCAATTATAACTTTTGTTACTTAGAGGGAGAAAAAAGTAAGGCCTCCTGAGATTCTTGCCAGCTTATTCTCAGTCGAAGGCTCTCCCAAAATCCGAACTGGAGGTAGATTGGTTAGATATGGTAGGTAGTTAAGTAAGTTGATATGATTTAACTACATGTAGTTAACTTTTTTTATATACATTTTATGACGTCAATATGTACCTGTAAAAGTCTAAATTGAATAAAGCATTTGACTTTGACTTTGCACTCGACAATTAATTTTTCGTAGGCTAAGCGTATGCTAACACACAGGTGAGCACAGCACAGTGTACAGGTGAGCACAGCACAGTGTACATTTTGCAGGACAGAGCGCAGACGTAGGCCGCGAACGCATGCTGCGACGCAGGTACGAGTAAGTGACACAGCACATACTATTAATTCAGTCCTAGCTAGCACAAAGGATATGATGTTTTGTAGTTGATGAACAAAATGAGTTCAGAGTCAGAGTCTGTTAATGAAATTAATGAGTAGTTGCTACTTTTCAGTTTGGCAAAAAAATAATCCACAAATAACTCTATAAAAGTCGTTTTTGATTAATCAGGATAATTAGTGTCATATAAATATGATTCAGAACGAACATGTTCTATTAACTGTTCTGTCATTGTAACAAAATTATAATAAAATGGTAAAAAGTACGTGTCGACACGACATGCACGCGTCGGTCGCGCAGAAATCTGTGCCGGGTGATGCCGGCACTACAACGAGGCGCAGAGCAGGACAGACACATGTCTTTGTCGCATGTGTCAGCACATCCATGCATTACAAAACCTGCTCTGCTGCAGGAACTGCGTCGCCTGCGTGTCAGCACCATAAAGTTACTATACGTAGGTATAGTAACTTTATGGTCAGCACACTCTTGGCCTAAAGCTAGCAAGCTATAAAAGTTTCGTGGGTGCCGGTATTGCGTTGTGTGCCAGGAAACTGATTTCGGACGAACCGGACCGGTTGTTTGAGCCCCAAACCCCGCATAGAATCACTTTGTTACGACCGCTTATCTCCACGATACGTCATCCGTTTCTACTAGCAAAAACAATGGCTGAATATAAAATAACAAATGCTCGCCGCTACTCTTTCGTTACAGATAATAAATCGGAGGATGACGTATCGGAGAAAGACTATAAACCAGTGTAGTATCCTTTATAGAATATTTTATAACTTAGACGCATTTGACCTACATGAGTCGGTCGTTAAAGAAACTCTTCTTTGGGGTAGCGTTTCATTCACGGTCTCAGGCACTGATATACCAGGTTCGATACCCAGTAGATGGTATACAGGGTAGCGTTTCATTCACGGTCTCAGGCACTGATATACCAGGTTCGATACCCAGTAGATGGTATACAGGGTGATCAGTCCAAATTGGTCAGTAAGGAAAATGAAAAACAATAAGAGATAAGGAAATCTGTTCTTAGGAACCATGACGTTGATTTTTTAGATTTAATAAAAACTGCATTCAAGTTTTTTGTTAAATTACATATGCCACCGAGAGTCGAACCCGCGGTATCCATCTCTGTAAATAAGTTTATTCGTTGTTATTGTTGATGGTATGAATAATAAATCATAATGAACACATTTTTAATGGAATCTTGTTTAAATAATTGGAAGAAATCCTAATAATAAGACAACATTTTTTAAGGTAAATGTTCACAATGGTAGCCATTTTCCTAGATACTGGCTAGATACCAGGCTACCACTGCTATTTATTTAAATATGAGTCATCGAAATCAACATAAATAATAATATTTTATTAGCATTATTGTTTTCTGACAATCATTGATAGACCTCAATAGTCAAATATTCGGGATTCCAGGTGTAGTACTTCCAAGAGAATATAAATATGGTAAGAGTTCGTTATCCGACAACGCAGTAAAACATGTTCTAATAAGTCGTAATAATACGGGTGTTGGTTTCGCAAGTATAATAGAAACTATGATTAGACTCATTTTGTTTACATTGCTGTGTAGGTGTATAATAGTTGTTACAAATAGCCGCCTGTGTCTTATATATTCCCACCTCTAAATATTATAATTTAATAATATCCCTATACAAATTGTATGTGAACTGTCATAGCAACACAGTTAATAGAATACATCAAGAATGTTGTCTAGGCCCGTAAAGAGAATTTCCTTTTCAATAGACTGTGTTCCACATATGCAATGAATGACCAATATTGAGATGTCAACACTACATCGACAGAATAGTTTGGCCCACATCGCGAGTCCCCAAAGGACGTGTACGTGGGAACGCCGCAAGGTCACGTGACTCCGGGGAACTTGCGCGCCAAGTTTCGGGCTCATTGCGAGGTATTCAGCAGGTCAGCTTTATGGAAAATCGGTCACAGAGTCACGAAGTCACACTCTGCTTGTTACTGAACTGTATTGAAAAGTTTGTTGTGGAGAAACGGCAATTAATTATTTGTTGCTTTTGTAGGTCGGGGTAATTATTTATTGTGTGTACGTTTGAGGGATGATTGTAATGTCAGAACTTTACAGTTTTGATTGAAAAAATAAAATTTTTTGATACATACAGTTCGATCTTATAAAAATATATTAAAAATTATTGATATACTTATTGACTTTACTACTACGAGTAATAGTAGTTTAAAGCCATAGCCAGAGCAACACGAAATTGCAAAAAACCAATCAGCTGTTCTAAACAAAACTGCAAATACTAACCGACCTTAATGTAAGTGCATAATGAATGGATCATGGGTCAATGTGAAATTATAGTATGTAGAATTAAAAGATCTGAAACTTCAGGTTGCACTGCGCGCGTGATGCCCTCCGCTCCGTCGCGCGCGTCTGGGCTGCGGTGCGCACCATCACAAAGCCGCATGCACGCTTGAAGGCTCAGTAATATATAAAAAAACTATGATAAAAACAGAGGAGTAGAATATCTACTGTTACGAGTTAGTTTTTGTATAAAAATTAAAGATTTTAATTGAGTCGACAACATTTTACAAAGCTCTTATGTAATATCAGAAGGACAGATTCTGTCCTTATATAAGCGTCTGTTGTTAACATCGTCGCGATCGAAGAGACAGTTTTTCTGAAGTCTATATACACGACTGCTTTGTAAATGATTAACGAGCGCCGACAGTTCCGTGGCATTAGGTCAGTAGGCCTGCTGCTTCGATCGGTCTCTGAATAAACCGACAGGCCCCTGAATATTTAATCTGAGTATCACGGGTGGGACAAATCAGTGCACTCGCCCACACAAACCGCTGAACTTTGTTGAATAATAATAAAATAATAAACATACACACATTTAATCACTACTATTATCCCCGAACGGTTAGTTAGAGACCAGGCAATGAGGACCGCAAAAGCAGTCCTATACCATAGTCCACTTTTCACCAAATAGCGACTGCACATGTGCTCAGCGTGACAGGTGGTGAGCCCATCGCCGCTCGGTTATATTGTCGTCGTTAAAACCTATCTCCGCATTGAGCCAGCGTGGTGGGTTAGGCCGAGTCGCGCCATGTGCAGCTGTCCATGCGGAGAGGCCTGTGCTTAGCCCGGGACATTAATATTACTTATAGTCTAAGATCCGAGTATAGAACGACCTTCACCGGGCCGGTTAATGGATGAAAAGTATTTTATATCAAATTTAAAAATATATATCGCGAGTGGGTTGGCTGAAAAATTTCAGTCCAGTACCTTTAATGATTAATTTAATATTTTACATTGCACTCGTTTGGTGTGTGTGTGTTTGTAATGGGATAATCTTTATATAAACATAAATTTTATTTATTTAACCAGACGGTTTCAAATTACTATTATTGACTTACCTGTTTACACTTGCCTACCCAATGTTATGACGGGAAAAAAATAGTCAACCTAACGTTTAGCATATTCTATAGGCTTCATACTTTCGATTGGTACCTATGTAATTTATCTATTATCCAAACCAGTGCAATGTTTAAAAAAAATAAATTTTAAATATTTAATTAAACCTATGGACTGAAATTTTTCAGCCAACCCACTCGCGATATATTATTTAACATATTACATTTGATATAAAATACTTTTCATCCATTAACCGGCCCGGTGAATGTCGTTGTATACTCGGATCCTCTACTATTACGGGTTGATTATTACTTATAACAAAATATCAGTAAGTTAGCGGCCTTGGCGTTGGCACGATGACTCAACTGATTTTAAATTAGACTCCAAATAAATGTAAAACAAAATCAGGTCATAATAATTTTATTTACATAACTGGCGAATTTACAAAATATAAATAGGTAATTGAAACTTAATCAGGCCATATTAATTATAACTGGCAAATCTAGAGATAAAAATCAGATAATTATGTTGTTCATGTATTTTAGCTCATCAGGGTATGTTATTTAAAGAAATAGTATTTATAAATAATGTATTTGTCGTCATCGAGTCATCTTTCTATAGACATAAAATAAAAATACTACAAATAATAAGGAATAATAGTATGTGCAAAATGTGAAAAGGGCCAAGCAAAATATACTTAACGCTTCAAAGAAGTTTTCCAAAGCGTACAACCTACATTACAATGTTATTCCTATAAATACCGCAGCCGACAAAAATAGTAGAGTTTCTTAGTGAAGGAGGGTAGGCTCAAGAAAACAGTCGGCTGGCAACGAAGATCGAGTGGTAATTGATCAGCTCTCGACACGCTGACCCGGCCGAGTGGCGACCGGGTTGGGGCTCATCACGAGTCGCCATGGCAACGGGCCGATGCAATCACACCATGTCTTATGTTTGCATTGAGGTCATTTTTAAATAAAAACGAAAAAGAAGATAAAAATCTATTTTAAGTTATGTACTGACCTTACAAAACATTGGTTTAAGGTGGTACGGTGGTATAAATAATCTCAATCAATTCTTTAACATTTAAAACTATTTCTTTCGTATATTCAAAGTTTATTAAACACCAAATCATTGATGAAACAACTGTCTGCCTAATAGCAACAGGTTAACTAGTACTGTTAATAGTAGTTCGTAAAGCTGTCACTTTTTATCCTAAATAGTTTAGTAGAGCTAGTTTATTATCTAAGGACCTTACATAGAAACACTATTTTAGCACATTTGTTTTGTCGTTTGTGTGACGTAGAGAAAACAATGTTTAACTAAATATTGCTTAAATAGTTTTCATAAGTGCAGCCGTTACAGTCTTTCTAAATCTTTCACCATACAATTATTATGCATCAGTGAAATAGGCAACTCCTCAGTATTCGGTATTCCACGTGAAATGCGAAACCTTCGGCTCAGATGAGATTCCAGCGCAGCGCTTCGCGTTGTAAAAAAATTCCACCCACCCTCGCGTATATGTTTTCGTAGCAACAGACTAAACAACATTACGTTACCAAGAAATGGTATTCGCCGGCAATCGGGAATCGATCGCGCAAGCTGCAAGCATGTGGAACCGGGTCAGTGGGCCGTGCAGCGACCCCGCGGCTGATGCAGAGCGTTGGCCTCGGCCAATGCAACGCCAACGTTTGTGCCAACACTGAAGGCGATGTTGGCGATTATGGTTCTGTCGGGCTGTTGGCCCTGTTGGTTCTGTTGGCTCTATTGGCTCTTCTGGCTCTTATGGCTCTTTTTAATTATTCCCTAGTGGTAAGCACTTGGCCTTCATCTCACCTGTTGGTAAGTGGCGATAAGGCCGGAGATGGAAGCGCGCTTCACCCGGAATCCTCAACCACTGAGGAACTGGCTGTCTTATGTGCTACTAACATTGTTGTTATGGCGCCAGACTTTAAATAAGATGGTATGAGCTAGCCAGGTGGACATAACAAGCCCTACTACCAACCAAACCAAGTCCACAAAGATGAATCGAACCCGAGATCTCTGGGTCTAAGACCGGTGGCTTACCCATTATACCACAAAGGCTGCTCTGGTGGCTCTGATGTCGCTGTTTGCTTTGTTAGACCTGTTGGCCCTGTTGGATCTATTGGCTCTGTTTGCATCGCGAATGTTTGGGAACGAAAATGGGGGTCGATTGCTTGCAAGCAAACATTTTATTTCGTAAAACTCGCTTGAAGTTTTATTTGCTCCATAGGCTTTTTTTTCATAAATGTCGTTATTTCTAAAATCTTTACAGCTTCATATAGGAAGTAACGACATTTATATTTTTCTCCAGTTAAAAAAGTCTTGAAAGGATGGACTATTCAAAAGCACTTTAAAAAAAATTTATGTAAATAAATTGTTTTTGAGTTTGTTTTTATTGTTTCTATTATTATTATCATAATGTTTATTTTTGTTTTATTGGTCTACTTAAAGTTAAAAAATAATAAAAGTAAGTATATGAAAAACACTACTAAACAGGAAATTTAGGCAGCCCTTTTACATGTAAGCTTCCTGTTTAGTAGTAAAAGCCACCTTAGGATGTCTTCGATTCTTTTTCAGCCTTTCACGATGTGTAAGATATTTTACTGAAATACGACGTCGTCGCTGAAAAACACTGACTTGGAAACGTAAGTATATGTTAAGAAACTTAAGTTTTCATTGCTGTTACAGTTTTCCATGAAACTATTACTTAATGGTTGACCTCCCACCGGCGATGCACACCCCACCCAACCCAGGCTTTCATCTATAATTTAGTTGGTGAATTAGCGTGGCATCGTTCTGGCGGCGACACTTAAAGATAGCAAGTCTACCTACCCATAACTGACTAATTTTTCTATACAATAATGATTCTTATACTTACCATAACGATAAAGTTAAAAATGTATTGAAGTTTGATATTTTGTGGCAGGTAGGTACACCTGGCTAGCGTCTGTACCTGCGCTCCAATAGGCAGGCTGAAGGCTGCCCTATTTCCTTAAGACTGTTGCAATAAACATGCCACTTCATTTACAATGGCTCATTTGTTATGATCGAATCGAATGTTATGGAAAATTATAGTGGTTGTATTCACATCAAAATGAAATAATTTTGTACGAATTTACTCACGTTTTAGTTTTGTAGTGCATAAAATATCTATGGCATTAAGATGACAATTAAATCACAACAGAAAGTGATTATAGCAACATAAATCAATTAGGTACTAAGTATTAAAATGCGATGTAAATAAAATAGAAGTAGGTTCGAGTATATAAACTATTTGTGAAGACAGAGAAACGAAACATCTACCAAGATAACTCAGTTGGAAGAGCTTTCGACTGAATTGTGAAAAGTCGTTAGTTGCCTTCCGGGCTGTTTGGAACTAATCTCGAAATACACCATTACTCATTGGTGTCTCACCTAAGGCAAGTCATCTTTTCGACGTGCTTTTTTCGGTTTCGATATAAACATAGCATAGTGAATCATCATCGTCATCATCATCAGCCTATTAACGTCCCACTGCTGGGCACAGGCCTCCCACATGGAGAACAGCACGTGGGGATATTGGGCCATAACCCACTACGCTGGCCCAATGCGGGTTGGTGGGTTTTAACCACTGTCATCTTACGACAACAACCAGGACCATCGGCTTAACGTGCCTTTCGAAGCACGGAGGAGCTCGAGATATTTTTAATTTGGTCACCCATCCAGCGACCCGGCATTGCAAAAGTGCCACCCGCTAGCCAAAAAAAGCCACAAGCTAAGCTAAGATCGCAAGCTGAACGCGCTAGCCGCTGCGCCATCGAGCTCTTTGCATAGTGAATGCAAAATAATAATTCTAGAAGTACCTATATATTGTACACAAACTTGAAATAAGAAGGGTAGGTAAAGTTTCATTCAGAATTTAGTACTGTCACTGGCAGCCTTACCGCAGAGCTGTTCGCTGAAGTAGTTCACAAAACAAATAGTTTGTTATAGTTAACAGAGAAACAATAAAATTTTAATTGAACTTTTACATGCATACAAAAAAAATTGCATGAATTTTTTGTGCTTTTATCCAAAGGTATTTTTTCAAATACAAAAAATGTACAAAATGTTCTATTAAAATTTTTATTCAAGGGCTTAATTGAACCACGTTCACCTTTATTATCATCATTAGCTATTGTCTTCGTCCCAATACTGGGTGGGCCCTATTAGGTTAGGCCATTAACTCACCTTTATTTTATTGTTTTGTATAGATTATGCGAGAGTCAAGTAAAGCGTAGTGCCAAAAGAGACAGGCGTGTTAGAGCTGCATCGATAGCCCAAAGAGCGGAACTGGCGGCACACGCTGGAAACACCAGAGAGCTGTACCGTGCCGGTAGAGAGCTATGCAATAAACCACCGAATACGCGGCCAGTGGTAGACAAAGCGGGCAGGCTTCTCACTACGTTGGAGCAACAACTGCGAAGATGGCATGAGCACTTCAAAGAGGTATTCCACACTCTGGACGTTGAAGCTGAAGCTGACGACGATGTCGACTCAGGAAGCGATGTTTTAGACATCAAAGTTGACCCTCCGGATAAGGCTGAAATTTCACGGGCCATTAAAAGCCTAAAAAGTGGCAAAGCTCCAGGCAATGATTGCATCCCGATAGAGGCACTTAAAGCCAATGCGGAAGTGACGGCTGATATACTGTTGCCCCTGATGACGGCTGTGTGGGAATCAGGTCAAGTGCCTGATAGCTGGAAGGAGGGCATTATTGTCAAGCTACCAAAGAAAGGCGACCTGTCTCAATGCTCCAACTGGCGGGGAATCAACTTGCTGCCGGTTTGCTCCAAGATTTTATGTAAGATCCTGTTAGACAGAATGACAAGCGCGGTTGACTGCACGCTAAGAGACGAACAGAGTGGATTCAGAGTGGGGCGATCTTGCACGGACCAGATCAACGTTCTGCGAATGATACTGGAGCAGTGCAACGAAATGCGGAACGAACTCTTTACTCTATTCGTGGACTTCGAAAAAGCTTTTGATCGGGTGAGATGGTCGAGTATATGGCGAATCCTAAAGCAAAGAGGTATACCAGTCAAGGTTATAGAAATTATCAAATGCCTTTATGAGGGTTCTTCTTGCCGAGTGATGCATAAAGGCCAACTAACTGACCCAATAACAGTCACTGCAGGAGTGAAACAGGGCTGTTTGTTGTCACCGCTGCTTTTCTTAATAGTCTTGGATGACGTGATGCGCAGAGTAACCGGCAAGGAAGAGAGAGGATTACCTTGGTTACATGGTAAGACCCTTGAAGATATTGACTTTGCGGACGATATCTGTTTACTCGCCACATCACGTAAACAACTTCAGTCCAAGACCGATGACCTCGCAAACGAAGCTGCTAAAAAAGGCCTGCGCATCAACTGTGGTAAGACCAAAGACATGCGCCTGAATGCCTCTGATCTAGCGCCCATACACGTTAACGGCGAGGTGGTCGAACAAGTGCAGCGTTTTACCTATCTGGGGAGCGTCGTAGACCCGCAAGGGGGAACAGAAGCGGATGTAGAAACGCGCATCAACAAAGCCAGAGCCGCATATGCGCAACTGAAGCCTGTCTGGACGTCTTCTGTAATCACTCGGCGTACAAAGATCCGAATATTCAACTCTAATGTCAAGTCGGTTCTCCTGTACGGATGCGAGACATGGCTCGTCAAAAACGAAATAACCAGTCGGCTGCAGGTGTTCGTCAACAAGTGCTTGCGGCGCATACTGGAGATTTACTGGCCACGAACCATCTCTAATGTAAGGCTGTGGGAGATGACTGAGCAACAACCCATCGACAAGGAGATCCTGACAAGGAAATGGCGCTGGATTGGACATGTGTTGCGGAGACCTGACAACCATCTATCCAAGCAAGGGTTAACGTGGCAAGCGTATGGAAAAAGAAGGCCGGGCCGCCCCCGTACCACCTGGAGGCGATCAGTTGAAAAAGAGGCTGCATCAGCTGATATCGGCTGGAAGGACCTGGAGGTTGCCGCACAAGATCGACAGCAGTGGAAATCTCTTCTTCGAGCCCTATGTCCCTGATGAGGGATAACAGGATTGCATCATCATCATAGATTATACAATACCTTCTTTAAAATGAAACACCTGTTACGAATTTAATTGCTACAAGTACATTATTTATGTTTTTTTAAAGTTATCCCAATTTTGTAAGTTTCTAACGTTTCTTCAATATTACCAGTGATAACAATAATTCATATTCTACTCGACTCGAAATTCTAATAGAAACCAATTGTTCGGTAGGATAGTATAATGCGACCATTTGAATGTCGATAAGAGCCCAGATATTGTAAATTGTGGTTATGTAACTTCGCTCTTTGTGTAGGTACATTTCGCAATAAAATTATTACAGTTACTCAATACAGTATTTCATAACACATTATCTGTTACGAAAACTCGTAGAGGTAACTAAGTTAGTAACAATTAAATTTCAAGTGTGCCTGATATTACATGCTCGTAATGAAATAGTAAAGCCGATCTTACACCTCATAAAAAGAAGGGACACTTGAATCGGCTTAGTAAATAAGTAGCGTCGTAAGATACATTCGAATTTAGCGTGATTAATGTAAACAAGTTATTTTTAGCGTTGATCTGCCTCTACGGCTAACGTTAAACAACAATGTAAGTGGAATTGTTGTGTTCTGACAATCTTATCTCTAATCAGTTATCCGATTATTCAGTAATAATTACTGAAGATTGTGACTGCGTTTTCACTATCAGTCTTATTATATTGTCATTGTTTACGGTAATCAATATTATTTGTTCTAAAAATTTGTCCAAAACACCAATTAATATTAATAATATAGTTTTTTTAAATTTGTTTGCGCTCACAACAATTATCTAGCCTAAGGTAAGCTTCTATTGAAACTCGTTAATATGGTTATTAAACTAGATAACGGATAAATATACATAAACATAAAAAACCCCAGGCCCGAAATCAATTCAGAAAAACAGTTTTCTCTAAATTGATCCGACCGGGAATTGAACTCGGGACCTCAGAGATGGCGCGACGCGAGCCCCGGCGTGCTAACCACTCAACCATGGAGGTCGTCAATAATAATAATAATTTCTTTTTTCAATCAACAAGGACTCATAGGGTTTGTAATAAATGGTCTTAAAAGCTATGTTGGTACATACATAATATTATTTAAATTAAATTAAGTCTGACATAATATTATTATTAAAATAAATTAAATTAATACAATTACAATTTAAAAATTACAATACACAGTCTCCCACGAAAATAACATGTCATCTCCGTTCCAGCCGAGATGCCTCTATTATTGGATGTCCAGAATCCCAAAGGATGTTCACAAAGACGCCACCCATGCTGAGCTTACGTACTGTTTAATATTTTTAGTCAACAACTTATGGACTTTAAAGCTTATTGCACGTACGACATAAGCTTCCACGTCTCGTGGGGAATAAATGGGTGAGCTTCCCTGTGTGGGTTAGGTTGCATGCGGAATACCACTTTACTTGGTAGTCGGTGTTCTGTTCCACTGTTCGGTCTTAAATAGAATAAAATGAAAGCTTAAGAAAATGTTTCATTTTTATTTGGCTTGACTTGGCTCATTATTACTACAGTAGGTGGGGACTATTCTTTATAAACGGCATGCAAGTGATTGTAAAGGATGAGCAACGGGTCAGTGAGTGATGCTCTTGTGTTGCATACGTATGCTTATCGTATCTTATTTTAGTGAAGCCTGCCGAGGTTCCTCTCTTGCAGTAACATGTCGATCCATTGGCATCCTTTGTGCAACCCTAAAAAACTGTCGTCAGCTTAGCAAAGTCTTTGCGGGCTACAAACCTAAAGTCTTCTTGTTACGAATAGGCTGATAAGATTCATTGATAGGCTAATATGCTTAAAATTACCAACTTAAAGGTATAAAAAAGTGTATTAGATATTATAACATTACTTTGCTTAGCTAGTATAATTTTCATGTCTTCAGTCTGAATCTGATATTATTTTGTCATATGCCTGACGTTGTAATCCTATTACCAAAGACAGCAAGGCTACGTAAATAAAGCTTTTAATTATTTAAGCTCAACTAGTATTAGTGCGTACAAATGAGGAGACAAGATACATGCAGGGACATTATCGCGATAGAAGCGTGACTTATGGCCCACATTAAGGCCGGCTGGCAGCTGCAGATAGCTGTCTCGATAGCACGGGCCTTTAATTAAGGCCTGGCATTGAAATAATCGACGAATAGACGAGCAATGGGTCCTACATAGCGAAACACTTGTATCATATTTATAAAATACTAGCAATTACCCGCAACTTTGTTTCGAGGACATTTTTCGACATTTCTCAGTGATTTTCCAGAAAAAAACATTCACTAAACCTTATTGTCAATTATGTTTTTACTCAACGAAAAAGAAATACAGCTACAAATAATATTCTAAAAAAATATTAACCCAATATAAAAAATCCAATTTACTTTCCTCACCGCCTACGTGAATGGTTCATTATCATTTTCAATATTATTACGACCCCGCAGGATGAACGTTAAAAATAGACTACAGCGCAAGCCATCTAGCCTTAACTGATCAACTCGTGACGAGCGGCCTTCGACGATTTTCGCCCAGAGGCCGCTAAAGTTGCCGGCCTTGAAACCCTTAAACCCCGTTTTCCAACAAACCTGCTTTTGAATGGTAGCCGAGTCAAAAGCATCGCGTCTTTAGAAAACTTTGCCAGACGCTTGAGATATTCCGGTAATGTGCGGAATGACGCGCGGCCGTCACCGTCGCCGAGACTGAAACGGGTAACAGATGAAACATTTCTTTACCACAGCCAAGTAGAAGTTTCATTGCAACTGCGTGTATTTCTTGAATGAATGTAAACAACATATTTGTTATAAATATGTGTGGGAAGCTTAAATGGAAAGCAAGAAGCGAGTCAATTTCAAAGGATATTCTAACGAGATAACGAGTAAGAGGGTATTGCGGACTATAGCTACTTAAAGAAAAACTACGCGATTTCGGGATATTGTTTTTCAGACTCCACATTTTTAAGTGTTACCCATGTCGGCGCCAGACCGAATGGCAGATAATATTGAAGTTCCAACAATTATATTTACCATTACTAATTTAAACCAATGATAACTTCTTTAGGTTGGTACAGCGTTCTTGACGTTAGTTTTGATTTTCAACTGTTATAAGGATGTGTATCGTTAGAACTTTAATGCTGGCGCGAGACCCGATGACGAATGATTTTAAAGTTCCAGGTGAGAAAAAATATGTATTATTTTGTTTTCTACGCCGCGGCACTTGGCCTTCATTTAACATGATGCCAGGTTTTCTAAACTACTGAGAAGCTGGCTGTCTCTAACTGTCGGAACACAACAACGCTACAAATATTGATGTTATAGGGTGACATACATACACACATACATATACATACATTTACACATATCTAGATAAGATAGCGGTCGTAGCCAGGCGGACTTAAAACATCACCAACCAAACCGAGTACAAACCCCGCTGGTAACCGAACCCGGGACCTCTGGATCTGGAAACGGTGATCTAACAATTAAGGACCTATGGATCACAAGGGCTTTTATCGATATTTACAGGGTCGGTAACGCGTCAGTAACTAGGACTAGTAAGTCCTAGTACCTATCTATGGCAAACGCTGTATGGCTGATTAGTATAATAAAATAGGTAATATTTCTAATAACACCTTTAACATTCGAAAGTAACAATCGATTTAACATTTTAAAGAAATATTTTTACAAATATTATTTTATAATAATAGTATACAAACTCAATTTCTTTGAACCGCGATGCATAATGAATTACACGTTATTACTGTATTTTCTTATACTTTTCGGTTTCGCTCGCCGTCAGCGTGGACTTGACAATTTCTCTCAGCTTTTGTTTCTCAATTTGTATTACAGAGCCGAATTCAATTGGAATGTTTGTTGTTTTTCTGAATGCGTTATAAAGAAATATGTACCTTTTTCTGTTTGTTTTTCTAATTTACTTTTATAAAGAGAATAACATGTGGTGACAGCGTACAACCGAGCTCGCCATTATCTTCAGCTGTAAGACCAAACAAAACCTAATTAATTATATTAGCTGCACAATACGAACAAAGTTAATTGTTCTAAGTTATTGGTATTACAGTATGTATTGGTATTATAATGATTTTAATGGCACAATGACTGAGGCTTTGGGTTTGCAGTCTCGTCAGTTAAGCAATTTTCCCAATGCCGGGTCACTGGATGGGTGACCGAATGAAAAAGAATCTCGAGCTCCTCCGTGTTTTCAAAGTCAAGTAAAGCCGCTCGTCTCGATTGCTGTCGCAATAGTCAGTTAAAACCCAACTAACCGGCATTGGGCCAGCGTGGTGGGTTATGACCCCATCTTCCCCCGTACGTTTGTTTATATGACGTTTACAAGCAGCTGTTGACGATTTTAGCTTATGTTGTTCTATGTTCTCGGTTCTCTGGAGAGTAATGGAGTGTTCGCGCTATTTAACCTCCATAATCTCTTCCCTAGTGGCTCCAAGAAGCTGTAGTCACAACGGCCACACTCCGGTAAACCACGACAGTGGGCTAAACCTAGGGAAGGGGGCTGCATCTACGACTATCTGTAGAGTAGCTATCGGAAGATCCCCGATCACACCTGCATCGTTATGGCACATTTCTCGACCAACGTTGCAAAAAGGTAATGCGACGAACCTCAAGGGCGTTTGCTAGGATTCATGTAGTGGTTCACGGCCTTTTCGCTGCATCCCAATCTCTGCCGATCGTACCGGTTCTCCGGACCATTGGACTACAGAGGGCGGGACGAGAGAGTGGACTTACACCAGCGCAACCGTTAGTTCACTTTAAATAACTTCACGCGCAGATGACCCTGGCTATTTACTCATAATGGATCCGAGCTTTTAAACAAGTCCTGCGGCGATAGGGTGTTGGCAGTGAGGTTAAGGCAACGATGTGTCGAGGTCTTAGTTAGCATCCTGCACGTAGGCGGTCAGGAGAGAGTGGTCGCTCCCGGAGTCGATATAGGCGGAACTCGGGGTTCGGCAGCGCGACTGGCGACAAAGCAGCCCTATTTAGGATCGCTCTGCTTTCCTCTGCACAGAGGAGGGGCCTAGAAAATGTGGCCTAAAAATAGTCCGTCTCACCCAATATCTGGATGCCAAACCGCGGGCATCTAGACATCGTCAACGCGGTCACAACAAATATAATAATAATCTAATCTAAACCGAAACGACTTTGCTTTGCCACATGGAACGTTCGAACTTTGCTAGATAGTGACCGTAACTTATGTCCAGAAAGAAAAACTGCTCTCATAGCAAGAGAGTTATCCCGATACAACATCAGCATAGCTGCAATTAAAGAAACCCACCTGAGTGACAGTGGAGAACTATGTGAGCAGCTCGGCGGATACACATATTACTGGAGTGGACGTCCTGCCGGCGAACGGGCGGGAAACGGAGTAGGCTTTGCAGTACGCAATGGCTTGGCTAGAGATCTGAGTGTCTTTCCTAAGGTTGTCAATGACCGCCTCACGACTCTACGCTTGCCTATTTCTAACAATAAAAACGTCCATCTTATAAGTGCATACGCTCCTACATTGCCCTCGCCGGATGAGGATAAAGAGGTATTTTATCAACATCTACGCCAAATCCTTGAATGCATCCCAAGACATGTTAAAATTATATTGTTGGGGGATTTTAATGCTCGAGTTGGCACTGAACATGAACTATGGAATGGTGTCCTTGGTAAACATGGCGTCGGTAAATGTAACGACAATGGATTGCGCCTCCTGTCGTTGTGCGCCGAATTCGATCTTGGCATCACGAATACATTTTTCCGACTACCTGATAAATACAAGACCTCGTGGATGCACCCTAGATCCAAGCACTGGCATCTCCTTGACTATGTCATTGTCCGCCGCAAAGATCTGCGTGACGTTCTCATAACGAGAGCAATGCGCGGAGCGATAGGCTGGACTGACCACCGTCTTATACGGTCGAAGACGCTGCTAGAGCTTAAAGCACCACGACGAGCACAAAATACGATCTAAATTAGCCTTCTCAAGGTTAATTACCTCACCAGAACTTGGAAACACGTTGGATACTTTGTTTGCTGCTAGCGCTCCGCATAATGATTCTTTATCCGTGGATGAAGACTGGAGTTCGTTCGCTAAACATCTTTACGGATGTGCTCTCGATACCATAGGAAGAACTAAAAAGAAGAACCAAGATTGGTTTGACTCATCCAATAAAGAGATCATGACTCTAGTTGAAGCACATAGACGCGAACTGAACACAAAAAATGCGGATGCACACAGTAAAAGAGGAGCTCAACAAAAACTGAGATCAAAGGTTCGCGAACTGAAGAAGAAGTGGTGGAAGGAGAAAGCTGCTGAATTACAGCACTGCGCTGATACTCACCAGACTGGTAGGTTCTTCGAAGGCATACAAGCGATTTTTGGCCCGCTTATGAGAAAAACCGCACCCATGTACTCGAGGGACGGACAGCACCGAGTTACAAATAGGACTGACGTGCTCATGCGCTGGGCGGAGCATTTTAATGATGTTCTAAATCCCGGCGCACTCGGCGTTGATCTGTTTTACGTGGACTCGCTTGAAGAACTACCAGTTTGCCAAATATTAGACGATCCACCATCATTTGAAGAGTTCGTGAAGGCAGTCAAACGTCTCAAAAACTTGAAAACACCTGGTATGGATCAACTTCCCGCCGAAGTACACAAGTATACCGGGAATAACATCATGACGGGACTCTACAATCGGGTCAAAAGGGTGTGGGTTGAAGAGCAAATTCCACAGGGCTGGCGGGATGCGGTGATTTGTTAGCTGTACAAAGGGAAAGGAGATGTCTCCGATTGCAGCTCTTACCGCGGTATATCGCTCCTTGCTAGTGCCGGTAAGGTCTTCGCGCACATTGTTAACACCCGCCTTAGCGAAGTAGCTGAGATGTACCTACCTGAAAGCCAATGTGGGTTCCGTCCGAGTAGGGGTACTATCGACGCAATAAGTGTCGTAAAGCAACTCTAGGAGAAGAGCCTTGAACATCAACAGCCACTCTACATGTGCTTTGTCGATCTTGAGAAAGCATTTGACAGAGTTCCACGCGAGGCCCTTTGGCTTGTTCTCCTAAAATCTGGGTACCCGAAGAAGTTCGTCAATCTTATACGCCAATTCCATGTTGGTATGAAAGCGCAGGTTCAACATGAAAACGAATTTTTTGAGGATATCCAAATCACAAGTGGAGTAAAACAGGGTTGCGTGATGGCGCCTACACTCTTTGCCATCTACTTTGCAGTTGTCATGAGAGATGCGCTGCAATGTTGTAGTAACCAAATCCAGCTTAATTTCCGAACTGAAAAAGGTGTGTTTGACATTTCAAGATTTAGAGCGAAATCCAAAGTGCAGCAGATCTTTGTACTGGAGGTACTTTATGCTGACGACGTATGTCTTATGTCTAACAATATGGTGCATCTCCAAAGCTATGTTGACGCACTACATGTATCCTGTCAAAGGTTCGGCTTGGTTATCAGTGTTACTAAGACCCAAATACCCAGAGGCTGCTAAGCTGATAAAGCGATACTAAATCTTTAAAAATATAAAAACTTTTGAGGAAAATCGTCTTAACTCACTCGACCTAAAACGCCAAATCCGCAAAGAGAGACCAAATCCCTTCTATACATATACATATAACACACAAGGGCAACTCTATTGTATCTCTTGCGACAGAGTCTTTAAGACAAAGTTCGGTCTAGCGAGCCACATTGGAGCTCACATGAGAAAATAAATTATTCTTACATGTTATTTTGATACCAATTTAGGTTAATTAATATAATAATTATTATAGTCAGGGTCGCCGTCGTCGAAATCGATGAGGAGGACTATATATTGTTCTATGTTTGTTTCTTACCTCTTTGTTTTGACTAGATTGCTTAGTCGGGACATTTGTCTTTAGCTAGCTCATGCTTACCTACCGCAAAGTCACAATCCGGCAAAGTGCTATGCCAAATGAGCTATGGAGACCCTTTAGCACTTGGTCCGCAATCTTGGGTCGAGCAAATGTTTCGATGCATGGCCCGGTTCGTGGTGAGTAAACTAATACCCATCAATAACTTGATTTCAACGATGCAGGTCTTTTACTTGTAACCCTCCCCCCCCCCCTTCTATATTGTTATGTTTATTTCCTTTAGTTACATACCTACATACTACTCACGCTTGTTCCCAAAATTTCTATTTCTAATTCTTAAAACTATTTCGAATCCTAGAAAACTAGCTTAATTAACTACTCCCTCTATTCATTTACTGTAAAAGCCAGAATAGACTACCCAAATCCATTCAAGATTGTCCTTCTATAAACTCCTTTAAATTTAAGCTCAAAGAGCACTTTCTTAGACAAATAGTACCTATAACATGATCATATATATTATATACATACCTATTATATTATTATTTATATATATTATATAAATATATTATGTAAGTTTTTTTTGTTATGTATTTTATTTTTATTTTATTTATAGGTTGTTTAATTTGTATACCAATATAGTATTAGTATTACATATTATATAATAATATATTTATAGGTCTAGGTAATTTTGTCTTTTTTTTGTTGCACTTTTTGTCACCCCTATAACATTTTCTCGCACACTCTCTGGGTTGACTGGAAGAGATCTCTTTTAGAGATAAGTCCACCTTTGCATACAATGTCTCTTGTCACTTTTGTTACTGTGTTTCTGTGCAATAAAGAATATAATATTTAATTAACTATGTGGTACAAGCGCAAGAAAGCTTACCCTCGACCTAAACTTTCCCTTACTCTTAACTTAACTTAAGGCTATATTAAACTATTGTGATGAACTATAACTAATGGTGGTGTAGTTAATGGTGATGAAGTAATGATGATGGTGATGGATCCTTAACCTAGACCTAATATTGCTTAAACCTAGTAGTAACAAACTTCAGTCAAGCGTTTTAATAAAATAATAAGATATTAATTTGGCCAAGTGATCGTCTATTCTAGATAACTAAGCCTATTAAGTGTCTCCATCTTGAACCAAAATCTAGATCCTACGCAGCAATGGTGAAAAGCAATACTAAACAACTTTAAGATAATAGGAAGGGAGAGGTATAGTTACAAGTAATATTAAAGGTAGATAAGCTTTATTATCTTATTACAATTTAACGCACCACACTTTGTTAGTTGCGCTCCCGCCTGGATCCTAAGCATGAAGTTAAACACCTTAGACAAAGTTTAACTTAGTAGAACTGGGTTATTTTTAACTCCAAGTCCAGCTTGTAATTAATTTTAGAAGCTACTCCATTAAAAATTACATGCTTAGGATTTATTTAGCACGAAATATTGAATACAACATTAACTCTTTGACAATTATAGCTCTGTGGCTTAAAATTCCATTAAATTGAGGATTTTCCATAACTTCTTTAAATTTAATTTAATATATTATTATGAAAGTTAGTATTTACTTGGTTCTATAGGCAGTTTATTACTTAAAGAGCTTTATATTAGTGAATACCAAGTTACTACTTTCGGACTATTAAACTTAAATATTCTAAAACCATTCTCACTTGAACTTCTCTAAGAATGTTAATTCAATAACATAATAATATGGATATTACAATCATATAATAAAGTTGTAACAATTTAGACTCTAGGTCATAGCAAATCAATTCAATTTAAGTTTTCTTAGAAAGATATTTATTCTATGAAACCACCTATTTCTTTAGGTAGTGACTTAAGATTTAGCTATTATCATTCAAAGTAAAGTTATACTCTTTAACCATTGTGTATATTATATAAATATCTTATAATGTAACCATGTTGCTAGATTTGACCTGTTGCCTTAGCAAAACAATCCAAATTAAGTTTTCTTAAAAAGGTTCAAAAACCTATTCCTTTTAGGTAGTGAACTAAGGTTTAGCTTTTATCATTATAACCTTTAAACATTGTCACTAAGACTAGGTATTAAATATAGGGTAACCTACTGATTCCTAGTAGGTGTACTCTAAGAAGGGTGCGCATCATATAATAAAACTGCGTTTGATATATTTTCATTTTAATAACGTTCATTTAACATAATGAACAAAATATATAACAACTAATATCATAATTTTATTCCATATAATAATAGTTTATTATAATGGTTATTTAATATATAATCATTTAATATAATATTCCTTTGATTGAATTTCGCTTAACATATGAATCATTTATTATATTTATCATTTTATATAATTATTTTTATTATAAAGATCAATTCAAATAAGCTTTATTTAATAAACTTATCAATTGAAATAACGTTTGCTTAATATAAGTTTAACTAGTCATTTGATTCTCAGTCCTTCGTTGGTTAGGTTAGGTTAGACTTTGTGACAAATAACTTTGTAATTGTAATAAATGATGTGTGCTTGCATGTATGTTGAATGCATGTTGCATGTCTTTGTGGAATACTACATGTTTGCATACCTGCATGCATGCTGCATGTTTGCTTGCATGACGGGGGGTGCAGGGGGGCTGACCCCCCTGCTCGGGGGGTCAGGGGCCTGAGGCCCCCCGCTATTAAGAAAAGGTTAAGTATGTAAACCTATAGTTCTGTCGATTAGGTTAGGTTAGACTTTTGACAAATAACGGAGGGGGGCCGCAGGCCTCCCGGCCCCCCCTATTTCTTAATCATAAGTGTTTATATTAAAAACAATATTATGAGTTCAAATATTTTCTTAGTGGTGATATTATTAAAAAGAAAATTATGGTAATTGTCTGTTATGTAGGAAACAATTATGAAAAAAAAGATTATGAGTTCAAACTTGTTCTTAGTAATGGCAGTATTAATAAAAAAATATGAAAACTGTCTGTTAAGACTTCCGATAGTAGTAATAAAAATGTATGAACAAAAAAAGTATGAGGATAAAAATTAGGAAGAGTGATTATTATGAACACACATCGGTAGTAAAACAAAAAATAGGAATAATAGTTTTATGTGAGCCAATATGGACCCCTTAAAGTTCGACGTTTTTTTTTATAAGACAACAGAAATACTAGCAGCTCTACTCCTGTAGGTCACGTGATAGGTTACAAATTGCTTACATCCTTGCTTACCTGCCTGGTTGTGTGCTTGCATGAAATAGATCACTGGTAAATATAATTTATTTTAACGCATTTAGGCTGTTGTCTAAAAGCCTAACTAACCTAACAGCAATAATAATATTTATTTATTTTTGTATGTATTTGGGTCATACATTACTTTAAATAATAACAGCAAACACACGGTTTGTGTTTATGAATAGGTACTTATTATAAAAAAAACAATTTTGTAGTACAAAAACATTGCATTACCGACTTGATATATTGTGACCTTGGTTAGTTATTTTTTTAAGCTTAAATTAGAGCTTTTACGAGCACTAGGCTCGTAAAAGCTCACATTCCAAATACTGTGATTTCTTTTTTAGAATATTATCAATTCTTTGACTTTGAGTTATGTATTTTTTTTTTTCTTGGGAGATTGTGTACCATTTTTATAACTTTCAATAGCGGCCATTATTTAAACACTTTCATGCAAAATTTCATTTGCTACATAATAAAAACCAGGATTTGATTTTTCCATCAACATGTTAAACCGATGATGCCATGATCTAATTTGAGTTCTTGGTATGTTACGGGACTCCAAGTTAGCAATACTCCATATGTCTGGTCGATACTTCGGAGGTTTTTTATTTTCAGCTAGCACAAAGGTGTAACCATTTTTTTTATTATATTCATAACATCGGGAGAACTTTCCTCCTTTAGTTTTTTAAAATATAATGGAATTTTGTGTGGCTCAAGAAACGCTAATGCCAAAAAGCATTTTATTTCGATTGTAATATTTATATTCGTACCATATAATACAGTTTTCCCGTCTTTTTGTAATCTTCTATAAATGATTTGGCCTAAAGTGAAAAAACATCAATTTATTGTGACATATTTAAAATTCCTTTTTACACACTGCATTGAAGTTATTTTAAAATCCATTATCACATTTTGAACTTTTATTTCAATATTGTTGTATCACAGTACTTTATAATTCCATTAGACATTTTATTGTACGTGGATTTATCTTTGTGGGAACAAAACGTGAACAATACAGGATAAGTTTGTCTATTATCCTCAAATATATTTCCTTGTATTACATGAAGCCGTTGGAAAACTCCATCTACGTAAAATGTTCCGTCCATGATCCATAGTTTAGATCTCCGCAAATTTCTCATTAAATCCAAACTAGACAAAATAATTATTATTTTGTTGTCTCCAAAACACTCATCAAAGATTACAAAATTATAATCATTCAATTGTAAATTGTCGTGATGTATATAGTAAACAATATATCGTTTGGTTCTATAAATGTAGGTTTTCCTTTTTTCTTTTCTCTGGCTAAAGACTCACTTTTAATGTTGTTTATTATTTCTGTAGTTATTAACTTTGCTGGATTCGGATCGTGGTTATGCTGTTTATTCCATGTTTGTACTGAATGTAATTCAGTTTCGTTGTCCAATGTAGTAATAACACGGGATTTGCATTTTTCTTTGTGACTCATTTCACATATCCAGTAAAACTTGTTGTTTGTTTGCTTGTTTTTATTATAACTATAACCATTTATATATAACTTAACAGCACCTTTTGAACTTAAAAACGTTTTAAATGGAATTGAATCCATTTTATAGAACGCACCAAACAGTGTTTGATAAGTGAACCACTATAAATGACAATTAATTGTGATTTTCTTTACCCTACCCACACCGAAATCCCTAAACTGACGCACATTTTTTATCTTACGATTTAACGATCATTTGTTTCAAATGATATAATAATATAATATATATCTAACTATTTCAGAGCGGCTGATGTTTCTTGTTCAAATTAGATGAAATGAATGTTATACCACGTTATAAATATCATACCTACAGAAATTGATTTGAAAGGATTATTTTTTGTGTTTAATTTGAAACACGTTTATAGGAATAGATTGTTAGTTTTTAAGAATGTTATTTAAATTGATTGCTTTATTAAAGGTTATTATACAAACCGAGTATTCGATTAAATGATTATTATATGTTTAGAATAGTTTGTTATACGTTCTAAAATTATATCTTTTAAAATTAGATTTTTCATTAAACAAAATGATTACAATTATTTTTATGAAAAAACGGGATTTTTACCATGTCTGAGTTGTTTGTTTTGAGTCCCCGATATTTCGGCGCAGTTGCATGCACCATGATCACGGAGTAACTGCAGCTAATGCGGGTGGATGTTAGGAGCAGACGACACGGTCTACCCTCTTTCTTGATCGTTTATTGCGCTCGACACCCGTACCACTGTTCTCGACCGCACTGTCAACTCGAACTTGTTCACGACACACAAAACTCACTGTATCACTACGAGAAACGCCACCGTTTTGATTCTTGCGGTTTTTACATAACTGAATCACCGGATTCCAGACATTCGACAATTTAAACCCGTCTTCACGATTGAAATTATTTTTATGCTTTTTTATTTACATAGCTTCTCTGACCAGTCTTGGTACATAGTAGCGTTCTGTCAAAATAATCTGAAGGTTATAAAACTCCATCCAGTGATTCGGTCCTGAGTCAATAAGATGTTCAGCAATGGCTGATTTCTGAGTGTCGTACAGCCTCCTAAGCTATATGGTTTGCCGAAAGTTCATAAAGAAAACGTCCCTTTGAGACCGATCGTTAGTCAAATAGACTCCCCTACTTATGAACTGGCGAAACATGTAGCTAACGTACTAAAACCATTGGTCGGACAAACATCGTCGTACGTAAAGGAGTCCCGCCATTTCGTGAACATCAGTGGAAGTCAGTCTAGATTCCTAGGTTTGCCTGCCTGCAAAACCTACTGTTGGCTCAATATTACTTTAATTTTACTATTAAGATGGATGGTTAACTTGTAACACATTGAAGATAGCAGTTTAGAGCCTTATTGTACCCCAGTGACAGCTTTAATGCCTAGTTGCCTAGTTTGGTCATTTCAGTGTTCATAATCAAACATTATAGTACGCAGTTATGCCTATTTTGCTATAACTTAATTATTATTATAATTGATAGTTGAATTCAGTCTACATTCCTAGATTTGCCTGCCTGTCCACCAACCTACCTAGGTACTGTTCCACGCGTACGTAGGTACGTACTGTCTATCGCCATCTACCTAATAACATACCTACCTACTTAAACTAGTAATTACATTTGCCTACCTATCCTATAGTATGCTTTCGACTAGGATTTCGTCCGCTGCCAGTCTACACAAACTCCTCTCTCAGACGAGAACCTCCACCTGGTGTTAAATCAGGCTTGTGCCCAATTCTACCATGGCACATCCAGTTAATTCTAGCTTTACCTTCAACAAGGTATGGAAATTGACTTGAGAAGCATACTGCCCTCCACTGACAGGATTGTAAATCTTATACGCAAAACTCCCTACATTTTGTCTAACTATCGATCCCTACTTGTAAAATCTTGCAAGCTAGGGCCAAGCCCACATTTAACTTTAATTGTGTAGTGAGTTGCGTGAATCCTGTCGCCCCTGTACAGCAACAAGATCCTTAAGTGAGCTAAGGGATTGAGCCAGTATACTCAGGTGAGTATGACCTAAACTACACTGTGTGTGGGGCACAATACCTATAAGTTTGACGGATCACAAGCCTTCCAATCAAGAGATGTGAGACCTACCTTTGATTTTCACTGAGATGGACAATGCCCTGTTACTCTCTCAAAAATAGTGTATTCTTGAACGTTGTTTTAAATAACGCCAGAATTATAGAACACAATCAAATGCTTCCTGTTTAAACCCAGTTGAAAGGTAATTGGCTTCGTAATAACACTGTTCAGAATAAATAAATAAATAAATCTTTCCTACAATCACACCAATTATCTAGCCCAAGAGAAGCTTCGAAGAAACTCGTTAAATGGTTACTAGACAACGGATAAACATACTTAAAATACTTAAATACATACTTATTATACATAGAAAACACCCAGACCCGAGACAATTTAGAAAACAATAATTTCTAAATTGACCCGACCGGGGTTCGAACCCGGGACCTCAGAGATGGCGACACCATGAAAACCGGTGTACAAACCACTCGACCAAGGAGGTCGTCAGAATCCGCACCATTACCCCGAAATACTTCATTTCGTTAACAGGTTTGAGTTGCGATTGCAATAAATTTTAATTTATAATCAACATTAAATTTAGCAAAACAAATTCAAGTTAAACTCGCAGTTTGATTCAAACTTAGCGCGCACTCAAAAACTTGGACGCCAACCGCGAATAAGATTTTACCGTAATTCTAGTTTGTTAGTTACACCGTACGTAGTGAACGACCGCCACCTTTGATGATAAACCAACAAGCCTCGATTTTCCCACGCTTTCGCCATATATAGCCGCCCTCGCATCTACCCCTCTCCTGCGTGCCCTACCCCCTCGCTCGCCTGACAGCCCATTCGCGTCCCTCTTCACTGCGGACATCACGGACAAATTTTCCCCTCTCACCCGCGTACCCTACCCCTCGCTCGCCTGACAGGCCGTTCGCGTCTCTCTTCACTACGGACATCACGGAAAAATCTCCCCCTCCCACCCGCGTGCCCTACCCCTCGCTCGCCTGACAGGCGCCACCCCCGTCGCGTTCAAAATTCAAATAAATAAAGCTAGTGTCCTAAAATCCTTATAATTTTTAAAATATACTTCCACCCTTCAATCGTTTAGACTAATCCATTTTTTCCTTTTATGCTTAGTAAGTAGTGGTGCAAAATAATAATATTAATTTTCATCTATTCCTCATTACATCTCCCTCCCTACTCCGACAACAAAAGTACATAATAATATCTCCATTTATTTGCCTAACAAAACAATTTTCTTCCAGTTTCATAAGCAATGTATTCATACTCTAACTCTTACTGTACTCATTTCTTACTAACGAACATGTACTATCCATTCTGTTCCGTTACATATTGAACTATAATTAAGTAACTTGTTCCGTACATAAGAAACTTTGCGTGAAATGTATATTTATCAATGTTATCTTATACTTTAAAAAAGCGAAATCCATTCGGCGTTGCTTAATATTCCACTCCCGCCGGACGTGGGAGTGAAATTGAGATAAAATTTATTTACCTACAACCGTAATTGGAGTCTGCGACTACGAAGAAACGTTTGCCCAGACATATCACTCCGATACTCTTGGTAACGGATCGGGGTTTGCTTTGAATTGTAACTATTTATGGCTGCAAAACGATGGAACCGTTTACGACTATTTTAAGGAAATTCTCTATGTAGTTTAAGGGACTATTTTAATAGAATAATTTAAAAAATTGTTGTAGAACGGACATCCAACAACATAAAGCGGAGATGTGCTCACCACCTATCACGCTGAGCACATGTGCAGTTGTAATGCACATTTCAACTAATCATTCCGCGAAAAATGAACATAATGACTGCTTCTAGTGAAACTTTGAAGAGCTGTTTAATTTTACGTTCTAAGTACATTATAATAATTGTTTTTCACTTGAACCAGTTTGTAACATAAGCCACAAGTAGGCTACTTTGCAGTAGGTCTACATTTCTCAAATTTGTTTGAACTTCTGAAGGTTACAGAATAATTATGTATTGATGGTAAAGTGAAATAACAGCTGAACTCCGAAGTTGTTTAGAATTTCCCGATAAAACGGGTTATAAAATAATGTATTCTCAGAAAACATTACCAAGTATTACGGCTATGATTGTTAATGTAACGAATTCTTCCTTGCAGCTTCCTGGTCGACTTGTGTTATTTAATTTTGTTGTTCCTGTATTCTTTATAAGGCATTGCTCACCTCATTTTAGCATATTGAGAAATAAATAAAATTAGTTAATTAGTCGGTAATTTCCTTATTTAGACTACTACTAGTTCCAGTAGTACTAAGAACTGCTTTTAGATGGCCAGCTAAACGTGCGTTACAGTACGGAGGAGATAGAGGCATCATAATTAAAAATTGTCGTACTTCAGAAGATCCGTTATACCGGCCTGGCTGTACATCTGGACTGTGATTTTTGCGTAAAATGGCCATTTTCGGCGTTCTTGATATCGGAAACAAAAATATATTAACAATTTTGACGTATTGAGTAGTGTAGAATAGCTATTGGCATAGTGCGTAGCAGCCTTGCTTTTTGTAAAAATTTTTTTTTTTTTTTTATAAAAGAGGGAGGCAAACGAGCAGGCGGGTCACCTGATGGAAAGTAATTACCGCCGCCCATGGACACCCGCAAAACAAGAGGAATCGCAGATGCGTTGCCGGCCTTTATGGGAGGAATAGGTTTAAGGAAGGAATAGGAATTGGGAGAGGGGGTGGGGGGGAAGGGGCCTCCGGAACCCTCACTGGTCGGACGAAACACAACAGCACCAAGTGCCGTTACTTCACGCCGAATATTCGTGAGAGGGTGGTATTACGCCGGGCGAGCCGGCCCAATGCGTGCTGCAACGCAGCGTGGCTCTACCACTCAGTAAAAATTTTGCTTAACTTTTTAATTAAACCCAAAATTGCAGAGAAGGATTTTCATTAAATGCGCGAAGGCACTTTTTTGAGCTCTTTGATTGGACTACCGTTCTAAACAAATGAAATAAATAAATAAGAATGTTATCTTATATAGTTGTATAGTGCGTAGCGGCCTCGGAATTTTTTAATATCATTGATTTTATATAGAAAAAAAACTTATTTTAAACCAAAAATCTTCGAAAATCGCTTTAAGCTAACTGTGAATTTCTCCTATTTACGATAATATTTTTGTGCAAAATTTATACCAGAATAATTGTTACTTCATGAGGAATAAAGATTTTATAAAGAATTTATTGTCCTATTTTGATAAAAACGATAAATATAACTGCAAAATTATTACAACATGCGATGCACCGGCCGTCCGAATTCAGTTTATTCTCGCAGAGTGGAGATTTGTAATATAATGCTTGTATAATGCATTTATTATGCTATTTCGATAAAAACGATAAAAATAACTGCAAAATTACTACAAAATGCAAAAAAGGGCATTTCACGCAAAAATCACATTCGAGATTAATAGGCCTCTTAATAGTCTGATGATGATGATTTTGTTTTTGTTATGATCTTTGAATATGATCCTGTCTATTTATCTATTGATTCCTAATTATAACGGTAAAAACACCAATTACAGTAAATAGTAAGGATATCCAAAATAAAAATACAGAATAAAGTTGTACGTGTTCGAAAATAACATCTTCGAACTAGTGCTCATCACACTCCTATGTATCTATAAACCACTTCCGACATTTCCATCAGGGGTATTCAAGCTCTATTTATCTATCCGCCCTTGCTCGGTACATATCTCTCCCTCAATTTATATTTCACCTACGGCATTTCTATTTATCCTTTCCAAGTCTCGTCCTGGAGACATTAGGGATAGGATATTTTTGTCACTACAGCGCAAAAGAGAATAGAAACGTGAGACGTTAGCGAAACTCCCGCCATGTTGTTGTGTAAGTCCTGAATTAACTATGTAATTGGGCTGTTACGGTTAATCGCCTCGTTCAAAGTTATTTGCAAATTAACTTCCTGACTTTATCGGCCTGTAAACTTTTAATACGAATTAATCATCATTACAGCTGTGTTACGTCAACATCGACGAAGTTTGTTTACATTTTTTACTTAGTAGCAAATCTGTCGTAATTCTATGCTTTATAGAGAGTTGAATCTCTGTTCTCTATCTCTAAATCTTAGCCCACATCAACGCACTGATGGGAATAAGTCTCTTCTCCATTGCGCTAATCTTCACGGTAGAGATTACTTGATATCAATGTATTACCCATAGATTTAAGACGTTCTCCGTGGTCGAGTGGTTAGCACGCCGGGTCTGGCGTCGCGCCATCTCTGAGTCTCGGGTTCAATTCCCGGTCGGATCAATTTAGAGAAAAACTATTTATCTAAATTGATTTCGGGTGTTAGTTCTATGTTTATGGGTATATTTATCCGTTATCTTACCATATTAACGAGTTTTAATAGAATACTTATCTTTGTCTAGACAATTGGTGTGAGAGACAAAAAATATTTTTTAATTTTTTTATTTAATTTGATAATTTTAATTAAGTAATAGATAAACACAATAATCCATTAGTATACTATTACATACCATTAACATTATGAATTATGTTATATTTTTTAACCACTTTCTTTCAATAGCGATATGTTATCTGTAAGAACTCGACAATTTTACTAAGATCTCTGTAATAGCGACAATATAGTAAAAGCTAGCCGTGTGGACTTAAAGACAATCAACTCAAACGAGTACCTACAAAATATACATACTCTGCATGACCATAGGTCTAATGCCGCGTCCGCACGCTTGCCACTTGCCGCAAACTCCAAACCTCTACAAACGTTTGAATTTGTAATTTGTTCGACGGATCGGCTACAAGCGCTTGCAAACCGCTCTATCCACACCTTTGAATTTGCGACGGCTTGTTGACGTTTGCCAAGCGTGTGGTCGCGACATAATAGACAGGTGGTCAAATTGATCACAGAGGCGGTTAAAGCAATTTGATAATACAGCAGACACCTATTTCAAATGAAAACTGCAACACCTGTATCAATCTATACGCAAAAAGAAAAAAGTGCAATGCTAGAAATTCAATTTAAATTGAAACAAAACTTTTGATTGTGAGGTAACGGCCGCAGCCTGCAGCGCCGAAGCGCTTGCCGAGCAAAATCTCGTCACGTAATAGAACAGATTGCATAACGTAAACGAATGTTATTACGAATGAAATGGATCGTAAAACGAGATGAAACAAAGAGACGTTACAGCTATTTGATTGATTACGTCGCGTTGCAGTTACTGAATGAAACGGCATGGCCCTCATGAGCCGCGTGTTTAGGGGTTAACTAAAATAATACACCAACCATTATCTCCCTTGGGTGTCGTAAAAAGAGACTGACGGACTGAGAACTGCATCCAACAGCATAGAGCGGCGATGTGCTCACCACCTGTCACGCTGAGCACATGTACGGTTGATATGGTGAGCCTTGGACTGCGGCACTGGAATGCTTTTGCGGCCCTCATTGCTTAGTATCAGACCCTTTGACGATAATAGTGACCTCACTCGATCGAAAAAGACAATTTTTTTTTATATAATTTGTTTCGTGACTATGGATACTAGTCCTTCAGTCGAAATAATAGAGTTCATTTATTATGCTTATAAGATGAAAATGAGTGATGATAATAAGCTAAATGATATTCGCCCTAAATCCCTTGAGTTCCAGTAAAGATGTGGGACTTTACTAAATCTCACACGGACTTCTTGAGAGAATTTGAAAAGTGATGTTGCACTGTTTTGTTTTATTTGCCAACACTCGTGCACGTTTACGAACACTTAACGGTTAATAATCCACCCGAAAAAGACAATGGACAATGAGGTATCACCACCCACCAACAGCCACGCGGGCAAAGTCGCGGGCGGGCAGTTAGTATTTTAAGAGGCCTTTACATCTCGAATGTGATTTTTGCGTAAAATGCCCATTTTTTGCATTTTGTAGTAATTTTGCAGTTGTATTTATCGTTTTTATCGAAATAGGATAATAAATTTGTGCATAATATCAAATCTCCATTCTGTGAGCATAAGTTGAATTCGGACGGCCGGCGCATCGCATTTTGTAGTAATTTTGCAGTTGTATTTATCGTTTTTATCGAAATAAGATAATAAATTCATTATAAAATCTTTATTCCTTATAAAGTAACAATTACTCTGGTATAAATTTTGCTCAATAATAATAACGTAGATAGGAGATATTCACAGTTAACTTATAGCGATTTTCGAAGATTTTTGGTTTAGAATAAGATTTTTTTCCTAAATAAAATCAATGATATCTAAAAATTCCGAGGCCGCTACGCACTATTGGACTATATAAGAGATAACATTACAATTTTTTTATTTCACTTGTTTAGAACAGTAGTTCAATCGATGAGCTCAAAAAAGTGCCTTCGCGCACTTTATACAAATCTTTCTCTGCAATTTTGGGTTTAATTAATAAGTTAAGCAAAATTTACAAAAAGCGAGGCCGCTACGCACTATTCCAATAGCTATTCAACACTATTCAATAAGTCATAATTGTTTATGTCTTTTTGTTTCTGAGATCCATAACGCCAAAATTGACCATTTTACGCAAAAATCACAGTCGAGATGTAATAGGCCTCTTAATAACTAATAATTATTTCGTTATAGTTTTGAACGCGTCTGTACCATTAAACATATCGGGTCAAAACGCAACTAGAATTTATTACTTATTTATTTTCGGGTGAAATCGTAACTGGAGAAAAACGAACTCTTGATGCCAACGCGTACTTACATTATCCACTATTCGACTTTAATCCTTTTTTATAATTTAAAGTGACGCCCGAAAATAAATAGGTACCTATCTATAGATGTTTTAGCCTACCAGAGTGAGAAAGGACATCAGTTTTTAGGCTTTTTCTAAAAGTGCCGGCCATCAAAAAAAATGGTACGTATTGTTAAAACTAGCCATTTGGAGAAATAGACAATTTATTTATTTATTTATTCTTTATTGCAAAATTATAGCAAAGGGCGGACTTAATGTACTGAGGCAGTCTCTGCCAGTCGACCAGTTAGGGTCTAGAGAAAAACAAACTTGCAAAAAAAGACTAGACTAAAAACCTAATTATTTGTAGACAAATATATATAATAATACATGATTAAGATATAATATAAAATAATTAATAAATACATTTAAGTAACATAAGAAAAATATACTTACGCAAAATAATAAAAATATGATAATAATATATATACTTACAATAGTATATAAAAAAATACTATATAATGTCAGACTATGAAATTAATGCAGAGATTTAAAGAAGTGCTCGCGTACATACTCTTGAACATATATTAACTGGTAGCTTTTTTATGTGCAAGGGCAAGGCGATCCAGAGTCGTATTGCAGTGAGGGTAAACGAGTTGGATATAAATCCAGAATGGTGGCAGGGGTCTCAAGAAGGAGGTTGCTGAAAGAGCGAAGATTACGTTGGTGAGAGGCACCCAGAATCTGAAACCTAGACTTTAAGTATTCCGGAGCAAGTGGCGTTGATGATGTTGTGGAGGTAACAAACAACTCTCACTTTCCTGCGCTCCCGAATAGGAAGCCATTTGAGTTGATGCCGAAAATCTGAATGTGGTAGTATTTACGCAGCCCAAAAATAAACCGTATGCAGTTATTGAGGAGACGGTCTAACTTGTTGAGATGAATTTGACTGACATCACTATAACATACGTCAGTGTAGTCAAGGATGGGAAGGACAAAGAGCCTGCATTGAGGTAATCTTTGTACTAGAAGGAAGGAAATGTTTGAATCCGTACAGAGATCTGAGCGTGTTTGAAACCTTCTGAGATATGTTTCCAATATGCCCATCCCAACTGAGAGTACTGTCAATAACTAAACCTAAATTCTTAACTTTTGACAAGTACGGTATTACCTGGCCGTTGTAATTCGATGTTGACAATGTGGCACAAAAGTTGTAGGATTGCTTCGCGCCAAGTTATACAAGTTCGAAGATTCATCATATTCATACATTTAAAGATTCCTATTTTTTTTTGTATAAATAGAATAGATGATGACCTCATAGCTTTTGCGCTGCAATGACAATTGCTTCAGATCATTAGTTCTAGCAATATCTATCATTATTTTGTTTCCCAGTCCTAGCATTTTCAAAAATCAATAAATGTATGAAAATGATGAATCATTAAAACTTATATAACTTGGCTCAGAGCAATCCCACAACTTTTGTGCATTGACCATTACTCCAAATGGCTAGTTCTAACAATACGTACTATTTTTTTTGTTAGCCGGTACTTTCAGAAAAGGCCCAATAAGTATGGAGCCCGAATGATCTACTTTTACATAATTTGTATTGAGCTTACGTCAAAAACTTGATTGTCTATAGATAGGGATATTAATTTCGGGCGTAAGTCAGCCTGTCCTCATTTCTGCCTCTCATCCCGCCTCACAACACCTACAAGCTGTCGCTTAACTCCACAAAGGTGTATTGAATCCGCCACCGCACTGCACAGGGTGTTCCCTTGAGTGGCATGCGGGTCGGTGACCGGCGGCCGCTCGATACGAACGCAGTCTACGCTGCGATAGCCTTAAACACACCTGGCGTGGCGTCATAATTAATGAGTAGTTTTATGTAATAAAATGGAACTGTCAGATTGAGTGAAAGGTTTAGGTCAGTTTTTTATTTTTATTTATTGTAGTCATTAACAAAAGTATATTGTTTGTTTATAAAATAGACTGTCCCACTGCTGGAAAAAGTCCTCCCCCAAGTCCTTCCATCCATTTCTACCCTGAACCACCTCATGTCAGCCGGTCTGGTGTGTGTCCAAGAGCACTACCGTCACCTCTTAGAGCAGTATTACTTTAATCTTACATACCATGCAAAGTTTTTAAGGGAATTAGGATAGTAAGATTAAATACTGTAATACTGCTTTAAAGTGTCTATGGTAAGGCCCCAGGTCGCCTCGCCACCTCTTTTTAAACCCACCATAAACATTATTTATTTTATGGTAACATTGGCATGAGCCTTAATCTAATATTCGTACTTTGCCAAAATATTGAAAACTCAAAGACAAAAACATGGTAATGATACCATAAACAATTAACTATCCTAAGTTCAGCGGTTGTCATGTGTAAAGTTCAATTACATCCCTGGTCTCCATACACGTTGCGTTGGTAGGAAATCTTGCTGAATTTGTAAAATATTAACAGGGGAACTGAAATATTATGATTTTTTAAAAAAAAAACCTTACTCACTATATAGCAATACATAAGAATCATTTAATCTATTTGTGATTCTGAAATGAATTACATAAAAAAGTAATAACTCGTTAAAGTGCACCAAAAGCCTTTAGACATGTTAAATATAGATTAGAGGGCTAACAGAAAAACGCCTTAAATTGGAGTGTTATTCAATGCATCTCAGAAAACACCGAGCTATCTAGAATAGATTTTATCTGCGGCCATCTGTTTTTCAGGCTAGAGACGATGATGGACGGCTCTGACGTCACGTGACTGAAGGCGCCTTCATGTGTATTGTGTTATTTTGTTAACCCAAAAACAACAAAAAAGGTACAATGAATACTCATTGAAGATGGACGACTTACCGCCTATATTTTATAAAATACTAGTAGTCCGCCCGCTACACACCCGTGACGAATTTCCAAAACCTGCTTTCAGAGAAACCTTGTCTTAACAATAACAAACACAAAAAAAACGGCAAACGCGTCGTATGACTACAGCCTAATTATGCACTCTAGTGACTGCAGGCTCGCAGGGCAGTTTCTGGGGCGAGTTTGCGTTTGCATCATCTACTACAGGAGTAGCCGAATCGTGAAATCGGCAAACTAAATTAAATACATACGACATACATACACTCACGTCTATTATCCCCAAAAGGGGTCAGAGACCAGGCAATCAGAACCGCGAAAGCAGTGCATCGTCATAGTCACGTTTTACCGAATAATAATTGCACGACTGCACACTACACTTTGATCTTTTGATACTAACAACCTAGACCTTTGATAGAATATAGTCCACCGCTCCCCAGGCATAATGAAAACCTTTGACTCCGGCGAGGCGTATTCAATTTCATCTTAGCCCAATTTCTTTGAAAGGAATCTTTTCCGGAACAGTTACAGCAAGTGTGTCGGAAAAAATCTAATAACATATTCTTTGACGTAAAGCCGATCGGTAGGGAAAACAATCTGCGACAAACAAATGATAAAACCGACGACGTAATAGAAAGGGTGACAATATTTGTGTCAGCAAAAACTTCTTTTTTTGTATAATATGAATGTTATATAAGATAATAATATGGGTATAAATAACATACACACATAGATCCCGACTATTACCCGCCAAAGGGTTGGCTTATCCGCTTGACTTGGCATTGGGGACCGCAGAAGCAGTCCACTGCTATAGTCCACGTTTCAACAAATTATAACTGCACATGTGCTCAGCATGACAAGTAGTGAGCCCATCGCCACTCTATGTTGTTGGATGTATAAGACACCTAATGGAAGAAAGGGGGTGGTAGTATGCTTTGAATGAGCCACGCGACGCGGCCATTTATACCCTAATATAAGCAAATTTTGTTGCAAACAAATTACAATTCGCCTAAATTCGAGCGGGGGCGAAATGCTAAGATCGGATGTTGATGGCGTAGTTGTTGATGTTAAATAAGGCTTCTTACCAAATGGCTTACAAAGTAGAATAGAAATTGTTTGAAAGCGGACCGAGCCACGACAGCCGAAATGGTAGTGCAAATCACCTCGTAAGTTAAACCTTTGTGATTTTTTCCGAATTAAGGTTATAATTATGTTTTTTTTAAGTTTTGTTGCGATCAAAAGAAATGTTTTAACGAATATAATAGTACGTATGACTTTCAGTAATTAGAATCTCCCTGAAATTTTTATTGTCAATGAGACAGTTTTAATTACTTTGCCAACTCAATTTAAAAATGTTTTAAAATTGTTAGAATTTAATTCTAGTTTCTGCATAATGTCTACATTTTATTTAATATTGTATTTCTATACTTCAATGAATACCAAAGTATAAGACACAATCTTGTTAGGAGCTCACATTAATTTGGTGTTGTAAATCAATTTATATTTCTCACGGCAAACTTTCCGCGTACAAGTTAGTTGTTACAGACTAATCGACTGTATCCGTTATTGTGAGATGTGCCAACAGATTCGCAGAGCACGGCGGTAATTAGCCGGTCTTCAGACAGTGTCGGGTTCGACGCCTCCGAAACTTTCCCGACTCGGCATTACTGTAGGAAACGCCGCAGCCACCTTGTACCTTATATCTCGGGAAATTGTGCATTGTAAGAACACAGGACGTTGCGATATTGTTCGCCGCTAGTTCTGAGTAATCGCGTCCGACAGCACTCAAACAACTTAACTGTTTCTCGGTTGTGTTATTTACTCACTTTAAAAATTTTAAGCAGGCATTGTGTAACTACACTGTACTTTACGGCGTGAAGTTTGCTTAATTTAATGGAAACCCTAGTTTGAATATTTAATTACCGTAAACTGTAAACAATAACAATTATTACGCGAGGGCGGCGGGCGGCCCACGCAATTTGTCCGACATTTATTTCTAACATTTACACGAACGGAATACTTTGAAATGAAGCTCTTTGCAAGGTCACAAAATAATGTTATGTAAAAATAAAGGCGATTAGGTCCTCATAAAGTATTTCATTTGAATAACAACATTTCTAATCTTTATCAATTGTAAAAAAAAGCAATCTTGAACAAAATAAATTTTAAAAATATATGTCGCACGGCCGGCGTTAAGCTTTATTTGAGTTGGCAAATAAAATTATTCCACTCTACGTCTAGGGCTCAAATAATAATTTAGCATTAAAGATTTCTATCGCGCCACTACAAAGGCTTCATCTATCCTCGCCGACCTACAAACACGAAATGCTTTCAACTTCTCACTGTCCAATATCCGAAGGTCTGATATTAACAGTAAGTAAGTAAGCAAAAGAGCGACGCAAGTAGGTGACCGAGATAGGCCGACGCGCGCCGAATAAAGTCGCAAATCACCCGCTGCTACACGGTGGCCGAAACAAAGGATATTGTTTTGTTTTATTTACGACCACGCATTAGATACTGCCGCACGCGTTTAGCATATGGGGCACTTTAACGATATCACCGGCGAGGTGACTGGCACACACTTCTTTAATTTTCACTGATTGCATCCGATGCTAAAGGTTTTAACTACCACTTTCACGCTAAGAGAGAACCTTATCAGGCCCCAATAAGATAAGATAAAACCATATATTGCTGGGCTCAGTCCATCACGCAATTATGCTGGCAACTGCCGTAAAGCCAGACTCAGAGGTTTTCTGACAGACGAGAGGATATAATAATTCAAGGACATATTGTATAAAGCTAACCTAATTAACCAACAAATGGCAAGGTTACGGTTAGTGATTGTACCTTTAGCTTTAGATTAACCTTAACTGCCTTTCACAAGTGGCTAAGAGTATTTCACGCGTCAGATATTTTAAAGGATCTGTCTACGCCATCCAAAATGGGAGTAAATAATGTTCCAAAACGACTAAACTAGAATGTAATGTTAAGACAGACATGTTCAAAGTAACAAGTTTTAAATAGTGAAATCTAATTTTACTTTCTCAATTTTTATTGAGGTATTTCTATTGATGATTAATAGATGATTAGTTGAATAGAAATGGGTATATTATTATTCAAAATTATGGTTTATGAGTCTAAATTTAACCTAAAAAACAAAATATATTATTTACTAAAATGTAAATAAACGCGATAATGTTTTTATTCCACCACCCACCGATCACAAAGTGCGTTTAATCAAGTTTCCGATTCCCTTAGACATTTTACAAATAATCGCAAACTGGGTGAACGAATTAAAAACATCTTAAAAACATCTTGAGCTTCTCCGTGATAAGTAAGGCACGTAAAGCTGTTGGTCCCGGTATAGTCATAACGCGGCAGTCGTTTCAACCCCCTAACCCGCACTGGGCCACCGTGATGGGTTATGGCCCAGTCTCCACATGTACAGTAGACCATGAGGTAAGGCCTGTGATTGTCCAGCAGGGGGGCGTTTAATAATGATAAAGCAAACGTTATTATAACTTCAAGGAAAACGAAACCAAGAAGAAGCAAGAAAAAGTAAGATATTTGTCAAAGTGAACATACTCATAAATTCTAAGCCAAACATCTGAAGCAGACGTTCCTGATAGCATCACAGTCTCATTACCGTTATCCGGCCGTTACTGGAATGTGACCAAATGATAAATTGCCCAGATAACGCCGCCGGTCAAAATAACTCGGGACGGAGAAACTGGAAACCACGGCTAAGAGCTCTAATTTCAAAACAACATTATTTATTTTTATTTTAAGCCCTGCAATTGACCCCTCCACCTGATGTGAAGTGAATGTGAAGTCCAGGCGCACAAGCGGTGCAGCGTAAGAGACGTAGCATCAGTCACCCTGACTCACTCACTCTGTCGGCCAACAAAGTGCCTCTTCTCGCGTCGTTTGAAGGACCCTATGTCATATGTAGGAGGGACTACGTATACTGGCAGGTAAAGACTGGCAAGTAAAAGAAATTTGGCTACACATCTCTTTGTAGCACCGCTAAAAGATAGAATATTTACCAAATTTCCATGTGCGCGTTGGAATATTGGAGTCAGTGGAATATTGGGTGACTCCGGGGAACAGCACGCGTATCCTATGCAGGCAGGGCGAAGGAGAGGTGGGGTCGAAGAGTTCTTCAGAACACTCGCTTTGGTAAAACGGTACAATTTCAATCATAGAATGTTTCCCGTCTGACGTGAACCCTATCGATACCATAAGAATCTAAAATTAGCTTTAGCTTTTCGGATGGGTTAACAACAGGACTCTTACTACATGTTAAAAGCGCATTAATCATAAAAAAAACAAAAAAGTTTGAAGACCAAAGAAGGATGAATAAAGATTAAATTTATTACAAGAGTGAACTGGTGACTAAGAGGATAACAGTAGTGACTGTATGTTTGTATGTATACGTAGCATCTACTAGTGACAATATAGTACTTCTAAGCAACTAAAACATTATATTAATGCGATTGTTACCCTTTTCGAATCAAAATTATGCAACAACATTATTTCCAATCTATGATGCTACCTAAATGCACGAGGCAAGTCAACAAATCACAGTTATAAGGTATGCAGGTCGGAATAGCTAAGTGGTTTGATGAGGCAAGGCCACGGAAGGCCTTAAGCCAGGGGCCGGGCGTTGACCCCCCGAACTGGGTCGCGGGTGGGATGGTAGACAACGTGGTGGAACCCCACCAGTGGCGTAACGCCTGGCAGTGGGTCTGATGTCATATTCATAATAAAAGAATGATGCCACGGTGAAATTCTATATAATTGAAAGCATTTATTCCACGTAAATGTATGTGGTATAGTAAATATAGTTAGACAATTTTTTACATGAAGAGGTCTAGCCTATTAGACTTAACAAAAGAGTAAAACAGAAAATTATTAAAGTGTTGTGTTGTGTGTGTGCAGCTTTATACACTATCATGATCGGCATGCAAAAACTTTTTTATCCCCTCTTCTGATGTTTTCTGCGTGTCTAACAGCCATTTCCCTATACAGAAGATTCCCTTCTTCCACAAACTTATTATAATGATAAAGATGGGCCCTAAAATGCGGCATCAAATGCGGAATCTCAAAAATTCTCAATTAAAAGTGTTCAAAAGAAAGTTTTCTACAAACTTCTGACCGTGTTCGTTGGAGCGCTAAGATTAATTACCGTGAAGAAAGAAAAGGGCATGTTTTACAGAAAAACCTTCCACTTGCAAAGGACAGTCAGACAATAAATTAAGCCAAAAACTTGAGTTCTCTCAGTGCATTAGCCACTCTGCATTAGCAGAAAACAAAACCTTTTGCGAAACGATCACTTTTAAAGTTTCATCCAAATGGTTATTATGTTTTTGTCCTCAAGTAAAAAAAAGTCTTTACCAAACGTAAACCACATCAAAGACACGTTTTACGAGTTAAGATCTTTACTTTTTCTTATACAATTTTTATAATAAGAAATTATTCGAACTAGTTTATTTTATTAGCTAAACTGTGATGTCAAGCAAATCAATTTTTGATCAGAACCTTTTTATTAAAACTGTAGGCTACGACATAATTTATTTGTAAATTACCATTGGCACGTAATCCAAAAACGTGTTTGGATAGTCATTTACTTTAATTATAATATTTATTTTGTCGTCCCCTTTAAGACAAGTAGAGCACACGAACACAATTTATTAAAGTTCAAAGTTGTTTATTGCATTCATGTACAGTAAGTTACAGGTGGTATTTATAACAAAGTAGTGCAGACATGACACCCATTAGGGTACCTATAACAAAGCTTATAAATAGGGTTACAATGTTTTACAATACATTTTGAATTATAATCGCATTTTAATATTATTATTATATAATGTTATTATTATTATTATTCTTGTAAGTTAATATAGTTAGTAATTTTACTGCGGCATGTTATAAGACAAATAAATGATTTCATTATTATTCTTATTAATTGAGTAATAAGTATTATTAGTGTATATTATTATTATTATTATAGATGTAGGTAAATTTGTGAATGAATGTGTAGCGGACTTAAAATTTGTCATTGTAAAATTCAGATAAATTGTAATATGTTTTAATCGATAATAGTTCTTTTAATTTTTTGTTAAATTTATTGGTGTTCTGTTCGCCTCGTAGCTCATTTGGTAGATTATTAAATATTTTTATTGCCGAGACATAAGGGCTTGAGCCATGCATTGCCTGTCTACTGCCTACATAGGTATGGCAAATTTATTTTTATTGTTTATTCTTGGTGTATATCTGCTTTATTTTTATTTTTAAATATATCTTGATTTTTCCGAACGAATTTACACATTTCTAGGATGTACATACGTACATACAAGTAAGAGTCAAAATTCCTAGTTGAGCAAAGTGAAGTCTGCATGAGGCCATGCTATCGATATTGACTAGAATACGTATACACTTTTTTTGTAAGATGAATACATCGTTTATGTCCGTACTATTTCCTCATAATATGAGGCCGTATGTAAGCCATGCGTGTGCATACGCGTAATAGGCTGCTAAAGCAGTTTTTTTATCGGTACTCAGTTTAAGGTGATACAGAGCATAAGTAAATCTGGAGAGTTTAGATTTTACTTTCTCTATGTGCATTTCCAGTTTAGGTGCGAATCAATTTCTATGCCTAGTAATGTGCAAGTATTAACTTTTTCCAGAGTAGAATTATTTATAGTCAACATGATTAGCCGTACGGTATTGCGACTCACTCAAACAAAACTGCCAATCCCTCTCTTCCCTTGGGTGTCGTGAAAGGCGACTAGCGACTCAAAACTGCTCATACATACAACAACATAGAGTGGCGATGGGCTCACCGCATGTCACGTAGTGGTTTGCACCGGAGCGGAATCTGGCGGACCGGTGAAATTCACCGGTGATTTGCCGATCTTCGGTGATTCACCGGTGATCTCCGGAAAATTTTGTTGTTTAGCAAGAAATTATTAATCTATTCTATTCCGTTATTGTTCTGTAATGTTGTGCTGCAATTTGAAGCTTTATTGTAATGAAATATATTTATTTAAGATTATCTATGAGATTAATGCTCTAAGATGAGATTCGATAAAAAAAACATTAAGTAAGTATAAGTAATCAAAAACGAAAAAAAATATTATTTTACTATTATAATAAATTATGGTTTTCATGAAGTAAACACAACATTTCAACAGCGTCATTGCGCAGCATCCTACTAATATTATAAACGCGAAAGTTTGTAAGTATGGATGGATGTTTGTTACTCTTTCACGTAAAAACTACTTAATGGATTTAGATACAATTCGGCATTCAGATAGTTTATAACCTGGATTAACACATAGTATACTTTTTATCCCGATATTCCCATGGGAACGGGAACCACGCGGGTGAAACCGCTAGCGGCCGCTAGTATAGTATATTTCTTTGGTCATTGAGAATATAACATGTCGTTGAAAATACTCTCTCTGACCGAACTAAAATCAAACCAAGCTAAAACTTAACTGATCGAACCAAGCCCAAATTCTCAAAAACAGTTTTCTGATGCGGCAGTGATGACAACAGAGCCAGAGAAATACTATGTGGAAGAAATTAATAAAAACATAAGAATCTCAAATTTAATATTTTATAAGTTCCTCTCGCATGAACTTGAACGGTATACTGGCGACGAACGTTATAACTAGTGTCCGACTGAAGTTGCGGTTTCAGTTTCGGCCCAATAATCATGTTTCGGGAAGAGATTCGGTTTCGGCCAAAACAGCCGAACCTTTCGGCCGCGCCGAAACTTACATCATCGTACTTTTGGTCGCGTTCGGCCAACGTCGAGTGCGCTCGGCACGGCTGGCCATATGGCGTCGCTCGCCTCGCCTAACTCCATCGGACACTGAATCAGTGCTCTTTGCTCGTGTAGTGAAAATTAAAAGTAAAATTGAAAGAAAATACATCATATTATGATTAAAATGTCGCTGCTTCAGATGTAAGTAACATTTTAAATTTTTCACTTTTTAGGGTTAGTTAAACTTTGACCCAGTGTCATTTTAACAATGTTGAAATTTCAATTCGATAAAAGTTGAAGGTAGAAACCTGTAACATTAGGCCGGCGAGATGTTTCATGAATCAAATATCTGGAAAGAACGGCCCACTGACATTTTTATTCAACGTTTTAATCACGTTTATAAATGGTTCGCTTTCGGTTTCGGCTGAAACTATAATCAAACCGAACCTTCGGTTTCGGTTTCGGCAAAAAAACATATTTCGGTCGGACATTATATAACATTATGCAACAACTTAAGAAAGTCTTCAAAAAGAAGAATACTTAGGTACATAAAAATGAGAAATAAAAATATAATAATTAAAAAAATCATAACAAATAGTAGGTAGGTACCTAATAAACACATCGTCAATCAATAAATAAAATACGTTTTTTATTTGGCTCTACAAGTTGTATAACCGGAGAATACCGATTTTTCTCCGGTGTTTTTACCGATTAGTTTTACCGGTAGAACACCGGTGTTTCTCCGGAAATCTATGCTCCGGTGCAAACCACTACTGTCACGCTGAGTTGTCCGCCTGTCAGTTGTAATTTGGTGATACGTGTGCTATGACAGTGGACTGCTTCTGCGGTTTTCATTGCTTAGTCCCTGATTAACCCTTTGAGGATGATAGTCGTGTAAATAATCTTTGTTTATGTATAGATATAAAAACTATAATTTCTTTGTTTGTGCCATACATCCGTATGTGAGGAAGCTTTGCTAAGTTGCACATGCACAATCGAAACAAAAAGTGAACGTCACAAAAAGTCAAGAAGCCACAGTCAATCTCTAAACTTCCAGATCATGTATCAGTAGGTCACGTGATAAATTAGAAGTTTAAGACAATCGCGAAGCGCAGCGTAGCGGTTGTCTTGATTGACAACAGAAATACTAGCTGACTTACTACTGTAGGTCACGTGATAGGTATACGTATACTCTTGTGATGTTCTAAATGTTAACACTATGGTATTCTGTACAGGATTATTTTTATACCACTGCACAAATTTTTACCTATATACATGTAAGTCTTTTAGCGGTAAATAAAGTTTTAATCTATCTATCTTTCCATCTATCACTATCAAATAAAGAAAAATTAACTGAATTATATTGTATTAGCTAAACCCCTTTTCCCTAAATACAAATAGAAAGAGCAGATAGCGGAAATGCGTTCGTCGACCCCAGGTTAGTGCGATAAATAGGATATTCTAATGCGTGGCGGAGATGATTGAATGACAAACAGATACACGCGGCGACAGGCCCGGATCATACACACGCGTCGGGTCACGGTGCGTTCACCTCACTGTCGAATCGCACGTTTATATGTATATATCTATCTAGCCCGTACCCCGTGACGAATTATTTAATAAAATCCTTGTCTTGACTGTTACAAACACAAGGAAGACAGAATACGCCAAATTGTTACAGCCGTTCTGAAGTGATGCACGAACATACATTTGAAATTTATTTTTATTTATATAAATAAATTTCACAACTATTACACCAAACATTCAAACATAAATACTTATAAACATTCATAACTCGATCATAAACGGTCGTGCTCTTCACACAAACATTTTGCCCTGCCGGGATTCGAACCCGATCCCGGCCCGGCCATCAAATATATTGAAAATGTATTTAATTTTTACTTAATTTTTTTATGTACAAAAGCAGCTTTACTTATATTAAAATAAACCGTGATCTCGAGGGAATTTGGGAAAATGCCGTCTTATCTCTCACCTACTTCATGACAGGGTCCTGTCTGATTAATTAGGTCGTTCTAAGTCTATCGGTTTGTTCTGTACTAAGTATATTGATCATTATTCATTGAGTCAGGATTTCTTTTCAATATGTTAATTATATCTATCTGTAGAAATAAAAATCAAATGCCACTAACGTATGTTCACACATCACTTCATAACGGCTGTACTTATTTGACTCATTCTTGTTTTGTTTTCAAGACAATTTGGGAAAAAATTTGAAGATTCACATCGAGGTACGGGAGGTTCACGCGGATGAAGCCGCGGGCGCCACTAGTGCATTAGACTATATTCCTGTCAGAGTCATCCCTTTCTAGATCGTAGAATTTATTTGCTAGAATACCCTCTAAGCAACAGGGGTGATGTATCCTACGTTGGCATGTATCTCTTTCAGTTCAATAAACGTCGCCGAATGTGTGTCAGCCGTCGTTTCCGTCTCGCTGCCCCGAGTCCGCACCTGTCGCCCGTTTTATTGACGGACTGATCACCTGATCGCTGCTCGTTGCTTGTACCCTTACTGTACCTAAGTAGCTGGGTGACCTTATTACAGCGATCAAGACTTTTTTACCAAATAGATGTTTAGAAGAAAAGAAGAACTCCTTTTAATATCAAGTTTTCTCTTGTTGGGGCAAGCCATTTTATCTGTAGGAATAATTAATTTATTCTTAAGTCTGTTTGTATGTTATGTGTTTAAATACCATGTCCTATGCATTTTAGAGCATTTTAAGAATAACAAGAATTTAATTCATTATTCTGATCCTTTATTTATAAGAAATGAACTTTTTTTTGCTTCTCAGTGCAACATCTCTACCGTAGACCAACAAAATTACTTACTGACTTTAAGACATCAAGAAAAACATTGTAATTATATAAATTTGAACAGTTACCAATCAGTAGAAGATAATATCCTAAATACATAGGCAGAAGTTGAATAGAAAGTTTTAAAGAAAAATGTTGGAAATTTTTCATTGCACTCGTATGAAAAGAGAAGCCGCAACACCCGGGAACAAAGATACCGCCATAAACATGCCAAGGCGGGCAAGTAAGCCGCCCTAATGACGCGCCATGTGTAGTCGCTTAAGCAACCGAACGCCTCTGATTACACACCCTCATACATCATAATGGGACGAAAATATGATACTTTCCATAAATACAACAGTATTTTGCTGCACTAATAACTTTGATATTTCGGAACTTGTCGTCTCGGGAACAGATTCGATTTTAAGTTTTTGCCACAAAAGTGCCAAATACCCGCATTATGGTTTAAAAATATTGCTACGCTGCGGCTGCTACGGTTTGTCTACGTTCTTTATGTTAAGCTACGGCGTAGCACGTTATGACGGCTGTGTAGATAAAGTCTTTCCGTCGAGAAAATTATTAAAGATTTGTAAGTTTGACTTTCAAAACGGTATCGGTTCATCTGTCTACCTTGACAGAGAAGAACCGGCAAAAACGCACAGCTAATTTTGATGAATGCCATTTAATAAACGAACAATTTCCACCACAAATTCACATAGGAATATATGTCATACTTAATGGCTAATTTTGAAAGTGGATTTAAACTTGATTCTTAATAAAACACAACATTATCCAATATGAAGAACTCGCAGCTGGACCATAACTTCCTACATAAAACGAAAAATTTAAACGCAGCACCACAAATAAAACTTTGTGCTATTCGATTTCAAGTTCCTCTTAAAAATTGATAGCACATTTTGTTACACATCCCAAACATTTCAACTTTTGCTTGTCTGTTCCCAGTGTTTGGCTGAGTCCGTTTCTCTCTATCTGATTTCCAACACTTCAGAATGGCTCGCGTAGTCTCAACAGAACAAAACTCTCATAAAGTTCACAAAAAATTAAAGAAGATAAGAGAAACTTAAAAACTTGGCGGTCAAAGCACCGCCGTTAGGTATGTTTGAAAATACGTCTACATCATAAAATGTTCTTATTTTTATCTGTATCTTGTTTCAAACTGTTTCTAACTAACTAAAAACTAAACTAAAAACTAAAACAAAGGTACAAAGAAAATATTTTCAGCCGCTACCTTTACTTACCGACAGCTCGGTTCGCCGAAAGAATGTTAAAAATATCAATGTTTCATTGATACCACCATTTTCAGATAAGGCCATTCGCTGAAAGCTCCACTAGGCGAATTAGATTTTTTTTCGATAGAAAGCATCGCAGAAAGCACTATAGTATAGACAGTTACATGCCGGCAATGACACAAGACCGGCTCCATAAGCGGCTGTAACACGATAACATTAAACACCCTGATTGGGTGTGATTCTCGCGTTATAAATTTATTAACTTAACATTTTGCTGTAGGTATACTTATAACTTACTAAATAAATCATAAAAATAAAATACTAGGAAACATAAATAAAAGAAATTGCATAATTTACCTCTACTTGAATTAAAAAAAAAAGAAATTTCTTAGTAATTTAAGTACTAAAAAGTAAATAAAGATTCAAATAAGCATTTTTCATAATCATTATTCTAATCCCTGATTATCATTTTGAGCCCTAATACTATACAGTATTGCAATTGTAACAAAAATAAGAGCTAAGCCACCTGTGAAAGTTTCCAGGTCCAAATTTTTCTTTAAGGAATAAAATATAAATGGACAAATCACAGTAAAATTATATTCAAAAATCTTTCTACGCTGCTTTCTATTGAAAAAAAGCTTATTCACCCAGTGGAGCTTTCAGCGAATGGCCTTATCTGCAAATGGTGGTATCGGTGAAACATTGATGTTTTTAACATTCTTTCGGCAAACCGAGCTGTCGGTAACAGTTTGTGCCGATGAATGGCGAACAGTGATTTGTATTTACAGTTATATCGCTTAAAACAAATTCTATAAACTGGGGTAGGCTCCTTTAGCACATTCTAAATCAAACCAAACTCAAACCTAAAATAACATTCCTATACGTTACAATGTAAAGTGTTTCTGTATTCTATTTTTTTTTTAATTCAATTTAAGTTACTCGTTTGTTATTAATGTTTTATATTAATTAGTTTGTTACAGATTATTTTATTTAAAACATTTGAACCCGAGATGGGACTCGAACGTAGGACATTTCGCAAACCGGGCGCGTCCAACTAAAACAACAGAGACCGTGTTTTTTGAAGCTTTAAAAATACTCCATCACTTTATTTCATTCCCAATTATTTATTTAACCCAGACAGCTTAGGGGAAGGCCGGCTCGTCGCCGCAGCATTTTCTAGAAAATATTAATTCCTAGGAATTCCTTTGAGTCAGCCGTTAGCCAGGATCAGGCGGAGACGCCAATTATTCTCGGATCGCTTGTTATTGCGGTCGGATTTTTTTTCAAATCTCTTCAATGAGCTAATCTACTTCGAACGAAATGTATACATTTGTTTATATTTTCGTAACTAATACGGTAAGCTTATAATCTTGTTTAGGCTTACTGTTTGTTGGTATTTGTTTTTTATTTACTGACTCTTAAATATAACAATAAAGTGCATCTTGTAATATTACAGGCTGTATTTTGCGCCACAGCGTGTATAAAAATGGCATTGTAGAATATAACCGAATATGGATATTACACGTAACAAAATCAGAACAGATTAAATTAAATATAAACACTCATAAATACTTATGTAAGCTCAGAATTTTAGAAGCCAGTCTTAATTTAAGATACATAATATTTAATTATACACAGTCCTGTTTGTCTAGTCATATGCACCGGAGCATTGGCAGCTTTGGAGACAAACATAATTGCCTAAAAATACAACCGTACGCCAAGCTTGTTTGCAACTGAATTGGATCCAGCAGCTTAAGATAACACAGACATAACAATGTCAGGATAAGATGTGATGGGAAATTGCTTTAGAATATATGCATCGCAAAGGTTTTTCCTAGTATCTTAATCCCAACCTCATTAAGTGGTTACGACTTAAATCTCTCCAACGACTTATTTTTTTACTAAATGTAGTCTATCAACTTTAGCAAGCCGGTGGTCTACGTATCATAGAATGTTTCATTAGATGTGACTTACTAATTTTTGAAAATAACAACCTTTCAATTTGTATAAATTATCAATATAAATATTACCTATTAGGTCCACGCAAACGGAGTCCCGAGCACAGCTATTATCTGATAAACTAATTGTCCAAACTATCCTGGCAACTAGAATATTGCGCCGGTAGCCTTTGAGTCACGTAAGCAATTTCATTACCATTCGGCACAGTTTCACGTTCAATAAGTGAGCCACAGCGGCATAGTAGTCGTGTACAACACATACACCCGTTATCCTGTGGAGGCTACCGGCAGAGATCTGCACGTCAGTTAAGCAGCTCTGCTCTTTTCTATCATTACTATAAGAGTAAAATTACTAAAATGTTTATGCTTTTTGTTTTTGAGTATCTAAATTAAACACTATGGGTAGGTATAATACTCAAAGAAAATAAATACCAGAAACACCAATAAATCTATTTAGAATTAAAGCAGTTCTTAGTACTGATGCATTATGTAATACATAAACAGTAGACGAATGGTCTAACTACTGCACGAAATGGTGTAAGGGCGTCAGTAAATAACTTTCATAAACTAGTTCGTCATATCCCACTAGTTACATGGAAAAATCGTGTATCATGTTAAGGTTATAAAGAAATAAGGCATTAGCAGCGCTCATGTACTTTCTTTACTGTGTTTTGTCACATCCTTGATTGATTGTGTTTACATTAATTAATATTATCAAGAGAGTTATCATCAAGGCACCTTAATATGGTAAAGAGCAAAAACTCATTCGCAAAAAAATATGTTTATCACGCCAACATTTTGGAGCACGAAGTTGATTATCCAAAGTTTCCAACCTTTAGTTAGTATCATCGTCAACGTCCCTCGGCTAGGGTCAGGAGATCTGACATGGCATGATTTATTAATCTGAACTCTGAAGAAGTTATGGATATGGAGGCACAGCTTTTGGCGGTATTTTATTGGGCGGGCTGATGGCGGGCTTCGGAGTAGTCCGTGATGCGCCACGACCGGTGCAGTACGGTCGAAACGTCAGCTATAAAAAGCATACCTTTTTATACGCAGGCGTTAAGCCCCGTTTCAATATTTTTGCTTAACATGTTTTTATTTCTAACGAGAGTCAACACTATACAAATACTACAAAAACAAATCTGAAGTTACGGTGAACGACCGCGGGCCCGGCGTGCCGCCACTTTCGCCGAAAACCGATCCCATTATCCTGTCGCATACGCAAAAGTGACTTTTGTAAAACGAGACGCCGCGCCGCCGCGTAACACAATAACAGGTTGTTTCCATCGCCGCCAAAGAACAATACTTCGACACCAATCATCGGCTTTTTGTCGATACAAATGGTTACGCCCACGCGCGTCACAGCCTTTGATGGCATTTTGTTTGTGCATTTTATAGGCATTAGCCTTGTGAAAGAAATCCTACCAGAAAATAGAAACCTTTCAAATTCTTAAGGTAACTTAAAATATGTCGGTATAAGTAAAATATTGCTGCTTAAAGCTAAACATATTATTCATTTAAAATATTGGTCTGTGACAAATTTAATAGATTACACCAATGATAAAAATGTACGTAAATAACACTTTACCTTATTTCCTAACTCTGAGGAGATATTTACTTATACTTATAAGCGTAGGTAACAGGTTGTATGAGGACCTGGTGTTCGAAATTATCAATTATTATAACTAAGGCATTGTAAACGCAAGTACCATTTTAAATACCCACACAGTCTCCCTGCGACTAAACCAATTAAATTCGTCACGCGAAAATAATACAGAGCTATGTCGCTCAAACAATTAGTTCGACAATTCCCATTTAGAACTCTTCAATTACGTTCATTACGCGTAGACAACAGGACGTTTAGAACTGAAACAAAACGGAACAAACTAATAAACGAGTTAATATGGGAAACAAAAGTGTCTTACATCTAAGTGAAGTGTTTTCGTAGGTACTCATTATCACTTAATTAAGCAGCCGTTGCACTCGTGTTATTGGTCTATTCAAAGATTCTTGAAGTGTTTAGATGGTGTGGGAATTAATACCGGACATTGATTTATTTGTGTTGCCTTTAAATTTGCCATTTCATTACTTACCATCAAGTTTAAGGCAAAGCACTCTCTCGTTGTGGAGTTAAAACCAAAAATTCAATCGTGTTAACAACATAACTTAACTTAACTTAACATGGATGGATGTGCATTTGAGGAATGAATCTTGTGACCGACCGGGGAATGAACCGGGACATAAACCAGTTAGCCATCTTTATATATCTCGTATTACAAGATTATAATACGAGATATATAAACATCAATCATAGTTGAATGAAAGTTTTTTATACATTAAGTGTTACAACTAGGCCTATTCACGCTAAAGTGAAACTAGAATATTTCCGAAGAACCAAGTAGCACAACGAAGTATCCCAATCTATCAGCGTACATAACAAACGGATCGACTTAAGCGGATCCCAACAAAGCAACGAGGAAAAAACAGATATAAAGTCAGGCATTGTTCCTCGTTGAGGCAGTTATAACTTCGAAAAACAAAGTAATGTTCAAACCTTTGGATTCTTTCTGTAATGGCGCTCGGAATTGAAAGCTCCGACATTTACTTTACGTAGGCCCGCGTCTTCGTCTGCGTTAACACTCTGATCTCTTGATAGTTTTACAACTTAACAAGGTTAGCGGCAATTGGATATACATACAGACACCCATGACTATTACTCATAAATAGTTGGTCAGAGGCTAAGCATTGAGGACCGCTAAAGCAATGCACATGTCACACTCCACACACCAAATAACAACTGCACATATGCTCAGTGTGATAGATTGTGATCCCATCGCCGCTATAATATTCTGTTAAATATATGAGCAGTCTTAAGTTTGTCATAAGTGTGCAGAGAAGATATGGGCTGGTAGTATTCTTTCACTAACGAGCTAATGCTTTATAAAATCAATAATATAATTCTAAATGACTACTTTTTAAAGCCCTTGACAGGTCATCGATTTCCACTTGCGCCTTTCTTCCATGCAAGGGGCACAACCTCTTCACTGATTTCTCAGCCAAAACTAACTTCATTAAATCTCAATTCTTACTTGAACGCTAACTCGTGGAATCTTAAAACGTTCGTAAATCGAATTTCTACCCGAAATGACTATCAAAATAATCCAAAGGACATTGCCGTATCAATCCTTTAAATAGCGGTACTGACAAGAATGTCTACTCCATTTTATAAGAAAATGATACTAAGATATTTGATATGAAGTCCATAGAATTTATGAACAAAGTGGGGATAGAGGGAATATATTCCGAAGTACGAGCAGCGCTTTGTCCGGATTTAGGGAATACACTTACACTGTGTAGAATAAGGTACTTAAGGGAAATTGAAAGTTCCAAAAAAGTGTTGTCTTGTGTTTCAGACAGACAACTTTTATCCAAATACCTATATAGTGCTCAAGTTTATAAGATATTTAAATATAACTCTTCTAAATAAGTGAGCGCAGCAATAGAATTTTTATTTTCTTAGAAAACAAAGCTTGAAATTATTTTTAAGTACACTTGTAGTGTTTGAAAAAATAAAGCATTTTTTATTAACTTATTTGATAAGCTTAGACATTGAAAAATCAACAACTTAGTCCCATTGATAAAATAATTTGATGAATTCAAAAGCGTACTGAATAAACTAATTAGACAGAAGATTCGAGATGGCTCCGCGAAATATGCCGATATCTACGCATTGGGCAGAAACGGTTTCAGGTCCCCAGAGGACTTCAGCTTGTAATTTTACATCAGATTCAATATAATCTTCGTGACATTTCGACATTTGCGACTTATTTATATTCAATGCTCAATTAAACAACAACTTTATAACGAGGAGTTATGTCATGAGCGATACTCCCCTTATTTATGTAATCATTTATGTTCATTGCAAATATTATGTTATAGAAACGTTGTCTATTTTCATGAATTTTGCTAGGTACTGAATCGTCCGCTACATTATTATTTTACAATCGCGGAGTGCTGGCGGGCCGGTCAATGCAAGCGTAAGTTGAAATAAAAACAAGTTTAAAACGAAAACTAACAACATTTACCACAACGAAAAAAAAATGTGTACATTGCCGCAATGCCAAGAGACCTTCGCTCAGCAAAATGCTACAGCGCAGCCTAAAATGCGCTCATGCGCTGATAATCTGCAAAGGTGTAATGACTAATTAATGTTGTGTAATAGCTTCAATCCAATAGGAAGGAAAAAAGTAAATACAATATTAAAATAACTGTTTTGCGTTATTCAACGCATCTTCCTACGGTCGAACAAAGTGTGTTTCAGATTTATTTTATTCAGAGTCATGTGATGACGGGCTCTTTGCCCAGCAATGGGGCCAGAATATACTCGTATAGGTATTTACTTTTGATCAGTACCAGTATTTCTAGTCTAGGTATGTTTACTATGAAAATGAAACAATAACAAATGTATGTTGTTGTTACGTTGTAATACATACGTTCGTTGAGCGCGTATCACGGGCCGCACGCGGCGACATCGCACAGCCCGTAACGGCCCATAAAGCCTTAACGTTCGTAATAAGAGCCGTTCTGACATATTTCTTTTACTACACAGTTTCGGTTAACGAGACCTGATAAGCATTACAGGAACAATGTGCACGCAAATATGCAGTGTGTTACGATGCGTTAGAGTCCAGTATTGTGGTACGGGTAAGCTTCAAAGCTGGGGAGTGAAGATTTTAAATAATCCTGAGACTTTTGGTTAGATTGTTGTGTTTTAGATACATTGTAGAAGACAAATACTCTTTCACATTTTATGTATACTTAATCAACATTGTACGGAGCCCGTCAGGAACTCATTGGTGAATCTAAAGTGACATAGTGCTACACTTGAGATATGCAGAAGGATAATTGAAAAATGTACACTTTTTTATCTGTAACTTCTATTACATCACTAGTATGACATAATATTAAGTAAAATTTTAAACACTGAAAAAAGACGACAACCTCAGGCGGGAATCGAACCACGCACCTTCCGCATTCCGGGCGACTGCCTTAACCACTTGGCTACCGAGGTCTGGCTTTCAACCGTCGAAATTTGTCAGTGCTTGATGCTTATGTTTTTTGTCAACATTGCTTCATCAAATCTTAGAAGTTTTCACCTCTGAGATCCGAAAGAAATATTTGAACATTCAGTTAAGATGAAGCTGCGTTTATAGATTAATATTTTATATTTTAGCGTTTTATTAACGCTTAAATATACTTAGGTAAAATTTTAAACACTGAAAAAAGACGACAACCCAGGCGGTAATCGAACCACGCACCTTCCGCATTCCGGGCGGCTGCCTTAACCACTTGGCTACCGAGGTCTGGCTTTCAACCGTTGAAACTTGTCAGTGCTTGATGCTTATGTTTTTAGTCAACATTGCTTCATCAACTGGGGTTGTCGTCTTTTTACAATGTTTAAAATTTTACTTATGTATATTGAAGCGTTAATAAAACGCTAAAATATAAAACATTAATTATATTAAGTGTTTAAATGTGGAAACAGGAACTGAAGGCAGACATAAAGTATATACATACGTAGGTTTATGACTATTATCCCCAAAGGGTTAGTCAAAGGCTAGGCAATGAGGGCCGCAGAAGCTGTGCTCTGCCATACTCCACGTTACGCCAAATTGCAACTGCACATGTCCTTATGCTGATAGTTATTGAACCCTTTGCCGCTCTATGCTGTTGGATATACATCCACATAGGTCAAGTCTTTAGTCTGCTAATAGCCTTTTACGGCTCCCAAGGGAAAAGAGGGGTTGCTAGTAAGATAAGGTAACCCATGTAATTATTTACAGTAATTTGAAGCAGTTATGTCGTATTTGTTGATTTGTATTTATAACCACCGACACATCCCACGCACGCGATTACATTAAACTGGAATATCGTCACGACTTGACTATTCAACTGTCCCAATATTGGATCTGATGGAAAGTCATTAATCGGATTTCGTCTTGTTGTTGTCCTCCTGAAACTAAACCCGAAATAGATGGATTGAATTTTATTTTAGTACTATAAACACAGACATCCCCTTATAAAACTAAAATGATTTGAATAATAGGAGGGAGAGGAACGTATATAAATATAATTGTAGAACTATTGTCATTAGTTCCACAATTTATAATCTTAGGAAACAAGAAAGAAACAGGGCCCTCATTCAATTCTTAAAATTTCGGTATTAAACAAATTACGACAAAATTTAAAACAAGCGGTAGTTGAACATAATAAATTTGCATATTTTATTCCAGTAATCATCGACGGAGAATACCCTTTGATCCGCAGGGTAATAATTATGCCCCTTTTACTTATATTTACCCAACCGAGTGGAGATATAATTAACCTTTTATAATTCAAACAAACCCAATCCATTTGGTTTTAATTTTTAAAAGGTCCCTTCATTATCATAATGTGTACATAATCGATCCTGTACAATATAACACATTTATTTTATATTTACTTACAGTTTTTTTTCCCTTTAGCACCCGACTTTCATATCATCTAGTGCTAAATGATGATATACCTAAAAGAGGAAGCGCGCTTCACCCGGATTTGAAAAAAAAAAGATGGTGGTAGCTAGCCAGGCAGAATTTATAACAAGTATACATACCAAACCCAGTCCTCTTTGCTGGGATTAGAACCCGGGATCTCTAGGTCTCAGAACGCTAGCGTAACCACTAGACCACAGAGGCGTCTATTATTAATACTTTGTCTATTTGCGTTCTTTTGGTAATAGTAGGCTAAACAATGATTTTGGATTATTCAAAAGTTTGTGATTTTGATGTTTATGTTGTTTAATACAAACATGCATTCACACTACCAACCTATTCACTCTAACAGTATTATAGAAAACAAAGGAGGAACAAATACGAGTCCTCAGTCCCAGTCACCCGCTGTTATTGCTGGGCGCTTCCGAAAACTTTTATTGTCTTCCTACAGATTTATCGACGAAATAAATCCGGATATAGCTCGTGGCTGCACTATAAATCAGTCTAAGCTGTGCACTAACAAGCGAGTGTATGAAATGCACTTGAACTTGGACTCTCAGTCCACACAAATAAGGATTAAAGTGTTCACAACATGAAATGGAGACGCAGACTTGATTGTATTAAGTCTGCAAAGTGAAGGCGAAGATGAAACAGTTTAAGTTAACATGCTCGAGATGATTTGTTGTGATGGAACACAGCCCGCTTATGCCAACGCGCTTGGTTATATTCAATGATATTTAAAATGTAATATCATTGGTTATATTAATCGTGCTCTACTCCATGGTCGAGTGGATAGCACGCCGGGTCTGGCGTCGCGCCATCTCTGAGGTCCCGGGTTCAATTCCCGGTCGTTTCAATTTAGAGAAACATCTTTTTCTAAATTGATTTCGGATCTGGGTGTTTTTCTATGTATGTATATTTTATGTATATTTATACGTTATCTAGTTTAACCATTTAACGAAGCTTATCTTAGGCTAGATAACAGGTGTGAGCGCAAACAAATTTTATTATTATTTATTTATTGTGAGAAGGTACGAGTCGTTACACCATATTTTTAAGAATTATATTATTGTTGTTACTATTAATTTTTTGGCTGTGTGGCCGAGTGGTCAAGCGCACGGCTCGGTCGCGGAGGTCTCGGGTTCAATTTCCAATCGGGTAAAGTGTGTTTTCGGATTTTTCGATGCATAGCCTTAGTGTGTGTGAACCGACCTGCATGGTGATTAAGCCTATTGGGTATTCCCAACAATAGTAGCAATGACTTGATTCCAATGCGAATGACTCCAATGCGGCTGGCTATTGAGTAGTAGGCGAACGGCAAAATGCGAAATGGACGAATTTAGTCCTACGGCTAACAAATCTCCAATGCGGCTGCAAGGCAGTGTGTCACAGGCGTCAGTCAAAGTTTATAACATAGCAAAAAAGGAAACTCCTCTGCTGACCATCAATTTATCACAAACAAAAGCCTTAAAATGTCCGTATCGTGATTGCATAAATTGATTGCAAAAACGCAAAGTCAGAACCACCAACAAACATTTAGTAATGCTAATTTTCAGTGTTTGATAATAAACAAGCAATCGTTTAAAGTCTAAAAGCATTCGAAACGTTTGTTTGTAATGGTCAAACAAAACGCGGTGCTTTCAATCGAAACCCGTTAGGGTTTTGTAAAAAATAAAGCCACGCTCTTATTTCTTTACAATAAGCGTCATCACCTATAAAAAGAGAAGAGGAAAATCTTTAAGACCTATTTTTTATAGATAACATTGTTATTTTGCATTCACAGTAGGAACTATAGTTTAATATTATAGAAACACGGCCCCTAGTGGCAATCGCTTTTGAAAAAAGTGCTAGTATAAAAGTCGGCAATACCGGGATCTTGTCTTAGTACAAAAATTCGGCTTTCTCGATGTAAAGCTCGGCTTCGTTTCGTGCTGGCTCATTATTAGAATACTACCAACGTTCAAAAAGCGACTAACGAACCAAAGACTGCACATACATCCAACAGCATAGAGCGGCGGTGGGCTCACCACCTACTGAGCACATGTGCAGTTATTATGAAGAGAGACGAGGACATCCCATCAATTGTAGCGATGACTTGATTTCTTTGATGAAGGTATATAGGTGATACCCAGCAATGCTATACAGGCTATAACGTCACAACACTATTCAATAAATACAATATTAAGCTACATGTGGTCACGTGACAGGTAATGAGCCCATCGCCGCTCTATGCAGTTTGATGTATGTGCAGCCTTTAGTCCGTAAGTCGTATTTTACGACACCCAAGGGACGAGAAGGGGTGGAAGTAATACAATAACACAATTAGTGAATTAAACTAACAAACATTGCGACGAGAGGTTGCAACACTCGGGGACTGCCACAAAGGTTAAATTAGATTAAAGTCAAAGTCAAAATATATTTATTCAATAAACTCAATTAATAAATACTTTGAATCGTCCAAATCTTTTTTAACCTACCACCCATTCAGGACATCATTTTTTAACTGTGGCAAAGCAAGAAGGCAAGAAACCACAGCGTACAAAAGCAACGACATTTACAAACAAAAAAAAAGAATATGCCAGGTCAATACAAAATATGAATCAAAAAATTAATAAATTAATAATGAGAGTTAGATTAACTAGCTGTACTCACTGCCAGCCACAGGCACGCACTGCCCCAAGTGATGTAACGCCGCAGCTCAAGTAGGCCACCACTCGCCAAGGCCGGGGCAGCTCCTGGCAATCCCGATTCCGACAAACGATACTTACAACATACATACATACTTATATTTACGACTTTTATCCTTGAAGAGTCAATGAGGACCGCAAAAACAGTCCTCTACCACAGTCCACGTTTCACCAAATGATAACGGCACGTGTGCTCAGCGTAACAGGTGATGAGCTCATCAATGCTCTCTATGCTGTTGGATGTATGTGTGTGCAATCTTTGGTTCTTCAGTCGCCTTTTACGACATCCAAGGGAAGAGGTGGGACGGTAGTATTCTATTAGTAGTTACAACCATTGAGGTATTAAAACTAAAGCAGCTACTCCATACAATACTTTTTTTTATTATTTGAATAGGAGCAGGTGGTTCTCCTGATGGGAAGTAATCACCGCCGCCCATGAACACTGGACAAATACATAAAGTCGCAGATACGTTGCCAGCCTTAAAAAGGAGTAGAACCTTTGAGAAATGTGTAGGGCCTTTTATGAAGGAGTAGTCATTATGGAGGGGAGATGTGGGATGGGGGGAGATGAGCCTCCAGTGCCTTTACTCATCGGACGAAACACAACTGCAACGAGTGCAATTGTTTCACGCCGATATTCCGTGACAGCTAGGTGACAGCGGGCAACACCTATAGCGTAAGGGATGGGCCTTTGTAGTCAGTTTGCAGCCCATGGGCCGCTGCTCAGTGCGCATAAACTTGCTTCGCGGTGTCGTCTCTAGTTATACTACCCCAGTGGTTACAATGATATTGTTTTGTGAAGTTGTGAGCTCGGTAGCGTACCCTTGTTTGTAGGTTCGGCGAGCCACGACATACTAGTTCTGCTTTTGCTCAATAGATGCCACACTGTTACAGTGGGATACGGATGTTTCTCATCGACAAATTAGTAATTGCTTTGTGTACGTTCATGACATAATTGTTGTATGTTAATGGAAAATGATGACGGCAGCCAATACATTTTTATAAAAAACTAATAGTTTGCTTATTGTTTTATCTCGGATGAACAACATAAACAGCATCTTTGTTTTTCGAAAGAGATAAAAAAAATGTATTCTTCATAATTAGCAGTCCTTTGGGTTTATTAGACTTATGCAAAATGTCCTTGCAATATCATTATAACAGTCCACAAGTAATCTTAATCATTAGCCTATAAACGTCCCACTGCTGGGCACAGGCCAACTACAACATCACAGTGGGAATCGGACCATAACCCACTAATGCAATGCAGGTTGGTTGGGTTTTAACAACCGTCATCTTACGACTTTACGTTGCTTCCGAAGCACGGAGTAGGTCGAGATGTTTTGAATTTGGTCACCCATCCAGGGACCCGACATTGCGACAGTTGCTTAGCTGGCAAGATCGTTGAGCAGTCCACTTACAGCAGTGGTATTTGTACCCTTTCGTCTAGGTAATATAGTATCACATATTTATTACACAGATCTGTTCAATAATATTTATTCCCTACAGACGCTATAAGTTTGAAAGCCAAAGCTTTGAAAGTCCATAAACTGGTTAGATAACTCTGTTTACTACATTAACGTTCAGTTATCCAGTATACTATGAGTTTTGGGTCACTTCAACTTATTAAACAAACAGTATTTGCCATATTAGTTAATGAAATCAAACTAAACAGTTTGATCAGCTGTTGTAGTAGTGTCTAAAAAGCATCTGCTACAGAAGTGACTTGAATTCAAGGCCTGTTACTATCAACGACGATACTCATTTAATTAAAAAATAAATTAAGCAAATGGATTGTCAGGATGGTAGCAAATAAGTAGACTGCTGTGATGTCTGCCTATATCTTCCTCTAAGAAACGGGCTTTAATTATGTAGGTATAAAAGAATGAATGCTAAAATCATATCATAAATATATTTTTGGTAATAAAAACATTTTTAATGTTTTAAAGAAAAAAATATATTAACAAGTTTAGTAGTAGTCTCAGTTGGATAGGATTGTAAATGCGCTTCCATCTTCGATGTTATCACAAAGATCCATAACATTACTTTACGTCATCTTTTGGCATGAGTAAAGGATGAATAGAAAATGTCTATTAATAAAAGTCGTTGTCCTGCGGAGACTGGCTGGCAATGCAGCCAATCATCCGTTTTCCCTGTTTTATACAGCATTCGTCACAAAAACTATTTCTCATTTAAGAAAGTTATGCTTTGTTGACTAATCAAAAACAATAACAACAATGTGAAGGAATTAATCTAATCATTTCTTTCGATTTTTGCAAACTGATTGTACTTTTCAACTATTTTTATAAATATAACATCATTATTTTAATTTTCTAGTCAAAAAACACAAGTCATGCGAGCACTTTCATTTTTTAATAAAAGTTTTTTTTATGTTACTGATCTCTGATCTAGAATAATTGTGCATGATAAAATAATCTAAAGTTTCATGTTTTCTCTTTTCTAACAGAATTCAGTAATGCAAAACGAGGCTACCTTCTGAACGGCAAAAATAGCATATATAAGTGCTTTGCATAGGCATAAATAAGTGTTTTTTATATAATCACGACTTTTATCCCCGAACTTTTTGTCAGAAACTAGGCAATGAGGACCGTAAAAGCAGTCCACTCTACCATAGTCCACTTTTTACCAAATAGCGACTGCACATTTACACACACAATATAGATTTATTAGATATATACATAACCCAGGTAACGGTAATTTTGATAAAGATTTCGATTGAATAAAGCCTCTTACATAGTGAGAAAATAAAAACCGAACTATTTGTTGGATCAGCGCTCGTATACTCCTATCTTTGTGTTTTCCAATAACCTATTAAAACAATTTAATGATTTTTTTAGAATGAATGTGCTAATATGGACCGCACTGGCACATAATCTACTTATGTGCACTCCACGCTATCTAAGTAAGAAGCAAAGTTGAACTTGCTAACTCACAGTCATTTAAAATTCTTGTGATCTTGTGTAGTACAACATACATGAACTGCTAAACTTCAAAACATGTTATCAGAACTTGTTTGATGTGCTCACGCACATGTATGTACAAGTGATAACAAATTATTAAATGTTAAAAGCCAAGTTTAATCTTAAAGTTAGCAATTATGCAGTTTATAACAAAGTTCCGAAGGTGCTGACATTGCCAAAGATATCTATTGAGATGTAAAATTCTATTTAATTTAAGCCGAGCCAACAAACATACACGCTGCGTTACAGGTTGGTGTGTCATTGAGATATTATAACTAGAGACGACAATGCAAAGCAATATTTTGCACACTGAGTGGGCAAATGGGCAAAATATTGCTTTGTGGCAGAGCCCATGCGCTACAAACATATAGTCACTTCTAAGCGATTGCTTTGCGTTTGCAGCCCATGGGCCACAACTCACTGCGCATGGAACTGCTTTGCGGTGTTTGTCTAGTTATAATACCTCACTGTGGTGCGTCTTAAACGAGATAGTTGACAAAAGTTTCATGAATTTATATTAGATCCACTATCTACTGTAGTGTTCATGAATATATATGAAAACTCTTTGAATTTGACACTTTAATATGTGTATAGAAGGAGGCTATCTCATCGTAAGCAGGCTTCCCTTGGATGTGCTCAGTCTGAAGCCAATGTCCGATACTTAAACAGGAGGTGCTTTGAATAATATTTGCATTTTACACAAATTTTGTCTAACAAAAACATTTGAATGTGATTCGAATCATTAAATTGACATTACCTGGTCGGATTTAGTTACTCAAAGTTTCTTTACTGTCATAAGGGCATTTTAAAAACCAATTTTTATTATAATATTTTAACCAAAAGATTACCTACTGGCTTTATCAGAATAACCAAATATCCGCGAGCGGAATATGGAACGACATTTGATACTTTTTAGCATTTGCTTGCGAGATACGCTTGTATTTTAAAAAAACATAACGACATTGTACACTGACCTATATTGTATTAATAACAAAACCTATTATTATAAAATGCGAAAGTGTGTCATTATTTATAAATTAGCATTTGCTGTTCATCCTAGCGAATGTGGAAGAAAGGTCGCATGATACATGGCGACGCGACCGCACATTTATTATCATAGAAGCTGACAAAATAATAACCCTTCGCATTTTATTTTAAACCTCCACTCATTAATTCTTAACATTTAAATAGATTAAAGTTTGTCCGCACAATAGGATAAAATCACAACGATGAACATTAAATCAAATTCGTAAAGCGTAATTAAAACAACTTTTAATTTTGCAGTAGCCAACAAAAATTAAATTTATCCTTTTTAAATTTTTACTTATTTAACTTACTTGTACGGAAAATTCAATCGCCTCTGTGGTCTAGTTAGTGGCTAAGCCACCGGTGTTAGACTCAGAAGTCCCGGGTTCGATTCCCAGCGAGGGTACATCTTTGTGCACTTGGTTTGGTTGGTGGTAGGGCTAGTTAAGTTTGCCTGGCTAGCCACCACCATCTTATCTAAAGTTTTGTACCAAAACAACAATGTTTTCCGATTGTTGTGTTCCGATATTTAGAGACAAGATAGCCAGCTCCTCGGTGGTTGAGGATTCCGGGTTCGCGCGCTTCCACCTTCGGCCTTATCGTCACTTACCGTCAGCTGGTGAGGTACAGGCCAATTGCTTAACCGTAGAGTTTAAAACAAATCACAAATGTGATGGTGTATGCTAAGATTTTTTTTAAACAATTCGGGATTCCACGATTTATATCGGAGGAAGTCGCTGGCGCTTCCCACTTCAGTTACCATGACGAACGACGCTCACAAGATAAATTAAATAAATATCAACTTGAAAGAGCGAACAGAAACTGCCATGATTGATTATGATTACACTCGGTAGTTGCGATTCTATATTTTATATTATAGTTATGTTATAAGTACTGTAACAGAAACTTAGTTGTAAATATCCATTTTTTCCAATTTATCCAAATTTAATCAAATATCTTAATTAGATCCGATTAATTGAAATTAAGTGTTAGGCATTTAGGAAACTCAAAAACTTATAAGTACTCTTTCTTCAAATTCTCGTACCTAGCACAATTTCACAAGATTTAAATATTTTACAAAACTATTTATATAGGTTAACTAAAATAGCATACGTATAATATTTATGGAAAGAAATTATGCAATACCTTATTTACTTAATAATTTTCTGTGTAATTAAAATAAACCATCAAATCAGTAGTTTTTTACGTCTTTTAATAAGCCCTGGAGGTAAACGGGGGCTGTATCCTGTTTTTAACAGCAGGATGGGCGGGCTTATGTTTGGTGATCGACAGTTCCTACAAAGGAATAACTGGAAGGAAATTCTAGTTAGGTAGTCGGCAAAAACTGAACATCTTCTCGTCCAAAGCACCATTGTCTCAAGACGAAAGTCTTTGACCTGTGTGGTGGCTTTCAGTACCGAAACGTGGTCGCTCACTATGGGCTTTATAAGAAGACTAAGGCATCGTCCTAATAGAACGCAAATGCGCGATCATCGTAGGTTCGCGCGAATTTTACTCGTCGAACGTGCGATCAAACGTATTGAACTCGAATAGGTGCCCTAACCGACAAGCGCGACGCGGTCGCGCGACTTTAATGTTCGAAAATCTATTCGCGCGAACTTAGTTCATACAGTGTGCAGGGAGAAACGCTCGTGGAACTGACGGCCGTTGGGGCAGAACGGTTCTTTAGTGGAGACTGCGCACCAGAAGTCGCAGTGTCGGCAGGCGACTGCTAGGTCAATTGACGATCTGGTGAAGGTCGCGGGTTGCCACTCGATGCGAGCAGCATAGGACCGGTCATGTTAAGGGAAGGCATTTGTCCAATAGTAAACCTCCTTTGACTGATGACGAGTCATCAGAACCATCATAATGACAGATCTTGCCGCGGCGGCGGTGTAGCTACGCATTTTTTTAAACTTGAGAACAGTATTTTAGTTTGCCTTCATCTCACCTGATGGTAAGTGATGACAAGGTCTAATACCTAGGAACTAGTTATCTTACTTCTAACTATTGGAACACAAAAAAGCTGCGCGTTCTTCCACTAATCATAGCAAGTACAATAATTTAGGAACCCCCTCTTCGTTCTGAACCTGGTACTTCTGGGTCTAACACCAACGTTGCTACTAGTAGATCCCATGTTAATCCCTCATGCCAGGTGAGAATACTATGAGAATAAGTCAACAATTTTACAATACATGTCATATAAATTATAAGTTTATAAAACATTATAAGTTTTTTTTATTTACTGCTTTATCCACCCCGAACGTTAGACTTTTTCGTAAAAGCTTAAAAATCATTTAAATAATCCTTTAAGTACAACGTCTATGTTTATTTGTTAATTACTCCAATAAACTTAAAACTGGAAATGTAAAATTATTACTACTGAAACTGGGCGATAAAATTGTATTTTAATAATCATTGATTAACTTATTAATGCTAACAAACATTTGCCATCAGGAGGATTCGAATCCGAGACCATGTCAGCAAAGGTACACCAGGATACTAGCCGCTAGAAAAATGCGCAATTACCTACGTACGAGTACAAGTACACACGAGTATAAGTATACCCGTACATAGATAATTAGATTGGAGCATTTGGCATATACAAAAAAAAGAGCACAACCATATAAAAATACATAAGTTAACAATTTCCTTTTTTTTATTCAATAACATTATCAATTATAACATAACACTTACCTTTACTATCGCAGGAACTTGCAGTTCGCAGCCCAGGCATAAACGAGCTTTTTAAAGTTAAAACAAATGTAAAAGGTAGAACCAAAGTAAATCATTATCTTATTAATTTACGTATCTTCAGAATTCTATTAAAATACCCTCACTTCACTTCATAACTCAATTAGATAGTGCAATGGTCTACAATTAATTAACGTAATTAATCCATTATGCTGTACTTAGAAGATTTGCCTTCGGAATATTTAATTGAACTGATTAATATTTTTGCTTATTTTACATTTTCTAATCACGATAATAATAATCTTATTAGCAGTTTAGTACAATAAAATATTGTGTTTGAAAAAACTGTAAAACATTTAAATAGCATTTTAATGACATGTATATTAAAAATACCATTTCCTATAAATAGCCCATTATTGTATCCCCGTAAACTTCCGATGCGGATTCATTTTTAATAGTGTACCACCAGTTTCTTTCATAGATGACAGAGTTTGTCCCGTTATACGAATTACAGCAATACTATTATATTCTACAGATAAATTCCTCCCTCCAGCTCAAAACTTAACCTAACAATGACAAATTATAAATGAAAATTTACTCACGGACAAATATGTTGGACATCAGCGTCGCCGGCAAACAGAACACAATCACCAATATGTCCGCCACAGCGAGGTTCACGATGAAAAAGTTTGTGACAGTTCTCATGCGCGGCGAGCGGTACACCACCGCGATCACGAAGCAGTTCCCCACCAGGCCCACCACGAACACCAGCAGGTAGGCCACGCAGTACACCGCCGTCATGGCCCCGTTGTGCCGGTACATGAAGTCCTCACCCACGCCCAGGTCGGACCGGTTCATCGTCACGTTCATACGCAGCGGAAAGTGCCGGTCCATCGTGCCCTCCAAGTGCGTCGACAGCGGCTCCAGGTCCGGCAGCACGCTGTTCTCGGGCACCAGCTTCGTATTCATCGACTCCATTATAAAGTTCGAGAGAAAATCCACCACGTTGTGGTTCTTCGTGTGGTTCTGGTGCGGGTGAGAGTGATTCCTGTGCCTACCGTGGTGCCTCGTCTCGTGCGGTATCTGCGTCGAGTAATTAAAAACGTCCGAAAAGTCATCCGTGAAGATATTCGTCGGCATCCTCAACGGAGCCATCTTAAACATCTAAAACTCTAGTACTCAGGACATCACACACAACATCAGCAAATCAACGTTTATAAGCGCACTAAAAACTTGTAAGTTAGAAAAGTATGAAAAGTTTCGTAGTATGAGCGTGACTGGTCGTAGCGGGCCTGCGCGCGTTACGGTCGGCGGTCGGGCGCCGTCTGGTCGTAGCGTGGCCGTAGCGCTACGGGCGGCCGCGAGCGGCTACGGGCGCCGCGCGACGCATGTGCATGCCATTATAACTGCCAATTGCCGCATTTCGTGGAACGACAACCTTATTACCATGGTCATAAACTTCATTTGGGCTTGAATGGCTATATTTGCAAGCTTTCGTAGAAATAGGAAGGTCGTTGAGAATGCATCCGGGCAGCAAAAAGGGTTATTATGCATTTTGATCAAAGTGATCCATAATTGAATTTTAAACGGCGAGTTATGCCAAATTGTGTGGAATTAATCGAGTAACAACGGTTTGTTTTTTTTATTTAGCAACTGCCAAATAAAAAAGTGGCTCGGTTTGTAATGGCACGATTTCAAACACTGAATTTTTGTCAGTTTTTTTACACTAAAATAAGAACTCAAGATCGATAAATGTTGAGAGGTCTTTTACTAAAATAAAAATTGGTAGTTTGAGTCAGAACACAGTTCTACGATAACTTGTTGATTTCTTCTCATAATTATCTGTAACTTTAAGTACCTAACGCGATTTTACAAATATAAAAACTGCAAAATACGTGTCTAAGGCTAGGATGTAACAGACCATGACTGCGATCTTACTAGAACCGCAGAATTAATCTAAGATAAAACAAGAATTGCGCAAATCAGACCAGAAAACACATAGTTAACGAACTTTCTCCTTCTCTGAAGTCGGTTATATATAAACAACGCATCTTAATGGCAATAGAAACTACTTACAAATGGACCCTTCGCCAATCAAAGTTCCATGTATTATTGCGAATCTTTGTGCGACTGTGGTGTATCGGCCACAACGCGGTTGTTATTAGTTGTTATGACTAACAAAAGTAGTAACTCGGCGTTTATCGACGTCACGGAGATCCGACATCAAAGTTTACGATCAGAAATTATTGTATTTAAGGTCGTTGCCCTCCGTTCATCCTCAAAAACTGTTGACGAATACCGTTGCACTTACAAAGGTTTTCATGGAACTCGTAAATTGTGACATTAAAGTTTTGTGATGACAGCGACAAGTTGCTAGTAGCTTTTGATAGATTTCAATTTATGTTGGTCATCCAAGGTGCATGACACTTTCATCATCATTGTAAGCTTATAAACGTCCCACTTGTGGACTTAGAGACCTTCCAGTACTCATGGGGAGATTGGGCAATCATCTACCACGATGCCGAAAATCCAATGCGGGTTGGTGAGTTTTAATGACTGCCATCCGAAATCAATTACAACCGGGTCTAGAGGCTTGACGACCTTCCAAGCTCGGATCGGACCTGCAACCCGCTATGCCATCCTGTCCATCCAATTGTAAGGTTTATTTCAAAGAGCACCGATCTTGATTACCCAGAGACACTCGTATAAGTTTTGTCTCGACAATGCAGTGATCTTGCTTTGTATTCAGGTAAGTGGCGTAATAACCCTGCGGGGCTTAACAAATATGATAATTTATTAAACTTGATAACTTAACTTAACTTGTATACCAATGTTGGTACCCAAAAACTTTGTTTTTTGTTTTACCCATAAATTATGTTAGCAATGATTTCAACGGTGAGGGCTTTTGCCTAGCAGTGGGACAGGGTGATGTACTTTTTATTAATTTTAACAAGAAACACGATTAAAACCTATTTAACTAAAATGTAAAATACAATCATACATACATACACGACTAGGTATTATCCGCAAACTGTTCAAAGACTAGGCAACAAGAACCGCAAAAGCAGTGCACTGCCACAGTTCACGTTTCACCAAATGACAACTGCACACGTGCTTAACGTGTGCAGTATGTTCAGTAAAGAGTGTTCAGTAAGTTAGTCGCCTTTTACGACACCCCAGAGAAGAGAGTGGTTGGTAGTATGAAAGTAATAGTGAGGCATCGCACAGTCAACTACTGCTCACTGGTGTAAAACACAAAGTAGGTTATTTCTGTTCGTTGTCTAAATAATAAATTAATCCCAATGTCAATAGGTACTTAGTAGCACTAAATATAAACCTTAGTTGATTCTTAGTGTTGTTGTAATATAATATTCTTAAAAAATTTAGGTGTAGTGTAAAATGATGAAATAAAAAAAATAATAAGTTAATCAAAATACAACAAAATGCCGGGTTCCATTTTGAGCGTGATGCGCCAACGCCCGCCGTGGAACTAATTAACCGGAACGGAACGTCCATGTCTCCCAATTGATTTCTAATTTGCGCGGCGTTCGTTAGCCGCCTTGTCGCCGCCAACATAGTGTAATTGCAATAGTAGGTTGTAAAGTTCGTTATGGACTGCTCTTATTTAAATCGTATTACAACCGTAACATTTGTTTATTGAAGTTGCTAAACAAAAAAAAATCGTATGTGCTTTTTGTCTTTTTTACTTTTCTTTTTATAATTATTTACGGTTATTAAGCCAATAAGTAGGTACCCATTAAATGTAGCGAAAACAAGATTTAATTTCCTTTGTCCATAGTAAAGTAGATGCAATTGTTATGTTTATAGGTATGTTGTGTTGTGAAGAAAAGTACAATTCTAAGATATGTATATCTATCTCCTTATTTAAGTTCTGATATTCTGATGTTGTCAAACAAATTGAGAAATGAAACACCCTTGCTTGTTACTGGTACTTTTTTGTACAAGGTCGTTACGAAATTTGGAATAAAGTTTGATTGTGTGGAGTGCTTAAACGTGCATAGATTTTTGGTACTACCTTACTGTAGTTGATTGAGTTTATGAACTTAGTGCAGGGACTGGACATGTTATTAACATTATTTATTATTGTACATAAACAAGAGTCATTGCGATTCAATTCAATTTTTTACGTGCGTGATTATTGCCAGTAGCACGCACAATTACAAACTACGTTCAGCATCGTGCGGCTAGATGACTTACTATTAACTGATTACACTGTGGAACTGTGTTCTGCTGAATCAGCCTGATTGGTACAGCCAAGGATATTTCAAGGAAGATGATGAAGTGATATTGAAGTGCAACGTTGATCAACTAATAGAGAAGATTAAAAATCTCATTTTAAATTAATGACTTTGTGCTGTTAATTCAGCTCTGCAAATTGACGCGAAATCTACACGTTATCGATATTCTCGAATATCGATAAAAATTAGGAAGTTGTCGCACTTAGTTTTTAATTACTCTCCTGTACTTACTCTGTGATTAGGACATTCGATTTCAATAAAAGAGATTATTGTACTACATAAGCTAGAACACATAATAGAGTAATTTTATAACATAGATTAAACTGTAACATTCGTTCCGAAAAATTAAAAGTAATAAGAGATACAATATTTGTGACTCTTGTACATTTGTCTATTTGCAACACGGAATAAAGAAGATTATGTGATTTGCAATACATAGACTTTTACATAAACATTAAATAGCTTAACTAAGTTTGTAACGCAACTACTTACTGTTTACCGACAAAAATCATTAAGTTTTGAAAAACAAGTGACATTTTTGTCCTTACATAATGTCTAAACAACATTATTTTCTCACAAAAATTGCACACTTACTTAAACGTAAGTACATCATACAACTTGTAGGTAGGTTTGTTTAAAATGTTGTCACACGTAAAGTATCAAAATATGTTAAGTTGAAGTTAAATGAACACGAAATTACAATATCAAACTTGTTGTTATAAACTTGTAATACTTCAGTTTTGTTTCTAACATTGTTTCAGTAATGATACTTGTAGGTTCACGTTTGTAGACACACTACTCCGCCCGCGGTCACGTGAACAGCTAATTAATACTGATAAAAGCGATGGTCACATTTGAATATCGTAACAGTTTTTTATTTCCTTCGTACCTACAGCAAAAGAGTCTTTGATTGATCGTTTGAAAGAGTTCCTTCTGAGAAACTATACAAGTATACTTCGATTAGGTACCTATAAAACTGTGATCAAAGCGAGTAAGTATACCTTTTTTATGTGAATATTGTTTTTATACCTTTTATGTAAAACTTTGAGGAGCTAGAGAGCTTGATAGCGTAGCGGCTGAGGCGTTCGGCTTTCGTTCTTGCCAATTTAATAACTTTCGCAATGCCGGGACATACTAGATGGGTAAACTTAAAAACCAAACCATCTAGAGCTCGTCCATACTTTGTAGGGCACGTTAAGGCGTTGGTCCCGATTGTTGTCGTAAAATGGCACTCGTTAAAACCAATGGTAGAGCCACGCTGCGTTGCAGTACGCATTGGGCCGGCTCACCCGGCGTAATACCACCCTCTCACGAATATCCGGCATGAAATAATAGCACTTGGTGCTGTTGTGTTTCGACCGGCCAGTGAGAGTTCCGGAGGCCCTTCCCCCCCCCCCCCCCCCCCCACAATTCCAGTTCCTTCCTTAACCATATTATTTTCTTAAACGTCGGCAACGCATCTGCGACTCCTTTGGTTTTGCGGGTTGTCCATGGGCGGCGGTGTTGCTCTCCATCAGGTGACCCGCCTGCTCGTTTGCCTCCTTCATACATTAAAAAAAAATCCGCATTGAACCAGCAATCTACCTGTGCTGTTGTTCATGCGGAGAGGCTTATTCCCAGCAGTGGGACGTTTATAGGCTTATGGGTTATGGTATAAATCTTGCACCAAGTCTACCTGGTCTATAACTGTATCGTTCCGTTTTACGATAAATCAGTTTTTTATCATTAACTTGGTCTCGCGTTGTGGTGATTCTCTGTGGCCAAGGACCCTGCAAGAGGTGTAAACGTCAGGATAAAGTTATATGTAGAATAAACGCGAGAATCTCAAGGAAGCCGTGTGTGTAGCGGCTCACTGAAAGAATACTACCAAGCCCTCTATTCCCTTGGGAGTCGGACTAAAGACTGCACATACAACCAACAGCATAGAGCAGCGATGGGCTTCGCTATTTGGTGTGCTGTGCAAAGGACTGCTTTTGCGATCCCCATTGCCTAGTTTCTCACTAACCCCTTGGGGATAACAGTCGTGTATATACGTATGTATGTAAACTCAGGTTGATCCACATCATTTTTGATTAAATTCAATACGTAGTGCTCTTTAATTTCCGAAATCAATACTTTAAATTCCTTAAAGTTCCAATTGACAATCGAAATACTTCGTGGTCATGACACTCACGTACAGTCGTGTATTATATATGCCGTGGGCAGACTCGCCCCAGGCCTTAATTACTGTGCACTTTTGTTCGCTCGCTCAGTTCTCATCGACAATATGAAATGACAATTGTGTAAAGGGTTTCACTTCACCTACAAACCGATGGAATTATTTTTCAATTGAAATCCTTTGCTTTTCCTTTTTCCAATCAGCGAGCTCGGCTATTCACGTTTTAATCCAATAAATCCATTTAGCTGTATTTACTAAGGTAGTACGCTGGCTATGTTTATTCTATACCTAAGAACCTACAGAACCTTCTTTTTTAAGCTTATTAGATTGTGCTCATAACCTTTGTATATATATGCTATATTCGTGTCGGGTGGCGGTCAAAAAATACTCTCTTGGTTGTTGTGAAAGGCGACTAACGGACTAAAAACTGCACATACTAACAGCATAGAGCGGCGATAAGCCCACCATCTGTCACGCTGAGCACATGCAGTCGCTATTTGGTGAAAAGTGGACTATGGTAGAGGACTGCTTTTGCTGTCCTCATTGCCTAGTCTCTGACTAACCCTTCGGGGATAACAGCCGTGATAGTGTATGTATGTAGATTGTGCTCATGCATTTTGAGAGTGTTTACCCATACGGCATAGGGAGTAAATGCGGAACACCCACCGCTCTAGGAATGAATGGTGATGGATGAATGTGTGGTATGAGGTATGAAAGTATGAGAGGCATAAATGATGAACAGAGTGACAAAGAGAATTAGCGTAAAATAGGCTCCGATTATGTTGGTTTACCCAATTCGGTATCCCCATACAAACTTCCAAGATCAAAATGTTACAAACGAATGCACCAATTTAATGAAACTTTGAATGCTGAAGGAAAATACAGAGATGTAACTAGTAATCAGTAAACGTTTTAAAAAAATGTATTTTAAGCTGCGAGTTTTGATTTTTAACTTTCTATAGTGGACTTTAAGTCGCAATAACTAAACTGAATAAACCATCTATTGACAACCACAAAGATTAACATTAACTGCTTAGCGTGCTTCGCGAAGCGCGGAGGAGCTCGAGATATTTTAAATAGGGCACCCATCCGGTGACTCGCATTTCGGAAGTTGGTTAACCTGTCAGCTGCCGTAAAATCAGACACAACACATAACATTAATTCAATTGTTTGTAACTGATTTATTTGTTAAGTTAGTTAGTTTTAGTGTTAAATACATTTTGGATGTATTACAAATAAGTAAATATCTTCCTTCCTTTACTTATTCATTTCTTAACTTGCATGTTCCTCAAACTGCTGCGCGGTCAAACTTCATATTACATGATTGGGGACTTGTAAAGCCATACATATTTATACATACATTTACATACTAACTACTAACCCTTCGACGTCCACGTGCCGTTGGGGTCATACCGAACTTGGTCACGTAGCGTGGGGACGACAGCCTGCTATCGAAGCGGCGTTACACAGATAACCTCACCGCAACGCAATCGAAACTGTGCTATGCACTTGGGCCGTGTTGAATTACATACAAACATATAATCACGACTATTATCCCCGAAGGGTTAGTCAGGGATAATGCAATGAGGACAGCCAAAGCAGTCCTCCGCCATAGTCCACAGCACACCAAATAGCGACTGCGACGCTGCTCTAAGCTGTTGGTTGTAGCTGTCTTTAGTCCGTTAGTCGCCTTTTACGACTCCCAAGGGAAAAGAGGGCTTGGTAGTATTCTTTTAGTGAGTCGCTACACACACGGCTTCCTTGAGATACTCGCGTTTATCTACACATAACTTTATACTGACGTTTACACCTCTTGCAGGGTCCTTCTTTTTTCTAGTAAACATTTTATTTTATATCTATATAGCATTGTGAGTGCAAAATTTCAATAATAAAGATATTTATAAGCAATTACGTCTTTATCGGTTGTTAAATACTTGCAATAGTATTTTTTTCGACTATGAGGGTAGGTAAACCTTCACAGTGACGTAATACTGGCATGCAGCGTAAATCATCAACTATAAGAATTCAACAAGTCTTCTGGGGTCTCGGTAGCTTAGCTAGCGGTTAGAGCAGTGGACCGGCAATCCAAAGGTCATGGGTTCGAATCCCATTCGAGCTTCCTGAGATTGGTTGATTTTTTTCAAGTAATTAATTTATCCTTGTATCTACTCAGTCTTTATAATTGTTTCTTTCACAGTGCAGTTAGCTTTTGTCCTTCTCCAGTGTGCACATGTGATATTTACTTTGAATCGGATAAAACGGAGTCACATATTTTCCAATAAAGCCTCTATTAGGTTTTCTGTGGACGGTATCCGATGTAAATTAAACTCTTATTTGGCTTCGTCTACGCTTTTAAGTTTATTGTTTGATAGCGTTTAATGGTAGCGATTCCATTTTATTAAGATTTGCTTTTCATCAGGTAAACGTTTTTCAATCGTTTGTCGCCACATTGACGATAACAAAACGTATTTGTGTTATAGTATTTGTTTATTAAGATGAAAGTGTGATTTTTTTTCCTTTTCTAAGACTAGGACAAAAAACACTAAGCCAATATTAAATGACCAGTATCGCACTATGTCCAAAAACTTACGATAAACCGGGATTACTTTTGAATCCAGTGTGATATTAATTACAGTTTAAGGTCATTACCGTCAACTCTTACTGCCGTACTCAGAGACTTCAAACGACAATAAAGTCTCTTGCTGTCACTTTCTTATGTATAGTGCTTAATAGAGAAAGAAAGATATTTATTGTCATAAAAACTTAACTGACGTCTCTGAGTATGGCAGTTAGAGCAGTATTACTTTAATTTGATACAGTGTAAAACTATATACAGTGCTGGGTAAGAATAAAGTAATCTGCTCTTAAAGGAAATGGGGCCTCTATCTTTTACATGACTTACATATGTGATAGGGCATGATATATCGAAGTTACTTACAGCAGGGATCATAGGACGCTAGAAGCATCGTCAAAAGGAATGAATTAAAAAAATTACAACTACGAATACTGTTGGTGATAAGTAGGGTTTCTCATTTCCCGACTTTTTTTGTTCCCGAATACCGAGACTTCTCGAACACCATTTCCAGGAAATTACCGAGAAGTCGGCAATTTGATTAACCTCAATAAAAATGTATGAAAAAGGTTTTATAATAAAATACACATTTTCGTAATCAAAAATATGTTCATTTTAATCAGTCTTCGTCAATTAACTAAAAAATATGCTTTCTTAATTTCCTTTATAACCACAGAGTTTTAAAACTAGAATAAAATATACTTAAGTAAAATTTTTAAATTTAACAAAATATCAATCATATTTTTTTTTTTTTATGTAGCTGTTACTGAAAAAAAGGATCACTTTGATTTATAATTACAGAGTTTTAAAACTAGAATAAAATGTAAGTAAAATCTTTAAAATTAACAAAATATATGTAGGTATATTTTCACAGACAATGTTTCATTAAAATAAATAATGATGTTTATGTAATAAAAGGATGTATAGTAGGATAATATTTGTAATAAGTAACACAGAAACTAACGTTATATTGCAACTTTTTATTTTTTTTTTAACTTCTCGACTTCCCGGGTACCCCTTATTTTCCCGTCTCGACTAAGGCCAAATTTCCCAGGAATTCCCGCTTCGAGACTTCTCAACTAGAAACCCTAGTGATAAGAAATAGTAAAATGAAGCGTTGTAATGTAACAAAAGCCTAAACGAAAGATTTTAAAAAACAAATCATTCAAAAACTTATCGTAAGAAGTACTCGTAAAAGCAAACAGTCATTATAGCTACATTCCCAATCTATAAAAACATTTTGTAGTGGAAATTTTTCGTACCAAATCCGTAATAACTCGTTTGGCAAACCTGTCCGTTGTTCAACATGCGTGGCTAATGCAATTTAGCCTCTGTAGCTTGTGCACTAAAATGGACAGTTCAGGGCTGACAAATTGTTTTGACGCATGCAAATGCGTTTCAATATATTATACTCGTATAATCGAAGTGTTTATATGTGGATTTCGATAACAGAAAACTAGCTATCTCCGCGTCACAATAAGCTACGGAATGAAATGAAAGACATGCCCATCAAGAAATTCAAATCTTCCGAGCTACTGAGTGAAAAATGTTTTTATAGTAATAATGAATTTAATGTGTGCAAATAAATACTATTTTTAATTGTAATTTTTATTATTTTCTTGTTTTTGCTAATTTAGATTTCTTTTTATTTTTTTTTATTATTTGATTTTTGTTTTATGTTACTTTGTTTTTTTCTTTATTTAATTGATTGCAATTTTTAATTGTGTAAGTAACAGCTAGACCTATTTGCATACCAATTTTTGGTTAAATATGAGATGCTAAATGTATGTAAGAACTTGTAAATACCATATTTACAGGAATAAAGAGTTATTCTTTTTCAACGTTTCGTTATCCAAGAGCTATATATTCAATTCTATTATATTTTAAACTAACGGCTTTACGGACCTTCCGTGTTTAGGCCAACCAACAACCTGCAACAAACAACCCGCTTTAGGCCAGCGTAGTGGGTTATGGCCCAATAACCCCATGTAGGAAAGCATATGCCCAGCAGTGGGACGTTTATAGGCTGATGATGATGAAGCTAACTAACGGCATAAATAAAAGAAAATAGAAGGTACCAGGACGTCAGAGCTCCTACACAGAACCCGTAAGAGTGATTACCGGACAGTTTATGCAGAATCGGACAAAGAAATAGCCCTTGCCAATGCCAAGTTTGTTGCTTGCAAGTTGCTTGTAGAGCCACGTCGCGTTGCAGCACGGATTGGGCGGCGGTGATTGCTATCCATCGGGTGAGCCGGCTGTCCGTATGCCTCCATTCTACTTTTTAAAAAAACCACCGTGGGTCTTTCGAAGCTACGACTTATATTTGGCGTTGAAAAAAATACTTTTTTTCGTGTTTATTATTTATAAAAAATTTTTTTTTACTCTATCTTAAATAATAATTAATGCAAAAAATGGTATTGAGATAGATGGGGTCTTAAAGATGGTCCTACTTTGTGCCGCGAATAAAATTAAGTGCAGTCGCGGGCAAAAGCTGTTAGTATATTTATGTTTTTAAGATTCACACATAAAATGTATGCCTAGCCTCTTAACTAAGTCCGTCGCGTCGCCATAACATTATTGTTAGTAGCATATTATAGCATAGTGAGATGGCCAGGGGGCTAATTGTCTAACTTTAACACATATTACAATACTCTTCAAGTGTAAGTACATTGCTATGTTAGATTGTTTATTTAAAAATAATCAAACTAGCGAAGCAATGTACCTACTTTTACTAAGTAACAGTCAAAACATTTCAAGTCTTGAAATGTATTGCGAATTGCGATAGATGTTGAAGTTATACGATAAGTTGTCAGGTTTGTTAGAGATTTATCGTCAGATGAGGTAGAGGTCAAGTGCTTACCCTACGTCAAAAAAAACAGAGAATTAAAGAGAATACATACGATCAACAGCCCGTACAACATTATAGGTGTCTCGTATTTACCTACGCTTTTCACTAGAAGACGTGCAGTGACACTAAATAGGTCGCCATTCCCCGCGTGAGGTCGTTCACACATTCGCATGAAAAGCCTCATTTTCGCATTGAGCTGACGTTTTTTCCTTGTAATTTCACAGATTTCTTTCACTCGCTTTCGGATTATCCATTCAGCGTTAACTGACATGGTTGGATCAAAGATTCGCCATACAAATTACCTTTTATTTTTGTTATAAAAAATCAAATTTGTTTATTAATCATTATCATCACCATTTTCTTGTCTAACAGTGAAAGTCCTTCGGAAGATGACACGACCGGCCTTGTGCTGCTAGCATTCAGCGGATACCCACGACCTTCACCAGCTCATCAAAAGCTTCAATTACTTATTGAGGTTTTAGGAAAGCCACTTAAATATTGCTTCAGAAATCCTTGTACTGAAAAAAACTACAAGAATATAAGACAATACTTATATCCCTTTTTAGAAATAAAAAATATTTTGTTTTGTAACAAAGTGTTATGTAGCAAAATTAGTTACTCTTAGGCTAAGTTCATATGACCGCGCGGTACAAGATCAAAGTAAACGGTGATTATCGTCTACATCATCGCGCGGTACCGCGCGCAAGATCTTGAACCGCGAGCTACCTACCGGTAACGACCTGCCCACTTACTCTCGAAACCGATCGCTATTGTATCGGATTGGTATTGTGAATTTTCGTATTTTTAAGTTATAAGTTACCAGCGCTAATTTGGATTCATATTGGGTGAACTAAATGGCATTGAATTTTGTATTTTTTTCACTCAATATCCACGCAATATGAATCCATATTAGCTCTGGTGTCGTAACTTAGGAGTACGAAAATTCACAATACCAATCCGATCCAATAGCGATTGGTTTCGAGCAGTTGAACCGCGCGAGTTGAGACGGATAGTCACATAGATGCAGGAAAAATGAGTAGCGAAGACGCCAGATTGCCGCGCGTACATATGCCGTCATGTGAATGCTCCAACCGCGCGGCGAAGCGCGGCTTCGCGTCAATTAAGTCTCTGCTGCTGTCACTTTCTTATGTATAGTGCTAAATAGAGAAGGAAAGACATTTATACGTCTTTGAGCACGGCAGTAAGAATTATTTTTACGTTGGGCTTGTTAAAAAAATATCGATACATTGGTATATTTATTTTTTTGTTCGATATAATATAGATATTTTTAGGCGATTTCTTTAATCGATATATCGATACATTGATACAAAAAACCTATATCGATATTCGTATCAAAATCGTTTTTTTTTATTTATTATCATCTCATCACGATCTAACTAAATTCGCAAAGCCGTAAAAGATTGAAACAAAAACCTTATTATTGTGCTGAATTCCATTAATCTAATCTGTAGTGAGTGCGTACTGTCACTGTCAGTGAGTTGCTTTAATCAAGTAATGTCATATGTGCATGTGTGCTGCATATAAACGCAACAGAAATATTTGACACCTACGGCTTTCTCCGCGCCGTCAGAGAGAGTGGCTTCTGCCGTAAATCTGGTGGTTCCTAACAACAGGGGCCGGCTGACGGCGGAACACGTCAAAAAAAGAGTTTTATCACTCTCACTTCCAGACAAATACTGGCTTGACTGATTCTTTGGTTTTACTTGAGATTTTCATTATTAAAATTATTATTATTATTGTTATCCAGCCCAATTTGTCCCACTGCAGGGCAAAGGCCTCCTCCCCTTTTCCACACAACTCTGTCTTCATCTCGACACGCCATCTTCGCCTTGGTCTGCCGCGATGTCGTCTGGCATTAAATGGGACCCATTCGGTTGTTCTTTTCGCCCATTTTTCTTTTAAAATAATAATTTAAATAAAAAAAATATGTTTTTAGTACTGGGCTCGGCTGACCTAAATATTTTTTTAACGGACTTTAATAAAAAGCAGGAGGTTCTTGTTTTTTAAAGTCGGTTAAAAAATTGACCGATAATCGATATTTTTTCCCCCATATATCGAGATCGATATTGATATTTTTAAAAATACAGATGTATCAATATATCGATATTTTTTTTCATTTTCGACATCCCAAGTTGGTTTGTGGTAGGCAGTCTTTCTATTCTAAGCGAGAATATTAGGAGTTTCTTGCGGCTTCTTCTTGGTATAAGTACTCGTACAAAGCTAAGTTTGAAGTAGGTACAACAATAATTGTAGTATGGTATTTTTATAGTAATTTAAATTTAATAATATATTTTATTTTTGTTTATGTACGATAACTTTACAAAATCGTAAAATGTAAAACATGTTTTTGTCACAGGCCAAATTGTATTTAATACACAGTTTAAATAGTTTTTAAGGACAGTTGGTAACCTAACCGGTTAATCACATTCTATATTATAATTTTCTAACAGGCAAAGCGAATCAGCTAGATAACATTAACAAGTAAAAAGCGCTCTTAACTAAAATATCTTTCCGTTACTTAAAAAGGGGTCTAAAAAATAATTGTATCATGACATTTCAGACGAGAGGTCAAATATTTGAATGAGCCCTCATTTCAATTAAAATGCTTCAACCATAATATTTTGGAGACGAAAATGGAGTGCCGTAAAACCAGGGTCATCGCTCCGCCAGGAACCGTGGGGCCATATATCAAACCAGGAATTTTACAATCCTGACGCTGGACCACAGTCAAAGGGCACGAAGTAGAGTTACACAAGAATAGAGGACACTTTCTGAGCTCATTCGAATCTTCGTTGGTCCGTTATTCGTCGTACTGACAATTAGCGTGTTCTGTTGTATTTTCACAAGTGATTGGCACTATACACAGTTCCTTCCTACATATAGTTCAAATATAACATACACCCCATTAAGACACTATTGTCAATTTTAAAATTAAGTATCAAGCTTTACTGCTGGGCGCGCTTTTACTGCTGCTGCCTTCCAGGACAAAGACGTTAAACATTAAACAATTCAAAACAGGAATTCAATCAAAGAAATATTAAATGATTTTTATCAGTTCAAAGATGATAAATTCATTTCATATTTCCACAAATTATTAGACTTATGTGAGTTTGATTTCATTGTTTGTAAAAATTACAGCATTTGGAAAACGAAAAGGCAAAGTTACCAAATAAATAAAGTCATTATTATGTTTCAATGAAAAACCATAAATTACTATCACTACTTATCATAACACAAGTAATAAAGATTATAGTAGCACTCAATAATAAGTAAGTATATAATATTACCAAATTCGTGAGCATCCTAAATTCAAAACTTTTTATGCTCTTTGTTAACTTGTTAAAAATTCTTGGTATCTTTGCTGGCAGTCTTTTACTTTTTGCATTACAAAACTTTTCCCATTATTTATACAAAAGGCATGGTGCCTTAAGTTAAGTTTCTGTGAATCCGTAAGTTCTTAAATCAAGTGGTTTATGAATCAAGATTGAAAAACCCATATTTTAGTAAATTAAATGACGAGACAAACTTCTAAACGCAATCCTTAGTTATATTTTCGATAACAATGTCAAACAAAATACCAACAAAATTGTTTTAAGCATAAGTAAAATTATTATATTTGTTAAGCTCAGAAACTGCAATGATACACATCTTTTTTTGAATTAGGCGATAATAGAATCCTTCAAGAGTAAGTATAATAATAACAACAAGAAAATGTTAATGATCTCAAGTTTCTTAGGAACTTTCTGATTCTTTTTACCCAGGTTTTTTACACAGGTTTTAATTGCAGATTATTTTTGTAGCAATCATTTGTAAGTATTACACCTACTTATATCTTAGCTGTTATGGTTGTTTCGTGTACTTGACTTTGATGTCCTTAAAGTCAAAAATATTCTGATCGAAGAAAATACTAGCCAAAGAAGGCCGGAGTTCTGCAGTTAAATTATGGCTGATGTAGGTTTTCACTCACTAAAGAAAGCGCCATACTGTCAAAGCTTTAGTATAGTAGCCCGAGGGCTGTGGACATCGGATTAATTAGACTATTTACGGTTAAATATGGGTGTGGTGAGGGCGTTGATCAATAGAGCCTTGATTGAAATGGCATTGAGTCGTGAATAACTTTAAAGTTCGAGGGGAACTGAACTTGTACATATTCTCATGTTTACAATTGTTTGATTAGGCACTACGTGACCTACGTCATTTTGTTGTAATAAAGCGAAATTTACAATAATTAGTCGTATATTAAGATATTGTATAGCACAATCAATCGTAAATTATCTTTAAAATAAGTCGCCTTATTTCCAAATATGTTGGTGGAGAAATTTCAATGCAGGGAAAGGGCATCCTTGCCACTTGTTTCATAAGAAATACATTATTTTATGTATTTTATTTTATTTTTTATTTTTTTTTCTTAGGTGAATCAACAGTAATTACAAGACCCGAGTAGCTATGCAGTTATACATCAGAAAACCAATGACAGATTCACACTAATAGACTTAAAGTAGTAGGGAAATTAATGAGCTAACAGAATAAACATGCTAGAATACCTAGGTTCCAAAGGATTAAAAGAAATATCTTTAATGCTTGGCACACAATCTTCCAAACTATATAACATTTTCTTACTAATACCTACACACAGAGCTGTTTCGAATATTGCGTTATGCAAATCCGTCCATTCGTTTCATTTTATAACCCAATCATACCCGTTCCTACTCGGATCCGTACATTGTACATTGCTGCACACTCAATGCGTCTGCAAGAGTGCGTGACTCATCGGCCAATCCCACTTTACTTCTGCAATGAATAAAAATAATGTGGATAGTGCAAGATTAAAACAGCGATGTAACATCAATCGTAAGGCGTGCGCTGCAGAACATGCTGCGGAGTTCGAAAGCTGTATATATATCATAGTTACGGTTTAAGTTTAATAGCTGGTTGCTGTAGATTTATAATAAAGCTTTTGCTGAATGACCCCAAAACTTAATAATATGTGGATACAATGGTGATGGGGCACCATCAAAGGTACTTACTTTCGATTACATGACAAAGTATAAAAAATATACTTAATTGAAAGGTAACGAATTCATTTAAAACAACGATGTATTCGTATTCCAGAGACTCTTCACAAAGGACAAAAGAACGAGCACAGCAGAAGCTCAAGAAATCACAAAATTGTTTATTCCGTACTTCATGATTTATAATTAAAAACCTACGTATGTACGTGAGTATTAAAAACACTCTTTTCATTCCTCATACACGGAAAGTAGGTCGGAAGTTGCCTGAGGAGCGAGAAGAAAGTAGTACTTTTCCTCCCTAGGGAGAATCGTTTTTCTGACGTGTGTAATTGTGACTTATAATTAAAATAATACTTAGAACACATCTCTTCCCTCGGGTGTCGTAATAGGAGACTAACGGATCAAAGACTGCACATACATCCTACAGCATAGAGCGGCGATGAGCTCATCAAAAAAATACTGCCAACCCCTCTTTTCTCTTCGGTGTCGTAAAAAGCGACTAACGGACTAAAGCCTGCACATACAACCTACAGCATAGAGCGGCGATGGGCTCATAAAAATAATACTACCAACCCCTTTTTCCCTTGGGTGTTGTAAAAGGCGACTAACGGACTAAAGACAGCACATACAACCAACAGCATAGAGCGGCGATGGGCTCATCAAAATAATACTACCAACCTCTCTCTTCTCTTCAGTGTCGTAAAAGGCTACTAACGGGCTAAAAACTGCACATACATCCGACAGCATAGAGCGGCGATGGGTTAATCAAATTAATACTACTAACCCCTTTCTTCCCTTCGGTGTCGTTAATGGCGACTAAAGAACTAAAGACTGCACATGCACCCAACAACATAGAGTGGCGATAGGCTTATCAAAATCATACTACCAACCAATCTTTTCCCTTCGTCGTCATAAAAGGCGACTAACGGACTAAAGACATTCATGTTTTTATTTTTACTTTCCTTAAATTCGTAATGAAAAGCACAGTGTTTACCTCGGGTGAAAGACTTGTTTACTCCCTCGAACTATTAGCGCCCTCGCTACGCTCGTGCGCCAAACCCCGTCTCGGGAGTGAATAAGCTACTTTCCCCCTAGGGTAACAATGTACTATTTTAGGTGGATTGGTATACCAAAATACACATAGACATAAAATATATTCACGACTTTTATCCCCGAAGAGATAATTAGATGCCAGGCAATGAGGACCGGACCGCAAGAGCAGTCCACCGCCAAACTCCACGACACACCAAATTATAACTGCACATGTGCTCAGCGTGACAGGCAGCCCATTGTCGCGCACACTTTTTTCAACAACGCACAACATTGTTTATTAGAACGCACAACATTGTTTATTTCTTCCTTTATGATTTATCAAGTATTTTAAAGCTAGATAGCTAAGAATTTTAAGATATTTTAAGAGCAGCACAATAAATAATGTTATCACAATAACGCTTGTTTTACTTTATAGCATTGCTGTCGCTGGTTAGAGGAACAAAGGTCTGCGTCGTGGGTTCCTTGACATCGCGGTTTATGAGCGCAGCTTAGTCTACTCGCCGTCCAAGTAATTCCTCAATCTGAACAACTCGACAGACGCTCAGTGTAAGTTGCATACGTACATACCCACGTGTGCATTTCGGCGAGGATTATTTACAATTGTAACGACGAAACGCAATTCCCGTTGTTTCGAAATATGGACTTAAGCTAAAAATGGTAAAAGTGGCAAAGCAAAAGAAATACTTAATTTTATATAGTTTTTTTAAATATCGGTACTAGGTAAAACTGGCTAACAGTATAATAATATATCAAACACTAGAAATATTTGTCAGGGAAACCAATGTCTCGGTAACACAGTTGGAACAGTCGCCCCGATTGCAAAAGGTCAAATGCCTAACTATTGCTATTTTCAAGTTTATGCTATTTTGCCTAGTGCTATTTTCAAGTTTTACATTCTCTTCTAAACTTAAAAATCATTAAAATCAGTTTAGCCGTTTTGGCGTGAAAGCTTAACAAACAAAGTAACTAACAAACTCACTTTTGCTTTAATAATATTACTAAACTATAACTAATATTAGTTAGGATACGCTTTTATATTTTATGCAACATAAAATTAAATAAAAAAGGCAACAATAACCGCCCCGTGATGGGAAGTGAACCCTTAACTAATTTAAAACAAAGTTCATGTCACTGCGCTAACTATTTTAATAATGAACGTAATTAATAGACGCACCCAATTAATTAAAAATATATTAAATCAAAACTTCCACGCTTCCATATAAAGTTTGATTTTGCTGAGCGCGCAGACGGAGTCTGTGTTCTTTTCTTTATCAACTAATTAAATGATTATGACAATTCCTAATTTCGCGAACTATTAATCTTCGGTTGCAAATCACAAAGTTATAATAAGTAGCCCCCATTACAGTGAGTGCTCAAATGAAATTAAACAAGCAACTTCTGTAGTGAACTCACGCGGAAAACAGTTGAGCTCCAGTCGATACTATGTCTAGCTGAAACATCGATATAATATGATCATAAACATGCACTGATCGTTGGTTGTTATCATCGTGTGTCATATCGTGTCTCTGTATGTTTTAGTTTTATTTTTTACTTTCAATTTTCGTTGTTTCCGTTTTCTATATTATTTGACTAGATAGTCAAATAATACGCTATTCGCTACCCAGATGGGTAGCGAATGCTTTATCTCTGCCATGACAAAAATACATATGTATTTTATAAAAAACCTCCTTTAATATAAAATATTTTAATATGTTTAATATAAAAATTAGAATTAAAAATTTCAAAAATATAAAATGTATAAGTAAGTAGCTCAATTAATTATAAATATTGACTAGGTGCTGATAAAAAATGTAGTGTGACAAATCAATAATATGTAGTTTTCCCTTTATTTAAAAGAAATTCTTCCATGACTTTAAATACGAGAGGAAGGAGAAGGGAGGAATAACAAACATGTCATGTTTATATTTAGAAATGGTAACAAATCAGATACAAATAGATATTTTAAAACCACAATGATCTCATTACACACAGCGAGGTGGACATATATGTTTCATAGCCTGCAATCTCAAGATCAAGATGTGTGGATCGATGTATACCTGCAATCATCGATTTGTCGCATCCCTAGTCGCGCACCGTGTGAGGTCATCGCCCGACTGCCAGTTTGATATATCCCCTAACATCCAGTGTCATCCCCCTTTCTGCGTGGCTGATGAGTGACAAATTCAGTGCAGGAGCCGGTGACAAAAAATATATCAAAATTTATCTATTTTTTTATTTTCATATGTCGATAACAGACATGTAACGTAATAAATAAACATTACATTGTGTTGTGGCGTGCGGCTGAATAATTGAGTAATTACCTATTACTTATTAGAATTGGATGTAGTAAAGAATAGCGCTGCGTCGTAGGTAGTCAGGATGGAAGTCTTGTCCGTTGTAGAATCGGGAGTAGAAAGGAAACAGACAAGTAAAGGACTCACCAAACTCTGGAGCTGCAGATGACCCGACCAGCAATGGCCTGGGCTGATCTCCTCTTCCTTTTGCGCACAAATTCACTTCGCGGGCAGTTTGACTTAATGAGCGGGTTATTATGATTGTTAGTAATTGAAGTTTAAGCTGATTTTATGATTATTTTCGGGAGCGGCGCGTTCGCGGTGTCTTTTCAAAAACGTTACTTTTTAGTACTCGAGAAAAATGCAGAGAGCTGTCCGTCGCGGGCGCCCGTCGGGTCGTTGATTGGCGGTGGTGCTTTCTCGCTCACACCAGCGGTTAAGTATGGCGAAGGAAAGGGATATTAGGAAAGGATGTGCGGACGCAACGCTTTTCACATTTCGCGGTGTTATTTAAAAATTCGAACATAAATTAACGACTAAGTCGTAGATGGCCAAAACACATTGCTTGATAAGTTCATTTTATGTTTTGAGAAAAACTTAAAATGAACTTTTTTTCTTATATAGGTAATTATATTTTTCTTTAAAATATTTTTTGTTAATGCTATAAATATTGTTTAAATAATAAAATTACAAATTGGAAATTTGTAATTTTTGTTACTTATTTATAATAATAAATAATAATTTATTTTTATAATCTTAAATATTAAAACGATAAGTAAAATAATGATAAGAGGTTCCACTAACTGATAGATTAGCCTTTTTCAGTTCATCATCAAATTATACCTAATATTGGTATTACTGATGTGATGACCAATTAGATCAAACATGAATCCTGTAACAGGATTACGAATATATCAAAACAAATATATCAAAGAACCCACATTAAACTTCAGATTAATTCAAACTTCAACCAAACAAAAACTGGTTTGGTCGACGTCAAAGGTCAAACTTTGACGTCGACCCAGAATTAATAAGCAAACCTATTTTTAATGTAGCAATACTTAAAGTGTTTACTCACTAAACAAAAGCATGTTTGAATAATTTATTAAATTGTTTGAACTTCAAAAGTTTACAATTACTTGCAAGGAAAAGTTTCTTGTTAAGAAAGGCGAATCCCTGACGTTCTAAGTTTTGGTCGATTGTTTGTTTATTCATAAAGGCAGCAAGCAGTGGGTACCTACCAATCTTAAATTTAACTTTTTTGGAGCATTTTACCTTCTGTAAAAGGTTCTTCTACCTAGTGTAAAAGGTACTATTTAGAAACATACTTCAGTCAGATAGATCGTCACCATGAACATCAACTGTTGAACTCAGACCTACCCACAACAAATGGGGAGATCGGGCCATAACCCACCACGTTGACATATGGGTTGGTATTTGTGTAATTTTACAATATTTACAATAACGTTTCTTCGTTTCTCCATTATCTATGATTAAGTAATAGATGGTAATAGCTATCTACGCGTTCATCCGATGGCGGTGAAATTTTGATAACTTGTAGTGTACACTGTGTACACTTCTACGTGGGCAGAAGCTACAGTTTTTCATTTGCTTAGTCGATGACACACTCCTTTCTTCTTCGGTCATGCCTGTCGGTTTCTAACTAGTCTGAGATATCGTTGAAAAAGCGAGCACTAGCTCCCGGCCTACACATTATCAGTGGAAAGCGTCAGAGCGGCTGTAATTTCCCTTCCTTCTGCTTATGGAAATCCGCGTTATCTTCCACCGGTTAGGCTGGCTTTTTGTAAACAACGTCTCAATCCAATTACTAAATGACTTTTAGTCAGAATTACAATCTGGCAATCAGAAATAATCACATATTATGTTTAATGATATATTTACTTTTACATTTGCGTTGTATAATAAATTAACTAGTATTTTTGTGTAACGACTGAAAAATCCATATGAGCTAAGTACTATTATAGAACTAAAAAACAACATACATACATAAACTCACGCCTATTTCCCATAGGGGTAGGCGGTCTTTTCATGCATGCTCGGCGGTTTTTATCACTTCATACCAGCCTTAAAAAAACAAACATTTAAGAGGGTCCTGCACGAAATTGTGAAAATTTACGTATTTTTAAGTCACTTGTACTGTGCGCTGAATTAGTTAAATACATTAATAGAAATTATGTAAGTTAGCCTGACCATTGCACAAGGTCATGGCCTTGTTGAATTTTGAAACAAATTCTTTAAACAATGACAAACCATACATAACTCTAATGACTCCTAAAAACATTTTTTTTCGACAACTTTCTTAATTTTACGCATGAAACAATAATTCTTACATGAAAATATTTGTATTGATTTTACGCAGGGCACCCCCTTGTTTAAAAAGTAAATTTTAATTTTTAACACAAGCGCGTAATGGTTTTGCACATTTCGCAGAATAAAAACATTGCTCCAATTAAAATACTAGGTCTGAAACTACAAAGCAGAATTGTTCTAATTATAAATATCAATATGATTGATTTTGCTTTGAAGTTCATGAACTTATGTCAGTTTTTGCGATCGTGCGGCAGCCCCTTAAAAAAGAATAAACCATCAAAACGTATAAAATTATATACGATATAAATGTATGATAGGTACATGCAATAGTAATTTTTACAATGCAATAGTAACTCTTTAAAATTTTTCAACATAAATTTTCTTATTCTATTAGTATTAGAGTGTTTGCGTTAATAACGCTAAAATCTTCTTTATCTATTCCGTCGCTAAATAAACTCAAAAATGAAGAAACGTTGAAAAAATGACTACCTCACGTCGACGTGGGTTCGATTCCCATCTGAAGTAGCTGCCTACCATATTATTACGAAACGTGGGCGTGGACTTAATTGAAACCTGGTTTAAAACTTCATCATCAGCCTATTAACGTCCCACTACTGGGCACAGGCCTCCCACGTGGACAATAGCACGTGGGGATATTGGGCCATAACCCACCACGCTGGCCCAATGCGGGTTAGTGGGTTATAACGACTGTCATCTTAAGACAACAACCGGGACCAACGGCTTAACGTGCCTTCCGAAGCACGGAGTTTAAAACTTATGCTGTTTTTATTAACAGAAATAAGACAGCATTCGGTTTAAACCAGTTTTTACTTTAATCCACGTAAATTAAAATCTAATGCTCCTAAACGGTTTAGGGAGTGACTGGAAAACGGCAATGGATAAAGTCCCGGGCCTCGGCTGACAGAACCAGGCTTTTTTGACATTAAAAATAAAAATAAAACAAAACTTTCCTACACTCACACCAATTATCTAGCCCAAGAGAAGCTTTTGAAGAAACTCGTTTAATGATTACTAGACAACGGATAAACATACTTAAATACGTACTTATTATACATAGAAAACACCCAGACCCGAGACAATTTAAAGAAACAATAATTTCTATATTGACCTGACCGGGGATCGAACCCGGGACCTCAGAGATGGCGACAACATGAAAACCGGTGTACAAACTACTCGACCAAGGAGGTCGTCAACAACATTATATTTCTTATTTGTTTGTACTGTAATAATTTTTTCGTTTTTGTATGGCATTGAAGCAGCACCTTAAAGACAAACGTGGCGAATACCTGCCATATAATGTTGCCATATCTGCAAAATTTAATATTTATATGGCATCGTAAGTTGTGGTTGGTGAATTATACTCAGTAGTCTTCCTCATCAGAAAACACTCTTTAAAATTATTAAAACAGATTCTGAAAATTATAAAATTTTCACATGTCCTTTTAATTAAGTCTCGACTGTCTATTGTAACTACAATGTATGCAAGAGATTTCCATATACTTATTCCGTCGTCAGCCCACAAAAATTATACAAAGTAAGTGACCTAAAACATGAGTGGGAGCGTAGCCGGCCACATCGCGGAGTGTCTGCAAAGAGTTGGCGCAAGTCGGCCAAGGCCGATCTCCTGTGTAAAGATTTAATGACCGACCGTTTTTGCCCTGCCTTTGCTGGCCCGACTGCAGCCGCCACACATTCCGATGGAGACGGGACACATTTCGATCTTACGCGGTTACGCATAGGGTCTTGCATAAATAGGTACTCATTGAAAGTTAAAAATGGCATGAAATTATTTTAATAAACCTTTTTTTCTACGGTTCAGCATGCAAAGTTTCATTAAAATTTTGGGGGTTAAAGTAACTCGCGTCCGTAGGTTTACCCTTAAGAAGCTACACGTGACCCCTGGGTGGTGCTAAATGAGTGACACTGACTAAGTGGTAGAGCCACGCTGCGTTGCAGCACGCATTGAGCCGGCTCGCCAGGGGTAATACCACCCTCTCACGAATATCCGGCGTGAAATAATGGCACTTGGTGGTGTTGTGTTTCGTCTGACCAGTGAGGATTCCGGAGGCCCCTCCCCCCCCCCCCCCCCTCTTCCCAATTCCTATTCCTTTCTTAAACCTATTCCTCTCTTACAGGCCGGCAACGCGTCTGCGATTCCTCTGGTTTTGCGAGTGCCCATGGGCGGCCGCGATTGCTCTCCATCAGGTGACCCGCCTGCACGTTTGCCTCCTTCTTTTATAAAAAAAAAAATTGGTCAGTGGTTTGTACAATTTTTAATTTGGAAGTCTATGTGGGATACCAAAATGTGTAAACCGCTAATTAGGTATATAAAATACGTGTATGTGGGAAAGCTGAGCTCAACGGTGGGACTTTTCGATGCAATTATTCCTGACAAGTGTGATATGAATAATGTAAGACGACTTATTTGATCCGTTTTCATAATTCACTTTTCCTATTAGCATGTGTGCCGTGCAGGCGCTATGTCCCGGATTGTTCGGTGTGTGGTGGCGGCTCATTATTAGTAGAATACTTCCAACTCATCTCTTCTCTTGCGTGACGTAAAAGGCGACTAACGGACTAAAGACGACAACATCAATTTCCCAAGTTGTCAGTTGGTAGTCAATAGTTTTATGTGATCTTGTTTTATCGATTTACGATAACTACATAATAATGACTTGAATCAATTAATTTCACTTACTTGACAACTGAATTGTAATAAACGTCTAGGTGTACACTTTGAAAAGAAATAAAGATTTTTTTTCGACGCTCCGCACACGCGATTGTCAAAGCGACACTAAAGCAAGGTGCCGAGTCGACTCCGCAGATGAGTGGAACATAGTGCGTGTTCGGAACAGCCTATCTAGTGTAACATACCTATATATCGCTGCTTAATATTTATTTTCTTCCAACTCATCTTTTCTCTTGCATGACGTAAAAAGCGACTAAGGGACTAAGACTTCTCATACATCTAACAGCATAAAACGGCGGCGATAGGCTCAACACCTATCACGCTGAGCACACTTGCCTTTGTCATGTGGTGAAAGGTGGCAGTGTCCCGTTTTTGACATTGCCTAGTGTCCGACCCCTTGGGGGATGATTAGTCGTGTCGGGAGTGTATGTCCCGTATTGTCACAAAAGTGTATGCCCAGTATCACCAGAATGCATGTCGAGCGCTGCGGATCCCTTATTAGTTTATTTACGAGAGGCCGATTTATTCAGAACCCGGAACACTCGGGGCTGCGTACCCAACTGCCCGACTCCAACAAGCTGCGACTCTTGTGTGCTTACGGCACCTATTGTTAGAAAATTTAATTAATGGCCGTTGCTTTGAACAAAATTAAAGCTTTATTAGGAGTGTTAAAATTGATACCAAATAAGATACTTAGCGCCATCTAGTTCGATGTATAGGTAGGTACTATTGTTTTCAAGCACAGGCCTGTGGTTGCAAGTCACTCTGAAGTTTTATTAGGGTCGGAGGCGAAGTGGTCGAGGTTCAATTCCCATGTCTCCGAGCTTGTGACTTGATTTCAATGATAGAGGTCTTTGCCCAGCAGTGGGACATTAGGTATATAGGCTGTTACTGCTACCCAGTACTTTGTTAACAAAGTCATCTAAAAATACTTTGTTCTAAATTATTTTCTATAAAGAAGATTAGATAAATGACTCCTAGTTAAGAAGGATTGTACGATGTGTTTCGCCTTACTAACCTTGTCAACCCGCAATTCGCTTTTTCACACCTTGATTAAAAGACCCAATTTGTAGGAAAAAGCAAGAAGAAAGGAGTAAGAGACGAGGAAAAACGTTTGCTGGGATAGCAATCCATGCCTTGATAGTGTGACGAAGACGTTGTAAGAACTTGAAAGTTTTAAAACTCAAACTTAAGTTATAATAATACTTCTAAGAAGCTTTAACAATGTTACGGATTACTTATAAAACGTGGTATTATTTATTAAAACAAAAGCTCAGACCGGCTTAAATGCCAAGAGGTAGGTGTTACCCACGCATTTAATTATGCTATTATATTATGAAGAATTTATTAATGTGTAAACAAATTACTTATGTCTGTTACAGATGAGAGGAAATATTAATTGTCTTAATGTTTTGAGCCTGAATTCGTCATCATCAGCCTATGAACGTCACTGATTGTTGGGCTCCACTACATTCCCTGATGAACAATAAGTAGTAGGTATAAGGGATAGGGGATTAGGCCAAAACATACCAAGCTGGCCCAATGCGGTTTGGTAGGTTTTACGACTGCGATTGTGATCTCACAACTGTAATCAAAGGACAGATTTAGTAATATTACATTTGGACACTATTGGAAGATCTGAAGTTACTTAACCTGTAAAATCGTAAATCTAACGCGTTAGCTAAGCTTACCTTTGTAAGTGTGCTTTAGACAAAGAGAACATTGCTATTGTGTTATCTAAGAATTCGTAATAATACGAAGAATACCTTAATTAAAAAGTATAGGTTGATCAAAGTGTAGGCACATATTGGTTTTATTAGTTTTTTTTTTATATAATCGTACCTACGAAATGTTTTAACTGTTCTTATTTATTTTAAGAGCTGCCACAACGTTCGCTTTGCGTCCTTTTGCGTCGATTTGTGTGGAGGTATATTTGACACTCGCCACTTTCACGCATTTAAATATAATTTGTGCAGCATTTCTTGAGCATTTCCTTAATTCCGTCCGGCCGGCCCACCAACCCATGCGTTAAATGCGAGCTCTCAGAGTTGACCTTGCGCATAACGAGCCTCCCCGAGACGCCATAAACTTGACCGTACTCTTGTTCGGCTCATAAAATGAATATAAATTCATCAATAACAACACTCTGGTTTAGTGGTAACAGAATCATTAAAGAGGAAAGGGGTGGAAGAGCTGATTTTTTTAATTTTTTCGTAGGAACTTGTGATTAATAATCGTGCAATGTAGAAGGTTAAAAGTAGGTAATAGGTTCATACCAACCTTGTCCTGGCAATAACAAAGAAAACAAAAAAATAGCCAAATAGGTGCATCCGTTATGAAGTGCAGTGTAAGTACCTACAGGGAAAGAAAGATCACTGTCCATTTTTTCTGTCCCTATCTACTGACCTCAATAGATAGGGTATCGCAACTGGAACTACGGGTCCGGTTGTGTTTTCAGAGGTACTACAGGGTTCCGGTTCTAGCCCCCCGCTGGTCGTGCCTTTAACCAGGCGCCTCCGGCGGGATCCGGACATGGGTTGGACTCGTAGTAGCGTGTGGTTAGCTGTAGAGCTTGGGAATGTTCGTTTGTCCTGGTATTGTGTGCCAGGACTTCCAAACTCGTGCACAGCGAGTGGGGCCTAGTAGCGGTCTCTGAGGGGCCAGAAGCGAAAAGTCCTGCGGGGAACGTGAGTTTCCCTTATAGTTGGCAGCTTTGTCCGGTGGTTTTCATTGGACATTGGTGTTGACATCTCCGGTACTAGTCTGGATAACTAGTAGAGGCGGCCTCCTAGATGCCGTAGCCTCCGGTCCAGCCAGCCGCGTAGGACGTGGGAACTGGCTAGGCGCCAAGATGGGTTCCGAGAAGTGAGTGTGCTTACTACTCCGCTACCAAGGTGGACACTTGGGAGTCGACTTTAGAGTCGACGACCCTAGCAGTGGCAAATGCGAGTTGTGCCCTTCGTGCAACGAGAAGTGAGCGAGCTTGACAGCTCCGGTTACCTATCTGGACAATAGGCAGTGAACTACACGTGTTCACGGGGATACTCTCCTGAGACACTAGTCTTATGAGTACCGAATGAAGAGCGCGCTGCGGCGGGCACTAATTTAGCGTCAAGACCTAACGTTGGTGGTCTCCTGCGCGAGTGTTCTGCTGGCGCAGGGACGTCTGGCACTTCTTGCATAACCTAACGGTTGGTCTCGAGGTGCCAGTACAAATAAACTTAGTGAAATTAGGAGAGGGGATGTGTCCATTTTTTCCGAAAAAGACTTAATAATGACATCTTGTACAAAATTCAGTTTGGGAAACCGAAAACAACGAAAACGAATCATTGACAAAATGCGACTCAAAAAACGTCAGTATGGCTTTATTTCATTTCTTCATGTCTTATCATTCATTCATGTCTTATCTTATCTTAATGGGGCTTGCAGCAGAGGTCTCCCTCTCGCAGCAGCACGTCGCGTCGACCCATAGGCATATTTTGTGCAATGGCTATACGTATTTAAAAAGATCATTGTCCTTAAAGGACTGTGACCCTTTTACCGCGTTTTTTACAGCTGTCAACAAATGTGGTAGTTTTGTCGTGCGTGTTCTGTGTATATTATTGTACCTACCTATTGTTATTATTATCTATTGAATTTATTTGTGTAAGTAATAGAAAATAAAATATATAAGTAATTCAATGAACTTCTAATTAAATAAAAATTAAATGCATAAAAATGTAAAAAGGATCAACATCACAGTCCGGTGACTGCAGTAATCGTTCGACTGGAAAATTGTTTTTTTTTTACATAATTCTAATGTAGCTTTAGTAAAAAAAAACATGTTGGTATAATTTTGTAATACTTACATACATATTATATTTAAGTAAGTATTAAAAGATACTTCACAATGTTTTTAAATAAACACTTTGAGAAAGTTAATAAGGTTTTATCAGTTTTCTCAAGACAATCGTCAAGTGACAATGATCTTTCTTTCTCTGTACTTACCCTTCAAGTGCATTCGTGGTAGGTTATTTATTACATACATAGGTACATAAATACATATTACATACATCACGGCCGCTTCCCAGAGGGGCAAGCAGAGAACTCCAGATTTCCATAATCGTAAGTAATTGATTGTAGATAATTGTTTTCTTTAATTTAACAACACGAATACCTACATACATTAGGTACGTACCTAATAGGTATCGGAATGATAGTTATATTGCACAAGTTTAACTGTGTGGTGGTGGCTTATAAAAACCCAAACTCAATTCTTCCCTTGGGTGTCGTAGAAGGTGATTAACGGACTGGAAACTGCACATCCATCGTTGGATGGATGTGCAGTTAGCTTAAAGTGGCGAAGGGCTCACCCGCTCACCACATACCACGCTGACTGAGCACATCATCAGTTGTTTAGTGAAACGTGGACTATGGCAGTTTTGGCAAGTCGAATATTTCGCTAGAGTAAAAGCATGGACGATTGATTTGATTTGATTGATTGATTGGACTAAATATTACGTCCATGAGTAAAAGATACGGAATAGATAAAGAAGGTGTAAAAGACCTTAACATTATTAAGTAGGGTAGCGTGGGTGACAGTGGATCCTTTTTTTGTCTAAGTTCTGTAACTTCAACTTTATCACCCCAATTTGGCCCGCGTTTAGACAAAATCCTTGAAAATTTACTCAGCTTTGAAACTACATTACCAAAACAGTCCAATTAAAAATCGATTATGAAACAAACCACTTTTAAAAAAAACGGCCAAGTATCCACTGTGCCCCTGAATGGGTTACAGTGGATACAGGTGGTGGGTTACAATGAATCCAAAGGGGTACACTGGATAAAGGCCATTTACAATTGATTAAAAGTTATTATTAGGGTGATTATCGATTTTCGTTCGAATCGCCATGCAAAAAGCAAAACCGCTATGTTTTTTAATAGGACAAAAATGTCTTTGATGGTCTTATTACGGCACCAAAGATGCATAAATGCATCATATAACAAAAGAGTTGTATGCTTTGAGTATAAATATAATTAGGAAAATCCTGTGGAAATATCATTATTGACTAGATGCAAATGCACATACGGCGGTATCAAAGTAAAATTACTTCAAATTAAACGTATATTTAAGATTAGACTAATAACGTTTTGTAATGTGTAAAACAGTTAAAAGCCCGAAATAATGAAACTTTGAATTTTGTCAAACGAAAACGGTCATTACGTGCTCTCTGAACGGAATCGTAACTCTACGGCGCGGCGGCGTATTTTGAACGAGTACAGCGATGCTTCAATCCCCCTCGCACTCCGCACCTCAGTCACTCACTACGCCACTGTAACTGCTGTGCTGTGCTGTCTTACGCTGAGCACGAAAAAATTGGCATCGCGAGTGGTCGGGAGTATTTTTCAATCAATCCTCTCAATCGAACAAAATATCTGGAACGTAATGACTAAGCTTGGAACTGAATGACCCATAGTTTTCAACACTTAAACATAGTAATAATCATCTTGGCATTAGTCCTCGGTTGTGCCCTTACGCAGAGCGCGAGGACACAGGGTCCGCCTAAAGGGTACCTATCGTAAAATCATTTTTTTTTTACCGAATTTCATTTAAGTAACTGAAAACTTGAGGAGCTCGATGGCGCAGCGGCTAGCGCGTTCGGCTTGCGAACTTGCCCGTTAAGCAACTTTCGTAATGCCTGGTCGCTGGATGGGTGACCAAATTTAAAACATCTCGAGCTCCTCCGTGCTTCGGAAGGCACGTTAAGCCGTTGGTCCCGGTTGTTGTTGTAAGATGACAGTCGTTAAAACCCACCAACCCGCATTGGGCCGGCGTGGTGGGTTATGGCCCAATATCCCCTCGTGCATTGTCCACGTGGGAGGCGTGTGCCCAGCAGTGGGACGTTTATAGGCTGATGATGATGAACTGAAAACTTTCGGTTATTTTCGTTTCGTCCTTTTATTACTTCGTCGAAGACACGTTTGACACAATTTCAGTTGACCGAATAACAATTCCTCTAAAACCTGGAATATTATTTACTTGAAATTTTTTTCCGGATTTCTTCTTCGGAAATCACTATTATTTCAACATTTTAAACTTTTTCAAAAATGAGATCCACAAAATCCTAATGAAAGTCACCACAAAGGTTCAATCGTGATGACACGGTGGTTCGTAAAAACGTAATGGATTAATAATAATTGTGGTGATGAATATTTTGATTAATAGCTACTTCCTTTTTTATTACAGAGGCAGCCATGAGTAAGGCAAAGAAAAAACCTACAAAAGAAGAAAATTTAGCTAAAGATACCTAGTTTGAGAAAATGCCAAAAATACATAGAAATAAGAAGCAATCCTGAACTTTTGAAAATTAAACAAAATACAGACCGAAAAAGCTTCTCAAACCTTCTCAAAAAAGAACAGAAGAATATTTGCAGCATCAATGAACTTTCCGCCCGAGCACAACGTAAACAAAGAAAAAGATGGGGGGAAATCTCTTCGAAATTCTCAATTAAGTTCTCAATGTTCCTTAATAAAAGATAATTTAAACTAAAGATTCAGATTTTATTTTAAAATCATTCGTGTTATGATGATATAGACAAAAAATATTGGTGTCATTTTTATCCGACTGTAAGTCATTACACTCCAAGTGATCTACTATGTAAATAGCGTTTGGTATCATTCTTATCCCACGGTATGTCATTACATTCCATGTGAGGGTCATTTCTTTCCACTGGTTCATTACGCTCCATTACTTTTCCGGAAAACAGTAAGAGTTATGAAGAGGCCTTCCTTATATGATATTATTATTCATGATGTAAATAAAAATATAAAAAATATTCAAAACTGCTCTATTATAAATCGAAAATCGATAACCACCCTTTATAGTCTAAGTTCCGAGTATAGAACGACCTTCACCGGGCCGGTTATGGATGGATGAAAAGTATTTTATATCAAATTTATATTATGTTAAGAAATATATCGCGAGTGAAACTGAAAAATTTCAGTCCACTACGTTTATTGATTAATTTAATATAAAAAAAAATACCATTGCACTGGTTTGGTGTGCGTGTGTTTGTAATGAGATTATCTATAAATAAACATCAATTTTATTTATTTAACCAGGCGGTTGCAAATTACTAATATTGACTTAATTACCTGTTTACACTTGCCTACCACCCAATGTTATGATGACAGGAAAAAATAGTCAACCTGACGTTTGTATATTCTATAGGCTTCATACTTTTGATTGGTACCTATGTAATTTATAAGTATATTAGCCAAACCAGTACTTAATTGAAAAAAGGGTTTTTTTTTTTTTATTTAAGAAGAAGGCAAACGAGCAGACGGGTCACCTGATGGAGAGCAATCACCGCCGCCCATGGACACCTACCCGCAAAACCAGAGGAGTCGCAGATGCGTTGCCGACCTTTAAGAAAGGAATAGGGTTAAGGAAGGAATAGGAATTGTAGGGGGGGGGGGGCGTCCGGAACTATCACTGGCCGGACGAAACACAACAGCACCACAGTATAAATATGAGCTAAAGCAGTAAGGAAGCTACGTACAAACGCTCGAATCGACGCACGCCCACAGACGCACGTCTTTACAGGGCCCCTAAGCGGACATCGCAGTGCTCTCAGTAGCGCGTGTGGCCTCGAACCGAGTGCTCACTGTTGCATGTTGCGGGCGCTGTGCGCGCAATTTTTAAAAATGCAGCGAGTGTATTGCGTAGTTTACGGCTGCTTGAACTCGGCTGCTTCAAAACCGGAGCTTTCGTTTTTTAAACTTCCTGCTGATGTTGAAAGGTAAGAATGATTTATTATTACTAAATAAAAAGCTATTTCTTTTAAATAAATCGTTTGGTTGTTTAGGTGATATTTGGAGTACCTACTTACTTAAGTATATTTTTTGAGCGCGTGTTATTTTATTGGTGAAAAATAATAAGAATTGATACTACGAATCTTTATCGTTAATAAACTTTGCTTTGAAAATCGATATCTGAGGATCTGTGTGGTTTCTGACATTGAATCCGTTATTAGAATGAGGAAAATAGCTGCCATCTATAACTTATTAGTTATTCAACCGATTGCTTTGAAAATCGATATCTAGGGATCTGTGTGGTTTCTAACAACGACTCCGTTATTAGTATGAGACAAAATAGCCTCCATCTTGTACTTTTTAGTTATTCTACCGATTGCTTTAAAATCGATATCAGGGTTTTTCAAAGAGAACACATTAATTGTAAAGTAGCTGTATTAATTTATAAACAAGTAGACAAAATCAGTTTTATAGTGCCGTGTCCATGTTTTCCGATAATTTATTTAAAAAAGCTATTCATTAGAATGAGATTTTTTTACACTATAAAATTTAATAATAAAGCTTTTCGAACGTGTCGTATCAGGCAAAAGTATTTTTCAGTGAGTAATTTATAATAACTAACGAAAAATAAAGACTTATTAAAATGTTAAAGATTTTTTAATTACACAACTTTGTTTGTGAACTAGTCAATTCATTCGATTATTTGATCATTATAGAACCCAAACAAACGTTTTGATAAATAATAGAAAAATGACCTTTTAATTTTATAAAAATTAAATGTGTCATTCCTTAAGCTTTGCTAGTTATCTCAAAAACAGCGCTAACTAGCCGAGATATATCGCTAACTAAACAAAAACTTTTTCAATTTTACAAAAATAAGAAGACAACCCTAACGCTCAATTGGCGCGTAGGTATATAAAACAAGAAACAGGCCCAGCTTCCGTACTGCTTTAGCTCATATTTATACTGTGACAGCACCAAGTGCCATTATTTCACGCCGGATATTAGTGAGAGGGTGGTATTACTCCGGGCGAACCGGCCCAATGCGTGAACTACAACGCAGCGTGACTCGACCACTCAGTCAGTGTTACTCATTTAGCACCACCCAGGGGTCACGTGTAGGGTCTCAAAATATTTAATTAATCATAAACTGGACTGAAATTTTTTAGGAGAACATATTTGATATAAAATACTTTTCATCCATTAACGGCTCGGTGAAGGTCGTTGTATACTCGGATCCGAGTCGTATTGTTTATTTTTAATCAACAAACATAATTCTGTAATCATTTAATAGAACTTATTATAAAGATCTTGTAAATTAAATGAATCAACCTCTTCAATACCAATCAGTCAAAACAAAACTAATGGCCATATTACCACGAGATCAATGAGCAACAAAAGACTAATAATTGAAAATAATAAACCTCCACAGACATATAATAAGAAATGTCTGTGTAAACTTCATAAATATCTAAATCTATTAACAGAACTTAAAAAATATACAGTCAAAACAATTAAAATAACGAGATCAGCGAAAGCCTAACGCAGATCTGTTTTTGAGAAATTAATGTTTTAGTAAATCCTGGTCAATGTAAAATCAATTTAATAGACATACCTCATTAGAAGCTTATAATATTGAGATAGTCACATCCGTTTCCCGTCGTATTTTTCTTCCCTTTCTTCCGGTATATCGCTGTTTCTCGCTCATCCCACTCAGTGGCGTGACCAGGGGGAACCAGGAGATTCCACACCGGCGCCCATTTGTTCATCATTACGACTTGCGTCAAAATATGCAACAAACAGACTTTTTACTATAAGTGGAAACCAAAATAAGTAAGTAATTGTTTCTATTACAATGTTGGCATGTCTGGACAGAACTATCTGGTTTTGATGTCTATAAGATAATAGTCTAAGAAAACAATGCCGTGTTCATCTCAAATGGAAGGTATGTAATTTTTAGTAATTCGCCCTTAGATAAATGATTGGCCTCGCTGCGCTCGTCTAGATACCGCGCTACCTATAAACCACAGCTCCGTAAATGCGGCAACTCATTATTGTAGTGTGTTTATGACAATATGCAATGACGCTAGTGTGCGTGAAAAATTTATTGCCAGCTGCTTAACTGTTACCAGAGTTAATGGGAAAAATATTTTTGCTGTGATGTATTAGTTAAGTTGCTGGTTAACAATTAAAAGGGAATATGTATCAACATAATTGTATATATTATTATGTAGGTTAGACGTAGGTTTCTTCTGTAGAAAAATTGTAGGTATGTAAAGCAATAATTAGACCTCATTTTTTTAGTAGTTTTTTTTATTACTACCAACCCCTTTCTTCCCTTGGGTATCGTAAAAGGCGACTAACGGACTAAAGACTGCACATACATCCAACAGCATAGAGCGGCGATGGGCTCATCAAAATAATACTACCAACCCCTCTCTTCCCTTCGGTGTCGTAAAAGGCGACTAACAGACTAAAGACTGCATATACATCCAACAGTAGAACAACTATGGGCTCATCAAAATCATACTACCAACTCCTAACTTTTCTTCGATGTCGTAAAGGCGACTAACCGACTAAAGACTGCACATACATCCAACAGCATAGAGCGGCGATGGGCTCATCAAAATAATACTACCAACTCCTCCCTTCCATTGGGTCTCGTAAAAGGCGACTAATGGACTAAAGACTGCACATACATACAACAGCATAGAGCGGCGATGGGCTCATCAAAATAATACTACCAATCCCTCTTTTCCCTTTGGTGTCGTAAAAGCGACTAACGGGCTAAAGGCTCACCACCTAAGCACATGTGCAGACTGTGCAGTTGTTTCTTGCTGAAGCGTGGACTGTGTGGGCGTGGTCTGTGTTGTCCATAGATTCAAATGATTACTAATTTTACCATAAACTTTAATAATAACTAACAGTAATAAGTCGAGTCTTTATTATTGATTATTCTACATAATATGACTAAATACTTTTCGTTTTTGTAGGCTCATTTTCATGTAACAGACAAAAATTTTAAAAATAATTACTTTTTCCCAAGGCAAGGGCAAGAAAAGCTATTTTAGCCTCGCTTTACAACGCTACAATGACGGTCTTTTTGAGCAAGAGTGAAAATATTATTTCAAACATAGTCTATGAACTTTTTCAAAACGAATACGTCCGTGATTTGCCGGTGGCGGCACTGACACTGAGAGCATTATCATTATCATTTTTTGATAATAGACGATTTTAACCTGCCTTTAGGTACTAAACTGGGATACATCAGAAACTCTTGGTAATACAACAAATTCAAGATCACAATTACTTTTGGATTTTTTAAACGTTTCTGTACTTTCACAACTGAACAATATAACTAATTCTAATAATAGGACTCTTGACTTGGTGATATCAGATATTTTGCCACAATTTGCAGTACAGGAAGCCCATCCTCTCGCACGAATTGATGCACACCACCCGCCTATTGAATTTTCAAACCCAACTAAAAAACCAGGGCTGGGTTTACTTCGTGATCACTTAGATTCTGAACGATATTGCTTCCGAAAAACTGATTATGAAAAGTGCAAGATAGATTTAGATGCAATAAGTTGGTCTGAGTTTTCTTCTCTTTCGTGCAACGATTTCTTGCATAATTTTTATGATGTTTTGTGGAGTATCATTGTCAAATATACACCACTGAGTAGGCGTAGGAGCCCACGTTACTCGGTTTGGTTTACAAAACCATTGATTAAGGTGTGTAGTAAAACGCTGCTGACCAGGATAGATATTCTTTATTCTTTAATAACAACCAGTATTTTACATTTAGTTACACACAGTATAAAATATGAACACCGTTTAACCGTCCGCACAGTACCAGCGCCAAAGCCAGAATGCCTCACTCACCGAGTCACTGACTGCCGTCCTACTTCTCCCCCCCGAGTCCCCGACACATGACATGTGTCAAATCATAGATTGTCAATCGTTCTATAGATTTAAGAATAGACTAAAATTGAATTATGCAAATAATTTTAAAAGGACCTTACACTCGTCCATCCTGACCTCGTGCATGTCCTCATCACGTCCTCATACACGGTACCAGGAAGGCACGCTAATATTTAAGACATTAACCAGACCTTACACTCGGCGAGTAACATTAGCAACCAATACATTAAAAACTTATACATAAAATAACTAATATCCTGCATACCTTTTTTTTTTTTTTTTTGCCCGGTGTAATCCCTGCTTATGGATTCCAGCCTCCAGAAGGGAGACTGGATATGTGGGACTCTCCCGTCCCTCTTTCCACGACGTTACGTCGGGCGAGAGGGAGGGGCCTACCCACTAATCACCGGGGGTCCAAACTCCGAAAGCGTAGGGCTTGGGGTGGCGGTCACGGGACCTGATCCACGGGGGAATTGACCACGCGAGGGCCACCCCGTCGCCGTGTGTTGGCCTATAACTACTGCCTAGCAGCCGTTACGCGCCATCACACGGCGACTACGCGCACGCGGCACTACAAACAGCCCCTTGGGGGGGCAGACCCACAAAACATACATCCACACATACACTGACTCACAGTCAACACGGATTGCGTGGGCACTTGGGGTGGTATAACGAAATACCCATGCCAGTGCCCACTTACACACACACACACACAAGCATTTACTGACAGATTCAGTAAACGACAACACAAAGACAAAGCACCCCCAAGTCATCGGGCGTCGGGCTGGCCGTGGCAGACGACGATTTCTGCCCCGGCCAGCCCCACGCCCGGCATCCCCTACGGTGGACGAAGATCGGCGTATCTCCGTCGCCGCCTCCCAGTCCTCCTCCTCCTGATTGACGCAGCGTTGGCTGACTCCTCCCGGACGCGCTCGGCCTCCTCCTTGAGACCCAAGCACTCCGCAGAGAAGCCAGCCACCGCTGCCCAATTCTCCTCACTCGCCACCATTGCAGCGACCACATCCGGCAGAGCCAGAGTGCCCCCCACTCCCAGGGACAACTCTAGCGTACGCCTCTGTGGCGCGAAGGCGCTACACGACTCAAGCGTGTGTTGAGCCGTGTCCTCCTCTTCGCCACAATGGTGGCAGCCCGGGGTCTCCTCCCTTCCAATCCTGTACAGGTATTGCCCGAAGCACCCATGTCCGGAGAGCAATTGTGTCAGGTGGTAGTACATCCCCCCGTGGGACCTACTTATCCACCCCTGTAACACTGGGCGAACAGCCTCGACCGTGCGGACTCCGGCTAATGGGGTTGTGAGGTTCTCCTCCCATTGCCACACCGCCATGTCGAAGGCTGTTCGCCTTGCCCCCTCGACCTCCGCCTGCACAGGATTGTCTCCGCGAGCTTTTGCCTCCGCCCGGAACTCGTAGACCTCGGTTAGCACCTTGGCCTCGAGCTCCCAGGGAAGCATCCCTCCCAAGACGGTCGCAGCCGTGAACGATATGGTCCTGTATCCCCGGATGGCTCAGTTAGCCGCTGTCCTATGCGGTCTACGCAGGAAGGCGACGTTACTGCGAGACAGGGCGTCCGACCAGACCGGGGCACCGTACAGGGCCATACTCTTTAATACTCCGGCGTACAATCTGCGACAGCTGTCGCCGGGACCACCGATGTTTGGTAGCAGCCTCCCCAAGGCCATCGCCGCTCTAACCACCCTCGGAGCGAGGCTGGCGAAGTGGGCCTCAAATTTCCACCTAGCATCCAAGACCAATCCCAGGTATTTTATCTGGGGTGCAACCCTGATTGGGACGCCGTCTACCCGCACGTGTGCATTTCTGGGGGGGCCGCCCCGAGGACCATGAAAGAGGATGGCCTCGGTTTTCGGCAGCGCCACCTCCAGGCCCAGCAGCCTAATCCGCTCTACCGTCAACGTCGCGGCCGCAGTCGCTCTTCTGGATGCCTGCCGGTAGTCACAGCCCCTTGCCGTGACTAGAGTGTCATCTGCATAGCAGATGACACTCGTCCCAGGGACCCGGTCCCCCCTGAGGACCCAGTTATAGCTCAAATTCCACAGCAGTGGCCCAAGGACGGAACCCTGCGGCACACCACACACCATGCTGTGGGACCTGATCCGCGCCCCCCCCGGCTCCAGAAAGAGGACTGATCTATCCTGCAGGTAATCGAGGACAATCCTTCTCAGGTACCATGGTACCTGAAGGGGAGGGTGTTAAACGCATTAGCGATATCCAGGGATACCGCCAACACCCTCTCCCCCCTCCCAATGGCCTCCTCTGACAGCCTCTTGAGGGACAAAATGGCGTCGATTGTGGATCTCCCTCTTCGGAAACCAAACTGTGTCTCCTCCAAGTCAGGACCCTCATTACTCAGGTGTTCAGTAATGCGCCCCGCCAGGATTCTCTCCAGCATTTTTCCCGCCTCGTCGAGTAATACGATAGGCCTATAGGCCGATGGCGAGTCTGACGGGCGTCCCTCCTTTTGGAGGAGACACAGTCTCCCCTCCTTCCATGCCCTGGGGAATTTGCCTTGTTGCAGGCAGGCGTCCAGGAGCCCCCTCAGCCTGGGTCCGATATGGTCGAGGGCAAGGGCCAGCACTCTCCCGTGCACTCCATCCGGGCCCAGGGCTTTTTTCTTCAGGTGGAGGCGGACGACGGCCATCTCCATTTCTCCGTCCGTGACCCGCGGGATCGTCTGCGGGTCCACCTCCCCATCATGCTCCGGGGCAACATAAGGCGCCACTTCAAATACCCGGTTTGGGAAAAGGGCATCCACTACCCGGGTCAGGAGTTCCGGCTGGAAGGACTCCGTGGGGGGCGCCGAGCTCCGCATTCTGTTTCGGACCCAGCGGTATGGGCGCCCCCAGGGGTCCCTATCCAGATCGGCCAGGAACTCCCCCCATGCAGCCTCCTTGGCCCTCATAATCTCCACCTTGAGACTCCACCTGGCCAACTTAAGGTGGCTGTAGGACTCCGCCTCCTCCTCCGGCGTGTGTCCCCTTCTTCTTCGGCACCGCTGGTACAGCCGCCTCGCATGGATGCAGGCAGTGCGGAGGTGGGCGATGTCCACCGACCACCAATAGACTGCGCGCTGCTGCGGCCGATCCCCGACAACGCGGGGCATGGCGGCGTCGCAAATCCGCACCATGGACTCGCGGAAGTCAGCAGCCCGCCTGTCAACGTCCAGGTTAGCGGGAGAGGGCGGCAACCAGCCCTCTATCATTGCTGCCTCGTTCGCAGCGTCCTTGTTAAGGCGCGTCAGTGCCCACTTTCTGAATCGCGCCGTACGGACGCCCTGTTGTGGGGTAAAGCCAGCTGTTGGGGGACCGAATAACCTAAAGGACACGTACAGGTGGTCACTTAGTGTTTCTTGGTCCAGTACCCTCCAGTCAGTAATGCGTGAGGCTATGGCGGGGGTCGCAAACGTGACGTCTACGATGGACTCCCCCTGCCATCTCACGCATGTACTGGTGGTGCCTCTATTGAGGACGACCAGACCCGTCTCCACGAGGAAGTCCTCCACGATCTCGCCTCTGATGGTGGTCGCAGGGCAGCCCCAGGACCTGGACTTGGCATTTAGGTCCCCTGCGACGATGGTCTGCAACGGAGCCAGTCTACGGACGACGCCCTGCACTCTTCCCACATATGTCTCGAAGTCACTGCGGGTGCGATTTGGCGAGAAGTAGAGGCCAACCAGCGCGATGCCGCCCCATTCAACTGCCACAAACCCCTCACCACGCTCTCGCAGGGACAGGGGAGCCGTGCCAGAGGTAGGTGGGGTCGCGATGGCCACCTTCCCATCCGAGGACCCTAGCCAATTCGACCGCGCGAGGACAGCGTAGGGCTCCGCCGCGATCGCTACATCCACACCTAACGCCGCCATCTCGTGGACCAGGAGGTCCTGGGCGTTGGCGGCGTTGTTGAGGTTCGCTTGCAGGAACTTCCTAGGCCGTACTGGCATTTGGTCCCGTGGATGTTTCTACAATGTCCATCGGCGCACTGCGCGCCGATGGAGGGGCCCTTGTCCACGGGGCCATCTTCGGCTTGGTTATTGGGGGCCTGCAGGTCCTCCCTCCCATTGGATGGTCATGTGGGAGCTTCGCCTCCCTACACACCACGCAGTTTACCTTCTCCGATTTGCACTCCGCTGCTCGGTGTCCTGGGGCACCGCAGCGGAAGCACAGGGCACTACGGTCGGTCTTTGCGTCACACGTATATTTCGTATGACCCGCCCCGTAGCACCTATAGCAGCGCACAGGGAGCCTTTCCAACGCTACAACCTGCACCTGCACCCACCCTACCGTTATGCGGCCCGCATCCACCAGTACCTTTGCCTGTGCCACCGGGAGCCGAACCAGCATGGTATTCACCCCCCATAGCCCGGTTTGAACTTCTCCCATCGCGATGAGGCTCCGCGCGCAGCCCGTCTTTGCCGCGATGACCCCAGCCACCATCTCCTGCTCGATTCCATCGCTTAGGCCCACGAGCCGGATCTCGGCCTTGCGGTAGGGCCTGCCCACCTCCGCATCCTCCGCAATAACCCCGCGGAGCTTCTCTGCGAACGCATCAGCCGTTGGCCCGCTGGCCACACCAGGGATTTCCAATTTGCGGCCACCCGCCGCTGTATTGCGCATGCGGACCGCCTCCAAGCCCAGGTCCTCCAATTTAATGGCCTCTATCGCCTTGGTCATTACCGTGGCGTAGGTCACGCCTTTTGCCGCGGCTTCGGGCCTGAGCGTGATGGTGACCACCGATGAACGGGGCGGGACCAACTTTGCCGCGCGGTCGGGGCCTGCGGTGGCCTTCTTCTTTTGTGCGTTCACCTTCGCACCCCCGTTAGCGGCCCGGGCAGCCGCAGCCGCGGCTTTCTTCGCCCTCTGTTTCACGCTCTTGGAGAGGAAGGTCGTCCATTCCGCTGCTGGTGTGCTGGGGACCGCTGCCAAGGCAGGGAAGCTCAATCGCACATCCGGCGTGGCTCTAACGGGTGCCCTTTGGGGCAGTGGCGAGTTCTCCCGTATGGGCACCGGCTCCGGGGGTGTCTCCACTATGGGGGCGCGGGGAGCGCGAGGAACGCGGGGAGATCCAGCAGCCACCCCGGCATAGCTGCCATCAGTCCTCCTTCTGTCATGCGCCAGCGGCGGCCTCATGGGTGGCTCATAGCTGCCGTCAGCCCTCCTTCTGTCATGCGCCAGTGGCGGCCTCATGGGTGGCTCATAGGAGAGGCGCTTCTCCATTTCCTCCATTCTGGAGTTCATCATGCTCCCCAGGGACTTGAGCATGTCCTTTTTGAGGACCTCTAGCACGTCCCTTTTCAGGCCATCCCTCATATCCTCCAGGGAGAGGGCCACCTCTCTCTGCACATCCGTGCCCTTCCTACGGGGCTGTCTGGGCTGCTGCTGTTGTGCCTCCTCTATGGCCTTCACTTCCCTCCGCAGATTTTCCACCTCGCGACCGAGTCTCTCGTTATCCTGCTGGATACGTTTTGCCTCCTCGGACGGGGCCATCCCTCGGAGCGTCTCCAAGGCGACAATGGCATAATTTAGCCCCTGATTTATATCGCGGCGGACCGTCCCCTTGAGATTTTTCGAGCAGGTCGTGGCACGGATCACCGCACCCAGCCCCAATGCCGCTGTGCTCAGGAGTTCCTGCTTGGACTTCTCCGTCATCCCCAACATGACTTGCTCCACCTCCTTGCTTTTCTGCCATCTGCCCTCTGGGCTATTTTCCTGCAGCCACTTTTCCACCTCCTGCTGGTCTTTGAGGAAGGCTTTAGCAGCCCCCTTCTTCGCAGTTTGAGCATTGGAGGGGGGGATAGCCTCCTCCACTTCCTCCCAAGACTCCTCCCCCGGCGAAGGGTCTCTTGCCGCCCTTTTCGCCTTGGCAAGCCCGATCGAGGTGCCAGGCCTCTCAGAGCGCTTGCAACCTGCACTCCTCTCAGCTGCCACCCTCTTGGCCCTGCCCTTTGTGTTAACTTTGGGCCTCATCGGCTTTGCTGTCTCTTCCAGCTCCTCGTCAGACGGGTTTGTTTGCATGGGTCTTTTGCGGGATCCCTCGATGATGCCATCCATGTCTCGAACAGTCCCCGCTGCGGACACCTCCACATCCGATGGAGAAACGGACAAATTCGGCTCCGAAGCCCTTTCCCTGCCCGACTGATTGTCAACCTCGTTGACCCCCCTGCGCGACTCCTTCCGGCCGTCGCCAGCCCCACCACCCACGGCATACCTTGTACAAGGCTCTGCCGTGGCGTCAGAAGATTTTGTTTTTGTAGTTTCCATGACTGATCCCACGAGTGTGGGGCAAAACCGGACCACCCGCGCAGAGGCCCCTGTACGCGAGCTACCCTAGGTACGACAGAGGTCGGGTGGTATCTGAAGGTTTGTGACAGGTTTTCTCCCGGGTTTTATAGTCTTGCCTGACGCAGCCGGCCGGTGAAGGCAAGCCCTCAGTCCCCTCCCTAACAGCTCCCCCACAGACGCCTCGAGTGGGCTCATCGCTGTCAGTTCGGGGATTACGATGCTCAGGGGCAGGCGTGAGGCCCCTGGTACACCCCTCCCCTCAAAGCCACTCGAGAGTGAGCGGCGAGCGTGCGGCCCAGAGTGGGCCGCACGTGGAGATCCCCCCCGCAGGTCCGAGTGACCCGCTGTGCGGTCCAGAAGGGACGCGCTTTGAAGGGGGTGCAATGCCCAGAAGGGACCCCGCCTACATTATTCGACGCCTAGAAGGGGCGCCAGGGATTTGCATAAGGCCCCTTGTCCCACGCTGAACGTGGGCCGAGAGGCCTTACCCCAGGGTGCACCACGAGGAGGTTCCCAAATTTGCACCCCATCCTGCATACCTATCCAACTCTTAGACGATTCAGAAACAATTAAAAGCTACCAAAAATCTAGTAAACCCATCGAATTCCCACAGGATTATTAAATTCTCCCAGCAGAAAACCATCCAATTCTTTCCTATCCAACTCTTACATGATTCAAAAACAAATTAAAAGTTACCAAAAATCCTGTGTTTGAAAGCAAATAAACTACTTCATTTCATTGTAAACCCATCCAATTCCCACAGGTTATTACATTCTTCTAGCCGCAAACCCATCCGATTCTTGCGGCTAGAAAAACACCGACTTTAAACCCATCCAATTATCTTAGTTATAAAACAGGATCACTGATAACCTTTTCTTTACAACCATCGTTTCATATAATAAGTACACTTATGTTCATTTTTAAAAACAACATACTCCGCAAATGTTTCATTTTAGTAACAATCACTTGACAAACATACATTTGGCAAATTTTTCTCTTTACATATGTTTTGAAATAAATTTGATTATTTATCCATCCATTTATACATTTTCCATAACATTTAGATTCTTATGGCAAATTCTTATTAAACAAAAAGTAGTTTTTTTTATTATAGTTTTTCTTCATACAATACCTTAGTAACAAAACATTTGGTCATAGTAAACCATACTAATTACGGACTTGTATTCAGCGAGCAATTTACCTAGCAAAGAGAAAAGGTATATCAACAGTACCTAACCAAATAAAATAAAATTACAATAAAATGAATTCTTTCATACGTATCAAATAATTTGTTAGATGTATTATTGTATATTGTTACCATAGATCGGCATAGGCAGGACCTATTTCTGCACTTTTGCAACGACCGCCTAATATGGATATGTCCAGACAAACATTGTTATTTATTTAAAATGCCATAAAATAATATGAAACAAGTGATTTCTTATCATTTAGTACATCATAACTTTTGTTATTGAATTACTTTAAGTAATTTTATGGTATCAATTACATATTCACTTTTTCAATTTCAATAGCGTGTTAAACTTCAGATAATAATATATAACTGCGTGAATAGTGTTTTATATGACTAACCCATTATTAAGACAAACAAATGAATACGGGAAATTAATCTCTCTCAAAATTTAATTTCGGAAGCTTATCTTTTTTTTTTTTATAAAAGAGGGAGGCAAACGAGCAGGTGGGTCACCTGATGGAGAGTAATCACCGCCGCCCATGGACACCCGCAAAACCAGAGGAATCGCAGACGCGTTGCCGGCCTTTAAGGGAGGAATAGGTTTAAGGAAGGAATAGGAATTAGGGGGGGAGGGGGGGGAGGGAAGGGGCCTCCGGAAAATTAACGAGGGTCTCAACCGAAGACGATTACGTCAACCCATCCCTTCCAACCCAAAAAATAAAATAAAAAATTGTGGAGGATAACACAAAATTCTCTGAAATAATGACGTCTCGTGACACGGGGTTGCCAGTGCAGGGAACGGAAATAAGATATTTCTTTATAGGATATATCTAAAAGTGTGAAGAATATAGCACCATCTCATGTACTGCTGCATGTAATAAGTAATCGTCTTCGGTTGAGACCCTCGCATAATTGGAATCAAACTTCACAAGGTAAGTTCGTTTGATTCTTAATTATCGTTTGAATGCCAATACCAGAAAACTCCACCCACTCCGATCCATTACCATAACCTAAACTGTACACAAATCACCGAGTGTCAAATTAAATGAAGAAGAACTTATAAGGGATATTATAAAGACCAACGATAACAATTAATATTTAAGCCACCAATGAATCTTGTAAAAACTCATCCTACGTTCTTACAGGATTATTAATCCAACCAAATAAGAAATGAATCCACACCAATAAGAAAACACAGTCCCTTATGTGAACCCATACATTTCTCCTATACTTCTCCCATTGTAAATTATAATAATCTCTGCTAAGTCATCCACTTCTACCAGGGATTCTCCGTACAATTGACAAACAGTTTGTTCATTATCTTCAAATTAGTAATTAATTCATAAATAAATATTAAGCAATAAGGAAATTCATCCATTAACTTTACATTTTACGTTACATAAATCATATAAGCTCCTTTAAGTTAATCGTATCATTATCGTATTTTTCTTTTTAGCGTTCCATAATGTATCCCAACCAAGATTCTCATTGAATTGAACAATAAATATTCTAATGATTTCTATTTTATTAAACATCCACTGTGCAAGAACATACGGACACATGTACACTTTCAAACTTTCGTAATCTATTTAAACCTTTGTTGATCGAAGATTTAAACCAACATATTTAAAATAGAACAAAAATAAAAATTCATAAAATAAGTACTTCAGTTGTCTAATTATACTATCTCTAGCGTTTCATTGTTATTATTTATCATGTGACCCATGTATAAAATTCGATCAACAACTGCCACTGTCTTGAGTGTTTTTAGTGCCTGTGATCTGTGAGACCGATTATCGAACCAAACCTACATACGGTCATTTTAAAAACTGTGACTACCAGGTACGGTCCTATGTGGGAATAAAGAAGTTGTATGGGTACCTACTCTTCCCCTTATTTCCAAAAAGAACAGAGCAGAGCTTTTAGGCACCATCACGTGTTTCTATTTAGTTAACGACTGTCAAATGTGCCGGTACTTCTAGGAATTAGTCCCCAACCACCAGGAATATAATATCAGCTTCTACATTATCAATTTCTATACGAGCGCTAACACTTCCAAACGATAGTAAGTACAATTTAATTTCCAAACCACTTTTAAAGTAAATATTCATGATCTAAAGATTTCCAACTTTAAGCCCAGGAATAATGAAAACTAAGTTTGAGTCTGAAGTCATGATTGCATGAACCATCTACGGTGCTGCAGATAAACCCACGCGTTCTCTAGTGGATGATTTTATTTATGTTTACCTACATCATTGTGATAAATATCAAAATCAGACCAGTTGCTATTAATTGGGACTGCACTTGCAGACAAACCAAAAGGCTTTGCAAAAACCAAGTTTTGTAAATACTAAAATAAAAAGAAATTGTTTGAACCGAAAAACATTTTGACTTGATATTAATTTTTTACGAAACAATTTGCAATAAATAAATTCGACCCCGACTTTAACTATTAACTATTTAAATCACCGTCAAATATTAAAAACCATTTACCAATGCTGCACAACCAATTTTCAACAGGATTACATACTATTTCTATTACTTACAGTATATATTTTTTGTGTTTCATTGTTTTTACATGAAGACATTATACCTTATAAGAGCGCATAGCGCTTTCAACCTAATGCAGCAAAATAAACTAAGAACACTTAAGTATTTTCGGAGGTATTTTCATAATTCTGACAAAATGTTTAAACAGTATTGAATCACGTGCGCACAGTGACTGCAACGCAGCCCCACTCACGCTAGCTAGAATCTAGATAGTGCTTTCAACGATATAACTCTAGTCTAAAATGAAAGTTACATCACAAGTCTCACATCAATTAGGTTGACATACAACCAAAAGACAAATTGTGACATATTTTAGCTTGTGATTCACTCTTAACCTGTTGTATGACTAGTAAACTAAATAATTTAACTAAAAAGAAGTATGAACATCTAGTAAAACCTGTGAGTAAAACGAAACGGTAACTGAATGATGATTGTACGAACGAATGGAAAATTAGGATCTCACGTTTATTAACTGTGTGTGATTATCTTATTAAAACCTGGACTATCATGTGTTATAGAATGTCTTGGCCTTGCACTAAGAACACATTTAAACCCGGCATGACTCTAATACCGCGACAAACCCAGACCCTTTATTATTTATTCGTCTAAATATGTTTGTAATGACAACGTTTAAGTTTTATTTGTCTTATCTAGTGAGGTCTGCAGAAATCTTCCTCTCGCAGCAGCACGTCGACCCATTGGGATCTTTAATGCAACCCCGTCCTATCACTATTTTTAAGCAATCAAGTATTATTTACAAAATCGACTTTAATCCTATTTTCACTTCCAGGCCTCACATCACAATAGTTGGATTGATGACCAAATCTATCACATGTGAGACACAGTATTATGGGAGGCCCGCGCCCTTCACCATTATGTATAGCAAAACTAATCAAAATTAATTGCCGCTGTCTAGTTAGGTCTTCTACCGTCATTGATAATATCATAAAGCCCTTGTTACTATCACATGTTTATCCATCCCCTTAACTGTCATGAAGACTCCCAGAGGCCGCCAACAACTGAGCCTCCGCCGTGTCCGGTAATACAACAGCTGAGCCACAGTATAATATAATAGTATTCAGCATTACGTCCCCTCACCAATCGAAGTCGCTCCCGCGCATCCTCGCAAGCCACGGCACGACATTATCAACTGTTTTGTTGAATGCATAGAATATTATTTGAATGTTTATATTAATTTATAACAATCTATAGACGCGAAATATATCTCCACTTATTATAACTATTACCACAGCCTTAGCTTCTAATATTGTGCTATTACTGTCTGCAAATAAAGCTGATACCTACCTAGTACTTAATTATTTTAAGTTTTTATTTATTTCGGGTCGTGTAGCTTTGACTATCGTTAAAGGCGATTAACGGACTAAAGACTACGCATCCATCAAACAGCATAGAGCGGCGATGGGCCTACCATCTGTCACGCTGAGCACATTGCAGTTGTAATTTGGTGAAATGTGAACTATGGCAGTGGACTGCTTCTGCGGTCCTCACTGCCTAATTTTATCCTTTGGGGATAATAGTCTTGAATCTATGTAACTTATTTATTCTTGTGGTCACCTCTTTGCTTACGCCAGCTGTCCAGCTTAGTAGGTAGGCGTGGAGTAGTAACGTAGAACATTGCCCGAATACCCACACCTATACAAGCTCTGCCCGCCCAGACTTCGGTCTGTCACGGTCGCATTATCTAACTATTCATCGAAATCTATATTTAATGGAAGCTAATTTATGTCGATAAAGATCCAATAGTGCCCACTTGGGTACATACATGACCTAGACCAATTTACATATTTTAATAATACGATATAGCTCTGTAGCCAATCAAAGTAACTCTGCAACCCAACAAAGTATCGTTCTGAAGATTCTAGATCTTGGAAATGCTATACATCTATTAAACAAATCATAAAATGCACCTCTATTAAACAAAGTTTTTACTCTTCCGGCCGGCTATAATAACTTATAATTAATTACTTTCCAAATATAGCAATCTACCTACTTTACCGATTCACAACTTCTTCTCCAACCGCCCGGCTATCTCGCTTGCGTTCTAACCGTTCGTAGCGCCGATTCCCGCTGTGCTGCACCACGCTACGCAGAAGGCTCGACTTCAGCTTGGAATGTTTAATAAAAGACGGACTATCGCATACTGGTTTATTGTAGGCAGACGCATAAAGATCTACCCTCAAATGTACATACATTACATTTTTCCCCTCTTAATTTTACCTATACGTACAAAGAGCAGAATACACATGTCACATATAATATCTACCTACAAAAATGCACATACAATAAAAGTTGTTAAACATTATGTAACTTTCAGAAATAGTAGCTTGGTACAGTTATATTAATAAACGATACATATACGATTTCTTTTCAGATTATTATTTAGGCATACGGGGCCTTAACACCATGGCGTGAGGTGGGTAATTCCGGGGCTGGCGCTTATGTACTTTGACAGAATTAGAAACTACTACGTCAGACTGGGCACCGTCTTCCCACTCTCCTCTACAATGTTAGACTGGACAACGCTTTCTCCACCATCCTCTAATCCGCTAACAAACTGCACTGGCTTGCTACTGCTATCTGAGTTCGGTGATAAACTCAGAGGCATCGAACAACCCTCACTAGCTACACCATTAACGGAATTTATCGGCGCCGATTCGTTTACACCACTATCGGTTTCTAAGAGAATTACCGAATGCCGTGATTTCCTAGCTGTTTTCATGAGAAGTTGATCAACATGACGTTTATTGATTTGACTATCAAGAGCTTTAACCTGAAATGACACCGGTCCTGTTTTGTTAACTATAACCCCCTCTTTCCACTTGACATCTCTGTCCCTATAGTCCCGCATGAACACGGCATCGCCGGGTTGGAAGTCGCGCGATACGCCACCGCGCCGTTCCTCCGCCAGCAACTGCGACGCCTGTACTACGTTGGCGGTGCTGGGCCGTAATAAATCTAACCTACCACGTAAACGACGCCCTAGCATTGCTACTGCTGGCTCCTTTTGTGTAGTGCAATGTTCTGTGTTTCTATAAGTAAATAAAAATCTAGCGATAGCAACGTCATAATCCACCTTCTCTAAGGATGCTTTCTTAAGAACCTGCTTGATAGAACGCACTGCGTTTTCGGCAGCTCCGTTGCTGGCTGGATGGTAAGGCGCTACCAGTACTCGCTTTATACCATTTGTTTCTAAATAAGACAGATAATCTTTTGAAGAAAACGGTGGGCCGTTATCGCTCACGATTGATTTCGGCAGACCAAACCGTGCAAATAATTTACGAAAACAAGCAATCACTACCTGTGCCGATGTACAAGAAACACACTCCACTTCCAACCACTTAGTATGGGCATCGATTAAAATGAAATAATATTTGTTTCGATACGGGCCCAAAAAATCTACATTAAGGCGCTCCCACGGCTGCGCAGGCCACGGCCACGAGTGCAGCGGCGCTGGCGGGGGCTGGTCGCGTTGTGACGCACACACACTACATTCACGACATATTCGTTCAATATCAGCGTCTAAGCCCTCCCACCAAAGGTAATTTCTTGCGGCCTGTTTCATTTTAACCACACCGATGTGTCCACTATGCAATTCCTTCAAAACCGTGCCTCGTAGTTTACTAGGAATTACCACACGATAACCCCATACTAGACAACCATGCTCAATAAATAATTGTTCTTTTTTTTAAAAAAATGCTCTGTCTTTTTCGCACTCTAAACTATTCGGCCAACCGAATTTTACATATCCCACTATCTTATTTAACTGAGAGTCCCTTTTTGTTTCAGTCTTCACTTCATGAAAAGTGACTGGCATAACGTCTTGAACAAAGTTAAAATAACTTCCTTCTAACATACTGTCGTCGTAGTTATCCCTGACCGTGCGCTTTAACGGTAAGCGAGATAAGGTGTCCGCAAAACAATTTCTCGAGGACGGAATAAAATCTATTTCATAATTATAGGCAGCCAAACGAACCGCGTATCTTTGTAATCGGCTCGCAGCAGTTTGCGGGATACCTTTATTCTTACCAAAAATGTAAATAAGCGCCCGGTGATCACTTCGCAATAAAAAATGTCTCCCGTATAAGTATTGGTGATGCTTATTCACACCAAATATTATCGCCAGTGCCTCCTTGTCTAATTGCGAATAATTCTGTTCGTGTTCATTGAGAGTGCGAGACGCGCAACTCACAGCGCGCTCCGAGCCGTCTGGGTAACGATGCGCCAGGACAGCGCCCAGCCCGTACGAACTACTGTCGACGGAGAGGATAAGCGGCAAACTCGCATCATAATGCGCCAGCACCGGACTACTGCTCAGAATTTTTTTTATTTTATTAAAACCTTTATGACATTGTTCGCTCCAAAACCACTTAACATCTTTTTTAAGGAGCTTATACATTGGTTTTAAAATATCACTTATATTAAAACAAAACTTTGCATAAAAGTTAACTAACCCCAAAAAACTTTTTAACTGCGTTATGTCCTTTGGTACCGGGGCTGAAACAATAGCCTCAATTTTCTTTTCATCCGTGTGAAGGCCATGTTTGTCGATACGATATCCTAAATAGGTAACGCTCTCCTTAAAAAAATCACACTTAGACCAATTGACACGCAAACCCGCGTCTCTCAATCTACTCAAAACAGCACGAACATTCTTTAAATTATCCTTAGTATTCAACCCACTTGCACAAATATCATCACAAAACACTACCGTAAACGGTAGACCGCTGAGAATTTCTTCTATTATTTTTTGGAAGTTCTCAGGTATACATTTAATACCGAAAGGAACCCTCTTATACACCCAAGTACCTACGTGAGTTGTGATGGCCGTCATTGGTTGTGAGTCTTCAGTTAGAAAAAATTGCTGATAAGCGTGGGACAAATCTAATTTTGAAAAAACTACCCCACCCGCAAGGGTTGCAAATATCTCCTCTATACGCGGTAGAGGATAATGAAAATCCTTCAGTTGAGGGTTAATGGTTGTTTTATAATCGCCACATATGCGTATTTCCCCATTTTTCTTTATTACTGGAACAATAGGCGCGCCATAATCTGAACGGTCCACTTTATAAATGACGTCATCACGCTCTAAACGTTTAAGTTCTCGCTCGACTGGCCCGCGTAAAGCGAGCGGTAGCGGGCGAGCCCTAACGTAAACAGGCGTTTTATCAGCTAAATGCAATTGCATACGAATTTTGCAAGTCCCAAGCCCATCAGCAAATACTTCTGGGTATTTCTGGGCGGGGGGCGCGGGGGGCGCGGGGCCGCGCGCGCTGGCGACGCGATGCAAGCCATCGGGCGCGCGCTCCGCCGCGCCACCGATGCTGCCGCCGCTGTCCGCCGACGTCGCCGCATGCCTATCTGCCGCCTCCAAATCCAGTGCGAGCTCGATAGCCCGCTTATAATCTAATTGTTTTTCTGCAAAAAGCCTGGATCTCATATACTCGGAGTGCAGACCGGAGATGAATTGGTCCCTGAGGTTCACCTCTAAGGTGTTACCAAAGTTGCAAGTCTTAGCCAAATGCTTTAAACCTTGCAGATATTCGCTCACTGTTTCACCCGAAACTTGCTTTCTTTGTCGAAAAACATGCCGTTCTGCGATCTCCGACCTCTGTGGCTCGAGATGTTCCCTTACAATTTTCTCGAGTTCATCAAACTTCTTTGTTTCCGGTAAGTCCGGTGAACACAGATCACTCATCAACTCGTAACACGCGACGCCGACATGCGTCACTAACACCGCCACATGCAAATTTTCTTCGATATTATTTAACACCAAATACTGCTTAATTCGCCTACAATACGCTTCCCAGTTTTGGGTACCGATTTCAAACGTTTCTATTTTACCGATAGGCATAACACGAATAAGACTGATAATTAATTAAAATAACCGACTGCGCCACAATGGAATGTTTAATAAAAGACGGACTATCGCATACTGGTTTATTGTAGGTAGACGCATAAAGATCTACCCTCAAATGTACATACATTACACAGCTGTCCCCGTAGTCGTCGCCGTCACAGCCATACACCCGCGATGTCCGCAATCGGCAGCCCTCGCCAGATCCCGACGACGCGACGGCGCCAGCGGCGTCCTTCGTCGTTCCCGTATTGCTCCATTATCTGGCGCTCGAACACAAAACAAAACTTGTATGAGTTTCCTCCTACTACCAAGAAAATGCAAGATATCTCTGAAACGTGGCGTCCTAGCGCGAAACGGACGAAAATTTCGTTACCCTTTTAGAAACCCCACTGAATTGAACATACACTTAATTTTGACCTCAAATGACCTTGACCTAGACTTTACAACTAAACTGCAATCGGTAGGGGATTATAACATTTCTTAGCAAAAACAAGAGGGTAGTATTGTATTTTAAATAGTAGTAGTCACCTAATTTAAGTCTTTTGATGAAAATCTAAAATACCCAGCGCAGATATTAATAATTAATTATCTCAAAACAGTTTTAGTCAAAATATCTATGATGGAATCACAAATAATTTAAAGCATACCATAGCGAATCATGATTAACTTAATATTTTCTGCCTATCCTACAGTATGCTTTCGACTAGTATGCTGTCCCCTGCCAGTCTAGACAAACCCCACTCTCAAAAGACAATCTCCACCTGGTATTAAATCGGCTTGCGCACAATTCTACCAGGCACATCCACTTAGTTCTGGCTTTACCTTCAACAAGGTATGAAGATTGACCCGAGAAGGAGACTGCCCTCCTCTGACAAGATTCCAAACACTACACGAAACCTCCCTACATTTTGTCTAACGAATCATGATCAACTTAAATTTCCTGCCTATCCTACAGTATGCTTTCGACTAGTATGCTGTCCCCTGCCAGTCTAGACAAACCCCACTCTCAAAAGACAATCTCCACCTGGTATTAAATTGGCTTGCGCACAATTCTACCATGGCACATCCAGTTAGTTCTGGCTTTACCTTCAACAAGGTATGAAGATTGACCCGAGAAGGAGACTGCCCTCCTCTGACAAGATTCCTAACACTACAAGAAACCTCCCTACATTCTGTCTAACCATCGGTGTGAAAGGCTTTTTTTTATAATTAATTTCTAGCTGAATTCAGCCACCTCACAGTCGAGTAGTTATGCATTAACACTGCTAAAGAAAAACGTTGTCGAATGTGAGCATGTACTTACCACTTCTGATTTGTAGTAAAACGCTGCTGACCAGGATAGATATTCTTTATTCTTTCAACCAGTATTTTACATTTAGTTACACACAGTATAAAGTATGAACACCGTTTAACCTTCCGCACAGTACAAGCGCCAAAGCCAGAATGCCTCACTCACCGAGTCACTGACTGCCGTCCTACTTCTCCCCCCCGAGTCCCCGACACATGACATGTGTCAAATCATAGATTGTCAATCGTTCTATAGATTTAAGAATAGACTAAAATTGAATTATGCAAATAATTTTAAATGAACCTTACAGGTGCTTAAAGAGAAAAATAAGTATCATCGTAGGTACAATATTTACAGAAACCCACGTGATTATGACATTTTCTCGTTATTGAGATCGCGTTCTAAGGCTTTGATGAGTGAGTGCTTTAAGGAATATATTTCTAAAATTGAAAACGATCTTTCTGTAAACATCAAGTCTTTTTGGAGGTATACGAAAAGCAAAAAGGTAACAAATGACATACCTAAACACGTGCATTACAACAGCAAGGTCTCACATTCGGGCTCTGAAGTAGCAAATCTCTTTGCTGAGTATTTTGCTTCTGTGTATGGCACCGCTCACGTTGACAACTTTGAACCCTGCTTCCCTTCATCGAATTACAGTATTACCAAATTTACATTCAGTGAAGATCGTGTCCTTTCGCACCTTAAACATCTTGATCTGACTAAGGGCCCAGGGCCTGATGGTATACCGCCAGTGTTTATAAACATGTGTGCCTCAGTTTTGGTAAAACCATTGACCATAGTTTTTAATAAGTCGATCTCGGAAGGTACATTTCCAGATCTGTGGAAATTGGCAAAGTTGACTCCTATACATAAGGCTGGAGATAAATCTGATGTAACCAATTACCGACCAATTAGCATTTTAAATTGCTTCGCTAAAATAATGGAAAGTCTTATGTATGAACGTCTTAGCTACTCACTAGCAATTTACTTGTTTATACGAATTATCTATGTAACAGCCTGAATAATAAAACGCAGGTAAATGCTATATACGGCCAAGGCAGCGACGGGGCAGGGGGTGCTAAGAATCTCCAGCAGAGACCTGGCTACCGCCAGCAACGAACTTTGGCCCTGGCAACCTACAACACGCGTACACTGCGAACCGACGAGAAGGTTTGCGAACTGGAGGAAGAATTGAGCAAGATACGGTGGGGCATTGTGGGATTATCTGAGGTCCGAAGAGAGGGGGAGGACTCGATAATCTTAAGTCTGGTAACTTGCTCTATTTCCGGGGGGGCGAACAACTGTTCCAGGGTGGTGTCGGGTTTATCGTCCATAGCTCTCTCGTGAACAACGTTGTTAAGACCGGAAGTGTGTCGTCGAGGGTAGCGTACCTTATACTCAGAATAACCAAACGGTATTCGTTGAAGGTTATACAGGTATACGCTCCGACTACGGCACACCCCGACGATGAGGTGGAGGCTACGTATGAGGACATCTCTAGAGCCATACAAGTCTCTAAAACTCATTACACCGTTGTCATGGGAGACTTTAACGCAAAACTGGGCAAACGAAGCGGCGATGAGCTGAAAGTGGGATGATTTGGAGTTGGAATTCGGAACCACCGGGGCCAACAGCTGGCGGAGTTTCTGGAAAAGGAGGCACTCTTCATGATGAACTCCTTTTTTTGGAAATCTGAACACCTTAAGTGGATTTGGCTAAGTCCCGATGGTGCAACAAAAAATGAGATTGACTTTATCATGTCGACGAGAAAGCAAATATTCAATGATGTCTCTGTGATCAACGCGTTCAAAACTGGCAGTGATCACCGGTTGGTAAGAGGCACATTGAACATTAATATCAAGCTTGAAAGACGTCGATTGATGAAGTCTACGCTCCGCCCTGCACCCATCCAAATCCAAAACCCTGGTATAAGAGGACCTAAAAAGCTCTCGGACCATACTCTCAAACTGATGGAAGAGCGGCGCGTGATGGTTTTGCGTTCTTCGGACGATTCGTCTCAGCTTCGGTGGCTCAATAGGCAGATCTCGAAGTCTTTGACTCGCGACACTCGCCGATTTAATACCGACCGTATTAAAGAGGCTATCGAGCGAAACAAAGGTTCGAAAGTGTTTGCAAGAGATTTGGGTATTGGGCAGAGCCAACTGACGACGCTGAAAACCGATGACGGCAGAACTGTCACGTCCAGGTCCGAAGTTATGGGAGAGGTCGAGAAGTTCTATGCACAGCTATACACATCCACGCGGCCACCTGTACAAAGCTTAGCTACAGACAGCTACAGACCCTAGAGCTAAACTAACCCGACACTACACCAAAGATATCCCGGACATCAGCCTGTACGAGATTGGTATGGCTCTCAAGCAGCTTAAGAACAGCAAGGCATCGGGTGCTGACGGAATTACGGCTGAGCTTCTGAAAGCAGGCGGAAGACCGGTACTCGCAGCTCTTCAGAGACTATTTAATTCCGTCGTACTCGAAGGTAGAACGCCAGAAGCGTGGCATGAAAGTGTGGTTGTGTTGTTCTTTAAGAAGGGCAACAAGGCCCTACTGAGGAACTACAGACCCATATCACTTCTAAGTCACGTTTATAAGCTGTTCTCGAGAGTTATAACTAATCGTCTCGCATGCAGGTTTGATGACTTCCAGCCTATCGAACAAGCCGGATTCCGAAAAGGCTTTAGCACCATAGACCACATACATACGCTGCGGCAGGTTATACAGAAGACCGAAGAGTATAACCGGCCTCTTTGCTTAGCGTTTGTGGACTATGGGAAAGCCTTTGATTCGATCGAAACATGGGCCGTGCTACTGTCTCTCCAGCGGTGCCAAATTGACTACCGGTACATCGAAGTGTTGAAGTGTTTGTACGAAAACGCCACTATGACAGTTCGTCTTCAGGACCAGAACTCGAAGCCAGTCCAGCTGCAGCGTGGAGTGAGACAAGGAGATGTCATTTCTCCGAAACTCTTCACTGCTGCACTGGAGGACGTGTTTAAGCTTCTGGACTGGAGAGGACTCGGCATCAATATTAACGGCGTGTACATCAGTCACCTTCGATTTGCCGACGATATAGTAGTCATGGCTGAGACCCTGGAGGAACTCGGCACAATGCTCGGTGATCTCAACAGAGTCTCTCAACAAGTGGGCCTTAAAATGAACATGGAGAAGACGAAAATCATGTCTAACTCACGTGTCGTACCCACTCCTCTGAAGGTTGGAGACTCTGCTCTTGAAGTTGTTGACGAATATGTATACCTGGGACAAACAGTCCAACTAGGTAGGTCCAACTTTAAGAATGAGGTCAATCGTCGAATCCAACTCGGCTGGGCAGCGTTCGGTAAGCTACGTAATATCTTCTCGTCCGAAATACCGCAGTGTCTCAAGACGAAAGTCTTCGACCAGTGTGTGTTGCCAGTGATGATATACGGTACCGAAACGTGGTCGCTCACTATGGGCCTTATTAGCAGGCTAAAAGTCACGCAAAGAGCAATGGAGAGGGCTATGCTCGGGGTTTCTCTACGTGATCGAATCAGAAATGAGGAGATTCGTAGACGAACTAAAGTAACCGACATAGCCCAAAGGGTCGCCAAGCTCAAGTGGCAATGTGCAGGGCACATCGCCCGTAGAACCGATGGCCGTTGGGGCAGAACGGTTCTCGAGTGGCGACCGCGCACCGGAAGACGCAGTGTGGGCAGGCCTTCAACAAGGTGGTCCGACGATCTGGTGAAGGTCGCGGGTAGCCGCTGGATGCAAGCAGCACAGGACCGGTCGTGGTGGAGATCCTTGGGGGAGGCCTTTGTCCAGCAGTGGACGTCTTCTGGCTGATGATGATGATGATGAGATGCTATATACACCGACTTTGCAAAAGCATTTGATCGCGTAAATCATGACATCCTTTTAATAAAATTACAACATCTGGGAATCCACGGCGACTTGCACAGATGGTTCAAGTCCTACCTAGAGAACAGGTCTCATTTGGTAGCGGTTTGTGGTTTTGATTCTATTCCTATTCTTTCAACTTCCGGAGTGCCACAGGGATCTAATCTTGGCCCACTCTTGTTTTTAGTGTTTATTAACGACCTGCTATTATCCTTGTCCTGTAACACGTTAGCTTATGCCGATGATATAAAAATATACAGCAAAATTTCTTCTCTTGATGACTGTATTAAGCTGCAAAATGATTTGAATCTAATAAATAGTTGGTGCCAAAATAACATAATGGCGCTTAACGTAAATAAATACAATATTATAACATTTACAAAGAATAAAAAATATATTAAGTATTTTTATGATATTAATGGCAAAGTTTTGAGCCGTGTAGCAGCAATTAGGGATCTTGGTGTGGTTTTTGACTCAACGTTGTCATTCCGAAACCATATTGAAGTGGTAGTCAACAAAGCTAATAAGGCTTTGGGTTTCATAAAGCGTATTTCCCACAGACATATAATAGAAGTATGTCTGTGGTATTTCCAAACCATTCAAAAGAACCGAGTCTTTTATGCTGCTGTACGGTTCACTAGTTCGCCCAATACTACATTACTGTTCTGCGGTGTGGTCACCGATTTATTCAATACACATCAACAGGATAGAAGTTGTCCAAAAACGGTTTTTACGTTTTCTGAGTAGCAGATTGGGTTTAAGACAGTCGCTGCCAGATTATGAGGATAGATTAAGGCACTTCGATTTCAAAAACTTACAGCACAGGAGGCAGGTTGCTGACCTTCTATTGCTGCATAAGATCACCAATGGGAACTTAGGTGAGAACCTTTTGGGTTCGTTAAAGTTTAAGGTAAATATTCGTTCCACTCGTTGCACACGGCTTTTCAGTATACCACTAACCAACAATAATGTCTCTTACAATAATCCGATTCACCGAATGTGTCATGCATACCATAATCTAAGTTCTGATTACGATATTTTTAATCAGAATTATCAATTATTTAAAAATTCATTACAATCTTTATACTTTTATCTTTTTTTATTATCTGCCCAATTTAATTGTATAATTTAATTTTTTAATTTTAATTTTATTTCGTAATTTCATCGCTATTTATATTATTTTTATACATATTTTTTATTTTTATTAATTTTCTATTGCATGTTTTGAATAAGTAGTTAATAAGTGTTTACAATTTCTACATACTTATTATTGTGATTTGTTTTCTTTTTTGAATGCTGTGCATAACAATAATGGGTCAATTGGCCGATAATGTCAAAATTGTTTTTATTACTTATTTTTATTTATAAATTTGTCAATTAGACTGTTACTATGCCTTACCAAAATAAAACAAAATAAATAAAATAAAAGCCTTGGTTTCCCAGGTATCAAATATTTGGATTAAAAGCTCAACACTGGCGTCAGTTGTTGAGCGACCCCTAGTAAAACCATACTGTTTACAATGTAAATGTTTATTTCTATGAAAATGAATTTGAATTTGGTCTAGCATCAACTTTTCAAAAATTTTACTAAATGTGGGTAGCACAAAAAATAGGTCTAAAATTAGAGGGTCAGAAGTGCTACCTGATTTAAACAATGGAATTAGTTTACTATGTTTCATTAGGTCAGGAAAAACACCACAGTCAATGCATTCGTTAAATATGCAAGCTAAAACTGGAGCTATTGTCATAATTACTGATTTAGCGACATCCACGGAATTACCCCACAGATCAGCAGTTTTCTTTTTATTGAGAGTGTTAAATGTTTTTAATATATCTATAACACAATTTTTTTGAAAACTGAAATTACTTTCACAATCTTTAACATTCTCCTTCAAAACAGATTGAGCTACAGTGGGGGAGGAAATCAAGGCTTTTGTAGTTAAAACTGGAATGTCAGTAAAAAACCTCTCAAATGCTGAAGCAACATCAGCATCAGAAGTCAAGGTTTTATTATCACAATTTAAATTGTACTCATTATTACGACTTCTGACCTTTCTTGTTTCACTATTTATAATATTCTGTCATTTTTATTTTATCATTACTATTCTTAATCTTAGAACTCAGATAGTTTGCCTTGGCTAATCGGCATACTCTTTTAAATAACTTTGAATAATTTTTAACATATAATTTGAAGTCGTCGCTGGTGTTATAGTTGCGTTCACCATAAAGTTCATAGAGGCGTTTCCTACTTTTGTGAATACCAATTGTAGCCCATTCATTAAAAGATGCAGTACTTACCACTAACCGAGATCTTTTTTGGAACAAAAGTTTTATTAAATTCTGAACAATATATGTTAAAAAAATAATTATAAATGTCTCGTCCTACTCCTATACCTATATTAACCTTTGCTATGACATGTAACAATTTTTTTTCCCGCACCTTAAATTCCACAAGTATAAAATTACCTTGTTCAGGATTTTTTACAAGTGGTTGGAAGTTTTCGGGATCTATAAGGAGAATCACGTCCTCTTCTTCGGAATATAAGCTCATCGTTTCTAGGATTGAATCTTCGTCTTCGCTATTATTTTCTAGAACTTTTTTTTATGTAGCAGACTTTGCTGACTTCTTCCTTATTTTCTGTTTTTTTTTCTTCAGCCCTTTGCTTGATCGAGTTCTTATAAATTTGGTGTGTCTTTAGCTACCTATTATACTTTTACCCTTTCTTCTCTCACTTTGCCCGCGTTTCTGGGACCCAGCTTTAGGTAACCCACGGAACTCGAAGGGACTTGTGAATATTTTTGGACTTACAGCTTAGTTCTGGAAGTAGAAGGCGGTTGAGTTGGTGTACGGCGTGATACAGCTTCGTTCCTGGAAGTAAAAGGTATGTTGGTCGGAGTCTTTGGCGGTTCTAAACTGTCTAAGAATGTTTAGGTAGTCGCTGCGTATGCTCGATGAGCAAGCTCGGAGAGCCGGGGTAACTTACGGGGTACAGTAGATCTCGATCCACTTTGACCCCATTTGTAAATTATCCGCTGTGACCCACTGATAGACAACTTATTTAAAAAATCGTAGTAAAATTAAAAAGTGATATAGAAACAGATATTACGCATAAAATTGACAAATTATTTAGAAGCCTATAACATCACAACTGTGATTTTTGCGTAAAATGACCAATTTTGGCGTTATGGTCTCAGATACAAAAATACATTAACAATTTTGACTCATTGAATAGTGTAGAATAGCTATTAGAATAGTTTTGAAAATTTTGCTTAACTTTTTAATTAAACCCAAAATTGCAGAGAAAGATTTTCATAAAATGCGCAAAGGCACTTTTTTGAGTTCCTGCTACTGTTATGAAAAAATGAAATAAAAAAATCGAATGTTATCTCTTAAATAGTCGTATAGTGCATAGCTGCCTCGGAATTTTTAGATTTCATTGGTTTTATAGAGTGAAAAAATCTTATTCTAAACCAATAAACTTCGAAAATCGCTTTAAGTTAACTGTGAATTTCTCCTATCTACGACCATATTATTGAGCGAAATTTATACTTACCAGAATAATCGTTACTTCATGATGAATAAAGATTTTATAAAGAATTTATTAACCTATTTCGATAAAAACAATAAATACAACTGCAAAAATACAACAAAATGCGAAAATGGGCATTTTATGCAAAAATCACTATCGAGATGTAATGGGCCAATTCTAGCATGCAGAAAGGCAAAACGTTTTACAAAAACAAAAAATATTTACGTTTTTTACCTACTTGTTCACTGGAGCGCCGTGATGCGACCGTCCGCTGTCCTAGTAAGATTTCGACTAGTTCAGTAAGTTCGGTTCGGTAAGGGCATTGAGATATAAATTATAGAGGTAAATTCGATGTGCAACATTTTTACACATGCACAAAAAATGTCGCCTATGTGTGCGAAACTTACCTTGAAAACGAAATTCGAGACCCTTTCCACTCACTTCTATTACTACAAATTGTTTCACTGAACAACTCATTATTAAATTAAACCCACCGAAATACTAATTTCACCAAAAATAAACTTATTCAACTATATTATTCAAAAATAGATAATGACAGCAATTTGTTTGGGTACAAGTGCGGCTGGCCCCATGTAAAAAGCTGCACAGTTTCACCAACACGGCCCTTTCATCTTATGTTTTGTCTTTGTTTACTTAGGGTAAACATGATGTGCCAAAACGGAACCAAAATAGTAATGTGTAAAGACAGAAAGAGATAGCAAACTTATCTTAGGGTAAACATGATGTGCCAAAACGGAACCAAAATAGTAATGTGTAAAGACAGAAAGAGATAGCAAACTTATGCTCTCTCTATAGTTATAAAGCTCAATGGGTAAGGGTGTTCGCTATAAATTAGGCATGGACTATGGACTTAATAACTAAAACAGGACAGGATGACAGGACCGAGCACTCGCGATTAAAACTCGAGCCGCGCGAGAGGTACCTGTGCGTGGTTTTACATCTCTTTCTAAAGTTATGACCTTTTAGTTTTATTACGTGGGACAAATACGTATCATATAATCATTACGTTTTATTTCCTACAACATCTTGGTTACACTTGTGAAACACATGACAGGGTTACCAGAGTCACTATTATGTGTGAAGGAATACAAGGAAAGTAAAGGCGGGTCTCCTGCGACACTGCTTTGTGTTTACTAACACCTAACATCAAACATCTAACAAAATATGTAGGTTTATAGACATTTATTTTCTCAAAAAGGTTACAGAAATCACTTTAAGAGAAAAACACAATATTTTCAAAGTATAAAATAAAATAAACCGTTTAGCGCAGTTAATAGGGTATTATGTAAGAAAAAGTTTGCCGATTTTGTGTGTAACATTAAGCGAGCGCGTACGCCACCGCGAGAACAATACTTGTTTGTTTACGTTTACGCCTATGACACGGAATAGGTATGTCAAAATATGTACGTAGGTACGTACGTAGGCCACGCCCATATTTGTTACACACAGTGTCGCAGGAGACCCGCCATAACTTAAAATAAAAACATTAATTAGCTAAAGAAAAAATTAGTTTAGTCCGTTAGTCGCCTTTTCGCCCAAGGGAAGAAAGGGGTTGGTAGTATTACTTTGATGAGCCCATCGCTGTTCTATGCTGTTGGATGTATGTGCAGTCCTTACTCTGTTAGTCGCCTTTTACGACACCGAAGAGAAGAGAGGGGTTGGTAGTATTATTATGATGAGCGCATCGCAGCTCTATGCTGTTGGTTGTATGTGCAGTATTAACTCCGTTAGTCACCTTATACGACACATAAGGGAGAGTGGGGTTGGTATAAATTGGCTTAATGCTAAACGCGATGCCATTAATTAAAGTATAGTAATATAAATAAAACCTGGAAATGGAACCTGCATACTCTTATTTACTACCAACAGCTTTAAATTTATCGGTTAAATAGCCTGAATTGCCTATAAAAGAAAAGGATAAAAAGCCTGGCATGTGACCTCTAATTTCGCTCGTTTCTCACCATTCGTATTGGTAGCCGATATTGAGTATTACTGTTATAGAATAGAAATAAGGTGTATTTTAGCAATATGACATTTTGATGGTCCTGATAGATGTATTTACATTAAGTACATGATATTAAGTAGCAGTGTAATATTTTACAAAAAAAATATTCAAGTTTCTTACCTACTTGTTCACTGGAGCGCCGTGATGCGACCGTCCGTCCGCTGTCAAAGTAATGGCGAGGCGACTGGTTTGGTTCGGTTCGGACGCGTGCGGGGTCTGACACCCCGCACGCGGCAACGCCACGAACTCTCGCGCGTGTTTGTTTGTGCCATAGATTACAAGTAAGGAAAGTTTATCCACTGTAACCTTAGAGACTGTAACCCAGTATCCGCTGTACTCCACGCTCCCCTAAATCACTAACAATTAACAAAACACAGTCATATCGAATAATAAAAATAGTTTTCATGTTAAGCCCTGGTAGCAAGTGAGCACTGGATTTTGGTAGCCAGATGCTAAAAAGCGGCGTCAATTTTAAATAATGTGTTTTAAATAAGAATGTTTAGGAAACATTTAGCGTTTAACGAAACGTAATGGGCGATTTTCTGACAGCCCAAATTAAAAAGTAAAAATTAGTTCAAAAACACTCGATAGATGTCGTTTTATGAAAGCTGGGCTACTTAGGGGCTGTAATAAATTCTACACTTTTACTTGTCTACCAAAAGAATAAAAAAATAGTATTTACTTACCTATTTATATTCAGGACATCCAGAACCTATTTCTATTTTGGAATAGAATCAATATTACGCAGCCCTACACGTGCTCTTCATGAACCCGCCTTTTACTAAGCGCCATACTAATCTATGCTAAGCGCCATCTATGAAGTCATTTACGAACCAATTTCTTTTTTTTTTTTGATCTCGGAAAATCGCCCATTATAGAATATACGTCAGATTGGATTTCTTGGCGGGAAAGTGAAGCGTCATGTCTGCAGTTTTGTTTTATTTTCTAAAATTCGTGTTTTTGAACATTAATGTGAAATAATAGTGGATTATTATCCATTTAGTGTTTGTAAACGTGCATGAGTGTTGGCAAATGTAACAAAACAGTGCAACATCACTTTTCAAATTCTCTCAAGAAGTCCGTGTGAGACCTCAGTATAGTCCCACATCTTTACTGAGGGCTCAAGGGGTTTCGGGAACATCATTAATTATCATTCATCATCTTAATCACCACTCATTATCATCAAGGGGGAAAAAAGAAATAAAAATACTACTACTACTAAGACTAGGCAGTATGGTCTCTGATCTTAGCTTGTTCCTTCATGGAACAAATATTTAAAAAAAAATACGTCAGATTGACACTGACAGTGACAGTTGACACGTCCGACGAACTTCACCTTGCAAAATTGTTTCGACCTCCATTCATCCTTCGTGTCGTCCTATCAAAATACTGGTTTTAACACCATTTTCAACGATAAATAACTTAATAACCCACCGAAAAGCTTTAAGTAGGCTCATCGGTGAATCTCACGTAATTTATAAGTCTTAAAGTATTATCGAAATATTGAAAATGGCGTTAAAATCACCGCCGGTCGTTTTCGGTATGTTGGGTCGTCTGAGTCTGCGTAGTTTCTCAACATCAAAGGCTGTGTCCTCGAAGCCGGTGACCGTCAGAGATGCCCTCAACCAGGCTATTGACGAGGAGATGGAGAGAGACGAGAAGGTGTTCGTTATGGGCGAGGAAGTGGCTCAGTACGACGGCGCTTACAAGGTGACAAGGTAATTGAGATAAACTGTGTGATATTAACCTTATGCGACGGCTACGCACACCATAGTAAAGCTAATAAGATATTAAATTAACCTTAACATGTACTTACTTCATACATAACAAATAATCAAGAATTACAATTATCTTTAGTAATGGAATGCAAGTTGTTACATAATCGAGAATATTGACAGTTCTCAGGTGGTTTACCATAGCTACAGGCCATGTCATGCAAAATTCATAACAATTTTGCATGCATTGATTTGAGAAATAGTTATTAAGTCCCAGAGATGTAGTAATTTGAAAATAAATAAAATATTTATTGTTTCATTCATCATTATTATCACAATAAACTTTTCACTATCTGAAAGTATTTAATTTTTTATATACTGTACTGTAATTTTGGACCCTGCAACAAAACAAACTAATTATACTTATAGTTACTGTAAAATATGTGTTCACTTTAGTACACTAATTTTATTTGGTCTAGACCGTTGCCTGAGCTGGACATTTAAGAGATACCTAGGTTGAATTGAAACTGTAGTATTGTACAGATTTAACTCCTTGTACAAGATTATGAAGCGCCATCCTAACCGTCTGTACAAATATAATTAATGTAACTTGCAAACCAATATCAAGCTGAAGTGATATTATATATGTCATCAAAAACATACTTGTTAAAAACACCAAGTTTTGCAACTCAGTTCTTCTACCGTAAAAAGGTGCAAGATCTATGTAATACCAAGTCGGTTGACTTGGCCATCGCATCAAAACACAATATATCTCACAAGTAATACATACTTATATTAAATTAAATTAAGACTGTTTAGACTGCGATTGCCAAGTCAACCGACTTAGTATTTCATAAATCTCACAACTTTTTACAGTAGAAGAACTGAGTTGCGAGACTTGGTGTTTTTTACAAGTATGTTTTTGATGGCATCTAATTTCTTTTTGAAAATAGTCCTACTTTTTATCCTTTCCGGTACCTTCTACTTCTTGAATACCAATAAAGGATATTCCATTATAAGTATACCTAAACAGGTACACTGATTCATTCACTGCAAATGTAACTTTGTAATCCTATATATTTATATGGGATTACAAAGTTATTTATGCAGTTGGTGTATCTAGAAAACTGGACCGAAATTGCAAATTTTTTTAGATTTTGTTTGATTTATACACTAAACACTAATTGTATTCTAAATTTGAAGCTTCTATGTCTGCTAGAAGTGCCTTAGAGTTTTGACGATTGGTCAGTCAGTGAGTGACAAAATTAAGAAACTTTGACTAGTTATAATACTTAAACTACTGGTTCAATTTGAAATATACCGTGTTTATACAATGCCTGCTTGTTTACTGAAAATTCAGGCTTCTAGTTTTATCCACAACGAAGTGGATCGAAAATGGCGTGAACTGCTTCGAGAAAAGGATGGTATTTTCTTGTTTGTAGAGGGCTCTGGAAAAAATATGGAGACAAAAGAGTAGTGGACACCCCAATCACTGAGATTGGCTTTGCTGGAATAGCAACGGGAGCTGCTTTTGCCGGCCTCAAACCCATCTGCGAGTTTATGACCTTTAATTTCTCTATGCAAGCCATAGATCATGTAAGTACTCAATCCAACTATTATTTCAACAAATATTTCCATACTCTATACACTGTGTGCAGCTAAAGAGTGACATAAACTGCTTGCCAGCATTTGTAAGAGTCCATCTTTAGCAACATTAAAACAACTTTCAAAACGGAAACTAAAAACATAACCTATCCAATAACAACATACAGTAATATCTTAGCCAGTTAATTGTTTTGATGATAATAAGTGTATTTTTCTATATATACATTGTACATATACAATGTAATTAATTTGTGAATGTAAACTATTGAGTGTCTGTGACAAGATTTATCCTTTCAACTGTGACCGTGTACTGGTCAGTGCTTAATGAATAGAATTTCTTTTGGGTCTAGTGGCGCCGCGTTCTAAGCTTTAAATCATTTGATTTATATGTTAATGATGATGATAATTAAATTATCTAATTTAATTATAATCATCATCAACATACCTAAAATGTGTTTTTGTAATAAGAATAAATTTTGTTATCATTAGTCTTACAGACTTTCTTTCCACACCATAGCTAGGGTTGGCTGGAAGAGATAATGTAGATATATATTAGAGATAAGTAAATGAACAGTGAAACTACTTGAAATCCTTATCTTTGATATCCCCCATATCATGTCTGACACAAGTGATCTGAGTTACAATTATGACATTCATGTTTGCAATGTAGATAAGGAGTTAGTTGAATTTCCTATTATAGCTTTAGTACATTCATTCATACATTTACTGTGATGCTGAACAAAGATTTTATCCATGTACACAATTACACAGTAACCTATGATAATAATTTTAAATGGAAAACTGTACTGTAAAACTGTACTGTACTGTAAAACTATATCACTGCACAATTCCTAAAATTGTAAGAATGATCTTTATTAGCCTATAAACGGTCTACTGCTGGATTCAGGTGTTCCCATATCCCGTTGTCTGTCACAATGACTCCTAGAGGTTGATAACAATTGAATTTCTATTGTGTCTCGTATTACGACAGCTAAAATCATAAGGACATAATTTTTTTTTTCCTTTCTTTCTGTAACCTGGCAATCTGTGTTAACACAATGAGCCATTCAGTTGGGGTTTTTGTTTGGTTGTGGTAATGTCAGCAGAAGGAATTCCTAGGCATTCCCTTCATGTGAGGTTGAATCTCGCGGACAGCGTAGGGACACTATGCCGCTTTAGTCGGGAATAAATGACACTTCCTGTGCCTGTCAGTTTCAATGCCAGCTCATTAACAGGGTTTGATATTTTCGTCTGATAGCCTATGCTGTACCTAGCAATCTCTTGTTTGACGGTATTGATTTTTAGATCCTCGTGTATGTATCTGTTGCTCACGTAGTAGGGTATGTCCAGCATCGCTCTCAATGTCTTGCTCTGGAATCTTTCAAGAATCTCTATGTTGCTGTTGCTAGCAGTACCCCACAGCTGTATCCCATAGGTCCAAATTGGTTTGAGGATGGTCTTGTAGATAGCTATTTTGCTTTCTCGAGACAAGCTTGATTTACGGTCTATCAACCAGTACATCGCTCTAAGTTTAGTGTCTAGCTGTTTACGCTTGGTCCAGATATGCTTTCTCCAGGTGAGTCGTCGATCGAGATGCATACCCAGGTATTTGGCACCTTCAGATTGGGGTATTTCCTCATCATGGAGTCTTATTGGTGGGCAGGTCTGTCTTCTCAGAGTGTAGTAAGTAAGTAACATGCACGGATTTACCCTGGTTCGCTTTAATACGCCATTTGTCCAGCCACTCTTCTATTTCGAGAACATGAGTTTGTAGTTTGGCAGACGCTACAGACGGGCAATCATGGACCGACAGAATAGCTGTGTCATCTGCATACGTGGCGGTTGTAGTGTCAACGTGAGTTGGCAGGTCAGCAGTAAAAATCAAGTATAGGACGGGGCCCAATATACTTCCCTGCGGCACGCCCGAGAGGATTCCGTGTAAGGGAGCAGTTTCATTGTTATATTTAACTTCAAAACATCTTTTGTAAAGATATGACCTTAACCCTACAGTGGTCGCGCCCCCAAAAGTCACACGACTGGTCGCGCGGATTACATATGTAGTCCGTTTTAGTTTCAGGTTTTTTTAATTTTTTAATCATTTTCTTTATTTATATTTCGAGAAAACTTATCTACTTCTGAATATAAACTGAAAAGAAACTCAAAAAAACATAATTCTTTTAAAAATCAACAAAAACATAAACTTCTTAAAAATTGTCTTTACATAATCACTTTGGATAATATGAGATAAAAAATGAGTAAGTATTACTTAAATATTTATTAATTATTTTCTAAAAATGAATTGCACACATATCTAGAATGGTCCGGGCAAAAATGTTTGCTGCATATATTGCAGCATCTTCGGGTGCTCTTATTACGTCTCCATTTTTTTTCTACAAATACACAATAAAAATTACTTATAGTTTTCAATACTCTTAGTCAATATAATATCAATACGTAACAACACAATCAATATTATGCACTACAAATAATACAACTACCTTCAACTGTAAAAATTAGTTTGAAAAAATTACTCACGTAATAGGTCGCGCGGATTACGTATGTAGACCGCGCGCTTTCACACCCTCTCCTGAAGCAACCACCCGTCGCCAATGCGCGAGCACAACTTAGCGGGGGCGGGGACTATCGAGCTTAAAGTACATGGAGTCTGAGCTAACAAATTTGAACCGTTTGTGAAATATTCAGTTTTTTACCACCCTGGATTACATATGTAATCCGCGCGACCACTGCAGGGTTAAGATCGGAAAGAATGAGTGGGGCAGCAGCTTTTTAATTTTGTATAGGAGACCTTCATGCCACACCCTGTCAAACGCCTGGCTAATGTCAAGGAAGACGGCAGAGCAGTAATGCTTGCGCTCCAGCGAACGACTTATAATGTCCGTTATGCGGTGTATTTGTTCCACAGTTCCACGTTGCTCTCGAAAACCGACTGGTGAAGAGGAATTACGGCCGGTAGGTAGTTGCGCATTCTGTTGAGCAATATTCTTTCCAGGAGCTTACCCAAGACTGGGAGCAGGCTTATTGGTCTGTAAGAGCCTACTTCGTGAGGCGGTTTGCCTGGTTTGTGTATCATGATGACCTGCGCAATCTTCCACTGGGCAGGATACATTGCTAGTCTCATGCAGGCATTAAAGATAGCTGTAATGTGAACTACACCTTTTCTTGGCAGTTGCTTGAGCAAGTGTGCATCGATTAGATCGTAGCCCGGTGTTTTACCCATATGTAGTTTTAGGATTTCTTGCCACACTTCTCCGGGGCTAACACGTTTCAAGGGTAAGCACATCTGCAGTGGTGCAGCAAGATATTCAGCAACCTCCCTATCGTGTTCAGTTGTTTGCTAGGCAAAGGTTGAAACACATCTTTTAGGTGCTCCGCGTATATTTGGGCCTTCTCAAGTTCCGTTCTAGCCCACCTGTTATCAGTAGCTTTTAAGGGTGGTATATGTACTTTTGATCTTTTAAGTCTTTTCGTTATTTTCCACAGCGAGTATTTGGTATCTTTGTTAGGTGTAAGGTTAGCCAGTTAATTTTGAAGTAGCTCGTTTGCCGATTCGTGAATCATGAGTTTAAGTTCCTCAGAGGCCTTGTTGAAGGCTTTTTTGTCGGAAGGATACCTTGTGGAATGCCATTTTTTTCGTAAGTGTCTTCTTTCATTTACTTTATACTTAAGCTGTTTGTAGTAGTTGGAATAAAGTCTTTCTTTTGGTTTCAGAATAGGCGTGGATTCGCTGATCGCCACGTGAATAAGCTTGTTAAGTGATTCGATAGTCGCTTCGACGTTGTCTACACTGTTCAAAGGCAAGTTAAGGTTTAGAGATTCGGTTATTATGTTTCGGTAGCAATCCCAATTTGTTTTGCAGTTATAAAGTCTTTGTGGGTACTCAACCAGGACAGGCCTACAGTGAAAGTTTATTATCACTGGTGTGTGGTCAGATGACAGGTCACAACTTTCCTCTACCACTAGTTGGCTGACTGGGATGTTTTTGGTGATGAAAAAATCCAGCAGGTCCGGTACCTTATTTGGGTCCGTGGGCCAATATGTGGGAATTAGGGCATGCTCCCGGGAATTCCCGGTACCGATTTTTCCCGGTATTTCCCGGGAAATTTACTTTTTACGCAGTACCGGTACTGAGAATTCGTTTCCCGGGAAATTCGGTACTTTCGGTACTGTTGTAATAACTTAAAATTACGGCAATATTAGGCTCCGCGTTTGCAGTAGTCGTTACCGGTAACCTCGGCCTATGCTCTTAGTTGCAAACCAGGCAAATTTCGTAGCGTTACCAAATTTTTATCTCCTGAGTTCTCAACCGTGACGTCGCGTCACCGGTACTATACTGGGGAAAAAATTGTAATGAATGTACTTGTACCCTACAACGTACGATTTCATCGTCATCGCACTCCAATGATTTAATAATTCAATTTAATTTTTTTTTATTTGCAAATTTAGCTTTACCTTCCAAATGACCTCGAAACTGAACGTCACTCAAAAAATCGACGCCAAGGATTCCAATAGTCGGATTGGTATCACGGAGACCTGCCTCAAAGTTCAGAGTAACGACGAATGGATGTTTTTTCACGGTAAATGCGCAAACTTGTGGAGGGGTTAAAGTGGAGTAGGTTATGTCGGCCCGAATTCGTGATATGTTCTCGGTGTGAGTCACATGTTTATTCCGGCTCTCGATGGTGCTTTCCAGAGAAATATCAGCTCGTCTGGTGTAGAGCGTTACTCCCATGCTGTCGTCCGCGTAGCAATGAATGCTGTTGTTATGCAACATGTCATTGATATGCAGAAGAAACAGAGTAGGGGCTAACACCAGGGACCGGAAAACCCCTTTTTTTGGTTAAGCCGATTGTTAGGGAAACCCCATCAAAAGGTTACCGAACGATAGGGTTTCCCTATTGATAGGGTTAGTCTTTCGTAGCGGTAACTTTTTTGAATAAGGTTAACTGCTTCCAATGCACTTACCAAATCAAATAGGGTATTTGTAACGGTAATTTTAAGCGCTTATCAACTAATAAGGTTACCCTATTGTCTCCTATCTCGTTTTCGCGCACAGCGGGCGGCGGACTGCAGTCCGCCGCCGCCGCCCGCAGTTGTCACATGAAAGCTTCATACATCCGCGCCGAAACGGTATTTGTCTATGATATTACTATACAAGTTTTTTATTTAACTTGCAATGCTTGTTTGTTCGGGTGAAATCTTGCAACTTAATTTTGATTAACTTCCCGGTTACCGATTGAGTTGAAAGGACAATGGCGAACCTCCATACAAAATTTTTGTCAACATTTTTTTATGCGTATTAGTATGAAAAATATGTAAAAGTATAGAGATTGAATTCCTCAATAGATTAACGTTAAAAATACGATTGTAGTAAGTCTAGCTAAAAAGATATTTCAGTTTGAAGTTTTTGAGGTTATGTCTGACCAACTATGATATTATAGAATTAAAACAACTACTAAGTTAGGTAGGTAAAACTTGACTACTAGGTACTAGGTACCTACCTATATGTAGTCAGATATTACTTGCCGTTACCACTCTGAAAGAGTTATAAGGGATTGAATAAACATGAAGATAAGTCAGATAAGGTAATTGAGCTATTAATGTACCTCAATGGATAAGGTATAGTAAGGCTTTATAATGAAATGCAAGAAAGAAAAAGAGCATTTAGGTGTTGTGTAAGTGAGAGGCAAACAGGAGCGCCGCCTTTATAAGTGCCTCTTTTAAATTGAGTTATACCTACTGATTATTCAGAGATTTTATCTCTGCTTACATATAGATTAGCTATTTAACTCAGACCCTATAGGTATTAACAAAAGTAAGTAAGTAGGTACCTACTTACCTATCTATTAAAACTATAAAAGATTACTTAGGTAGGTATAGCAAATTCTCTTTTATGTAAAAGTATATATAGATTACTACCTACCACCTAATGGATTAAGTAGGTAAGTAAAAATAAAACTTGGTTACTATTTCATTTTTTTATTCTTCATCTTCTCTTATTACAATATCGTCAAGAAATCCTGCAGGTGCTGTAATATTTTGTTGATGTCTGGCCCAACCAACCTTGGTATACGCATACTTTAACGCTAGTTTGGTACCTACCAAACTAGCGTTAAAGTATGCGCACAACATCCAACCGTCCGTCTACCAACTAAGCAACTACAGCAACATTCTACTATTCCTGCTCATCCGGGCACATTATTTTCTATTAAAATATAGACATAATATTGTCTTCTGGAAACATGGCGCGACTTTATATTCCCTCTTATTAATGTTGTATCACCACCTCTAAGGTTGTATTCCGATGAATCTAGACGCTCACTGCACACTTCAATCCTGTATCTGCCATGGAAACGTACATGCTCCCCATAGTAAGAGCGAGCTTGGCTTATTTAATACGTTCCCAGGGCGAATAAAATTATATCATTATATTCTAATGTGTGCGGGTTCAGATGGTGCTTATACATTATTATTTATATTCACGTTAAAGCTTGGAAGTGTACAATTATTGTTTCAAAAGTTGAATCTGACCGATTAGGTAACAAAACAAGTAAGAATTATTCATGTTTTCTGTACTTATTTCAATTTAATTTTTATTGCATCATTATGTTTACAAGGATGTTATTAATTAGGTTAATTAACAAGAGCATTATGGGGTCCCTAATGTTCTTACACACAAAACACACACAGCACAGCAAAAAGAGTTAGCCGGCAGTGGCGGTAGTTTTCTCATGATCTTTTACAAGATATTTGTAGGTACTTACAATTTGACGGTACACCCAGCTGCAGATTATAGCAGTGACTCGAGTTAGGAGCCAATGAAGGGTATCGACGTAATTTATTTACGCTTATGTTGCAGGTCAAACACATGATGCGTGTGGGTTTTACACGACTTCCCATCGTTTAATAACAAAAGTACACAACAAAATCCAAAGTAATCGTAGTCCTATCCTAAGTCCACTGTCTACAGCGAGCGAAATGATATGACAATGACTGTGACAGGCAGGTTCACAGGACAGGTCGTAGTTGCCATACTCTAAAGCCCTTTAATAACTAATTAAAGTATTTTAATAGTTATTGCGATTTATTGGCGTTTTTATTGTATTTCTGAAGCGTAGGTAATTATATTTAAATCTAAAGTGTTGTTATGCAAGACAGGCAAAGCCCTTTATAACCAGATAACTTATTAGATATTACCCTACTTGGCCAAAAGACAAAAGTCGAAGCTACAATAAAAACCTTATTAAAAACAGGCACCACCAGAGTCATTCGAGTTACTTTTTAAACTGATTTTTTTTCCTGACTTAGTCAGGACTAAATAATAGTCTGAAAAATCTTATGAATTTAAGTAATGCAAATTCGTATTAACGATATTTTAATACGCTAAATAATTATCTTGAAAATTATTTCGCCGTTGTCCTTTGCATACATGTGTAAATCGCGTGACAATGCAATATTATGATGACATGGCGCTAAGGAAGCTGGAAGCTGGAAGGTGGTCATATGAACTTCGCAATGAAACAACACAATCTCATCGAGTTTGGGCTCGTTTGAATCGTCTTGACGAGTAATTTGTCTTTCAATGGTAACCAGGGTTTGATGATGGAGCTGGAAGGTGGTCATAGAAACTCTGTAATGAAACAACGCAACCCCATCGAGTTTCGGCTCGTTTCATTCGTCTTAACGAGTACTTTGTTTTTAGATGGTTACCAGGGTCTGATCTGATGATGAAGCTGAAATGTGGTCCTAGGAACTCAGTAAAGAAACGACGCAACCCCATCTAGTCTCGGCTCGTTTGATTCGTCATGACGAGTACTTTGGTGCTACATGGTAACCAGGGTCTGATGATGGAGCTGCAAGATGGTTATGGAACTCAGTAATTAAACGACATAACTCCATCGAGTATGGGCTCGTTTGATTCGTCTTGACGAGTACTTTGGTGCTAGAAGGTAACCAGGGTCTGATGATGAAGCTGCAAGTTGGCCATGGAACTCAGTAATTAAACGACATAACTCCATCGAGTATGGGCTCGTTTAATTCGTCTTGACGAGTACTTTAATGCTATATGGTAACCAGGGTCTGATGATGGAGCTGGAAGGTGGCTATAGGAACAAACCATTAAGACGTACAAATGAAAAGTTTGATTCGTCTTAATGGGTGGACCGTTTTGATGAGTGGTGAGTGGTGGTGGTTTGATGGATGTGAATAAATATTGGATACACGTTCAGTGAGATCAACTAAAAAGTAAAAAATAAATTAAAAGTTAAAAACCTTTTATTTTAATGCCCTAAAAAGAAAAAAATAAACTTTTACTAATAAAAATCTCATAAAAGTTTTTTTATTTTATTTTATTCTCTTTTAAAACCCTACTAAAACAAGTAAGAATTTTCGTATGCTCCCTAGAAGCTTTGTCTCTGTTCCGTTTCTTTACTCATGTGTTGTTGTTTTATGGTTTTTTTATTTTTTTTATTGAGTTGTCATAGTGACTGCATCATGCCTGATGGTAAGCAGCCGATGCAGTCCAAAATAATGAGAGCGCTCCCCACCGTGAAATAAGCACGGTAACAAACGCACCTATTGTATTTTTTGGTACAAGTAATGATAGTCTGCACAGTATGATGGTGGTTTCTAAGACCAGCACGTGTAGTCCGGGAGAGACACTCTCTGTAGTAATCCCGGTAAAAGACACTGAGAGGAGCAATGTCTCTACGCAGCTGGAGATCCTCAAGAGACGCTTTTCTTTTAATTTTAACTTCTTAGTATTATTTTATATTTTAATACCTTAACATATCAATAAAAAATGGTCCACCCATTAAGACGAATCAAACTCGACGCGGTTGTGTCGCTTAATTACTGAGTTCCTATGGTCACCTTCCAGCTCCATCATCAGACCCTGGTTACCATCTAGCACCAAAGTACTCGTCAAGACGAATCAAACGAGCCGAGAGTCGATGGGGTTTCGTCGTTTCTTAACTGAGTTCCTATGACCACCTTCCAGCTCCATCATCAGACCCTGGTTACCATTGAAAGACAATCTATTCGTCAAGACGATTCAAACGAGTCCAAACTCGATGAGGTTGTGTCGTTTCATTGCAAAGTTTCTATGGCCACCTTCCAGCTCCATCATCAGATCAGCACCATGTCATCATAATATTGCATTGTCACGCGATTTACACATGAATGCAAAATTTAAGCTCAATTCGTAACCGGGAAGTGGATAAAATTTAATTTGCTAGATTTGATGACAAACGGACAGGTGAAACTAAATAAAATCTTGTAAAAATCTAACAAGCTGCATTGCAAGCACCGCGCGACAGGTCTTAACGTGAACTGATTGACAAGTCACACGAAAATTAACTTTAGTGCGAATAACTTATTTACGAGTAAGCGATATTTTGCAGCACGCTCGCCGCGAGGGGGCCTCTGTTGAAAGCTACACACGTAAACAGTTATGCAATAATAAGTCTAATGCATTGCACGTAGAAGCTTGAATCGCTTGTGCGCGTTAAAACCCTTTTTATAGGGTTAGCTTCAACAGGGTTTTTGGATGCGGTTAGTGCTTACCCTAATTAACTGTATCAATTTGGTTATGCTTTCGATGCGGTAAGTCGACGATATGCTAACCGTATTGATAGGGTTAGTGAAAAAAGGCTATGAATTACCCAATCAAAAACCCCTTATTTGGTAAGCGGTTCCGGTCCTTGGCTAACACACATCCCTGCGGGACTCTAGTATTCACGGGCTTCATGTCAGACCACGAACCGTCGACTACTACTCGATGCTACGTTCAGAAAGAAAGCTGGCTTCTTAGGAAGCCCGTATGATGAAAGTTTAGAGAGAAGAGACCTGTGCTATACCCTGTCAAAGGCTTTCGCTACGCCCAAGCTAACTGCCAGTGCCTACCCTTTACTCTCGACTGCCTCCGCTCATCGGCGAGTAAGGTACATTAAAAGATCACCAGCCGAACGACCGCGACGAAAACCATACTGGCAATCGCTTAGTTGCTAGTTTTCTTTTAGATACCTTAAGAGCTGGCGGTTTGTAATGCAAAGCCATTACTTTGGAGAGCAAAGAGGTGGCTATTGGCCTGTAGTTGTACCGATCTGAGCGATCGCCTTTTTTGAGAATCGCGTGGACAAGGGCTGTCTTAGAAGAGCTCGGACAACGCCATTAGTGTAAGAGAGCCGGAAAAGGCGTTAAAACTGGAGCCAACTCAGGAGCATATGTCCGAAGTACAATGGGAGGAACTGCATCAGGCTCACTCGACTTATGGATATCAAGGAAAAAAAAGAGCCTTACGAGCTGACCTTTGTAGGAACCGGACGTTTTGCATTGAACAAGCGCAATGCGTATCATATGGTTGGTGGAGAGTTTTCCCTATCGTCCAAGGTCGAGTTTGATGTGAAAAGAGTGCGCAAGAAATCGGGTTTCTCCTTTGCAGTATGGACCAGGCAGTCATCGGTCTTGTGCAATGGTGGTAGGGACGGCTGACAAAAATTCCCTAAGATAGCTTTGGCAAAAGACCATAGAACGCACGCGTTCCCGGAGGAAGACACACTAGCCTCTCGCCAATTTCACTTATGAATGATAACTTCGCCTTGGCAAAGTTCCTTTCTGAACGCACTGATGTTTGGATCCTTTGATGACACCGCATTAGCCCAAGCTTGGTAATGTTGTCGCTTTTGGCGAGACACGCCATTTTGCAGCAACGACCGAACCATGGTTGGGAACTGCCGCCAATGGGAACCACAGAGTTTGGATTGAAAAGTTCCATTCCCTGGAGTATCACATCAACGACAAAGTCAGCGGCGACATCAAGATCATCCAGCGAGAAGCAAACTCGCCACCATGGGTAGGACGCAAAGAAACTTCGCATCCCATCCCAGTCCACTGACCTATAATTCCAGACTCGACGTTTTTGAAGTTTCTGTGAGAGGCACAGTGCTACGAATCAGACAGTGGTCTGATGAGCTTAATGGTGCATCAACAGAAACATGATAGCCGTCTGGGTGCAAGGTCAGCAAAATGTCCAATAAGGTAGGCTCCACATCTGGAAGCCGTGTAGGCTCGGTTACCAATTGGAACAGACAGTCTGTCCCAATTGAACTGTTCCCATGAACGGCTCTACCCGCGTGGTCAGTTGTGCGTAAACCAAGGCATTCGACGTGGTGGGTATTGAAATCTCCCAATACCACAATTTCGGCCGAGGGGATCCGTTGGAGAAGGGTCTATCGCCGTTTGAACGGTCTCGGTTTGGACGAATTTATATTATTTACTCACCTTAAAACACTCATGATAAAAATCCGTTGTATATTTAGACCCTTTTGAATTTACCACATTCAACTCAGATGACCTCTAACCAATTCCATTCGACAAAGTGATTCCACGGCTAGTACAACAATTGGCAAAACAATTTTGTTAAAATAAATTATAAAATTTTACACAATAATAAATTTTTATTTTGCTCAATGATCCATAAATCATACGTTAGTTACATCTGGGTTTAAAAAAACTCAGTACCGAAAAGTACCGAAATTTCCCGGTTTTCCCGGTACCAGAGTTAGCGCAGTACCGGGAATCCCGTTTTAATCCCGAATACCATGCGAAGCACAATGTAAGTTGATATCATTCGTAGCTCTATAGAGTTGACGAGCTCGTCATGTTTTGCGTTCCAGTCACCGCCGCAAATGAATCTGTTTCCTAAAGTGTTGATATAACTTTTGAAGTCAGCACTTCTTATAACGTGCTTTGGTGGGCAGTATATTGCGGACACGGTCGTTTCGGTTTTGTTGTCTAGTATTCTGACTGAGGTTGCTTGTATCTCTTTAGTTTTGTATTCTTCTGTGAGGTAATGTTTGATGTTCTCCTTTATAATTATTGCAGTTCCTCCATGTGAGTTACCGGAAGGGTGGTTTGTAGTGTAGACTATGTAATTTTTAAGGCTGAAGTTTGTTTTTAGTGTAAACCTCGTTTCCGAGATTAATTCTACATCCACTCTTTCTGTTTTTAAGAAGAGTTCTAGTTCTTGCCGACGTTCTGTCAGCCCATTGGCATTCCAAGTAAATATCCTTAAGTTTAGGGGTTTCTTGTAAGGCTTGTAACTAATTGGATCATTCGATCTATCATGTTGTCTAACATGATGTTCATCATGTTTTGGAGTTTGTCGAACATTACGTCTAACAATTTGGCGAAGTTGTTTGAGTCTTTGACATCAGTTTTTGTTATTTCTGTACTTCTAGATTTTGTGGCTTGTGCATATGAGATTTTAGGTTTCGGGTGCTCGTGAAAGTTATGTTTTCTGTGTTGTTTGCTTTCTTGTACAGTTTCAAGAAGGTAATTGCGGCTTGGGTTTTGTCGTATGTTGTTTGTATTTTCTTTGAAGTCGTTGGTCTTTTTTGTTTTGTTTTTCATAAGTAGCTCTTTGTACTGTTTATATTTTGAGCAGCCTTTGTAGCTTGCTGGATGTGTTTTTTGGCAGTTTGCACAAGTGGCGTTAGTGTCTGGTCTTTTCAGACAGCTTGATGTTGGGTGTTCTTCGCCACATTTTACGCACCTGAATGGCCTGTGGCATTGGTTTCTGGCATGTCCTCTCTGGCATCGCTTGCACTGTAGAATATCTAGCTTTTTGTATGGTGCTTCAAATGAGATTTTCATGTGGCTTACTCGGTTGATTTTGAAGATTTCTTTGTTGTTTTGCTTCGGTTCTAAATCTACATAAAATGAGGGTAGCGGATGTTTAGTGGTTTTGTGTTTCACGTTGGTGATGTGCCTGACTTCATGTCCTAGTTCGAAAAGTTATTTTTTAATAACTTCAGTGTCTTCTGATGAGTGAAGACCATGTAGAACTACTCGATAGGCTCTTTCGCTTTTCAGTTTATATGTGTAATGACTGACAACGTTCGCCACGAAGTTGGCTCTTAATATTTTATATGTGTCGACGCCGGCCGGCATTATTTTGACTATATGGCCGGATCGCAAAGTTGTTGTGGTATGTTTTTCAGCATCTGTGATTGTGCTGAGAATTTCTTTTAGCTTTTTTATGTCAGTGACTCCCGTGACAAATATGGGTTCCGGTTTTGGAGCTGGTTGCGGTGTTCTCTGGTTGGCGTCTTCATTGCATTCACTCTGAAGTTCTTGAAACCTATAGTATGTTGGTATACTAAAGGTGGCTGTTTTGGGTCGTTTTTGTGTTGTAGTTTGAGTTGGGCTTGTGTCTTGCCTCTTCCTCTTCCACTCCGGGATTCTATCTTGTTGCCATGTTGTCAAATCTATGATTTCCTCTGGGTCGGTAACTTTTTGCGCTAAGTTGGTTTGCGTTTGAGGATTGTCTCTAAGACGTTCCTTGTTAGTGTTTTGGTTAGTTCCTGCTGTATGGTTTTCCAGAGAGTTGCTTCTGGGTCTGTGTTGGAACAAGCTAGGGTGGAATGCTTGCTGAACTAGTTTTTTTGTGGCAGCTTTAACGGGTGTTTGATCAATGGTAGTAGCCATAACTTGCTGATTTAGCTTTCTATTACCTTCTTTAAGACCAGTAGTATTAACTGTTGAAGAAGCCTGGGGGTGCCCACTTCTTCGAAGTCTTCGGTAACCAATTTCTCACTCACAGGCCCGGGTATCTGCGAGCGCCGGGTGCTAGCCGGATTGCATGGCAAAACAGTCTTATTATTATCGCTCATTTCATATGGAGTTGGGGGAAGTAGTGTAGCACTTTCGCAAGGTGCAACACGTCAGAATTTCGGATTGACACCCTAGCCTTTGGTAATCTAATACCTCCCTGCAAGGCAGCAGGTGCAATTTGATTTCGTAGTTCGCGTCTCCTAGACTAACTGCCTGCCAAGGCTGACGAGGTTAGTCTCCCCGGGTCCGAGCTTCGATTAGAGTGGCGGCTCATACTCGCCACTGTCATCTTCTGTCATTGGGTTTAGCGCTATTTTATAGAGAAGACTCAGTCATGAGCGTTCCCAGCACCCCTCGATATTGATCGCCCAATTGTCCGCGACTGCCGAAGCAGCTAGCCTCCATATCTGGAGACCGTCTCGCTATCCGCAACCTGCGACGCGGTGAGTGGCATAGAGCCATGCCTCTGGGAAGTTTCGCCCAGAACCCACTTAAGGACATAATAGCTCATAAAAGATTATTTTTACAACAAGGTTCACTTGAGTTATTAGCTAGCACCAACGAGATTTCTGCTCTCGTCATCCATTTGGAACACCATGCAGAATCTAGTATGGTATGGTAATGGTAAATCAGAACGTAATGTCAACACATAGAAATCTTTTGGTTATTGTGCTATCACTATGGATTAAGGCACCATAACTTCAACGGTAAACGAAAGAACGCAACGAACGATAGTTCGTTGCGTTCTTTCGTTTACCGTTGACTAAAACTCAAAAGATGCTGTTGAAATATGCGTGTGGTTGAAAAATTTCTCTTCATATTTTCTCATGTCCCAGTAATTTTGAACAAATGACCCATTCAACGGTCTTGTTTGTAAATAGGGATGTACCCAGTATCTTCTATAGGCACGATTTCTATTAATATGACTGTACAAAAACCAAACTGTTATTATAACTGCAGCATCCTGAATGAGTTCCACACTAATAACCATTTTTAATATCAAAACTGAAGCGACGCTCTGCACTGCACCAGCGAACAGCTTTCAATGAAATGAGTCGGAGCCGCTGTGAGTCCACAAAACGCAACTACGCGCGTGAGTGCGTAAAGAACCCGCACACGATGATGCAGATCTGCACTCCCGCAAGTACGCGCGTAGGTGCGTCGACACGCAACTGCAGCGTGGTGCGTGGCAGTGTGTTAACTGCCTAAATACTGCACATACGTCCAATAGCAAAGAGCGGTTCCCATGTTCTCCCGGTGAGCACATGTGCAGCTGCCAGTTGGTGAAGCGTGGACTATGGCAGCGAACTGAGTGCGCGGTCCTCATTTCCTGTTACTGACTATAACCCTTAGGGGATGATAGTCATGAGTATATGTATGTACATTCGACGAAGGTCCCGGTCTACCACTTTTTGGCTATTCGCTTGCACTATACGCGCACGCACGCGCGTATAGTGCGTTTCATCAAATAGTCCCTATGCCGTCATGTTGGCATTCCTGTATTGTTACTGCAGTGTTGCCAACTTAGTAGATTTTCCACTATAACTAATTTATTGAATATAATAAAGTTATTTTTTTCTCATGTCATCAAGTAGTCTACTGAAAATAAAATTCTGTAAATCCGCTGGAAAAACCACAAGCCACTAAAAGCAATATTTCGCCACTAAAAGTAGGGTCGAACTCACCAGTTTTATTGGAAAATCCACTAAGTTGGCAATACTGGCAGGAACAAAACAGGAACGCCAACATGACGGCATAGGAACTATTTGATGAAACTCACATTACGTGCAATGCTGTACGTACGCTCGATCGGAATGGAGCGCAAGTAAGCGCCGAAAAGAGGTCTACCGCAAATTTCCTCGACTGTACCTCTGACGCTATGTAGAATGTAACCTAACGTGGTGGTCGCTCCAACCGTTTCCAGATAATAAACTCAGCGGCGAAAACGTTCTACATGTCCGCGGGCGCGATGCCGGTGCCGATCGTGTTCCGCGGGCCCAACGGCGCGGCGGCCGGCGTGGGCGCGCAGCACTCGCAGTGCTTCGCCGCCTGGTACAGCCACTGCCCAGGACTCAAAGTCGTCATGCCGTACTCCTCAGAGGACGCTAAAGGTACAAAGTGCCCGACTACATTAACCCCTGAGACAAGTGGCTAACGCTCTCCCCCTATCTATTCGTAATATAATGCGCGCGCGCTTCTGTATTTTTCTCTAGCTGTTGGCACAGTACACAACAGTGTACAACGAATTACCAATAGACAGGTGGTGAGCGTTTGACTGGAGCTCGATGGCGCAGCGGCTAGCACGTTCGGCTTCCGATCTTGCCCGCTAAGCAACTTTTGCAATGCCGGATTGTATGGGTGACCAAATTAAAAACATCTCGAGCACCTCCGTGCTTCGGAAGGCACGTTAAGTCGTTGGTCCCGGTTGCTGTCGTAAGATGGCAGTCGTTAAACCCCACCAACCCGCATTGGGCCAGCGTGGTGGGTGATATTTTTTTTATAACGACTCGTCATAGTGACTGCATCCTGTCTGATGGTAAGCAGCCGATGCAGTCCAAAATAATGAGAGCGCTCCCCACCGTGGAATAAGCACGATAACGAGCGCACCCATTCATGACGGCCTGCATAAATGCCGTTTCACGCCCCGCTTAAAAGACCCGGGACTGTAGGAGCTGGGAAACACATGCGCCGGCAAAGAATTCCAAAGCCGAATGGTCTTACAGAGGAACGACTTGCCAAATTTTTTGATACGAGTACTGATAGTCTGTACAGTATGATGGTGGTTCCTAAGACCAGCGCGTGTAGTCCGGGAGAGGAAAGGAGAGGGCGGGATAAGATCAAAAAGTTTTTCAGAACACTCTCCGTAGTAGTTCCGGTAGAAGACACTGAGAGAAACAATGTCTCTACGCTGCTGGAGGTCCTCAAGGGAGGCTGTAACCTCAGCATCTCCAATAATGCGTATCGCTCGCCTTTGCAGTCTATCAAGTGCATCGAGGAGATTTTTAGCGGAGCCATCCCATAGATGGGAACAATACTCCACACTCGATCGCACCTGAGTTTTGTACAGCAAACAAACTCGGGAGTGAAAAACTGCCTCACCTTATTGATGGCCGCATTGTGACTTTAAAATGGGTATTCTCCATGTTTTTCCAGGGCTCATGAAAGCCGCCATCAGAGACCGCGACCCGGTGGTGGTGCTGGAAGACGAGATGCTGTACGGCGTGCCTTTCCCCATGTCCGATGAGGCGCAATCCAAGGACTTCGTGCTGCCCTTCGGTGAGGACTATTCTACACACATACACTCACGACTAATATCCCATAATGGTTAGTCAGAGACTAAGCAATAAGGACTGCAAAAGCAGCCTACTGACAGTTCACGTTTCACCAAATAACAAATGCTCTGCGCGGCAGGTGGTGAGCCCGTCGCCGCTCTCTGCTGTTGGATATATTATTATGTGCAGTCCTTAGCCCGTTAGGCCTGTTTATTTACGACATCCAAGGGAAGAGAGGGGTTGGTAGTATCGTTTTATCCCTTGAGGATCGTAAAACCAGGCACAATTAAAAAAAAACAATTGTTTTGCGACCGCCGGCGGTCTTGTGATCCTTGGCCTATTAATGAGCCACCACACAAAGTCAAAGTCAAAATATATTTATTCAATAAACTCAATTAATAAGTACTTTGTAACATCCAAATCTTTTTTAACCTACCTACTACCATCCATTCAGGACAAGTTAAAGAACAAGCAAGAAACCACAGCGCACAGAAGCAAAAACATTTACAAAAAAAATATAAATGTCGTTACCAAATTCATACACAGATCTTTACGACACCCAAGGGAGGAGAACTATTATAACCTAAAAAAAAAAATTGGTTGCCTGTAAAGTCGGTATACGGGCGAAAGTTTTACGTGACAACGACTTTGAGTGGTAAAATAATTTTAATGTGAATATTCATTCGTATAGTAGGAAGAAGGATGAAATAATAGTAACAATTTAAAACATTTATTTAAACAAAGAATTATATTTAAAACATAGTTGAGTGGGAGAGAGACGCAAGGCATTCGGCGGGCCTCTCTCTCGTTCGGTGACTCATCGTAACGTTACCGAGCGTTACACTTTTTCATAAGTGACTCCCAGCCGCAACCTAATTTAAGACGTTGTCACGTCAATAATATTGTCGTGCAATATGATGATATTGCGCGTTAAGACCTGTCAAGTTACTCCCAGGTGAAACTGTACAAATCAGTACAACGCCATCTTATGATATGTTTATAACTAAATAGAGTGTGCTCAGCATTCAGAGATAGATCCTATTCACCTAAACTTCGAAGAACAGAGGCAAGTCTAAGAGACTTCCTTACAACAAATTTTTTTCAGGGATATTTGTCCGAGTCCCATACATTAAAAATAATGTTAATCGGAATAAGGAGATGCTTACCTGAATTGTACTTCGACGTTGCATCTTCGAGATTTATATTCACAAGGTAGTTCACTCTTCAATGTACCAGGCATCCAACACATATTAAGAGCTATCTAAAAGAAATTTTATTTAAAAAAACATAAAACGTTACCCATAGTATAGACACAGGCGCCATCTAGTGAATACCAACTGAGTGCACGAGTTTGTCACCCGCGCTGTCATCGTCATTCGCTTTTCGTGTTCGGGCATCCGCACATCGTTACCCTAAAAGTGTTTTGTGTAGCAAAAAACTATGTGCAAAAGGAAGTATGGATAATCATTATATACGCCTGTGGAAAAACTGCGTAAACGACGATCGCCAAGTAAATCAGGTCAGTCAGTGTTTTAAATATTACATTTTGTCGATGTTATGATTAAATTACAAAGACAAACGATTTTTTAAAAACTATGTGATTTGTTAGCGAATATACGACTCAGAACCTCTTAGTGAGACATTCAAAGTAGAAACGTTATTGAAATATATTTCATAGTACGTTTCCTTCTTAATTTCGATTAATACTTTCGCTAGTGCCTTTGTGGTTACCCACATTTTTTTTTACTTTTCACTATTTATCGATTTTCAAGAATACTTAAGACGTATCTTTTAAATAATCTTATCTTTAACCTTATCTTTTTTAAATAATAATAAAAAGTAAAAAACACATAAGTAGTACCGTGACGTGATTACGGTCAGTGCTAATATGAAATCTAGTATCGTGACGCGATTACGATCGATATTACGGGTACCTACCCTTATGTAGTACCGTGACGTGATTACGGTCAGTGCTAATATGAAATCTAGTATCGTGACACGATTACGATCGATATTACGGGTACCTACCCTTATGTAGTACCGTGACGTGATTACGGTCAGTGCTAATATGAAATCTAGTATCACGATACTACGCGATAATACGTCACGACGCGATTACGATCGATATTACGGGTACCTACCCTATGCTGTGACGCGATTACGGCAATTCTATTCTTTGATCACTCCTTTCAAATGACTTCGTTTGCGCGAGGCCTCTCGCCTACCACAAGGCTTAGTGACTCCGATAGTGCTTCAATAAAGAACCGTAAATAACGGACGTATATAAATCTAATATTGAAAAAGACTTACGATCTGTCATGACCGTAGCACAAGTACACAGTCCGGATCTTACCCAGACCATCCAGGACGCTAACGATACCTAGTCGTAATAATCCAAGCGCAGCAGAGAAGTTGCCAGTTGTAAATCCAATATCGTCGGATTTTCTTGACGTTCTTGAAGTTTCTAAAGTGAAGGAGGTACCATTGGGGACCCAAAATACCAGAAGAGGTCTCTAAACGCTAGGGAAATCCTCATAGATGGTATGAACAAAGATAATAAAAAAGAACTGTTAGCAACAACTTTGATACCAGTTTGAATTTGGCCAAATTATGCTGCATTTACATTATGAAAATACCATGAATAGAAAAATGCTTACACTACCTGCCTACTGTTGATAAAAAATTCTTGTCAATGACACAAGATGTTAAAAGAGACGCACACTCTTTTGGAGAAAATTTGGGAGAAAAGATAGAAGCTGCTAAGGCCGCTGAAAAATCTGGTTTGCAAATACGGAATACTAACAACATTGGACCGTCAACTTCACTTAGAACTACGTCGCCCAGCAGGGAAAGTGGCAAGACCCATCCAAGCAACAAGGTCATGGGTTGCCAGGCCGGGTGGGAGCAAGCAAAGATTCTCGTATCCACCTCCTAGGCGATCAGCGCAAGCACCTACGTCCGCCCGCTATCACACCACGACAGCAGTGAGACCGTCATACAGACCGATGTTGCGTAAATAACAACCAAGGTAACCTTACACGCTGGTCGTATAATTATTTTTTTTGGTGACACATGGTGTTCAATCGCAAATTACCCGGTATTCTGACAGTACGTTACGGGTTACAAAATACCATTTAATAATACTGTAAGTGTAAAGCAAGCTACTGAACCTATCACTCCTAACTTTTCTTCGGCTGAAATAAGTAAGTTAATCACAGCTATATCTGACTTGTGCCAGTCAGGAGTAATATGCATATGAAAGGATGTCAAAGACCAATTTATTTCTCCCATATTCTTAACACCTAAAAGTGATGGATCGTCCAAATTTATCTTGAACCTAAAATCATAGAATAAAGCTGTCGCCTCATACCACACATACCACACTAATGGAGGACATACGGACAGCAAGCAAATTATTGTTCCAAGACAGTTATATGGCCAAAGTTGATATCAAAGTCGCGTATTTTTTTTCTTTAGTTCCTATTGATGAAAACTACAAAAAGTATTTAAGGTTCAAATTTTTGGGACACAAAAGTAATACGTATGAATTTTAGTGCCTACCGTTTGGACTTCGTTCAGCACCTTATTATGTCTTTACGAAACTCATGAAACCGGTCTATCTACCGGATTTATCTTAGAAACAGAGGTTTTTTAATTCTAATATATTTAGATCTTGTGCCTTGGCCATTCTTATGAAGAATGTAAAAGTTAGGTTCTCGAAACTGTTTGTTTATTACAAAATCTAGGCTTTGATAAAAACTTCAAAAAGAGTAGCTTGGAACCACAAAAGACTAAAAAATTTCTCGGTTTTGAATTAAATTCATAAAAAATGTGTTTGCAATTGCCAATAGGAAAACTAAAACGCATTCTTAAACAAATAAATGTCAATAGAATGGGTGGAGTACAATAAGTTCCTTTGAATAATATCACTTGTCGTCTATGGCAATGATGCGAGAAACGTAAAATATTTGTCTTTGCATCCTTCATAAAATCTAAAGATAACTTCATGGCGGATAAGGAGTCACGGCGTATGAATATCGATACAGAATGGCAAATGTCGGCACCTGTGTTCGAAAAAATGGTTCAATCGTTTGGGACACCTCTTAAAGATCTCTTTGCTACTTACCAAAATTATAAATGCAATAAATACGTCTCATGGCAACGAGACCCCTATGCCTTTGACATAGATGCATTCACCTTAAATTGGAATATATTTTATTTTTATGCTTTTCCCCCTTTCTCGCTCATATTAAAATGCTTCAGGAAAATAATTAACGACGAAGCCACTGGTGTACTAGTCGTATCGTATCGGCCGAGTCAACCCTGGTATCCCCTACTTAGCTCAGTAGCTCACCACCAATATACTTCGGCCCAAGTGACAATATGTTATTATCACCTTTCAGGACCCAGCACCCCCTTTGCAAGAAACTTATCCTGGTAGCATACAAATTATCAGAAAAGCATTTCAAAGTCAACTGTTAACAGCAAAAATTGGTTGTAGTTCATTAAATATGCATCGTTCTGCTCTAGCTATTTAGGGCAAACGTTATAGTGAAGCTGATTTAGTTGTTCGATTTTTTAAAGGTCTAAAGGACTCTTACAGGACTTACAGGACTAAACCTAGTCATCCGAAATATCGGAGACGTGAGATCCAAAGATTGTAATCGATCACCTTAGTAATTTATATCCAAATGAGGAACTTGCTCTGGAGTTTATTACTAAAAAATTAGTAACTCTGCTCGCATTGTCAACAGCACAACGAGTACAGACGTTATCTTCGAATTTCTAATTTAAAAATAAATAATAACTATGTCGAAACCATTGGGGATGATTTAATTAAAACATCTGCTCCAGGGCGACGACCGCCTTGTTGTTTTATACCATTTTTTCTAAATAAGATTGAGATCTGCCCTGCAAAAACATTACTGTCCTACTTAGATATGACTAAAGTTTACAGAGATAAACCTAGAACGGAAAGGTTATTGCTCACCTGAAGCCTATTCATAATGCAACTAGTTCTACATTAAGTCGTTAGTTTAAAAACACCCTATTTAACAGCGGTATTGACACTTCTTTATTCTCAGCACACACGTGTAAGACACGCGTCCACGTCCACCTCGGCAGCAAACAGAAAATGCCTTTCAATAACTGCAGAATGGACTGGTAATTCCCTGGTGTTTGCACGGTTTTACAATCGACCCCTTACCATCGAGAATGACGATAATGCCTTGTCATTCATTATAATATATCATACTGGTTTGTACTAATATGGTACCTAATTATATTTAATCGGTTATACTCGTAAATACTTAATTATAATAGTTGAATTAAATCATATAGGTACTTAAATTATTTCGCAAAATTTGTGTTCTAAACATCTACCTTGTGAATATAAATCTCGAGGATGCAACGTCGAAGTACAATTGATGGTTAAACAAACTTACCTAAAGTGAAGTTTGACCGTAATTGTACGAGACGTTGCATCCGAAGAGATTTATATAAAGATCCCTCCCTTCCCTTAAATGCTGGCCCCATATAAATTAATTTTGCAAAAAAGCTCTAAAAGTGAATGACGATGACAGCGCGGGTGACAAACTCGTGCACTCGGTTGGTATTCACTAGATGGCGCCTGTGTCTATACTATGGGTAACGTTTTATGTTTTTTTTTAATAAAATTTCTTTTAGATAGCTCTTAATATGTGTTGGATGCCTGGTACATTGAAGAGTGGACTACCTTGTGAATATAAATCTCTTCGGATGCAACGTCTCGTACAATTACGGTCAAACTTCACTTCGACGTTGTCATTAATTTCATAAATAATATGTATGAGTGCATACTCACCGACCCGCATTGGGTCAGCGTGGCCCAACCTCCCCATGTAATGTTGTCCATGTTTCCCCATGTGATGTTGAAAGCCTGTGCCCAGCAGTGGGACGTTTATAGGCTGATGATTTGAATTTGATTTGAGTGCATTTGTAACAAATAAGTGATGGGTGCGTGTGGCCCGCAGGCAAGGCCAAGATAGAGCGCTTGGGCCGCCACGTGACGCTAGTGTGCGCGGGCCGCGCCACGGACCTGGCGCTGCAGGCCGCCAACGAGCTCGCCGGGAAAGGTCATTCATATCATTACTATTATATGTATAGTCGCCGTTTTCCTGTTTCTGTGCCTTCACTTTGTCCTTCTATCGATAAAGAACGATATTTATTTTCTACAATTTGTATATATTTTATAGGTACAAAATAGCTGGAGTATGACGGTGTTTCTAAATTAGCGTGGAGGAAGGCGCGGCGGGTCACTAGATTTTTCTAATTAATAATTTGAAAATAATGTGTGAATAGCTTGCCTTCCTTATTGTTCACTGCTTAAATTAAAACTAATTGTTTAATTTTACCAAGTGAACAGTAGGATTTTAGTGGTAAACTACTATTTTAATTATTTTAGATACAATTATTAGTATACAGAGTACTTTATTGCGTTTGATGAGAGAGCTTAAAGAGTGAGATTTTTGAGGGAGGCCTTGTGCAGCAGTGGCCGTCCTCTGACTGATGATGATGACTCGTATATACTGCATTGTAAATTACAAACGAATCGTAATGTGTGTTGTATTGTAGGCGTGGAGTGCGAGGTGCTGAACCTGCGCTCGCTGCGGCCGCTGGACTTCGCCAGCATCGCGCAGTCCATCGCCAAGACGCACCACCTCGTCACCGTGGAGCAGGGCTGGCCGCACTGCGGTGAGTGCCTGTAGATACGCTAAGTGTCTTACAAATAAACAAACAATAAGCTACGTTACGTTATTCCATTTTTTGTTCCTGTCATGTAAACGTAATTTCTAATTAGAGTAAAAGAGACAAAACACGGAATAACTATTCTGACCTTATTCTCTGTTTATTTGTTAAATCTGTAAGCGACAGGGCTGCCCTCATTTAGTTTTACTGATGAATTTAGAACTTAGAACTACGAGTACATGCTTTGTAATGGACTAAAAAAAAGCATCTAAAGATTATTTTTTGAAACGTAAATATTATAGTATGTATTAATTTAAGTGCAGCAGCTGTTTTTATGATTGCATAGAGTGATCAAAATTAGACAACAAATTCAATTTTTTCACACCATTTAAGTTTTGGTCCTTCGAGTCGGATTGTTTTGTTGGTGGTAGGGCAGTTAAGTCCGCTTGACTAGCTACCACCATACCTAAGTCTGTCGCCTTAACAACGTTTTAGCATTGTTGTGTTCCGATAGTTTACCAGTTCCTCAGTGGTTGAGGATTCCGGGTGAAGCGCGCTTTCATTTTCGGCCTTATCTTCACTTACCATTAGGTGAGATGAAGGCCAAGCGCATACCCGTTACGGAATAAAAAATAGTATATTTTTTTAGTATATTAAATATATCATTCAATATTGACAATCACCATATCTATTGTGATCGTTCGAGTCGGATAATATAGTATTTCATTAAATATGGACCATCACCATTTCTATTTCTATCTCATTTAAATTGCCACTTCGAGTCGGATTTTTTTTGTATACCACCCACTTTTTCCCTGCACGCATCGGCCGCTCACATCGTGCAGATCATTGGTGCGATCTGGAGCCTCACCATGAACTCTTAGAGCAGATTTAATCGTTTTATCCCTTACCCGATGTTGGTCCTTCGAGTCGGATTTTTTTGCACATCCCTTAATAATTTGTCAGGCATCGGCGCTGAGATCTGCGCGCGCGTGATGGAGTCGACGTCGTTCTTCGAGCTGGACGCGCCGGCGTGGCGCGTCACGGGCGCCGACGTGCCCATGCCCTACGCGCGCGCGCTGGAGGCCAAAGCGCTGCCCACCGCCGGTGACGTCACCGCAGCCGTCAGCGCCGTGCTGGGCAAGTCAGTGCTAGCTTATTATACGTAGGAGCTCAGCTGCTGTGATACCACACATCACACACATAATCACGACTATTATCCCCGAAGGGTTAGTCAGAGACTAAAGGCAATAATGACAGCAAAAGCAGTCCTCTACCGTATAGTCCACTTTTCACCAAATAGCGACTGCACATGTGCTCAGCTTGACAAGTAATGAGCCCATCGCCGCTCTATGCTGTTGGATATATGTGCTGTATTTAGTCATTTAGTCCGTTAGTTGCCTTTTCCGACACCTAAGGGAAGAGTAGGGGTGGTTAGGATATGATATTACATTTTCAAAGGAAGTAGATATGTTACTATGCAGCTTAAGTTGAAGACTCATTTATAGCCCAATTGTCTCATGTCTCAATCAGTTTACGTCAAATGAGCAATAGAGCGGGTCGTCCGTGACAATTAGTCGTCACACTCGAAGCGCGTTGGCTTAGAGGTAACTATCTCTTTTACTCTCGAATTCACTGTATCATTGTTCGTCATTCATCAGTGAATCACGTGAATATTATGTAGTTAACTCTCTTTAAGCAGCTAGAAACGTAACACATCTATACTATGAAATATCATTGTACCAGACAATAGAAATTTAATTGTTAGTAACCTCTGGGACTATAGTATGAAACAAGAACTGTAGTTTTGCACGCTTACCTTTTCTTTATAGCGGAGGGGCTGCACCCTTCAGCATACAGCATGCAAGGAAGTATGCATACATGCGTGCTGTATTAAAAAATATACAGCATGCATTGCAATGTAAGCAAGCAAGTTTGCAGTTTTTAATTAATTAATTTGATGAGTTAATTATTTTATAAAATAATATTAGTTTAAAATAAAATTATATCAAAATATATACCTGTTGAATAGTAACGTAACCGTAGTTAGATGAAACAAATGTGACCTAGTATTGCCTTATATTCTGTCCCAACTTAAATGAGGGTATTTTAAAATAAATAAAAATATTATTTATTTTAAAATTCGTATTATGACGGTAGTACTATTATTAGATATCATTGTATTAAGTAGGTTTTATTCTATTCATTTCGATCTAACACAGCTGTGTAAACATGGAGTGGGGTACCACAGAGAATCGTGAAAGCCAATAAGTTGTTGCAGAGACACGCAGACGGTGGCCACCGAAAAATTCTCTTTACGGGTGAAAATGATTCTATGACTCGATATTTCGATGAGGTATAGAAAAGGCTTTCTCCTCTAAAATATTCGATAAGCAATAATCCAAATTATTAAGATCAAGACTTGCAGGGGGCCAATCTTCAGAGGTGATGAAATCCGTTAAATTCAAGTCGAACCAGCGCTGGGTAGATTTAGCTTTGTGCGCTGGTGCTGTTTTGTTGAAATATCCATTGTTTACCAGCGAACACAGTGTCACTTAGTGGCTTAATTATCTTCTCTCTCTCTTCTCGCTTTGGTAGTTGTTGCTCCTGTGTTGTTCACATAAATGGAGCTTTGTCACGCCTTCGTAGGACACACCCCACCATTATAGATGCTGAGTGTGGCAGTGGCGTGCCCAGGGATTGAGATTATGGCAAGCCCGGAAGCCCGAAGCTAGCAGTCTAGAAACGCATCACATTGTAGTTAGGTAATTTATATGAATGGGACAAACAAAAATGCAACTAGCATTGTATTCAGATCAATAAAATACCCTTAAAACATTTACTAGTTTGCGAAATACACAAATCTGAAGTAGGTTTGTTGTTTACGTGATGTTATGAGTTTTTTATTTATGACCGAAAACTTCAAAGAGTTTACCTTTCTATCGCCAATAATAACATTTAAGTCCTACACAGGAATCACAGGGCACAATGTCAAGCTATGAACTGAATTTAAAATGCATGTTGTGCCTATCTCTAAATAAACACATTTTCTTAGAACACCTCAGTAATAACAACAGTGAAGTTATCACAATAATAAAAAAATGGCTTCCTACCGCGCGCGCATGCGCGCTAGAGACGTGCGGCCGCCGATTAACACAACCGTTTAATCAAAATTGCCAAGACTCGATTATAGGATTTGAGTAATTTCGTACGATATTTTAATCGTAAATCGTTAGATAATACTGGTATAAATAAATTATATAATGAACTGTAGAATTTAGTGTGAATAATTGCTGTATTATTTATGAAGTCAGTGTCTTCAGTCTTTTTGTGAAGTTGTAAGATAGCTAGCTAAATAAATTATTTGCAGTGTGAAAATTTTGTAATAAACTTTGATAATAAGTGAAGTGCAAAGAGTGTAAAAAAACCATTATTAAATTTGAAAATCACCGAAAACTTGATACGCGCAAAAAAACAAATATAAAATTGCGTTTAAGCTCCACCATAATTATAGTTATTAGTTTTGTAGAATATTAATGTGAAATACTCGTATAATGGTTTAATTGATCGCAACAAAGTTTGCGTAAAAATTATATAAACAATAACAAATTTATTAACCGTTTGGTGTCCGTGAACGTGCATGAGTGTTGGCAAATAAAACAAAACAGTGAAACATCACTTTTCAAATTCTCTCATTGAGATTAGTAAATCTTTACGATGGTTTTTGAGAATATCATTTACCATTACACGTTCATATTATCACTCATTATTATTAACTATATGCAAAAGAAAAATGAAATAAAGTAATGACTAGGCAGTGTGGTCTCTGACCTTAGCCTGTTCCTTCAAGGAACAAAGTAAAAAAATTGGTCACCCACCGCCGCGGTGTGTAACTAACTTCATAGGCGAGCAAGACAGCTTCGTGAGTTCCTCAAACAATCTATATAAACTTACGCAGTATTAGGTATAACGAGTAGCACATTTGTTGATGTTAGAAGAGAGCGGATATCGCGGAGCCCGGTTGCAAGCCAAGTTGTGCGAGTGAGACGTAAAGAGGATGTAAGCTTCGTACGGTTTTTATTTAAACGTAGTTGAGTAGTTTAACGATTTGCTTCACGAACATTTTATTGAAAATTGATTTTATTATGAATGATTGATATAAAAATTACATTGGAAAAAAATGTGATTGTAATTAATTGCGATTCACCCTTAGTGTTTATGAGTTTTGGTTAAGGCAAGCCGGGCTTTTCGGCTTGTATGAAGGTACCGCCAGTGCTGGATGGTGGCCTCTTTCGACCTTCGGAACTTCCTCAGCAGCTTCTTGGGAGCTGTGTGCATACACCCTATCGTTTTGACGATTAAACTTCTCTTCAAACCAAAACAAAAAATTCATCCGCAAAGAGATTGTCCGGTGGCCACCGTCTGCGTGTCTCTGCAACAACTTCTTCGCTCTTACGGTTCTCTGTGGTACCCCACTCCATGTTTACACAGCTATGTGTTAGATCGAAATTAATAGTATAACACCTACTCAATATAATATAATGATATCTAACAATAGTACTACCGTCATATTATTTATTTTAAAATACCCTCATTTAAGTTGGGACAGAACCTTAGATTAAAACAAAAAGGGAAGATACGGTATGCTCCTACTTGTAGTCATTCAAAATATAGTCCTACTCAACTACTTAAGCAAACACTCACACACGCACACCTATAAAGTGTAAATCGAGCGAGCGAGACAAAGCGGTAAGTTTCAACGTCAGCGCGAGGGAGTCGGCGAGTAGCGCGTTGACGTCTCGGTCGCTTCGCAACAGACGAGTACGTACGACCGATTCCGACGCCACTGCGGAGTAGCGTCTTTCTCTTTTTCACACAGTAGAATATCCGCAATAGTGCGATGTAGCCTGTTCGCTCGGCAAATTGTGACTGAAGTGAAATTGTGCCTTTAGGCCTAATTTTGGCGGCTCACTCACGAGACGCTAATGCCGTATCTTCCCTTTTTGTTTTAATCTAAGGACAGAACTTATGGCAAGACTAAGTTTATGAAACAAAAATTATTTTTGATGTTGTTTAATTATAGGTGAAAAGTGGACTATGAAAGAGTACTGGTTTTCCTGCCCTCATTGCCTAGTCTCTGACTAACCCTTCGGGTATAATAAGTGTGATTTATGTATGTAAAAATTATGATAAGTAATAATTATATAAAACGTTGTTAGTCTAATTGAAATTATATCAAAAGTTGTTATGTAAAACAAGGAAGAACCCTAAGGCGCCATGTCAGCCCACTACTGGACATAAGCCTCTTTCAAGGCATGCTGCCAACACAATATTCTAATGTTTTAGTCTAAGGATCTGCTCACACCGAAACTCGACGCGACTTGCAGAAGCCGTTTGCACTTTTGTATGTACCTTATCGTGTAGCAGATACGTTCTATATTGTATTGCAACCTCAAAAAGTACGCGCAGCGTGGCGTCGCGTCGCGTGTGAGCTGACCCTAAATGATTGCAACATCTCTTTAAGTGGAATATTATATTATACACCGAGATTTTTCATTGGTTTTGGAGCCGAAACCCTGTTCATGTTTATCATAAATAGAAGCTATTTAGCTTGTAAAACTAAAAATATGAGCATAAAAAATATCAATAAAAAGCGTACGAACCCTTAGTACCGAACGATCTTAAGGAAGTCAATGACCGAGGCGCTTCAAACGCTCCGCCTACCCCCCGCCCCGCCGCCGGCGTAGGCGGCCGGCCGGGAAAGTTCATAGGGGTCACGGTGTACGAGTTGATAAGGAGAACGTTACTACGTGTTTTCGACAAAAAGTCACTTTTACAACTTTATTTTCTTTGCTTGTAAAGCAATTATTATTATGACGTTTTCCGTTCCAAAACCAATGAAAAATCTCGGTGTATACAATACATACACCCTTAATTTTTATTCGTTTTAATGAAATTAAGGGTGAGTTCCACCCATGAAACTAAACAACTTTCCTCAAGAAACCTATGTGCAAAAATGACAAAAAAATTTCGACCTCCCATACGAAACTGTCCGATCAGCTGTCGACAATAGTATGGGAGGTCGAATTTTTTTTGTCATTTTTGTCCATAAGTTTCTTCAGGAAAGTTGTTCACTTCCATGGGTAGAATTTACCTTTTATTTCATTAAAACAAATAAAAATAAATCGTGTATAAACACGACTATTATCCCCGAAGGGTTGGCCAGAGACCAGGCAATGATGACAGCAAAAGCAGTCCTCTACCATAGTCCACTTTTCACCAAATATCGACTGCACATGCGCTCAGCGTGACAGGTGGTGAGCCCACCGCCGCTCTATGCTGTTGGATGTATGTGCAGTGTTTAGCCCATTAGTCGCCTTTTACGACACCCAAGGAAAGAAAGGGGGCGGTAGTATTCTTTCACCGCTACCCGACACGGTTATGTTGAACGATTACGTTATCCCTTATTTATAAACCAATCGGAGGCCACTGGAATGCTTGTGCGGTCCCCATTGCCTAGTCTGCGACTGACCCTTCGGGGGGTAATAGTCGTGGTGATATGCATCTATGTATGTATTTGATCGTACAAAATAAAATTCTAATGTTTCGTAGAGTTGCTAATATAATATTTCATTATTATTATTAATATTATTATCCAATCTATTTTAAATTTCTATTTCTTATCTCCCTTATTCTTGCACCCATTTTAATATTCTTTTTATTATATTTCTATCAACCAAGGTTGCCTGGAAGAGATTGCTTGTTAGCAATAAGGCCGCCTGTTTTGTACTTTGTCATTGTATAAATGTTTTCTGTTATATGTTCTTGTGTGCAATAAAAGTATTTATTTATTAATTGCGAAATGAAAACTCAAACTCAAAACCTATCTATTTAAAAAATCTTTCTATTTATTAAGTATTAACAATAATTAGAGTGTGACATTTAGTATGCATTAAAACGTATAACTACGTCATAATAGCTCTAATCCTATTTTGAGTTTACAACGATCGTACTACAGTAACACGATGTTTGGTTTGTTCCAGAGCCAGCATAGCGTCGAGCCAATAGTGAATCGAATCTCTAGATAAGTAGTGTGGGCAGCGCGGTCCTGTGGCATTGTAAATATTTCCATTTAGTGTGGCGGCCCGCGGGGCCGGGCGACTCGTTGTGATGATATTTCGAAGCAATCTGTATGTTACGTGCAAACTTTAGATAAAGCATTATTATTTATTATTACAATTACATACGTTTATTACATTTGACATGTTTTATTTGTGTTACAACAATAATCGCCCTCTTCAGCGTCGCCGCGTATGTGACGCCACTCTGCTCTGCTTCAGGCCGCAGCTGGAGCACCGTCCGGTCCCGTTGGCTCCCCGGCTCCCCGTGCGTCCCTTCTCCTCCGCTTACACGTGGTAGCCGTATTCCACGTTTCGGTCCCAACCTCAGGAACCGGAGCCCAGCTGTGGCTAGGTACAGACGCAGCAGAACAACCTACCACAAAATGTTAATTTTCATTGAATTTTGAATTTTATTAAAGGTCAATTTCGATTAGAGAAATTTAATGCTGACCAACTGGCCTGTGTATTTGTTTTTTTTTATTACAAACATCTCTACAAATGTGTGAAACAATACTACCACCATAAGGCGACAGAGCGGCGATGGGCTCACCACCTGTCACGCTGAGCACATGTGCAGTCGCTATTTGGTGAAAAGTGGACTATGGTGGAGAACTGCTTTTGCGGTCCTCATTGCCTAGTCTCTTACTAACCCTTCGGGGATATTAGTCGTCATTTATGTATGTATCTGTGTAAAATAAGTGTTTTGCTGTAAGTGTACCAATTTAGTGAAATGTTCAGTAAAGCTTCTGCTAAAGTAGTACCATAGAAAACATTTAGTAAAGGCACAGACGTATACATATTATTATGAAGACTAAATAAGTCAAGGATCATTAGACCGCCGGCGGTTGCGAAACAATTGATTTTTATTTGTGTCTGGTTTTACGGTGCTCAAGGGGCTAAAGGGTAATATGAAAAGCAGCGCCTATTGAGAAAGCAGCACCCGTGCACCTACAGTGGCTACAGTTCACGGCAGCACCAGAATGGTTAAGTAATAGTTCCATTACAGTTCAACAGATGTCACTAATCGCAGTTAGATAACTGTTTTTTTCATAAACCATGTCCCAGGCACATAAAAGGTCCCAGGTTATTTTATCGAAATAGGTAAATAATAAATAAAAATCCATTGCCACGAACGTAATAATATTGTAGTATAATTAATATCTTGTGGTCAGAGGGCCTAGTCAAGTGGAAAACGCTCACCCTGTCTATTCGTAATTCGTCGTACTATACGCGCGCGCTGCTGTATTTTTCACTAGCAATGGGCGATTTTCTGACAGCCCAAATTAAAAATTTGTTCAAAAACATTCGATAGATGGCGTTTTTGAAGGCCGAGCTATACAAAGGGCTGTAATAAATTAACTACACTTTTGCTTGTCTACCAAAAAAATAAAAAATAGTACCCTACTTATATTCTATATTCTATACCTATTTTCATTCAGGATATCCAGGACCGATTTCTATTTTGGAATGGAATAAATATATCGCAGCCATACACGTGCTCTTCATGGACTCGCCTTTTACTAAGCGCCATACTTATCTATGCTAAGCGCCATCTATGAAGTCATTACGAACCAATTTTTTATTTATTTTGGAATATCGCCATATGGCGCAGTACACAGCAGTGTACTACAATTACGTATAGACTGGGGGTGAGCGTTTGCCGCTTGTCTTGGCCCTCTGACCACAAAAATCCGAAAACACAATTTACCCCACTTGGGAATGGGCGATTTTACGAGATAAAAATAAAGAAATGTGTTCCTAATGACTTCACAGATGGCGCTTAGTAAAAGGCGAGTCCATTTAGAGCACGTGTATGGCTGCGTAAAGGTATCAGAAAATATCAATATTGTGCAAATGTCAAACTGTGAACGAAATTATAGAAAATACAATTTTTTTGGTTAACAAGCAAAAGTGCACAATTATTATTACACTCGGCTTTCATAAAACGCCATCTACCGAGTGTTTTTGAACTTTTTATTTTTAATTTGGGCTGTTCGAAAATCGCTTATTGAACTCGGAACCTCCGGATCGAGCCGAGCGCTTTACCACACGACCACCGAGGCGTTAAAGTAGTAAAATTATTCGAAATATTAACGAATTCAAACTCAACGATCGAAAATCGAAAAAAATATTATTATGTAGGTACTTGAGCCGAGTCATGAACAAAAACAAAAATTAACAGCTGTTACTCCGCTGCTTACTTTTTTCCAGTCACTTTCTAAAATCAAAATCAACATAGGCAGCTTCGATAGCATAATTTTTATATCAGCCCATTAGAGTCCCGCTGCTGAGCGCAGGCCGTCCCACATTAGCACATAACTATGAGCCATAGCTCAACACGCTGGTCCAATGCGGGTTGGTAAGTTTTAACGACGGCCATCTCATGTCTACCGCATCTACATACAATTGCTCACGCCTTAGCCCAGACAGAGGTAGGCCACAGTTAAATAGTAAACATAGGCACAGGCAGAGACGATGGATCTCCACTATGCGTGGTCCTGGCACACCTCGCTTGCTTCTCTTACTTGTGATAGAGGTGGTACTTCTAACCTGTCAAGGCTAAGTACTACATCTAAATTCATCGACAATAAAATAATATGGACTTAAAAATAAGTGATTTTAAATCACAAAATAATTAAGTATAAGTAATGATTTTTTTTCATTAAAATAATCCCAAACATACGAAACAAAGTAATTTAATAGTTAGCCAGTGTCATTAGCTACCGTTTGCCATTTTTTTCATGTTTCTCCGACGTATGAAACCTTTGATATCGCATAAAGTAAAAATGGTCATAAATTATAGGGCCTCCCCCTATAATTTATGACGATTTTTACTTTATGTGTAGGACCCCTAGAATTTAGATGTAATACTTAGCCTTAACGGGTTAGAAGGTGTTAGAAGGACCACCCCCATCACATTGTATATGCGTGGTGGCGGCCCATATTGAAATAATACTATAGTTACTTATCATATCAACCTGTCTCTTCTCTTGGGGCTTGGGTGTCGTAAAAGGCGACTAACAACGGACTTTCTTCAGTCCTGCACATTCATCCAACAGCATACCTAAGTGTCGATGGGCCACCATTTATAACGCTGTCCACATGTCCAGTTGTTATTTGATGTAATGTGGAATGTGGCATAATGCACTGCTTTAGTAGTCCTGATTGCCTAGTCTCTAAAACCCTAGGGGGAAAATAGTCGTGAGTAAGTATATGTTTGTATATGTATGTTGTAACAATATGTATCCAGAATAAAATGTATAACAATATCTTAATCAAGTACTGAATGGCGTGAAGTACCAGGGCGGCAGGAGGCCCGGGAGGCGTCTCGCACAATAGCGGGGCGCATCCGACCGCCAAGCTCCGACAGGATGACGGATCGCCGCTGGGGAGAGCGCTGTGAGAAAATTCGGCTCGCTAGGTAGGTAGGCACTGGACGAAAAAAGCTCGCAAACCCACCGGCTACCGACGGAGTTAAGATATAAATGGATAGTTTATGCTTGTTATGTTGCGTACCTAGTGTTTTATTATTCCTTTTTGTACATATGAGGCGAGAGTGAATGGGATAGTTGTTGGAAGGGGAAGACCTCGGCTAACGTGTACTTAGATCAGTTCGGTGACTTTCTAGTTAAAGGTCCGGTCAAGAGTAACCAAAACCAGCGAGAATGTATGAAGTACGTTATGATAGTAGTGAAGCAAAGGATGTGTATCTGGATCGCAGCAATGGAAAGCTTTGGTCTCCCTATATGCCCTCCGGGAAAGCGGGCGTGATATGTGTATGTCAGTCGGGGAAGTCCCGGCGACCACTTTTCGGCTATATTTTTTACCGCCTCTGTGGTCTAGTGGCTAAGCCACCGGTTTCAGACCCAGAGGTCCCGGGTTCGATTCCCAGCGGGGGGTACATCTTTGTGTGCTCGGTTTGGTTGGTGGTAGGGCTGTTAAGTCCTCCTGGCTAGCTACCACCATCTTATCTAAGTCTGTCGCCATAACAACGATGTTTATAGCATAGTTGTGTTCCGACAGTTAGAGATAAGATAGCCAGTTCCTCAGTGGTTGAGGATTCCGGGTGAAGCGCGCTTCCACCTTCGGCCTTATCGTCACTTACCATCAGGTGAGATGAAGGCCAAGAGCTTACCCGTTACCCGTAAAAAAAAAAAAAAAAATTCGCTTGCACACAATCTACGCGCACGATACACATAGGTACCTATATTGAAAGAGACGACGTTACACAAGACATATACAAAAATGTGCTTATCTCTAGAAGCCATCTCTTCCAGCCAACCCTAACTGTGCTGTGGAAAGAATGTCTACGGGACCAATTATAACGAAATATTTACAATAATATTTGTCGTTGTTGGATAGGTAATAATAGTGTTTTGTTGGTAGCTGCAAATAAACTTCACCTGATGGTAAGGACGGTGATACGGAAGGCCGAAGATGAACGCACTTCATCCGTAACCTTCGACTGCTAAAGAACTGGCTATCTTATTTCTAAATGTCGAAGTAGAAATACTACTAACTAATCGTTATGGCGACGTCATAACGGATATTGTAGCTAGACTTGAAACTAATCGCACAACCAGTCGGTTATACACCAATACAGTATGTATCCGCATTGGGAATCGCAAATACGCCTTTTAACCGCTAGATCATAGGCCGGTTATCATAGTATTCATATCTACCTATATATTCTGTCGTCATGGTGTCCGAATGGTTTCAAATGCAAAAATGTTAATCAAAGCTAGGTATCCCCATCTTTTTTTTTTTTTTTTTTTTTTCGCCTGTGAAGCAGACACCCTCCCGGACACCGAGAGGAGGGAGGAGGTGAACTCTGCATGAGTACGACACCAGGCGGCTGGCGAAGTTATGTCAGACTCCTACTGACTAAACACCCCCATGAACTTGCCATGAACCTGGAGAGATTCATATAGGCTTCATATGATGCGATCGCCCCGTGGGGGGGGGACGACGCAAAATCCCCATCTTACTTCTATCTTTATTTTATAACGAATATAACGATCCACCCAATTTCAGCTGAATCCACATAACACAATATTTCGTGGCGTAACGAAATCCACTTTTATTATTAATCGCACGTGCATGTCCGGAGCTGAATCTGTCGGCGGCGCGCGTGATGGATCGCCGCGTCAGCATTGTGGGGACACAAATTATACCTTTACTCCGACACTGCGGATTGACGTTTTCGTTACTCGGAGACCGTTCCTTGGCGCGGCACATTTTTGCGTTGAAAGCTTTCGCCGAAAATTGAGATGTGAAAAAATGTGCGCCCGTTTGATTGGGGCGGTGACAACGGTTCGTACGACGTAATTGGGTAATCTATTTATTTGTCATTGGATTAATTAGTAAAGCACCGCCCGCCGTTAGCGTAAGATGCCAGTCGTTAAAACCCACCAACCCGTATTAGGCCAGACCGTGGTAGGTTTTGTTCTATTTCTCTCCATTTTCTGTTGTCCACGTGGAAAGTCAAACTTAAGTCAAATATCAATTGATTCAATATCAATCTATACAGGCACTTACTGTTTGTGTCTGTGTTTTTGCATCTAACTGCCGTACCTACTCAGAGACGTCAATTAAGTTTTAATGGCAACTAAATGTCTTTAATTTTTTATTTAGCACTATAAAGAAAGTGACAGCAAGAGACTTAATTGTCATTAAAACTTAATTGACGTCTCTAAGTACGGCAGTTATAGATGCCAAAAACACAAACAGTTCGGTATAGATCTAACAGGTAGTTAAATCTTAAAAGCTAATATAACTAACTAATCTACCACCATTTCGGATTTCGGGAGAGCCTTCGCCAAAGGCTTGTTCGTAGGACGTTTATAAGCTGATGATTAATACTTACTTCTCACATTTCCTTTTTGAAGTTTTGTATGGAACAGCCTTAGAGTATAATACTCTAAAGGAACACCTGGTTTCTTTCGCAAATTCAGAGTTGCTCCTAAACAAATAGTAGGTAAGTTGTTCCTTGCACTTTGGTAATGGGGTCGCCTTGTTGCGGGATTATAGGTTCTTTAAGTAACTACCTATCACCAAACATCTTCGGTAAGTATACTTACGTATAATGTCTTAATGCATCAACGCGTTACTTTTTCATTATCGTAAGCTTATAAATCGACTAACTACCTACCTACTTAAGCTCAGGCTTCGCACATAAACAATGCAGCATGAGAAGGTTAGGTCACATCTCACTGCGATAACGGAATGGTTATGTCGTGGCCAATTAAAACGTGTAAAATTGGCCATATCATGAAATGCTCAAAACATTTCATGAAATGATCATGTTCAAACATAACCTATTCATGATGTGGCTGAACATTTCATGAGATGGCCAATATTACGATAAGGCCACGACATATATATACTTACATTATCTACCATTCACAGACCAGTAGGTATGTGTATCACAATATAGGTGATGACAACGGTGTCTGTAAGTAGTGCGATTCTGTAACAGCTCTATCCAAAACTCGATCCTCAATCTGCAGTGATATATCAAATACACATTTTCTAATTTCGAACCTACTGAAATCAAAATTGAAAACCTAGGTACTTAAGGAGGTACCTACTCATACATTTCGCACTACCACTACTATCCCCAAAAGTCTTAGGTAGAGACTATATGCAATGAGGACCGCAAAAGTGCACAGCCACAGTCCACTTTTAACCAAATGACAACTGCACATGTGCTCAGCGTGTCAGGTGGTGAGCCCATCGCCGCTGTATGCTATTGGATGTATGTGCAGTCTTTAGTCCGGTACCACCTTTTTCGATACCCAAGAGAAGCGATGGGTTGATAGGTAAGTAGTAGTTATTCTTTTACCTATGTCTTCACCACAAAGCTCAATCAAAATTGAATCTCGTCCTATTTGTATGCAAGGCCGACACTGTTCAAAGCATGATTCTCCCAAAGTTGACGAGAAACTTTAGCTGTTGTGAAGCAACTACCCTTGTAGAGCCAGTTCGCGCCGCGCCCATCCATCACAGGCCCGGACGCCGCACCGGGCCGCCGCGCCGTTTAGCGTTACACAAGATCAACAGCGGGAATTATGGGGAATATCAGAATAGAATATGTACGAGTATACCTACCAACTTATAAGTATAAACTCAATTCTTCGCAATACCTACCCATTAATAATATTTATAATCGAGTAAAGTATTTTAGAGATAAGCCAAGAGATATGCGACGGCCTCGAGGCAGACCACCTGCTCGTTGGTCGGACGATATTGTGAGGGTCGTGGGAGAGCGGTGGATACGGCTAGCGCAGGATCGCATGGAGTGGCGGAAAAAAGAAGAGGCCTTTACCCAGCAGTGGGCTTAACCGGCTGATTAGATAGATAGATAGAAGGGTTTTATAACAACCACCAGAAGCGCGGTCTTCGTCAACAAGTCCTGGGGAACGGCGTTACCACGGTGACACTAAGATGTGCTAATCGATTGACCTAATTTTCGTCTAACACTACCTACCAAACTAACCTACAAACTTAATAGCTCTTTTTTAATAGGAAGCTGTGAAGTTTCTTTCGCCAATTCTTTCGCACAACGGAAAGAAGACGTACTGAATGAACTATAAATGATTTTGGACAATTCAAAAGAACTTCTGAATCAATTATAGCAACATAATTAAGTGCTTATAAGTCTGTGTTTTGCGCAAACTATGGAAAATGACTGATATCTCAGAACGCCGAAGAACAGGTTGTTAGGCGGTCCCGCTAGGTCGAGCCCGCAATTTTTTTGTCGTAGGTAGGTACTTACCTACCTACCTATTTATTCATTATGTGATCCTGTACACAGGGTAAACAGGGAACTTTTCTAAAACAGGGCCTGTTTACTGCACACAGTATATATACCTAACAGCTCTTTCATATGCGTCATACTAACTAACCTTATGTAGCCACATAACAGAAAAATGTATGCAATAATATGATAAATTTAATTCAACCTTTAAACGTCTAAGTATTTCTTTAAATTCATCACCGATAAGCGACTAAAAACAATTAAAATTTTGCAAAAAAGCTACCTATTGACGTTTTCATTTTCATTTTCTTTGCGGTTAAAATTTTCATCACAAAACCACTTATCAAGGGCTTTACAATTTGATAAACCATAAGAAGTCTTAAGCGCAACTTCAATCACTATTCAAACGGGCCATCTACCCTCTTATGAACACTAATAAAACACCAAATCCCCTAATTAAATAGCAAAACTGTCGGCGTATCAAACGGGCCCCGCTAACGTCCCTTTAAACACTCGCCGATCCCGGAAGGGTGCATTCAATCTGGGAGAGTGGGGATCATGTCTTTCAACTGAATTAGGGCTGCGGACTTTAAAGTCAGTCGATGGGCTGTTGACAAATTATGCGGGGATCTATTCGCCGCGCCGCCGGTGGGAAACGTGTCACCACGGTACATTTGCGGGGTCGCTTTATTTATTTAGGTGGTCATTGTTAAATTATTAGTTTTGTATATTTTTATATTATTTCATTTTGTTGTAATACATAAAACATATACTTAGTCACGACTATTATCCCCGAAGTGTTAGTCAGAGACTAGGCAAAGAGGACCGCAAAAGCAGTCCTCTGCCATATAGTCCACTTTTCACCAAATAGCGACTGCACATTGTGTTTAGCGTGACAGGTGGGAGCCCATCGCCGCTCTTCGTTGTTGGATGTATGTGCAATGTGCATGTACAGTCTTTAGTCCGTTAGTCGCCTTTTAAGAGACCCAATGGAAGAGAGAGGGTGGTAGTATTCTTTCACCGCTACGTAACACGGTTAAATTATGACTCATCAAATTTATTATTCTAAATAAGTGAGACATTTTCTTCAGAAACTATTTTAAGGAGGAGATCGTATCTCATTCATAGCACTCACTGTAGAAAGCATTTGTAACATGTCTTTTTTAATTGAATCGTTTAAATATTACCTACTTATTGCTTCGTACTGTTGATCCAACATTGAGTACTATCTTCTATTATTCGTAGGTAGGTACCTACTGTGATATTATCTTTGTGTCTAAGACACGACGGAATTGCGAATGGCTTTTGGTAAGTAATAGTACCTCTTACCTAACAAAGCACTCCGGTGCTTAGCTGCAGTGTTTCCAAAATGGCTGACCTGGTTTATCATCATCACCATTGGCAACAGAAGATTTATTAAGCAATCTAAGACTGATGACTAAATAGATTGCTGCGAGCGGCATGATCTACCACAAGCTTTTCAGAAAAAGTCTGCGGCTGCTGTTGTAATGCAATACTGCTTTGATGTCTGCCTAGGTAAGGCTCTACCAGAGTAAATAGGTCAAAGGAACTATCTGGATCCAGGCAGCGCTCGGCCATTGCGAGATCAATAATAAATACGTATATCAAAAGGAAGGACCCCATTTTTTGTAAGCTTGCAGTAATATAAATGTAAAGGCCATCGTCCGCCGGACGCGTGTGTGCCGCGCTAAGCCGCTGGATGGAGATATTTGTGTTTACACGTTTATTTGTGAGCAGTTTCGCGAGACCCCGGCACCGGGAAAGTACTGGGCTTTTCTCTGCTTTTATTGTTTATCCCAAAGTGAAATACACAAAAGATACATGATACGAATTTATTTAACGAATCGTGAAAACATAAATAGAAATAACATAAAATGTTAAAACTGACTGACAGAGACTTCACCATGCATTGTTTAGTATGACAATTTAGCATTGAAGAGTAAAATTTTAAATATGAGCTCAGCTCACCAGACACAATTAAAATTAAATTTTTGGCAACCTCTAGGAGTCCTCGTGACAGACGGGGATAAGGAGAAAAGCTAAAGATCGAGCTCAGTGGGATAGGTCTATGTCCAGCAGTGGACGAACACATGTTGATTATGATGATGATGATGAAAGCAGTACTTGTAATAAGAACCCTGATAAATAAATACAGATGAGCAAATGCATAAAAACAATCCCAAAATTATTACACAAACAAATGATCGATACTCATAAATACAGTCGGTGATAGAAAAAAATCAACATCAACAACTTAACCATATGTAGTATCTACACAACACAGTCACAGAGGAGACTTTTCTTCCATTTGCACTGTTCTCTTTCCCAGACCCAGGGCACATGCACAGGGAGAATCAATCTAATTACGAAGACTAAACGTCCAGGGACTAAACCCAGACCAAAAGAAAGTGAACAAATTCTGAAACTGTCAGTGAATTTTCTCATAATCATAGTTAAGCTAAATAAGCAAGCATAAGCATAGCTAGTCGACTTTAGATAGGTAGCTAAAGAAATAAATATATGTATAAATAAAATGGTACTTTCTACCGGCCGCGGCGGGTAGGCCGCGCTAATGGCATGTGACAGGGCGGGTGATGGATCGGACTCCCCCCTCCCCCCCCCCCCCTCTTCGTACGAAGCTGAATTAGACGGCTTTTTCTCTGCGAGACTGTCTCAATTGCTATTCGGGATTGGGTAAATAAGTTAACTTAGGTACACACTGCTATTGTAAATATAACAGATTACAGAAGTTCTATAACCAGACCTTCTTAAAAAAATAGGGCACTTGACTTCAAATGAATTTTCTACTACAGATAATAGACTATCGTGTAGTTACATGTGACTTTGCCGAGTTTGCGTTTATTCTTGGTACAGGTGTCCAATGTAGGTACTCGTATAGTTTTAGGACCCCTTGGTGCCCATAGTTGATGTTCAAAACGTTAAATTTTATTTCAATTAAAAACAATATTTAATAAGTAAAGGAAGTTTAAAACCTGTATCTCCACAGCTGTTAGGTAGGGATTCAATGTTCACATAACTAATTAAACCTTACCCATGGAGCGAAGACAAATGGATACTGTATAAGTATGTTATGCTCGTGCTTCCATGGCTAATGCGATTATATAGCCTGTTACGAGCATCAGAGGTCAAACGTGACCGTAAAGCGCCCACGTAGGTATTCGTAAGATAATAAAATAACTAAGGTACAAATAAAGCCTATGTTTCAACACAGCATTTTATAAATAAATTAATGCATTTGCGAAAAGAGCAAAGCACTCGTTTTCAGTTTTTGCCCAGAGAACCCACTAGGCTGCGGAAACGGATTTTACTTTAAATGAACAATAAAATGACAATCAAAATTAAATAATATTAAAAACGTGTGCATGGACATTAATACTAATTGATTGAAGTATAAAAAATAAATAAATAAAATGTCACAATAAAATAAAATAAATTGTCAAATTGATTAAGATTAACTGTTTATCTTAGTTCATTTACCATATTTTAGTTCTGTGGTCTTATTTGAACACTGTGTTATTAAAGCCTACTAAAATATTCTTCTTTTTAAATTTTTTGATATACTTTTTAACAAATTATGAGAGTAGTTTTTGGTTTGTTATAATGAACATATTAAAAAGTTATTTTTTATTAATTTCTTTAATTAAGAGACAGATCTGTTTAATATGATGAGGCCATATTGTGATTTATGTAACCTCCATTTTAAGGGATTTCTTACTTTGAATCGTACAGGCCTTAATCCGTATACGCGATTTATTATGGCCAAAGTCTATGTTTTAGAAACCTAATTATTTCGCCCAAAATAAATAAGAAACACTGAGGTTTTTTTTTTATTGTATCTCAAATAAAGAATAAAAGATGTTTTATAACCATTTTTTTATTTGTTACCTATAAGATTTATTGAAATAAAGGCATTTAAAGTTAGGTAGGTTAATTACCTTATTACCTATAGGTATTAATCAACCACGAAAGGACTCTCTTTGGTTGAAATTGACGGTCTGAGGTCTACGATCTCGAAAAGTTGCGTAAAACATGACATGAACCTACAGTAGACTAAGCACAGGCCATCATTGAAATCAAGTAATCGCTATTTTATGTTATTGTAACTTATAAAAACATATTTTAGAAGTAGGTAATATTTAAGGTAAGTACCTATAGCAGTGTATTTTATTGAAAATTATATTTCTAATCCATAGTTAAATAAAGTTTAAATACAAATAGTTTTTTTGTTTCTCCAGCTACAGCCTACGTAATTCGCCTGTCTGTCTGTCTGTACTTTGTAACTATAGATACAAGAAACTTAATTTAATAAACAATGGCCTGCCAACAATAAACATCCGTGAAACATGCAGCAATATCATTCTCAATGCGCCCGAATTGTTAACGCTGGTTCCGGCCAATATACAAAATTCCAAATGCCTTATACTTAGTTACTAATCGTTCGACCTTGGGTTCACATCCTGGTTGGACCAACTTTCATTATTGTTCACTGATTGTTAAGAATTTTTAATCTGGTAAGTTAGGCCTGTTGTTTAGTAGAGCCTTTACTTACTTTTTACCATAGACCTTAACAAACCATTCATATTATATTAAGGAATGCGATGGTCGCCAAAATTACACAAAATGGCATTTTAAATAAAATAACATGATCGTAGGTATCACAAATATCAAAAATACGCTAAGCTGTTAGGCGAAAAAGGCCATTTTGCCCAATTGTGTTTAATTTTTTTAGGGATTGTAAATCTAAGATCTCGTCCTCTCGACGTGCAATTTCGTGCAACACTGAAACGAAAATCCATTATAACATGAACCTTCTATCATTTAATTATGTGTGTTGCAGTGATTGTTAATCTGAACTACAACGGCAGATCATGACCCTTCATAGCATGCTGTATGACCTGCAACGAGGTCACGGTATGGTTAACTTAATAAGGTCTTGGCATAGCTCATGTCATGATTGATGATAGGACAAATTTAAGATAATATGTCATTTCAAGGTCAGCCTTGTATGAGATATTAGTATGAGATGCTTAAGATTACTTTAAAAGATTTTAATGAATAGGTATGGCTTAATTCCTGGGTTCCTAACCTGGGGGTAATTACCCCCGCGGGGGTAAACTGGTATTTCGCGGGGGTAATAATAATTATGAGCTGGTTGTTGTCTTGAACGCCGAATATCCGTCTTTATTCTTCTTCACAAAAAAATTGAAAAGTACAGACCCATCCGCTGTCACTCCTATATAAACTCTTCACCCGAGTAATAGCCAACAGGCTAGCGAGCAAGTTAGACTTTGACCGACCACGCGAGTAGCCGGCTTAAGGTCAGGATTCAGCACTATAACGACCACGTTCAAACGTTAAAGACTGTCATCGAAAATTATTATGAATACAGGAAGGCCCTCAATTAACACTTGTTGATTTTTTTTTTATAATGACTCGTCATAGTGACTGCATCCTCCCTGATGGTAAGAGCCGATGCAGTCCAAAATAATGAGAGCGCTCCCCACCGTGGAATAAGCACGATAATGAGCGCTCCCATTCATGACTATGAAAAGGCCTTCTATTCTATTAAGAGGTGGGCCTTAGAGGCAGCAATCGTAGAATCAATAGTGGACGAAAGATATCTCAATGCTGAAACACCTACATGCGAACGCTACTGCGTGTGTTAGCTTTCACCAAAAAACCGGCAAGTTTAAACTTTGACGAGGTTCGTAATATTGATTATGCGCGTTAAAAAACGCTCAAATATTATCAAAGAATGAAACGTTGAAAAAATGTCTACCTCAGCGGGAATCGAACCTCGTCCTCCGTAATCCGGGCGGCTGCGTAGACCACTCCGCCACCGAGGTGTTAGACAAGGCGACACCATCCCACCTAGCTGTTCTCGGCAGCACTCAAGGGAGTATTTAGGAAGCTCAAATGGGAAGAAGATAAGGGCATGGTTACCTATCGATGGAAAAAGACTTTCGAACCTTAGATTTGCTGACGACTTGTTCTGGTTGGTTCTGGTATCAGAGTGTATTGAAGAGATGGTGGTCATATAAGACCTCAAAAGCTAGTAAATCAAGGTAGGTCTAAAAATAAAACATTTTGTGCCAACAGAAATATTTAGCGTGGTAAGCTACCGTTACATTTGAAGGTTCGTGTATTTGGGCAGTGGGTTCTACTTTTGTTCACGTACGGAGGTGACCATGCCACCATCGACTGAGAAGTTCAGAGTTGCGCAAAGGGTGATGGAAAGAAAATGCTTGGAGTAACCCTGCGCGACCGGAAGACAAATGAATGGATCCGGCAGAAGACAAGAGTAGAGGTCGGGGTCAGCATTATCGCAAGAAGGAAGTGGACATTGGCAGGCCATATAGCTAGAATGGATGGTAGCCGTTGGACCCGAAAAACCCTAGCGTGGAGAACTGGAGACCTAGAGCCAATACCCGAGGAAGAGGAAACCTCACAAAAGATATGTTGATGGATTTCTGAAGATTTGGAGGCCGTGATTGAATGAAGACTACGCAAGACCGCCCCGGAGTGGAGAGAAGAAGAGGTTCCTACGTCCAAAGCTGTACAGATGATAGGCCACGATAATAACAATGATGAAGAACGAACAAACTCGTCCGTAAATTTCAAAATTACCAGTCTGAACACAGCGTGTCTAGCGCGCGAATTGTTTACCAACGAACGGTAGTATGTATAAATACCTACCACACACATTGTTTGAGTTGAGTTCATCGTTGGGAGGAGGGGTAAAATCAGAGACCTGTTAGGTCATAAGGGTAACGGACCTGAAAAGGTTAAGAACCACGGGCTTAATTGCTATGATCATAATAATTATACAACTAAAATAAATACAAATTAACTTTTCATCAAAAATAATTAAAGTAACTAGGTACGTTTCTACTTTACCGATTTTTGGAACGTAAAATTTATTATTAGTTTAGTCACATGCCTAATATATATAAATGTAGATATAGAATAGTATGCAAAAGAATGAAAAAGTATAATAAAATATATAACAAAAACCAGCTAAATTTACATACATAAATCCTTAAAGAAAATATACAATGTCGGGGTGCCACAAGGCAGCATACTTGGTCCCTTGTTATTTTTGTTGTACATTAATGACCTTCCGGATAATAGGTACTTACACATTATACTTGCACACTGACTGCTGATGATGTTTCCGTAGTCCATTCAGTGATCAAAATTCATACAAAAATGAAATAGTAATGAAATAATACAACAATACATAAAATTATAAAATGGCTTAACGTGATTAATTTAAATGTAAATATAGATAAACTACATAATATACAATTTATAAATAAAAATAGGAAAAACAACCTCTAAAATTGTCTTTTAAGAATCAACTTATTACAGAAGCTACCAACACAATGTTTGGTATCATTTTGGGCGACATTGTTCATGACTCCATCACATCATTTGGAATTATGTAATAAGATACAACCTTTTGTCTAAGCACTATGGCATCTCACAAAAATAAGTAGCGAAAAGATAGCTTTGCAAGCTTACCAGGTTACGTCTGCTCATTGTTTAGGTACCTATGCGATAATTATATGGGGAAACTCTTGTCACATTAATAAAGCATTACTAGCACAAAAGTCATGTCAATTTGCAATGAGGACGTAATGACATCATGTAGGCCCTTGTTTAAGAAATTTAAACTTTTAACGGTTTCTTGCATATATATATTTATGAAATATGTGTTTTTGTTCGTTCTTTTCCGAAATTTCCGAACTTATTAAAAAAAATAAAGAACAAAATGAAAGTTATAGTAGAAGATACCCCAATAAATTTATATTACCATCGTTTAGCAGGAATAGTTACGTAATGACAATTAAGGTTTTTAATCAATTAATCGAGGATGTAAAGTGGATTCCTTTTCTAATTTTCAAAATAGCTTTATACTGGCTAGTAGAAAATTGCTTTTACTCTGTCAATGAGTTTTTTGATCATTTCAAGACAAAATAACGTGGTTCTAACGCAAATAAAATTATTGTTCAAGTTGTTATCATTACCACTTTAAACAAAAATTTTGCAAGCCAGTTTCTAGTAAAATATTCAAAACGCGTGAGTCGAGCAAGCGAAGCGAGCGTGCCCTGATGACGACCGGCGGCGGGCGAATATATAGGATGTAAAAGACATGATTTTTTTAACAATTTTTATGACCGATTTCCGTAGTCAAAACCATCTTTGACGTATATTCTCAGTCAAAAGTGGTTTTGTCTGGAATTTTGACTGTAAAATATACATTAAACCGTCATGTCATATTAAAAAAATAGAAAATGGATTGAGATGAATAAATAACTTCGAATGAAATCCAAGTTAATAGTTGAACTAGAACTAAATCAAAACTGCAATAATTGTTTTCAACACAGATACTAATCGATAAATTTATTTTCCTTAATCAAACCATCAACCAGATCATTAGCTTTTAAGATTAATATCGAACAATGTTGAACTGTTATTGAGCGTACAATGTCTGGCAGCCAAACAGCTATCATTATCAAAATTGAATGTATTCGCAACACAGTCACGACAATGTCCTCGGTCTTATGGCCAATCACTGCCGATCGTTAATAATTTATCGATTGAATGACGTCTAAATCGTTACTCGATTAGAGGGTAGTTGAGAGAGTTGCAACATCACTACGAAATAAATTGCTGGTTTAAAATACCATTAGAATTACTTTAAATATTGTATATTTTTTAATAATAAGTACCTACTGAATTAAATGCTTAGGCATTTGGTACAGCCGACACGTTTCCTTTTTCCGAAGAAGGCTAGTAGGTACTTTTTTTTAGAAATGAAAATGAACATTATTTATTTGCTTTTAACATGGTTTACAATGATGTTGCATTAGAATAGAGTCCTCACGTTTAACTAGAGTGTCATGCAAAATATGGTAGGTAGATGTAGGTAATAAAAATCAGTAACAAGTTAAGATGTCAAACACAAACAATCAAGCCCAATAAATAATAATAATTTTAAAGGCTGGTGACTCTCTCAGAGAGAGAGAGATGTAAGGATATAAGTATAATGACAGTTGCATCACAATACATTCATGAAAATCTCATGTATGTTCATAAAAATATTGTTATGTTTTCAAAAAACAGTGATATTCACAATTTAAATACTAGAAGTAAGAACAAATTAGCAGTACCTTATACTAGGCTTCATAAAATAAATAATTCTTTTAAGGGTCTGTGTGTATGATTTAACAACAACGTACCAAATGATATTCAGAAATTAGATCTTGATAAATTTAAAATCCATATCAAAGAAAAGCTTTATAAAAAAGCTTATTAAAAAGTGTCAGATTACACAGAAGACAAAACAGCTTGGCTCTGAACAGAAATGCTCCAAGTACTCCAAAAGCTATTTCTAATTGTATATATTTAATTTATAGTACCGTATATTTTACATTCAAATTATTATTTTGTATTTTATGGTCATAACCTGGTAACGACATATCTTTATTTTTGTAAATGTCGTTGTTTCTGTGCGCTGTGGTTTCTTGCGCCCGTTCTTTGCCACAGTTAAAAAATGACGTCCTGAATGGGGGGGTAGGTGAAAAATTTGGACGATTCAAAGTACTTATTAATTGAGTTTATTGAATAATTATATTTTGAGTTTGAGTTTGAAAGGATAACCCGACAAAAGGTCTACCAGACTAATAACAAGCACGCTTATACCTATGCCATTAGATCGGTATTTTATATACTTACTGAAATAACTACCTACTAAGAAGGTCTGTTTCTAATGGCTGTGTGAAAAATGTTATGGCGATTTCGTAGGTGAGGTGTTAGGAAATACCTCGGAGCAAAAGGTCTGAACCTACGCTGCGATACCAGAGGTAGATAGAGATCAAAGGATTTCAGGGGCCCTGCAGAAACTTAGTAGGATGTGATTGTGGGTGACGTTGATAGAGATATGATAACACACTTACTGTTGCTTACTTGTTTTTAGTGCAGAGCAGTGCAGTGTAGTTTAGTGTTTTTATGTGCAGTGGGCGAATTCCGATATAAATTTTGACGAGGTCACAGGATGACGTTATTTTTGGTAAGAATAATTTATAGTAGTTTTATATTTACTGTCTTTTTTATTTTACTTTTGTATGCTCAGTGAAAAGATCTGTATTAAACGTCATGTATTCGATACTTAAATTATAAGTTAGATTTTTTTTATTTATTATCACATATTTTTTTGACGTAGGGGCTATTGTGTTACATGTTAAGGTAATTCCGAAGCTCTGTAAATTTCGACTTTTATATACATTGATCTAAAGTTTACTTACGTGTATTTCTCGATCGAGATTACCACAAACAAACAAAAATTACTTTTTTTTTAATAGCATTGCCAATTTCGTTTTTTCACAGACTTTTATTTCGAAATTACCCCAGTAAGAGATTATGGTTCTCAACATTTCAGTTACCTTAGTCATATTACAGAATGAACTAACTCATTATACGCTTTTTTTACGCAATAACAAACAAGTTTCTACTTAAAGGAAGAATCTGACTTTACCTAATGTTCTAATTATAAAGACAAATAGTCAAATATCCTAACTAATTCGAAAAATTTGATTGTGAAACGGAGCTCAGCAGAGCGGAGAGGACTGGGCAGACGAGGAAGGGTAAACTGCAGGATCATAAACGCATTCTTATTCCACTCATACCTACTGTAAAATTGAATAAAAAAAAACATTAAAACTAAATCAACTTTATTTTACTTAAAATTCTTAATGGACATTTAGTCCTACGACTGAAGGTGGTGGGTGATAGAGTTAATAAATATTGAAAATAAAAATGAAAAAGCATACCGCATTGTTGAACGCGAGCATCCAAATTACGCCAATTTGATGTTGTGTCATCGATGCGGACAAACTGCTGACGCTCTTGAAGTTAAGAACTATTCCTGTACTCTAGATGAAACCATAAGATGAGAAAGGATGGAAAATAATTTTTAACTTCTCTTAGATTGAGAACCACTTGGAAATACTATGAACTTTCGGAATAACATTAATGGGGGCTAGGTTACTAAGTACATTAAATTTGCTATCAAAATGACATAATGTGAGATCGTTATTGGTTCCTAGTCCAGCTTTCTTAGATTATTGCCGATTGTCTTTAATTGTTATTATTTGACATCAATAAAATATTTAAAAGTTTCTACACACAATAATTTTGAAGAAGGAGGTTAGAACTACCTACTTTCCCAAGATTTTGGACGGCATGACAACTTGCACACAGCCACAAACGAAACCACATATTATTCCAATTTTTTAATAACGAGGAAATGCTTAGGTAATTCGTGAATCGGCCACATTTCTCACTGTGATGTAATTAATTGATAGCGTTAATTTATTTGCCATTTATTACGTCTTCTTATTAATAATTATGTAACTCCGTCGAGTCGTCACGTCGTCACGTGAGCTCGACTGTGGAAAGGAAGTAGCAATATAGGTATCTGAGGCCAAGATGCTTCAAGGGGCTCATCAAAATTCTAGTGGTGTGACATTGCTGCACGTAACAGCATCTAGGAATGTTTTCCTAGATGCGTTGTAAACCTTACCTTTCCCTTTTTAGTTGATAAGAGCTCAGCTGCCGTAATGTACACAAAAGAAATTCAATTGTTAGTAAGTTACTATTTACTAATCTCTAATACTAAACTCTAGTAGTAACCTCTAGTAGCAACCTCTAGTAGTAACCTCTAGTTGTAAACTCTAGTAGTAACCTCTATCTAGTAGTCTTCGTGACACACAAAGGGCTATTGACGAATAGTACCTACCTTTATTATCTTAAAATCAATAAACACTTGATGTGGTATCACATGTTTTAGGAGGCCGAGTGTAATGTGCTTCTGTCTTCGGCCTTAGAGTCCCTCTTGCTGTCGCGATAGATATCTGTAGGTATTTTCTTTCAGCATGCAAGCAAGCACATATTTATTTATTTAGTTATTTCATCAAACTTAGTACTAACATTACAGAAAAATCCATTGCGATAGTACAAGCACTTATCAATCTGGCTCTTTGATTTTTAGTTTCCAACTTAGATACATAAATTACGTTTTGTTTTTATATTTCACCTAGATCAATTGCTTGTCGACATTCATTAACCAGCTAGAGCAAGGTCCAGGTACTTTGATGGCAATGTTATTTTATTGTATTCTAACATGCTTTGCCTCGTAGCTTCATTAGCTTGAAATAATTTATAATATGTGATCGAAGTTGACACAAATATTTATGGCGCGAAACTAAAACATTCGGACAAAATAAAAAATATCCTTTTGCACTGGTGGCCGGTCCTCCAACTATCTCGCATATATATTATTTCGTTTGGCTTGCAATAATAACTCGAAGTTATGCTGAGTAAACAAGATCTAAGTCAGTAGTAAGTAAAATAAAATGCTCATAAAAACTAACACTTTCTCAGGATGTGTGTCTGCGCTACCAAAACTTGCACTACCTATAATATAACAATGTATTCTTTATCATAAACCACATGAACATATAGAGCAAGCTCTCACTCTATTTTTGGAGGAAAACAAATAAAAGACACTCGTGCACACAAGTGTTGCGAACTTTCACACGCCCCGTTCACTGGCTCTACGCTACAGTCGTGCAGAAAATTAGTCGGCGATCGCTTCCGTTCCGCGATCTTGATCGATAACCGCGATGTTGTGTCATAATGTGTTAATACGGCGACTGCATTCACACAAAGTGGCCTCTCGCCCACCACAAATGATGGAACTAAGTACTTTCTTATGCGGTAATCTAGGCTTTAACCCATCGATCCGTATTGGGCCAGCGGCGGCAGTGGGTTATGACCCTAGCTCCACATGAGCTGTTGTCCACCGGAGGAGGCCTGTGCCCAGCAGTGGGACGTTTATAGGCTGATGATGAACCAGGAATTTCCTTCATCAAACACAACATAAACATTCGGCAACAGATATCCAACATACAGGGAGATTAAGTCATAAAACACCACCATAACCAAAGGCTATTTCATAATTTCATGTCGTATATAATAGAACAGCATGTTGCTGAATTAAGGCAGTATGGAAGTAACTCTAGCTCAGTATTAGTATCTACACTAGGCGCTTATAAGTAGTCTAGTCATAATTGTTTTGTTACCATATTATTATACAACATGTACCCGAATCACCAACACTCACTAAATAAATATATTCCAATCCAATATGACTAAAAAAAATATACAGCTGTTATGAATACAATTTATAATCAAACAGTCATTCTATTGCTACATTACATATTTATAATACAAAGTAACACAAAACATCTAACACTCATCAATAAATATTGACGTTATGAAAGAACAACAGCGGCCGGTGGCTTCCGAGGCTGCGCACGCGCCATTCCTGCGCCATTCCTGCGCCGCCGCCAGCCGCGCTGCCCGCGCCGCGAGTTTCAATACATCAAGCTGAAAATCGATACATCGATCTAAACATCGATAACTAATGTGAAGTGACAAACAACTTAAAAAAAACAAAGTGTTGTGCCAGTACTAGTCGCTAGCTGTATTTAGGAAAATGTTTCTCTTTGTGGTGAGTAGCTTTGATTAATATATTGTTGTTTTAAAAAAATAATCTTGTTACCAGTGGTTGGGAGTTCATCATTATACTATGGCGTTTCTATGTATATTCATAAAGATCTTTTATGGAAAAGTAACAGCATGTGGATTCTTTAAAGATCGAAAACATTTGTTTCCTAATATTCAAATGTAAATTGTATTCCTATTCTAATAACATTGGACACAGTGTAATAATTAACTACAAAAAAAAGTTGAAAAGTTGTCATCCCGTACTCCCACTAATCATGCTAAAAATATGGCACATAGCCGTTCCAAAGTGATGCGCGAACTGTTTTGATTTTTATTTATACTTACATTAGCGGTCCAGCGGGGTGCGAATCATTTCATAATGACATAAGAACTAGTTACAAAGGACATAACGTTCATTGGATATAATTGTTACTTGATCTATATACACTTGCCATAACAACATTACGTACTTATACTAGTGATTTGATATAATCCCAACTAGCAAAGTAATCCTATAAAGAAAGTTTATAAGTCTGTCACTACTAATAACGATCTTATAAAGACATTGCGGTAGACTATTTAACTTATAATAGCATTTGCCAAGCCTTAACATATTTAAGTGCATTCGTTTTTATATCTCGGTCTTATAGTTCGCTACGAGACTGACCTACAAAACATCTATAGGACACTTTTACTAGTAATAGCATTTCAGAAACGTAGATATTCTCAAGAGGATTTGTCTTTGTAAGTTAGTCTTATAGTTAGCTACAAGATTTTCTTTTAGATCACTTTTAGGAATAAGTCTCCTATAATTGTTTACTGTAAAACTAAATAATCTAGAATAACATTTTGATCCTATAGTAGCATTTTGTGAGTAAACAAGATATAATAATATAGTTAGCTGAGATCACTATAAGTTTGCGCCGGTATAGTTTTGCTCGAGACTCTTTTAAATCTAATAGTAATTAATAAGAGCGCTATTTGATCAAAAAAGCTTATAAGCTACTAGATCTATAACTTTATTAGTAAACGTCAGCCATTTTGTTGAGATTCAGTTGTTCCCCTTCGTCTTGAGGAAATAAGTTGAACATGAATTTAGGCGTTTTAAACGATTGAAAAGGAGTGGTGGTTACAGGAGAAAAGTAACAAATAGGTATAAAGAATTATAATTAGCATTAGCAGGCATATTTCAAGGGAACCCTAATTTGTTTTTAAATGGAGGCGAGTTATCTGGACTGAAACTGCTACAAGTACTAATTTACCTACAATGATACTATAAAGTACTTAATGGAGAGCAATTTCAAAATATGGCCAATATTCATAAGAATTGATGAAATATTTTATTTACAACAATATACTAATGTGCTATTTTTCGGAGGGGATTGTGAAAATAACTAAATTGCGGTACACATTTACAGTAAAAATGACTTCCCTACGAGTTCACACTATTTTGACAATATTTTATTAGTAATTAATGTATTACAATAATACAAAATAATAGTACATAATAGAAACTTACGTTCTTATTAAGTATTTACCACAAAACAACCGGAACCACCAGCCAAAGGAACAAAAAAGATAACTTCTAATAAAATATACTTATTACTAATAACTAAGTACATTACTAGTGCATTAAAAACAAGATTGCTTTAGTAAGATACTTATGTCAGATACTAACAAGAGCGTTTGTGCTTGTATTTGTGTAGTCTCATATCATTATAGAAGCTATTGCGCGTTAGGGTTTAGTAACATTTTAAAAGATGATTATAAGATAGTTATAGAAATAAACGCTCCTATAACTGCGCCCAAATCCAGCTTTGTAGCATGATACAAGTTTCTTCTAAGTGACAATAAAAGTAGTCTTGAGATCGTTTTAAGTACTTATTTTGCTAGTTGGGATACTCATATTCTATAACAACTTTTTCTATAAAGCTATATTGGTATAATAAATTATTCTATAACTTCATTTGATATAATTTTTACTTTAAAATATAATAAGCATTTTAATCCAAATTCGATTTATAAAAAATTCTTCAAAAGTTAATACGTTGTGTTTTTGGTAAGGTTGTGCCACAAAAGTCAGTGACAGAAACAAATCGCGGCAAAACCGACTCCACGTAGACTTATCTGCCCTACGCTAGAGTTTTTTTTTTTAATGTGACACGTCAAAGTGACTACATCCTGCCTGATGGTAAGCAGCCCTAGCACGTGTAGTCCGGGACAGGAAAGGAGAGGGCGGAATTAGATCAAAAAGTTCTTCAGAACACTCTCCGTAGTAATTTCGGTAGAAGACACTGAGAGAAGCAATGTCTTTACGCAGCTGGAGGTCCTCAAGAGAGGCTGTAACCTCAGCATCCCCAATAATGCGTACCGCTCGCCTTTGCAGTCTATCAAGTGCATCGAGGAGGTATTTAGCAGAGCTGTCCCTTAGATGGGAACAATACTCCATACTCGGTCGCACCTGGGTCTTGTACAGCAAACATCGCTGCTCGGGAGTGAAAAACCGCCTCACCTTATTGAGAATACCCAACTTACGGGAAGCAGTTAAAATAACACTCTCGATGTAGCATTTTGGATTCAGTTCCTGGCCGATGCCAAGAATGCTGAGGTCCACTGAAATGGGTAAAGGAGAGCTCTGAAGAAAGGGAGGAGTAAGAAAGGAAGTTATCTTGGAATTAGTGTAATTTAAGCTCGCGTAGGCGCGGAGGGGCGAGGCGGCTCGCGAGCTGAGGAGCAGGTGGCTTTAACGCTCAATGCCGTGGCTGAGGCTGGCCGGCATAGCTGGCCAGCAAGTCAAAGCTGCGATGATGAGCGTAAGCCATCTGCGACGATAAGCTCGCGTGGGACCGCCAGAGCCCCGCAGCGCCGAAGCCGTGAAAGAAACCATGCCTCCTGCTTGCTCGCATGCTGCATGATTGCTAGCATGCTGCATGCTTGCTCGCATGCTGCTTGCTTGCTTTCTTGGAGGGTGCCCTTTGGGTCTGAGTATTATATGAATAATGTTTTATACCATTAGATTAATATATCAAATGTTTATTATATCATGTGGACATTATATCACATGAAATTATAGATTATAAAATTATATTAAATGTTTATTATATCAACTCAGTTGTTATATCAAATGAAATTAAATAAAATGAAATTATATTAAATGAACGTTAAACTAAAGTATTTATATCAAACATTACACACCGAGTTCCATGATCGAAGAGTTACTATTTTTTTTTTATGGAGAAATACTTGCCTATGGAGGCGACGCCTTAGCAAAATTTATAAGGTTTTTTAAGAACTTGAGTTCCGAGTCTTTTTGCATTAGAACTCGACAAAAGGACTCAAGGCTCAGAACTCAGGACTCATTTTAGTCGGAGTCTTGCGAGCTCTGCCAAAATTAGTCGAGTCCCTAAATTAGGACTTAAAGAACTCGAGTCCTGGCCAAAACTATGACTTAGCACCATCTACCCCATTTCCAAAAATTTTCTCTCATACACACCTTGTTCTGATAATAACAACACACAAAAAAAGAAGCATTCGCCAAATAGGTGCAGTCGTTTTCAATTGAATTGATTTTTATTTATATCTAGACTAGCGGCCCGCCCGCGTCTTCGTCCACTCTAACTTAGAAAGACCGTCATAGTTCAGCCATTAAAAAAAATATATCTACAGAATATAAACAAAAACCATCCTCAGTTAACGCTCTATCTTTTAATGAAAACCGCATAAAATTCATTGCGTGGTTTAGGAGAATAGTGCGGTGCCACAGATAGAGGAAAACGGCGACTTTATAATATGTAATGATAGATAGTCAACGATTGTTAGTAGCAGGCTTGCCAGTTAAATAATACTTTTAAAACCAAAAACTATATGGCAATATTAAATTGAAGGGTACAAAAAGCTATAGGAATTAGGATATTTTAAGATAGGTCCCTGGCCTACCTACATATCTACGGCAGATCTAACCAAGCCTCAGTGTCATGAATATTTGTAAGCAAGCCCTGCCTTGGCACAGATCCTCGGCCAGAAGCAAGTCACTAAGCCAACCAACCCAGTTTCAATGCTTCCGTGACCGTCACTAGTTTTTTATGAAAGTTGACGAACAGGCTCTCCGGTACGATTACTTTTCACGTGATTACGAAAATAATACCGCATCAACAGATTTTTTGTATACTTTTGTATATTTGTATATTTTTTTTTTCATTTACAAAAGAGGAAAACTAATAAAAAAGAGAAAAGAAGTGTATCACAGCCCTAATATAAACACGTATTTTTCTATTCTCGCAATGTGAAAGTGCAACATGCATGCTACAACTTCATATAATATTAAGACGAGGTTACAATTATTTATAAGTTTTGTTTTATTTAATAGGATACTCTATCTACAAAATTGCTGTGTCCTAAAAAAGGCGACTATATAATTTCTATTACGTTAAAACCTTTTTCTACACTTGGTGTAGTATGTAACATATTTTTTCATTTAAAAGATTAAATAAAAGTTAGATTACATAAAGATTGTTTGTTATAGATTTTCGTGTTCAAGTTTTATAATAGTATAAATAATAATTTTGTAATTAAGGAAGCAGTAGCGCTTTCACATGCCTACTGTCCATTTTATATTTTTATACATACTTACATACATATAATCACGACTTTATTCTTATAGCACCCTTATACCATGTGATATGCAAATAAATAAATATTATCAAATCAAATAATTGCAGTGCAAATTATTGCAGTGCAGTTACTTGTGAACAGGTAATGTAATACATAAAAACCAAATAACTTGACTGCAACCACATACATATTTACGAAATGTAGAGCACACCATACCTCGTAGCCGAATAACCCAGATATGTCTCTCAGTTCTTGCTAATTAGTCATGATACGATGAGATATTGTCGCTCCACGTTGTGCTAGTAGATGAAATGTTCTTCCGTGACGCAATATTTAACCTTATACGCTTTGTAATAAAACCTCTGTGATGTTGTTGGTTAGATTAACGGGCCTTAGGCGGTGAAAACGGAATAATTGGCCGTTTTCTATAAGCTGTTATTCAAAATATATTAGATATTTCGCACTGAAATTTTCAATGTATATTACAGAGCGTATGTGTGAGGGGATAAACGAAGCCAAAAAAAAAATCCTGAAGTTACCTGTAAAAATTTATATAAATGCACATTACGACAGTGTTTTACAATAATAATTTCTATAAAATCATAGACACATTAGGTATTTAGCTTTTCGATTTCTTGACTGATTTTAATTTTTAAAAAAATACATTTTTACATTTACATTTTTATTAACTTTTTGATAAAAATGTGAATGGATCTTACGAATTACCGCCGACCCCGCCCCGCGCCACACCCGCGAGGGCCCGCGCAACATCCAAATTTTCGCATGACCGCCTAAGGGGGCCTTAACAATGAACAATGCAGAGTTGGAGCCGTGATGGCCGCAGAGGTTTTCGTTAGATGTTTGATAAACATTACCGTTAACTAAATAGGCCACATTGTATTTGGTGCTAATTGTTGTAGTACTTATTGTTGTTATTGTTATCTCAAATTTTGCTGTTTATTATACTGATACATGATGATGGGTAGTTTCAGTCGTGCGCTGCCCTCAAGGTAGATTATATAATTAATTTAATTTCAAATTTTTTAGCATGTTTTTGAAAACATTTTTTTTTTGCCAAATTGCCTATCACAAATCGTAACTCATAGCAAACACGGCTGGATGGTGCTGTTACACGTTTATACTCCACCACCATTATGCGGTGTAGGGTATCAGCTCCAGTTCTTATAAATAGAGGGGTAATGTAATAACTGAGTCCTTAAAATAGGCTACGTTATACCCCTTAGGCTGTTGTGGTGACAATCATTTTCAGGCAAACCGTACCGGTCTTTGAAAAAAAATTAAAAATTAAAAGTAGAAAACCTTTTGAATTACAAGATTTTATTTAAATGCGCTAAAAAGAGAAAAATAAACTTTTACTTTAAAACTTTTACTATCAACTTAAAACGTGTAGGTACTTGCACAATTTATATTATTTATAAGATTGTCGCAAGATTCAAGTAAGTAGGTACTCGTATTTTATTAGATTGACGTGTTTTATTAGATTGAAAATGTTAATAGTTAAAAACAATCACATCAAGTTATTTAACTTACTTGTTTATTTACACATAATATATAAGGTGACTGCTAGAAACCGCAAGAAACTTTAAGGGCTGGTCAGGTCAAGTGTTTTAAACATGGCAAAAATGGTCTCATTGCTGAACGTAGGTACTTATCGCCCAGCTGACGCGAACGGGTCAACAGACGACGCCGACGGTCAGCCAGCCGGCCGTTGCCCGCGCCTTGGAAATGATCGTTATTTTTTATGTTGTTGCTTTAAAATAAATTAGATACTAGAAGACTATCCAATTAAATTCCACAAAATGAATTATTTAATTAAAAATGAAAAAACACGAACTCCTTTTTGTCATTTTTGTCATGTTTAAAACACTTGACTTGACCAGCCCTTGAAGTTTCTTGCGGTTTCTAGCAGTCACCTTATATAGTAGGTATATAGTAAATCTCGCGACAACATTTTGTATCATATAATATAATAAATTGTGTAATGGCGTTATAAGTTGATAAGTAGTAAAAGTTTTAAAGTAAAAGTTTATTTTTTTTATTTTTAGCGCATTTAAATAAAAGCTTCTTTTTTAAAAAGGTAATTAAGTTATCTTTTTCATCCGCTCATCTCACTGAACGTGTATACAAAATTTATTCACGTCCACCAAACGGCCACCACTCCCCACCCATCAAAACCGGTCCACCCATTAAGACGAATCAAACTCGACGCGGTTGTGTCGCTTAATTACTGAGTTCCTATGGCCACCTTCCAGCTCCATCATCAGACCCTGGTTACCATCCAGCACCAAAGTACTCGTCCAAGACGAATCAAACGAGCCCATACTCGATGGGGTATGTCGTTTAATTACTGAGCTCCTAGGGCCACCTTCCACCTCCATCATCAGATCAGACCCTGGTAACCATCTAAAAACAAAGTAGGTACTCGTCAAGACGAACGAAACGAGCCGAAACTCGATGGAATTGCGTCGTTTCATTACAGAGTTCCTATGACCACCTTCCAGCTCCATCATCAGACCCTGGTTACCATTGAAAGACAAACTACACGACAAGACGATTCAAACGAGCCCAAACTCGATGAGGTTGTGTTGTTTTATTATAGGAATATAGAGATAGGAACTTCACGTTCCTATGGCTACCTTCTAGCTCCATCATCAGATCACCACCACGTCATCATAATATTGCATTGTTACGCGATTTACACATGTATAAAAATTTCAGCTCAATCGGTTGAAGATATCTGCTTCAAAATTGAGTTGCAAAATTTCACCCTAACAGAAGACATACATACGAGTACATTGCAAGTTAAATAAAAGCTTGTAAAAATAACAGAGCATCGTTACGATGCCACCAAGTCCAAGTGAGCTAACAAGTGAAAACCGATTATTGTAATCAGTCACTAGCATCCTTGCATCATCACACGCAACACTGCTACTTCCGAATGGTAATAACCAAAATGAATATGTATCAATATCAACCGCAAATTGTGAAACAAACACAAATACCTATTTAAGTCTTAAAATGACCGCTTCGAGATAAGTTGCGTAACGATCGATTGGAGGCTATGAATAAAGATATATTAAAACTCGTGTTTAGACTGGCTTTCTTCGTGTCCATAATTATTTCCTTTTTGGAGAATTGTCGTTTGTTGTAACTGATGTGCCAATAGGTACTTACCTACTATAATGGACGTGGGGGCGTTTGGAAATTAAAACTGTCCTTTTGTTTATGATATAATTATGTGTAATAATAATATAAATTAGTTTAGTAAGTAATTATAGTTTAAAAGTATTTTACCGTGCTCTTACAGGGTTCTCGTTTGTGCCAAAAAATTTAAGTAACATCATTGTATACAACAAGCATGCAATAAATGAATATGAATAAAGATATTTTAAAACTCGTGTTTGGACTGGCTTTCTTTGTGTCGATAATTATTTTCTTTTTCTGGAGAATTGTCGTAAGTTGTTGTAACTGCTGTGCCAATAGGTAATTATTAAACCAGTTAATTGAGATATCTGAACGACATGTATAATGCATGAGATATAAACCTTGCATGTGGTCAACGACCCCCAGGGTTGACATAATTACCACTCACTAGGCTAATCGTTTCTTAGACACAATTTTGTATTCGTATTTAACCCCTTGGCTACCGAGGTCTGGTTTTCACCCGTCGATATTTGTCAGTGCTTGATGCATGTTTTTGAGCCAACATTGCTTCTTCATATTATTATGTAAGAATCTCAGAAATGAAAACTTCTAAGATTTGATGAAGCAATGTTGACTAAAAAACATAAGCATCAACCACTGACAAATTTCGACGGGTGCAAACCAGACCTCAATAGCCGCGTGGTTAAGGCATGTAATCAGGTTGTTGTGGTCTGGTTTTGGGCGTTGATGCGCATGACGCATGCCAAAATGGTTTGATAATAGTTCTATAAAAATAAATAAAATTCATACAAATTAAATTAATGTCCATAATTTGTTAGGATCAGTTAGAACTATGTTAGTAATTGTGCTGTTGTAAGTACCATCTTAAAGTAATGTTAGTAATTATGCTATTGTTAGTGCCATCTTAAAGCTATGTTAGTAATTATGCTATTGTTATAGTACTATCTTAAAGCTATGTTAGAAATTATGTTATTGTTAGTACCATCTTAAAGCTGTGTTAGTATCCAGCACATGAAGTCTGATAGACTTCCCCAGCACTACCACCTCTGGACTGTCAGCAATAAGCCTCAGAATTATGTTAGACTTTCCTCTTAGACGGGTTACAAGTGAACTGACTGGAAAACATGCCTGACGAACTACAAAATCTAGGCAATCTCAGCAATATCTTAAAGCATTATTGTTCTGTACTGTCTATTAGTGATGTGCTGAAAATTTTTTACATTTAGCATAATACAATCGTCTTTAATAATAGTAATGTTTGGCAACGCTTAAATAATGATGAGGTGCCTGAAACCATCAGGTCAGACCTGCTGGCCGGTTCACACGTATCGTATACTTTCATGTAAAATTAAAATACTGTATAATTAAAACTAGATCAAATATTTGATGAGTTTGGCTGTCTTATAGTTTTGACAACAGTTCATAAGTATTGTCGTTGTTCTGAGAAAAACGACAAAAAATATTGTAAAAGTAATAGCTCAACGTTTTTAAAAAGGCCTGTAGTTGATTAAGACAGACCATGATCAAATTTACCATAAAACGAAAGAAAGTATTTTCATTAGTGACATATTTCTTTCACAGATACCAGTTCTGCTGCTGGCCTCCTGCGTGCAATCGATTGAGTATGACATATTCCGGCCGGCGCCGCAATCCGCCGCGTCGGACGCTCAAATCCGCTTCGCCATAGAAAACAAATACGACGACACGGGCCCCGGTGCCAAAAAACAAGAATTCGCATACGACACTTACAAAACTTTAGAGGATGCCTTAGTCGGGTACATAGATGATCCTGACACAAAACTTCCAGAGCAAGAGAAAGCGAAGGGTGTCCAGAACCTATACAAAAACCTGTACAAAGCTAAATTCAATTACAACTACAGAACAATACAGCAAAGTGAGCCTGTACAACAATTACCTTCGTATAGCAAGAATGTGTTGTACAATTCTGGAGCGAACTTGCCAGTGTTTACACCTAATGAGCAGAAAGAGATTCCGAACCAAATTCCTCCCTCAATTCCGAGGGAGGAATTTGGATTAGTTTCAGATGTGGAGAAGCAGAGAGAAGATCTAGAGCAAGAAAAAGCGAAGGGCGTCCAGAACTTATACAAAAATCTGTACAAAGATAAATTCAATGACAACTACAGAGCAATACAGCTAAGTGAGCCTGTACAACAGTTACCTTCGTATAGCAAGAATGTGTTGTACAATTCTGGAGTGAACTTGCCAGTGTTTACACCTGATGAGCAGAGAGAGAGGCCGAACCAAATTCCTCCCTCAATCCCTAGAGAGGAATTTGGTTTAGTTTCAGAAGTGGAGAAGCAGAGGGAGGATCTATTTAATGTGCAAAAATACCAAATTCTTCCCTCTCCCCATGCAAAAGAGGAATTTAGTTTTGCTCCAGATGTGGAAAAACAGAGACTCGATCCAGCTAAGGTGCAAAAATATCAAACATTTCCTACTCCTGTCAGGGAAGACTTTGGTTTAGCTCCGGAAGAAGAGAAACAGAGAGCGGATCCATTTCAGTTGCAAAACTTTTCAGCCCCGCCTGAAAGAGAGACATTTGGTTTTGTTCCGGAAGTGGGGAAACAGAGGACCGATCAATTTAAGAGGCAAAAGTATCATTCGGTAAAGAGCAACCCTCTGAACTTGGCGCACTTCAAAAGGGACCAAGAGGTCGCGAGAAAGGAGTTCGACCCTAACCCTAACTACAGTTTCTCCTACGGTGTTCATGTAAGTAACAATATCTCATTGTCTAATTGACGACTAGACTTCTTACATATTTTACTACCGATTTCGATCGCCTGCAAGTAACAACCTATCTATCTGTTTTGGCTACCACAGTGAGAAATTTGACATAATTTGTATGGAGCTTCTCAATTTTACTTTAGTAGACAAAATAAGAAATTGTTTATTAATTTCGGAAGTTAAAAGATCGTTGAGTTGGTTCGTGTGCCCTAAGAATAAACAAGTAACAATAAAAAAGTACAAAACAATTGAAAAAATGTTGTTTTAATATCTGAGCACTATAAAATTACATAGATTCTCATGTGGATGCAAACTCGTTCATGCAAACAAGGTCGGATGCTGGCGTAACGTGTCCAAAATACCTACAAGCGCGATTTCTCCTTATCATTATGTCTGCTTGGCCGTCTGGACATTTCAGATTAGTCTGATAGTTACACAAATAGGTACACAGTCACGTTAACTTACTAAATTTATTTCAGTTTTATTATTTATAATTATTTCACAAAACATGACAAGAATACCAAAGGCTCAGATTGTACAAAGAATCGGTCATCTTTTCATTTTATTATTTTAATTTACGTAGAGAAATAGTAGAATAAATCATATTAGATGCAAAAGCATAGTGGGAGCCAGAAAGGCCACAGCTGAATATTAGTATTATAAATCAAATTCAATCATTTATTGTTAGAATAAGAATATTGATTTGCATAAAACATGGTTTACATGGTGGAGATGTTATACTTAGATACCTTATTTGATCTCATGTTTTGCTTGTTTCAAATGTTTTTACAAATGTTGGTGAAGTTAATCTTCATTTAACTAATTTCAATAACAAATATATAATAATATGACAATAAAATTGAGAAATAACAGAGACAAAAAAAAATAAATAACAGTATCTTTTTGTTCTCATGTTGCTGAAATATCAGAAGGAAAGAATAGACACGCTTCTACGAACAATAAGTTTGTTGGCATGTTATCCGATAAGAAACGAACCTATATCTTTTCCAAAGGCCGGCAACGCATCTGAGATTCGTCTGGTTTTGCGAGTGCCAGTGGGCGGCGGTGATTGCTCCCCATCGAGCAAGCTCGTTTGCCTGTTATGAATAAAAACTGTTGTAACTAACGTTCCAAACAATATACAATATAACCATGCTGTGTACACTGATTAAGGATTACCGCCTAGCAACTAAGAGTCAACAAAGTGCTACTGTGCGCAGGCATTGACTGTAATCTGTTTGTGTACCTATTGAAATAAATAAATAAAATATATTGGTAATACCGACCACCATATTATACAAAGCGTTAAAAACTCATGTTACCTTTGGAACCGTGTCGCGTAGCAGTGAAAAATACTTTTTTTTTTTTTTATTGTGGCACGCCATAGTGGCTTCACTCTGCCTGATGAAAAGCAGCCAGTGAAGCCCAAGAAGTGAAAGCGTTCGTCACAGCGCTACCACGCTATGCCGAACGCTCTCACTATGGCGGCCTGCATAAATGCTTTTTCACGCCCCGCTTTAATAACCCGGGAGAGAAAGAGGAAGGAAACACGTGTGCGGGAAGCGCATTCCACATACGGGCAGTTCGGCAAAAGAACGATTGTCCAAACTTTTTGGTACGTGTCTTGATGGTCAGCACGGTATGAGGGTGGCTTCTAAGACCTGCACGCGTCGATCTGGAAAGGAAAGGAGAGGGAGGGATGAGGTCAAAGAGCTCCTCAGAGCATTCACCGTGGTAAAGGCGGTAAAAAGCACTAAGGGAAGCAATGTCCCTACGTAGCTGTAACGGCTCCAGACTGGTCGTAACGTCATCGTTACCGATAATACGGACAGCACGTCTTTGCAACCTGTCAAGAGCTTCGAGCAAGTACTTGGCGGATCCGTCCCAAAGATGAGAGCAATACTCCACGCAGGAGCGCACCTGAGTCTTATACAAAAGACAACGTTGCTCCGGCGTGAAGAACCGCTTCACCTTGTTCAGGATTCCGAGTTTACGTGAGGCTGTGGTTATAATGCTCTCAATATAGCTCTTCGGGTTGAGGTCGCTGTGTATGTCCATACCTAAGAGACTGAGACCAGTCTGAATGGGTAATAATAAATAATAGGTTGCTCTGGAAGGAGGGTTGGGGGAGAAATGCGGACTTTTTAGCAGTGACAGCGCAGACCTGTGTTTTTTTGGCATTGAACTGGACCAGGTTATCAGAGCCCCATTTATAAATGCGGTCTAACTCCTCGTCCAGCTCAATGACAATCTTCCGTCTCGACTCCACTACATCGGCCTGCTTTGCCGCAGGGTGACCCAAATAACGCCGATGTACTGTACTGTCGTCTGCATAGCAATGAATGTTACCCAAGGATAACATATCATTGATATGCAGAAGGAACAGCGTGGGCAATATTATAGAACCCTGCGGCACTCCGGCGTTCACCTGCAGAGACTGTGAGGCACTGCTTTCGCAGAGTACGCGAATGCTGCGCTCATGCAGGAACCCGGCGACCCAATCGCATAGGCGAGGTGGCAAGCCGTATGACGAAAGCTTGGAGAGAAGCGAACGATGCCAAACTCGATTGAAAGCCTTGGAGATGTCCAGGCTAACAGCCAGTGCTTCTCCATGCTTATCCATTGCTTCACCCCACAGGTGTGTTATGAACGCCAGGAGATCACCCGTTGATCGTTTCGGTCTGAACCCGTATTGTCGATCATGAATCAGGGAGTGATCTTCTAGGTAGCGAATGAGTTGTCTGTTTATGATTCGCTCAAAAACCTTGCAAAGGACAGAGGTGACAGCAATAGGTCGATAGTTGGCTGGGTCAGACCTGTCCCCTTTTTTGGGGACCGGCTGGACGTTCGCCTTTCTCCAAGCCTCCGGCACAATTCCAGTAGAGTACGAGAGGTGGTATAGGCGTGTCAGTACTGGAGACAACTCGGGAGCACATTTTTTAAGGACGACTGCCGGTATACCGTCAGGACCGTTAGCCTTCCGCACATCAAGTGACTGCAGCACGGCACGGACGACACGTTGTCTGATTTGGACGTCAGGCATTGTGGAACCACAGTGAGGGATGGTAGGTGGTTCCGCGCCGCAGTCATCGATACGCGAATTCGCCGCAAAGAGCTTCGCTAAGAGGTTAGCCTTGTCTAGCGGCCGATGGGCCAACGAGCCATCAGGGTACCGCAGTGGGGGCAGAGAATATCACCCCTTTGTTCCCTTGGGTGTCGTAAAAGGCGAATAACGGACTAAGGACTACACATACATCCAACACCTTAGAGCGGCGATGGGCTCACCACCGGTCACGCTGAGCACATGTGCAGTCGCTATTTGGTGAAAAGTGGAGTATGGCATAGGACTGCTTTTGCTATCCGCAATGCCTATATTCTCTGACTAACCCTTAGGGGATAATAGTCGTGATTATATGAATGAATGAATGAATGAATATTACACATAAACGTAATTAACTCATGTTAACTTTGTATATCTAACTACAAACCACGACTATCCGAAATAACAGTGGTTATGTCACGTCCGGCTTCAGAAGTAAGTAGCTTAATACTTGAAGTCCTGCTATCTATACATATTATTATAATATTATAAAGCTGAAGAGTTTGTTTGTTTGTTTGTTTGAACACGCTAATCTCAGGAACGGCTGGTCCGATTTGAAAAATTATTTCAGTGTTTGATAGCTCATTTATTGAGGAAGGCTATAGGCTATATATTATTACGCTAAGACCAATAGGAGCGGAGCATCAATGAAGAATGTTTCAAATCGGGTTTTTTTTTTCTTTTGAGAGAGCTACCGCTGCGTGCACTGCGTAAATGGTTAAAGTTTTGCAAAAATCATGTATAACGGAATTGTTCTTTAAATTTCTAAAAAAAAGTGCGCGACCTCATAAGTATGTCTATCTTTTAAGGTTGGCTCACGATAACCTTTTTTATGCTAACCAAATTTGTTCTAAAATAATGCATTATCTGCGAAGGTGACATTGAAGGAAAGAAACATGACATTAATCCTTATCCAAATAATCGCGTTCGTGTAGACGATAGCATAAACCTAAATATGTTATTCATCACAAGTATTTAATTTAAAACAAAATTGCCTTTCACTTCATTCGATTTTAATGAATATCTTAGCAGATATCGCAGTTTTAAAATAACATCGCAGCAAAATAATGATGAAGTACTGCGCGCGCATTTATGATGTGCAAGGCCGGTGGCACAGTATAAATATATTCAACTTATATTTATACTGTGCCGGTGGTTTTTACCTTCTACGTAAACAAAGTCGCGGGTTAAAGTTAGCGTTAGCCCAAAGTAACTATTCCACGCGGACGAAGTCGCGGGCAGAAGCGAGTTTTATATACTATTCACTACCTACCTCCCTATTTAATATTCAGTCAATACAGTACATGTTTTAATAATTGTTAGTCCAATATCGTGCGTACATGCTTTACGTTAGACAGCTTCCTTTTCAAACACAACACGTGTGTGTGTGTGTGTGTGTGTGTGTGTGTGTTCGTGGGTCGCCAGCTTTCTTTCTGGGCGTAGCATCAAAGTCGTAGTCGACGGTTCGTGCTCTGACATGAAGCCCGTGAATGCTGTAGTCCCGCAGGGGAGTGTGTACCTACTCTGTTTCTTCTGCATATCAATGACATGTTGCATAACAACAGCATTCATTGCTATGCGGACGACAGTACTGGGGATACGCTCTACACTGGACGAGCTAATATTTCTCTGGAAAACGTCATCGAGAGCCGGAATAAACTTGTGACTGACACCGAGAACATGTTAAGTCATGTCTAGAATTGGGGCCGACAGAACCTAGTCCACTTTAATCCCTCCAAAACACAAGTTTACGCATTTACCGCGAAAAAACATCCTTTCGTCGTACCTCTGAACTTTGAGGGAGCTCTCCTTGATACCAAGCCGACTATTGGAATCCTTGGCGTCGATATTTCAAGTGTCGTTCAGTTTCGAGGTCATTTGGAAGGTAAAGCTTTCGAAGTAAGTAACTTCGAAAAAGCTGGGTGTGCTTAACCTCTCAGTCTTGGAATCGAAATGTCAAAAAAATTTGACAGCAGGTGCGATTTGGCGGGAATGGAAACAAATAAATTTGCGGAAATGGAAAAAAAATTTAAAAAAATCAAACGCAGTTCATGTTAAACTTTGCGTTCACGATGCATAAAATGTACCACAGAACCGAAATAATCGACCTTGTTCATACTAAAGTAGTCTCTAAGTGTATCAACACACGGTACAAAGTCAAGTGGAGAGCGCGGCCATATATGGCCGCTTGGGGGTCTGACGGAATAGCGAGTTTTTTAGATGCGACCATACTTGGCGATTCCTCTGGTTTTGCGGGTGTCCATAGGTGGCGGTGATTACTTTCCATCAAGTGAACCGCTTGCTCGTTTGCCTCCTTATTTTATAAAAAAAAACAACATATACAAAAATATAACCTCTATAGATTATTGTGTAATTTAATAAACGCATGCATCCTGCGAGCGACTGTAATCATAGTTTCAAGTAATTTAATTAGCAGCTATCAGTTAGATCAATTAACTGTTGGGTTAACCAAAAAGGCTGTAAAAACTTAACGTAACACTCTACTGAACACTATTTTTTAATTCGTGTCCTGTAAATCTTGAGCGCATAAACGTATAAGTACCTACTAAGACTAGTAAAACTTTGCATATCTACCTACATCATTAGATCAAGAGTCAATTAACTAAACCGATAAGTATATATTTTTAGAATGCCATCGTATTTTAAGATGACCCATCCGATTTAAGTATTGTCACCTGTACTCTTACAAAAATATATAATAAAATAAACAATAAGAAAACTAGGGGGCTAATACTGAAATACTAAAATGTTACAAGGTACACATTGATTTAAAGTCGATCTCAGTCTTGCCCACGGATTACGTATTCTGTGACCACGGACCCTAGGGTTCAAAACGTCAAGTTCAATTATTACATAAAATAAACACGAGATGATCCTTCAAAGTATTTGTAAAAATTTAATGTGCGTTTGCTTAAATACATATCTACATATTCATATAATCACGACTGTTATCCCCGAAGGGTTAGTCAGAGACTAGGCAATGAGGACAGCAAAAGCAGTCCTCTACCACAGTCCACTTTTCACCAAATATGGTCTGCACATGTGCTCAGCGTGACAGGTGGTGAGCCCATCGCCGCTCGATTACTGTTGGATGGATGTGGTCGCCTTTTACGACACGCAAGGCAAGAGAGGGGTAGTAGTATTCTTTCACAGCTAGGTGGCACGGACGATATTATTTCAATATTTGACCTTACATTTTTATGTAACTACTCAAATATCTTTGGTTGTATTTCTGTGGGTATGCGGGTAATTTTAGGTACTTCATGAGGTTTTTGTCCGTCACCAGTTCGCCATGGTGCGACTACATCATTACAATATGTTAGTCACCGTTAGGGTTGTCATTTTAAATATCAATAAAATAAAGATAAAAGTGCAAAGATCACGGATATTGTTTTTTTTTAAACTCTGGTGTTTTCTGTATCTGTTTGCGTCATTTCAATGTGCAGTGTTTGTTTAAAATTTAGAAAACAATACGAGTTTATTTTTGTAACTATAATTATTAAAAACTAGCAGCCCGCCCGCGACTTTGCCCGCGTCGACATCCCGTACCCCGTGACGAATTTCTTTCATACAAACCATGTCCTGGCAATTACAAACACAACAAAAAAGATTCAGCCAAATCAGTCGAGCCGTTCTAAAGTGATGCACGTATAAACATTTCGGAAATTGATTTTTATTAATATAGCTGATACTGTTTAGACTGAAAAATCCGTACTAAGTATAGACAAAATTCTGTGGCGCTCCCCGGATGCAACCAAATCCATACAACTCAAACAGGGAAAATGACATTAATCCAAGGTAATTTATTTTATTTTATTTTGCAATATGAGAAACATACAGCACAAAATAATACATTTAAACAGAACATCAAGTATGTTATATAGGCCAATAAAGTTTCTGCAAAAATACAAAACAACCTAAGTTTACACAACATTCGGATACATTAACAAAACATTTTTAAAGCTTAAATTTAAAAAATAAATTTTAACAAAATGTTTCACAAATATATATATTTATATAATAAACTTAAAGTTAATAAAAAAATAATCAACAAAATTCTACAGATTAACCTAGGTACTCATAAGCACTTTGGTTGACAATTTCAATGACTTTTTATAGCTTATCAATGACTCATTAAAAACATCCAAATCAACATTAATCTTTGTTAAAGCTATGACAAGAACGAACTAAGAATCTACTTTTTGAGTATTGCGTTCTACAGTAATTCGGACGTATGGCAACCCTAAACTCACCGTAAAACGTTCGTTTTACGCGTCAAGCGTGAACTTGAACGAATCGAACGAATTGCAGCGCCTACACAGGGTTTTTGCATCATGTCGTCACCGTCGGGTTACGAAGTCACTGTGTATTGTAAAATTTGAAACGGCCGGCGCGCGGCGGCAGGGGTGCTTGTGAAACGTTTCCCGGATGCCAGCGAGGATATTTTATTTCAGCAAATGCGGTAAAGAAATGGACTTGAAACAAGTACCACTAACACACATTATCACATTATACTATTGTAGCGTCATGCAATAATTGGTGTACCTTGGAGACACATCGATAAGTCTTTGCTTAGATTGATGAAAGTATTTTTCGAGTAATCAGTCTAAGATTAATTTAAAATAATCAAATAGCTGTTTTAACTTAATCAATTGTAAAATTGGAATAATAATTGACAGGTTTATTACTATGTTTTTGATGCTGGTGAGTATCCGATATTTCTGCACAGTTGCATGCGCCGACCACAGATGCATCTTATATTGCATCTCGCCTTTTTCCCGAGGAGTAGTCAGAAAGCACAGTTTTTCATTTGCTACCAATTTACATGCTGGTCGGTTTAAGGTACTCTTATTCTGACCTTTAACCCCTTTAGCACCGTAAAACCAGACACAATCGAAAATCAAGACCTAACGCAGATGGTATCCTGCGCGAGTAGTTTTACAGGGGCGCGCTTCTTGCGTATCCTAACGATTGGTCTCGCGGTGCCAGTGCAAATAAAACTTAGTGAAGTAAGCAGGGGGGATATCCCATTCACTCTCGCGTCTCGCCTCATGCACATTTTTTTTCATTATTTTTTTTAGCTATACATGATCAAACCATATATCTTAGCATGCATCATGCAATTCATGCATGATAAACTAAACTCAAATCAAGTCAAATTAAAAATAAACTCAAATCGATACTAGCATCAAGAAGCAACAATAATAGCGTTAATAATATTCTAATGCATGTAACTAGCATTATTAATGTAATGAAATTATTGTATTTGCGTTTGAACAGGGTACATGGTTAGATGGGAAGATGTTGTTATGCTTCCCCATCTTATTTAGCTAGCTATGGTAGCTGTTGTGTATATAGTATATAAACAATTATTAGATTACATAAATTAAATAAATTACCATGTTATGCTGTTGATTTTGAATCCCCGATTTCTAAAAATAATTGTAATGACCATGAAAGTTTATAAATTATTATATTTTAAACAAAACAAACATAATTTTAAAGATATTGACTGTTATGCTCAATCTTGCCACATGGGAAGGCCGTGGAACGTTTATAAACTGATCATGACAATGATGATGATCGACTGCTAATTATTCCTCGAGGATGTTCAATCCTATCCTACTAATATTATAAACGCGAAAGTTTGTAAGTATGGATGGATGTTTTGTTACTCTTTCACGTAAAAAGTACTGAATGGATTTTGGATGATTGGAAATTCGGCATACAGATAGTTGAATCATACCTGCTGGATTAACAAATAGGATACTTTTTAACCCGATATTCCCACGGGAATGGGAACCACGCGGGTGAAACCACGAGTCCACGAGCGGCCGCTAGTACATATATAAGTAAACAAACATGGTTGAAACAACCCTAGATAACAGAAGTAGCAAACAAGCACTTGAAAAACTGGACAGGGTGAAACAGAGAACAAAGGATAGAGGTGAAACATCGCAAATAATCTTAGTATCAAGCCTCAAGAGAAGTTGTTTTTTTATCCAGTACGGGTAAGCACGTGGCCTTCATCTCACCTGATGGTAGGTAAGTGACGATAAGGCCAGAGGTGGAAGCGTGCGAACCCGGAATCCTCAACCACTGAGGAACTGGCTATCTTATAAAAATGTTTCTTTTTATCAATTGCTGTTTTCAGTTATGAATCAAAATAATCATATTTATGCATAAAAAATGGGTATGTAAATGTTATCATGACTTAAGTCATCGATTAAGAACACATACAGGTGTGAATAATGTTTATTTGCGCAAATGTATTGTTCGTTGTTGTTTTGCATACTATGATTGCCGGCTAATTGTGGCTAAGTGGCAGGCTATACATAGGCGTGGTTAAAACGCGTGTTAGCGGATTTGTTCCACAATTTGCTTGTTATCAGAGAACGTGCAAGCTAAACGAAAGGTCAAACTTATTGATGCATGCATGAGTAAATTATTTATAGTATTGTTTTCCAAAAATATTTCTGTGGCAATAACTACCACAGAAACAGACAGATTGCCTAGTGTATCGACCACGCTTGTCCTTAGAGTCCATTTTCTCAATTATTAGACCTAGATTTTTATTTTGTTTCCTTCCTATAGGTTTAGTAGCTACTTCTTTTTATAACCGTTATTGATTAGAACTTAGGATCGCGCTTGGCCTTCATGTAACCCAATCGTAAGTGATGGTAAGGCCGAAGAGGGAAGCGCACTTTACCCAGAATGTTTAAGAGGACCTTGAGATTTACAAAAAAAAGTTGATTAAAAAATTTCAATTTAAATTAAATTTGAATCAGTTTATGAGATTCTTTAAGATTGCGAGACAGCTTTATGGGAAGTCTTCTTTTGTCATTAGTTTTAAATAGTTTTATACTTAGACTGTCAATATTTAGATTTTATCTATACTCTAAGGTTTTATACGACTTTTAACAAGCCACAGTACTTACTAAATTCAGAGTGGACCACTTTCGCGGCGAGCACAAAATATGCATGCACTTTCACGTACAAGACAGTGAATGTGAAATGCGAGTGAACCAATTATTAAGGAATATTGGAATAAAACTTTATTACACTGTTACTTATCTATATACAAATTCAAAGACGGAAGCAACTTTGACTTTTAAAAACACTTCGTTATTTATATTTTAATTTTTTTTAAAGATAAGATATGTTTTTTACTTATTGAGGTAAAAAATTTTACCTGGTGGTCTGAGGCGGCCTCGAATAGAGGCGAATGGAAACGTAGAGGGGAGACCCAGTAGTGGGACACAACATATGCTACAAAAAAGAACCTTTCCTGATGATTACAACTAATGCTCAACCAGTTTTTTTCAACATTCAGATAGCTTAGCCATAATTTTAAATTTGAAGCAAGTATCTCTTTTACACCACTGATCTCCCATTGATTAATTTGTAGGTAGGTAAGTGCTTGTATTTTATATTTAATTCTTAAAACCCCTTAGTAACATATGTGAACTTTTACCCGGGTTAAATACAATATTCCATTAAATGAAACACGCACGAAAGGCTTTTGTGGGAGACCGGCTATGTAGCGCGTGGCGCCGCGGGCAGAAGCAAGTGTGGTCGACAAAAGAAACGTCAAACATTGATCGTGGCGTGGCCACTGGCCAGTCGTAACTACTCGTAACAATAGCCCGACATAACAATGTCACGATCGATATTAAGATCGATAAGTGTCTATACTACAAATCGATTACGCGGCTCTCAATCTCAACTTAAACCGATTGTTTGTATTCACTCACGTTTTTTTGACAAAATATATTAAAATCAAAGGTTATGTTTTGGAAGTTTTATTATTTTGTCTAAAATTAATTATGGTAAAGGTTATTTCCTCTAATGTTATAAGTTTATTTTTATTTTAATTTTTTCTAATATTTTGTTAGTCAACTTAGTTACTAAAATCATCATAAGTATTTGACCATTGCTTTTCTTTTCTATCTTTATTTTTCCTATTTATTGAGGCTGTTACGTATGTCGATAGGCACGCTTTAATTGCATATGATACGCAAGGTCTTACAGCTCGCAAAACAAGTTGTCCATAGGTATATCATAAATTACCTTCTATATTTCATAACTACAAAGGGTAAGTATTAGAAACATTCAAATATCGCCTGACTGTCAACTTACGGTTACGGCGCATAGTCTGCAAGTACCCTTACTCAAATACTAACGACCTCTTTTGAACCTTATTACATCGCGCTAAACATTAAAACGGCATCGCAAATGTTAAGCTGTCGGCAATCGTACAATTTCTTCATTCATGAACCGTTCAACTGGCCGTGTACAACTTGTAATTGGAGCAATGTCAGTCCTTCGACTGTTTGTACGCGACGCCGTCCAACGCTCCCTTACTGTAAAGTCACCGGTGAATGAGTAAAACTATATATTCGATGGAGGTGTGCTTGAGGAATGCCGCTCGCTTCATTGTCAGTAGGAAGTGTTACCGAGGTAGGTGTGGGTGTGGTCGGTTACGCAAGTACGCGTAAAACTCGACTGGCGACTATACGTCACGTCACGTACGTACGCTCGATAAGCAAAAGGTAATTTCTTTACGGCTTTAGCGGAGACGAGATTGTCAATGAACGACCTACACATTCAAAGTAATATCATAACTTAGGAAGTGTGGTTTTACGTTTAAAGTTAGGTAGGGTGTGTGTGTGGCCATTCTGGCAAGCTAAACATATTTTATCAATTTCTGCACGTACAGTACATGGGCCAAAATATGGTTGAAATTATATTTATCCCAAAATTTTCCATTTGATGTAGCTGTACTAGGAATTAAGTAACCCGATAAACCATTTCCCTTTCCAGTACCTTAATTTACATCTTACAATGTGACTGCTAGGTAAAACTACACCTTGGAATGGGACTTAAAACAAATATGAACTTTATAATTAACATATTGAAATATGTGCCATTCTTTTGTGAATAGTAATACAACAAACCACACCTTCTGGCATTCCGAGTCAAGTATCCTACCATTAGGCTAGCATGATTGTATTCGACTCTTATTCGACGTCAATAACTACCCCAATGACATTCAATCTTTACTATCTTTAACCTAGATACTAGCACTTACATGATACTAATTATATTGGTAGACTTTTTAAAACAAATTTCAATGTATGCTGCGAGCGCACGCACAAGGCACAACGCCAACCTTGCGGCTCTCGGAAAGTACGTAATTACAATAAGCCATACGCATTAAATTTGCAATTAAATATTGCTCGCAATATTACCACCATTTCGAACCCAAGGCCACCCGACACCCGACGGAATGCTATGCGCAAAAAATGTTACAATCACATGTGCGCACTGACACTGACAATGAAATGGTACGCTCTACACGAAATTATAATTCGCTAGCGGCCCGCGCGCGACTTCGTCTGATGAAAACCCCTTCTCCCGTGACGAATTTAATTTTTGGGTGACCCTACACGTGACCCCTGGGTGGTGCTAAATGAGTGACACTGACTGAGTGGTAGAGCAACGCTGCGTTGCAGCACGCCTAATACCACTCTCTCACGAATATTCGGCGTGAAATAATGGCACTTGGTGTTATTGTGTTTCGTCCGGCCAGTCAGAGTTCCAGAGCCCCCCCCCCCTCTTCTCACAATTCCTATTCCTTCCCTAACCCTATTCCTTTCGCGTCTGCGACTCCTCTGGTTTTGAGGGTGTCCATGGGCGGAGGGGATTGCTCTCCATCAGGTGACACTCCTGCTCGTTTGCCTCCTTCTTATATTAAAAAAATGCTAACAATTACAAACACAACAAAAAATATCCAAAAAGGTGCTTCCGTTCTGATTTTTATTTATGTAAGATTCATCGAGAAGGCCAGACACATTGTTGTTATATAATATATAATAATAGTCCCGTATTATTTGAAGATATATCCGTATGATGGTTGTTTGCACGTGAGGTACAGGAGGTTTTAGAGACCGACTGACCTATCTGCGTTTCCTAAGGCGTAGTGGTATGCCTAATGCATTTTCTCCCTTTAATCTGGAAAAGATCGCTTTATAACGATAAAGCTAAATTGTAAGATTGCTTTTTACTAAGTTATTTCTGTAGCTGTTTTCTGGTTTCAACAAAATTAATATGGATTAGTCTATATATTAAAAGTTTATGCTATTTTACTATTGCTCATTGTTTTAGGCATCCTCTTACGCCAGATTTATGTCACCGTCTAATTCATCAAAAGGGATAACTTTTCCAATTAAAACAAACGCCATTTCATGGATATACTTGCGCCGACACTTAGGTTTTTAACTTATTTGTGTAGGTATCTATGACACGGCGCTTTTTACTTCCTTATTTAATGTAGTCCATATATAATTGGTTTATTTATAAAAAGTTATAAAAAATGACCAAGACTGATTGCTGTTTAGTAATAATTTTAGCCCAGTAATTTGCTAATATAAATTTAACGTCGTCGGACCCATAACCTACCACGCTGACTGACTCAATGGAACTTCATGGATTAACGATTAACTTTTAAGATAATAACCGGCATCAACACGGCTTAAAGTGCTTCTTTGTCTTCCAAAGCACGGACGAAAAGCATTAGCTATTTCTATGTAGTCACCAATCAAGCATAACGAAAGCCGCTTGACCTGCACCATCGCCCTCTTCGTAGAAATATAAAGTATCATCACAACCCGAATAGTCCACTGCTGGACATCTTCTGGCTTCCCGCGTGGGAGGATTTGCCATAATTTCCACCCTTTCCAGCCGGTTGAAGATCACAGTGATAGACTAAAGCTATCTTAAAATGCTGCTGTTGAATTTTCTTGTTTTCGATGTGTAAGATAAACTACCTTAAACATTTAGCCGTATTTTACGACATCATTGTGTGTGGAAAGTTAGTGCTTCTACTCTAACAGATACCACACCACCAAGTATAAAGTTTTCGCTTCTCCATTTCCAGGACAAGGTGACTGGTGACTCCAAGTCAGCGCACGAGAGCAGAGACGGGGACAAGGTGACTGGCTTCTACACCTTCATGGACGCGGACGGCAAGCAGCGCTCCGTGCACTACACCGCCGACGACAAGCAGGGCTTCCGCGCCGTCGTCAGGAGGACCGCCTCCAACCGCCAGTAGAGCTCAGAAGACCTCAGAAGAGTTAGAAGCAGGAGCAGAGAAAATACCGACATCAACCACCAGTAGACTTCAGAAGACTTAGAAGTAGAACCAGAGGATAGATCGTCACCAACAGCCAGTAGACTTCAGAAAGAATAAGAAGTACAAGCAGAGGATATACCTCCACCAACAGCTAGTAGATTTCAGAAGACTTACATGTCGAAGCTTGATATGAGGATAGATATAACGATATTTCCTAAGAGCGTAGTATGAAGAGGACCGCACAGGCGCGCGGCTGTCGCGCGACTAAAATGCCTATAGCTATGTAAAAGCGCCGTAGCAACTGACCGGAGATTAGAAGAAAGATAATATTGAAAATACAAATGAATAGTTTAAATATATAAAAAAATTCACAATAAAGACTACTAACCTTCTTAATAAAACCAACAATAATAATTAAAATAGAAGTCCCTAAGAAGACTTCTATTGACCAGTAGCTAGATCTATTTACTACTTGATTTTAAATGTGAAAAAACCAGGCCACTACCATGCAGCAAGTAGCGTTACGTGATTACTAACAGCCAGACTAAAGAAGACTTCAAAAAACTTGAGATGACCAACAACATCAACTAAAATAGATCGCCCAAAGAAGTCTTAGGTAGATCTATCTACTGCTGTATTGTGAAAATACCAGATATCTAACAGATGAGCTACTAACAGCCAATAGTCCTCGGTAGACCAACACCTTTAAATACGATTCCCAACAACGCCTTATTTTCTGTATCTCTAAATAATCTTGTTAACTACTCTGGCCGAGAATGCAATTCACTAGATAAATAATTGCTATCTTTCGAAACAGCACATAACTTCAAATAAAGGGGAGAATCTCCATTCATCTTCAATTGGATATTTCTGCGTTACTCTACGATTCTACCTTATTTTATAGTACAGAAACGGCAACAGAACTAAAAACTGGAAGAACTCCTCTACCCATGTCTAATAATTAATTTAATTTCAAAGGTTTAAAACTGATTCGATTAATTTATGAATTCAAAATTGTGCTGGATAATTCTTTAGCTCATAAGAAGTGATTTAATTTATATCGTGTGTGTGTTATTATTTTGTGTCAATTACCATGAATATTTTGTACACCAGTCATCAACTGTATATTTTGTTGTTTTGTAACATTTAAAATTAATTTTACTTATATTAAGTTAAGTTAAATATAGTTAAGTCGTTAGGCAATACCTCATTTTGTACATTTTTTGTAATAATAAAGTATTAAAAGCAAGTTAGTTTTACATAATATACACATGAACAGTCAAGATAACTAATAAGTAAACACTTTATACCGTTTGTGACTTACTTCATTAAAATTAAAAACAAGCTACATATAAAAACTGTTTACATACTAGTGCACCTGGCTGCACGTGCAGTAGGCCTTCTGTCATCTCTTCAGTCAAACCCTCAGGTGATTTCACACAGAAGCTATAAAAAAAATAAAACAAAAATTTATTGCAAGCAAGAATGTTAAAACGGTTTAGTGTTAATAATGTTATGTAATGATAAATAATATCTTAACTGCTGTGTGACAGCACCTTACATCTAGCACGGTACTACGCCAAAACACCTGTCATAGTAACGCCATATAACGCAGGCTAGCGGCACCGAGCCTCTATGTTTCGATCACATAAACGAGAAACACAATCCTATCCTAAATAATAATGGCACAATCATAGCACTTAGCTCGCACTACTACACGTAATGAGTAGGTACAGTCACCAGCATTAAGATGTGATGTGCAAAAATATCTGATCATTGGTGGAAGGCATATAATATGCCTATATATATGCCTTCCACCAATGATCAGATATTTTTATTACATTACATCACATTAAGATGTGATGTAATGATCAGATATTTTTGCACATACATCACATTAAGATGTGATGTGCAAAAATATCTGATCATTGGTGGAAGGCATATAATATGCCTATATATATGCCTTCCACCAATGATCAGATATTTTTGCACATCACATCTTAATGCTGGTGACTGCACCTAAACATCTCGCTAGATACTCTTACCGTTAAGATGTTTTGAGGGTTAGTTTTTGTGATCAAAGCTATCCGAATAATTTGCTATGCCCACAAACTTTTGCTGGAAAACCATGGAGGGTGCAGCGCTGGTCGCCGTGAAGGCAAGGCGGGCGCTATCACTAAACACGATACAAATTAACACGCCTGTTTCCCATAGAGGGAGGGAGAGACTATGGATCGCCATCTGCTACGTACAGTCCTTGCACACTTGTTTCGCTTCATTCAAATCCATATCTTGTCATGCACGCCCGGCGGTTTTTGTACACCAGCTGCGTACACCAGCCTTTTTTATCAGAACCCCTAACTGGTCCACGTAGGTCTTTCTGGACCGCCCTTGCGCAATCGTTCCTTCCACATTCGCACAATATATCTCTTTCGTAATTCGACCTTCACTCATCCTTTCTAAGTGACCAAACCACCGGAAGATTTCTTTCTCAATTTTTGTCACCATCTTATCTTTGAGACCGCTCCGTTCCCGAACCACATCATTCCTCACTCTATCGCTCAATTTCACTCCACATATTTTTCTCAACGAACGCATCTCTACGCATTTATTCTGCTTTCATTCTTCTTCCACCATACATGGGACTCACTTCCATACATCAGTGTCGGCACCAGCACTCTATTATGAATAGCCATTCGCGCCTTTTCAGTCACGATTTGGCTACTCATAGGTAACCGAGCGCAAGGCACCGTTCACTGAATTTCCTTTCTTAACTCTTCTTTCTATGTCTTCCTCACACTTTCCATCCCTTGTAAATAAACTCCCCAGATAAACAAATTGACGCACTTTTTCCACTTTCGCGCCGCCTATCATTAAAATTGATCAAAATTTATAAAAAGTATGAGAAAAATAAAAGTTGCCGCTAATTCGATAAAGAGCACACACTGAAAAACATTGACATAGATTAAAATATAATATTTTGGTACGAAAGAATAACAACAAAGGATAGAAAACATGACTGTTATGGGCCCGCACTTGCGATAGTGCTGCTCTCATTGAGGTTTTCCTTATTTATAATGAATTTAGAACCAAATTCAATATAAATGAATATTAGAACTGCAGGTATGTTTTATATTGGTGGCAGTACAATCAATCGAAATTGTTAAAACAACACCTTTGCCGCTGCTTCATCGAGCTCCTCGACCATGTAAATACAATATACGTCACAAAAATATCTAATCGGTTAATGTTAGAAAATATATCGCGAGTGGGTTGGCTGAAAAATTTCAGTCCAGTATCACCTATAATGATTAATTTAATATTTTTTTTTACTTTGCACTGGTTTGGTGTGTGTGTGTGTGTGTTTGTAATGAGATTATATATAAATAAACATAAATTTTATTTATTTAAGCAGACGGTTGCAAATTACTAATATTGACTTACCTGTTTACACCTGCCTACCCAATGTTATGACGGAAAAAAAAAATAGTCAACCTAACGTTTGCATATTCTATAGGCTTTATACTTTCTATTGGTACCTATGTAATTTATCTATTATCCAAACCAGTTCAATGTTAAAAAAAACATTTTTAATCATTTAATTAATCATATACTGGACTGAAATTTTTCAGCCAACCCACTCGCAATATATTTTTTAACATATTAAAATGAAATACTATTCATCCATTAACCGGCCCGGTGAAGGTCGTTGTAAACTCGGATCCTCTACTTCTAGGCACGCTCACAACCTCACTTAGCGGCACGGAAAATGGCCCAAACTCATTTTGACCCTTATAATTATTTTTGAAATTGAAACGCAAAACATTTTTCTTTGAATTAATGTAATTGTGCATGCTTTTTTGCCAAAAAAATTACAGAAAAATGTGATTTTAATTATGTTTAATCAATTTACAAAAAGAGGCAATTTTCGCTACAAACAACGTTAAATTTCTTACTTAAGCCCTAAAAAAATCAAAACATCACACTTAAAGTTAATAACGAGTGTTACCACCCCTGGCCCTGATGACCGTCTTGCATGCGATCAGGCATGATTTGGATGATGTTTTTATGTCTACTTAAGGAATTTCTTCCCAGGCGGCTTCCCTCGGTTTTCAAGTTATGGAGCGTTTGTGGAGGGTTAGGATTACCTTTAACTTTTCTTTTTAGCATATCCCAGACATGTTCTATAGTGTTCATGTCTGGACTTCTTGCTGGCCACTGAATTTTTTGAATTCTGACATCTAAAAGATAATCGTTCACGCAACAAGCTGTGTGAGGTCGAGCATTATCCTGCATTAGAAGAAATTCTTCATGACCAATGAACCCTACGTGTGGCAATCATGTTCTTGAAGGATATCTTTGATGTAGCGCACTGAATTTAGACGACCCTCCACCACCACTAACTCTGTACGTGCCTCGGAACTGATCCCGCCCTAAACCATAACGGTTCCTCCATGGAAGCTGACAGTTTGAGTAGTAGTGATTGGCAGAAACCGTTCTCCATGCCTTCTCCACACACGCTGACGACCATCTGGGGCTCTTGAGGCCATTCTGCCTTCATCAGTTCACATAACTTTACTCCACTGCTCATGCGTCCAATTTGCGTGTTCTCTTGCAAAACGAAGTCGAGCTACATGATGCTCTTGGAGGAGTTCTGGACCCCGAGCTGGTTTTCGAGCACGTCGATTTCGTTCCTCCATCCTTCGTCTAATTGTACGCTCACTTACATTAACTCTTCTTGCAATTTGCAGGCGTTGTCGGATCTCGACCGTGGTAAGAAACCGATTTCGCAAAATTGCGAGGGCAATGAATCGATCATCACGCGGCGAAGTGCATCTTATTCCACGGGATCCCTTTTTTCGACTATTTTTTTTGCCCTAATAGTCGGCACAAGGGTCATACATAACTCTAATTTGGCATATAGAGTTAGGCATATTTATTTTTGTTTTAATAACATTTTGACATAATTGTTTTTTGGCATACTATTTCAGTAAGCATAATATATGCTTTAGACTATTTTTTTACTAATTTTGATTTGCATAAAGTTTTAAGGCATATTGTTTATTCGTCTAATAGTTATTATGCATAAAGATAGTCTGGTAGATTAGAAAAGACATAAGGTGAGGTTATAGTTTCAAAATCCGCTATAATTTGGATTGGTTTTTTATCAGGATTTGTCTTTGCAATATTTTTTTATTGATAGCTATTTGAATCTGAAAAACCAAAAGTAGATATTAGGTAAGTATATTAAATATAATTTGGATACTGTTATGTAATAGTAGGTTAGGGTGCGGCATGCCTATGAAAATTATCCTTTAATATCATTTTGCGTAAGCAAATTTAGGCTTTAGAATACCTACTATGTTTAACAATCATTATGCTTATACGTAGTAGTTATGCTTAAAAAAAATGTGCCTAAAAAGTTATGTCTAATTAATATTGTGCGTAACTATTATTAGGAAATGTAAAAGTATGCCATGTTAAATTATGACATAAAATTTTATGAAAAAAAATAGAAAACCCTATTCCACCTGGCCTTCTGGTATAGAGCCCGGTCTGATCGTACTTTGTCAATGCTTATCTCAGATTTGTACGCGGTACTTTTAAAATCTCAGCCATTTCCCGTTGAGTTTTCCCTTGATTCCTAAGCAATAGGTACAGCTGGAGCGACAAGTCGCTGCTCAAGAGCTGGAGTAATGGGCATTGTGGTATGATTCTGCAAAGAAGCATAACTACTGATTAATTTAAAAACAAAATAAACAATATTAACTGCAAACACATTTTTTTATTTAATTAAAACTCACCTTTCTTTTTTGAGTCGTAACACAGAAATGCGTTTTAAGTGTCACAAAGGCTAAGTAACAAACATGTTTTTGTAACTGCCCTCTTGGAATGACAAAAACGATCGTACTGATGAATGGTCACACAAAGTTATATGATACGACGACTTATTTACTTCATATCGCATTGTTTACGTTTGGGCCATTTTCCGTGCCGCTGAGTGTAGTTAGACCACTGGTTCAGACCCAGTGGTCGCCGATTCCCAGCGGGTTACATCGGTTAAATAATGTATATAATAATACGGTTATACAAAAAAAAACACTTTTTTATGATGTTATGGTGGTGATTGTATGATTTACATTAGGCGGTAATATACCCTTGCCATATGCGGGTTAGTGATCAAAAACCCGTGCTATGAATCGACAAATTCGAAACGCACTTTGTCTGACATGGGAACTGAAACCGGGACCTCCGGATATCGAGCCAAGCACTTGACCACTCGGCCACCGAGGCGTTGACCTACATCTTAATATTATCTTACACTCTTAAAATTCAGTGAATAGTTACATCGGTTAAATATGTATCGGTTATATGTATGGTCGCTGAAATGAACTTCGGTAATTGGTTTTTCGGTGAATGGTTACATCGGTAAATTAAAGCTTTGTACAAATAAGGCATCGTTCAATTGAGTGTTCGGTTAATAGTTTTCGGTGAAATGATAATCGGTAAGACGGCTTTCGGGACTAAATAGGGAACCCGGTAGGGCTGGTTGTAATGTAGTCAAAGCTCCTTCAAATATTGTCACAGCAATGTTATTTTTACGCCACAGTGCTACGTTCGGTATACAAAACTCAGCTCAAGAAATAGAAAAAAAAATAATAATACATGCTTCTTTGCAGAATAATCGAATGTTAATAACTATTACAAAAAACAACGATAAAGATTTATCGCTGAAGCGCCATTCTTAAAATGTTAGAGGCTTTACTCACTGACATTAAAAATCTATAGAGAATAGTGAACTTCACTGAGAACTAGAACACTGTATATCCTATTCAACTATCAAAAATAAAAAATACCTACCTACCTGCCTAATAAAACAGCGTTACGGCAGGTGGTTTGATAGCTGATGGTCCAACATGCGATTCGTCCACTTGGAATTTTCTGTCTCATTTCGTCCAACACGCTTTATGTCGAAAACGCATTTGGTCCTATACGCAGTATGTCCAATACGCTTCTCGTCCAATACGCATTACGCCCAACATGCATTTCGTCCAACAAATCATGACATAATGGACGAACTGCGTATTGGACCAAATGCGTGTGGACAAACGGCTAGCAAATCAGGCAGGTAGCTAACTACCACCTCATGTTTGTTTTGAACACCTTACAATTCAATTTGTAAAAAATTTAACAAAACAAAACATTTCCGATTACAAATCTTTCGTGTTTCATTGACGGATGCGTACAAAACACGACAATGCAAACGCTTGTGACAGGCCGCCCCTCGTCAAAACAGTATCGATGTCCGTTAAGGGCTAAGCCTGTAAGCCTCCAAAATCAGCACAATGAGACGCCAGACCAGTGGCCAAATCCCTTTATCATTGTAACAATACCTGTCGCGTGACGGAAGTATCTTAATAAAAAATCTGCGCCAACACTCTTCAATGTCTCAGTAGTTCTGCTTCAGTTACTACGCACTCTAAGCTAGTAGTTTTTTTTCTTAAATAATGGCTTTGTTCGGTCATCACATTTAACCAGTGTCAAGTAAGACATACTCGTAATAGTAAATATTTTCTCTAGTATATGATAATGCGTGATAATATGAACGTTTAATGGTAAATGATATTCCACCAAACCCCTTGAGTTTCAATAAAGCTGTGGGACTTTACTGAGATCTCACACGGACTTCTTGAGAGAAATTGAAAAGTGATGTTGCACTGTTTTGTTTTATTTGTCAACACTCATGCATTCACGATAATCCACCATTATTTCACATTAAAGTTCGACAATACACAAATTATGGAAAATAAAACAAAACTGCAGACATGACGCTTCACTACCCGCCAAGAAGTCCAAAAAGTATAAGCTTAAGCCACAGTACAGGTTTTTTTTTTCTTTAATGGAATAAAATTAACCTTGTCGCATAGCAGTGCAAGAATAATTATACTACCAACCCCTTTCTTCCCTTGGGTGTCGTAAAAGGCGACTAACTGACTAAAGAATGCACATACTTCTAACGGCATAGAGCGGCGATTGGCTCACCACTCCATCAAATTAAAATAACACTTCCTACTTCCTGCCTAAAAATACACGCATCAGGACCTATAGTAATATCCATTAAAATGTACAATAAATTGCCCAAAACAATAAAAAATTAAAACAAATATTAAATAATAAAAACTACTACTCCCTACAAGAATTTTTAGATGATAAAAACCTCAAATAATTTTCTATCATATTAAAGTTGTTAATTTATGTATAAGCTAAATATATAGATTTATCTACCTGTACATGATTTATATAAATATAATAAACTAAAAATTAAAAATTGTGAATACGAGCATAAGGTGACTCCTCGCCTCTCCTACTTGCCGTGCCCTACAGGGTCCATAAATGTACCTACTTATATTTTTAACATCTTTGTAACGGAGTGCAAAGATATGAATATGAACATGTCTCCTGAAAATTGTCAATATCCTTAAGGGGGGTAGGGGGTCAGCGAAAATTCCGGGCCCTATCGCCTCGCTGGTGTTGCGCGGTGCGCGGGGTCCGCGGTAATTCGTAAGCGCCATTCACATTTTTATCAAAAAGTTAATAAAAATATTTAGTTTTATGAAAATCCAAATCAGTCAAGAAATCGAAAAAATATCTATGAGTTTAGGATTTGATTGTAAAACACGGTTGTAATGTGCATTTATATGAAATTTTAGAGGTAACTACAGGATTTCTTTCTTTTTAGCGTTATGTTTCCAAACGTGTTTTAGAAACAGTCATCCCCTCACATATACGTTCTGTAATACATATTAAAAATCTCAGTGCGAAATATCAAAAACATTTTGAATAACAGCTAATAGAAAAGAGCCAATTTCCCCGTTTTTACCGCCTAAGCCCCCTTAACCCATTTAAGGTCACTGTACTCGATTGAGTACGGTTAAAGTTTTATTTAAATACGAAAAGTTAATAAAATAAAATAATTTATTTTAATTAAATTCAATGAGGGAAAATATTATTTATTTTTATATCTTAACTAACAAGGGGTTTTTGAAATTTGAATTACTGTGAATCAATTAAAGCCGCGATTCTAGAGATGATACAGGTAAGACTTTCGTATTATCATTACTTTTCTATTGATTATGCAAATATCGTTGTTTTATGCTAAATTTGATAAGAAATATTCTTGTTTATCAAACTGAAGTCGTTCAGCGATAAAAATATTTGAATAGGTTGACTTTTGTGACGATTTATAAAAGTGTACTCGGTTGAGTACACTGACTACTACATTGATGTATAAAAAGTCATTCATTTATTTTTCAGAAAAGTCAATAAAATCATGAGCTAAAAACTTTCCAATCTCATTAAAAAGTATGTTTGTGTTTAGCAAGCTATTTTAGAGGACAGCGATAATGACGGCGAATATGGCTTGGCACTCACACTACCCGATATGTATCCTATGTATGGTTTCTTATGTCCGATGTATGATGTATGATTTTTTCATGGAATAACTCCTCAAAAACCCGAACAGGAATGAAACTCTTTTGAGCTCTTCCCCCACAGCAAACTGCTTATCCAATAAAAGCAAATTGTCGAAAATTTACGCCAAACCGAAGTCTTTTCCAGCTCTCAACCTTGATAGTGCTAGGTGGTTATGTGTGAGTCTCCATATCTTCATAAGCGCCTTGGTGAAAAATTTTACAGGAAGATGCTGTATCTTGCTCTATCAGTTGTATCTGTGACTCTTGAGAGCTGAAGGAGAGGGTTGGAAGGAGAGGAAGAAGAACTCAAACACTTCACTCCTACTCGTCCAAAAAGTCCATGACGCAGTATTGCTCAGTACTATTGTGGCAAGATATTATAAAAAAAAGCTTAGCGTGTAATTAAAGTGTAATTAATTTGGTTTTCATGTGTCCACTGGCAGTGCAAGAAATGCCCAAATACCCAATGCTTCAAAAAGCACTGCTTCGAAAAATTTCACCTTTAAGTGGTCAGTGTACTCCATCAAGTACACCCCCTAAAACCCCATATAAACTTTTTTTTTCCAAATATTTCTTCGTTTTGTGGTTTAAACTCCTTCCATTATCCTAAAAATATATAATTTTAATAAGTATCGTTTTTCATTTCAGTTTGACCTTTAATGGGTTAATAGAGCTTATTGCTGCTCTGCTGATTGTAGGCTTCCTTATATGCACGTGCATGGATCTTGAACTTTTTGCAACATTCGTGTCCCACCGTGTGGTATAGCGGCTCACTAAAGCATTACTACCAACCCCTTTCTTCCCTTGGATGTCGTGAAAAGCGACTAATGGACTTAAGATACAAGGCGACTGAGTGACTAAAGACTGCACAAACATCCAACAGCATAGAGCGGTGATAGGCTCACCACCTATCATACAATCCTTTATATCGTAGCGGAATAGTGGAGCTTCAGCAATGTATCTTTTGGCCGAATAGCAGTTTTTGAACGAAGGGAACACTTGTTTCATGTGACACTTAACTCGCACAGTCGCACACTACTAAACGAAACGATTACCTGAACCACATGACACGAGTACCTGAACATCTCTCTACGTAGGTAACTACTTGTTCAGACGTTTCGAGGAGAGTTGATTGTGCATTTCCATCTCATTTAATAAACGTTGACTAAGGCAAAAGTAACTCTACTCCGTGTATTAAGTAAGTGTTAACAAATTTCACTATTAATAAACATGGAGTAATGAAGGAGTACTTACATCATAGATTAAAACAAATGTTTTAATCGAAGACTTACATACACTAATCCGACTCTGCTCTCCAAGTAAAAGTTAATCCTAGTTTGACATTTTGTAGCCGGTCATTTTTATTGTTGCCGTTGATGTGGTTTTGGTTAATAGGATGAATGGGATGAAGTTGTAATTTAATATTTCATAAAAAAATCTGTGTTCTAAGTAAAAATCGTAACTGACAGCTCAAAAAATAAAAATTAATCATTGTCTATGTTATCGATTTTACATCGGACTCTAAGTATGACGGCTGTCATAGAGCATACCTACCTCAGAACAATAACTAAAGCATAATGTTCTGAGATATCTAGGACCTCAGAACAATTGCTTGTTATTGTTCTGAGCCTAGGACAATCGCGAGTACCTGTACTGGCCATTCGTTGTCATGACAACGCAGAATTATAAATAGCTCTAAATTTCAAAACTATGTCAAATAACCACTCACTCGTCATGTCCGTGTGAGACCTCATTAACACACAGCTTTATTGAGTCTCGAGGGGTTTGGGAGAAAATCATTTACCATTAAACGTTCATTATCACTCATTATCATCCACTTAATGTAAAGAAAATAATTTTACGATTATATCTTACTTGACACTGGCTAAATGTACTGATCGCACGAAGCCATTATTTAAGAGAAAAAAAAACCTCAGAACAATAACTCTTAGAGCATTAAATGCTTTATACAATAACTACTTCAAAACTCATTGCTTTTTACTTTTAAGCTATGAAAGTTGCCATTGAAAACAAGTTATCCATGCGTAAGGAATGACTTCTCCAAGCTTACTCCATGTTTATTAATAACGATGCAAATTTAAACTTACTACTTGCCTAATCTGAATTTAACTAGTCCGAGCAAAAGTTCGTATTAAGACAGTAGGCCATTTTTATTAATGAGACGGCTAGTGTTTATACGTATATGATCGAAGTTCGTAAACCGCTAGCCGCTGCGCCATTGCTCCTACATTATGTACACAACGACCTTAATTATGGGCCCTTGAAACCGCCACAATCGTGTCCTAAATCAATTATATTAAATCATTGCAGCTATCAGCAGATAGCCGATACCAGTGACTGTTGTTTTCGGGCCGTAATCCGTGGTATCGCCGACTGCGATAGAGCTGTCATCATTATCATAATATATTAGCAATTAATCAATTTTTCATCATGTTTTTGTGCCACCGTTAATTTTTGTACTGGTATTTGGAAACGATTTCGACATTGGGCATTCGCAAGGTTCATGTAAAAGTTTCATTTGTAAAAAAAACATGTAAGTAACTAAATTTTCCACTCAGAATTTTTCAAACTTAGTATCTTATTCCTTTTAATATAAAATACTATTTAAAAGTAACACCACTTATCACTAACTTGTTTTAAATTGGCAATTGTTTCATTGTCGCCAGCCCAGAACAGAATCTGTGGTCTGCACTGTCGTTTTTTTGCAAAAATATTTGATTATAAGTACATGCTACTTAATATTTTCAACGCTGATAATGGTAGCAGACTTTACCCAGATGTGCCTATAAAATGGAGGAGGATAGCCAAATTTACGTAAAACAGGCCTTGTCACAATCCCAGGACCCCTGTGTCTGACAAAGGTTGTCTTAAGGCGATACAATTAGTATAATACCACATCTGTTTTCTATTGTTAGTAATGTTGCATGTACCTGTAAATCAAAAAGTAAGTATTAAAAATGGGAATGATTACTCATCATGTAACACTAACCGATATGAATTGAATTAACGTCAATCTTCTGAAGTGGGTTGAATCATTTTTTATTCAGCGTTTTCTAATCCCATTTGTCAATGTTTACAAGGAGAATTTTTAGTTGTTAATTATCTCAATTTTTAAAAGGTGGGGTTTATCGATAAAAATAAAGTTAGGAAAAACATAGTAAGTATGCTCCGGAAACTCAAGAAGAATTGATTTGCAATGACTAATAATATTATCTCCTTGTACTTAAATGTTTAGTAAATAATAATTGGCTACTTAACAGTTTTCGAAACGGTATTTAAAAAGTTACAAACGCTTATTTTATACCCCGTACAATATTTTCTTTCTCGAAAAAACCTTTATTTAACAGAAAAAAAACATATTTTTCTTTATTGATTTTAAGTTTCGTGCGAAAACGGTTGGTCACGTGACATTTTGCTCTGTGACGTCACATTTCAATAAATATAGAAACTTATCTTGAAACCTTACAGATAGTTTTTGATAATTTTGTGAAATGTGACGTCACATGATGCTGCCGCCCGTGTTTCGGGTTTTGTAATCCACAGATAAAAAATCGCAAATTTATTTTGTAAAAATAAAATATTTACAAATTATCTTAATAAAAAAAAACTATTTGTTAATTATCGTTATGTCATAAACTACCATTTCCGACATATTTCATATTTTATTGTTACAACTGTCAAATAGCCAATTCTGATTGAACAATGATACAAAAAAATCAAGAAGAAGTTACAGCCTCCTTCTTGCTAGTATACTAAGTTGATTTACTAGTTATGACTGTTGAGTTGTCCATTACATTGTATATTTATTTCCATAAAAATTAATCGAAACAAACTCTTTTGCATAAAACGGACACTGTCAATTTACAAGAAAATATTACAAGAAAAAGGTTTTATTAATTTGACGATGTATTGGCATGTTAATTGAAGCATCCTGGCATGATTTTTGCTATCCAAATTTAAATTTTTGATTGTAAAATAAGAAAAAAATTGTTGAGTATTATTTTGAAAATGGCGCGAATTGTTAAAACCGTTTTAGCTGATTACCAAAATTTTGAAAGTTTTTGGATATTTTCTCCAAATTAAACAATTATTAATCTTTCTTTTTACATTAAATATTATCTTCTGATATGACTGAAAAAGTGATAAGGGCTGGTAAAATTATAAATTACTTATAAAAAATCAGCGGCTAAATATGAGTCGTTCAACTGTCCAGCGGACTTGACAACGGTATCAAGAGACCGGTACGGTCAAAAGAAGACCAGGTTTGGGAAGAAAACGATGCACAGATCCACGAGTTGACCGCTTTTTAGTGAGTCAGGCTCAGGGGTTGCAAAACCGTAAAGCGTCAATAAGTGTTGACCTAAAGAATTGCCTTGAAGAAGTAAGAGTAGTAGAAGTTAGCTTCCGGACGGTCAGGAGGATTCTTTTGGCTGCCAACACTAGCAGTTACCGCCCGGCCCGGAGCCCTAAATTGCTCCAGGCCGTTGCGCTGGTCGATTTTTAACGACTGCCATATGCTTTACGTGTCTTCCGAAAGCTCGAGATGTTTTTAATTCGCTTACCTTTTCAGTTACCCGACAGTGCGAAAGCTTCTTAACTAGCAAGATCGCAAGCCAAACGCCTTTATAAAATTTACTTAGAAAATAAATTCATGACGCTTAAAAAAAACAAAAACATCCGTATAACATTCAAAACATTAATGTACCAAAAAACACAGCCTTTTGAAAATGTTATCACTCGTATATCTGTCCGTAGCGTAGTTGCAGAACCATCGATAGTTTGAGTGTCGATAATTGACCTCGGAAACCATTTGGGATATCGATAGTACTATCGACAGTATGGCCACGTGTCAATACTATCGATTGTATCGAATAACATCTATCGTATCGATTGTTTTTGGTTATAACTTGCCAGTTATTTAATTTTTCTATATTATCGATACTATTGAACTCAAAACAGTCAATAGTACGAGTATTAACACGTAGCAATAAAATCGATAGTTTTCTGTATACATATACCTAATCACGACTATTATCCCTGAAGGGTTAGTCAATTGGCAATAGAGCGAGCGGCTAGAATAGGCAATGAGGTCCGCAAAAGCAGTACTCTCCCGTATTCCACTTTTCATCAAGTAGTAACTGCACATGTGCTCAGTGTGAAAGGTGGTGAGTCCACCGCCGCCCATGCTGTTGGATGTATGCATGTAGAACGGGTGGTTCTATTCTGTAATGAGCCGCCACCGACACGACTCTGGAGACTATGAATAGTTTATCGACATGCAAGGTGCAACACCAGTCCGTAGCTTGGCCCGCGTCCGCTGAGCGAAAGGTCGCGCTGTTGTGACAGCTCCCCGCGACGCGCCACAATAGAGCCTGCACCTTCGTCTGTCCGCCATCCCGGAAAGCCTCCTGTGGTAATGGGTTGGTCAGCCTAAAATTTTTTACTAACCTTTTTTACTTAAAAAAAATTATAAAGAAGGAAAGGGAAGAGAAATATAGCTGATAAAAAAAATCTTTTCTTATTAAATAATATTAACGATTAAAGTTTCAAAATATTAGGCCAACGTATGTTATATATTTATATCTACATATCATAATCAAAATCTGGTCTAATCACAGACGCATACTTATTATACGTCTGTGGGTCTAATACACCATATCAACAAAGACAATATTGCTTCCCACGACATTATGCTGAATAAAGAATAGAGAAAATAACTTAGAGCATTCATGCTCTAAGGAAAATAATAAAGAAAAACTGTGTTGCTGTGAATCCTGCGCCACAACAATTATATGAATGCAAACCTTAGATGAATGATTGGTCTCGCTGCGCTCGACGCAGCGAGACCAATCATTCATCTAAGATGCTTACTTTACAATTTTTTCCACATCAAAAGGAGTCCTCTACCATAGTCCACGTTACACCAAATAGCAACTGCGCAGCGTGACACGACACGTGGTGAGCCCATCGCCGCTCTATGCTGTATCTCACCTGATCCAGACTTTAGATAGGATGGTGGTGGCCAGCCAGGCGGACTTAACTAGCCCTACCACCAACCAAATCAAGTACACAAACATGTACCCTCGCTTGAAATCGCACCCGGGACCTCTGAGTGTAACACCGGTGGCTTAATTAACCACTATACCATATAATAATTGATCTCATAATAATTTTAGATATTATGTAAAAAACACTCTTTCGTCGACCATTCTCAACAGCTTACAGACTTGCATTAGCCAGTACTTAATATGGATAGGCTCGGCGCGCGGCGTTGGCCGCAATTTCCTGGGCCGTCAGTCGCGCTATCTGCCATCGCAACACCTTGATATCCGCCGCCTTTCGCTACTGCCAGCCATTGAGATATAACTAGAGTAGCGATTCCTTACAAAAAATGTGATCAGCTAGATGTCAGCAACGCGTGGGGCGTAGGAGGTGGGGATGTTGTCAAGCATTCGCAGCCCAAAAGTAGTGCGCAAAACCTTGCATCGCGGTGTCATCTCTAGTTATAATATCTCAATGTTGCCAGCCGAGCATCGAAGCAGCTGAGCAGCAAGTTCAGCCTAGGAAATGTGAACCTCGTAAAAGCAAACGCATTAGTGCTTGGAAAATTCAGTAGACTCACTACTAATAGTAGTAATAGTGTATGTCTATTCGTGGTTCTATGACAAGTCTAGGTAAATAACTAGGTATATAGTTATAGTATATTATATTATGTATATACATAATATACCAGATACTTAATTGATTCTAAAGTTTAACATAATTCAATACAACACACTACACTAACAAAGTTGTATGTTATCGAGACAGATGATAATAAATGGTATAGTCTTAAAGTATTTCTATAAGGTATCTAGTTACGGTATATGAATTAAATATGATTCACAATATTTTAACGAATGACTGTAATGCAAAAACGGCTAAGAGTTACTAAGAACTGAAAGGAATAATAAATTGATCAATTAAAAGAAACCATCTTACAGCAATTTCAGTATTAGCAAAACCTTTAGCTTGTCTGTAAAAAAAACTCTCAATGTGGTAGATCGTTTTGTAGACCTCCTACTGGGGTAAACCATTGTAACGAAGGCATGCGCGAGCGTGACGTCATCTTACACAAATCTTATTAACAACCACAGCCATCTTCCTACTAACACATCTCATAAATATCTCTAACATATTCCACTAAGGGTTATATTCCTGTTACTTTTCCTGTCTCAATGTTTGTTCTGAATATGTTAAATTTACTAATTTTGAAGAAAGGTCGTCGTCCTTTGGGAATACAAGAACGCACTTCTGTCAATATGCCATAATCTTTAAACTTCACCATTCATCAAAGATTTGATCTTTTCGCCAATATTTTCTACAGAAACGCTAACAGTTGCGATGAAAAAAACATCATGAAGAAACTACAAAATGTCAAACGTTTTAACTCGAGTTCTATTCTACTTGTGAAATTGTGACTAAGATTGATCTGCGAACTCTGAACCGGCTACCTGCTTTCTGTACAACCTTTATTGATTTAAAAAATATACTACTATATCGCGGAACCTACACTAGTGCTAAATTCGATGTAGAATGTTCTCATATTTCTTTGCTTAAATATATCGTGTCGTATTTTATTGTTCTTGAGAGAGATGCAACATTTTCAGTGTTTTTTTCTAGAATTTCTCTCAAGAAACAAGGTAAACTTCCAAGGGACTCTCGATATTTAGACAAAGAATTGTTAGTAATTTCTTTATAAAACACTCTACATCTTTATTATTGAAATTACATCGTTGACTTTAGTAAGTTCAATACCGGATGTGATTAATTTAAAATATCTCGAACCCTTAGTCCTGAGGGCTAAATGTCTAACTTTAACACCTATCGCAATAGCGTTCAAGTACAAATGCGTTGCTTAGCTATGTGGTTGGCTTATTTAAAATTAATTTTATAATAATAGAAGCAATGTACTTCAAACTTGAGAGGTATTACGATAGGTGTTGAAGTTATACAATAAGCCCCCTAGTTGTTATCGTCAGATGACCGTCGTTATTATAACATTCGAACCTACATCGGGTCTGCGTTAATAGTTACAGCACAAAATAACTAATAGTACTACCGTGTTATAGACAAGTTAAAGTACAAAGTGGTAGTTTGTAGGTAAGCATAAATAAAGCAGTTATTACTCTGAGGCCTATGCCAAGCGTAAACAGTTCTCTACGTCAAGCATCACTGCTTGTGTCAAATATCTCACGACATTTAGGACGCCACTAAAATCATCCCTTTTTTAAACCGTACGTTGAGCCAGCTTTTTCTACCCGACTTCAAATCTAGGGATAGTTCGTAAAGGACTGTAAGAGAAAAAAGAAATTCCATTAGCATTTTTTTATCAGAAATACCTTAAAAATAACCCGTGAAATATAACCCCAAGTGATTCATAAATAAAAAAATCGAAGCGCGTGTCGCGGTCACCACGCGTTGTAGCCGAGCTTGTTAGCCGATCGGATTACGCTATAATGAGGGCAATAAAAACAGGTGTCGTGGCTCGAACCTTTTTGGTTCCGTATCATCAAAACATAAATGACAAGCGCTCTTGACCTTCATCTCACCTGATGGTAACTGACCATTTTGTCTTTGACCCATAGCGCACTTCACCCGCAATCTTAAACTACTAAGAAACAGGTAAGAAGCTTTCTAAATGTGGATTTTTTTTTAATAAGAAGGAGGCTAACGAGCCGGCGGGTCACCTGATGGAGAGCAATCACCGCGTCGGTCTCAAGGATTCTATCCTTGAGACCGACGCGGTGATTGCTACGACGATATTTTTAATATAATCCTCTAGGATTATATTAAAAATATCGTGGACTGTTAAAGCAGGGAATGACATCCGCAAAGATGAACCAATGTTTAGAGCGAGCCTTTTCAGATTCGCATTGCTGACGCGAATGAACTAAAGGTAATGAAGTGACGGTTCTGGTGACGGCTATTATAGGAGAATGGAAGAAAAGCTACGACTATAATGGCACAAAGGCAGAAGGAAGATGATTTTATCCTCATGTTTCGAACCTTTACAGGAGCCGTAGTTACTGAGCGACTGATGCGTCACTTACAATTAATTTGTAAATTGAGTACCGTTATTATTATAATTAGGTGCGTTCCGTTTCACGCAAAATTTACTTATAGTTTGACGAATTTTTTTTTTATACTAATCCCGGCACATGACCCCACTCCACCTGATGTTAAGTGGAAATGAAGTCCAGGCGCGAGGACAACTGGTGCAGCGTAAGAGACGTAGCATCAGTCACCTTCACTCTGCCGGCCCATAAAGTGCTTCTTCACGCTTCGTTTGAAGGACCCTATGTCAAGATAGGAGAGAATACGTGTGCTGGTAGACAATTCCATCTTTTGGAAGTGCGGCAAAGAAACGAGTCATCAAATTTCTTTGTGCGTGATGGAATATTAGAGACTGTAAATTGGTGACTCCGGAGAGCAGCACGCGTACTCCTATGGAGGAAGGGAGAAAGAGGGATGAGGTCAAAGAGTTCTTCAGAGCACTCGCCATGGTATAAACGGTAAAAAATGCTGAGTCACGCAATATCTCTACGCAATTGCAAAGGCTCGAGAGTTTTAGTGACCTCCGCATTGCCGATAATGCGCACAGCGCGGCGCTGCAATCTGTCCAAGGCATCGAGAAGGTACTTTGCGGAGCCGTCCCAAAGGTGAGAGCAATACTCCACGCAAGACCGCACCTGTGTCTTGTATAATGGACACAACTGATCAGGCGTGAAGAATCGCCGCACCTTGTTCAGGACACCGAGTTTACGTAAGGCATTTTTAATCACGGTTTCGATGTAGTCTTTTTGGTTCAGATCGCAGCGGATATCCATACCGAGCAGTATTAACATGCTCGCGCACATCTGTGTTTTCTTGGCATTGAACTCCACCAGATTATCGGAGCTCCATTTAGCAATGAGGTTCAACACCCGATCGAGCTCAATGACAAGATTTGCTCGCTTCATTTTTGTGTCTACCCGCCCAGCCGTTGGGTGACCGTTATATCCCCCATGCACTGTGCTATCATCTGCAAAGCAATGAATGTTTTCAAGAGGAAGCATGTCATGGATATGCAGAAGGAACAGCGTGGGGGATAGAACGGAGCCTTGGGGAACACCAGCGTTCACTGACATGAACCGCGAAGCGCATCTATCCGAAAGGACACGGATTCTACGCTCATGCAGGAAGCTAGCAATCCAGGTACAGAACTGAGCGGGCAAACCGTATGCCGGGAGCTTGAAGAGAAGAGCTTTGTGCCAGACCCGATCAAAAGCCTTGCTCTGTCAAGGCTAACTGCCAGTGACTCGCCACGCTTGTCAATAGCCTCACCCTAGAGATGTGTGAGGTACGCTAGAAGATCACCCGTTGACCGTTTTGGCCGAAACCCATATTGACGATCGTGAATTAGGGAGTGATCTTCTAGGTATCGAATAAGCTGTTTGTTCAATATTCGTTCTAGGATACTGTACAACACTGTAGTAGTATAATAAGACTTTAAACTATCGCGTTGCATTGCATTAAAACTGTTTTAACGGGACTAAACACGATTAATTTTGTAAGTAAGTACATATCCATGCCGGAGTCGTGTTACTGAAGATTCATTGCACTGTGACAATTTAAGTGAACGTATGAGGGTGGATGAAGAAACAAATACCCGCCCGAGCCGACGACGCCGCGCACCGCCAGTTCGCTTGTGACCACGGCCGCAGCATCGCGGCCGAAACGTCAAGCTGTAAGTGGATATGTACTTACTTACAAAATTAATCGTGTTTAGTCCCGTTAAAACAGTTTTACTGTAGTAGTAGTAGTATTAAGCTTTATCATGCAATTGTTTGTTATCTGAAGTTACGGCTATAGGGCGGTAATTAGTCGGATCTGACCGATCTCCTTTTTTAGTAATCGGTTGCACATAAGCTTCTCTCCAAGATTCCGACACACAACCCGAAGAGAGCGAGAGACGGTACAGACGCGTTAACACAGGGGACAACTCCGCTGCACACATTTTCAGGACTATTGCTCGGATGTCATCAGGACCGTTAGCTTTCCGGACATCGATTGACTGCAGCTCCGCACGGACATCACACTGCCTGATTTCAATATCAGACATTGTGTGGCCACAGTGAGGAATTGAGGGTGGCTGTGCATTACAGTAATCTATCCGGGAGTTAGCCGCAAAGAGTTTGGCCAGGAGATCGACCTTTACCTGCGGCTTGTGAGCTAATGTTCCGTCAGGACATCTCAGTGGTGGCAGCGAGGGTTGGCAGAAGTTGGATTGCACGGCTTTGGCCAGACGCCAGTAGCTACGGCTGCCCGTAGGATGCGTCAGGAGTTCTTGGCCTACTCGTGCAACGCGCTGGGCATCCGCTCTAATGTAGGCCCTCTTACACGACTTGGTGGCATTATTATAGGCTGCTTTTAGCGAGCGAGTTTCAGAATCCCCATGAGCTTTACCTCTGATCCAAGCGCGGTATGCCGTCTGTTTGCTCTCAACAGCGCTGGCACACTCGCGATTGAACCAGCGGTTGCGTCTGCCTTTGCTGATGACATAGGAGTGTGGAATATAGTATTCCATTCCTAATACTATCTCATCAGCAACAGCAGTGGCGCTAACGGTCGGGTCCTTCTCACTAAAGCAGCGCTGCCTCCAAGGGACGGATGCAAAATACTCCCGCATACCGTCACAGTCTGATGACGCGTAGTGCCAAATCTGGCGTTTCAAAACCGCTGTTGGAGGGCGCGATGCCAATGGCACTGTGCTGGATATCAAGCAGTGATCCGAGGTACCTAAAGGAGCTCGAATCTCCACCTGGTATCCAGCTGGGCGACTCGTCAGCAGAAGGTCGAATAAGGAGGGCGCATGGCCAACTATGTCTGGAATCCTGGTGGGCTGGTTTACCAGTTGCGTCAGGTCATGCGTGAGAGCGAATGCGTGGACAGTTCTACCAGCATGGTCTGTTTTGGAGGAACCTAACCACAACTCATGGTGGGCCTTGAAGTCCCCCAAAAACACCAATGCCGCCGATGGAAACCGCTCCTGCGCATCATCTGCTACACAACTAAGATGTTCAATGAGTCGAGTTGTCTATATGTCGCCGTTATAGGATCGGTAGACGCAGACGTAGACACGGCAATGAGAGCCTAAGTCGACGTGTACCACTAGGAGGGAGAAGGAAGGGTCCTCACTCCGGCTTTGGCTTTGAAGGATTCTTCAAGCACAAAGCCGGGATAGTTCAGGTAGATGGTGCCAGCTGGGCGGATTATTTGCGTCTCCGTCAGGAACAACATTGCTGGCCGTGCCGTCTCAAGATCAAGATGGTAGTGGACGGCATTGAGGTTTGCATGGAGTCCGCGGATGTTAGCGAACTCCACCTCAAACGGTAATATAATAAACGAGAAAATGATGCCGCGATGCGAAATTTGCCCACAGACAAGTATTGTTAACCTGTCGAACGGAAGGGCCCCCGAACCTCCCCCCCCCCCCCCCCCCCCCGGGAATGGCCGCCGGGACCCCACCTTCCGGTCACCAACCGGCACGACGGACCACCCCGAGATTGTGCGTGGCATGGTGAGGCAGCCTCACGAGCTGGTTAACTTCGCTTGGGCCAATGTACTGTGCCACGGGCGGCCAGCAGGACAACAGTTTCTACGGGTCTCCCTGGTCGGCAGGTTAACGAAGTCCTCCTGGCACTGGTTTGACGGAAGCCTCCACAGACCAAATACATCGCAGCATCAGCTCTCGAGCTCTGGTTATACGCTGGCTGATCACGAAACGCGACCGACAAGCAGTCACTTGACGGGTTTTACACCATGTGTACGGTGGTCACCAACCAGACGGGTCAAGCCCTACCACCAGTGGAGCAGATTATCGCTCGAAAGAGTCCGTAAGTCGCTTCTTACGACACCCACCGGACGGAGAGAGGGGCGGCGATTGGTATTCTTTCTCCGTCACCGCACGGATAATATTAATTGGGTTCCTTATTTATTTAAGAGAAGTGGCTCGCCCATGACTTCGTCCGCGTGTACACCCGTGCGTGCCTGTGACGAATTTAAAAAAAATTAACAAACCTTGTCTTTGTGTATAGTGTGTTTTACAAATACTAAAATGCGAAATGAAGGCTACCGATAAACTCAGCTACTGACTCGTCAGCTTCGTGAATTTTCCGGATTCAAAGGACCACTGCAAACCCATGCCTTAGGGGTGTTCACTCACTGCAACTTTTGTTTAACTAGTAAAATGTCACATGCATCTCAGAAATCTCAAAGATATTGTGACTATACCATAATTCCAAAGACAATCCCAAGGAACCCAAGTGTGAGCTATCCTAAACGTCCACTGCCTCGGCCGGAGTGTTTACGTCCGTCCGTCCGTCCGTCCCGTCGCACGTCAAACATCGTGCGAGCGGCACACGCGTCACGCTCACGCTTGACCGCGCGCCGTGACGTTGGCGCCTCGGCACCGGCAACTGTCAATGTCAAGCTGACTCGAGCAAGGCGTTGGTCGGGCCAAAGACCTAAAAAGATAGGGGCAGGAACTATTGTTCTATAGCTACAACAGGTTATATAAATATTATCATGTTCGACATAACATTATGAAATCTATATTTGTCTCTTTTCATCTATTCGGTAACACCGTTTGATGAAAGAGATAGATATATTTAATGTTTTCTAGTTTCTGGCAATGTTTTTGCATGACGTCACGATTTTAGGTGCGCGTGCCACCCCCGCCATTTTATATAACATCCCTCACACTAGGCTTTGGTAGGTCTACATAAAACTAGTGATGAGGCAAGCACGGCTGATAACGATAAACAATACTAAATACTATGTATTACATTGTGCAAACTAATAACTTCGGAGCATCTAATACGTTTGTGATAAATAATAATTCACGATGTTTAACTGCTCTAATTCTAACAATTACTATATATTTTTTTTGTTATTATCATAGGTTACCTAGTAATGAAGCAATTAACCCAAGTATTATCCACATTATTACATTAAGCAATGGGTCTTTTTTGTACTGACATGTTTACCTTGCTAGGGTTGCCAACCATACTTTATAATAAAGTATCCTACTTTATTTTCGATAGATATTATACTTTATACTTTTGCATGAAAATAAAGTATGCGAAAATACTTTATTTTCATTCTTTACTGAGCTGTGATTTGATGCGTAAAATGAAACACTCAAACTACAAACTTAACGATATTGGTACTTTCTACTATTGGTTATCTTTACTTCCAGACACCCTTTTACTTAATTGGGCGCAAATATGTAATTATTTTATAAGTTTATGTGATGGTTGTCCAATAGTTATACGAGAATTATTAAAGTTAAGTGACCAACAGGATCAGGAAGTTGTTGAAAATTATCTACACTTTACAAGCCACATGCTACATATATTTAATAAAATAATAAAACGTTTATAAGGAAATACGGTAACTATACTGGATGTCTAAGTATAATGTGGATGGTTTAAGAAGCGAACTTTAAAACAAAGAAAAACTGAAAAGTATTATGGTTATGAATCAAAAAATAGATTTAAAAACTTGAAGTTATCACCCGATATGGTCAATAAAGTTATCAAAAAGCGTAAATCCGTGACGTTTGTCACCCAGTATTAATTGGTACGCCGAAAACGACCTCTACGTCAACTGACTACCTCCGCGCCCTACACGTCATCGGCACCTATAGCTCCCTATACGTTACATACCTACCTCCCGCTACTAAACGAAATATGCACGATTGGGAAAAAAAGCTTAAATATGTGTTAACGCCGTAATTAGAAAGTTATGCATTTATGACTTTAAACTATCGCGTTGCATTGCATTAAAACTATTTTAACGGGACTTAACACGATTAATTTTTGTAAGTGAGTATAGTATACAGTCGGCGGCAGATCAACCTACCCAAATCTGTCAAATTTCTGATACTTATAACCAAACAGTAAAGTCCAAAATTGATTGTAGATATTTGACGGTTTTGGGTAGGTTGATCTGCCGCCGTGTGTACATATCTACTTACAGCTTGACGTTTCGGTCAATCGTGTTATGTTTCGTTAAAATAGTTTTAGATATATGCATTTGCATATGCAAATGCATAAAATCCGATGTCCATTAATAAGTACTTATAACAGATTCGAGACCAATGATAGTGTTTTAAAACTTTTTAATGCACTATCATTGTTCGAGACAGTGTGAGAAACCGCCTTAGTTAGGAAACGTCTAGTTGTGTTGTGTTTTTAGTTTTTGAGTACCTACTTACTTTCCTACTTTTATGAAATTAACAATTTTTTATACCTAAATCAAAGCGGTTGTAAGTTGTTTACGCTAGATAGCGGGCGTCTCGATTTCGATATATCGACATTTTTTTGACATCCCTACTAAAAGACGCTATTTTATATAACACAATGGTTGTAGGTATGCACGTTTTTTTTGTAGGTATTTCTCGTCCATATCTTTTTAGGTCTTTGGGTCGGGCGGTCATTATGACGTTTGTAGCTGTGACAAAAGAGGAGGAGAGAGCATGCTTGATTTATCTCTCTTTTACAAGACGTTGAGCGTTTAGCAGAAGAAGGCCTTAGATTAGATGATTACGTAAAAGATAAATGCATGGACAATTCCATGAGGAATGCCAATGCATTCCTCCATTTCCCTCACACTGGACTTGTCCAGTCAGTAAAATGGGTTCGACTCCCCTTGCAGCGCAAATGGTATAGTTTGCAGCGAAAACATCAATACAACATCTCATAAGTGTTGCAACCGGAAACCGAGACCATTTTATGATAAAAATTGCATTCCGAACCGGTGTCAGTGTCAGAATCATTAATCTTAATAAAATTTAGGAAGTAAAATGGATTTTTAAAATTTTGATGTTTTGTGAAAGTTCCCCAAAACATTGGTCTAAAATACTTTTTACGGTTAAACATCTACATTAAAATATTTTTATTTACTTTCATTCCGAAGTTTTTAATCTTTTGCAGGGTCCGTGGTTACATTGAGGCTGAGATTTTGGTATATTAATGTAAAATTTGCGTACCGTCATTTTGTTATTTTTAGTGAAATCTCTATCTTTGTCTTGCGATGCCTAATCTATTAGTATTTGTACAGTTTTTTATTTAGTTTTCCACAATACTTTATGAGAGGGGAATTCAATTAAACACCAATAGCATGAGGGATTGACAAATCTAACACTGACCTCATCGCGTTTATCTCGATGATTATCTATCGTAGCTAGACGCATTTTCCTTAAAACAAATCACCTTATCTCTCATCTCATCACTGTCTGTATCTATAAATATATTATCAGTTCTTGTTTTAGGACTCAAACGATACATAGCTATTTTTAACTTTTAGTTGACAGTGTGATATAGTGAATTACACTATCAGCACGTACTCAATAGTACGTGATAATTAAGGTCTTCCTGATTGACAAGGCGTCCTTCCTCTAGTCACGTATAGATGTGATGTTAATTAGTATTTAAGATGATACACTAGAGGATAAAGATTATTGATTCAACGCAAGACATTGTTTCATTTCGGGTCTCCGTCCCAACGCCATTACATGGCGACCGTGACATGGTGTCACAAGTCCGCGCCGCGAAATCGCTAGTTGAAGTCTACAAAATATCAGGAAAATAGTGCTACACGGGCCTACAAGAAGGACGAAGGAAATAAGAAGAAAACTGTAAGCCAAAATTGTTTAACTATGGGAAACCCACAATCTAAAGACAATATTATTGTCAGTCAATCACCAACTCAATCGGCGGCAGCATCAACTCCCTTGGCCGTTGGGATGCAACTTTCAGAGATCTTTTTACTGACCATCGTCGTTGTACTAGCGGGCTATATAGTACTTAGGCTGCTACGTTACTTCAACGCACGACTATTAGAAGAGGTAGAACGCAGAGCGGTTCGACGGGCAATTGGACCAGCACAGAACGTGTAAGCCAGCACGAATTAATATAACTATGCTACCAAGAATCTATGTGTATGTGTGAGTGATTTTTTTTTTCTAAAGTGTGTTCATGGCAAACCTGTCAGAACTCTTGAGTGAGCTTAAGGCTATTAGAGACTCTATTATTAAATTAAGTAAGGACAAACGTTATTCCGCTCAGGGGCAGAATAAGTTTTTAAGAGCAAAGGAAATTAAAAATATTTTTGAACAAATATCTGCAGACTTATGTAAAAAAGGGATAGATGCTGTAGAATTACAAATAACAAAAGCAATATCGTCAAAGTTTTTATGTAATTTTGAGGAAATCGAGTCACTCGTTAACCCGCATCATTCAGAAACGATCACAACCATGGCCACGTTCGATCTAAAAGTCGCGCTCACGCTCCTCCCAGTAGTAGATTGCGACGAAACGCAAATTAACCAACTAATAGACGGAATAGAGTATTATAGTAGTACCCTTAGAAACGAGGACCAGCCTCTGTTAATCAATTTTGTTTTAAAAACTCGTCTTTCTAGCAGTGCTAAAACAAAAATTAATAAGTCTTATGTGTCTGTGGCAGACCTAATAAAAGATATAAAAAATGTTTTAATTCCGATTAAATCATACACAGCCATTTTAGACCGAATGCTACGATGTAGGCAAGGAAACAAGACCATAGAAGTGTTTGGTAGTGAAATCGAAAAAATGTCCAACGATTTAAGTACAGCACAGGCTAATGGAGACGAGTCGGCATATAATTTATTAAAGCCGATTAATGAAAAAATGGCTATCAAGCGTTTCGCTGACGGCCTAAACAATGCTCGTACAAGCATTATAGTTACGTCTAGGTCCGTAAGCACAGTTAGGCAGGCAATAACTATAGCCTTAGAACAAGAAGACTCGGTAGTGAAACCACCAATAAACAATTATGTTAACTATGTTTCGAACCAGCGATTTGAAAAGATAAATAAAAACTATCATCAACAATATAATAAGTCACGTAACAACAACGCGACGAGTCAGCAAGGTCGGGGTCGTGCCTACTATAACTCGAATAGGTTTCAGGGTCAGCGCAACACCAGGTTTACGTCACCTCATAATAAACGTAGGAATGTACATTTCTTAGTTGACTCAGCAGAACAGTCTAATGACGAGAACGAAAGTGAACGTCAGAGTATACGTCAGAACGAACATCATAGCGATGATTTTTTTCGTTCTGAATAGCGCTGAGGTAGATATTTGTAGTTATGGTAGTGGTAATTACGTTTGTTTTACTTGTAGTCAAACTCAAATTTCTCTATTAGTAGACACAGGAGCAAGCATTTCAATTTTAAAGTTAGATTGGTTAAATAAACTCCGTAGCGTGTCCCGCGACGCAAAGCTAGTAAGGGATGAAATTAAGATTAAAGGAGTATGTGGGGATTTAGTATCAATAGGTTATGTTTATCTAGACTTATGTGTTAACAATTATAATTTTAGGCATAAGTTTTATGTGTTTAGCAACTTCCACTGTAAAAATGATGGAATTTTAGGAGAAGATTTTTTATTAAAATATAGTTGTAAAATTAACTATGAAAATAAGCTGGTTACATTACAGGATAAGATAAGTCTAGAATTAGGCTTAGGTAAAAACATAATAACGACTATTCCAGGGAGATGTGAGGTCGTAAAATATGTTTCGTCAGAGATAAAGGGCGAATGTGTCATTTTAGCGGAGGAAGTTATTGCAGGCGTATTTGTAGCAGGCGCCGTGGTAGTAGGAGACGGGAAAAAGATTCCGGTGCGATTTTTAAACACACGGGAAGAAGATGTAAAATTAAATAACTTTAGCCCGAAAATTAGAAAATACTCGGATTATTTCGTATGCTCTTTTGATACGGAAAACGGAAAATCTGTCGAGAGGGTTAAACAACTATTCGATTTTCTTAAATTAAAAACATATCTTGGTAATGAAGAGAGACGGTCTATTGAGAAAATATGTGCAAAATATGCAGATATCTTTCATATGCCGGGTGATAAGCTATCCGTTACAAACTTATACGAGTACAACATTAAACTGCAAAATGACGCGTCTCCTGTTTATGTCAAACCGTATAGAATACCGCACGCTCAGAAGGCTGAGTTAATAAAACAGGTAGGTAAATTGTTAGAAGAAGATATTATCGAAGAGTGTACCAGCGAATGGTCTTCTCCATTATTATTACTTCCGAAAAAAGCTGACAGTAGCGGTGAAAAAAAGTGGAGAATCGTAATAGATTATAGACTTTTAAATAAAAAAATAGTAGACGAAAAGTTCCCGTTACCAAATATACAAGAAATTATTGACTCACTTTCGGGATGCTTATACTATTCTCATTTAGACCTCAGTTCTAGTTATTACCAGCTAGGGTTATCACCAGAATGTAGGAAATTCACTTCTTTTACAGCTGATAAGCAATATCAACTGAAAAGATTACCTATGGGTCTCAAAACGAGTCCTAGCGTATTTTCTAAACTTATGTCTATGGCTCTATCGGGTTTAAATTACGAGATATGTTTTCTATATCTCGATGACGTAATAGTTTTCGGGAAAAGCCTATCGCAGCATAATACAAATTTAATGAGTGTATTTGAGAGGTTTAGGTCAGTTAATTTAAAACTAAACCCTTGTAAGTGCGAATTTTTGAGGAAAGAAATTAATTATTTAGGGCATGTTATTACGCCAAACGGGGTGTTGCCAGACAACAGTAAAATCGAGGTCTTGGAAAAGTTCCCAGTACCTAAAAATGTAAATGAGATTCGTCGTTTTGTGGCTTTTGCGAACTTTTATAGAAAATTCATAAAAAACTTTGCCACAATAGTGTACCCACTAAACCGTCTTTGTAAGAAACATGTCGAGTTTCAGTGGACGGAAGAATGTGACGTGGCATTTCAGACCTTAAAAAAGTCACTTAGTTCATTTCCTGTCTTAGATTATCCAGATTTTGGAAAAGATAATGTTTTCCGGTTGCAAACCGATGCGTCAGGGGTAGCCTTGGGGGCTGTATTATCAAATGGAAATAATAAGCCCGTAGCTTATGCAAGCAGACAATTAAACAGTTCAGAAATAAACTACCCAACCATTCATAAAGAGTTATTAGGGGTAGTGTGGGCTATAAAACATTTTCGACCATATTTATACGGACGAAAATTTAAAATATTAACAGATCATAGACCATTGGTTCATTTATTTAGCATAAAAGATCCTAGTAGCCGTTTAACTAAGTTTAGACTTTGTTTAGAAGAATATGATTTCGATATTGAATACATAAAAGGTTCCGAAAATGTAACGGCAGATGCCTTATCGAGAGTCATTATAACATCAGACGAGTTAAAAAATCTAAATTCAAATTTTTTGGGGGTATTAACCCGTTCAATGAAAAGAACCATGGAGCAAAATAATGAACCCGCTACCTCTGGAAGTAGCAGGGTTGAGCCCCCTGTTGATCATAGGCAACCAAGAGTGGTAGATATTATGCAGAAATCACAAAATGATGTAAGGTTAGATATTTGTTCGTATGAAAACTTCGTGAAGTTGAGGAAAAAGAAAAGATACGTCTCACAGACGGGTGATATGTTATTTAGTGACTCTACTATTTACATAAATCAGGAATCTATACTAACGGAGGCGCGCCGAGACGCAACGATAGGAGAACTGAGTGCATTATGTAAAAAAATATAATATTGTAGAAGTCGTTGTGATTAAAAATGGGTTTAATAAAAAGTTTATTAAAATTTTGACCCAAACTTTCATGAAACATAAAGAATTACCGCGGTTATGTATTATTAATAACCAAGTTGAACATGTTACAAATAAAGACTTGATACGTGTTATACTAAATGATTATCATTTATTGCCGACAAGTGGTCATGTAGGCATAAATAAAATGACTAAGAATATTCGAAAAAAATATTTTTGGAGTAATATGCAAAAAGACATAACTGAATATGTGACTCGCTGTAAAGATTGCCAAAAGCAGAAATTTTGTAATAAAAATAATAAAGAGAAAATGGTAATAACCACTACAGCATCTACTTCTTTTGAAAAATTATATTTAGATATTGTGGGGCCGTTGGAGGTCGATAATTTGGGTAATAAATACATATTAACAATACAATGCGAATTGACAAAGTTTGTAGAAGCTTACCCAATACTTGATAAGTCAGCTGAAACTGTTGCTAGGGTTTTTACTGAAAATTTTATTTTACGATATGGTACTCCCAGGGTTATTGCGACTGACTGTGGAACGGAATTTATTAATTCCACGTTAGAAACAGTATGTAAATTGCTAAATATTGATAAGTTAAATTCAACACCCTATCATCATGAGAGTATAGGTTCGCTAGAAAACTGGCACAAACATCTCGGATGTTACTTGAGAATACAAACACAGAATCAGTCGGCAAATTGGAGTACCTGGATACCATATTGGTGCTTTGCTTATAATAATTCTGTAAATACTAGTACCAAATACTCCCCTTATGAACTAGTTTTTGGGAAAACATGTAACGTACCTAGTAATTTAGTTAGTAAAGTTGATCCCTTATATGTATACGACAATTATCCATCGGAGTTAAAATTTAGATTGCAAAAAGCTCATAATGATGCCAGGAACAACTTATTAATATCAAAACAAAGTAGAAAAACTAATTATGATTTAGATTGTAAGGAAGTACACTACAAAAAAGGTGATCTACTCTTGTATAAGAATGAAAATTATAATAAATTGAATGACTTGTATTTAGGTCCATTTGAAGTTTTAGAAGAGCTAGGTACTAATGTAAAAATATTAAAGAATAATAAAGAATATATAGTTCATAAGAATAGGACTAAGATATTTAGAAAATAAGAGTTTACTTTTCAGGGAAGGGATGCCTAGCCTTTTCAGGGGAGGTGTGATATAGTGAATTACACTATCAGCACGTACTCAATAGTACGTGATAATTAAGGTCTTCCTGATTGACAAGGCGTCCTTCCTCTAGTCACGTATAGATGTGATGTTAATTAGTATTTAAGATGATACACTAGAGGATAAAGATTATTGATTCAACGCAAGACATTGTTTCATTTCGGGTCTCCGTCCCAACGCCATTACAACAGGCTGATCAGCTCCATGATGTAAAACTTATTCTATTAACGCAACGTCTCTATCTTAAATATTTCAGAACTTGCTAACTTTGAACTGAATTACATAAAACCATGAAACTATTCAGTACCGAATAAAATAGTGTAAGTAAATATATTTACACACAATAAAGATTTCCGTAATATCAATAGTTTTTATTAGAAATTTGGCAAAATTCTTTTCGATTTGGAATTATCAATAGGATTGATTATCAATTTCGACCGTAAATGTAGTCGCGTTGCGCAGCGGCCGGCAAATAATATGTCTAACAATTTTGTCTTTTTTGAACGTCTCATTGTACACAGTGTTTGCCTCCTGTGACTCCTGTGTCCTACACCCCGGGTACCTAGGGCTCTGACACTCGAGCAACACGCTGACGACTGCAGGGTAACTGCAGTTGCCGTCACCTGTCAGCCGCTAGCCGGCAACAACGCCCACCTAAACGTCAGCTATAAGCACATCGACGGCAGCCATCGACAAACCACTGTTGAGGCATGCACACCACAACTACAACATGACGGCGACTGCAGTTACTTACGTCGTCGGTAAACAGCCTTTCGTGTGTAAGAGCTAAGTAGAGTCTGCTGTCGCAATGACTCCCGTGTCCAAGTACCCCAGCTGTCTAAGTATAGTCTGTCTTAGTGCAGCGCCCCGTCGGCGGCTGCCCGTGCCAATCCGGCGACGACGGTGCCGCACTGTCGCCGCGGCCGAAGCTCACTGCCACGATCGAGATAACGCCGTAGACGTTGCACTTCGCCACAGTTTTAGGGATCACATCAAAATTAACGTAATATGAAAATTAACAGACAATATTATAACACCCACAAAAAATAATACAAAAAATGTCAAACGAATTCGGCACATTTTACAGTATTAACATAACTGGCAAAGGTGATTGATATTCGGCTAGCGGCTGGAGAGCAGCTAAAAGTGTGTTGCTCAAACGTAATTATTACCTTTTTATTGTAAGAAAATTACATTATTAACTATAATGCTAGTTAGTTATGGGTAAACACGACGATGAAGACCTTGAACTGAGAAGAAACCGCAAGAAAGTCTGCAAACCCAATTTCTAGATGCGTTTGTTGTCAAAATTCATTGCTTCATACAATTTCTTTCTTGAGCGTTTCTGTACTGACATACTTAGATAAAATGGTGGCAGCTAACGAAGAGGACTTTTAAAAAACGCGTATAGCGCTGATCATTCCTCTTTAATGTAGAGCTTACTTAAAATCATCATCATCTTTTAGCCCATCAACTCCCCACTGCTGGGCACAGACCTTCCCGCGTGGGCAATAGCACATGGGAATTGCATACTTAAATTTCTCATTTAAATAGGAATCTTACATGTTCATGTAAGATTTTGTTGTTCAACATGCTCATGTTAAAATGCGGCTCGCGCTTGACACGTTCTTTATTTTAATATTTTTTGTGGGACCGGAAAGCGTCGCCTTCTTATTTGTTTATCTGTGCGCCTTGTCGACAGCCTCCCGTCACTGCGTAATTAGAGAGACAAGACAGTTTTCCATAATAATTGAGTGGACAGCGAATATTCTACCCAAATAATTTCCAACCTTATCGCAATACGAGAAGTTGTAAAACCCTCTGCGCTCTGTCAAAAGGATTGATAGTCCCTTTTGACAGGTCTGATTTTTTGCTTTTTGAAATATTGTTTTTCGGTGACACCGCCATTTTTATCACGTGAGTAATTTTGGAACCGTTGTTTTGTGGTTTTTTATTGAATTCAATCTTTTATTTTCTCAGTAATAAAACTGATAATGTAGTCTTCCAAAAGCATAGTTAAAAATTTTTTGTTTTGTTTTAATTATTACATGACTTTGTTGACTGAAGTCTATTCCTATTAACGAAAAAGTATACTTAATTCATCCCGTGACTTCATTAATTATAAATGTTGTGTTATTAAGTATTGTCGTTTTATTGTTGTCATTATAATATGCATAGAAAACCTGATGAAACCAAAATTTTTGAGCCTTACACTTTTATTATTCAAAAAACATAGATCTTCTGCAGCAGGCAGTGTCCCCCGCTAGTCGCCGAAACAGAATCAATTCCCAAGTGAGAGGTTTTGATTATGATGTATTGTCACATGTATAGATTTAAAGAAGGACTAAGCATACTTGTTAAGATAAGATAAAATAAGAATAAGAAAATGTTTACAAGCGTCAGTTGAAGATCAGCCCGAGCTTAATATTTAATAATATACAAATCGTAACAATTTTATTATTTTTTTAAATTCTTTTAGTAACATTCCTGGCTTTCAGTAATGTTTCTAGAATTTAGTAGTTAATTCGAATACTAGCAATACAGCAATTGCAAAGAACAATAAATTAATTTCACCCCTAAAACAAATACGTGTCAAACACAGAAAGGGTTCAGTAACAGTTGTTCCTACGATTCCTACAGTTATTAGGGTCTTTATATTAACCCTGACGTCACGTGTGAAAACTAATAACAGCAGTGTATCTGTTTGTGTGTATCACGGGATTACGGGATTAGCGGATTAGCTACCGAACGTAACCCTCCCAGATAAGATACAACACGATATGGTGCCAAAACTGGAGATGACTTATCCACTTTTAATGTAACCAATTCTATTGTTAACATTTACGGCTATCGAAAAGTATTATTATTACATTGTCTCTGTAACTATGTGCCATGTTTAGATCGAATTTGTATAACAGGACAACGAGGCTAATCGTGTTACAAATCTATACTAGGGCCAAATTCGATGAAGAATGTTTGTAAAATTATTTGCATGTACTGAAAGAATGACTCCATTGTTAGTGGTTTTTTGGTTTTTTGCTCTGTAAAAATACAAGTAACAATAGACATTTGCACAAAGAATTGTCCATAATTGGTTCACAAACTGTGCAATAAAGAATATAATAATAAATTTTCTAGTGTTCTGTAGGTACAAAAAACAAGTGCAAGCTATTTTCGACCTTATTGGCATTTGAAATTTTGTTGTCTCGTGTCTCGTTCACTAAGTTTTGCTGTTTCATTAAAAACCGTTATTTTGAGAAATGTTTATTATGGTGATAAGAACGATAATCGCTTCCACCCGGTTTTTTGGCATTTTCAATACACTATCATTATAATTTACAAAGGCCAGCATTAGGTATATAATGAAGTAGGTTGCATTGCATAGCCTGGGTGCATTAAGTCTACTTAAGGGTGCCCTTAAATCACCTGGTTGAATTAAGTATACTATTCGGTAGACTTAATGCACCCAGGAGATATCAGCTAGGTGAATTAAGTCTACTAAACCAATAATAATAGGTCAACATACCTATATCCGTAGCAAAGCACGTGTGCTACGTACCTAAATGAAACTTGATAGAAAATACGTGAAGGATTTGTAAAATCCATATCATGATAAATCCAGTTCGTCATTTGCGCAACAATTACACTATCTGTTAATGTGATACAAATATTTTAAATGTTTCTAGTCTTACTTTTTTACAAGTTTTGTTAAAGAGTTGAATACATTTACTAAACAATCGGATTTAACTATACATAATATCACAAACGTCATAGGTTTAAATGTTATTTTATTTTTTAATGCATTCTACAAAAAATTTTATCACCATATTTCCCTTTAGCATACAAAGTTTCATTAAAATTGGCTTATTAACCGTACAAGCTGTTCGTCTCTGGAACTCGCTCCCAGTTGCGATCAATCTATTCACACATTATAAGGAGCTCGTGAAAAATTTCTACCTATCCGCTTAACCACATCCTGCTGCAAGGCTGCCCTGGTCAACTACTTTCTACCTGAGACTATATTTAAGTATGTATAAATTATACATACTTAAATATAATACAGTATAATGTGTATTAATAAATTTATTACACACACCTATTTACATCCTATTTATGTATACATTATTTTATTTTATTTATTTATTGCTATCTATTCACCTTTATTTAAATTCCGTAAAAAGTTTACACCTCCGATTTTCGAGTTTATAAGATCTCTCCATCCGACTGGTTGTCTGGAAGAAATCGCTTCATAGCGATAAGACCACCAAATCGTAACTATGTATTATACCTATTTTCATGTTTTGTATGTATTTGTATATGTAAACTGCTGTAATAAAATAATTATCTATTAATGTTTTATATTTTAGCGTTTTATTAACGCTTAAATATACTTAAGTAAAATTTAAACACTGAAAAAAGACGACAACCTCAGGCGGGAATCGAACCACGCACCTTCCGCATTCCGGGCGGCATGAAAGCCAGACCTCGGTAGCCAAGTGGTTAAGGCAGCCGCCCGGAATGCGGAAGGTGCGTGGTTCGATTCCCGCCTGAGGTTGTCGTCTTTTTTCAGTGTTTAAATTTTACTTAAATTTTAAATAATTATCTACTTAATCTAATCTTATTTGTAAATTTTTCTACTTGTAAGTTTGTATGGTATACCAAAATGTATAATGTGTGTGTAGGTACCTATTGTACGATATTTTTTCCGTACCTAACCCTCTTCAACATGTCTACTTAATAACGAAACGTTAAAAAATAATCAAGCTCAGGGGAGAATCGAACCCGCGTCCTCCGCGATTCGCCCGGCTGCGTTGATCACTCCGCCACCGAAGTATTGATTAGATCTGACGAAATTTTTCAATGCTTTTGATTTTATGTTTTATAGCAACATGTCTTGTCATGGTATTCCATCTAAATGATTTTTTTTTATATTTTAAACATTCACTAATAACATTACTGACTGTTTTATAGATTCGTAATATTTGATTATTTGCTTTAATAATGCTCAAATAACTCTTTACCCCACGTGCTATTGCATGTGGGAGGCCTATGCCCAGCAGTGGGACGTTTATATGCTGATGATAAAACTCGATAATAAATAAAAGTTAAAAGATATTGAAAAAAAAATGTCTTACCTAAATTTTTAAAATATTTTAAGTTAATTTAAAAAAAGAACATCTAAAAATATAAAATCTCGCCTGTTTCCATTGCGATTGGCGGTGTTTGTTAACTGATAGCCGAAGATACGGCGGCCGGCGCTCGATAGCTGTGGAAATACCCACCTTAGCGCCGACGTCACGCTTCATTTGTGTCATTAAACGCACATTTTGGCAGTTGGTCACGTCGCCAGTCCGATGAGTGGGCACTTTACAATGCCTTCTATGTTTCTAATCGGGGCTGACCTTTTATTAAATCATCAATAGCTGATTTCAGTTTTGAAGATTTTCTGCGTTTATGTGAGACAATATTGACAAGTTGAATGCTCGCCATAGTGGGTGGCTGCTCCCGTACAAGAAAACTGACCATGCAGGATGAGAAGCGTGCAAGTTTGCATTATCGCTGGATCTCACCCAGATGGTGAATGTGGCGACGCGGGTACCTGATGCTGATGGCTATACGCCAAACTGTCTCGATCTTTTACTGACGACGAACCCTAGTATACACTCAGTATCGGTCTCAGCCTCCCTGCACTGAAAAAAATATTTAACCTAACTACTTTGGCTATTTCAGGAATAACCAAAGTTTGACAATATTCTAATAAAGTTAACTTGATTCAACAAAAGTGATTTGTCTTTATAAGACAAAACCGCTTATGTTATTTCAATTTGGGTTATTAGTAAATAAACCTTTGATTAGCTCTAAACATACCGAATTAGACAAATTCAAGTGGCTACAGGCTAATAAACCGTTTTGTCCAATTTAAGCATTATTATTGATAACATACAACAAAAGTATTTATTTTGCGTACAGCCAACGTTTTTGTAAGCCATAACAAAAAGCAGTTCAGCAATAATTTGCTTATTCATAAATGAATATTTTGTAACAAATAACATAATGTATATTGTAGTGCGTGACAAAACTGCAGGTTAGAACATCTTGCCTAACGTTTATTTAATAATAAAAGAACTTTAGTAATATCAAGCCAAAGTTTCGTTTATTATTATCAAAACATTTTGTTTACATTTGTAACCGAATCGGCGCTAAACTTGACAGCTCGTGTTCGTTCATTTTTATTTACGCGCCGACAAAGACAGTCACGATGTTGCTAGAGATTATAGTTTTATTGTAAAATTTGTGGTGAATGTACGTGAAGTTTTTAAAAGGTTTGAAAACCTCAATGGAGACTCGGTCTATAGGGTCTGGAAACGTACATCGCTTCTTTCAAAGGTAAGTTATTCTTTATATCAAATTCAACCAGCATGGTCACATCTGTCGCAGAACCGATGACCAATGGAGTAGACGGGTTCTTGAGTGGACGCCACGGCTCGGCAAACGTAGAGTTGGACGTCCACCGGTCAGATGGACCAATGACCTAGAAAAGGTAGCTAGCATTGACTGGATGGTGAAAGCGAGAGATCGGGCTTTGGGGCGCCCCCTGGGGGAGGCCTGCGTCTTGCAGTGGACTGCAATAGGCTGACGATGAACCAGCATGGTGCGTCATCGATTTTATTTATCAGTAAAAGAACTTAGTTCCTGAGATAATTTTCTTCGAATCTTTGAAGTAGGTATTTTAATATTACAATGACAGTCATTAACATGTTAAATTATCTCTTACAGACACGGAAGAGGTTTTGAATGTTGTTGCGTTTATGGTACTGCCCTTTTAATGACAACCTCCTTGGTGAAAACAGACAAGACAAAAAAACAGTGAAGACCTTCTAAACTTGAAGTCTTGGATAGCCATCTATCTCATATCTGCCACTTAAAAAGCGCTGCGGAGATAGAAGAAACCATACAAAGTCGCAAAACAAAAGTTCAACAAATGGACTTAACTTTCCAACCCTATATGATTGTTGTGGGTTCATCACTGAAGAGATAACCTCAAGGTACATAATATTTAACCATTTACTATACGAGAGCGTTTTATATTTAATATTTAATATTAATAAATAGTAGAAATAAATGATAGTAACAATTAATAAATTTTGTATTTATTTTTATATAATGTAGTTATTTTTGTTATATTTATTATTACTTATTAATATTTAAAATTTAATTATGTGGAATAATTCTTATTTTTTAGTTATTTAAGGTTAATTGATTAATGAAGAATTAGGTAAGTAAAGAAAGGCTGTACAATACATAACTGTTTTTGTAAAATTTAATAAACCATTTGTTAAGTATCTTTTTGTTTTATTCCATCAACTACATTTTTTTATAGAAATAATAGCAAATAAAATTTGTTATTCTTAATGTGGTTCACGTGCCTGTAAGCTTCACTGAGGAACTTGCAGGTATGTGAGCTGCATAAAGGATAACAATTTTTATTTGCTATAGTAATAACACAAAAGCTTTGCCTAATATATATTGCCTATACCTAAGTAAAGTATTGACACAAAAGTTTTGCTATACGTAAACAAAATATTAACACAAATGTTTTGCTATGTAAACAAAGTATTAACACAAAAGTTTTGCTATAGGTAAACAGAGAATTAACACAAGATTTGCTATACGTAAACAATGTATCAACACATAAGTTTTGCTGAATTTAAATAAACACAAAAAGTAACAAATTTTTTGGCTACATTCAGTCTAAGTGTTTTACAAATGGAAAACAAACAAATTGTTTATTTATAACAAATGTTAGGCCAAAAGTAACGTAAGCTTTTTTATAGCACGTAGCAAAAACTGTTTTGCAATACACAACACACATAGTTTGTCAGAAAAATAAGCCAACTGGGTTTGGTTACATATTGCAAAAAGTTATGTGGTCACTTTTTTGTGTTATAGGTTGATGAAAGTTTGGTTATGTATAAGTCAGTTTTTTTTTCAGTGTGGGAACGTCCGATCATTGTGCTGTGAAATCCGTATCAGTCTGCTCGCCTCCTGATGTCAGCCCTAGGGGCACGAGGCGTGTCTGGCGTTACGAGTCAGCTGATTGGGACGAGATGCGGCACTTCTTTGCATCATACGATCTGACGACCTCCTCTGTCGCCATCTCTGAGGTCTCGGGTTCGATCCACGGTCGGGTTAATTTAGAAATTATTGTTTTTCTAAATTGTCTCGGGTCTGGGTGTTTTCTATGTATAATAAGGTATGTATTTAAGTATTTTTGGTATGTATTTATATTTAAATATTCTTGCCTAGAACTACAGTGTTGTGAAACCAGCTCTCGGCGGCGGTATTTCCGGACCGTTACGACTTAGGGATCTTCAAGAAACGAACCTATTCCTTCCTTAAAGGCCGGCAACGCGCCTGCGATTCCTCTGGTTTAGCGGGTGTCCATGGGCGGCGGTGATTACTTTCCATCAAGTGACCTGCTTGCTCGTTTGCCTCCTTCTGCTATATTAATAAAAAAAATTAAGTATGTTTATCCGTTGTCTAGTAACCATTTAACGAGTTTCATAACGAAGCTTCTCTTGGGCTAGATAATTGGTGTGAGTGTAGGAAAGTTTATTTATTTATTTATATACCCTGGGCGCCAAGTGTGTTTTTCTTCGAACGATCCCTCTAGCAAAGAGGGAGCGAGCATTTGAGCGTCAAATTGATAGCTCTGAGTTTATTTGTGTTTTTCTTAATTGATTTAATTGAATAATATATCATAATCATTTCTTATTACAATGGAGAGCCAAATGTGTAAAAAAACTCTTTTAAAACGGGGTTCACATTTCATTTGCCAGGGTCCTTGTAGAGGAACCTTTCATCGCAGATGTGTTAAGGGATTGGCAAAAGATCTAAAAACAGGAAGAAATCGACTTTGCTGCAATAACTGTGAAGACGATGATGAGACGGGGGATGAAGAGTCGGAACAGGTACCTAACCCAAAGCTTCGGTCAGATTCTGAAAGACATACAAAAAAAAGTTAGTTCAGTTAGTAGAAACAGCTGGAATCCATTAAAGAAAGCATGAGTGCTTTGACCGGGTCAGGCACGCTAGCTTTCAGCGTACGGCATCTCTGCTGATTTTTGTGTCTGGATTTTGGACTTCCTGAGTGAACGGTCAATCAGAGTAGTCATTGATGGCTGTTCCTTTGACCTCATGGCTATCGATGCCGGGGTTCCTCAGGGTTCCGTTCTGCTACCCCTTTTCTTGTTGCATATTAACGATCTGCGCAAGCCCGGAATTGTTTGGTATGCAGACGACAGCACGGTCACAGAGAGGTATCTGTCTAGCGCAAGGGTCGGCGGAGAGGAAGTTCGTTCCTTAAGAGAGGCCATGGTTGAGCGGACAAACTTGACTTTAAGTCTTGTCTCCGAATGGGGTGACAACAATTTGGTCAGTTTTAACGCCACCAAAACGGAGGCGTGTTTGTTCTCGGCCAAAAGGAGTCCTTTTAACCTGGCTCCTACTTTCCTGGGTGTAGATGTACCAATTGCCGACAATCTCGATCTCCTCGGCGTGAAGTTGACCTCCAATCTTAACTTCGGCTACAACATCGAAATCAAGTCTCAAACTGCGGCCAAAAAGTCGTCACAGTGACGTAATACCGCTGGCTTGCAGCGTATCAACACTTGAAAAAGAAATTCAACGAGTTTTCTGGGGTCTCGCTAGCTTAGCCGTTAGGGCAGTGAACCGGCAATCCAAAGGTTACGGGTTGGAATCCCGTTCGAGCTTTCCTGAGCTTCTAACTCTATATAAAGCACAAGTTCGGTCGTCCATGGAGTATTCACCTTTGGGACGGCTCAGCAAAATATCAACTTGCCGCGCTCGATTTGGTGGAGCGCAGAGCCAGGAAATTTATAGGTGACGATAAGTGAAAACCAAGCTTCACAGTCTCGCTCACCGTCGGCGTCGATCAGTTGCTTGCTTGTCGGTATTTTACAGGTTGTACTTCGGAGAGTGTACTGTTGTACACGAGCTCATTCCACCGTCCCCTTTTTACTATCGTGAGTCCAGACGTACGGCGGGCTAGCAACCTTACTTGGTTGATATTCCACTCGTACGCCGCAAGAGTTATTCGTCTTCATTCATAATGCGTACAGCCAAGGTATGGAATTCCCTGCCGGCGTCTGTGTTCCCGAGTGCATATAGCCCCAACATCTTTAAAGACCGAGTGAATAGGCTGCTTCTGAGCAAGCTCGCATCATCGTCGGCCTTTTCTTAATTCTACGGATAAGAATGTGACCTAGAGCAAGCCCATTATTTATATTATAAATAAAAATAAAAAAAAGTCTTATAGCTTTTCTTGTACCATGGAAGTCCTAAGATATTTTTTATCACAAACGTTCGGAGCCTCTCTACCCCGGCGGCCCCGTATCATTGATACGGCTGATACGGGGGTAGCTCACGGACGAGTAAAAAAGAAGGGCTCCGCGTCACGTACTTAAACAGTGACGCGCATAAAGTAAGCCAGTATTATTGTAATTATACAGTACAACCCTACGCAAAGGTAAGCCGATCGGCCGTCTTTGTGATATCCACCGTCTCCGTGACAGCGCACACACCAGCTTATAGGTTGCTTTACTTTTGTATCGCGGCGCGGAGTACTTCTTTTTTTACTCGTCTGCGGGGTAGCTACACCCCTGGCGCCTTCTAATTAGGTGAAGCGACAATATATCTATACCAAAGTCGCTGGCAGAGCGACGACATACGCAAAGCAGTTAGCAGCAGTTTCATGATGAGAGCTGCTTAGACGCGAGCTGCTAAGACCATACATTGTGAGAGGCCATGCCCAGCACGCTGACACGGTAATCATGATAATCGCCCCCATTGCGGAGGTAGTGTGTTCCAATCCGAACTGAAATAAGTTGTCTTTTTATCATTGAAAATGGTATATCAGATGCAAATCGCCGTGGATTTTGCTAGGATCGAGATGGGAATAGTACCAAGAGTTGAGAAAATATATCTAAACACGTGTGAGCGTTACTGCGAATTTGTAAAATCAACTGGTAACTTTTTTTGGAATTTTGAAAAACGTAAAAAAACGGGTTTTTTTTGGGGGTGTTTGTTTACTAAATTGTAAATATTTCGGAGGAAAAGCAGACTTAAAAAAAAATAAGGCTACAATATGGCGAAAAAATTTTGAAAATCGTTTAATAATTGTGACCTCTAAGGTGGGCCCTTTAGGTTTGGAATTGTAGAAAAACGGGTATTTCCGTATATAAAAGTGATGTAGCTTCTATGATTATGACCGATCGTCATGGTAATGGTGTTAAAAGATGGGGATGCAGGCGAGAAGTGCATTCGAGTTGGAATTTCGAAAATCTAAGTGAAATTCATTAATGAATGAATTTCACTTAGGTTGTAAAATATATTGTATATATCAATAAACATGTCTTATTAATCAACTTGTACCTAATGTGTTATATTCAAAATAAAATAATTTTATTTCGTTAATTTTGTATTCATTTTCAATGCTCCGATTCTTGCAGGGACTGCGAAATCTGTGATTTTTTCTAATTGCGTGCTTGTTACAATAACAAATTTTGTAAGTCACCGAGTGCTTTCGTTTGCTACTTTTTAGGTATTTAATTTATATGTATTTGCTTTTGACAGCCTCACTTTTCACAGCCACTCTGGAAGAGGTATGTAGGACATTGGCAGTCAGCTTGGAGGATAAGGGGAGTCTCGCCGTCGGCGAAAAAAGGCTAACTAACCTCCGGTTCGCCGACGACATCGTCTTTTTGCATCTACCGCTCAAGAACTTGGTATAATGATCCAACAACTCAACACGGCAAGCTTCGAGGTTGGACTTAGCATGAATATGTCGAAAACCAAGCTCATGACAAACGGCACAAAACGTAGGATTGACATTGAGGGGGTTGAGATCGAATATGTCCAAGAATACCTTTATCTCGGCCAAATAGTCTCATTCCAGGCGCGAGAAGACATGGAAGTTGCCAGACGCACCGAAACGCCTGGAAGAGCTATTGGTCGATCAAAGACCTTATGAAGGGTGAACTGCCGCTTTCACTAAAGAAAAAGCTAATAGACATATGCATTCTCCCTATCCTCACCTACGGTGCACAGACTTAGTCTTTGACTGCTGAGGCAAAAGTCCAGGCTCGGGGTATGCCAGCAAGCGATGGAGCGCAGTATTCTGGGAGTCCGATTGTCAGACCGCGTCAAAAACACAATACTGCGCTCCAAAACCCAAATCACTGATGTTGAACAAAAAGCCGCTAGTCTGAAATGGAACTGGGCCGGACACATATGTCGAATGTCGGACGAGATGTGGGCAAAAACCACGACTATGTGAATGCCACGCGATGCCAGGAGATGACGCGGCAGGCCCAGAAGAAGATGCCGGGACGGGCTAGACTTCTGCTGCAAAGACTGGCCATCAAGAGCCCTTAATCGCGAAGATTGGAAAAAGGGAAGGGACGCCTTTGCCGTGCAGTGGGACGACAATGGCTGAAAAAAAAAATTTGTACTATGTGGTATATATTTATTATATACCTTGCAGTAATAACTTATTTCAACCTCATTATGCTGCTTGGTGTATGTGCAGTCTTTAGCCTATTAGTCGAGTTTTACGACCCCAAGAGATGAGATGGGTTGGTGGTATTTTTTAATACTGAGCCGCCACAAGCCTGTTAACCAGTGCCTGATAACCAATTGGCTTATAGCCATGTCTTGAATGTAATCTATTTGCAAATTCATTATCCGTCTTTAACAATATTTAAAAAAAGGCCTAACTGAAAAGTTCGCTGAAATTCAGGCAGTTCAGTTTCATGACGTGGGCAAAAGATAACACGGGTTTTTTCGAAATTCTCTAGAAAGGATAAAAGGCTTACGTAAGTCGCATGCAACCACCTGTGACTACGTCAGTAAGTAATTAAACATAAAACTTAACTACTATCAAAACAAAACTCGCGTCACACTGTTTTGTTATTACATGAAAACATCGAAAGCCTTTTTTTCGAGCAGGTTATATGTGCAAAGACTTGAACGACTCACATTTCCTTAAATTTAGTTCAATAATTTTTTTTTTTTAAATACTAACACACGCACAGTTGCACTAAGTATAGTGTCGTAACTTTACATGCTTACAACTACGAACCCAGGGCCTCCCGCTAACGTGCCGAGCATTTAGCACTAGGCCGCTGAGGCAAACAGTTATGTAGATAGTTTACACATTTCGGTGTCCTATACAAAATTCTAAGTTAAAAAGTGTACAAACCAATTTTCATGAAATTTTCTAAAATTTCAGCTGAACAAACAGAGATCTCTTTTCCTTAGCATGCAAAGTTTCTTTAAACTTGAAACCTTACTATTGTAAAAGGACGAAAGTTGAAATTATGCTGTCCAATATCCGATTCAATGTCCAAAACCTTATAAATGCCCGGTTAAAAAAATGGGATGCCAAATTAGCTGCAACAAAACATACCGTAGCAATGATTTAACAATCGTATAACACTGTATACGATTGCTTATCGGCGCACCGCGTCGCGTCCAACAATCAAGGAATTTGGGCTGATAACACGTGCGAAGGAAATTATCCTTATCGGGAGCCGATCGCCGATAAACTTTAGTACCTATTAATATCGAATAAATAATCACGGATTTCAAAATGGTACCTACTACTTACTTTGTAATTTAAAACACTATGCAACTTAACTTTCTTTTCACAATGACGTGCCAAACGCACGCAATTAAATTACAGAAATACGTCATGTGGCACCTTGTATTTTTTGTTTAACGTATCTACTCCTACGTGATTGGAGTCGTGTTATCTTCGCATTCATTCCAGTTCTCTCATATATTCTTCTCGCACTTCCATGCTTCCTACGTCACATGTATTATATACTTCTCGCTTTTAAACTTTACTCGGGTGGGATGCCCGACTAGTCTACAGTAGGGTTGATGAGGATTCCTCTTCCGCTTCCACATGTTGCGGAAGTTCCGAAATTATTACAGTTCCCCTACCGCTATCGCTTTCCTATTAAATGAAAGTTAAAAATTCCTCTTCCGCTATCGCTTCCTCATAAATTAAGAGGAATTAAGGAGAAATTAAAATTGCGCGCGAAATCTACGGCTGGCAACAGCAAATTAATCCTACTAATATTATAAACACGAAAGTTTGTAAGTATGGATGGATGTTTGTTACTCTTTCACGTAAAAAAGTACTGAATGGATTTGAATGAAATTTGGCATACAGGTAGTTTATAAGCTGGATTAACACATAGGATACTTTTTATCCCGATATTCCTACGGGAACTGGAACCACGCGGGTGAAACCGCGAGCGGCCGCAGTAACAAATAAATAAAACACAACGTAGGTACTTTCTTTTTATTAATAGTTAAGAGAAAAACGGAGAGTGTGATGAAATACACTCAATAATGTGCCTGTTTTATCACACTTTTTTTTCCTTCTTTCTATAACCACATCCTCAACAACCCTAGTCTACAGCCATCCCCAACAGGCTCTCTTAGTTTCTTATTTCTAAATAGGGGTTTGAACACAATGAATTTAGACAAGTCCCAAAACTTCTTACATTTTTATCTTAAATCTATCTTAATTTTATATTTTGACATCTTTTTTCTACTATTAACTCGTGGATAGCGGTGTGGGCTTCACAATAACCAAAATGTAATAGTTTGTATTTTAGTACTTAAGTTTGATTGTGTAAGCTGTTGTTATCTCTAATAAAAAATAAATTAAAAAAATGTTAATTAAATGTATTCTTTTTCGCCAGCTAGCTTGAAAATTCGCCACGTCATGTCAACGATTGCATTTTTCTATAGGTGCAGACAAAGACTGTTTGTAAAATTGTTGTTATCTGAATCTAGACAAAATTACCTAAAAAAGCAATACTGGCGATTAAACTACTGGGAGACTGGTTTCCCTGTCAGTTATTTAAAGTTTTTTTTTATGCTAAGCCCGGCAAATGACCCCACTCCACCTGATGTTAAGTGGAAATGAAGTCCAGGCGCGAGGACAACTGATGCAGCGTGAGTTTTGTTTCTTACTTGCTTACATTACATCAGTCAGCGTTGTTCCTTCAATTTAAGATTATGTGCCTTGGGAAGGTCGAACCTTGGATGATAATTATAGGCTGGTGATGGTAGGATGATAGCGAAATCATTAAATCCATTTGCGATTTAAATATTTTGTCATGATATCCACATCATAACCCGCATTGGTCCAGCGCGGTGGGTTATGGGCCCAACCTCCTCACGTGCCGCTGTCCACGGGGGCGGCCTGCGCCCAGCAGTGGGACGTTTATAGGCTGATGAGGATGATATCTACTTCAGAGTGCCCAATGCCACTTATATTTTCCATTGGGTCACACTTACGATAACGAGAATTTGCATTTGCAAAATTGTATTAAGGAGGCGCTACATAAATGCCATTCAATTTCCCGTGTTCATGAAAAAGACATGTTAATGGCTAAAGAGACATAAATCAGTGCCGTCGATAAGCATAATAATATGTTAAGCGCAGTATAAATCACGTGCCGCCTTTATCGCCACTATCCGCTATCTCTTACTATCGGGTGACGTACTTCCGTCTGAGGTACTTACGGGTGACGGGACGCGTCCCCTTAAAAGCACAACAAGTACTGAGCACAACATAGTTTGTCACCTCGTTCAATGTGCAATGAACCTACACTCGTAAGCTGTGGAGTAAATTCATTATGAATGGATGGATAGGAAAAAATGTTTGGACGTTACAAAAGCACTAAAAAAGAAGTTTCACAAAGGATTATTGACTTTGACTAATGTACCTACCTCCTGTATTAAAAATTAAGCTTGTGCTATTTGAAAATGCGTATCGTGCTGTGGGTGAGCCTGTGCCCACCTCTTTTACTGTTTTTTATCTTATAAATTATAAGAACACACCAACGTATGTATTATTTAAGAAACCTTTTCTTATGGATTTCATTTGGCTTGGCACCGTCTTCAAAAGTATTAAGTCTATTTGGATTTAGTTATCTAGGACAACACTAACCATATTGTTCTTTTTAGTTTCTTTTTACCTTAAAATCCTCACAGTAACATTTTATTTAGTTTAATATCATTTATTTGTCGCTTTAATTGGCTCGTTAAGTATTTTTTTCAATTTACAATAGCCTAATGTCAACTGCTCATTTTGTACAAAACATTGCTTTTCCCGATGCAGGGACGTTAATTCTTGAGGAGTTCTCTTGGTGGTTCACTATTAGCTCCATTTCACCATGATGCATTGTGGCGAGCATAAATTGCTTAGCAATCATATGAAACTTTGTAATCGAACAGCAAATACCTATGGAAGCAATGTGTACAAGTAACGAAACTTGACGAAAACAATGAGGCTATTGAGTACAGATCTTCATTTCTTTCTAACGCATCAGGAGTTCCACAAGGAAGCGTCCTGGGACCGCTGCTATTTCTTTTATATATCAATGACTTGCCGAGGGTCACTCAGTTCGACACTATCCTTTTCGCTGATGACATTTCCTTAGTGGTGCCATATCATGATAAAACAATGCCCTATGAGACTATTATAAATGAAACAATTCAAAATATAAATAATTGGTTACAGAATAATAATCTTTTAATTAATGCCACAAAGTCTAATTATATTCAATTTTTAAACTATAAATCAAAAAGTTATGATCTAAACTTACACTGCCATGGACAGGTACTGAATGAAGTTATTGTGGACCGTCATTGCAACTGGAAGTCTCACATAGAAAATATTTGTAACAGGTTGAGTCGATTCGTGTTCGCCCTCTATCGCCTTAAAAATACAGCCAATGAAAAAACTGCTCTTCTAGCATACCACGGTTATGTATCGTCATTAATAAGATACGGTATTATCTTGTGGGGAAACTCCACTGACATAAGTAAAGTTTTTCTAGTTCAGAAAAAATGTGTGCGTGCAATAAACGGGGTTGGTCCTCGCGATAGTTGTAAACCCTTGTTTAAAAAATTTAAGCTACTAACTGTAACATCATTATATTATTAAATTAAATGCCCATTTTATTGCCAATAATACCTAAATCACTATAGGTGTGCCTATAATATTCGAAGAATTCCATCAATTTGTCTAGGATCCCGTCATCAGATCCTGACCTGATTAAAATGGGACTAACAAAAAAAAATACATCTTACCAAACAAAAAAATCTAAATCGTCCTTAAGGTATGAGGGAACGTAACAAAAAAAAAGTCCCGACGAATTCAGAACCTAAGTACGCCTTTTTTGAGTCTGTTAAAAATGATCGGCATTGCCGAATAGTCGGCAATTTGAAAACCATAAAGGCAAATACCATAGTCCGCCCAACTCTAATCAAAATGAATTCTCACGAGTCTTCAGAACTGCTGCACCTATTTAGATTTATTTTTGGAAATTGGTCACGGGATATCGTCGTATCCCCGTGACGAATTTCCAAAAATTAAATCGCGGGAGGCCGCTATTATTTAGTAAAAAATAACTAAAACAAAGGCATCGTTATAGATTCGCAAAAAAAGTTACATTTTGAACAGAAATATTAGAAAAATTAGATTTGCATTTATTTACATTAACAAACTTTTACTGATAAGCAAACATTATTGAAGAATGTATTGCAAAAAAAGAAAAGCACAGGTAACTTTGTACAAAAAAACATCGCTTCCCTACAAATGAAACACTCTATATTAATTATTGTTTGTATCATAATTTTTTTACATATTGTTTCCTAGGCATGGACGTAATATACTATTCCTAGGTATCTTTAGTCTGTGTTTATAGGGACAACATCATCCCTATTATTTAGTAAAAAATAACTAAAACAAAGTCATCGTTATAGATTCGCAAAAAAAAATTTATATTTTGAACAGAAATATTGAAATTCCATATTTATGTACAAAATGTTTGCTTAACAGTAAAAGTTTGTTAATGTAAATAAATGTAAATCTACACTAATATTATACAGAGATAAAGTTTGTCAGTTCGCATAAAGTAAAAGTAAAGTAAAGTGCAGTCTGTGTAGTGCATACTGTCCCACTGGCCCACTGCTGGGCAAAGGCACCACCATTGGAGTCGCGTCATCGCTACAATCGAGGAAATCTTCGAAACAACTTATCATAAGTGTGTCTAAATTTATTTGACCTGTATTTAGAACGGTCCTACTTTTCACTAAAGCTCGATCGTAAACTCGCCTCTCACTTCGACCTTTACGTTCCGATCTATCACCTTTGTGACGCTTGTGTAGAGTCGAATTTAGAAAATGCGGTTTTGATAACTCACTGCGGATGCAACATTGAGTTTTGGATGAGCCTTCAGAGTGGCACTGCTGCTGGGTGTGCATGACTCCCAAGGTAAGAGAGGGGTGGGTAGTATTATTTTAGTGAGCCGCTGTAACAGGGCTCACAATGTTTTCTTAATCTCATTTTTTTGTTTGATAATATCTAAAAACAGTGCTCTCTGTAAGTATGTGTTGTGTATGTGGCTTAAATTAATATTTATACTTAATATTTATAAAATATTGTGAAAAATAAATAAACAAAAGGAAGCATAGCAATATCTTAAAACGGAGGCGTCCTCTCATCTAAGCGGGCTGCGGGCGTCGGGAGTGTGGGCACGCGCGCACTCTGAACAAGACGAATGGCTCCTCCGGGCTTGTCCTCCCGCGGGACGCCGCGTTTACGGCGGGACACTTTGGGACAGTTGCGGCCGGTAAGTTGTAAAGAAACATTTCACTTAATGTGCTACCTACAAAAGCTTAGAGAAGAATAGACTTCAAATGTATTATGCGTGAATATGGTATCGGCGACAGGCTCACCTCCTAACACGCTGAGCAGTTATAACTTGGTAAAACATGGACTGTGGCAGACTGCTTCTGTGATCCTCATTGCCTATATAGTCTCTGACTAACCCTTCGGAGTTAGTGTCGGTAATCTATGTATGTATGAATATGGTATAATTTAAAGTTCTTTATAGTATCTAAGGATCAAGTTCAAAGTGTCGGTCATTGTATAATATCTGTGAAGTCTGGGATCCTTTGCTCGTTGATAGTTACTTAACCAGCTACTTTTCTTCGTACTCAACATAATAATCAATTACAATATGTGTAGGTACTGTCGGTCATTAAGGAGTTCCATAGGGTATCTGTGAAGTCTATGATCCTTTGCTCATTGATAGTGACTTAACCAGCTACTTCCTACTCTCTCTCTAGCTCTTCGTACTCAATCAAGTATAAGACACATTCACCCGGTTGAGGCATGCAAAACAACATAAAAATAATGATTTTGTTTTGTCTTATAATCTGAATAAATAATATAGGTTAGTAGAAGACATCCTCCATATAAAATACAATAATAATACGATAAAACATAGGTTATTTAAATACAAAAAAAATATTGACACTGCCTAACATAAAAATGGTTAGGTGTTCGTAAAAATCCAACTACACAACACAACCACACCAAATGACTTCTTCCCCTTTTCGCTTTGCTTTGTCTGATACTGATAGCGCGTAGGATCTTCCTTACAATGTAAAGAAGCGATTGTTTTAGAGGAATCAATAGACAACAGCCGTCTTATCGGCCATACTATCAGAGCGGCGCGTTTTTACTGTAACACCACCAATAAAACTATAATTTACCGCCGTGGGATCCGCTGTGGGAACCTCGGCTAGTGCCTGAAGCTGAAGTGTTTGAGCAATAAACTTAATGAGATAACGGCATTAATTGAAGATTTATTATAGTGATTGACGATTAAGTTTGTTATCGGGCTGTGCACAAACTTAAATGTTGTTTTATGAATGATATAGTACGAGACAGTTGATGTTAGAGTTCATAATAACGATACAATTTAAATAATAAAATGATTAGTATTTGAATAGTAATATAGCATTCACGAATAATAATGTAAAATCTGCACTAGTTATTGTGACTTGCCTCAGATGAGAGTGGAACCTACTACTCGCAACTTCCGCAATCCGGTTGATTGTCATCACTTCCGTTCAATTTCAACAAAAAATTGCTGTTTCTGTAAACTTGACTATTTATTTATATTTATAACAATAACAAAGAAGAGATGATTAAATGAATAGGACAGAAACTGTCGACATAGCTCAATTCGACAAGCAATATTAAACTTTACAAATTAAGCAAATGCCTTTCCCAGAAGTGTGTCTCTCTATAGACTCTTTTAAAAAGTACCTAGCTGCTAAACCTATTTAAAACTAACATAACCTTGCTTAAAACTGAACTTGAACTCCGTGTTCAATGGAATTTTTTCTTATACTCATACACATACAAACACTTTCAAAATGCGGAAGTGCACCGCCGTACTGCGGAAAGTCCTTGAACTGACAAAACTGACAGCTGTCAGCCTGACAGCCGCTGTCAACGGGTGGCGGAGAGCGTGATTAATTAGCGGTGAGTAATTGATTTGTCTGTCTGTCATTTAGCGGCTTGTATGGGATCAGTATACTAGACGTTGCAATTACTCATTTTGTTTAAGTAGTAAATAATTGGGTGGATTAAATGTTGAAGGCTGCAACAAAATATGTTGTTAATATATTTTTGTTGTAGATTTCGTGTTTAGATATGACATGTGAGGCGGTTATGATAATGAAGTGAGTGGGGCCTGGGCCTGGTCCCTTGGTCGCGACACTGCTCAACCGGTTTCGTGCAAGCCATTCCATATTTCTGTTCCTTTAATATTCTAATTATTAAATTAGAAAAAGCCGATGACAGCGTTAACGAAGGGGCGACTAAATTATCTTTAGTTTTGTTTATCTGCCGTAGTCTCGTACTTACCTTCGCAAGTCAAGTGGGAAACATTTTGCGAAGTAAAATAATAAGGCATATAAAATTTTTGCTTGTAGGGATATTTTATTTTAAGAAACGTTGACATAATTATGTTATATTTTAAATGGGTGCTTCATGGAATACTTCGATTTATTTGTGCAACTATCTTGTCTTCGTGGGGCCTGCAGAAGTTTTCCTCTCGCAAGTAGCACGTCGACCCATTGGGATCTTTTATATAACTATCTTTATAATCCATACTATATATCTATCTTTATTTCTAGGTTAATACAGGCAAATGAAAAACTCTCTTTCCTTTCCATATATCGTTATCTTTGTTTAAACAAAACGTGATTAAGAAGAGATAATGGGTTTTCTGAAAATTAACTTAAATTTATTCTATTCAGGTCGGATGGTTAGTTATTTAAACACATACTTACAATTCCCAAATGTACCGTATTTCACACTTGCTAAATTATTTACCTAATGATTGGCTGTATCCGGTTTCCTACCACATACACTATACCTAATTGAATTAATAACCGTCCAAAAATAACGAGGCCTATCTCACCCACTTAATGACCCCGCTTTATCGTAATCTCACAAAAACTCCAGAGGACATTAACTCAAGCCATGGTAATCTTTATCGCGTTTCGGACAATGAAAGCAGCCTGACAGCCGATGTCTTCATACCACCAACACAAAAACAATGGCCCTATCATTTTACATGCTATTAAAAAGCATACATTGAAGCTAACACAAAATCAGCTTTAAATCGGACTCGTTTAGAGATTATATTCCTTTGAATTTTCAATGATCTCTACGTATTTAGAAAGGCTTATTTTAAAATAGGCTGATTCTTAAAAGGTGCTTTGGCTACTTTGATTTTAAGTTCAAGTCGGGTTGATGCAAACAAATGAACGGGTTATTATTGAATAACGATATCACAGTGTTGTGACGTGTCGCTTGATTAATAATGGAGCAAGCATGTCCAGCCGGGACTTTTTATAATTATGTTGATGTAGGTAACGTGTAACACTTTCAAACTCGAGCTGGACTAAGAATATGTTAAGTGGATATTGGTTAGTAAATATTTTCTATGTGCTTTTTGTATCAGTATTTGATGAATGGTTCCGACGCATGCCAAGCTATCCTCTGTGCTGATCTGGCCAGTTCTAAGTACCATTTGACAACAAAAGCGTCATAATAATTTTCATTCACGGATATACGCACATACCTACCACATTTGACCTAGTGTTTGCCATGCAAATTTTGTAAACCAAGAAATTGTAACGTAGGTAAATCATAATCGCACGTAAAGTACATAAATGAAAAAATATAAAAAATCTGTTCTCATAATATTCACATGTACGTTTAGTTTAAAAAAATATCTTTTTAAACCACCTAGTTTAGGTACTTCTTACGTCATAGTTTTTTTTTAGTTTTACTTTACAAAAGTCCTTAAGATAATTGGGATACCTCGTAAAGAAACAAACAAAAAATGTCTTAAAGATTGAAATGACCAATTTCATAAGTCTTCTCCTCCTCCTCGCGTCGTGCACCTCATTACTGAGGGTCATGACTCCCTCGCAGAATCACCCTATCCTTGACTATTGGCCTCTAGCGGCTTCGAGTTTTGGCTTCGTGAAGGGCCTTGTGAATGCTGGCGCCTAGACAGGATCGGACTTGGTCAGCCCATCTCGTGGGGCTGCGTCCTCTTGGTAGTTTGCCGTCAACCTTGAATGTCACCATCAGCTGTTCGAGGTTGTGACCATATTTTCGAGCAGTGTGGCCGAAGAACTACAAAATTCTGCGAAGACAGATGGTGGACAATCTGGTTTTTACACTGAGCTCCCGCAGAATGGACGCATTGGTGCGGAATGCAATGCGAAAGGCAGTCCAAGGAATTTACAACATCTTCCTCCAACAGTACAAAGGCATCGATGCGGCCTCTATCGTCCTTTTTCAATGTCCATGTCTCGGAACCGTAACTGAAAATGAAGAACACCAGGGAACCACCATAAGTCTTCTAACTCGCGTTTATATTAAACAATATTATATTTGCCTTAACGTGAAAACCCTTTACAGTCTCTTTGTAACCAAAAAAAGGGTTCGAAATATCAGAAATGAAGATAGCTTAAGGAGATAAGCGGGGACAGAATCCTGCTTGTTAAAGGAGGCTGGTATTTATTAAGCTGGTTTGCAATTCCCAACAGAACAACACAAGATACTTATTCTTCTCCCTACTGCCGCGTTTTCATGCTTGTTCATGTTTTTTTTTGTTCTTTTTTTGTTTTTCATAAAAAACAAAACCATGTTTTTAAAAAGATGATTTATGCTGTGTGTTTGTATCTGGTCTTCATTTAAGTGTGCTTTTTAAGAAAAAACAAAAAGATTATGAAATGTATTATTGACCTTTCTGATAGGTAAGTACCACGTTTTTTACTTTTAGGAAGGTAGGTAATTTTGAAAGTGGTTTTCTATTATTTTTTGTAATATTTGTGTTCACATAAAATTAAAACAATGGTAATTGACTATTTCTGGCCTCTTCTAATTTTTTTTTTTTTTTTGATAGCTGTATTCGATCAATTAATTAAGGCATTATTTTAGGAAAAAAATGTTTACTTAAACAGAGTTTTACACTTTATAAGCAAGTAGTAAACCCTAAGCCATATTTGATTATGTTTGTACGTTACCATTAAAATAAATCTCCGTTGAGTGAGTGAGTTTCATTTAGGCCACTTCCGTCTTTTACAGTAAGTACCTAAGACTTTTGCAAAGCAAAATGAAAGTACAGAATTAATAATGATTTGCAAAAAAAAACCTGAAAGCACCTTTTCTATGCCATCTGACCATTGGTACCTTATTTCAAGCAAATAGTTCCCTCACACTATTTTATCATTAGATCTAACCAGACTGCTTCCGTTACTGCGAAGGGGAGAGAAAGGGAGATACATATACAGTGGTGTGCGATAGAGACAGCGTCCAGTACTCGACAACTTAATTGAAAACAAGAGAGGGCTGATAATAGAGTCGGTTGTCGGTAGATTATTTTATTTAAATAATGTTTTAGTGATAACGTGGTAGAATTTACGGAAACTTACTAAACATTAAAGAAAAATAATCATTAAACATTTGATCACAAGTATGATACCTACTCAAAAACTTATATGCTGTTTATAAAAAAAAATATTACATTAATGCTTTTAAGTTATCATTGCTGTTTAATCTAGAATTTCATCCGAATATTTAAGATTTTCTAATGAAAGAAGATTATAAAAACATATGCAACAATTTTTGATATTATAACCGATAGCGGTTGTGGAGTCAATAACCATGGCCGTCAGGAATAGGTACAATTATTGCAATTTTTGACGATGATGACTGAACGTTTGATCACGTTAACGAAATCGACAATTATTATGAAATTGCAGCTGCGTTTTCTGACAAAAAACAAGGAGAGTTGCAATTTTCCATACTTTTTTTCCACCAGGCTGTTAGTAGGTAAACCATTATAGAAATCCTTATTAAAGAAAGAAAGAAAAAAAGAAATACATACGCCAATAAACATAAATTAGTACCAAAATTCCTCTCCTCTTATCAGCAAAATTTTATGTTATAAATAAAAGACGCTGGCCTTATGGACACACTTAATATATCTAAAAATATAGGTACAAGTAATAGATTTAATTAAGTAAGTATTAGTATTTTTATAATTATATTTATAGATTTTCACAAATTACATTATACAAAACTAACACAAAAGTATAATTATTTCCTTTTTTATCTCTTTGTATGTAATTCAAAACATACTTCAAAATACGAAATGGGTAAACATAGGCAGCCTCTACTGGTCAAGCAGTGAAGACAGATCGCACACCGCCATCTGATAGTCAAAAATAACTTTTTTTTATGCTCCCTCTGTCTATTTATTTATCGATATGAACTTCAAACTATCGATATCGACACCGGATCAGTCGCCCCCAGGCCCGGCCGGAGCCGTAGCGTGTTATCTGTCTGGTCTGAGCATTAACACGTCCACCTCGTTAAAGCCTCCTAATAAATCGTAATAAATCATCTTCCACTAGAAACGATCGGGAATCGCCCTTATTCGATTCTAACACAGAGTACTGTCGTAAGTTTTTTTCTGCTATAAATGCATGTGCTAACTATAATTGTCCTCGGTGTTATTAAAATCTAACAATATCATACCTATTTTACGTATAAAAGTTAAGTTTTCCATTTTCCTTGGTAAGAGTTCTCTCTCTCTCTCTCTTGTGAAATAATCTTAATATTTAGAACACACACTTAGATTGTTGGGTAACAGATAACTCAAGCGCATTGTGCTTACAGATTAGGTAATTCGCTTTTGCTTTTTAACAATTAGTTTGACGATTTGTGTTCTGTCTGTAAAGTGATGTCTGAACTCAACTCAGGTAGGTAGGTATAGTAGGTAGGTAAACCCAAGTTATACCTACCTACTTATACCTTCTTAAATAGGTACCAAGATATTTCACTTTACTTAACGAGAATTTACTTTTTACTTTTTTTAAATAAACAAACTTCTTTACTCTGGATAAAATGTTTACTCGAAAAAAATCAACCAGTCTCAGGAAGCTCGAATAGGATTCGAACCCAAGACCTTTGGAGAGCAGTGGACCGGTAATCCAAAGGTCGTGGGTTCAAATCCCATTTGAGCTTCCTGAGAGTGGTTGATTTTTTTCTAGTAAACATTTTATCCTATATTTATATAGCATTGTGAATGCAAAATTTCAACAATAAAGATATTCTTTACTCTGCTTTACGTAAGTACCTACCTAACGTTGACATTATGACTTTTTAGGTAGACCACCCGACCCACCTGCGACTTTGTCCGCGTGAACCCTATCCTACCCTACCTACCTAGTACATATTATATCCCGTGACGAATTTCCAAACATTTTCTTTCACACAACCCTTATCCTGACTATAACAAACACAACAAAAAAGAATTAGTCAAATAAGTGTGCCCATTTCAAGTGATGCGCAAACATTATTGTTTTGCAATTCATTTTATATGTATAAATTTTTATAGGTATAACTATAGATAGGTACCTACTCTAAAAGTATCACCTGTCTCGGGATTTAGGTAGGTACTTGTATAGGTAGATCACTAACCCCATAAATCATTTAAAAAATTTAAAGTTACATTATAAAAATAAAGTGTAGTTAAATTAACGCGAGTGAACCCATAGATCTATTTTAAGTGGTTTTATTTCATAATAACTAATATTCGATTCGATCGACAACATCATGTAGTTTAAAAAATTAAAAATCTTTTGTAAGTTTATTCAATTCAAGTTGTTCTTCTTCAACAATTACATTTTCTTTCGTGACAGTATTCAGAACCACTAATCGTCACCGCTTGTCACTAATCTTATATAGTTTCCAAAAAGAATACGAAAATATTAAAAAGGAATCACATCATTCATTTCATTCACGTCGCATTCAAAACACAGTCGTTACACTGCATGCAGTGACAGCTGCTCCAAGGAACCGGCAGCCAGGAGGAGCTCCTGTTCGAGCCTTGAAATCGATTCACGTCAGGGATAAATTAAAGCGTTCCACGTAAACGGACAGCCCGGCCCAGACCATTCAGTAGAACACAAAGTAAATAAAAAAACATCCGCTGTCCGCATCCAGCCTCCCAGATTCGCACTATTATCTCTCCGCGACCAATCCAAAATGGAGAGCGGCACGCGGTGCTCCGATTGGCCGGACGCGAGCGGAGGACGCCTCCCGCCAATGATGCTCCGCCCCTTACAGACAAAAAGTTTCCAGCACAAAGCTCTACCTGCCCGGCGCCGCACGACCTTAGACTCACTTCTGATCTCACCAATTGCCTAGCGCGGAAATCACAAAACTAAAATCTAAACATTAAAAAATCACGTACGTCGCGATCTTATCGAAACTTATATCGTTAATCCGTTACCGATAAGCCTATCTTCCTTAACTCCTTAGATTGTACGGCGCAAGACAGAGACGGCAAGCTGAAGTGTTAGGTGTGGTTAAAAAAAAATCTGTGGTCGCGGGCAGTGTTCGCCGGTGCAGCCGTCGTGCGGGCGTGCGGTCATATCGCGTTGGCTCTACCCGTTTTAAATTCGAACACAACGAATTCCGGGACGCCATCGCCTTAGCCGAAGCTGTGAACTGTGACGTGTGTGATGTAAGCTCGTTATCGATAGACACGGTGACCGTGACAACATGATGACTATGGACGTCGGGATGTACAACAACCAGCAGAACGGTTACGGCGGCGCGGAGTACTACCAGCAGGGGGCGGCGTACCAGGCGCCCTATGAGGGCTACCACGAGGGGTACTACGAGACGCCCTCGCACTACTACGAGCCGCTGCTCCAGCAGCCGCCGCTCGAGCACCCCCCCACCCCCGTGATCAGCACCGACACGGGGCTATGCTACACCAACCTGGATTACGGGGAGCTGCAGCCGAACTATCAGCTGCACTCGTTGCCGCCGCACTCGGAGGCTTTCAAGCACCGAGAGGAGGTCCGCCACGACGAGATGCATGCGCACGAGCACAAATTGGACAATCATTACTTGGAGTCGAAGTATAACATGCACTTTGTGGATGAGGCTTCCATGCAGTATAACCACGCAGGCTCGCCGCTGGCCTGCGAGGGCTACGAGCACTACCAGCCGAAGGAGGAGTTCGGAGTGCGGGAGGGCTTCGGGCGGGAGGAGGGCCTGGCTGGCCACCACCTGGCGCACGCGTCGCACGCCGTGCCCACCTACAAGTGGATGCAGGTCAAGAGGAACGTGCCCAAACCCAACGGTGAGTTATCTTATTCAAAATCAAAATCTAAAACCCCCTTTCTAACTTACTTAATATTAGCCCCCTTCCTAAGAGACAACGGTTCAAGTTCCTCAGTGGTTGAAGAATCCAGGTGAAGTGTGCTTCCACCACGAGCCTTATCATCACCCTAGGTATATCAGTTGAGATGGAGGTCAAGTGCTTACCCGCTGTATGCATAAAAATATTTAACAAAAGTCTATAATATTATAACTGCCCTCCACGCAGGTGTTTTAGCAATGAAACTTACATTTTTCTTCATGGTTACGGAAGTAAAACTGTGATAAGAGGAAAAGTTTTACTACCTTCATTCTTGGAGCCGACTTCCGTCTTTTTTTCTAGGAAAAAAATCGTTTTTTTTAATTACTCAAAGGAAAGAAATAATCCTACTGATGACCTACTTAATTAATAATTACCTATTATCTAATTTGAAACTGGTCAAGAGCGGACTTGCTCAATACGAGTACCTAACTTATTCTGAAATAATTATTCTCATTTTACCTACTCGTGAAAGATTTATCTATGAGAATTCATACAGGTACCAAAAAAAAACTTTGTTAAATTCTGTGTATTTTTTTACAAAAACCTTTCATTAGTATTTTGACATTTTTTCATTATTGTAATTTTTTTTTTAAAAACAAAGTTTTTTTTACCTTGCAAACTTTGCAGATGATTAAGTCAGTATTTTCTCGCATTTTTTTAAGGTATGGTAACTCTAAGAATAATGATTCCAATAATACACAATGTATTAAATGATAATCATGCCTTTTTAAATGGTACCTGCATGGAAATATTTAAATAAAATATTGTTCGTACTTAATAGGTAGGTACCTACTTTAAATATTAAATTAAAACTATTACAAGGACCACAAGGAACCCTACCTTTTTCATCAAACAATCCAAAATACGTAGCAAACGAGGTTTTCTTGTGGAGGTTTTGCACTAATATAAACTTGGAATCATTGCTATAAAGGCTCTATTATACGAAAACTATGCGTAAAGGCCTCACATAAACACCTTTCCGAAGACTATTTGAGGTTAATTTATTTATTTAATCTTTATTGAAATAAAGATAAACTCAGTATCTACATAATGCGGACTTAATTCCAAACGGCAATCTATCAGTCAACCAGAGATTTTCTTCAATGTAAATACTGATAATTATTACTTTTATAACTAAACTACCTCCGGCTAAGTTCACTAAATGAAACTTAATCCTCGTTTAATGAAAATTAAGCGGCACTTACTAGATTGCTTTATAGCTTCGTCGCGTCAACCAAGGAAGTTTAATTACAGGGTCCGTCAACGGATTTCATCATAATAGCGACACTGGGGGGGGGTCACAACTCTACATAGTAGCGACTACTATTAGCGACGAAACAAGTAGTATTTATGTTCGTCTATTTAAAATATATTTAACAAATCTATAGAATACCCTGTTTTTTTCTGGAAGAAGGTGTGAATGTTGTGAAATATTCATCATTATATATTTTATTTTCTAATAAAACATCGACGTTGCTTTCTTGCTGTATCAATCGACTACAGTTTTCTAAGAATTTATATTTGTTTGTCAGTAGAGAAGCAAAATCAGTATTCGTGATAAACCTCACTTCATTTTTATTTTAGCCTTGCACACTTTCTTTGGGTAAAAAAAAATTGGAAATATTAAGATAGAGCATGATTAAAGTTTTTTTTGGAAAATTTACGGGTAAAGGTCGCTTCACACATATCAGTGAAGTCACAGGTCCGGCACAGTGCCGCAATATTCATTCACACATTCTATATGTCGTTCCAAATTACACAATATACAAATTACTAATATGTTATGCTCGTATGCACTATGTCCATACATATTTGTCATTTAATAATCTTCCACTTAATAAACCTTTACTCATGAGCGTTTTTGTAACATGGGCTTTAAATGTATGTAAATGCATTTCAGTAATATTTAGTGGAAGTTTGTTATAAAGCGTTACACATTTACCCAAGAAAGAGCAAAGTATCAATATGTGGGTCCCATTGTAAGCGTGAGTCCAGTTTAATGACTAGAAACACAGTAGTCTACTCAACTACATTATCGTTCATCTTAATTTGTGTGCTGACTTACATTAGGTAAAAAAAATTTTACACACTTGTTTTTGCTGAATTCAGTAATAAATTATTAATAGTGAATACTTTACCTTTGAAAGTGCACTATTTACATCGTCAACATTTTCAAGGCCTCTTTTAACATAAAAAATAAGAGACGTATCATCTGCAAATAGTACAGTCTCACACAAGTTTTCTAGCAAAGTAGGGCAGGTCATTTATGTAAATCAAAAAAATTAATGGGCCCAATATTGACCCTTGCGGCACGCCTATAGTTATGGGTGCTCCTGAAGACACAGCACCATTAATAACTATTTTTTGAGTTCTATTCGACAAGTATGGTTGAATAAGGCTAAGTGCTATTTATGAGACACCATAATGCGCTAACTTTTTAACTAAAGTTTCATGACTAACGCAATCAAAAGCCTTTGAGAGATCACAGAAAATACCTATTGCATCTTGCTTACCCTCCCAGGCGTCAAAAATGTGTTTAAGAAGCGCAACTCCAGTGTCAGTTGTAGATCTACCTTTAGTAAAACCAAACTGTTTTTCATGAAAAAGTTTATTAATTGCAAAATGAGACAGTAATTGATTGTAAATAATTTTCTCAAAAACATTGCTAAAGGCCGGTAATATAGAAATTGGTCTAAAGTTAGAGAAGTTGTTTTGTCACCAGCTTTAAACAATGGAATGATTTAAGCATGCTTCAATAAATTTGGAAAAGCTTCTTCTTCAAGACACCTTTTGAAAATATCGGCCAATTGAGGAGCTAAGGAATTAATAATTGTTTGAGCAATATTTGTAGAGATACCCCACAGATCTTCTGTATTTTTAATATTTATTGTTTTAAAAGCTTTTAAAATAGGGTCAGTTTTTATATGTCTAAAACTAAAACTGTCACAGCACTTATCAACACTTGACTCGAGGAGAGCGACAGCAGTATGAGAGCAAGAACTTAAATTACTAGTTATGTTCATATGTATCCTAGAGAAAAATCCTCAAATGCACCAGCGACTGCGCCATCTGATTCTATTATACTAGTCAACATACTAAGTTGCAAAATAACATCACAACATGTTATTACGAGAGCCAAATGATGTTGTAAAATACCATCGACACATTCTAACACGGCCCGTGTAAGTACATTGAGTTGCTCCTCTACTAAACAAGCATCTGCCTCCTTTTACTTTGTTTTAGTTTTGACTTTAAAACAAATGCCTCGTGTCATATTCGACAAGCGGAGCACGATGTGTCTCGAGTTATTAAGTTGCGTTGTGACAGCCGACGTCGGGCGGAGTCAGCGAGTCAGGGAGTCAGGGGTTGCGACCGCGGCACTGACCGCGCGGCCGGTGCGGTCAGCCGCACTGACTGACTGCCAAATAATGTGACGCGTGTTTGACGATAAGGTGTCGTGTGAGATGCGGCGCAGAGTAGAAACGGAAGGTCGGAGGACACAATTAAAAAAAGTACTTACTTCTTGTTTATTGCACAAAACATCCCGATAGATCGAAGTGCTACTGTGATATCCTAAAACCCCGTTTTAAAGTTTTTTTTTATTGTCGCAGAAGATCTCCGTAATATTATAAAATACAAATAATAATCTCTTGCCAGAATTTTCGTGACACCATTTTTTCTAAGCCAACCAAATAATACAGTCCGCCTAATGGCAGTCCATGTCACCACGGGAATAACAGGTGCGTTAACGACCCGGAGGACTTATTATAAAACCTCCTTGCCCAATCGTTTATTTGAACGTCACACAATTCTCAATACACCAGTTACGACAAGGGACGATACACAGCAAGGCAACTATTTTGTATTTCCAATTAAAGACACTCCACCTTTTATAAGATTGCGAAACTTAACAAATTAAAATTAATGCAAACTTCCGTAGCAAAACATGCTACAATTATACTCGAAATATATACGTACAAGAAACGTCACAGGCAAGTACTAGCTATTATAACTCCTTCCCAGCGTTAGACAGACGGACAGACTGGTAGATCCAAGATAAAGCGGCCGACATGACGGGCGGTGTCGCGGGCGCATAATGCTTCACATTTAAATTGGCCCGCTCATTTCCAGCCCGTAATGAGAGGAAAATATTGTTACGCTATTAATTTTTATTAGCAAAATATTTTTACTGATATACTTATATAGTGGATATTTTCTAAAATTAATAACAAGTAGGAGCTCAAAGGCGCAGCGGTTAAGGCGTTCAGTTTGTGATCGTCGTTAAGTAACTTTCGCAATGCCTTGTCACTTGATGGGTGACCAAATTATAAAACATCTCCAGTTCTCCGTGCTTCAGAAGGCGCGTAAAGCCGTTGGCCCCGGTTGTCGTCGTAAGGTGGCAGTCGTTAAAACCCACCAACCCTCATTGTGAGTGGTGGGTTATGGCCCATTCTCCTCAGTTGCTGTTATCCACGTGGGAAGGCCTGTGCCCAGCAGTGGGACGATTAGCCTGATGATGATAAACCATTGTGATGCGGAAGGCACCGTCCCTAAAATTGCTCTCGCAAGATAGCAGTTCAACGACTGTCATCTTACGACAAAAATCTTCGCTTTACTGGCTACCAACCCTCAAAAAACCAGGCGAGCTAGACCAGCTCTCCTCATGTGCATTCTTCACATGGGAAAGTCAGAATCCAATCCAATATCCCAACCAAACTAGCTCGGTTGTACGAGATATGATTATATCAGTTGAATATATTGTAATGCGTCAATTAATGATATTATTTTATTTTCAATCTGGGCTAACAATAATTAAAAACGCATCATGAAATTTTATGAAAGTCACATAAACATTCTCATTGGCTTTTTAATAATTTTCAAAATCTTCTGAATAACTCCTTTTAAAATAGTTAAACAGTACATGCTTTTCTATAGGAAATTGTTAACAAACAAACACTTTAATTGTGCTCCTAATAAGGCTGACTTTTCACGAAATCCCCTCGATATTTAGTTGCGTGCAATTATAAAAACAAATACAGATAACAATTCTAACATGGAGGATTAGTTCGAACGTAAAACGTCGCGTGTAACGAAACGTGTTGCGCACACACGTGAAACGGAACGCGAAGAAAAACAGCTAATAATAACAAGGGAGGAAGTCTAACTTTTTTCACTAAAGATTTTATACGTTTATAATAGTTAGATATCTAATTAGTTGGTTTTGTTGCAACGGTCGCACATTCTTAAGATTTGATATCTTAGTAGTTTTCGAATAGGTACCACAAGGCCACTTTAACTAATAATTAAATGGCACCTGCTGTTAATTTAATTATTTTATATAGTAATGATTATAACATATAATAGAATTGAAAGACTATAATTGATAAAATTGGAAAGAAAAATATACTAATTAACGATATTAGTACATACATACTAATATCGTTTATTATCTGTAAGTATCTCTTTTTTATTTTTTTCGACATCTTACTGCACTTGAGCGACATTCATGTTATGCTGTGTTTCTGAATAGAATTTTATGTAACATTCAATTTTTATTTCGATTTTAATATAAATAATTGTTAATAAAAACAATCTTTTTTGTTATTTGTAACTACATGATGCACTTCTGTATTTATTTTTATTCTGTTAATTAATTTAAGATCATTACTTATCTGAACTCAAGGAAACAGGTTTTAAAGTTAATATTCATCAGAGTACCTACTATATTTTAACGACTTCTATAAGGTTCAAGTATTTTAATGTAGCCACTTTCTTCTTAATGCGATCGTAAACTTAGAAGCTAATGAGGCAAACACACAGTTTCAATAATTATCGGCGCATTGCTGCCACTCGCGAAATCTATTCGTAATTTGTAACTGCTTTTATGTACATAGCTACTACACTATCGTAAAAGTTTTAAGCACTTTTCATAATTGTTGGTGTAACTAAAATTAATCCTCCAAGCCTTAAAATGTCATTACCAACTCACAGCATATGGTGGGACACTCTACACACAAGGGCGGTCATAAATAGAATAAGTCTTATTACGACCGTTTATCTTATTAAATGTGTTATTTAAGTAAAATTAAAATACATAAATGAAAAATCAATTTATTTATAATATACTCTAAATTATTAATGTCAATATTTTTATTGTCATTTAGAGAGCTCAACAAAGTTTGTACGACATGTCGACACTTTTCAGCGTCATTACTTTTATTGGCAGTCAGCTAAAGTTCAAGAACACGCATCCTTGAAAACGAGGACATTTTAAAAGTACCTGAAACAATACAAAAAACAATTAATATACAGTCAGAAACTCAGAAACAAATTTCGTAGCAGGTACTACAAGAAAATTTATCAACCGTAGCAGCCTTGACGTCAGTGCATAGGCAGATGGAGGCAGACAATTTTAACTTTTCCGAGTTTAAAAAAGTACATAGATTTTATTTAAGTATACCTCAAGAGTTGGAGTGCAAAGCAAAGTATTTAAAAGTTCACTCAAACTTTAAAATTGTAAAATTAAGACTAAAAAAAAGATCGCCTCGTAGCACTCGCTTATAAAATAAAATATTCAGTAACATATAACAAAAAAAATACCCTGTTCTTGGATATCCATAGCAGAAAAACCACTCACATTAATTGATCGAAAATTATAGCAAATAACTCCAAGCTTTTGAACGACTTATTGATAACACTGTTTATGTATTCCGATGCGCTTACTTTGAATGCACAAAAGAGAATAGATGTGCTTCCTAATTACTGATCTGTTTGTAGTTAAAGAAGGTACGTCAACTAGCCAGTGCAATGGCAAATAAAATTATGAAAAATTAGAGGGTACTTTTTACGATTTTTAACCTATGGGCGTCCGTCCGTGCACAGTGGGCCTGCGTAGTGGAAGCTTTAGAGGGCTATTAAAATAATAGTCGTATAACCAATCATACGCATACCACAAACACTCACGACTGTTATCCCCTAAGTAAGGGTTAGTCAGCGACTAGGCTTGAGCCACGTTTCACTAAATCCAACTGCGCATGTACTCAGCGTGGCAATGGTGAGACCATCCCCGCTCTTTGCTGTTGGATGTATGTGCAGTCTTTAGTCCGTTAATCGCTTTTTACGACACCCAATGGAAGAGATGTGTATGTAGTGTTATTTTAATAAGCTGCATGTTAAAACCAGTACCATTGCTGATGTAAGAATATTCTATCAACTGATAGATAGAAATTCAGCCCTGTGGCAGCGTCCACCCTGGCTCTAGTGGAAAATAAAAAATAGGCAAGTGCCTACCCATATTTAAAAAGGGATGAATGTTACGTGAATTCTCGTTAATTAATCACACAGCACACAGGTTACTTAAACGGCCACCATAACTCTAATGTTTTTACAGCGGTAACTGAAACCATTAACTTAACTCCCAAATTAACGACTTAACCAACGCAAAATGAACATTCGTCGAAATTTTATTAATTTATATTAAACTTATGATTTAGAATGTTACCTGACATAGAACGTAATTAATCTAAATTAATAATACGAATAGCTATTAGCTATCGCAGTCAAAATGTAATATGTCAATAAAATTAGGTATTTTGTGAATATACACAATAATATTAATTTGTCAGTCCGTTTCTGAAAGTCTAGTTAGAAGTTTTTGTGTATATTAGTATCAATTGAAAAAACAGAACTCCATTTTAATATAGAGTCCTGTTTTTTTATTGATAGATTAAGCCACAAAAATCTAAGTATAAATTTAATCGTGGTGGAATTTTACTTTGCGGAAATCTCTAAAATATCTACTATACTTTTTTTTATTCTTTATGTATAGGCAAGTATTTTAACGCGATCTCACCTGATGGTAAGTGACGATGCGGCCTAGGATGTAGCATATTTGCCTAGATAATGCCTGTTCACCCTTGCCTTGAAAATATCCAGGTTGTACATTATAATTATAAAATACTACCTTATACACGTTATTTGTGTACTTTACGATTTGAATATGTCAATGTAAAATGAAAATACGTGAGTTTGTGTAAGGACTGAGTTTAATCAGAAGTCTAAAGTGGTTATGGAGGAATCTTGAATAAGATACCTTTTTTACTCTTTTCAACTTTAAAAATATGTCACAAATATTAACAATCATTAGAGAGCCCTAATGCTGACTTATTCTTAACCGCGTCGCGTAGCGGTGAAAGAATACTACCACCCCCCTCTCTTCCCTTGGGTGTCGTAAAATGTGACTAACGGACTAAACACTGCACATACGTCCAACAGCATAGTGCGGCGATGGGCTCAGTACCTGACACACTGAGCACATGTGCAGACGATATTTGGTGTAAAGTGGACTATGGTGGAGAACTACTTTTGCTGTCCTCATTGCCTAGTCTCTGACTAACCCTTCGGGGATAATAGTCGTGATTATTATGCATGTAATGCTGACTTCCGCTTATTAGGTTTAAAACGCTAATGGCACAACACGCCAAAAGTCTAATGAAACTAATGCACTATAAAATGTAGCGGAAAAAGTAACTGTAAACATTTTATGGGCCGTAATGAACCCGGAGCCTCCGCTACAAAGTACTCACTTTGTAAGGAGCACTCGTATTCAACAGTGACAAAGCGGACTTTTCATTAACGTAATAACGGCCATTACTATTGTAGATTTTAAAAGCTAATAGTGCTGGTAATAAAAACAAGTTGCAGTTTAATTTGTAAGTAGTTGTTTTTGTTTTAAAGGTTTTTAATTATTTTCCATAATAGTAAAATAACAATGTTAAACATGTACATACACGTATTCATAATTTACTTGTATATATATATCTACACATACATGTATCTGAACTAAACTTAAACATTAACTTAAATGCTAGGTATATAAACATTACAACCTTATTGTTGTTCCACCCTAGTCGACATCTACTTAATACCACTTGAGAAGGTGGTTAAAGTTTACCTTTTTGGTATATTACTTACATATTTTATACCTGATAAAAAAACATTATGAAGTGTTATAATTTATTATATCGTGTAATTAGACTGTGTGAATGTTGAATCAGTGTTTACACCGGCGGGCCGCCCCTGCCAGTCACAGTGACTTGCACCATGCACGCTGCTCGCCTCATAAAACCTTACGAACATTGCTCTGCGATTCATGGACCCTCACGCTATGACATTTATTTACTCACTTCTAATTGTTTTATTATTGAACACTACATAGCAATGAATTACTTTATTAGTAAATAATAAACGAAAAATAGACCAAAAGCATTTCAAGATACACCATTCGGATACTCCTTTTTTCACGTTTATATACGATACGTATTTAAGATATTTAATGCTTGTCCAAGTTTAACCGTAAAGTAGCTTGCTTGACATCATAAAAAGCAAAAGGGAAAAAAGCATGCAATTTTAAGTGTGACGTCATCAAGACAATGACGTCGGCAAAAACGTCCTCCGCGGATTTCACTGCACAATGGCAAAATATGCATTCCGCGGGTAGACCACACGGGAGGCTGCGAGCTGCGACCCGATGCTATCTATTCTAACACAATGCTCGTACAGGACATCAAACCTGACTGTCTCCGCAAACGTGCCGTTGCTAATTCTCAGACGATACTCGACCTTCTGCAGATAAGATAAGACTGCATCGCAGTTTCACAACGCCAAAATTAAGTCGGCAGAACCGAGGATATCTCACATTGTCATTTTCTGGTTGGAATCGGAACACCGTACGTGATGTTTGCTTCTGACACCACTTGGCGTCAAACGATTTTCAATTTTGAACCGTACGTGTAAAGTTCATTGTGCAACACTCGCTGATGTGTTTATTCGATACGGAGGAATGTATGAATAGGGATTCTGTTGTGATTGGCAAAATCGATCTTTGAAGTCTCTTGGGGACGGCGGTTACTAACAAAGTACGATGATAAATGGGAAATCAGACGTTTGTACGTTAGCGTACTCACCCAAATATGAAGCTACCAGTAAAATATATTTTTAAAAGTCAAAAATTTACTATACCTTTCAACCGTAAAAACAAAAGCCAGTATACATGGTTTAATCCTTGTCACATTTAAAATTACGTATTTACGATAAGAAATTTCTCTCAAAAAGTAAGTTTAAAAGAACTCTTTTTTTCTTTGAGGGCATATTTGTTTACTGTTTTAAAAAGTTTACGCAAATGCAAAACATTGCAATAAGACAATAAACACTGAAGTACTTGAGTTAATTTTCCATTTACCTATTATTTTTTATATCCGGCCTTTCCAAACCTTTTGCAGTGCCACAGGGAGACTAATAGGTGTTGATCGTCTTGCTACGTTCAACTATTTAAATCGGGTGCGTTCACGAAACTCTTTGTTACTCTAATCACTTGTCTGAACAATCGACGTTGTTTTTACGTTGTATTTAGAAAGTGGAGGACACTTCCAAATAACTGTGGCCCAGATTGAGAGACAAAGGATTGCCCAAATCGGTCCATTCCCGGCTCTATTAGGGCTTATCTCGATAAGTCTCCTCGGTTGAGGTGACCATTAGCCGCAGTCCCGTTTCAAGCGTCAGATAATTGAACAGAGAATCAACCTTTTTGATGACAGCCACCTTGATTGCTGACAATTATTAACGAAAGCTTTTAATGATTAAATGACGTAGGAGGTATCTCTTTAAATAAAGTTTTGTACATTTTGCGTTCATTGCCATTAAAATTATGTCAGTAGTATATTCCTATATTTATCTTTTCTAATTTATTCCTACAAGTTACAATAAAAACGCGATCTACCTGCATGACTCTTTAGGACATACTTACTCGGCAAAGTATCGACTTTCACACAACTAAATACCCCTGGCTTATTTAAGGCAGCTTAAGTAAGCCATCACTTATTTAACTAAGTTTGAATAAACTTATAAAGTAATTACATTCGTATAGAAAACGAAACATATTTAAAATTTCTTTAACAGCCCTTCTCAAACGTACAACTTCAGGGAATCACGGAGCTACCGGTTTGGGGCAATAAGGAGCCCAGCCAATTCACGTTTAACGACGCAACGAGCATTTTATTGATATTAAATAAGTCAAGGGGTCATTACCAGGACAAAGCCGAATATCGGAAAGTGTTCGCGTGAGGGCGCCGCCGGCCGGCGCGGTGCGGCGCGGGCGCGGGCGGCTGCGGCCCGATTGCGTGCGAGATCGTGCGATAGTCGCCCCGCGGTGGACCGGCGCCCGTAATCGGTTTACTGCGACCAGCGACTTTGATGTTGGCCGTAAGTCATGCGGTTGGCGGGCTAACATTTTCTCATGCGGAAGGAAGTAAGAAGAAAGAAAAATCATTTATTGACTTCACAATAACAGAAACAATAACAAAATGAACTCAGTAACGACCATGGACAAAAATTTATGATATTAAAAACATAACAGTTCTAGATTTTAATGTCCAGTTCTTCAGTGTTTAATAGGTTAATCCAACCAGCTGATCACCGGGTTGGAAAATGGAATAACTTTTTGGCACTTGCAATACGTAAGTGTATAAAACGCTCTCTTTAGTTTTTTTGACGTGACAACGTCTTAAATTAGGTTGCGGCTGGGAGTCACTTATGAAAAAGTGTAACGCTCGGTAACGTTACGATGAGTCACCGAACGAGAGAGAGGCCCGCCGAATGCCTTGCGTCTCTCTCCCACTCAACTATGTTTTAAATATAATTCTTTGTTTAAATAAATGTTTTAAATTGTTACTATTATTTCATCCTTCTTCCTACTATACGAATGAATATTCACATTAAAATTATTTTACCACTCAAAGTCGTTGTCACGTAAAACTTTCGCCCGTATACCGACTTTACAGGCAACCAATTTTTGACTCTATGGCCAGTAAAATTACCAGTCTCTACATAACATGTACACGGCTACTATCCCCAAAGGGTTAGTTAGTGACTAGGCAATGAGGACCACAAAAGCTGCTCACCGCCACACTCTCGTTTCATCAAATAACAACAGCTTTAATGTGCTCAGCGTTATAGTTGGTGAACCTATCGCCTCTCTTTGCTATCGGATATGTGCAGCATTTATTCCATTAGTCACCTTTTACGACACCCAAGGGAATAAGATGGGTTGATAGTATACGTTTAGGAATAAGCCGCCACCGCACAGCTCTAACGGCTCGGCCAACATTCGCATTGCGTCCTTCCTATGACCACTGAGACTTCCGTGGTATAACACGCATTGGTCAAAGTATCCGCTCACCGCTCCACCCATAGCTGCAAGGTCGTGGCCGTCCGTGGCGTCGCCTCGCCCTCCCGTGCCTTGGGCCACCGCGGCGGCTAATGCAGGTGACTTGCAAGCCGTTAATTCACCACTCCAGCCACTTCCTACCCTGTTACGCGCGGTAATGACGGCAACCAGCCTCCTGGCCTCTGTACTAAGCTGGAAAATCACGTGACTCTATAATGAACCTCCTTAGACTCCCGATAAAAGGTACTTTTAAAGGTACCTTTAAGTTTACGCGAGTACTATACACCAAAGATTTTTTCCATCTTTGCCGCAGCAATCTGTTCCTGGAACCAGATACCCCTAAATGAAACACTTTAAAACGTCGGGATAAAATCAGATGTAAAATTAAATATAAGTAAAATATGTAAGGCAATAAACCAAAATAAACCTAATAATATAAAAAATAAACATTATTCAGAACCGAACACTCCATTCACTCTTTACTGTTTCCTAAAAAAATAAAATTATTGTAGCAATACATCAAAAAAGAACGGAAAATTAAAGATTACTGTTAGTTGTTTTTAAATCAACCAATGTGTGGTTTGGATCATCAGAACCAATTATTCACTTCAAATATTTGAACCATTTACTGAAATCTACCTCTAACTTGTAAGCTAGGACGAAACTCGGCATAATTTTCTTTCACTTTTATCAATTGTTATACGCATCCGATGCTGATTTCTTGTGGCATTCACAGACATAATTTTAACACTTTTCTCACAGCTTACTTAAATTGCTTATTTATAGGTACTAAGAATTTATGAAATCAATTTAGCTTTATTACCTGCTGTCGGCGCCAGTCTTCAAATTAATCTCAGTGGAGGAATAACTTACAAATCCCATGGCTTACATGATTAGAAAACTGGTTTAATTATTTTTTCAACGATAACAAATCAGAGCTCATATGTTTGACCACAGAAATGAATGCATTCCTAGATAAGAACCTCTATTGTCTTTGAATGAAAGAGATACCTAAGGGACAGATTAGTATAAAGAAACACAGGAAAATATACTTTGAGTGACTGTGTTTGATACGATTTTTGAATGAGGCCGTGAATAATGGTGCTACTGTTTCGCGTGGGAGGAAGTAACAGTGAGTGTATTAATAGGGGGTATCATTAAGGCCGCCGATACGCTCCGAACAATAAGTGCTTAGCCGATATTTATGTATCAGTTATGAAATTGAGGCTGTTCCAGTGTCGAGTGACAAGTGGTCGCGGTATGCTTGGAATTGTTTTTCGAAATACAAACTTACTGTTTTGCGATTCGAGTATGTTGTTGACAGACACTGTGAACAGTTTTAATTCAAGCAAAAGGGGACTAATAACTTAATCCTCAACATTGATTTTTCTGAGATGTAAAAATCTTATACCTGCTGCACTGGAGGACGTGTTTAAGCTTCTGGACTGGAGAGTACTCGGCATCAATATTAACGGCGTGTACATCAGTCACCTTCAATTCACCGACGATATAGTAGTCATGGCTGAAACCCTAGAGGACCTATGCTCGGTGATCTCAACAGACTCTCTCAACAAGTGAGCCTTAAAATAAACATAGAGAAGACGAAAATCATGTCTAACCCACGTGTCGTACTCACTCCTCTGAAGGTTAAAAACTCTGCTCTGGAAGTTTTTAACGAATACCTGGGACAAGCAGTCTAGTTAGATAGGTCCAACTTTAAGAAAGAGGTCAATCGTCGAATCCAACTCGGCTGGGCAGCGTTCGGTAAGCTACGAAATATCTTCTCGTCCAAAATACCGCAGTGTATCAAGACGAAAGTTTCGACCAGTGTGTGTTGCCAGTGATGACATACGGTGCCGAAACGTGGTCGCTCACTATGAGCCTAATAGGCAGGCTCAAAGTCACGCTAAGAGCAATGAAGAAGGCTATGCTCGGGGTTTTTTTTTGCTTGTACCAAGACGAAAATTGAAAGGATTTTAAAACACACAAATTAATGTGTTTGACGTTTTTTATACTTACTAATATTTATAAAAAAAGATATTTGAATGATTAAAAATGTCAACCTTATTACTAATGTTTTCCAAAAATAATTTCAAACGGTACTTTATTTTACTTCAAAAACTCAGTTATTTCCAATTTCTACTACCACAATATCAATATGATAATTGGAAGTTACATTTATTCCTTGAAGTGTTAACTTAATATAACAATTCATTATGATTTATCATTCTGCACCTTTCATCCCAAAAAACGATAAATTACCTATAAGTTTTAGCAGTTTGTGTCGCTAGGGGAGAGACACTTGCCCGCCATTTTTGTCGCGTACCAGGATACGTTTGTTTACACAGAATCTATCGCCACGGTTTATATTTCGGTTCGACGCGATTCTGTTTCAGCGTGCAGTAGTACTGGGGTTAGCGATGCGCTTTTGTCTGGCACAGACTACAGTTAGAGTCTTAACTACAAGTTAGTTAACTGTTTTTTTATTATTATTATTATTAGCATTGACGTCAATAAGTGCCTGTAAAGGTTTACATTGAATAAATAATTTGACTTTGACTTTTCTCTACGTGATCGAATCAGAAATGAGGAGATTCGTAGACGAACTAATGTAACCGACATAGCCCAAAGAGTCGCCAAGCTCAAGTGGCAATGGGCCGGGCACATCGCCCGTAGAACCGATGGCCGTTGGGGCAGAACGGTTCTTGAGTGGCGACCGCGCACTGGAACACGCAGTGTGGGCAGGCCTCCAACAAGGTGGTCCGACGATCTGGTGAAGGTCGCGTGTAGCCGCTGGATGCAAGCAGCACAAGACCGCGAGTGGGGGAGATCCTTGGGGGAGGCCTTTGTTCAGCAGTGGACGTCTTCTGGCTGATGATGATGATGATGATGATGTAAAAATCTATTTAATCATTGTATTAGGCTTCGTTGAATTTCTGTATTGTTGAAATTTTGCATTCAAAAGTCAAAAGTCAAATTATTTATTCAATGTAAACCTTTACAGGCACTTATTGACGTAAATACTAATAATAATAAAAAAACAGTTAACTAACTTATAGTTAAGACTTAATAACTAATCTAACGAGCTATTATAGTCTGTGCCAGACAAATGCGCATTGCTACCCCCAGTACCACTGCACGCCGAAACAGAATCGCGTCGAACCGAAATATAAGCCGTGGTCATAGAATTGTGTAATATGATTTCCAATTATCGTATTGATACTGTGGTAAGTAATATAAATTGGAGAGTTTTTGAAGTAAAATAAAGTAGCGGCTGAAATGAGTTTTGGAAAACATTAGTACCTAACCAATAAGGTTGACATTTTTATTTTTAAATATCTTTTTTTATAAAAACTTAAGCATAAAAAAACGTCAAAAATTAATAAGCATAAACTTGTGTGTTTTAAAATTGTTTCGTTTTTCGTCTTGGTACAAGCACAGAATAACTAATACTACTACCGTACAGAAGGTTCACCCTCCAACGACCCCCACGCGAAACTGAAACCTATCTCGTGACCCGAGCGTTCACATTCCGATAAGCACAGCCGACTCGATATCGATTTGACGTTCGTCAGGAGCGCAGGGTTTACGCGCGCGCGTAGGGATTACGAGTTAAGAGGAAACACCACGCCGACGCGGCACCCAAAACTCCCACACAAAACACAGAAAAACGACGCCCCGCAGCCCCCTTCCAAAACCGGACCAACCCCCACCACCCCTTCAGCAACGGTTAAAGAAAGAGACCCTTCACGTCCGTATGCTTGATTCCTTTGCATTAAGTCATTTATTTAATAACCAGGAGCCTTCAAAATTAAGCGAAATCACTTCGTTTTAAGGCGTCTTCAGAAACATTAAGTAACTCGTTTAAAAAAAAATCAAACATACAGACACAGAAAACCTCCTCCCCCAACCGACGCTTAAATAAATATTGGTCCACCTCTGAAGGAGGAAACAGGGGACCACGAAACGCCGCTCCCCCGCGCCCCGCATGAGAATCCCGAACGCCACGCCGACGCAGTGTTTCCTCTCAAGGCTAGATAGATCGCGCTTTAAGTTTTTTCAAACCATCTGAGACATAGAAAATAATGGTTTAAATTCTGGAAAAAAAAAACTATGTATTAGTTAAGGATCCAATCTATTCAAAGTCTCATTCAGTTACAAAATCCAATAAACATCACTACACACGAAACACACGAAAAAAAAAATAATGACTAAGCTACTGACAGATAGATAGATAGATAAAAACTTTATTTACTGCTAAAAGACACACACATGTTGGTACACAAAATCACAATAAAAAACATAGTACAAAAAAAAGAAGATAATAAATATGTGTGTGTGTGCCGCAGCAGCAAAAGGGTGGCAGCTCATCGTCATATTCGCTAGCGGCGAATCGCTGGTTTTCAGCTACAACCGTGAGTTTAAACGCGAGTACGTTTAACAACGTTAAAAAAAAAAACAAAACTATAACTAAAAATTAAATACTACATATTAAACTTAAATAACCTGTGATGATTGTGCCTATTTGCTTGCCTAAATTGCAGCTGAGATGAGATATACCTAATAAATAAGTGGTAGATTTAGATCAATCACACTCAACCACACTCACATCACCATCAACCGAACCAGACCCGCACCGACGCCACGTCCCCAACCCAACCTCCACCACCCCCACCACTCCCCATCCCCGATCCTACGGGGGCAAACCAACATCGCGTCGCGTCGTGTCGGCCATATTCACTTCCGATCCAGCCTGCCTACGCGACACGACGCGACACCGGTTCACCCCCACAGGACCGCGGATAAAAAATGACGAGGGTAGCAGAAGCCAGGCTAGGGACGCAGCATCGGCACAAGTCCAACTCGATCGACAGTGATGCGAATGCAACCGAATACGACTGATCCAAATCCTCCAAATAAGATATAAAGTTATTTTAAAATATAATATATATACATGCATACATATATATACACACATACAATACATTCATACACACTATACACATATATAGATACGATACTGATACTTTACATTTAAATTTTGTACTCAACGAAAGACAAATAATTCGCAGATAAATTAGCAGAGAATCCTATATATAAAGTCTATAAATATAGGCAATAAAACCTATAAAACGCGCCGCTTCGCTGTTATACCCGTCCCGTACCGTCGTACCATCGAGAGAGCGAGAGAGAAGCCGCGAGAGAGAAATACCTGGCCTTAAGCGACGACGCGCGACGTGGGGCGTGAGAGCCGAGCGGCAACCTTTTCTGTCATACGCCTAGGCGACCTTCCTGGGAGGCACGCCGGCCGAACGTACCTAAACTGCAGCACCCCATTAGTACAAATGGGGTAAAAGACCCTTCATGCACATCTAGCTGGCACAGACCATAACCTACTCTACCTACCTAATCTACCTACCTAACCAATCTACCACCAGTTCGGATTTTGGGAGAGCCTTCGACCGAGAAGAGCTGGCAAGAAACTCAGGAGGCCTTACTTTTTTCTCCCTCTAAGTAACAATGTTACTTTACAGTGTCATAGATCTAATTAAGTAGGTACAAATTATTAAACATAATTAAGTACAATTTGTACGCATCAATAAAATTAATAATAACTAAACTAAATAATTTCAACAATTCATAATAATTGAATGAAAGAATAGTTAATAATACACTAAAAATACTAATAATAAACACTAGTACAGAGTAGACTTATTTCCATGCATTTTTGTCTGCAACATAGTCATTGATCTTATAATAAGCTTTCGCAATTAACACACGTTTAATGTGCGTTTTGAATTTGTTGTCTGTCAATGCAGTGATGTCGTCAGGTATTTTGTTATAAAAACGAATTGAGTTGCATATAAAAGATTTACTACTTTTGCTAAGTCTGAACTTCGGAGCACACAGTTTGTTCCTGTTCCTTGTGTTATATCCGTGAACCTCATTGTTTCTGGTATAAAGGTGTAGATTTTTACGAGCGTACATAATATTTACAAATATGTACAAGGACGGTAAAGTAATGATATCTATATCTTTAAATAATTCCTTCAACGAATCACGTGCTTTTAACTGATATATAAACCGAACTGCTCTTTTCTGGAGAATGAAAATTCTACTAACGTCTGCTGCCGTTCCCCATAGTAGTAATCCATATGATATAACGCTATGGAAATAAGCAAAATAAACCAGCCTAGCAGTAGACTGATTTGTAATTTTTCTTATATTTTTAACAGCAAAAGCAGCCGAACTGAGCCTTTTTGCCAGACCCTCGATATGAAAACCCCACTGTAATTTAGAGTCTATCCTAATACCAAGAAAAGACGTTTCATTAACAATTTCTAACGTTTCCGAATCTAATTCAATATTTAAATGACTGAGCCGTGTATTGGGTGGAGAAAATTTAAGAAGTTTAGTTTTATTAGCATTCAGTGCTAAGTTATTAACAGAAAACCATTGTGATACTCTGTTAAGAGTTTCGTTAATTTTTCCTTCTCCAACCTTTGGGTCTTTCCTATCTAAAGAAAATATTAAAGAAGTGTCGTCAGCGAATAACGCTATTCCCGACATTTCCTTAACCATGAATGGAAGGTCATTAAGATAAACAAGAAACAGAAAGGGACCGAGAATAGATCCCTGGGTACCCCCATTTTGACTATCGAACCTCCTGATACTACATTATTTATACCTACTTTCTGACTTCTATTGTGCAGATAAGATTTTATTAATTTTAGTGCATTACCACGAACGCCATATTGAAATAATTTACCAACTAAAATTGAATGATCAACACAATCAAAGGCTTTAGAGAGGTCGCAGAAAATACCTACTGTATCCTGCGAAGATTCCCAAGTGTCAAGTATGTTTTTGACCAGTTTTGCTCCAGCATCTATAGTTGACCGTCCTTTCGTGAAACCAAACTGATCACTGTGTAAAATTTTATTCATTCTAAAGTGTGCATTCATTTGCGTATATATTATAGATTCGAAAATTTTACTAAGTGCCGGAAGAACAGAAACCGGTCTATAGTTAGCAGCGTTAAATTTATCACCTGATTTATAAATAGGAGTTACTTTACTATTTTTCATTAAATCTGGAAATGAACCTACTTCGATACATTTATTAAATATTCCTGCTAAAAACGGTGCGATTACTTCTATAATAGGCTCCAAAACTGTCACAGAGAGACCCCATAAATCTTCCGTTCTTTTCTTATTCAAGCTTTTGTACGTTTTTATTATGTCTAAATATGTTATATCTCTAAAATTAAAGATCGGTACTTTTTTATTAAAATTAAGTTTTAATAAACTTTGTGCTACAGTAGAGGACGATTCTAAATGTCTAGTTGTTTCAATAGGTATATTGGCAAAAAAGGAATCAAAAATGTCAGCAACTTTAAGATTATCTTTAATAAGCTCATCATTCAACTTAAGCAAAAAGCCTGACTCATTTTTACTCACTTTGCCAGTCTCTGAATTAATAATTTTCCAAGTAGTCTTGACTTTATCTTTAGACTTTATAATTTTGTTGCTAATAAATTTAGACTTTGCAATAAAACATAAATTTTTAAATATTTTGGAATATCGTCTAACATAATCATGAAAAGCTGGATTAGAATTCAAAGATTTCTTGTCATACAGATCATAAAGAAAATCCCTACTTTTTCTTATTCCCTTCGTAGCCCAGTCACTAAACACTGTCTTTTCCTTTACATTAACTTTTTTGTATATATTTTGTCAAATTCTTTAGTAATCACACCAAATAATTTATTGTAATATTTATTTGGTTCATTAACATTGCAATCAAATAACGAGAGTCTCTCAATAATTTTATCTTTAAATATTGCAGATCTACTACAAGTTAAGGGCCTATAAGTAATTACTTTATTTTTCGACAATTTTTCCTTGCAAAATAACTCTATCTTTTGAGCTTTATGGTCAGAGGGTACCCCATTTATCAGTTCCTTGCTTTTGATTTTACAATTTACAAAAATATTATCAATACATGTCTCTGATTGAGGTGTAATTCGAGTTGGCTCATGGAAAACATAATCTAAGTCATAACATTTTAGCAATGAAATAAAGTTTTCCTTATCCCCAGACTCAGCAAGTAAATCTATGTTAAAATCTCCACATACAACAATGGATTTATTGCAGGCAAATATCTTGTCAAGTAAATTTTCAAATATTCTAATGAAAGACATACAATTGCCTGAAGGCGGTCGATAAATACATACTATAAGAAAAGCGTCTATCTCTGCACTAGCTATCTCGCAAACGCGTTCAACGGAATAACTTACTATATCTTTTCGTTCTTTACATTTAATGGAGTCTTTGACCAGAATTATGCAACCGCCCCCCATAGCAGAGTTTCTGTTGAACACACTAGCGACTTTACAATTATTTACTAAAAAGCACATAGTTTCAGATTTCAACCAGGTTTCTGTTAAACATAATATGTCCACATTATATTTGTCTAGCATTAATTCAACATGTAATATTTTGCCAGAGAAGCGATTTACATTTTGGTGAACTAAAGTAAAATTATTATTACACTTCTCTTTAGTCAACCTTACATTCCTAAAAAAGAGTTTGCCTCAGTGCCTTTAGTGGTACTACTATTGGTCACTGTCTTGTCATTGCATTCTATGTTGATATTATTTGCTAATAGTGTAGCTATATTATGTTTACATCGTCTAGACAGATACATATTATCTTTAGTCAAGAAAAAGTTTTTAATAAATAAATTGCTATCAAATAGCTGGAAGTCACCACTGTGACGACTAATCATGTGATGTAACATATTGTTAAGTTTATAAATTTTATTATTTTGATTGTCATTCAATGACTTTGAATATGGAAACGTACGCCATGTTAGTTTCTTACAGTCTATCTGGCTTAATCTCGTAAAGCTGTCAACAATATGTTTTGTTTGCAAGGCTAAACTGTCCCCTACAAGCAGAACTGTTGAAGTATTACTGTTTACATTTGCAGAACATACCTCTGTTACAATAAGTTGCAGCGTTGCCCCAGGCATACATTTATTCAACACAGAACCTCTTGTATGGTTATTCAAAATAGAGCCAAAGTCCTTCCCAATCTCATCAGTGAAAACTAGGGTGTGGGCAGAATTTCTTATTTCTTCGTGGTATTGAGGCTGGTCAATAGCAACCTCAGGCAACGCTACAACTGAACAGTTGAAGGGGAACTGAGAGTCCGATGTCGGGGCAGAGTGGTCAGGTGTATAAAAGTTGTCACAAGGACATGTCGAAGACTCAGACCTTTCTGTGCCGATTTCCTGCTTTTCCAATACCGGACCCCCAGTATTATAAGAGTGGTCAGCAACACAACAAGTACGCTTTTTATTTAGGGATTCAAATCGCTCAGCATTATAGTTGCACATATCAACCATGTCATTTGCAGCAACAATCTGATAATTTAGGTGTTTATGTGACAGATCGCTTATATTGTCATACATACTTTTCAGTGACCTTTCTAAGTTATCAATTTTATTAATTATGATATGTGAGTCGCTGTCATGTTTATCATTCCTATCAATTGTGCTATTACTATACAATTTCAACTTATTTAATAATTGAATCCTTTCCTTCCTAAATGACATATGCTTCTGTAAATGATTTTGCCTATTGACTAGTTTTTGGGTCTTAGAAATATACCTTTTAACACGGATATATTTTTTTAACTTTTTGACACTTCTAAAATTATGGTTGTTTTTACACAGTGATTTATTTAAGGCTGACTCTTTTTTAAATACCGGACTATCCATTACATTTAACCTGTCCGTTAATTCTTCAAAGTAACTTTGATTGTTAATAAAACTATTTCCATGACTCTGGTTTTCGAGAATATCTGAATTACAAGATAATAACTCGTCGAACAGGCTCTGAGAATGATTTACTTTAACATTATTACAGCTTTCATTTTCTAACTTTAAAATCGTTGCATGTGCCTCACATAAACTCATTTCCAGATCACTTATACGCTTCAATGCCTGTTCATGAGTGCTATTACATTCCGTGAAAGAGGTGATTACGTCCTGCATCTGGCTACATTTGTCAACGATATCTAAGTATTTGAGATGTAAGTCAGCAAGTTCACTCTTCAGCTCGGAATTTTTTCCAATGATCTTCACAATTTCCTTTTCGCTGTCATCCCTTTCTTGCAACAAGTTAATATTGAGGTCTTTTGTTGCCTTCAAATCCAATAGGGTCTGTTTCAGCTTCATCTCAACATCCTTTGCAGTTGCCTTGCGGGTCATCATCATGCCTCAACTGTTACCCCAACACAGCGATAAGGCTGAAAGAGTAATGTATAAATATGAGTAAATTGTTACTATAATTGTTGCAAAGATGAGTGGATAATATGTAATAATTATGTATTATTCAATCTGTCCGTTGTATGGTGTAAAAGAACACTCAACAAAAGATACAACAATCCTATAGAAAGATTTGCTGTTATGACGTGAGGACGTGGGTAGGTCACTTGTAAAAAAAGATTTACCTATTAAAAAAAAGCACTTGTGGTTAAAGAACTTTATTCTCATAAGAAATTTACATTTCACTTATAATGAGATACAAAAGATAAACAATAACAATTGTGCTAGATTATGCACCGTACTAGCTGCTGCTATATGTAACTTAAGCTTATTTTTAAAAACACTCAAACTTTCACAATCTTTCAATTCATTTGGCAACTTGTTAAATAGCTGTGCTCCCTCAAATAGTACCGTCTTTTTTCCGTAGTTAGTTCTTGGTATTACTGTTTTGAGTTTAAACTTATTTCTAAGATTATGTGTATTACGTTTTAGGTTTAGATTTATGTTAGTTTTAATAGTGCCAGTTATAATTTTTTTAATCAAGATGCATGTGTTATATGTGTATAGTTGTGATAAATTAAATAGTTTAGCTTTTGTGTATAGTTCTTTTGATGCCGTGTGAAAAGGATAATGGAACAAAACTTTAAGAATTTTATTTTGAGTTCTCTGTAATGGATTAAGATTGGTTGGTGCAGCAGAACCCCAAATTTCTATGAGATAATCTAAGTGGGGTTTGACAAGGAAGTTGTAAATAGTATATTTAATCTGTTTGGGTATACAGTGTGCAACTTTTCGAAGTGCTCCTACTAAACGTGTTAGAATAGATTTAATATGTTCTATGTGCGGTCTCCATGTTAATTTATCGTCAATGAGTAATCCCAAGTATTTTTCCTGATAGGATCTTTTGATAGATTCGTTATTTATTTTCAGTGGCTCATATTCGGGTATCACCTTGTTTTTTGCAGATATAATCATGTACGATGTTTTTTGTGTGTTTATTGTTAGCAAATTCTGCAAGAACCATTCATTTAGCAAATCTAAGTCTTTTTGAGCATCAGTAATGATTTGATGAATTAATTGACCAAAATAAAATAGGCATGTGTCATCGGCGTATAGTGTAAGATATCCGGTTAGCCCTATTTTGTTGATGTTATTTACATAGACTAAAAACAGCAAAGGCCCAAGTATGGATCCTTGGGGTATTCCGAACGAAACACTTTTAGAGCTGCCCACGAAATTTTCAATTTTAACAGTCTGACGCCTGTTTTGTTGGTACGATTCAAATATATTTAGTGCTTTGCCTTGGATACCTAAGTCGCTTAACTTTATAAGTAACTTTTGGTGACTCACTGTATCAAACGCCTTTTTTAAGTCAATAAATATACCTATTGCAATATCCTTTTTATCTATGTGTGTTTTAATTTTAGTTATTAAATCTATGGCAGCTGTTAAAGTACTAGATTTCGGGCGAAACCCATATTGTTCCTCAATAAGAAATTGCTTTTCGGTTAAATAGTTACTGAGCCGATTGTATAATAGTTTTTCAAATATTTTGGACATGACGGGCAATACTGATATCGGCCTGTAATTATTTGGGTCGGTTTTTGGTCCAGATTTATGTATAGGACTTACCTTGGCTAATTTAAGTGAGTCAGGGAAGATACCTAGCCCAAAACAAGTGTTTATTGAAGAAGCTAACTTTTCGACAATGAGATTTTTTACACATTTAATTGCTTTAGTGGAGATTCCATCCAAGCCGGTACTCGTGTTAGTATCTAGGGCATCTATTATCTTACTCACTTCGTCTGTACTACAAGGTCTGATTTCATTTAGTGTTATGTCATGTGAATAATTGTGTCCATAGGTTATTATATTTTCTGTACAAATGTGATATTTATGAGGTATTCTACTTGCTAGGTCTGCACCAATTGAAGAGAAAAAGGAGTTAAACAAATTGCATATTTCTGTACCGTTAGTTACCAGTCTCGAGTCAGCTTTCAGATTTGGGGGAGCAGGGCTAGTTTTTGTTTTGTTTGCTGCAAGGCCATTTATGATTTCCCACATTTTTTTAGGTTGATTATGTGTTTCATCAAATAAGCTATGGTAGTAACTTTCCTTATCCGTCTTGATAATTTTTTTGACCTTGTTTCGTTCGTTTGAAAATCGTTTCAGCAGTTCTTCATCTTTTGGGTTTTTTATAGTTTCCTTCCACAAGTGATTTCTTGAATTTATCAAATTAATAATGTTTTTATTTATCCAGTCCTTCTGTGGTGGGTTTTGTATTTTTGTTTTTTCAGTTTTGCTTGTCTCAATATTTTGTAATATACATAGTTCTAAAGCATAGTAGTTGTTTTCTACGCTATCTAATGTTTGTGATAAGCTCTTATACAGATTATCGTAGTCCAGCGCTGAATAATTAATCTTTACTCTTTTTCTTGGTGCTAGTTTCCCAACTTCGAGGTACAACTGCTTATGGTCTGACAGAGATGATTCAATGATTGATAGATTAAAGGAATGGTTATTGATGTTCGTGCTAACATGATCTATGATTGTCTTTGTGGTACTGGTTTCTCGAGTGCAGTAAATAGGGTTGATATTATTTAGAATTTCGTATCCACATTCCTTCATCTCATCGATATATTTCTTGACGTATGAGTCTTTGTTAAGCAAATCTATGTTGAAATCGCCAAAGACGATAGTCCGATTCCGCTGCTCCAATTGGGATGAGTAGATGTCCAGGAAATTGTCTATATTATAATCCCCATCTGGCTTATATAAAACTCCAATGTGTAGTGACAATTTATTTATGTATATCCATAAATAATGATTACCGTTTTCAATCAAATCTTCTGTTATATTGAACTTTATTGTATCGTGGACGTAGATAGAAACGCCACCACCCCTACTGTTACTCCGATAGTTATAAATGTGTGTGTAATCAGGGATTTGATAAAATCTAGCATCTTCCTCAGATACTATCCATGTTTCTGTGAATATCAATAAGTGTGTAGTCTTGGGTATAGTTCTTACTATGCACTTTATTTCATCAAATTTGCCCTCAGTACGAATACTACGTAGGTTAGTGTAAAAGAATCGCAGGGATGATGGTGCGAGCGGAATGTCCTTATATTTGTTAACAAGGTGATGGCCTAATCTTTCCGTACACTTTTCGTCTAGTAGTAGGGCAGGACTCAGTTTTTTTGAGTAGTTTTGCTTTTGATAATCCGGGGTATTCCTTTAGTATATTTAAGAGTTAAATCCTCTTCGCCGTTCTCTAAGCGTTTGCTTAATTCATTTTTAACAGACTGTAGGTACTGCTTCTGTGCTGGGGTTTGATCAGAGTAGATCTTTACATTTGCTGGGAATTTTGTCCGGTTTTGTAGTATGAGTTTGGCTGTTTCGCTGTTATGGTAACAAATTTTTAATGGGCGGTCTTTGCCGGAAACGTATTTCCCGAGTCGTATTGCTTTTGTCGGTTTCGGACAATCATTAAGTATTGGAATAGTTAGTTTTGAGAATTCTTCAATATCATAAGTACGGCGAGCATTAAAATTTTTGTCATTTTTTTCAGGTATTCCTACGATCACAATGTTCTTCTCGCGTTCGGAACGCTCCTTTAGCTTGAGGATGAGGTTTTCGTGGCTAAGAATAGGCGATTTAGAAGTCGAGTGATTAGTAGATTCGCTTATTTTTAATTGTGATATTTCATTTTTTAACTCATTTATCTGTTGTTGTGTTATAGTGTTGTCAGATTTTATATTTTTAATATCATCATTTACTTGTTTTAATTGTTGTGCGAAATTTTCAGTAATTGATTTTATTCCTTTGATTTCCTCTTTAATTTCACTCATTTCAGCCTTTATGGTCGATAGATTTACATTTTGGGTTTCAGCAAATTCTTTGAAAAACGTCATTATTTCTGTGCGAAAATTTGCTAAATCATTTTTGTATTCCTCCTGTTCTGAACGCTCCTTTCGTTTTCTCGTGTTAACATGGATAATAGAATCGTCTTCATAAGTAGGTAAATTTGGTACTGACCCGCTACCGCTCCCGCTTCCTCTTATCAGTGGCGTGTGAGGCGGTGATCGCGACACACTCATTGTCACTGCGCGCCTGCGCGTTCGTAATCGTTCGGCTAATTCCGGATCAACTCGGGCGCACGGCTCGATGCACGATTCCTGCGGCCCTAGGTGAGGTAGGTCAGGGTTGCGATCGGTAATTAGCTTCGTTGTGGGATGTTTTCACTTGTATTTCCGCGATATGAAAATATATTCTAAAACTGTTTGTGTCACTGTGTATTCACAAGTTTCCGAGTAAACTGATTGTACGTTTAACGGGGAGAGTACAGATAATCTATTTTTTTTTAGGTAAATTATGGAGCACAAGCCGAAACACAGCAGCGTCGTTCGGTGCGCGCGCGCGAATCACTTTAATAAGTTTCTAATACAATTGTGAAAATAATCAACTTTTAAATGTGCAGTCAAGTTCTGATGTATAGTGTTGTAGTGTGTGAAGGTCTGTAGCAAGACAATGTCACCATCAACTTCACTTCCACTATATAGTCAAGTCAAGAGAGGTTACCAAGCCAAATCGTAATTGAGGTGTGACGATACTCACTATTATGTGAGATTTGTAAAGTTGATAGATGTATTAGTGTGAGGAACATGTAGTTACAAATTAAAGAAAAAATAAAATAAAAATAAGACCAACCAGTGGAATCAACTTTCACAATGATAACTTGCTAATTGAAGGTAGGTAGTGTTAGGTTATTTTAGGTCGATTTATCTAGTTAAATTATGTACTTAAGGAAAAATTATGAAAACAATACTCCCCGGGTTTTAAATGCAGCTCTTCAGCTCTGCAGCTTTTGATATATTATACTTTTCTTCAAAAAAGTTATTTATTTTTGCCGGCCGTTGACAGCTCCGGTATAGTCGAAAATTTCAATAAGACGAAATTCAAATATTTTTGCATAGACACTGATGCAAACACTCGTACTTATATTTTGTCACAATATGTTCACGTTAAACACAATTTTATAGATACATAACAATGATTTATAATGAAAATTAATTTTTAAAGTAGAAGCTAAGTTTTGACAACTCACATTCACAATGCTATATAGATAGAAATAGGATAAAATGTTTACTAGAAAAAAATCAACCAGTCTCAGGAAGCTCGAGAGGGATTCGAACCCACGACCGCTGGCTTACAGCGTAAATCTAACTACTAGGAAAAATTCAACGAGTCTTCTGAGGTCTCGGAAGCTCAGCGGTTAGAGCAGTGGACCGGCAATCCAAAGGTCGTGGGTACGAATCCCTCTCGAGATTCCTGAGACTGGTTGATTTTTATCTAGTAAATATTTTATCCTTCGTTGAATTTGACTGTGCACATGTGCAGTTGTTATTTGGTGGGCCGAGGGCTACGGCTGAGCACGGCTCTTGCGGTCCGCATTGCCTATGCCTAGTCTCTCACTAACCCTGTGAAAATAGTAGTCGTGAGTGAGTACATGCATACAAGTATGGTTGTATGAATTTGACTGTACTTCAGTTGAAACAGGTCGCACGACGCGTATCAATGTGGCCACTTTAAAAATCAGCGTTATCTTATCTGTGGTGTGTCGCTATTTCAGAGGGGCTGAATGTTACATACCGAAAGTAATCGACTAATGTGTAACTTAATGTGATTTTAATTACATTTAACACATTATCTTTGTAAATAATAATGCATAAGTTACAAAAATACGTATTTTTATACAAAAATAATTGAACGTAAAGTAAAATGAGATCACCTTTTCATAATACTATTTTTAAAATTATTAGTACAAACTAAGCACATTTGTTGTCCCTTTACTCGGACATGTGCTGGACAACTGATGTACGGGTTACCTGTAGGTTCTGTCAAGAATAAAATAATACTTACATACTAAAACTACTAATAATGTTAACTAAGGTAATCTAGATTTAAAAATTCTAATTATATTATTTATTTAAATAAAACTTGAGACAGCTTTGATTAAGTTGCTTAATTGCAACAACAAGGTTTTATACCTTAATCGTCACTTAACTATTAATTAATCAGTGAAATTTAATTTAATTTAATTCGTGTACTGATAAAGTGTACATACATACATACATATTATCACGACTATAATCCCCGAAGGGTTAGTCAGAGACTAAGCAATGAAAACCGCAAAAGCAGTCCTCTACTAAATAGTCCACTTTACACCAAATAGTGACTGCACATTTGCTTAGCTTGACAGGTGGTGGGCCCATCGCCGCTCTATGCTGTTGGATGTATGTGCAGTCTTTAGTCCGTTAGTCGCCTTTTACGACCCCCAAGGGAAGAGAGGGGGTGGTAGTATTCCTTCTACGCGACACAGTTGTGATAAAGTGCGGTGTTCAAATGCCCTAAAATGTTTGTACATTTCGGGACAAATAGAATAATGTATGTCTAACAAATTCTCCTACTTTTATCGGTCATAGGCTCGGGTCCTCGACATACGAGGGTTTGTCTTGAATCACGCACTGTGCTTCTTTGCACAACAAACACGTATACTTACGACATACAATAATAATGTTATAAAGGAGATTACAAGTAAATAGTAAGTTTAGGCTCGTTATCAGTTTTTGTATATGTTAACGGAAATGTATGTAATCCGTCATTGTATACAATTCCTAGGAAATGTACGTAATTCCTAAAATCTCCTGGAAATGTGTGAAATAAATTATTTAAGACACATTTCTTAGGAAATCTATACATTTCCTAAATAGCAATCGGAAATGTAAAACATTTAAGATATCCATAGGTACGCGGGGATAGCGGGGATACTAGCTGCCCTCTACTCCTGTAGGTCACATGATAGGTAAGGTTATTTTTTTTCATTAGACAACAGAAATACTAGAACAGAAATTTAAGACTTTGAAAAAAAATTAATAAGAAAATACTAAGAAAAAAAATTATTATTCTGATTGTTACAACGTGTTTTATTACACAGAAAGCATTTTTTTTATACATTTCCTAATACGATATTGGAATTACATAGATTTCCCAGGAAATGTATACATTTCCCAGGATATGTATGTATTAAATAATTTTTAAAACAATATTTTACAAATTTTCTAAATAGTTTCGGAATTGTATACATTTCCTAGGAGTTGTATACAATTCCTAGATTTCATACATTTCCGGTAACATACGAGTATTAATAAGTACATAATTTATTTTGGGGTTGTCTAGATTCTAAGCTCGACTATAATCCCGGAAGGGTTAGTCAGTGACTAGGCAATGAGGACAGCAAAAGCAGTCCTCTGCCATAGTCCACTTTTCACCAAATAGCGACTACACATGTGCTCTGCGTGACAGGTGGTGAGCGCATCGCCGCTCTATGCTGTCGGATTTATGTGCAGTTTGTAGACCGTTAGTCGCCTTTTACTAGTGAAGAGAAGGGGTGGTAGTATTCTTTCACCGCTACGCGACTCGGTTTATTACGTTTGCAAAACTACATAAAAAATTACCGTCTGCATAATTTTCCGTGGTTTAATGGGTCTGCGGTTAACGTTTTTCTAAACATAGACCCAGAATATCTACAAGCGGATGTAAGGAAATTCTAGAAGGTTTTATATTAAAATATTTTTTAATTAAGATATTATTATTAGTATTAACAGCAGAATCAGATCACTGCTAAGTTTGGAGTGATATCACGGCTCCGAAGTAATTTGAAGGATAAAGCCAAAATGCCAAAACAAACATCTTTATTTATTTATTTATTAGGTACTTACACAAAACAGATAGAAATAAAAAAATAACAAAAAAGTATCACAAATACACACATCAAAAGTGTCTAGGGATCAACATATATTTTTGCAATAACTTTTCTCCTGATTGATATTAATTAAAATTTTCTTTAAGGATTCATCAAATAAAGTGTTTTCGTTTGTCTACAGTAACGATAAACCAAGTCACCTTTGCATTAATAAAGAAATTTGCCATTTTCCTAATAAAGGGATTTTTGACATTTGAACCACTAACATTAAAGTTCGAAAAAAAGACTGAAATAACAGTTTTCTTTAAAATTTTATTGGGTAACTTAAACAATTAATAATCCGTGTTTCTACCGCGAACACTAACAACACAAGAACATCGGTTTGGCATACTCAAAATGAGTTCATCCAAATCACGCTGTGGAATGGCCGCCCATGTTCGTTGCAACAACAAAAAAAGGTCTTCTTGCGACTGGATACCCTCCATATTCGGCAGAGCTCTTCTCTGTAGCATATCCCATGCATGCTCCATCGGGTTTAAGTCTGGCGACTGAGCAGGCCAGGGCATGACATTGATGTTAGCTGCGGCGAGAGTCTGTCTTACAACTCTTGCGGTGTGCGGTCGTGCATTATCATGCATTAACTGAAATAAGGGACCGATTTGCACTTGTAGAGGAACGATGACGTTTGATACAATCGTCTCAGCATAAATTTGAGCGTTGAGGTTGCCTCTGATCCAAATCAACTCAGTTCTTCCGCCGATCCAAATACCCGCCCATACCATGATGGTTCCACCACTATAAGGATGGACTTCCTGGCAGGATTTTAATCGCTGTTGGCGTCCAGGGGTTCTCCAGTGTCGTATACGTCTTGTATCCGGTCTCATACCAAAACGAGACTCATCAGAAAAGCACACGAAACGCCATTGTTCTTCTGCCCAATTTCTGTGTTCAAGAGCCCATTGATATCGAATCCTACGATTGTGCATTGCTATAGGTGGTACCCTTAGCGGTCTTCGGGAATGAAGGTTCACTTCATGCAAGCGGTTTCTGACTGTTTGGTCGCTAATTAAGTTCCCTGAAGAGTGATGAAGCCTCACGGCTAACATCATGGCGGTTATTGTTGGAGCTCTTCGAGTTGTGATTTGAATGTATCGGTCTTGTCTCCGTGTGGTGCAGCGATACCGTCCTCCATGGCGCTCAGCCACGGTACCAGTGCTTCGGTAACGTGTCCAAAGTCGACTGATAACACTCTGACTTGTATTCAGAGCTAAAGCCACAGTACGTTGCCGAGAACCAGCTTCTATCATTCCCGCGGCTCTGAGCATTTCTTCCCTGCTTAAATGACGTCGCCGCTCCATAATAACGTTGGTTTTAATCAGTAGTAGGGAAACAGTAGCACTAATAATGTCTTCAATGCGTTGTATGTTTTTATAGGGAAAATATTGACAGCTGATTTTCATCTTTTACTAGAAATTGATTGAAAGTTCCTGTTTCAAATTATGAAATGCACCAAAAAGGATCCATATAAATTTATAAAATCATAAATTTATTACAAAGCCACATCTCAATCTCAAGAAATCCGCATAAAAATGCTTGATCCCTAGACACTTTTGATGTGTGTAGTTTAAGAGCTAAATTCCTATCTAAAACATGTGTACACAGTTCCCCGACATTTTTTTTTAAATTCATGTTATTTCATGGAAAATATGTCGATGTTGTTATTAAGCGCAACCAGTTCATTGTATAAACGGCACATTCGAACAATGGGATTGTAATATGATGTATTATTTTTATAGACATTTAGTACAAAAGTCTTTGGCGCTCGGGTTCGATACAAAGTATTTATTTGAATTAAAGAAAGTTCAGGGGAATCGATTATTGAGTGCAATATTTTTCATGTAAAAAACTTACATCTAAAATACTTAACCGGTTCAAGCGATACTTCAACCAGAGTAGCTTGTGCTCGTGCTTTATAAAGTATTTCCAGTTCTGCTCCCATCTTTGGGCTGGTGAACCGGCTTTCCAGCTAAACCAACTTGACTCTGTACAAAGAAATGGTGATCGTAGTATTGAGACTAGAACCACGATTCACTTAGTGATACTCATATTGGCCCTCATTCCCATATTATTATATCTTGGTAAACTGTTTAGCTGGTGCCTTTGTCACCTGTGGACACAGCACCGCTGGTCATCGGAGCAATGATTATTCTGATCCTATCACTATCCTACCCAACTGTCCTTGGATCAAGGATCTCTTCTATCACGCACTATTGGGATGAATATGAATAAGATTCTGGAGGAAGTTTAAATAGTCTTCCTTCGGGAAAAATGAAAGTTGCTGTGGACGTTCCCGTCAGGTTAAAAAAAACGTATGGAAGGTACATCTGGACCTGCATATACAAATATAGCAGCAGTACCATTTATTGTTAAAATGCTTTTTCAGTATGTTTGTCCCTATTTTTTTTCTTATTACGAGTATACTTTACTTACTTACTTGGATTGTAGGGTCGGATTGTAGGTAGGTAGGTGTGATTAAGATATTAAACCAATTATATTTGCTGATAACTGATCCTGTGTGTAGTATGTTGACCGTAGTACTTAATGCACATCCATTACCATAATCTGATACATAAATGTAAAGCGTAACCGACGACAACAATAACGGCACCCAGTATTTGCCTAACAATGCCACAGAGCAACAATGAAGTCGTCAGCAATCTGACATTCGGTCGGGCGCCATCTTGAATGCAGCTGTGCCTCGACTCATCGATTAAGGTCTGACCACAATCGATCACTCGGGACGTGTCGCTGCACTATCACGTGTTGGTATTATAATTTATTATATTTGGAGAGTGAGGCTTCCGGATATAGCATGTCCAGCGTTTTACACTGTCAACACTCAATAAATCAATTAAATAAACGTAACATCTCAGTCCGGAGATAGCGCTGTTTGATCGTTTGTTGGTTGTTTCTGTTGAGTGTAGGGACATCGATAATAATCATATCGGCGTACTTGTCAATGATCTCGTAGGGACGCAACTAATTAGTTTGTTTCTTTGTGAGGTGGTTCTCATAGGCTGCTTTGAAAATCAGTGTTGCAGATTCTTGAAGCTGCAACATAATAATGTTGCTCGTAGCTCCTAGCAGCACTCTTTGCGCAGCGTGCGTGGCACTCTCAGAGGTTCCGGTCTTGGACTGGTACCAGGTCTGTGTTTTTTTGTTCAGATACTGTAATATAAGTAGCTACATAAGTGCGGATTTGGAAAATGTATGTCGTTATACAAACATACTTATAATCACGACTATTATCCCCGAAGGGTTAGAGACTAGGCAATGAGGACAGCAAAAGCAGTCCACTACCCATAGTCCACTTTTCACCAAATATCGACTGCACGTGTGCTCAGCGTGACAGGTGGTGAGTGAGGTGAGGTGCAGTCTTTAGTCCGTTAGTCGCCTTTTACGACACCCAAGGGAAGAGAGGGGGTGGTAGTATTCTTTCACCGCTACGCGACGCGGTCACTATCGTGTCGTTCAAATGCATAATTAGCAGGTAGGTATTTGAGGCATGTCATGTTTAGGTTTTCCATTATCCAATGGATTGTTTTAGTTATAAGTAATATAACAATATTTCGAAAATAAATCCCTAGATAAAGGAAAAAACATTGTTCACTTAATTTTATCTCATTTCCTACGTTACGTCAGCTTATTATCGGAGTTCGAATCTTAATTGATTTATTATGCGTAAGTAGGTAGCTCACATGACTAGTAGCACTAGAAAAAAAAGGTGAAGATTATAAATATGTTATCAAGCGTTGTCATTGGCCAATAAACTTCCCACAGCTGGGCTCAGGTTGGGGGACAATGCTATCGCCAAACCTAACCCGCACTGTTATTTATTTATTTTAAGCAAATACCTGTTGCACTTACAGCAACGCCAAGGCGTGTAACAGGTCATTACAGAACATAAAAAAAGATATAGAATAATTATAAAGTAGGTACATTACATAATATACCAAAACAAAAAATTATGGACAGCTAAACAATACACAAGCATATTATTATAGTTATATATATTTTTTTACTAATTACCTACTTAAAAAAACATATACAATAATTTATAAACATATTTAGTTTCATATAAAATATGTCTACCTCTGGTTCCTGAGCAATCAAGGCGTTGAGTAGCTGAACGTTAAAAGCAGAGCACTTCTTTTTTATTTTATTTTTTTCAATTTTCAATATTTTAGAGCAGAAGACTAATTAAAGCACCCATCCTGTGACCGCCCTTGTAAAAGTTTACGAAGAGGTTTTTCCTTATTTATCATTTTATATCATTCAAAAAATAGCCACATAAAATTAAGATAGATAAATAAATAAATAAACTATTTCCCACATTCACACCAATTCTCTAGCCCAAGAGAGGCTTCGTTATCAAACTCGTTAAATGGTTACTGGACAATGGATAAACATACTTAAAATACATACTTATTATACAAAGAAAACACACAGACCCGAGATAATTCATAAAAACAAAAATTTCTAAATTAACCCGAACGGGGATCGAACCCGGGACCTCAGAGATGGCGACACCATGAAAACCAGTGTACAAACCACTCGACTGCGGAGGTCGTCAAGATAATATAATTTATTTACAAACATTACATGCTGATTTTAATTTTACATGCTGAACTTAAAAACAAAAAAAAAGAACATTAGTATTGCCTTCGATATACAATTTGCTGGGCCGATAAGCTCAGATTTTTGTTACTGTGTTGAATGTTTTCAATTTGTGAAATATATCCTTAATGTTAAAAGCAGAATAGATATTTAAATTTTGTTGCTCTTTAATATTTTTTTAGTACATATTCTAACGATTTCATTGCATGTCTTCTACCGAAACATTTTTCAGCTAAAGCGCCGCGCACCGTCAGTTCTACCTTATTCGCCTTCTGGCATTCAGCATCGCGCAGCGAGTTTGCGTACCCCGATCAGACAAAGGCGCGATAGTGTTGTTTATCTCCTGAAACAACGGCAGATAAAGTTGATCGATGGTGTTAATACAAGCATTACACACAATTACCCCGGCGCATCTCTGGGGTCTTAAGATTACATCGCACGTCTTAAACGGCGTTACGTAAATGCGATTATGTTGTTTTGTAGATAATACTCGCGCAATGATTTTTGTAGAATGCGAAACGTTGTCACTCACTGTCAGTACGGGGAAGTCCGTAACTTGAGAAGATAGAGACAAGTGTACCAAAATACGATGTCGTTGTAGTTTTTTGTAACTATTAACACTACTCTGGAGAATCTGACACGGTACAATTGTAAGTTATTTTATGGCAATAGTAGTGAATTGAAAGAATACTTTTTACTATGGAATCCTGTCCTGGACCTGGTTTAATTAATGCACAGTTTTGTATGAATAATTAAGAATATTGTTCAATACCTATAACTATTTTTTTAAATTTACGACGTGGTTCACAAACATATTTCAAAACATATTTTCCTATTTCCTGTTCATTTCGGATTTCTCATTTGGATTTGACCTTTTTACTTTTTACCTCCTTTAACTGTTCTGTGATTACTACTACGAGTATTATACTGAATTGTTTGCTATATTTATAAGCCGTTAAACATATTATTGAGCCAATTCGTAATAACCTAACTAGAAAGCACAAGCACCTGTTAGATTATCTTTAGTTTGGCCAAATTCGATGAAGAATGTTTACAAACAAATTATATACCATTCTTTGTACATATAATATCTAGAGTCACTCCAATTTTTACTGTTTCTTGAGAAAGATTAACAAGAAAACTACTAACGGTTTCAAGAAACAGTACAAATCCTAGTGGCACTACATACATACATATACTTAATCCCGACTTTACCCCCAAAGGGTTAGTCAGAGCCTAGGCAATGAGGGCCGCAGAAGCAGTCCTCTACCATAGCCCACTTTTCACCAAATATCGACTGCACATATGCGCAGCGTGACAGGTGGTGAGCCCATCGCCGCTCTATGCTGTTGAATGTACGTGCAGTCTTTAGACCGTTAGTCGCCTTCTTCGACACCCATGGGAAGAGAGGGGGTGATAGTATTCTTTTACTGCTACGCGACATGGTTATTACGAGTGATACTATATATATAAAACATAAATAATGTATATGCGGCAATCTGCTTAATCTGCTTAAAATAAGAACTATGATGAAACAGAGATTATACTGAAGGGTGTTTCTGAAAACTAAAAACAATAACTTTTCTGTGCAAAAACAATATATTACTATTTTAATGTTTTATATTTTAGCGTTTTATTAACGCTAATTTTTTAAGTTTTTTTATATACTTAAGTAAAATTTTAAACACTGAAAAAAGACGACAACCTTAGAAAAAATAAAATTTACTTAAATATATTACTAGTATATTTTGTTCATGAAATATTTATTATTGATTCTGAGTAGTAATATTATTAGTAATTATTGTGAATATTATATTTAAACCTATACTTTGAACTTTAAATTTTATTTAGTAATCGCTTATTATAGATTTGCATGACATGAATAATTTATATTAATTTTAATTTAGTATTGATATCTTATTATATTAGTATTTATATTATATTAGTATTTAATATTTTCATTTTAAACATTACTGCTGTTCATTATTATTGTAATTATTTAAATTTAAATTATGAGATATGCATTATGTACCAGTTTTATTTTATTTTATTGTCTATAGTAGTTGTGTTTAGTGTTTTGCCTATTTTCGGAGTTGTATTTTGTTTCACCAGTTGTCAATAAATTTGCTAAAGTCAAGTTGCCTAGTTTTCCTGATCCCTGAGTTTATCGAAGATTCTTGCACAGATAAGTATTGTTAGAGGGTTGTTAAAGTGAATAAATATCTTGATGTCAATGAAACATGAAAACTGTAAAGTTAGATTAGGTTAATTAATATGGGAATGTTATTAATTTGATTTATTATTGGTATGTAACTTAAATTATCAAGAAAACTTTGTTATGGAGGAGCGAAGTCTCTTGAAACAGGTAATATATCTTTTCTTAAAAGGAGAATCCCAACATTTATTTGTAAATATGTTTAAGTTACTGAAATAAATAATTTGAAAAAATTTGAATTTGAGTTAAATGCACAAATAAAATAATAATGAATAATTTGTTTATTAAAATTCTTCATCAATTTGGCGGGTTAGTATCAAATGGTCAAAAACGCAAGTGGTCTACTGCATCAACTCACCTAAAAATGATTTAAGTAAATTTGCAGATAGTCGAATACGTAATTTTGGTCTATGAAGCAACTCGTCGCAAAATTATTTCGTCTACTGTCATAGTATCAACTCGTCATAAATGCATATGGTCTAAATAGCTGGTCGCCGACAAAGCAATTCGTCGCAAATGCATGTGATGTAAATTGCTGGTCGTCTACGAAGCAACTCGTCTTAATTCCAACAAGTGTACTTTCATAGTGGCCTGTTAATTCCAGATAACCTCTAAACCTCTTTTGAGTGTTAAACGCTGCATAAAATTTATGACGAGTTGCTGTATTGACTAATTACTTTTTAACCTATTTGCGTCTTCGTCTAGAATTCTAGATGATTTTATGACAAGTAGCTAAAGAGACCAGTTACATGTCGGACAAACCACTTATTGGTCCGGTTGATTTTAGACAAGTTGCTTTATAGACCAATTACGTATTCGACTATCTGCAAAACCAAAATGATTTTTAGGTGAGCTGATGCGGTAGACCTTTGGCCTTAGTATAGTTTTGAAATTAAACACGTTTTTACGGATTAACTCGCGTTTAATTTACTATTTACATAGTTTTTATATTATCCTAACGTTTCGAACCCTTTACAGGGTCCGTGGTCACAGGGGAACTTAGTATAGTTATTTTGACAATGTCAAACCAATAATTTAAATCATCAGTCTGTAAACGTCCCATTGCTGGGCACAGGCCGAATGGATAACATCACATGGGGAGGTCAGGCCTTAACCCATCACCCTGGCCCAATGCGGGTTGGAGGGTTTTAACGACTGCTATCTTTCAACGCCAACCGGTACCAACAGCTTTACGTGCCTTCCGAAGCACGGAGGAGCTCGAGATGTTTTAAATTTGGTCACCCATCCAGTGACCCGGCATTGCGAAAGTTGCTTAGCGGGCAAGATCGCAAGTCGAACGCGCTAGCCGCTGCGCCATCGAGCTCCTCCTTTAACAATGTACTAAACCGTAAAACGACTTTTGTTGTTTATCCTAAGTTAACATACGACTACGGCTGCGAAAATAGATAATTACTTACTTACATACTTTGTTATATGAATGTAAGTACTTAAGTGTTTATCTTTCTATCTTTAAAAACAAAAATAAATCGCCAAATGTGTTGCGAAGCGCAAAACTCCAGAACGGCGCAACCGATTTGAGTGATTCTTTTTTTGTTGTTTATAATTGTCAGGATTTATATTTAAAAAAATGATTTTCGTCACCGGATACGGGGTTCACTCCGAGAAGTCGAAGGCAGGCCGCTAGTAACAAAAACAAAATATTTAACCTTACTTTACACATTGCACACTTTTAAATCAGGATTACACTAACCTGATGAATTATTAAATGTATGTTTGACCGTTTTAATTTTGCGAAAGATTTAACCAAAAAACTTTACAAAAAGGTGAAAATCCGATTTTAACCTAGTTTTCTTTACCGCCTTTATTCTCCTATCTTTTCCTCAAATACTATTTTTAAACAGATAGGCTTCTTACTCATAAGTTTATTGCTATTGACTTATGTAATACGCACTTTGTCTCAATAACATATTGCTTAACAAAAACAAAAGAATATAATCATTCTGCTTCTAAGCTTGTAGGAGGACGGACTCGTGTCCGCTTAAAAGCAATAAGTTAATTTCAGTTTACTTGTAATTGGTGCCTTTTTCGTAGTGACATAAAGTTGGTTCTCGCATAAACACGCAGCATCGTCGCATACGTCAGGATTCTAAGGTAACGGCCTATCGGCCACGCGGATAAGGACGGCTGCATTTTTTTTGTATGCACGTCGCGTGAGACAATACGACCCGGCTTGCGACGAGTGCATCCCGAGCATTTCCGAGTGAACAATACTATTGAAACAAGCGCTCATTATACCGCCTCGTTTGTGAATAAAACATTTCTTACCAGTTTCTCTAAATATATCACGGAAATAATTAATCGCAAGTTATGAATGCGGTTCGCTCTCCACCGCAAGTGAGCAGTGGATCTCATCCAAACCTATCTCAACTAAAAGACATTGATCTACCCTGTAAAATAACAATGAGAAAGCGGAAGACGCCTGACTGCGACAGCATTTGTTTAAAGGATTTCCGACGTGAACTTACTGAGGCGCTGTCTGAATATCGCCAGGAGTTAAAAGAAACTTTATTAGAATTTCAAACAAACATCACAACGTCATTTGAAGCATTGGTGAATCAGCAAAGCGAAAGTATAAAAAAAATTCATGGTGATTTGTGTACCCTCAAATATGATGTCTCAGAACTGAAACAATGCCAGTTAAGCCTGCAAAAGAATCACAGTGAACTAGCTTCTAACTTGTCAAATATCGATACAAACCAGGCAGTACTTGTTGTGAAAACCAATACTTTAGAAACAGAATTAAATGACACAAAAAAGCAGATCTCATTGCTAATTGAGCAGCAACATTTTAGGGACCAGCAGGGCCGCATAAATAATTTGGAGGTGTCTGGTGTTCCGCAATTAAAAGGCGAAAATCTTTACAACATTATACAGAAAATAGCAAATAAGATTGGTTTCGCGCTCTCATCCGTTGATATCGACTTCATTCATAGAGTGCGACGTTTTATAAGCAGCAGCCGTGAAAAGTCAGATAAAGCTACCTTTACGGAAACATTGAACCAAGTGCCAAACATCATAGTGAAGTTCACACAGCGTAAAAGGAAAAATGAATTTATGGCCGCCGTGCGCGCTCGCCGCGGTTTGACAACAGCACACATTGACTTCGATGGCGCGGAGAAATCTATATTTGTGAACGATCACTTGACGCCTCACAACAAAATATTGTATAAGCAAGTACGTCAGCTGGGGGTTAGGGTGTCGCAAAGGGGGTGCAGGACTTAGAAAATTTTCGAGCAAAAATACACTCATAACTTTTTTTCACAAACTGATGAAAAACATAGACCATCAAAAGAGACAAAAAATCCAATTAAAAAAAAAACTTAGAAAATTTTCAGAAAAAAAACGTCGCACGTACAAAAACGTCGTTTCTGGCGCTTCGCCGGCCGCTGCCGCGGCACGCTCGCTTCGCTCGCTCGGCTCGCGCGTTTTTGGTCAACATACTAACCTAACCTAACCTAATTAACTCTTTAGATTTTTTCTTATGGCGGGGGGCTTTGAAGAATTTTCTAAGTTTTTTTTCACAATTTTTTTGCACTTTTTTTGGATTTTCTTCTATCTCTTATTGATAGCTGTTTTTCGTCAGTTTGTGAAAAATTAAATTTTTCCTCGAAAATTTTCTAAGTCCTGCACCCCCTTTGCGACACAACGTGGAACCAAGCGAAAAATTTTACAAGTCCAAACTGCATACAAAAATATCGCAAATTTTTCTAAGTGTCGGCTCCATATAAAAATCAACTGAAAATTTTCTAAGTTTTTTTTCACAATTTTTTTTGCACTTTTTTTGGATTTTTTTCTATCTCTTATTGATAGAGCTGTTTTTCGTCAGTTTGTGAAAAATTAAATTTTTCCTCGAAAATTTTCTAAGTCCTGCACCCCCTTTGCGACACAACGTGGAACCAAGCGAAAAATTTTACAAGTCCAAACTGCATACAAAAATATCGCAAATTTTTCTAAGTGTCGGCTCCATATAAAAATCAACTGAAAATTTTCTAAGTTTTTTTTCAAGTTTTTTTTTTAATTGGATTTTTTGTCTCTTTTGATGGTCCATATAAAAATCAACTGAAAATTTTCTAAGTTTTTTTTCGCAATATTTTTGCCTTTTTTTGGAATTTTTTCTATCTCTTTTTGATAGCTATGTTTTTCGTCAGTTTGTGAAAAAAAAGTTAGAGTGTATTTTTCCTGCACCCCCTTTGCGACACCCGGACCCAGCTGGGCAAGGAGTTGGGCTACCAGTACATCTGGCTTAATGATTGCAAAATTTTTCTTCGCAAAAATGACTCTTCCAGGTCTTTAATTATTTCCAATGAGACGGACTTATGCAAAATAAAATGACTGTTGTGTTTTGTGTTGCATCGTTTTTTACTTGGTTATGCTGGTGTTTTGATGTTCTTGCGAGTTGGTTCATGTTATTTAAATTGTAGAATGTATTACGTGTTCCATATAAAGCTACATATATGTATAATAATAAGACTGATTGATTTTTCTATCTCATTTTTTATTGTTTGTAGTTGTAGGGTGAAAACAAAAAAAATAATAAAAAGCTGGTGGTGCAAATCCCTCAGGACGACTTCGTCATTTTCTTAAACTTGACACTTTCCTAACTTGTCTCATTTTTAACTCGGCTCTTTCTTTGTTGGTCTCTTTTGCAAAGTTGACACTTTTCCAACTCGTCTCCCCTCCGGACGACTTTGTCATTTTCTTAAACTTGACACTTTCCTAACTGGTCTCATTTTTAACTCGGCTCTTTCTTAGTTGGTCTCTTTCTTAACTTGACACTTTCCTAAATCTTAATTTTTTCATAAACTCTATGAAAGTGGTTACGGGACACCTGTATTCATATTTTTTTCAAGATTAACTGGACTGGATGCGTACAGTCCAGTTCATAAATATGTGTACACTTTAGTACCATGTCACTTTAATCGCTTTGACAATTCATGTATGGCAGTTTAAACAGACATTAAATAGACAAGCCAAGGAACTAAAGTGTATACATATTTATGAACTCGACTGTACCTACAATAATAAATGAGTTTACATACATCTTAAAGCGTTCCGACGTAAGGGCCAATGGGTTACCACAGCGTTGTTTCTTATGAAAACTTAAAACAGCTGTTAATCTAAAATTATTCATTTTTTAGGAAAAGTTCTTGGACAAAAGTTATTTAATATCATGTATACTTTACCCTTCCCCCTTTCCGACTGCCGTTGTGCATAAATTTAGTCACGCATGTCATTAATGAGGGAACACAAAGTGGCAATGCTGCAATGCAAAAAACCTGGCACCTACTGGCTACCCCTCCCCTGTTCCGAAGAATAAACGAAACTTGGGAGCCTTATTATCATACTTGACAAAGAAAAAGAAAAAGCCGTGTTAAAAATAAAACGAATTACGAAAGGGTCAACTTTGCAAAAGAGACCAACTAAGAAAAAGCCGAGTTAAAAATGAGACGAGTTATGAAAGTGTCAACTTTGCAAAAGAGACCAACTAAGAAAGAGCCGAGTTAAAAATGAGACGAGTTATGAAAGTGTCAACTTTGCAAAAGAGACCAACTAAGAAAGAGCCGAGTTAAAAATGAGACAAGTTAGGAAAGTGTCAAGTTTAAGAAAATGACGAAGTCGTCCTGAGGGGTGCAAATATGTATTTATTTTATCTCAAATCCTTAAGTTACTTTATATTTATTTAAAGAGACGTCTTTAAATACACTTTTAATTTACTATCAAAACGTGAGAGGCCTGCGAACTAAGTCTCAGGATTTTTTGAGTAGCGTTCTGAATAGCGATTATGACATCATCTGCATTACTGAAACATGGCTGAATGACTCTTTTTATAATGCTGAATATTTCGATAGTCGTTATGAAATATTTAGATGTGACCGTGATGAGACAGCCAGTGGATGTAGCCGCGGGGGGGGGAGTAGTGGTGGCCGTGCGCAGAGAGCTATGCCCCGCTGCTCGCTCGGACTGGAGCGCGCCGCCGCCCGCGGACGAGCTGTGGGTGAGCATCCCGTTGCGCGGCCGCACCTGCCACTCCGCTGCGACTGCGATACTCCGATCCGATGAACCTTCATATCTGCATATTGCGTGTACCTACATACCACATGGTATGAGGCACGAATCCCTTCTTAACTCGTTTTATGACCGAACTACAGATATTATACATTCGCAGTCTAATGACATTTTTCTTGTTCTCGGAGATTTTAATGTGACCAATGCCAACTGGTCATCTGATGGCCAGCGTAGTGGTATGATGGTTTGTTCCAGTGGTGATTATTTGGCATCTTTAACGTCTGATTTTATGAATTTGTCTTTATTGCAACAGTACAACCATATATTTAATATTAACAACCGTATCCTGGATCTTGTCCTGTGCACACTACCGTGTCAAGTAGATATTCCGAACACACCGTTTGTTACCGAAGACCCACATCATAAAGCATTAGAAATAAGCCTATCGATAAGCTTGCCTCCTTCTCTTAAATATAATACTGTTTTAAAGAAGAAATACTTTGCGGCAGATTATGACTCCATTAAACGTAGTTTAGAATCTGTAAATTGGGATGAGGCTTTTTTATATAGTAAAGACGTAAATTCGATGTTAAGTGTTTTTTACAATATTTTAAATGAGTTGATAGTAAAGCATGTTCCCGTTCGTAAACAAATAAACTCATTAAAGTTTCCACCGTGGTACACTAATTCATTAATAAAATTAAGTAACGAAAAAAGAAAATTTCACAAGAAATGGAAAACTTATGGTAGTCAAAACGACTACATGACTTTTTCACTGCTTAGATCTCGTTTGCGTAAATTAGAGGCAGGCACGTTTAGAAGATATATAGCTTTCTCTGAAGATAGAATTAAAGAGAATCCAAATTTTTTCTGGAGTTACGTCAAATCGAAAAAAAACGCTGGTAGCCTTCCACAAAAAATGACATATCAAAATACTACACTATCGAATGGAGACGAGATCAGTCAAGCTTTTAATAATTACTTTCATTCGGTTTTCATACAGTCGACTGATTGTGCTTTTAAATTTAACGATTCCACATCACAGGGGTCTCCTGTACAGCTTAGTAACATACAGTTAAGCGATGAAGTGATTCTTAAGCACTTAAAACACTTAAATATCCACAAAGGAGCCGGTTCAGATGACATACACCCTGTTTTTGTATCCAACTGCTCCCTTCAACTACTAAAACCTTTATCAATGATATTCAAAAAGTCCCTTAACTCCGGTGTGTTCCCTAGTCTCTGGAAACGAGGTCTTGTGACACCTATTCCCAAAAATCAGAAAAAAGAACAAATTACACAATACCGTCCTATTTCTAAGTTGTGTGTGTTTGGCAAAGTATTAGAAAAAATGGTTACATCTCAGTTATCGTATCTCATTCGTCATCACTTACCTCAAAGGCAGCATGGTTTTGTTAAGTCCCGAAGTGTTGATACAAATATGGTTACTTTTACCGAGTTTATTTTGGAAGCGATGGATCGAGGTAAGCAAGTTGACGCCGTGTACACCGACTTTTCAAAGGCTTTCGATAAAATTTCCCATAACTTACTTTTGCAGAAGCTTTGGAGATTCGGTGTGCATGGTGACTTGCTTAGATGGCTAGAATCTTATATTCGAAATCGTAGCCAAGCTGTCTGTCTGATGGGTTACTACTCTAGTTTCTTGCCGATACCATCTGGAGTCCCACAAGGCTCTCATCTTGGACCGGTTCTGTTCTCTATTTACATCAACGATATCAGCGACGCTTTAAGAAATTGCAGTCACCTTCAGTATGCAGACGATACAAAAATTTTCAAGGTTATCACTAGTGCAGATGATTGTCATGATTTGCAGAATGATTTAGATTGTCTTAGTGAGTATTGCAACGAAAACCAATTATTCCTTAATGCAGACAAGTGCCAGGTAATAACGTATTCAAGGAGACCAACACCAATTGAACATTTATATATAATTGATGATCAGACCTTGAAACGAGTAAATAGTATCAGAGACTTAGGAATAATAATGGATAGTAAGCTGTCGTTTAAACCACATATCGAACTAATTGTCAAAAAATCGTTTAGAAGTCTAGGTTTCATAAACAGAATATCGAAACCCTTCAGTAATATTATCACTTTGAAAGTCCTTTACTATAGTTTTGTGCGCTCTGTTTTGGACTTTGGTAGTGTCATTTGGAATCCATATTATAAGAAGGATATAGATCGAATTGAAAAGGTACAGCGAAAATTTATAAAACTACTTAACTATCGCAGTAATTATCCAAATAGTGAATACTGCGAGTCATTAAATAAGCACAATTTACTTTCTCTTGAAAATCGTCGAAAGCTGTTTGACTTAGTTTTTTTATTTAAATTAATAAATTTTAATATAGACTGTTCTGACCTTTTGTCAAAAATAAATTTTATTAGTAAAGCTCGATTGCCTGCACGCCCCTCACGTCCCATCAAAATATTTGTACCACCACGCTATCGCAAAAAATATACCTGCAACAGCTATTTTGCCCGCTGTCTGAAAATGTACAATTGTCAGTTTTCTAACTTAGATCTGTTCAGTGACACCTTAAATAAATTTAAATCAAATATAGTCAATATGTTAAAATTGCCTACTGCTAATAATACTTAATGCTCGTTGTAAGTAAATTCATAGAACCTGTAATGTATGAGGAACCATTTATTTTCACTTTTGTTATTTTAATTTGTATTGTGCTTTTATGTTTAGTGCTTAAACCTACATTTATTCTTACTTAGTAACTTTGGGCACTCGTTGTCTATAACTTAAGTAATTTAGTTGTGTTATTATTGTATGTAATGACTGTTTTGTGCCAAAATAAAGAGAAAAAAAAAAAAAATAAGAAAAACACTTCAACTTCATAGATTTGTAAGAGTACCAAAGGATTAAATGTAGGAAATATCAGACTCTTGTTTCAGTTTTCAACGGACATATCTAATCTTATCTGTAAATATTAGAAAATTAGACTATTATGACGTCACATACGTATCTTAGCGCTACGTCTGCGAGATCACTGTTATCTGTAAACATCGGTTTATTATCATCAAACATTGACCGCAGCGGCAACATCGTATACGGATCTACTCGCTATTATTTTAGAATAGAATAAGAAACATTTATTGGCCTATACACCAATAAAATTTCAAATTTCATTTTTGTGAAAAATTGTATACTCTTTTTTAATTGTACCTATAAACGTTCTTCTATTCTATTTTATAATATTAAATAAACAAAAGAATATATGAAAAAAATACTTGGATGTAGATTGATGTACTGTAGTACAAGTAAGACAGATAAAGATAACACATAAAATCGTAAAATACAGCGGCCCGCCCGCGCCTTCGTCCACGCACACTTAAGGTCAACTCACACATATCAGTGAAGTCACAGTTCCGACACAGTACCGGCACAGTGTGAAGTAATCTTTCATACAATCAATCCCTTTCTATGAACGCATCGCCACTTTTCAGTGTCAAAGTGCTCTCAGTGTTGATGCTGCTCTTCTTCTTCGTCTAAAGCAATAGCTATCATTGCTAGCTCCGTAGTATTTAACAGAGCCATAGCAATAATCACAATACTTGACGATGGACACATTTTCACTGAAGCTCCGAGAACTGGATAATGACATGTGTGAATTGAATCACTACAACACTGTAGCACTGATACTGAACTGAGCGAACACGTTGACGGAACTGTGGCTTCACTGATATGTAAATCGACCTTTAGAAACACCGTCATACTTCAGCCATTTTGTACAAAATATATACAAATTATAAACAAAAACCACCCTCAGTGTTGTCAGTGTTATTGCTCTTTCTATCAGTGAAAATCGAATAAAAATCCATTGCGTGGTTTAGAAGAGTAAACCGGAGCTACAGGAACACGGCGACTTTACTTTATAATATGCTTCGATCATATAAACAGTAGTTGCATGGTCTCATACAAAATAAAACTCAAATAATGTCCTCGCGTAAATACATACATATCCAGAAATATATAGATAAACCTTTATGTGAAGTAAACCTTCACCTTTAGGCACTAAAGTACAACCTGCGATTCCGCTGGTTTTGCGGGTGTCCATGGGCGGCGGTGATTACTCTCCATCAAGTGACCCGCCTGCTCGTTTGCCTCCTTCTTATATAAAAAATTATAAAAAACAAATTCTTTAAAATATTATTGAATAATAATAATATTGAATAAGAAAATACAAGTTGGAACAAAGTTCTAAATTCGAAATTTTGAGAGGAAAACAAGGCATATTTCTGATTTATGCCTTGTTTCGTGGTGCCGTTTTTCAAGCAGCAATCGTGTATCTATAGTTTTTATGATCGAAGATAATAAGTAATGATTTAAAATAACTTACAAAGAAAAATAAAAAAATAAATACATAGGTAATATGGCTGGGCGAGGCCAACGGGTAGCTGTCTCAGCGATGTATGTATTTATCTTTTGATTTCATATTCCCGTTCCAAAACCATTTGTGTAAGCAAAACATAATTTCATGTTTTAATTAACTTTTTGCTTTATTAATATAATTCACTAAGCACGATTTCAAGCGTTAAATAACGTACACCTGACTACTTATTTCTTATTGAATAGGTTTGTCTTGTTTTAAACGCCCATTTTACAATCTTCTATCTTTTCTAAAACAATTGTTTACTTTCATAATAGTATGTAAGTAAATAATTAACTCTAAATATGACGGGGAATGAGCGACTCAGAGCGACCTCCAGGAGGCCTTTGACACTTAAGGGTCCTCTAGAAGGTCACACAAGGGGTTAAAACGAAACCACTGAATAAATAATAGTACGAAACAGTGAAAAAATGTGTCCCGCACCGGCCAGCCCCCTTACTCTTGAAACCGATCCCGATCGATCAAGATTGGTATTGTGAAATTTGGCACTCTTAAGTTACGACACCAGCGCTAATTTGGATTCATATTGCGCGGATATTGAGTGAACTAAATGCAAAACTCAATGCCATTTATTTCAAAAATCAAAATTAGCGCAGGTGTCGCAACCCAAAAGTACGAAAGGTTTCACGAGTAGGGGGCTGAGGTAGACATTTTTTCAACGTTTCGTTGCACCTTGCACTTTTCTCTTCATTAGTAACAGATTTAACGTATTCAAAGATTCCAATTGGACTAAAACAAACAATATTTCTATTACTAAAACACGTTTATTTATCTTTTATATTCGATGGTTAGATCTACACACATATTACCTATAATATACTTATACACATAATAATGGAATATTGATAACAAATTTATCTCATGGCTGTCTTATCTGCTAAGTTATCTTCTCATCGCTGTTTTGATATTATTATTGACTTTTAAGGATTATGATATGATCGCGTACAAAACTCGCATAGTACTGGCATCGCTGAAACCGAACCTATCACAGTGTAAGAAGGACTATTCGAACCTACTCGCTATAAATACGTGACAGTAGAGATTAAGATAAATTCAAAGTTAGAGATTTAGTAAGGATTTAGTGCAATAACAGCTTGACAGATTTTGTGGAAGCAAGTTCCATTTTGTCATAATAATAATAAAATATTATTTATCTTTATTATTCCAAGACAGTAAATTTGTAGATGCCTGAGATAATAATTACAATTATAATTCGATAGTTACAATTTTGATGCGAAATTACCTACTTATACTATTCGGATTAAAACTGAATTACTTTAGTTACCCTAATAACTATAGTTCGTTCAGATAGCTAGCATTTTCCGATGGATTGTATCGATCAAACATATTTCTGTATAACGTTTCACACTCAGAGCGTGAGCGCAGAACTGTGCGTGTAGCCGCTCACTAAAACAACACTACCGACACCTCTCTTCCCTTGGGAATTGGTCATAATAGTAACCAGACGTCGTGGCATCCAGACGTAAAACCCCTAAAGGCCTTGCATTGCTTCTACTTACGCAATGTACGTGACGAAGGTCAGGTAGAGAGCAGCAGGGTTCTCCACAGCAGCGGCGGCTGGAACAGCGGCGCGATCTGCGTCCACAGCAAGCGCATGGAGAACACGCCCACCTCCTCCTTGCTGCCATCCTCCAGGTACAGGTCCTTCACCTGCACAATACGAGTACATGGCATTCATCAGTTAAATCAGCGCAGAAAACAATATATCGAAACTATAAAGAGAACATAAGAAAGTTCATAACTTGGATAGATTTCAATGCGCGCATAAAAGTGAACTGAAAAGTAACACATTTATTAAAAGTAGAGTTATATTACACTAGCTTTTGCCCGTGGCTTTGCTCGTGTTAATTTTTCGCTGGAAATTGTAGCCTTTAACCGTCTCCTGCCGGCCTAGCATGCGCAACACGAGAACTCTTCTCGACCCGTTTTCTCGTGTTTTATTCATTTATCTCTAATGTCTATCGACACTAAAGACACATGGATGCGCTTAGAACTCTACATAATATGTCAAAAATAGACTTAATAGTAGTTTTTGCATAAACTGTGGTATTTTTGTGTACAAACCTTAACATGACAACTTAAAATGGTTTGTCGTCTCTCGTCCGCGACATATCTCGTGTTGCGCATGCTAGGCCCAATGGGCCCCATCTATCTCTATACTATGAAAGCGTAACTAACAAACAAACAAACTCATTTCGCATTTATAAGAATATATGGTCGTCGTTTTCCTTTACAGCGTGCAACGGACAAGTCCTGTAATTTTTTCTCTTTACGAAAACACTTACAGTGGTTTTATAGAGTCTTACTTACATTGTTTTGCAGCATCCTAGCGTATTAGCTCGTTTTGAATAAAAGTTTTAATTGTTATCTATAAATAAATCAATAAAATCATTGCGGCTTAGCTATAATTATATATTGGGGGTTGAAAAAACGTAAAAAAAGACAGAATGAAAATGTTACCTACCATGTAAAGTATTTATCCTATCTGTAATTCGTGAATCAATTATTGATTGTTGAATTTAAGTACTTTTGTTACGTTCCTAATTAGGTAACTTAATTACATATTTTCCTAGTACAAAACAAAACTAGTACGTCATATAATCACGACTGTTATCCCCAAAGGGTTAGTCAGAGACTAGACAATGAGGACAGCAAAAGCAGTCCTTTACCATAGTCCACTTTTCACCAAATAGCGACTGCACATACACACACACATAAAAACACCACAATTTACAATACAACTGACCAAATATGGTCTGAGACAAGATAATGTATCTTTTAGTAAAATTCAGAACGTAATCATTCATTTTCAACCTATATCCACTCTCTTTAAGACTCAAAGTGATGCCATTTTCTTTGTTTTAAGCCGATCGCATCCAAGTTTTTCCAGCGATAAGCTCTGTCTTTGACGCTGTGGTCTGCCAGCGCTTCGCCCGTGTGTCCTCGGCAACCATTCCATCAGGACATTACTCACCTACCATTACCACGTCGTGCTACTTGCCCTGCCCATTGACATTTGAGTTTCGCAATCCAGTCAGCAACGTCCTGGACTTTTTCTTCTGGACATTTCGTCATATCCAATTGGGAGTCGGGTCTAACATAGTACGCTCCATAGCCCGTTGTGCAACTTGAATTCTATACAGTCTCTTTTGTGAGCGTCCATGTTTCGGCTTCGTATGTTCGGGTGGGCATGACATTGCTCAAAATAATAACTCTGGTTTTTAGTCATCATTATTTCATTGATACAACTTTATGAATTGATTTGTCTCTTCTAATCTGTATTTATCTCTTCTAATCCACTTCAGTAATCTGTTCTAGATCATCAACGTATATCATTGTATGTACTTTGGAACTAAACCTTTATAGCACAACATGCTGACTTTACATTATGTGAAGTGTTTTAGTTATCTATTATCAAAAAACGCTGATATCCGGAGGTTCTAGGTACAATTTGTAGTTCTTGCGAACCGTAATTCAGATCTGTCGATGCATAGCCTGGATTTGTGATAAACCATGTCTATTCAATGGTGGAGGCGTTTTCCTAGTCGTGAAACATTATATAAGCTATTTCTTAAGGTACTTACGTTATCGAAATAAAACTCTTGGTTAAATGTATTTAAAGTGGGCTGGTATTATTACTATGCACGAATAACTGCTAAAGTAGACGTGTTCTATAGAGTGAGAACCGAGACTCTGCAAATGTGAGGACGTAATCGGGCAAAATTAATAATAATAATAAGGCAGTACTCCTTGACACGGCACGTATTGTCAGGAGGTTCCTCACTCTGCAGCCCTAACCACCGATAGCTTGGGTGGATCCCTGCTACCTGTGGCAGATTATGTTAAGTTTTTTATAATATTTTATATTCAAAATAGGTTTTTTTTATATAAAATATTTTATATTTTTTTTCTTATGATGTACCTATATTGAATGAAAAGAATAATAATAATAGTTGTCTGCCCTCACACCAATTATCTAGCCCAAGATAAGCTATTCCATTGAAACTCGTTAATATGGTTGAACTAGATAACGGATAAATATACATAAACATAAAACAAACACCAGTACTCTGCCATAATGCACTTTTCACCAAATAGCGACTGCACATGTGGTCAGCGTGACAGGTGGTGAGCCCAACGCTGCTCTATGCTGTTAGATGTATGTGTGCAGTGTTTAGTCCGTTAGTCGCCTTTTACGACACCCATGGGAAGAGAGGGGGGGGTAGTATTCTTTCACCGCCACGCGACGCGGTTACAATGAATATTTAGTAAAAATAGAAAAACAGGTGTTTCTAAATTGACCCGCAGATGGCTGGCAGTAGTTGTAACTATAGTCTTGGCCAGGACTCGAGTTCTTTAAGTCCTAATAATTTAGGGCCTGGACATATTTTGGCAGAGCTCGCAAGACGACTAAAACAAGTTCTTAAAAAAAGCTAACCTTTTTAATTGTATAATACTAATATAATTTTGGCTGAGGCGTCACCTCCACTCTTCGATCATATGATCGAAGTAGTAACTCATTGAACTACTTTTTTCCTCTTTGGCGCACTCGTCGCGTTGGCTCGCATGTGGAGGTGGTTGACGAACGTCTAATTGTTTAACAACATCATAGTAATAGCCTAGAACTTTATATCAACAGAATGGATATGAAACTCATTGTTTCTAAAAAGACTTCGGCAATAGCAATGAACTTGTCTTAACAGACTCTATATTATTGTAAGAAGATTCGAGTTCTCGAGTCATATTGTAAGGACTCGTGTCATGAGTCTTATCATTGACAAAAAGGCTTGAACTCTCATTTACGAGTCCAGTCTCGAAAAATCGAGTCCAATCTCTAAAATAGGACTTAAAGAACCGAGTCCTGGCCAACACTCGATGTAACACTTCTGTCTGTCCGAGTGTCCGTAGTTTCTATATTGTTAAATGTATAATGAAAGGAGAATCGAAAATCGAGCTTAGTGGCTTATTGGGAGAAGCCAGTATAGTACTCCTGTGGCCTGAGACGGACTGAGACGGACTGATTTGGATGACTCCGTAACCGCCGTCGATGTATATTATTTATTCGGTATTTTTATACAATACAATTTTAAAATATCGCAAAATACCTCTGCTACCGTAACGCAATATAATAAACCCACGCACACCCTCGAAACTTGTCCAGCCGACGGCGTCGCCTTGACCTTGATACCTTTGAAATTTGAGAGAACTTCTATCGCTATGTGGCCCTCTGATGTCATTCATAACTTTTACCGGTAACTATTTTCTGTATTGTCTGGAGGTATTTTCGTTTTTCCGTTTTTAATAATATCAAGTTGCTAGAGAAGTAGGCATGATCGTGGGTAAGTTATTTTATTTTACTGATATATTTTTTATTGACTACTATCTAGTGTTAACTACTTCATTTACGAGTACCTATAACATAAAGTTAACATTAAGTGGATCATGATTTGTTAATAGGCACGTAAACGTTAACCACAAATAATTTTTTTATTACCAATAAAAACACTACAAATCGCTTCGTTTTCGCGCACCTTAGTCAGGGAAACTCATTAAATTATAAGGATAGGTATGTGTATGTCATATAGATAGCATACATACACAGAGCTACTTCACGATTCATGAGAAAACCAAATAATATATCAATCGATTTGTGGCTTTCTTCTGAACTATGATAGTAATTCAAAATATCAATGTCTCATGTTACTTGGATTTCACCGTACAACCACCTTATTAAAAGCTTTTGAACACATATAAAAAGTATGAATTCATAACCATTGGAATAGCCCTGTGAGTGCTCACCTATATCGCAAAAATAGAAAGGGGCTATGTGAGCAGGAGAGCAGGATTGGACCGCTCCAGAAATAAAAACTGCTCGGAAACAAGACAGGACAAATCCCTTGGGGGGCGATCAATCGTGCGCCTGACGGGCCCGGGAGGGAGAGGGGGTGGTCATCCCTGGTACCTACTTATTTACTTTTATTTTATTGTAGGTACGTTTTAGGCTAACAAAGGACGCACACATATCGCCCTTTAAATATGTTTGCTTGACTAATCTAGTTTTTTTTATTACCTTATTATTTTTTATTTTTTATTACCTATAAATATTTATTACCTATTTTTCCTTGTTACTTTTTAGATTATTATTGTTTATAATTATTATTTTAAACTTGAAAGATTCCTAACATGTTACCTACACTTAAATAATGTTTCATAAGTAATTTAATGTATTAGTGTAAACAAACGTTAGTGAATTATTAAAAAAATAAAATGATATTATGTTACTTATTTACTTTCTACGCCGGCGATGGACTCAACACCTATCACGCTGAGCACGTGTGCAGTTGTAACGTGGTGAAACGCGGACTATGGCAGTGCACTGCTTCTGCGGTCTCCATTGCCTAGTCTTTGACTAACCCTCCGGGGTTGTGAATGTATGTACGTATGTTATTTATTGTTATTACAAAACAGCAAACAATAAAATTCTACGACGCAAGAATAAGAGCTGTCGAAATACTATTACAATATAAAATGCATAGTCCAACGACTTATTTTTTTCAATCATTACGTACTGCTGTCCTTGCCTTTTCCTACATCTTTGATCAGGTCCTCACACTCTTTAAAATAAACTTCATACACCACGGCACTGAATAATACTCCAATATTGCTGTTATAGCCCTAAATTTAGAGACGATGATGGACTTACAACAGCCAAGCAACAACAAACTAAACCAATGTTAATTAAACTCAAGACATCTGAGATGAGGTCGAATGGACTAACCACTTTACGGTAGACAGAGGCATATTTCATCGGCAATTTTAAAATTACAGTTTTGTAATTATCTGTGTAAGTTTAAAAGAAAGCTGTGCCATACAAAGCCAAAATAAAGCAAATAATATCGGGTTATGCAATCGAACAACATAATAACATTGTTGTGGAAACAACATGTTTTGCAAAACAACACAAATTCAGATGTGTATCTGCAAATCTGCGGTTATCGCAAATCAACGCAACCTCGTTGTGAGAGGACCATCGACTGATAACGTGCGCCTTGCAGTGCTGTGACGTCACTCGTGTATCGGTTCAAAGGAAAAGAATATTAGAGGATTACTTTACTTATTAAAGGAATTGAACCACAGTCACTGTTTATGTCAAAACTGAAGCGCCACATAAATCTCAGAATGTTGATGACACGTGGATATTGTAATGTCCATCAAATTGCCGCCTCATAAGATTGCAGTGCAATACGTATCAGAAGCCTACCAGGCGTTTCGTCAAACGAAACTACGCAGCACATATATTTTTTTAATCTCTTACCCACTTTTAGTTAAAATTGAAATGAAATCGTGTGGTGAATCAGTGTTCCATTAGTTTTTTAGTTTGATTTAACGTAACTTTTCTTATACAATTCGTTCCGTTCGTCTAAATTCTAGTCCAAGTTCATCTGGAACTGGAATTCAGTGCTAAGGTAAAATTGTATTACTTTAGGTAAGTGAATTATGTATTCTTTATAAAGAAATAAATTTCTTAAACCATAAACCATAAATATTCTTTTTAAAATTATTATTAATGCGGTAGTATATAATAATCGGCTCATTAATAAAATAATACTATCAACCCATCTTTTCTCCTGGGTGTCGTCAAAGGCGACTAATGGACTGAGGCCTACTCATACATCCAACACCATAAAGTGGCGATATACTCACCATATGTCAAGTTGAGCACATGTGGAGTGTGGCAGTGCTCTGTTTTTGCGATCCTTGCTCAGTCATTACGTCTCTGACTAACCCTTTTGGGATAATATTTGTGTAAAACGATTTTTTTTAATCTTTAAACTTATCCAATACTTGTACGATAGAACTAAAATGTAGGAAGACAATACGCAAAACAATAATACGCGTCATCATATTTCAACATTAAAATAAAAATGTAGGCGCTCGTTATTTTATTTTAGTTTGTATTGTAGTCATCAAACACAAAGTTCAATGCATAAAATCAGTTGTAAAAGAAAGATAACGTCCATCACGTCACATTATATGTTCTTTATCTGACAAATGTTTATCTGATCAAAAGCATTTACACACTTACATTACACTTTATGCATAAAAAATAAGTTTTTCCTTTAAAGAACGATCACTATTTAGAAAAAAATTGTTCATATCACGTCTCATATGTCTTTTACTTTAATCGCCTTATCTTATAAGATAGAGCCGTCCACTCACTGGATACTGAATCACTCACCTTTAAAAGTTATTATAAAATTATACCTATTTTAGAAGTACAGGAAACAATGCTGTGTCAGTTCCTTTGCTTAGTCATCTGTAAATATTTTTACCATACATATTAATTATGTATTTATTCTATGAAATAGATTGTTTCTACTTTAAATGTTTAAACAGTTAGTTGTACCTAGTATCCGAGACTTCGTCTGCGTGACCGAACTGTCTCGAGATAGTTTTACCAACTCAGAATCAAGTTACCAAAGTTTCATCATCATCATCATCATCATCAGCCTATAAACATCCCACTGCTGGGCACAGGCCTCCCACGTGAACAATAGCACGTGGGGATATTGGGCCATAACCCACCACGCTGGCCCAGTGCGGGTTGGTGGGTTTTAACGGCTGCCATCTTACGACAACAACCGGGACCAACGGCTTAACGTGCCTTCCGAAGCACGGAGGTTTCATACCTTGTCTGTATCTTTTATTATGTGCGTAAATATAGGTCACAACCTAATAATTTATTTTTATTATACATAGCATATGAACAACATAAATCAATCAATTCAATAATAAATGGAAATAGAAATAGACAACCCTCATTTTTCCCACTACATAGGGCAAAGGCATTTTCTTCCATTCTTCCCTATTCGCAGCAATCTGAGGCCAATCCTATTGGAAAAAGTACCCACTAAATCATAATGTACTTTAAATAAAAATAAGCGTATCAGCAAAAGCATTACTAAGGTAAGGACCCTCGACTTTTTAACATACAACATACCATATAATCACGACTAATATCCCCGAAGGGACCTGGACCAGGACCGCAAAAGTAGTCCACTGCCACAGTCCACGTTATACCAAATGATAACTGCACATGTGTTCAGCGTGACAGGTGGTGAGCCCATCGCCGCTCTATACTGTTATGCAGTCTTTAGTCCGTTAGTCGCCTTTTACGACACCCAAGGGAAGAAAGAGGGTGATAGTGTTATTTTAATAAGCCGCTACGCGACACAGCTGTTTGTACCTACTGGTTCACCAGCTCTCGGCGACAGTATTTCTTTTTTTTTTGTTATCCATTTTATTTTTGGACTGTTACGACTTAGAGGTCTTTAGGAAACGAGCCAATTCCTTCCTTAAAGGCCGGCAACGCGTCTGCGATTCCTCTGGTTTTGCGGGTGTCCATGGGCGGCGGAGATTACTTTCCACCAGGTGACCCGCTTGCTCGTTTGCCTTCTTATTTTATATTTGCGTGCGTGTAAAAACGTGCGTGGCCTTAGTGCGTTGATGTCTAAAATTGCGCCGCTCTTACGTAAATTTGCAGAACGAACAGGGGGATTCGGGGCGGCTCGAGCAACGCACCCCATATTGTTTCACCTCTCGTTTGCTTCGAGCTACTTATTTATTTAGGTGATCCGAAAAACAATTGCATAATTAAACAGTTGGGTGCGTGGTATGGGCAGGTATATTGCGTTTATTAAGAGCGTTATTTTCGCCTTAAATAATGGCTTGGTGCTGTCAGCATATTTAGCCAGTGTCAAGTAAAATTTAATAATAAATATTTTCCCAGTTGAATTACAGGGCATAAGAGCTGAAGCTTCAGGCTACTTTACTAAAGGCAGGCCGAATGCTCAATAACTCAGTCTTGATCAGCCAGTAAACGTCCCACATGGATAGATTGGGACATATCCCACAAACCGGCTGCATGACCGATAACTGCGTGTTGAAGCACGGTGGAGTTCGAGATGTTTTGTTAAATGTGTTCACCCCATTTAGTAAGTCGGCATTAAAAGTTGCTTTACTGGCAAGATCGCGAACCGACGCCTTAGCCGCTACGCCATAAAGCTCTATCTAATAGACGACATTAAATCTGTCAGCGTGTTATCTTAGTTCTCTTAGTTAAAAAGAAAAATTTTCAAAAGTTTCCTAAAAAAGGAATTACGGCTTGTTGGCCAGAAGCCGGGGTGCCGTGAGACAGGGCCCACCCTCGCGGTTCCGTACGTCGATGTTAATAATTCCATACCGGCTGGCATTATGGCACTCGACAGCAATGACGGATCACCGGCGAGGGAGGAAGAAAAAATTATATTCGCCTACATTCCGGGAAGGCAAGGGTACCGATCGCCCGCTTAATGTTTTTATGTAAAAATTAGCTTTACACAGCGAGCGCTCGAGCGTAGCGCTACGGCAACTCCGAGGAATGGACTACAGTTGGAGCTTTTCATTATTTACAGAAGCGAATGATCGCGAGTGCTTCGTTCACTTGGTGATTCCGGCGTGATTTCTTTGTGGCTCCGGTACAAATGGGTTTTATGATTTTAAAAAAAGAATTAACAGTACCATTGAAACTTTTAGATCTGATTTCTTCGGTACCTATAGTGCAAAGTGGCTACTTCCTTACACGTTTTTTTTCTTTAAATAAAGAAAATGTTTTTATTGTAAACAAAAACTCTCATACTACGACTTAAATACAGTAGGTATTATTGAGTAACACTTATACAAACATCAATGTTATTTAACATTTAAATACTAGTGGTAAAATCACAAAAAAAACCACCCCGCTTAATATTTCCCCTATTAACAGAAAGCTAAGCTCACGTTAGTTAAGCATAGGTCCACGTTAGTAGTCTTACATGACCCTTTTTTCTAATGTAATAAAATTCAATTAATAATTACTTTGAATCGTCCAAATCTTTTTTTAACCTACCACCCATTCAGGACTTAATTTTTTAGCTGTGGTCGAGCAAACAACGGGCGCAAGAAACCACAACGCACAGACGCAACGACATTTACAAAAACAAATACGCCGACTATGTCGTTACCAGGTCATAAAGTACAAAATATGATTTTGAATATTATTATAAGTACTTATCAGGATCTTAGCAATGGAAAGCTGCGGCATCTGACTACCCCTCGCCTACACAAACCCGCTCATAGTAATCATTATTAACATAAAAAAATTCATGCAGTCTGAAATGAGTGTCCTCATAACAATATTTGAATAGCCGTCGCTATCGGCCGGGAGCCGGGATTAAGGGATCACCCGGATCGGGCGTGTTTGCTCTGCTTTCCAATTTGGGCAAATAGCGATCTTTATCGGTGACTTTTTCCACTTTATTGGCTCACTCTTGCTCGTAATTTATGGCCAGTGACAGTGGTTATGTGGTTGTTAACTTTTTTTAAATTGTTTGCTTTTTTATCAGTTTTGTTGTTAACAATGTCAAAAAGTTAATAAGTAATTCTAATACTTTTAACATTCTCATTACATGTACTCGTATTAGAGATAATAACATTGTAAAAGTTACATGAGCGATCGTAAACTGTACTCGAGCATAAAATTAATGCGTGATTCTGATAACTCCACCGAACGGAACAGCGATGCATCATCCCCGTCCGCGGCCAATCGCACTCCGAGATCTTCATAATTCCGACTTTATTACAAATGCATTTATACATTGCTGCTTAATATGTTCACTTTAATCGCGTGCATCTCCTGTCAACTGCATGAAGACATCAGCTGCAGTTTTTACACACCCATTTTTCGTTACAGAACTTGAGTAAACATGGCGGGTTTGTTGCGTATGCGTATGTGAAAAAATATACTGAGCGCATCTGCCGCATTGTCCAATTTTGGACCAATGGCGGCGCTTCCCGCTCCCCTAGCTGTCAATTGTCATTTCGAATGTTTCTTTTTTTTTGTGACGGGAGCAGGGCGTCGACGGCCTGTACATGGCCAGTCCTGTTTAACAATTGAACTGATTGAATTATGCTTAATTCGGAACGCGACGGAGCGTAATGGATCGCCACCCGCATTGTCGTTCGGTAAATAAAGGGTAAATAATACAGATGTTTCTGCGTTTGCTTAGGTAAAGTGATTTTTGCGTAAATGACTTTTAAGCCGTTACCGAATTAAATAAATTGTTAACAATGATTTATTTTTTTACAGAAACATCAGAACCTAATTGATTAGTATTTCTTTTTAATGTAATTAGTTGATTAGCAATTTAAAATTGTTAAGAGGTTGGAGGAGGACCTTCCTTAAGTCATAAATAAAGAAGCGGCCACATGAATAACCTTAAACATTGGAAATACAAATACTCAAGAGTGAATCAAAAAGATCTTGGAATCTATATTAAAAAATGCAAAATTTTAAACAAAAATATTTTATTTTTCTACATAATCTCCCTCTAATGCAATGCATTTAGAATAACGCGTTTCTAATTTCCTTAATCCTTAAGAAAAAAATGATTTTTTGACTCTCGACAAACTCCTCTACGGCAGCCATAACCGCGTCATTATCGTGAAAATTACTTTCACGAATTGCCTCTTTTAATTTTGGGAATAAGTGAAAATCACTTGGGGTTAAGTCCGGAGAATATGGTGGGTGGCCAAGGAGATAAAAGCCAGCACAGCGGATTGCGTTGAGCGCAACTTCCGATCAATGAGCAGGAGCGTGAAAAAACAACACGCCCAATGACAGGTTTCCACGACGTTTGTCTATAATCACTTCACGACTTTCGGAATTAGCATAATAGAGTCCAGTAATCGTCTGACCTTTTGGCAAGTAATCAATAAAAAGGAATCCCAGAACACTGAGGTCATAACTTTGCCAGCGGTAGGAGCAACTCGAAATTTCTTAAATTTCTTAATGGATGGAGAGGATGGTCGTTTCTAAGACATGCTTTGTCTCTTAGTTTCAGGATCGAAATGGTAGAGCCATATTTAATCGCCTCCGTGGTCTAGTGGCTAAGCCACCGGTTTCAGACCCAGAGGTCCCGGGTTCGATTCCCAGCGGGGGGTACATCTTTGTGTGCTCGGTTTGGTTGGTGGTAGTGCTGTTAAGTCCGCCTGGCTAGCTACCACCATCTTATCTAAGTCTGTCGCCATAACAACGATGTTTATAGCATAGTTGTGTTCCAACAGTTATAGATAAGATAGCCAGTTCCTCAGTGGTTGTGGATTCCGGGTGAAGCGCGCTTCCACCTTCGGCCTTATCGTCACTTACCATCAGGTGAGATGAAGGCCAAGCGCTTACCCGTTGCCAGTAAAAAAAAAATGTTTCATCCATGGTGACAAGGCGGTGGCAAAAATTATCCGAATCACGCTGGAACATTTCAAGATTAAGTTTAGAAATTTCCAAACGTCGCTTTTTGTTTTCTTCCTTTAACATTCGTGGCACCTATCTTACCGACCCTTTTTGAATCCCAGTGAATCAATTATAATAGATTGAATGCTTTCAAATGATATCTTTAGGATCTCAGCTATATGTTTAATCGTTATTCTTCTGTCTGCCTAAACCATATTCTCAACCTTTTTGACATTTTCTTCCGTAACGGAGGTTGAAGGCCGCCCAGAACGCGGGTCATCTTTACAGCTTGGTCTACCTGTTTTAAATTCAGCCACCCAGTAGGTACGCAACCGTAGAATAGGGTACAGCATCATTTGAGTTTTTTTTTTTTTTCGTGATTAATTGCATTATTCCTCTCTGGACACTTTCTCTCAATCAAACGATTAGAAAATATACATGTTATACAAATATGTCACAATTCATAATGTTTCAAGTAATCAAAAGCTCGCTCTACATTTTAACATAGCTATAATCTAATATGTCTATGCTGTAACGTAAGCTATTACAGGATATCGCCAGTCCTGTTCACACACGGACGACAGCCGCGATCGAGGCTCAATTTTGAAAAAGCGCAATCGGGCGTAATCGTACGCAAGCGGGCAAACATTTGCGCGCGTAATGGATTAGCCGTGTCGCGCACCACCGGCCTTCTACTATTACAAGCCGACAAACAGGCGGGATGTGCCGCCGACGTGAATTGGCTGCTGCTTTGATTTTAAGCGTAGCATTGGGAAATGAATTAGATATAGTAGTCTAAGATCCGAGTATAGAACGACCTTCACCGAGAAGGAATTTAGAGAAGGAATTAAATATTTAATGAATCATATACTGGACTGAAATTTTTCAGCCAACCCACTCGCAATATATTTTTTAACACATTAAATTTGATATAAAATACCTTTCATCCAATTAACCGCTCGGTGAAGGTCGTTGTATACTCGGATCCTCTACTATAGGTACATAAACTCCTTTTCCTTAACCTGCACAAGTTTATTTCAAAATTTTCAAGTCACCGACGATCAATCAAAGAATTTGTCCTACAACATAACACATTCGCCGTTAGTCGATTTGTAGGTATTTGGGTTAATAACTGTCTGTCATCATAATGGAGGCGTAGAAAAATAGTTGAAGTAGGTAAGTAACTAAAATGTTTCACTAAAAACAAGAAAGAACAATTAATTTAAAGATCATAACTAACTTAAACTAACACTCAAAAACGACCTTAAGAAGACGCAAACAAACCATAAGAGCAAAATAAAAAATAAGTGACTGTTTAATGATCATAATGAATAAGTGAAATATTCTTATAAAAAACGTATTTTTGCCGACGCCCCGTCACATTATTTTTAGACTTTCTTTTTTCAAGTGCAGTGATCAATTTTGATCGGAATTTTATAACTACACGGAAAGAAATTATTAGTTGGTTTTACCATATTTCAACAAAATTTTAAGGTTAATATAGCAATACTACTACTACCCTTGAGTTTTGTTGAATGAACAAAAACTGTATTGTTGATCAGTTACGGTAATTTGACTTATTACATTTATTTTTGTTGTTTTAACATATTTATTTTGTAAATTTAACTTTAAAAATGGTTATTTCAACAACTTGAACAGTAAAATCAACAATTACCTATTGAATTATGCATGACTTGTAACGCCAACATGTACAAATAGGTAAAAACAACTGTTTTCATATCGACAAAAACTTTTTTGTGAAAACAACAATTTGTTCATGTTGCATCACTTTGTTAATTCAACTAATGTGTCGCCAACCCGTGCAAAATCAACCTTCTAGAGTAGGAATAATAGAATAGAAAAATATAGAAAATATTGTTTCTATTTATATCTAGTGACACGATACGATAATATTGAACTCACTTTGATACTATCAGTCGGACGATGTTTATTCACATTATCAACAAAGTTTTCATGATGTTTGTCAATGAAACTATCGGTTTTTAAAACGGTTGTAGAACTCGCATGTTTTTTTTTATTAAATACATTATATTATTTTGATAGTGCTGGAGATCATAGGAAGATTTTTACGTACACTATTTTTTTCTCAACATAACAGTAACAAATAATTACATCGTGTACTATCTGATAGAGGTGCCGCCCGAAAAGCCACCTCGCCGTTCATTTTATGGTTAAAATGTAATTAAATTCTTGACACCTTTTTTTTGTACTTACATACATCACGCCCGCTCCAGGAAGGGTAGGCAAAGATCACAGATTTCCATCTACTACTATCCTGCCACACATCTTTTGCTTCACTTACTCTCATCATTCTTCAAACATGCTCTTCGGTTTAGGGTACTCTTGACCTGACCTTTAACGAGAAGGTCACCTATCTGATCTAAGTACGTTCGTCGAGGTCTTCCTCTTCCAACTATCCCATTCACTCTCTCCTCGTGCACCTTCTTTGTAATTCTTTTTTATCTATCCTCTGTACATGACCAAACCATCTTAGCATGCCTTTCAGAAACCTTTTTTTTTGTGTACAACATTTAAATTAAAATGGTCCGTTTAATGTTGTGTTACAACATTAAAACGACCATTGCAGATCGCCAATTTGTTAATTTGTGTTTTTGTTTAGTGATTCCAATAACTATTTATTCCTTTATTTTGTGTTCTTTCCTCTATCTGGTTCCTCAAAGAGCAATGCAAAACTGTTATTGTAACATAAAATACAATAACGTCGTCGGTAGAGTAGAATTACCGGCCATAGAGGCATAATACCTGATGATTCTGTGTCGTCCTACGCGTGATGCCGTTGCGTGTGAGGCAGCGTTGGTCGAAGGGTTCCTCACACCTCCAGTCATTTTTATTTATTTTTATTCAAGGCTTATTTCTTCTGATTTTTTCTTCTGCATACAGACATAATAGTAATTCAATTGTTAGTAGGTTTTGAGAGGTTAAAAGATTATATATCTCTTTCTGCTCCATTTGTTTTTTCACTCTCATAAAAATCCCAAGAAAACAGTACTCGAATTAACAATTAACCTTAAAACCAATTCTCTGTCTGAACACACCAATGTGTAACATGACTAGTGTGGGAATAATAAGCTGGATCGTCTTCGTCTATGGTTTGGACGTCACAGTCAACATTGTGGTAGGCGGGTGCGTGTGCGCATGCCGACCGCGCGACTCTGCTCCACTACTCTAGATCATACGACACGACATTTTAAAACATTTGTATCTCGGCTAAGTTTAATGATGCAATACATTTATCTTTACTGAATTATCGTGACTCTTTTGGAACTTACATTAGAGTAGGTAATACAAAATAAACGAGATTATTGCACTGTACCAAAAGCAACAAAAATATGACAATAATCATGTTTTTAATAAATAAACTACAAATGAGAAAGACTAAAAGTTCCTACTGGAAACACTGAGATTAGATACAAATATAAATAAGCTCTACAAAAAGTAGCGTAAACTAGAAGTAAACGGTAAAGTATGGATATGTATATATACATACATAATTATGCCGTGATTACAATATCTTATTGCAATGCGTAGTTTGTGACCACAACTAATAGTAAATTATTATGTTATTATTAATATCACCTGGTATTTGTTGACTTTGATAATCCCGTTTATAGTTACCTACTATAATGTTAGTGACATTGATTAATCAAATAATATCTAAAATTTCATCATTAATGTTTAGATTTGTTAGATTGTTATCTAAAAAGGCCAACATGTTTTCGTAGTATGACTAAAGATCTATCTCAGGCAGGATTATCTGTATCAATACTTAAAGTGGAGTCACTTTAAGTATTGATACAGATAATCTACTTAAAAGGCTATAAATAGTTAATAGTAATATCATCAAACTACATATTTATCAAAATCATAACTTGAAATGATCAAAATCTAAATACTTACTCAACATTTTGCAATAAACTGTATAGCTTTTTAATACGCGCATTACTTGTAATGCGTAAACGATATTGTTTAAAGGCTATTATTGTTTATTTTACTTACTTTACATACTTTTTCGAAGGTTGATTGAGTATATAATAATAACACACAATGCTGGTTTGCAGTTGGTTTAAAACAAAAAAGCTAAAAATGTACCTAACTGTAAAAAAGTTTTTTTTTTCACTTACATTCTACTTTATCTTCCGCTTTTAATCCGCTATGAATCCGCCTCTGTAGTCTAGTGATAAAACCATAGGTCTCAGGCCCAGATGCCTCGGATTTGATCCACACATTGGTCTCCGGATATTATCATATTATCATCTTCTATATTCAGTCATTGGTCTATTACATACATTTATTTCTCCAATCACTTGTAAGGCCATATATTCAGTAACAGACAGTCATGACATACATTTATAATTTTAAGAAAATAATCTGAATTTCACAATTTTTTTTTATTAGATAGGATAAAAGTAACTACTAAGTACTTGCTTTAAAATTGCTATTAATCGAAAAAATGGGACTTACACGGAAGAGGATGCGGAATCCGCACCAACAATAGGCATGTCATAAGCTCAGTCAAATTTAAAAAAGAATAGATGGAGTAGCAATGGACACACGCTTATCTAGTGTAAGCCGGCCGGTCACCGCGCGAGTGGGCATTGCGCAAACAGGCTGGCGCAAACACCGCCGCTGTTTGATCTGCCGACGGGTTGCAGTAATGGACCACCTTATTTGCTTTAGGCTGCTTTATCTTCAATTTCATCCAGTACAGACCATTAAGATTTGGAGGTCCATTCGTTTGCGTAACATACGAAAAATTCTAGACGTGGATAACTAATTTATTGGCTCGGGACTTAGCGGACAGTAGCTGTTATTTACATAGAAAACCGTCTCTTGTTTATTATTATAATGTATAAGCTGCTGAAACACTAGTTTCCCCAGACGATCTTTAAGTGACTATTTTTCTATTAAACAGGCTATCTATTTGAATTGTTATTTAGCGTTTAAACGTATACCTTACTAAGGCTGTTGCGAAAAAAATATGTATCACTCAAGGATCCCCATGGTGTAAATCTATACTAATATTATAAAGCTGAAGAGTTTGTTTGCTTGAACGCGATAATATCAGGAACTACTTGTCCGATTTAAAAAAATCTTTCAGTGTTAGATAGCCAATTTATCGAGGAAGGCTATAGGCTATAATTTTTTAGGTACGGGTACGGGTAGTAACCCGTGCGAAGCCGGGGCGGGTCGCTACTCGCTAGTTTATTATAGTTATACCCTAATGTCAATCGGTACAGATGCATGCATAGAGTTCTGATGATCTCGAAGATAACGAAACGTTTACCACTACACCACCGAGGTATTGGTTAGACTTGTCGAAATTTGTCAGCCTTTAGACTTTAAGTCTTTACAGCAACAGTCAAAAGCGTTGAAATATTTTGACAGGTCTCAATCAAATCAACTCTAATAATAATTACGAATATTGATGATGTTAAAATTGAAACAGATAACATTCGTAGCATGTGTGACACGTACCGGGCGTGTTGGTTCCTAATGGCCGGATCAGCCCCTCGCAGCCAATTAGGGCTGCGGCGCGGGCCTGTCTGCTCACGTCTGGGAAGGGTGACCGATACATCTGTCCACAGTACACCGTGTTATTGTACCTCGATGACGTGCCTAATCTCATTGTATTGGATCTATTGGAGAAACTTTATTCTGTTAAATTAGCGGAATTAACACAACCTACATATTTTTATTGCACTTTTTGGTATGTCATGGATTTCCACAAAGTAACGCTTGATTCCATTCATTATGTTTAGGGTTTTGAGAAACTTTTTAGAAATGCGTTTAATAAAAGGTAGTTACTGGTTACTGGTAATATTGTGGTATATTTATAATATGTTTCCCTATAAATTACAACGAAAGTTTTCTCAGTCATTCAGTCGGAAATCTGGGATGATATACCTGTTTCAGTCCACAGCTGAAATTAGGGTTCTCTCTTCGAGTTTCCTCATCCAATAGTTGTATGTTTCACTAAAGTATGCAATCTTATATCACTTTTAGTACTGTATTGTACAGTATTTGTATAATAACTTTAATCATAGTAATTAAGACTCACATTACCATGATACCTATAAAAATTACCTCAAATTTAGTCCGAACACATCCACACCAACAAAATATTTGATCATAAACTTGATTCCAAGAACGCATCATTCAATATTAGCATTCGAGAACAAAAATCCTTAGACGGACAAACAGACACACAATTAGATAATGGCCGTAAGACGTTGCGGTCCACAATCATAAACGTCAAAACTTCACGTTTACCGTTAAACGAGTAGTTTGAGTTGTAGGCTTAATCCGAGGCACGGAACTCAATCGACAGAAAGCTTAATCTCTCGTACATTGCCAGGAGTGTACGATAAGACACTAATCTTTGTCAGTATACTCGAAGCAATGTACTGCAAACACAACATAAGCCACGTAAGCCATGTTTTTATTGTGATATTTGGAGTAGGTGGCGCGAGTCGCGTCGCAGCGGGGTGCCTTCCTTAGGCCAATATTGAAATATCTTTAATCTTGCTCTTTTTCGTTAGAAAAAATTGACACCTGTCATAAACGGACCTGTGAGGCTCCCACAGATTTTGACTTGTAAAGGTAATCCACGGGCAATGAGATGTTTGAGTAAACAAACCTGTTTTTTGCAATGGCTGTGTGAAAAGATTGTATGCAAGTGCTCTCAGTTAAACATAATTGAAAAGTTAATAATAATATAGCTTGCGTACTTTTTGTGGTTTCCAATGAATATGTAGAATTAGAGAAGTTGCTCGTTTAATTAGTAAAATTAAATGGTGGTGGTTTGACTATAGACTACAGATTACCTTTCAACGCAGCCAGCTACAATTTTTTTATAAATGTCACCTAAATAATAAATATATATTTATGTTTATGTTATTACTTAGACTTAGATGATAAGAAAAATATTATGCTTGACCCTTTAAGAAAATTAAGTATTGGTAGTGCGCTGCGCACCTTTGTTGTCAAAAAGATTTGAGTGTCGCGGATTCGAGTGAAACTCGTAAAATATTTTTTGTTTTCCTTACACGAAATTAGTTTAGACAACCATTGACATGTCCCTTATTCTTCAGCCTATCGCCATTCAAAGCGCGACTCTATCAATGTCATCTCTCCATTCATCCATCCATTGACATGTATCTACAAAAAACTATAATTCCCAATTTGTCATTCCAGCACCGAAGCTGATGATCCCGCCCGCGGAGTTCGTGAACCAAGGCGTCCTGGGCAGCCCGCCGGAGGGCCTGCGCACGCCCACCGGTAGCCAGATGCTGGCTAACCCGCTGCTCAGCCTGAATAACACCGGCCGAACCAATTTCACCAACAAACAGCTCACCGAGCTCGAGAAGGAATTCCACTTCAACAAATACCTCACCAGAGCGAGAAGGATAGAGATAGCCTCCGCCCTGCAACTGAACGAGACACAAGTCAAAATCTGGTTCCAGAACAGGCGGATGAAACAAAAGAAGAGGATCAAAGAGGGCCTCATCGTCGCCCCTGACGTCACCTCCCCCGCGCCGCAGCCCGTCGGCTCCAACGAGAACAGCAGGGAGTCCAGCTAAGCTCCCGAGACTATTAGTGCTGTTATCAACATTGTACATTTAAATCCGGTTATCGATAGTGGAGTGTTTGATGTGAACAGTACAAACTGTAAGCTTAAGCCGTTTGACTCCTGTTAAGGCAGTGGTTGTATAAAGTATATACTCTCATCTTTATGGAAGAAACTATGTCGAGATATAGTATTTAAGGTACTAGTAGTAAAATTGTGTAGGTAGCTCGCCAACTGAAACAAACAAGGAAACACAACATGACTGACCTACATCAAAAAAGTTATCGAAACAAGTCAAATACGTCTTCTGCCTCTTTATGATCGAAGTAATTAATAAATGAGGTTTCTATCACCGTCTGCTCCAACAAAAAGTACTTCAAAAAGGCGTCTAGAAGACTCATTATAACCGAAAATACAACATCAGGGATTGCATGCATAACTAGCGTCATTCTGGATAAGATGTTTGTAAAAGGATCGATTTATATCCCGCTTGCAACAATGAACTTCGTTGTAAATATGATGGTTATGATGATTTAAATGGGATGACTCATAAGTGATATTGTTGCGACATTTTCTTATAGTTTTAACAGCCCCTTTTTCCTACTTTGCTAAATCAAAGTGGTCTTCAAAATGTTTGTGTCAACAAATAATTCCAAATACTTTAAATTTTAGTTTAAAACTGATGCTGTTTAAATTTTGTTAACAATATTAGATAAAAACATTATTATTAAAAAAACATTGAAAGCAGGAAAATGTCATAATGTAGTTGTTTTCACATAATCACAAAACTTATACACTCATGCATCTCTCTCAGCTGAGCACTCGAACTTCAATCATAACGTCTATCGATTGCGGATAAGATACGATCATATTGTTACGAGTATCAGTGTCCATGTGTAATTTTGTAAACAAATGCTAGCTTAGATTAGGACAAATCTTTGACTTTATTCACAATGGCGAAATGCATGACAACAAAAGAAAATCTGTATGACGTCAGACTTTGAATGATTTTTAATTTCTTTACGCAAGTAGGTACCTACGCAAAATATTGTACATAGGTAGGTATTCTTGCTACATAACATAACACTTCTTAACAAAGGGTATCTGAAGTCCAAACTCAAGGTTTGTCGATGGAGTAGGTATGTTTGTAAGCTGGGAATCAAACAACTCCTAGCGGTAAAAACAAGAATCAAGATGTAGACTGCCTGGCTAATAAGACTGCCTGGCTAACAAACAGCATCTTAGAGTTCGAACTCTTCATCTAATGATTTATTCATCTGATGTTCAGCGAGTACCTATTTTAAAACAAAACTGCGTTTCCAAAATCCTCAGCTCACATACGCCATTGCTTTTGTTTATTACTCGGCGACAGCAGAATAGACTGAGGGCCTACACAAGTGGAAAACGCTCACCCCTATTCGTAATTCGGTCGTGCATTGCGCGCGCGCTTCTGTGTTTTTCACTAGCAATGTGCACAGTACGCAGCAGTGTACTACGAATTACTAATAGACAAGGGGTGAGCGTTTTCCACTTTACTAGGAGAGCTTATAACATAAATCGTTCCGTGTAACGTAAGGCTACGGCCCTTATGAACAGGCATTGATGTCGACTCAGCCACGGAAAGAGATTTTTTCAGTTTACTTTAGTATGTAGGTTTAAAAAAATGTTGCGCTAACATTGAGAAGTAAAATAATATCGGGATTATAAGAGGACGACGTTTCAAAATGCTACAAATAAATCACTAAAAGGGCTGTAACACATTTCTACTGTCTAAGAGCATCTCCTTAATGTGAAAGCGTTTTTACCCTTAAAACAGTAATGTAGTATTTATGAGAGTACTACAAAGAAGTTTGCAGGTTGCCCAGATGCGACCAATAGAGCTTTAGTTTATGATTGTGTTAATTTTGATATTTTTAAATGTCTAAGTGTCGCGCGTGAACACACAAAGCGTTTTCTTACTTAAAAAATTACAAACTGTACATACCGATTTCAACTTGATTATGTATTATTTCACCGACTCTAGTTAAGGACTTTGATATATTTTTATATTTATTTTATAACTATTGTTTTATTTTTTAGACCAAAGCTCATTTTTTCTAATTTATTTTTATAGGTACAGCAATGTAATTAACTGTGTACAGATAATTTTAACATAAATCATGCTTTATGTATATACCGCGTGCTAAGTTGATTTGTGTGTACATTCCCTATTATTAAGCTAGTACCTACTACCTTATCAATAAATTAATTAACCTATTTTCAGCTTGCAGTTTTACTTTTCCTTTGAATTAAGGGGGTCCTGCACGAAATTGTGAAAATTTTCATATTTTTAAGTCACTTGTACTATGAGCTGAATTAGTTTTTAATTAGTAATTAGTAGTAGATAATTATTAAAAGAACTTATGTAAGTTAGCCTAATCATTGCACAAGGTCATGGCCTTGTAGAAATTTTAAAACAAATTCTTTAAACAATAACAAACAATACATAAGTCAAAAAAAGTCAAAAGTCAAAATATATTTATTCAATAAACTCAATTAATAAGTAATTTGAAACGTCCAAATCTTTTTTAACCTACCACCCATTCAGGACATCATTTTTTAACTGTGGCAAAGAACGGGCGCAAGAAACCACAGCGCACAGAATCAACGACATTTACAAAAATATATATAGATATATTATGTCGTTACCAGGTCATAAAATACAAAACATGAGTTCGAATGTAAATTGTTTAATTAAATATGTTGGTGCTTTATTAATTATAGACAATGGGCGATTTTCCGATATAAAAAAAAAGAAATTGGTTCGTAAATGACTTCATAGATGGCGCTTAGCATAGATTAGTATGGCGCCTAAAAAAAGGCGAGTCCATGAAGAACACGTGTATAGCTACGTAATATTTATTCCATTCCAAAATAAAAATAGGTCCTGGAGATCCTGAATAAAAATTTGTAAGTACTATTTTTTTATTTTTTTGATAGACAAGCAAATGTGTAGAATTTCATACAGCCCTTAGGTAGGAACGGGTCGGCTTTCATAAAACGCCATCTATCGAATATTTTTGAGCTAATTTTTATTTTTTAATTTGTGCTGTCAGAAAATCGCCCATTAGAAATAGCTGTTGGAGTACTTGGAGCATTTCAGACCCAAGCTGTTTTGTCTTCTGTGTAATCTGACACTTTTTAATAAGCTTTTATATAAAGCTTTTCTTTGATTTTGATTTTAATTTTATCAAGATCTAATTTCTGAATATCATTTGGTACTTTGTTGTATAATCGTACACACACACACAGACCCTTAAAAGAATTATTTATTTTATGGAGCCTAGTATAAGGTACTGCTAATTTGTTCTTACTTCTAGTGTTTAATTTGTGAATATCACTGTTTTTGAAAACATTTCAATATTTTTATAAATATACATCAGATTTTTATAGATGTTTTCATAAATCTAATGACTCCTAAAAACATTTTTTTTCGACAACTTTCTTAATTTTTGCATGAAACAATAATTCTTACATAAAAATATTTGTATTGATATTCCTCAGGGAACCCCCCTTCTTTAAAAAGTTAATTTTAATTTCTAACACAAGCGCGTGATGGTTTTGCACATTTCGCAGAATAAAAACATTGCTCTAATTAAATCACTAGGTCTGAAACTTCAAAGCAGAATTGTTCTAATTATAAATATCAATATTATGATTGATTTTGAAAGAAATTTTGTGAAAAACGCACAGTAGTTGACCGCCATCCATCAAGGTGATCTGGATGGAATGACAGTCAATTGCGTGTAGTGCGGTAAAGAAAATCAGCGGCAAAGATCAAGCCGAACAATTCCTGAAAACACTCTCCATGATATATGCGGTACAATATACAGAGAAATACAACGTCTCTCCAAAGAGCCAGTGGGTCGAGCCGACCTGAAATAACCAAGTCGTCGACAAAAATGGAAGGAGTTGGTATTGGGGTGCTCCAGCCCAAAGATGGGAGCATGGGAGGTTCCATATGCGGCATGACTGTTCTTTATACAGTTGTAAGTGGTGGGCCGGCGTGAAATACTGACCTACGGGTCCATATAAGGACAAAATATGGGCTTCAAATGTCAAATGAAGCCCATATGTCCATATCCATATTTTTTAGCCGATACAGTGGACAGATACAGGGCTGCTCTCTATTAAGCACATCTAGCTTTTCCGAAGCTAATTTAGCTTTACGTTCCAAATGACCTCGAATCTGAACGTCACTCGAAATATCGACGTCAAGGATTCGAATAGTCGGATTGGTATCAAGGAAAGCTCCCTCAAAGTTCAGAGGTACGACAAAGGGATGATTTTTCCCGGTAAATGCGCAAACTTTGTATTTTGGAGGGTAAATTGGACTAGGTTAAGTCGGTCCCAATTCGAGACATGACTTAACAATATGTTCTCGGTGTCAGTCACAAGTTTATCCCGGCTCTCGATGACGCTTTCCAGAGAAATATTAGCTCGTCCGGTGTAGAGCGTATCCCCAGTACTGTCGTCCGCATAGCAATGAATGCTGTTGTTATGCAACATGTCATTGATATGCAGAAGAAACAGAGTAGGGGATAACACACACCCCTGCGGGGCTTCAGCATTCACAAGCTAAATGTCAGAGCACGAACCGTCGACTACGACTCTGATGCTACGCCCAGTAAAAAAGCTGACAACCCACGAACACAATTTCTCAGGAAGCCCGTATGATAGAAGTTTAGAGAGAAGATGCCCTGTGCCATACCCTGTCAAAGGCAAGCTTTTCGCTACGTCCAAGTGCCAGTGCTTCCCCTTTACTCTCGACTACCTCCGTCCATCGGTGAGTCAGGTACACTAAAAGATCACCAGCCGAACGACCGCGACGAAAACCATACTGGCGATTACTTAGTAGCTGGTTCTCTTCTAGGTACCTTAAGAGCTGGCGGTTTGTAATGGGCTCCATTACTTTGGAGAGCAAAGAGGTGATGGCTATTGGCCTGTAGTTGGACGGATCTGAGCGATCGCCTTTTTGGGAATCGGGTGGACAAGCCCTTGTCCACCAAGAACTCGGGACAACGCCAGTAGTATAAAAGAGCCGAAAAAGGCGCGTAGGAACCGGCGCAAACTCAGGAGCACACGTCCAAAGCACAATGGGAGGAACTGCATCAGGCCCACACGACTGATGGATATCAAGGGAAAAAAGAGCCTTACGAACCTTCGATCAACAATTGATCGAAGTTACGAACTGACTTTTGTAGGAACCGAACGTTTGGCATGGAACAAGTGCAATGCGGTATGGTTGGTGGAAAGTTTTCCCCATCGTCCAAGGTCGAGTCTGAAGCGAAAAGAATGCCCAAGGATTTCTCCTTTGCTGCACGCCCTGGGAATTTCAATTCCCAGGGACCTCCGGATATACAGCCGAATGTTTACCACGCGGCCACCAAGGCTTTAAAAACCTACCACCACCTACTATCTCGACCGCTGGGCAAAGGTCACTACACAATGGGTTCATAGAGATGGACGAAGTCGCCGAGGTCGGCCATGAAAGAGGTGGCGAGATGATCTAGAGGCACACTAGACCAACTGGCATGAAGCTCAGGATAGAGATGGAAGGACTTGGAGGTTGGGGGAAGCCTTTACCCAGTGGTACCCAATATGAAAAAATATTTTTTTTTTATAACGACTCGTCATAGTGACTGCATGCATCCTGCCTGATGGTAAGCAGCCGATGCAGTCCAAAATAATGAGAGCGCTCCCCACCGTGGAATAAGCACACAGAAGTGGTCTGTGAATAAGCACGACAACTAGCGCACCCATTCATGACGGCCTGCATAAATGCCGTTTCACGCCCCGCTTAAAAGACTCGGGACTGTAGGAGCTGGGAAACACATGCGCTGGCAAAGAATTCCAAAGCCGAATGGTCTTACAGAGGAACGACTTGCCAAATTTATTGGTACGAGTACTGATAGTCTGTACAGTATGATGGTGGTTCGTAAGACCAGCACGTGTAGTCCGAGAGAGGAAAGGAGAGGGCGGGATAAGATCAAAAAGTTCTTCAGAACACTCTCCGTAGTAGTTCCGGTAGAAGACACTGAGAGAAGCAATGTCTCTACGCAGCTGGAGGTCCTCAAGGGAGACAGTAACCTCAGCATCTCCAATAATGCGTACCGCTCGCCTTTGCAGTCTATCAAGTGCATCGAGGAGGTATTTAGCGGATTGAACAATAGTCCATACTCGATCGCACCTGAGTTTTGTACAGCAAACAGCGCTGCTCGGAAGTGAAAAACCGCCTCACCTTATTGAGAATACCCAACTTCTGGGAGGCAGTTAAAATAGCACTCTCGATGTAGCATTTTGGATTCAGTTCCTGGCCGATGTCCATGCCAAGAATGTTGAGGTTCACCGAAATGGGTAACGGAGAGTTCTGAAGAGAGGGAGGAGTAAGGAAGGGAGTTACCTTGGACGAGAATGCACAAACCTGGGTTTTGCTAGCATTAAACTCGACCAGGTTTTTAAATCCCCACTTAGAGACACGATCGAGAGTCAGGTTCAGTTTGGCAACCAGTTCTTGCCTTTTCATCATGATATCGGCTTGCTTTGCAGCAGGATGTCCCAAGTACCACACATGCACTGTACTGTCATCCGCATAACAATGAATATTGCCCAAGGACAACATGTCATTAATATGCAGAAGAAATAGAGTAGGTGAGAGCACAGAACCCTGCGGCACTCCGGCATTGAATTTGTAGAACGCGGAGGAACTACCCTCACAAAGGACACGAATCCTTCGCCTTTCTAGAAAGTCTGCAACCCAGGCGCACAAACGGGGCGGCACACCGAAGGCCGACAACTTGGAAAGAAGGGAACGATGCCACACTCTATGGAAAGCTTTGGCGATATCAAGGAGCGTGAAACGCTCGAGATGAAGAATGAACGCGTGAGAAACGTACGCTAGAAGATCATCCGTTGATCGCTTTGGTCTGAACCCATACTGGCGATCATGGAGCAACGAGTGATCCTCTAGGTAGTATATGAGCTGGGAATTAATTATCCGCTCAAATACCTTGCACAGCACAGAAGTTACAGCGATGGGTCGATAGTTGGCCGGATCCGAGCAATCCCGTTTTTTGGGGTTGTACGTTCGCCTCCTTCCAAGACACCGGCACAATACCAGTATCGTAAGACTCCCTAAACAATCGTGTCAATACAGGAGACAACTCAGCCGCGCATCTGAGCAGCACAATCGCCGGAACACCATCCGGCCCGCTAGCCTTCCGCACGTCGAGCGACCGCAGCACGGCACGTACATCACACTGCCTGATACGAATATCAGGCATGGTGGCCCCACAATGTGCTATAATAGGTGGAGCGGCGCCACAATCGTCAACGCGCAAATTGGCCGCAAAAAGTTCAGCCAACAAGTGCGCCTTCTCAAGCGGCTGGTAAGTCAACGAGCCATCTGGATGTTTCAACGGGGGCAGCGAGGGAGAGCAGAAGTTGGCCTGCACGGCCTTAGCGAGCCGCCGATAGCTACGGCTACCCGTAGGATGCGAGATCAACTCCTGCCCTATCCTTGCTACTCTTTGTGCATCCGCTCCTGCGAGAGCCCTCTTGTTAGACTTTGAGGCCTTGTTGTAGGCCGCCTTCAAGGAGCTGATACTAGGGTCATTCAGAGCGCAAGCCTTCGTCCAAGCACGATACGCCGCCTGCTTGCATTCAGCAGCTTTGGCGCATTCGCGATTGAACTAGGGCCGTTATCTGCCAACGCTGGCAAGATCTGTGAATGGATTATAATATTCCATACCCAACAAGATCTCATCAGCGATGGCAGAAGCGCACTCCGATGGTTGCTTTCCAATTATTATAGAACGTTGATTTATTTAGGTTTACTGTAATGCGCTACTAATTTATGAATAGGTAATAGTCATTTTTAACCTATCCAGTCTAGTATGCCAATACGCTTGTGTCCCGTATGGGTTTACATCAGTAGTCTAACGGATCTACATGGATTGAACCAAAATGCTGGCATTCAAATCAAGCATCTTTTCGTTTGGCTACCTACCGCTTTAATCAGAGACTGACTGCCTTGATCAACAAATAATAGGCTCTGACTTTTCCATATGGAGCAGATCGGTCGTCGTACCTACTCTATGTATTATTTAATTTTTTTATCTATCATTAAATATTAAATTTAAAAAAAAAATTACTAAGTTTTATTTTGTTAGTTAGCTGTTGTTTATAGAAAGCTAAAAAGTTATCAAAAAAGCGTGTTACAATCTCTTTTTAACCGACTTCAAAAAAAGAAAGAGGTTTTCAATTCGTCGAAATAAAATTTATTAACCGACTTCAAAAAAAGGAGGAGATTCTCAATTCGTCGAAATAAAATTTATTTTATGTATGTTAACCGATTACTTAAAGACGCTTGGACCGATTTAGAATGTTTCTTTTTTGTCTGAAAGGGTATACCTCCCAGGTGGTCCCATAGTCATCAGGTCAGGATCTGATGATGGGTTCCTGGAGAAATCAAGGTAACTCTTCAAATATTATAGGCACACCTATAGCGATTTAGGTATTATTTGCTATAACGTTGTCCTCGGGAAGCACCATTTGGTGAAGTGGAACTGATGATAAAGACCATAGACCATATTTTTGGTATTTGCTATACGATTACAAACTTTAATGTGGTTGCTAAGCACTTTATGCTCGCCACAATGCATCATGGTCAAGTGGAGCTAATGGTAAACCACCAAGAGAACTCCTCAGTAATTAAACGTCCCTGCATCGGAGAAAACAATATTTTGTACAAAATTATAAGCAGTTGACATTAGGATGTTGTAAATTGAAAAAAATACTAACCAAGCCAATAAAAGTGACAAATAAATAATATTATACTATTACTTTCTACTACTATTTTTTTATTTTCTGTGTAAACGTAGATACGTTTACACTAAAAAATAAGAAATAACAAAAATTTAAAAAAATAAATAAACTGACATAAAAAAACAGAAAATCTAAAAAAGAACAAAATAATTGTTGTCTTGAATAACTAAATTAAAATTATACTTACTCATACTTTTGAAGACGGTGCCAAGCCAAATTAAATTAATAAGAAAATATTGCAAAAATAATACGTAGACAGGTAAAGTACGTTAGTGTGTTCTTCTAATTTATGAGACAATTTACAACACTTCTTTAAATCTACCTGTAAGTCTCCGTGTTTTCCATAATGCTAAGCATACCGTCTAACTAAGTTGTATGTAGGCAAAAGCAGGAGATTTTTAAGGCTTGGCACCAACTTAAAAAGTATGTAAGTAAAAATAATTTTAACTGTAGGGATTAAAGGAGTTTGACCATTTTGGACTAAATGCTGTCCAAGCATGGGAATACTTTTATTTCTTTTCTTACTTACATGAAGAGATATAAAAAAAAATATTAATAATAAAACATCCACGGCGTTATATTGTACCTAAAAAAATATCATGGCTTTATATGATTGATTGAATGACTATCCTTAACTAAGTGTTGTTCTATTAATAAAACCCATTGTTTATAATACATACCGTCTTTTATTTTAAAAATAAGACGTTTGTTATTATTTTTCGTTAATGTAAAACCTATACAAAAGATTTTTTTTTTTATACTCCTCGGATAGATTCTGAAGCGCTTTGGGTCACATACTAGTATTAGTCTAAGGAACATGCACTATGATTCAATGTTGGGCAGCACTCTTGGTCCAACTACGAAATGAAAAACTGGTAATTGAGCTACTCAGACGAATTGCGATTTAGGGAATCCGCGCCCGACCCCTTTTTACTGTCGCAACAACTCCACACACATAGACAAACTGGATCGTGAGGCAAAACGCCATCTTGACAAGCTACAATAAAAGCTATACCCCTTGAGGATCGTAAAACCAGACACAATTAAAAATCAATTGTTTCGCGACCGCCGGCGGTTTTATGATCCTTGACCTATTAATGTCTTCCTAGACTTGTCGGCAAAGGGCGTACAGGAGATTGTTTTTCGCATATTTTTGTGATCTAATAAAGTTTATGAGCCAAAAGTACTAAAATAAAATAATGGTTTTTTAGTCATTAATCTTTCGGCATTGTAGAAGCAGTGAATAATTATTATAACTGCAACTGTCATAAAAACTTAACGTAAAGTAGTTTCTGAAAGATTCTTGTATATATAACCAATTATTAAATAACTCCGATCTCGTTTGACGTTTCATATACTTGTACAATTTCACAGGGCCGTATGTAGGCTCAAGTTTTGTATAATAGGTATATTTTTGAAGATTGATTAGATTAAAGTATGCAATATATTATTTCTTTAGGGATACATTTTAATAGTGTAATCACTTTAGGTTTCCGAAGGATGATTATTTGAAGAATGCCTGGTTGAGTCAAAATCAAATCAAATCAATATCTCTTTATTCAGTAAACTTAGAATAAGCATTTTGAATCGTCAAAAGTTAAAGGATGGACGGGCACCCGCCCACCCACCCCGCCCATTCAGGAAGTCTTTTAACTGTGGAGAAGAACGGGCGCAAGAAACTCCACAGGTTTATAATAATATAGAAGTAACGACATTTACAAAACAATATGTCGTTACCAAATCATACAACATACAATTAAACAAATTATGAGCGTCAATACAAGTTGGAACATGCCCTCCCTGTCATAGAAGGACATTTTCCATTACAACAAAAAAAAAAAAAACATTTGATACGATTACAAAAAACAGGTATTGCTCGATTTTAAATAAAACGAACAACGTCTTACAGTATCTTTGAAATAAAAAGAAAAACTATTAAATACTACCAATAAAAAAAATAAGATTGCAAGAGCAGACCAGCCTCCACAGGCGGCACCCGTTCACGAGTATGACATGTGAATCAGCCATCGCTTCGCTCAACCATGTTTTAGGGAACGTAACGACCCGACGCACATGCCACCACCGCAGAGACACTTTAAGAGAGCATGACACACTCGAGCAACTCCAACGAAAGCAAGAGAACAATAAGACAACTTTAAACGCAACATAAATTTTGAGTGGGTACCTTTGTCTGTAAGACACTGCTGTTAAAGGCTATCATACCAGCGTAAAATTAATTATTAAAAAAAAAAATATTGCTAAGAAAATAAAATGTGAAAATATTATTATAACCAGGCTGTTTTGTCTTCTAAATATTCTTTGACTGTATAATAACCTTTTTTATATGTAAACAAGATTTTACATGATTCTTAAACTTATCTAAAGGTAAATCTTGTACAGTACTTGGTATTTTATTATAATAGTGTATACCTTGCCCCAAGAAAGAGCCAAGAACCTTTTGTAACCTAAACAGTGGCATTACTAGTTTTGACTTACTTCTAGTATTGAAATTGTGTACATCACCGTGTTTAGAAAAAGAGTTAATATTGCACCGCACAAAAACTATACAATTATAAATATATTGCGAAGCAACAGTAAGAACACCAACTTCCTTAAAAATATTTCTCAGAGAAGTTTGTGATCCCAGTCTATAAATGGTTCTTATTGCTCGTTTCTGTAAAATAAATATAGTTTTAATATCAGCCGCTGTTCCCCACAAAAGGACGCCATACGACATGACACTGTGAAAATAACTAAAGTAAACAGTCCTAGCAGTTTCAACATCTGTTAATTGTCTAATTTTTCTAATGGCGTAAGCTGCTGAACTGAGTTTGCCGGCCAAATTCGATATATGCGGATTCCATTGGAGTTTTGAGTCCAGGGTTATCCCTAGGAAAACTGTCGAATCTACCAAATCTAATTTATCACCATTCATTCTAACATCGGTTTGTTCGGTCTTGACATTTGGTAGTGTAAATTTAATACATTTTGTTTTTTTAGCGTTTAGCTGTAAATTGTTAGCAGTAAACCAACTAAGTACCTCTGAGAGAGCATTGTTTACATCGTCAAAATTATTCTTATTCCTAGTCACATTAAAAATGAGTGAAGTATCATCTGCAAACAATACAATATCACAGAAGTTTTCTACAAAGAATGGCAAGTCATTGATATATATCAAAAATAAGAAAGGGCCAAGAATTGACCCTTGTGGAACTCCCATTTTTACATGAGAACCGGATGACTTAGTTCCATTAACATCGACAGTTTGTGTTCTAGAACTAAGATAAGACTGTATCAATTTAAGCGCAAAACCTTTGAGACCATAATAATTTAACTTCATCGCCAGTGTTCGGTGCTCAACGCAATCGAAAGCCTTGGACAGGTCGCAGAAAACTTCAAGAGCGTTCTGAGACCCCTCCCAGGCATCAAATATATGTTTTATTAGAGCAACACCTGCATCAGTAGTGGAACGACCCTTTGTAAAACCAAATTGCTTACTATGTAAAAGATTATTTAAGTTAAAGTATTCTACTAACTGTTCGAGAATAATTTTTTCATAAATCTTACTAAGTGCTGGTAGTATTGAAATTGGTCGATAGTTACTGGGGTCTTCTTTATTTCCCGATTTAAATAAAGGTATAACCTTACTAAACTTCATAAGATCAGGAAAGATTCCCTTATCAATACAGTTATTAAATATGTCAGCAAGATAGGGTGCAATAGAATATATAATATTCTTAATTATCTTTATAGACATGCCCCACAAATCACCTGTGTTTTTCATTTTTAGTGATTTGAAACTTTTAATAATATTATTAGAGTTAATATATTGAAAATTAAAAGAAAAATTACATTTGGGTACATGTTCTTCGAGAAAAGATTGTGCCGCCACTGGTGATGAATTTAAATTAGAGGTTGTTACCACAGGTATATTTATGAAGAAATCATCAAAAATATTAGCAATTTGTGCATCCGAATTGACAAGGTTGTCATTAACTTTTAGAGTAAAAGTGTTGTCCCGTGGTTTTAATTTACCAGTTTCACGGTTGATGATATCCCAAGTGGCTTTTATTTTATTATTAGACTTTTTAATTTTATCTTTAATGAAATTTGATTTTGCTAGTATGCACACTTTCTTAAACAATTTAGAGTATTTTTTTACATATTCTGTAAAATTTAAATTATGGTTATATTGTCTTAGATTATATAGCTCAAACAGTTTATTTCTACTTTTATAAATACCAGGCGTGGCCCAGTCACAGAACTTAAGTTTTTGTGAAAACTTTATTGTTTTAGAGGTAAACACCTGGTTGTATTCTGTCTTTATTAAATCAAAGAGATTACTATACAGTTCATCCGGATCATCTTGTACAAAGAGCAAAGTATCAATTTTACAAGCTACATTGTTTTTAAAATACTCCATTCGCTTTTTTGTAACTGGTTTACATGTTACAGTTTTAGGCTCCTCCTTAACATCAATATCATAGCTCACCTTCAAACCGCAATGGTCAGATGTAAGACTACTAATAACTGACTTAGATACATGGTCATAGTCTGTAAAAATATTATCGAGACAAGTGGCCGAATGTGAAGTTATTCTAGTGGGTTCAAGAAATAGATTTTTTAAATTAAAACATTTAAATAAAGCTAGAAGACTAACACTCACTGAAGTGTTTTCTAAAATATTTACATTAAAATCCCCACATACTAAAACAAATTTATTTTTTAATTTTATTTTATTAAGTACATCTTCCATTACTGATTCAAAAACATCGAAATTGCCCGAGGGGGGTCGGTATACACACACTATTATAAACCTATTTAACTCTACGCATGATAGCTCAATATTACGCTCCTTTGAAAGACATACAATATCATTTCGCTCGTTGTATTTAATATTATTACTAACAAGTATTAAAGAACCGCCGTGAATAGCTGTGCTTCGTACGTACGCACTTGCTAGTTGGAAATTATTTACATGGAAAGACGTGTCATGTGTTTTTAGCCAATGCTCAGTTATACAAAATATATAAATAGCCTGACTTTTTGCAATTAATTCTAATTCTAAGTCCTTGCCAGCCAAACCCTGAATGTTTTGATTTATAATATTAATGGATGTGGACTTGGCTTTTGTCTTAGACCTCAGTTTAAACTAGAGGTAGTCACCTTACTACTAGTTATAAAAGATGCATTAGTAGAACTACTAATGATGACATTATTATTAATAGACTTTGTTATACCAGGTATAACTGGGTCTTGTATATTATAAGCTAATAAATTAGCTATCTGGGTCTTATATTTCTTTGGCAAATACATAGTATCTGAAGTCAAAATAAAATTATTAATAAATTTATTAATGTCAAAAAATAAAATATTGTCACTATGACGCCATAATGAATGAATTATATAATAATAAATTTAAGTCAAAAATACGTTTGTTTTGTTCCCAGGTTAAGTTTTTACAGTAGGGAAAAGCACTAACAATTAACCTGCAATTTGTATTCGCTTGAAATTGTAACAAATAAGTTATGTAACAAATGAGTAATATGAAAAGAGAACATTGGCAGCCCAAATCATCTAGTGTGCTGTGTTCAAAACATTTTGAAGCTCATTTACTGAATCACAGTGTTTTCCATCATACAGAAAATGATAAATTTATTTATTTTCAGAAACCTTCATCATGAACCAGACTCAGTAAAAGTATCCCAGATATATTTTTTTCGGGACTTGCAAAATATACAACCTAGTACTTCAAGTGTAACCGCAGGCAGGGTCGCTGACTACTCGACCACCCGGCGGTCTTATCACTAGTTTTAAAAATTGTGACATTATTTATTGTAATTATTATTTTATTAAAAAAATTACCAGCAAAGTATGTTGTTAGTTTACCAAACGGTTCTACATTTCATGCATTTTATTTAAGTTAATGATGTGGCGTCGCAGGGAGATATATATATAGATACAGAGATATTGGATGACTGGCACTCAATGATAGATAACTTAGCATCAACTGGTGAGGGATTTTTTTAAAAATGAGTATATTCAAATCTCTTTATAATATAATATTATCCTCTTTACGTATGACATTACTATATGTACTTGAGGTCTCTTGCGTGCCTGAGTTCAGCCCCTTTTATTGTAAATGTGTACGTGAAATTTGTCTGTAGGCGTAATCGGCACGCTTTTTTGTTGTAATGTTATAATGTTATGTCTGCTTCTTATTATACGTCTGTGAGATAACACAATTATTTTGTTCTTTTTAGTTTTTGTTTTTTAGGTCGGTTTATTGTTTTTTGAAAAAAAATCTCTCTTGCTGTTTAAATGTTTTACTTTTTAGTATTGTGACCAGAGACTTTTTAAGACGAATCAAAAGAGCGCAAACTCGGCAAAGTCGCGCCATTTTCTTACAGACTTCCCATGGCCACCGGCTGCAACTTCTTTCGGTTCTTCCGCTTCCGGCTCTGTCATCAGATCAGCTCAATGTCATAATAATATTACATTGTCATCCTACTTACATAAATCGGAAATCAGGAAGTGGGTCAAAAACTTGCAAGATTTGATTGCAGACAGACACCGGAACGCTTGATCTAAATCGAACAATCAAAAGCTTGTAAAAATAAACAAACAGCTAGCAAATTAGAGTGGAGGACGGAAATCGATCGGATTTAATAATATATCCTGTATCAATCAAAATATTCAAGTTGCAGAGCGACTTGCGCGACTACTACTAAAGCCACATGGCAGGTGGCGCCTTTTCAGTATGCTGCGCGCGCAACTTTTCTACGTCGCTTGCGCGGTGTGGTACAGATAAATAAATAAACTTTTTATTAACTATACACCGAGATTTTTCATTGGTTTTGGAGCCGAAAACGTTATAATACAAAAAAAGTGTTGTTCTTATTTATGAAATAATAATCGCTTTACGAGCAAAGTAAAAAAAGTTGTAAAAGTGACTTTTTGTCGAAAACACGTAGTAACGTTCTCCTTATCTACTCGTAAACCGTGACCCCTATGAACTTTCCCGGTCGGCCGCCTGCGCCGGCGGCGGGGCGGGGGGTAAGAGGAGCGTTTGAAGCGCCTCGGTCATTGACTTTCATAAGATCGTCCGGTACTAAGGTTTCTTAATTTTTTATTGATATTTTTTAATGATTTTTTATGCTCATATTTTTAGTTTTACATGCTAAATAACTTCTACTGATGATAAACATGAACAGGGTTTCGGCTCCAAAACCAATGAAAAATCTCGGTGTAGACAAAGCCAAGCAACTCCAATTAAATCAGTTGAAAAATCAATATGACGCGATCAAACTAAATTTTTATTTGTAAAAAGAGAAAAGACATTGAACTACATTTTCGAAATGGTTGTGTAAATAATAGGTACTTCAAAAAGCAATTAAGTTTTGTCTGACTAATTGAAAATCAGTCCTAAATCGCTTTATGTTCTTTGTCCTTTTATCAGTAAAGTGAAATTTTTCGTTCATTCAGTTGAATTATATCTTTTCAAGTAGGTCTGATCTGAAGTTGCCCGAGGAGCGTGTGGAAAGTAGTACTTTTCCGCCCAAGGGGGAATCGTTTTTCTGAGTTGTGCAATTGTTACTTTTTATTAAAATAATACTAACAACACATCTCTTCCATTGGGTGTCGTAAAAGGCAACTAACGGATCAAAGACTGCACATACATCCTACAGCATAGAGCGGCGATGGGCTCATCAAAATAATACTACTAACCCCGTTCTTCCATTGGGTGTTGTAAAAGTCGACTAACGGACTAAAGACTGCACATACATCAAACAGCATAGAGCGGCGATGGGCGCATCAAAATAATACTACCAATCCCTCTCTTCCCTTCGGTGTCGTAAAAGGCGACTAAGGGACTAAAGACTGCACATACAACCAACAGCATAGAGCGGCGATGAAGTCATCAAAATAATACTACCAACCCCTCTCTTTCCTTCAGTGTCGTAAAAGGCGACTAACGGACTAAAGACTGCACATACATCCAACAGCATAAAGCGGCGATGGGGTCATCTAAAAAATACTACCAACCCCTCTTTTCCCTTCAGTGTCGTAAAAGGCGACTAACGGACTAAATAAATAATAATAATTAATAAAAAAAATATTTCAGACCGAGATCCATATAAAAGTGTTAGTATACATAATGTTCTTATAAACATGTTAGTGTACAAACATGGTGTTAGTATACAATCTTATAAAAACTAGGTAGGTGTTGTAGTATTACTTAGCAGAGTTAATTTGGGGCGGTGATCACTAATAACTCTTCGCACAAAACTTTTCCACATGGTGAGTCCCGCCTATCACAAACAGTATTCAGGATGGCGTTCGGACTGTCCCTAATTCTGCGCATAAGGAATGCTGTTTTTTTGCGGATGATTGCGCCAAAACCATCTGTTTCATATTCAGCAAACATTCCCGACGCACTGCAGAAACGGGGCAGTCCCAACATCATCCTAAATATATTATTGTATTGGACCCGTAGGGCATCAAGCGGCTTTTTGGCATAACTTACCCACAGATTCCCCGTGTAGAAACACTGACAATACGCTTTGAAGAGCGTGATTTTCGCTTCTTCACTACAACGGGAGAATCTACGGATCAGCATGTTGCCTCTGACCGCCAGAGCCCTACGCTCCCTCTCAATATCTACATCATATCTTTAAGGTCGTCAGTAACAATGTGGCCGAGATATTTAAAACTGAAGACCCTCTCAATAGGTGCTACCGTTTAGGGTCATCTCGGGCACAGTCTCCACCCTTCTACCTGCGGCCTTAAAAACAATGAGTGCACACTTTTTAACATTAGAAAGAAGCAGCATACCTAGCACAGACTTCCAACATTTTCTGGATTGATTCCGCAGTCGGGCCCAGCAGCACCATGTCATCTGCGTAGCTGATGTTATTAATACTAACACCATTCCACGCTGCTTCCCACACGCATGCTGCTGAGCTCGGCTAAGAGATCATTTACATACAGGTTGAAGAGAGAGGGCGAACTGATCCCCCCTGTCGCACCCCGCACTCCAACCTATACGGATCAGACAATGCATGAGACCATTTTATAAAGTTGGTTCGGTTCCCGTACCAACCAATACTGAAATATCTTCAGCACAGCCGCCGCTACACCCCTGTCCCTCAACTTCTCCTAAAGCACCTCATAAGATACAAGGTCAAATGCCTTAGAGAGATCAAGGAAACAGGCATATACCGGCGTCTTACGACTGGTGTAGTACTGGACAGTGTGCTTGAGACTCAGAATTGCGCTTTCAGTTGATAGTTTGGGCCGAAACCCGAACTGAGCATCATGTAGATTTAAATATTTCTGTAAGATAGACTCGAGCACACTGTCCAACACTTTTGCTATTGTAGTGGCAAGTGAGATCGGGCGGTAGTTTCCACTATCCGAGATATCCTCTGTCCTGCCCGCTTACTCCTGAAACCGATCGCTATTGGATCGGATTGGTACTTTTATTGCAATCTAATCTTATTATTTTTTATGTCAACAATTCTTACTTTTTTTTTAACTTAATGCAATTTATTGACATTCGTATTCGTTGACAGTGATGTTTAATTTAATTCAGCCTAATTTTGTATTTATAATTATTTTGAAAAATATGTACCTATCTAATTGTAATTTTAATGTAATTTGTTGACATTCATTCATGCATTGGAATCTGACAGTCTTCTTGACATAAGTAAATTTTCCATAATATTTTTAACATTTATTTTTTTGGCATGTTTAAAAATCTAGTTTTAACTTGTAAGCGACTTGGATAACTCTGTACGCTTACAAGACTTTCTGAAATAAATAAAACTGTAAATCGATTTATTTATTTATCGTGTCTCATGAACTCATCAATGGTTTAAAAGGTATTCTCAATCAACCACTTACGTAATGCAGTTTTAAATTTACATATTATAGGCACTTCTTTGATTTGGTATGGTATTTTATTAAATATTGTTATAGCCATCGCTGGATCATTCCTCTGGAATCGCCTTGTTTTTGGAAATACCCTAAGCAATAATTTATTTGGATATCTATCACTTCTCTTTGATAAATCCTTTGCTTTTAAATACATGTCATAATTTTGTTTAACAAATGTTCCTACCTCTAGTATGTACAACCTAACCCAGAGTTAGTACTCCTAAATCCATAAAATATGTTCTGCAAGAAATATCTGGTGCAATATTACATATGGAACGTATACACCTCTTTTGTGATAAAAATACTTTATTTATGTCTATTCCGTTCCCCCAAACCAGAAGTCCATATCTTAACACAGACTCAACATAGGCGAAGTATGCTGTCAAAGCTGTCTCCCTGTTTGCAATTTTTGTTAACTTGAATAGAGCGTACGCAAATCCATTTATTTTAGCACAAACTTGTTCTATATGTCCTTTCCACATCAATACAGATTCTATCCTTAAACTTAAAAATGTCACACTATCTTGATTATGTATATATCATTATTATAATTAATGTCAACTGTTTTATTCTTATAATTATTGAAATTCACTAAATTTGTTTTATTTAAATTTATCTGTAAATTATTATTAGATAACCAATCAATTAACGATGTCAGTGTATTTGTAACGTCTATTTTGTGCTGTTGTAATGAACATTTTTTTATCCGATGTCACCACAACACTCATATCATCAGCAAACAGAGTCATCTTATGGTTCGTGACTTCCGGCAAGTCATTGACGTACAACAAAAATAGCAATGGTCCAAGGACGCTACCTTGTGGGACTCCAGAAAAGTTTATTTTCAGATGAGACGTGTGTATCTGAACAGTGTGCTTTTCGTTTAATTGTGTAATCTCTACATATTAAACCCGGTTTTTTAAATATGATTTTACCCAATCAGTTGCTGGTCCTCTAATGCCATTTTTCTCTAGTTTCGTCAGTAATTTTCCGTGTGACACGAAGTAAAAGGCTTTTGACAGATCGAGAAATAATACTGAGGTATACTTACCTTCTTTAATATTTGTTAAAATGTCATTGACCAAGTTAAACATAGCATGGGTTGTAGACTTCTGTTTTTGTTGTTGTCATTTCTTTAACAAATGGTTATACTTTAAATAGCGGCTTTTGTCAACTGCAGTTTTTGTTGCGTAGTATTTATAGCGATAAGTTCTTTACGTCCTACAACTTTTTTTGAGACCTGAGGTCATCCATGATAATTAAACAAATAAATCCGCGGATGTTGTGAAAAAAAAGTTCATAAAACTCGTTGAAAGACTCATTTAACTCTGTGCAGCAATAAACATCCGAAAATAAGAGACTACTCAGATACTGGTTAAATTTATTAATGTTATCCTCGGAGTAGCATCGCTTTAATATGAAAATAGTCCTTGGGTTTTCTATTTTTCAATAAACCTTAAATTTTTTATGATTTGAGCTGTATTATGGTCCGATAGCCATAATGGCAATATTGAGCCTATCGCATGAGTCATATTACTTATTATTACATCAAGACAAGAGTTTCTTCTGGTTGGCACGGATAAATGAAGAAAAAATTATAATTTTTTAAAATGTCAAGAAAATGTTTAGTATTTGCATTTTTTGCGTCACACATATTTATGTTTAGATCTCCTACCAATATTATTCTTTTTTTGAAATATTTTTTAAACAAAACTAGTGAAACAAAAAGTTGAGCTTTTAAAAAAATAAATCTACATATTTTTTTATATTACCAGAGCTAATATGGACTCATATTGCGTGAATATTGAGTGAAAAAAATACAAAACTCAATGACATTTAGTTCACCCAATATGAATCCAAATTAGCGCTGGTGTCGTAACTTAAAAATACGAAAATTCACAATACCAATCCGATCCAAGTAAGGGGGCTGTTCTTGACAATCGGTACAACTTTCGTTATGAGGTAAGTATAAGTGACTAAGACACATAAAAAATAAAATAGAATCTAAGCAGTTAACTATATTTAATAGCTTATCTTTGACATATCATTTTGAGCTCAGCGTAGTAGATTTAATCATGAATAATATTATAATTGTATGCATATATAGAATTCCAACTAAAATAAAAAAATACCAAATCGAAAGCCTTTCTGAAATCAAAGTAGGCTGCATCTACTTGCCGACCATCATCCAATTCAGAATAGACGTAATCCATATGTGTTACGAGGTTCGTGGTGGTGGAGCGGGCTTTCCGAAAACCATGTTGGCTGTTATGTAATAAATTGCCAATTTGTCTACCTATGTGTTTATTTAAAATAGCTTCAAAGATTTTGGCGAAGACCGAGAGTTAAGGTTAGGGTGAGAGTAAGAGTTAAGGTGTCTAACAGCGCTACCAATATCACATTCCTCAACAGCTATAACAGAGACAGAAGCAGCATTAGGATAGGTGTGTGCCGCATACGTAGCTATGGAAGGGTTTAACAGTGGTTATTTGGCTTGAAACACTGATGCGAAGTATTCGGCAAAAGCGTCAGCTGCCGCCTGTCCCACAACCTCTGTATCACAGTATGTGTATACACATGCACGTCGTCTATCCATTTTCTTATCTTTAATGAATTCTCAGAATTTCTCCGGATCTCTAATGATTTTTTCCTGCAATAGAGCCAAATGGTGCCGATACTCATTGTCAATGAGTTTTTTAACCCGCTCCCTATAGAATTTAAAAAGTTCTTTGTTAAACTCTTTGCCCTCTTTTTTGTACCGCTCTAAATGAAAATATTTGCTTTTAATATTATTTATTATCTCCGCAGTATACCATGTTGGATAAATAAACTTCCGAATGTTCGACGAATGGCGTTTGCGAGGTACAAAAACTTCAATACAGTTATAAAACCTTCCATAGAACAAAGCAATGGCAGAGTCTACATCTTCAGCTGTCATCAGATCAGACCAATCTAAATCACCTAACGCCCCATACAATCCCTGCAAATCCCCTTTACGCCAATTCCAATTGGGACTAGATTCAGGGCGCGGTGTGGGAGGCGGCACGGATGCTGATGCCACGGACTCGCCGCTCGGATGTTTAATAGTCACATCCAGCGCTGGGTGGTACTCATCAATTTGCACTAGAGGATCCATACCAATAGTCACCACGACCTGATCGAGATCATAATCGCCCAGCAAGAGATCCAACATGCCACCGCGGCTGTTGGATACATTATTAAATTGCTGTACCGAACAAAAGTCACAGAATAAATTAAAAATAATTTTGACATTCCCACTACAAGAATTTAAATTAAAGTCACCTAAAATTATTACATTCATGTCGGAGTAAACAGAGATAGTATCTTCTATGCATGTCAGAACATTTAAATATTGTCTATCAGTATAACTTGGGGGAAGATACACAACGCAACATAAAAATTTCACATTCCTACAGGTAACAATAGCAAAAATGAGTTCTTTGTCAATTGTCAAAGTTTCAATGTCGGTAACTACACGCACTGGATAGCAATCACGGACCGCAAGCAGAACTCCACCCCAACCAGCATCGCCAGCTCTGTCCGTACGCACTACGGTATAACCGGTAAGGAAGAGTTCGCCGTTGGACACAGAACTAGTCAAAAATGTTTCTGTTAGAGCTATTATGTCATGTTTACTTTCTACTACATTATTGTAGAACACATTAGTTTTTGAGCGCAACCCACGGACATTCTGGTAATATAAACTGATGCTGTTGAATCGTGGAGGGCATTTATGTGTTCCTTTCTTTGGCACGAAAGTTCTGGCGCCAGGGTTTAACGCATATGTTCTCTGCCCAATTATCCGGCGACATAACTTTATCAGCAATATTGAATGGAACACCTAATTTAAAGGAAGCGTAGTGTCCACGCGGCTTTAGTTCCTCCACCGTGCACACGTCACTATCACACACAGAGCTAAGGTGAGCATGAACCTGCTGCATTGTGGTTCCATCACGTACATAATAAAGATGCAGGTACCTCCACCTCTCGGCTGCTTGTAACGATGTAGTTGCTGGTGCTGCAGTACCTCGGAGTACTCAGGGAAGCGAAGCGCGTGCTGTCTTACGCCTTACTTCGGTCCACTCATTTTCATAAATTTTCTCGACGCTTTTATTTAAAGGGACTGGAGTAGGTGAAGCAGTAGATTTTGCATGCATCTTTGGATTGGAGATCGGGGTCGCAGAGGGCTTATTACCTTTCTCAGCAAAACTAATCTTCGTATTATGTCGAGTTGGTTTGGTTTTAGTGCAGGCTTTTTCCTTGGAGTGTGAGGTGCCTCCACTACTCACTCCTGGGCCCTGATTCTGTATCGCAATCTATAGATTCCACACCTAAACTTTACCGCGCACAAACGTCAAACGCATACGTTTTTGGGAAGATATCGTAACTTTTTAAGGAATCGTTACAGAATAAGGGCCCTGGCACAGCAGTCTTGACTTGAGAGCCTCTTTGGTTATCAGCTGATGGTTTGCATTAACCATGAGATTAAGTTTTTGCTCTAAATCCGTAATTTTACAAGTTAGTATCTTGACTTTATTGAAAATTTCAGTTTTAAATGCGAGAAAGTGTTCAGCTACTAACATATTTATTTTGCTCGTGAGAAGTCATCTTGCATCTTGCTAAATTCCTGTAAAATCGAAACCTTCACGGCGTCTAATATATTATTTAGCAAGGGATCATTTTGTCCCGCTACACGTGCCAAGCGCATGTCAGGGCAATCACTAGTGATACTCATGTCATGCATGAGATGTGGGCGAACTGGGGTGTGTGTGTTATCGCTTCTCGGTAGCTTAATACGACATTCAACACACATCCAAGAGTTTTTAATTTCTGTAGAAAAGGTAGCAAACATGTCTTTAGTAAAACCCGCACAAAAAACGTCAAAAATCAACAAACATTTTGCACATCTCATGAACGCAGCGTCTTCTCTAACCTCCCCGCGACATCCTGCACAGTTAGCTCTCTTTGTTGTCATCCTCTTCCTTTATTACTTAGCAATCTCAATGCAAAAAGAACTCTCCCCAAATTAGTGCAATATTTATAGCAGTAGCAACACCAAACGCTTGTCAAAATGAAATTTATTGCTGTCAGTTGAGTTTGACGGTTCCCAATGTTAACGTTTGAGGATATTAGCAACAAATCCCAAAAAGTAGTGTTTTGAGGGTAGAAAAATAGGACTTATCTTCGCTTATTTCGATGTGAAGCAGTAAACCATTTGCTTGAATAACATCGGTGTATGATCCTTAAAGGCAGATCTTCACTTTAAAATCACTATTTACTAGATTCAAAAGAGATTTCAATGAAAAATAATAAATATAAGAGGAGTGATATCACAACAATGCCGGGGTTGCCAGCGTCTGTGTCAAGTATTTGGAATATTTTATTTAAAAAACTATGAAACAGTCGTAAATAGGTAATTAATTATTAATATATTTGTAAGCGAACTAATGTAAATTAATAAAAACGGATTTATATATAATTTGACTAATATAATATTTTGTGATAGTTAAGTACTTACTTATTTAAAATGAAAAATAATGAAATGAAATAATTTTTAAATGTCTTAAACTAAAATGTTTGCATTCTATGGTTATATAGGTAAATAGGCATAAGATGCTTTATAATGGTTTTTACCATCTGTAATGATACCCTATTTAAAAGCAAATAAATATTATGATTATGATATCAGGTTTTTTCAAAAATAAATTGTGAAAAACATGGACAGAAGCCTCGGCAAGTGGACCCCTGCATACTTCAAATGCTCAATACTCAACCCGTCGTGTCCAGGCGACTTGCCTCTTGTCATGGCATCAATTATATCTCTGACCTGCTTAACAGTTATGTGTAATAGAGGCTTATCGCATGGACAGGAGGACCCAGCACCGGCTTTATCAGGCGGTGGTTCAAGAGGGGAGTGAACTCTAAAATTATTCGCAAAAACCTGAGCAATATCCCCAGGATCATTCCTGCTGCCAGGCCTAATATTCAGTTTACCAGTGGATTTCCAAAAAGTTTTAAAATCCTTAGCATCTAGATACATAAACATCCTCCACTACACCTACATCAACAATAGTTTACCAAGCCGAGAGAGATACGACACAGTGGTCCAGCCAGGTTCTACTACCTGTTTTCTCACACACGAAAGTATACGAAGATATTCCAAGCTTTTCTACATCCGCACAGAGCCAGGACTGCTCCTGGCAGAAGTTTAATAATTCCTTAAAGAATGGTTTGTGCGGGTGAGCATTAAAATCCCCGGGAATAAACAAACTTTCGACATCGCTACTTTCCTTTATCGCACTAATCTCGCTTAATACCTCCGTAAAAATAGGCAGCATATCTGCGTTCCCCCCCTTATCTTTCTTATAATTAGGCATATAAACGGAGAATACAATAGAAGAACGCCCATTTAACATTGTCTTAATAGCAGTCAGACGCGGGCTCTTACAGTCTAAAGACATTCATGTTTTTGTTTTTACTCTCCATTCGTTATGAAAAGCAGTGTTTACCACGGGTGAAAGACTATTGGCCAAACCCCGTCTCGGGAGTAAATAAGCTACTTTCACCCCTAGGGTAACAATGTAGTACCATATTTATATCGACGTATACAGGGCGCATGGTATTCCTTTTATTTGTGACACTATGTTATCTAGCAAAAAATAATCCTTATGATGAAGCCTTTCGATCGGTATGATAAAGCTACAGGTTGATTATTCTTCTCCTGTGACGGGTTTGATTCCCGGTTCAACCATGTAATTATTTAAAATAAAATAAAATTAATAATATAATAATAATAATAATAATATGTTTATTTTCTGTAACAATATTTTGTTTTACATTCTTTAGGGACAGGAGTCTCCTTTTAAGCTAAGCCTGTACCAGGAGATACCGCTCTTCCATAGCAATGGCTATCTTACGAAATAATTATATTTATACATTTTATTTAATAAAGATTAGTAATTAAAATTAAAATTAGTAGTTATGTGTGTGGTTCTGTCTTTACGTGCGCATGTGTAAATATGTGTGTGTGTATGTGTATGTGTGAGTGTGTGTGTGCGTGTATGAGTTTTTGTGTGCGCGCGTTTGTATGTTTATATGTATGTGTGTTGGTGTGTGTGTATGATTGCCTATGCGTCCATGATCATCTGTGTTTGGTGTATGCTACGAATTTTGTTTGATTTGATGTATTTATCTATTTTGTTTGGATAGTGTTATACATAGTTTAATTGCTATTTATTTAAAAGTAATTCCGTATCTTCATAATTCAATAGTTTAAGCCATCTAGTAATAGTAGATTTATTTTCTTTTACTAGTTTAGTATATATTTCTAACTGCTTGTTTAATTTGTTGTATAATATCGCAGATCGCTTATCATATTGCATGCTAGCCATTGATGTTTTTGTTATGGGAATTTCTGCTACGATATCTTTTCTCCTTTTTGTTATTTTATTTTTATCAAAAGGCAGTTCTTTATGTTTTTTTAGAACAATCTGCAATATATACAACTTTCTCACCGATAGCAGGTCTGTAATCTGGTATAACTCTTCTGTTGGAAATCTCCTTTTTTTAAAATACATTATTTTTATTAATGCTCTTTGTGCTCGCTCTGTTTCAATGAACTTTGTCTTTGCCGCCCCACCCCAAATTGGGATGCAATATGTCAAAACGGATTGAGCCAGAGCGACATATATTTCGGTGAGAAGGTTCCTAGATGTTTTATTAGGATCTGTGATTATTTTTTTAGGTACTACGTGTCTTAATGATTTAAAAATCCAATTTAGTTTTCGAACTCTGGCACTAACATATTCCAAATGATTGTACCAGGAGAGTCTTTGGTCTATGACAACGCCCAGGTACTTAATGTGTGTCACTTTGTTAATAATAGGACAGTCACAGTTTTTTGTCGCAAGGTCAAAACATTTGTGTATTTTTAGGCTGTACTCATCACTTGGTTGTTTCTGATCGTAAATAGAAAAACATATGTAATTGGTTTTAGAGTAATTTAGGGACAGGAGATGGTCTTTTAGCCATTTAGCGATCTGAGCAACTCCAGTTTCTGCTACATTCCTCACATGGTCCCACGAATCACCAGCGAAGACTACAGCTGTGTCGTCAGCATAGGAGAAGATATTTGCATTTTCTATATTTAGACGGCAGAGACCATTAATGTAGATTAGGAACAGCGTAGGACCCAGTACGCTACCCTGGGGGACGCCATAGGTCACATCTGTGTCCTCACTGATATAGTTCTCTAGTTTAACCTTTTGAATCCTGTTAGAAAGGTAATCTTTAAAAAGAGCTAAGGGAACCTCTCTTATTCCGACATTTTCCAACTTTTTCAACAGGATGGGGATAGAGACGGTGTCAAATGCTTTTTTGATATCTAGAAATACAGCTAGACACTTTTTCTTTTTATCAAGTTTTTGTACTACCAGCGAGCTTAGAGCAGTTACTGCATCTTCTGTTGATTTGCCTTGTCTAAATCCGAACTGTGAATGAGATAAAACATTGAATTGATTAAGGTATTTTTGGAGTCGGACATTTAACAATTTTTCAATTATTTTGGATATCGCAGGTAGTACCGATATGGGTCTGTAATTGCTGACATCGTCTCTATCCCCCCCCCTTGTATATCGGAGTAATCATGGAACGTTTGAGAGGATTAGGGAAGATGCCTTTATTGAAACAAAGGTTAACCAAATGCGCCAAAATAGGTACCACTTCCTTGTTTACAAATTTAAGATATTTAGTTGAAATATTATCACAACCCGTTGCACTGTCTGATTTCAGATTCATAAGTGTTTTCTCAACCTCCTCAGGATCAGTGTCTAGAAGGACAAAAGAATTGGACTGGGGTGTTTGGTCAACAAAGGAACGTTTGGTATTGTTCTCAGTATTAGATTGAATCTGCTCGGCCAGTTGTTTGCCGATGTTGACAAAGTAGTTGTTAACACAATTTGTTGATTCAATTGGGGATGGTTTAATATTCAATAGCTCCATATAAGTGTTGTTAGTTTTGTGTAAATAGTTTATATCTTTTATATTTTTCCAAAGTAACTTATTATTTTTTATAGAATTTGCAAGTAAATCGCTTTCATATTTTCTTTTCAGTTTTTTTAATAGATTGTTACAAAAGTTTCTATATCGCGTGTACGTTATTTTTAAGATGTCATTATATGGATCGTTTTTCAGTTTTTTTTGCATTTTATTTCTGTTATTTATGCATTTTAAAATACCAGTTGTAATCCACGGTTTTAATATCCGGCGACTCTTGGGAATTTTTGTAACGATAGTATTTTTCTCTATGGACTCTGTTAATTTTTCTAAAAGCGTTCTTATCACTAGGTCGGGATCTTCGCTTAATAGTAGAGTTTCAAGATTTTGTTTTTGTAAATAAAGTTGCGCCTTTTCATAATCGATTTTTTTATATATTTTTTTTGCAATTAACTTATTTTTCTGTTTAGACAAGGCTAAGAAAGTTGTGAAATGATCTGTTATTGTGGTACGTAAAACTGCAATAAATGGGGAGATGTTCTTTTTATTTACTTTCAGCATAAAATGGTCTAAACAATTTTCCTCTCTGGTGGGTAACGTGTGACCAGCAAGAATACCATAAAAAGATAACATTTCAAGATAACTTATTCTACTTCTATAGTCTTGAGCGGTTTCAGTAGGCCTAGAATTAATTTTTATGTTTATATCCCCTGCTATTATAATATTATTTTGTGTACTTAATGCCTCTAAATGGGTATTTAATGAATTTAAAAAGCTATCTGTATTAACAGTAGATGGAGAACGATATATACACAAAACTATACTATTACATAGTTCTACTTGTAGACAAGAAGCATTGGAAAGTTTTATTTCTTTTACCAGTCCCTTTATAGATTTTTTTACGTAAACTACTACACCATCATTTTGATTTAATTGACATGTAGTTGCGTAAACGTTGTAATTAAGTAATTGCGGTATGGGCTTGTTAGCGTTTAGTCTACATTCCGTTAAAATGATTAAATCAGTATCAAAGCTAAGATTCGACAATGTGAGTGTAAAGTCATCAAAGTTGCAGTATATACTTCGTATGTTTTGTGATATTATGGTTAAATCCCCTTTATTTATCTTAATGTACTTGACCAGCTCTGAGGTATCACATTCTATACTACGTGCTATTTCTATTTTGTCTATTTCGTTCAGAGTCTGTAGAGTTGTATCACCCATTTAAAATTATATTGTTTTCGAACATTGTAGCAAAATTATTATAACATTTGAGCGTAATATATGGTATTGTGAACACATGTATAGGTTTAAACCCTTCTGTATGTAATAGAGTAATTTTGTTTTTGATCCTAATTATAATTGAAGGTAGTTTATGTGTGTAGCATGTATTATTGATTTTATGTTTTTGATTTGTGTAGTAAGATTTTTGTTTAATGTAGGTGTGTATGTTATGTAGTATGTTAATATTTGCAGAAATAATAAAAAAACATGAAAAGTTTAAGTTGTAAAGTTTCAGCAATAACATTATTAGCTTATCAAGTACACTAGTATATGCGACATAAATGTTATTTCGCCAACAGTAAAAATTGATTAATACGACTAGTCACTTTTCCTCTAGCAGGTGATGTATCTGTTCTTCACTTCTAATTGTTATTATCGGCGAACGTTCGTCTCTCCTTATAAATACTTTCCCATATGCTGTCCAGCAAAACTTATAGTTTTTAGATTTCGCTAGGTCTCGAGCGAGAAAGTGTAGACGAGAGCCTTTAACTGTAAGGTGCTCCGAAAGGAAGATTGGTGTGTCTTCGTGTGTCTTGAAGCCGAGATGCTTGCTGCAAAGTTTATTTTTGTGTTTGATATTAAAAGCTTTGCCCATTTTTAGTATGTTAGTCTTTAGTATACTAGACCCGGTTTCTACTACAATTGGTGTATTATGTTGTCCTGAGTTTTTTCCCCGTACTCTAAAGATATCCTTTATATCTGATTTTTCAATTTGACAGTCGATGCTCCGGGAGAGACACATAACCATTTCAATCAGGTTTTCACTGTTTTCACTGTTCAGTTTTGGTACATTTTTTATTTCAAAGCTGCTTTTACGGCACCCAATTTATAGATCTTCGATTTTGTTCTCTAACACAGTAATATACCTCTTATCTTCCTTTCTCTGTTCTTCTAGCATCGCAATTTTAGATTTAAACTCCTCATTTTGGGCCGTCAGGTATGTGATAGAGTTTTCTATGTTATAATTAGTTTGTTGAATTTCTTTCAATGTTGAGTTAAGTTGTTGAAACTCATTTCCCTGATTTTTATTAAAAATTGCCATCATTTTCTTCATTTCCTCCTTAAATTCAGTAAGTTGTTCAGCAACCGAGTCCTCCATGTCCTCCCTAGATCTTTTACTCCTTTTAAAAACATAGCTAGGAGGAGTTTTTACATCTGTTTTACTGTGTGTCAACTTGTTTAATTCCGTGTCTGATGCAGACTTATCGAATTCCGAAGCCATTGTATACCAGGTAAACAGAAAGTATGAGGAGGTAGTGTGTACAAGCTTTCAAAGAAAACCGGTTATGCGCAGGCGGAGCTCCTACAGCTATTCAAAGATGGCGGAATGCGTAGGCGGAGCTTTGTTGCTAACCCAAGATGGCCGATCTGTAGTGGGCACGGTTTCGGCTTTGGTGGGGATGCTTAGAACCGGTTCAGTCGGCGCTTGTGGCGAATTAAAGTGTGGCCTGGTACTAGGCGAACATGCACGCTACGGTAAGAATAAGATGGTAGGTTTCTTACGTCATAGAGAGGCGGGCCGGTGCAGTTCACAGCGTAGCGAGTTACCAGGCAAGCATGAGGCGGCAGGTCAGTAGCGGTGCGCCTAGTATAGCAAGTATTGTAATGTATGATACCTTCTTGATCTTCTGCAGTCCTATTTTTGTGTATGAATTTAATTTCACTAAAAGTTATTAATTTGAAAAATAAAATAATTACGGTTCGATGGGCACGTCTACACCTTACGGCGGTCCGGGAGAAGAGGGGAAAATTGTTTTTTTTAAATTCAAATTCACGTCGGCGGACGCATCCGCAGCCGTCATCTGCGGATGCGTCCGCCGACGTGTAGATTGCGCGTCTGTGGTAGGCATTTAACGTTTGCAGATGCGTGCGCCTCGCATCCGATTGTTTTCGGTTTTTGTGGCACGCATCAAAGGGTTTTGGCGCCAACGTCGCGTCGGGCGTCTGTCCACACGTCTGGTGACGCATCAGTTTGATCGGAATTGCGATTGAGAGTGCACGCGTGCTTCTTGTGCTTTAATTCTCGTACCAACTTTCGCAAAAACGCTCAAAATGACTAGCAATGTAGCAATATGACCACCGAGGAAACTTTTAGGTTTATTGAGCTATATCAAGCTGAAAAACTGTCTGTGGAATCCTAAAAATAAACATCATAAAAATAAAGGTTCATGCCTATAATAATAGGTTCATAAAAATAAATGCAATATTATGATGACATGGTGCTGAACCGATGATGGAACTGGAAGGTGGCCATAGGAACTTCCTAATGAAACAACACAACCTCATCGAGTTTGGGTTTTTTTGAATCGTCTTGACGAGTAGTTTGTTATTAGATGGTTAACAGGGTCTGATACTCTGATCTGATGATGGAGCTGGAAGGTAGTCTTAGGAACTCAGTAAAGAAACGACGTAACCCCATCGAGTCTCGGCTCGTTTGATTCGTCTTGACGAGTACTTTGGTGCTAGATAGTAACCAGGGTCCGATGATGGAGCTGGAAGGTGGCCATAGGAACTCAGTAATTAAGCGACACAACCGCGTCGAGTTTGATTCGTCTTAATGGGTTTACCGTTTTTGATGGGTAGTGTTACGGACAGAAGTCTCGACCTTATAATAATACATAGTTAGATATAATACGGCTAAATTTAGTTATATGTATTTGCATAAGTAGAATAAGTCTCATATGTGTAAAGGTTTTTTGATAATAAATAATTAATTTTAGTGTTTTATTTAAACAAAAGGTAAAAGTTATTAAAAAGGTAATGGTTTTGACAAAGGTAAAGGCCAGGTATACGTGCCCAGGGGCCTTACGCCTGTCTAAGGTAATTAAAGTTAGGAAAGTAAGAGATTAGCTTTCGTAATTATAGGTTTCTATTGTTAGGAATATCAATGTAATTAGGAAAATAAATATGTAGGGTATCCAGATTACCATTTATTATCCAGATTAGAGTAAATATTATTGTGTGTCAAATGTCTGTCTTAGAAGAAAATCTGTTGCTGTCTTTGTATTGTGACTTTTGGTGAAAATAGTGAAAACAGATTTGTAAAACAAAATAACTAAATACAACCATATTCTATCGGATTATAACGTTTTCTTATTAAACTCTACTGTGCGTAAACTACTGCTTTTAATAAGGGAGATAGTTCTGGAGATCACGATCTAGTCGATCGTCACAATAGAGTCGATTAGGAGAACAGCCAAGTAGATGAAGACGTATTTCTCGACTGTGATGATGCAGGAAACATTATGATACAAGAACCTAGATACCATTTTAGGGATCGCAATACTTTACGGCGCCTTAAGAGGTACGAACACTCTTTCATCTGCACAGTGGCATCCTGAAATGACTTCCCTAACAGTTCTGAAGAAGCCATGAGGAGGGAAGACCACGAAGCATGGATGCAGGCCATGAAGCAGAAGATCAACTCTTTGAAAGATAACAATGTTTGGACACTGTGCGATTTACCGCCTAACAAAAAGGCATCGCTTTATAAGTGGATCTTCCGCATAAAGACGGGACCTGATGGATCCATGGAGAAGTATAAGGCTCGCCTATTGGTGAAAGGCTTCAGGCAGCGAAAAGGCATTGATTATAATCAAACCTTTAGCCCAGCCACATACACTTGATCCAGTTCGACGTAACAACCGCATTCCTAAACGGAAAACTTGAACAGGACATTTATATGAAACAGCCAGAAGGTCTTAGCGATGAAACGGCTAAAGTGTGGAAGCTCAATCGGAGTCTATACGGCCTAAAGCAGGCACCGCGCTGCTGGAACTCTTGCTTTGGGGAAATCCTCCTAGACTTAAACTTCAAGCAGTGCGAGGCTGACGGTTGCCTCTTTACGAAGCAAGTAGGAGAAGGAAAAATTTTGCTAGCCCTCTACGTCGATGACGGACTGGTGGCAGCTTCAAATGAAGAGTTAGCCAATCGCTTTCTGGACGATCTGCGATCAAAACTGAAGATCACCTCAAAACCGGCTTCCTACTACCTGGGCTTAGAAATTAGACAGGAAAATAATGCAATTACTATCAACCAGGCGTCTTATACAAAAATAATTCTAGAAAAGTTTAACATGATACATTGCAATCCGGTTTCAACGCCTATGGAAAAGTTGGAATGTATACGAGAGGATACAGATTTAGGGAAAGCTTGTGACTTCCCTTACAGAGAAGCAGTAGCAGTAGCCTTCGCAGTGGGTGTGGTATCCAGACATTTAGAAAATCCTTTAAAATCAGACTGGTTCAAAGTGAAAAGAATATTTAGATATCTAAAGGGCACTTTGAACCTCGGCATTAAATATCATGCTGGAAAAGGAGATGGCACTATAGAAGGATATAGTGATGCGGATCATGCTGGCGATGCCTCTACTGGCAGATCTACCTCAGGTGTTGTATGCTTGTACGCAGAAGGGATAATATCATGGTTAAGCCTGATACAAGCAACCGTAGCCATATCGACCACGGAAGCAGAAATAATCGCCGCAAGCAAAGCTGCAAAAGAACTCGTGTGGCTTAAACGAGTCTTCAGTTTTCTGTCTCAAGACCAAGAAATATTGCCAACTCTTAGAGTCGGCAATGAAGCAACAATAAGACTGGCACACAACCCCGAATTTCACAAACGCACCAAACATATTCGTGTTCGTAATTTTTTTGTCAGAGAGATGGTGCAAGGTGGTATTCTGAACGTAATAAGACCAGCTCCGCAAATCAACTTGCGGACGTCTTAACCAAGCCTGTCCCAAGGCCTCGACTGAGTTATGTGCCAAACTTGGACTAAATAGCTTTGAGGGAAAGTGTTGAGTTATTTGATTAGGTATAAACTCTTTTGAAAACAAAGACTTCTTTATTCGTAAATATTATTGTGTGTCAAATGTCTGTTGTAGCTGTGTTGGCAATACTACTACGAATGCCGTCATCCGCAAAAATGATGATTGATGATGATTTAATCCGACCGATTTCGGTCATGGCGACCACTTCGACTCCTAGTCAGTACGACGCTGGTGTGCCCTAATGTGGCTAATATAGCCGATCTTCCTTTTAACTGGCGTGCACACCGAGCGCACGTAAGTTTTCCTCGAACGTAGTTGTAATGAATAGACGCGGGCTAGCGGGCTTTCAACTCGTCTCGTCTTGTGTCTAAGTCAGTTTTACGTTGCTCCTCGAAATTATTAACTTGCCTCTTTACAAGCTCGCGCCATTCAGAACGCTGCGCCGCCAAATCCTCCCACTTGGATGGCTTGATAGTGCACCTCTTCATATGCCTTTTCTGAACATCCATATTTCTAAGGATTTGGCCACCGCGTTTACGCTTACCCTCCTTCAGTTCAGAAAAAAAGATGCGCTTGGCCAAACGCTCCTCGGGCATGCGTGAGACGTGTCCGCACCACCGAAGCTGCCGACGCATTAAGTAAGACTCAATGCCACCAACATTGGCCCGTCGCAGAACTTCGGTATTACGCACGCGATCAGACCATCTGATCTTCATGATGTTTCGAAGACATTTAAGGTGGAATCAATCTAGCGTACGTATGTGGTAGCGGTACACACACCACGCCTCAGAGGAGTATAGGAGATTCGGCAATACAATAGCCATATATACGGAGATTTTTGTGGCCAGCTTCAAGTCGTGCGAGCAGAAGACCCTGGAGCACAGCTTCCCATACGCCGCGGCAGCAGCACCGATCCTGCTGTTGATCTCAGCATCAAGGTCAAACTAAGATTACAATACTTCCCTGCCTTATGGAATATATCTATCATACACATGATATCAAAGCCAGGAAATCCCTCTAGTGAAGTTTCATCTTAACGACCAATAAGCCTCCTACCTACTTTATCAAAGCTTTTAGAAAAACTGGTCCTGAAACGAATGATGCCAATCCTCAGTGAAGAGAAAACAATACCCGATCATCAGTTTGGATTCCGAGCTAAACATTCAACTATTGAGCAAATACACAGAGTAGCCCAAAAATTCGGCAGTCGTTGGGGAAAAGGGAATATTGCTCAGCGGTTTTTCTTGATGTGCAACAGACATTTGACCATGTTTGGCAAAAGGGACTTCAGTACAAACTAAAAACCAAACTCCCCAACACATTTTATAAATTACTGAAATCCCACCGAGATAACAGAAAGTTTCAGGTGAAAATTGGACGGAAGTGTATTAACTTGTAGGGAATCCACGCTGGAGTACCCCAAGGCTTGGTGCTAGGTCCGGTCCTGTACACCATTTATACTTCCTCCTAGAAGAAATCCTAACAGCCACGTACGCAGATGACACAGCAGTTTTGGCAAGCAGTTCTTGTCCTAAAAAGACTTCGGAAATGCTGCAGGAACATCTAGATAGGATCCAACGCTGGCTTGAAAAATGGAGGATTAAAGTAAGTGCATCAAAATCCTATCACTTAACATTCACACTCAGGACTGGTAATTGCCCACCAGTTAAGCTATGCGATGCTATCTTGCCACATCAAGAAGAAGTAAAATACCTGGGATTACATTTGGACCGTAAACTGAATTGGAAGAAACATATAAAAGCAAAGAGGGACCAAGCCACCATAAAAACAAGAGAATTGAATTGGTTGATAGAAAATTTTAATATATAAGGCAATTATCAAACCCATATGGAGTTACGGAATAGAGCTTTGGGGTTCAGCTAGTAATTCCAATATTGAAATATTGCAACGCTTTCAAAATATCTGCTTGAAAAACATAGCTAGTGTCCCATGGTTCATTAGAAACACAGAAGCATGAATATCTGCAAGTTCCTACTATAAAAGAGGAAATTGAGGAGTCCTGTGTCAAGTTCAAGGCAAGGTTGGAGCGGCATGTGAACGTACTGGTGAGCAACCTCATGGAAAACAACAATGCGGTGCATCGTTTAAGGAGAGCACGTCTGGCATCATTATAAATGAAACCATGAGAGACCATAGGTAGCCGCATCGACGGATGCGCGCTCTTCAGGCCACTGATGCACAGCGAATCTGATTAAAGCTATGTGGCTGCTCGCAGATTTAATAAAGAAAAAAGAAATCCTAGCTAACTACAAAACACTTTGGTAGATATTGCAACATAGACAATTGAGTACTTACTTTAAAAAATCAAATTCACTTAAAAGTATAGTTGTTTGCGCCACAGCGCAACGACGAATGACAGCCGTCTCTGTGCCGGCCAATTAGAGTGCATATTGGACTGCACTACCCCGTCGCACGGACTCTCTGACAAATATACCGGACGAGGTGTTAGCTCGCGCCGACCAGCGCTCGCGCTAAACCAGTGCCCTTCGAGATCTCAAGGCGAACCCACGCGTCGCGCGCCCTTGAACTCAGCCCGTGACCATCGTCACCATATGTGTGCAGTGTTTGCAGTGGCAGAGCTAGGACTACCAGCTCCCCCCTAATACTTAACGAACACCAGTGGCCTCAGTGAAGTGTTTGTGTGTTGCCGCCCTCAAGCCCGTGCCAAGAACGTCAGCCGCGGCCACCATCAGCTCGATCCCGTGCCTACAACTCGGACCCCGGTAAGCCGTTCCCATCCTTTCCCTTAACCTACGTCGCATGTTGGTGCCCTTTGCGTCAACAATAGTTGTACTTACTTACTTACAATTCAACTACATAAACTGTTACAATTATGAGTATGTTTCAGTATTTGTAAATTTGGATGTAGGTACTTAACTCATTACCTAATAATATCACTATAAATCAGTCTCAATGAACCTTTCAAAACATTAAAGAAAATATTATAAAACAATACTCTTACTTAATGTAGGAACATAATAGGTAACATAGTTAATTGATTTAAAAAGGTACCTAGTTAAGTTTGATTTTGTACAAAGTTAGAGTTGAACACAGAATAATAATTATAGTTATACAATAAGGTACCTACCTACTTTATTGTTTATGTAACTATTTTGTAAAACTTCCTAATAAGGGTTCCTTGTTTACTTTAAAAACAAAATAAGTACCTAACGGTTGCTTACCTCAGCATTATATCTTTCAGAACGCGCCAAAAGGTTAATAAATTTTTGTGCTCGTGACTCCATATTCCTGTAAAATAAGAACACAGGTACCAAATTAAGTAGCAAGGAAATTTAATAACTTTAATTTCATTTCATTTCACATTTTTTAAAGAGCTATATCCCAATGAAACGTGGTAATGAACAGCGTTTATGTAATATACAGATTCAACCAGAATTGTGAACTTGATATTTTATTTCGTTGTTGTAATATATAGATTCAATTTGAGTTATACAAAATAATATTCTAATATTTTCGCAGTATACGGGCATTTTTTGAATTTTACCTCATTTTTACTAATTTTTCCTAATATCCTTATATTAGGAACTAACTATGAAAGTTTCTCTCTAATTTGAAGACAAAAATCAATACTTACCCATAATTTCCGTAATAGACCGGCACAAACACAATTGAATAACTGCGCGAGCGGTCCTCCTTCCTGAACTATAGGCACAACACTAAACTGCTCCTTATATCGCGGAAACCGAGACGCTTCACTCGGAAATGTGAAAGAGACACAAGTAGTTTACTCGGCTCTACAGTATGCTCTGACTCTTTCTGTCAAGAGCATCATGTAGACGTGTTGATTTTGTGCCCATATACTATAAAAACTCGAAATCACAAAATTTTGAGATGTACCCCTATATTAGGAAAGCTGCAATATGATGAGCTTTGTTTTGCCACCACTTGTCTTTAATTTGGCGAGACAGCTTTCGTAGATTCAGATCACTCGCTTTGACCGCAGCGGCGCCACCGCCTTGCTGATTGTACTGTCGTAAGAGATCTCGGTGGTCACTGATAGCTGACGTGAGGACTCCATCATTCTCATCGTACCAGTCTACATTTTGTCGGTTTTTCGGACCCAGAGTAATATGAAATCTTTTTTTATTTGCTTCAATTTTGGGTACATAGTATGAGGTGTTCTTACAAAAACAATTTCCTTTAAAAATCTACTTATTATAGTGTAAGCATGCAAATATTTTTAAATGTAATTAAATAACAACAGAGAGCACAAACAAGCCAATACAAAGCAGCCCCTCAACAATTACTGTTTAAATATTCTTGTATGGAGTAAAAGCATTTTTCAGTGAGGTAGTAAGTGTAGCGGCATCCAACAGACGAGAAGAAAATGTCCCCCAGTCAGCCTCAATGCTTCCGATCTCATTAGTTGTTTCTGACGACAACTTTTCGGCTAAGACATGGGCATAGTTTCGTCTCACTTCAGGATCATTTAGCCTATCTACGTTTATAAACGCAGGTTTCTTTGTGTTGGATCTGCGAGGTCGACAAACACGGAGTCGCAGCTTGACAATAACAAGTCTGTGGTCAGTCCAATAATACGCACCACGCATGACACGGGTAATTTTTACTTGACCAAGGTCTCTTTGTCTTACGACAGCATAGTCGATGAGATGCCAGTGCTTGGACCTCGGGTGCATCCAGGTGTTTTTATGCTTAGCGGGAAGTCTGAACATAGTGTTCGTAATCGCAAGTTCGTGTTGAGCACAAAGACTTAGCAACAACTGCCCATTTCTATTCATGTTGCCGACTCTGTGTCTGCTCAGGACACGGGGCCTGGCTTCAAAGTCACGGCCAACTCTGGCATTAAAGTCGCCCAACAGTAATATTTTTTCTTTGGTGCGTATGCTGTCTAGACATTGGGACAATTCTTCATAGAATTTGTCCTTAATGTCATCAGATTTGTCTAGGGTTGGGGCATAGACACTAATAACATTAATGTGATTGTAATTGTCCATGTAAAAGCGCAATGTAGTAACGCGGTCTGATATATGAACGGGGTACTCTTTAAGTCCCTTGACCAGATGGGTTTTGATGGCAAACCCTACTCCCGACCGTCAATGTTCGGCTGACGGAGTACCCTTCCAGAAGAAAGTGTAGCCACCACCGACCTCTACTAACTCTCCTTCGTCAGCAAGATGTGTTTCGCTGAGAGCAGCTACATCCACGTTATAGCGACGAAGTTCTCGAGCTACTATGGCGGTTTTGCGCTCAGGGCACGCATTTCCATCACGGTCGAGTAACGTTCTCGCGTTCCACGCGCCAAATGTCATATCATGTTCAGATTTATACATGTGTTTGTTTTCCTTGTTCTTTCGACCACGTTTTTAGGTGATGCAGTGGCAGCCGCGGTTACTACCACGGTTTGGATGGGAACGAGCATTTTTTTAGGACTCCTTTTCTAGTCCCTTCCCCGGCTGGGCGGGGAAATCAGTACCTCCTTAAATAAGGCTGCTCTGACACCCCAGGTGCTACCGGACCCACACTGTCGCTCCTAATTTGCAGTGCAGAAACGACCACGGCGTTATACAACACCCCTGAGACCGCCTATGTGCAGGACTCGGACAAAGCCAGATTTGCATCAGACCGGACCTCTTTACCTTATCCCATCGCCATAGGACTTCAAGGAATCGGAGTCCTGATACGGAAGCGGCCAAATGCGCAGGAAATATTTGGGTGCACAGACGTACGCGCAAACGCAGGTGCACTCACTCGTCCTATTCCTCTTTAACCTAGTGGAACGGAAGACCGCTACGACTAGTAGAGGGTTCGGATGATGTGTCTGGCCGACGGTAGCAGCTATGCTAACTACCGCCGCCCTCTAGGCCTCACCTTGCCTACTTCGCCGGTTTCACCAACATTGGTAGCATATCTGCAGTGAGCTGCCTTCCCCGCCGAAGCCCCTTTTAGTCGCCTTCTACGACAGGAAGGAAATACCGTAGCCTTATTCTTGGCCCAGGACTACAGGGCTAAAATACCGGTAACAACACTGTGTCCCGAACGGAATTGCCGACCCGGTGAACGCACTCCCATACAAAACAATAAGCAACTTATCCGTACGTACGCTGCGTACGGACTGATGGACGCGTGCCTTATGTGTTACTTCTACAATTTTTCCAGTTTGTCGGTTTAGTTGATCGGAGTGGAAAGCCTGATTTAAAATGTTTCATTTTAATTCAGCTTGTTTGATTATAATTTGATTTGGCATGATAATTATTATTGCTGTTTTTATTTTTAAACACACCAAAAGAGAAAACAAAAGCTGTCACCTTAAGAGCAACAATAGCTCCGTGTTTTTAATTGCGACAAATATTAAAAAGTGCTTTGAGAACAGTGAAAATGCTTGCAATGTATCGACAACCTTTCAGTTTATAAGTGAAAGTGTTTTTTAAGCTTACAGTTTGGTTATTCACAAACAAAAAAGTGTTGAACATTTTCAACCATCTCGAATATTTATCATCAAAAACAAAGCAAGATCGTAGCTATCCCATACCTGCGCTGCGCGTAACAAAGCAACACTTCAAATATTGGTGAACGCGGTGAAGCCTGTATTAACAAACAGTGAAAATACATAAATTAGTGCTTGTATGTTATATTGCCTACCTTCATGTGACTTGAATTGGTACTTTCTCATCTACCATCGCATCAAATATATTGATTTCAAGGAAGTCACAAGTTAATTGACAATTTCGACCACATTGCAAACAGTCTCCGTGGTGCAGCGGATTACATCGCCAAATCACTTGAATAGTCAATATGCCGGTAGTGTGCGGTTCAAATCCAATTCGGTGAAATTAACCAATCTGTCTTTTTGTGTAAAATTTTTAATGGCTTTTGTTTTTTTTTGCTTTAATAATTAAATTTGATTGAATTGCTTTAGGAAAATGAATTAGTTTTTTTTTTGAATATCTTTTTTTTGACGTGACAACGTCTTAAATTAGGTTGCGGCTGGGAGTCACTTATGAAAAAGTGTAACGCTGGGTAACGTTACGATGAGTCACCGAACGAGAGAGAGGCCCGCCGAATGCCTTGCGTTTCTCTCCCACTCAACTATGATAAATTTGTGCAATTCTTATTTTCATTCAATTCCTTGTTCCTATTGTGCAATTTAATTATATTCATATCAATAAATATTCTACCGAGAAAAAGACGTTGTCACGTAAAATCTTCGCCCGTAAAACCGACTTTACAGGCAAACAATTTTTTTTTTTTTTATTTTATTCTTAATGCTTATATTTTCAATAGATGTCCTGTCCTATCTCTAGTCGGTGTTGTAAAAATTCGAGTGTTTTTTTTTTGTACTGCTATAACCTTGCTATTTTTATAACGCTATATGGCCTAAATATTGACTTAGTATTTTTATTCCCTTTTCTGTATTTACTGACTTTATTTATTTTTAACTTAACTGATTTTTGTATAATGTTTGTTTTAGCACGTTTTGATGTATTGATATGATTTTGACAATTTGATTATTTAATATTTTGTGTTTTTTTTTTAATGTAATTACTTACTGACTAATGCTTAAAAGACTTCATTTTAATTTTGCTATGATGCCTAAATTTTGATTGCTTGATTAATTATTATTTTGTATTAACTGACTTTATTTATTTTTAACATAACAGACTATTTTGCCTTACTTGTTTGGCATGTTTTGATGTATTAATATGATTTTCACAATTTGATTATTTACTTAATTAATTTTTTTTTGTGTTCTTTTGTGCTTTTAATGTTTGGATTGGTGCTGCTTTTTTATCAACAAACTGAGACTGTGACTTGAGCTTGGATGAATTGTGTTGCTATGTATTGATTTAGTGAATGACATTGCCTTTTTTCCGTTTTTTTATCTCATATTTTGCGATATCTTAATTGTTTTCTTTGCCTGTGATTTATTTTTTACCATGTTATTTAAATTTTGCTTTACTTGTATTTTGTAGTGCCTTGCAATATTTTTGTGTATTTACTGCTTGAAGGGAGCTTGTGCCACGATTACGGTAAAATTGCTTGAAAGTCTTGTTGCTTTGTTTTTATTTTTAAAGTACTTAACGCGAATTAAAATATGCCTTCCACGCCTACTAGAATGGACGTAGATAACATAACATTTCGCTTACGCAGGCAGCAAAGAGCAAGTTCATTGGGAAACCTCTCAGATTCGTCCTTATTTGAGTCGACGAAAATGAGTTTACCAAATTCCACGATGGACCAAAGTGATTCGGTCTTAGCATTACATAACAAAGTTAAAGATTTAGAAATGAAACTTTTATCGGCCAATAACGAAGTTGACATCTTACTGCTGGAGAACGGAAATTTAAAAAAAGACCTTGACAGAAATAACAAGTTAATAGATTTATATAAGAAAATTGATTTTAGAGATGGACATAGTACACCAATACAAGGAAGAAAAAGAAAAAGACCACGAATGTCGTTTGGTTTTGAACAGACAAAAATGCAGAAATATGAAGTAAATATCGATAAAAGTTGCCAGACTGATAATAATAATATGTCACACAAGCCTGAAAGGAAAAAGAAAGTTAGGAAATGCACAAAACTTTATCTAGACCCTAAGTGTCGATATGTAAATAACAATAACAAAGTTCAAATACGAAAAATGAATGTGACAATAAAAAAGCTTAATAAGAATTTAAAGTGTTTAGAAAATGAAAAGAAAAAACTACAACACAGTTTGTTAGAATTGGAGACTAAACATAAATTAATTCAACGGAATGATATCATAGAAAATCAAAATACTAAGAGTCAAAAAAAATCTGTAGAGGTGAAAAAAAGAGTGATGATCTTTTCAGATAACTTGGGGGCTAGTGTAGCTTCAAAAATATGTGACCAATCAAACAATATCATGGTAACCAATTACTGTAAACCAGGAGCTTCAAGTCAGAAAATTCTAGGCAGTTTCATTCAAGATACGGAGCACTTACGGGATAATGATTTGGCAGTTATTTTGATCGGGGAGTACAACGTCGTGAAGAAAGAAGCATCACATACGGAAATGATCAAAAAAATTATACTACAGAAAGCAAGGAAGTATATTATTTTGCTCGGCAGTATGATATACGACGGTATGAATAATCATGTTATCTATAATGTAAACAAAGAACTAGCTCACTTATGCATGTTAGCCAAAAATGTCAGATACGTGGAGCTGAATGATACAGGAAATAGGCCTCAAATTAGAAAAAAATACGTTTGTTCAGAAATAATTAGATTGTGTAGTAGTTTTAAAAGCTCATCTAATTTGACATTTATACAAGAAACGATACAATGTAATGAGAAGCTTAAATTGAACAATGAAAATGAAATGTGTCATTCAAATTTATTCAAAATACCCACGATGATTCAAAATGGTTAAATATTTTACAAGCAAATGTGCAAAGTATTAACAATAAATACTTGGAAATTGATTTGTTGCTAGAAAATAATAATTGTGACGTACTATGTCTAACTGAGACCTGGGCGAATGATCTTAAGTTAAATATTATGTATATCGAAGGATTTACATTGGCCTCATACTTCAATAGAACAATGTTCGACCATGGTGGTACGGCGATTTTTGTAAGAAATAATCTAGAATGTAAAGTTAGGAATGATATCACAAAACTGAGCTTTGAAATGAATTGTGAAGTAGCTGCAGTTGAAATAAAAGCTATCAAGTTAGTTATCGTAAGTGTCTATAGACCAGACAGAGACTATTTGATTTTTGAGCATATCCTTACTAAAATTTTTGAAAAAGTATTACAAGAGAGGAAGACTTTGATAATGGCAGGTGATTTTAACCTAAATGTAATAAATCCTAATAGCAATACAAAAATTTTTTTAAGATTATTAGAGAACTTTCAACATAGACATGTAATTAATCAGGCCACTAGAACTAAAGGAAAATCAGCTACTTGTATAGGTAATTACATAGTTAGTACTAATATGAATGAAAAAAGTTATGTGGGTACTGTTCTCAATACTAAACTCTCTGATCATAATGTCATATCACTTAAATATATTACACAAACTAAACAAATACAAAAAGGGAAAGCCGAGATAACTAAAGCACGAAAAATGACACATAGTAATATAAAATATTTTCACTACCTATTTTGCAAAAATATTCGCATAATTGAGGAAGAAATTGCATCTGAACCAAATGCAAATAATAAAATGAACATTTTTCTAGATCAACTTAGGTACTGTTACCTTTCTGCGTTTCCCCTTATGCCCATACACAAATCTGAAAACATGCATAATATATCTACAAGAGGTATAATATCAAGAAATAAACTACAGACACTTGAACTATTAAACAATGTGATGCCTTCTTTGACAGGGAAAAGCAAGCTTAAATCGTACAGAAAGGTCTTTAGAAAAGTTCTTCAAACGGCGAAAAACTTAGGCAACATGGATAGAATTAGGAGATCTGAAAATAAAGTAAAAACAACTTGGAAAATTATTAAAGAACAACAAGCAAACAAAATTACATACAGGACTGAAAAAAATTATCAAATTAGAAACCCACAAAATGTCGTTATATATGACGAAAAGCAAATACTTGATGTATTTAATAACTTTTTTATTAACGTTGCTAAAATCTTAACAGACCAATGTCAGTCTGATGAAGTAGGCGACTGCGATCAATATCTAAATTTAATGAACCAGCCAAATACAAAAGTTAGTTTTTCTCTTATCACGAGTCAAGAATTGGATAAAATAATCAGATCTTTAAAAAATAAAAGAAGTAGAGACTATTATGATATGGACGTAGAAAGCATAAAAACACTTGTGTTACAAAATGACGTACTGTTTAATCTAATCCTGAATATTTTAAATTGTTGCATTTCACAAGGTATTTTTCCGGACAGTTTAAAAATAGGAAAAGTCGTGCCAGTATTTAAGAAAGGCGATATGGATGAGATAGGCAATTATAGACCTGTGTGCATATTGCCTGTCTTGTCAAAAATTTTAGAAACTGTTTTAAAAGTGAGAATAGTAGATTACTTGGAATCCAATTATCTGATTAAAGACTGCCAGTATGGGTTTCGCAGTAAGAGATCAACAGAAATGGCAATAGCTAGGTCGATCGAGTTCATATTGGGAGCACTGGATGGAAAGCAGCGATGCACAAGCATTTTCTGCGACCTTTCCAAGGCTTTCGATTGCTTACGACACGATATACTGTTGCACAAACTTAGATACTATGGATTCGAAGGGAAAGAATACAGCATACTGAAATCTTACCTACACAACAGACAACAGATTGTCTCAGGAAATAAAACGAGATCAAAAAAAGAAAGTTGTAATATAGGCGTTCCACAAGGATCTATACTGGGTCCTCTATTATTTCTAATCTATGTAAATGATTTGGAAAACTCTTTACCAGAATGGGCATTAGTCACTTTGTTTGCTGATGACACACATATAGTAATTAAGGATAAGACCGAGCAAAGTTTAGTGGATAAAATAAATTATGTTTTCAGTAAGATTAAGTGTTGGTTCGACACTAATGGTATAATATTAAATGAATCTAAGAGCACTACATTAAAATACAAATGTAAACTAAAAGCTGGTGAAAAAAGTGAGGAAATGGTTTTTCTGGGTTGTAGGCTGGATTCAACGCTGAGTTTTGAGAAACATATAGAGAACTTATGTAAAAAATTGTCTAGTGCTAATTACGCTCTCTTTAAACTAAAACCTTTGGTTGACAAAAAAACCCTGATATCTGTATACTATGCATACTGTCACTCATTAAGGCTAGGTGTTAGTGAAAAACTAAAATAACACGTTCTTAGAATTACTTTATGAAGTAGTAAACAGTAAAATTAAAATCTGCGAAAATTATGAAATATTGTTGAGGCTTTATTCTGTGAAATACATCCGATGGAAACACGATTTGATAAAGTTGGCTCGATAGAATAAATTCACAAAGTTACATATTTTTGTGTCATTTTATCTTCTTTTCCAGGTTTTATTATTAAAATAAGTGATTTGATATTATGAGTCATTTACTAAAATGAAGCTCGTAAATAACTTGAGTTATTATAACCGATGGTTTTTTATTTATTACATCTATCAATTTTTTAAAATATAAAACGCGATTATTCGCGCCGCTTCGCTGTTATACCCGTCCCTTACCGTTGTACCATCGAGAGAACGAGAGGGAAGCGCTCGAAATACCTCCCCTTAATTAATTACGCAATAACAGTGTGGGGTAGTGCGCCGGGAGCAAAGCGTGTTCTTATTTGCCAAAAAAGATCAATAAGAATAATCGACGGTTTGCAGCGACTTGCATCGGCACGAGCGCACTTTACAAGGAATCGTATAATGACTGTTATAAACTTATTCATATACAGATCACTGTTGGAGATTCATACTCAGAGGGATAAACTGCTGAAAACGAAGGATGTTCACCGTTATAATACCAGAAACAAAGAAAAACTATTTATGCCTAGAGTAAGATTACAAAAAGTTCGTAACCTTGGTATAAACTTGAAAATTAAGTTATTTAATAAGTTACCTGTTATTATAGTCGATCAGCCTTATGTAGAATTTAAGCATAAAATTAAGCATTTCCTTGAAATACACCCATTTTATAGTATATCAGAATTCATGGCAAGCTCGTTTCTGTGATATTTTAATTTATTTTTATTTTTTATCTTAGAATTTTAAAATTGACAGAATGAACTTTGAAAAATTGTTTTCTATTTTGTATTTTATTAGTATAATTTCTTTTTTATTTTAGAATTTTAGAATTGACACAATGAATTTTAAAAAATTGTTTTTTTTTTATTTGAAAAGGTTTTTAATTATTTTTTAAAATTATTTTTCCAATATGAGTAGAAATGTTTTAATTTTAATTTTATTTTTATTTTTATTTTTATTGATTAAATGATGATATTGTAGATAATTTACATTAATGTTAAGGAAAATTTATTGTAAATGTTTGACTTACCTAGGTTATTACGTTATGTAACAAAGGGTGAATAAATAAATAAATAAAGAGTTATGTTATTGTTATCTTGATTATTTCATGTCATGCAATTTATTTCAATGTGTTATTTATTACTATTTTTAATCGTCTATATTTATAAAATGAAATTGTACACGATTTCAATTGAACACTAAAGCGCGTGTGCGCGAACACTACGGTGTCCATTTGTTACTGTCACTGTCAAACGCCATGACATGACACTTGTGACTTGTGTTGTGGTGACAGACAAATGACAAACAGAAACACCTGTCTGTCGCAGACCGCAGCCGCAGCGCAGCGCAGTAATTTAAAATATTTCTCTTCGCATCCTTGTGTGGAAAGTTGGATAAGTTATACGTTTTATTTGCACACGCAATTGAAACCGGCGGTGTTAATCTGTTTTATAAATAAGGTAAATGACGATATATTTGGTTTAATAAAGTATTTGCTTGTAATACTTGTATCGCAGCAAATGGTGAGATAAAAATTGAACTAAAGTAACACTTTTTAATATAATACTTACTAGAATAAATCAGACCAGTCTTTTAACTCGCTGAAATACAAGTGGAAGTGGATTCCTGCTGATTGACTGCTTACCCTTACAAATACACTATGAAAAGATTTTCTGGTATTGTAATGAAATAAAATGTAAAGAAATTAGTTATGGTACCTATCCATCACAGGAAACAAGGTAGTTCACTGAAGATAAATAACTTTCGTACTACTTGATCTTTTTGTTTGGCATTCAGAATGCACTTACTTTTTATTTAAATTAATTTACGGGTTTATACCTACTCCCTGGCCTTCATCTCACTTTTTATAATAAGATATGATCGAAGATGGAAGTGTAATTTATCAGGTATCCTTAACTATTAAAAAACTGGGTATGTTATCTCTAACTGCTGGAATACAATGTTAAAAATATTAATGTTATAGCGAATAAGATAAGATGGTGGCAGCTAGCCAGGTGAAATTAACAAGCCCACTGGGTCACTGGGTTGGGATATTAATATGTAAACAAACACTACACATTGAAATCACTATCCTTTTTTCTCTCTCTCTCTCTCTGTTCCCATGAGCATGGACCCAAATGTTGGTTTAAAATAATAAATAATTAAATGTTAGTTAATTTTTTTTTATCTTTAATTTATATGTTTTTATTGTATCTTTAAAATCAGTAATTGTCTTATAATATGTTATGTCATTAAGACTGGGTTGCACATAGAACTGACTAGAACAGAACCGACCTAGGTTCTGTGCTAGCCAGCGAATAGCATAAACAAAGAAAGTCCTATGACCAGAAGTGAGTTGAGAATAGCTGAGAAAGATTATGATGATGATTATTGTGTAACTGTTGTATAATAATTTGTCACAGATGTCCAGACTAGACTTGGTAATATTTGGGGCTACCGGCTTCACGGGGAAACATGCGGTGGAGCACCTGGCACGAGGTGAGGAGGCTTTTAAGGGCCTCAGCTGGGGTGTCGCAGGCCGTTCCAAAAAGAAACTGGATGAGCTCCTACACGACGTATCAAAAAAATATGGTTAGTATCTCAGATGAAGCAAAAGCTAGTTCATTTTACTATGTCTGTTGACTTGTTGGTCTAAGCTAACCAATGTCTCTAACCCTGAGATCCAGGATTTTAATCCCAGCAAGTATACACCCTCAGTTTGGTTGGAGATATAAGATATTCTTTATTTGAAAATAGAAACTTCCAACTTTCTTTTTTTTGGTACCGGGCCGACCAACTAACACTGGAAAGCGCATCATGCGCGCATTACCGATACAGAAGCTTCAGTTCTTGACCCGGCCACGACCTTGTCGCTGTGAGTGGAATGGCGAGCAGATTCTTGACCTTTGCGCGTTATACTAGGATGTCTCTGTCAATGGGCATAGAAAGGACACAGTGAACATAGTATCCACTCGCCGATCTGCCCACAAATAATATGTGTTTTACAAGTAATTTTAAAATCATTATCATCTACCTTTGTAACTTTAGATTAGTCTCACTGATACCAGTCCGGGGCTTATGTGTAGATACACAATCGTTGCAGGAAAGATTCACAATGCTATATTTATATCGAAAACGTAAATAGCACTTTAAAAAAACAACATTCAGCCATTGAGTTATAATGTACTACGTATTAATTTATCTCAATACATTCAGCTGGTGGAATTCGGTAAATACCTATCGCAATCCCGACGACAGCTCTTCTTTATGGATTTTTTCAAGAAGTGCTTATTTAATACGCTATTATCCAGCTGCAGCGTCGTTTCACCAATAATAATAATCATAATTCAACAATGGTAATCTTGAAAATATAAATAAAATATTTTATTTATTTTTTTCGTGATCTTCGCGCAAGAGATGATAACGAAATTGTATTGTCATTTGCAAATTGCATTGTTTTTAGATACTTACCTATATGTATTTACGTTGTATCGGGTGATATGTATTACCCGACGTAAACATCAGCGTCCACATTGACCCATAACACAACAGATAGGTACAGATGTCAATCTGTTATCTACTCTACTACACTTACTCCAGACCCGCAGTATGGTTATACTTCGGGTTCGGAGTAGTACCTAGTAGTAGCAAAAAATTTATTCTACAATATTAAAACAAAACAATAAACATACCATTACAATACAAAAAGTTTACACAACTTAAACAGATATAATTTTAGATTTGATAATTTTCCTACTATCGAATATCCCTAATAACGGATTACCCTATTTACACAATTTCTTTTGCAATTCATTTTAGACCTAAACCTATTAATTGACACTAAAAAACAACACAATATCTACACAAACAAAAAAACATGTTTTCAACTTACCTAGCTACGTAACATTTGGTGATGTTATTTAGCTTACAAATAGAGTTACTTACCTACTTCGTTTATACTAATAAGATTAAAATAGGTAAGAAGTACCTAACTGTTCTATAAATCGAGCCTTACAACATATCGGCGGCACCCGTTCACGAGTATGACATGTGAATCAGCCATCGCTTCGCTTAACCATGTTTTAGGGAACGTAACTACCCGACGCACATGCCACCACCGCAGAGACACTTTGAGAGAGCATGACTCACTCGAGCAACTCCAACTAAAGCAAGAAAACATTTAGACAACTTTATAACATTTTGCGACTAGGGCGTTTCGCATCTAAGGCATTTTTTACTTTAGGGGTTAACAATGCTCGCATCCGTAGGTGTGTACCCTCGTGACCCTACATGTGACCCCTGGGTGGTACTAATCGAGCATTTGATGGTAGAGCCCAGCTCGCCCGGTTATCGCGGCAGTGTACGTTCGCCAAGTGATCTGTGCTCGTCGCAGGTCGCGTTCCGGGAACAGCGCCGCACTACCGGAACCAGGGGAGCGGCTATTGTTGCAAACAGTGGACCAGAGAGTTCTGCCGTGGAACCATTGAGCGGGAGACGAGACTCGACATGCCGGCCACGGAGACCCGTAGAAACGGTGGTGCCGCTGGCCGCCCGCGGCATAGTACAGGGGCCTAACCGGGGCTAACCACCTCGGGAGGCTGCCTCACTGCTGCCTCACTGCAGGTCACGCATAATCTCAGAGTGGATTCCGGTCACCAATGGACGGACGGAAATGGTGGGACCCGGCGACCACTTCCGGGAGGGTATGGGGGCCCTTCCGTCCGGGCGTGTCGGCTGTGGTTGTAACGCTCTTCCAATGCTGAAGCGGAAGACTCTCGCTTTGTTCATTTCTTTGCAACAGTTGTGTGTGACTCCTTGTTCTCGTCCCTTCCTTCCCGACCCTATCTACTGACCTACTACTGATAGGGTATCGCAGCTGGAACTACGGGTCCGGCTGTGTTGCTCAGGGGTACTACGGGGTTCCGGTTCAATGCCCCCCGCTGGTTGTGCCTTAACCGGCGCTTCAGGCGGGTTACCAGACGTGGGTTGGACTCGTAGTGGCTTGTGGTTAGCTGTAGAGCTTGGGAATGTACATTTGTCCTGGTATTATGTGCCAGGACTTCCAAACTCGTGCACAGCGAGCGGGGCTTAGTAGCGGTCTCTGTGGGGCCTGCAGCGAAAAGTCCTGCGGGGAACGTGAGTTTCCCTTTAAGTTGGCAGCTTTGTCCGGTGGTTCTCATTGGACATTGGTGTTGACATCTCCGGTACTAGTCTGGAGAACTAGTAGAGGCGGCCCCCTAGATGCCGTAGCCTCCGGTCCAGCCAGCCGCGTAGGACGTAGGAACTGGCTAGCTGCCCGGATGGGTTCTGAGAAGTGAGTGTGCTTACTACTCCGCGCCAAGGTGGACACTTGGGAGTTGACTTTAGAGTCGACGACCCGAGCAGTGGCAACTGCGAGTTGTGCCCTTCGTGCAACGAGAAGTGAGCGTGCTTGACAGCTCCGGTTACCTATCTGGACAATAGGCAGTGAACTACACGTGTTCACGGGGAAACTCTCCCGAGACACTAGTCTTATGAGTGCTTTAAGACCCCTCCTTTCCCATCCTATGGGTGCGCATTGAATTCGGCTCCCGTTGCCGTGTCTATGCATGCCTATATCGGTCCCACACGGGAGATGCTAATACAAGCAGCCTTTTTGACCACCTTGGCCGAGTGACTGATGTCGCGCAAGAGCGATTCCCAAACGACGAGGTGGTGGTTTTGGGGGACTTCAACGCCCACCATGAAACATGGTTGGGCTCCTCCAAAACTGATCACGCTGGTAGAGTCGCTCATGCCTTCGCTCCGACGCAAGACCTAACACAACCGGTAGACTAGCCCACCAGGATACCAGATATCGTAAGTCACGCGCCCTCCTTGTTGGACTTAATGCTGACGAGTCGCCCTGCAGGGTATAGAGTGTCGGTGCTTGCACCTCTAGGCTCGTCAGACCACTGCTTGATCATTGCCACAGCAACGCATAGCGCTCGTCCACCGTAAACGGTAGAGACCAAGCGTCGCCTGTGGCACTACTCGTCGGCAGATTGGGACGGATTGCGTGATTACTTTGCGTCCGTCTCATGGGGCCAGAACTGCTTTTTTGGAAAGAACTCGTCGGGCGGCTTACAACAAGGCCAATAAGAGGGCTCTCGCTGGAGCGGATGCACAAAGAGTGGCGAGGGTAGGGCAGGAGTAGATCTCGCACACTACGGGTAATAGCAGTAGCTATTGGCGGCTTGCTAAGGCCGTGCAGGCCAACTTCTGCTCTCTCTCGCTGCCTCCGTTGTAACATCCAGATGGCTCGTTAGCCTACCAGCCGCTTGAGAAGGCGAACTTGTTGGCTGACTTTTTTACGGCTAATTCGCGCGTCGACGATTTTGGCGCCGCTCCACCTATCATAGCACATTGTGGGGCCACCATGCCTGATATTCGTATTAGGCAGTGTGATGTCCGTGCCGTGCTGCGGTGGCTCGATGTTCGAAAAGCTAGCGGACCGGATGGTGTTCCGGCGTTTGTGCTGCTCAGATGCGCGACTGAGTTGTCTTCTGTGTTGACACGATTGTTTCGGATGTCTTACGATACTGGTATTCTGCCGGTGTCTTGGAAGGAGGCGAACATGCGACCCATCCCCAAAAAAAGGAATCGCTCGGATCCAGCCAACTATCGACCTATCGCTGTAACTTCTGTGCTGTTTAAGGTGTTTGAGCGGATAATTAACTCTCAGCTCATTCACTACCTAGAGGATCACTCGCTGCTCCATGATCGCCAGTATGGGTTCAGACTAGGCCTTGCATTCGAATAATGAAGAGGTATCTAATAATGAAGAGATCTCGTATATTCGAATATAAAATCTGCGATATTCAAATATTCGACAAATGTCCACAACGCCAAACTCAAAGTTTTGCTGGCTCAAAATATAATTTTCAAACTTCGCGTGGGCGGGACGTTACTTGCGCGCCGCCCGCCGCGCCGCTGCCGTCGCCCGTCTGTGTCCCAAACCAAGCGAAAGGATTCGTCTAAGCTAACGCTGCCGGCCGGTTGGCGATTTCGTGTCTTCGCTCGCTCATTTGTCTACCATTTGCGATTTGCGCGTGCTGAGCGTGGTTATAATTTTTGGTAGTTTATCGTCGTTAAGGGAATTTTGTGTGCCTACTGCCTAGTGCCTACCGGATCCTTGAAGACAGCTTCCATCAAGGCCTCTAGGTCTAATAAAAGGTCTCTCGCTGGAGCGGATGCACAAAGAGTGGCGAGGGTAGGGCAGGTGTTGATCTCGCACCCTACGGGTAGCTAGATATTGGCGGCTCGCTAAGGCCGTGCAGGTTAACTTCTGCTCTCCTCGCTGCCTCCGTTGAAACATCTAGATGGCTCGTTAGCTTACCAGTCGCTTGAGAAGGCGAACTTTTCGCGGATAATCCGCGCGTCGACGATTGCGTCGCACATTGTGGGGCCACCATGCCTGATATTCGTATCAGGCAGCGGATGTACGTGCCGTGCTTCGGTCGCTCGACGTGTGGAAGGCTAGCAGGTTCCCGCGATTGTGCTGCTCAGATGCGCGGCTGAGTTGTATCCTGTATAGACACGATTGTTTAGGGAGTCTTATGATATCAGTATTGTGCCGGTGTCTTGCAAGGAGGCGAACATACAACCCATCCCTAAAAAAAGGGATCGCTTGGATCGAGCCAACTATCGACCCATCGCTGTAACTTCTGTGCTGTGCAAGGTATATAGCGGATAATTAATTCTCAGCTCATTCACTACCTAGAGGATCACTCGTTGCTCCATGATCGCCAGTATGGGTTCAGACCCAAGCGATCTACGGGTGATCTTCTAGCATACGTTACTCACGCATGGGGTGAAGCGATGGACAAGCATGGCGAATAACTGGCAGTTAGCCTTGATATCGCCAAAGCTTTCGAAGAGTGTGGCATCGTTCGCTTCTTTCTTAGTTGCCGGCCTTCGGTGTGCCGCCCCGTTTGTGCGCCTGGGTTGCAGACTTTCTAGTAGAGCGGAGGATTCGTGTCCTTTGTGAGGGTAGTTGCTCCGCATTCTACTAGGTCAATGCCGGAGTGCCGCAGGGTTCTGTGCTCTCACCTACTCTATTTCTTCTGCATATTATTGACATGTTGTCCTTGGGCAATATTCATTGTTATGTGGATGACAGTACGGTGCATGAGCGGTACTTGGGACATCCTGCTGCAAAGCAAGCCGATATCGTGGTAAAAAGGCATAAACAGGTTGCCAAACTGAACCTGGCTCTCGATCGTGTCTCTAAGTGGGAATCTGAAAACCTGGTCGAGTTTAATGCCAGCAAAACCCAGGTTTGTGCATTCTCGTCTAAGGTAACTCCTTTTCTTGCTCCTCCCTCTCTTCAGAACTCTCCGTTACTTATTTCGGTGAACCTCAGCATTCTTGTCATGGACATCGGCCAGGAACTAAATCCAAAATGCTACATCGAGAGTGTATTATTTTAACTGCCTCCCGTAAGTTGGGTATTCTCAATAAGGTGAGGCGGTTTTTCACTCCCGAGCAGCGCTGTTTGCTGTACAAGACTCAGGTGCTGTCACTTGATAGACTGCAAAGGCGAGCGGTACGCATTATTGGAGATGCTGAGGTTACAGCCTCTCTTAAGGACCTCCAGCTGCGTAGAGACATTGCTTCTCTCAGTGTCTTCTACCGGAATTACTACGGAGAGTGTTCGGAAGAACTTTTTGATCTAATCCAGCCCTCGCCTTTCCTCTCCCGGGCATGGTCTTAGGAACCACCATCATACTGTGCAGACTATCAGCACTCGTACCAAAAACTTTGGCAAGTCGTTTCTCTGTAAGACCATTCGGCTTTGGAATTCTTTGCCGGCGCATGTGTTTCCCAGCTCCTATAGCCCCGAGTCTTTTAAACGGGGCGTGAAATGGCATTTATGCAGGCCGTCATGAATGGGTGCGCTTGTTACCTTATTCCACGGTGGGGAGCGCTCTCATTATTATGGACTGCATCGGCTGCTTACCATCAGTCAGGATGCGGTCACAAATTCACAATGAGTCAATATAAAAAAAATACTTTCGTTTCTCCGACTTCGAGGACCCCGTTTAGTACATTAAGAGTCAAATTCCAATTGTTCTTTAATTTTTAACCAAGATTTTGTTTTGATTCAGAGAAATTAGACTCTAAGTAAGAAATTGGTAATTATAAACAAAGATTATTAGATGTTTTTATTTATTTGAATATCAAAAATTTTCAAATAATTGCAAGCCCTAGTTCAGACCCAGGCGATCTAGGTAAATCTAATATAGTACTTGGTATTTTGTTATAATAGTGTATACCTTGCCATTGTTGACACATTGTACAACTAAAACATTAGATTGAATATGAATAGGTCAACATTAGGTTAGGCACGCTATAGGTCATTTGCTAACCTGCTAATGAATGTGTTTATGCTTACAGAACAGTATGCAATCAAAACAATATAGGTACCATATTAACTTGTATGGTATACAGTTTGTATCAGTATAAAATATAATTTTATTTGCACAATAACGGGGAAGGTTGTGCGTGCTGTCCGTATTATCGGTAACGATGACGTTACGACCAGTCTGGAGCCGTTACAGCTACGTAGGGACATTGCTTTCCTTAGTGCTTTCCACCGCCTTTACCACGGTGAATGCTCTAAGGAGCTCTTTGACCTCATCCCTCCCTCTCCTTTCCTTTCCTTTCCAGATCGACGCGTGCAGGTCTTGGAAGCCACTCTCATACCGTGCTGACCATCAAGACACGTACCAAAATGTTTGGACAATCGTTCTTTTGCCGAACTGCCCGTATGTGGAATGCGCTTCCCGCACACGTGTTTCCCATAATGTGAGCGTTCGGCATAGCGTGGTAGCGCTGTGATGAACGCTTTCACTTGGGCTTCACTGGCTGCTTTTCATCAGGCAGAGTGAGGCCATTATGGCGTGCCACAATAAAAAAAATAAAAAAGGTGCTTTTCATAGGAATAACGTTTTCTTATTAGAAAAGCTTGATCTCAATAATAATAAATGACATATGTAAAACAAGTTAAATTCATACTAATTCTGAAAGCGGAACCCTGTAACTAACGCTGGGCAAATACTATTTACAATAATGTAATACATTTACTAATTTGCTATTGTGTTAATTCCGTTTTCAACACAATACTAAACACAATAGGCAGCTGTTAATTGCTGGTTTTCAACATATCGTCAAAGGCACAAAACACTTAAACATTGATGAAATAACGGCTAATATGCAAAGTATTAAAGACACAAAAAATCTACAGGGCAACCAATATTCTGTTTGTGCCAATGTGTCGGTAGTAGGTAGAGTTGAAAGCGTAAGGTGGTGGGTTTATTTTTTCAAGTACACGGCATAATAATTATCACAGGTCAGGCAGGAGTGGCGCATTGTATTAAAACGCGTGTAGTCAATTTTAATTGATTTTTTTATAAGAATTGAAAAGTAATATATGCGTAAGGTCTTTTTCAAATGTTTTTTTTTATGGATAAACGCTATTATAGAATTCGCTAATATTTAGGCAAGATTTAATTACCTAGCTATTAAAATCTAAATCAAAAATGGTGGACGCAACTTTTTGATATAATTTCAATATTGATATTATATTTTTATGGTTTTGGGGGGTGCCGATTTCGAATACTTACAACATCTAAGATCCAAGCTGGCGGACGCGACTTTTTTATGTAAAATAATTATGGGTATCACTTTCATAGGTTTCGGGGATGCCTCTTTCGAATAAACATCTATTTCGAGATCCAAGATGGTGAACGTGACTTTTTTTATGTAAAATCAATATGGGTATCATTTTAATGTTATGGGTATCACTTCCATGGTTGACAAACCAATATGGCGTAAAGTGGCTATAGAACGCCGTATAACCGCCGAATAACAGTAACTGTTATTCGTTGTCATAACCTCAAAATACCTAAAAAGTCTTAAGCTAAAAATGAAGATACCTAGCTTCAAACTCCCGCATGATATTGTAATGTAATTTTTTCTTCATAATTCAGAGCATTGCTGCTATTGATTACTATGTAGGTAAGTATTTAATTAAAGCGCTGTGTTACGCTAGCTAGCTAAAAAAAACTAGCTTAACTCCCATATTAAAAAGGTCATTCTCCCTTTGATCATTTTATTTCAACATGCCTTAGATTAGATAATTAATCATAAAAGGGTAAATCTATCTATCTACATTAATTAGTAAGTATATTGATATCAATAGTTATTCATACATTACATTAGGTATACATACATACACATACGGTGATATTAGAGGTGTATTACATTATGGTGTACCAATATTTGAATGATATAATGTCCAACCACATCTTATCGGAATCGGCCCATAACAAAAAAATTGGCCGCCATCTTGGTCTTTATAAGGAATCAACTTAATTTGGTCGGCTTATACGCGTACTTTTAGTATGAAAAAGTTATAAACTTTAAGTTCTCCTAAAATACTGTAGGTAGGGAACTGAAAAGTAGGAACTGGTTAGATTTTTACATCAACAAAATCTTGGCTATATTCATAAACTCGATACTTGCTCCATTCCTGTGGAAAAATGTTTAGGTATCAACACCGTGACTCCAGCGGGTTAACCATATTTAGCGTTATATGTCAGGATGTACTGTAGCTAGAGTTCTCGTTTTAGTCTAACAAATTTTCTCTCAGAGTCAACAAAATCTTCCCCAAACATGAATGTAGCCTTTTTTCTTATACCTCATGTAGAACTTACTTTTCGAAAGAATTTTGACGAAAAGTAGGTATTTGATTACTCGGTATCTACAGAAGGTAGAATCCTGGAATTTACACTGATGGATTCGTAATTGAATCGACAAAAACTAGGTATATCAGTAGCGTGTCTCGTTCCTGCTCGTTTTAGGTCAAATAACTTTGACGAGCGTGACTCCAGCGGGATACCCTTTAACATGGGATATGTCAATAACTATTGATCAACAAATTTTGGTACTTATTTGCTAACAAATTTAAACATATTATCAACTAAATCGGTGCGTAATTTAAAGCCGATCTGAAGGGGTTAATCCAGCTAGGGTCACGGACACAAGTTCTTAACACTGTGATAATAATATGATGAGATGATGATAATGATAATGATGATAGGATGTAACATAAATAAAGTTTAAATTATGTAAGTAAGTACTTACCTACTTAGGTATATTCCCAATATTGTCATGAATGTCATGATCAAACCTCAAAATATTTAGCGTCTCTACTTGCTCAATAGTTATGAACGCAAACGATTTTGAAATGCGAAGGTTAAGATGGCGGGTTCGGGTTGCAATGGTGACAAATCGGTACTAGCTAGACAAGATGATGACACGCAACCGCCAGTAGGTAGGCACTGTCATTAGCACCTACCTAAATAATTATTCCTCTATTCTTACATTATGTAAGTTAGGTACAATCAGCAACATAAGATATACATATTTTTAACAGTTATTGGTTCTAATACCTACCGGAAGACATAAGGGGCTTTTAAAAGTGTGTACTTATCTACTTTTGTTGCTGACTGTACCTATTCTGTGCCTACGTACGACACTGAAGGACACACGCCAGTTGCTCTTTGCCTCTCAATTGTGTTTTTGTAATGATGAAATTGATAAATGACCATTACGGAAACTTTGTCCCGTGTCTTCGAAGTTAATGTTTTATATAGTTAAGTAAGTACTTTAGTTTGTGAGTACCTATCTAGCAATTTTTTCATTATACTTAATTACCTAATTACCTAAAGAGGTAGGTACTTACATACATTTAATCACGACTATCATCCCCGAAGGGTTAGTCAGAGACTAGGCAATGAGGACACAAAAGCAGTCATCTACCATCGTCCACTTTACACCCGAATAGCGACTACACATGTGCTCAGCGTAACAGGTGGTGAGCCCATCGCCGCTTTATGCTGTTAGATATGCAGTCTTTAGTCTGTTAGTCGCCTTTTACGACATTCAAGGGAAGAGAGAGGGTGGTAGTATTCTTTCACCGCTACCACAGAATAATATTACTGCTACGCAACAAGGTTGTACTGTACAGAGAGGTAGGCAAATAGACAAGTATGTTAATGTGAATGCTAGGAATATGGCTTTTGTTATGTTTACTTTTTAAGGTAGACGTTGCTGACGGTAAACAATGACTGACTATGTTTATTTTTACATTATTTGGGTCTGTATATACCTAATATAAGAATATAAGTATTCTGTGTTCAATCTCCAGCGACTGCTATCAGTGGATACCACTCGCATTGAATGTCATCACATTCGAGCCTACAGTCACACACACATTTAGTCATTGCACATTTTGACGTGTGTAGTGGCTCACTAAAAAAATACTGGCAACCCCGCTCTTTCCTTGGGTAAAAAGCGACTAACGGCCGTGGACTATGGCAGTGGACTGCTTCTGCGGACCCCATCGCCTCTCTCTGACTAACCCTTTGGAGCCTTAGTCTAGGATGTTCCCGGACTCCTGGTAGACTATACTTTACGGCGATATTCGCTTGCGCTCCATTTTGAATTTATTAATTAGCAAATAATGATTTTGGACATGTGTAATTTAATATTTTAGCAATTTTGAATTCATTTATTTTTATTAATTTTATATGTGTAATTTAAATTAAAAAATAATTATTATGAATTTGTTTAGGTACTTAAATAATTTTACTTTTAGATATTTGTATATAGGTAACTTGACGAAGGTGGAAGAGTAGTGAAACTAAATAATAAGTTTAACACCTTTGACATTGTACCTAACCTGCATTTCACAAATAAATATTATTATTTTATTTTATTCTATGCTGCATTCCTTGCGTGCGTGCGTACAGGAGCGTGCGCGTAGATCGCGTGCGAGCGAATGTATGCAGGTATGCATCATAGCATCATGTTTCAGATGTAGACCTGTCGGCCGTGAAGGTGATAGTGGCCGAGGTGAGCGATGCCGCGGCGCTGCTGGCCATGTGCTCGGGCGCGCGCGTGCTGGTGAACTGCTGCGGCCCGTACCGGCTGCACGGCGAGCCGGCGGTGCGCGCCGCCATACAGGCCAAGGCGCATTACGTCGACGTCAGCGGGGAGCCGCAGGTACGCTACTGTACTGACTAATTTAAATAATACCAGTGGGCAGCGGGTCCCTCCGCAGTTGAGGCGAGGTATACCGAGCGCTTCTCTCGCTCTCTCGACGACGACGGTATGGGACGGGTATAAAATGGCGGCTCCACATTAGTGCCGTGAATTCACGCGCGAATTCACGCCATGAATTCACGGCACAAGTCGTGCCCTCCACATTCACGGTATGCTCACAATCGTTCGTGAAACCCGCCGCGAAATGGACGTAGAAGCTGCTGCTGCAATAACTTTGATTGCTGTGGCAACATACTATTTAGACGTCCAAAACATTATTAGAAAGCGTTGAAAAAAAAGAAGATGGTGGATGACTGGAATACATCGTAACCGATCAAAATATAGTCTGGAGTAAACTGATTAATTTCCTCTTTGGTAAACTGGCACGGGGCCGTAAATGTGGATTTGTACGCGTGAATGCTGCGCGAAGCCTTTGTTGCGGGACAAAACGCGCGCGATCACAGATCGGAGAACAGGCGTAAATGCGCGAGAACCCCGCGAAAACCGTCCACATTCACGTTCACGCCTGTTTACGGAGCTTCACGGTACTAATGTGGAGCCGCCATAACAGCGAAGCGGCGCGAATAGGCGCGTTTTATAGGTTTTTTTGCCTTTACAGGAAAAAAAGTGAATTTAAAAAGGTGTCTTTTGCATTCACTAGATAATAAAAGTTTCTTCTATTGGTAAAAAAATTAAGTAATTTATTAATGTATTTATTATCTGACTTACTTACAGCTCTTTGAAATGTTGAACAGAGCTATCATTGAATTTTTTTTCTATCGAGTGAAGTATTACCAATCATGTTTCTGTCTTTAAGAGTCATTAGATAATATGTTTAACTATATTATATACTAGCGGACCGCTCGCGACTTCGTCCGCGTGGACCCCGTACCCCGTGACGATGTTTTGGAAATATTAGGTATAATAGCCTATGTCACCCGGAGATAGTGTAGCTTCCCAACGGTGAAAGAATTTTTCAAATCGGTCTAAGTAGTAGTTTCGGAGCCTATTCAAACCAAACAAACAAACAATCAAATCGTTCCTCTTTATAATATTAATATAGATGAATTTTAGAAATGTATGTTTTATATTGGTGGCGGTACAATCAATCGAAAATGTTGAAAACGGGAAAAGAGGGCCTGGTATACGTTCGGCCGGCGCGCTCCCGGGCAGGCGAGGCGTATGGCACTGCAGGTTGCCGCTCGGCTCGACGCTCCACGTCGCGCGTCGTCGCTTAAGAGGGTTTACGCCATTCGATTTCCCATACAAACTTTCAAGTCGAAATTTTTAAAACTCCTTTTTGTCTAAAAATATAAATTTCTCAGCTACCTGTTACCTACTTGTGAAAAAAACAGTTTGCACCAAACATGTAGGCTGCTCAAATTATATTGCTTATTTTTTTCCTGGTTGTGTAGCGTGATAGGTGGTGGGAGAGCCCATCGCCGCTCGATGCTGTTGGGTGTATGTGCAGTCTTCCGTTAGTCGCCTTTTTAGGACAAGAGAATAGTGAACCGCCACCAAACAGCACAACCTCTACTCACTGATGTAAAACACAAAGTAGTTTAAAAAAACAGACAACTGCCAAGTCACATTTTGAACCATACAGTTCAAACAACATTACCATTTCCAGTTCATCGAGACGATGCAGCTGCAGTACGATGAACAAGCTCGCGACGCGGGCGTGTACGTGATCAGTGCGTGCGGACTCGACAGCATCCCCAACGATATGGGCGTCGTGTTCCTTGAGCAGAATTTTGGGGGTGAGACGATTTGTTTTTATAATAAATCTAAGCAAAGAGGATTTTGGGGGGTTGAAGTTACTCGCGTCCGTAGGTTTACCCTTGAGACTCACACACGTGACCCCTGGGTGGTGACCACCCTCTCATGAATATCCGGCGTCAAATAATGGCACCGACCGGAGGCCGTTCCACCCCCCCCCCCCCCCCCCCCCTTACAATTCCTATTCGCAACATCTCATCATCATCTGCGACTCCTCTGGTTTTGCTTTGGTCCATGGGCGGCGGTGATTGCTCTCCATCAGGTGGCCCGCATGCTCGATTACTTTTTTTTTATGTAAGTAGGATGCGTTGCCGGCCTATAACGTAGGAATAGGCTCGTTTCTTAAAGACCTCTAAGTCGTAATGCTCTACACTTAACACCTCCAACATAAACGGACTCTTTTAACGTGCTTTTATTTCATACAATTTTCCGTATTTTTTCCTCTTGCACTTTCAGTCCTTGTACTATATTCGAATGACTACAAAAAAGCGACGGATTCGTACCTACATATAAATGAATTCTTAACTTTACTCATGAACCGGTTGAAGTGTTGTGCCTAAGTACACTGAAGTAGAAAACATTTTGTTTTCTCGTCATCTTTTATACTTTTGCGGTTGGGAAAGCCAATGAATGAGATTTCTTTTTTTGGTTGTATAATTTCTTATTATCAATGTCTGTCTATCTAATATCGACCTTATGACGAGGACTATTTAAATGAATTGGTTTGTGCAATGTTGTTCAGGCACCCTGAACTCCGTGGAGTCGTACCTGAGCACGCAGCTGCCGGCCGAGTTCCAGCGCGAGGCGTTCTGGAGCGGATGCATCAACTACGGCACCTGGGAGTCGCTCGTGCACAGGTGCGATCATGGATTTATGAATAATAATGATGATATGGTAGAATGGATGCCACATTGTAGGAAGGCCAAAGGGAAGATCTTCCTCCGAGCTGGGTGGTAATATAGCTCTGGGACCGAAGTCCGACGGATGTTAGTTCGAGGTGCTATATATAGCGAAGGAGACGGTGAATTCTTCGCTACTGCGATACAGCCTTCCCATACTATTTTACCGTCTTAGTATGGAGACGCGTTGTTGTACGTTTGTGGCGCCATCTGTTGACACGGTTGAGAAGGTGTTTGCTTCGTGTCGAACTATGTGCGGCGCCATGCGGCAGGTGGCGCTGTCACAGTTTCTTTTTATGTAAAAAGGTAATTATCGCCACCCATGGACTCTCGCAAAAACAGAGGAGTCGCATATGCGGCCGGCTTTGAGGCAGGAGTAGGATATTTTAGGAAGGAGTAGGAGTTGTGAGAATGGCGGGGGAGAAACGGGCCTCCGGTACTTTCACTCACCGGACGAAGCACAACAGCAACTAGTTCTATTGTTTCACGCCAATATTCTGTGAAAGGGTGGTATTACGCCGAGCGTGCCGGCCCAGTTCATGCTGCAACGCGGCGTGGCTCTACCATTCAGGAAATTCGTAAATATTAACTTGATGCGGTCAGCACATTTAGCCAGTGTCAAGTAAATATAATAAAACTTGTATGTTAGTCAATCTACCTACTTGTGCTTTTGCTTGCATTTCTATGTGTTATTTTTGTTTTCAAATGTCAGCATAAGCCACCACGACGAGCTGAAGCCGCTGAGGAAGAAGCTGTTCCCCGAAAGCCTGCCACCTTTCAAGCCTAAGTTGGAGAAACGGTAAGTTATTTCACTAAACTAGTTGTCAATTATTTCTAAAAAATATTTTTACTAGGTATGATTGCCCATACATAAGTCACTGCGGGGGAATTGGGGATTGCATGCGCCTTGCAGAGATATTTTTACTAACACTTAGGGTATAAGTTAATCTAACAATATGAGTCTGTGAAACTTGAAATAAAATGGTTTTTCTAGTACTCATTGTATGTTTTGTTTCTTTCTTGTTTTGTGTAATTTTATTTTAAAAAGGGATTTTATTTCATTTTCTGATTCTGCGATCTCTCCATATTTCAATATGTCCATGTGGTAAAGGTTCAATATGCCTGTGCCAGCAGTGGCATGTTTTTTGGCTGGTGATGATAATTATTCTGCAAAGGAAAAGAAAAGAAATGTATTTTTTCTCAGGGATAGTCGGAGACTAGGCTTTGAGGACCGCAGAAGCAGCCCTCTGCCATAGCTCACGGCACACCAAATAGCGACTGCACATGTGCTCAGCGTCACAGGTGGTCAGCCCATCGCCGTTTACACGCTTTTTACGACACCCAAGGGCAAGATAGGTCTGTAGTATTATTTACCTGCTGCTTAGTGGCGCCGCTTATTAATAAACATGGTATATTTGATTTTTCCTTAATTAACGTTCAAATGAACTCAGTAGGAAGTAACAAAACGTCAAAGAAAGGATTACTACCTTAAATGGAAATCGAACCCTCTTCCTCTTTATTATTGAAAATTTTGCATTCACAATGCTATATAGATATAGGATAAAATGTTTACTAGAAAAAAACAACCAGTCTCAGGAAAGCTCAAATGGGATTCGAACCCATGACCTTTGGATTGCCGGTCCACTGCTCTAACCCCTAAGCTACCGAGACCCCAGAAGACTCGTTGAATTTTTTCTAGTAGTTTGTGATGTGCGCTGCGAGCCAGCGGTATTACGTCACTATGATGTCTACCCTCATAGTCGAAATAAAATACTATTGCAAGTATTCCTCTTCCTCTGTTTTGTTTCAACATTGTGTTACCTTCAAACATTACGTAATTAATAAACGCTCCCTAAATAATAAATATGTTGGTTGCCGCCTTAAGGTCCGCCATCCACCGCTTCGGCGGCGGCTGGTGCGTGCCGTTCCTGGGCGCCGACAACTCCGTCGTGTACCGCACGCAGCGGCATCGGCACGCCGCCGGGACGCGCCCCGCGCACTTCAGGGCATACCTCTACTTCACAAGCCTCATACAAGTGCTGTTACTGTCGATCTTTGGGGGACTGATATTCCTCTTATCGCAATCTGAGTTTACTAAGAAGCTGTTGTTGAACCATCCCAGACTGTTTTCCTGTGGACTCGTCACTAAAGAAGGGCCGAAGAGGGAGGTTGGTACTTTTAAATTGGCATTAAAGTAGCCTCATACAGGTACTGCTGCTGTTGATCTTCAGAGGACTGATCTTTCTTCTAAGATGGGCCGAAGAAGGAGGTTAGTATGTTTAATGCTAAACTCATAAGTTTGCACTTTTAAGCGTACCTGTACTTCACAAGTCTCATACAAGTGCTGCTGCTATCGATCTTTGGAAGACTGAACTTTCTTCTGGCCCATGCTAAGTTTACTAAGAAACGGTTGTTTAACCATTCAAGACTGTTTTCTTGTGGACTCGTTACTAAATAAGGGCCGAAAAGGGAGGTAGTACCTTCACAATTATTGCTGTTATTGGTATTCGGAGGACTGATCTTCCTCCTAGAAGTGGCCGAAGAGAGAGGTTGGTATCTTTAATGCTAAACTCTTCAGCGGTTTAGCAGATAAGAGCGTGCCCCGTACTTCACAAGTCTCATACAAGTGTTGCTTCTGATGGTCTTTGGAGGACTGATATTCCTTCTGGCGCAGGCTGAGTTTACCGAGAAGCTGCTAAACTATCCGAGGATTGTTCTCCTGTGGACTCGTCACCAAAGAAGGGCCGAAGAGGGAGGTTTGTACCTTTCTAGCGTATAAGTAGCCTCATACAAGTACTGCTGCTGTCGATCTTTGGAGGACTGACATTCCTCCTAGGAGAAACCGAAGGGGGAGGTTGGTATGTGTAGTTCTAAACTCTTAGCAGTTTTGCATTTCCGAGCATAACTGAAGTCTCATACAAGTGCTGCTACTATCAGTCTTTGGGGGACTGATCTTTCTTCTGGCGCAGGCGGAGTTTACTAAGAAGCTATTGCTGAACCATCCGAGGTGGTTTTCCTGAGTATTTGTCACTAAAGAAGGGCCGGAGAGAGAGGTTGGTATCTTTTATGCTAAACTCTTAACCCTTAGTCTGTCACACTGACAATTGAATTAGTATTGTGTTTGGTTTTACGGCAGCTGCGCTCATTTACAAACACTACAAGCTGTATGCCGTATTGCAGGTCCTGGAGAATTCCCGTTTCCGCCTGGAGCTGATCGGCCGCGGCTGGGCGGCGGGCGACTCCACCGCCGCCCCGCCCTCGCGCCGCGTGCGCGCCTTGGTAAGTGCACGCGTTACGATGTTTATTTATTTTGAAAACCAACAGCTTCAAGTAATTTTATAAACATATTGGATGCTTACACGCATGTAGTTGAGTTATGCTCGAAATCGGAAGCTGTAAGATATTCGGTAGAAACAATTATAAAAACTGCAATCAAACAATAGCCGGTTCTTGCTTATTTTAAAGAAAAGTTAAAATCTATAAAAACTGAAAAAGAAATAACGGAAAACTCTAAGGATTTTACGATGTATGTTTATATATTTTTCTTACACTACGGGTAAGCGCTGGGCCTTCATCGTACGTGATGGTAAGTGACGATAAGGCCGGAGGTGGAAGCGAACGAACCCGGTTTGGTGGGTTTTACTGACTAATATCTTAGGACAAACGCCGGGACCAACGGCTTTATCAAATAATTAAATCATCAGAAATAATCAAAATATATACCTACAGTACACAATATTATAATATTAATGAATTTATGTGTTTTGTAAGTTTATACTTAACATAAAGTTAGACAACGTCGCGGCAAACCCAAAAGGAGATTTGCTAGGCCGAGCTGTAGGCCTAGCATGCGCAACAAGAGAAAATTTTCTCGACCCGTTTTCTTGTGTTATGTCTATACACGATTTGTCAAAAATAAACATAGTAGTTTTTGTCTTTGGTATTTTTGTCTACTAACCTTAACATGCAACATAATTTTATCGAATTTTGACAACTGTAACCGAGATAGTTTGCCGTTCCCGCCATCGAAGGAAGAGAGAATATCATCCACGACATATCACGTGTTGCGCATGCTAGGCCTACTGGACTACTGTCGGAAGGACTGGCAAGCTACAGCTACAGCCCTAACCGGGAAGAGTGCAAGGAGGGTAGGGAGGCCTTTGTCCGGCAGTGGGACAAGAGAAGCCGGGCTGAATATACTTCAAGTTTCGTAATATTTGATTATTTGCGTTAAAAAACGCTCTTATAATAATTGTCTTGAATAATGATGTATGTTACCCTTCAAGTTGTTACGGCGTATTCCGCATGCATTGCCTGTGCAGGTGTCGGCGCGTGACCCCGGCTACGGGTTCACGACGCTGGCGCTGCTGCTCAGCGCCGCCACGCTGCTGCGCGAGCCCCACGCGCTGCCAAAGCCGTGAGTTACAACTGTGATAGCTATTGGGCTAGATCTATAATAATAATAATAATAATAATACACGTCGTAGTCGACATTGCTTTTTTCATAAACAATTTGCAAAGGAGAAGCCCGGTTCTGGGCCTGAAGGTGGGTGAATAAATCATCCACCCACATCGACCAAAGAGATATCTCTTCGGTCGAGTGGTTTGTACACCGATTTTCATGGTGTCGCCATCTCTGACGTCCCGGGTCCGATCCCCGGTCGAGTCAATTTAAAAATTATTGTTTTTTTTTATTGTCTCGGGTCTGGGTGTTTTCTATGTATAATAAGTATGTATTTAAGTATTTTATGTATGTTTATCTGTTGTCTAGTAACCATTTAACGAGTTTCATAACGAAGCTTCTCTTGGGCTAGATAATTGGTGTGAATGTAGGAAAGTTTATTATTTATTTATTTATATACCAAATAAAAAGTCGTATATTTTACCCGATAACCTCTGTAAATTACGGCATCGTTGGCAGTGGCCAACAGATGTTAATTTGGTATTATGTATTTAGTTTATCGATTAGCAAAAATCGATACGAAGAGAATAAACGAAATGCAACATTATTTCAGTATCTTTTAACTATCCATTAAAAAACTGAAAGCATTTATGATTCGAAATAAATTTCTTAATAAGTTTTTGATAATTCGAAATAAAGTTCTTGCTAAGTAAAAAAAGTAAAAGAAAATAAGTTTTTGATAATTGTGTGAAATGTGACGTCACGTGAAGCTTAATCATGGCCGCATGTGTTTCGGGTCTTGTAATTTACAGACAAAAAATCGCAAATTTATTTTATAAAAATAAAACACTTACTTACAAATTATCTTAATAAAAAATACTATTGGACAATTATCGTTAAATCATAAACTACCATTTTCCGTCACATTTCATATTTTATTGTTACAACTGTCAAATGATTATGGCGAAGAAGGTCAGACTCCAAGTAGGTCAGATTCCAAGTAGGTCAGATTCCAACTAGGTCAGATTTTGAGTTAGTAATGCTTTTTGGTACACTTACTCACATTATAGTCTCTGCAAAACCCACTTTTTACATTTCATAAATTATTTTTTATTAAAATGCTGTCTTTTGATAAACTTCTCCCAGTTCTCTGAACAAGTAAATAAAAAAAAACAAAGCTCGATATTATACAAATTCAGAGTCAAAAAAGTTAGGACTGATAACAATATATTTAAAAATAAAATAATTGTTACTTATGGTCATATATTATTATAAAAACGCGAATACGAGTATTACAATAATGCAAAAATCATATGAGCCGTTGTCGTTTAGAAGGTCCTGGCTAAGGTTCTTTGGTGGCGATGGGTCCCGGCGCATGTTCTGGTTGTTCCATCGTCAGCGTCAGGGGTCGGTCTTTTGGAAAATAAAAGAGGTTGTGAGAAAACGACTTGTGATCATTTCTCAAGAATTGCAAAATAGATTGTGAGATTAAACATACCTTCCGCATTGTGCTGTGGTTCTTCGATGGCATCGGGTCCTGGCTCAGGGTCTGATTTCAAATAGGTACCTAACCCTTTATTTCATGTCGGAAAATTATGACACTGACTGTATTGTACATAACCAACTCAAAATCTGACCTAGTTGGAATCTGACCTACTTGGAATCTGACTTACTTTGGATCTGACCTACTTGGAATCTGACCTTCATCGCCATAATCTGTCAAATAGCTAATTGTGCTCGAATACCTAACTCCTGTTTCCTGGCTGACCATCTGCTTGAACACTGGATACTGTACCCTGCAACTCATGTTGACCTTTGCGCTAACTACCGGACAACTTGAACCTTACCTTTCATACACGATTTTGACCCATTTGGCCAAAGCTGGCTGATGTGGAAATTGGGCAAATGCAACCTTTTCATATGTTCTAATTTGCGACTAATTTCTAGCCCTTAACATGCAGGCCTCAGTTTGTACGAGCACCGGGTTTGTCCTTTCTTTAAGTTTCAGGAAAAGACTAATGTTGAAAAATTTTCACGTACTGGATAAATACCTGCCCCCGGAAGGTGCTACTTCAGTGCAGCCGACCTCAGAAGTAGCCATTCCATACCAACTACTGCATTTACTTCATATTTGCTCGAGCGCGCTCGTTCCGTGCAAGTTGACATCAACTTGCACGGACATGACATGGTACTAATGTGTTAAGCTACTTCTGAGGCCGACTGTACATACTGGGTCAGCTGCACTGTGTATGCGCAATATAGTAAAAGGTTCAGATTCCAATTCCAGTTGTGGACATTTTTTTCAACAATAACCTTTTTTTAATTGTTGTATTGTGTTCGCACATTTTCAGCGGTTTTATGTAGTGCCGGTCCTGTTTTTTTACTCCTATGAACTCTATGTTTCTAGGACCCAGTAAAGAAGTGAGACTAGTCTCCGTGATATAAAAAGTCTTACAATGAGTTTATTTATTAAAGTTATTTAATGTAGTCCAACGTGACTTGGGTAATTTGGCACAACTCAGTGTTAATTCAATTGATCATCAATTAACATTAACGGTAAAAGATCTCCGGGATCAGTGGTAAAAATGGGAGTTCCGCAGGGTTCAATACTTGGTCCATTCTTGTTTTTGGTTTATATTAATGACTTACCTTATTTTTTGTAAAAAAACAGTCATGAGATTATGATGATGTGAATATTGCGGTCTCACAGATTGTTCACTGGTTTAGTGTAAATAACATGCTATTAAATGAGGGAAAAACCAAATGTATAAGATTTGTATTGCCTAATGTTAAGCAGGTAACAACTAGTGTACAAATTAAAAGAATGTGAATCCTGTGGACACCACTGTGTTTCTAGGCATCACGTTAGATGCCAAGCTTCAGTGGGGCCCACATATAGCTAAATTGTCGAATAGACTTAGCTCTGCGGCTTATGCAGTAATGAAGATCCGTCAGTTAACTGACGTTGATACAGCTAGATTAGTTTATTTCAGTTACTTACATAGTGTAATGTCGTACGCCATTTTACTGTGGGGAAATGCTGCCGACATTCAAACTATCTTTGTGCTGCAGAAGAGGGCTATTCGAGCAATATATAACCTAAAGGCTGGTGACTCTCTCAGAGAGAGGCTTAAGGATATAAGTAGATATATATACAGTTGCATCACAATACATTTATGAAAACCTCATGTATGTTCATAAAAATATTGATATGTTTTCAAAAAACAGTGATATTCACAATTTAAATACTAGAAGTAAGAACAAATTAGCAGTACCTTATACTAGGCTTCATTAAATAAATAATTATTTTAAGGGTCTGTGTGTACGATTTTACAACAAAGTACCAATTGATATTCAGAAATTAGATCTTGATAAATTTAAAAGCCATATCAAAGAAAAGCTTTATAAAAAAGCTTATTATAAAGTGTCAGATTACACAGAAGACAAAAGAGCTGCGCTTTGAACTGAAATGCTCCAAGTACTCCAAAAGCTATTTCTAATAGTATATATATATTTTATTTATAGTACATTCAAATTATTATTTTGTATTTTATGACCTGGTAACGAACGACATATCTTTTTTTTTTTGGAAATGTCGTTGCTTCTTGGCGCTGTGGTTTCTTGCGCCCGTTCTTTGCCACAGTTAAAAAATGACGTCCTGAATGGGTGGTAGGTTAAATATTTGGACGATTCCTGTGCCTATCCATCCATCCATATAAAAAAAAATTTAGACGATTCAAAACGCTTAATTTAAGCTTTTTTTTTTTTTTATGTAAGAGGGAGGCAAACGAGCAGGCGGGTCACCTGATGGAGAGTAATCACCGCCGCCCATGGACACCCGCAAAACCAGAGGAATCGCAGATGCGTTGCCGGCCTTTAAGGGAGGAATAGGTTTAAGGAAGGAATAGGAATTGGGAGGAGGGGGGGGAAGGGGCCTCCGGAACCCTCACTGGTCGGACGAAACACAACAGCACCAAGTGCCATTATTTCACGCCGAATATTAGTGAGAGGGTGGTATTACGCCGGGCGAGCCGGCCCAATGCGTGCTGCAACGCAGCGTGGCTCTACCACTCAGTTGGTGTCACTCATTTAGCACCACCCAGGGATCACGTGTAGGGTCTCAAGGGTAAACCTGGCTTACTGAATAAAGTTATTTTGATTTTTGATTTTTGATTCAAAGTACTTAATAATTGAGTTTATTGAATAAATATATTTTGAATTTTGAATTTTGGTCGTTGTGCAGACGACAGCGGGCTACCCTACTGCAAAATGTCTAATTTTGTCAATACATTTTGAACTTTATGGCATTGGTTACAAGGATCAATATCGATTAGAGTTAGACAGTTTTGGGTAGGCTGGCCTATTGGCGCGTGTAGTTGACATGTTTGATTGACATATGAGTAAAGTACAGTCACGTGCATCAGTATGTTGACACTTTTTTTTTTGTTTTTTTTTTTTTTTGTACTGGTTGCTCCCGCTTTTTGGCAGGATTTTGTTTGTCTGTGTTTTCTTTTCTTTTCTTTCTTTTCTTGGCGATTTAATAAGCTTAGATTGAATGAGCTATAAGAGCTCTACATTTCTAGTATGTTTACACTTTGACTCTTATTACATTGTGTTAAAAGTTACAATTGTTCACATATTTTTGCTCGTGACTGTACATCATGTCCCACTGCTGGGCAAAGGCCTCCAACATTGGAATCAAGTCATCGCTACAATAGATGGGTGTTGGCCCGGGCGCAGCATCGGATAAAACCGAAACACTGCGCGACCTGCGCATTCAATTGAATTCATGTCAAACCTTTGCCTTCTAGCGGAGTGCTGACTACCGGCGCCGCCTTCGAGAAAACTAATCTCATCAAGAAGCTGCAAGAAAACGACACTACCTTTGAGATTCTCGACGGACAATAATTCCAGTATTACAATAATGATCAACGCTACATTCCAAACCATATATTGTCAATACCCATACTGTCTGTTGTATCATAGAAAAACTGATACTCATTAACTTATTTTAACTATGAACCCTTTAATATACAGCATACTTATATTGGCTACTTGACAGTTCTAGGACAACTGTCAAATAGCCAATTATTATTATTGTTAATTTGTTTTCGACTCTTCGTCCAAAGTGTTTATAAACAGTTTAAATATTAATTAATAATATATACGATATAATACATGCATATTACATATAATGCACTGTGCTGACGTTTAAAAAATATATAGTAGTGACGGTTTATAGTATTTTAATATTGTTATTTAGGATAAAGTATCTATTTTGTTGGCTAGATTAGATATCATGAGGCTGCCTTGAGAATGTCTTGAACATAGCTTTAGTTCATTATTAAAACAGTAGGTTAGAATCACATGGGTGTGTTATTGGTGCTGTCCTTCACCATCACCAGCCTATATACGTCCCACTGCTGGGCGCAGGCCTTTCCACGTGGACAGCATCAAATGGGGAGAATGGGCCATAAACCACCACGCTGGCCCAATGCAGGTTTAGTGGCTTTGGTTTGTGCATCAAAAAGTCTCCAGCCTTTTTCGGATTGTAACCTTAATGGTGTTTTTTCCATCTTCAAAACTTATAAGAACTGAATGGATGTGCACTGCATTTGATATTCTATTAAAGGCTGAACTTCGCAATGCCGTTGTAATTGAATCATCGCGTTTATGCATAAGTGCCTTTCAATTTTAAACAATAGGTTGAATTGATAAGAATTAGATGTTGACCTTGAATAAGGCTATTGGCTTGTGAAGTAGATAGTATTGACTACATTTGCTGGATCGAATACAATCGGAACAACGTTATGTCGTTACGGTCTGGCTCTAATTGCTAGTGTGGGTGCAGATTCGAGTCGCGCTTATGGTGCTTTTTAGGGTTCCGTACCCAAAGGGTAAAAACGGGACCCTTTTACTAATACTCCACTGTCTGTCCGTCTGTCTGTCACCTGGCTGTATTTCATGAACCGTGATAGCTAGACAGTTGAAATTCTCAAACATGATGTATATGCACAAACAATACCTATACAAAACATTTATTTATTTATTCTATAAGACAATTTTGAAGTTGTATTTAAATTGGATTAACATTGATATATTTTGCTTTAATGTTTGTAATATAATGTTCTTAGTATTAAGGATTTTATTATTAAAAGATTATACCGTGTAATTTAAAAAAATGATATAAGTAGATACAATGATTAATGTCATTTTTATAAAGTAACATTCATAAAGCTGCTACTTAATTATTTTACAGTAATTTTGGACTAAAATCAATTTCATATTTTAAAATCAGTCCAGTTCATAAATAACAACAACACATACAACATGAAGAAATAAATATTATGATTACAATTAAACATTGGACTTCACTTTGAAGTTCTGAATGATTTAAATTGAAAAACAACAACAACAAATGTGCTTTTGGTTAAAATAGTCATGTTCATATAAAGCCGATAAATTATCTGCCAAAGAGATTTCTTTACAACATTTTCATGATCATTGAAACAATATTTATTATTGTTACACATACTAAATTACATTTACCAAATTGTTATGATAGTTTCAATAAAAATTATTTATCATGTTTAATAATTATTGTTTTATTTATTACTTTATTATTTAAGATTTAGAAGTTTAGAAACGCATTATCTAAATAATGCGTTTCTAAACTTCTGTGTCGCATTTATTTTTTCCTTGATGATGATGCTATTCATCAAATATAACATTGTTAACTTAAGAAAAAACAACGTAACGTACAAAAGACTGCTGTGTTTACAAAATAAGTGGTTTGAGTTTTATATTTTAAGCAATGGGGATTTATGCACTTAAGTTTTCCACTTATCGCTTATCATGATCGCAAGAAACAAAACATGGGGATTTTTGGAAGAAAAGTCTACAAATCCCATTAATGGGTAAACTCAATGGGGTAAGTGGAATAACCTGTTAGTTGTACCTGTCTACCTACTTAGAAAAAAAACTATAAAGAACCTAAGCGCCTCTGTGGTCCAGTGGCTAAGCCACCGGTCTTAGACCCAGAAGTCCCGGGTTCGATTCCCAACGGGTGATATATCTTTATGTAGTCACGAGCACCAATATGTATTATATGAACACTTTGACGCTTATTCCATCGTGTTAAGAGTTACAATTGTTTACATGTTTTTGCACGTGACGGTTGGTTGGTGGTAGGGCTTGTTAAGTCCGCCTGGCTAGCTACCACTAACCACCGTCTTATCTAAAGTCTGGCGCTATAACAACAATGACCTGAATGCACCAGGTCACCCTCTGGTGTGGCACAGCCTCAAGGCATCCGTCCGAGGTAGACCGTCAGCCGATCCAGCGTAGTGGTTGTTCGCAACGCTTGGGACAGCAGGGTCCTTTGGCGGAAGTTCGAGCATCCGTGTTTTAGTGGGTAGTGGCGCTCACAGAACACAAATGTGGCGCTTCTAGCGTTTCCCACAAAAACACGTCAGCTTCCCTGTCACGCGCGGGTATTTTTGTTTTTCTATTATGACTCGTCAGTGACTGCATCCTGCCTGTTGGTAAGCAGTCGATGCAGTCCAAAATAATGAGAGCACTCCCCACCGTGGAATAAGCACGCTAACGAGCGCACCCATTCATGACGGCCTGCATAAATGCAGTTTCACGCCCCGCTTAAAAGACCCGGGACTGTAGGAGCAGGGAAACACATGCGCCGGCAAAGAATTCCAAAGCCGAATGGTCTTACAGAGAAACGACTTGCCAAATTTTTTGGTACGACTACTGATAGTCTGTACAGTATGATGGTGGTTCCTTAGACCAGCATGTGTAGGCCGGGAGAGGAAAGGAGAGGGCGGGATAAGATCAAAAAGTTCTTCAGAACACTCTCCGGAGTAATTCCGGTAGAAGACACTGAGAAAAGCAATGTCTATACGCAGCTGGAGGTCCTCAAGGGAGGCTGTAACCTCAGCCTCGCCAATAATGCGTACCGCTCGCCTTTGCAGGCTATCAAGTGCATCGAGGAGGTATTTAGCGGAGCCGTCCCATAGATGGGAACAATACTCCATACTCGATCGCACCTGAGTTTCGTACAGCAAACAGCGCTGCTCGTGAGTGAAAAACCGCCTCACCTTATTGATAATACCCAACTTCCGGGAGGCAGTTAAAATAGCACTCTCGATGTAGCATTTCGGATTGCTGAGGTTCACCGAAATGGGTAACGGAGAGTTCTGAAGAGAGGGAGGAGTAAGAATGGGAGTTACCTTGGACAAGAATGCACAAACCTGGGTTTTGCTAGCATTAAACTCGACCAGGTTTTTAGATCCTCACTTAGAGACACAATCGAGAGTCAGGTTCAGTTTGGCAACCAGTTCTTGCCTTTTCACCATGATATCGGCTTGCTTTGCCGCAGGATGTCCCAAGTACCGCTCATGCACCGTACTGTCATCCGCATAACAATGAATATTGCCCAAGGACAAGATGTCATTAATATGCAGAAGAAATAGAGTAGGTGAGAGCACAGAACCCTGCGGCACTCCGGCATTGACTTTGTAGAACGCGGTGGAACTACCCTCACAAAGGACACGAATCCTCCGCCCTTCTAGAAAGTCTGCAACCCAGGCGCACAAACGGGGCGGCACACCGGAGGCCGGCAACTTGGAAAGAAGGGAACGATGCTACACTCTATCGAAAGTTTGCGATATCAAGGCTAACTGCCAGGGATTCGCCATGCTTGTCCATCGCTTCACCCCACGCGTGAGAAACGTACGCTAGAAGATCACCTGTTGATCGCTCTGGTCTGAACCCATACTGGCGATCATGGAGCAGCGAGTAATCCTCTAGGTAGTGAATGAGCTGGGCTCAAACACCTTGCACAGCATGAAGTTACAGCGATAGGTCGATAGTTGGCCGGATCCGAGCGATCCCCTTTTTTGGGGATGGGTTGTATGTTCGCCTCCTTCCAAGACACCGGCACAATACCAGTATCGCAAGACTCCCTAAACTAAACAATCGTGTCAATACAGGAGACAACTCAGCCGCTCATCTGAGCAGCACAATCGCCGGAACACAATCCGGCCCGCTATAGCCTTTCGCACGTCGGGCGACCGCAGCACGGCACGTACATCACACTGCCTGATACGAATATCAGGCATGGTGGCCCCACAATGTGCTATAATAGGTGGAGCGGCGCCACAATCGATCGACGCGCGAATTGGCCGCGTAAAGTTCAGCCAACAAGTTCGCCTTCTCAAGCGGCTGGTAGGCTAACGAGCCATCTGGATGTTTCAACGGGGGCAGCGAGGGAGAGCAGAAGTTGGCCTGCACGGCCTTAGCAAGCCGCCAAAAGCTACGGCTACCCGTAGGGTGCGAGATGTAGGCCGCCTTCAAGGAGCTGGTACTAGGGTCATTCAGTGCGCAAGCCCTCGTCCAAGCACGATACGCCGCCTGCTTGCATTCAGCAGCTTTGGCGCATTCGCGATTGAACCAAGGCCGTTGTCTGCCAACGCTGGCAAGATCTGTGTAAGGAATTTATATTCCATACCCAACAAGACCTCATCAGCGATGGCAGGAGCTCACTCCGATAGGTCCTTTACAAGAAAGCAGCTCTGGCCCCATGAAACGGATGCAAAGTAATCACGCAATCCGTCCCGATCCGCCGACGAGTAGTGCCACGGACGACGCTTGGTCTCCACCGTTTTCGGTGGACCAACGCTGTGCGGTGCTGTGGCAATGACCAAGCAGTGGTCTGACGAGCCTAGAGGTGCAAGCACCGACACTCCATAGGTACCCTGCAGGGCGACTCGTCAACTATAAGTCCAACAAGGAGGGCGCGTGACCTACGATATCTGGCATCCTGGTGGGCTGGTCTACCAGTTGCGTCAGAGCGAAGGCATGAGCGACTCTATTATTTGAAGTATTCGTATTCATTTGAAGTAGCTAGTAAAAAAATAAACTTAATAAACTTTTCTAAGGGGGATGATGCCCGTTGTCCAATTATAGGCTAGGTACATCGTAATATGAAAAATCTCTATTTTCAAATGTCTTCTATCGGTTCAGAATCATTATGATTATTAATCGGGATCAATAAAGTTCAATTGCTTGTTATCAAAATTAATTCTTAGCCATCCCTAACTGCCTTGCTTGTCAGCCTCAGCTGTCACTGTCATGATGTCAGTCATTCAGTTCTGTCACAACTTATAACCTAAAAGTACTTCTAGGATATTATTTTATTTATTAAAAAAATGGAATTAAATGAAAGAATTTTACATCTTTTAGAAAAAGATGATAAGGTGGACACTTTACATTTAGCAAATGAATTCAAAGAGGACCATCAAAAAGTAGTGGGGGCAGTGAAAAGTTTGGAAGCCCTTGAGATGGTTACTTCGGAGGCAGTAAAGAATACACGTTGGGAGCTGACCGAAGAAGGGCAGCAAGTGGCTGACAAAGGCAGCCACGAGGCCGTCCTGTACTGGAGCGTTCCCGAAGCGGGCATACCGCAGGCAGAACTTATGAAGGCAAGTTTCATTCATTCAAAAGTTTGTTAGTAACTTTCTTAAAAATCAATGCTTCGGATATGTAAGCTTTATAATTATGAAAACTCTATTGCAAGTCGTAATATCTCAACACTCCAATGCCCGAAATTCAGGAAGGGTCTAATATAAGGTTTTTAAATTAAGGAGCAACTATTTGTCTATGCAGTATAACACATTAATACTTCTAATCTATTACTTACCAACCTACTCAACTCGCAATATGCTCTTCACTAAGCCTAGGTCCAGTGTGATGTGTATAGGCTGATCAAATTAACCCTTAACCACTGACGTACGAATGTGGTATGTTGCATTAATCGTTTTTTGTTTATAATTTTTATTTTCTGCTGGAATTGGTCGGTGGCCATTTCACTACTTTCCTAGAAGCCAGTAACAGCAGATACAGGTGAGTATAGACAAATACGACACTTCTAAATAGGTAAATTTGACTATTCGATCTATGTGATTTGTATGGTCAGTGTTAATGTGACTTTAATCATGTTATTGCATGTATTTTTTTTGTAGGTAAAATTATTTGCAATTGTGTAAATCCTTAATTTGAGCAGTGTTCGTCAAGAATAAAAATAAACTCTATGACAGCAACCAAAATGTGGACAAAGTAATATAATCACGCCGCAAACAAGTCAAATAAATCATCCTCATCCAGTCTGCTTGCAGTGCTCAAAAGCAACATGCAATAACTGCTATTAAAAACAAGTTTTAAGGTCATTTTAAAATATGTTTTTCTATTAAAACCATTCTTATTATGTCCTAAACAATTAAAAGGAATTTCATATAATTTATGTATTTTTATTAGTTGATTTTTTAAATTTGAGTATGTTTATTTTGATATATTTAAGATTGTTACTTAATAAATGTTTCTATGTGAAAATTTGCACATTTTAGTTTTAATAATTTTGACATTTGTAATTATATATTAAAAACCAAGTAACCATAATAATCTCATTTTATGAATCTACAGAACAAGTAATGTACGTTGACAAATGTCATTCGTACGGCAAGCGTAAAAAATTACTTTTCAGTGATTAAGGGTTAAAGCTGATTGCTTATATAGATGCGAGTACAAAAATAACACTTAATTATAGGTAGCTGTTCTGATAATATTAATTTTTAATGTAATTTTAATTGTTTGCTCAATTTCAATCTTTGTGTTGAAATAAATGATTTCTATTCTGTTTGATGTAGACGGCCACATAGCTGTTATTAATTTATCAGAACTCTTCTAATTTGTGAAATGGAAATGTAATTACCTTCATATTTGTAAGTTCAGTAGTTTTTAATGTAAATTTATTTTGGATCATGTGCTTAACAGGTGCAAAGGTCATTGATATAACAAGAATGATTAGTAAGCTTGTAACTGTTTGTAAATTATCTTTCTTTCAGACAGTACCAAACGCAAAGGTCGGGTTTAGCAAAGCAATGTCATCCGGATGGATCTTAATAGACAAATCAGGAGGGCCGCCGCTGGTCAAACATAAAGTGGACACCATCAAAGATTCCGTCCAAGAGCATTTAATTGAAATTAAGAAAGGCATAGACAACTTACCTGACAATGTAAGAAATGATTACAAGAAGCGAAAGTTGCTACAAGAAGTTACCATTAAAAGTTTCCTGTTATCCAAAGGTCCCCAATTTGCTACAACAATTAAGAAACTAGAAACAGACTTAACAACTGAGATGCTATTGTCTGGATCGTGGAAGACCTTGGAGTTCAAACCCTACAATTTTGATGCACTGGGTATGGCAATACTAGATAGTATTATTTATTACTTTGAATTTTTTTTAAAGAAGCCTTCGTTTTTCTTTTCCTTGATCACAATTTACAAAAATTACATAAAAATTATTAATTTACCAAGCTATAATAATTATTAATTTTGTGAACATATAAAAAATGTAGAGTATAGTGGCTTAAAGTTCATAAATGTACAGACGACAGCATCCAACATCCAGCAACCTCCCACAAAATGTAAAATTTCTTCAATATCTTTTGAACTTTGTGGTTTGGGTATAAGGATCAATATCGATTGGAGAAATGTGACAGTTTTGGTTAGAATTACGAATCTATAAAGCAGTCTTATCTTATCTGAATGTTTAAAATATTGTAAAATATTTTCATTCAGATCTCTATGAATGTAAATTCAGAGGTCTGATAAGACACTGTTGCTATAATAACATGAAGTCAAAAGCGTTGAAAAAATTTCGCCGGTCTAACCAATGCCTCGGTGGCGGAGTGGTCAACGCAGCTGCCGGATTGTGGAGGATGCGGGTTCGATTCCCGCCTGAGGTAGACATTTTTTTCAACGTTTCGTTATCTTTGAGTTTATTTGAGCGTTTTTTAACGCAAATAATCAAATATTACGAGTTTAGGTTAGGTTGGCCTGGCTGGCGAGTGTACTTAACTTTATATGTGATTCGGAACAGGGAAATGGTTTAACAACAGTTCACAAAGACTTAAGCAAATAAATCCTCGCAGGCCAGCCGCCAGAATGCGGCCACCTGCACCCGTTGCTGAAAGTGCGCTCTGAATTCCGCGAGATCTTCTTAGAGATGGGTTTCACCGAGATGCCTACCAACCAGTACGTGGAGAGCTCGTTCTGGAACTTCGACGCGCTGTTCCAACCACAACAGCACCCTGCCAGAGACGCCCATGACACCTTCTTCGTCTCCAGCCCGGCTACCTCTACTGACTTCCCCATGGATTATGTGGACAGGGTCAAGAAGGTTCACAGCGAAGGTGGCTATGGTTCACAGGTGAGGTATAGATAATTGAGACTGTAGTGTACGGAACTGTGTATAGTATAGTGTACATGTACACCACACACTGTGCTATAAACTAGTGTGTTTAAAAATATCGGAGCGTAAAGCAGCATATAATCCCTCCCTATCATGGTCTAATTTCTGAGATTAGAATATGTAATTTCGACAGCACTGCCCATATTTTTTGATTTAACAAAAAGAGATTGACTAATTCAAACCAAAATAGATTACATAGACTTTTACTTTTTAATACTTAATTTACCTAACTGCATACATTTACATTAATAAGTCATTGTACAGACGTCAGCAATTCAACCTAACACAAAATGTCAAATTTCTTTAATACATTTTGAACTTTGTCACTATTAATTTCAGGGTCAATATCGAATGGAGAAATTTGACGGTTTAGGATAGCTTGATTTGCAGACGTGTGTACTACTTAAAAATAACACAATATACCTAACTTTTATTTTATTTTTTTATTCTACTACGATTAAATTCATCTCACCTGAAGTAAGTGACGATAAGGCCGAAGGTGGAAGCGCGTTTCACTCGGAATCCTCAACTACTGAGGAACTTGCTATCTTATCTCAACTAGTCGGAACACAACAATGCTATAAACATCGTTATTATGGCGACAGACAGATAAGATGGTGGTAGCTAGCCAGGCGGACTTAACAGCCCTACCACCAACCAAACCGAGCACACGAGACCGGGTCTGAGACCGGTAGCGCAACAACTAGACCACAGAGGCGGTTACATACACATGAAACTTTAACTCGCGACTTCCCTCAAGCACGTACTGTGAGTGATATTGGTGCAGGGCTACGGCTACGACTGGAAGCTGCAGGAGGCGCAGAAGAACCTGCTGCGCACGCACACCACGGCCGTCAGCGCGCGCATGCTGTACCGGCTGGCGCAGCAGGAGGACTTCACGCCCATGAAATACTTCAGCATCGATAAGGTATACATTTAGGTAGCTTACATATACACTTACGTACTGGCCAGAGGGCCTACTCTCTTTCTCCGATACTCTTAACATTTGTCAGGACATTTCTTGTATCGTTTGGATAAATCAGAGAATTCACCGTATTTATATATCGCTCCTTATTCACTTCGTGCACCCCTGCGCACGAATTTGAGATATTGTACCTAAATACGAACTGCTTTTAAAGTCACTTAGATAGCGCTATGTCTAAATACACGCAGTACATAGCATGGCGACCGCCCTGCCGGCCAACGCGTAGCTCCGCTCACCGCTAACGGAGCCGCCCGGTATGCGAAAGACGTGGGTTCGGTTCCCACCTGAGGTAGCCTTTTTTTCAACGTTTCATAATAATGAATAATGATCTATTGATGCAGGTGTTCCGCAACGAGACTTTAGACGCGACGCACCTGGCCGAGTTCCACCAGGTGGAGGGCGTGGTGGCGGGCGTGGGGCTGGGCCTGGCGCACCTGCTGGGCACGCTGGACGCCTTCTTCCGGCGGCTGGGATTCCACCGGCTGCAGTTCAAGCCCGCATACAACCCCTACACAGAGCCGAGTATGGAGATATTCGCGTATCACAACGGTAAGCAAGTTCTTTAATTAATCGTTCTGTTCTGAACTTTACATTCATGTAATTTGAGTTTAGGGAACGCTTCAGTGGCAGAGTAGGCAAGCGCTTGGCTCGGAGATGTCTGGAAGTCCCAAGTTCATTTCCCAAATCGGGCAAAGTGTATTTTCGGATTCTTTGATATGTAGCCCGGGTTTGTCATCACAAACCCGGATTCGGCAAGTGTGGTTATTTAGCCAATAGTACTGTACTTTACTTTCAGACAATTTATTACCCACATATAAACTGTAACATTCCAGGCCTCTCCAAGTGGATCGAGATCGGCAATTCTGGCGTGTTCCGTCCAGAGATGCTGCTGCCGATGGGCTTGCCTGAGGACGTGAGTGTGATCGCGTGGGGGCTGTCCCTGGAGCGGCCCACCATGATCAAGTACGGGATAGACAACATACGCGACCTAGTCGGGCCTAAGGTGGACCTGCAGATGGTCCAGAATAACCCCATTTGTAGGCTAGATAAGTGAATCAATAAATGTTTGAGGTTAATTGTGGTTTCATTTGTTGTTGTTGTTGAGTGTTGCTTGTGGGATAAGTACTTACATACATTTGGAGGTATGTTGTGTGGTATCTATAGTGTGGTAGGTGGTGAATAAGTCCAACACTTACGTTATAAACGGGTATATTGTTCCAAACACAACGGCACATATAACAGTCACAAATACAGTCAGAAGGAGAATAACATCCAAAGCACAAGCACAATAATAGTCCGGAAGGAAGATCAGAAAGGTACACTTAAGAAAGAATAGCAATTAAAAGCGATTTTATCGGATAACATAAAAGCACATAAGCAAGTGTCCTTCCGTAAGGTCAAAGCCGTTAGCCAGAGTATCGTGAGCTCCGCGTCGTGAATGTATCTCGACTGTTATATGTGCCGTTGTGTTTGGGACAATATACCCGTTTATAACGTAAGTGTTGGACTTATTCACCACCTACCACACTATAGATACCACACAACATACCTCCAAATTGGTGACCCCGACGTGATGTGGTAACCTAAAAAGTTTACCTCATGGGCCCGGAAGACGCACTTGGACGTGTTCACCAGCATACCATAGCTCTTGAGCCTGGTGAATATGGCGCGTAGATGCTCCTGATGCAGGGCCTCCGTCTTTGAGAAGACTAAGAAGTCATCCAAGTAACAATATACAAAATCTAATCCGCGAGTCATTTCATCCACAAACCTTTGGAATGTTTGGCCCGCATTGCATAGACCAAAGGTCATATACGGGAATTCAAACATTCCGAAGGGTGTGGTGATCGCCGTTTTGGATATATCGTCAGGGTTGACACGGTTGAGAAGCTTCGTGTCGAACTATGTGCGGCGTATGCGGTAGTAGCGCCGCCACATCACTCCCCCCCCTGAGACCGGAGGTCGATGTCAGTGAGTGTGCTCAGCAGTCAGTGCGTCAGAGCTTGCAAGTGCCAGTGAAGAGTGCTGCTGCAGGATGCCCCAGCCTACGGTGAGTCGAGACGGGTGGGGTGAAGGCGCGTTGCCAGTGATGCAGTGTGCTGCTCCTGTCTGCGGTGAGTCGAGACAGGTGATGACGGTGGGTCCGAGCTGCTGGTGTGCAGGGCTGCCACGCCGGAGTGATGCGGCCGACATTGATGCACCGGTCATGGGCTGCGGAGACCAGGTCGGGATGATGCCGTCGAGTGTGCCGGAGGTCCAGGAAGCGTCGTCCGAGATGCTGCGGTGGAACCTTGAGGCTTGAATGCTGGCTTGCTGTGTGACTGCTGGCGAAGTTAGACTTGATGATGGATGGGGAGTGACGGATGGGGGCTGCGAGGCTGCGACGATGATGTTGAAGGTTCTGTGCTCCGTCGGGGTCACCACTGTAGGGAAGCGGATGGTATGCAGGATCACGTCGGGGCCACCAATTATGTGAAGTCGAAGGTGGGTAGGATGGATGCCACATTGAGGAAGGCAAAGGGAAGATCTTCCTCCGAGCTGGGTGGTATAGCTCGGGGACCGAGGTCCTACGGATGTTAGTTGGAGGTGCTATGTATAGCGAAGGAAGTGGTGTAACTCCGCTACCGCGATGCAGGCTTCCCATACTATTTCTCTGTTAGTATGGAGATGTCGTTGAGTTGATTTTTGTAGCGCCATCTGTTGACACGGTTGAGAAGCTTCGTGTCGAACTATGTGCGGCGTATGCGGTAGTAGCGCCGCCACAGATGGCGCTCCATACTTTTTTTTTGATCTCGGAAAATCGCCCATTGCGTCTGTACCTACTGTGGCAGTGACTTCTTAAGTCCTTCTAAGCCCGGCCCACTAGATTACTACAACCAGACATGTTTATAATCAAAGCCAGAAGCGTACATTGCGAAGTTTATTTTCCTAATTTATACCAAATCTACAATTTTTTTTAATAAACTGCCAATACAATTTTTTTAAATCACCTACGTTACAGAATAGACAGAGCGACAATATTGTAAACAAGAGTTTAACTAAAACACCTGTGACGCCCAGAATAACTCCGCCATTGAGCTATCAGCCCTCATTGCAGTCTCCAAGAAAAACTAGCCAAGACAAATGAAGCGTGTCACGACACATGACGTTCTTCTATCAAAAATTTTATTTTATTGTTGATTGAAACCGCAACTATTGGGAAAAAATATCTTATTATATTTTTTGACGTTTAATTGAAACAGTATTACTTATTTCCAAATTATGGCGTTACCAACGCGCAGGACGGTCGCTAGAAAAGTGTTCGCGGTAGGATTCGGTGGCACTAGGAGCAGTGTGAGGAGTTACGAGATGCCGGAGCACCTGCGGACGATAGCCACGGACCCTGACCCGAGCTTCTACCGGATGGTGGAGTACTACTACCACAGCGCGGTGAAGGTGGTGGAGCCGGCGCTGGTGGAGTACCTCAAGAAGCACACGCACATGTCCGACAAGAAGCGGCTGCACAGGGTCGCGGGAATTCTCAAAGTGGGATCTTTGACTATATACTTACATGTCAATCAAAGTGTAGGATGGTGTGATTCTATTTCTAGTTTTTGACTATTACCTATCCCGGAAGGGTCATAGAACAGACAATGAGGATCGCAAAAGCAGTCCACGTTTTAACAAATGATAACTGCACGCGTGTGCTCAGCGTGACAGGTTGTGAGCCCATCACCTCTTCATGCTGTTACCTGTTGGTACCTGTTCCTACATTATCACTCTGAGCACGTGTGCAGTTGTTATTTGGTAAAACGTGTAGTGCGACAGGACTGGCAGTGTACTGCTTTTGTAGTCTTCATTGCCTAGTCTCTGACTAACCATTTGGAGATAAGTACTATGTATGTTGCTGCCACAAGAGTGGGTACTTCTGACGAAGACAACGACGTTTCATACCATGACTGTTATAGGAACGTGTAATACGCGAACAAAACACTGAATCAGGGTTCGTTGTATGTAACGAGCACGCCATGTAGAATAGAATAGAAGTTAATTCATTCAGCATCATGTCGAACAAGAAGCAGGTGCACAGGGTAGCCAGCATTCAAATGAGAGCTGGAGTACTTCCATCTTTTATGATCAGCCTATAAACGTCTCTCTGCTGGGAACAGGCCTTAAGGCTAGGATTCCCGAGCGCAGAAACTAGTAGGGTAGGTACTGATTGATTGCACATCGCGATTCGCGACGAATTTTGAAAATCAAGAATTCTCTTTAAATATTTTAACTTATAACGGCCGGAATGCCTCACCTATCCAAAGACAACTATTTTCGTATATTTTTCATTAACTAAAACCAAGTATAATGCAAGTAATACGATATTTGAATTACGATTCGACGGATGTTTGAAATTTTATTTGATGCAGTAAAGTATCACTAATAGATTATTTAATGGCCGGAATGACTAGATAAAAGACTGGAATAACATAAATAAGTTGACTGTTAGATACCACAAGAAACTTCAAGGGCTGGTCAGGTCAAGTGTTTTAAACATGACAAAAATTACAAAAGAGGAATTCGTGTTTTATTCATTTTTAATGAAATAATTCATTTTGTGAATTTTAATTGGAAAGTCTTTGAGCATCTAATTTATTTTAAAGCATACGGCCGTCCGTTGACCCGTCCGCGTCAGCTGGCCGATAAGTACCTACGTTGACGGGTCAACAGACGCCCGGCCGGCCGTTGCCCCCGTCAGCTGGGCGATAAGTACCTACGTTGACGGGTCAACAGACGCCCGGCCGGCCGTTGCCCCCGTCAGCTGGGCGATAAGTACCTACGTTGACGGGTCAACAGACGGCCGACCGGCCGTTGCCCCCGTCAGCTGGGCGATAAGTACCTACGAAAAAACACGAATTCCATAATTTTTGTTATGTATAAAACACTTGACCCTGACCAGCCCTTAAAGTTTCTTACGGTTTCTAGCAGTCATCTTATATTTTTTCCAAATTTTGAGTACCTAGGTACTTGTGATTTGCGAGTTATCCATAATTTAAAATACCCTATTTTCGGGAATTTCAGGAATCCCAGCCTTGATTCCCACATGGAAAAATTTGGCTATGGACCATGCTGGCCCGCTGCGGGTTGGTGGTATTTAGTTACTGCCGTAATGGCAACAACCGGGGACCAACGGCATTACAGTTTCTTTGCGAAGCACGGAGGAGCTTCAGAAGTGACCCAATCAGTGACCCGAGATTGCGAAAGTTGCTTAACTAACGAATGTACCTAAACCGGACGCCTTGCCGCTGCGCCATAGAGCATCAAGCATCTCCAACTTAAGCACATTCAATTCCTTCTGACCTACCCTGCTCGAATGCTTGTTGGTGGGTTTATCAGCAATTCAATAGTTAAAAAAGATAAAATGTAATAAAAACTAGAGCGGCTATTCCATACATAAAATGTGACCAGCTAGATGACAGCGGGCAACGCGTGATTTGTGTTGAGCGGAGCTTTGTTTGTCAGACGTTTGCAGTCCATGGACCGCGACACTATGCGCAAAACTTGCTACACGGCGTATTTATAATACCTCAATGATCGCAGGTGATGGGGTCGTGCAACAGCTCTCTGCAGTTCGAGTTCCCGCTGCAGCGCAAGTCGGGCGAGTACGAGATCATCCAGGGCTACCGCTCGCAGCACAGCGTGCACCGCCTGCCCTGCAAAGGAGGTCTGCCTACCACATTTCCCTTTGCTTATCTTATCTTAGTGGGGCCTGCAGAGGTCTCAGCAGACACAGCAGCACGTCGACCCATTGGGAACTTTGTCCCCTTAGTGGTTGTGTATGGGTACCTACTGGCAAGGCTTGTGCTCAGCAGTGTGACGTTTGAAGGCTGATATTAATATTGATGATGATGATGACGACTTAGATGTAGCGGTAGCTAGTCAGTGGGACTTAGTACCTACTCATGCATTACCTCGAGCTCTCCTACCAACCAAATTAAGTACAACACTCCTATCCCCGCTCAGAATCGTCGAAGCACTTTTACATAGGGCGTTTTAGCCCCTTCAGAAATCGTAATGCAGCGGTTGCAACGCGGCTATATAAGTGATGCGCGTCTTTGGGATTTGCAGCCTCAAGGTCCGCAATCGCTTGGATGACGCGCAATAACTGAGGAGTTAGAGCAACTCAGTGCGCAAAAACTTGCTTCGCGGTGTCGCCTTTAGTCAATAATACCGCAATGTCCATACTCCGCCACTCGTGCGACAGCCGCCCTGCTGTGTTTAAATCCTCTCGGCGCATAATGTCACATTAGCGGAATGCCCTGGTGACGATAAAAGTCCCTGTTGCTGATTGTTCCTCACGCTAAATATCACACTCTCTTCTATTCCCTGTAGCAAAATGTCCCTTTCGCTAAAAGCCACACTCGCTTCAAGTCCCTGTAGCGGAATGTCCCCACTGAAGCGGGAACAAGCCTTTCAAGCCCGAGTCCTACACTATCGAGCATATTGGGAATAGGTTGTAATCGACCGGATGAGTTGTTAAAGGTGGATAAAAATAAGAAAAACAAAACTTATACATTTTTCTCATCTTTCCTTAAATGGATATTCACTTAGACCTAGAAATAATTAATTGAATCTCGAGTAAGATCACAATGTGAAATCCTATTGGTACTTAATTAATTAATGCTTAGGTAGGTACGTTTACGCATTAGCTTTGTTTTTTTTTAAGTTTCAGCAGTCTTAACCGCACTAAGAATTGTTATTTTATCTGCAATTAGGTAATTGTTATAAACAGTTGTCGTAGGTATTTAATGTTGAAAAGAATATCGCGAAGATATTACGCGAGTATGACATTACAAGAGTCTAAATTCCAAGCGGGACATTCCGCTAATGTGACATTATGCGCCGAGAGGGTTTAAATTATGTGTTGTTTAAGAATACTTAAACTTACTTTAATGCTCTTGCTTCAAATTAACTTCTCTATCTAGTGTTTCTGGTCCATTCAAACTTTTGTTTATAACTTTTGTTCTAGGAATTAGATTCTCAGACGAAGTAAATCTCGAAGAGGTGAAGGCGCTCGCTGCGCTGATGACGTACAAGTGTGCATGCTCCAACATACCCTTCGGAGGCGCCAAAGGGGGTAAAATCGGATTCATGTGAATAATACTCGTTTTTTTAACAATATCGTTACCGGTACGATAACGCCGATTCAGCGAAGAAGGTAAGTATGCGTGGCATATGAAAAAGCTTTAGCCCCGGGAGTATATACCTGCCTGCGATAACGCGATGGTAACAGGTAAGGTTACCGCATACACATACATACGTAAATTCACCACTACATCCTCAAGGGGTTATAAGAACGTTTGAAGCAGTCCATCTCCTTTTACGACACCCAAGGGAAGAGAGGGGTTGGTAGTATTGTTATTGAGAGCCGCTAACACACGGCATTTAAAGCATACTTACATTTGTTAAATTGCTGACTATTTACCTCCAGTTTGGGTAGTTAGCTCCAAAAACACGGATGCACTGCAAAGTAGCGCTATAGTACCTGCCGTACTTCTCATAAAACTTCCTAATAGCATGTACCATAAGATAGCACCCGGTCCTATAACCGGAAGTCCAGGGTTGAAGTCCCAGCTCAGCAAAGTGTGTTTCGGATTTTTTGATGCATAGCTTGGGCCGTTTCGGTGCACGTTTCCTAACTTCTTTGATGATTTGATGATCAATTCCCAAAATTCACACTTCGTTTATATGGGGTACATATTACATTAGACACTTCCTGAAAATGTTCATTTATTAATAACCACACTGTCCTCAAACTACTATTGGGAATGTTTCCTAACTCCTTCACTTCTCACAGTCCAACACTTCCTAAAATTCCCCTTTTTCAAAACCACCAACCACTTTTTATAAACTCTAATACTTCCTTCATTGGGGTTACATACGTAATATCGAAAGTTGCCTTATCGAATGTCGCGCTATCGACAACGGTGTATCAATTGGTATAAAATACGCTACGGTACGCCCGCTATCAAAAGTACGTTATATCGAAAGTTGCAATATCGAAGGAAAAGGCAGTCAGTACCTATCATAGATCATGAATAATATTGGCTATAGATAGATATGTGCCTCTCATAGAGACAAATATTTAAAACTATGAAACATCGATAATAGATGGCCGTAGAAAATTGCGTGCGGGTTTACGCTTGGCCCCGATTTTTTTTTTTAAATAAAACGAGGAGGCAAACGAGTAAGCGGGTCACCTGATGGAGAGTAATCACCGCCGCCCATGGACAGTAATTGCATAGTAGATTAAAACAAGTACGCTGACTTGGCCTCCGAGCGAGCGATAATTGCCTAAACTGTCGCTAGGGCTGTAGGGCTGTCGCAGCGACGAAACACACAGGCGCGCGCGCGGTACGTGCCCGTACCAAATAGACGACGCGATGTGCAAGGGATTTTGACCTTTAGACTGGAAAAGCGACGGAGTCCGCCATTGTACGGCTCAGCCGCGCGCGACTGGCATCGTTAGCATCAATAAACTCGCCAGTGCGTGCGTGCCCCGACGCGTACGTACGGGATGGCTCGGCCGCGCTCGCATACAAGCCGCGCTCGGCGCGTTTGTATGAAGATAGTATACTTCTTTTATTCTACTATGGTAATTGGATACCCGCAAAACCAGAGGAATCGCAGACGCGTTTCCGGCCTTTATGGAAAGAATAGGCTCGTTGCTTGAAGATCCCTAGGTCGTAACGGTTGTAACGGGCAACTTAAGCTAGATGTAATTAATTTAAAAAAGTGCACATTTCAGGAAATAACATTTATAGACAGTAGAAAATAGGTAAATTGGATAATTAATTAAAAGTGCACATGTCAGGAAATGGCATTTAGAGGCAGTAGAAGGTGTATTAGGCAACACCCGAATAGCTATTTTGACAAGTGTGAATTTTGGGAATTGATCATCAGAGGAGTCAGGCAACGTGCACCGAAACGGCTTGGGCTTGTGATCACCAACCCACATTTTGGCAATTGTGGATTTTTTGATGCATAGCCATATAAATACATAATAGTACAAGTACAGAAGATTCAACCGCAAAGTCATTTAAATAAATAGTGACTCTTGCCAAGACACAATAAAGTGCAATTCAGGCCCCTTTCAATGCATATTACCAGAAACGCAAGTTACCGTACACGCGTATGACCACGTTTTCAATAGCGTAGTACCTACCAGATATGCAGACGACCAGCGGCTCTATCGGCTAAAAAATATGGATATGGACATGGGATTCATTTGACATTTGAAGCCCATATTTTGTCCTTATATGGGCATAGTATGGACTTTAAATGTCAAATGAAGCCCATGTCCATATTCATATTTTTTAGCAGATTTTTTATTAGCAAATGGCCATTTACTCATACGTCCAAGTTTTCATCAGCATAGTACCAGATATGCAAATGACCCTATTTTTTCGCAAAAGAGGACTTAATCCGTTTATGTAGGTTGTCGTACTTTTTATAATATCTTTGGTCGCACATTTATCATCGCACTTGATACTTATAATACGTATAATACTTAACTGTGACTTGTTCGCGGACAGTTGGGCAAAGATATTATCGGATTGTTTGAAGTTCAGCGAGCATGATGTATGAAAGTGTTAATAAATTTAATTTAATATATTTTAATCTAATTGTTGTTATTTTTTTTTAATGTATTTTTTTTCTGTTTTCAATTTACTATATATTGGTTTTATTCATAGTATTTCTGAGATATTTCAATTTGTTCAAATTATTGTATTGATTAATTAATGTAATTGGTAATGTACCGTTTTAATAAATAAATAAATTATACTTTTTGCTGATAATGATAATGGCCACTTGCAAATATAAATGCTGTGGAGATTCTGTGGTGTACCTAATGGTGATGGAAAATGTCACCAGACCATTACGGAGCCACAGAGACGTATTATGCCAGTATTCTCTTATGCAGACTTGAGCTCCTGGGGTTCAATAGGGGCTGGTCGATTGCAAATTCATTTCAGGTCGTATGCGTACATGGTCGATTGCAAGACTAGCAAGCTGCGATTTTGGAATATGGTCATAAGCGTGCACGGTAACTTGCGTTTCTGGTACTATGCATTGAAAGGGGAGGCAAACGAGCAAGCGGGTCACCTGGTGGAAAGTATTCACCGCCGCCCATGAACACCCGCAAAACCAAAGGAATCGTAGACGCGTTGCCGGCTGTGGCGGCCTGCGTCGCCACATAATTTATTATCCTCACGTATTGGTTAAAGAGTTTGTAAGCACATTCCTAAACGCGTGCAGATCCGATAAAGATATGACACGGCATCATTCCTCCAACATCTACGTAGTTATTATTGTATAAATAGTCTTGTAAGGTTTAGATAATAAGTTAGTCACAATGTAGTCACTGTAAATATACAACATCACATAAAGAGACGCAGTCGTTATTTACCATCGCCATGAAATCCATCCATCATCAGCACCTCACATACATCACCCGGCGGAATACCGGCCTTTAAGAAAGGAATATAGGCTCGTTTCTTGAAGATCTCTAAGTCGTAACGGTCCGGAAATACCGTCGCCGAGAGCTGGTTCCACAACACTGTAGTTCGAGGCATCCATCAAGGTGATGTGGATGGAATGACAGTCGATTACGTTCAGTGCGGTGAAGGAAATCAGCGGCAGGGATCAAGCCGAACAATTCCTCAGAACACTCCCCATGATAAATGCGGTGTTCCGCATGAGACAGAGAGACGTTGCGTCTCTCTGTATAATGTATATACCGATACCGAGAGATCGAGCCCACCTGAAATAACCACGTCGTCGACAATTCGAGCAGCTTTGCGTTGAATGCGGTCAAATGGAAGGAGCTGGTACTGGGGTGCTCCAGTCCAAAGATGGAAGTAGTATTCCATATGTGGCCTGACCTGTGTTTTGTACAGTTGTAAGCGGTGGGCCGGCGTGAAATACTGACTGGCTCTATTAAGCACACCCAGCTTTTTCGAAGCTAATTTAGCTTTGCCTTTCAAATGACCTCGAAACTGAACGTCACTCGAAATATCGACGCCAAGGATTCCAATAGTCGGGTTGGTATCAAGGAGAGCTCCCTCAAAGTTCAGAGGTACGACGAAAGGATGTTTTTTCGCGGTAAATGCGCAAACTTGTGTTTTGGAGGGGTTAAAGTGGACTTTGTTCTGTCGGCCCCAATTCCAGACATCTTAACATGTTCTCACTCTCTCTCAGTCACAAGTTTATTCCGGCTCTCGATGACGCTTTCCAGAGAGATATTAGCTCGTCCGGTGTAGAGCGTATCCCCAGTACTGTCGTCCGCATAGCAATGAATGCTGTTGTTATGCAACATGTCATTGATTTGCAGAAGAAACAAAGTAGGAGATAACACACACCCCTGCGGGACTCCAGCATTTACGGACTTCATGTCAGAGCACGAACCGTCGACTACGACTTCGATGCTACGCCCAGAAAGAAAGCTGGCGACCCACAAACACAATTTCTCAGGAAGCCCGTATGATGGAAATTTAGAGAAAAGAGCCCTGTGCCATACCCCGTCAAAGGCATTTGCTACGTCCAATCTAACTGCCAGTGCCTCCCTTTTACTCTCGACTGCCTCCGCCTATCGGTGAGTAAGGTATACTAAAAGATTACCAGCCGAACGACCGCGACGAAAACCATACTGGCGATCACTACGTAGCTGATTCTCTTCAGGTACCTTAAGAGCTGGCGGTTTGTAATGGACTCCATTACTTTGGAGAGCAAAGAGATGATGGCTATTGGCCTGTAGTTGGACGGATCTGAGCGATCACTTTTTTTGGGAATCAGGTGGACAATTAAGTGCTGACTTTCAAGAACTCGGGACAACGCCAGTAGTGTAAGAGAACCGGAAAGGTGCCTCTCTTTCTGTCGTGTACTCTTATCTCTTCTAACGACTTAAGGGTTGTCTTCTTTTGAATAAAATTTAATCTGAATATCTACTTAATTTATTACAATTTATTGTGTTTATTATGTGTTAATGTGAACAAATTATGTTTTAAATAAACCTAGGCTAGGTAAGTATGTAAGTACAGTCCACGCTACATCAAACTACTCGTAGTCTCGTTGATTAAAAAATTATTTAATTTCTCAGTGTCTGTTCTTTGTCTGTCTTTTTCGTAAGTAAGTACCTAGGTACCAAATTATTATTTCAATAAGTAATAATTCTTTAGCAAATATGACAAGTACCTAAGAATAAACGGACTGTTAAATACTAACTAGGTAGGTACTTACCTACCTAAGTAGACAAGCATTCTTACGTTTCGATGTATTTTGGAAGTCTAAAAAACGTGAGGTTCGGATCCTTTTTATTATTATTAAGGCAGCCCATTGCGATGCAATATGCCTTCATTTTGGTTAAATAATTATCTTAGATGTGCTAACGAACGACGCGACAATACGCGAACGCGGCGCGTGGCGACGCGGCGCGTGAGTGAATCGCCCTAAGTGAAAAATCGAAATAATGTTACGTTCCGGTCCACGTGCGACCCGGCCGGCGCGTTGCACTGGCAGCCCTCTGAATTTGTCCGTCCGGACGGACCCGCCGCCGGCTACTTGTAGCGCGCATACCTAAAGCTAAAGTCTCCTCTTCACGTCGGCAGATGCGTCCGCGGACATTGGCAGATGCATCCGCAGAAGAATTTCCAAGAGCTGTCCACACGTCTGTAGGTCGATGAGTCTATGTTCATTCTAGGCCGACGCAACTCGCGCTCGCACTCGCAATTTTAATAGTTAAAATCAATCACATCAAGTTATTTAAGTAATTTACTTGTTTATTTACACATACTTATACATATAGTAAATCTCACGACAGCCTTTTATATCATCTTAAATTGTTTAATATGATATAAAAGGCGTGTGTGCACGCCTGCACGCTCAATCGCAACTCCGATCAAACTGATGCGCCGGCAGACGTGTGGACAGACGCCGGACGTTGGCGCCGAATCTCTTTGATGCGTGCCACAAAAACCGACAACAGTCGGATGCGAGGCAGATGCATCTGCAGACGTTAAATACCTACCACAGACGCGCTAATCACCCCCTCCACACGTCGGCCGACGCATCCGCAGATGACGTCTGCGGATGCGTCTGCCGACGTCAAGAGGGGCCTTAAGAGTGCGCCTGGCCTGGCATAGCTTGGGCTTGTGATCACCAACCCGCATTTTGGCAATCGTGGCCTAAGCCCATGCCCACATCAGATGTAGGAACACTTCATTTCAATGATGGAGGCATTTGCCCAGCCGTGGGACAGTATGGCTATACTTAACAGTTGACTGAAAAATGTGAACTCTTGAAATTCGGTTGTTCCAAGTCCGAAAAAAATATTGTTCCTACTTTTTGTTTTATTTAAGTTTTTACTATAATTTGTTAGTTATAAATTGCAGGTGTTTGCATAGATCCGAAAAAGTACACCGTAGCGGAGTTACAAAGAATAACTAGACGATATACATTAGAATTGGCTAAGAAGAATTACATCGGTAAGTAGGAATTGCTAATGAAACACTTGTATTAAATGTTACTATTAATTAATTTGCAATTGTCTATTCATACAGCTGCAACTTTTTTTCATTATTTTAACATAGTTGTACTTAATATTTAAAAAGAAATATTTATTGACAATAACAACGACAAAGTTTGAAAATTTTATATATTGTTTTGTGTCTAATTCAGCCTTTTATCGCAGGTGCCGGAATAGACGTTCCGGCACCGGATGTCAACACTTCCGGCAGGGAAATGTCGTGGATCGTCGACACATACATCAAGACATTGGGTAATTTGTTCAAATCTGCACTTTCGTTTACCGCCTCTATGTTCTAGTGGTTTAGACCACCAGTCTAAGACCGGGTCAGGTCATGCGCATCAGCCGTGCATACCCCAGCGTACACGTTTTTACTCCGTTTGGATGGTGGTAGTAGAGCTTGTCAGCTACAGCAAATCTACCGCAAGTACACTGGTCATCACAAAAATCGACACAGCCGGTTTTTGCACCATTGCTCTTTATAATTTCAATGATAAGCATTTACAAGTAAGTTTTGTTGATATCTAGGGTCAGGTAAGATGTTTGACATTTGATTCCCATAAATCATAACGCACATGAGGGTACTAATAAACTTTTTTAAAGTAAACGCTGCTCTGTGCCGGTTTAATTAGCCTGGAATAATGAATACTACTGAAGCTGAATCGGCTCAAGTTGTGGCTTTGCTGCGAGAGGGTTTTAGTCAACGTGTTGTCGTTCGAAGATTACATCTCAGTCGATCTGCGGTTCGGAGAGTTTACCAGAGGTTTCAAGAGACTGGGCAGTACCGTAAAAGAACAGGATCTGGAAGACAAAAGGGCACCACTCAAAGACATGACCGCTTTATTGTGACATCGTCTTTAAGAAATCGGCATTATTCTTGTGTAGATCTCCAGCGACGGCTGCGTGAAGTGAAGGGGTGTGGCTATAAGTGACATTACGGTGAGAAGAAGACTTCGTAAACATAACTTATTTATTTATAGATAGAATAAATAAATAAATAAATAACTTATGACCTCAAAAGCCAGCAACAGTATCACAACTGACCGTAGCACATCGCCAAGCCAAACCAATTCGCGAGGGAACATCTTGAACAGACTATAGACTAATAGGCTTCAGTTATATGTTGTGATGGGGGTCGAATGACTTTATATACGGCTCTGATGGGCGCCGTAATGTCATACAAATATAATCCAATTTGTTTCTTTCAAAATATTAAAACATGAGTTTTCGTGTAAATTGTAGGTGGGCCGATTTTTGTAATGACCGTGTAGATAGATTTACTACGATCTTTTTTTTTTATTCGGCAACGGGAAATCGCTTGGCCTTTATCTCACCTGATAGTAAGTGATGATAAGGCCGAAGGTGGGCTATCTTATCTCAAACTGTCGGAACACAACAATGCTATGAACATCGTTGTTATGGCGACAGACTTAGACAAGATAGTGGTAGCTAGCCAGGCGGACTTAACAGCTCTACCACCAACCAACCCGAGCACACAAATATGTACCCCCGCTGGGAATCGAACCCGGAACCTCTGTTTCTGAAACCGGTGGCTTAGCCACTAGACCACAGAGGCGGTTAAAATCTTCACACACATACTTTGCTTCACTTTGGATGTGTGTTAGAATCGTAGCAAATGGAAGCTATATGTTCTCTGCCCACTGCGTATAATGATGTATTGTTAGTGCCAATAATGAGGTAGTTGACTCCATACGTGGGCAGGCTTCGACGACATCAACGCGGCGGCGTGCGTGACGGGCAAGCCCATCAACGGCGGCGGCATCCACGGCCGCGTGGAGGCCACCGGCCGCGGCGTGTTCATGACCGTCGACAAGTTCATACACAACGCCGAGTGGATGGCGCTCGTCGGCATCGAGCCGGGGTTCAAGGTATGCGCTCAAAGGAAATGGCTCGAGGGACATGCTTTATACCGCTACGGTACCTACGCTTGACCGAGTTGAACTCAAAAAATCCCTGTTCGAATTCGAATAAACTTTTTTTAAATTGCTTTGATTCGCCCAAAGATTTATTTTGTTTACTACCCCCACAAGTTCGTAAATTAGAACCCGCCGAAACGCATTCTGCAATCAATAGGTACTCATAAGACTAGTGTCTCAGGAGAGTAGATCCATGAACACACATCTACAGTTCAATGCCTATTTTCCAGATAGGCAACCGGAGCTGTCAAGCTCTCTCAAGTAGATATGGACAGTTCATAGGCTGTACTCTTAGATTAAAACAAAAAGGGAAGATACGGCATGCTCCTACTTGTAGTCATTCAAAATATAGTCCTACTCAACTACATAAGCAAACACTCACACACGCACACCTATAAAGTGTAAATCGAGCGAGCGAGACAAAGCGGTAAGTTTCAACGTCAGCGCGAGGGAGTCAGCGAGTAGCGCGTTGACGTCTCGGTCGCTTCGCAACAGACGAGTACGTACGACCGATTCCGACGCCACCGCGGAGTAGCGTCTTTCTCTTTTTCACACAGTAGAATATCCGCAATAGTGCGATGTAGCCTGTTCGCTCGGCAAATTGTGACTGAAGTGAAATTGTGCCTTTAGGCCTAATTTTGGCGGCTCACTCACGAGACGCTAATGCCGTTCTTCCCTTTTTGTTTTAATCTAAGGCAGTACTCGACTTTGCCTCACCTTTAGGACAAGACGGCGATAATCCAGGGCTTCGGCAACGTGGGCAGTTACGCCGCCATCTACCTGCACGACTCGGGCGTCAAGATCACCGGCGTGCTGGAGTACGACTGCAACATCAGCAACCCCGACGGCATCAAGCCGGAGGTGGGATACTCCATACTACTACATTTTTCATGTTTTTTGCATTCTTCAGCAGGCTATAACCATAGTAGAATAAAAGAAGTATACTATCTTCATACAAACGCGCCGAGCGCGGCTTGTATGCGAGCGCGGCCGAGCCATCCCGTACGTACGCGTCGGGGCACGCACGCACTGGCGAGTTTATTGATGCTAACGATGCCAGTGATGCGCCGCGGCTGAGCCATAGGTAATGCGGCGCGCCGGCGTGTTCCGTCGCTGCGCCCGCTGCAAAGCGACAGCCCTACAGTTTGGGCAATTATCGCTCGCTCAGGGGACAAGTCAGTCTACTTGTTTAATTGTACTATGCTTTAACCGTCCCACTGATGCGCACAGGCCTTTTCGCATGGACAACAGCTGCCTTCCCGTGCCTTCCGAAACACGGTGGAGCTCTTAATCTTCCCACCCATCCAGTGACCGGGAATGCGAAAGTTGTCTAACGAGGATCGCAATCCGAACGCCTTAACCGCTACGTCATCGAGCTCCTAACTATTTTTAGCATTTGCAATTTCCTATTAATAACGCTCAAATATACCACAGATAATAAAACTTTCCTTATTAAATAATAATAAAAAACTTTTAAAAAAACCCGCTGGAGTAGTAGGTAAGTCACATTTTTATCAAATTTCAATATCTGCACTAATCTCTTTTTTGTGTTTGATTAGAGTCTGTCTTTTTTGTAGTCATTAATGAGAACACAAAAGCAGTGCTACTGCTTACAGTGACGACTGCACATGTGTTTAGCGTGATAGGTCGCTCATCTTACGCGTTGTGCTGTTACATTTATGAAGCAGTCGTCAGTCAGTTAGTCGGAAGTTATGAGTTTGCAGTATACTTTTAATAATGAATCGCCACCACACGGCTCTGCACAGTTAATAATTTAAAATAATAATCGTGATGGCGTGTAGCGGTTCACTAAAGAATACTACCGGGGGTGGTCTCTTCCTTTGGGTGTCGTAAAAAGCGACTAACGGACTAAAGACTGCACATACATCCAACAGCATAGAGCGGCGATGGGCTCGCCACCTGTCACGCTGAGCACATGTGCAGTTGTAATTCGGTGTGCCGTATACTATGGCAGTGGACTGCTTTTGCTGTCCTCATTGCCTAGTGTCCGACTAACCCTTCGGGGATAATAGTCGTTTATTTATGTAATAATTTTATTGTATTGCGCAGGAGCTTATGAAGTACAAGAGCAACAACCGCGGCAGCGTGAAGGGCTTCCCGGGCGCCAAGGAGGTGGGCCCCGAGCTGCTGTACGAGAAGTGCGACATCCTCATCGTGGCCGCCATGGAGAAGGCGCTCACGCACGAGAACGCCAACAAGATCAACTGCAAGGTGACGCATCTTATCGTTTGAAGAAGAAAACATTTCCCTTTGGCATTGATAAATATAACATAACAACAAAATAACAGAGGTCCCAGAAGGGATCCTTATGGGACTCTAGGAGAGATATTGGCCTAAAAAGACTTATATTAGACGTATGGGACTAGTGCCTGCAATCTTTTTTATTTGAGTGGTGCCCGCCGAGGTCCCCCTCTCGCAGTAGCACGTAGACCCATCATGATCTTGTGTGCAATCTCAATTATTACTACCTCTTTGATGAAAATTATTGCCATATGGAAGAATGTCTTTGAGGACGAAGAGCCTAAAATCTTCAGGTCTCGGTTAGGCCGATCCCAGCCAGGAGACTTTTTATTTCCTGGCAACAGAATCACAGTCACACAATAGGTGTTGCATGGTAACTCCGGTTTCTCTCCACATGCCCTGTACATTGTACAAGCAGTTAGTCTATGTTGTTAACTGCAGGGCAACGCGCTTATATAAAAAAAACTGTTTCAGAGATAGAGTGCATAGGTTCAAGATACAGTTCAAAAAAATCTAATCAAAATCAAATAAAATACTGTGACAAATCAAAATGAGTGCGCGCGCGTGTTTGTGTGTGCGAATCGCGGTAAGCCGCTGCGAGCAGCACCACACTGGAAATGGTGGAGGCGGCAGGCCATTGTAAGGGAGATTATATACGACACCACGATGATGATGAATGCTTGCCCTGTTATTGCACGATTCGTGTTTGTGTTTGAGTTTTAATTAGTGTTTACTATGTGCATCTTTAATATATATTTATAAGTATCTAGGTTTATTTATCAAATACTTGTGGATTATATGAGAGAGATAATAATAATACCTAAATACATATTTTCTCATCTATTAATTTAGCTTTGGGAACGTCACCTCGTACAGACCATATGGTGAGATAGGGTCCTGATTGGCTCGTCACACTGTAGTGTATTTTTTTATTTGTTAAGTATTTTTTGTTATTTTCTGTTTTTACATTTTTTGCTCTATAATTTTTTTTAGTGACAGTCAATAAATGTTTGTTCTCTCTTTGTTTGTATCTTTGTGGTGTCAGATAATCGGCGAGGGCGCCAACGGCCCCACGACGCCGGCGGCGGACAAGCTGCTGCGCGACAAGCGCGTGCTGCAGCTGCCCGACCTGCTGGCCAACGCCGGCGGCGTCACCGTCTCCTACTTCGAGTTCCTCAAGAACATCAACCACGTCAGCTTCGGCAAGCTCAGCATCAAGTTCTGGCGCGACTCCAACTCCGCGCTGCTGGGTGGGCGACCGCTCTTTGTCACTTACCTTTTTTTTACAAACAGATTTTAAATCACAAACGTCATTCTACCGAATGTTACTATTGCGATTTTTCAGTTTTTCGATTTTCAATTGATTCTTCGGATTATGAGTATCGGAATTATTATTTTTTTATTTACGTAGATACCCTTGTTATTCGCGTATCCGCCTGCACAGAAATGCTCTCTGCTGCTTTTGCAAAAATCCTCTGAAACTGACGAAGTTGGCATTTAAAAGGCCAATGATAATGATTTATTTGAAAATCTAGTTTTTGCATTTAAGAGCCTATTGCAGGAGCCTCACGCTCTAAACGCATCCGAAATGTCGTTGGCCCGTAATGTCGTTGGCCCGTAATTCGTCGCAATTATTTTCACAAGCGATTAAAAGCTGTCCCACAGCTGGGTTAAGCCCTTTTGCTTGCCACCACGCTTGCCAAATGCAGGTCGGTGATCACAATCCCAGGCTTTGCATCGAAAAATTCGAAACACATAATTAAACCCTGGACCTCCGTTATCAAACCGAGAGTTTAGCCACTCAACAATCCAGGTGTTTGTTAGTAAAGAACCGATAACTGAGTTTTAACACTCATTGCAGAGTCCGTGGAAAAGTCGCTCAAAAACTCCAACGTAGACGCCAAGATATCGCCGTCGCCGCTGTTCCAGACCATGATGTCGGGCGCCAGCGAGAAGCACATCGTCAACTCCGGCCTCGAGTACTCCATGAGCAACGCGTGTGACGTGAGCACATCACTTAACACACGAATGAGCATAGCAAAGCCTGTTCACTCGGCAGCAACTCAACCTACCCAACCAAGTGCACATTTTCTCCAATTGATATTGATCCTTATACCCCAACATTAAAGACTTGACCTGCTTTCGTCTGTACATTATATACTACAGTACACAGTAGTTGTCATTTAAGTAAAACAACCGAAAACGTACACTTTCTGTTGCCGACACGGAACAGCAATTTGCGGTGCGTTCATTGGCCGCTCCTGCAACCGCGTCTTTGTATGATGGCGTCCAGTACCGGCAACAGAAATTGTCTACGTTTGCGCAGCGCAGCGCCTCACTTTGCGTTCATTTTTAAAATAGACGATCTCTACCGTTACAGAACGTGATGCGCGCTGCGAAGACATACAACTTAGGTCTGGACGTGCGGACGGCCGCCTACATCAACGCCATTGAGAAGATCTTCGTCACCTACGACGAGCAAGGCCTGTGCTGCCCCTAGCCGCGGCCACCAGCCCGAGTAGCCGATCTTACCGAACCCTCAACCAAACAATACGGATTCCATCTGATCCCTGATGCGTTACTTCGAGTAGCTGTAATGTGTGCCTAAGACTGTACCTTGCAGGCAGCCGGTCAAATCATAATGGGGAGAATGTTTTTCAAAATCTTAATGTGCTTAAATTTTTAGGAAACATCATGGTAAAAGTTGAAAAGTTGTTGTTGATGTTCTTGTGTGTGAAGTAAATGAAATTATGACGTTTTATAGTTGTGTTTATCTTGTTTTAACTGTATGGCTAATATAAAACACAGCAGAGTTAAAGGGTAGGTATATAGGCTATACTTCTCGAAAGTTTCAACAGTTTCAACTACAAAAGCCTTGATTTTCTCCGCCAGTGTAGCTGAATCTGTTTTGAAGGAGAATGTTAAAGATTGTGAAAGTAATTTCAGTTTTCAAAAAAATTTGTGTTATAGATATATTAAAAACATTTAACACTCTCAATAAAAAGAAAACTGTTGATCTGTGGGGTAATTCCGTGGATGTCGCTAAATCAGTAATTATGACAATAGCTCTGTAGACTGTGGTGTTTTTCCTGACCTAATGAAACATAGTAAATTAATTCCATTGTTTAAATCAGGTAGCACTTCTGACCCCTCTAATTTTAGACCTATTTCTGTGCTACCCACATTTAGTAAAAATTTTGAAAAGTTGATGCTAGACCAAATTCAAATTCATTTTCATAGAAATAAACTTTTACATTGTAAACAGTATGGTTTTACTAGGGGTCGCTCAACAACTGACGCCGGTGTTGAGCTTTTAATCCAAATATTTGATACTTGGGAGGAATCACAGGATGCCCTAGGGGTATTTTGTGATTTATCCAAGGCTTTCGATTGTGTTTTACATGAAACTTTGGTCAGGAAGCTTAACCACTATGGAATTAGGGATGCTTCTTTGAGCCTTCTAATCTCATACTTGAGTAACAGGATTCAGAAGGTCGACATTAACGGTAAAAGATCTCCGGGATCAGTGGTTACAATGGGAGTTCCGCAGAGTTCAATACTAGGTTCATTCTTGTTTTTGGTTTATATTAATGACTTACCTTATTTTGTAAAAGACAGTCATGAGATAGTATTGTTTGCTGATGATACTTCACTTTTATTCAAAGTGAAACGACGACACCCAAATTATGACGATGTGAATAATGCGATCTCAAAGATTGTTCACTGGTTTAGTATATATAACTTGCTATTAAACGAGGGAAAAACCAAATGTGTAAGATTTGTATTGCCTAATGTTAAGCAAGTAACAACTAGTGTACAAATTAAAGATAGGAATGTGAATCCTGTGGACACCACTGTGTTTCTAGGCATCACGTTAGATGCCAAGCTTCAGTGGGGCCCACATATAGCTAAATTGTCGAATAGACTTAGCTCTGCGGCTTATGCAGTAATGAAGATCCGTCAGTTAACTGACGTTGATACATCTAGATTAGTTTATTTCAGTTACTTTCATAGTGTAATGTCGTACGGCATTTTACTGTGGGGAAATGCTGCCGACATTCAAACTATCTTTGTGCTTCAGAAGAGGGCTATTCGAGCAATCTATAACCTAAAGGCTGGCGACTCTCTCAGAGAGAGATTTAAGAATATAAATATAATGACAGTTGCATCACAATACATTTATGAAAATTTGATTTATGTTCATAAAAATACTGGAATGTTTTTAAAAAACAGTGATATTCACAATGTAAACACTAGAAGTAAGAACAAATTAGCAGTACCTTATACTAGGCTCCATAAAATAAATAATTCTTTTAAGGGTCTGTGTGTAAGATTTTACAACAAAGTACCAAATGATATTCAGAAATTAGATCTTAATTAATTTAAAATCAAAATCAAAGAAAAGCTTTATAAAAAAGCTTATTATAAAGTGTCAGATTACACAGAAGACAAAACAGCTTGGATCTGAAATGCTCCAAGCACTCTAACAGCTATTTCTAATTGTCTTTATTTAATTGATACTACTAAGTACATTGTATTGTAATTTTGTATTCCATCATTTTTTTTATTTTTTAAATTCATATTTTGTATTGACCTGGTAACGACATACTCTTTTTTTTGTTTGTAAATGTCGTTGCTTTTGTGCGCTGTGGTTTCTTGCGCCCATTCTTTGCCACAGTTAAAAAATTATGTCCTGAATGGGTGGTAGGTTAAAAAAGATTTGGACGATTCAAAGTACTTATTAATTGAGTTTATTGAATAAATATATTTTGACTTTGACTTTGAAATAAAATTAAAAAACGTCCTTTAAATTGGTCCATATTTATTAAAACAATAAATAAACTATTAACATTAAAAACAACAACAGTGGGCGTGTAACGCCTACGTCCTCGCCGCCTCTCTGTTCTGCTTGAACCAGTTGACGGTCTCCTGTATGGCCTGCTCGAATGGCGTGAACTGGAAGTCTTTACAAAGGCCGCGCAGCTTGCGGTTGGAGGCAGTCTTCTTGTGCTGGCCGTCGGCCTGGCTCGTGTCGTATACGATTTGGCCTGTGTAGCCGTGCGCCTTCTTTATCGCCTCGGCCACGGCGTTGATTGGTACCTCGTCTTCTTCGTCGACTGAAAGGGACATTTAGGTATGTATTCTAGAAGTTTCACGCTTATTTGTTATAATGCGTGCCGGTGGAACTTCGACCAGGATGGCGATGGAAAGACGAGAGTAAAGAAACCTGGGAAAAATCCCTGCCCGGAGGCACAGACGGAGGCACAATGCCCCTGAAGCTTCATTTCTTATCTTTATTATTAAAATTTTTGCTCACAATGCTTCAAAGATATAGGATATAATGTTTACTAGAAAAATAAAACACCATTCTCAGGAATCCCATCCCACTAGAGCTTTCCTGAGACTGGTTGTTTTTTCTAGTAAACATTTCATTCCTTATGTTTCCATACCCTATCATTTCACTATATCGAGCAGTATAACAAAATTAAATAGTATAACTACACTGGCCTGCAAAAATAAGTATCATACTTTTAAAATCATTATTTTCTAAACTATAGAAGTTTAAAATAAGAACTATAATAGATTTAAAATAAAAAACGTTATAAAGCAACTTTTATTAGCTTTCTTTAAAACTATAGTAAATTATACATTAGTAACATTTTTTAAGTCTTAAGAAAAGATAAAACAATAAAAATAGCCATTTTTAGCATTTGCGTGTGGTGTGAGGGCCACTTCGTTAAAACTCTTTGAAAATGTGCTTAGGATTTAGTGAACATGCCCAAAGAATTGTGAAAGTTGGAATCAGATTTTGTGAAAGTCAAATAAGCAAGCTATGGACTGTATAGTTGGGCCCTCAGTTCTCACATAGAGGATTGAGGGCCCACTTGTACAGGATAAACTATGGACACTACAGAAAGTCTTTATGCCAAAATCTAAGGTAATGCCAAACAAAATTTGTGGAAACAAGATGTTACTGTATAACGCTGTCCTACTTTGTAAATAATCGTTCAAAATGGGCCCTCAATACTCATACACGTTCAAGTTTATTTCGCAATTAAAATGAAACCATTAACTTACAGCTACTGTTTGCTTATCCTATATGCTACTAAATAATTTGTGAAAGCAAGATCAGGTCACCACTTCTTGTAGTTTGAAAGTTATGACCTTGTTAAAATTCGGGCCCTCGGTCCTCCATTTCTTTTGTTTTCATTTTGTTACGCTCAACGTATATAAGATAAGACAAGCCAAAATTATCCCTTTTTGTGAAAAAAATTGTGCATCAAATTGATGTTGTTTGTTACTACTAAGAATTATGATAAAACTACAAATCTTAATAGATACCGAAATCAACTTAGTTGTGTAGTGGGTAGGGTGACAATAAAAACGTTTCGATCTGAGATCGATTAATCGAAAATTTATGTTTTAATAGGACCATAAAATGATTTAGAATTAGTTAAATGTACCTACTCAAACAAATGTAAAGAAATAATAGATTTTCACGAAATTACTCAAAAACTGACGAGATAGCCGTGTGCTTAGTTTTCCTCGCCTCTTCTAAGAAATAAAAGCAATAAAAAAGTTACGTTTGTAATCAATGATTTGTTAGCATTGTAAATACAAACTCTAAAATAAATCGATTTTTGAGATATCTATCTATAAGAACTCGATTTTTTGTGAATCGATTTTTAGAATGCATTTCGAATCAATTTAAAAATCAATATTTTTTTAAAAGAATCGCCATTAAGTATATAACATTAGGATGTTATATACTTTTTTAGTAAAACGATTCTAAGTAAGATTTTAGTTGCTTCTTCTGTTGCAAAGTAATCATACCTCACAAGCTGTTTTATTGTTTACAAATGCACCATAGTTGTAATATTTAGTGTAGTTATTTTTGGGATCGAGTATTTCGAAGAAGCAATTTGTTTTGACGAATCGTTTAAGTCTTGTCTTACTTGTCGCTCTAACGTAGCAGTCAACTACGAATTACAATTTGTCATTGCATTTGATTTAAACGGTACTGGTGAGCATTGTCTGCAGAATATACCGCACACATTAAGAAGGTGTACGAACTTATCAGAGCAATTGAATTCGTTCCTCCACCTTTCACTGATAGTATTATTGGTCATTACAATTAATGTCATGTATTAATTAATAATAATTTCAAATGCTATGACGATAATAAGCGAAAAATCGTAGAAAGTTTATTAATACCTGTGATACTACATTTTGTAAACTTTGCTGTAATCTAAAAGAAATTATGGTCACCCTATTTGCTGATTCAGAGAATAAAAATAAAACTCGATTTTCTTATGCAATAAACGGTCTTTTAATTTCCTTCTGGTATCGAATTTGATGCACAATTTTTTTTACGAAAAGGGATAATTTTGTCTTGTCTCATTTTACATACGTTAAGCGTATAAAAAGGAAAACAAAATAAATGGAGGACCGAGGGCCCGAATTTTAACAAGGTCAAAACTTTCAAACTACAAGAAGTGGTGACCTGATCTTGCTTTCACAAATTTTCACAAATTATTTAGTAGCATATAGGATAAGCAAACAGTAGTAGTGGTGTGAGGCACACGCAAATTTTTTAGCTTTGCAATTTTAAAAGTGTGATTCTTATTTTTGCAGGCCAGTAGGTATAGATGGACTAACCCGGTCTAGCGGCCTTAGACCCAGTGCTAGTGGGTTAATTTTACAGCAGGAAGTACATGTTTATGTACTTGGTTTGGTTGGTGGTAGCACTGTTAAGTCCGCCTGGCTAGCTACTACCATCTTATCTAAAGTCTTGCGCTTTAACAACTACATTAACAGCATTGTTGCGTTCCGACAGTTAAGAGGTAAGATAGCCAGTTCGTCGCTGGACAGCAAAGGTATTAGGGGGTCCTCACAAGTCGCAGAATACTGCCACCGGGCCAACCAACATTAACAGGGTGCCGCGCGAAGCCGCGCGATCGCAAAAACTGACATAAGTCTCATAATGAACTTCAAAGCAAAATCAATCATATTGATATTAAAAATTAGAACAATTCTGCTTTGAAGTTTCAGACCTAGTAATTTGATTAGAGCAACGTTTTTATTCTGCGAAATGTACAAAACCATCACGCGCTTGTGTTAAAAATTAAAATTCACTTTTTTAAGATGCAGAATATCAATACAAATATTTTCATGTAAGAATTATTATTTCATGCGTAAAATTAAGAAAGTTGTCGAAGTTAAATGTTTTAGGAGTCATTATATTTATGTATTGTTTGTTATTGTTTAAAGAATTTGTTTCAAATTTCAACAAGGCCACGACCTTGTACAATGATCAGGCTAACTTACGCAAGTTCTTTTAATGTATTTAACTATTCAGCACATAGTACAAAAACTTAAAAATACGTAAATTTTCACAATTTCGTGCAGGATCCCCAAGTAGATACTATCTATTTTAATAAAAATCAATTGCCGAAATGTTTGTACGCGCATCACTTCAGAACGGCTCGACCGATGGAGCTGATTATTTTTTTGTGTTTGTCAAAACAAAGTTTGTGTGAAAGCAAATGTTTGTAAAACACAGGGTGTTCACGCGGAGGGCGGACTGCTGGTCATAAATAATAATTGAGGTCCCACCTGACAGTATGATGGGCTCCACGCTGTTATAGTGGCGTAACACCCACAGGAACAGCTGCGCCAGGTCCAGCGAGTAGATGAACTGGCGGAGCGGCTTGCCGCTGCCCAGCACCGTGAACGTCGGGGCGCCTGCAACGATACAAGAACCCAGAATCAAAAATCAATATCATTTATTCAGGTTAGGCCATGTTTAGGTTACAGCACTTATGAAAGTCATTATGGCATCGGTTCGTAAGTCTAACTATGGGGCGGGACGCGGGAGCCTTGTACTGAGAAGAACCGGCAACAAACTTAACAAGGGCATTTCTTTCTCCTTTTCTTTTACAGCGTCAATTAGAATTGAAAAGGTCAAAGTATATCTATTCGATGTAACACATCTTGACTTGATTTCAATCTTATTACTATAACCGAGCCGCGTCGCGCAGTGGTTCGTTACAACAATACTACCAATCCATCTCTTCCCTTGGGTGTCGTAAAAGGAGGTGGAGGAGGAGGTTCTGTACCTACTCTATTTCTTCTGCATATTAATGACATGTTGTCCTTGGGCAATATTCATTGTTATGCGGATGACAGTACGGTGCATGAGCGGTACTTGGGACATCCTGCGGCAAAGCAAGCCGATATCATGGTGAGAAGGCAAGAACTGGTTGCCAAACTGAACCTTACACTCAATCGTGTCTATAAGTGGGGATCTACAAAACCTGGTCAAGTTTAATGCTAGCAAAACCCAGGTTTGTGCATTCTCTTCCAAGGTAACTCCCTTCCTTACTCCTCCCTCTCTTCAGAACTCTCCGTTACCCATTTCGGTGAACCTCAGCATTCTTGGCATGGATATCGGCCAGGAACTGAATCCAAAATGCTACATCGAGAGTGCTATTTTAACTGCCTCCCGGAAATTGGGTATTGTCAATAAGGTGAGCCGGTTTTTCACTCCCGAGCAGCGCTGTTTGCTGTACAAAACTCAGGTGCGATCGAGTATGGAGTATTGTTCCCATCTATGGGAACTCCATCTATGGGAATGGGAGCTCCGCTAAATACCTCCTCGATGCACTTGATGGACTGCAAAGGCAAGCGGTACGCATTATTGGAGGTGCTGAGGTTACAGCCTCCATTGAGGACCTCCAGCTGCGTAGAGCATTGCTTCTATCAGTGTCTTCTACCGAAATTACTACGGAGAGTGTTCTGAAGAACTTTTTGATCTTATCCCGCCCTCTCCTTTCCTCTCCCGGACTACACGTGCTGGTCTTAGGAACCACCATCATACTGTACAGACTATCAGTACTCGTACCAAAAAATTTGGCAAGTCGTTCCTCTGTGAGACCATTCGGCTTTGGAATTCTTTGCCGGCGCATGTGTTTCCCAGCTCCTACAGTCCCGGGTCTTTTAAGAGCGGGCTCCCTAAAATAAATCCAGCGCTAGCTCCGCCCAGCCGCCCCGCCACCCGCATGCCACACTCGTTACACTAGCGATACAATATCAACCAATTCAAAATTCGCGCGCGCGCAGGTCATCCGAGTTCATGCTCCAAGAACATAGAATGAATAGAGCATTTTCGACAAATTTTTTTCAACTTTATTCAGTAATTTTAAAGACAGATTATTATGTAAGTTAACTTTATCATTATGAAACTACTTCGGGAAAAGTAGTGTAAATTATATTTGTCAAGCCGGATTGCAATGTAAATAATTGTAATATTATAATGTTATTGTTCTTTTTATTTGTTTTATTATAATGCACAAAGACACACTTCAATTTTAACATTTTATTAACCCCCGACGCAAAATTAAGGGTGTTGCAAGTTTAACCCCTCAAGCCCCAAGCGGCCATATTTGGCCGCACCTAAAAACTCGCTATTCCGTCGGACCCCAAGCGGCCAAAATATGGCCGCGCTAGCTGCGCTCTCCACTTGACTTTGTACCGTGTTTAGATACACTTAGAGACTACTTTTGTATGAACACGGTTGATTATTTCGGTTTTGTGGTACATTTTATGTATCGTGAACGCAAAAGGACATCAGGCAAATTTCTTTGACAATAGACCCAAAAATGTATAGAATTTCTGTTTGTACCACAATGTAGGTATGTAAATAGTAAATCGTGGAAACTATTCAGAGTTTAATAAAGATTTTTATTAGAAGAGATATTCACGTTTGAAATATTTTTCTTTGGTAACACTGGCACTAGTATAGCCACACTTGTAACTCAAACGAAACGTTTCGTTATGTGCTAAATAAACATAGTGTTTTTTAAAAAAAATACTAAAAGTGGGTGTACTGATTCAAATTAAAATTATTTATTATGTTTTCTTGTTGTACACAAACATTTTAAATATCAAACACGATACGGATGGAGCGTGTGGAATTCTGTTCTGTTTATTAAATTAAGTGGTTGTAACTAAACGCTTAAGTTGACAGTGATTGACAATGTCAGTGACAGACGATAGGCTGGCTGACAGATCGAAAATGGCATGGCATTCAAATCAAAGCGTTACCCATTTTCAAGTATTCGCCTATGCTATAATAACAATAAAAATCTAAAAGTGTAGATTTCTCTAACTTCAGAATTATTTCTCCGAGAAATCCAATCCAGCCAACTTCTGTCAATGTCATTGTCATCTGATGCATAGCGCCTTGTTCTTACCCAAAAAGATAGTGATGGCGGCCACAAAATGACCGTTTCATAGTCGTAGTTTTGTTTTCTAATTAATTAATTTCGGCCAAATAAAGGAGTTTAAAAATAAAGTTGATACTGATTTAGGTATATAATGACACATAGTGCATAAAGATAATAGAAATAACTTTATACATTTTCGGGTCAAATGTGCCTGATGTCCTTTAACATGAATTGCGTTTGATTTTTTTTCTATTCCGCAAATTTAAATTGACAGCACCCGCTGTCAACATTTTTAGACATTTCAATGCCAAGACTAAGAGGTTAACGTGTGTATTTGAGTAAATTGTTTATCTGTACGAATTATCGTATCTCCCGAACGGATGCACCGATTTTGATTTTGTTTTTTTTTATTTGAGGTGTGTTGATCGTGAGTGATTTTGAGCCAGAATCTATCAATCAATAAAAATGTTTTTACATTTTCTAAGAAGAATTGTGTTTTAAGAAAATCTGTTTAGCCTTTTTAAGATCATTATCTCTACTGTAGTCGAGAAAAGGATTTGAGCAACTTTCATAAGTCTGATCGATTCAAAATTTGATACCCTGTTACTTAAATGATATTGAAAGAACATGGTAACTTTGACCTGATGCTGCAGCATCTGCAAGAATAACTAATTCCTTACCAACTTACAACATAGGTATCGTGTTTAGGCTCATTGGAATGGTCTCTACAAATAGGTTGTAGCTAGGTGATGATCAAAATCTGATAACGGAGCAGGAAAGAAAAAATGGGAATAAGTTGGTGAGGGATTCTAAGCTTCTTTTACTTTTAATGTTTTTTATATATTTTATCGTTTTATTAACGCTTAAATATACCTAAGTAAACACTTTTACTTGTTCTATCGATATGAAATTATTGGATAATTAAAAATAAATTACCTATTGGAAAAATAAAATCCAACCAGTCAATCAAAGTAAATGTATTTTGATATGGAGGTAGAATTATAATTCCGTAAAACCTAATTAACGTCACTCTACTGCTGGAGCCTTGCAACTCGTGACCTCCGACGAGTCTTCATTACTGTTACGTATAGCTATAATGTCAGTAGGAGTGATTGTTTTAGCCGTCACTTATTCTGTATATCTTTCGGCTTGATAATACCAATCCGATTTTTTATTTACAGTAACCTGAAAATATAAAAAGAGACGAGATACTTATACGAAATATTTGACATATCTAATTATTGTGTTCAACTGATATAATATATTATAACTGATATAATATAGTATAAATTAGTATTATATTTGTTTAAATTAATACTCACTTCGCCATTCCTGTCAAGTTTCCAGAAATGAACTTTATATAAAAAAGCAATAAAATTTTGAGTGGCTCTGTAGAATTTAAACTTTCAACCTAATATCTAAGTATATCGAAGCTCAAGAAACAACACGATAACTGACACCGAAACATTTAGCTAGACCACTCACAACTACGGGTATAGAAAATAGACCGAAACGTCAATGATAGGTAAGTGACGGTTTAGTGTATGTTATTTGTTCTTGCGTTATCCCGTACAAATCAAACTTGTTCAATTAGAAACGCTGAAATGTATCTTATGTTTGAAAACAATAAATAAAAAACGTACTTAAGTTAGATCTTCACATATAGACAGTAATGGAATGCGAATAACGCTTTGAGCATTAGCGTTATTTTGCCAGTTCCTAGGCTTAGGAACGTTAATCTAAAAAATATCAATTCAGGTTATTTGAAACAAACACTAATACAGTATTTAAAATTAAATATCGAAATAAATTATAAAAGTCCTAATAATCAAATTAATAAAGAGTTTTTTCTTTAAAGATTGGATTTGTATTAATAAAACTAACATTGCTGAAATGATCTAATAAGATACTATTTGATTTGAATAACACTTACCTTTCCTCTAAACAAATTGGAATCGGTAATAAATGTATTAGTTTATTTGGCGACTCCACGCGTTGTCTTTGTTCCGAAGTACAAATTGTTCCTTTAGTTAGAGAAAGCGTAATATTTTGTTTATGCAAAGCGCTTAGTATCATTTTTATTATTGTATGTACTTACGTATTGATTATTAATTTTGAAGGACTACATCACCATCATCATCGTGGCGATGGTCTAACAGCCTTAGTCAAATAATTTTTTAAATAAGTCAAAAATCCTTAACAAATCTGCTTATAGTTTTAGAGCTGATCGCAGATTAGCACAAAAAAAATAGGTCAGTAATATTATGTGATAGACTACGGCAAGACTTACGATAGGTACCCAAAATCTACGTACTGAAATGGATTCAAAATTATACTTATACTCATACATTACGCATTAAATACTTCGAATCTCCTTCTTTTTTCTCGAAACATATTTTTTATTTTTCTTGTTGCCCATTATTTGGGTAGCACAAACGACTTGCTAAACAATTAGTCGTACGTAATAAAATAATAACGTAATCAGCATCTCTGTCATTTGCGCTAGCGAGTTGCACAGGTCCACCGTTCATGACGCGCATTGCGGGACTGGGAGTGCGCTCGCGTAGATTTTAGAATAGTTCTATTTGTGCAGTCGTACGGTTGAATATTGCGTGCGCCGCTTCAACACGCTTAGCGCAGAAGTAAATGACGTAAGTCACAAAACTGTTTTCATTTATAATTCGATTATTAAGTACTCAATTGAAAAATTGTCTTACCAGTCCCTAACTAACTATCTTAGTAATATATTCGTTGTATTTTTATACGTAAGGCTCTATAACGTAAAAAGATATACGTAATAATATTTCAAAAACTCATCATTTTCGATAAATAAAAGTATCGTACATAAACCAATATTTTTTGTTTTTGCTTTGCTCAAGCCTTAGTCAACTATACAAAGAAATATATACTTAAATTTGATATGTCTAGTATGCTGTTCACATATGATAATTTATCTTCGAAATCGCTACTCGTTTAGGCAGCCGCCTCTTAAGCGGGGCGTGAAACGGCATTTATGCAGGCCGTCATGAATGGGTTACCGTGCTTATTCCACGGTGGGGAGCGCTCTCATTATTTTGGACTGCATCGAGTGCTTACCATCAGGCAGGATGCAGTCACTATGACGAGTCAAGATAGAAAAAAAAACAAATCCCCCAATTCCGAACTTACCCCATCGCACCTTATGTCACAAGCTTCTCATGTCCTACCGAGGATGTCCCCGGTAGAGCACTTTGCCTTGCAGCGACATTCGCTTGCGGTCGGTCCATTCTAAGCCAGGGGGCTAATTTTATAACGTTAACATCTCGTAATACCTTTCAAATAGCAGTTCATTGCTTCGCTAGTTTGATTATTTATTAAGTAAGTAAATTAGTTTCAAATAAGATTAACTTGAAAGCTATTGAAGGCGATAGGTGTTGAAGTTAGACAATTAGCCCCCTGAAGCCCCCTATTATGACTATAATAGGAAAAAAAAGAACGGAATAAAGACAGCACATACAGACAATAAGGACGGCGCTGGGCTCACCACCTGCCACGCTGAGCACATGTGCAGTTCTTGTTTGGTGAAACGTGGACAGCTTTTGCGGTCCTCTTGCCTGAAAATGTTCTTGACCCGTTTTCGCGTGTTATGCCTATACACGATATACACTTTTAAACTTTCGCGTTCCATTATGCACACATATTTAGACGGGATTTAACGCAAAACTACTTAGTAAAGGCATTCTACGCATACCTGATGTTTCGACCGAGTTGCACCGGCCGTGGTCACGGGTGAACTGCTGTTGCGGTGTATCGCCTCCGTTTGCGTCGCTGAGTCTTCATCCACCATCACATTATTTATCCAACTACCGTCACACACAACACTAACGGTGTCCCTATTCCATTTACAAGCCTTATTCTGGTAGTTAGCCGATTGCGGACTAAAACGAAAACGAAATACCGCGACAGCAGTCCATCAGTGACCACGGCCGGTGCAACTCGGTCGAGACGTCGGGTATAAAAGGTATGCGTAGAATGCCTTTACTAAGTAGTTTTGCGTTAAATCCCGTCTAAATATGTGTGTACACACGATATGTCAAAAATAGACATAATAATATATAATAAATAGTAGTTTTTGCTCGTCCGTGGTATTTTTGTCTACAAACGCTAACATGCAATTTTTTTGGTTTAGTAAGTAGATTTAATTCACCTGGCTGATATCACCTGGGTGAATTAAGTCTACCAAATAGTATACTTAATTCACCCAGGTGATTTAAGTGCACCCTTAAGTAGACTTAATGCACCCAGGCTATGCAACACATTAAAGGACAGCTTGATTATCTTGATTGTATTAGATCCAGAAAAGATAATATACCTATTATTGTCTGTCTACAAGAATTTTAGAATTTACAGCCATCTATGACACTGTAACCGAGATAGTTTGATGTTCCCGCCATCAAAGGAACAGAGAATATCATCCGCGACATATCTCGTGTTTTAACTAACCTCAGACTAACCCTTCGGAGATAGTCGTGAATATATGTTTTATTATTACCATAACATTGCTCGAACGAAAAGTACCCGCTTAGCATAATAATGCAGCAATTTTCGGTGAAGCCCGTACCTAGCAGTACGCCGGGTAGCGGGGCGTTCGCTAAATACTCACCTCTTATGAGCTGCGCTAACCTAGAAACTTTGTTGCACATAGAACACCGTATACAAAAATGCGTATTTATACGCAATAACAGTCGTGTTTGCATGTATGCGTATGGCAGTACCGTCCCGTATGGCGTCGTCCATGCGGCGCACCAGCGCGGGTATGACGTGGCTGGAGCGCAGGCCGTAGTTGTCGTGCGGCCCGAACACGTTGCACGGCACCACCGACGTGAACGAGCGCCCGTGCTGCGCCGCGTAGCCCCTGACCAACCAAATCAATCGTTATTTGCTATAGATACACCATGAATCTCCTGCGCTGCTCCGGTAGAGGCTCATGAATAGAATCACTTAGAAGTTGGTAATGACTTGACCGAAAAATGGGGAACACGAGAACTCGACTTAAAACGCCCTGTCGCGTAGGCAGGCTGGATCGGAAGTGACGAATATGGCCGACACGATACGACGATCCATCCATCCACGCGGCCACCTGTACATAGCTTAGCTACAGACCCTAGAGCTAAGCTAACCCGACACTACACCGAAGATATCCTGGACATCAGCCTGTACGAGATTGGTATGGCTCTCAAGCAGCTTAAGAACAGCAAAGCATCGGATGCTGACGGAATTACGGCTGAGCTTCTGAAAGCAGGCGGAAGACCGGTACTCGCAGCTCTTCAAAGACTATTTAATTCCGTCGTACTCTGAGGTAAAACGCCAGAAGCGTGGCATGAAAGTGTGGTTGTGTTGTTCTTCAAGAAGGGCAACATGACTCTACTGAGGAACTACAGACCCATATCACTTCTATGTCACGTTTATAAGCTGTTCTCGAGTTATAACTAATTGTCTCGCACGCAGGTTTGATAACTTCCAGCCAATCGAACAAGCCGGATTCCGAAAAGGCTTTAGCACCATCCACATACATATACGCTGCGGCAGATTATACAGAAGACCGACGAAGAATATAACCGGCCACTTTGCTTAGCGTTTGTGGACTATGAGAAAGCCTTTGATTCGATCGAAACATGGGCCGTGCTACAGTCTCTCCAGCGGTGCCAAATTGACGACCGGTACATCGAAGTGTTGAAGTGTTTGTACGAAAACGCCACTATGACAGTTCGCCTTTAAGACCAGAGCTCGAAGCGAGTCCAGCTGCAGAGTGGGTGAGACAAGTAGACGTCATATCTCCGAAACACTTCACTGCTGCACTGGAGAACGTGTTTAAGCTTCTGGACTGGAGAGGACTCGCCCTTAAATATTAACGGCGTGTGCATCAGTCACTTTCGATTTGCCGACGATATACGAGGGGCGTTCAAAATATTCTCGGTATGTGGATAAAAACAAACAAGTACGAAAAGTTTGATATTTTTATTTTTCAATATACTCCCCCCCTATGTTCATACACTTATAAGATCGATCAATTATTTTTTTTAATCCCTCATAAAAATATTTTTTATCTTTGGTGTAAAAATGCTCCTCTCCACGGCCGTCTTCAACGCTTCATCGTCAGAAAATTTATTTCCACGCAGATCCTTTTTAAGATTGGGGAACAAAAAGAAGTCGCTTGGGGCTAAGTCCGGACTATAGGGTGGATGAGTAACAGTTTCAAACCCACATTCAACAATAGCTGCCTTGGCAATATGAGCAGTATGGACAGGGGCGTTGTCATGCAGAAGCAGAACACCTTTGGTTAACTTTCCTCGCCTCTTTTCTTTGATCGCATCTCTTAATTGACGTATAACGTTAGCGTAGTACTGCCCTGTGATATTTACACTTTTTTCTTTATAATCGATAAGCAAAACTCCTTCACAATCCCAAAATATTGTGGCCATGACCTTGCCAGCTGACGGGATTACCTTGAACTTCTTGGGATGAGCTGAACCCTTAATGTGCCACTGCATGGACTCCTGTTTGCTCTCTGGGTCATAATGATGAACCCAGGTTTCATCTCCAGTAACTATTTTTTGCAGCACCTCATCGGGATTTTCACCACACAGGTCGATAAAATCTGAACAGCAAGCCACACGCATATTCTTTTGAAGAAGCGTCAGCATTCGCGGAACCCATCTTGCACTTACTTTTGACATATTAAGATGGTCATGTATAATGTCATGTACGGTACCAATAGAGATTGGTTACTTGAGCTATAGATTTTACCTTCACTCGGCCGTCTTCCAATATAAGTTTTTCCACTTTATCAATATTTTCTTGTGAGGTAGCCACTACAGGCCGGCCAGGTCTAGGGTCATCTTCAATACTCTCCCTTCCACGCTTAAATTCGCTTGACCATTTTTGAATAGTAGATAAAGAAGGAGCAGACTCACGGTAAACACAATCCATTTCCTCTTTTATGGTTTTTTGATTTTTACCCTGTTTTGTCAAGAATTTTATGACGGATCGGTGCTCTAATTTCGTTAAAATTGTTAATTCGCTCATGGTGTTCATGTTTGTTCGGCAATTGCAGAAAAACAAAAGAACATCTCGGTTCCAATTTTACTTTTTTTAATGTCAATGGATGAATCTTAGCGGCCAGTAACAAATATATATATAAAAGAGGTTGTAACGTATCAATACCGAGAATATTTTGAACGCCCCTCGTAGTAGTCATGGCTGAGACCCTGGAGGACCTCGGCACAATGCTCGGTGATCTTAACAGAGTCTCTCAACAAGTGGGCCTTAAAATTAACATGGAGAAGACGAAAATCATGTCTAACTCTCGTGTCGTACCCACTCCTCTGAAGGTTGGAGACTGTGCTCTTGAAGTTGTTGACGAATATGTATACCTGGGACAAACAGTCCAGTAAGGTAGGTCCAACTTTAAGAAAGAGGTCAATCGTCGAATCTAACTCGGCTGGGCAGCGTTCGGTAAGCTACGAAATATCTTCTCGTCCAAAATACCGCAGTGTCTCAAGACGAAAGTTTTCGACCGGTGTGTGTTGCCAGTGATGATATACGGTACCGAAACGTGGTCGCTCACTATGGGCCTAATTAGCAGGCTCAAAGTCACGCAAAGAGCAATGGAGAGGGCAATGCTCGGGGTTTCTCTACGTGATCGAATCAGAAATGAGGAGATTCGTAGACGAACTAAAGTAACCGACATAGCCTAAAGAGTCGCCAAGCTCAAGTGGCAATGGGCAGGGCACATCGCCCGTAGAACCAATGTCCGTTGGGGCAGAACGGTTCTCGAGTGGCGATCGCGCACCGGAAGACGCAGTGTGAGCAGGCCTCCAACAAGGTGGTCCGACGATCTGGTGAAGGTCGCGGATAGCCGCTGGATGCAAGCAGCACAAGACCGGTCGTGGTGGAGATCCTTGAGGGAGGCCTTTGTACAGCAGTGGACGTCTTCTGGTTGATGATGATACGACGAGATATTGGTTTACCCCCATAATAGGATCAAGGATAAAAATGAGGAGGGTAGAAGATGGGTAAGGGATTTAACATCGATTGATAGTGATGTGAAAATAATTGAATATGACTGATCTAAATCTACCAGATGTCGTAAAAGGCGACTAACGGACTAAAGACTACCATACATCCAACAGCATAGAGCGGCGATGAGCTCACGCTGTCACGCTGAGCATGTGTGCAGTTATCATTTGGTGTGCCGTGGACTTTGGCAGTGGACTACTTGTGCGGTCCCCATTGCCTGGTCTCTGACTAACCCTATGGGGATAATAGTCGTGAATCTATGTATGTACGAGGGCAGTTTGGACACTCAATGACTTTAAGGTTGAATAAAAACTTTTTTAATATTTTTTTTGTTTTATATTTGGAAACTCACTACGAAGCGCATGCCGTTCTTTTTTCAAATTTGGCGCGAAAACAAGCTTTTTAGAAACAAAAAGTCAGGCAACTGCCGTTTTTTTTTCAAATTTGGCGCGAAAACAAGCTTTTTAGAAACAAAAAGTTAGGCGACTTCTAAGTATTCTTTGAAAATGGAGAAAAGCGAGTTTCGATTGCTAATTAGACACAATTTTTACGTGGTAAAACTATTAAGCAGACCCAAGACAAATTGAAAAAGTATTATGGTGATTCTACGCCTTCTCATGGGATGGTACATAACTGGTTCACTGAATTTCGTTGTGGACGTACTAATGACGCGGAGCGCCCAGGAAGGAAGGCCGATTGAGGTCACTACGGAGGGTATGGTTAATAAAATACATGATATTGTTTTGACAGACCGTCGACGATACACGAAATAAGTGATGTAAGTTTAATAAGTGTGAGTGCACATCAAGACTGAACGAGTTTTTATATTTTGCATGATATTCTGGGCATGAAAAACCTTTCTGCAAGATGGGTGCCGCGTTTACTAACAGTCGACCAGAAACGAAATCGTGTAACAGCTTCTAAGGAATGCCTAGTCATATATAATCGCAATCCGAGTGAGTTAATGCGTCGGTACATAACAGTTGACGAAACGTGGGTCCATCATTATACACCAGAGTCTAAGCAACAGTCGAAGCAATGGACTTCTACTGGGGAACGTGCCCCAAAGAAGGCAAAAACTGTTTGCTCGGCTGGTAAAGTGATGGCCACAGTCTTTTAGGATAGCTAAGGGGTTATTTACATCGATTTTTTGAATAAAGGCAAGACAATAACCGGAGCTTACTATGCTGCATTGTTAGATAGATTCATTAAAAGTTGATCAAGAAACGACCGCATCTAGCAAAGAAAAAAATTCTATTTCATCAGGATAATGCACCGGCCCACTCGTCTGCAATCGCGACATCAAAATTGTCGGATTAGGATACGAATTATTGCTACACCCTCCGTATTCGCCAGATTTAGACCCCTGTGACTTTTTCCTCTTCCCAAACATGAAGAAATGGCTTGGCGGGCAAAGATTTTCGTTAAACGAAGAGGTGGTTGCCGAAACTGAGTTATTTTTCAGGGTTTGACAAAAAGTATTTTTTGATGGGTTGAAGGGGTTGGAACATCGCTGGACTAAGTGCGAAGAGTTGAAAGGAAATTATGTAGAAAAATTGGTTGCCTGTAAAGTCGGTATACGGGCGAAAGTATTACGTGACAACGACTTTGAGTGGTAAAATAATTTTAATGTGAATATTCATTCGTATAGTAGGAAGAAGGATGAAATAATAGTAACAATTTAAAACATTTATTTAAACAAAGAATTATATTTAAAACATAGTTGAGTGGGAGAGAGACGCAAGGCATTCGGCGGGCCTCTCTCTCGTTCGGTGACTCATCGTAACGTTACCGAGCGTTACACTTTTTCATAAGTGACTCCCAGCCGCAACCTAATTTAAGACGTTGTCACGTCAAAATAAAAAAATTGGTTGCCTGTAAAGTCGGTATACGGGCGAAAGTTTTACGTGACAACGACTTTGAGTGGTAAAATAATTTTAATGTGAATATTCATTCGTATAGTAGGAAGAAGGATGAAATAATAGTAACAATTTAAAACATTTATTTAAACAAAGAATTATATTTAAAACATAGTTGAGTGGGAGAGAGACGCAAGGCATTCGGCGGGCCTCTCTCTCGTTCGGTGACTCATCGTAACGTTACCGAGCGTTACACTTTTTCATAAGTGACTCCCAGCCGCAACCTAATTTAAGACGTTGTCACGTCAAAATATATATATGTAAAAAGAGTGTTTCTTCTTTCCAAAGTCATGGACTTATCAAACCGCCCTCATATGTTTAAATCTTCTAGGATCGGCTAAACTGAAACCAGAAGGTTTTAGGCTCAAGACATAGCCAATCTTATGGCAGTTATTTTGAGTTAGGCGACTAATGTCTATATTGAAAAATGATGTGGTATAATAATGATGATTTTCTAAACATAAAAAAGTCAAAGTATAAAAATGTCGAGTAATAATAACGTCGATTTTACCTGATGAGGCAAAGTAATAGGACGGTGTTGCACATAAGATCCCAATGGATCGACGTGCTGCTGCGAGAGGGAGACATCTGCAGGCCCCACTAAGATAAGGTACACTGTTCACGAATTTAACCTAGCCTTTTTCTCCTAAGAAATTCCAAATACCGCCACGTTGTTCAGGGAAACAACGGTTATGTGGAACCGTACCGTACCCCGTGCTTTGGAAGGCACGTGAAGCCGTTGGCTCTGGTTGTTAACGTTAGATAGCAGACGTTTAAACCCACCAATCCACTTTAACACACAACCCACTTTGGTTGAGCGTGGTGGTTACGGCCCAACCTCTCCATGTGTCCTTGTCTATGTGGATAGGCCAGTGCCCAGCAGTGGGACAATTTTAGTTCGATAGCAGAACTGCTAGTCGAACTACTGGTTCTACTTCTAAGCAATAAGATTGAAGCAACGGCTTAAGGTGGTGCCGCGCGATCGAAAAAACTGACATAAGTCTCTTAATGAACTTCAAAGCAAAATAAATCATATTGATATTTATCTTTAGAACAATTCTGGTTTGAAGTTTCAGACCTAGTAATTTAAATAGAGTAATGTGTTTATTCTGCGAAATGTGCAAAAACATCACGCGCTTGTGTTAATAATTAAAATTTACTTTTTAAAAAAGGGGGTGCCCTGCGGAATATCAATACAAATATTTTCATGTAAGAATTATTGTTTCATGCGTAAAATTAAGAAAGTAGCCGAAAAAATATGTTTTAGAAGTCATTAGATTTATGCATTGTTTGTTATTGTTTAAAGAATTTGTTTATGTATATGTTTGTGTATATAAAATAGTATCATTAATAGTTAGTTCCCGGCTTACCTATTTAGAACATCAATCATCCTCTTAGCATAACTGTATCCGAAATTGGATGAATGTGGTGGTCCATTGTGTACCTAGAAAATAAAAAGAATAATATTGACAACAAAAAAGTGTTTAGGTTCAGAATGTCCAATTCACAAATTGTCCAATAGGTACAAACCCTCCATATCCCAGAAGGCCCAAATTCCAGAATGACCAAATCCGAATGTCCATATATCCCTAAGTGTCTATTTTAATATAAGTAATTCAAACATAGTTTTATGGTGTATTTATGTTGTTTAATCTGTCCTGTTCAAATTTTCCAAGGAGATAAACAAATATGGAATTTGACAGCTTAGCAAAACTATTTAGGCTGATTAGTGATGTGAAATTTTGATAATTGATTTCTGAATCTTTTGAGTCACTGATCAGAAGGAATTTATAATAGCGTAAACATAAATAATAATTACTTTTGTTAATTATCATTATTATTTCCGATCAACGTTGTATTGTTGATTGAAGATTATTGAAGTAAAATAAAGCTATTATGCAAAAAAATTTAACGACCTGCAACTGCTGTATTTCAGCCCCTTAACGAAATAACGTTACGAATTGTACATTATTAGTCAATTTTACTAACATAGCACTATGATAGGTACTTAAAACCGTATTATTAAATTAACAAATTCAATATGATTTAGCTTGTTGAATAGAGCTGTAAGATTAGAATAATCACTCTAAATCTACTTGATTCTGCACTAATTGCATAGACTATAATATAGATTATAAAAGATAGATTCATGTTGATAGCTTGCAGACTTCAGAATAGAAATGTAAAAATTTTATAAAATTTGATAAATTAATAATTATTGTGATTGAATAACAATAAAAGTGGTAAACATGCTTACAAAAGTAAATAAAAATTTGTGTGGCAGTGTATGGATGCCTAACTTAATTAGTTTTGAAGGATTGCCTTGATATTTCAAGGCAATCCATGCCTTGAAATAGGTACTAAATGTTTTGTGCAATTATTGGTTTGTTTACATCCAGGGAAAATTATATTGGCACAGATTATAATTCAATTGTCAGCAATAGCAAAGCCTATGAGTTTTCATGACAGACAAGGGGATATTATACTACCTGTTTTTTTATTAGATATTCTTTTATATGTTGTTGTGTTGTCTTGTAATCGTACAAGTTGTTTTTTTAACTTGTAATGGAAAATGTCCTATGATAAGGAGGGCATTTTCCAATTTGTATTGACGCTGTAAAAGAAAGGGAGTAAAGAAATGCCCTATGCTGAGTTTCTTGCCAGTTCTTCTCAGTACAAGGCTCCCGCCCCATAGTTAGACGTACAAACCGATGGCACAGTGACATTTTTATGTGCTCAATTATTGTAGCCTAAATTTGATAATTTTAAATTTTTACAACATAAATAAAGAAAAAATACCTGTAGGTATTTAATATTACTGACCATGGTCTCATCAATTGGGTAAGTAGTCTGGTCAGGGAAAATACAAGTAGACAGGCAGGAGACCACCTTTTTGATGTCATACTTGTGACTTGCATACAACACATTGTCATTTATTGCCATATTTTCTCTCTGAAACGAAATAAATCAATAGGTAAATAAAAAAAGAAATAACATAAAAACAGTACATGTTCTTTAAATCAAAAATCATCATCAGTCAATACAATAACAAGATTACTCCACAGTATACTTAGTTTAAAAAGTTAAAAAGTCATGTAGGTAAATCTTGAATTATATTGTGCACTATTCTAATATGGCACCTGCACTGAATAAATAGACAAAAAATATTTTATCAAACATCTCTGTACTTACAAAAAAGTCCAAATTGTGTGCCATGTTATGAAAGAGGCCCCCAACCATTGCAGCTAAATGGATCACATGTGTAGGGCGATGTTTCTCAAACAAAGCCTCAGTCTGGCTTTTGTCCCTACAAATAGAAAAGTCTTCATTGATTTGCTTAAAAAAATTGTCAACTGCCGTCCAAACTTCAATATGAAGATGGCACAAAATTGAGTTGGAGTGAAAAATTGGCCTCAACCGTGCCCTTCGGCCGTCTGCGTAACCGTAGATTCGTAACCAGTTACGAATTAGGAATAAATGATCTTTGTACAGTACCAGTTTTATACAAATTAACCAACTACTTCGATAACTACTAGTTTTATTAACTATGCAAAGTTGTAAGTAAACTTGGTTTCAAATACAGAAATATATTACTTTGTAGAAACTGGTTCTGTACAAAGATCATTTATTCCTCATTCGCAACTGGTTACGAATCTACGATTACGTAGACAGCGAAAGGGCAACCATGTACTGCCCAATTACTACTAAATGCATATTTCATAGCACAACATAACTATTTGCTATACAATTATACAAAATACAACGGAATTGTATTTTTGGACTACTACCAGGGGGGGTGTCACTCCACAGTTTAGGTACGTTCGGCCGGCGCGCCTCCCAAGCAGGCCGCCTAGGCGTATGGCAGTAAAGGTTGCCGCTCGCGACGCACCAAACCCCGAGCGCGTCGTCGCTTAACTCGTAATCCCTGCGCGCGTAAACCCTACACTCTGTGATGTCATGACCTCAAATCGATATCGAGTCAGTATTGCTTAACGGAATATGAATGCTCGGGTCACACGATAAGTTTCAATTTCGCGTGAAAGTCATTAGAGAGTGAACCTTCTGTACGGTAGTAGTATTAGTTATTCTGTGCTACTACCAAGACATCAAAATAATAAATCTGTACGACTTGTTATGAGTTTTTACTTTAATAACAATTAAAAGAGAGGAATCAAAACCAACAAACCTGAGATCACCATCCTTCGATCCGCAAAATATCCAGGTTTCGTTCTGTATGTCCGAATTCTGTGTTTTCTCTCTTTCTACAATCGTCCTGATCGCCTGCCCGACCAGACCGGAGCCGCCGGTAACCAAAACAATGGTCTTTTCAACACTCATTTTTAACAGTAATAATTTTAAGAGTACAAAACGCAGCAGTTAGGCGACAAAATAGATGATGCTAATTGCATAAATTTTACCACTTTAACAATAGCAAATTACTTCATTAATGTACGTGGCAGTTGATAATAATGATACTGATAGAAATCTATCAAATATTTTTAACCACTTATCTCAGAACATTATGCTTTCATTGATTACGTTCTTCAGTCTTCTGCTAAACTACACTTTAAATAGGTAGGTAGGTACCTACTTTGCTTTGTGATGTGACTACTACAAACGACCGATGATGATTATTTTATGATTATTGATAATGTATTTATTAGCCACCACGGAACGACACGACACGACACGATCGACCACTTTAGAAACCACAACAGTGACAGTGACAGCTTTTTTTTAAATTTATTTGTTCCGTGAAGGAACAGGCTAAGGTCTGAGACCATACTGCCTAGTCATTCGTTTTTTTTCTGTTGATGATAATGAATGGTGATTAATATGATGAATGATAAATGATGTTCCCCAAACCCCTTGAGTCCTCACTGAGGACTCCTCAGTAAAGATGTGGGACTTTACTGAGGACTTACGCGGACTTCTTGAGAGAATTTGAAAAGTGATGTTGCAATGTTTTGTTTTATTTGCCAACACTCATGCACATTCACAAACACTTAACTGTTAATAATCCACTATTATTTCACATTCATGATCGAAAAAACACAAATTTTAGAAAATAAAACAAAACTGCAGACATGACGCTTCACTTTCCCGCCAAGAAGTCCTGACAGTGACAGAACCAAAGTTAAACTTTTTTAAAAATAAATTTGTTCTATGAAGGAACAGGCTAAGATCAGAGACCATACTGCCTAGTCAGTAGTTTTTTATTGATTCTTTTCCCTAGATAATAATGAGTGGTGATTAAGATGATGAATGATAAATGATATTCCCCCAAACCTCTTGAGTCCTCAATAAAGATGTAGAACTTTACTGAGATCTCACGCGGACTTCTTATGAGAATTTGAAAAGTGATGTTGCACTGGTTTGTTTCATTTGCCAACACTCATGCCCGTTCACAAACACTTAACGGTTAATAATCCACTATTATTTCACATTAATGTTCAAAAACACACATATTTCAGAAAACAAAACAAAACTGCAGACATGACGCTTTACTTTCCCGCGAAGAAGTCCCCAAAGTTAAACTGGACCTCAGTTAAAATTACATGGACATGAAGATATAGGCCATAACTTCATGACATGGACGTAAAATAAGTAGTACTATTAATTATAGTCTGTTCAATACTCAGAACAATAACTAAAGCGTAGTAACCGTCTGAGTAGAAAAAAAACGTACCAGGCAATCTGTCATCATCTGTCAAAAGTGGAGCCAGTGGAGCCTTTTAATACTACCAAATTAAGTTACTCGCTCTAACCATCGGCTTTGTCAGCCAACAATGACACATATAATTTGTTTATGTTAAACGTTTATTACATGGGTCATAGGCGTGCGTTTCTGTTTAGATTGGAAAAGTGATAATGGTGTGAATACTGAAATTTTGTTGCAAAATACTGTTATAATAAAGCAATGAACTATGGCGTGCGTCGTTTAGAAGTGTTAATCTCGCATAGAAAATAAAGAAAATAACGGTGAAATAGTCGGCTTCCACTGATAAGTGATATTTCTATGTTTATTTACCATTGTTTTATTTTTATAGTTATATCTTCGTTCGACTAAGTATTACCAGTTACCATTCATTATATTATATTGGAATAAATACTACCTTGCACTAAACTTAAGAATCGCCTAAGTTCTTGCCTAATTTGTTTAAGGCTCTCCTAGCGAAAAATTTGCTTGCACCACAGACGTATAATAAGAAGATACGTCTGTGGCTTGCACTAACCTTAGGCAACTCCTAACTCCACTTAGGAAATTCATAACTTTATGAGCCCGAATAGGAATCGCCCAATGAGTAAGGCGATACTTAAATAGTGTTTTTTGTGTTACAGCATGGAGATTTCCTTAGCCTGCCCAACTTATGTTGGCAAACGACAAAATAAAAAAATATTTTATGTCATTTTCTGTCTGATACAAATGTGTATCTTAACTAGGACAAGTTTAGTGAAAACGGGTGTATGTCTTATAGCATGAAAAAAACACATACAGTTATTTACAGAATACAGATTTTTAACGCTTCCCAATTCACATGGGTATGACTATACTTAGTGTTGCAATAAAAAAGCATTTGAGGCGCCCCTAGACCAGACGGCCTAGTCAATGGGCGATTTTGCGAGATCACAAAAAAAAAAAGAAATTGGTTCGTAAATGACTTCATAGATGGCGCTTAGCATAGATTAGTATGGCGCTTAGTAAAAGGTGAGTCCATGAAGAACACGTGTATGGCTACGTAATATTTATTCCATTCCAAAATAGAAATAGGTCCTGGAGATCCTGAATAAAAATTTGTAAGTACTATTTTTTTATTTTTTTGATAGACAAGCAAAAGTGTAGAATTTATTACAGCCCTTAGGATGAAAGCCGACCCGGCATTCATAAAACGCCATCTATCGAGTATTTTTGAACTAATTTTTATTTTTTAATTTGGGCTGTCAGAAAATCGCCCATTGGCAAACAAATTAAACGCTACGAAATCATCGCTACGATAACCCGAATGTATGAGATTGACATACGCAAAAGTTACCCACGACGTATAATTAACGCTAAAATAGACCTAATTGACAGTTTGACAAGCCAAGAATCGCTAATCTAGCGATCACTCAAACATTGATAATAAAAATTCACACAAAATGGCGATTGTTTGATCAGCTGATGAAGGAAGAGTTGTGTTGTGTTGAAAGTTTTGTTTAAAATGCTCTTTTTAGGGCTATTTTGGACTGCAATAATCAAGTGCTCAGGCGCTAAGGAAGAAATGTTTACCTACGTTGCTTGGAGCAAATTAATGAAATCCCGAGTTTGTTGTACTTGTGAATAGTTCTCGGAGTTCTCGTTTACGAACTTTCAAATATCTAACTAAGGTCTGCCGGGAATTGCGTGCTGATATAGTTGTTGCGATGTGAGTGACCAAATAAATGTGTGTCATGCAACATTTTCCGCAACGAAGAGCAAGTCGCTGCATAACAATTTGTAGGGGCTCTCAAACCATACAAACATTTTGGCCAAATAAATCCACCTAAGTACCTTTAATCATGACAAGAAAGGTCAAGAATAAGACAACAGTAAGGGACTTTCTGTATAAATATTAAATGTAACCTATCCATAATGTCCATTTATCAATTTATAACTTAGATTGCCTATTTGTGTTACAGGTTCCAATGAAGATTTAATTTGCCAGGTAGCTTAGAGTATTAAACCAATGCTCTAAGTGCAGTAAGGTGTACCTATTGACTATTCCCTATAAATCTTATACAAACAAGCATCTTTCATAATAGGAAAAGATATCAGTCCTTATGTTCAAACGGTAAGTTTTAATAAATAAATTATTACTTACATAAAAAAGTAAGTATTATGCCTATTATTATATTGGGATTTACCAGGAAATGTCAGTTTTGTTAAAATTGCTAGAATAAAGAGTATTGACATAAAGATAAAACTATTTTATGTGGTTTTGCAGATTTGAGTTTGATTTGATTTAATTTAAAACAATATTATTATATGTGACTATCGACGGCCTGCAAAAATATCTGATTATTGGTGGAAGACATATTTTTGCAACATCACATCTTAATGCTGGTGACTGTACCTACCTATAGAAAATGTTTAAGTACTTATCTCAATTTCTACTAGTGATAACATTAAGCTATGGAAGTTGTATTGAAGTTCTTTATTCATTATCAACATATTAGGGTAATTATTTAAAATTATTTTTGGTAAATATATAAATAATCTTAAGTTTTATTTTGAAACATTATCAACCAACTCATAATTAATGGCAGTGAAATAAATAATGTAAAATAAATAAATATTTTAACTTGTCGCGTAGAGACCACGATCATGTCATTGTGTCTGTGAAGGCGTATATTTAATAAACGATTTGACTTTTATTTTCAACTTTTTTCGGTCCCTACTGCTATAAATAAGTAACAATGAAGCAATCCTATATTAAGGCGATGTTGTCATCGTCATTCTATGAACGTCCTGAACGTTCCCACATGAACGACAGCACTAAGGGAGACTGGGCTACAACCTGAGCCAATACAATCGCAGTGTGCTTTACGTGCCTTCCGAAGCACGGAGGAGCTCGAGACGCTTTTTATTTGGTTACCCATCCTTTAACTCGATATTATAAATAAAATTAAAAACATTCCAAGTACATAGTTTTGCTAGTTAACTTAAAACTAATTTTAAAATATGCAAACTAGCGAAGCAATGTACTTACTGTTACTTGAAAGGTAATGCTAGAGGTTCAACTAATGCTAAAAGTCCCCGCCCGCGCCGCCCCGGTTTGTGATCTTGCCAGTTAGTTACGCAACTTTCACATTACCGAGTTAAAGGATGGGTAACCAAATAAAAAGCGTCTCGAGCTCCTCCGTGCTTCGGAAGGCACGTAAAGCACACTGCGGTTGAATTGGCTCAGGGCTTAGCCTGTTATAGCCCAGTCTGCCTTAGTGCTGTCATTCATGTGGGAACGTTCAGGACGTTCATAGGATGACGATGATGACAACATCGCCTTAATATAGCATTGCTTCATTGTTACTTATTTATAGCGGTAGGTACCGAAAATAATTAAAAATAAAAGTCAAAGCAAGCCAAGCCATGTTCAATGCAGTTTCATTGTTGGATATGACATGTGGTACACACCCCTCCTTTCTTGTTAGCCTGATGCAGCATTAAATATTGTTGTTATTATCGTTAACCATGCTTTTTGAAGGTATCCAGAATCTCCTAAGAAATTAGAACAATATACTAAGGTACTTAAAGAAAATTATCATCTATGTATTATACAAAATTGCTTGATATTGTTTTTACCAAATAACCATGTTTGTTCACCATTCTGAGGAAGTCCATCCTCCAAATTATGAGGTAAAATTTAAGATTTTTGAAATCCTTAATGCCGGTGACTGTACCTACTGCAAGTACAATAAATATCAAGTAAAAATAAAATTATTGTTGTATTTCTTAATATATTCATATTTCTTTACATAACTCTCTCAATGTCAAAGTTTACCTAAATCTAAATTTTTTAATAAAGTACAATAAACTTAGAACTAAATTAACTTTATACCTAATTTTTCCCCATCATATAGACCAAATCACTATTTTATGAGATAAATATATTAACCGCCTCCGTGGTCTAGTGGCTAAGCCACCGGTTTCAGAACCCGAGGTCCCGGGTTCGATTCCCAGCGGGGGGTACATCTTTGTGTGCTCGGTTTGGTTGGTGGTAGGGCTGTTAAGTCCGCCTGGCTAGCTACCACCATCTTATCTAAGTCTGTCGCCATAACAACGATGTTTATAGCATAGTTGTGTTCCGACAGTTAAAGATAAGATATCCAGTTCCTCAGTGGTTGAGGATTCCAGGTGAAGCGCGCTTCCACCTTCGGCCTTATCGTCACTTACCATCAGGTGAGATGAATGCCAAGCGCTTACCCGTTAACCATAAAAAAAAAAATTATGGAACACTGTTACTTTTTGTAGAAAAAAAATGTTGTCAACGAAGGTACTGTTTTTTTGTACCTAAGTAAATCTTTTTAAATAAAGCACAATAAACTTAGAGCTAAATTAACTTTATACTTAATTTTTCCCTATCATATAAACCAAATTACTTATGGCACAGACTGCTCCTTTTTGTAGAATAAAAACATTGTCAACATTAAAGCTCCACAAAATAAAATCATGTAAATAACTAAATTCAACTATGCCAAAGCCATGTTCAATGCAGTTTCATTGTTGGATATGACATGTGGTACACACCCCTCCTTTCTTGTGAGCCTGATGCTTATTATTATATGCAAATATTGGTGTTATTATCATTAACCATGCTTTGTGAAGGTATCCAGAATCTCCTAAGAAATTAGAACAATATGCTTAAAGAAAATTGTAATAGATAAAAAGTTAGTAGGTAGTATATATTTACCAAAAATAATTTAAAAACAATTAATTTTATACATATAATTACCTAAGTATGTTGATAATGAATCAAGTACAACTTCAATAGCTTAATGTTTTGATATAGGTACTCAAACATTTTCTATAGGTACCTACTGCAAGTAAAATTAAATATCAAGTAAAAAAAAACATTATTGTTGTATTTCTTAATATATTCTTATTTCCTTACCTAACTCTCTCAAAGTCAAAGTTTATTAAATTTAAGGCTTTACTTTCTCTTAATGACATTAAAACTATTTGTAATCATAAAAATAAATGCCAATTGTGTGTACCTATAAGAAGGTACTGTTTTTTTAGTACCTACCTAAGTAAATCTTTTTAATAGAGTACAATAAACTTAGAACTAAATTAACTTTATACTTAATTTTTCCCCATCATATAAGCCAAATTACTATTTTATGGGTTAAATATATTTATGGCGCAGACTGTTCCTTTTTGTAGAATAAAAACGTTGTCAACATTAGAGCTCCACAAAATAAAATCATGTAATTATAACTAAATTCAACTATCTAACCACTCTGGTGCTTGAGCAAACACCTCCAGCGTGACTTGAGCAAGCCAAAGCCATGTTCAATGCAGTTTCATTGTTGGATATGACATGTGGTACACACCCCTCCTGTCTTGTGAGCCTGATGCAGCATTCAATATGTGTGTTATTATTATTAACCATGCTTTTTGAAGGTATCCAGAATCTTCTAAGAAAGTAGAACAATATACTTACTTAAGTATAGCAAAATTTTCATAGATAAAAAGTTAGTAGGTAAGTACCTATCTATTATACAAATTTGCTTGATAGTGTTTTTACCAAATAACCATGTTTGTTCACCATTCTGAGGAAGTTCATCCACCAAATTATGAGGTAGGTAACATTTAAAATTTTTGAATCGTCGTCTCAAATCTGCAAAACCACATAAAATAGTTTTATCTTTATGTCAATACTCTATAGCAATTTTAACAAAACTGACATTTCCTGATAAATCCCAATATATCAATAGGCATAATACTTACCTTTATGTAAGTAATAATTTATTTATTAAAACTTATCGTTTGAACATAAGGACTGATATCTTTTCCTATTATGAAAGATGCTTGTCTGTTTAATATTTATCAGCTTTAAGGGTACAGTCAATACAATAGGTACACCTTACTACACTTAGACTGTTGGTTTAATGCTCTAAGCCTACACCTGGCAAATTAAATCTTCCTTGGAACCTGTAAAACAAATAGGCAATCTAAGTTATAAATTTATAAATGGACATTATGGATAGGTTAAATTTAATATTTATACAGAAAGAAAGTCCCTTACTGTTGTCTTATTCTTGACCTTTCTTGTCATGATTAAAGGTACTTAGGTGGATTTATTTGGCCAAAATGTTTGTATGGTTGAGAGCTTCCACAAATTGTCATGCAGCGACTTGCTCTTCGTTGCGGAAAATGTTGCATGACACACAATTCACTCACGTCGCAACAACGATATTAGCACGCAATCCCCGGCAGACCTTAGTTAGATATTTGAAAGTTTGTAAACGAGAACTCCGAGAACTATTCACAAGTACAACAAACTCGGGATTTCGTTAATTTGCTCCAAGCAACGTCGGGAAACATTTATTCCTTAGCGCCTTAACACCATTCTTTGATTATTGCAGTCCACAATAGCCTTATAAAGAGCATTAAAAACAAAACTTTCAACACAACACAACTCTTCCTTCATCAGCTGATCAAACAATCGCCATTTTGTGTGACGCGTTAATTTTTATCATACATTTTTATCTTCAATGTTTGAGTGATCGCTAGATTAGCGATTCTTGGCTTGTCAAACTGTCAATTAGGTCTATTTTAGTGTAAATTTTACGACGTAGGTTACTTTTGCATATGTCAATCCCATACATTCTGTTTATCGTAGCGTTAATTTCGTAGCGTTTAATTTGTTTGCCAATGGGCGATTTTCTGACAGCCCAAATTAAAAAGTAAAAATTAGTTCAAAAACACTCGATAGATGTCGTTTTATGAAAGCTGGGCTACTTATAAGCTGTAATAAATTCTACACTTTTACTTGTCTACCAAAAGAATAAAAAAATAGTATTTACTTACCTATTTATATTCAGGACATCCAGAACCTATTTCTATTTTGGAATAGAATAAATATTACGCAGCCATACACGTGCTCTTCATGAACCCGCCTTTTACTAAGCGCCATACTAATCTATGCTAAGCGCCATCTATGAAGTCATTTACGAACCAATTTCTTTTTTTTTTTTGATCTCGGAAAATCGCCCATTGACTAGGCCTTAAGATTTTTTATTTTTCTGGTCAGGCTTTATGTATTTATGATGTAAATACGTACATACACATTACAATTCATTTTGTTATACTTATTGCATAATTATCCGATACGGGTACATACGGTTGTTTTCAACTATAAACAATATCATCTGCACATGTTGTACACAGTTTTATAATTATATTCTATTTTATTGTATTGTATAGTTATTTTTGGTTTACACTGAAATTCCTAGCAGTCGCTATTTTTTTGTTAGGCTACTGACGACCCTTTGGCTATATACATGTCTAGACGGAGCATCGCGGTACAAACGCTTCTCTAACGCCTTTAGCACACCGACGCCGCGAACCGCGGTAGCGAAAACTTAGCGAACACGAAAATGCGGTAAATAAGCGATATTCAAGCGGTCGTTTTCACACCTACTCGAATATCGCTTGTATAAATTTGTTATTTTCAACTCATTCGAATGCAATAATAATAATTCGTTTGAGCCAGACTGGTTTCTTTCCGAATCTGAAGAAGAAGAACTATTACTTCTTGTATCAACATTAAGAAAAAGACAAAATATATGGGTTTTTGAAATTAATCAAAAAAGAAAGAAGTAATTTTTCGCCATGCTACTCTTTTTTATAAGATTTCCTATAATCTATATGCCCTATGAGATATATTTCTGGATAATCTCGAATTTCAATTATAATTTCCTCAGTTTCTGCTTCCGCCATCTTGTTTCGCAGCGATATTCTGTTCAAAAAGACAAACCACGTCGTTTCTCTCCAATAGGCGAAACTAAAGTGGCGGTACACCGGCGTCTGTGTGAAACATGTATCGCGAGTATCAGCGATACTATACAAACTGAGACGCAAATATAGGTAGTCACAGACGATAGAGCGAGACGCAACATACGCGATACATTTTAATGTGTGTAGACAGATTACCGCAATTTCGCTACCGCGGTTCGCGGCGTCGGCGTCGGTGTGCTAAAGGCGTAAATCCATCCGGTTTTTGTATTGAAATTGAAGTGTGCGTGACAGCCGCGTATGACTGACACTAGCGCGAATGGTTGCCAGCGAATGCCTAATTTCCAATAAAGTAGGGAAAAAATATTTAAGCACAATACAATTTTAAAATGATTCATAGTATAACATAACTTTTTAAATTAGGTATGTCTATCGTATATGTAGGTATAACGCATAATAAGGCGAGGGCGAGTACAATAAAATAATGCGCTAATGGAAGCCTGCGTGCGTGTGATATGTTTGTAATAGGGACGAAATAGAAGCAACAGGCAGGATGATTTACATTTATTACTTAATCAAAATTGATTTTTTAATTAGAAATTTAAATATTTTAAATTAAAATCAAAACAAATAATGGCGTTCTCTTTGTATTTGTTTCTGAAATAACTTTCGTTTGGATGTTACATAATTTTTCATGTTCTCTAATTTCTTATTATGTTGAAACCTGGCAAGTAGTTATATATTTCGACAACGACTTCTTTCTACCGGATCAGTTGGAAATCTGAAAATTAAAATGTTTGCTATGTGGTCGAACAGTTGTAAAGGTTAAATAATGTGATGACTGCTCATCAATATCCGTGTCCAATAGTTTACATGAGACGAGAAATATTGACCTTTTAGGGGCACAAACATACAGCCGCACTTTCTCAAACATCGTCATCATCATCATCAGCCTATAAACGTCCAACTGCTGGGCGCAGGCTTCCCACGTGGAGATAGCACGTGGGGATATTGAGCCATAACCCACCACACTGGCCCAATGCTTGTCGGTGGGTTTTAACAACTGTCATCTTACGACAACAAACGGGACCAACGGCTTAACGTGCCTTTCGAAGCACGGAATAGCTCGAGATGTTTTAAATTTGGTCACCCATCTAGTGACCCGGCATTGCAAAAGTTGCTTAGCGGGCAAGATCGCAAGCCGAACGTGCTAGCCGATGCGCTATCGAGCTCTGAAGCATACATACTACCATCCCCTACATACATATACTTAAACACACACTTCTTACATAAATACTTACGTACATTAAAGTTTAAACAAAATAATTTTTTTATTCATTTCGAATATCGATACCATACCACAATAACGATTTATAATATTATAAAATATTACAGTAGGTATTATATTTTTTCTTGTTTTAGAACGGCCTATACTCCAGCCAAATTCGATGACGAATGTTTGTAAACAGATTACTGTTTTACCTAGTTGCAGTAGGATTTTACTTTTTCTTGAGAAACATTCACAAGAAAACAGTTAACTATTGTGTCTTTCTTTCAAAAAACAGTAAAAATCCTAGTGAAACTAGACATTTGCACAAATGACAGTAATATTTTACAAACATTCGGCATCGAAAGGAACCGTCACATTTATTCACGCTCTTATAAATCAGACATCAGTTTAAAAAAAGAAAAACTTTGAAAGCGTTTCAATAATAATTATATTTTATGTATTTACTTTATTTACAACAAGGCCATGTATAAATACTTACTTACAAGACTGAGTATTTTTTATCATACTTATTATATTTAAACCTCCTTTTATATTCTGCCACCAATAATGGGAATTCTACATTTTGATACCAGCAACACTACGCATACATGGCCGTTATTATTGTTAAACTTTAAATTTTCATTAAAATTTATCGATACTTACAGATGAAACGTGACTTTCCTTTTCGAAAAGATTTTTTGTAGTTCCTTTGTAGTTTCGACAGAATTTCACTGAGCAAACGGTCATTTTGCGAACAATTTCACCGAAATGCGAGTGGTAAACACTGCTTGACGGCACAATGACACTGACCGCCAGGATTGCGCGATAGGCCAATTTTGGCCTATAAATTTTTCTACGTTTTTTTACGGCCAGGCTCTATCTAGACATGTATATAATCAAAGGCGAACGCTACACGCAAGATCCATATTGTGATCCGTCAGTATATAGGTACTGACGGATCACGATAATTATTTACGTGTAGTGTAGTGTATTGACGGATCACAATATTTATCGCAGGATTTCTGGAAATCCAGTGATCCAATCCCAGATCCTAGACCGTGATATTTATCTTGCGTGTAGTGTCGCGCGTCAATATTTATCGTGTCTAGGGTTGCCACCTTTTTTTAGGATGAATAAAGTAGGTATTTTTTATTCCTCATACACTGAAAGTAGGTTTGAAGTTGTCTGAGGAGCGGGTGGAAAGTAATACTTTTCCGCCTTATGGAGAATCGTTTTTCTGACAGGTACTATCATGTGTATTTATTTATTTATTTATAATGTACTACCATCAAAACATACACTAATTCGAATGTAACAAAAAAACGAGTTTATCTTAATGCTAAGTGCTGTCTTCATTATAGGTAGTCACGACATGCAATATCAAAATACAATCATAATTGTTGAACAGTCAACAACAAGTCAGTCAACAACTCATGTGTAGTTGTGAGTGTTGTGACTTACTATTAAAATAATACTAACAACCCATCTCTTCCCATGGTTGTCGTAAAAGGAGACTAACGGACTAAAGACTGCACATACATCCAACAGCAAAGAGCGGCGAATGGCTCATCAAAATAATACTACCAACCCCTCTCTTCCCTTCGGTGTCGTAAAAGGCGACTAACGGACTAAATTCAGCACATACATCCAACAGCAAAGAGCGGCGATGGGCTCATCAAAATAATACTACCAACCCCTCTCTTCCCTAGGATGTCGTAAAAGGCGACTAACGGACTAAAGACTGCACATACATCCAACAGCATAGAGCGGCGATGGACTCATCAAAATAATACTACCAACCCCTCTCTTCCCTTGTGTGTAGTAAAAGAGACGAACGGGATAAAAATTCACCACCAAAGCACATGTGCAGACTGTGCAGTAGTTTCTTGCTGAAGCGTGGACTGTGTGGGCGTTGCCTGTGTTGTCCATAGATTCAATTATTACTAATTTTACTACTAACTTTAGCAAAATATCTCAAAAAAGTTGTAGATTTATATAAAATAAAACTCACAAATTTTTTAGCTAATTCATGTTTTTATTTTTAGTTACTAACCATTCGTAATGAAAAGCACAGTGTTTACCTCGGGTGAAAGACTTATTTTCTCCCTCGAGCGTAGCCAGGGCGGCAAGCCCTGGCTACGCTCGGGCGCCAAAGCCCGTCTCGGGAGTAAATATGCTACTTTCACCCCTAGGGTAACAAACAATGTTACCTACTATTTACATTTTGTTAGAACAAAAGTAAAGTAGTGTTTATCACAATATTTATTCACGTGTAGCGTTCGCCAAAGTGACGACCTTGCCAAATAAAATGATGCAATCAAAACTAACTATTGCCGGTATTTCCCCTTGTTTTAGTAGTATTCTAAGTAATTTCTGACAACAAGCAGCAGCTTACATGGGTTTATTTTGAAGTGAAATTTTTATTATTAGATAATATCGAGTTATAGTGAAAAATTCTGATTAATTCAAGTTTGTAATGTACCTAATTCAATAATAATTTTAACGACAACCGAGGAGTTCTGAATTCAAATCGATGAATCACCATGGAATCACTAGCCTGAAATAAAATAAATTATTATTGTCTATGTCCAAATTCTTGCAAATGATTGGCTAGTCGATTTCATACGAGAGTTCGTTCTCGCTCCGAGTCTCCGACCGAAAACGCCAAATACGTTTTCAAACCAAAATGGAGGATTTGTCGGTCGAGGTGTACGGTGAAAATGGTGCTTATTATAAGGTTTGTAAATCGTGAAGTACCCTTTAACTACGCTTAGTGAATGCCAAAATCATTTATAAGTTATACTGTGAATTATTTCCCGACGTCTATTTCTTCATACGTCTTTTACTTACAAAAATATTTTTCCGGGAAGATCATCGCGGCTGGAATGGACGCCATGTCCGTCTGACAGGGCGTGATTTTTCCATGTGTTGTAAATTGCAGCATTTCGTATTTTTCGAAATAATTACAGAATAAAATTTCAGCCACCAGTGCTATAATTTTTGCGTACCGCTTTTTACCCATCTGACCTAGTTTACTTATTTATTTCTAGCGCATTACTAAGTTATTGGATCATGAAAATGTTCTGAAATTTCTTTTATTTTTAGGCCATTGTCACCGACGTGCTCGACAACGAGGTTCTAGTAGCCTTTGAAAATGAGTGAGTTTTTAACTCCTAAATCCTTTTACACTGTTGAGTTTTAGAATATGTACTTTTATTGAAATTATATTTTGCGTTGCAGCTGGCAACCGGAGTCTAAGTTTCCATTTTCGCAAGTGTTCCTACCACCCAAAGACACTGGCAAACATACAGAGTTTGTAGAAAACCAAGAAGTTGAAGTATTTGCGAGATCAAATGAAAAGGAAGCATGTGGGTGGTGGACCGCAAATATCAAGGTATTATATTACATACACACAAAAAATATAAATAAACAACATATTAAAATGGTCTGTTGTAGAATTTCTTATAAGATTTTTTCATGATTAGGTACTACAGAATTTAAATTAATTAGGTAAATAAAATATTTTTACTACCCTCCTCCTCCTCATTTATATTTTGTTCCTACCCTAGTTAGTCTTGTCTTGCTTTATGCATAACCTGTAATTTCAACCCCTTTAATGTATTTACCAGGTGAAAAACTAAACACTGGCTAAATTATGGCAAGCCATCAATTATGAAATTGATTTGCCAGGTGTTGTTTAGCACAGAGCTTTAACATTGTTTTTTAATTAGGCAGAGTTAACCACCTAACCTTTATGAAATACAATTTTTTATACATTTGTTAGTCTGTGAAAATTTTTCTTTTGTTGTGATATTTTTTTATAGCAACAATTAACAAAGTAATTACTTCATATTTTTACTATTAGGTTAATTATATTCTTCTGCTATCAATTTCAGATGATAAGGGGTGACTTCCTTGTAATAGAGTATTTAGAATGGGACAACTGTTATACAGAAATTGTGCCAAAGGATCGCCTCAGGGTGAAGACACCCAAGACACCCATTGACAAAAGCACCTTTCATAAGTTTGAAATATCTGTACCAGATGATCTCAAGGACTAGTAAGTATAGTTTTTATTATGTATACATGAATTTTGTTGTAGCAGGCTTAGCCATGTAATATATTTCCACTTAAATTAGGTGAGTTAGTATTGAAATTATAGACAAATGAAAGACTGATGATTTTTTAGGAAACTCATAACATTTCATAAGTGTAACCTCAAAAAATCTGTCAAATAGCAACACAAATGACAACAGAAGACCCTATTTTATCATTATAAACCTAATTTAACTAGATCTTACGGCTGGTTGTGGCTAATTAGTTAAAAATTATTATTAGTTGCTTAGTAACCTCAAAATATCTGTCAAATAAAACAACAGAGAACCCTTGTTTATCATTTAAATTTAATTTAACTACATTTCACTCCTGGTAGTAATAAATCCTATGATTAGTAGCTTAAACAAAGTAGATAGGTATCTAATATTCATAGTGTAGTTGCTCTGTGAACGAATACTACCACCCCCTCTTCCGGGTAAAAGGCGACTAATGGACTAAAGACTGCACATATATTCAACAGTATAGAGCGGCGATGGGTTCACCACCTGTCACGCTGAGCACATGTGCAGTCGAAATTTGGTGAAAAGTGGAGGTAAAGGACTGCTGTTGCTGTCCTCATTGCCTTGTCTCTGACTAACCCTTTGGGGATAATAGCTGTGATTATGTGTACGTTAGTTGCTTACATTGTGATTAGTAGATAGATTTATTGAGTAAGTATTTAAGTTAATGGCATAATGCAATATTTTGTTCTGTTTTTTGGATGAGTTATGATTATCTATTATTGTCTTCTAAATATTGCACCATATTTGAAACAGTAATATTATGTGAATGGTATAATAAACTAAATATCATATAATAATTTTATTGTTAATAATTGAATTCAATATTGTGACCTATATGGATTTTCTAGTCTTTCAAAATAAATCAAAAAATACTGCTCGAATTAATTTCTTCTACATATTACAATATATCATTATGTTAACAGTGTTATACCTAATTAAATAAAATAGTAATAAAATGGGAGGACAAGTTTTTTGCCAAAAAATTGTGTTTAAATTTTATACAGAGTTGACATAATCAAATTATGAAATGAAAACATTATTATATTATACAAGAATGGTAAAAAGAAGAGTAAATAAAATATAAACAACTTAACATTTATATAAGTAAAGCATTTGTAAGCTTGTTAAAAACAAAAAAAATCTGCTGACTGCGGGCCTAATGTGGTTTAAATAAAATTAAGATATTAATACATACATTTTTACATACATACACACAAATTCTGTCAAATTTTACTAAGCTTTACAATCTAAGAAAATAAATAATTAATTGAAAGAATAAGTATCTTAAATACTTTTACAGATTTTTGTGTGACCTCTCACTATTTATGTTAATATTTTTATAATATTTTAAATATTTTTAAGAAGCATTTTGTTAATCAGATTTTACAGTACAGTACTGTTAGGCGATAAATTTAAATTCTTAAATTAGAGTAATAATACAAAATTCTTGTCAATTTTAGTAAATACTTTTATATTTGTAATTTTACTTTACTTTTATATTTAGTACTTATGCAATTATAATTTAAAATTATAATAAATAAATATAAATTTGGTTTGCTTATAGTCTAGCTGCTATCCAATCAATATAGTTAGTAATTCTAGTATATACCGAGGGATGGCCAACATCACAGCCATACCCTGAGCCATAAGAGATTACACCAATTAGGACTGCTTCGGACACTTCATCTTTAAACAAAAGAGGACCACCAGAATCTCCTCCACAAGGGCCGCCGTATCTACCTTCTGTGCAAACCATTGAATTGGAAAAGAAATTGCCATACGTTGCTGCACACTGGTGACTCTCATACACCAAAACATAAGCGCTGCTTAACTGTTGATTGATATTTATCATTTCATTGCTCGTCCTTCCAAAGCCTACTATTTGAGTCACGAATCCTTCAAAAGTGTTGTCAGTATTTGGCAATTTGATAGGTTGTATGTAAGTGTTTAAAGCCACTTTTGGTATGGTGATAAGGGCGATGTCGTTTCGTACGGTGCTGGCGTTATACTCTTCATGCACTGCTACTTGGTCGGTGATGATTCTCGTGCCGCCTCTGAATAGCGTCACAGATCCCAACACTAGCTCGAAGTGCAGTGCTCGGTTGTAGCCATCGGTCCAACAGTGAGCTGCCGTGATCGACTTTGTGTCTGATATTAGTGTGGCGCCACAAACCGAGGTCATCCCAGACGATAATGCGATGAGTAAGCCGGCGAAATAGGGATATTCGCCCAGTAATACGTGGTGTCCATTTATTATTCTGCCACTGTGGGAAGTAGAGCTTTCTATTTGCTTCAAGCGTGTTGCCTCAGGAATTCCGATGGTTTCATGGTACCTTGTGGTTATAAGCTCTGTTCCACAGGTTAAATGAACTAATGTCACAAGCAACAATGTTTTCATTGTGGTTGGTGAGATGATAATACAGCAATGATCAAGTATCTGACTAGATGCAAAAATTTCGTTTTGATAAATATTATCATTTTGAAGTTATCTACATCACTAATATTTTATTTTATCTGATTGTGTCTAGCTATGTAAAATGTTTGTTGATAAAATCGGAAAATAAATCGAAGTGGTATTATTAGTTTTCTCATCATCTAAAAACGAATTTGAACTTGCCTGTTTTTTATTTTAGCTTAATAGTAAAGCTATCTAAATATAGAAGCGTTTGTAGTTATAGCAGTAACCACTGCTTTAGCCCTGTTCCCTAACAGAACTATAGAGTCGCAATAAACAAAAACCTATAGATATTTTGAAAATTACTGAAAAACTACAACTTTTTTCAAACAACTGATTATCGCGAAACAAACATAGAGGTGATACAGGTGGTCTACCTAGCTATCTAGGCATCTTCGCTTAGCTTGACACTTTGTTTTGACACCCTGCATATGACCATAACAATCATTTTCGGCAACGCATCTGCGATTCCTCTGGTTTTGCAGATGTTTATGGGCGGCAGTAATTGTTTTACATCAGGTGACCCGTCGTATCGTTTCCCTTTTAAAAAGAAGCTACCAGTTCTCATTGTGCTTGCTGACCCAAACTGCCAATAAGGCTCTGAAATAGGACCTTTAGAAACAGATACTTAATGTGATAATCTTTTATTTTTTTATCAATTCATTGCTTTTTTATAATTGTTATTTAATCAAATTTAATTTAAATACATTATTACTTTTGAATTGAATTCTTGCGCATGTTATTGATACGTACTTATGTGATTGTTTTTTTTTTTGTGGAAACTTTGCTGATTTGTGTTCTATGTATATTTTGAAATTGTATGAGTTACGTAATTGTTTATTTCCCTAATAAATAAATAAAGGACTACGTTGGAATTAAACAAAGTCAAGAGTTGTCCCATATTTATTTTTAGATTGTGTACTATAAGCTGGGGAGTTTACATCCGTCTGGACTGATGTAGCCAATTTCATATTATCACACAGTTTTGTCTGCATTTATATTCAGTCCATTAACGTCCTACTGCCGGGCACTGATTTGGTCACCTTGCTTAGCGCGCATGGTCGCAAACCGAATGCGCTATCCGCGTAGTCCGTCGAGTGACGATTGTGCCGTTGCAGCGTGCTGTCGATGCACAGCGCTAAGGTGGAGAACGCGCACAAGGAGTTCCAGAAGGCGATCGGCGCGGCGCTGGTGTGGTACGTGCCGGAGCGCACGGTGCTGGCCGTCATGTCGCGCTGCCCCTCGTCGCGCAAGCGCGCGGACATGCTGCAGGAGATGCACTTCAGGTACCTACACAGAAAAACACTAATCCCTAATCATTTTTGTTTAGGTTTGCACTTTTAGTAATAAAATAATAACTTTTCCACTCTCACACCTAATTATCTAGTCCAAGTAAAGTTTTTTTTAAACTGGTTTTTATTGGTTAGATAACGAATACACAAACTTATTATCAGTGGTCGGAGTAGGTATATTGATTTTAGATACTTGCGTCATGATATCATAACATGGACATGCATTTCTTCCGGAATGTACCGGAGTTTCCAAAAATTTGGTAAATAGAGTAATAAAATAAAAAACCATATGTAAGCAAACAAAATTGTTTATTGTTAATACAAATAATCATTATTACAGTTTTATTAAAAATAATTATTTTTAATCCTCATCGGTTACAAGTTCTACATTTTGATTTTCTGTCTCTATACAATTAAAATAAATAACTATAATTTTTTCAATATTTTCTAATTTTAAGCTATTTCTTTTAACATCTAAGATCCATTTGTAAGTGGAAAATGATCGTTCAACATCTGTAGATGTCAATGGAGCGAATTTGAAATAAAGTTTCTGATTATTTGCTACGCTTTTTTCAATACTCTCGCTGTATTCTCTAATTGTATCTAAATCTGGATTTCGTTCCATAACTTATTCTATTTTATTTTTTATATTCTCATTATTGCACTCGTTAAGCGTAGCCCTTACTTGATCAAATACTAAAAGTGAATCAGCTAGAGATAAATTTTGTTTTTGTAACTCTTTTAGGGCTAGTAGTATAATAGAGTAATTTTCTTCAATATATTTTAAATCATTTTCTAAATTTTGTTTTTCCAAAATGTTTTTTGCGTTTCGTATGGCTATAGCATCAGAACTGCTCAAGCAGGATAAAACTTCTTTTATTTTATCTAAATGTTGAGCGTAGTAAGATGCTGCCTGTAACCAAGTACCCCATCTGGTAATGACTGGTTGCGGAGGCAACGGTAAGTCAGGATATTTTTCTTTTAAAATGTTTACCCTACTAGGAGCCTTTAAAAATACTTTTTTAACATTTGATATAAGAATATCAACATCGTTGTATTCTGACCTTATCTGCTCACTTACACGATGAAGAGCGTGCGCCAAACATGTCACATGCTTCATTTCAGGTAAGTAATGTTTTAAATTTCGCCCTGCAGATAGCATGTACGCTACACTGTCAGTGCAAAGCATTAAAATATTGTCAACTTTCGCTTCAAAAGTGTTTTGCCATAAATTTTCTAGACATTGCAGTACAAATTGTGTTATTGTTTGTCCATTTACTGCTGTTAGCATTTTACAAGCAATCAAATAAGGCCGGCCTGCACTATTACTAGGATGCAATGGTTTTATTAGGAAATTGACTATGTATCGACCAAAAATGTCTGTTGTCTCATCCAGCGATATCCATAGTTTCTCATTTTTATTAGTTTCATAAATCGAATTGATTTTATTCCTATAAAACTTCTCCAAATAAACTTTTCGTAACTGTGATTCGTCAACCACTTTACGATTGGTACAAACGCAACAACAAGTACTGCACATATATTTCTGAAAAAACTCTTTGAACGCTGGATTTTTCATTTGCGACCAAGGAATATTGCATAGAATCAGGAACTTAATGAGGTCGAAGTAAAATTCCTCTTGCGGTCTCTTAAATTTTCCTTGATGTACAGCGCCTTCAATGTGTTTGGTAATGTTGCCTCTATTCACAGCTTTCAAATGACTTTCACACTTTGTACAGTATATAGTGCCACTAGCGTTATCGTAAAGTAGCTCAGGATAGTGCAATAACCACTTTTGCACTGTTTCAGCCTTGACCTTTGCCATATTTATTTATATCTCACCTAAAACAATGATTTAAATTTACAATATATACATACACAACTGTAAAGTCGATAATGAAATTCTGTTTCATATAAAGTGTTTTTTTTAACTGAAGCGGTGATAGCCCTGCGGTGTGCGTACCGGACTCTCATGCGCTGTGATGATTGCTATAAAGTGATTTTTTTAACTGTTTCCAAGTTCTAAAACCTTCTTAAATAGTGAAAATAATTAAAACTTACCCGTACAAAAACAACTTCAAATGGGCCCAATCCAAGAGTAATAAATCGATGTCCGTAGTTATAAGCCAAATTCGTCGTTTTAAGTAGATTTCAGAAGACAGTAAACAAGCCAGGGTCAAGTCAAGATATTCACAACACATAAAATAAGCGCACTCCACGAACCGAAATAAGTGAGTGAGCCACTTGGTCTGGATGTCGGTGCGAGCGCATTGTTTTCGAACAAACAGTCAATGAGTCATCCTGGATACTTGATTCTAATTGGTCAGATGCGTTGAGCATAGAGATAAGAGGACAAAAGACCCTGTTTGCCGGATGTCGTGTGTTGAAATGAATATTATTATTATATCATTTTATACATGCTTAGGCTTTTACTCCAACACTTTTACTACAACAAGGTTTTTACACACCAGTCATTTTTTACTATTAAATTCTGGTCATCTACGCCACTAGCAGCATAGCGTTGAGAGTATTGATACATTTTTAACTAGTTTCATGTAATAATTTCGATGTTTCGGTATTTTTATCATAATAATCCGGAAACTCGGAGGAGTATCCATATTAACATATACGTTTGATGTCAGTGACCTTAATTCAATATACCTACTCCGACCACTGCTTATTATACAAAGAAAAACACATAGACCCGAAATTAATATAGTAAAATTGTTATCACTAATTTGACCCGATCGGGAATCGAACTTGGAGACCACAGTGATGGCGACGAAAGAACCTGTGCTAACCACTCGACCACGGAGGAGAATTATTATCGTCTTATACTTTAACATAATTAAATGGTCAAATTGGGTTAAAAATAACATATAGCTAAAAAAAATACATATTTTACACAATATACATATTTATTATATTTGAGAAGACGAGATTGAATATTATTATTATATTATTAATATAGATTGAATATAAATAAATAAATATAAATCGGAAATACTTAACAAAAATCAATACTTAAATCAAAACATTTTTTTTGTTTACAGAAATCTTGCCCAGAAACTATTATTGCTAAAAAAGACTGAAGAAGCAGCAAGGCAATTGGAGTCAACCAAAATTCACAATCAGGGCGGGTGAGTCTTCTTCTCTTTTTTTTTGTATTAATCTTTATTGTTACCATGTTACGGAATTTCATGGGTATCCTAGTACCCAAGTAGCCTATCTATCTATCCCACTATCCCTTCTACCTATTTTTGATGATCATTTACTGTGTAATATGAACTGCTTCATACAAAATGTATGCAACGTCTTAAATCAGTGCCCCGTCTGGGCCACGCACACGGCACGCCCCGTGCACGGCCCGCTCTAATATAATTCATCCGTAAACCGTGGCCGCCCCTGGCCTCGGTGAATGCGTACAGGTGGCTGGTGGATAGACAAAAGCATTTTTTCGATGATTTCTATGTATTGTAACGTTCTTATAAAGAGTGCAATAAAGGCAAAAGCTCAGTTCCCAAAGCATTTGACGACGTTTTATTCGTGAAAGGTTGATACACTAGAAGAACATATCATAGAGCGGGTCGTTGTAAGTAAATGCTCTAGTCTATACTCACCTTAATCCTGTAACTGGTACAGTATTAAATATTTTTTTCACTCCTCTTGCTCAAAAAGACCGTCATTGTAGCGTTCTAGAGCGGGGCTAATATAGCTTTTCTTGCCCTAGGGGAAAAAGTAATTTTTTTTTAATTTTTGTCTGTCGCATGACAATGAATGAGCCTACAAAAACGAAAAAGTATTTAGTCTTATGTAGATTAATCATGAATAAAGACTTGACTTATTACTGTTTACTTACAACAACTTTTTTGAGATAGTTAATATTAAAGATTATGGTAAAATTAGTAATCATTTGAATCTATGGACAACACAGACCACGCTTCAGCAAAAAAAAACTGCACAGTCTGCACATGTGCTTAGGTGGTGAGCCTTTAGTCCGTTAGTCCCCTTTTACGACATCGAAGCAAAGTGAAGGGTTCGTAATAATATTTTGATGAGCCCATCGCCGCTCTATGCTGTTGGATGTATGCGCAGTCTTTAGTCCGTTAGTCGCCTTTTACGACACCGAAGGGAAGAGAGGGGTTGGTAGTATTATTTTGATGAGCCCATCGCCGGCCTATGCTGTAGGATGTATGTGCAGTCATTAGTCCGTTAGTCGCCTTTGACGACACCCAAGGGAAGAGATGGAAAGATGTTTTATTTTCTCGCATTCGTAGTGAAAAGCAGAGTGTAACACACGGTGCTAAAAACCCATTAAAACTCGGTTTCTATTTACTCCCTCGCTAAAGCTTGGGAGTAAAACTACCTCGTATATAATGGGTCATTTTAGCCCCTTGTATAACAATCTACTATTATTGGTTTACCATCCCATTACAACGGAATAAGGTACAAAATGTGGTGGCATGCATATCGCCACTACCAGCTAGAGGTTAAAGGCGGTATTTTACCTAGTAAAAAAAGGGCAGTCTGGTGAGGCGGCGCTGTTGACGCCTAGCACCTGTGGTGACTGGTGGTGTGCCAGTGAAGTAAGTCAAGCTGAGTGTGCGCTGCGGCTGTTGCAGCTACACGGACGAGTTCTCGGTGCGCGAGGACCTGATGGGGCTGGCCATCGGCACGCACGGCGCCAACATCCAGCAGGCGCGCAAGGTGCACGGCGTCACCAACATCGAGCTCGAGGAGATGACGTGCACCTTCAAGATCTGCGGGGAGGTACGTCACATATCGTCGTCATCATCATCTCTGTGGGCCAATTGTCTAACTCCATCACTTATCGCAATAACTTTTAAATACAAGTACATTGCTTTGCTAGTTTAAAACTAATCAAACTAGTGAAACAATGTACTTCTACTTGAAATGTAGATAGACTTTATACAATTAGCTCCTAGCTGAGCGTGTCAGTTCGCAGTTTATAGTTATAAAACACCACAATGGTTTGCCATTAAAGATACCATTTTTGCAAAAAAGTGAAAAGGGAAGCGATCCTGCGAGGATTTTTTGAGGTAGCAATTTATCGCTAGCTGCGCAGCGGGGCATTTTCGAATACTCTCAACGAAATATGCACCTTATCTTGTAGCTTATAAGTTCTATACTGTATTGCAACCTAATAAAATGCGCGTAGCTTTCTCGGTGTGTGCGTTTGTGTAGTGACCGTTATAGCTCGGCCACGACCTTGCCGCAGTGAGCGGATTCAGTGTTCATTTCGTCCTTTCTATGATAGACTTTCGTAGTTAAGCCGTTCCGCTCACAACAGCAAGGTCGTGGCCAGCCCGTTTGGTTCATAATATAAAGGAGACCCGGCGTTTATGCTTAAGTTGTATATTTTTTTTATTTTTTAATCTGTTATTCATTATCTATATGGCAATATCTGTCAACAAATGACGAGTAGTAAAGCCGCTAGCTGTCACATCAAACATGACGTGACGGCATTTTTGACTTTCCCTTTTTTTAAAAGCAAAAGAATTATGGTTTATGCAGCCACGTTAAACATTTTTAAAGTAACAGGTCTGCCTTTTGAATACTCAGTGTTTCCATATAAAAAAATATTAATAATTAAATAACTCATAACCGCGATTCGATAAAAATAAGACTAAACTTGGTTTAGGTAGCAAATAATATTAGCTTTACTTTATGACCAAATTTTATTGTAAACAAATTATTTTTCTATGGAAGTGCCGGTTCTCCTTTAGCACGCTCATGGGGCGTCAGTCGCGAGTCGACTCGTTCGCCCCGCCTTTGCTGCGGCCGACTCACCGCCGCTCAGGCTGCGTGCTTACATCATTGCGGAGCTACAGGGCAGGCGGCACAGAGGCTCGTGTCGCTCTGTAGTATAAAGCTCCCGACACATATTTTAAAAGCATTTAACCTAAAGGCTACAGTGGATTAATCTATTTGTTGTTTGGTCTATTAGAGTAAGAGAATTGACATTAATTATATGAAGATATGCCTTGACGTTTATCGTCGATGACTGTGATTACAATTTCGACCTTTTTCTGTTCTGTGATAGCATGGTTCGGGCTATAACCCCACAGCTCTCGCAAGGTTGTGCGCTGGTACTTCATGTGGCCGGTTAATTTTTAACTGTAGTAGACAAAACCCCTCAGGCTGAGAACGGCAACTTCCTAAAATCACAAGTTTCGAAAGCGACAACTTTCTAAAATGATTAGTTACGATAGCAACAATTTCCTAAAATGACAACATTTTAGAATGTCAACTTCCAAAAACGAAATTTCCTAAAATGACAAGTTCCGAAAACGACAACTTCCTAAAATGACAACAGTTTAGGAAGTTGTCGTCAAATATTAATTTTAAATATTACTTGCTACAACGGAACACAGGGAACACTTAATTTTCGAAACTTGACTTATTCGGCATTTGTCATTTTCGGAATTTGGCATTTTTGAAATATGTCATTTTCGGAAATTGACTTTTTCGGAAATTGTCTATTTTGAAATAGACGTTTTAGGAAGTTGTCGTTTTCGGAACTTGTCATTTTAGGAAGTCATTTTAGAAAGGCCCATTCCCCCCTCCCCTCTCACAATTTCTATTCTTTCCTTAACCCTATTCCATCCTTAATCCCTCAGGCCCCAAGCGGTCGCATGAGACCGCACCTACAAAAACACACTTGACTTTGTACCGTGTTTTCATAGACTTACAGACTACTTTAGTATGAACATTATTTCGGTTCTGTGGTACATCCTATATCGTGATAGGAAAATATCGCATAGTCTATGCTCGTTTCTGTCAAATTTGACGTTGACAGTTGCGTCAATTTTTTTCTTAGAAAAGTGCCACGAGTGGTAGGACGGCAATGCGTCTGCGATTCCTCTGGTTTTGCGGGTGTCCATGGGCGGCGGTGATTACTCTCCATCAGGTGACCCGCCTGCTCGTTTGCCTCCTCCTTTTATGAAAAAAATATAGGAAGTTGTCGTTCTTAGCCTGAGGGGACAAAGGGACAAAACTACAGATTGATTGATTTGTTTCGGCCGTACTGTTGAACAGTTCTTTTAGAATGTGACTCGTAGAAGTACAAATAAGTATGTGGTGTGCATGGCCGCAGTCGGCGGAGGCGGTGCGCGCGGCGCGCTCGCTGCTGGAGTACGCGGAGGAGTCCATCACGGTGCCGCGCGCGCTGGTCGGCAAGGTCATCGGCAAGAACGGCAAGGTCATCCAGGAGATCGTCGACAAGAGCGGCGTCGTCAGGGTCAGTCGCCAACACATCGTTTATTTAAATGTAACTTTTGTACAGAGGCTAGCGAGCCAACCTACCACAAAATAACGAATTTAGTCTTAAAGTGATCAGTCATCTGGTTTCGAAAATGCCAAATTCAAAAGTTCCAATCGAACAATCATTACATGTCACAAGATAAGATAAGGTAATTTATTGCGGAATAAAAAAGGTACTAAAGGTTTGGTTAAAACATTAGCGAATTTGACATTTTTCTGATTAGTCTTTTAGACAATTACAATACTTACTTTTTCTTAAAGTTCAATGCAACAATGAATCTTAACTTTGCATATATATAATCATGACTATTATTACCGATGGGTTATTCAGAGACTAGGTAATGAGGACAGCAAAAGCAGTCTCTACCATAGTCCACTTTTCACCAAATAGCGATTGCACGTGTGTTCAGCGTGACAGGTGGTGAGCCCACCGCCGCTCTATGCTGTTGGATGTATTTAGTCGCCCTTTACGACACTCGAGGGTAGAGGGGGTGGTAGTATTGTTTCACCGCTACGCGACACTTATATCTTTGTATTATGCAAAATGCTTGAATGTCGCATAAAGCAACCGCCTGCAACGGCAGTCGTGCCGCAACTAAACAATTTTAATTGTATCATGGTCTCATTCTGTCTGAGAGATTTGCCAACGAAAGCTGAATCTCGTAGTTATTTGATTGGCAACACTTTGTCTTTGTGTCTATCTAAGGTGTCATGTCGTGTCGTATGTCAAATTGAAATTTTATTTGAGAAAATTGCAGTTGAATGAGTGACCCTGTGTTACCCGTCATGTTTTTCTTTAAATTGCCGCGTTTTTACTGGTTCAGCTTTCGTTGGCCAGATTATTAATAAAAATGGCCAAATGTTACACCTCGGTTTAAAGTGACGCTGTCTCGTTTTTGTTAAAGAAGACAGATAGAGACAGCGTCAATTTAATCCTAAGTGTTACTTTAATGAACGTTCATTAATAAAAGGGACAGTGTTTACCACGAACGGTACGGTAAGCAGGAGTAGCGTTTGTGGTCGGCCATGCAGCCGAGTAAAGTTGCGTTTGTGCAGGTGAAGGTGGAGGGCGACAACGAGCCGGCGCCGTCCGCGCCGCGCGAGGAGGGCATGGTGCCGTTCGTGTTCGTGGGCACGCGCGAGAACATCGCCAACGCCAAGGTGCTCGTCGAGTACCACGTGGCGCACCTCAAGGTACCACCATACCCACCACACTGTAGCACACTCACGACCACCAATATGATCATAGAATAAAACGAGTAGGTACGCTGACTTGGCTCCCGAGCGAGCGATAATTGCCTAAACTGCTATGCGATTCTTTAAGCGACACATAGACGCTGTGCGTATGGCTGTGATCTGCTGTTTTTTTCCAATTCTATGAATATGAAAGAGACCGCAGCTATCAATGCTTAGAAAATCGCACGGCTGTAGGGCTGTCGCTTTACGAGCGGCAGCGGTGGGCGCAGCGACGGAATCAGCCGCGGCGCATCACTGGCAATACTGGCATCGGTAGCATCAATAAACTCGCCAGCGCGTGCGTGCCCCGACGTACGTACGGGATGGCTCGGCCGCGCTCACGTACAAGCCGCGCTCGGCGCGTTTGTATGAAGATAGCATACTCGTTTTATTCTACTATGCCGGCATTGTGAAAGTTGGTACACCAGTGTGTTATAAACTTGCGACGCAGGAGGTGGAGCAGCTGCGCGCGGAGAAGCTGGAGATCGACCAGCAGCTGCGCGTGGTGATGTCGGGCGGCTCGGCGATGTTCCCGCCGCCGCGCGGGCAGCCGCCGCAGCGCGCGCGCCGCCCGCGCCCGCCGCCCGCGCGCTACCCGCCCGGTGCGTCACCACATTTTAAAGGCTCGCGTCCACTAGGCGGATCGGCAAGTCGGGCGGGGCGGGCCGAAGCGCGATAGTGAGTCGCTCGCCAGGCGGATTTTTATGCGATGCGGCCCGGACCGACCCGCCCCGGCCCGATCCGCCGCTAATGGACGCCTACCTTAACTTAGCCCGACGTTTCGCTGCGACTGCCACGTCCTGTTTATGGGACTAAACTCCATTTATGGAGACTGGACTCGTTAATGAGAGCTCGAGCCTTTTTGTCAGTAATAGGACTCCCGAATCCCTATTATATGACTTGAGAAATCAAGTCTTTTTACAATAGTAGTATATTCAAAGAGACTTATAAGTGACTTATGAGACAATTCAGTGCTAGTTCCGAAGTTTTTTTTAAAAACCACTGTTAAGAATATGTTAATTGAAAAGTATTTGATAATCAAGAATCAACTCTTTATAAAGTACTTACTCAATTTCTCCAAAAAGACCTTAGTGTTTTTATAGAACTTGGGTAGCATAATAAAATGCAACCCAAGTTCTATAAAAACATTATGAATCGAGTTTTTTTTTGTATTAGGACTCGACGAAAGGACTCGAGGCTCAGAACTCAGAACTCATTTTAGTCAAAGTCTTGAGAGCTCTGCCAAAATGAGTCCAGTTCCTCAATTAGGACTTAAAGAACTCGAGTCCTAGCCAACACTAACTACCACTGCTGCATTACACTATGTTGACTCTGACTGTCAAGGCCTAATCAAGGCCTTGACTTTAAAAAAAAGTTAAATACGAATATGCAATTAGTTACACACGAATCTCTTAAATAAGTGCAGCCGCCGTCATGAAGCAGAGCTTGTAGTTGTGGCGTGGCGTGACTCAACAGTGGTTTGTGACATTTGCCGTAGACGTGTCGCCCGCCAGGCCAAAAGGTGGCGCAAATCTCTCGTCGTCGTCGACGTGCCGCCTGGGTGTCAGAGCCCTAATGCTGACTATGAACGTCAAGGCGATTATCACTTTTTATGAAAAAATATTTTTTTTTTACAAATTTGCATGTTTTGCGACGCAATGTTGGTGACGGCGCATACTAGAATTCTTAATACTTGTGCATGGATTTTCGATTTGTTTTAACTTTTTTACCAGCACATAAATATCCCGAAAATAATAGGAACTGACTCATCAATAGTTATTTTCATACTGCATGATTAATTGTTAAAATTATGATAAGTACAAGTATAGTGGTACCGACTAATAGTAGAATGTCCGTGTTGCAGGCGGGCGGCGCATGACCCCCGAGCTGGGCGAGGAGCGCGGCGACGGCGGCGGGTACCGCCCGCGCCCGCCGCGCCCGCGCCCCAACAGGTACAAGCATACATAACATACAGCTTCTCATGCCACTACACATGAGGGCCTACTCTCTCAAACGAAATAAAGAAGACCCGGCGTTTTATGCTTAACTTGTATACTTTTTATTTTTTTTATCTGTAATTCAATATCTGTCAACAAATGACAGTTGTATAGCCGCTAGCTGTCAAATCAAACATGACGTGACGGCGTTGTTGACATTTCCGTTTTTTAAAAGCAAAAGCATTATGGTTTATGCAGCCACGTTAGACATTTTTAAAGGAACATGTCTGTTTTTGAATACTCAGTGTTTCCATATTAAAAAATATTAATAATTAAATAACTCTTATCTGATATTCGATATAAATAAGACAAAACTATAAGCTTTACTTTTTGACCAAATTCTATTGTATACAAGTTAAACATTTTTTCTATGGAAAGTGCCGGTTCTCCTTTTAGCCGATTTTCGTTTGCTATTTGTGTAGTACGCAACCGGTCATGTGTAAGACAGAATGTACGTTGTCTTAACCTCAACCAACGCGCCGGGGCGTACTTCTGTCCGCGATTCACGGCGTCTAGGATGGCACGATACATATGCCTAACCTAATCTTAAATCTAGAACTTAGTGCAAGTGTCCCATCAGCAGCCTCAGGACAGCGGAGGAGGGAGGAGCTTCTCCTATACCGGCCTCGCCGCGCCACAACCACGAGCTGTTGCTGTCACGTTTGGAAACACTTGCACACGATACCACGACACAATAACTGATCAAGGGTCTTACTTAGACCACCAAAACCTAAGGTCTAAGTAGGGCCCCTGGTCTATTGTTGTGTCGTGGTATCTTGTGCAAGTGTTTCCAAACGTAAAGAGCAACAGCTCATGGTTGGGCTATCAGAGTGGTGCGGCGTGGTCGATATAGGGGGAGCTCCTCCCTCCCCCGCTGTCCTGAGGCTGCTGATGGGACACTTGCAGTAAGTTATATAAGATTAGGCTAGGCATGTGTATCGTGCCATCCTAGACGCCGTGAATCAGTACATAAGGTTAGGACAACGTGCTTTCTGTCCTACATACACTACTACTACACTACTCTACTACATACACTACTACATACACTTCTAAACTACTATATACTGCATTGTAAACTTAAATGTGCGTGCTGTGTCGCGTTTCGGTGTGATAAGCTGACCATAAAGAGGCCTCTGCCTTTCCGTATCTCATTTATACGGGCTCTTGGAGCGCTATGGCATGGATAATTTCTGCGAATATAATTGTCTGTTGCTCGTTCAATGTCGGGTAAGAGACTAGACGGGCAGCATTCAATTAATGATATTGCCCTTTGTCTATTTGTGAAATGTTGTATACTGCTGTGTATTGTGCCAATTTAACTAGTAACAAATACAGCGGCACGCGCACGTGCGCATTGTACGATGAATTACGAATAGGCAAGGGCTGAGCGTTTGCCACTAGGCTAGGGGGCTGTTTAGTTTAAAACTCTTAAGTTTTGCAGAAGCATTAAATGTGTTGTTCTTTTAATTTTATTTTATGAATTTATTGCTTTTTAACTAGAGATGCCCTCACTTATATATAAAGTCTTATCATTGGCTCTGTAATTTGTCGGATTACAAGGTACTCGTTTGTAAAAAAATTCAGACTATAGGGGTCTTAGGCAGTACTCTATAATCCGACAAATTCGATAGTTCGACACTGCCCTGCAAGACGTATTTTCGGATTACCGGACCCCCGGTAATCCGAAAATACGTCTTGCTCTCGTATATTTATCATTACATATAAAGTAAAGTCGCCGTTTTCCTGTATTTGTGGCACCGCACTATTCTTCTAAACCACGCAATGAATTTTTATGCGGTTCTCATTAAAAGACAGAGCTTTAACTGAGGATAGTTTTTGTTTATATTTCGTACAAAATGGTTGAAGTATGTGTATTTGTTGTAGATCTAGCGAGCGTGGCGAACGCACCGAGCGACGCGGCGGCGGCGCCGGCGGCACCGGCACCGGAACCGGAACCGGAACCGGTACTGGCACCGGCGTGGCCGGGGAGGACCGGCGCGCGCCGCTGGAGAACGGGCGGCCGCACCCGCCGCGCGCGCCGCACACGCACCCGCCGCGCCCCACGGTACGAGCTGCTCACCGCTACTCACAGCTGGGCTGCTCAGCTCAAGTCTTTTCAATATTACTAAAATTACAAAAAAAATAAATTCCTGCTTTTTTCATTTTTAATTAAATAATGTATAGATAGATGGTCGATTATCTATTTTCTTTTTATTTTTATAAAAGAGGGAGGCAAACGAGCAGGCGGGGCAAAACCAGAGGAATCGCAGGCGCGTTGCCGGCCTTTAAGGGAGGAATAGGTTTCAGGAAGGAATAGGAATGGGATGAGGGTGGGGGGGGGGGGCTCCGGAACCCTCACTGGTCGGACGAAACACAACAGCACCAAGTGCCATTATTTCACGCCGAATATTCGTGAGAGGGTGGTATTACGCCGGGCGAGCCGGCCCAATGCGTGCTGCAACGCAGCGTGGCACTACCACTCAGTCAGTGTCACTCATTTAGCACCACCCAGGGATCACGTGTAGGGTCTCAAGGGTAAACCTACGGACGCGAGCAACTTTGATCTAATTTATTTTAAAGCAATAACATAATAAAAATTAAATAAAAATTGTACAGTGCAGCGCTTAGTTGACCACGCTGCCTCAGTTCACCATAAATTTGTCAGATGACGTTGATGTAATAGCTTGAGTAAATATCAGAGTTGTTGCGAAGTGTCGAGAAGAAAACCCACGGTATAAGATTTTCACTTTATTTAGCAGTAGTTTACTGTAGTCAGTCAGTAGTTTACAGTTAGTCATACTATTTATAAACAAACATAATTTTGTCATGTAGGCTAATAAGCAGTGCAACGCACTCAAACGGCTGATTAAGCGTTAGGTCAGTATGTGCGGAGTTAAACCGTACAAAATAACGATTATTTACAACGCGCGGGCAGCGGCCGGTCGTTGACCCAACCGTCTGTTGACCCGTTCGCGTCGGCCGGGCGATAAGTACCTACGTTAGTCTGCAATGAGACCATTTATTTTACTATTACGAAATGTGTGTATTTTTCTTATGTTATTGCTTTAAAATAAATTAGATACTTGAAGACTATCCAATTAAAATTCGCAAAATGAATGAATGAATTAAAAATGAAAAAGCACGAATTTTTTTTTTGTTATTTTTGTCAAGTTTGAAACACTTACCTGCCCAACCCTTGAAGTTTCTTGCTGTTTCTAGCAGACGCCTTATATATGCTTAATACATATAGTGTACGAGTACATGCATTTATTATAATTTAGCACAATATGAAACTGCAAGCAAGCATTTTCGCCACTGAAACGAATTATTTCGTAAGCAGGGCAAACATGAATCAGTGCAAAAAACGCTTTCCAAGAACGCGGTCGATTTATAACTTTTATCGCAGCATCAGCATAGCATTACTGTAAGAGATAATACCCCTACATTTCGTCCGTCGAACCGGATATGAACCAGCGACCTATGTTTAATATATTATGTATTGGCATGCACTGTACAAACATTAGAAGTAGATTCTACACACAAATATTCATAACAAATCATACATTAATAGTTTAAAAAATGGCAGCCTTTTTATTTTATAATATTTAAAAATTATTTTTGCTTGTGTTAAAATTTTAAATTGAAGTTGAAATCATATTTTCCTAAAAAATAGTTTCTAAAAAAGGTTAAACTAGTCGCAAGTAAATAACAATTAATAAAGTAGCCAAAAGTTCGAACATATGTAGAAGAAAAAGCAAGTATGTGGATTTTCAACACCAATAATAAGGAATTAAACACAGTATTAGCACATGAGTAAAGAAACGGTACAGAGAGAAAGCTTCTAGGAGCATACGAAAATCCTTACCTAAAGTAGTAGGGTTGCCAAAGAGAATAAAATAAAATAAACAAACTTTTATGAGTTTTTTATTTGGTATGTAGACAAGATAAGATATTAAGTAAGTATAACTATTTACAAATTGATACTCTAAATATAGCACGGGGATGTTAAGCCATAACCCACCACGCTGGCCCAATGCGGGTTGGTGAGTTTTAACGACTGTCATCTTACGACAACCACCGGGACCAACGGCTTAGCGTGCCAACCGACGCACGGAGGAGCTCGAGATGTTTTTAATTGGTCACCCATCCAGCAACCGGGCATTGCAAAATTTGCTTAGCGAGCAAGATCGCAAGCCGAACGAACCAAACACTAAGTAGGTATATTATTTTATTACTGCATAAGAAATAGTATTACCAACCGGAACCATTAGCTTAAAGGTGTGCACTTGAATATACAAATATTTGACGACAAAGGCGGCCATGTAAAAAAATACTTACACTCTGAAATTAATTTATGTTGACGAGAGCATTTTGAAATGATATACTTTCTTATTGAAATACAAATATTTACAATTATTACTGCATAATTAAATCGATAAAAGTGTGAAAATGGGTGAATCTACAAAAAAAATGCGGTTGCTTTTTCGACCTGTCTACTTCCCCACACGAATTTCATCATTAAAAATATGTTTACGCTCACACCAATTATCTAGACCAAGATTCTATTGAAACTCGTAAATATTGTAAGATAACTGATAAATAAATATACATAAAAATAAAATCACTCCCAGACCTGAAATCAATTTAGAAAAACAGTTTTTCTCTAAATTGACCCGACCGGGAATTGAACCCGAGACCTCATATATTGCGCGACGCCAGACCAGGCATGCTAACCACTTGATCACGGAGTTCATCATTACCCGTACTTATGCAATCGAATATTTACCTACATTGAGGAACACTTTGACATACCTACTGCATTATTTCGTTCGCATAATAATTTCAAGCTTGTATGCAAACTATTTTAACGACAGTCGGTGATAGATAAGGTTAAGGTAATGACGATTCGGAAACAAAACAGCAAAATATTTGTAGATTGACCCAATTAGTTATAATATGTTTTAAAAATAACAATTACCTAAGTACTTAAGTTATGCAGAGTCTCCTGCGACACTGTTTTCTGATAACATAACCTAACAACAAACCTCTAACATATTAAACGACCATATTTTGTTAGATGTAAGGTGTTAGAAAACACAAAACAGTGCCGGAGGAGACCTGTGTGTGACCGGCTTAACATACATACCTACATAATATAAAGGTTTGTGTAACCTACTTAAACATATCTAATTTTAAATAGGTATTATCTGGTTTCGATTTACTTACCTAGTAGACTCCTTGGGATAGGTAATTGTTTTTTTTCTATTATTATTCATACAAATGGTTTACTGCAGTAAACAACCATTTTACAAGTCCAGAACTAATTATTTACACTTTCTTAACTCTTTACAGTTTATTGTACTTAAAACAATTTCGTAAAAAATATACAGAAGCACAAAACAAATAAGACGCGCGCTTCGTGCAGGCCCTCCGTTTGTCCACTGGCCGAGCGAGCGTAAACCGGTTTTATCCAGTGGCGGCGCGTACACGACGCAGCGGCTAGTGGACACGCACACATACGCCGTATGCTTGTAGTAGTTGACTCGCGACGGCGCGGTTGTATGTAGCTTTCACTCTGTACCGTTTCTTTACTCATGTGGTATTAGTCTCCGATTCAAATAGAATGGCGTCCGTGAAGTTAGTCACAAGTCGCGTCGCAGTAGCGAGTTGTATTGTAGGTGTCAGCGGTAGCCCGCTAGCAGCCGTGCCCCGCGGTGGCCCTCCGCCGCTCGCACCGGCACTCACTCGCAGCTAAACAACAACCGCCATTCTAAGCGAATCGAACTGTAACCAATAGATTAGATTAGATAACTCTTTTATTGCAACAGCTCCCTGAGCACGGATCTTTTATCGACCGATAAAGTGACATTAGACGATAAAATTTGACAGTTCATGTACGGCCGATGTCAATTTGTCGACGTCTAATGTCACTTTATCGGTCGATAAAAGATCCGTGCTCGCACAGCAGTTTACAATACAAATACATACAAAACAAGAAAATAGGTAAAATACATAGTCACAATTTGGCGGTCTTTAAATGAAGTGAAATGAATTGGCGGTCTTTTGAATTTACCACATCAATTCAACTATTTTATTATATTTTTTAAATATTTTTGTTTATGATGTATGTTTGAGCTTTGAATACACCCCCAAAGTTTTTACATTGCATGCCATTTATTATCCCCGAAGGGTTAGTCAGACTAGTGTCAACTACTAGACTAGTGTCATTGCCTAGTGGCAATGACGACAGCAAAAGCATTCCTCTACCATAGTCCACGGCACACCAAATAGCGACTGCACATATGCTCAGCGTGACAGGTTTTTTAAAATACACTTACCTGTCTAAAATCAACTAGCTTTTAGGCATTCACGTTTAAATATTTTTTATTAAATCATAATATTCGTTAATTAGCAGAGTGGCAGGCGACGCGAGGACAGACGAAGGCAGACTGATGACGAAAGCTCCGTACTAGATAGCCAAGATGTATCCAGCGCCGACAGAGGTAAGCCGACATTACTTCACAACATTTCATACCCTTACGAAAATACACAAAATATTTCAAAAGAAGCATTGCAGTATAATCATCTATCGACTTTTTGGCTAGGTATTTAAAAAAAAACTAAATTATATTTATTGATTAAATTAATAAAATGTGTTGAAGAATATTCTACAATCGATTTTGAACTTTATTATTTGGACATAAAGGATCAATATCTATGTGTTCGGTGTTACTCAAACGAACAGCTCAGCAACTTGCATTTATGCAATTTGCACATTTTATTTATTACATTTAATTATATTCAGTACATATTTAAAAGTCTTCCGTTTTTTTATTTTTATTTATCACGCGGTATGTCAGATAGTTGGTGGATAGATGTTTATGCTGTCTATCAAATTCTGGATGGTTGTGGGCACTTGTGTTATTTGCCTGATAAATTGTAATTTTCACCAAGATTTGGCCGTCAACCAAAAGGAAAGTGATAAGGATTTTCTAAAAATAAAAGTGTGTGTAAGTATGTACAATGAGCATTAAAATTGATCGAAGCACGTGGCCTCTTCATATATAATTAATATTTTCCCCTGGATAAAAAATGCAGACTAATTATCACGAATATTCGGCGTGAAACAATGGCACTTGGTGTTGTTGTGTTTCATCCGACGAGTGAGGGTTCCGGAGCCCCCCCCCCCCAAATCACAATTGATATGGCAGTGAACTTTAATTTTGATTTACCCCAGGGGGATACCGACATATTCACCGATTGCCGACTGATATATACCCTCTAACTTGAGCGCCGTCCATTACCACCTCGAGACGGAGAAGCCGGCCTTGCTCTTCCTCATCGAGACGCAGATATCCCCCTCCTGACATCTCCTACTTGCGCTACCCGGGATACAATTTGGAACATGTATTTGTTCCTCGAGCCGGTGTTTGTGCCTACGTCAGGGTGGATATGTGCGTCCGTCGCCTTGCCAATCTTGAAGATAAGGACCTCTCCATCTTATAGCTACACGTCGACTGCGGACGCCATCCTCGCGGCTACGCGTGCGTGTATAGGTCCCACAGCGGTAACAACGGAACTGACCAACTCATCGCGAGCGTCCAAACGGCGACAGACTCCCTTCTCCAACGGATCCCCTCGGCCGAGATTGTGGTATTGGGAGACTTCAATGCCCACCACGTCGAATGGCTTGGTTCACGCACAACCGACCACGCGGAGAGCCGTTCATGACTTCGCTTTGGCCTACAGTCTGTCCCGATTAGTAACCGAGCCTACGCGGGTTCCAGATGTGGAGGGCAATACACCTTCCTTATTGGACCTTCTGCTGACCTCGCACCCAGACGGCTATCAAGTTTCTGTTGATGCGCCACTAGGCTCATCAGACCATTGTCTGATTCGTAGCACTGTGCCTCTCACAGAAACTTTAAAAACGCAACCAGCGGCCAGCCGTCGGGTCTGGCATTGTAGGTCATCGGACTGGGATGGGATGCGAAGTTTCTTTGCGTCCTACCCGTGGTGGCAGGTTTGCTTCTGCCTGGATGATCCTGATGTCGCCGCCGACTCTGTCGTGGATGTGATACTGCAGGGAATGGAACTTTCCATTCCAAACTCTGTGGTTCCCATTGGCGGCAGGTCCCAACCGTGGTTTGGTCGCTGCTGCAAAATGGCGTCTCGCCAAAAGCGACAGCATTACCAAGCCTGGGCTAATGCGGTGTCATCAAAAAATAATAAAAAATCATAAATTATTTTATTGTAAACAAATATTGGGAACTTCGGAAGTACTTATGTAGAGCTCATAGTCTAAGTTCCTCACTAATGTTTTGCATGCTATATTTTAGATTAGCTTAACATGTGGTTTACCTATATATTTTGTAACATCTTACATACCATGTTAAAAAGCAAATAAATGATTTATTTATTTTATTTATTCAAAGGATCCAAACACCAGTGTGCTCAGAAAGGTGTACAACATTGCCGCCAGGTCCTTTAGAGGGACATTGCCAAGGCGAAGTCATCATACATAGGTAGATTTGGTGAGAGGCTAGTGCGTCTTCCTTCGGGTACGCGCGCGTTCTGTTCTCTTGCCAAAGCTATTTAAGGGAATTTCTGTCAGCCGTCCTTACCTTTATTGCACAAGACCGATGACTGCCTAGCCCATACTGCAAAGGAGAAAGCCGATCTCTTAGGCACTCTTTTCCGAGTCCCGAGTTCTTGGAAGACGGCCCTTGTCCACCCCATTCCCAATAAAGGCGATCGCTCAGATTCGTTTAACTACTAGCCAATAGCCATCTCTTTGCTCTCCAAAGAAATGGAGTCGATTATAAACCGCCAGTATGGTTTTCGTCGCGGTCGTTCGGCTGGTGATCTTTTAGTGTACCTTACTCACCGATGGGCGGAGGCGGTCGAGAGTAAAGGGGAGGCACTGGCAGTTAGCTTGGACGTAGCGAAAGCCTTGGACAGGGTAAGGCACAGGGCTCTTCTATCTAAACTTCCATTATATGGGCTTCCTGAGAAATTGTGTTCGTGGGTCGCCAGCTTTCCTTCTGGGCGTAGCATCAAAGTCGTAGCCGACGGTTCGTGCTCTGACATGAAGCCCGTGAATGCTGGAGTCCCGCAGGGATGTGTGTTATCTCCTACTCTGTTTCTTCTGCATATCAATGACATGTTGCAGAACGACAGCATTCTTTCCTATGCGGACGATAGTACTGGGGATACGCGCTACACCGGATGAGCTAATATGTCTCGTGAAAGCGTCAACGAGAACCGGAATAAACTTGTGACTAACACCGAGAACATGTTAGGTCATGTCTCTAATTGGGGCCGACGTAACCTTGTCCACTTTAACCCTTCCAAAACACAAGTTTGTGCATTTACCGCGAAAAAACATCCCTTCGTCGTACCTCTGAACTTTGAGGGATATACTCCTTGATATTGGTATCAAGCTCCCTCCCGACTATTGGAATCCTTGGCGTCGATATTTCGAGTGACGTTCAGTTTCGGGGTCATTTGGAAGGTAAAGCTTCAAAAAGCTAACAAATAGCTTCGAAAAAGATGGGTGTGCTTTAATAAAATAGAGCGGGTCAGTATTTCACGCCGGCACACCGCCTACAACTGTACAAAGCACAGGTCATGCCGCATATGGATACTGCTTCCTTGTCCTTGTCGACGACTTTGCTATTTCAGGTCGGCTCGATCCACTGGCTCTTCAGAGAGACGTTGCGTCTCTCTGTATATTGTACCGCATATATCATGGGGAGTGTTCTGAGGAATTGTTCGGCTTCATCCCTGCCGCTGATTTCCTTCACGGCACTACACGCAATCGACTGTCATTCCATCCACATCACCCTGATGGAGGCGGTCTTCTACTGTGCGTTTTTCACGAAATTTCTTGCCTCGAACTACAGTGTTGTGGAACCAGCTCTCGACGGCGGTATTTCCGGATCGTTACGACTTGGGGATCTTCAAGAAACGAGCCTATTCCTTCCTTAAAGACCGGCAACGAGTTAGCGATTCTTCTAGTTTTGCGGGTGTCCATGGGCGGCGTTGATTACTCTCCATCAGGTGACCCGCGTGCTTGTTTGCCTCCTTATTTTATATAAAAAAAAACTAGTCTCATAATTCGATCAATTTGATGTAAACTGTACATACTATTTGGTTACCAACCTGTTCCGTGACGAAAGGCAGTGTATGAGACAGACCATTCTAATAGCGCAACGAGTCCGTGCGTGCGTTACGGCTTTGTTTACAAACTGGATACATATTAATATCCAGCTAAAAGAAACAACGTCGGAAGGAGAAAGTACAGTGTTTGCAATGCAATTATTCAAATCTGAAAATGTTACAGAATGTGCTAGTTAAAATGTAGTGAGTAGTAGTTTTATTATTTAGTAAGTCTATTTATGCATCATACTGGTATATGTTTATTGTTATGTGTTCCTTGTTTTTTATACATTTTAATTAGTACATTAATCGTTTGCGTAGAGGTATTAAGGAATGTTTCCGTATTTTTTTTACTTACTTTTTGTATTATAGATATGGGTGGTTAGTTATTTAATTTTGCTATTTTGATAAGACTGGCTTTTTCGTTTTAGTTCAATTATAATATTACAGTTTCTTGTTAGATTCACTTCAAACTAATTTTGGTGACGGCTCTAGTACAATAATACGGTATACTGTATGTATTATCTTATATCATAATATAAGGTCACATTTATATACGGTGCATACCTTTAAAAATGTTATTACAAATATTAGTGATGACGACTAGTTTACAGCTCTTAAATAATAAAAAACTGACCGCTTCGTCTACCGCTCTGGAATGGTCATCATTGATTTAAGGTTTCTTGAATAGTTGTTAACTTATCTTGTTTAACCTCTCGAGTGTCGCGCGGCAAAATGCATCGGATACCGTTGAGTGTCGACGCCTTGACCTGCTGACCTCAAGTGACCTGACCTATTTTACTATTTTGCTTATACAACCTATAATTCTCGTCCGTTTTTTATGATTTTTACATTTTTAGAAACCTACAAACATTGTCTAACCATTAAAATTAAGTAATAACAAATACATACAACGGTCAAAAATTTTCAACACAAATTTTGACGATTCAGAAGTCATGTAAAACTTGCACTAAATCATATTATTTTTAGTTACACACCAAGCTTATACACTTATCATCATAAAACATTCAACACTTTGCACCATACGCATTTGTAAACAAAACTATAGAATTATATTACAGCTCAAAGCGCCATTTTTATTCCTAAACTGTTTGTCATTTTCGCGAACACTTACGTTTCAAATATTTATACACTATGTAACGAGATAAAAGTTCAAGGAAATCACATCAAAACAATCTATACATCTTTTTGTTTAATTTGATATTTAATACTTGTAATTTACTTACGATAAATCATCTAAACATCTTGTTTACAAGCAGTTGCACTGACACCACACAAAACTGTTTATCATTTTCACGAACACTTACGTTTCAAATATTTTTACACTATGTAACAAGAGATAAAAGTTCAAGAAAATCATATCAAAACAATCTATACATCTTTCTGTTTAATTTCACATTTAATACTTGTAATTTACCAACGATAAATCATATAAACATCTTTTTTACAAGCAGTTGCACTGACTGACAATACACAATCTTGTTCACAAATGCGTCACCATTTGTTTTCAACGACCAATAATCACACTTCTATGAACACGATAGCCAATCATAATTTAGTATTCGAGCGCATACAACACAGATTCGAATGATGTCAAACACTCTTATTGGATAAAATAAGTTGAAGGTAGTAAAAAATTTACCATAGACCTTGTCACTGGCGGGACACCCGGCATTCCCCCCGACACTCAACGGTACTTTTTTCGTGGGAATGCCGATATTCCCGCCGACACTCGAGAGGTTAATTGCCTAAATATAGATATAAACTTGCACTTTTGCACATTTTTATTAAACGCCAGACCGATATTTTTAACTACTTGATCAAGTTAAAGTTAACAACAAACTTGTACTTAGCACGTTTGTATCGGTCAAACTTCGTCAGAGGCGCGTTTACAGCGGCGCTAGAATAAATTAGTCTCCCTCGTATCTTGCACTCGCGTCGTCTCGCTACCGCATATAGGGCCGTCGCTAAGTGTTGGTGGTCAGGGTTAGGGACTAGGGTTGATGAGGAATCAATGTTGCGGAAGTGGATGCTGAAGAGGAAGTGTAAGAAATGGATGGAGAGGATGCAAGAGAGGAGAGAGGTCGTGCGGATGAGGATTCGGAAAAGACAGTGTTAGTAAATTACTAAACTTGTGAAAAGAACAAAACCACCACAGGAATTTATCTCGATGCAATGCAAATCTAATTCCTATTAAATCTTGAGTATGAGGAATGATTATATGGAATATTTAACTTAATTTTTGAGGATGAGGAATTAAGAAATATAGGAAGTTCCGCATTATAAGGAAGAGGATGAGAAATCCTCACCGCCCCTAGTGAGAGTGGTAGGGCTGCGGGTGACGTGGTGTGTTCCGCAGAGTCCGCCACGTCGGAGGAGGCGCGCGAGCTGCCGGCCGCCGCGCGCCGCCGCCGCCGCCGCCCCGCAGGTAACGCGCTAAACATCACATGCTCGGACTAGGTGCAATCCCATACTAAATACAGTCACATATACATTTGACGTATATGTGTTTTAGAAGAACAAGCATCATTCGAAGGAGCTCTTTGTCATGTTGACACTTAGCACGTACACTATAGTCGGTGCCAAATAAATGCGCATAAAAGGTCATTTACCCCACTTGTACCAAGAGATTTCAAAACATTGCGATACGTATAGTTTTTCTTACAAACTAGCGATAATCACGATTAGTTCCTGATTCGCCGGACTCCTGATTCGCTAGATTCTTTTTTCGCCGGATTCTTGTTTCGTCTGATTTTTTTGTTGAAGGAAAACTATAGAAATATTGCGGCTTTACCTATCTATTAATTAAAAGGCAGACATTTCGGTACGTTAATAATACTATTTATTTGTTGTCAATTTAATAACGTAACAAATAAAGAATGTTTAAACACCATAACTACTATTGAAATTTTGCATTCACACTGCTATATAGATATTTATTTATTTATTTATTTATTTATTTATTTATTTATTTATTTCGGGACAACAAACAGTTACAACATATTATATAAACATAAAATCATAAATATCTGGTGTAATACACCACATCAACAAACACAATATTGTAACCCACGACATTATCCACATATTAATAAAGAAAAAGTGTGCTACTGTGGATCCTGCGCCACTGCAAGTGCTTATGAAAACAATACAATTTTATATTTTAATTTGAAACATTGAATAATTCTGAAATAAACAAAAGTAAAAGATTTGAAAATGCTGCACCTATTGTGAGTTTACAAAATATACCTAAGCTAAATTCACTTATTTCTATTGTAAGTTTACAAAATATTACAAGTTTACAAAATATTGCAAGAATAAGAGAAGAAAACAGAACCCTGCTAACACCCCCCAACCATTCCCCTCTCTTGCCTTTGTCTATACAAAAACTTAAGGGAGGGATATAGGATAAAATGTTTACTAAAAAAAAACTAACCAGTCTCAGGAAGCTCGAATGGGATTCGAACCCACAACCTTTGGACTGCCGGTCCACTGCTGAGCAGTGGTAAGTAGCACAGCTGAGTGTGAATAACAGTTAGTAAGGGTCTGTGCTCCGTGGTTAGTATTTACAAAAAACAAAATATTCATACAATAATAAATATAACTTCTATTAATATTTCCGACGAAACAAGAATCCGACGAAACAAGAATCCGGCGAAACAAGAATCCGGCTAACCAAGAATCCGGCGAATCAATAACTAATCACAATCATGACGCATAACTGATTTCATAATACCACGGTCTGTTTCATGGTCAACTGTAACACACATAAATTAATGTATTAATTTAACCCAAATACACTAATTTTACGTCTACGATCGCAAAATTTTATATATTCGCTTGAGTATATATGTGTGAATCCCCGAATAAATTGTAATAAAACATTGCATAATTTGCCAAAGATAAGTAAAGTTGTTTTCAATAAGGCCCAGAGCAGACATGCTACTTTTAGCAGCGGCGATCGGCAATTTAGACGCTTTTTAGAAGTTGAATGCAGCGACTGAATCGCTAAAACGCGCGATTCCGATGCTGCAATCGAACGCAGAGTCGCCAAAACACGATGCCAGTCGCAAAATCGCCGATCGCTGATGCTAAAAGTATCATGCATAACAATAAAAATATCAGCGCTCTAATATCAATTGCTACTGCGATATTATAATTGTGTACAATAAATTCTATAAAATACACTTATTAAGCCAGTTAATTATCACTATAATAGGTAAGTACTTATTTATTATGTACGTATTAAAAGTCAAAACGTACCTAAGCACTTGTATAGATTTTAACCCCTCAAACCCCAAGCGGTCGCATGAGACCGCACCTACAAAAACACACTTGACTTTGTACCGTGTTTTCATAGACTTACAGACTACTTTAGTATGAACAAGTTTGGTTATTTCGGTTCTGTGGTTCATCTTATGTATTGTTATCGCACAATATCGCATAGTCTATGCTCCATTCTGTCTAATTTGACGTTGACAGTTACTGTCAAAAAAGTGTCAAAAAAATCCAAGAGTGAGTGGTAAAAAATCTTTTTGATATATGCCAAGTCTCAAGGACGTCTCGTACCAAGATACGATTGTTTACACAGAATTCTATCGCTACGGCTTATATTTCGGTTCGACGCGATCCTGTTTCGGCGTGCATTGGTACAGGGGTAGCGATGGCCTTTATGCACGTTTGTCTGGCACCGACCATACCAAAGGAAATCCGTACCTGAAGATATGTTTTTTTGTCACTAAGTACTCTTTTTGTGTAAACGTTTTGAGAGCGTCGATGGTGCATCTAAGGTTATTATGTGATCGGGGGGCACGCCACAACTACAAGTTCCGGCACGGCTAGCCGCTGTCTCATGACGGCGGCGGCAGTTACGCGCCCTCGGCAAACTGCCGATCCGTGTGTAAAGGTCAATTCACACATATCAGTGAAGTCACAGTTGTGACTTCCGACACAGTACCGGCACAGTGCGAAATACTTTTTCATACCTTCTCTATGAACGCATCCCCACTTGTCGGTGACGACAAAGTGCTCTCAGTGTTGATGCTGCTCTTCTTCTTCGTCTAAAGCAATAGCTATCATTGCTAGCTCCGTAGTATTTAACAGAGCCATAGCAATAATCACAATACTTGACAACGGACACGTTTTCACTGAAGCTCCGTGAATGGGTACTGACATGTGTGAATTGAATCACTTACGCAACACTGATATTGAACTGAGCGAACACGTTGACGGAACTGTGGCTTCCTGTTAAGTGTGAATCGACCATAAGAGCGCTAAATGGTTGTCTGTGTGACGTGCGGGGGCCGTAATATACGTTGTAATGTACGTTCCACGTGGAAAAACTAGTCTGAATCGGAACCTCGCCTCACTATACCCGCTTGCTATCGGTTGTTTATGGAATACGATATATACTGCTCTGTGCGGTGTGAGGCTACGGCCCCTGTCTCTATTCCGAAATCTCCTAGTCTAAACCGATTTAAATATACAGATTTACTTTGGTTTTTTAAATAAAACAAAAGTTCAATCATATTATTATTAACACAAAAACTGATCAAATTTTTAAAATATATTGGTAGTCGTATGCAAAGGCCACCATAGTAATATTTAATATTTTATTCATTATCATTTAAAAACGATACATCTTTTATCTTACAGTTTTCAGTTTCTGGCATTTATATTGGTTCAGACTACTAGATTTTGTTATAAAAAAGCATGTCCTACAAATATAATTTCCATGTCACCACTGCAAAGCGTCTGCCTTTTCTGCCACGGCCATTGTTGATACATTCTCGTTGCTGTGTCAAGTCCTCAGCTTGACGTATCATGCTGGGTTACTCCCTGAGCCACCCGTTTCTGAGTACCCCGATTCATTTTTATCATGGTAAACTCAATTAAAAGTCAGTTTAGTTTAAAAGTACGTCAGTGTAAGAAGTGGTAAATTAAATTTCAATAGTTATTATAATACTTGACATGCTCGGCAGGCAGCGGCTGTGCTCTGGTCTCATGTTTTTGAAGTAACACTGCGCTTTTTGTTTGGCAATGAGCTTAAAATGCAAACACTATGCACTAACGAACATACACTTATAAACTATTAACATGTTGTATGTATATAATAGCATATTCTGTGTTTAATAAACCTTGTGCCTGCTGTAAATAATACATTGTGTATTATGTTCAATGAAATTTAATATTGTTGTCTATGTTTCATTGAACTGTACCTTTTTAAAATGGTTGTGTTGTAATGAATGACTTTTGTTATGCAGATAATTATTAAAATGTTCTATAGAAATTGATAAAATTTTCTACAAGCAACTTTCTTTTGACAAAATGTTGTCATTTGCTAATTACAATTACGATTATTAAATGAATGAAATCTATTTGTCTACTGTAACTATAACTAACACACGCTGGCCTCTTATTTATGACAACTAGTTATATGATGCATGTTTGTACGTAAGACACTGCTTGTAGAATCAGTACAACTTAGTCTTATTTAGTATCATCTAGTGCGTTACATGACGTAAGATTTTCAGATTGACTTAGGCCGCTGTCACGTTGGTACACTCATTAGTAATGATGAGATGCGGCACGCGCGATACGCGTGTGTCCACTACATTGCTACAATCTCCATTGTATTGCGGCTTGTTTACACTCGCTGTCGAGTCGCACACACGATATGCTATCGAAATGAAACACGTAACAGCTTTATAGTAAAATTCATGTCCTTTATATTTATGTGGTATGTTAAAATAACAAGAAAATATTAGGTTTGGGGTCATATTTATTTAATGTAATTTCTAGTAATACAAATTTTTGATTTAATATTATTTATTCAATTGTGTCCGTTTACAATACTATAATATATGGTAAAGGTTGATATTTCAATATTTCGCTTGTCGTGTATGTACAAACTAGGGTTTTGCATACCTACAGATAGTTCGTCGCTTCTATCATCGTCTCAGGGCTAGAAATCGGGTTGAGGATAGGCCGAGGTGCAAGAATACAGGCCACTCACACGCTGTCGTATGTTTGTTTATATTTCATCGCGAATGACCATCGACTCTGCTAAGCGTGTACGACGTGTGAGCCGTTTCGATTCGGGTGTAAAGAACGGCGGCCGGCGGGCGGCGTTGGTGTTGCAGGTGGCGGGTGGAAGAACGGCGTCAGCTCCGCGGGCGGCGCCGGCGAGGGCGCGCCGCCCAAGGCACGCGCCGCGCCCCAAGCCGGCGCCGGCGCGGCCGGGAGCGCGGCGGCGGTGCCGGCCGCGGGCGGCGGCGCGGGCGCGGGGGCGGGCGCGGGGGCGGGGGCGGGCGCGGCCGCGGCCAAGCCCAAGGCCGAGCCGATGCTGAACGGCAGCGCTTGAGGCGCGGCGCCGCCGCCTGCTCCCCGCCCGCCGCGGCTGCCGCGGCCGCCGCGGCTGCCCGCCCGCGAGCCGCGCAAGCCGCCGCCGCCGCCGCCGCCACCGCCGCCGCCGCCGTCGCCGCCGCCGCGAGACAGATATTATTATCCTAACGTTAACGTAACATGTATCGTGTGTCGACTCTCCGCTCGCGCGCGACGCGGAGGGTCGAACGACACTAGACTTACTCGTATTATGCTTTTATAAGAGATTCGTGATTTGTATTCCTGATTATTCGATAAAATTAAAACATGTGTACACGTCGCTCCCCGGACGATACGAGCCGATCGCGGCCTTTCGGTACGTTTATGGGAGATCGGACATAGCGCAGTACATACGTGTGTCGTAGCCTGTACTCTGTGGTTATGTGATTTCCTATAAAATAAACATTTCTGTACATATTTTCAATCGTATTTTTATTTATACGAGCGTCGCAAGCGAGGCGGCGAGAGATCGCGACCGGCCCGTGGCGACGAGGGCGCTCGGGATCTTGCCCCGCCCGGCGCGTACTTACGGTTAATACATCCATTTTATAATAATACTTTACAAAAATAGTAGTAGTCGCTAACGGAATGTTTACACGGGATTCGATACGATACTAAATTGGAGATTCCATGGAACCTCGCGAGGGAAGGGGGACGTTTAATCGGTGTGACACTAAGAGTTTTCAAATCCTAAACGTGAATGACGCATTCCTATCTATAATGTTTATCTTTATTTACATCTAAAACTAAATTTTCAGTCATTACAATATTAGTACCGTGATATGCATTATTGCCGGGATATCACTAAAAAATGTATAATAATATTTACAGATAGATATGCTTTCGAGCGAAGTTTACAATGCATTTTTCGTTAAGAAAATATACAATGTCATTTAGTAGTATGTGATATGTCTACTTGTACACGATTGGAACATATTCGCAGTTTAACTTAGCAATCACAATAGAATGATGTATGTTTAGAGCTCATTTTAATCGTGTTAGTTACTTAAATCCATGATAAAAACTAGCGTATTAGTTTTGTTTCAACATCTAATTATGGGAAATCCAACAAAGTATACATATAAATATTCAAATGTGGAATCTACCCTTGGAATGGCGAAGGGCCCCGCAGGCCCCGCCCGGGCAGCCGTTCCCCACGCCAAGCTGACATACTTATTGTGACAAAGGTTTATTGACCTCTTGTATGCGGAAATGGAAAAACTGTGATCTTGCTGTATTGACGATTGTTCGCAGAAACAATACGCTTTGCATTTTTTTATTTACATGTAGACTAATGGTATTGTATATAAGTCACTTCGACATAATGAGTTTAGGCTTAACGTTTAAAGTCAATAAAAGCTTTATTTTGTACATGTAGTTTTGTTTATGTACCTTTCAATAATGCAGCAATTCCTTTGTTATTGGAATGTTGTAATGTTTTTATTATAGTTGTATTAAACGGCGTGGGCTCACAGGTGATCAAAGGTTTCTACTACTTATGGGAAATTTTCGAGCCGCATACAAGAGGTTCGGCCAAAATTTGGATTGGATATTTTGCTATTGTATTATAAGACTATGACAAAGTGTTTACGAAGTATACAGAACTGAAGTGAATAAAATATCTTTGAAACAAAAAATGAGGTCAAACATGCATTTGTTTTCAATTGTATCTCAATAAAACAACCTTGATGAATTTACATCACATTTTGAGGATTTTTTTTTGTTACACTTGGCCCTTTAATTTATATTAGTAGCTTTTGATTTATATTGTTTTTTTATCAACATTATCAAACATGCAGTATTTATCATGATAAAAAACAGTTTTTTTCTACTCGACCATGGCAGTTTCATATTACTTTCTGGCCGCACCACAGTGAAACCTATTTTGGTTCTTTATTTACATTTAATTTGAAATCCAATTAGAATACATAATAAAGCCACGCATTCACTACAAGTAATGTGTTAAATAAAATAATTACCCTGTTTGCTACTAACCCTTCGGGGATATTAGTCCTGATTAAATGTATGTATGTTAAAAACTGATACTATGACATAATTCAAACATTATTTCTGTGTGTCCGAACATCTACACATTGTAGTGAATATGTGGCTAGAACTAAACACTATACAACGTGTTAATTCAATAGCTCAAAACCTGAAATTAGTTTGTTGAGAATCAAGAGTAGAATCGTTTCCACTAAAAATATGGATCACATTTAATTTTTATAAAAATACATGTTTTTACTTCGTCGCTTTTTAAATTTACTTATTCAACTAAATAAATTTAGCAACGTTGCACTCGCAATTTGAATGCTATGCTATCACGGCAGCAACGTCGCTCGCACTAAGGCTTGGATCGCGCGTATTTACTAATGAGTTTTTAATTTGCAAGATAACGAAAAAAAGCTTATGTCTTAAGTTAATCTACGAACATTTATTTCAATAATTTATTTGTTCCTTTTATAATAAAAATTAAGTCGAGGTGTCTGAGGTTTTGAGCTATTAAATTAACACCATATCCAAATCCAACAATCTTTGTACATTATAGTATTTAGTTAATGATGGGTGCGGCTGGGTGCATCCTGCTTTATGTGTAGGTACAACCCCAGCAGACCTACCACTAAATGTCATATTTCTACAGTAAATTTTTAACCTTATGATTTGGGGGTATAAGGATCAATTTCGATTGGAGAAATGTGACAGTTTTGGATAGGTTGGTCTGCTGGTGTGCCACTTTTGCATAGGTACTGCAAGGACGGAAACTAAAATGTATACATATAATGTACTTAGCTTCTGTCTTAGGTACAATCTGGCATTGCAGGAATGTGTTCAAGAATCCAGCCTTGTAAGAAAAACTAATGTGACTTGTACCTTGTGGCCATCGTCCATGATTTCCTACCAACTCTACTGAAGACATGCAAGTGCACTTTATTAATTTTATTATTTACTACACGGACTGCCGGTACAGCTTTAGTGTAGCACGCAACTTATCTAGCATGTGATAAGTAGTAGGATTCGAAGTATTTGGCCCCATTCCAGTGGTCATATTTTCATTTTATCCTATTCGCAGTATGCCCTAATCGCAAATGGCTACATCTACATCTTGATCGAAAAGGTACACACGCCAGCAGGTTAATCTACCCAAAACTGACGAAATTAGTCCTTTTATCCAAGTTCAAAAAGTTTAAATGTTTTGACGAAATTTGACATTTTGTGGTAGGTTGACCTGCTGCTCTGTTTTCTGTAACATGGATATAAAATTGATATGGTGGCAAAGGGAAATAGTCATGATTGTAATATTTGTACGGTCGAAGAAGTTCCCGGCTAACACTTTCCGGCGATATTCCCTTACTCACAATCTACACACGCTGGAGGATGTCGATACGGTGGGAAGTCGATACGCAGGGAATCGATACCGGGGGAACAAATCACGTACACGCTTCGCGGTCGGAATAGAGAGCAAGCGAATATCGCCGCAAAATGTGGTACCTATGTGGTCGACCGGGAACTTCATCGATTGTACAATTTCCCCTTATTGATATAGTAAGTAGGTGACTGAGTAGTGCAGTGTATTATTAATTACATTTCCACCACCATTAGAGTAGGTATATTTTTCCCACTTGAGGTAGTTTTCGGTGACTCATTAGAAGGTAGGTACCTACTTTTTGAAAAATTGTGACCAAATGCAAAATAAGGCCATATTCGTGTGCGTGATCAAATGCGAATGGGACCAAATACTTCAAACCCGTCAGGTCTAACATGCGCTGGCATGTAGTTGGTTCTGGTGATGGTCAAAAATCCTATTTGCACAGCGTAAAAACCCATGAGCTCTGTATTGAATATCAAAGGAAGCTTTTCCTTTTGGCGTACAAACAAACATACAATGCAGTCCTTACAAACCTTATTTAAAATTTACATGGTTTACTATGGTCGAGTAGTACAAAACAAATCTGATATCTGATGCAGCAGGCATCTCCGCACGACAGCTTTCAATGTCACTGATTACAAACGCTCACAAGAAGAGTTCAAACGAAAGTGCCCAGCTTGGCTGGCTTGTCCCCGGCAATAATGAGGTGGTGGCATTAGAGCAGCCGGTGCCGGTCCTCGTGGCACGCCTCGCTGTCGTCCGAGTCGGAGTGGCTGCAGTACGAGGAGTCGCTCCAGTGCTGGAACTCCTCCTTGTGGTGCTCCAACGCCATCAGCGATGGGAACAGGCTGTCGCAGGCGCTGCAACTGCAAACCGCAATGGGCGTTAACTGTTGGCGATTGCTCGTCGAAATGACTGATGTACCCTACACACGACACGCCAGCAAATCCACCTACCCAAAACTGTCAAAATCGATATTGATCCTTATACAAGTGCGCATATTTTTTTTATCATTCGGTAACGTTAGGCATCATTTTCTTTTTGTTTTAAATTTATTTATTATTCATTATTTATTTAATTTGTCCGGCACAATAAAAAATAATTCGTGGATACCGGTCACGTATAACGTAAAGGTAAAAAAACAGTTCAAAATTCAATATAATTTATTCAATTTAGGCTACCTACAATAATTAAGCACATGAATGTCGCTATGTCATCGTATCGGTTCGTATTCGTAAGTCCTAGTCCTAGCTATGGGGCGGGAGCCTTGTACTGAGAAGAACCGGCAAGACACTCCGCAAGGTCATTTCTATTCTCCATTTCTTTTACAGCGTCAATACAAATTGGAAAATGCAACCTAAATGTAACTTAACGTAGGTAGGTATCCTGTGGTATCGTAATGTGTCTCCCGGTCGATTGACCATGATCAACGGTATTTTTGTGGGTATGTTTGATCAATTTTAGTTTCTTTATTTTTCACTTAGAAAAATGAAAAGCTCTAGATTAAGTTACTCTATAATTTAAAAAATTATGCGCACATAAAAAAAAACCTGTAGGTATACACCCCTATGGTATAGATCAATATCGATCGACCTTGTCAATAAATGTTGAACTTTATGACGGTATTCATAAAGTTCAAACTTTATAGACGAGACATTCTGTAGTAGGTTGACCTGCTACCCTATCTGCTAAAAAATATGAATATGGACATGGGCTTATTTGACATTTGAAGCCCATAATATGCCCATATAAGGATAAAATATGGGCTTCAAATGTCAAATGAAGCCCATGTCCATATCCATATTTTTTAGGAGTAACTAGGTACCTACAAAAAATTCGGCGATCCAATTGCCGTCGCTATTGCTCTTGCGTCGCTGACTGTCAAATTTCGTTCCGTAATACCATTTAAACAATCGGTCGCTTTGTTTCAAAGCATTTGCCATGCAGTTTTAGTTAATTGATTGCTCGCTAGAGGCGCTGTTGGCGTTTGATCGCAATTGTACGTTACGTAATACGAATTTGCGTTTTGACAGCAATAATCGTACAATTTCGCGATAACGACTGATCGCAAAAGATCCGTAATAAGCCTGCCGTAAAAGGTTATGTGGTCCTGTGGCTAGAGCGCAAAAGAACGCATTAGGATAAAGGCAAGGCATAAACGAAAAATGTAAACGAAACTTATCGTTAAGAGTACCTAGTTAAGAGGCCTATTACATCTCGAATGTGATTTTTGCGTATAATGCCCAGTTTCGCATTTTGTAGTAATTTTGAAGTTGTATTTATCGCTTTTGTCAAAATAGGATAATAAATTTGTGCATAATATTACAAATCTCCATTCTGTGAGCATAAGTTGAATTCGGACGGCCGGCGCATCGCGTTTTGTAGTAATTTTGCAGTTGTATTTATCGTTTTTATCGAAATAGGATAAAAAATTCATTATAAAATCTTTATTCGTCATGAAGTAACAATTCCTCTGGTATTTTGCCCAATAATATTATCGTAGATAGGAGATATTCAAAGTTAACTTATAGCGATTTTCGAAGTTTTTTGGTTTAGAATAAGATTTTTTTCCTATATAAAATCAATGATATCTAAAAATTCCGAGGCCGCTACGCACTATTCGACTATATAAGAGATAACATTATAATTTATTTATTTCACTTGTTTAGAACAGTAGTTCAATCGATGAGCTCAAAAAAGTGCCTTCGCGCACTTTATGAAAATCTTTCTCTGCAATTTTGGGTTTAATTCAAAAGTTAAGCAAATTTACAAAAAGCGAGGCCGCTACACACTATTCCAATAGCTATTCTACACTATTCAGTAAGTCATAATTGTTAATGTATTTTTGTTTCTGAGATCCATAACGTCAAAATTGGCCATTTTACGCAAAAATCACGGTCGAGATGTATTTCGATTTTGTACGAATAGGCCTCTTAACGATAACGATAAGTTTTGCTGCGAGACCCCTCAGCAGGCCCCTCTTTCCCACTGGGCACTATGAGCACGTGCCCAGGGCCCCGCGATCGATAGAGGGCCCCTATAGAGTTCTTACCATGTCACCAAACGATAACCATTGTAACGAATTTACCCGTCTTAAAGGAAGGGTATGGTAGGTATATACCTCTTCAATCAATATAGATTTTAATTACTAACCTGTGAAGTGTGAATGTTATTACTATTATCCCCGAAGGGGTAGTCAGAGACTAGGCAATGAGGACCGCTAAAGCAGTCCTTTGCCATAGTCCACTTTTCACCAAATAGAGACTGCACATGTGCTTAGCGTGACCGGTGGTGAGCCCATCGCCGCTCTGTGCTGTTAGTATATGATGCAGTCTTTAGTCCGCTAGTCGCCTTTTACGACACCCAAGGGAAGAAAGGGGGTGGTCTAATAGTATTCGTTCACCGCTACGCGACACGATTAAAAAAAGATATAATTGGAGATGCTTATTATTTATCTATTCATTTAATTTGACTGTTAAAAAATATAGGTAAATCTGGTCTTGCTTATCTACTTTCTTTGTCTATCCTAACAAAATAGTGCTCTGTCCCTCGACAGACCTTTCATAGGGGCCCCTTATCTGTGCCCAGGGCCCCATAATAGGTTAAAGACGCCCCTGCCCCTCAGTATTCGATAGCTGTTACCATAAACAAATTAAAATTACAAGGTTACTAAAGTAGGTATATAAAAATTGTAGTATTTACCCAAAATGTCGCTTCTTTTGCTGGTGGTCTCCGAGCTGGCGTCGTGTGGGAAATGATCTGTCGCAAACGTTACAGGTCAACGCCTCATCTGGAATTAATCATAAATTACGATTAATATTTTTGCCTTGGAGCCCTAGTTATGTTAACATTTTACTATGACTGCTACACCCAAACATAGGTACTTAACATTTAAGTATATTTTTTATGCATGCGTTTTAATATTGTAAAACAGTATTTATTCTATCGTCTTCACTTGGTCTTCATCTCACTTGATGGTAAGTGAGGATAAGGCCGAAAGTGGAAGCGCGTTTTACCCGGAATCCTTAACCACTGCGGAACTGGCTGTATCTCTAGACAGTCCGAACACAACAATGCTGTTAAAAATGTTGCTAGGGCGTCTGTTTGTAGTGGTAGGTACAGGGAAACGTAGAAGATTACCAAACCCAATGAGCTCTGTTTTGACACAATTTCGATAGTTACCTAGGTACTGGTAAATTAACAACATAAACTCGACGCGATGTCCTGTTTCCTCGTGTGCTTCAAGCTGTAATCCTCATATTTGAAATCTCAATGAAAACGAATTTTGACAACGCTAAAAAATAGTCATGAAATAGTCATAAATAGTCATACATGTAAAAAAATAGTCGCATTATAGTTTCAGCGTTATAGCTATAGGTTAGTGAGGATTATAGCTTGAACGTCAAGCTGTAATCCTCATTTCTGGTGCAAGCAAACGGTACAATCTTTCGAATTGGTTTAGGCTCCAAAAAATAGTCATGAAATAATCACAACGACATGCCAAATCTCAGAAATAGTCCTTAAAAGATTCCAGAGATATAAAGGTAACCTGATGAGGATTATGGCTTGAACATTTGAAAACTTTAAACTCCGTAACGCCTACGATTTTCGGTTTAAAGTTTGTACCAAAAAATAGTCATGAAATAGTCGTATGCAGCGAAAATAAAATTGAGCTGATTTAATTTGAAAATAAAAAAAATATTCTCCCTACATTTCTATGGATGTACAGTCGTGTACAAAATTTGTAACTTCATTTGATATGATTGTAAAATATTCCGCTTAATATATAACATTACTTCCAATTAGACGATTTAAGGAATAGGAATGGTGGGGGGGAAGGGCCTCCGGAACCCTCACTGGCCGGACGAAACACAACAGCACCAAGTGCTATTATTTCACCCGATATTTGTTATAGGGTGGTATTACGCCGGGCGAGCCGGCCCAACGCAGCGTGGCTCTACCACTCAGTCAGTGTCACTCATTTAGCACCACCCAGTGTAGAGTAGTGACCCACGTGTAGAGTCTTAAGGGTAAACCTACGGACGCGAGTAACTTTAACCCCCTTATCCTTATTTATTACAATCGAAAGCTTGCTTTACATAACTTGTTTAAATCTCAGTACATATATGGTTATATCACAGCAATTAGTTTTGATCACAATTATCATAGTTAGTTAAATATCTGTTGATGTGGGATTAGTTCATTCAGTTTATGTTTCTAGAAAAATTCAACGCTGGTAGGTTAAGTGCATATTCTAAAATCAGAAATTCAATAAACAAATTAGACACCAACAATATCAACAACTTTTAATTACTTACATCGAAGAAAAGTATAATACTATGTAATAGTATGTTTAAGGTAACACTAATGTAAAAAATAACAGAATTTTCCACTTCCTTTTGGGGGTCAAAGTTGCTCGCGTCCGTAGGTTTACCCTTGAGACCCTACACGTGATCCCTGGGTGGTGCTAAATGAGTGACACCAACTAGTGGTAGAGCCACGCTGCGTTGCAGCACACATTGGGCCGGCTCGCCCGGCGTAATACCACCCTCTCACTAATATTCGGCGTGAAATAATGGCACTTGGTGCTGTTGTGTTTCGTCCGACCAGTGAGGGTTCCGGAGGCCCCTTCCCCTCCCCCCCCCCCCTCCTCCCAATTCCTATTCCTTCCTTAAACCTATTCCTCCCTTAAAGGCCGGCAACGCGTCTGCGATTCCTCTGGTTTTGCGGGTGTCCATGGGCGGCGGTGATTACTCTCCATCAGGTGACCCGCCTGCTCGTTTGCCTCCCTCCTTTATAAAAAAAAAAAAAAAAAAAAACTCCAAGAGTAGCGTCTGTTGAATCAACTCGGGATCGACCAAATAGCGATATATCCTTGTCTCTATCGTTAACGGACGAAACCGGACGGGCGGCTTGTTAATTGTAATCTAAATCGAAAGTACGTTTTATACTCACAATAACTTCAAAAACGACACCCCGTCGTCTTCGTAAAATTTCATAAATTCATTCATACGATTTCTTTAGCACTTAAAATCCTTCACCAGAGTACCCATCACAAATGATTATTTCATGATTTCAATATCACTGGACCAAATAGCCATTTTTTCAAAATTTTGTGAATGCAACAACCGACGACACACGTGATCTATGACCTTGACTTACATTCAACTGAACTTGATAAAAACATAACAAGCAAAATAAACTTCGGCCCATCGCACTGCGATCGATGCGTTTGAGTGGAGACAGGGATAGCGCTATTTGAACAATCCCGAGAAACAAAAGCGCGCTACTCAAAATGGCGCCATGAACCCAGCTTTTTTGTATTTATAGGTACTTACTGGTTTTTGTTGGAATTATACAGGACGTTCCACGGATATGCCACATGGAGGGAAAGTACATTGAATATTGTAGAGAAAAATAATCACCCTGTAGCTTTATCATACCGATCGAAAGGCTTCATCATAAGCATTATTTTTTGCTAAATGACATAGTGTCACAAATAAAACGAAGACCATAAATTATAACATTTGATGTGAAATTTTGTTCAGAAAAATGAAAAGCTGACATTGAAATAAATACATACATAACTTGATTAATTTTGTATTAAAAATGTAAAAATTCATGGTCTTCCTTTTATTTGTGACACTATGTTATTTAGCAAAAAATAATCCAAGCCTTTCGATCGGTATGATAAAGCTACAGAGTGATTATTTTTCTCATGTAACGGGTTTGATTCCCGGTTCAACCATGTAATTATTTAAATATCTATGAATGCAGTTTAAATTGTTTTTTTTTTTAATTCAAATAATGTCTTCTTTCAGTAAAATGTTCAATCTACAATATTCAAGGTATTTTCCCTCCATGTGGCATATCCGTGGGACGCACTGTATATGTTAACATAGTTATTTATTGAACAACAAAATATAAAAAAATAAAATAAATCTTTCCTACAATCACACCAATTATCTAGCCCAAGAGAAGCTTCGAAGAAACTCGTTAAATGGTTACTAGACAACGGATAAACATACTTAAAATACTTAAATACATACTTATTATACATAGAAAACACCCAGACCTGAGACAATTTAGATAGACAATAATTTCTAAATTGACCCGACCGGGGATCGAACCCGGGACCTCAGAGATGGCGACACCATGAAAACCGGTGTACAAACCACTCGACCAAGGAGGTCGTCGAAAAAATATGTGTGTTACATTAAAGTTTCAAAGAGACAAATAAACTAAATGCTGTTTTCCTTCATAACTTGCATAGGTATGTAAAATGTAAACATCTTAGAAAGTTTCACCACCCTGTACCTTGCTGCCGCTTTCAATTTCAGAAAGTATTATCTAGAATGCGTTGCCGTTCAAATTTGAGCTTTTGTTTAGGTGGTAAAGTTGCTATTAACATAAAATATTTTGTTGTTTATGCGTTTCGTTGTGCACTACTAAAAGCGGTCGAACTTAAAATTAGATAACAATACCCTTATTATTGAAATTTTGCATTCACAATGCTATATAGATAACGGATAAAATGAGCAGTGGACCGGCAATCCAAAGGTCGTGGGTTCGAATCCCACTCGAGCTTCCTGAGACTGGTTGATTTTTTTCTAGTAAACATTTTATCCGATAACAATACCATTTATTGAAAAATAAGCTCCTAAGTGAATTCCGACATTTTAAAAATTTTCAACTATAAGTACTAGTTGCGATATCTAACTTTTGTACTTTAGCAAGTCATTTTTATAAATAAATCAGTTCGTACTAAACATGAAATCGATTTCAAGTGTAGTTATTTATCACTCCACACAAGTCTCCTAAATTTTGTACACGACTGTACGTCCATAGAAATGTAGGGAGAATATTTTTTTTTTATTTTCAAATTAAATTTGCTCAATTTTATTTTCGGTTTAAACGACTATTTCATGACTATTTTTTGGTACAAACTTTAAACCGAAAATCGTAGGCGTTACGGAGAAATTTGAAGTTTTCAAATGTTCAAGCCATAATCCTCATCAGGGTACCTTTATATCTCTGGAATCTTTTAAGGACTATTTCTGAGATTTGGCATGTCGTTGTAACTATTTCATGACTATTTTTTGGAACCTAAACCAATTCGAAAGATTGTACCGTTTGCTTGCACCCGAAATGAGGATTACAGCTTGACGTTCAAGCCATAATCCTCACTAACCTATAGCTATAACGCCGAAACTATAATGCGACTATTTTTTTTACATGTATGACTATTTATGACTATTTCATGACTATTTTTTAGCGTTGTCAAAATTCGTTTTCATTGAGATTTCAAATATGAGGATTACAGCTTGAAGCACACGTTTCCTCGAAGGACCAAAAACTAGTGGTACAGTTATATCGATGAGTACCTACGCCTGACTTACTCACCATGGAATTCTGTTATTCCAGTGCCAAAAAACTGTACCCAAATAGTACCAAATAGTGCCCAAAGGAAATAAATAGTACCCTAATAGTTAACAAGTTATGGACGTAGTTTGATGAGGAAGCTACTCACCTCAGTTTGGGAAATCTGAGTAAGCTAAAACTATAATTAGTTTGTCAAAAAGCTGTACCCAAAGAACCAGCAATGGCTCTCATTTCTATCTCAATAAATAGTACCCTCTAAGAGTGTAATAGTTATTTGACTTTTACACTAGAAAGTCATAACGTAAGACCAAAACGTTATTTTTTTTAAATATATAATTATTTAATACTTTATACCTAGTTAATTTATATAGGTACTAACTAAAAAAATCGGTTCCCGAAAACTATGCGTTCCCACCGCGGCGTCAAGCAAATTGTTGTGTATTGCAATATTGATCTTTCGCACTTTCATAATATAGGACAGTTTGTAAGTAATTGAAGTAAGAAGTGTGTTAAGCGCCATCTATTGTAACTTGTTCATACTAAGATGCGTCGCTGTCGCGCGTCGATAAGTTGCACTGTGATCAACAAAAGTAACATTGCTGTCGCACAATAGAACTGCTCTTTACTTTTAGTCGCGTAGCCGGAAAAAAATTACTTTCGATAATTCTAAAACTTATCGTTTTTGCTGTTTAGGTATTTCATAATATTTCGTGTAACGTAATGTATATAATATTAAAGTTTGAAATGTTGAGTGTTTCATAATAAGAACTATTTTATCTTTGTGTTGTAAAAAGATTAGAAACATAATATATGTGGAACTATGAAAATCGTGTGCGTGATGGGCGAACATAATACAAGAAGACTTAATGCAGAAAAGTAAACTAAGTACCTTAACCTACTTTACTTTACATCTTAGCTGACATCAATACAAACAAAACATTATTAAATGGCAAGTTTTGAGTAGTTAAGTACAGATCGCGCAATTTTTCTTTCAGATAAGATTATTCTACAATCATCAGAATTGGATGACTGGGATGAAAACGTAAATACGCAATAATACATTAAAATTGACAGAATCGCTCATACATGGCCTTTGTAATGCTATTTTATACCACACAAAAAATAGAAACAACATACGGTGCATTTTGTTTAAATCACGAATAAAATATTTCACTAAATACGCGATTAGGCATGCAGGACGTGGGCGGGTGGATTTTATACTTCTTACGATTTTATATTAAATTCTCGTAGGTAGGTAGTATTAGCAGTTACTACATTAAGTAAGTAACTACTAGGGCTTGCAGTCCCGGTACTGTAGAGAAAACAGAATTCCCGGTACTGTGCTAACTATGGTACCGGGAAAACAGGGAAATTTCGGTATTTTTCGGTACTGAATTTTTTTTAACCCAGATGTAACTAACTTTTTATATATGGATCAATAAGCAAAACAAAATATTACACAAAATGTTTATAATAAAAAATTGTTTTGCTAATTGCTATACTAGCTGTGGCATCACTTTGTCGAATGGAATTGGTTAGAAGTCATCCGAGTTGAATGTTTTAAATTTAAAAGAGTCTATATACAATGTATTTTTATAATGGGTGTTTTAAGGTGAGTGAATAATATAAATTCGTCCAAACCGAGACAGTTCAAACGGCGACAGACCTTTCTCCAACGGATCCCCTCGGCCGAGATTGTGGTATTGGGAGACTTCAATGTCCACCACGTCGAATGGCTTGGTTCACTTACAACTGACCACGCGGGTAGAGCCGTTCATGACTTCGCTTTGGCCTACAGTCTGTCCCAATTGGTAACAGAGCCTACGTGGGTTCCAGATGTGGAGGGCCATGCACCTTTCTTATTGGACCTTCTGCTGACTTCTCATCCAGACGGCTATCAAGTTTCTATTAATGCACCACTAGGCTCATAAGACCACTGTCTGATTCGTAGCACTGTGCCTTTCACAGAAATTTCAAAAAGTCAAGTCTGGCATTATAGGTCAGCGGACTGGGATGCGATGGGAGTTTCTTTGCGTCCTACTACGAGTTTGCTTCTCGCTGGATGATCTTGATGTCGCCTCCGAATTTGTCGTCGATGTGATACTGCAGGGAATGGAACTTTTCAATCCAAACTCTGTGGTTCCCATTGGCTTCAGGTCCCAACCATGGTTTGGTCGCTGCTGCAAAATGGCGTCTCGCCAAAAGCAACAGCATTACCAAGAGTGGGCTAATGCAGTGTCATCTAAGGATCCAAACACCAGCGTGCTCAGAAAGAGGTACAATATTGCCGCCAGGTCCTTTAAGAGGGACATTGCCAAGGCGAAGTCATCATTCATAAGTGGAATTGGCGAGAGAAAGTGGAATCTTCCTTCGGGTACGCGTGCGTTCCGGTCTCTCGCCAAAGCCATCTTAGGGAATTTTTGTCAACTGTCTCTACCACCATTGCACAAGACCGATGACTGTCTGACCCATACTGCAAAGGAGAAAGCCGATCTCTTGGGCACTCTTTTCGCATCAAACTCGACCTTGGACGATGGGAAAAACTCTCCACCAACCATACCGCATTGCGCTTGTTCAATGCCAAATGTCCGGTTCCTACAAAGGTCAGTTCGTAAGGCTCTTTTTCCCTTGATATCCATAAGTCGAGTGGGCCTGGTGCAGTTCCTCCCATGAGTTGGCGCTGGTTCTAACGCGCGTTTTCCGGCTCTCTTACACCACTGACGTTGTCCCGAGCTCTTGGAAGACAGCCCTTTTTCACCTGATTCTCAAAAAAAATCGATTGCTCAGATCCGTCCAACTACAGGCCAATAGCCATCACCTCTTTGCTCTCCAAAGTAATGGAGTCCATTACAAACCGCCAGATCTTAAGGTACCTAAAATAAAACTAAGCGATCGCTAGTATGGTTTTCGTCGCGGTCGTTCGGCTGATGATCTTTAAGTATACCTTACTCACCGATGAGCGGAGGCTGTCGAGAGTAAAGGGGAGGCACTGGCAGTTAGCTTGGACGTAGCGAAAGCCTTTGACAGGGTATAGCATAGGGCTCTTCTCTCTAAACTTCCATCACACTGGCTTCCTGAGTAATTGTGTTCGTGGGTGGCCAGCTTTCTTTCTGGGCGTAGCATCAGAATCGTAGTCGATGGTTCATGCTCTGACATGAACCCCCTTAAATGCTGGAGTCCCACAGGCGTGTGTGTTAGTCCATACTCTGTTTCTTCTGCATATCAATGACATGTTGTATAACAACAGCATTCATTACTACGCGGACGTCAGTAAGGGAGTAACGTTCTACACCGGACGAGCTAATATTTCTCGGGAAAGCGTCATCGAGAGCCGGAATAAACTTGTGACTGACACCAAGAACATGTTAAGTCATGTCTTAAATTGGGGCCGACATAACCTAGTCCACTTTAACCCCTCCAAAATGTAAGTTTGCGCATTTACCGCGAAAAAACATCCCTTAGTCGTACCTCTGAACTTTTGAGGGAGCTCTCCTTGATGTTAATCCGACTATTAGAATCCTTGTCGTCGATGTTTCGAGTGACGTTCAGTTTCGAGGTGATTAGGAAGGTAAAGCTAAATTAGCAAACAAAAAAGAAATTATTTAAATGGAATTATCAAATCATTGGAGTGCGATGACGATGAAACCGTACGGTGTAGGGTACGGGTACATTAGTTACAATATTTTCCCCAGTAATAGTACCGGTGACGTCACGGTTGAGAACTGTTGAGATAAAAATTTGGTAACGCTACGAAATTTGTATGGTTTGCAACTAAGAGCATATGCCGAGGTTACCGGTAACGACTACCGCAAAGGCGGAGCCTAATATTGGCGTAATTTGAAGTTATAACAAAAGTACCGAAAGTACCGAATTTCCCGGGAAACAAATTCTCAGTACCGGTACTGCGTAAAAAGTCAATTTCCCGGGAAATACCAGGAAATATCGGTACCGGGAATTCCCAGGAGCAGGCCCTAGTAACTACCAACCTAGTTAGGTACTTGTAATTTGTAATAATATAGGAAGGTACTTAATAATTGTAGGTGACTAGTAGAATTGATATTATTATACTTAATTAAGTAGATAGGTACCTACGTACTTACGTAGACATACAAACGCGGGGGGACTTTGTTTTATAATAAGTAGGTAGGTAGTGATGAATGATTTAAAGATAATAAGAGTAGGGCTGAAACTGCGTTAAACGGGCGCCCGCGACGGGCGCACGTCGCGTGAGCACGCGCGTGGACACGCGAGGGACCCCGTCGAACACGCGACGGGGACCGTCGCGGGGCCCGTCGCGGGGCCCGTCGCGGGGCCCGTCGCGGGGCCCGTCGCGGAGACCCGACCGACTGTGTCTCCAGTTCAATTTTAACAGTGTGCATGTACAGTACAGTCGTATCGATGGAGAACGTAATATATTATTACCTAGCAAAACGACGACTAGCACAAAAAAAACGACAACCAGTAAGCCCTTTTATTGAATCTAGGTTGCTATGTGGGGAATTTTTTGTAAAGTTTAGTAAATTAAGGGAAAATGAAAATTTATTTTATAAGCGTTTTAAAGTTTCGGTTCAAGTCTATGATGAATTATTTTCAAAACTGGAACCGTATTTGAAAGTCAACAATCTCAGAGTAAGAGCTATATCAGTCATATCAGCAATGGAGAGGCTGGCAATAACAATGCGGTAAGTAAAAAAAATGCAATTTTGTTCATCATATTTATTTTTGCTTTTATGTACTAGTTAATTTAATTATTTTTTCATCATCATGTTCTTTACTCGTATATTTTTATTATTAATACTAATTATTATTATTTCTTTGATAATCACAGTTCTTTACTCTTATAAATATTCTTATTATTACAAATTATCATTATTTCTTTGCTCATGACATAAATAACATTTATTATCACACTTCTTTAATCACACATTTTCATTATGTATTATTTATTACAAAAGGTAAACTGGTATTGTTGTTTTTGGTTACTGGTAACAAGGTTCAGGTTGGTAACAATAACAAAGGTAAAGAAATAATAATTATATTACTATTTCTTTACTCGTATATTTTTATTATTAATACTAATTATTATTATTTCTTTGCTTTTAATCACAGTTCTTTACTCTTATAATATATTCTTATTATTACAAATTATCATTATTTATTTGCTATTGAATCACATTTATTATCACACTTCTATTCTCATTATTTTATTACTAATTATATTATTGTTTCTTTATTCAATCATGATACATTTAATAACATACATTAACTCGTACATTCTTACTATTATAAAATTATAACTAATTATCGTATTCTTTTGATGCTCATTGATTATATTTTTGTCATGCACTCCTAATAATATTCTTGAAGTCTTTATTCTCATATAATAAGAATACTTTGCACCAGTAATTAATCTTCTATTGTATCTGTGTTTTGCGTTTCTGATCTTATAATAAGTGATGCTAAATCAATCATACTAGATGTATTTTGCGTTTCTGGTATATTAAGTGATGGTAAATCATCCAGTGTAATAACTGTTTCTTTTTCAATGTCAATCATAGCTTCTAACACTTTGGTTCGGAATGGTAATTTTTTGAATGTACTAAATTTTTGGACAGTTGGTATTAAAGATTTAAAAAAATTTAAATCTTCGTCATTATTAGCAACATTGTTTTGTTTTACACATTGCAACAATTCTTTTTCAAAAGCGGTTGGTGATGGTGCGCGTTTACGTTTTCGAGATGTATTTGACGATTCAGTATCTGTTTCTTCATGATTTGAATTTTGGACGCTGGTGCTAGCAATTGTGATATTATCGTTTGTTAATGAGTCTTGTTCTGCACTCGGATTATCAATGGATTCATCTGCTTCATGACTTGAATTCGAATCTAAAAAAGTTAACATATCATAAAAAATGTATTTCTTTCCTGCTTTAGCACCCGAACCTGATTTTATTTTTTTTTTGCTTGCTTTCACTTTCATGTAGGTATCTCTTGCAGTCTTCCAACGAGATTGCACTTTTGAGACTGAAACGATAAAACACATATTTTATTTAAGGTACTTGACAAGCGGACATACTTTCGTGGACCTACATGTGGAGTATCAAGCCGGATTAACCACAATCAGAAAAATTGTGAAAGAAGTCTGTCAAATTATAAATGAAAAGTTGAAGAAAGATTGCATTCCAACATTTTCACGTGAGCGATGGGAAGAGATAGCAGAAATGTTTTTGAGAGAAGCTAATTTTCCCAACTGTATTGGTGCAATAGACGGAAAACATATACGCATTATAAAACCTCCTCACAGCGGTTCACTTTACTACAATTATAAACATTACTATTCTATTGTCCTACTTGCAATGTGTGACGCAAATTATGAGTTTACTTATATAAATGTGGGTGTACAGGGTAAAGAATCTGATTCTGCAATTTTCACTCAAAGTCGCTTGTTCCAACAAATGAATGATGACTTGTTGGATATTCCTCCTACTAAAGCGTTACCGGTGCTACTCAATAATAAATCGACCAACACTGCAGCAACCGTACCATTACCTTACGTTATTGTAGGAGATGAAGCATTTGGACTATCTAGCCATATAATGCGACCATATGCTCGAGCTCTCAATTTGGATCATAAAAAAAAGATTTTTAATTATAGGCTAACAAGAGCGCGGCGTTATATTGAATCAACTTTTGGTATCATGATGGCCAATAAATTTCGAATACTTCATCGTCCTTTAAACGTTTCAAAAGAAAATGCCATTTGTTTTACCAAGGCGATATGCATTCTGCATAATTTTATTAGATCTAGACAACAGGTTAATAATATCAACGATGTTGTCACCACACCACGCCATATTCATGACATCGACAGTGGGTTAGGGAACACCCAAAGAGACGCATACACAATACGCGATAAATTCGCTGATTATTTCGTCACTGATGGTAAGTTGTCGTGGCAAGATCGCAGTATTTTTTGAGAAGTCCTCGAAGGGTGTTTGAATGTCTAAAATTAAAAAACCTAACATAAATACCTACGTAGGTATTTATGTTAGGTTTTTAAACGTTTAAAATCACTAAAATCTAAATACCCAATGTTTTAAGATACCTAAGCAACTAATACATACCAACAAAATATCTAAGATTAAAATACCGATAGGACTAATTACCTAATGTTTAAAATGTTTATAGTTGTAACACCAAAGTTTGATATACCAACAATTACCAAATACCAAATGGTCAAAATACCTAATAATGCACCACTTGCGAGCTGCCCTACTCCTGTAGGTCACGTGATAGGTTAGAAATTTAAGACAATCGCTCTGCTGCGCTTCGCGATTGTCTTGAATTTTGAGGTTATTTATTGTTGTTAGACAACAGATAGCAAAAATTACCAAATTAAAACTCGAGGCATAAAATATTGGTACCTATTATCTATTTGGTGACAATATAACATATTTGGTCTGAAATGCAGTTAATTTTATTTAGATTTTAAACTTTACGTCAGTATTTGTTACATATTTAAAAACCTAGTACCTAGTTAAACAAAATATAATACATATAAATCTTTACCTGTTGTTTTTTTTTCTGCATTACTGAAATTATCGAAATTTTCAAATAATTCCTTGCCAATTTCGAGCCATGCTGCTGTTCGCGCGTCTCGGTCTTTATATAAATCATTTGCCTGGTCCCATATGATAGGGTGACACTGTACTTCTATTATCACTCTTTCTGTGTCGAAAGTCATTTTGTCAGCGCGTGCGGCCCTTATCACATAGCGCCACTATCTAAACTAGCCCGCGCGATCTCCCGTGGCGGATCCCGCGCGTCCCGCGCGTGCCCCCGCAACGGAAACCGTCGCGAGCAGACGGGCTCCGTTGCGCGGGCGCGGGGCCCGCCGCCCCGCGACGGTGTCCCGCGCGGCTCCCCGCGACGGGCCACTTTTGTATGAAGCCGCGCGGGCGCCCGTTTAACGCAGTTTCAGCCCTGTACCTACTTACCTTACTATAATTTAGGAAATACTTTTGCATACTTACCTGAAGCTCTTAATTGATTAACTGTCAAAAAAACACGTAAGGGTTGTGAAAAAACTTTAATCGTATGATGTGGCCCTAGCTAATAGATATGCAATTCTATAGTCTATTGTACATCTTAAAAATTACTTTCTTATTATTGTGATTTATGAACATGAAAGAATGATAGATTGATTAACCAAAATAAACAGTTAAGTACTTAATCATTCATTATTATTTTTAATTAAGAATATACGTTACATACTCATCCGTTTACGTTACGTACGTATTCATCCCATTCATCCGATTCGGATGATTGTAGAATAATCTTATCTGAAAGAAGAATTGCGCGATCTGTACTTAACTACTCAAAACTTGCCATTTAATAATGTTTTGTTTGTATTGATGTCAGCTAAGATGTAAAGTAAGTAGGTTAAGGTACTTCGTTTACTTTTCTGCATTACGTCTTCTTGTATTATGTTCGCCCTGCTTTAGTTATTTTTCTGAGGTTCGCCCATCACATACACACTCGCCTGACGTGACGAGTGGAATATCTGTCTGTGTGTGGAATATAGAGTGTTAAGTAGGTATGCTCCGCGTTCGCCCCGCGCCTGCCTGCCGCGCCGCGCCCGCAGCCGCCCGCGTCCCACATAAACAAACTGTTACGTAGGCATAGATTATTCTAAGTACGTAGGTATGTTAGCGAAATATTTTATTCGTGACTTAAACAAAATGCACTGCATGTATGTTTCTAATTTTTTGTGTGGTATAAAATAGCATTACAAAGGCCATGTACGAGCGATTCTGTCAATTTTAATTTATTATTGCGTGTGTTACGAAAGAAAAGTTGAAATTATCAAAGAAGCACACCACTTAACTTTCTAAACTTTGTTCAACATGTTTATCACTAACCACTGAAAGTCTTAAATATTATTTCATAAACTTTAAAATTTTATTCAAATACAAAAAGAGTGATTTTGTGATTTTCATAGTTCCACATATATTATGTTTCTAAACTTTTTACAACACAAAGATAAGATAGTTTTTATTAAGAAACACTCAACATTTCAAACTTTAATATTATATACATTACGTTACACGAAATATTATGAAATACCTAAACCATACCTAAAGCACAGTCATAAAACTTCTAACTTTTTAAAAGTAGCTCACAATCCACATAATCTATACACTCAGCAAAAACGAAAAGTTTAAGAATTATCAAAACTTCTTTATGGAATTTAATGTCCCACGACCGGACTATTTATGAAATCTGGCAAAAAAAACGATAGTCAACAAAACATGGATATTTATAAGAAAAATAATTATAATCAATATAACTGATATTAAACTTCCTCGTTACGCATATACACCTATTAATGTCAACAAAACTAATAGTAATAATGTAGTAATTACCTACATAATATGTACTTAATATTAAAATTATTATGAGTTCGACTGTACCTCTTGTCAATGTATGTAGAAGTTTGCTATCAAATTTTATGAGTTTCTAGTGTAAAAGTCAAATAACAATTACAATCATGAAGGGTACTATTTCCGATACTATTTATAGAAATAGGAATGAGAGCCATTGCTGGTTCTATTTTCGCGCAACGAGGTGAGTACGCCAGGCGTAGAACCTACGCCTGGCTTCCTTACCAAACTATTCCTATAACTTTTTAACTATAAAGTTACTATTTATTTCCTTTGGGCACTATTTGGGTACAGTTTTTTGGCATTCTTGAAATAACAGAATTCCATGGTGAGGAAGTCAGGCGTAGGTACACATAGGGAAACGTAGAAAATCACCAAACCCAAAGAGCGCTGTTTTGACACTGATTTATTACAGTAAAAATGTGTTTATGATTTTATAGAAATTATTATTGTAAAACACGGTCGTAATGTGCAGTTATATGAAATTAAGGCCTATTCAAACCTGAGCGGTATTCGCTGCCGCTGTGGGTAAAGGTATATACCGCGCAGGTTTCGCTTAGGTAAAGTTCCGCGGCTAGATTGACCCACAGATTACATATACTAGGGGAGATTGACCTGAGCGGTATACGCTGCCGCTCTACCCACAGCGGCAGCGAATACCTACCGCTTAGGTTTGAATAGGCCTTAATAGAGGTAACTTCAGGATTTTTTTCTATCGAGCAATATGTTTCCAATCGTGTTTTGGAAACAGTTACGTTCTGTAATACATATTGAAAATTTCAGTGGAAAATATCTAAAATATTTTGAATAACAGCTAATAGAAAACAGATTTTTTTTCCGTTTTCACCGCCTAACCCTCTTTTACACGTTTTTATAGGTCAGAGAGCGCTCTTATACGAACTAATTTAACCTAGTTAAACACATTGTACCTACTTTGCTCTGTACAGCGCCAGCCGTTAGATAGTGGTAGCTAGCCAGGCGGATTTACCGTGTCTTACCCACTAGACCACAGAAGCAGTTAAATTTATTATTAATGAGGCGCCAGCGCCGGCCGCGGCGCCAGCGTTTTAAGTTTTTCATAAGGACATCGCCGGCCGCGGCGCCAGCGTTTTAAATTTTTCATAAGGACATCGCCGGCCGCGGCGCCAGCGTTTTATATCTTTCATAGGAAATCGCCGGCCGTGGCGCCAGCGTTTTAAATTTTTCATAAGGACATCACCGGCCGCGGCGCCAGCGTTTAAAATTTTTCATAAGGACATCGCCGGCAGCGGCGCCAGCGTTTTAAATTTTTCTTAAGGACATTGACAGTCTGGGGGGTTACTCTTGAACGCAAACTCAATCTCAATACAATTCCAATGCGATTAATATGTATCGTTATTGGGATAAGTAAAGATAATTCCGGAACACCATCGCGATAATAATTTGTCCAATCAATTTCCACGCAATTAAATTCCAATGTGGCGCTATTGTCGCTTACAAAAGTGCCATATGACATTTTTTAGACTTGTGATTGGAAATTGACTAATGCAATTGTGTTTCAAGAGTAAGCCTACTGGCTGGACTATGTGCTGCCCAGAATTAACTCAGTGCATTTTGTTCATCAGGTCAACCCTAACCTGTAAACCTAAGCGCTCCAAAATTGGTCCGAGGAGTGAAACTAAAAAAAGATTTTGTTGTGAATTATTTATCTACTACCGGAGTAAATTAACACCAATGTAAATAAAGGGTTAAATTGCTTTGCATCTTATCAAAGTAAACCAAACATAAGTTATAAGTAATGTAGTTATTTGGGAGTGCTAGTATTATTTATTCTGTGGTGCTAGCGTCTGTATTTTGCTGACTGTACAACAACCACATCTAAAAAAAGACGTCCTGAATAAGCTAAAAAATTATTTGGTTTAATAATACTGTTTACCTACTTGATAAGTGCATTTTAAAACAGTAACTTACGTACAAGTTAGCTTCTTTTCAATGTATGATCGCCGGATGTTTGACTAGTATAAAATATTTATAACTCCCTACCTATCATCTATATTTTCTGTTAAAGATGGGAGTCATTACTTTATATGCTATAAACCGCTTTTGACGACACAAATAAGATAACAGACAGGCTTTGGTTTCCCCTGTAAAACTAAAAAATATATTCAAATGGGATGTAGGTACGTTGTTAATAAAACATTATTTTTAGGAAATTAATAAAATAGTAAGTATATTTTATTGCATAATAATGATTCCAAAATACACTATAGCTTTTCTTAAATATTTGTGTTTAACCCTTTTTATTTTAGTTCTCATACTAAACCTTAGTTACACTTCCATTTTTAAGTTACCCATCTAGTATTATTATAATGCAACATTCAAACGAGAACCGGCCAAAGTGTACCTACATGACCAATAACAAGCACACATGTAATGTGATAAAAATTTTAATACTGCAATAATAGCATTTTGTCCAAGTCGCATTTCGTCCAACTTTGAAAAACCATTATAAATTGTCCAAATCGCAGTTTGTCCAAGTCGCAATTTGTCCAAATCGCAATATGTCCGAATCGCAGTTTGTCCAAGTCGCAATTTGTCCAAGTCGCAGTTTGTCCAAATCGCAATTTGTCCAAGTCGTAATTTGTCCAAGCAATTTTGGTTTCAGAACACCAGTGCAAGTTTCATCGAAATCAGTTCAATAGTTTTTAAGTTAAAGTCCATAACTTGTCCCTTTTGAGTTACTCATTATTTTATCCCTTTCGGGGTGTATTGTCCAAAGTGCTAGAATGTTATTAGTGCTAAAATGACCATATTTAACTACATACTTTTCAAAATTGGACCAAATGCGACTTTGATCAAATGCGACCTTGCCAGAATTCGACTTTGACCAAATACGACTAGGACAAAATGCGTTTGGACCAAATGCGACTTGGACAAAATGCTATGACACCTGTGATTGTAGATGATAGATAAAACAGGTACCTATTAAAAAAGGTAGGTAATAGGTATTTTTTAAAAAAACCTAACCATGTACAAAAAAAAAATATTTTTTCACTTTAACAGTAGGTAAGTATTGTAGTACTTTATAATAGCTATCAAATGACATCCGTGCGGTCGATATTGGTTCCTAGACTAGCTTTCATACATTTTTGCCGATTGTCCTTTATCTTCAACTGTAAATATACTAACATTTAAATAGCTTGAACTAAATATTACCTACTTCCTTCACTGTGTGTGCGCATGAAATAAGTAATAATATACAACATTCTTTGTATTTACATGAGCAAATAATTATATTTTACAAATAGTCAATTAAGACTTTAACATAGTAAAATTTTCGTTTTTGATATGTTAATTTATTCAGACTTGGCAACATGTAGGTCATCCATAATAATTCATTTATTGAGTTTGTTTACAACTGCTTGCGTACACAGTACAATTTTGAGCGACAGCTATTCAGTAGCCCTCCATAAGTTCTCTCATTTATGCAAAACTAAATTGTTATAAAATAAATGCTTTATCATGTGGGAAAGCCTGACAAGGCAAGAAGTATTTTGCTATAACTTTTTACAATACCAACATATTAACACATTCAAGTACTGCATTACAAACTAACACAAGTATAATTTATATTGAAATTGAAAATAGCCTGCCTCAGATAAGATTCAAACCCACAAACCTTTCCCAATCTTCATCTCTTTCAACAAAGTTTTTAACGCTATTTTCAGTTTCAACATTAAAAAAGAATTATCAATGTAAAATAACAATTAAAAATAGTAGTTTTATTAATGTACAAGAGACTGTACAGTCATAATTTAAATCCATCATAGTGAAGTAACAATAAATAAGACAAGTAATCTGCAAGCTCTGCAATTACACTTGCTGCTTATAAAAGAGACTAAATTATTTAAAGTACATATTACAATAGTTCTTGAGAATTGCTTAAATAAATACAAATATAACATTCTGTACATCTTATCACTATATGTCACACACATTTCCGTAAAGTCCCATGAAATGCGTAATATAGTTCAGTTCTTTGTTATATTGGCAAAGTGCTAGAGACTGAAGACTTGAACATGTTTCCGAAGAATCGCATTCCCGATGAGCCTCCGGGCACTGACCCCATGATCATCCAGAACAGGGCAGTGAATTGAGCAATGGCACACAGTATGGTGAACAGTGTGCTTTTCAGACTCAATGCACAGTACAAAGTAGCTACCATCGTAAATATGTACAGAGAGGTTGCTAATGCTCTTTCTTTTGAGAATAATGACTTGATGTGTGCCCATGGTCCGTAGAGAAAACTGAAGCTGAAATTGAAAATATTTCATAATTTAGTAAAAGTAATGTATTACTGTCCCACTGCTGGGCAAGGCTTCCATCATTAAAATTAAGTCTTCGCTATAGTTGATGGATATTGGCTCACACTTGCCTAAGGGAGTTAGTAACCAAATACTTAGGTAATGCATCGTAAAATCAAAACACTTTGCCTGGCCTGAGAATTGACACTAAGACATTCCAATTTATCGAGCCAAAAGCTTGTGTAACATACATACATATAACAGCGACTATAGTCATATATATTTATTGCCTCATGTTGTACATAGACTTGTACTATTATCCCCGAAGGGTTAGTCAGAGACGAGCCAATGAGTTCAGCAAGTCCTCTACCATAATCCACTTTCCACCAAATAGTGACTGCACATGTGGCACATGTCATGTGCTCAGTGCAGTCTTTAGTCTGTTAGTCACATTTTACGACCCCCAAGGGAAGAAAAGGGTGGTAGTTTTCACCGCTATGCTAAACTTTGTAAAACTACTTGTGTAAACGTTGTAAAACTCAAGTAGTTAGGCATGTGAATTTTTGCATAACTTTTACCTCATAATAAAGAAGAAGCTTCCCAGAGTGAAGAGAAGGACGAATTTCTTTGCTTGTAGTATAAGAATTGGAATGTAGATGAATGATAATATAAAACAGAGGAGTCCTAGTCCCAAACATACGCCAAAGCCAATAAATCGTTGTGTTCGTGTCTGAAACATACAAGTAATGATCAATAATAACTGTTTCTTTCATCCAAGAGGAGGTTACTGTATTGTTATCATGACTCATTCATTGTAAAATAAAAGTAAATTATATGCTAAATTACTACTCACTAGTGTAAAATAATCCTTTTGGGCTTGTTGAAACCAGGTAACAGTGTCATCATCCGGACTTTCAGGACTTCTTGAAAGGAAACTGGGAGTCGAAATCGAAGGAAGACTGAAATAGCTTCTTCGACTATCTTTTTGGAGCATGTATTCATCTAGTTCTGATTTCAGGTTTGCCATTTTAATAAAGAGTTTACGAGATAATGATGAACAGAGACTAACAGGTTTGTTATTTTCGTCACAACAATCCCAATACAGTACAATTACAAAATCACAAAGGCTTCCGCATTACCCCAGAATCCAGATGACTTGGTTGGGATGACAAATGACAATGACAACAAAGCTTGTTAGATATTGACAGTGGCAGTCATAGATAGCAAAAAGTTTTTTTAGAGCAAAGGAATAATTTAGATTCGGATTCAGCTCTAGTGATGCGCATGTGCAAAGTTTCATCGATTTAGAATACGCGACGGCAACGGAACGCGAATATTATCAGAAGATATGTTTGTAAGTAAATGATTAGATATCCACTATTAAAATAGCTTTCTTTATTTTACTCACCATAATCTGTATCATCGCTGAAATCATCGTGTGCATGTCGACGTATGTTATTGTTATACCGATCATGCGCACACGGGGGACATACGCCTCGGGTATCGCGCTCATCCAAATCGGTGCTGCTTGCATCTGACTCCACTTCGGCTTCTTCGATGTGGACGTCTTCTGCATGCCGATTATCAAGTTTTTCGTTACTTGATAGTTGATTGTAGTTTTTTCGAGGAGGCCGGGATTCTGTAAAAAATGAATTCGTACGTTTAACGTACATATGCAATCGAACAGGGCATAGACCAATGATGTATAAAGTTATAGATGCGTTGTACACGCTCTAGAATGGCAATACGAATGTAAGGTAATTGCCCGACTCGCATTCAGTCAGGCACGCTCTCGCGTCCCGGCTATACATCGCTACAGCGCGTGAATTTATCAAGTTTTTCGTGGCCAAAATGCCTTCCTGTGTTTTTAGGCGGTCCACAAATTACACGGCAACTTTTAGAGACAAGAAAAACGTGTCATTTCATTCATAAGTACTGATTTTTTTAAATTATACATTAAATGCCCGATAAATAAACTGCTGGCTGCTCCTCACGTGGGTAAGTGAGATGTGTGTGTAAGTTCTATGCGTGAGAGTGAAACAGACTATGTTAGCGCGGTCTACTGGCGGCCGTTGCCATGGAAACTCACATGCGTATAGAGCGAGATGTATATTTATCTCTTTCTAACCACATAATGTGTCTCTTGTTAGCGCAACGTGTCATAATAAATAACTGTATACGTAGATATAGTACTACTTGCAGCACTTTAAAATGCAATAATGTTAGCGTGTAACCTGTCTATCTTTTATATGTCTTTGGCATAGACATAGTTTAGACACAGTTCGCAATAAATTATAGTATTTCTTTATGGTGACTTAGGTTTAGGGTACTCATCTGTATTATTTAGTACCTAGGTACCTACTTACCAATAAAATTAATTAAACCATCATGTAGGCACACACGCCTGCAGATCACAACTTTACCAAAACTGTTAAACTTCTTTAATCGATATTGATTCTTACATACTAGTGACAGAGTTCAAAATGTATTGAAAAAATTTGACATTTTGTGGTAGGTTTAAGTGCTAGTACACAGCTACAATTTAAGCTATACAATACTTTAAAATTTTTCAATCGATTTTTTACTTTAGCATTTAGGGTATTGAGTTCAAAATCGAAATTCATCTTCACTAGATTGCAATCGAATTAAAAGCTGCTCTACATCGCATCCCTAATATTTGATAATGCTCTATCTATTTAGTCGGACACAATATAATATTTATTTATACTTTTGGCTTGTGAAAACAACATTATCTCGGTAGATTCCTTTGTAACTTAGTAAAAATAAATCAGGTTAATTTCGTTTTCATTACGTGACTGCGAACATTAACACAAGGAGACAATAATATTGGTAAGTATAAAAGTTCAACAATTTAGGACTTAGTTCATGTTAGTTACCTCAGGTCCACTCTTATTTCGCTTTTTTGTGTCGTTGTAAGTTTTACTTTATTTTACACTTTATTTAACTTCAAAACATATTCGACGTGTTCTTTCTTGTATTGTAGCGTTACCTACCTCTCAGAACGATATGTTTAGTTATTGTTCTGAGACCTACCTACTTAAATTAGTTTGACAATAGTTGAAGGTCAAACTGATTTGCTCATGGATTTGCTATCTCGGTCATAAACTTTTGGACACTTTTTGGATTTGCTATCTCGGTCATAAAGTTTTGGACATTTTTTTTGACAGACAGAATTTGCTGTTGGCCTCGGATGGCCTTTACAGCGTAACCTGACTTTCTAGTTTTTTATATATTTCCGTTAATAACGCTCACATGTATATAGGAGAATTAAACGTTAAAAAAACGACAACCTCAGGCAAGTAACCAGACTTTTTAGGGGCGGCGAGAAACTTAAAGGTTTCTAAAACCGTGTGACCGAACTTCCCCGGGAGGATTCTAGCGGGGTTTCTGTGATTTTTGCATAATATGCCCATTTTCCCATTTTGTAGTAGGTACCTAATTTTGCAGCTGTATTTATCGTTTTTATTGAAATAGGATAATAAATTCATGCTTAATATGACAAATCTTCACCCTGCGAGAATAAGCTGAGTTCGGACGGCCGGCGCATCGCATTTTGTAGTAATTTTGCAGTTGTATTTATCGTTTTTATCTAAATATGATAAATTCATTATAAAATCTTTATTCCTCATGAAGTAACAATTATTCTGGTATAAATTTTGCTCAATAATATCGTACAATTCACAGTCAACTTAGAGCGATTTTCAAACTGTTTTGGTTTAGAATAAGATTTTTTTTAAGTATATAAAATCAATGATATCTAAAAATTCCGAGGCCGCTACGAACTATAGACTGCTATATTTAAGAGATAACATTCTATTTTTTTTGATTTTATTTGTTTATAACAGTTAGTTCAATCTAGGAGCTCAAAAAAGTGCCTTCACGCATTTTATGAAAATCTTTCACTGCAATTTTGGGTTTAATTATAAAGTTATGCAATATTTACAAAAAGCGAGGCCGCTACGAACTATGCCAATACCTAGCTATTCTACACTATTCAATAAGTGTATTTTTGTTTCTAAGAACGCCAAAATTGGCCACTTTACGCAAAAATCACAGTCGACATGTAATGGGGCTCTTTAAATATGACACAAGCTTCACATGTCCAAGCGAGGATGTCCCCGTTGGAGCACTTTGCTTTGCGGCAATATTCGTTGCGCTCCATTGCGACAGTATACCTAAGTCAAGGGGTTAATTTTATAACGTCAACATCTCGCAATACCTTTCAAGTAGCAGTACAGTACATTGCTTCGCTAGTTGGATTTTTTAAAATTAGTTTCAATTAAGCTAACTTGCCAAGAAAATGTACTTACTAGTACTTAAAAGATATTGAAGGCGATAGGTGTTGAAGTTAGACAATTAGCCCCCTGAAGCTTTCGTGAGAAGAGTTGTGGATCAGGGAAAAAGTACTTGATGGGTGGCTGTGTATAAAAACTGAATAAAACTAATATGTCTGATTAGGACCCTAATACCCCCCCCCCCCATCTTAAATAAAGGTTCTTAGGTCCTTATACATAGTTTAATCTATCTACATAGTACTCAGGTACCTATGTACTTACACAGTTTTATAATTTCTACAGATGTAGAAAGGTACCTACCTGCTTTCTATGTATGAAAAACCTTTGGTTTACAAATGATTCGTTTTACACCTGCACGTTATCTTATCTCTTTCTAGTACCTACCTACAGACAATCAAATTGATGGACGGAATATCATTGTTTTAATCAATTTGTGGTGTAATATAATATGACTAAGCCAAAAAAACTACAAGTTTTGAATCGCCGCTTAAAAAAGAAGAAGGGTGTCGTGTCGTTAGGGTGTCGTGTCGTTAGGGTGTCGTGTCGTTAGGGTGTCGTGCCTGTCTGCTTATTTCATAACACACTTAGATACTTCTATATTTACTAATATTATAAAGAGGAAAGATTTGATTGTTTGTTTGTTTGCATTGAATAGGCTCCGAAACTATTAGACCGATTTGAAAAATTCTTCAAAATTATCCTGTAAGTATAATATTTAAAAAATATATAGGGGTCCTTACTAAAACTCCAATAATGTTAACCTATTTGTAAAAAAATGACCTAAAAATGCGATGTAGGGACATCGCGTGCGCTGCGAAAACTATTGATGATAGTAAATGATAAACCTACTACGACTTTGCAGAACTCATCATTATCTACAAAAAGTGTCGCGACAGCATAAGTCTAGCTAGCTATTATGCTTACTAATGTCAGTATACTTTTATTTAAAAAAATTAATTGAAATGGGCCGTCCATTAATCACGTTATGTTTTTTTTTAGCATTTTTTAACTCCCCCTCCCCCTTGGTGATATGTGGTGAGGTTTAAGTCTAACCCTCCCCCCCCACCCAAAATCACGTGTATTTTTTAGTAGGTACCTATAATTTTTTTACAAGCTTTTATTTAACTTGCAATGTATTATGTAGGTATGTCTTGTTCGGGTGGAATTTTGCAACTCAATTTTGAAGCAGATATCTTCAACCGATTGATTTGAAATTTTGCATACATGTGTAAATCGTGTAACAATGATATATTATGACCAATACCTATGTATAATAAACAAGTAAATTAAATACCTACCTTGATGTGATTGATTTTAACTAGGATTTAATTTTTTAATCTAAGAAAATACGAGTACTTACTTAAATCTCGCGACTACCTTTTAAGTAAGTATAATTGTGTAATGACGATAAAAATTGTTAGTAAAAGTTTTTTTTTAGCGCATTTGATTAAAAGGTTTTTTATTTTTATTTTTTAGAATATTACTACCTTTAAATACAAGTAAGCATAAAGTTCAATCTTGCAACCTGCAACCTTTCCTGTCTAGACATTTTTATCATGGTCCTTAATTTTCTAAGTAAATTATACTTGAAAAGTTGGAAAGGTTGCAGGCTGTTTTACACTACACGCCGCTTTCGGTTTAGAAATCGCGCGTTTGACTAAAAAATAAATACACGTGATATCTTTCTACCCCCCCCCCCCCTCTCCCTTGTGATATTTCGTGATTTTTGCCGAACCCCCTCCCCCCCTTTCGAGCCTCACGTGATTAATGGACGGCCCCCTAGAAAAGTCTCTTTATTTGAACCTTGTTATTAATCCCTAACAAAATGAATTAGGTATTTCATTCGAAAGATATCACGAGTTTAAAAATGTAAGTATTAGAGCTAGGCAGCACCATTTATGCTTTAGCCAAGGCAAAAATGGACTGCCATGGAGAAGTAAAGTTTATAAGCTCCACAGACTTTAGGTTGATAAATTGATTTGACATATTTTTGACATTTTATTGATTATGGTTAATTTATAGTATATTAATTTTGTATTTTTATTGTAATACTAACATAATTGGTTTTTGACAATTTGGAGTACCTATTAATTTTGTATTTTGTATGTAATTAGAATAGTCATTGTTACCCAGAAAATAAAAATGTTAAAGTTATTTGCATGCTACATTGTCAGCTGAGAAAGAGAAGAAAAGTAGAATAAGACCAAAAATGTACCTTTCTCAAACGCAAATTAAATATTTCATTTCATTTCATTTCATTCCATAATATGCGATGTAGGCGACACTGGGGTACGTACGGGAGGGGAGTCATTTTGAAAATTCGTCACGGGTCACGCGGACAAAGTCGCGGGCTGGCTGCTAGTAATTAATAAAAAGGATTTCTACAATACTATTGCAATTTGTCTGTGGCATCTTAGCTCTCAAACAGTATGATATGTACACACTTCATTTGTTTTTTCCCGAAAAGATTGTTTTTCTTTTTATCAGAAGCAGTTCTCGTTATGTTAACTTAGTACTATAAGACATTAGTTTCATTTGTTAACAAAACGTGCTTTAGAAGAACTTCTTGCTTATACTTAATTACATTCTTCAAAAAATAATTATATTCTATTATACTTAAGTATATAAACTTTTAATTTTATCGCGTCGCTCTGAGACAGAATTACGTGCCTAGAATTAAAAACGTAGCTTAAATTTAATTTATTCGTGCTTTACATAAAAAATGTAGTCAAACCAGTTACTTGTTGGCGCTATTGGCAAAGTAAAACAATTTCTGGTCCTAAACTGGTGAGTCCGCTTAAGACACTGTAACAGAAGACCTCAAACTTTTTGTCGTGCAGACCACTACTCAGTTTTTCTGTCGTATTGCTTTCTATATTGAGAAAATCAAGAAGTAGGTAGGTACAAGGTACAGGTAATAGGATATTATTTACACAAGTGTATCACTTTATTCTCTAACGGAGTGAGCGCTTGGTCTTTATTAAACAATAAATGCCGTTTTTTAAGATTTTTTTATTTTCTCTGCTGTTGTTTTATCGTGTACTCGTGTACGTGACACTCAATTTTTTTACAAATGTATAAATGAAACTGAGTCTAAATCTCTGACAAATGAATAAAGCACCATTCTTTAAGAAAAATGTGAAATATGTATGTAACAAAATGCAATTATGAAGGATGCCAAATACTGTAACTCTGTTTTTTTTTGTAGTAGGAGAGAAAGATCTTAGTTATTTTAAATGGCATAATTATGCATATCTTCTCATGTCTATCACCAAAAACAGTGTTTGTTTAAAATTAATTATCGTCTACATAGATAACATTGTAATGTTAAATATTATTGTTTCAGATAAACATGGATAGAGATTCTCCTAAAATAGCAGTGATCGGGGCGGGCATTGTAGGCCTGACAGCGGCTAAACTGATACAAGACAAATTAAACAAGGCGCAGGTCACTCTGATCGCGGAGAAATTCCACGACGACACCACCAGCTGCGTCGCCGCGGGCATCTTCCGGCCGGGGACGAGCTTCAGGGGCCCTACCAAAGAAATTACCAAAAAATGGATCGACGATTCTTGGTACTACTGGCAAGACATATTGAAAAGCTCGGACGCACCCGCGGCGGGTGTGATGGCTTTCGACAGTTACATATTTTCCAAGGAAAATTATCACCTCACAAGGAATCATTTAATCGAGAATCTTGTGCCTATCTACAGGCCAGTTGAAAAAGAGGAACTGAAGCTATGCGGCGGCGATTGGAAATACGGCTCTTACTTCTCTACATTTAAAATAGGATGCGAGAAACACTTGCCTTGGCTTGAGCAGATATTCAGGAAAAATGGTGGCGTAGTTAAAAATGATAAAGTCGAGAGTTTCGCATCACTATCCAACTACGATTTGGTGTTTAACTGCACGGGAATGGGCGCGAAATATCTGTGCAACGACTATGACTTAGTTCCGATCCGCGGGCAGGTGGCCAAAGCTCGGGCGCCTTGGTTGAAATTCGCCTTTTACGGTGACTACGACACTTATGTGATTCCCGGATTGGACGGCGTGGCTACTTTGGGTGGGGTGAGGCAATACGACAGTTACAACTTGAAAGTTTGCAAGCATGACACGGCGGCCATTTTGGAGCGCTGCTACGAATTGTTGCCAGCGTTGAAAAAGGCGGAGATTGTGGGTGAGCGGGTGGGTCTGCGGCCGCACCGCGTGCCGGTGCGCGTGGAGGGCGAGCTGGTGGGGGGGAGAAGGGTGGTGCACTGCTACGGGCACGGCGGGTACGGCGTCATGTGCGCGCCCGCCACCGCCATGCAGGCAGTGGATATTGGCATCGATCTACTCAGAGGCAACAACCGAGCACACATTTAAAGATAAAATATGAAAGTTATACTATGTTCTGTTTTCTTGATCATGTTACTATGTTATTATGTTTAATCAGATACAAGGTCTTAACCGTTACGTTTACTTTAACGTAATTTTATTATAAGAATATGAAGTACATATTTTGATTTAATTTATATCTGTTTTATTTTACTTTACTCACATTAAGTAGTTAGTATGAATTGTGATGAGAATCTTGCAGAGTCTGTTTGTTTATTTAGGGTGGATTTCACCAAAGTACTTGCGTGTAAATGAACTTTACGTTTCACCAACGCTAAAGTCACTACACTAGAGTAAATTCTTATACCGCCAATTTTGGCAGTGTTAGCCCCTATTCTTAGAATAATAATGTCACTAATGTCATTTGAAGCAGCCTTCAAATTAATATTGTAACCTAAAAATGCCGTGTCGTTTGAGATTATCGATTGACGAATCTGATAGCAGTGATGAAGATTATTTAGACCCATGCCCGAGATGGTTCAAGGAAAGAACAAATTACTTGGAAGATTATCAACAACAATTTTTTTTTCATGCCATTGTCAGAAACGTCACGTCAAAAAAACTCCAGGAAATAAAAAAGTGTACAGCGCCTTTGCTCTCGTATAAGATAAACTGCAACTATACTTTGGTGGTTAATACGCTCATTCGTTCGATTTGCTTATGTTCGTTCAATAGCACAGAGTCACTATGCGAGAACTTATTCTTACATTAGCGTGGTGAAATGAAATACAAGTTTTAGACCCGATTTCACCAATATCAAAATTACACGAGAATAGTTACCCGAGTATAAATTTACTACCTAAAGGACACCGTCCACTTTCTATAGGTCCTGGGGCCTATCATATGAAAAGTTAAATATTTTAATGTTATGGATTGTTTTGAGTAGCTTATATTATGTAGAAAACATAAATAAATGATGTTTTGTATCAGGTAGGTTAAATAATACCACATAGGTTAAAAACCCAAGAACACAAACAGTACAAACGAAACGAGCGGCAATGAATGATATTGGGCAGCAGGATGACAGATTTAACATAATTGTGTTGCTAGAGTATTAAAATTATTTATTTCGAGACACATATATTTATTATTTTTTATTAATACGTTTAACCTCATAGGAACTAAAGACGTAAAAGTAATAAAAGTAAATAATCTAACAAGTAGCTATTATTTTAAAACCAGCATTTTCATTTTCAATCGCTTTTTACAACTTGGCTCAATTATTAATTCACTAGGCAACACATTTAAGCCATAGATGACCGCGCCTTTAAAAGGAAGCCAATTTTAACAATCAGGTAAAATTCATTTTTATTAAAATTTATTTTGATACTCCCAAAGTAAGCTTTTCTAGTGTATAATTTTTGGTAAGCCAACATGTATTTTTCTTTGGACTTTGATGGTAATAGGCTGTCAATAACATTTTGTGCTTCACTTATTATTTCCGGTGGTGTAGACTGTACCTAAGTTTAGTTCTTCATTACTAAAACTAGACATATTTATTTTAAACTTTCAAAGTAAATATTGAACAAGAAGCCTCTGTTTGGATCAACAAAATATAGGTATGTGAAAGGTAGGAAGTCTTTCCATCCAATCCCTTGGGTGTCGTAAATGGCGACTAACGGACTAAAGACTGCACATACATCCTACAGCATAGAGCGGCGATAGGCTAATCAAAATAATATTACCAACCACTCTCTTCCCTTCGGTGTCATAAAAGGCGACTAACGGACTAAAGACTGCACATTCATTCAACAGCATAGAACGGCGATGGGCTCATCAAAATAAAACTACCAACCCCTCTCTTCTCTTCGGTGTCGTAAAAGGCGACTAACGGACTAAATACTGCACATACATCCAACAGCATAGAGCGGCGATGGGATTTTCAAAATAATACTACCAACCCCTCTCTTCCCTTCGGTGTCATAAAAGGCGCGACTAACGGACTAAAGACTGCACATTCATTCAACAGCATAGAACGGCGATGTGCTCATCAAAATAAAACTACCAACCCCTCTCTTCTCTTCGGGATCGTAAAAGGCGACTAACGGACTAAAGACTGCACATACATCTAACAGTATAGAGCGGCGATGGGCTCATTAAAATAATACTATCAACCCCTCTCTTCTCTTGGGGGTCGTAAAAGCGACTAACGGGCTCACCATTTAAGCACTTGTGCAGACTGTGCAGTTGTTTCTTGCTGAAGCGTGGACTGTGTGGGCATGGTCTGTGTTGTCCATAGATTCAAATTATTACTAATTTTACATTACCGCACTAGTGTGTTATTACTAATTTTACATTACCGCACTAGTACGTAATAAGCTACATTACGATGCTGAAATCGGTGTAATAAGAGCCACTTTATTTATTTATTCATTTATTGCATATCACATTCATTGCGAGGTGTTAAAACTTAAGCTTAGGTATACATGTGACGCCCTGCTAGGGCACTGCTAATGAGAGGGCAAACCATTTCAAAAATCTAGAGAACTAATTATAATATAAATAACGCCAGTTTGACTAGCATGCAATACAATATAATATTAGTACAGTACAATACAATCTATATTTATTTATCATTAGAATCTACATACATTATACAATTACAATTTAAAATTTTGAATAAGGATATCGAAACATTATGTAATTATTTTTATAACACATTTGCTCGTAAAGAAGCTCTTATTACACCGATTTCAGTATCGTAATGTAATAAGTTTCGCACTAGTGCGGTAATGTAATTAGAAAATTAGTTATCATTTGAATCTATGGACAACATAGGCCTTTAGCCCGTTAGTACCTTTTACGACACCCAAGGGAAGAGAGGGGTTGGTAGTATTATTTTGATGAGCCCATCGCCGCTCTATGCTGTTGGATGTATGTGCAGTCTTTAGTCCGTTAGTCGCCTTTTACGACACCGAAGGGAAGAGAGGGGTTTGTAGTATTATTTTGATGAGCCCATCGCCGCTCTATGCTGTTGGATGTATATGCAGTTTTTAGTCCGTTAGTCGCCTTTTACGACAACCAAGGGAAGAAAGGGGTTAGTAGTATTATTTTGATGAGCCCATCGCCGCTCTATGCTGTTGGATGTATGTGCAATCTTTAGTCCGTTAGTCGCCTTTCCGGATTTTTTTTTCCTCATAAATATGTTATAAAACGTCGTATGGCATACGTGCGCTTTGATAATTACAGCCTCTGCTTTCTTGTAGCCCTCGCCTACGGCTCGGGCCAGCAATATCGCCTCGGCTGTAATTTTCATCTTACCGCACTTATATCATAATGTACTATTAATTAATTGTTAATTATTAAGTACCTATAGGTAGTATCATTAAAAAAATCTGACAGGTTATAGTAAAATTTTTCCAAAAGAAAGCTTTTTAACAATTTGACGAAATACTTGGAATTATCTGCGTTTTTTATGTAATTGGGAAGGTGGTTGTATATTTTGATCAACATTGTGGGGGGGCTAGAAGAGACTAATTTTAATTTGGAGAATGGTATTTTAAGTTTGTTTAGGTATGTATCATTTCTTCTAATATTTTTATTTTTAACTAGGGAATATAGTTTCGGATGTTTTTTAACAAATTTGCTTGACTCGAGAATGTAAATAGATGTAATTGTTAGGATTTTATGTTTAATGAAGTAAGCCTTACATGATTCTAACTGGTCTATGTTAGTTAGTATACGTATACATTTCTTTTGCAATATGAAAACTTTGTCAACATCACATGAATTTCCCCAGAGAATTATGCCGTAGGACATTACCGAATATGCGTAAGCATAGTATGCGGTGAGAGCTGTTTTGAAATCAGTTACCCGTTTAAGGCGCTGTAGAGCATAAATAAATGATGACATTTTGCTTTGTACACTTTGTATGTGCGATTTCCAATTTAAGTGAGTGTCCAGATGTACTCCTAATAACTTAGCAGAGTTGACGGTTTCCAGTTTTGTGTTCTTATAATAATATGATATCTGTAATCCTGTTTTTTGATATGGTTTAAATTGAATAAGCTTTGTTTTATTTAAGTTAAGTTGTAAATTATGTGATTCGATCAAAGCATAATGTTATCTAAGGTTAGGTTTAGTTTATATTCTAATTCATTAATATTTGAACAGGGCAGTAAGACAGATATGTCATCTGCGAAGAGTACGCTATATTCGTCCAGTATGTTAGGCAGATCATTTACATAAACAAGGAACATCAGACATCCTAGGACGCTACCTTGTGGGATAGAGCCGGTGACAGCGACTCTATCGGATCTACAGTATGATATTTTACCTGTCTCAAAGTTTATGTTTTCGATCTCCACATATTGGTAGCGGTTACTGAGATAAGATTTGAACCAATCGTGGGTTATTCCTCGGACTCCTGTTTGGTATAGTTTATCCAATAAGATTTTAAAATTAACTCGGTCACAGGCTTTGCTCATTTATTTATTTATTTATTTATTTATTTAAGGACAGTTTACAAGTCACACACCAAAAATATCAAATACACATGATTAAGCATTACAATGTTGTAGTGTGGCCTTAGTTACAAACTGCCACGACAAGCACAGATCACTTGGAAGCATAAGTAAACTACTTAAATTTAAAATATTGAACTACTCAAATTTAAAATAATGAACTACTTAAACTAGTAATAATGAACTACTTAAATTTAAATTTACTAAAGTTAAATTTAATTAAGTAGGTACTAAGTACATACCTACTGTAGAAATTTTAGAAGTATAGTGGTATACATAGAGAAGTGCCGTGCGGCTTACAGGCTACAGGCTCATATCAAGCAAGAGGCCTATTGCAACTTTTTTATTATTTATTTCGTCTAAAACCTTTTGTATATATTTATATATTGCTAAAGTGGTGGAACGGTTTATCCGGAAACCCATTTGATGTTCATGTAAAATTTTTCGTAGAATGAGTACAATCGACCTATCATGACAGTTTCTAATATTTTTGATGACGTTGGAAGCAATGCAATTGGTCGGTACCTAATTATTGATGTCAGCTGTTTCGCCCTTTTTATGGACTGGCTTAATTTTGGATATTTTTAGGGCGTCCGAGACCGTACCCTCTGAAAAAGATTGGTTGATCAGTAATGTGTAAGGATAGGTTATTAAATCGGCGCTTCTTTTAATTAAAATAGTTGGGACGTCGTCAATGCCAAACGATACTTTATTTTTAAGGTTATTTAATATAATATTAATTTCTTTAGGCTCTACAGGACAAAGGAAAAAAGTATTTGCGACATTGCTTCTGGCAGAAGTTATCATTAGTAGGATTTGAAGGTGAATTTCCAATTGATGCAAAAAAGTTATTAAAGGTATTAGCCACTATATTGGGGTCACTAATAGTTTTTTCCCTGATGTTTTAAGTAGTATATTTTTATATTTCCTAGGGTTTTTATTTGTTTCGTTATTTATGATTTGCCACATTGATTGAGTTTTGTTTTGAGAGTTTTCAAACTTTAATTTGTTATTTATTTTCTTAGATTTATTTATAGCTTTTTTAAGAGCAAATGTGTTATAAAGTTCATTTACACGCGAGTAAAATATAAGTATTTATTCTTAGAATAAGACTTATACTACTTTGGTGAAATCCGCCCATAGAAAGTAAATTATGAAAGACTAGATAAGAAGTCTTGGCAAATAATCTACTCAAAGGCCTTAACAAATTTACCTGTCTGAAAAGATCTTGCAAGAAACCCAGTTTACCTTTCGAACAAGTAGAGGCTTTCGAAGCAATTTTCTCTGATTTGTGTTGTGCTTTGTTGCTGAATCTCCTGAGAGTTTGCAATGTATGCAATGAGCTAATGCTCGATTTTCACAAGAACTCTTCCTTTCTTCAGAGAAAAAGACTTGCAATAGAAAGTACTTAGAATAAATGTAGGTAGCTTGTTCTAGAAACAAGTCACAATAAGAAATTATGAGACCAGACCAACACTTACTCAGTCTCCCCTGTGACCATGGAATTCTGTTATTATTAGGACAATTAATTTAAAATCAAAAAAATATGTACGTTTATTCAAAAAAGTTTTTAATATTATGAAAACGAACGTTCCGAAATAAATACCGCGAAAAAAAGTTATGATATTAGGCAGGTATGTCAGCGCCATGAATGTAATATACTACGTCCATGGTCAGCTCAGCGCTCGCTTGGTTATCGAGTAGCAGGTTCTGATACTTCCGGCCACTGTAATGGCATCGGCAGCGGCGCGCGGCGTTCCGATTGCGGTTGAAGGGCTTTCAGCACTCTCGCAGGTTTATCGTGTCTATCCGGGCTACATAGCGGCTAACTTTTTATTCCTTTTACATTTGACTTAGATTCCGAAAAAAATTACTGCACTTAAGATTGTTTTTTTATTATTTTATTTTTATTTTGGCTCGTAACTCGTTTTTATTCAACGTAACAGTTAGACAAATAACTACTTATAGATTGTTTATCATGTCCAATCGAAGAAGCGGATCACAGGTATAATCGAGGATCGGAGAATGCGTTAAATTGCTTATCTTATCTTATCTTATATGAACTTAATTTAGGTCGACTAATAAAGTAAATTAGTGCAAAAAAAAACATCTAAGATACCTACTGAATTATTAACATAAAAAATATTCACTCGTCTGTGTCATTTCCGCCGTTTACTAAACCAGAAAGTTTGATATTTTTTTACGTTTATGTAGGAAGTTATAACATTATTTATCTTAATAACTTGAAGGATGTTATTTCGAGATACGAGAATTCGTAAAGAATCCGGCAGCAAAGAAAACGTTTACTTAGACAGGTGCTCTCGAAAAAAGGAACTTAAAAAAATAAAGCGTGTGTGTCATATTTACTTAGTAACTAGGTACCTTAGTGGGTACCTACCTTCCCCTTCATGATTGGTAAATAATACTATCTTTTTTTTTTTTTTTTTTTTTTGTCTAAGCCCGGCAAATGACCCCACTCCACCTGATGTTAAGTGGAAATGAGGTCCAGGCGCGAGGACAACTGGTGCAGCGTAAGAGACGTAGCATCAGTCATCCTCACTCTGCCGGCCCACAAAGTGCTTCTTCACGCCTCGTTTGAAGGACCCTATGTCATAGGTAGGAGGGAATACGTGTGCTGGTAGACTATTCCATCTTTTGGAAGTGCGGCAAAGAAACGAGTCACCAAATTTCTTTGTGCGAGATGGAATGTTAGATACTGTAAATTGGTGACTTCGCAGAGCAGCACGCGTACTCCTATGGAGGAAGGGAGAAGGATGGATGAGGTCAAAGAGTTCTTCAGAGCACTCGCCATGGTATAAACGGTAAAAGACGCTGAGTGACGCAATATCTCTACGCAATTGCAAAGGCTCGAGAGTTTTAGTGACCTCTGCATTGCCGATAATGCGCACAGCGCGGCGCTGCAATCTGTCCAAGGCATCGAGAAGGTACTTTGCGGAGCCGTCCCAAAGGTGAGAGCAATACTCCACGCAAGACCGCACCTGTGTCTTGTATAATAGACACAACTGATCAGGCGTGAAGAATCGCCGCACCTTGTTCAGGACACCGAGTTTACGTGAGGCATTTTTAATCACGGTTTCGATGTAGTCCTTTTGGTTCAGATCGCAGCGGATATTCATACCGAGCATGTTAATACTGCTCTGCAGGCCTAGAGATGTACCCTGAAGAGAGGGAAGGGGAAGGAATGGCGACTTTTTCGCTGTGAACGTGCACACCTGTGTTTTCTTGGCATTGAACTCCACCAGATTATCGGAGCCCCATTTAGAAATGAGGTCCAACATCCGATCGAGCTCAATGACAAGATTTGCTCGCTTCATTTCGGTGTCTACCCGCCCAGCCGTTGGGTGCCCGTTATATCCCCCATGCACTGTGCTATCATCTGCATAGCAATGAATGTTTCCAAGAGGAAGCATGTCATTGATATGCAGAAGGAACAGCGTGGGGGATAGAACGGAGCCTTGAGGAACACCAGCGTTCACTGACATGAACCGCGAAGCGCATCCATCCGAAAGGACACGGATTCTACGCTCATGCAGGAAGCTGGCAATCCAGGTACAGAACTGAGCGGGCAAACCGTATGCCGGGAGCTTGGAGAGAAGAGCTTTGTGCCAGACCCGATCAAAAGCCTTGGCTATGTCAAGGCTAACTGCCAGTGACTCGCCACGCTTGTCAATAGCCTCACCCCAGAGATGTGTGACGTACGCTAGAATATCACCCGTTGACCGTTTTTGCCGAAACCCATATTGACGATCGTGAATTAGGGAGTGATCTTCTAGGTATCGAATAAGCTGTTTGTTCAATATTCGTTCTAGGATCTTACACAACACTGAAGTTACGGCTATAGGGCGGTAATTAGTCGGATCTGACCGATCTCCTTTTTTAGGGATCGGTTGCACATTAGCTTCTCTCCAAGATTCCGGCACACAACCCGAAGAGAGCGAGAGACGGTACAGACGCGTTAACACAGGGGACAACTCCGCTGCACACATTTTCAGGACTATTGCTGGGATGCCGTCAGGACCGTTAGCTTTCCGGACATCGATTGACTGCATTTCCGCACGGACATCACACTGCCTGATTTTAATATCAGACATTGTGTGGCCACAGTGAGGAATTGAGGGTGGCTGTGCATCACAGTCATCGATCCGGGAGTTAGCCGCAAAGAGTTTGGCCAGGAGATCGACCTTTTCCTGCGGCTTGTGAGCTAAAGTTCCGTCAAGACATCTCAGTGGTGGCAGCGAGGGTTGGCAGAAGTTGGATTGCACGGCTTTGGCCAGACGCCAGTAGCTACGGCTGCCCGTAGGATGCGTCAGGAGTTCTTGGCCTACTCGTGCAACGCGCTGGGCATCCGCTCTAATGTAGGCCCTCTTACACGACTTGGTGGCATTATTATAGGTTGCTTTTAGCGAGCGAGTTTCGGGAGCCCCATGAGCTTTACCTCTGATCCAAGCGCGGTATGCCGTCTGTTTGCTCTCAACAGCGCTGGCACACTCGCGATTGAACCAGCGGTTGCGTCTGCCTTTGCTGATGACATAGGAGTGTGGAATATAGTATTCCATTCCTAATACTATCTCATCAGCAACGGCAGTGGCGCTAGCGGTCGGGTCCTTCCCACTAAAGCAGCGCTGCCTCCAAGGGACGGATGCAAAATACTCCCGCATCCCGTCCCAGTCTGCCGACGCGTAGTGCCAAATCTGGCGTTTCGAAACCGCTGTTGGCGGGCGCGATGCCAAGGGCACTGTGCTGGATATCAAGCAGTGATCCGAGGAACCTAAAGGAGCTCGAATCTCCACCCGGTATCCAGCTGGGCGACTCGTCAGCAGAAGGTCGAGTAAGGAGGGCGCATGGCCAACTATGTCTGGGATCCTGGTGGGCTGGTTCACCAGTTGCGTCAGGTCATGCGTGAGAGCGAATGCGTGGGCAGTTCTACCAGCATGGTCTGTTTTGGAGGAACCTAACCACAACTCATGGTGGGCGTTGAAGTCCCCCAAAAACACCAGTTCCGCCGATGGAAACCGCTCCTGCGCATCATCTGCTACCCGACTAAGATGTTCAATTAGTCGAGTTGTCTCCATGTCGCCGTTATGGGATCGGTAGACGCAGACGTAGACACGGCAATGAGAGCCTAAGTCGACGTGTACCACTAGGAGGGAGAAGGAAGGGTCCTCCAGACAGCGCAGACGGCGACAGCAAACATCCGCCCGAACGAATAAGCAAACTCCGGCTTTGGCTTTGAAGGATTCTTCAAGCACAAAGCCGGGATAGTTCAGGTAGGTGGTGTCAGCTGGGCGGATTATTTGCGTCTCCGTCAGGAACAACATTGCTGGCCGTGCCGTCTCAAGATGGTGGTGGACGGCATTGAGGTTTGCATGTAGTCCGCGGATGTTAGCGAACTCCACCTCAAACGGTAAGGTTGTGGTGGGGGTGTGCACCGCTGTAGAACCAGTTTTGTTGTTAGGCGCTGTCATTTTAGGAGTGGAAAGAGAGAGGCGTGAAACGAGAAAATGATGCCGCGATGCGAATGGTCAAAGTGTGGTGGCCTGTTTCCCCAGGAATTTGCCCACAGACGAGTATTATTAACCTGCCGAACGGAAGGGCCCCCGAACCCCCCCGGGAATGGCCGCCGGGACCCCACCTTCCGGTCACCAACCGGCACGACGGACCACCCCGAGATTATGCGTGGCATGGTGAGGCAGCCTCACGAGCTGGTTAGGCTCGCTTGGGCCCCTGTACTGTGCCACGGGCGGCCAGCGGGACAACCGTTTCTACGGGTCTTCCTGGTCGGCAGGTTAACGAAGTCCTCCTGGCACTGGTTTGACGGAAGCCTCCACAGACCAAATACATCGCAGCATCATCCTCTCGAGCTCTGGTTATACGCTGGCTGATCCCGAAACGCGACCGACAAGCAGTCACTTGACGGGTTTTACACCATGCGTACGGTGGTCACCAACCAGACGGGTCAAGCCCTACCACCAGTGGAGCAGATCATCGCTCGAAAGAGTCCGTTAGTCGCTTCTTACGACACCCACCGGACGGAGAGGGGCGGCGATTGGTATTCTTTCTCCGTCACCGCACGGATAAAATCATTTTATATCATTTTAATATTCAACAAAATAATCTTTAATGGCGGCTCCCCATTAGTGCCGTGAAGCTCCGTAAACAAGCGTGAAACGTGAATTTGGACGGTTTTCGCGGGGTTCACGCGCGTTCACGCCTGTTCCCCGATCTGATCTTGGAACAGGCGTGATCGCGCGCTTATTTTGTCCCCCGACATGGCGGCTCCACATTAGTGCCGTGAATTCACGCACGAATTCACGGCATGAATTCACGGCACAAGTCGTGCCCTCCATATTTACGGGATGCTCACAATCGCTCGTGAAACCCGACGCGAAATGGACGTAGAAGCTGCTGCTGCAATAACTTTGTTTTCTGTGGCAACATACTATTTAGACGCCTAAAACATTATTAAAAAGCGTTAGAAAAAAAGAAGATGGTGGATGTCTGAAATAGGTACATCGTAATCGATCAAAATATAGTCTGGAGTAAACTGATTAATTTCCTCTTTGGTAAACTGGCACGGGGCCGTGAATGTGGTTTGTACGCGTGGACGCCGCGCGTACAAATCCACTTTCACATTCTCGCTGCCAGCACGGGCAGCGAGAGCGGCGGCGGGGACTATCGGATAATTCGGATACGATGACGTCACGTCACGTCAGTCGAGTGCGGTAGTAGTGTTATTATTATTGCAATTATTTATGTATAATAACTTTGTAAATACTTCTCGTATCGAAGTGAAATAAAAACTATTGGTTATAGAATAACGACTTCTGTAATGGTATAAAGTACTTAGAATAATAACGCTATAGAAACCAAGTTCGCGCGCCTCTTTTGAAGCACATTAATTGGAGCCAGAAATGGCACCCTACGCCGGACCGCTCCGTAGTGTTCAATGTGACAGCGCGCCGAACGTGTCTCGCGAAAACAAAAAAAAAATGACGGTTTGTGCAGTTAAATTGTGTCACAACACATCTGAAAAACAAAAGAAGTATAATAACATCACTTTTCACAGGTAAGCTTTCAGTATTTCATAGTATCTTGTAGTTAATTAGGTTAAAATATAAACGTACTGCAGTGTGATTCTCTAAGTTAAAGTCTCGGTAGCAGCGGCCTGCGCAGTGCTGTCTCTTTCATAATCATAGAATTCGAAAGAGACAGCAGATCACGGCCATGCGCACACGTCACGCGTGTGTGAATCGGTTTAGTGCTTCATTTTTGACAGAGTGCTTGTATGAAGACTATCTTTCTATAGCGTTATTATTCTAAGATAAAGTAAAAATAAACTATTTTTATTTTTACCAAGTCCATTCTTTGACGTTTATCGATAATTCAATTCAATTCAATTCAATTCAAAATATATTTATTCAATAAACTCAATTAATAAGCACTTTGAATCGTCCAAATCTTTTTAACCTACCACCCATTCAGGACGTCATTTTTTAAACGGGCGCAAGAAACCACAGCGCACAGAAGCAACAAAATTTACAAAAAAAAAAAAAAAGAATATGTCGTTACCAGGTCATAAAATACAAAATATGAATTAAAAAAATAATAAATTAAGCAATACAAAACTACAATACAATTTAAGTATCAATTAATTATAGACAATTAGAAATAGCTGTTGGAGTAATTGGAGCATTTTAGATCCAAGCTGCTTTGTCTTCTGTGTAATCTGACACTTTATAATAAGCTTTTTTATAAAGCTTTTCTTTGATTTTGATTTTAAATTTATTAAGATCTAATTTCTGAATATCATTTGGTACTTTGTTGTAAAATCTTACACACAGACCCTTAAAAGAATTATTTATTTTATGGAGCCTAGTATAAGGTACTGCTAATTTGTTCTTACTTCTAGTGTTCACATTGTGAATATCACTGTTTAAGTAACTAAAAACCTTGAACTCTATACATTTTCCTTGGTCGTGGAATTGGATAAGTAATTTTTTACTTATACATATAATTAACTTACCGGACGGACTTATGTCTGTAGCGCACCTAAAGCGGTGAACATTTTCAAATAGTCGATGAACAGTAGTGATGTTAATAAGAAAACAAATATTTATCGATATTTAATTTATTATAAAGCAAATTAAGTAACAATATTTCATGAGCTTTATTGAAACAAGCAAGACAAAAAACTTTCTGACTTCAACAAACATCAATTTAACTTTTTAGCACCTTTTTGTCAGCTTACAGGCTAGTCATTGTTTTTCGTAATTCCTGATAGCAAAGTGTGTGCATTGTTTTCTTTTTGTAATTTTTAGTAAGATATGGTACTTACCTACTACTTTTTTTCCGAGGTTTTAATATCGTCGTAAAAGGTATGCCCAGTAAAGTTTTGTACCTATAGGTAACAGATTCGACAAAATCTACCAATGTTCCTTTTTTGTTCGATTAGATAGATTTATTATTATGAATGATCTACGCATTAACAACACAGGTACCGAAAAGAAAACTCAAAAACAATACATTTTTTCGGGAGCGCTTCAATATGAATTCAAAATCGAAACTATTACGTAAATAAAGGGAGGGAAAATGTAACAAATATCGACAAACGTCTAACGGTAATCAAGGCCAGATTCTCACTTACGCATAATAAGTATATGCCATCGCCACCAGTGCGATACCGGACATGCACATACAAGTCGTATTCGTCCGGTAACGCACTGAACGCAAAGTTTTTTCGTTCTGTGCGTACAGGGCAAATATGCTATGTATCTTATTTCTATTGTAATAAGACCGTATTAAAGTAAGAAGCAATAATATATATATTTGTTCCTTTTCACATCACAGAATAACGTACCTAAAATGACCGCCGCTCGAGCGAGAAAAACTAGTTTTTGGCGTTCGCACCGCGGTAAAGTTCATTACCGGTTGTAATGTCCGGTAACGCACTTAACGTGTTAAAAGGAAACACTACGTCGACGTGTCATGCAAAATTCTCATACAAAACAAAGAAAAACGACGTTTCGTAGTCCCCTGTTTACTACTTCAGAACTGGATCAACTTTTATCACTTTTTCAGCATCGGTTTAAGAAAGAAATTTTGTATGTCTGTATGTTTGATTTTTTTAAAACCAGCCACTCAATATTTCTGAAGACGCCTTAAAACGGAGTGATTTCGCTAAATTTTGAAGGCTCCTGGTTATTAAATAAATGACTTAATGCAAAAAAATCAAACATACAGACATAGAAAATCTCTTTCATTTACCGATGCTGAAAAAGTAATAAAAATTAGTAAAGTTTTGAATGAGGAAACAGGGGACTACCAAACGTAGTTTTTCGGTGTTTAGTATGAGACTTTTGCATGCCACGTCGACGTAGTGTTTCCTCTTAAAATAGTGTAAATAATGTTAATCCTGCATTGCCTAAAACTTATTGGTAGTAGGCAGGCTATATATAAACTAGTGTAGGCTTTATAGTAGGTATCGCTCCAACCTTAAATAAACAAATAAAGCATTTCAGTCACGATTTTTAAAATGGCCGCCGGCAAGCAGTTCGCAGTCGATAACGAGGTATTAATTATGATCTATCGAACTGTCGAACAGCAAACGTAACCGCGCTAATGGTTTTGATGATCACGTTAATGGGAACTGCCAATGCTTCGTGAGCTTACCTAAATGTTGATATTCACTTTAATTTTTAATTATACTCTTAGTAAGTAAGTTATTTTGAAACGACAAGTAAGTAGTAAACTTTCTTAAGCTGTAGGTAGCTAACGTTATACGTATGTACGTACGTATGGAATACTTAAAATAAAATCTGTAATGACGCGGAAACTACAAGTGAATTTGGTCATAAGTATCAGTAAATAAGTAAAAGTAATAAAGAAACAGGGCCTAACATAGATACATAAACACAATGTATAATCACGACTATTATCCTCGAAGGGTTAGTCAGAGACTAGGCAATGGAGGACCGCAAAAGCAGTCCTCTGCCATAATCCACTTTTCACCAAATAGCGACTGCACATGTGCTCAGTATGACAGATGGTGAGCCTATCGCCGCTCTATGCTGTTAGATGTATGTGCAGTCTTTAGTCCGTTAGTCGCCTTTTACGACACCCAAGGGAAGACCCCCTTTTTTGATAAAAGATCTACTGACAGGCTGAATGTGTATATACCTACGCAGAAATAAGATAATTTTTAGAAATAATAACCTAGGAAATATCTCTCTCGTCCATAACGAAGAACTTCTGTCAGTCTGGTTGTTTAAATACACTTACGAATAAATTGGCCACGATTACAGCGACTGCAAACAGTTTCGAATACGAATCAAAATAGCAGAACATCGTTATTCTAGTTCCCTTTGCAGTGCCGGATATCGTATAGGTGCAGCAGTTGAATTGTTAATGGCTTATCCACTCGTCTGCGGTGGAGGTGGCCACGGGGCGGCTGCAGCTCATCAAACATTCAACTGCCTGCAGGTGTGCAACTGAGCATGTCACAGATATGAAGATCCAAAAATATAACACTGATGTAACTCTTGGAACATTTATTAGGTACTTACCTAATAAAAATAATGATAATAAAGGACATTGTTGAAGTTAGCCTAAGAACCAACACAAACATGACATAGGTATGTACATGATAATTCTTAGCTTATTTTTTACGACAGATAACAGTATTTAGATTTTGGCGGACACTTCTAGACAAGTAACCAATAATAAAAAGAACGTTTTGGACATTAATATTAAGTATATTTTTTATATTATGAGTTGGGTATTGAGAGTTCAGTGCATTCATGTGTGACCAAAATATTTATAATATGTACAAACAAACCTAATAATATTATGCATGCATGGCTGACTCGATATACTTAGTGCCAAATACTCCAAACGTCATTAGAATTCGATACATCGCTTTTTATTCCAAACTGAAAACGTTAGATTCTTTTGCTATTCCAATGAGGAGAATGTTACTAATCTGCGGTGCAACAAAACTGCAACATCACTTTTTCAAATTCACTCAAGAAGTCCGTGCGAGATCTCAGTAAAGTCTCACATCTTAATAGGAACTCAAGTGGTTTGGGGGAATATCATTTAGCATTAATCCGAACGTTCATATTATCATCACTGATCATTATCATCAGTCTACGCATAAACAATGAACTCTAATAATACGACTGAAGGACTAGTACCTATCCTTGGTCAAGAAAAAAAAAGTTGTCGTTCTGGACTTCTTGGTGGGAAAGTGAAGCGTCATGTCTGCACTTTTGTTATAATTTCTATAATTCATGTTTTGTCGAATATTAATGTGAAATAATGATGGATTATTATGTGTTAGTGAACGTGCATGAGTGTTGGCAAATAAAACAAAACAGTGCAACATCACTTCTCAAAACTTTAATTAAACATAACCTCAAAATAATTATAATCTTCTCCTGATATTTAGGTTCTCAGGAGTGTCCGTCAAAAATCTTTGTTTTTTTAGTCATTTACTTGCAATTTCGAACCTAGAAAAGAATATGTCATACTTGTTGGTTCTTAGGCTAACAATGTATGGGCGCAGAACATTGTCCTTTCACAACTTTCACACTAATCATTCAGCCCCAAACTAAGCATAGCCCGAACTATGGTGACTATAACAACGGATAAACATACATACATACTAATAAACATCCATGACTCGGTAACAAATGCTCGTGCTCACCACACAAACATTTACCCCTACCGGGATTTGAACCCGGGACCGTGGGTTGCGCAGTCAAGGTCACTGATCACTCGATCACCTGGCCGTCTGTCTACTAGGAATTATACGAATGAAAATACGAATTCAAATGTTACCTACTTATTTTGTTTATTGGGAGACCGTCAAAATTATAAATAAATGAATCAAAGATTTTATGTAAATAATATCATATATAAAAAACAATGTAATATGTACGCGCATAACTTGAAACGGCTGCACCTATTTGGCTATATACTTTTTTGTTATAAGTATAACAGGTAAGTGTTAGAACAAGGTATGAATCTAAGTACGAAATATTTTTTTTGGAAATTCTCCGCGTAACATTAAGGAAATCATGAATTAGTATATAAATAGCTAGTAAATAATAAACAAAATTAATAAAATTAATTTACGATGAGTCAGATGATCATGAATACGGTTTTTTACCAATTAAAAGTATTGAAACAGAAAATATCAAACTAAGAAAAACCGGGAACCACCAACCAAACCAGTACACAAAGATGTACCCCCCGCTGGGAATCGAACCCGGGACCTCTGAGTCTGATGAGACCGGTGGTGGCTTAGCCACTAGGCCACAGAGGCGGTTGAATTGAGTTTCTTGTGGATTCTTTTCAGTCCTTGTTACATAGCCTACATGTTAAGGACAGACTTTTAGAAGAGGGCTATTACACTGTAAGCGATTACATCAATGACAAAAATGCAATGAATTAAAATTCTTCTAGTTTCGCACACTTTGTTCTAATGCGTTCATAGTAAGTATAAAAACAAAAGTGAATCTAAAAGTTTTACTCGAGGTGAAACTTTTAGATTCACTTTTGTTTTTATCCTTTATTTTATTACATAATTGTTTTATGACTATTGATTGTATAATTTGGTAACGACATTTTGTTTTGTACATGTCGTTACTTCTATATTATTATAAATCTGTGGAGTTTCTTGTGCCCGTTCTTCTCCACAGCTAAAAGACTTCCTGAACGGGTGGGGTGGGTGGGTGGGTTCCTGTGCCTATCCATCCATCCATAAAAAAATAAATTTAGACGATTGAAAATGCTTATTTTAAGCTTACTGAATAAAGATATTTTGATTTGATTTGATTTGACTGTCTCTTAATAACCGTGGATTTACAAACCGACGGCGTTGTGTCTTTCATCATCATCGTCAGCCTATAAACCGATGGCGTAGTGTCTTTCATCATCATCGTCAGCCTATATACCGATGGCGTAGTATCTTTCATTCATCATCTTCAGCCTTTATACCGATGGCGTAGTGTCTTTGCATCATCATCGTCAGCCTATGAACCTATACCGATGGCGTAGTGTCTTTGCATCATCATTGTTAGCCTATATACCGATGGCGTAGTGTCTTTCATCATCAACGTCAGCCTATAAACCGATGACGTAGTGTCTCTTCATCATGATCGTCAGCCTATAAACCGATGACGTAGTGTCTTCACATCATCATCGTCAGCCTATATACTGATGGCGTAGTGTCTTTCATCATCATCGTCAGCCTATATCCCGATGGCGTAGTGTCTTTGCATCATCATCGTCAGCCAATATACCGATGACGTAGTGTCTTTGCATCATCATCGTCAGCCTATATGCCGATAGCGTAGTGTCTTTGCATCATCATCGTCAGCCTATAAACAAGTGGCGTAGTGTCTTTCATCATCATCGTCAGCCTATAAACCGATGACGTAGTGTTTTTGCATCATCATCGTTAGCCTATATACCGATGGCGTAGTGTCTTTCATCATCATCGTCAGCCTATAAAGCGATGACGTAGTGTCTTTGCATCATCATCGTCAGCCTATATACCGATGGCGTAGTGTCTTTGCATCATTATCGCCAGCCTATATATCGATGGCGTAGTGTCTTTCATCATCATCATCATCAGCCTATAAACCGATGACGTAGTGTCTTTGCATCATCATCGTCAGCCTGTATACCGATGGCGTAGTGCCTTTGCATCATCATAGTCAGCCTATATACCGATGGCGTAGTGTCTTTCATCATCATGTTCAGCCTACAAACCGATGGCATAGTGTCTTTGCATCATCATCGTCAGCCTATATACCGATGGCGTAGTGTCTTTCATCATCATCGTCAGCCTATAAACCGATGACGTAGTGTCTTTGCATGATCATCGTCAGCCTATATACTGATGGCGTAGTGTCTTTGCATCATCATCGTCAGCCTATAAACCGATGGCGTAGTGTCTTTGCATCATTATCGTCAGCCTATAAACCGATGGCGTAGTGTCTTTGCATCATCATCGTCAGCCTATAAACCGATGGCGTAGTGTCTTTGCATGACTATCGTCAGCCTATAAACCGATGGCGTAGTGCCTTTGCATCATCATCGTCAGCCTATAAACAAGTGGCGTAGTATCTTTTATCATCATCGTCAGCCAATAAACCGATGACGTAGTGTTTTTGCATCATCATCGTTAGCCTATATACCGATGGCGTAGTGTCTTTCATCATCATCGTCAGCCTATAAAGCGATGACGTAGTGTCTTTGCATCATCATCGTCAGCCTATATACCGATGGCGTAGTGTCTTTGCATCATTATCGCCAGCCTATATATCGATGGCGTAGTGTCTTTCATCATCATCATCGTCAGCCTATAAACCGATGACTTGCATCATCATCGTCAGCCTGTATACCGATGGCGTAGTGCCTTTGCATCATCATAGTCTGCCTATATACCGATGGCGTAGTGTCTTTCATCATCATGTTCAGCCTATAAACCGATGGCATAGTGTCTTTGCATCATCATCGTCAGCCTATATACCGATGGCGTAGTGTCTTTCATCATCATCGTCAGCCTATAAACCGATGACGTAGTGTCTTTGCATCATCATCGTCAGTCTATATACTGATGGCGTAGTGTCTTTGCATCATCATCGTCAGCCTATAAACCGATGGCGTAGTGTCTTTGCATCATTATCGTCAGCCTATAAACCGATGGCGTAGTGTCTTTGCATCATCATCGTCAGCCTATAAACCGATGGCGTGGTGTCTTTGCATCATTATCGTCAGCCTATAAACCGATGGCGTAGTGCCTTTGCATCATCATCGTCAGTCTATAAACCGATGGCGTAGTGTCTTTGCATCATCATTGTCAGCCTATAAAACGATGGCGTAGTGTCTTTCATCATTATCGTCAGCTTATAAACCGATGGCGTAGTGTCTTTGCATCATTATCGTCAGCCTATATACCGATGGCGTAGTGTCTTTGCATCATCATCGTCAGCCTATAAATCGATGGGGTAGTGTCTTTCATCATCATCGTCAGCCTATATACCAATGGCGTAGTGTCTTTCATCATCATCGTCAGCCTATATACCGATGGCGTAGTGTCTTTGCATCATCATCGTCAGCCTATAAACCGATTGCGTAGTGTCTTTCATCATCATCGTCAGCCTATAAACGGCCCACTGTTGGGCACAGGCATTCCCACACGGACAACAGCACGTGGAGAGGTTTGGCTAACACCCTAGTAGTGTAGTCTTAAAATACAATAATCTCACTGTGAGTACCTATAAAATTTTATTTGCAATTAAATAAGCTTCAAGCAAAGTGTATATTTAATTAAATTAGACTAGAAATAAATCTAGGAACACAGCGGAGTGAAGTGATTATAAACTAAGCCTTAAATCATAATTATGCAGCTATGAAATCCCAATCTGTACAGAAATCTTTGTACAAGCTAAGTATAACGGAAATGAGTATCCAATTTAACATGAAAAGGTAACGTTTTTTCAGCTAGCTCTCTCAATCTAAATGTAAATCGAGTGTTTTATGCTCACTTTATATGCTCGAGGGCTTTTCCAGTTATGACGGAATAAGTGTACATTTTTGCGCAGCGCACTGACGGCCCTCTTAAAAAAAAATAAAAAAATAAAAATGCGTTTATTTCAGTAATCTTAGATACAACACATTGCTGAGACATCCCATTAAGTAATCGAAAGATATTTGTATTGGGAATGACCCGCTACTTCCCCTATGGATAACAGTAGATTACAAAAGATAACCAATTTTTGAGTGTGTGTGTGTGTGTGTGTGTGTGTGTGTGTGTGTGTGTGTGTGTGTGTGTGTGTTTGTGTGTGTGTGTGTGTGTGTGTGTGTGTGTGTGTGTGTGGGGGTGTGTGTGTGTGTGTGTGTGTGAGTATGTACAAGCCTCAAGTTCGTTCAAGTTCGTCAAAATTCATATTGGGTTCATTTAGCTGGTTAGGCAATTCGTGTGTGTGAGCCTAAGTGTGTGTGAGTATGTACAAGCCTCAAGTTCGTTCAAGTGCCCCTAACCACTGCATCAGACATTTTTTGCACGTATACAGAGCCATAGGGTATAATTTAAGTATTTTATTAAGTTTATTATATACAAATGCAGATTGGGATGGGTATTGTCTACTAGCAAATTTAATACGTGCAGTGGGTAAGCGGGCAACAATATAATTTCTTCTTTTCCTTTGAATTGATTCTTCAAACGGTAAAAATTTTTGACATTTTAGGGTCAAGTTAAGTATATATAACTTCTGAACTGAAAGAAGTTTACTGGTTTGATACAGGGTATTTGTAGAGAATCTGTAAGGTTTGAAATACATGACCTTTATAAGAGCTCTTTGTGCCCTCTCCAGGTCTAGAAGGTTAGTCTTATTTGTACCTCCCCAGATTGGGATACAATAGGAGATTATCGATTGTGCTAGGGCTATGTAAATTTTATTTAAGAGAGAGCTAGCCATTACTGTCCTTAGTGATTTAAACACCCAGATTAGTTTTCTGATCCGATTTATGACATTTTCCAGCTGTGAGCCTCTCAGTCACACCAATTAGACGCGTCACGCTTAATTATTTGAGTTCATCTTCAGAGTTCGACCTTAGAAGGATTGACACTGTATTTTTATATGTACACTACCTTAAAAAAGTAATATTAAGTGTCAAGTGTGAAGATGCAGGTTCGAATCCAGTTCGTGGAAATAGTTTTCTTCATTTTCTGATTTATAATAAGTATGTTCGTTATCAAGTAGGTATAACCATTAAAACAAGTTTCAAGAGAAGCTTGACTTGGACTAGACAATTGCTGTGAGTGTGGGAAAGTTATATAGATAAGTTTATACAGCATTACGCGACGCGGGTGTTTAAGCCGAAGTCGTATTCGACCCGTTAGTTATTAGTTATTACATGCCACTAAAGCCTCCTACACTTTCTTCACTTGGATGACCCGGGACAGGTTCTGCCCCCTTCGTTCGAAATTCCAGATGTTTTTTTCAATTATTTTATTTTAAAACGGAGAAGCGCTAGGTGCCTACGAGGGCGCGGTTTGATAAGTCCATGACTTTGATATATGTTTTTTTATTTTTCTACATAATATCCTTTCAACTCTACGCACTAGTCCAGCGATGTTTCAACCTCTGCAACCCATCAAAAAATATTTGTTGTCAAACCCAGAAAAAAAGCCTCAGTTTCGGCTACCACCTCTTCGTTTGACGAAAATCTTTGCCCGCCAAGCCATTTCTTCATGTTTGGGAAGAGGAAAAGGGGGCTTCTGGCGAAACCGGAGGGTGTGGCAATAATTCGTACCCTAATTCGACAATTTTTGATGTCGCGATTGCAGACGAGTGGGCCGGTGCATTATCCTGATGAAATAAAATTTTTTTCTTTGCTAGATGCGGTCGTTTCTTGATCAACTTTTTATTGAATCTATCTAACAATGAAGCATAGTAAGCTCCGGTTATTGTCTTACCTTTATCCAAAAAATCGATGTAAATAACCCCTTGGCTATCACAAAAGACTGTGACCATAACTTTACAAGCCGAGCAAACAGTTTTTGCCTTCTTTGGGGCACGTTCCCCGGTAGAAGTCCATTGCTTGCTTCGACTGTTGCTTAGTCTTTGGTGTTTAATGGTGGACCCACGTTTCGTCAACTGTTATGTACCGACGCATAAACTCACTCGGATTGCGATTATACATGGCTATAGGTATTCCTCAGAAGCTGTTACACGATTTCGTTTCTGGTCTACTGTTAGTAAACGCGGCACCCATCTTGAATATCATTCAAAATATAAAAACTCGTTCAGTCGAGATATGCACAGCATCACTTATTTCGCATATCTTCACTCTGCCAAAACAATATCATGTATTTTATTAACCATGCCCTCCGTAGTGACCGCAATCGGTTTTCCTGGGGTGCTCCGCGTCATTAGTGGTAGTACGTCCACAACGAAATTCAGTGAACCACTTATGTACCATCCCATGAGAAGGTGCAGAATCACCATAATACTTTTTCAATTTGTCTTCGGTCTGCTTAATAGTTTTACCACGTAAAAAATAGTATTTAATTAGCACTCCATACTCGGTTTTCTCCATTTTCAAAGAATACTTAGAAGTCGCCTAACTTTTTTGTTTCTAAAAAGCTTGTTTTCAAGCCAAATTTGAAAAAAGAACGGCTTGCGCTTCGTAGTGAGTTTCCAAATATGAGACACAAAAATAAATAAAAAAGTTTTTATTCAACCTTAAAGTCATGGACATCAAACCGCCCGCCCTCGTATATCGTTTGTTATGTGCAAATAAATAAATAAAGTAGCTAATTCACATTACACTCAAAAGTAACTCTTCTCAATATACCGAAATAATATTGCTTACCTAACCAATGTGTCTTTCACTATTAATTAGCCATTGTTCTATTCAGTGAGCCCTCATTAATTTCCAAAATGGCTATGCCCCGCAGTCTCTATACTTACTTGGAAAGGTAATTATAACAATGATAGGCTAATATACTATTCTATCATCTCATGGGTTGATGAATGAACACGTAGGTATCCTTGCGAAATTAATGATGCATGAATCATGAGTACGGTGCTTAGGGCTTGTTAGTTAGCCTATATAGGGCATAGGGTCGCTATATTACTGTCCTCAGTAACAAAGGCGCTCAATAAATACTGCGGCGTCATGTTTTTTTCCACTTCTGGATGAGTGACCAAATTATTGTTAATTTTATCCGTTCTTCGGAAGACAGATCAAGCTGTTAGACCCGCCTGCTGGCTGTCAAAACTACCAATACATTTTGAAATGGATTAATGAAAAACAGGTCAACCGCACCTTAACCTATATGTAGTGATACTTTAGAGTGAGTATTGAGTTTAGGCTAAACCAGTTTTTTATTAGAGATTTTTTTTATAATACCGGAAGGTGGGACCGCGCATTACGTGGAGTCCTAGAACAGCTACAGACTAATGTCACCTCTGACTGCTTCGGTCATGTATATATGTGATCGAATCTAACTGACGAAATACTAACACTGTTGTTAAAGCGACACACAGATAAGATGATGGTAGCTATCCATTTGCACTTTTAATAAACCCTTTATCACCAGCATATAAACGTCCCACTGCTGGGCACAGGCCTTTCCTCATAGACAACTGCACATGGAGAGATTTTGCCACAACCCACCACGCAGACCCAATTTGGGTGGTTGGGTTTAACGACTGCCATCTTACGGCAACAACCGGGACCAAAGGCATTACGTGCCTTCCAACAAAGCACGAAAGCGCTTGAAAAAGAAAAATTGGTCATCAATCCCTAGATTGCTAAAGTTGCTTTACTGGTAAGATCGTAAAGCGAAAGTCATAACCGCTGCGCCATCGAGCTGCTACACAACAAACCACAAACCCCTGATCTAAGAATAATACGTACTTACTTATTTATAATTTCAATTATGTGATGGCAGATATTTGAGTTGAGTACAAATGCTTGTAGAGGAGCCGCGCCGCCGAATAGGTTTTAATAAATCCCTTTATCACACAACTTTGCGTCCGATTGATCCCGCCGACCCTCCAATCGGGTCGGCCACTTTATTTTAATTAGGACAACTTAAAGTTTGATAAGCGCCGGACTGTACCAATTTACTGCCGTCAAACTTTTCCAATATTACGATGTCTAATCTATTTCATTCATTTAATGATGCTTTGCAATAGTAACCATTTTTGGTTACGGTTTTATACACTTTCGAGTACCACCACAAATCAAATGTTTAACGTAAGACAGCCAGCGGGTATCTTTTTACTTTATAATAACGTCTAATTAATAATGTCAATCAGAAACCGTATTTCTAACTGCTATACAATTTTCGTGTTCCCATTATTATGAACTCGTAGAAAAAGCGAACGGAGTAAGTATCTAAACCAACGGGTCTACGAATGATCCTGCGAACTTTCCCAATTTGAATAAGTTGCTTCCATCGGGAGCTGTGTTCCTACTGGTATCGGATCATGTGGAACTTTGTCGCTCCAACAAACTTCGAATTCCCAATATAATAAGGCCAATGTTTACTTTGAATTGGCAAATACCTATTTCAAGGCCGAGGTAATTAAAAGTTTGTTTTTATAGAAAAAAGAAAAGGAATAATACAGGTAATAATTTTTCTAATTTAAGGGATCGTGACACATTATAACGTTTAAAACAAACGTTATAATGTGTGGGGAAGTTTGTAATTGTAAAGCCTACATGGTGTGTGGCCTGCATGTCAGCATCAAATCGATCGACGCAAAAAGGTGAAGAAATAATATTGGCATTTAAGAATAACAAAATAATCTCACATAAACACTCTTACTTACATAGAACAGAAGATCTCTTTCTTCAGTTCTGTGCTTAGACGATATGGCCATGCTTGCTGCGGCCTGCGAATGCTCCAATGCGATGAGCAGTGTTGCCATTAAAAAAAATAAAATAAAATAATTGATTAAAATGAATATCGATAATATCAAAAATTTCGATATCCAGGAATATAAAATCGATATTTAATTAAATTGTTTTGACTCCGATATCTCGATATTTACGATACCCGATATATCGATATTCGAACCCTACTTATAACGTCATATGTTATAATTAGGGTAGGTACCTGTGTCTTCTTCGTTTGTAAATTATTTATTGTAACTTTAATATGGATTGCATTAGATTGAGTCTCGCAGTATGCAACGTTCTATGCGGACGCGTCGATTTGTAAAAGTGTAAATCGGACACGTATCGCGGCGCGTGACGCCGCTCGAACAGTTACCATGAGCGACAAACCCGTGGTAAACGAGCTCCTCGCCTTCCTGCAACAGAAGCTGGACGTGATGGACGAAGTGAGTGCGATGCAGATCTGCAAGTCCAGCTTCAGCGAGGAAGACATATCTGCAGCCAAGAAACTTTTGTTTGGGTCACTGAACAAAAGCGACCGAATGTCACTCATCGGCGCGACGGGACACCGAAGAGCCTTCAGGAGATTATAACGCTGCTGAAAGAGACCGACCCTGACAACGTGCCAACGTTTGTAACGAGGGACTTAAATAAGCACCCTCCCGTCACGTTCGATCACGTCGACGTAACCAGCCTCCTGAAGGACATCGTGACCATGAAGGCGGGCTCGGTGGACGTGGTGCTGAAATACGAGGCATCACAGATCGCTGTGAGTGAGTTGCGCAAGGAGGTCGATAGTTTGCGCGCATCACTCGCAGTAACTAGGTCAGTCGTCGATGACTCAAACGTCAACACGCGGCGCGGTGCATTCATTCGTCAATGCACCGCGGCTGAGTTTCGAGTCAGCATTCTCGACGCCGACCTCGTCGCCGTGCAGCGCTGACGCAGCCGTGGCGTGGCCCCCGCGCGGACGCCGGCTCGGTGCGCCCCGTAGTCGCCGGTGCCGGCCCCCCGCGCCCCGCAGCCGCCGGCCCCCTGTGCCGTGCAGCATGCTGACGCCGCGCCCCGCGCGCCGCCCCCGCCGTCCAGCCCCGCGAATTCGCCCGCGGTGCCGCACGTGACAGCTGTGCCTGAGCCTGTCACCAAACCAACGAAGCCCAGCCGTCGTGACTACGCCTCTGTTGCTGCATCCAACTTAACAGCTCAGAGAGCGTCAGAGCGTGACGCCAAGGATCTAGACGACAGGGCCTCAGTTCCTGTTGCGCGCTGCGACGCCGACCACGCTGATGTACCTTTCGCGCCTGCACTACACCATCAATGTGCAGGATGTGATAGAGTACATCAAGACGAAGACCACCTTCCTTCTGAGGGTGGAGCCGCTGGAGTTGCGACACAACGTCAGTTTCAAGGCAGTTGTGGTGCGAGTCCCGGCAGCCATGCTGGACACTTTTATGAAGGAAGACTTCTGGCCGAAGGGCGTGATGTACCGGCGCTTCCGCGGGAGATTGCCCACCAACACCACCGGAGCAGCACAAGCCAGTGCTAAATACTAACATAGTTATAAGTTATATTTACTAACAACAATTGTTTTTTTGTATGTATGTTAGTCTGTAAGGTATATATTATATGGGCCTCACTGTATTTTTACCATCTTTACATTGTATGTTGCCTGAATTAAATAATTTAAAAAAATATATATTACAGTGTCAATGAACTTCATAATGTTCATAACCGTGCCAAAATAAATAAATAATACGCTTAGAATTCAAAAAGCGTTAATTCACGTGTCCGAATGCAGTTAGATGTTCTGTCATGTTTGTGAACAGGAGTATATTATAATAATAATAATAATAATAATAATAATAATAAAGTTCTTGCAACTAGACGAGAGTTGACACACGGTGTGTTAACTCTCTCCTTGTGTCACACAACACTTACAATTCACACCACACCCTGTAATTACTTGGTATACACCCGTAATTACAGGAAAAACCAGCTTAAAGCTGAGAAAAGAAAATCGATCTGAAAATAATAATAATAGTTTATTTTCTCTCCACAAACAATTACAGTGTACAATAAGTTGTTTTTAATGCTTAGTTAGCTTATTGTCTGCGGGAGACTGGAGTCTAAGATGGGCAGTAATCTGCTTGTATTTTAGAACACCAGGCCCCCAACCCTCAAAAGACATCATAAAAACATACATAATTTTATCATTTATAGAAGAGAACGGAATACAAAAATATTACAAAATAACCAGGTGCATGTGTGCGTGCGTTTGTGCGTGTGGGTGTGTATGTGTAGGTGTGTGTATATGCGTGATTTTGTGGGTGTGTGTGTGTGTATGTGTGGGGGTGTGTGTGTGTGTGGGGGGGTGTGTGTTAGTGTGTGTGTGTGGGTGTGTGTATGAGTTGATCGTTTATTTTATGTTTATTATATACCTATTTAATTAGCAATAAATAAGTTCTTCAGTGTCATTATAAGTTTTACTTAAGAGCCATTGCGTTACTAGTTTTTTACATTCTAATTTAGATTTTGAATAAATGTTTATTTTTTATTTGCGTGATTATATAATTTTTTACCCAATATGAAGAAAAACCTTTTAGCAAAAAAAGTGCGATATCTTTCGACTGTACAAACCATATAATGTCTTCTGGACATTGTGATATTTGGTGTATACTCGATGAGAGAGTGCTGTTTAAGTATACTTAGGAATATAAATAGCTGTCTAACCGTAAGGACTTCAGCGTCGTGATAAAGAGCTGTAGTTGAGTAAAGCCTTGGTTTAAAAAGACATACCTTCAAGAGTAGTCGTTGCGCTCTTTCCAGTTCTATTAGTTTGGTCTTTGCTGCACCACCCCATGATGTTAAGCAATACGAAATAACCGATTGAGCTAAGGCTATGTAGACAGATTTCATGATCTTTCCATCCGCCACATGTCGTAATTGTTTGAATACAAATACAAGTTTTCTGATTCTTTGCGAGATGCTATGAATGTGTTCAGCAAAAGTGAGATTTTGATCTATGGTAACCCCAAGGTACTTAATGTGTGTTGTTTTACCAATAGCTGGACATTGGCATGTTTCTGACGGTGGAAACGAACATTTATGAGAGTATATATTTAGATTTCTATGACAGGCGTAGGGTTCCCAGCCGCCCTGGAAGGGTTGGCTAAAGGGCTAAAGGTTATCTGGATATAATTCCGCGCAGCGCAGGTTCCAAAGGCCATCCGTCTTCCAGATTTATGGCCTGGACGTGATCGGCGGGATTTGCAAATTTTTACGGAAATTTATTGTTCAAATATTTACCTACTAAGGACGTTAAACTATTACTTTAACTGTGATAATGGCAATTATTGCGGTGAACTTGATAAGGGGAACTCGATGGAGTAAGTAGCGGCTACAGCGTGCGGTTTGCAATCTTGCGAGTAACACAATTTTCGTAATGCCAGGATAAGTGACTAAATTAAAAACATTTCGAGCTCCCCCGTGCTTCTGAAGACACGTAAAGGCGTTGGTTCCAGTTGTTGTCATAAAATGGCAGGTTCAGTTTCTCGCGACCATTCCTCCCCACAGTTAAAAGACGTCCAGAATGGGTAGTAGATAAGTATAAGCGTTTGGACGATTCAAAGGTACTTTTGAAAAGGAATATTTCAATAAATGGTGTATTTAAAGAATCTTAGCTGTGGCGGCTCATCCATAGAATCCTACTGCCCCATCTCTGCCCTTGGGTGTCGTAAAAGGCGACTAACGGACCAAACACTGCACATACATCCAACAGCATAGACATGTGCAGTTCTTGTTGTTTGGTGAAACATGTGGCAGTGGACTTCTTTTGCGGTCCTCATTGCCTGGTCTCTGATTTACCCTTCGGAAATAATATTATGTACTTACATGTATTATTTCTATAAAGTCTTTTTGACTTTGTTTTTTTCTTAATTTACGTATTCCTGTTGAAATTACTTTACCTACTGTGTTATATTGTTGTGGGCTTAAAGTGTTTAGATGATGAAATGGCTAAATTCGTAAATAAATGATTGTCTATGTCTATCCAATGATCAACAAACCCTTTCCAATTCACATTCAGTTAGAAAATGTTACTGAAACGAAAAACTTTTTAGGTATTTGCTCGGGTACATTTTACATATCCACATTAATGTAATTTATGTTGCTCGCGCCGTCCATTGTCACCAATCCACTCTGGCTGCTATAAAAAAAAATATACCTGCGCGCGTGAATTATTTACAATGTCGGTTTATGTGAGTCGAGTCGCGGTAATAGCCGCGGGTAAGTCACTTTGCCACAAATAATGCTATCACTAGCAATAACAGTAAAATGCAGTGTCTTTTAAAAAGTCACCCACTTATTTAGTGTAAAATTAATGAGGTTTTCGTGAAAACAATAGCCTTGCGCATCTCGCTATTATGTGGCTCGATATAAGAATAAGAATACATTTATTTTCCTGTGTAAAACCTTACGAAATAAAATAAAATAAAAATGATAAATTAAATGAAAATTATTTATTTGCTTAAGCCTAAATACAAAAAACTTTTAAAATGATATCAATGCGTGGAAATTCTTTCGCCGTATTATTATTATCAACATGTGAGGTTCGAAACGTTTGGTCGGGTCAAATAAGAAAAAACTCTTTTTTTGAATTAATTTCTGGTCTGGGAGATTTCTATGTTTATGTACCTATGTTTATCTGTTATATAATAATAATAATAAAAAAAATTACAATAGAAATTGGCTTGAAAATAATTGGTGTTAGCGTAGAAAGTTATTAAAGTACTTAAATGTAAAAATTAAATGCGAGTTAGTTACAGATTTAAAAAACGTTTCGTGATCAAAATAAGAATGCACATTTAAAACATAATGATAAAACAGGTATAATTTAAAACTTTTGGAAAACTTATGTAAACATTGCGGAATGATCCTATTATTGTATTATTGTATCAATAACTTAATTATATAACTTAATTATTTAAATTAACTTTAATGTTTTTTTTTTCTTTTTTCAGTGTTTAAAATTTTACTTAAAAATTTTTTTATTTAATAATATTAACGTTGAATTTCACAAAGTACGCTAAGCCACTTCCAGTGTCGTTAGTTCAACGTGTATTTGTTGTCGGGGCTACTCGCCGGGGTGAGGTACTGTACGGACCGCTCCTAGCGAACCGAACCAGAGTTTTAATAAAACTACCTTCGTGTTTTGTTATTTTTTGTTGATCGCTTTGTTTTGTGTCGTTCAATGTGTTTTAAAATAATTTTGTATCTCTCATGTAAGTGAATTGTAAATTATTTATGAGTAATAAATATCTTTAACCCCAAATTTGCGTAAATTTAAGAAAACAGTGTAAGAGTCTACACTTACGTAATTCGTGATGACAAACTTTCTCTAGTATAGGTACTTTTAATAAACTACCGCATTTTGCTTTTGATTTTGAATGCGCATTTGTCTGGCACAGACTATAATAGCTCGTTAGATTAGTTGTTAAGTCTTAACTATAAGTTAGTTAACTGTTTTTTTTATTATTATTAGTATTGACGTCCATTAGTGCCTGTAAAGGTTTACATTGAATAAATAATTTGACTTTGACTTTGACTTTGATGCAAAAAGTGTCATTAAATTGACGTAGGTATTGGAAGCATTTTTAGGTTTGTATGCAATATCGTAATGTATGGAATATCGTAATGTATGGAATATCGTAATGTATCGGGCTCTACGCTAACGAAGGTGTTAAAAAAAGGTCTTTAAAATAAAAATATGAAATATTCATTGAGAGATATACTTACTTATTTAAAATAAACTTCTTGCAAAGTATTTTTTTAAATATCTAAGCCATATGACAACGTAAACCCTACGCCCGCCGCCACAAACAAACTCGGCTTCTTTCTAACATAACTTCTTTCTGCAGTACCTCCTATTAAAAAGATTCTTAATGGGTGTTAAGAACCTACCATTTAGGTAAACGAAGGTGCTAAGGCTGTCTTGATGCGAATAATTCAGTGGGAATCTAATACGCCAGGGTCGTTATGTATTCCGTGCTCCCGGCGGCGTAATCGGCCGCCGTGCGTGGCGTGTTTAATCGCCCGCAAAATCCGAGGCTGCATGATAAGGAAGAGCTATACCTGGGGCCTAGCCATTAAATTTTAGGGCAGTATTACTTTAATCTTACTATGCGAATTCCCATACGAATTTTGCACAGTAAGTTTAAAGTAGTTAACAGTAGGGCCCCCAGCCGCATTTAGGTATTACTTACTTCAATAACTTAAATTACCGACTACTAAACCGAGCTCAATATATAGGTTTAAAGACGTTTATTTCCCATAAGAACTTACATACAGTTCACTTAAAATGGGATAACATTATACACTATAAAAAAAATACCTGCTGGCGCAGCGCATCTAATGTCAACAATGATTTAAACTTTCAATAATTACTCACTTATTTATCACTATATTTACAAGTTACAAGAAGTTACTAGGTACTTTCCCGACTCAGTGACATACATAATATACCCCCGCAGTGAATTGAACCCGAGATTTCAAGGTCTAAGATCGATGATTGAACATCTAGATCAAGGAAGCGGCGGCAGACTGTCTAAAACACTACTCAGAACTTACTAAGAAGAAATAAATTTAATTTCCTTGAGCTACTACTTTATGTATGACCTTTACCTCGCAGATACCTTGTTAGGCAACAACAAAAAACCAATCACCAAATGTATTGTTAAGGGGCTCGTAAACGCACTTATGAATCCCAGGACAATTTATTTATTTGCCATATTGTTTCGCGGCTAATGCTATTTTCTTTTTAGGGATTCTGCTGTACGTGTGTGTGTATTGTATTACTTGTATTAAGAAAACCTTGGATTAAGGCGTGCACGAGAAATTGTCCTACAATTACTTTGTACATCCATTTTCCTGAAGAAATTACGCATGAGAGACATTTTCCTCGCCATAATGTCTGTTATGTGATGCCGCCCCGAATACGGGTGAATTCATTCGGTACCTAATGATAATTTAGTTGGCAACCGATTCTATTCACAAATGTACCTCTCTAGGTATTATAAAACTTTAAAAAGTAAGTAATACCGTAATAATAAGTAAGTAATTGGTGCCGTGTGTAGCGGCCCCCTGAAAAAATACAGCAACCCCTCTGCCTTTGTGTGCCGTCATAAAAGGTGATTAACGGAATAAATACTGCACATACATCCAACAGCATAGAGCGGCGATGAGCTCACCACCTACTGGGGTTTGTATGTTCGTACGCTGAACACATGTGCAGTGGGATTTGGTGTGCCGTGGACTATGGCTTCTGCGGTCCTCATTACCTATAGTCTCTGACTATAACCCTTTGGGGATAATACTCATGAATCATTGTATGTAGGTACATAAGTCATACATTTGATGTTGCTGCATTGTGGTAATTAAGACAGCAGCCACAACGGGCATCGCATTCGTAATATTTGATTATTTGCGTTAAAAAACGCTTAAATAAACTCTAAGATAACGAAACGTTGAAATAAATGTCTACCTCAGGCGGGAATCGAACCCGCGTCCTCCGCAATCCGGGTGGCTGCGTTGGCCACTCCGCCACCGAGGTTTTGGTTAGACAGACGAAATTTTTCAACGCCTTTGATTTTATGTTTTTATAGCAACAGTGTCTTATCAAACCTCTTAGAATTTACATTCTTAAATATCTGAATGAAAATATTTTACAGTATTTTAAACATTCAACTATGATAAGACTGCTTTATAGATTCGTAATATTTGATTATTTGCGTTAAAAAACGCTCAAATCACACATCTCATTGTCAAACTGTGGCAGCACAACCCACGTACGCTTGCTTAGAGCTTGAACAAGAAATTAATTTTTAAAAAACAAAAACACCTTAAATATTTAAATTAGAAAAAAGTCTTTATTTGAGATATAATTAAATAGTAACCAATAAAGTCTCAAATAAAACAATCATTTCAGTCTTCATGTTTTCTGACTTAAATCTATGTAAGTACCAAAAGTTCCCCCTGTGTAGTTTTTCTTTTGTAGTTGTTGACCATCTAAAAAATAATAAAACATTCTAATCATAATATACAAAAATATAAATTATTACAAACGCGGTTCACTAATTGTAAAACCCAGAAACTATGTCTAACTGATACTGAAATAAAAGCAGTATTAAGGTCGAAGATAAAAATTTATTGTATGCACGAGACTATATGATTTCACCAAAAATCTCGGCACCGCGATTCAGAGTTTTGAAATACAACGTCATCTATCGAATTATAAACAAACTACTAATGTCATACTAATACTATGACATTTCACATTACACTGTACATTTCTTTAGAGAAGTAAAATCACAAACTTAACATTCCGCCCACCATGGACAGAACGTCCATTAAACAAAATTAAACACTTATATGCACACAAAACAAAAATAGGTAACAAACTTAGATACACCAAGAGAACCTGCTAATAAACCAAAAGTTAAAATACAATAACTTACTTACTAACAACACCTAATACAAAAATCAAACTATTATTTGGTAACAGGTAATATAATAAGTTTAGATACAGGTCTTTTTATTAAAGATCCTTTACATCGTAAAGTTACCACTCTTGTAAGATTGTCCAAACCAACATGTCTATCTGTAATTATGCCATACAACCATCTGGACGGCGGGAGATCATCCTCCTTTACCAAAACAACGTCACCTACACAAGGTTCAGGAATAATATGTGCCCATTTGTATCGATGTTGCAGTTGAGTCAAATATTCATGCGACCACCGTCGCCAGAAGTCCTGTAGAAGTCGTTGTACAAAATGCCATCGTTTAAGCGTACTGATGTTGGTCTTCTCAAAACTTGTATCGGGTACAAGCAGTAACGGTTCACCAACCAAAAAGTGAACAGGAGTTAACGGATACGGATCCTCTGGATTATTGCTGATTTGGGAAAGTGGACGCGAGTTGAGGCAAGCTTCTATTTGATACAGAAGCGTTGACATTTCTTCAAATGTCAATGTACTGTTGCCAATTACCCTTTTCAGATGGTGTTTTGTGGATTTCACTCCAGCTTTCCCACAGTCCCCCAAAGTTCGGAGAGTGAGGTGGAATGAAATGCCAATTAGTACCATTAGTTGCTAACCAATCAGCAATATCCTTGGCTACTTCTGATCTTTCCGTTTGAAACAACTGCTTCAGTTCTCTGTTGGCTCCTACAAAAGTAGTGCCATTATCGCTCCATAAATCTGCACAGTGACCACGTCTTGCAACAAATCGCTTAAACGCTGCTAAAAAGGCCTCCGACGTCATATCACTCACAACTTCGAGGTGTATCGCCCGAGTGGTCATACAAATAAACAAAGCAATATATCCTTTAGTAGATCGATAACCACGCCCTTTGTAAGGCCTAATAGCAATAGGGCCTGCATAATCTACGCCACTCTGATGGAAAGGTCGAGCGACTGTGACACGTTCGGAAGGTAATCGTCCCATCATTTGCTGACTCGTCTGTGCTGAATAGCGACGACACACAACACACATCCGAACAACCTTGCGAACAAGATTTTTTGCTTTAACTATCCAATATTGAGTTCTCAAATAGTTAAGCATTAATTGAGGACCTCCATGAAGAGTACGATTATGAGCATCATTCACTATCAAATCTGTGAGATGCGACTTATAGGGCATCAGTATTGGATGTTTCATATTTACATCAATTTCAGCATTCTGCAAGCGACCGCCCACCCTGAGGATGCCATTGCTATCAAGAAAAGGACTAAGCGAGGTAAGTGTACTGGTTTTCTTAAGCTGTTCTGATTTTTCTAATTTATTTATTTCTTCCAGGAAACTTTCACGCTGACACAAACGAATACAGGTAAGTAATGATTCATTTATTTCTAATGTAGATAAATAAGATGTCATTTTTTCCTTCTTCTTCAATTGTAGAAATCTGCGTATATAAGAAATAACTCTTAATAACCTAGCTAATGATGAATAACGAGATATAATATCTAACTTCGTTGAATCAGATTGAATAATATGACATGACAGTTGTTCATTTTTCTGTTCTAAATTAGATGATTTAAAATTTCCCTTTGTATATTTGATGTGCTTTTCTTTCAGTCATTCCGGACCATTTTTCCAGATTGTCATCTCTGATAGTTTGCTTGGAATTAATCCTCGTGAAGCACAATCTGCAGGGTTGGTTTCGGACTTGACATGTGACCACTGAGTATTACTCATAATGGTCAATATTTCAGAAACACGATTCGCTACGTAAGTTTTCCATTTGCTAGGATGATTACTTAGCCAAGAAAGTACTACACTGGAATCCGTCCAGGCGTGTACATCTTCCTTTGGAATATGCAGAAGTTCTGAAACTTCGTGCAAAAGGTTAGCCAATAATACTGCCCCACATAATTCCAATCGGGGAATTGAGACTTGCTTAACCGGAGCTACCTTCGTTTTTGCGGTAAGTAATCGTACATGAATGTCCCCGTTAACGTCAATAGTCCTAATATAGATGACAGCAGCATACGCTGCATTTGACGCATCACAGAATCCTTGCAATTCAGTGGTGACATCAGTAGTGGTAGTGCTAATCCACCTTGGAATAGTAAAATTAGTCAGATGTGGAAGTTCATCTCGATACTCAAGCCACTCTTTTAAAAGATTGGATGGTAGTTCTTCATCCCACTGTATTCCAGACAACCATACTCTTTGTATAAATATTTTAGCAGTACCGACAACAGGAGCTAACCAACCGAGAGGATCAAATAATTTTGCTATGTCCGAAATCATTTTCCTTTTAGTTACAGGTGATTCCAGTGGCACAATTTGGACAGTGTATTGAAATTCATCGTTGCATCTATTCCATGTCAAACCCAAGATTTTCATTATTGAATCTAACTTCAACTCTATACCATCATTTGCTTCTTTCCTGTCTTTACCCAACTTGAATAACAAATCACTGTTACTAGAACTCCATTTCTGAAGCTGGAACCCACCAAGACTAAGTAGCTCGTTCATTTGTTGGTAAATTTGAACTCCATCGTCTACATTTTCGCAACCTGTCATGAGGTCGTCCATATAATATTCCTTAAGGACTCTGTCTGCTGCTAAAGGATACTTTTCTCCCTCATCACGTGCAAGCTGTTGTAGAACTCTTACTGCTAAGTAAGGTGCTGAAGCTGTACCAAAAGTCACTCGCAATTGTCGAAAATGTTGAATTTTTGATGTAACATCATTGCGCCATAATAGACGTTGAAAATTAACATCTTCCGGAGCAATTTTGATTTGACGGTACATCTTTACAATGTCCGCAACCAGACATATGGGATAGCAACGCCAGCGTAAAATAATGTGTCTAAGTTCGGGTTGAAGCCTTGGACCCACCATGAGATCATTATTCAAAGATGTTCCGTTACTAAGGGAACATGAGGCATCAAACACGACTCGAACCTTTGTAGTACTTCTTTCATTTCGAACTACAGCGTGGTGCGGAAGATAAACGGCTTTTGGATCACATGTCTCTGCTTCTGGCACTACTTCCATGTGATCTAGATTTAAATATTCTTCTATAACGTCTGAATATTGAACTTTCAATTCTTGATTATTCATTAAACGCTTTTCTAGCATGAAAAATCGTTTCAGTGCAATGCCAAAAGAATTGCCATTTTGACAACTTGGATCCGCTGCTTTGAATGGCAATCTCACTACATAGCGACCCTCATCATCCCGAACAGTGGTTTTGGTGAACAGATCCTCGCACTGCTGTTCTTCTTCAGTCAGATGATTCTTGCTGGCTATTGATAGTTCTTCTTGCTCCCAAAACCTTTTCAGGATATAGTTGTCAGTCACTTGAGTGTGCATATTAACGATCTTGTTATGCTGTATTTGTGATAGTTCGTTACTAGAAGGTGAGTATATATGGCCTGAAAGGATCCAACCAAGTTTGGTATTTTGAGCAATTGGTGAACCTGGTGGACCTTTGATATAACTCCCTCTAACAAAATATGACCATATATGTCTGCTCCAAGCAAGATGTCAATTTTGCTTGGAGTTGTAAACATTGGATCTGCCAGTTCTATAGCAGAAATATGAGGAGATAACATCGGAACAGCTATTTTCTTCTCAGGAAGAAGAGAGGTGAGCTTGTTCAGAACATGAGCCTTGGCTTCAACATTAAAGTTGGAATTGTGGCGTGACTGAATGTTGACCATAACGGTCCATTTTGACTGCAAAGACGAACTTTGATCACTACCCAATCCTGAAATGTGACTCATGTTTGGAATCCTCTTGATACCAAGCATTTGTACAACAGCCTCCGTTATAAAGGAAGCCTGGGATCCTTGGTCGAGCAGAGCTCGAAGATAAAAGGTGCCGTTTCTCGTAACTACTTTAACCAAAGCAGTGGCCAATAATATTTGACTATTCAAATTAGAGAAACATGACACTATAGGGGATACTTCGCCTTGTGAAGATGATTCTGGACAGGACAACTGAGCGTTACTTGCTGAAATATTTTCCTGATCATCTTTTTGACATGGTTTTGGGTGAAGTAAAGAGTGATGCCTCTTTCTACAAATACGACAATTGGTTGACTGGCGACAAGTATACACTGAGTGATTAGAAGCAAGACAATTAAAACATAACTTGTTGGTTTGGGCAAAGGTACGACGCACAGTAACATCTTCCTTAGCAAATTTCTTACAATTGCATAATTTGTGAGCATCGGAACAAAAAACACATGATACCGTAGAAGTTACATGCATCGCCTTCGAAACATTGTTACGAACATAACCCTGTTTGGCAAATTTATTGTCTATAAATTCTAATGATCTAAAACGTTGATCCAAAAAGTCTTTAAAATCAATCAATTTAGGCAATTCGTCATTACATTTACTAACTTGAACTTCCCATAGTTTCCGAGATTCTGTATCAAGCTTCAATGATACTATGTAAATTATAAGAAGATCCCATGAATCAATATTAATGCCTAAATTGGAAAGAGCATTTAAGCACTCATTGGTGGTATCAAGCAATTCCTTGATCGCACTCGAAGATTCTGACAATACATGTTTTTGGTTCATGAAACGTTTTAAAATACAATTTGCTAAAAATCTTTTGTTATTATAACGATGCTCTAATTGATCCCAACAAGTTTTATAATTACACGCAGTGATAGGTATATGTCTAAGCAATTGCTCAGCTTCACCAGTTAAGTAGCTTTTTAAATAATGCAATTTTTGCACATCGTCCAATCCCTTATTGCTGTTAATCAAAGATAAAAATAAATCACGAAAACTAGACCACTCTGTATATTTCCCACTGAACTTGGGAATTTCTATTTTCGGCAACTGAACAGTAAAGGATTGGGCGCTTGCAGATGTACTAATATTTTTTAATTCGCTAGCCTTAACATCTGTCTTAAGCGTAAGAACGATTTCTTTCAACTCCGACTTGTAATCAATATAAAGTTCTTCGGTCTGATCGTACGCGTCACTTGTAAAGTAAGTAGATTCGCGATACACCTTCATACTAATTTCAGCCATAATTCGTTGATGTGTTTCATGGTATAAAGACCATTGTCGTTCTAAAGCTTCTAAGCGAGTTTCTATGTATGACAGTGTGAGCCTATCTTTAGGAGATTTTTTAAAATTAGACCTTCCCTTCTGAATTTTAGACTTAGTATCTTCTTGTAAATTTTCGTAAGTTTCCATTGTCATTAATTTCCGTATACTTTCTTAGTATGGAAAATTTTACAAATTTTTCTAAGTCAGTCAAACTTTACGAAATGTCTCTAAGTGTTTGAGTTTGACTTTTGAGAAATTATTCTAAGTCACAAATCAAACACTTCTAAAATTTTCTAAGTCTATCTTGAAATTCTTACTAAGTTAATGAAAGGGTACTCACAGTTAAACTTCTCAACTCACTTTTCCTGGCTCCACACTGAAATACGCTTCCGCTTATGAAATCGCTCTTTTCGTGGCCACACCTGATCCGCTGATCGTCACTGCGCTGCAAACTTCAAACTCCGATCCTAAGGTTTGTTCCTATAATATCGCTGCTTCCGTATTTACTGCTGTCAACCAATCATCCCGACTCGATAGGACCATGTAAAAACCCAGAAACTATGTCTAACTGATACTGAAATAAAAGCAGTATTAAGGTCGAAGATAAAAATTTATTTTATGCACGAGACTATATGATTTCACCAAAAATCTCGTCACCGCGATTCAGAGTTTTGAAATACAACGTCATCTATCGAATTATAAACAAACTACTAATGTCATACTAATACTATGACATTTCACATTACACTGTACATTTCTTTAGAGAAGTAAAATCACAAACTTAACACTAATGTAAACACGGGCAAAGTGGCCACTTGGCTACTTTGCCCGGACTGCTTTGCCCTTTTCCACCTTCCGCCCTTTCGAAAATAAACTCAGCTCACATTATTAACATTGATCCCACGTCGGAACAAATGTTACACATTCAAAGCCAATTAGGTAAGTAACAATCTTAGAGCATTTCTCTAAGGTAACAACAATAGACGTGTAATAAAAATATTGAATTCTAAAGAGGTTTGATCAAAACAGGTTGAACTTCCCCCACAATTTTTTTAACAAAATGCAGGAATCCCTTGCACATGTCGCCGCGGCCACGCGTTTTATTTGCTCCGATCGCCACCGAACGGCTGCTGTTGCGGGGCGGGAGGTTGGCTATATGGCAGAAAAACAACGTCGCGCTATCGTTTTTAGTTACCGAAATATTTTGTGTGGCCGCTTTGCCTCCTATGGCCGCATTGAGTTGACTTCCCATAAGTATAGCTTCGTGGTAAAGATTGTTATAAGTTCCCCTTCCACATACCTACCACCATATCATCTAATTCTATCTCCAAAACTAATGTTCTATTTTAAATAAAACAAAAAAAATGCAAAAGACGTAACTTTAAAACTTCGCCCCCCAAGGAGTATTATTTGCTCATTGCTATAATAACACGAGCGTCTCCATCGTCTCTGATTCCTTTGCTGATTACCCCACTACGTGACCACTTTGGCTAGAGCCCTGCAATCCTACAGAACGGACGCTGAAAAACGGATGACGTGGTCCTTGTTACAGTGGCGCCCAGCCCGGTGCGGTAATGAAGTCTCCTCCATTAGAGAGTGGCGACAAGGGACTTCCTACCTTTTGACAATAGTTTTAGGTTCAACTTTGCCTTTTGCTGTAAAATTAGGATCAATTAAGAATAAAACAGCACCTATCAGGTTCTGCTTACCAGACTCGGTTATAGCGAATAGTTTATAGCGCGGCTTCGTCTAGATGAAATTAATGGCGGTTGTTTAATAGACTATTCAACTTCAACCGCTTCCGTGGTCTAGTGGCAAAGCCGCCGGTCTTAGACCCGGAGGTCCCGGGTTCAATTTCCAGCGGAGGGTGAATCTTTGTGTACTTGGTTTGGTTGGTGGTAGGACTTGTTAAGTCCGCCTGGCTAGCTACCACCAGGTGTCATAACAACAATGTTAATAGCATTGTTGTGTTCTGACAGATAAGAGATAAAATAGCCTCAGTGGTTGAGGATTCCGGGTGAAGTGCGCTTCCACCTTCGGCCTTATCATCACTTACCGTCAGATGAGACGAAGGCCAAGCGCTTACCCTTAGAGTGTAAAAAAGACTACCATTATAAATCCTGTGCCTACGTAGTGCATGCAAACGTCCCACTGCTGGTCAAGGTTCAGGCTTGAAGCGTTCCAGAACTAATATTATAAAATCCATTATATGGCTTGTTACGAGAGCTTCGCATTCTCTTTGACCGAGATGGTATCTGTTTATTAGACTTGATTGAAATTTTGGCCCGTCCGCGACTTCGACCGCGAAACGTGTCCCGTAACGAATTTACATTTCCTTCATTTTTAAACCATGTCCTGAATATCTATTACAAATGGAACAAAAAAGAATTATCGAAATAGGTGAGGCGGTTCTGGATTGAGGGCAAATGTGATTTAAATTTATATACTTAGATAAAGCAGGTTAGTCAACACAGTTCCCTTGTGATAAGTGTGTGTGTGTGTTTTTTTACGTAACTTGTAAACAAAAAATAATATAATGAGGAAATAATACAATACAAACAGGTAAACTTTATTAAAACAAACAATGATTTTATTAAAGCACGTAGATCATTGTCATGGTCATATTCAGGTCGCACAACAAACAATAAGTATGTACGTTACCAACTGCAAACGTTACAACTTACAACAAACTTGTTGGTTTTATTGAAGTATCGTCATTCACCGCTAGGGCGGCGACACCGGCCTTTGACATGTTAATTCCTGTTAAATATGAAACAACATGAGCGTCACACCTCGTTGAATTACAAATCAGTTTAACGAATCTGGAACATCACCTTTGCGTTAATATCGCGCTGTTTAAAGATATTCCGTAACGTGAATTAATTTCTGGGTCGACGGAAGTAGTACCTAAGTAAAGAGTTTAAATACCCCACATACTGTCCTTCGCTTGGCCTTCATCTACACTTGATGGTAAGTGACGATAAGGCCGAAGTTAAAAACGCACTTCACCCGGAATTCTCAACTACACTGAGGAACTATCTTATCTCAAAAGTAGCGGCACGCAACAATGCTTTTAACATTGTTGTTTGGCGCCAGACTTAGATAAGCTGTAGTGGTAGCTGGCCAGGCGGACTTGACAAGCAATATCACCATAACCAAACCGATTACACAAATATGCACCCCTGCTGGGAATCTAACCCGGGACTTCTGGGTCTATGACTGGTGGCTTAGTCACTAGACCAAAGAGGCGGTTAAAATTAATTATCGTATTCTAGTTGAATGTATGGTACAATCGTGAGTGTGGTCAATATTCAGTAACTTTTCCTTAAGTGCTCAAAACGCCTCATTGCGTCATAGATTAGTTGAACAACATTCTAATAATTAAAAGGATAATTGGACTAATGAATCATTTAGATCCAATTGGGCATTCCAATCCCTGTTTTACTGTGCCAATCCACAGCTTGGCCACGTAGTGAACTAATCTGGCCTTGATGCTCGTGGGATAAATCTCTATTCACCGGCGAGACTAACAGGCTAGGCTTACGATAAAGCTCTCTACTTCACGTTAGATGCCCTGTGTGCACTGAAACTTTACAGACTGCCTATTAGCTCGGGCTCGAAGTACTAAATAGCGTAGGTACTATTCCAGCAAGAGCTCTAAGTTTGCATCGCTATTACAGAAGTGTGATGGTTTTTTTCAGCTATTGGTAAATAAGGCTGAGGATGTAGATAATAATAAAAAACGAAATAGCAACGTACTCGTAGTAGTTAAGTTGTATTGCTATGTAAATAATTTTCATCATATTAACAATAATATTTTAAAGACTGGTTGTAATCTTCGTGTATATTATGATATATGAGTACAACACATACAGTAAACATGATTTAAATGAGCCATCTTCCTCTCTTATAATATGCTGTGCCCAAAAGGGTCCATAGTTGATACTATTATTGTTTGTTCTATAATAAAAGTAAGTAACGTAAAAAAATACTACCACGCCCTCTCTTCTCTTGGGTGTCGTAAAAGGCGACTAACGGACTAAAGACTGCTGATACATCCAACAGCATAGAGCGGCGTTGGGCTGGCTACCTGTCAAGCTGAGCACATGTGCAGTCGCTTTTTGGTAAAAAGTGGACTATGGTAGAGGACTGCTGTCCTCATTGCCTAGTCGGGTATAATAGTCGTGATTATTTGTATGTAGCATTAGTAGTATGTAACTCACTGAAATGATAGTTGTAAGTAAAGGAATTAAAAATAAACTTATCATCTTATCTTATTGGAATGCAATAAAGTATCGAGATGAAAGCATACTTCTCAGCTTGAATCTGTAATTATTGTAATTAATATTATTAGTACGTCATTAACACATTCATGATAGTCAAGTCAACCTACTCAGAAAGCTAAAATGACTGATGCTGTTGGTCAGAAAGCTAAAATGAAGTTCCATAGCTTGAACATGTGTTACTTACCTTTCTGCTTGTCTACTATCCCTAACGTCTGGAAGTAAAAGACTAACAGATAAATATGATTGTAGCTAGCTAGGTGGATTTGGAACAATTTAATTGTGTTGGCGCTAGCATCAAACAAACCGATTTCTCTGTTTACTTAGGCTAGGAGTCGAACTGTAGTTACCTTAGTATGACTTATAGACGGACGACAAAGTCTGTTTATAAAACTTCCTTTTAGATGGCAGTAAAATATTTTGAAACGTGTTGTTTCAGACGTAGCAAACTTTAACAGCAGTTATTTTACAGCACGTTACCAGCTGTACAGTACTGTACCACTAATGTCGAGCATACAATAAAGTAACAGCCTATAGGGTAACTTTTTGAAATTACCAAATAACGTGTGTATGATAAGTTTTTTTAAATAACTACTTATAGGTGTATATAGTATGGTACTTAGTCTTTAAATTAAAAATAACTTATTTTCAAAATGCCTGGTATTGTTGGAGCTATAATGATTTTCGCACACCTCGTAAAATTAAAGGATATATGCCGCGCCCCGGATAGCCGCCTCAGACGGTAAAAATGTCGGGGGTTAGTCGCCCCTATGTCTTTTTTTAAACTATTTTACTATATTATGAGCTAAAAGTTATTATATATGGTATCTAAATTTAATTATGTGCTCAATGTCCATCGAGGATAGACTGGTAACTACATATTGCTGTTCGGGATAGACGCCTAGGTAAAAAAAAAAAAAATTGTTGTCATTTGTCTCCTGTTACACCATGAGACCAAAATCAAGAGGTTTTAGGAAGTAATTTAAGCATTTAAAAGATCTGCGGCAAAAAAGAATACAATAATAATAAAAACTTTGCGATAAACTACATTTCTTAAAAGGCACTTATCCTTCAAATATTTGGTGTAAAACCTTGTATCTGAAGGATAGACGCCCGCCTGAATTTTATATTTAGAAAATCAAATTAGGTGGAAAATAATAAATGCTTTTCGAATATTAGACACATTTATTTGAAAAACAAACCTGCTTTTTTTAAATAATTTACATTGAACACAAACCTAAGGGAACCTATGCCGTAATTTTGGATTTTTGCCTTCTCAGTGTACGGGTAAGAATGCCATAAGTCCTTGATAAGTGATTAATTCCCATAATGTTATTTTCTACGTCTACTAGAACCGCCTGCAACTGAAGTTCTGTCCAACTTCTTACAAGAGGTTGGACGCCCGACTTTCTAACGTATTTCCTAGGTATTTTGGTTATGAAACATAAAAAAAATATTTCACATTAAAAATCCGTAACATAAGATAGACGCCTCAAGCAAGGGATACGTGCCTCTAGGCGCATGTATCCCGATTAAAGTCAAGGCATCTATCCGTTTCGTATAGTATAGGTGCCTGTAAGTACACGTCATGAACACTAAAATGAAAATGAAAAGAAACACGTCTAAACACATATCTAGGCACGTTTCCTTCAGATCTATCTATTTAAAAAAAAATACTTACTATATAAAAAGTATCACGCCTCCAAAATTCGACCGTTAAAATGATTACGCACTTTTTCGCGCGCAAAAATGCTATGGTACGCCTATGCAACGACTGCTCAGTCGGCGCTCGCGCGTCACACTGGCGCTGCACTCGAGAAGGGCTATCTAATTCCATCGAGGTCAAACTTGGGGTCAACGTGCGAATGTAAGTTTTTGAATTTGAGGCATCTATCCTACTTCGGCATATATCCGGGAGTTACCCTATAGGTACCGTTCCACTAAAGGGCAAAAGGCAAAAAATAACGTTACACTCTGTCAGCATTTCCGCTGTGCCTCGCATTGTTTTGTGTAGACTTATAACTTTGTGGAGATGATCAAAAATTTTTTTTTAAAAAGTGGAGGATTGATGTGGTGACACAGTTGGTAAAGTTGCGTGTAAGCAAATTCGATCTCGGCTAACGTTGATTGACCAGTCATCCCTGAATCCTCGCCTTGGCTTACGCGCCGCGTTGTATTACGTAAATGTAAAGTGTGTAAAAATAGCTTATATAGAGTTCAATATATTAACTGTTGTGCATCACTAACTGTTTGATTTCTTCGACCCGATACTCACTCCAGACTGATAGCAGACACGATCCTTCTGATAACAATGAATAGACTAAAGTGAACATATTACTAAACCTCCATCGTTAAAATCTGGTCATTGCCACAATTACTAGGTTTGCCACAAGCGGTTTAGTGGTGATCGCAAACCTGAGCTATGCATCAAAAAATCCGAAACCACCTTTGCCCTGGGAATCGTACCCAAGACCTCCGGATATGGAACCGAACCCTTTGCCACTCGGTTACTGAGGCGAGCACGCAAAGTAAATTACTAAGACCTAAGAGGCTGGTGGCACCAACAAATTATGTTTACTATTCTACTCGTAGATTTGTTCTAGTGCTTGTAGTAGCTGATTACATATACACCAACCTAGCTTATTTGTAGGAACTATTTCAGATGGTTGCCTTGCAAACTTAGGAGATACTTAAGAGGGGAATTTGTGCACAAGGACAGACCATGAGCCGAACTAGGACTTTGTATTCCGGCAACAGGTTCCTGTGGAATAGTGTAGAAATCGCGAACGAAGGCAACAGCTTGTCTTTAAATATACTTTACTCTAAAATAATTAATTTCCTTGTATCGGCGTCTCATGTCAGTTTTGCGCCCCCGGCGATTGTACATTGTGTTAATTGTGTTGTAAAATATTACCTACACATTTTCATACGTCGGTAATTTGCATTAGTGCCATAAGCACCTTTCCAGTCAAACATTTTAAGTTGGGCTGGGTTGAATTAATTAAGCTTGTAATTTATTCTTAAAAAAGTCATTGCACCTGAGTGCATCTTTAAAAAAATGTATGTAAGTATGTAAAATTCAGTATCATTTTAATACGAGTAAAAACCTATTACGCAAACGTTTTTAAACTTAAAAATAAACGTCACGATTCTATTTTCCAGGCAATTGGCGACAGCTGATAGACACGCAGCGTGCGGAAAATGGAACATTTATCGAAAACGCATTCACGTGTGCCAGCGGCGCCGGCCCCCAACCCTTAATCGCGGTCAATTTGCAGCACTTTAAATTAGGACCTCCAAAAAAAAGTTAATTAAGTTAACACTGCAACAACTTGTATTTTACTATTTATAAGGCTACGGTAAATAAAGCAGCTATAAAATTTTACTAAATCACGAAAGATCATGTTATTAATCATCATCATCAGCATATAAACGTCCCACTGCTGGACACAGGCCTCCCACGTGGATAATAGCACGTAGGGATATTAGGCCATGACCCACCACGCTGGCCCAATGCGGGTTGGTGGGTTATGTTATTAATATCTTATTCAAAAGTGCAAAAGTAGAGACACTACGCGTCGGCAGAGTGGGACGGTATGCGGGAGTATTTTGCATCCGTCCCTTGGAGGCAGCGCTGCTTTAGTGGGAAGGACCCGACCGCTAGCGCCACTGCCGTTGCTGATGAGATAGTATTAGGAATGGAATACTATATTCCACAATCCTATGTAATCAGCAAAGGCAGACGCAACCGCTGGTTCAATCGCGAGTGTGCCAGCGCTGTTGAGAGCAAACAGACAGCATACCGCGCTTGGATCAGAGGTAAAGAACATGGGGATCCCGAAACTCGCTCGCTAAAAGCAGCCTATAATAATGCCACCAAGTCGTGTAAGAGGGCCTACATTAGAGCGGATGCCCAGCGCGTTGCACGAGTAGGCCAAGAACTCCTGACGCATCCTACGGGCAGCCGTAGCTACTGGCGTCTGGCCAAAGCCGTGCAATCCAACTTCTGCCTACCCTCGCTGCCACCACTGAGATGTCCTGACGGAACTTTAGCTCACAAGCCGCAGGAAAAGGTCGATCTCCTGGCCAAACTCTTTGCGGCTAACTCCCGGATCGATGACTGTAATGCACAGCCACCCTCAATTCCTCACTGAGGCCACACAATGTCTGATATTAAAATCAGGCAGTGTGATGTCCGTGCGGAGTTGCAGTCAATCGATGTCCGGAAAGCTAACGGTCCTGATGGCATCCCAGCAATAGTCCTGAAAATGTGTGCAGCGGAGTTGTCCCCTGTGTTAACGCGTCTGTACCGTCTCTCGCTCTCTTCGGGTTGTGTGCCGGAATCTTGGAGAGAAGCTAATGTGCAACCGATCCCTAAAAAACGAGATCGGTCAGATCCGACTAATTACCGCCCTATAGCCGTAACTTCAGTGTTGTGTAAAATCCTAGAACGAATATTGAACAAACAGCTTATTCGATACCTAGAAGATCACTCCCTAATTCACGACCGTCAATATGGGTTTCGGCCAAAACGGTCAACGGGTGATCTTCTAGCGTACGTCACACATCTCTGGGGTGAGGCTATTGACAAGTGTGGCGAGTCACTGGCAGTTAGCCTTGACATAGCTAAGGCTTTTGATCGGGTCTGGCACAAAGCTCTTCTCTCCAAGCTGCCGGCATACGGTTTGCCCGCTCAGTTCTGTACCTGGATTGCTAGCTTCCTGCATGAGCGTAGAATCCGTGTCCTTTTGGATGGATGCGCTTCGCGGTTCATGTCAGTGAACGCTGGTGTTCATCAAGGCTCCATTCTATCCCCCACGCTGTTCCTTCTGCATATCAATGACATGCTTCCTCTTGGAAACATTCATTGCTATGCAGATGATAGCACAGTGCATGGGAGATATAACGGGCACCCAACGGCTGGGCGGGTAGACACCAAAATGAAGCGAGCAAATCTTGTCATTGAGCTCGATCGGGTGTTGGACCTCATTTCTAAATGGGGCTCCGATAATCTGGTGGAGTTCAATGCCAAGAAAACACAGGTGTGCGCGTTCACAGCGAAAAAGTCGTCATTCCTTCCTCTTCCCTCTCTTCAGGGTACATCTCTAAGCCTGCAGAGCAGTATTAACATGTTCGGTATGAATATTTGCTGGGATCTGAACCATAAGGACTACATCGAAACCGTGATTAAAAATACCTCACGTAAATTCGGTGTCCTGAATAAGGTGCGGCGATTCTTCACGCCTGATCAGTTGTGTCTATTATACAAGACACAGGTGCGGTCTGGCGTGGAGTATTGCTCTCACCTTTGGGACGGCTCCGCAAAGTACCTTATCGATGCCTTGGACAGATTGCAGCGCCGCGCTGTGCGCATTATCGGCAATGCGGAGGTCACTAAAACTCTCGAGCCTTTGCAATTGCGTAGAGATATTGCGTCACTCAGCGTCTTTTACCGTTTATACCATGGCGAGTGCTCTGTAGAACTCTTTGACCTCATCCCTCCTTCTCCCTTCCTCCATAGGAGTACGCGTGCTGCTCTCCGGAGTCACCAATTTACAGTCTCTAATATTCCATCACGCACAAAGTTTGGTGACTTGTTTCTTTGTCGCACTTCCAAAAGATGGAATAGTTTATCAGCACACGTATTCCCTCCTACCTATGACATAGGGTCCTTCAAACGACGCGTGAAGAAGCACTTTGTGGGCCGGCAGAGTGAGGGTGACTGATGCTACGTCTCTTACGCTGCACCAGTTGTCCTCGCGCCTGGACTTCATTTCCACTTAACATCAGGTGGAGTGGGGTCATTGGCCGGGCTTAGCATAAAAAAAAAACATAATGATGATGAGAATAATGAGACAAAAATAAGTTTTGTCACTTGGTACATAACGTTGCATTGGTTTTGTCACAACACAGATACATTGAACAAATAAAAAAAAAATTATTACCACCGTTGTTACTGACAGTACCTACTCACTAATGGGTACTGTAACACTGTCATTGTACATAATCCGACTGCCGTAGCACTAATGTCGGTAACAATGGTCGACCGCGCACGTAGACCTGCCTACGGATATCCGTAGCATATCCGTAGCATCAGCGTAGCGCTGTTTTGATTGATTGCTACCATCCGAACTACGACGTAGCAGTTACATAATCCGTCTGGATCTGGATAGCATGTATTGCGGTATCGCGCTTATTGTGTCGTGCAAACGACCGGCATTTAGGAAAATATTTTTTTTGTTACTTATGAACACCGTGGTGGCTCAGTGGTAAAAGCTCGGGGCAATATCCAGGGTTCGTGGGTTCATTTACCTGATCAGGTAATGTATTTCAGATTTTTTTGCGGTTTTTTAGCTTGAGTACTGGTAGCGGCTCATCAATAAAATACTAACGCCCCATCTCTGCCCTTGGATGTCGTAAAAGGCGACTAACGGACTAAAGACTGCACATATATCCAACAGCATAGAGCGGCGATGAGCTCACCATCTGTCACGCCGAGCTTATGTGCAGTTATCTTTAAAATTTTAATTGTTTTAAATGTTTCGAAGAAAAGATTTTTCATGCATAATAATGGGAAAATCGAACATTCGTTCTCATTCCAGTGGTTGAGTATACTTACTCAAAAGATAATGAATATTACGTATATTGCTCGCTATATTATAACTAATTTTATAAAAAAGTCTTAAGTCTCAAATCATGTCACATCTAAAACGTGACAAAGCTTTTAGAATATGAACGCTTTTAGTGGAAATCTGCAAACTCGATTGACAGAATTCCCGAGAGACAAAATTCATAAACTGAAAATCTAAACTTAACGTAGTTGTGGAAACTTAATAACGACGGTTTCACGCTACACGTGACGACGCTCCCCAAAGGGAGGGGTGGGGGTTTCAGGGTTATTCATGGCTATTATTTAATTTTGCACATGTGCTCAGCGCGATAGGTGGTAAGCTCATCGTCGTAACATGCTGTTGGATGTATGTGCAGTCTATAGTCCGTTAGTCGCCTTTTATGACATACAAGGGAAGAGAAAACTTCTTTTAGTGAGCCGCTATATCACATGGCCCCAGCACGTTAAAATTAGGAGTAGGTAATTAGGACGTGCATAGATACAAATGAAAATACCACTTGAGTAAAGACAATCTCTAGTCTAGTGAAACTTGAACCGCGGCCCCGGTTCGGGCGATTGACAGTTGGCTAAAAGCGGCATCTAGAAATTGGAATATTTCATTGGTTTTCAATCTTATTAAAATCCCATAAAGTTCGAACTGTGGAGGTAAAATACATCCCACTGCTTATAACGTAAGTGCTGCCAGTGTTATGACTGTTATATGTATTTTATAGCGTTGCAAAATGTGTTCTAGTAATTATGAGGAGGTTAAAAAGTTAAAACTTAATATCATCCCTATTTTTAAATAATTATTACATGCTGCTGGCGGCACGCTGGCGGGGGCGTCAGTGTCTGTCCTTTGCGCGGGTCATTGAGGTATTATGACTAGGGATGACACCTCGAAGCAAGTTTTTGCGCTCTCATCTTGCGGCCTATGGTCTGCAAATACCACACACATTGCCCGTTGTCGTCTAGCTGAGCACATATTTTGTATGGAATAGCTGCTCTAGTTATAACTAAGTAGCGCGGATATTGTAATATTTCTCTCGTTTACCCGTGAGCTATTCATGTCTCGTTTCGTCGCCAGATCCGTTTCTTAATATAAATGGGTTTGTCGTTAAAAGGTTTTTTTTTGACAAAGGTACGTTTCTTTGTTGTGATCGCTTATCTTCGCGACTTTATCTGCGTCGATGCAAAGCTTATTTTGTGAGTGATCTTGTACGGAACGGCTCTTTGTAGTTCGCAGGCATTGTTATAAAAATGTAGTAAAGTGTGGAAAATATGTCCGTGTGACAGGCGATAGGGTCTACAATAGCATTTGATTGTATTTTTGCAATAAGTGCTTTTATTAATGAATATGTACCTACATATTTCATTTATTTAATAAGAATAAGACTATTATTATTTTAGACAATTAGAGAAGGTGAATGATTCAAAATATAACAGTAACAAACAATAATGATTTATTTGTCTTCCAGTTTTGGGTGTGTATTAGGTAGTTGGATACCTATTAAATATATTTATGACGAAAATAATAAATAAATTTTGATTATTCGAAAACAGTAACTAGTATTTCTCATATTCTGTATGTAATTACAAAATAATTCTTATATACGCACCTACGCGACGTTGTGATGGAAACGTATTCCGAAAACTCTTGTTGTAATTACCTGAAAAGAAATATAATAGTTAATTAGAATTTGTTATAACTTCGACGCGCGCTGGGAGGTATTAATTAATCCAATTTCGCGATAACAAATGGGACGAATGGCTTTCGAATGTCTTTTGTAGGTCGTGAAGTATGAAATTGGTTTACTGATTTTTTTTAATTTAAAACGGTGTTACACGTTGCATTAGGAAAAAATACGCAGTTTAACCAACCATTTACAAAATAAACAATTGTAACACCATACTGGATAGTGTCACCACCACATCGCTCTTGAAATCATTGCTAACAATTCTAGACAATGGTTATTGTTCCTTTGTTAACAGTAACAACCGCGTCGCGTAGCGGTGAAAGAATACTAGCACCCCCTCTCATCCCTTGGGTGTCGTAAAAGGCGACTAACGGACTAAAGACTGCACATACTTCCAACCTCAATGGTGATGGGCACACCACCTGCCACGCTGAGCACACGTGCAGTTGCTATTTGGTGAAAAGTGGACTATGGCAGTGGACTGCTCTTGCAGTCCTCATTGCCTTTCTCCGACTAACCCTTCGGGGATAATAGTCGTGATTATATGTATGTATGAAATAGTAACTGTTTTTGCTTGCAATTGAAGCAACTAGGCAATACAGGGTTACCGGATAGATAGCCGGGCAAATTCATCATCAGCCTATAAACGTCCCACTACTCCCACTGCTGGGCATAGGCTCTCCCACGTAGACGACACGTGAGGAGATTGGACCGTAACCCACTACGCTGGCCCAGTGCGGGTTGGTGAGCCGAACTAATTAAGTTATGTGTGTAAAGGAAGTGATCCTCAGCCATAAAGTTACTCACACATCAAGTAAGATAAACTTCGATCATCTGAACTAAATGATAGAAGAAAATAAAGGCGAAGCGCTTCCTCATCGTAAATAAAAATAGAATTCTTAATAAATGTCACAACCGAAAGACAAAATGAAATTACCCAGGAAATGAAGAAAAACAAATACCCGATTACTTTAGACTGAGAAAAAAGGATATTAGGCGAGCCGCCCGCTGCCGCCGGCCATTTCACAACCGGACGACTCCTTTACCGCTGACTGTGCAATAGTCTATTAACAGAATCACTTTCACTTTTTCATTCTCTCGTTAACATTTTAACGACCACCTTTTTAGGGAAATTAATATCATTTGAGGGAAACGCCTCGGCTGCGTTTCTTGATGGCTCTTTGCAGTACTAAGTCTTCCATGGTAGTCTTAGGAACCGACGATGGCGTAAAATTAAAAGCACAGTTTAGCGGGCGGCAGCTGCGGCGTTCATGGTAACTATATTTCAATTTTCTCTAAACCGACTTACAAACTTATAAACCAACTAAAACTTGCAAAAGCAGCCCATTTTCTGTTTTTAAACCTTATTTTCTAGCACATTTTTATCGCATTCTTAATTGCAATATTATAATGTGAATTGTTAAACAATACTGTTCGGCAGCATAAATAGGCAGAGGATTGTACGAGCTGAGATATGTATGACAAAGACAAGAACGAAAGAAGTAACTGCATAGAACAGAAAGTTTATTAGTTATGTAGAGTTACAGTAAAGTAGTGTTTGTGTTGCGCGTTAGATGACAACTAGTTTGCGGTAGCCTACGTGACTCCGCGTCGCCCTCGATGTTACTTATTTAGTACCTATTAAATTATATAGGTTATTTAATAATTACAATACAATCAAATTCCAATGTGCGGTTTTCAAGATTCAAGATTCAATATCATTTATTCAGGTTAGGCCATGTTTAGGTTACAGCACTTATGAATGTCATTTATACCATCGGTTCGTAAGTCTAACTATGGGGCGGGAGCCTTGTACTTAGAAGAAGCGGCAAGAAACTCAGCAAGGGCATTTCTTTTCTCCCTTTCTTTTACAGCGTCAATTAGAATTGAAAAATGCCCTCCCTATCATAGAAGGGCACTTTCCATTACAATAATAAAAACAAAACGACTACATCACATAAAAAAAAAAAAAAAAAAATAAAAAGTTCAGGTATTCATCAATATTAAATAATCAATGTAATCAATGTCTTACAGTACAGAAAAATAAAAGTAAGACTACAACTACTAATATACTAATAATAAAAATAAGTTAGCATGAGCAGACCAGCCTCCACAGGCGGCACCCGTTCACGAGTATGACATGTGAATCAGCCATCGCTTCGCTCAACCATGGTTGTTAACCGAACAGGGATGGTGGATATTTGGTCGAATTCTGGGCAGAATCTTACAACAGGCACTACTTCAGGCATGTGACTAACAACGATAATCATGTCCAGTTTAAGAACGCTTTCAGGACATTGTAAATTGTAATACTGGACCGCTCAGTTGGCTTGCTCTTGAAACACAATTGCATTAATCAATTTCCAATCACAAATCTAAAAAATGTCAAATGGCACATTTGTAAGCCACATTGGAATTAAATTGCGTGGAAATTGATTGAACAAATTATTATCGAGATGGCGTTCCGGAATTATCTTTACTTATCCCAATATCGATACATATTAATCGCATTGGAATTGTATTGAGATTGAGTTTGCGTTCAAGAGTAACCCCCCAGGTTTGCTGCGGGTTTGATATACAGTGAAATTACAGGTCTCATATGGGTTGCAGTGGTAGCTCTCCATCAGTCCGTTATACACGTGCGCCTGCTTAGTAACACAAGAAAGAAAAACAAAATCCAAACTTTCTATTACATTTACGAGCACAAAGTCAACATTAGCTCAGCCCGAGACGTAGTCAAGTGAGGCCGCTGTACTTTTTTGCGAGGGGCGGAGAAATTTAATTTCCTGTCGTTCATACTTGTATTGTAGTTGGGACTTTATTGGCGCCTTCGGGAATTGCGCTCGGCTGGATCTACTATTAGCAGCTGTTGGTAACTAACGTCGAGTGTTTGTTTGACCTAAGGGGTGACTGGAAGGACGTTGCATCGATTTGGGGTACATTTTAAAATATCTCAATTTTTTTTCGGTACTGTTGAATTTCAAAACGACACTATTATATGTATATTATTTTAATTTATAATATACATAGGTATTCGTCATGTCTGTCTGTCCGTCCGTATGTCACAGCCACTTTTTTCCGTAATTATAAGAACTATACTGTTGAAACTTGGTAAGTAGATGTATTCTGTGAACCGCATTAAGATTTTCACACAAAATAGTTCACACAAAATAGAAAAAAAAACAATAAGTTTTGGGGGTAGTAGTAGTTTTGCTAATACTAAGAACTGAAACTCAATTTTTTTTTCATCAAACCCATACGTGTAGGGTAACTATGGATAGGCCTTCAAAAATGACATTGAGGTTTCTAATATCATTTTTTTCTAAACTGAATAGTTTGCGCGAGACACACTTCTAAAGTGGTAAAATGTGTGTGTCCCCCTCTGTAACTTCTAAAATAAGAGAATGATAAAACCAAAAAAAATATATGATGTACATACCATGCAAACTTCCACCTAAAATTGGTTTGAACGAGATCTAGTAAGTAGTTTTTTTAATACAGCTTAAAGTAATTTAAAAAAATACATTATTATTAAAACATCGATCAAAGTTTTATAGATAATGGTACGGAACCCTTCGTGCGCGAGTCCGACTCGCAATTGGCCGGTTTTTTTAAAATTTGTTCACTAATCCAGTGACCCGGCATGGCAGTGCCATAGGACCATCGCAAACCAAAAGCTTACCGCTGCGCCGTCGCGCTCCATACTTTTACCAAATGAGTAACTTTACTCATGTGCTTTTACTTTACTTTACTAACATATTTTAACATTTACAAGGTTCAGTTTTAAAATAGAATAAATTAAAATAGATTCCGGTGATTTAGATGACAAATGGGAGGAGCACTTGTATCTAATTGTCGTGAGAATTATTGTCACCGGCTCAAAAATTACACTCCCAAACTAGTGTCTCCTACTAAGAATCAAGAGATATTCTAAGAAACGGAAATTCGGAATTCGCAATTTGTTCCAAGAAACAATTTCCATGTCTGACGACGTAAAGTGACTTCTTGTAAGTATTACGAAGTGATACAATCACAGTTTTCTAGGAAGCTGTCGACTCGGCGTTTTGTTCTAGTAAGGTTACGAAAGTACGGCAAAACTTTATCGCCTCACAGTTGGGATAATAAACGGACTAATCGCATATTATGATGCTTAAATTTAACCTTGAAACTAATTAGCTAAACAAGGAAAATGGATATATAAAATAATAGCGGGACTAAAAATCCCGGACTCAAGCCAATCTAGATAATAACCATCATCATCAACCTAAAAACATGACACTGCTGGGTTTAGGTTCAGGTCTCGGTCCCAGTAGAGTTCATTCTTTCTACAAGAACAAATAGTTCGTAGGTGTTACACATATTTTAATTTGGTCACCTATCCGTTGAGCCGGTATTCCCAAAGTTGCATAACTTTCAAGATCAAGCCAAGCTTCTTAAAAACGGTGAATCGAAAACTAGACAACCGCCATAAGAAGAAATCATTTCTTCTTCGTATTATAATGTCTTATCTTATGGGTTATAACCTTCGGTCTTAAATTATTATGTGATCGAAGGGGTAAAACGTATAAAAACCATATTGGCAGAAATCAACACACTGTTGAGGGTTTACTAAGTCATTTTGCAAGTCATGAAGTACAAGTAGGTATCACACAGTACATAAACACTTGCGCTGGCGTTTGGTCTGTTTTACGTGTACACACGCCTACAATATTGACTGTATTCGTAGTCTTTATGCACCATGCAGTATGATACGTGCAACTGCCTACACAAACGCTAGCTCTGCCCAGCTAGCCTACAATACTGTCGCAGTGAGCGCGTTTTAATTAAACACGCAATCAGCCGCCCGCCGTCGCCCGTTTTTTGTCGCCTCTGTGTTATTAATGTACTTATATATCTCCCGGTACGTGCGGGTGTTTCATTAGCTTTGGACGCAGGACTAATTTTGATCACCGGTTATTGCGAGTGGAGTTTGCTTTATTTGTTAACTTGTTTGTTTCGTTAGCATAGTTTTATTGTACCTAATGGAGTTAACCCTTAGCCAGACACAACATCTAAATTTTCATTGGTTTTCGGCCTAATAGTCAGGGAATAAAGTTCAAAATATGGTGGTCGCTATACGATCACTGCCAGTTAAAGTTACTGGAGGTTTGATTTGATCATGTTTAGCTTTAGCACGTGTGGTGATGACCCCATAACCCAATAATAGTTGTTTTTAACGACTGTCATCTTACGACCTCAACGGGATAAACAGTTTAATGTTCTTCCGAAATACGGAGAAGTTAGATGGTAACTGCTTGTAAATATTCTATTGAGTCATCTTTCCGTTGACACGACATTGCAAAAGTTTCTTAACTTGCAAGATCGCAACCAAAACGAACTTAAGTCCGCCATGTAATGCTGCAAAAGTGTAAGTAAAAATAAAAATAAAAATTAATAAATAAACATAGGCGTTGCGGCATCAAGCTTTTCAAAAGTTACTATCGAAATTTGATCCAAACTCAGGATACAGAACGACCCAATTTACCAAGCGAAGCGCATAACAAAATCTTGTAAAAGTATCATGAAACAATGTGAACAACGACAATACCTTCATAACAGAAAACTTGTGTGAAACAAAAAATGTTCAAAGGATTCATGCACAAAGCGTTCTAATCCTGTGAGCTTATCGAGACGTATCTAGAGAAGGGAACACGTGAACTTTTATTCAGAGAAAGCGAACGCTGACGGGCGGATTACCCCATACAGCCCCGCGCCCCCGCGCCGTCTTGAATGACGAGGGTAGCAAGCAGATGGGCCCAGGGACAACACATGGAAACAGGAGTAAGGCCCGCACCATCAAAGACCGCACAATGAAAGTGCGAGCGCATACTAGGTACTTTTGTGAGATACATTTACCGCTGCACCTACTTGTTTATTTTGATGTTTGTAAGTACGTACATACAGACATACACATAATCACGACTATTATCCCCGAAGGATAAGTCAAAGTAGTCCACTGCCATAGTCCACGTTTCACTAAATAGCAACTGCGCATGTGCTCAACGTGGCAGGTGGTAAGCCCATCGCCGCTCAATGCTGTTGGAAGTGTGTGCAGTCGTTAGTCCGTTAGTCGCCTTTTACGACACCCAAGGGAAGAGAAGGGTAGTAGGGAGGGAGTGGTAGTATTCTTTAAGTGAGCCGCTACGCGATACGGCTCTTGCACTCGGCCAAGGGAGACATAGGGCATGTAATATCGGAAAGTTTTCAGTATGGATACTGATTTTCGATACTGGATCTCAATATCGGAATTCCGATACTAGTATCGGAACTACACACAGTAAATCAAATTGTATTATAATTAAAAATCTACTTTTAAAAAACGTCTCTCGCTCCTCACAAGCACATAAATCTCAAAACAATTAAATAATATTTTATTAATAATGTACCTACCTATACGAATGCAATGCAATTGACTAGCTAGCACTGTCATATGCTCAAAAATAACTGGAAAAAATATCTATTCTGTTTAAAATTGTGGACTTTAATAATTTTTATTTTTATTAAATATAATTTAACGATACGAGCGATATTTCACAATAGGAAATAAAGTCTTATTTCTAAATCAGTCTACTTGACATTACGGAAAAAAAGTCACAGCACTCTAATTCTTTATTAATTAAATAAATACAACTCTAAAAATACTAATATGAATAATAAACTTCAATGTTAATTATTTAACATTTTGGCATTTTGCAAATTAGGTTTAGCATATTACAAAACTAACAATAAAAACTCAAAGTCGGCTGATGTTTAACAATAAAACTAACATATATTGTTGTTTCTAATCCACTTTAAAATGTGTGAAATAAAATAGGTCACAAATCAACTCTTTTTATTCTAATAAAGTAAAGCTTAGAACGAAACTTCTCAATACTTATAATATTTTGAATAACTGAGATTTAAAAAAATTACCCAAACGAAAATCAACAATGATAAAATGTTTACTAGAAAAAAAACCGGTCCGATTGCTGGACCGGCAATCCAAAGGTCATGGGTTCGAATCCCATTCGAGCTTTCCAGAGACTGGTTGTTTTTTTTGTAAACATTTTATCCTAATATCTATAATTTTAAATGCAAAAATTTCAATAATTAAAATAAAAATCAACATTTCAGAATCTACTATAACAATCAACTATTTCTAATTAAATGAACGCTTTTCTTGGTAATATGTCCTTATAAAATTACAAAGCATCCAAACGAGACAACACTATTGTTGTCTTGCATGCATTGCATTGCATTATATTTCGGCGCGATTCTGTTTCGGCGTGCAGTGGTACTGGGGGTAGCAATGCACATTTGTCTGGCACAGACTATAATAGCTCGTTAGATTAGTTATTAAGTCTTAACTATAAGTTAGTTAACTGTTTTTTTATTATTATTAGTATTGACGTCAATAAGTGCCTGTAAAGGTTAACATTGAATAAATAATTTGACTTTGACTTTGACATTGCATCGACCGCATAGCGGGGCGCGAGCTGGCAACACAACAAGAAAGAGACGGTTACGCTTTTTTACAGTAAACCTATTTCGACTTTTTATTTAATGCAGTAAAATGACACTTCGATTCGAAATCATGATACAAAAAGTCATCGCAAAGTTAATCACCGCGTTGGCCATAAGCGGATTGGTGAGCACAGATCCGGGCTACGCATTGAAAATTCAGAATCTCCCTTTGCCCGACCTTGGAATTGAACCCTGGACCTACGGATATGGCAGCGCTTTTAATACGAATGTAAAAAAAATATCTTAAGTAATGGTCATAAGCAGTGCTGCAATGCGGTTAATGTGTATTAAAGTTAATGTAATGTATTTTAAAATGTAATATATTTTAAAGGTTAATGTATTTTCAAACCAATGTAAATGTAGTTTCCAAGTCTATAAATAAATCATTATGTTTTAAAAGCCTCCCACACTATCAGTGATACCTAAATGAAAGTGTAAGAGTACTTCATTATGCTCATAATTTGCTGAGTATTAAAAATATTAGCCGCGACACAGCTCATGAAAAGAATACTACCAACCCTTGGGTGTCGTAAAAGGCAACTAACGGACTAAAGACTGCACATACATCCAACAGCATAGGTCGGCGATGGGCTCACCACCTATCACGCTGAGCACATGTGCAGTCGCTACTCGTTGAAAAGTGGACTATGGCAGAGGACTGATTTTGGTGTCTTCATTGCCTAGTCTCTGACTAACCCTTCGGAGATAATAATCGTGATTAGGTATTACTACTAGCGACCCCGGTTTCGCCCGGGTTACTACCCGTACCCGTACCTAAACAAATTATAGCCTATAGCCTTTCTCGATAAATGGGCTATCTAACAATGAAATAATTTTTCAAATCGGACCAGTAGTTCCTGAGATTAGCGCGTTCAAGCAAACAAACTCTTCAGCTTTATAATATTAAGTATAGATGAATGTATTAAAAATATTTTACAACACTGAAAGTTGGCAATATTCCTATAATTTGTTCGATGTAGCTTATGAAAGAGTTAGCACGTTCGGGTTGCTATCATAAACAGACGTTTTAATTTGCTTGCTAATGACCCGTATGTTTATTCAAAGATTGATGACTTTGCTCTGGTTGTAAACATTTTTTTTAAATCCGATGGATTCCAAATGGCTTGGTTTTGTAATAGTACTTGAAGATTATCTATATATCTTAGCTACCACCACCTAGCTAGCTATTTGAGGTCGACGCTGTAACAACAATGTTAGTAGCATTAAGAGATAAGATAGCCAGTGCCTCAGAAGGTGAGGATTCTTAGTTATTGGTGAATAGAACCTCTAAGACTGTGTTCTACTAACTAGACCAAAGAGGCAGTTGTGTGATTGCACAAATATTGTGTTACTAAACTTCATTAGAAATCTACAGCAATAAACAGTAATTCCTGAATCACGATCACTTGAGAAAGTTTGCACCTATGTAGGTATTGGCTAATCATTTTTTTGTTGGGTTCGTAATAGTCATGACAAGGTTTTTTCGAAATAAAATTTAAAAGAAATCCATGTCCACGGGTGTTCACGCGGACGAAGCCGCGGGCCGCAGTAGCTCATGGCTTAGTTTTATGTGACACCAGAAACACAACATTGTTAGCACGACAATAATTGCTCTTTTAAAACTTATTCCGAGTAAACACAATATGGTATGGAGAGAGTTGCGCAAGAGACACTATTCTTCTTTTACAAAAGATATTAGTTTCATTCCTTGACGTCTTAGTAAGTAACTATACTCATGTACTCGAGTACGCGATTTACTTAAATTACATGGATCTTAAATATCCTATGTTTACATAAAAATGATGATGGGATTTTCAAAATTATGACTTTCTTAGGTAACGAACTAATAAAAGTACATAAACTCTGAATTTAACTAATATTAACTTCGTAATAAATAAATACCTTTCGTAGCCTCTTGACCTGAAATCTACTAATGGTCTCCGAGAGGTATTTCCCACTGAAGTGCTAGCATTTCAATGCTGATAAACACTCACTGTAAATAACTTCGATGAAATCTTGAAGGAGGTCTGATTTATATTTTGTATAGTTAACCCACCAAACCGCATTGGGCCAGCGTGGTGGGTTACGGCCCAATATCCCCGCGTGCTATTGTCCACGTGGGAGGCCTGTGCCCAGCAGTGGGACGTTTGTAGGCTGATGATGATGATGATGATAGTTAATTACCGATAACTTACTTAGCAGGTATTAGGAAGGAAACATTTTATCATTTTTGTTAGTAACCATGTCGCGTGGCGGTAAAAGAATACTTGGTAGTATTCTTGGTAGTATTCTTGGTAGTATTCTTGGTAGTATTCTTGGTAGTATTCTTGGTAGTATTCTTTCACCGCTACGCGACCCCCCCCCCTTCCCTTGGGTGTCGTAAATGCGACTAACGGCCTAAAGACTGCACATATTTCCAACAGCATAGAGCGGCGAAGGGCTCGCCACCTGTCACGCTGAGCACATGTGCAGTCGCTATTTGGTGATAAGTGGACTATGGTAGAGGACTGCTTTTGCTGTCCTCGTTGCCTAGTCTCTGACCAACCCTTCGGGGATAATAGTCCTGATTATATGTATGTTATTTATTGATTCAAATAAAAATCTCTTTTGTACAATCAAGCACATTATGATTTTTAGTTAAGTTAGTAGGTATTTTTAACTGACTTAAAAAAACGATCAAGGAGGTAAGTAAAATTGGTTTACTATACATACCATAAACAAGCGTTATGAAGAAAAATACATCAGACATGTCATGGCTGACTAATTAAGAATTCATACTTTAAGTTCCGTGTTTGCTGATTTTTCATAAACGCACACGATACAGAGGCACTTCTCTCTTTCTCCGAAACGAAATTTCGGCCGATTTTCGTTTGCTATTTAAAGATTATTAAATCGCCTCTTTGGTCTAGTGGCTAAGCCACCGGTTTCAGGCCCAGAGGTCCCGGGTTCGATTCCCAGCGGAGGGTACATCTTTGTGTGCTCGGTTTGGTTGGTGATAGGGCTGTTAAGTCCGCCTGGCTAGCTACCACTGTCTTATCTAAGTCTGCCGCCATAACAATGATGTTTAACGCCATAGTATTGTTGTGTTCCGACAGTTTGAGATAAGATAGCCAGTTCCACAGTGGTTGAGGATTCCGGGTAAAGCGTGCTTCCAACTCCGGCCTTATCGTCACTTACCATCAGGTGAGATGAAGGCCAAGCGCTTACCCGTTGTAGAATAATAAAAAAAGCGCTTTCCATGAATTTTGAAATTTTAAACAATTTTCTAAAAATTAAAAATCTAAATGCCAAACCTATTTTGTATTAACGAAATTTCGGAAGGAACGGAAACCGCTGTAAACAGCAAACGAAAATCAGCCGAAATTTCGTTTCGGAGAAAGAGAGTAGGCCCTCAGATGCCAGGGTGACCATTTGTGGCAGATTTTTGCCATTTGGGCAGATTTGGCACTAAAATTTTATTTAACTGTGGCAGACTATGCTGACGAATAGTGATGGGTCGCGAGAATATTCTCCAAGTGAGAATATTCTCCAATCGGGAATATTCTAGAATTTTCCTTTTAATTGAGAATATTCTCAGATCAAGGAGAATTTAAGAGAATTTAAAATTAGATATAGATTTTCTTATTTTTAGGAAAAATTATGTATTCTTTTAGAGGTTTTGAACAACGATGGCAGTATTGTATAAAATAAGTACTCGTAGGTATCTCAGTTTATTTAGCTAATAATGCTAATAATTATCACAGCAACATCGTTTTTGCCGATAACCTTGCGATTAAAAATTGATTTTATGTTTACACCGCAATATTTTTTATGTACCGCTTCTGTGGTCTAGTGGCTAAGCCACCGGTTTCAGACCCAGAGGTCCTGGGTTCGATTCCCAGCGGGGGGTACATCTTTGTGTACGGTTCGGTTTGGTTGGTGGTAGGGCTGTTAAGTCCGCCTGGCTAGCTACCATCGTCTTATCTAAGTGTGCCGCCATAACAACGATGTTTATAGCATTGTTGTGTTCCGACAGTTTGAGATAAGATAGCCAGTACCTAGTACCTCAGTGGTTGAGGATTCCGGGTGAAGCGCGCTTCCACCTTCGGCCTTATCATCACATACTATCAGGTCAGTTGAAGGCCAAGCGCTTACCCGTTGTAGAATAATAAAATAAAAAAAAAACAAACGTTTTGTTTAGTCGCGCTAGTAGATAGCGTAGCATGTCCGCATCCCCTCCCCGCGCCCCGGCCCGCCAGCCACGCACCACCGCCCGCCATTTTGTTTACATCAGTTGCTTCCCTGCCGTCTACTGTTTTTCGTATTTCAGATTACATGTTATTAAAATTTCTTGTCATAATTAATCTTTTTCATGTTGATTTTGAAGAATTTGAATTATTCAGAGTTGTTAAATCTTGAGATCTCTATTAAAGCTGATAGTTTGTAATTACTGATGTGTCTATTTAATCGCCAAAATGATATATTAAAATTTTACAGGAAATTTAAAAAGAACTTACGAGAATTTTCTTCGAAATATTCTCGAGAATATTCTCGCCTAAGAAGAATTTAACCTCAGGAAAGACAATAACTTAAATTTTCTATCTGTAATATTTATAAATAAAGCAAAAATACAATCGCAGTTCTATTAATTAAATTAAATTATTGAGATAGTCATCCAATTTATAAATTCTCTTAAATTCTCTTCCAAAAGAATATTCTCGAGAATTTAACAGCAAAGTTCTCACAGAAAGAATATTCTCGGGAATTTCCCATCACTACTGACGAATCAAAAAAGTGGCAGAATTTTGCAGATTTGAAGGAAATGCTGCGACGAGCTTTTTTTAGACAATCATTTCAATAATGTTTATTATTATTAATCTTAATTAATGGCTATCGCGTGTAGCTTTATTATTGTACGGTAGATAGAAATAAAATGGAGTCTCACAACACGTGTTGTTGCTAAAGGAACACGGGAGAAACTCCCTTCAATAATGTTAAATTGTAATTCAAAAAAGTGGCAGAATTTGGCAGATTTGACGACCTTTTTTTTTAGGTAGTAATTTTAATTACAATTAGAATACACTAAAAGGTGGAGTGGAGCTTTTTTTAAAAATTTGAACCGTGGCTGATTTTATTTATCCAAAAATCTGCCAAATGGCAGATTTTTGGCCAGTGTCGGACAGATTTGCCAATTTTGAGATGGTCACACTGTAGCGCAGGCAATAAATAACCTAAATACTGTCCCATTGATGGGACATGGCTTAGAATCACTGAAATCTAGTCTTTGCTACAATAGATGCGTATTGGCTTTATCCCCACGCATGCCAAATGCAGGCTCGCTCACAGACGGGGTATGCATCGATCAATCCGAGACAAACTGTGCCCGACTCGGGAACTGAAGCCTGGACCTCCGGTGTGGGCCGAGCGCTCAGCTACTCGGCCACGGAGGTGCCTAAATTAAACAAAACATTAACTGATTTTCGTCTAACGTCCAAAGTTCATCATCGGCAGACGTTAAACACGCTTCATGATACCACTTCGGGGCGTAATTAATCACGGACTGATAAAACAGCTCTGACACTTTTCAAGTTCCTCCGAAACATTTTGATGATTATAATTAATCTTAATTAAAATTTAGGTCGCCCTTGTAATGTGGACCTGATAAACTTTGATGTAGCCCCTGTTGTAAAGTTGGTGCTCGCTTAGCCCGAGGCTTCGCTGCTTTATCGAGCTTGCCGATTATAATTGATTCACTGAGGAGCATTCAGACATCAGACGAAAGGTTATCTCTTAGCAGAGAAACGTATGTGTTCATACGGGAAGTTGTCGATGCAGTGAAAACGCAGATTGGTGGAAATAAATATATATTTAAATAGACAGAGATGAACAGTCGTAGCAAAAGTTTGTGACAACAGTGTGTCAAAATAAGAGTCTATCAACATTCAAATACTTACATGGCAACACTATAAAACAGCCAGTGTCCTTATTTTAGTAAATAGTTTTTACACCTTCCCGTAATAAGGACACCATGTATCTAAGTAAATAAAACTAACAAACACAATACTATACACACCTTAAAACTATAAACACAAGACATTTTTAAAACAAATTGATAACTACATACAACACGTAATACAAACAAATGACGGCACAAATAAAGTAACATTACAAACAAAACTAACTTAACCCTAACAATTTTATGCACTTCTGATGTTTGATTTTGGGCAGAGGTTTTGTCAAAACATCAGCAGGCATGTGATTTGTGGGGATGTAATGTAATGAGATGAGAGTGTCGTCCAAACAAGTGCGTATGAAATGATATCTAATGTCAATGTGTTTGGATCGAGAATGATAACTGTTGCTGTGAGATAGCTTTAGAGCACTTTGATTATCACAGAACAGTTTTATGGGTGTGACTGTGTTCATGAGATTATTTACAATGGACTTTATGTAGATAGCCTCTTTACATGCATCGCTCAGTGACATGTATTCGGCTTCCGTCGTCGAGAGAGCAACCCTACGCTGTTTGCGGGACTCCCAAGATATGGGTGCTCCACTGAACGTAAATACGTACCCTGTGTACGACCGACGATCTACGAGACACGACCCGTAATCGGCATCCGCGTAGCCCGCAATGTTGAGGCTCGATGTTTTGTCGTCTTGAAATCGTAGACCCATTGATTTTGTCGCTTTAAGATAGCGAACGACCCGCTTAGCGGCTCGCCAGTGCACCTCCCCGTAATGTGTGTTGAATTGGCTGAGAAGTGACACAGCATGAGCTATATCAGGTCTCGTGCCTATAGCAACATACATTAGGGAGCCGATGAGCTGCTGGTATGGAAGATCTGGGCGTTCGGCTTCTTTGTCAGGTAAAATCAGCTTGAGTCCAGGTTCAAGAGGTGTTGAGACAGGAATGGCGTCGTTCATGCCAAATTTATGTATTAGTTTCTCTATGTAACTGGTTTGGTCAAGTGTAAACGTCCCTCCGGCTTGTGTTACACGCATTCCAAGACAGTCTTTTAATTGGCCTAAATCTTTAACGATGAACTTTTTCTGTAGCTCCTTTTTGAAGTCATTTTTCATATATTCATTGTTGCTAAAAAGAAAAAAGTCATCAACGAATACAGCGACAATTAAAAGATCACTTTTATTTCTCTTGAAGTATACACAATGCTCAGTCTCAAGTTGTGTCATTGAGAGACACGCCATGGCTTCACGAACTTTGAGGTTCCATTGCCTCGGAGCCTGTTTTAAGCCATATAGTGACTTTTTAAGAAGACACACTTTATTTTTGTCTTCAGGAGCATAACCTTCAGGTTGCTCCATGAAGATTTCCTCTTCCAACTCGCCATTCAGGAAGGCAGTCTCCACATCCATGTGGTCAACTTTTAAATTCAATTTAGCTGATAAAGCCAGTAGGATTCGGATGGATGATAGTCTTGCGACTGGTGAAAAAGTTTCACCGTAGTCCATGCCATAGACTTGTGTGAAGCCTTTTGCTACAAGTCTAGCTTTGTACTTTACTATTTTTCCATCAGTGTCCCTCTTTATTTTATAGACCCATTTATTTTTTATTATTTTTCTATCGTTAGGTCTGTCCACTAAAGTCCACGTTCTATTTTTTATGAGACAATCATATTCAGCATTCATAGCTTTAATCCATTCATTTTTTCTAGCATCTTCCAAGGCTTCTTTATATGTCTCCGGTTCGGAATGAGAAGAAACCAAATAGAGAGATGATCCATTATTCGCTGGAAAACGAATTGGAGGTCGACGCTCTCTAGAAGGATATCGACTCTCACTTTCTTCGGAAGTAACAACAGCTGGTTCAGGTTCGAGTTGTGGTGTCACTGGCGGTGGTTCTGAAACAGTAACGATTGGAACCTCTGCAGGTATAACCTCAACTGAACACTGATCTTGAATTGGAACTGATGGATGTAATTCACGCGTGAACGTGGGAGTCACATCTTCTATAAACGGAGAACTTGAATTGGATGAAGATGAATGTGGAGTAGTGGATTCGTGGATATCAACAACATATGGAGTCGTTACTCTTGGGGGACTATCGTTAGAAAGTTGACTTGGAGTTGTCGTAGGACTTGTCAGAGACTTATTTTCAATGAAAATTACGTCTCGGGCAATAATAACATTCTTCGGGTTCCGAGTATCGATTAAACGATAACCTTTTGAGTGTTCGGCGTACCCTACAAATATACACTTTTGTGTCTTGGCGTCAAGTTTCTTGCGCTTTTCCTCTGGAATAAGCACGTGAGCTTCACAACCGAAAACTCTAAGATGAGAAAGGTTCACCTTAGTACCAGTCCAGACTTCCTCGGGAATCCTGTTGTTGAGCGCTGTAGTGGGGGAACGATTCTTGAGGTAAATCGCTGAACTTACGGCTTCTCCCCAGTAGGCTCTTGGTAGACCAGCATCTTCAAGCATTGACCGCGCTTTTTCTATGACAGTACGGTTTACTCTTTCCGATAATCCATTCTGCTGTGGATTATATGGTACAGAAGTTTGGTGAATAATTCCATTATCTTTTAAAAAATTCGACATTGGTCGATTAACAAATTCTCCACCGCAATCTGACCGGAGTATTTTAATTTTGAGACCTGTTTGGTTTTCAACCAAACTACGAAATTCGACAAACTTATTAAAAACTTCGTTTTTATGTTTTATAAGATAACCGAAAGTTTTTCGTGAAAAGTTGTCGGTAAAAGTTAATAAATATAGAGCACCTCCAAAGGAATGCGTACTCATCGGTCCACAAACGTCAGTGTGAATGAGCTCTAATTTATTACTTGACTCCTTCATAGAGGATATAAATGGTCTCTTTGATAATTTACCTCGTATGCAAGACACACACGGTTCGAATAATCTGTCTTTAAAGTCTATGCCCACTTGTTTATTTTTTAAGACGTTGACAGCTTTGTGATTCAAGTGTCCCAGGCGACGGTGCCATAGCAACGCTGTTTGTAAACAATTTGTCAAATTAGCTTGGTGGCAGACGTCAAGCTTGTACAAATTATTGAAGTTGGATGCAGTTGCGACAATTTGTCCGGAAACTTTACAGTTTTCTTTTTGCAAAATTGTCGCACCACGCTGGGAAAATAAAACCACAAATCCGTCACGTACAAGAGAACTCACCGACATTAAATTGGATGCTAACTTAGGGACATAGAGCACATTTGAAAAAGTACTCATATCATTATCGCTACTTAGAGGCAAACGCACAGTACCTGATCCTTCACAAAGAATCTGGTTATTGTTGGCAACGAAGATTGGTTTCAACTTCTTATGCAAGTTCTGGAAGCAGTCGGTATTGCGACACATGTGTGAAGTTGCTCCCGAGTCTAGAAGCCAATCTTGATTGTTTTGATGACCTGAGGGATATGGACTGAAAGAAGATGAAAGTGTTATATCTGATGTAATATTAGTTTTTGAAACAATGTTTGAATTTTTATGTTGTTTTCTTTTTCTACAATTTGAAATTACATGCCCAAACTTATTACAAAATTTACACTTTACTGATTTGGTGCTAGAGTTGGAGGCCGAAACTAATGCACTAGGGGAACAGGGGGAAGTTTCTTCACGGTGAAATTTCAGATCTTCTTTCAGAAGGCGCGTGGCCACTGAGTCGGAAGAAATATCAACACCGGAATTTTCTATCGCCATAATCAAGGGTTTGTATTCTTCTGTTAATCCCGTTAACATTATCACGCCCACAAACTCATCACTCAACCCAGCATCTATCTCCAGTAACTTCTCTTGTAAATCCCTGATGTAGTTAACATAGCTTTCCATGTCACCAAAGTTTGTCATCTTCGTGTTGAATAACTGCCTGAGCAAAGTTAGTTTTCGGTCGAGACCTCCGTCGGCATACTGGCACTGCAGTTTAGTCCACGTTTGTTTTGCTGTCTTTGCAGACTTGACCGTTGAGTAGATACGTGGAGCTACGCTTAGACAGATTTTCGCTCTAGTCTGTTCATCCAACCTTTTATAGTCTTGTCTCTCTGCTGCAAATATTTCTGGTGATTCGACGCACTTCCATAAGCCACAATCGACCAGGAACATTTTCATTCCGAAACTCCAGGACCCGTAATTGGAACGTCCTTCCAACTTTGGGATAGGTGGCACACCGCTGGCAATGACCGCTGGTCCAGCTTGAGCAGGAACAGAGGCATAACGGATATCACCCTGCGCTCGAGGGCGATCTTCAGCTGTAGGTGGCTCACTCATTTTTGCGTGAGATACTTTTGACCTGTAAGGTTAAAGGTCTGGGCCCATAACCTGCAGTGAAAACGCAGATTGGTGGAAATAAATATATATTTAAATAGACAGAGATGAACAGTCGTAGCAAAAGTTTGTGACAACAGTGTGTCAAAATAAGAGTCTATCAACATTCAAATACTTACATGACAACACTATAAAACAGCCAGTGTCCTTATTTTAGTAAATAGTTTTTACAGTCGAACCTCCTCTGCTTTCTCATTAGGTCTCCTCAAAGAATCTTTAACTTTGTGACAAAACAAACCTGCAAAAATGCTGTTTTTATGTAACCCTTTCGCCTCCTCCTTAAAACTTGAAGTCGATTGTTGATTAGAGGAGTGACTAACTAACGCTTTGCGCGAACGTTGCAGAATCTGACGCCGCCGGACGAAGAGATGACACTTCATAATATTGTTTTAAGAACGGTCGTTAATTGCGATGACGAACACGACACATCTGTGATCTAAGTCTCTCTCTGTGCAGAAGGTACGACATAAGGTACCCTTAACCATTGACGTATGAATGTGGTTCATAAATTCATGTGTATAAAGTTATACTCCCTTAATCCCTTAATTTTAAATAGATGTTATCTTTGTATCACTTTTTCGATTTGTTTCAGAAGGAGGCAAACGAGCAGGCGGGTCACCTGATGGAGAGCAATCACCGCTGCCCGTGGACACCCGCAAAACCAAGGAATCGCAGATGCGTTGCCTTTATGAAAGGAATAGGGTTAAGGAAGGAATAGGAATTGTGAGGGGGGGGGGGGTGAGGAGGAAGTTTTACTTTACCTTGAAAATGAGGTGTACGTTTTCAAGGTATTGTAATGCCGACTTTTAATTTTATCTGTTTTAAATCCTTGGCTTAAGTTACCCTGTGTAATACAGCTTGAACTTTCTATGAATTATTAAGGACTATGCAAAATGTTTCAGCTTAGAATAAAGTTTTATTTTATAAACGTAAACACCCTCTTTTATAAATAATTGTAATAACTGTAACAGCAAGCTGATGAAGCCGAAACATGCAAATGAAATTAGCGGCGGGAAAACACCGGCCGTAATTGACGTCAATGTTGATCGACATTTTTTTTGCGACGACGCGACATGGCGCCTGTGATGTTCACTTATTTTTACAAAAAAAAAATTACAAGCATGTTTGTTCGTAATATTTGATGAGTTTTGCGTTAATAACGCTCAACACACCTTTTAAATAATGCAACGTTAAAAAAATAACAAAGCTGCAGGTTAGTTAGTAGATTGTTATACAAGGGGCTAAAATGACCCATTATATAAGGTGACTGCTAGTAACCGCAAAAAACTTCTAGGGCTGGTCAGGTCAAGTGTTTTAAACATGACAAAAATGACAAAAAGTAAAATAAAATTAAAAACAATTAAAAATAACGATTATTTACAACACGCAGGCAATGAACGGCTGGCCGGCCGACTGTTGACCCGTGCGCGTTGTCAGCTGGGCGATAAGTACCTACGTTAGTCTGCAATCTTTTGAAATGTGCGTAGGTATAAGGTGCAGTTAAGTCCAACGACTATCGATAGCATCAAGTTAAGTTATGGCCACATTTTAACTGTAATTATGATAAGTCAATCCTAGTAAAAATCGATCACACCACACATTATGAGAAGTTACAATTATCTTTCCTTACAAATGAAAGATCAATGGGTAGTTATCTAATGTCGCGTCCGCACGCTAAGCACTTGCCGCTAACTCCAAACCAAATGACCAGATGACCTTTCATGTCCTCGACAACTAAACAGCTTAAAGCATTGTGATAATAAGTATCAGTCTTACCTATTTATTTACACTAAATTAAGTTAAACTAATGTCTCGCAATAAAGGCAACGTTAATACCTAAAAAGCTGTGTAATTAATAGGTGTCGGTAGGTACTTACATGGTGTTAAATAGCATTCCAGTTTATTCCAGCGAACAGGAAAGGTGATAAGCTTCCCATCACACTTAACAGGCTTTCAAACTAATGTAATATTACATAAAAATTAAACCTCCGCCAAAATTACGTAAGTACTTAAATAAAATAAAATTTATTAAAGAACGAACTAAAATAACTTTTGTGATCGGCACATATTTATTATTACACTTATTCAACTTGTTTAAAACAACACCACCTATTCTACCTACAAGTCTTAATACGACTTAACACCCATTTGTTACTCAAATCATTAATTTGTTACTGAACTGAATACTTTTTTCACGATAGCCTATTCATAATAATACTAATCCTTCACTAATTAACTCATACTAGTTATTAGTTTAATCGCGCATACACAAATGCACCGCACATACTACAACACAACTAGGTACCTACACTACACAACAAAATTTCCCCGAGGAAACTGAACACACCTGCTGCGCATGAGAATCAGTGAGTTCAGTGACTGACTCAGCTCAGCCCAGACAGCGCAGCGCAGTGCCACAGTGCGATTCTCTAAGTTAAAGTCGTAAAGTTGGTGCCGCTGCGATGAGAATGACTCTGTCTCTTTCATATTCATAAAATTGGAAAGAGACAGCAGATCACAGTCATGCGCACAGCGTCTTATGTGTCGCTTGCATTCGCATGCAGTCCGGCAGATCTGACAAGAAATCCGTCAATTTGGCAACACTGTGTGTGGCGGCGTTTCTTCAAAGACGCTTGCGACGATCCATATCTATTTAGGGCTGCCGCTAACTATGAGCGGTTCTTTTTCGATATGAATTCGAATTCGTAATTCATATCGTGTGTAAATTGTGTAATGGATGTAAAGTAAAAGAGGTTTGATGAGACACTGTTGCTTAAAACACAAGTCAAATGCGTTGAAAAATTTTGACATGTCAAAAAATATCTAGATGGCGGAGTGGTTAACGCCGCCCGCCTCCCGGATTGCGGAGGATGTGGGTTCGATTCCCATCTGAGGTAGTAAACTTTTTTCGACGTTTTAATATCTCAATGTTAATAAGATAAGAATTCGTGATAAAAGAAAAACGTTGTTTATTAGAAAAAAGAAACGGTGGCGCGAATAATTAATAAATTGATTTCAAGTACCTATGTAGCATCCACATAAAAAGACCTAATTTTGTTGTTGATTTATTTTTCTTAATTCTTAATTCACGTGATGCAGACCAAAAACAGCTAGTCGCACTAGTAGTGATGCGATGCGTACCAGTTTGAATCTCAATCATTACCATCAGTAGCTTGTTTAACCATTATGTTATGATCCTTTTAAACTTTTACGAGCAAACATTTTTGGATATTTATATGACCAACACAACAAATCCCATAAAACTGTAGTCAATACAGTAACATGTTAATCTTAGAATTGATATTCCAAGTGTGTTAGTTTGTGTACAATGTAAACCTGCTGGTGCGTTGTGGTTATAGATAATTAAAGTTTTTGTTTTCTTTTTCTATTGAATTGCAATCCAGATTTATTAACATTTACTTGATAGTATAAGTTTTTTGGTTTACCAAATTAACTAATAAAAATTAACAGATAAATTATTGATCTAATCTAATAACTTTTATAATTGTAAATTCGCTTAATATGCAAGTTTGGACGATAGCTTTAATTATTTAAGTTTGTCTATTCATGTTTGTAAAAAAAATGTGAAAGAGTTTGTTATCAACAAAAGGCCAAAGTTTTGACATGTCAGTAACTTCTAGGATCTAAGTAAGTAATGGTTTTATTTTCTTGTGCGTGCCAACCCTAATCACGTGACCTACACACGGCTGCTTTGATTTTTTCGGCAGTCAACGTATGCATTCTGGTGCATTCGCGTCGCGTCGCGTGTGCGTAAAAATGCCTAGGTATACGAACCAGCAATATCTTGAGATGCTATTTTGCTATCGTGAGAGTGACGAGGTAGTAAGTGGTGCTATGCGCTTAAACGAAGAGAGAGTTTTTTAGTTTTAAGGTGTAAATAAGACTTGTAAATACATAATACATGAACTTTTAAACACGCCGAATTAGTGTGATAATAATCATGTGCCGATCACAAAAGTTATTTTAGTTCGTCCTTTAATAAATTTTAATTTATTTACGAAATTTTAGCACAGGTTTTCACTTTTATTTAATTATTATTACATTAGTTTGACAGTCCAAAGCCTGCTATGTGTGATGGGAAGCTTATCACCTTTCCTGTTCGCTGATGTAATAAACTGGAATGCTATCTAACACCATGTAAGTACCTACCGACACCTATTAATTACGCAGCTTTTTAGGTATTAACGTTGCCTTTATTGCGAGACATTAGTTTAACTTAATTTAGTGTAAATAAATAGGTAAGACTGATACTTATTATCACAATGCTTTAAGCTGTTTAGTTGTCGAGGACATGAATGGTCATCTGGTCATTTGGTTTGGAGTTAGCGGCAAGTGCTTAGCGTACGGACGCGACATTAGAAAACTACCCATTGATCTTTCATTTGTAAGGAAAGATAATTGTAACTTCTCATAATGTGTGGTGTGATCGATTTTTACTAGGATTGACTTATCATAATTACAGTTAAAATGTGGCCATAACTTAACTTGATGCTATCGATAGTCGTTGGACTTAACTGCACCTTATACCTACGCACATTTCAAAAGATTGCAGACTAACGTAGGTACTTATCGCCCAGCTGACAACGCGCACGGGTCAACAGTCGGCCGGCCAGCCGTTCATTGCCTGCGTGTTGTAAATAATCGTTATTTTTAATTGTTTTTAATTTTATTTTACTTATGCTAATGGTTTAAAATTAATTAGATACTCAAAGACCTTCTAATTAAAATTTACAAAATGAATTATTTAATAAAAAATAAAAAAACACGAATTTCTTTTTTGTCATTTTTGTCATGTTTAAAACACTTGACCTGACCAGCCCTAGAAGTTTTTTGCGGTTTCTAGCAGTCACCTTATATACGAGGTAGTTTTACTCCCGAGCTTTAGCGAGGGAGTAAATAGAAACCGAGTTTTAATGGGTTTTTAGCGCCGCGTGTTACACTCTGATTATCACTACGAATGCGAGAAAATAAAACAATCCAATACAATATGAATTGGTTTATTAAATTTAAAATTAACCTGTTAGTTGCTTTAACGACACCCCAGGAAAGAGAATGGTTGGTAGTATTATTTTGATGAGCCCATCGCCGCTCTATGCTGTTGGATAGTAGGTATGTTCAGTCTTTCCATCTCTTACCTTGGGTGTCGTCAAAGGCGACTAACGGACTAATGACTGCACGTACATCCAACAGCATAGAGCGGCGATGGGCTCATCAAAATAATACTACCAACCCCTTTCTTACCTTGGATGTCGTAAAAGGCGACTAACGGACAAAAGACTGCACATACATCCAACAGCATAGAGCGACGATGGGCTCATCAAAATAATACTACCAACCTCTCTCTTCTCTTCGGTGTCGTAAAAGGCGACTAATGGACTAAAGACTGCTCATACATCCAACAGCATAGAGCGGCGATGGGCTCATCAAAATAATACTACCAACCCCTCCCTTCCCTTGGGTCTCGTAAAAGGCGACTAATGGACTAAAGACTGCACATACATACAACAGCATAGAGCGGCGATGGGCTCATCAAAATAATACTACCAACCCCTCTGTTCCCTTGGGTGTCGTAAAAGCGACTAACGGGCTAAAGGCTCACCACCTAAGCACATGTGCAGACTGTGCAGTTTTTTCTTGCTGAAGCGTGGTCTGTGTTGTCCATAGATACAAATGATTACTAATTTTACCATAAACTTTAATAATAACTATCTCAAAAAAGTTGTTGATTTATGTAAACAGTAATAAGTCGAGTCTTTATTCATGATTATTATACATAAGACTAAATACTTTTTCGTTTTTGTAGGCTCATTGTCAAGTGACAGACAAAAATTTAAAAAAAAATTACTTTTTCCCCTAGGGCGTGAAAAGCTATTTTAGCCCCGCTCTAGAACGCTACAATGACGGTCTTTTTGAGCAAGAGGAGTGAAAAATATTTTTTTCATCCCCACATCTCGGAAAGAGTATTTTTACTCTTCGATATCTGAGTACAAAAGCCGTTTTTATCCGCTAGAGGATAAAGTTAAATTTAGAACATCGTGTGCACTAAGTTTGTGAATTCAAAACATCATTAAACCCTCTATTTACTTTTCCCTCCATGGTGACGAATTTATCATACAACCTTTTTTAATTTTTTTGGTGTAATTTTTTTAGTCATTTCCTCGCTGAGGTGGGATGACAAGTTACGTGTTGCACTCGAGTGTAAAGATTTTTCACGTATTTTCATTCCTCATACACGGAAAGTAGGTCTGAAGTTGCCTGAGGAGCGGGTGGAAAGTTATTATAATTTACTTTCAACTTTTTCTTTAAAATAACATTGATTTTGACAAAGTATTTATCATTTTTTCAATGATGAAAATGAAAACTGAGGGCTGAAAAGCTGGCCGGCCACAGAAAAAAACAAAAAGTGGTCGATTTATGTAAAATAAAATTTTCAATTTTGTTCTTTAGCTAATTCATGTTTTTATTTTTAAATTCCTTCTATACGCAATGAAAAGCACAGTATTTACCTCGGGTGAAAGACTTATTTATTCCCTCGAACTATTGAACCCTGTCTCGGGACTAAATAAGCTACTTTCACCCCTAGGGTAATAATGTACTATTTTCCACGTTTCAATATTTTAAGACATGTTTGTATTTCAATAATGAGACGTTATTTAATTATCCTTGAAGAGTTCGGAGTCTGCTTATATCGTGGCTGGATTGATTGTTAGTAGCTCTTGTTACGAGTGCTCCCCAGATAGGTGGCCAAATATAATTATATCGACTGCACGATGCTTCAAATGAGTCTGCCATAATTTCAATGAGTAATGACAAATAGTCATTAAGCAGTAAGCTGTTTATTAATTTTTCAAATTAAATTGTTATATAGTAACCGCTAGGAGTCTTCGTAATAAACAAAAGAGAGAAGTGAATATGTGACTGTAAATTGTAAATATCCAAAATATTTTATAGCATTTCATACCTACTTTAAAAATCTATACTACCATCTTTCTATTTTCGCGTAAACAGGCAAAGGCGTGAAGGTGCAGCCACAAAATAAGGTATTTCATCCGCACGCCTCCCGATATTGCTATAAGTAATGAAATCAATCTCCGGCGCCAGTATTTCCGGCGTGATTGCTGGAATCTCGTTTCACGCCCGTGAAGTGAGGCGACGGATATCTCAATTCTGCCTATTGAGGAATTGTAACTGGAGCAGTCATACCATATATAAAATGTGCTCAGATGAGAGATGCCTAGCCGCGTGCGTCGTATGGGGCTTTGTTGTCAGCCGTTTGCAGCCCATGGGCCACAACTTTGTGCACAAAAACTTGTTTGCGCGCCGTCTCTAGTTATGATAACTCAATTCCACCGCGCGCTCGCATCAGCTTACACTGGGAATTGCGTATTATTTACGTGTTCATGTAGAAAAATAGTGTTTATACACACTTGACTTTTATTGTTATGAAATGGTTACTTAAAATTATAAGCAAGTGTTTAGTCCTCTTAGTAACTGATGAAAAATAAAGTTTTAACGCAAACCGGCGCGTATCCTTGGCTTCCCTTTTTATTCCCGACGTTTCGACGAGTTGCAGCTGCCGCAATGTTACAGCCAGACCGACCCGTACATGTCCGCGGAAACCCCGGCTACAAAAAGGGTATCAAAAAAATAATATCAAAATCATTTATTCAACATATACCTTTAGAAGCACTTATTGACGTCAAAAACAAAAATAACAGTTAACTAACGTGTAGTTAAATCTTAAAAGCTGATCTAACTATCTAACTAATCTACTTACCTAACTAATCTACCACCAGTTCGGATTTTGGGAGAGTCTTCGACTGAGAAGAAGCTGGCAAGAAACTCAGGAGGCCTTACTTTTTTCCCCTCTTAAGTCACAGGTAAGTATAAGCTCTATGAATCGTACAAAACATGATTTTGAAAAGAAATATACGAATACAATAACTAATAAGTTATACTCGCACATGCACTATGTCCATACATTTTCGTCATTTACATAATCCTCCACTTGAGTATAGGTAATAGCCTTTACTTACGAGGTTTTTTTAACATGTGTTCTAAATGTACATACATTTCAAAGGCAAAGGCATTTCAGTAATATTTTGTGGTAGTTTGTTATGAAACGTTACAGCATGTAAAGTATACCTACCTTTTAACTTTTATTAAAATGGAACACGAACTATAAAATCTTTAAGTATGTACTTATATATACATATAATCACGACTATGTCCTATTATCCCCGAAGGGTTAGTCAAAGACTAGGCAATGAGGATCGCAAAAGCAGTTCTCTGCCATAGTCCATTTTTCATCAAATATACCTACTGCACATGTGCTCAGCGTGACAGGTGGTGAGGCCATCGCCGCTATGCAGTTGGATGTATGTATCCTCAAGGGAAGAGATGAGTTGGGCAGTATTCTTTGAAGAATGAGCCGCCCCTATACACAGTTACGGCAGGACACTTTTTTCCTTAGTAACTATTTAACCACTAGGTATTTTTTTTTAATAATTGATTGGACTTATGGTTATTTTGGGATATATATCCTTTGCTGTTTTTATTATAGAGTTTAGGTACTTCCATCACTGAATGAAGGCGACTAGGGAGAAAGGGGATAGTTGAGTCTAAGGAAGAATTTAAGGGACGGTTGGATAGGGGTTTCTTTTGGATGTTGAGTGATTTGGGGAAATTAGGAATGACGAATTTAAAATGACTCTACTTATTTTAAAAATGTTTGCTTCGACTTAAGGTCTCTGCCTATTTTAATTAATTGCGGGGCACTGTTGAGGGGAAGAAAATAGAAAGAAATGAAGAGGAAGAGAAAGGAAGAAGGAAGGGAAAATAATTGCAGACGCTGGTGTAGTTTTTAGTTATTTAAAAACTGCAGTTGTTCTGTTGATTTAGATTTGTTATTATTTAGCTGTTATTTAGTTTATAAGTTATTTTTATTATTTAGTATTTTATTTAATTTGTTTATTTAATTTATTTTAGATATTATTTAGGTTCTTTAATTTTTGAAATTTGGTGTATTTTAATTATTTATTTAGCACTTTGTCTATTTGGTGTATTTTAATTTTGTGTTGTTTAGTTTCGGTTTGCATGCCTTATTTAGCATCCATCACTCCTTTTGCATGTGCATACATTGCGGGCGGGAGGGCGGTGCTTGCATGCAGCATCCAAGCTTGATAAATTAGTGAGTTAGCGGGATTAACACTAGATATTTTTATTCCATTTTTGTATATCATGGATTTCCGCAAAGTAACGCCTGATTCTATTAATTGTTTAGTTTTTTTTTTTTTTTTTTTTTTATAGCAGAAGGAGGCAAACGAGCAAGCGGGTCACCTGATGGAAAGTAATCACCGCCGCCCATGGACCCCCACAAAACCAGAGGAACCGCAGGCGCGTTGCCGGCCTTTAAGGAAGGAATAGGCTCGTTTCTTGAAGATCCCTAAGTCGTAACGTTCCGGAAATACCGCCGCCGAGAGCTGGTTCCACAACACTGTAGTTCGAGGCAAGAAATTTCTTGAAAAACGCACAGTAGTAGACCGCCATCCATCAAGGCGATGTGGATGGAATGACAGTCGATTGCGTGTAGTGCGGTGAAGGAAATTAGCGGCAGGGATCAAGCCGAACAATTCCTCAGAACACTCCCCATGATATATACGGTACAATATACAGAGAGACGCAACGTCTCTCCGAAGAGCCAGTGGATCGAGCCGACGTGAAATAACCACGTCGCCGACAACTCGAGCAGCTCTGCGTTGAATGCGGTCAAATGGAAGGAGTTGGTATTGGGGTGCTCCAGCCCAGAGATGGGAGCAGTATTCCATATGCGGCCTGACCTGTGCTTTATACAGTTGTAAACGGTGGGCCGGCGTGAAATACTGACCCGCTCTATTAAGCACACCCAGCTTTTTCGAAGCTAATTTAGCTTTACCTTCCAAATGACCACGAAACTGAACGTCACTCGAAATATCGACGCCAAGGATTCCAATAATCGGATTGGTATCAAGGGGAGCTCCCTCAAAGTTCAGAGGTACGACGAAGGGATGTTTTTTCGCGGTAAATGCGCAAACTTGTGTTTTGGAGGGGTTAAAGCGGACTAGGTTATGTCGGCCCCAATCCGAGACATGACTTAACATGTTCTCGGTGTCAGTCACAAGTTTATTCCGGCTCTCGATGACGCTTTCCAAAGAAATATTAGCTCGCCCGGTGTAGAGCGTATCCCCAGTACTGTCATCCGCATAGCAATGAATGCTGTTGTTATGCAGCATGTCAATGATATGCAGAAGAAACAAAGTAGGGGACAACACACACCCCTGCGGGACTCCAGCATTCACGGGCTTCATGTCGGAGCACGAACCGTCGACTGCGACTCTGATGCTACGCCCAGTAAGAAAGCTGGCAACCCATGAACACAATTTCTCAGAAAGCCCGTATGATGGAAGTTTAGAGAAAAGAGCCCTGTGCCATACCCTGTCAAAAGCTTTCGCTACGTCCAAGCTAACTGCCAGTGCCTCCCCTTTACTCTCGACTGCCTCCGCCCATCGGTGAGTAAGGTACACTAAAAGATCACCAGCCGATCGACCGCGACGAAAACCATACTGGCGATCACTTAGTAGCTGGTTCTCTTCTAGGTACCTTAAGAGCTGGCGGTTTATAATGGACTCCATTACTTTGGAGAGTAAAGAGGTAATAGCTATTGGCCTGTAGTTAGACGGATCTGAGCGATCGCCTTTTTTTGAAATCGGGTGCACAAGGGCTGTCTTCCAAGAGCTCGGGACGACGCCAGTGGTGTAAGAGAGCTGGAAAAGGCGCGTTAGAACTGGTGCCAATTCAGGAGCACACGTCCGAAGCACAATGGGTGGAACTGCATCTGGCCCACTCGCCTTATGGATATCAAGGGAAAAAAGAGCCTTACGAACTGACCTTTGCAGGAACTGAACGTTTGGCATTGTACAAGCGCAATGCGGTATGGTTGGTGGAGAGTTTTCCCCATCGTCCAAGGTCGAGTTTGATGCGAAAAGAGAGCCCAAGAGATCGGCTTTCTCCTTTGCAGTATAGGCCAGGCAGTCATCGGTCTTGTGCAATGGTGGTAGGGACGGCTGACAAAAATTCCCTAAGATAGCTTTGGCGAGAGACCAGAACGCACGCGTCCCCGAAGGAAGACGCACTAGCCTCTCGCCAATTCTACCTATGAATGATGACTTCGCCTTGGCGATGTCCTTCTTAAAGGATCTGGCGGCAAAGTTGTACTTCTTTCTGAGCGCACTGGTGTTTGGATCCTTTGATGACACCGCATTAGCCCAGGCTTGGTAATGCTGTCGCTTTTGGCGAGACGCCATTTTGCAGCAACGACCAAACCATGGTTGGGACTTGCCGCCAATGGGAACCACAGAGTTTGGAATGAAAAGTTCCATTCCCTGCAGTATCACATCAACGACAGAGTCAGCGGCGACATCAGGATCATCCAGCGAGAAGCAAACTCGCCACCACGGGTAGGACGCAAAGAAGCTTCGCATCCCATCCCAGTCCGCCGACCTATAATGCCAGACTCGACGGCTAGCCGCTGGTTGCGGTTTTGAAGTTTCTGTGAGAGGCACAGTGCTGCGAATCAGACAGTGGTCTGATGAGCCTAGTGGTGCATCAACAGAAACTTGATAGCCGTCTGGGTGCGAGGTCAGCAGAAGGTCCAATAAAGAAGGTGCATGGCCCTCCACATATGGAACCCGTGTTGGTTCGGTTACCAATTGGGACAGACTGTAGGCCAAAGCGAAGTCATGAACGGCTCTACCCGCGTGGTCAGTTGTGCGTGAACCAAGCCATTCGACGTGGTGGGCATTGAAGTCTCCCAATACCACAATCTCGGCCGAGGGGATCCGTTGGAGAAGGGAGTCTGTCGCTGTTTGGACGGTCTCGATGAGTTGGTCAGTTCCGATGTTACCGCTGTGGGACCTATACAGGCACGCGTAGACGCGAGGATGACGTCCGCAGTCGACGTGCAGCCATAAGATGGAGAGGTCCCTATCTTCAAGATTGCCAAGGCGACGAACGCACATATCCTCCCTGACATAGGCACAAACACCGGCTCGTGGCACAAATGCATGTTCCAGGTTGTATCCCGGGTAGCGCAAGTACGAGATGTCAGGAGGGGGGGATATCTGCGTCTCGGTGAGGAAGAGCAAGGCCGGTTTCGCCGTCTCGAGGTGGTAATGGACGGCGCTCAAATTAGAGTGGATTCCCCTGATATTGCAGAAGTCCACGCGAAGCGTAGGAGGGGGTGCCAATTGTCCCGCCTTTCTCCTGCCTGCAGCATGCCTTGGCACGGGCGAACTTTTGCCCTCCCCAGAATACGTAGGGCAGCCTGAGCGAGAACGCTCAGGGGGGGATTCTCCGACACTGGATGTGTCGGTACCCCCCTGGGGTAAATCTAGATTACAGTTCGCTGCCATATCAATTGTGGGGGGGGGGGGGAGGGGTCTCCGGAACCCTCACTCGCCGGACGAAACACAACAGCACAGAGTGCCATTGTTTCACGCCGAAAATTCGTGAGGGGGTGGTATTACGCCGGGCGAGCCGACCCAATGCGTGCTGCAACGCAGCGTGGCTCTACCACTCAGTTGTGCAGCAGAGTGTCACTCATTTAGCACCACCCAGGGGTCACGTGTAGGGTCTCAAGGGTAAACCTACGGACGCGAGCAACTTAACCCCCAAAAGTTTAGTTTACTTTGTTTTTAATTATTTTAGATGTTATTTATGGCTTTTGGTTTTTTATACTAGGTTTGAGTTAATTATTTATGATTTTGTTTAATATATTTTAAAATTAAGTTTAGTTAGATTTCTGTTATTTTAGGTATTGTAAGTTGTAATTTTAAAGTTATTAAAATTTTTAATTTGTTGTTTTGTGAGTTTATAAGTTTGGTTATATTAATATATTTTATTTATTTATCTGAATTTTTAAAAGGTTTTATAGAATTTTGTTTTGTTTAATTTTAGTTAAGGCAAATTTATTAATATTAAAATTTGGTGTATTTTAATTTTGTGTTATTTAGTTTAGTTTGTTTTAAATTATTTTAGATGTTATTTATGGCTTTTGGTTTTTTATACTAGGTTTGAGTTAATTATTTATGATTTTATTTAATTTATTTTAAAATTAAGTTTAGTTAGATTTTTGTTATTTTAGGTATTGTAAGTTGTAATTTTAAAGTTATTTAGATTTTTAATTTGTTGTTTTGTGAGTTTGTAAGTTTGGTTATATTAATTTATTTTATTTATTTATCTGAATTTTTTAAAAGGTTTTATAGAATTTTGTTTTGTTTAATTTTAGTTAAAGCAAATTTATTAATTTCCATAGTCGGTCTGGCCCTGCAAACGCAGAACCATAGACCGAACACGGGGGCACTCACTGGCGTTGGTGGCGTTGTGGCCGGTGTCAATCCTTGTACCCATGCGTTGATTATGAGCCGAGCAGTTATAACACTTTGGCCCCTGGGTCTTGTTGGGGTACTCTGGTAACTGATGGCCCGGACTGGCGCAATGGGCACAAGGTCGCTTTTCAGCCGTACACTACGCCTTAGTATGGCCATATTGGAGGCATTGGTGGCATTGTACAAACCGGGAGAAGTCCTCCACATGGACCCTACTGTGGTCCACGCAGAGCCTCCCGAGAGCGAGGATGACTTTTCGCATCTCGGGAGTGACCTCAATCACTGCGTTGTACAATGCCGGGTTGCGATTTGAAGTCAGGAAACAGATGCGGGAAACCTCTACGTCATTTTGGGCGACAAGGACCTCCGCTAACTCCTCGCGGTCAATATCTTTCGATATGCCCTTTAGGATAATTAGCGGTGGTCTCTGCTTCGCCTGTTCTGCGGCGAAATTAGCGCTCGATGCGTGACGGGCTATCGTTTCCTCGCACTGTTTCCTGGTCTCAAATTCAACACGTAGCTTGGAGTTTGGTAGGGGCAATATTTTAACTGGGGCGTATTTGAGCCTCCGGAAGCTGATCTCCTTCTTCCACTGAGACATCACCTCCGGAGGCTTGCAAGAGCAGTCGTATGGTGAGACCAGGACCGCGGGGTAGGTTTTGGGTGTTTGGGGTTGGGGCTTCGCAACAACACTAGCATATGAGGGAGCACTCGGGAGTTCGGCCTCCTGGACATTCCGTGCAGTGTGAGCGCCGGTCGGCGGACCCTGGGCAAGAGGAGCCTCTTTCAGTGCGGCTGTGACCATATTGGCGGTCAGCCGCACAAGATCTTCGAGACGCGCCTGCTGCGCCAACATCTCGTCGACCTTTTGGGTCACCTCTTGCCGGATCTCCGCCGCTGCCTCGCTCTGCATCGCGACTACGGCGCTCACGCTGTTGTCCAGCTTATGGCCCAACTCCCTTACGCTGTCCTCGCTAATGTGCTCCTGAGTGGAGGAGAATTCCGGTTCGAGCTCGGGCTGGAGGCTGGAATCTGTAGTCGCCTTGAAAACATTAATGCAATGTTCGATTTTTGCCGTAGAGTCAAGGATTACTAGCTTGTTGGCTTTTGTCACCGACTTTCCCTCCCGAACCGCCCGATTTATACGACCGACGTAGTCCATGAGCGCGGTTTCAAAAGACCTCCCCTGCGTCAAAACGGATCTTTCAAATGGCGGGCTAGGCACTTGCGCCATTCTAGGTTAGGTCAGAGTTAGATCAGGGTTAGGTTAGGTTTGATTATTTTTCAAAGTCGATTTTTATAAGATTTTTATAGGAATTTTTTTTTCAAAAGTTTGTTTTTTGGGGGTTTTTTGATCTAAAGTTTAATAATTTGAAGTTTTAAAATGATTTTAAATTTTGAGATTTTGGCCGAAAATTTTTTAAGTTTTTTGGTACTTTTTTGTTTTTTAAGGAATTTCAAAAATTTTTGCGGGGGACTACCCCCGCAAACCCTGTTTCCCCTCTATAATTTATAACAGTGTTAAATTAGTTATTTGGTATTTTTAGGTATTTTCCTCCTAGGAAATTTAAGAGTTAATAACCACTAGGTATTGACCTGCATCGACTGACTACCTAAATTAAATAAGTTATGTACCTAACTGTTTTACGTAAATGCTTCTTGTATATATCGATGGAAAAACAGAACTGATTGACAAAAACTACATTAACGCGAGTAAAGCCGCGGGCAAAAGCTATAATAGCTTAGCTTATCCGTCAAAAGCTAGTAAGAACTAAAAACTTCAGGGTTGCTAATGCGCGTAATAACTTCAGTGTCCATGACCTATGGTACCGTTTTTCATAAAACAGTAGAGTAGCAAAGATCGGTTACTACGAGTACATTAACGGTAAGCATACGCGTAAATTCTTTGTAAACTTGCCCTCATTATTTTTTTAAGATGTAAAACTTTACGGTAACATTCCGCGGAGTGTTTTGGAATGAGTAAAGCAATTTGCATAACGTTGCTATGCAAATTTATTCAACTATTAACAGTAACGCAACTTGTGAAACTAAATATTTTGCAAACATAAAGCTTTATTTTCTTGGTTGAAACAGGTTGAGCTCGTTAAAATTAGAATAGTGTTTTCGAATTTCAAATTATAATTGTATGAAACTTCGACGGTAACGTAACTCCTAGAAACTTCATGTACATGAATTTAACCCCTTGAGGATCGTAAAACCAGACACAATTAAAAGTCAATTGTTTCGCAAGCGCCGTTATTACCATCTCACGAAAGATGTGGAATCATCAACATCGTCATCAGCCTATAAACGTTCCATTGTACGAATAAAGCCTTTTCACATAAACAATAGAAATTATATAGGGAGGTTGATCCATAACCCACCACGCTGGCCCATTGCGACGAGCATCATACAAAACCACTAGGGCTAACGGCTACATGTCCCTTCCGAAGTACGCAGGAGCGCTAGATACTGCAATATCCATATGGTGATCCATACTGAACTATTGCATTGCGAAAGTGGCTAAACAAGATTGCACGCAACACGCAAACTAAACTCCTCATCGTGGAATACATTAAGGCGCTTCGCAAACGTGTGGCCGACACTGGATAGTATCGCAGGAAACCGAAGTTGCTGTATCCGGAAGCGGCGACAGTACACAGTCGCCGGTCGCCTGTTACCGACACCGCACACCATAGGGAACCGTAGCTGCTAGATCATGTAACTGTCACAGCGCTGTACATTTTTAAGGAAATTTTATGTTGCAGGAGTCGGCAACTGACGACTTTTAGGCTGAGATCTATAGAGCGTACTTATACTTTACTCAGACTTATCTAGCGAACTAAGACAAAATTGGAATTTATAATCAATGCCTCGACGCTGTCTCAGCACAGGCTTAGCACGGGTTAAGTCACCGAAATCGGTGACTTACGAAAAACTCAGGATATTAACCGAACGTGAATAATAGCCACTACATCAACAGCTCCAGGGCGGCATTTCCGTGCCTTTTTAAATTTTACGGGTTATCTTTCTGTCAAAACAAGATCTTATTCTGTCAAAACAGTTATGACTATCAATTCGAAATCAAAGCTCGTACTTAGGATACACTGAGCCAAGTTCGCCATAAGCAAAGTCAAAGTTACTCGTAAGAACGTTATAAATCTCACCCTTAGATGCCAGTCGCCTAAACCAAACGCTTCTTGATTCGCGATCGCTATGTGACAGTTTGCAGCGGCTGAATTCAAAAAGTGTCTACATCTGCGCGGTTGGTGGTTGATTTCATATTGATTGTAAATTATTCACTGGTAGCCAGGATCTGGCAGCATTTGGATGAGATCGGCACGGAACAGAAGGGACTGGCATAAATTAAGGGAGGCTTACCCAGCAGTGGGTGGTTGCGGGCTGATTGATTGATTGATTGAGCCAGGATCCGACACCAGCCTCTAAAAGTTGGGTCCATATTGGCTCACATAAAACTATTATTCCAATTTTTATTTTAATACCGATTTGTGTTCATAATAATCACTTTTCCTAATTTTTATCCTGATTTTATTGACGTGACAACGTCTTAAATTAGGTTGCGGCTGGGAGTCACTTATGAAAAAGTGTAACGCTCGGTAACGTTACGATGAGTCACCGAACGAGAGAGAGGCCCGCCGAATGCCTTGCGTCTCTCTCCCACTCAACTATGATCGGTCTGCATATTTGTTTTAAATATAATTCTTTTTATAAATAAATGTTTTAAATTGTTACTATTATTTCATCCTTCTTCCTACTATACGAATGAATATTCACATTAAAATTATTTTACCACTCAAAGTCGTTGTCACGTAAAACTTTCGCCCGTATACCGACTTTACAGGCAACCAATTTTTTTATTTTATTTATTTATTTAAGGTAAGCATACAGCCAAACACATAATTACAATCGAATCACTAAAGCATTGCCAGAAGTTACATATGTGCAGGCCTATTATCTGCTTACACAGCATTCATTAGCAAGAAAATTATAAATTATATACCTTTTTTGTTCATAAAATTTTATTACTACTATTAGAATTCATAAAAGACAGTTATCATATTTTTTTATAAATACTGTCATTACTAAGAACAAGTTTAAACTCGTTATCTTTTTTTTCATAATTGTTTTCTTCCTATCAGACAATTATCATAATTTTCTTTTTAATAATGTCATTACTATGAAAATATTTAAACTCATAATATTGTTTTTAATACAAACACTTATGATTGAGAAATAGGGGGGGTCATGCAGCATGCAAGCAAGCTTGCAGCTATGCGATTCTCTAAGCAACACATAGACGCTGCACGCATGGCTGTGATCTGCTGTCTCTTTCCAATTCTATGAGTATGAAAGGGACAGAGTCATTTCTCAGCGCTGCGGCAGCCGTAGCTATCAAGGCTTTAGCTTAGAGAATCGCACGGCAGCAAGCATGTAGCATGAAGCAGGCATGCATTATACAAGCATGCAGTATTCCAAAAAAACATGCAACATGCATGCAAGTCCAGAGCATTTAATAAAATTACAAAGTTATTTGTCAAAAGTTTAACCTAGCCTAACAACGGAACTATAGTTTTGCATAGATACTTAACTTTTTCTTTATAGCGGGTGGCTCATAAAACATTTATATTCAAGAAATATAAGAAAACAAAACTTTTTATGAAATCAATTTATTAATATTGGCGATATGTATTAGAATGATTAGGAGTTTCGATCGTTAGCATAAGAAAATATATAAAAAAATTCTGATGATTATTGGTTTCGATCGTAAGTATTAAATATTTTTATGAAGAGTGATCATTATGATCTAAAATGGTATGAGAAATATTTTCGGACTTCCGATAATGCGCACCCCTAAAAGTTACCTCGTTGGCGCAGCGCCTTAGACAATTCAGACAATCTATCAGCTCATAAAATGCTCATATTCGCACGTCGCGCCGGCATCGCGGCGATCGCTCTGTTACAGCGATGAAATTTAATTCACACCCTTCTGCTTTTCCGACCCAGTTGTCTTTCTTCATTTTTATAACGGCACATATGAGATGTGGCGTTTGATCACTCATGACAATGCTATTACTATGAAAAGTAGAACTCAGAAAAGTACTTAATAAAGATGGAATTCAAATGAAACAAGTTTTCTATCTTTTATTATAACTCATTATGAAAAATCTACATAGATTATTTACGAGTGCTATCAGCTATGTTTTCGCTCAACTTACCCCACCCAACCCGCTAACCCGCATTGGGCCAGAGTAGTGGGTTACGTTATGACCCAATATCCCCATGTGAGAAGGCCTGCTCAGACGTAGTACGATTATGTACTCATCAATGTTATTTCATAATTTTTATAACCTGGAACGTAAATTGCAATAACTTACATTTGCGTTCCTGTAAACATACATTATTATAAATCGCTGTCGTTGCTTTCGAGGCCGTATGTCAAGTAAACTTCGTTTATGGCTAATTAACAGCGCACACAGCGGCCGGGACAAAGATAGCGCCATCTAGCGGCACCCTAATTGAATTGGGATGTGTGCCGGCGTTTACGGGCGCCGCAACGTTCAGGCATCGGTTAATCAGCTGCTTTTATGTTAACACTTTGTCTACAGATATTCACAATTTATATCTCTATAATAACTCTTATATACATACGTATAATCACGACTACTATCCTCGAAGGGTTAGTCAGAGACTAGGCAATGAGGACCGCAAAAGCAGTCCTCTGCCATTGCCCACTTTTCACCAAATAGCGACTGCACATATGCTAAGCGTGGCAGGTGGTGAGCCCATTTCCGCTCTATGCTGTTGGATATATGTGCAGTCTTTAGAGTCCAATAGTCGCCTTTTACGACACCCAAGGAAAGAGAGGGAGTGGTAGTATTCTTTCTAACCCTAAATTGATTTTAAATATTGTCTTAAAAAGTTAATACTTTGTTGTGTTTTTTGGGTAAGGTTGTGCTACACAAAATCAGTAACAGACGTCAATCGCGGCAAAACCGCTTCACGTCGTCTGGTCTGCCCTACGCTAGAGTGTAATTTAATCCCGCGTAGGCACGGAGGAGCTAGCTGAGGAGTAGGTGGTTTTAACGCCGGCCGTCGTGGCAGAGGTTGGCCGGCGGAGCGGGCCAGCAAGCCGAAGCTGCGGTGGTGAGCCATCTGCGACGATAAGCTCACGTAGGACCGCTGCACGGGGCTCCCCCCGCAGTGCCGAAGTCGTGACAAAAACCATGCCTGCTGCATGAGCGCGCTTGCTTGCATGCAGCATGCTTGCTTGCATGTTGCTTGTTTGCTTGTATGCTGCCTGTTTGCTTGCATGATGCCTGTTTGCTTGCATGCTGCTTGCTGGCTTGCATGCGCTTGCTTGCTGCTTGCTTATATTTTGAAAAATGTTTATATCAATAAATTATTATATCAAATGAACTTAAGTAAAATTTTAAACACTGAAAAAAGACGACAAGCTCAGGCGGGAATCGAACCACGCACCTTCCGTTAAGCGTTAGCGATATATAAAAAAAACATTAATCTATAAACGCAGCTTCATCTTAACCAAAAGTTGAAATATTTGTAAAAAATATTTCTTTCGGATCTCAGAGGTGAAAACTTCTAAGATTTGATGAAGCAATGTTGACTAAAAAACATAAGCATCAAGCACTGACAAATTTCGACGGGTGAAAACCAGACCTCGGTAGCCAAGTGGTTAAGGCAGCCGCCCGGAATGCGGAAGGTACGTGGTACGATACCCGCCTGTGTTAAAAATTTTACTTAAGTATATTTAAGCGTTAATAAAACGCTAAAATATATTAAAAAAACATATATCAAATGTATATTATATTTAATGTACATTATATCAAATGAAATTATAGAATGTAACATTATATTAAATGTTTAACAAAGTTGTTATGTCAAATGAAATTACATAAAATTAAATTATATTATCTGAACGTTAGATCATAAGTATTTTTATCAAAAAGGGTGTGTAAACCCATCGATATTGCTTCTGAGACTAAGACTCAAACCCACGGCCTTTCGCAATCCTGGAAAGGAGGAGGAGGAGACTGGAATAGACCTTCAGTCATTTTTATAGTGCCTGTTCTGTACGTAATTACTTTTTAGAGTGATAATTTCAATCGATGTGTTAAATATGTAGTTACATAAAGAACATTGGCGAACTCCCATACAAACGTTTGTTGACTCTTTTTTTAACACTTCGCAAGCGGATCACTACACAGCGTCGTGACGCTCATTTTTCTACGGTACGCCGATCACGACCCCATGTCGTGATACGATTTCCTAGAATTTTCACTAAAATCACAACGCTCTGACATGATCGGCGTTTGAGGCAATGTGTAGCTGCGTTTCTTAGCTACACATACATAGGCGATTCATTTACGTATGAAAGAATGGCAAGTGAGGGGATCACGTCGAGCCGGCGCGGCCACTGCCGATCGCCTCCACAGTGCGTTATATACAGATAGCTGTTATGTAAGAGTTTTTTTTCCGAAAATGTGTATATTATTTGCAATGATTTTTAAAATAAATAACATTTAAAATATTGTTTGTTTAATTTTTTATAATTTAAAACATAAGTTACTCTAACACATATAACTTATATACATACAGATAGTTATGTAAGAGTTTTTATTTTTTTCGAACAAAGGTATTTTGGAATTGATTTTTTAAAATAAACAACATTTAAAATATATATATTATTTTCATTTATAATTTTATACATAAGTTACTCTAAATTATACTAAATAATTAAATTCATTCCTATTATAGTTCTTTTTCTATAGAATTTACAATAATTACGAAAAAGGCCGGCTCACAGGGAGATGCGCGTAATAAAATGCCCGGCTTGCAAAGTGTTAAGCGTCTTTATATGAAAGAAATATGTTGGTATAGAATTTGTAATCCTGAACAGCATGGTCTTGGTTTTACTTCTCTAGGAAGTCTACAATTAAAGATATTCCAATAAAAAGTTTTGGAAGTTATGTCTAACATAATTGGATAAAACAAGTACTTACCTTATCCTTCAAGGATTGGCCAGCATAAGCAGCAGACCGCGAAAGATGGAAAGAGGGGAGGGTGGGCCTTTCCCAGCAGTCGGAAAATATAGGCTTATAATAATAATAATGTAATACCTTAGCCTGTTCCTTTAAGGAACAAATTATAAAAAAATACGTTGTTGCTAAATAAAAATAAAAACGTGGTCTTCTTGGCGGGAAAGTAAAGCAGCATGTCTTTTTTTATAAAAGAAGGAGGCAAGCGAGCAGGCGGGTCACCTGAGGAAAACCAGAGGAATCGCGGACGCGTTGCCGTCCTTTAAGGAAGGAATAGGAATTGTGAGAGGGGTGGGAGGGGTAGGGATGGGCCTCCGGTACCTTCACTGGCCGGACGAAACACAACAGCACCAAGTGCCATTATTTCACGCCGGATATTCGTGAGAGGGTGGTATTACGCCGGGCGAACCGGTCCAATGCGTACCTACTGCAACGCAGCGTGGCTCTACCACTCAGTCAGTGTTACTCATTTAGCACCACCCAGGGGTCACGAGTAGGGTCTCAAGGGTAAACCTGCGGACGCGAGTAACTTTAACCCCCAAATAAATAAATGTCTGCAGTTTTGTTTTATTTTCTATAATTTGTGTTTTGTCGAATATTAATGTGAAATAATGGTGGATTATTTACTGTTAAGTGTTCGTGAACGTGCATGAATTTTGGCAAATAAAACAAAACAGTGCGACATCACTTTTCAAATTCTCTCAAGAAGTCCGTGTGAGATCTCAATAAAGTCCCACAGCTTTATTGAGTCTCAAGGGGTTTGGGGCAATATCATTTACCATTAAACGTTAATTATCACTCATTATCATCTACTTTATGTATAGAAAATATTCACTTTAATATCTACTTGACACTGGCTAAATGTGCTGACCGCACGAAGCCATTATTTAAGAGAAAAAAAAAATAAAAACGTCTTAGCCATAAGCAGAACATCAACAACTAGTAATTTACGTGAATTGTTTTTATTTCGAGACAGGTTTTTTCTATGGTTTCAAAAATCTTACGAATTTATTTCATCCGTATTTGTAATTGTCTTCTTCTCCGTCATTCCCTCACTGCTGAGAATCGCGACCACAGATTAGTCTCCACTCAGTGCAGCTGTATGCTGCGTGGAGCGCACGGTGCATGCTGCCGCCCACCGCCTACTTAATTGCGTCAGACCATCTTGTAGGTGCCCTTCCCTGAGCTCGTCTGCCATCCATTTGCCCGAAAATAATTTGGTTCTCTAGACTGTGCTTTGAGGACCGCACTATATGTCCGTAGAAGCTAAGGGCTCTTTTCCGGCTTACTGAGGAGAGCCGCGTCTTGAAGTTGAGCTCTTTCAATATGGATATGTTAGTTCGCATCGCAGTGCAAGGTACACGTAGCAACTTTCGCCAGCACCACATCTTGAATGCATCTATCTTACTGCTATCGCAGCTTCTCAAACTCCAGGTTTCGGCACCGTACAGAAATATGGAGAACACCAGAGCCCAAACCAAGCGCACTTTTGTAGCACGACGAATACCACGGTTCCTCCAGATTTTATTTAGGTTAGTCATAGCAAGGGGGGTTAAGTTGCTCGCGTCCGTAGGTTTACCCTTGAGACTCTACACGTGACCCCTGGGTGGTGCTAAATGAGTGACACCAACTGAGTGGTAGAGCCTCGCTGCGTTGCAGCACGCATTGGGTCGGCTCGCCCGGCGTAATACCACCCCCTCACAAATTTTCGGCGTGAAACAATGGCACTCTGTGCTGTTGTGTTTCGTCCGGCACAACGGAGTCGGAGAATCCCCCCCTGAGCGTTCTCGCTCAGGCTGCCCTACGTATTCTGGGGAGGGCAAAAGTCCGCTCGTGCCAAGGCATGCTGCAGGCAGGAGAAAGGCAAGACAATTGGCACCCCCTCCTACGCTTCGCGTGGACTTCTGCAATATCAGGGGAATCCACTCTAACTTGAGCGTCGTCCATTACCACCTCGAGACGGCGAAACCGGCCTTGCTCTTCCTCACCGAGACGCAGATATCCACCCCTCCTGACATCTCGTACTTGCGCTACCCGGGATACAACCTGGAACATGCATTTGTGCCACGAGCCGGTGTTTGTGCCTATGTCAGGGAGGATATGTGCGTTCGTCGCCTTGGCAATCTTGAAGATAGGGACCTCTCCATCTTATGGCTGCACGTCGACTGCGGACGTCATCCTCGCGTCTACGCGTGCCTATATAGGTCCCACAGCGGTAACATCGGAACTGACTAACTTATCGAGACCGTCCAAACAGCGACAGACTCCCTTCTCCAACGGATCCCCTCGGCCGAGATTGTGGTATTGGGGGAACTTCAATGCCCACCACGTCGAATGGCTTGGTTTACGCACAACTGACCACGCGGGTAGAGCCGTTCATGACTTCGCTTTGGCCTACAGTCTGTCCCAATTGGTAACCGAGACAACACGGGTTCCATATGTGGAGGGCCATGCACCTTCTTTATTGGACCTTCTGCTGACCTCGCACCCAGACGGCTATCAAGTTTCTGTTGATGCACCACTAGGCTCATCAGACCACTGTCTGATTCGCAGCACTGTGCCTCTCACAGAAACTTCAAAACCGCAACCAGCGGCTAGCCGTCGAGTCTGGCATTATAGGTCAGCGGACTGGGATGGGATGCAAAGCTTCTTTGCGTCCTACCCGTGGTGGCGAGTTTGCTTCTCGCTGGATGATCCTGATGTCGCCGCTGACTCTGTCGTTGATGTGATACTGCAGGGAATGGAACTTTTCATTCCAAACTCTGTGGTTCCCATTGGCGGTAAGTCCCAACCATGGTTTGGTCGTTCCTGCAAAATGGCGTCTCGCCAAAAGCGACAACTACAGGCTAATAGCTATTACCTCTTTACTCTCCAAAGTAATGGAGTCCATTATAAACCGCCAGCTCTTAAGGTACCTAGAAGAGAACCAGCTACTAAGTGATCGCCAGTATGGTTTTCGTCGCGGTCGATCGGCTGGTGATCTTTTAGTGTACCTTACTCACCGATGGGCGGAGGCAGTCGAGAGTAAGGGGGAGGCACTGGCAGTTAGCTTGGACGTAGCGAAAGCTTTTGACAGGGTTTGGCACAGGGCTCTTCTCTCTAAACTTCCATCATACGGGCTTCCTGAGAAATTGTGTTCATGGGTTGCCAGCTTTCTTACTGGGCGTAGCATCAGAGTCGCAGTCGACGGTTCGTGCTCCGACATGAAGCCCGTGAATGCTGGAGTCCCGCAGAGGTGTGTGTTGTCCCCTACTCTTTTTCTTCTGCATATCAATGACATGCTGCATAACAACAGCATTTATTGCTATGCAGACGACAGTACTGGGGATACGCTCTACACCGGGCGAACTAACATGTCTCTGGAAAGCGTCATCGAGAGCCGGAATAAACTTGTGACTGACACCGAGAACATGTTAAGTCATGTCTCGGATTGGGGCCGACATAACCTAGTCCGCTTTAACCCCTCCAAAACACAAGTTTGCGCATTTACCGCGAAAAAACATCCCTTCGTCGTACCTCTGAACTTTAAGGGAGCTCCCCTTGATACCAATCCGATTATTGGAATCCTTGGCGTCGATATTTCGAGTGACGTTCAGTTTCGTGGTCATTTGGAAGGTAAAGCTAAATTAGCTTCGAAAAAGCTGGGTGTGCTTAATAGAGTGGGTCAGTATTTCACGCCGGCCCCCCGTTTACAACTGTATAAAGCAAAGGTCAGGCCGCATATGGAATACTGCTCCCATCTCTGGGCTGGAGCACCCCAATACCAACTCCTTCCATTTGACCGCATTCAACGCAGAGCTGCTCGAATTGTCGGCGACGTGGTTATTTCAGGTCGGCTCGATCCACTGGCTCTTCGGAGAGACGTTGCGTCTCTCTGTATATTGTACCGTATATATCATGGGGAGTGTTCTGAGGAATTGTTCGGCTTGATCGCTGCCGCTAATTTCCTTCACCGCACTACACGCAATCGACTGTCATTCCATCCACATCACCTTGATGGATGGCGGTCTACTACTGTGTGATTTTCAAGAAATTTCTTGCCTCGAACTACAGTGTTGTGGAACCAGCTCTCGGCGGCGGTATTTCCGGACCGTTACGACTTAGGGATCTTCAAGAAACGAGCCTATTCCTTCCTTAAAGGCCGGCAACGCGCCTGCGATTCCTCTGGTTTTGCGGGTGTCCATGGGCGGCGGTGATTACTTTCCATCAGGTGACCCGCTTGCTCGTTTGCCTCCTTCTGCTATAAAAAAAAAAAGCACTTTTGGCCATACCGGCCCTACGACGTATTTCCTCAGTGCAGCCACCGTCACAAGTTATCAACGACCCAAGATACATAAACTGGCTGACATTTTCATATCCGTTGAGTGCGTCGGTTGCAGGAAGTAGCTTTGCTCTGTCTACCACCACTATTTTGGTTTTCGAATGGTTGATCTTAAGACCGACTTTGGCACTCTCATCCTCAATTTTCTTTAGAAAAGTTGCCATTCCACTTCGCTTGACGCAACTATTGTCGTATCGTCTGTCGTATCGTATTTTTAATAGCGATATTTAAAGACGCTAAAGAATTCATTCAACATTGTCCTTTCTATTGAAGTGATTAAATAAATCTGGCAATATTTTTAAAATGTTTTCAAAACACTTGCTCGTATAGTGGCTCATAATACGCCGATTTCAGCATCGTAATGTAGCTTATTACACACTAGTGCGGTAATGTAGTTAAAAATAGAATCTCGACCAGAGCGAAGAAATTAATAGCATTTCTTCCACTAGGGAAAAAAGTGTTTATTTTTATTTTTGTCTGTCAAATGACAATGAGCCTACAAAAAAGACTCGACTTATTACTGTTTACATAAATCAACAACTTTTTTGAGATATTTATTTAGAGTTTATGGTAAAATTAGTAATCATTTGAATCTATAGACAATACAGACTACGCCTACACAGTCCACGCTTCAGCAAGAAACAACTGCACAGTCTGCACATGTGCTTAGGTGGTGAGCCTTTAGCCCGTTAGACGCTTTTTTACGGCACCCAAGGGAAGAGAGGTGTTGGTAGTATTATTTTGATGAGCCCATCGCCGCTCTATGCTTTTGGATGTATGCAAATACAAATGATTTATTTTGCTTGAAAAGTGGTACATAAAGTTGTTACAAAAATTCGAATCACACTAGTCACCAGACTCTGGCATGCAAAATTTATTACTTTTTATTAATTATTTAAATAAAAAACTGATTAATTAAATAAGTCAAATAAATTAAAATTATAAATATATATTAATTCATTAAGTCATGTAGGTATGTCTTATTAGTTAATAAAATTGTCAAATAAGAGAGCAAAAATATTTGGGTTGGCTAAATCTGAGGTCTAAAGCTATTGAAATATTCATCAACACAATAAAAACTGTTATTTATCAACCAATTCTTCAATCTACTTCTAAAACTAACTATTGGCAGATTTTTCATCTCGTCATGTAATCTGTTGTAAATCTTAACTGCCATACAGTACGCATTTCGGCTATAAAGAGAAGTTGTCCTAGCAGGCTGAACAAGTCTATTGGGATACCTAGTATTGAAGTTGCAAAATGTTTCTTTACGCTCAAATAACTGTTTATTAGTTTTAACAAATATGCAAGCTTCGAAAATGTACATCCCTGGGACAGTAAGGATTTTGAGTTCCCTGAAAAGAGGCCGGCAAGATGTTAAGGAATCCACACCACAAATAGCTCTTATGCATTGTTTCTGTGAAAGTAATGCCTGACCAACATGACACGAGTTACCCCAAAGAAAAATTGCGTACCTTAGAAGAGAGGCCACGTAGCCATGATATGCTTGGATGGCTACCCTTTTATCACTAACTTTCGTAAGTTTCCATAGAGCATATGCAAAAGAATTTATTTTGCTACATATTTTGTCAATATGTTTGGCCCAAGAACATCTATCGTCTATGACTATTCCCAGGAACAAAGTGTGATGAGATTCCTCGATAGCAGAACCATTCAAAAATTAAATTTAAACTATGTTTTTTACCATTTTTATTTATAAATTGAATAAATGTCGTCTTTTTTAAATTTACATTAAGATTATTCTTTTTCATCCATGTTATAATTTTATTAATAGTATTATTGATTTCATTATTGTATGTTTTAGTATCGTTGCATGGTATAACAACAGATACATCGTCAGCAAATAGAGTACAAGTATATTCTGTAGTATCCGGGAGGTCATTTATATATAGAAGGAACAATAAGGGGCCCAAAACACTCCCTTGAGGGACTCCGACTGTGTTAAGCTTCGTTGAGGACCTGTGATTTTCTATTTCCATTTCACTGTTGATTTTAGCAATCTCTACATACTGCACTCTATCACTTAGATAACTACTCAACCATGAATTTGCTAGGCCTCTGATACCCATTTGCTCACATTTTTCAAGTAATATTTTATGTGAGACAAAATCAATGGCATTGCTCATATCAAAGAAAACTGCAGTGACAGGGATTCTTTTATCCATGTAGGTAAGTACCTTATTTATTAGGGAGAATGCAGCTGACGTGGTCGATTTACCACTTTGGAAACCATATTGCTGAGATTTTATGTGCAGTCTTTAGTCCGTTAGTCGCCTTTTACGACACCGAGGGGAAGAGAGGGGTTGGTAGTATTATTTTGATGAGCCCATCGCCGCTCTATGCTGTTGAATGTATGTGCAGTCTTTAGTCCGTTAGTCGCCTTTTACGACACCCAAGGAAAGAGATGGAAAGACTTTCTACCTTTCACATACCTATATTTTGTCGATTCATACAGCGGCTTCTTGTTCAATACTTATTACTTTAAAAGTTTAAAAATAAATATGTCTTGTTCTAATAATGAAGAACTTACAGTCTACACCGCCGGAAATATTAAGTGAAGCACAAAATGTTAAATATTGACACATCTAAGTCCAAAGAAAAATATATGTTGGCTTACCTAAGATTTAAACACTTAGAAAAATAACAAAAACACGCAGTCATTTTCAGAAAATGTATTTTCCTCACAAGTGTATTGAAAAATGTGGTATAATGTACTTTAACAGTATTTGTTCTGTAACAAACTTTTTTGTATCTGAACAATGCTGAAATAAGTACAGCTCTTTCTAACATTTTGCTAAAATCTTTCGCTTGTCGTAGCTAGAACGCAATATAGTAAGGAAACATAGTCTGCCGTTTATTCATGTCCGTACGTTTATCCCCATGCATGAGCCAACAGCCTACAGGCTAACTGGTGGCTTTCCGGTTGGGAACCGCTAGAGCACTATATGCTATGGAATAATTGAAGCGCTTTTATCAAACCAAACAGAATAACTTAACTGAGCCAAAACAACCAAAATGTTTGCGTTGCTTCGATCAATAGCCAGCACTACTTAAAATTACCCCTAGTTCCCAGCAGAATAAATGAAACACCTAAATAAAACGTTGCAACTGAAGAAATTATGCTATACTCTTACATCTCTGTTCAACATAGCGTAGGATGTGCTTGCAAGCAGCAGTAGGCTTGCCGATTAATCGCCTGGATAGTGCCCCAGGCTGACACGGTTAGCCGGTGGCAACTGGCTAGTCGAATTACTTGCAGGCACCTGCGGCCGGTAAACTAAACCTGCCGTGTTTGCTAGCCGCAGGCAGCAGGGAAGTAGTGCGTGCTCGGGAGAACCAAGAATCAATATCATTTACGCAGTTTAGGCTACAGCACTTATAAATGTCATTACACCATCGGTTCGTAAGTCTATAGAGAGATTTCCAATATCATACAATAGGAAACGTTTATTCAGCACTTTAAATCATATTTTTGTAATTCACATTGTTAAGCTATCGTTTTGATTGACGAGTGGCTAAACGCTCGATAACCGGAAGTCCAGGATTAAATACAAACGAAATGTGTTAGGGATTTGGCAACCCGCAATTGGCTATCTGACAGTTGCAACAATAAAATATGAAATATGACGGAAATGGTAGTTTACGGTTTAACGATAATTATCCAATAGTTTTTTTTTATGATAATTTGTAAATAATTTATTTTTACAAAATAAATTTGCGATTTTTTATTTGTGGATTACAAGAGATTGAAGTGTAACGTCACAGAGCAAAATGTTACGTGACCAACCGTTTTCGCACGAAGAAGTTAATAAAGAAAAATATGCTTTTTCTATTAAGTATATAAAGTTTTTGACGTGACAACGTCTTAAATTAGGTTGCGGCTGGGAGTCACTTATGAAAAAGTGTAACGCTCGGTAACGTTACGATGAGTCACCGAACGAGAGAGAGGCCCGCCGAATGCCTTGCGTCTCTCTCCCACTCAACTATGATCGGTCTGCATATTTGTTTTAAATATAATTCTTTTTATAAATAAATGTTTTAAATTGTTACTATTATTTCATCCTTCTTCCTACTATACGAATGAATATTCACATTAAAATTATTTTACCACTCAAAGTCGTTGTCACGTAAAACTTTCGCCCGTATACCGACTTTACAGGCAACCAATTTTTTCAAGAAAGAAAATATTGTACGGGGTATAAAAAAGCGTTTGTAATTTTTTAAATACTTTTCGAAAACTGTCAACTAGCCAATTGGCAAGCGTGTGGTTAGGCAATAGCCATCAATTCTAGCGATGGCTTGACATCAATGACGGTCTGTGGCTTTTGTCGCAGTGGGACAGTATTTACTTATACTTTTTTAAGCTATCATTGCAGGGTTTCCGGATGGGTGATCAACTTTAATTGTAACGTACGTCCGTGACGCGTTCCGTTATGGCGATTGAAGCCCGGCTTTAATTAAATTCGCATACGAACAGTTTATCGCATAATGTTGAGCCTTATCCGCGGGATCCATCACTCGCTGATGATTGGTTTTTCACGTGAATGGTTTCGATTACGGTGTTGCTTGCAAAACTGTGAAATGGAATATCTTTTTTAACCTGATCGGCATTGACGCAATACGGTTTAACGCATTCACTGTCGCACCTTTACCAGAAATAGACAATCTATGTCTCTCTCTCTCTCTCTCTCTCTCTCTCTCTCGTAGATAGACAGTGCCTTGTGTGAGTTTTATTAGAAGATTACCAGTGGTCGGCTAAGGTAGTATTTCACGAGATTCGTCGATCGTGGCATAACGTGGTCACACCACTGAATATGAACTGACATTATATTTGATGAGTCGCCACAATTGGGTGAGTGCAAAACGTTGCTAAGAAGCAATAAGTATATTTAAGAATGGGCTACAATTTTTTCCATAATCTAACCCATAATTTTTATTAGTGGAATCGATTCAGTTCATTTCGCATCAATCATCGCAGTTCGCACAACGCTGTATACCTATTAATCGTGTAAGTTCGGATTAGTTTAATAAGTATACTCGCTTCATCATGTGGCGCGCGTACCTTGGCACAATGTCATATTACAGATACCTTGTTCACTCTGAAATGAGCCCGCTTTTGTATTCAAAAAGCCAACCTCATAAATGATGATGTTGATAAAAGAAAATTAAATATAGTCCGCTTTGAAAGCAATTTCCTTTTGTTTGGGCAATTTAAGTTCCTCAGCAACATAAATTATGAGTGGGAAACTCAAAGTATATTACGTACTTATATATTTTCTATCTCATTATATTCGTTTAGGGGCGTTGAGATATATGAGACTGGAGATTTTAATATTCATATAAACCAATTATTGTTAATGAAAACATTGTTTACGATTTAATTATGGAGTATTCTTATAGTACTATTATTTTGTAATTTTACCGACTTTTTATACATATTAACTGTGATGACTGTGTGTGCGGGTGATCCCGCGAGCGGTCGCTAGTTTCATAATATGTAAGTACCTAAAAAGGCGGGAGGCCTTTGCTAAATGTATCCTTTCACACATATCTATGAAAACTTCCATAAAGGATGGATATTCTGAGTCACATCACGCCAGTTGGTCTGGTGAGAATATTTATTTCTCTGCTTTAATAAGCAGATCGATCGATTAATATCGATCCCGATACAGTGATAGTAGACGATAATGATAAATTATGAGTGGTGGTAAATAATGATGATAAATGAAGTCTCGCAACTCCTCATTAACCATTAGATCGTTCAACAGTAACAATTTAAATGCCGTCTCATTCAATAACACTGAATCTAAGTGATTAATAATCTATGGTTAATAATCTACAATAATTTATATTAACGTTCGCAAAAACACTAATTTTATTAAATGAAACAAAACTGCATTTTTTCGGCGAGAAGTCGAGTTGCCAAAAGTTCGTACTTTGTTCTTCGAACACATATAAATGTTTGAAGACTTTGTTACTTACTACTGCTAATAATGGATGTCGTAGAATAGTTGTCTCATATCACATGAACACGAACATGAGATCTCAAGAGAACAGTAATAGTAAGGAAGTGTTCAAGAATAAGAAAAATAATTAAGAGTAAAGTAAACTGAATAAAAATGTCTGCGAAGGACAAGACATCACGCAAATAATCAAAAATCTAGAAAATATTCTATACTATGTTTGTTAAAGTTGGTTTTTGTTTTAATACTCATTTATAGAGAATGATTAAGGTTGTCTTTATTGTCGCATAAATGTTACCTGTCAAATTTAAACAACCGTTCCTTTCACATCCGTCTGACCTTGACGCAATTTCGTGACACTCTCCTACCCCCTACTACCTGTCACTTCCAGGTATTTTTTATCTTTTCCTAAAGGTATAAGTAAAAATTTTGCGACTCAAGTTTTAATGAGAAATTTGTTACAGATTTAATCATTTCCTTATAATGGGAGATGATTATCTTTTTTCCTCATCGCTGTTCGGTGCAAGGCGTACGAGATCGAGTGGAGGATAAGGCCGAAGTTGGAAGCTCGTCTTCCGGAACACGTCCCCACTAACGAGGAGCTGGTTGTGTTACGTCACACTGTGGGGAACGCAACTATACAACTAAATTTGCCGTTTTTTTTCTTTCTTCTTCGTTAACTTACATGAGATTTTGGTAGTTTATACGTCTGGTACCTAATCCCGAATGACAAAAGCCCGAATAACAAATGCGCGAACACTAAGGCCCGAAGAATCACTTGCATAAATTCTCGATAGTTCATGAGCCCAAAAACTCAAAAGGCCGACACACAAATGCCCAAACGCTATTCGACGAAGAATCATTAGCCCTAATGCTTAAAATCCCGATCGTTCATAAGCCCGAAAACTCTTTAAATAGATAATATCAAAATAAACGACACAGTAGCTTGTTTCTTTTGGTGAACTGTGGACATTCCGGGCGCTGGCCTTTAAAATGTCTCTGACCACATTTTTGGGATTTATGGACGTGAGCTGTATGTATATAAGAATGTACGTAGGTCACAAAATAAATACAAAATATTCTTTGAAATCAGTATATTTTAATGTACCGTGGTACGTACAAGTCCGACTCGCACGCACAAATATTGTCCTTTACGTAAGATACCTACAGATAATTCAATTGGCATTTTTTTACAATTTTTAAATCAAAAGTAATTTACTTATTTACATAACCATTGTTTATTTAAGTAATTACTCTTAAATACTTATTATACTACTTTCATATTCGTACAAAATCAAAACATAGAACATTTATTTATTTTTTCTAAAAATGGAGGGTAGGTAATTTTTTTTTTAATAGCAGGTAACCGAATGAATAACAAGCTTTTAAAGCACAAAAAGGTAAAGATGTTTTAATTATCAGTGGCTACAAAATGGTACTTAATAAAAGAATCAATTAAAAATATTATTGGAGCTGCATAAATAAAAGGTATAATTATTGCAAAAGTACTCTAATCAGTATATCGCCGAATGGAAATAGGATGCACACGATGATAAAGCAAATGTGCGCTCATAATTATGTCCCTCATCCTGCAAAAAAAGATGAAGTAGTTTTTAAAAATACATTAAAGCAGGATGCAGTTCTCAACAGCATGGCATCACCGGCACAAATTATAACAAAAAATATGGGTGAGATACCGAGTACTAGTGCGTGTTTGCACACGGCAAATTATTAGACGCGCTAGAAAGTCGGATGCACCAACGGAGCCCAGTACATTGGAAGATATTGAAATACCGGAGAGTTTAACTAAAGTGGTACAAGATCTATTTTTCGTGAATGATATTAAAGTGGGAATTGACAGAATACTTGTTTTTACTACTGCGGAAAATTTGCATATTGATAATATGGCTCATGGATGGAACCTTTCAATGTTCCCCAAAACCATTCTTACAATTATACTCAATTCATCAATTGGATTCAGTGATTCCCAAAAATTTTTACTTTTGGTACATATACCTTATATACCTTATGAGATTCTTACGCAAAAATCGGTGGGATGCTACATTCACTTTTTTGAGGATTGAAAGAGTATGCCAGTGAAATCAATTTGTCATTGCAACCACAGCATGTAATGACTGATTTTGAGTTAGCTGCAATAAATGCAGTTAAAATCGAATTTCCGGAAACCATTGCTTTTTCATCTTGGCGAAATCTTGTGGAGGAAAATCCTAGAGTCGAAATACGAAATTTCGAAACCTTCGAAATAATTTGCGAAAACTTCGAAATACGGCGAAGAAAATGAATTCGCATTAAAATTACGCCACATTACAGCGCTGGCATATCTGCACCCAAATGAAATTTCTGATGGATTTAAGATTTTAAAAAAGCAAATTTTACCACCTGAAGCACAACCGATAAAAATTACGTTTTCGGAAAATACTCTCAAAGGACTGGCGAAAACAAAATTAATATTTCACGATCACAGCCCTTGTTCCCACCAAGTATTTGGTCTGTCCATTTAAATAATGAAATCGGCTTTTCACGCACTCAAAACAACGTCGAAGGTTGGCACCGGCGTTGGAACACCCTGTTGAGCACCGAAAAATGGGGTTATATAAGACCGTTCGCCATCTTATACGAAACAAGTCTGTAGTAAACATTCAACTGAAAAAGCACGTGCTGCCGTGGACAGAACTCCACCGAAGAAGAAACTGAAACAGTTTAATGGTTCTATTCAGAAGCTTTGTGAGAGGAAACATGAAATGGAAATGTTGCATTTTTTTAAAGGAATTGCTATGCATACCAAATGTAAATAATTTTTTTTACAATAATTTGTTGCCCTTCTATTTTTTAATACGTTTGTACTGGATTTTTCCACTTTTTAATTGCCTACAAAACAATATTTTTTTCTAAATGATATTTGATTGTTTAATGTTCAATAGAATATTAAGAAAATATATTGATTTTAAAGAATAATTTGTACTTATTTATTTGGTTACCTACGTACATACTTATATACATACAGCTCAAGTCCATAAATCCCAAAAATGTGGTCAGTTGAGACTGAGTCCCGAATGTCCACAGTTCACCAAAAGAAACAAGCTACTGTGTCGTTTATTTTGATATTATCAATTTAAGAGTTTTCGGGCTTATGAACGATCGGGATTTTAAGCGTTCGAGCAAGAGATTCTTCGGGCCTTAGTGTTCGGGCATTTGTTATTAGGGCTTTTGTCATTCGGGATTAGGTACCAGACACACAGAAAATACATACATACAATATAATCACGACTATTACCCCAGAACGGTTAGTCAGAGACCAGGCAATGAGGACCGCAAAAGCAGGCCTCCGCCATACTCCACGGCACACCAAATTACAACTGCACATATGCTCAGCGTGACAGGGGATGCCCCAATCGCTGCTCTATGCTGTTGGATTTGTGTGCAGTCTTTAGTCCGTTAGTCGCCTATTACGAGAACCCACTGGAAGAAAAGGGTTGGAATTATTATATTAAGTAAGCCTGTATACCACATATATTATTATTATTTATGTATTACATTACATATAATCACGACTATTATCCCCAAAACGGTAGTTAGAGACTAGGCAATGAGGACCGCAAAAGTAGTCTGCCACAGTCCACTTTATACCAAATAGCGACTGCACATGTGCTTAGCGTGACAGGTGGTGAGCCCATCGCCGCTCTAAGCTGTTGGATATATGTGCAGTCTTTAGTCCGTTAGTCGCTTTTTACGACACCCAAGAGAAGAGAGTCGGTGGTCGTATTCTTTTATCGCTACATTTAAATAGATAACCAAAATAATAACACAATAGTTATGTAATTGTAACGATAGAGCGGCTTATGCACAAAACGACAATTGGAGTGCACACTAAATGTTAGCGATGCAATTAGTAGTAATATCGAGTGAGTTAGATCGGATAGCAAACAGTCACTTTGCCGGTGGACGCCTACATTGCCGAGCAATTGATATCGAAACCGAGTTGATGACGTCACGTACTCGCAGTGCAGGGGACAGGTACGAACTGTGTTTAAAGTGACCGTTCCCGTAATAGCCGTTTCGTGTAGCGGCTAACTAAAAGAACACTACCACCCCTCTTCCCTTGGGTGTCGTAAAAGGCGACTAACGGACTTAAGATTGCACATACAACCAAAAGCATAGAGCTTCGCTGAGCACATGTGCAGTTGTAATATGGTGAAATCTGGACTATGGCGGCTTTCTGCTTCTGCGGTAATCATAGCATGTCCTTTGACTAACATGTATTAAAGTTACAATGCTAGGCACAGGAGGTACAATTGTAGTAGTAAACTGTATTTTTCTGTATACAAATTGAAACCCTATAATTCTTACATAATATGTGACTAAATAACAATTGCAGCTATTATGTATAGCTTAGATGCGTTAAGTAGCGCCGAGTGCTACGAAGAGTATGTCTAAGCAGCGGCCGAGGCTCGCCCGTGCCTCCCTTAAGGTGCGCTTACACGGGCAATGAAAATTGATCAATTATAAGCAATACTAGGCCGATTATGACGTGATGTGACCAAATATCAAGCAATTTACGGCAACAGCAGCAATCATAAATTTGGTAAAATGTTTTGCAACAACAATATTGAGCCATATCGATCAACTCCAAGAAACTAGGCAATACTTTCATACACGTACGCGCTGGAGCCGCTGCACATTCGCCCTCCCGCTCGCTTTCCTCACGAGAGCGAGACGTAGTCAAACCGCAAAATAAATATATATAATAACGTCAGAAAACAAAATTACCTTTAATTTCCATACTCACTGGATATTCGGCAATTCGTGTCGACAACATTGAGCTATTTGGAATATATAAAATATATAATCAGAATCAATATTACAAAAACAATTGCTGCACTTTTTTTGAATTTACTGCAGATTCCTCCACTAATTGTTCTAGATTGATCCATACGTGTTGCCAAGCAATAATTGATCAAAAAATGCCCGTGTAAGCGCACCTTTACACACTCGAGCGCCGCTGACTCGCTTGTTTCACGGCACTCTGTGACTATCCAAAGTTATTATGTTAGTTGAAGGAGGAACTTTGTAAGAAGCTTTAACTATTGGTTATTCAGTTTTTGTTTTTTGTTTTGTTTTTTTATTTACGTTATTTGGTGAACATGGACTATGGCAGAGGACTAATTTTGCGGTTCTCATTTGCCTAGTCTCTGGTTAACCCTTAGGGGCTAATAGTCGTGACGTGAGTGTGTGTGTATGTCTGTTTTTCATTACGGGGATAATCAATCAATAAAAAATGTTTTATGGCATTATTATAGCAAGCAAGCTGACGAACTCCAGAGTATGATGGAAGAACTTTATCTGGTCTCGATAAGTGTTGGTATACGTATGAACACCTCAAAAACAAAAATCATATGCAAGGACCCCATCGTGGATGGCATCATGGTTAATTGTAAAAAGATAGAGCGGGTCGACGAATATATCTACTTGGGGCAACTGGATATGCTTGGAAAGGACGGACAGGCAAGAGAAATTCAACGCCGCATCGGACTCAGTTGGGAGGCGTTCGGTAAGCTGCCCGAAATTTTCAAGTGTAAGGAAGTGCCCCTCTCTCTAAAACGAAGAGCATATGAGCAGTGTATTCAGCCGGTCATGGTCTATGGGGCAGAAACTTGGACTCTTACACAACAACATGTCCAAAAGCTGCAGGTAGCAAAAAGGAAGATGGAACGCGCCATGTTGGGTATCACTCTGAGCGACAAAATAAGAAACACAGAAATCCGGAGTCGCACTAAAATAAACGACGTGGGGCGTATCATTAATTGCGCAAAGAAAGTGGCGATGGGCGGGTCACATAAACCGCAGAGACGATGGCCGGTGGAGCAGAAAGGTGCTTGAGTGGAGACCGAGAACCGGCACCAGAAGCGTTGCCCGCCAGAAGGCTAGATGGCCCATCTAGCCTTCTGGCGGCCAACAAATGACATCACAAAGTAACGGGCAAAAAGTGGTTACAGAAAGCCCAACACCGATCAGGATGGCGTGCAAATGAGGAGGCCTACACTTAGCAGTGGGTGATCATGGGCTGAAGAAGAAGATAGCAAGCAACAGTGAATTTAAAAAGTTAGATCAACAGATCAAGAGTCCCGTTATAATATACCTAGGAGCAGGTATTGTGAAGCAATTACCGTTAAACTTGAGGGAATCAATCTTCATGTTAACGTCGGTTATGACATTTAGACAGAACTCGACGATTACATTTCGCGATAAGTACTCCCAAGAATACAAAACGAGTGCGATAAGGGATGGTATCTCCACTTAGCGAGTTCTCTAAATATCTCTCCGCTTGGCAGAGACAATGGGAAACTTTGCGAGGCAATTAAAGATAACCACTCCATTGTCCGACCGTATTATTTTCGGCGCCGGAGCCGTTTTGAGGTCACTGGCGCCGAAGGCTTCATTCCGATCCTTTTGTATTTTAATTTTAACATGACCTAACTTCAAGTAGGAAAACTTAAAAAATGTGAAACTTTAAAATAGTGTTACTTTGTTTTTTTTTTAAAGTAACCTTGTCTCGTCTGTCTAACCTGTTTAAATTTGCTTTGGAAATATTAAGTCAAAATTTAGTTGAAGGATTTCGACAAGGTCTAACTGCCCTCAGTGCCGGTATCTGAGGACGTGGCTTCAATTCTCACTTGGGGTAATCGTTTTTTAAACGTTCCAATCTCTTAAAGTATATTTGAACGTTATTAACGCTAACAACATCAAACATTACCAATGTGCGAAGTATTCTTTTTTAGTAGTCTATTTAGCCTATTTTCTTTATGTTAGGTTAGGTGATAGGTAAGTATCATTAGTTAAAATGAAAAGGGCCTTACCGTTGTGAAACAACACAAAATAAAGCAGTATCGTTATCGGGGGGTCAGCAAAGTCCGCGATAGACCCCTATACCTTTTGTTAAAATTTCTTGCCTGTCTCGCCCAAGGATTAAGAATTAAGGCTTAAATAGACCTTTACGTAGATGGGCCCTGCGTGGGATAGACTGGCTTGCCCAGACAGTCTGCGGTATGCCTAATCGTATAAGCTTAAAGTTAGTTAGGCCACTGTAAACAAAATTGTAGTTAAGGGACGAGTCCTGCATTGTGGTAGTACCTTGGTGATACAGATAAGTCGAGTTGAAATTGTCATGTCAGATGTTGAAGTAGGTGTATTTATTTGAGAAACAATAATCTGACATGTGGTTGGTGGTAAGAAAAAATTGTTTACGTACGTCTGGCTAGCTACGACACATAAACATATAATGAAATGCTTATTGATTGACAAATGCTACTACAATATTATTGATTATTTAAATGATAAACTTATTTAATTTAATTAATTTTTTACGACATTTTTATTTTGACATTTGTATTTTGTAATAATGTTTACGCCATTGTGTTTTTTTTTAAATTATTATTTGGAATTCACTTGCACTTTTTACATTGACATTTAATTCTTTTGACTAATTGACAATAGACGCTTTTTTAAAAATAAAATTTGTACGCCAAAACTGGCAAAACATGTTGATGCAATTAAATTTTATAGATACCAACTTTTATTATGTAACTACACATGTTATTGGCAAATAAATATTCTTATTCTTACCACCAGCTAAATTACTTGTCACCAAAACAACAATGGCAGTGGCGTTTTTGTTTGCTGATCTGAGCAGTTTAGACATAAGAGATAGGATAGCCAGTTTCTTAATAGTTAAGGATACAAATCAGATGAATGAAGCATACCGTTTCGGTCGTACTGTCACTTACCATTAGTTGAGTTAAGGCGAATCCCTTTCCAGTTGTAGTGTTTATAATAAATAATAAATCATTCGTGTCACACGAGTATACACATAAATGGCTCCTACGGATCTATTCCTAGAGTCTAGTGCAGTGGCTGCTGTCAAATTCATAAAGGTTTCCTATGCATTTGATTTATAATTTAAGATTAGTTCATACCTGTTTGCATTACCTGTTTCCCACCAAAACCTTATACAAGGAATGGGAAGTGTTGACAGTTAGGCAATCTTTTATCCTGCAAACGGTTCTCAAAAAACATTCACAACTTCACTACGACCCCGACATCAAAGTCGGCAAACGTCGCAAAGGGAACGTCTGCAAGGCTGAATCATTCCACTCACGCCACTCCCAACACTTCTTCTGTTTTTTGGGTGCTTACCTATACAACAAAATTAATAAGGCTCTAGATGTGTATCACCTCACGAAGGCCTCCTGTAAAAATAAAGTCACAGACTGGCTCAAAAATCAAGACTACACTGAAACAGAAAGCTTATTATTTCAACCAATATAAACTAAACCACTAAACAATTAGTACAATTTCTCATGAGCAAAAATAAAAAAATAAAAATATATATATATTTAACAAGTAAATAATAAATAAATAAATGAATATAAATAATAATGAATACATACAAGCAACAAATCTAGTAATATTAATACATACACTACACTTTACCATACACACACTTTACCATTGTTATAATTTGTTTAATGTTGAATCTATATATTATTGAATCATCTCCGCAACATTATAATGTTAAAATATTATTTTTAAATTATTTTTATATTATTTATTTATAATAATTAGTCACAAATACTAAACTATAAAATAATAATAATAAATGAACAATAAACTAATTTCATTATTAGTAATATAGCTTATTTAATGTGGAGTATGGAACTACCGAAGCAACATTTTATACTATTATTATAAAACACTTGCTTGGGTACTTTCCCCATTGATTTCTTATTTTCCTTTTAGCATGGCGTTATGGTTTATTACCTACAAAAATAAATGCAAGCATGAATATTTTTAAATTATTATCGTTTATCTTCTCTAGCCTAAGTTGCAAACCTTTATGAATTTTAACGATTTTTTTTTTCTATACATTGCACTTTTCCAACACAATATACACAACTCACTATCTGTAAAGAACGTTGTACACCAAATATGCAATTTACTTGGGGGTGGGCTCTGGAGACCTGTACTTCGGGTTTCTCTTAGAAACCTATCCCAGGCTCCAGTCTCTCACACACGGGTCAATTCCAAAAAAAAAAAAATTATGTATAACTACCATAGTATAAGTTATTTGCTATGTAACCTATTTGTGAGAGAGAATAAATAAAGATCATTCATTCATTCATTCATTCATTCATTAATTCACGACTATTATCCCAGAAGGGTTAGTCAGAGACCAGGCAATGAGGACAGCAAAAGCAGTCCACTGCCACAGTCCACGTTTCACCAAATGATAACTGCACATGTGCTCAGCGTGACAGGTGGTGAGCCTGTCGCCTCCAAAGAGATGTTAACCCCTCAGTCACAGTATAAATATGAGCTAAAGCAGTAAGGAAGCTACGTACAAACGCCCAAATCGACGCACGTCCACAGACGCACGTCTTTACAGGGCCCCTAGGCGGACATCGCAGTGCTCTCAGTAGCGCGTGTGGCGTCGAGCCGAGTGTTCACTGTTGCATTTAGCGGGCGCTGTGCGCGCGATTTTTAAAAATGCCGCGAGTGTATTGCGTAGTATACGGCTGCTTGAACTCGGCTGCTTCAAAACCGGAGCTTTCGTTTTTTAAATTTCCTGCTGATGTTGAAAGAAGAATGATTTATTATTAATAAATAAATAGCTTTTTCTTTTAAATAAATCGTTTGGTTGTTTAGGTGATATTTGGAGTACTTACGTATATTTTTTGAGTGCGCGTTATTTTAATGGTTAAAAATATTAATAATTGATACTACGAAACTTCATCGTTAATAAACTTTGCTTTAAAAATCGATATTCTGAGGATCTGTGTGGTTTCTGACAATGAATCCGTTATTAGAATGAGAAAAAGTAGCCGCCATATTAAACTTTTTAGTTATTTAACCGATTGCTTTGAAAATCGATATCTGGGGATCTGTGTGGTTTTTGACAACGACTCCGTTATTAGTATGAGATAAAATAGCCTCCATCTTGAACTTTTTAGTTATTCGACCGATTGCTCTAAATATCGATATCAGATCTGTGTGCCTAACCGGAGTTTACTAATTGTACCACCGGATGATTTCGTTGAATATATCGAGAAAATGGATGAAAGTTTTCGCTGCTGTTTTCAAAGAGAACACATTAATTGTAAAGTAGCTGTATTAATTTATAAAGAAGTAGACAAGATCAGTTTTATAGTGCCGTGTCCATGTTTACCGATAATTTATTTAAAAAAGCTATTCATTAGAATGAGAATTTTTTACACTATAAAATTTAATAATAAAGCTTTTCGAACGTGTCGTAGCAGGCGAAAGTATTTTTCAGTCAGTAATTTATAATAACTAACGAAAAATAAAGACTTCTTAAAATATTAAAGATTTTTTAATTACACAATTTTGTTTGTAAACTAGTCAATTCATTCGATTATTTGATCATTATAGAACCCAAACAAACGTTTTGAAAAATAATAGAAAAATTACCTTTTAATTTTATAAAAATTAAAAGTGACAACCCATAAGCTTTGCTAGTTATCTCAAAAAAAGCGCTAACTAGCTGAGATACATGGCTAACTAAACAAAAATTTTATCAATTTTACAAAAATAAGAGGACAACCCTAACGCTCAATTGGCGCATAGGTATATAAAACAAGAAACAGGCCCAGCTTCCGTACTGCTTTAGCTCATATTTATACTGTGCCTCAGTCTTGGAATAGAAATATCAAAAAATAAAGACAGCAGGGTGCGCCTTTGGCGGGACTTTAAATTTGCGGACATTAAAAAAAAAAATCGAACGCAGTTCATGTTACATTTTGCGTTCATGATGCATAAATTGTACTATAGAACCGAAATAATCGATCTTGTTCATAAAAAAGTAGTCTTTTAAGTATATCAAAACACGGTACAAAGTCAAATGGAGAGCGCGTGTATATATGCGGAATAGCAAGTTTTTTAGGTGCGTCCATAATGGACACTTGGGGGCTGAGAGGTTTGAGCTGCTACCAGCACAGCACATGGTAATAAAGTTTATTGATGTTATTGAACTGGCCAAAGTGATCGCGTGCTGCCAACCCACATGCGCTAGTGGCAGTCAGCGAGAGCCCCTCAATGCGGTTTCAGTCGCTCCCCGGTTAAAAGCATTATTAATGCAGGGCTGTCTCTTATCAATACCGCTTACATGCTAGTGCTGCAATTCTAAATTCGGTCTTTGGGTGGATATTATAGAAACAAACCGTACAACAATTTTAGTAAACTTATGTCTTTATTCTACGACAAAGACACTAAAGAAACAACTTCAATTAAAAATATAAAAAAAACTAGGAGCTACTCTGTGAAAAATGTAACTGATTGAAGAGCAGGCTACCTCCGCTGACTTTTCCGCGAAACCTACTTTCCGCATCGCTGTTCTAATTTATTAAACTTAAGATTTGCCTTTGGTTCTAAGTTATTGAAGATTATCAATTTTAATATCTATTACCTTAATTTTTTTATTCTTAACTTTAATAAATACTTTGTCTGTAGTCGATGTCAACACTAAACAAAAAGTTCTTGATCACCGTTTATGTGGAAGTTGCAAAGCAACCAATTCATAAATCAAATCAAATAACAACAAAAATCTTATCAATCTAAGTACAAGGCTTTTGTTAACTGATCTTTTATCAAGGCGTCTTTAAAGCTTTATTTCCTTACAAAAAAGTCGTTTAGCGAGTCCTAAAAATGATTTTTATATCTAAACCCACGACTAACAAGCACTTCTCACAAAAGAGTCTAAAGCGCTTTCTTTTTATGAGCTTCGACATGACTTTAACGTAACATTAGCGCATACAAGAACCTCCCGCATACGTTAGTGAGCGAATAATTTATTTTCTGAAATCCGCCGCTGACTGGCAGCCCCTGCTATAAAGCCACTCGATGTGGCTTTCTCGTATTATGCTGGTTCTCGTGTTGACGCGTCGACTTAGAGTTGTGTTTTATTGCGTTCTTTGAAAGCGACAATTAAGGTCGGAAAGGAAGTCTTTGAGAATCACCTGATGTTTTTTGATTGATGATACAATAATATCTAAAAACATTTTTGGTTTATAGGAAAAAAGTAAAATATCGCACATGCATGTTTTGCCTACTTATCTATGAGTAAATATTGAATAATCATGCCTTAAACTTATCAAAATACACATATTTGGATTCCTTTAGCTGTTAGGAAATTTGAGTCGATAAACGATTGCCATAAGGTCTCCGCATTGCTAGCCTTGTGTTGGCAGCCCTGAGCGCCAGGAGAATGTTCATGTAACGAAACAAATATTCTAGAACAATTCACCACAAGCACATAAGTATACAAAGTAATTTATAAAATTATTTAAATTACAAGTTGGTAAGAAACATGTAGACAACTTAGAGGGCTCTCAAACTCCAAGTTAAGCAGCATCTCGCAGTTACAAGTTACACTTACAGTCAAAGTCTCCATTGCTAGCTAGTGCTGCTCGAGCTGGCAGCCCTGTGCCAGGGGAACAATTCGCGTAATGTGCCGCCTGTTTGGCAATTAGCACGGCGCCGTTACGCGCCGCGAGTTTCAATGAAACGTAATTTACGCAACAGAAACGCCTAGGGTGAAGAACGTCATGTAAACAAACGAATGCGTGGGAAACTAATCCTACCGTGGCTGTTGGAATAATGGACCCGTTTGTTTATGGTATGAAGTAAAGTCAAGAACATTATCTTAAATACCATTATAATATCCACAGCACAGTCACTTTTTGTAGAGAATCCAATAGAGTCCGATATAAAAAGTCTACCTATGTATTCATATTTGTTAATCTAGGATATCATGCTCTACTATTATTAGTTGGATTTTTGTCATAAAAACTTTACTTAGCGGAAAACAAAGTTTCATGAGACGATAAAATCAGCCCAGGAGAGACTTCAAATATATGGCTGTAGCTCTAAAAGTCTTTCATAACTTTAATCAAAGGCTTCTAATTGGTCGTTACATTTTATTAATAACACGGTACAGTGAACAGTTAGAACAGTGAGTAACATTGACAAAGTCAACAGTGTAATTAAATTAACTTTTTACAAAAATAGTAGGTACTCTAGATACATTGACACAACTGATAACTTGTGATCATGATAAAGCTGTGTTTTCTACCTACCAGTCCGAGAACGAGCGTCATGTTTGCACGTTTGTTTGTATATATATACATATATGTATATGGCTGGTATAGACTACCTGGTATTTCTCTTTTCTCTGTGTTTGAACTTAAGAGAATCAGGATCAGAGACTCCGGAACACAATTTACAAGAAGGTTGGTTACAAGTTGATGTGATGAGCTAAGGACCTGCTTCTTCTGGAATCTACTATCAAAGATCCCAGTTCGCAACGGCATGGCAGAACGATGTCACTCACAAATGCTCACAAACTTAAGGTTTTGTGTAAATTTTATGTAACGGACGAAACTAAATTGCATTTCAGTTTCCCATACAAACTTCGAAGTCGAAATTTTTAATAACCATAAAGCGAATTTCAATGAAACTTTGCATGCCAAAGCAAAATACAAGGATCTAAATAGTTTGTTGAAAACATTTAAAAAAAATCGTTTATTTAGCTGAGTTATTGCGATTTAAAGTAATACTATAGAAAGTTTAAAATCACAGTAACTCAGTTAAATAAGCGTTTATTGAAAATGTTTTCAACCAACTATTTAGATCCCTGAATGTTACTTTAGCATGCAAAGTTTCATTAAAATAGGTTTATTAGTTTTTAAAAATTTTGACTTGGAAGTTTGTTTGGAAAAAACCCTCAATTTTTGGAAGTGACATTTAATGTAATCTTCCTCAAATCAGCCTATTAACGTCCCACTGCTGGGCACAGGCCTTCCCACGTGGACAACATCACATGGGGAGGTTGGGCCATAACCCACCACGCTGGCCCAATGCGGGTTGGTGTGTTGTATCGTATCATTGGTGGGTTGTATCGTAGTTTAATCCCCATAGCTGTGTAATCTGCCTACTAGCACATTTTTTTTGTTACTTTAACACTAGAATTTACATCAAATGAACGCTAACTGAATTTCGCTTCAAGTGAAACGCAAAGTACTCTCGGAGGCGGAGAAAATAAATCTTTAAAATGTAGTAGTCTAACGCGCACTCGCCGGACTGAGCTCACTTTCCCCGTTAGAAGTGCAGTAAAACCTTGATAGTATCGGTTTTAGCATGGTTTCAGCTAAAGTAATCTTTATGGAGTTGAGATTTAATCATTCTAAAACTTAGACTGAGTTTTAGTTATATTTAATAACTTGATTTTAGTTAGAGTATAGTCGAACACAATGTGAACCAGAGATCTAATCATATAACGAACGGAAAATTAAGTAACAAGATTCATGTTATAAAAGCAAATTATCATTAGTAATAGGTCAAGGATCATAAGACCGCCGGCGGTCGCGAAACAATTGACTTTAAATTGTGTCTGGTTTTACAGTGCTCAAGGGGTAAACGTCGGCCTTTAAACATCTCTCTCAGGCATTCCCATATGAACAAATGCTGATATCTTACAAACCAACGGCTCAACGTACCGGACAGAGCACTCGCTTCTTGAGACTAGGCTAGGATAAAGGGTAGGACATTTTTGTCAAGGTGGGCGCTAATCTACGACACACGGTTTTCGGATATTGTAGTTGTTAACATAAAACAAATGTTACCTACATTTTGTTAACTTGAAAGCTCATAATACAATAAGTATTACTATACTCTTTACATGCATTACTTATATAGCCACGTAGAGCTGCAATGCAGAATCCTTCGCCGTATGGTTGTAAGCTAACAAGCTCAGCGTAATAATAAGACACTCGGAGCGCTGGCGACGCGCGGCGGTGAATATAATCAGAGAATGAGCAGACGCGCTGCATTTTGAGGGAACACGAATTCATTTTATTTATTCGGGCGTACTCGTCTTCGTTTTGATGAGCTGCCTATTCATTAAGAATTTGTTATGTAGTGCTACAAAGTATTTCTTTACAGATTATCTTTTTGAAGTTCATTGAGTTAGAGACGGATATTCAGAAGCCTAAGGAATAAGTGGGTTCCTTATATGAAATCGAAAGTTGTCACACCGATGTCGCAACAGTGAACATTGTGCGTCGAACGGTCATCAAACCGATGGTTCATCACGTCGGATGTCGCGAATCGAATGGCTCCATGTCGAACAATTACTGCATCGAATGGTTAACACAGCGAATGTCTTGACATCGATCGAAAGGCTGTGATATCGATTGATCATAACGGCGTAAAAATTAATAATTAGGTAGGTTTATATAATATTTATCTTTGCTTGTAATGGGTTCCCTAACACAGAATAAAACAACCGTAAAAATGCTACATTAAATATGGGTACTTAATTAATGGAATAAGTAGCTACTCAATTGTGAAAGGCAGCTTAAACTTAATAACAACGAGGAAGCTTTAATTTATTTAATTTTGTATTTTAATAAACAGCTTCAAGTAATTTCAAATATAAAGTAACGTTGACTTATTTGGCGGGAAAGTAAAAAGACATGTCTGCAGTTTTGTTTTATTTTCTATTTGTTTGTTGTTGTCTTCCATCACATGTTTTTATACGTGATCGAAGGTTGTCGTACAATAATGTGAAATAATGGCGTCCGTTAAGTGTTCGTGAATATGTATAAGTGAAATAAAATAAAACATTGCAACATCCTTTTTAAAGTCTATCAAGAAGTCTCTATAAAGTCCTACGTCTATACTGAAACTAAGGGGTTCGAGGGGAATCCAGTTTTCCTTTAAACATTCATGTATTTACTCATTATCATCTACTTTAAACTAAGACGATATTTAACCCTATCTTCCGTACCTACTTGACACTGCCTGAATGGGCAAACCGAACCAAGATAATTATCATAAAAGAAAAACCATCACGCCGCGCTGCTGCGACGACGTCGCAATGCTGGAATTAAAATATATCAAAACCTTTTGCTTCGCTCAACTTGTTAATCTCCTGAAAGTACCTGAACTCCGATCAGTATTTTTATAAAATGACGCTATTCATCTCGCTCTCTTAGTAATTCATGAGCTTTTCTTTTATTGCTTTCCGCGAGAAATAGAAAACTAATCTACGATAGGATTGACTTCAGGGGCGCGTGGTGCCAGTGACAGCGGGCTCGCTGAAACAAACAGGCGAGTGCGAGTTTCTATCGCTAATATTACATTTTATCGGTTTTTATAAACCTTTAATGATCAGTAACATTGAAAAAGGATACAGTGAACACACTCATTCGATCAAGTTAAAGTTTAACGGGTGGGGGGTAATGTATGGTAAGTATATATATCTTTATTATTGAAATTTTGCATTCACAATGCTATATAGGCATGGGATAAAATGTTTACTAGAAAAAAAACAACCAGTCTCAGGAAGCTCGAATGGGATTCGAACCCACGACCTTGGGATTGCCGGTTCACCGGTGTGGACCGGACTGATTGATTTTTTTTCTAGTAAACATTTTATCCTGTATGGTATATAATTATTATGGAACTGAAGCACCATCACCTATTGACGTTAACGGTAGTCGAATGAATATTTGCTCGTTTCAATACGATTTATATGCGTTGCATGCGTTTTCTGATATAAAAAATATATATTAATATAAAAGGGATCGAAGCAGCGACCTAGTGACGGATTTGTGAATTTGACGAAATTGCACGAGGCGCACTGGTTGTTTGTTTCCATAGTATCGATGAGTTTTGGCAGATGGCCGAGTGCGGGAAGTAGAGGCTTAGCAACGAAAAATACCTTAGAATCGGTCACGCGTGAGTTATATTCACAGTGTAGCAAACTGCAACTACTGTGACCACTTACTTTTATGCGGTTGCGGTTGTTTGCCGGGGACGTCGTTTATATCGCAATTACTTTATTAATTTAGTAAAGTTACTTTAATATTTAATGGGATTACTCTTAGTACATCCGTGGTCATCAGGCAGTACGGAAATATGGTTATACTCAAATTCAACTAATAACATTGTAAAATATCATTAACACTCTCATATTAGTTTGATTTAAAAGACACATAAGCGAAATGACAATGTAAAAGTAACAATTCAATATAACATACAACGCTTAGCGCAAGAACCGCTAACTCTAACACCATGCCCAAAACTAGATTGGTTATCAGGAAAAAATAAATAATAAAAAATACTAGATTGGTACAAACTACACGTTGTCATTGAAACCGCAGTGAGATTGCTGGGAAACTGTTTATTACTTCAGGGAGTTGATCCACAGACAGATTGATAGTATATACCAACTACTGGGTAAACTTAAGGAAGTCATTACTGCAAAAAAAACAAGTGAACGCGAGCATAACACACACAATTCAAATACTTTTTCTACTAGCGTTGTTTGTTCGTGGACACAGACATACGGAGTTTTAGTTTTTAGTAGCACTGTAGTCAAGCTTCATCACTATGCTACTAACTTTTTATTGCCTAGATAAAAAAGTGGTAGTCACGCGGACCTACAACAACTACCAACCGAGAATTCAACCTGGGACTTTTGAGTCTGTGACCGGTGATCTTACCACTATATCATTGAGGTGGTTTAATCGTCCGTTATCATAACGCGGCACCCTGATAACACTCCCACTAGATTTATGACTCGGCAGTTCAGCAACTGCTAAAATCGCTAACTTCATTGAGCTGTCTAACTTGCCAGTCGCTTAGTGTGGGAGTTTAGTAAATGGATGCTAGCGACATCTGTGGCCACGCACTAATATAATGAACTAAAATTAAGCTAGCTAAAGTGTCTATTTTGAGATTTACTCGCAGGTTCTCTTCAATTAAAGGTGTAATTAAAAGGATGCCGCGCGATCGCAAAACCTGTCATAAGTCTCATAATGAACTTCAAAGCAAAATCAATCATATTGATATTTAAAATTAGAACTATTTTGCTTTGAAGTTTCAGACCTAGTAATTTGATTAGAGCAATGTTTTTATTCTGCGAAATGTACAAAACCATCACGCGTTTGTGTTAGAAATTAAAATTTACTTTTTAAGATGGGGGCGACCTGAGATATATCAATACAAATATTTTCATGTAAGAATTATTGTTTCATGCGTAAAATTAAGAAAGTTGTCGAAAAAAAGGTGTTTTTAGGAGTCATTCAATTTATGTATTGTTTGTTATTGTTTAAAGTATTTGTTTCAAATTTCAACAAGGCCACAACCTTGTGCAATGATCAGGCTAACTTACGGAAGTTCTTTTAACGTATTTATTTAATTATGTAAATTTTCACAATTTCGTGCAGGATCCCCTTAAGTTATATTATTGAGAGTATTAGCCTGGGTTTGATCACCCCCCCACAATTTGCAAGCATAGTGATTAAACCAATATCCATCTATAGTGGTAATGACTTGATTTCAATGACGGAGCCCTTTGCCGAGCAGTGGTACGGTATATACTCGTTGGCTATAGTTTTATGGTACTCTTAATAGGATAGTTCCTTTCTATATGGTTCCAGATTTTACTTCTATGTGTTGGTAACTTGGATGTGAATGATTGTATACGTTATCAACCAATTGCAAAGCAGTATCAAGATCACAGCGCCGTCGCCTTTTCAATACGCACCTAATTACGCTTTCATGATATTGCTATAAGAGGACTGCTTTGTGAAACTTAGTTAGCTTTGTGTACGTATTTCCATGAACGGAACTTATACCTACGCATTCATGAATCGTCTAAAAATGATATAAATACTTACAACAAAATATTTTAAGCGATGATTTGTATTTTATCGGTTTAAGATTAAACTCGTCGATCAACTATACCTACTAGATGTCAGGTCGGCGCCAAAAATATGCTTCGGTAAATAACAGCGCACTTGAGAAGTGAGCTCTTATTTTTATTTAGTTTGCTTGAAACACGGCCAATGTAAACACGTTCACAATGCCGAAATATGTATTTAAAAGTTGCAAAAATAATGCCCGAAAAAGCAATTTAACGTGTGTCTTACTTTTGGTACCTAAGTACATGTAGAATAAATTATATTTTAAGCTTTAAACTAACATATAATATTAATTTTGAAAACAATTATTGATTTTTACCCACGCTACAAATGATTAGTTTTATGTTAAGGTTAAACTAAACTAAACTTAACCTAAAACTAATCATATAAACCTGTAAATGCAAGTTTACCCTTTAAGTTTATAATAACATTCAATAGCACCGAAATCGTAGCTATTCAATGTATTTCTAAGCACGTTGCTACGTACTACGTGCCGTAGTAGTCTCGTAGCAGTGTTGTACTACGCCGCCTTCATCTTGCTACGACACGGGGCAGTCACGTCACGAGCTTACAAAATGAATACGTGCTCAGTTTAAGGTCTTATAGAAATTAGGAATAATTTTAACATATATCCAAGGTTTGAACTATTACTAACTGATTGTTTTGTTTGTGTTTCTGTACGCGGCAGTTAAGATACGGAAAAAGAAGAATGCTGGCAACATTACCTGTTTGGATTGCCAGGCTAATACGCTGGCAGAGGTAGCTGCCAGCCTTCTTATCACCGGAGGCCTTGATAGGGCGAGCACTTAACTCTTTAACAAGCTGTTTTACCTCCGGCCCTCATGGACCCAACCAACTTTGTTACTGGCAAATCTACAGTATTTTTTTTTCTGAACATAACGAGTCAATTTCATTTTATTTAGCAAAACCTAAACAAACAAAGCGAAATGATAAATCCGGAATGAAACGCCTGACGAGTGCGAAACTGCCAGTTATATCGGGATAAAAACCAGTTTTATCTGGATAAAACTAGATTTCTTCGGTTTTTACGAGAGCCGTAAATCTGCTCGGGACACCTTTTGTGTAAAATGTTTTATTTCAGATATCAAGCAGCAAGTTCTTTGGAAGCAAGGCACGCCTCTACGCGATAAAAAGATGTTGTAAATAACAAGGGCCCGCTTGTTACGAGCCGGTTTACAGCTTATTTATTCTTTATTATTCTTTGAAATTGAAAGTTACAGTTTACGGTATTCATTTATTTTATTTGCGACGTAATTCGGCTTATACACCCAGCGTCAGGATCGTATTTAAAGGAAAGTTGTAGTGCCTACACGTGCTGGAAACCGGCGTAATGTATCTATTTATGTATGTAGCACGCCAAATACGAAGGTCAACGATGTGGTAAGCACTATAGAAAATCAAAAATGAAGACCGGGAACTAACTGAAATTTTAAGCCCGCAGACAAAATAAATCACGCACAATATAGGGTAAATTGCGTAAGACGATGCTATGGTGCGAACTGGATGGAAAAAATGTCTGAAGGAGAACTTATAGGTTATATATTTACTTATTTAGTTAAACGATATTGAAGGTTGGAACGATGGTGATATTCGGTTAAAAATTGATTTATTTTACCATGCACGATTTTATCTATAGTCACCGGTATTTAATTATTGGAAAGCTTCTCATTATTGGCAATTTATTAAATGGCGGGATACATCCACTTACTTGATGAATCTGTATTGTCATTACTCAGGGACTAATTACTTTAACGCCTATCGAATATGACAATGTTTTAGTCTATTTATAAAATGACGTGTGAATATTGATTATAGTTAATCGAAGTTCCAGGGTGATTCATTGTTTTTAATCGTATTCCAATATTAGGTGTTTGGTCTTCATTTCAGCTGATAGTAAGTGACGATAAGATGAAGAGAGACGAAGTCAACCAGAAACTGGCTCTCTTACCCCTAAAAATCGGAACTAAATAATGCTGCTAACATTGTTGTTATGGTGACATACTTAGATGAGGGCATTTAGATGGACTCGGAAGAAGACTTTCCACCAACGAACCCGAGCACTACATGTAAGGTTGGCCTCAGGAGTAGCTTAAATCTTTAGTATCATTTCATATCATCTGGCTTGGAATGATCGCGCTCTTGCACTGAACATGGTACTGAAGCTACTAAGGCCGGTCGCCGTACCTCCGCTGTGAATCAACCCCTGAGTCCGAGACCGGTGCGTGTTTTGACCAACCATAACCACCACACACCACCACATTTGTTCTGAAAACATGACTAGGCGAATGGATGGCGACCACTCTAATACCTATATGTGCTGCCAAGCAGCGTTCCGATTTGAAGGGTATTAGATTCAGTGAAATTACAGGGCGCAACAACTGAAACTTCTGGATGCGTTGCACGCGCCTGATTCCCTCGATGTCGCGCGCGTCCAGGCTAGCCGCATGCTCGTTTGCCGGCTTACTTACATAAAAAATACTACTAAATCTCCAAGAGGGTCATATAAGATTGATCAATAAAAAGATACTTAGGAGTATTGTTCGTACATGCCTTTTATCGGTCCCAAAATAACCAAACGCTTTTATTGAGAAGCCGACTGTTCCGTTGTCCCGATCGGCCGCCGCTCGCCATAAATAAAGGAATCGGTTATGCGTGGCTCAGTGCCGGCTGTTAAGGGACTCGCTCTGAAGACGAATGACTTAAATTTTAATGGATCCTCCGATGGGAGAGTGTGGTCCCAAAAGCTGGTTTAAGCTGGTGAAGTGATATTTTCTTTTGTAATTTCAATTCAGAGGGCTTAGACAAGCGGCACAATTGGCAATGGAATGTAATAGAATGTTGAATGTACATAGAGGGTTTCACTTTATGTAACTGTAGAACTAATTTATGTAACATCATTGTTTATTCAATTATATATTCCGTGGTAGCGATAGACTAGAGTTAGCTTTCGCCAAGATTCTGTAAACTCTACCAATTTACAATTGACGAACTCTAACGAATAGACACGGAGCGTTTGCTGTTTGTCTAGTGGGCTTGTGTTATTAATACTCGATTAACCATGTCCAACAGCCTTTTTTTTCTCTTAAATAATGGCTTCGTGCGATCAGCACATTTAGCCAGTGTCAAGTTTTTAATAGTAATTATTATTTTCTTTAAATTAGTGGATGGTAATGAGTGATAATGAACGTTTAATGGTAAATAATTTTCCCCCAAACCCCTCGAGACTCAATAAAGCTGTGGGACTTTATTGAGGTCTCACATGGACTTCTTGAGAGAATTTGAAAAGTGATGTTGCACTGTTTTGTTTTATTTGCTAACACTCATGCACGTTCACGAACACTTAGCAGTAAATAATCCACCATTCGATAACACACAAATTATATAAAATAAAACAAAACTGCTGACATGACGATTCACTTTCCCGCCAAGAAGTGATCCAACAGCATTAAGTATGATACAACTTTTTTTTTGTCTTAAATAATGGCTTCGTGCGATTAGCACATTTAGCCAGTGTCAAGTAATATATAATAGAAATTATTTTCTTTGCATTAAGTAGATGATAATAAGTCATAATGAACGTTTATTGGTAAATGATATTCCCCCAAACCCCTCGAGACTCAATAAAGCTTTGGGACTTTATTGAGATCCCACACGGACTTCTTGAGAGAATTCGAAAAGTGATGTTGCACTGTTTTGTTTTATTTGCTAACACTCATGCACGTTCACAAACACATAACAGTAAATAATCCACCATTGTTTCACATTAATATTCGATAAAACACATAGAAAATAAAAGAAAACTGCAGACATGACGCTTCACTTTCCCGCCAAGAAGTCATGATACAACTCAGTTGCAGCAAATAACTTAACTTAAGGTAGGAATCTTTTTCTGTGCAAACTGCGATTCTTTAATATCATTTAGTAGTAATTATTTAGTAAATATTATTTTGTAGAAATTATTTAGTATTATTTAATAGACCTTAAGTGTAAGTACTACAAATATTTGTGTTATTGTTTGTTCTCATAAAGCAGAATATTGTTAAATATATTACCAGTACCATATAATTATGTGGTATAAACGCTAGGAGATCCGTTTAAAGTACACTCAGTGTTCGGTTTGGAAGACATTATTAAACTGCTTATTGCTCTCGTGAAGGAGCTCGCCTTTAAATAATACCTACGTCTTACTCTTCAAGAAAATGCAGAACAATATTAAAGCAGAGCAGATGGTTCGTAGACGGCATCTTTTATTATGCTCCGGATATAAAGCTTTTTACAGCCTTCAATTTGCACTGAAGGATACTTTTAACCTTTTCCTTTCACCTTCGCAGAGTGAAAGGGTTCGCTTAAATGCCATAATACGGTTATCTAAAAGATTCTTTGGCTAAGAATGGCTAACTTAAAAAGCCACTTACGAAATGTGACGAATATTTTTTACCGAAATCTATTTGTATTCTTATTGTCACCGATATCGTTTAAAGGTCATATAATTTAATTATTGAAAAAGAAGTATTTTTTAGATTTATGTATAGGCTTGTAATTAAATATTAGGTAGAAGCGGCTCACTCATAATGTGAATACATTAAAAAGCATATAACTGGAATGAGCTTTACATGCATTCCAAAGAAGCATTACTTATTTGAAACGCAAATAGAAGAACGTATTGCCAAAGAATAACATAGGAAAATACGGTCGGTTCGACGGCGCGGATAACGAACACTCATCAACAATGCATGCCTGCTATCGGGGCTGTAACACTTCTGTCTATATTGTGCAGTTTTGCAATAAAACAAACTAAAAACGAACAAGTGGTTATCTAAACTAAAGATATTGTCATTGTAGACTCATCATCATCATCAACAGCCTATAAACGTCCCACTACTGGGCACAGGCCTCCCACGTGGACAATAGCACGTGGGGATATTGGGCCATAACCCACCACGCTGGCCCAATGCGGGTTGGTGGGTTAGACGTTAGACATTGTAGACTAAATACAATGAATCCTAGACATCTAAAGCACTTACGTTGCGGTTTTCATTCCATAATATCAAATTAAACCAAATCATCATCCTATTAACGTCCCACTGCTGGGCACGTAATATATACACAAATACACAATAAATATTTATCCTCCATATCTTAATTTTGTTTTTTGTTTTGTTAACCTTTAATTAGTCGCGTGGGGTCCATTGGACCCCAAGCGAGATTGTTTTTGTCATATTTTAGCAAATGTTACACTTAAGCGGCTGTATGTTTTGGTAGCTTCCTAGCTCACCCACTCCTCCCGTCTCAGTGTTCCGCGAGCCGCGGCGTTGATCCCACTTGCAGTACTGAGGTACTTGGGGTCCAACAGACCCCGTGCGACTAATAGTGTAGTTACAATTTTAGTAAGTATAATAATGAACTTTTTGTTATTTTGTTTCACAATTTTATGCAAACTTGTAAAATTAAAATCTAATGATAGGAAAACAAAAACAAAGGTGGTAAATGTAACAAATATATGTGTAATGAACACCGTACAAAAGTTTGTTTCATGTGCCTAAGAATTTAAGATAATTTGATTACTATTCTATAAATTTATATTTTCGTTAATGCGGGTGAAAACGTATTCCAGCTCCAGAATTTGATGTTGTCCGTGGTAATTGATTTCATAATTGAAAATCATTAGAATTATTTTAAATTGAGACTGTGTCTTACAATGTTTCAAATAATAATTTGAAACATTGTAAGACCGTTGTTTGACGGCCTCCGTGGTGGAGTGGTTAGCACGCCGGGTCTGGCGTCTCGCCATCTATGAGGTCCCGGGTTCAAAGGTTCAAATTAGAGAAAAACTGTTTTCTTTTTTTTCGGGTCTGGGTGTTTTTTCTATGTCTATGTATATTTATCCGTTAACTTTCCATATCAACAAGTTTCAAAAGAATACTCATCTTGGTCTAGATAATTGATGTAAGCGTAAACGAATTTAATTTAATTAAATTAATACCTAATAAATTATTATGTGTTTTAATTGACTCATAGACCATTATAGTTCTCGAGTGAGATTGTCTGTGGTTGTCATGGCAGGGTCTATGATTAGTAGTGGCCTAATAATGATTAAAATTGATTGTTTATTGACTCCTTTCCTCTCCCGGACTACACGTGCTGGTCTTCGGAACCGCCATCATACTGTACAGACTATCAGTACTCGTACCAAAAAAATTGGCAAGTCGTTCCTATGTAAGACCATTCGGTTTTGGAATTCTTTGCCGGCGCATGTTTCCCAGCTCCTACAGTCCCGGGTCTTTTAAGCGGGGCGTGAAACGGCATTTATGCAGGCCGTCATGAATGGGAGCGCTCGTTATCGTGTTTATTCCACGGTGGGGAGCGCTCTCATTATTTTGGACGGCTGCTTACCATCAGGCAGGATGCAGTCACTATGACGAGTCGTTATAAAAAAAAAATGGGGCAGGAAGTTTTGGAAAAACAGCAGAGGAATGTTCTGGAAAGCATCAGCGGATATAAAAGGCTGATCGCCGCTCAGAACTTCCTCTCTGCTGCTCCAGACCTACCTAATAGCACACGTACCTTGTTGCTGTTAGTTTTTCGACCTAAATAGTTATAACCCCAACCTTGGGGTTCTTGCACTGAGGTTACACACCTGGGCCGCTGCTACCTGCCTAGTTCCTGTGCGTGACCAGCCTGTCTAGCGTACACGACTTCGCTTTCGTCCCAGCGCGCACTCTGAGTCCGCGCGTTCCAAGTTCCGGCTAGCGCGCCGTCGACGACGAAGATTAGCCTAAAGCTAAGTCTTTAAGTCATTTTAAGCGGACAGAGTGAGCGATCCGTTGAACCCCTACCTGAGCAATTTTATAAGAAGGACAGAAAATTAAACTTAGTAACCTATTAAAATCTTTTATTTACTATTCTAAAGTAGGGACTAAACCGCTTCGGGCGCATTCGTCATGCTGGCGCTTTGCTCTGGCACGTTTTCTGGGGCCACAGTCGTCATGAAGGTCGATATGACTGAATATTTCAGTGAAATTTATTAAAAATATATACTCACCTAGAGGCGGTAAAAAAGTGGCGTTTCATATATTAAACTTTCACTTACAACTGCGCTACTATTACTGAGACTCGTTGCTATGTAGAATCGGTTACAAATGTTTTTACAAATTACGACGTCACGAGTATGGTTAGGTCACATTTATGGTGTCTGGCGTTTGTTCTCGTGTTTTTAGCGTTGCTTGCGCAATGTAACTGAATAGCGCTAAGAATCGAGGTGAGGTTGTTAGCTCCAGCTACTAAGTACAACAACGTCGCACTACATATTTGGAAAATATCCGCACTACAAAATGTTACGGATCGTATAGACCCTACTCTGCTCTCCCCGGGTTAACACTTGAGAGCCACAAGAACCTGTGCATCCGTTTAATTGATGGCTTAAGAAAATATGACTCCATCTCGAACTTCCTCAAGGAGCTCAAGTGGGTCCCGGTACGCTTTTGCGGAAATGCTTTTTGAAATATATTCTTCAACTCGTTTGGCTGAAAGAGTGGTACCCTTTACACATTCGTCTTACGTTTCTGTGAATCTGAACCCTAGACCTATTTTTTTTATGTTCGGTACGCTTCTGGCTGTTGAATACGTACCTACCAACTGTGTTACTACACGTGAGCTACAAGGACTGCTTTGTAGCCCTTTTTGTAGTTATCGACCCAAACGACTGATAACAGTCAATACAGTTTGTTTACTTTAAAAAAATAACAAACAGCATTCTGACCTTAAGATGGGGTTTGATGTTGTTTATCAGCATTTTAACGGTACCTGGAACATGAGAAAACAAATTTACAGTATAATGATTCTGCATAGCATAAACGTGATTCAGATTATAATTTGAAGAAAGTTAGCCTTCATTAATGCAAAAACAGATTTCGTTGATTCCAGGTCAAAGATCAGAGAAGCTCTAAAGCTAGCACGTTTGAGTGGCGATCTTGCAAAATAAGCAAAGCGAGTTTAGCAATGATGGGGTTCCGGATGGCTGCCAAATGATCTCGATGAGCTCCTGATCCTCAGTTGTTGTCACTTATCATCAGGTTAGTTGAAGGCCAAGATTTTAAAATAGTTACTTGCGTTGCACATTACACGGCACTATTAAATAAGCTTAGCTTCATTATCAGCCTATAAACTTCCTACAGCCGGTCACAGTCCTTTCCAGGTGGACAATCGTAACAGCACATAGGGACAACCACCGGTACCAAAGGCTTTACGTGCCTTCTATTAAAACTTCAGTTGATGGCAACAGACTTAACTTTATTCGTTTAAAATATTCAAACTTACAACGGTGACAGTTACAAACATAAAGTTTCACACACATCAGACTAGATGGCGCTAGTAGTTTAATTTGTTACATCTTTATTAGGTAATTATTCTAACACCTTCCGCAGTGCGAAAAAGATTGAGATATTTTTAATTTAGTCCCCCATCCGTGACCCGGCAACTGATAAGATCCTAAATGTTACCTATGCAATTTTAACTCTAACAGGATAGTCGCTGTGCCAATCGACTCTACTTGTAGGTACTCCTCAAAAATGGGTTCCCTATTTAATCCCGATAGCCGTTTTACCGATTATCATTTCAACGAAAACTATTAACCGACTCAATTGAACGATACCTTATTTGCACGAAGCATTAATTCACCAAAAACCAATTACCGAAGTTCATTTCAGCGACCATACCATATAACCGATACCTACACTATTTAACCGATGTAACATTTCACCGAATTTTGAGAGTATGTAGGTAAACGCCTCGGTGGCCGAGTGGTCAAGTGCTTGGCTCGATATCCTGAGGTCCCGGTTTCAATTCCCATGTCGGAAAAACATTTGAGACTTGGTAGAAGCAAGTGTGGAGACTAATAAACCTGACATACTAGCACTTAATGAGACGTGGATTAGGGAGGGCCAAGAAATGATCGCTCTGACTCTTTCCGGTTATATACTCAAACATAGAGCCCGTAAAACAAATAAAAAGGGTGGAGGCGTAGGGTTCTATATCAAAAAAGGCATACGCGCGCGAGTTCATGCTCATCCGAGTTCTCAACTAGAACAATTAGGGTTGGAGATAGCACTCCCAGGCGCACGAATGGCTATTGGTACGGCTTACAGACCGGAAAGTGTTAAAGTCACCGCTGCTTTGGATGCCTTAAGTGAGTCCTTGAGTACATTTGCCCACTGCGATTATGTCTGCCTGTTGACTGACTTCAATGTGGACCTATTAAAACCTGACTCCCTGAATTTCTCAGATATCGGTTTTCTGTTCTACCACCGCTTTGCCGATTCTGTGCTCTCAAAAATAAAATGTCATTCATAGTGCAAACTTTTTTTTTTGTGTTGTTCTATTTTAAGCACAGGAAGGCAATCAAACAGCCAAGCTAGTGCCGTAGTGTTATTGTCTTTTATATTGTAGTTGTTTTTCTTTTTTTTTTGTGTTTAGCGTTTTATTATTTATTTGTTAAATCCTTGTTTTGTGGACACCTCACCGACTAGGCCAGAATACCAGCGTTGCAGCGGCTTTATGTCGCTGTAGCACGTGCTGAGGCTGGGCCTATTTGGCCACACTTTGTCTTTTGTTTTAGCTTTATATTGTTACTGTAAAAATCGTACATTTGTATTTATCCATATTTTTTTTATTTTTTTTACATGTATGTACAAGTTTGGACACGGCTAAATACAGTATGGACGATTGCCCTAAAATAAAGTGCAATGTATAAACATCGTATCTTACTACATACGATGTTTATACATTGCACTTTATTTTAGTACTTAATGCTGGATAGCTAAATATTGTTATTTCATATGAAAAACGATACAGGAACTTCTCAAATCTTTGCAATCCTGAAAATAAATCATAGAAACTCGTAAATAGGTTAAGAAACTTCAATTACACAATTTGCTATAAACTTTAGGTAGGCGTTTGTTTACAGACTAAGGAGCAGGAGTCCCTAGGATGAACGAGGAGAAGGAGCTGGTTATTAAACTAATAATTTAGTTATTATTTATTAGATACTTTAACTGTGTCGCGTAGCGGTAAAAGAAGGTTCCCTATTTTTTTGCATAAAAATGTCATAATTTAACATACCATACTTTTCTTTATGCTAATAATAGTTACGCACAATGTTAATTTGGTATAACCTTTTAGGCACACTTTTTAAAAGCATAACTACTATAAGCATAATAATTGATAAGCATACTATTCTAAAGCCTAAATTCGCTTACGCATAATGATATACAAGCATAATTTTGATAGGAGTAATAATTATAAAGGGTAAAAGTAAGTTTTGGAAATTGTGTGTTTGCATTTAATAAAATACTTTTCGTATTAAAATAAACATGTTGGCGGCTTAGGGGTGGCCCAAGGGCCAGCCCCGCCGCACTTTACAAATATTTGAACATTCGGTTAAGATGAAGCTGCGGTTATAGATTAATGTTTTATATTTTAGCGTTTTATTAACGCTTAAATATACTTAAGTAAAATTTTAAACACTGGAAAAAGATGACAACCTCAGGCGGGAATCGAACCACGCACCTTCCGCATTCCGGGCGGCTGCCTTAACCACTTGGCTACCGAGGTCTGGCTTTCAACCGTCGAAAGGACATCAGGCACATTTGACCCAAAAATGTATAAATTTATCTCTATTATCTATATGCACTATGTGTCATTAAATACCTAAATCAGTATCTATTTTATTTTTAAACTCCTTTATTTGGCTAAAATTAATTAATTAGAAAACAAAACTACGACTATGAAACGGTCATTTTGTGGCCGCCATCACTATTTTTTTGCGTAAGAACAAGACGCATTGCATCAGATAACAATGACATTGACAGAAGTTGGCTGGATTTGATTTCTCGGAGAAATAGTTCTGAAGTTAGAGAAATCTAACTTTTAGATTTTTATTGTTACTAAAGCATAGGCAAATACTTGAAAATGGGTATCGCTTTGATTTGAATGCCATGCCATTTTTGATCTGTCAGCCAGCCTATCGGCCACTGTCATCTGAAGCGTTTGGTTACAACCACAAGATTAAATGAACAGAACAGAATTTCACACGCTTCATCCGTATCATGATTGATATTTATGATCTTGGTGTATAACAAGAAAGCATAATAAATAATTTGTATTTGAATCGGTATGCCCACTTTTAGTCAATTTTTTCGAGAACACTGTTAATTTAGCAGATAACGAAACGTTCCGTTTGAGTTACAAGTGTTGCTATACTAGTGTCAGTGTTACCAAGGAAAAATATTTCAAACGTGAATATCTCTTTTAATAAAAATCTTTATTAAACTCTGAATAGTTTCCACGATCCACTATTTACATACCAACATTGTGGTACAAACAGAAATGCTATCCATTTTTGGGTCTATTTTCAAAGGAATTTGCCTGATGTCCTTTGTCAGTGCTTGATGATTATGTTTTTTAGTCAACATTGCTTCATCAAATCTTAGAAGTTTTTACCTCTGAGATCCGAAAGAAATATTTTTACAAATATTTGAACATTCGGTTACCATGAAGCTGCGTTTATAGATTAATGTTTTATATTTTATCGTTTTATTAACGCTTAAATATACTTAAGTAAAATTTTAAACACTGGAAAAAGATGACAACCTCAGGCGGGAATCGAACCACGCACCTTCCGCATTCCGGGCGGCTGCCTTAAAACTAGAAAGCCCAACATTTTTAGCTACCTGCAACGCCCAGCGTCCGTCGAAATGACGGACGCTGAGATAAATGAACTTTAACTATAAAATTAAACATAATTTAATAGTAAACTATAAGGTATATTGTTAAAATAACAAATATAAAAATATAAAAAAACATGCATTGGCCATCTGCGTGTCCCGGCTCTGGTAGAATATTTTCTTGCCATTTGGTTTAAAATGTCTACGCCATTCTTCGTGTTGTTGTAAAACTGCACAGTGTTAGGAAGCTTTTGCTTTTACCTTAGAAACAGTGCGTATCGAATGACAAATGAATAAAAAATGGTAAAATCCACCTATAAACTCTTTACTGAAGGTAGTTTGCATCGACTATAAAATTAATTTTGAAAATACCCTCCCATTATAAGTCCGTCATTTTGACGCTGACGCTGGGCGTTATAGGTATACCTTGTTATAACCTTATACAAATATCACATATAGATTACTTAACCATCTTTTAGAATAATTTAAGCAAAAAAAATAAAAGTAAATTAATTTCATCACATTTCACCAAATATTTCCGGAGAAAAAAATAAAACGATATCCGTCATTTTGACGGTTTGGGCGTTCTAGTGTTAACCACTTGGCTACCGAGATCTGGCTTTCAACCGTCGAAATTTGTCAGTGTTTGATGCTTATGTTTTTAGTCAACATTCAAATTCAAATAAATAATTTATTCTCAGTAACAATTTAGTAACAATAACAAGTAGTTGGAGCTTCCTTTTAAGCAAAAACATTTTGCTTGTTATAGTAAGCACCGCTCTTCCATGGCTTACATAATATAATTGAAACCGCCTTATAAATTAACCTTCGAAAAAGCTACATTAAAAATAAATTAACAAAAAATTAGCTAATTGCACACAAGTTATACTGTGTTTGTGTGTGTATGAGTGTGGTGTGTGTGTATATGTGAGTGGAAGTGTGTATGTGAGTGAAAGTGTGTATGTATCTATTAGTATTTTTATTTATTTACTTACTATTTTTATTTTATTTTTAGTAATATTATTAGGTATATTTCTCCTTTTTATTATTTTAATTTTTTTTTTTAATTTTGTTTATTGTTATTGTTGCCTTACGACATTGTCTTGGGATCGAAAACTTCTAGTTTTCACAACTGTTTGACACAGTAATAGTCAAATAAATGTTTCGATTTCTTCGTAAGTTTTGGTCTTTAGCCATGCTGTGAGAGCTGATTTGCATTTGGCATAGGGCAGTGGGTAAATATTTAGTTTCCTGTTGATCGCATTGTATAGGACCGCTGATCTACTTACGTATTGTCTCTTAGCGAAAACTGATTTGACTGCAGTTTCTGTGACAACTTTTGGCTTCCGTCTTTTACTTACTACGGTAGGTATATATGGCAGCGATTTATGTTGTTTTAATACTGTGTTTAAAATATACAATTTTCGTACCGATAAGATTCCAGTAGTCGAGTAAAGAATATCTGTCGGGAATCTACGAGGCTTAAAACACATGACTTTGATTAAGGCTCTCTGAGCTCTCTCCACGTCAAGAAATCTAGTTTTGCTTGCCCCACCCCATACAGTTAAGCAGTACGTTAAAACCGATTGCGCCAGAGAGACATATGTTTGGTATAAGAGACGCTCAGAGGCTACATAACGCAATTTCTTAAATGTCCATATGAGCTTCCGAGTCCTACTCATAATCAGTTCGATGTGACCGTGCCATGATAAACGCTGATCAACCATGATACCTAGATATTTTGTATTGGTCACTTTTTTTAATTCAGCACACGAACAAACAAAATTTGGATTTCTGTCGCATTGGTGAATAGAACATTGCTTCATCAAATCTTAGAAGTTTTTACCTCTGAGATCCGAAAGAAATATTTTTACAAATATTTGAACATTCGGTTAAGATGAAGCTGCGATTATAGATTAATGTTTTATATTTTAGCGTTTTATTAACGCTTAAATATACTTAAGTAAAATTTTAAACACTGAAAAAAGACGAACCGAATGTTCAAATATTTGTAAAAATATTTCTTTCGGATCTCAGAGGTAAAAACTTCTAAGATTTGATGAAGCAATGTTGACTAAAAACATAAGCATCAAGCACTGACAAATTTTGACGGTTGAAAGCCAGACCTCGGTAGCCAAGTGGTTAAGGCAGCCGCCCGGAATGCGGAAGGTGCGTGTTTCGATTTCCGCCTGAGATTGTCGTCTTTTTTCAGTGTTTAAAATTTTACTTAAGTATATTTAAGCGTTAATAAAACGCTAAAATATACAACATTAATCTATAATAATTATATTAGTTAGTTATATTTCGTAATAAAAATGTTTTTCTCATAACTTTTATTTCTATGGAAACAGGTCAGTTTTTATATTAAACATGGCCGAGAAGTAAATTTATATAATCCAGTTTTCGGCCGTCTTTAAAACATATGGCTGAAAACTAGATTCTTTATTCTTGGTTTTCGGCCATCATAAAAATATTAGAAATAGCCGGAATCTCGATTTCACAGGTTAACTTTACATATTACATCATTAAATCTTATCACCGTTTTTTCATTTTCGTCTACATAAATTTTGCCTAAACCGAAAGTAGCTTAAACGCTTCGCATATACGACTTAGTTTTCGGCCATCAAATACTAACTAATTTAAAAGCGTTTTTCATCATTCTCATTCGTTATAAACATGCGGCCGTAAACTAAAGCTTCAAATCAATTGAAAATATATTTTGTACCTAACTAAAAAAAATTAAAATAATTATTATGTAATATTAGATATGATTCATTATATTTATTAGTTTATGAGCCACCTTTCAGCCGGCTGACCGAGAAGTAAAAGCTACACAAAATCGCATTTAGTTATCCGACCATCAAATTTTTTTTTTTTTGCAGAAGCAGGCAAACGAGCAAGCGGGTCACCTGATGGAAAGTAATCACCGCCTCCCATGGACACCCGCAAAACCAGAGGAATCGCAGACGCTTTGCCGGCCTTTAAGGAAGGAATAGGCTCGTTTCTTGAAGATCACTAAGTCGTAACGGTCCGGAAATACCGCCGCCGAGAGCTGGTTCCACAACACTGCCCTGCGCTCCTGACGGACGTCAAATCGATATCGAGTCGGCTGTGCTTATCGGAATATGAACGCTCGGGTCACGAGATAGGTTTCAGTTTCGCGTGGGGGTCGTTGGAGGGTGAACCTTCTGTACGGTAGTAGTATTAGTTATTCTGTGCTTGTACCAAGACGAAAAACGAAACGAAACAATTTTAAAACACACAAGTTTATGCTTATTACTTTTTGACGTTTTTTTATGCTTAAGTTTTTATAAAAAAAGATATTTGAATGATTAAAAATGTCAACCTTATTGGTTAGGTACTAATGTTTTCCAAAACTCATTTCAGCCGCTACTTTATTTTACTTCAAAAACTCTCCAATTTATATTACTTACCACAGTATCAATACGATAATTGGAAATCATATTACACAATTCTATGACCACGGCTTATATTTCGGTTCGACGCGATTCTGTTTCGGCGTGCAGTGGTACTGGGGGTAGCAATGCGCATTTGTCTGGCACAGACTATAATAGCTCGTTAGATTAGTTATTAAGTCTTAACTATAAGTTAGTTAACTGTTTTTTTATTATTATTAGTATTGACGTCAATAAGTGCCTGTAAAATTTACATTGAATAAATAATTTGACTTTGACTTTGACTTTGACTGTAGATCGAGGCAAGAAATTTCTTGAAAAACGCACAGTAGTAGACCGCCATCCATCAAGGTGATGTGGAAGGAATGACAGTCGATTGCGTGTAGTGCGGTGAAGGAAATCAGGGATCAAGCCGAACAATTCCTCAGAACACTCCCCATGATATATACGGTACAATATACAGAGAGACGCAACGTCTCTCCGAAAAGCCAGTGATCGAGCTGACCTGAAATATCCACGTCGTCGATAATTCGAGCAGCTCTGCGTTGGATGCGGTCAAATGGAAGGAGTTGGTATTGGGGTGCTCCTGCCCAAAGATGGGAGCAGTATGCCATATGCGGCCTGACCTGTGCTTTATACAGTTGTAAGCGGTGGGCCGGCGTGAAATACTGACCCACTCTATTAAGCACACCCAGTTTTTTCGAAGCTAATTTAGCTTTACCTTCCAAATGACCACGAAACTGAACGTCACTCGAAATATCGACGCCAAGGATTCCAATAGTTGGATTGGTATCAAGGAGAGCTCCCTCAAAGTTTAGAGGTACGACGAAGGGATGTTTTTTTGCGGTAAATGCGCAAACTTGTGTTTTTGAGGGGTTAAAGTGGACTAGGTTATGTCGGCCCCAATTCGAAACATGACTTAACATGTTCTCGGTGTCAGTCACAAGTTTATTCCGGCTCTCGATGACGCTTTCCAGAGAAATGTTAGCTCGCCCGGTGTAGAGCGTATCCCCAGTACTATCGTCTGCATAGCAATGAATGCTGTTGTTATCCAACATGTCATGGATATGCAGAAGAAACAGAGTAGGGGACAACACACACCCCTGCGGGACTCCAGCATTCACGGGCTTCATGTCGGAGCACGAACCGTCGACTGCGACTCTGATGCTACGCCCAGTAAGGAAGCTGGCAACCCATGAACACAATTTCTCAGGAAGCCCGTATGATAGAAGTTTAGAAAGAAGAGCCCTGTGTCATACCTTGTCAAAGGCTTTCGCTACGTCCAAGCTAACTGCTAGTGCCTCCCCTTTACTCTCGACTGCCTCCGCCCATCGGTGAGTAAGGTACACTAAAAGATGGTGATCTTTTAGTGTACCGCCGAACGATCGCGACGAAAACCATACTGGCGATCACTTAGTAGCTGGTTCTCTTCTAGGTACCCCAAGAGCTGGCAGTTTATAATGGACTCCATTACTTTGGAGAGTAAAGAGGTAATAGCTATTGGCCTGTAGTTGGACGGATCTGAGCGATCGCCTTTTTCTGGGATCGGGTGGACAAGGGCTGTCTTCCAAGAGCTCGGGACGACGCCAGTAGTGTAAGAGAGCCGGAAAAGGCGCGTTAGAACTGGTGCCAATTCAGGAGCACACGTCCGAAGCACAATGGGTGGAACTGCATCAGGACCACTCGACTTATGGATATCAAGGGAAAAAAGAGCCTTACGAACTGACCTTTGCAGGAACTGAACGTTTGGCATTGTACAAGCGCAATGCGGTATAGTTGGTGGAGAGATTTCCCCGTCGTCCAAGGTCGAGTTTGATGCGAAAAGAGAGCCCAAGAGATCGGCTTTCTCCTTTGCAGTGTAGGCCAGGCAGTCATCTGTCTTGTGCAATTGTGGTAGGGACGGCTTACAAAAATTCCCTAAGATAGCTTGTAACGGTATAGAATGAATGGTATCCGTCCGTTAGTAAGGAATGTATGGGAGTAGCACTAAAATTAATATGAATGCGTAGCACCATTAATATAATAAGCATGAAAAGGGAAAAATAAACTAGTTTAAAATAATGAACATGTGGACAAGTGGCTTTACGTTAAAGGTAGTAAGAAGGTGTCAATGGACTAGGGGCATATCATTATTTTGAATTTCGCGGGGACTGTTCCGTGTGTCCCTTGCGACAGAGGCGACGTCTACCGTGCGTTATTTACTTGAGTTTCGCGCAGGATTGTTAGGTTGGCAATGGATTAGAGTGATGGGGTTGGCTAACGTGTCCCTTGCGACAGGCAGGCGCCACCTATGTTCTGAATACGGAACTATTTATAATTTTACTAAATACGGGATTTTTGGCTTGAGTGGGTGTTTATTAAGAGGGAATTGTTGATGGAAGGCTACATCTAGATGTTCAAACATGTAATATTGGCTATCTAAAGAGATTTGGTTGGATTATGGAAAAACTTTAGAATTTACGCGGGGTACGGCGGCAATGAGCGAGCGAGAAGTTGAGAAAAGGATAGAAAGAGAGGAGAGATGTTATCTCCACGTGGAACGATACGAAGTTTGCATGTAACAAATGATAAGACACGTGAAGTCGAGTCGCTTAGGCGAAACGGCTAGCGGTTGGCTGAAGGGAAGAAAAGCGGATTTGCGCGGGCGAATGTCGGGCGAAGTGGCGCGGTTTTGGAAGATGTTGGCGTCATGGTAGGGAAGACGGGCATTAGATTCAAGGTCGCCGGGTGATAACGATCTCTTACGGGAAAACGAGCGTCCGAGCCATTTTAGCGCGCTAAGTGATATTCGAGCAGATATTAACTAAAATTGATTGTGAAATAGAAAGTGATTATTAAAATAAAATTATTGTTATCGCAACTCGAATTGTTAACAGAATGCAGTATTCTGGATCATATTAGCGGAAACGCATCACGGTGGCAACGAAAACTAATATGATTTTAACTGACCTCGGTCAGGATGACCTTTGACTTTATTTAATAAGGTCGGCGTTATCTATTACAACGCTAAATAATACACTATATTCGAGAGAGTAACGGGGGAGAGACAGTTGTCTCCCTAGTGAAAATCGAAGATAGGTCAGACACCAATTAGCTGGAGACGGGCACGTATATCCCGGGCCAAAACAGTCTCGTCTCCTTACACACAGTGCAGGGTTAGGTGGACACACTGAGTATACTGGCTCGATTGATAGTACATTTAGAAGCCTGTTGCTTGCAGGGGCGACTCGACTTATACAACTCACCACGAAATTAAGTTAAATGTGGCTTGGGCCTAGGTTGCAAAGGTATACAAGTAGGGACTGTTAGTTCGACAAATTATAGGTATTTCAAGTGAGGTAGGCTGTAGGAATCTGTAGGTAGGCGTTTCTATATATGTTATTAGGTAGGTGGGGACAGCACGGTGTGTGCACGCTGTGCGTACATAAACTAGGTACGTAGGCCGCGAAGCCGGAGCTGGATTAATTCCGACTAATAAGGTAGGGATAATTAAGTTATGGTGCCTAAATAGAAATTACTATGAAGTGACGTGGGTTAGGAGCGCTGAAAGGACCTATCTAGGCATGTAATCTGTTACCGTAGGCCAATAGGATTCTAATTGTTTTCCTAAAAGTTGTTACCAATTAACTATTCATTTTAAATAATTAAGTAGCAGATGTGTGGTAATATTGAACCATCATTACTTTGGAGTACCTAAGAGTCTAGACTGGTTTCCTATTACAAAAAAAATACTAAAAAGTTATAGCAAGTAAGCATAACTGTACTATGATGTTTGATTTCTAATACTGAAATGACCAAACAGGCATTTTTAGCTTTCCCTGAGGTGCGATACGGCCTTAATATTGCTACTCTCCAAAGTATTATAAATAGACATCCGATACCTATTGGTAAAATTTAAGCTGATACTAAACAACTAAAACCAGTTCCGAACCTAGGTTAATTCGGTCAAAGACCTTACAAGCTATGAGCTCCTAATATTATGAAACATAGAAATAATTGATTGATAACAACCTACTAATTAGCCTAATAGTACAGTCTACTTTATACCATTTGAATTCACTTTAATGGTCAAAGACCTTACAAGCTATGAGCTCCTAATATTATGAAACATAGAAATAATTGATTGATAACAACCTACTAATTAGCCTAATAGAACAGTCTACTTTATACCATTTGAATTCACTTTAATGGTCAAAGACCTTATAAGTTATGTACTTACTTCTACTAATATGAAACATAGAAATATTTGATGGGAACAATCTAAACCAATAAGACTAATAGTACAGTCTGCTTTATACCTATTAAAGTGAGTAAAGGATAACTTCTAAATATAATTGATTTAATTATTAACAGGGATAATTACCTGATTTACTACCTACTAAAAATATACTTACTATGATTTAGTAGGCTATTAAATACTCACCCAGTCTGAGAGACAGGGGTAGAAGTTAATGGAAAAATAATTAACTTAAGTTCAATTCCTAAAAGTTAAGGATGTAGAGTGAATTAGGCATCTTTAATAAACTTAAGATGTGATAATCTGCCAAGGCAGCCAATACAATGTTGTTATATTGGTACTTTATAAGATCTGTATAATAAACACTAAGAGTAAACCAAAGTAATTTTACTTCAAATGATAGTATTCTATTTAAGTTCACTTCCTAAATGAGTAGGATATTGAATAAATCAAACATCTTTTAATAAACTTAAGATGTGATAATCTGCCAAGGCAGCCAATACAATCTAGTTATATTGGTGATTTATAAGATCTGTATAATAAATACTAAGAGTAAATAAAAGTAATTTTACCTTTATTAATAGCATTCTATTTTAGTCCACTGCCTGAAAGTGGGTTTTGAATAAATTAATCACACATTTATGGAGCTGAAGGTTAATATTCTAATAAGGCAATAAAGACAGTCAGTTGATAATGTTACATTGTAATATCTTTATAATAGACACAATAATCATAGAAATAAGTGGGTTATGTTGAATGCTGGCTTCCCACCTCTGTTCGATAAGTGATATCATAAGACATAAGTTATTGCATTGAATAATTAAGTTCTTAATGTGAAAAGGATATTTGGATGATAGAAAGCCCTAAGATAAACTCTTTGATTCATAAAGAAATAATTGAATATAGAACCTAGTAAACAATAACTTAATTATAGCATAATATAATTAATAAATAATTGAATATAGAACCTAGTAAACAATAACTTAAGTAAAATGAAATTAAATTTTGAGGAAAGATGTAAATTCTCAGTTTAAAAGAAATAAAGCCACAGGCTAATTAATGTTAAAGTCAATCTGGTCAGAGCTGATATTAAACAATGAGCCGTTTAGCATGCTAATAGCGGGGAGGGGCTATAAAATTACCAGAATCCTCTAATATGTCATATATTTCCACAAGACTTTTATGTGTATTGCTATTGTTAATAAATAATAATACCTGCAAGCTAAGCTATCATCTGATTATCTTTGAGTAGCTAACATTCCTTTCCTGCAGCTGCTGTGAAGGATTTAGGTCACAGTTCAGACGGAGTCACTGATAGGCTACACATATTTAGGATATTAGTTATTGACGGATAGGTAATCAGGTCAGGAGAAAATAATTTAACACAGGGTTAAGCAAATTGCTAAACTTTCACGAAAAGAACTTGAGTTACTTAAATGCGGTTAACAGCGGAGGGTTCACTAGACGATCTGGCCAAAATAGTATTTATTATAATATTACATTGCTTGACTGAAATTTATCACTAATAGAATTAAGTCACGTTAAGGTTCCATTATCATACAAACACTACGCACTCTACGAAACATCAAAACACAAACATTAGATTGTGAATAAAGTAGGTTAACTAGTTTTAAGAATTAAATAATAAGTTAAGCTAAGGTAAAGGCGGCGATGAGTGTGTGTATATATTATAAGGTTTAAAAGTAAGTCAGGTTGAGTAGTTACAAGCTTTGGCGAGAGACCAGAACGCACGCGTCCCCGAAGGAAGACGCACTAGCCTCTCGCCGATTCTACCTATGAATGATGACTTCGCCTTGGCAATGTCCTGCTTAAAAGACCTGGCGGCAAAGTTGTACTTCTTTTTGAGCGCACTGGTGTTTGGATCCTTTGATGACACCGCATTAGCCCAGGCTTGGTAATGTTGACGCTTTTGGCGAGACGCCATTTTGCAGCAACGACCAAACCATGGTTGGGACTTGCCGCCAATGGGAACCACAGAGTTTGGAATGAAAAGTTCCATTCCCTGCAGTATCACATCAACGACAGAGTCAGCGGCGACATCAGGATCATCCAGCGAGAAGCAAACTCGCCACCACGGGTAGGACGCAAGGAAACTTCGCATCCCATCCCAGTCCGCTGACCTATAATGCCAGACTCGACGGCTAGCCGCTGGTTGCGGTTTTGAAGTTTCTGTGAGAGGCACAGTGCTGCGAATCAGACAGTGGTCAGATGAGCCTAGTGGTGCATCAACAGAAACTTGATAGCCGTCTGGGTGCGAGGTCAGCAGAAGGTCCAATAAAGAAGGTGCATGGCCCTCCACATCTGGAACCCGTGTTGGCTCAGTTACCAATTGGGACAGACTGTAGGCCAAAGCGAAGTCATGAACGGCTCTACCTGCGTGGTCAGTTGTGCGTGAACCAAGCCATTCGACGTGGTGGGCATTGAATTCTCCTAATACCACAATCTCGGCCGAGGGGAGGGAGGAGAGGGAGTCTGTCGCTGTTTGGACGGTCTCGATAAGTTGGTCAGTTCCGTTGTTACCGCTGTGGGACCTATACAGGCACGCGTAGACGCGATGATGACGTCCGCAGTCGACGTGTAGCCATGAGATGGAGAGGTCCCTATCTTCAAGATTGCCAAGGCGACGGACGCACATATCCTCCCTGACATAGGCACAAACACCGGCTCGTGGCACAAATGAATGTTCCAGGTTGTATCCCGGGTAGCGCAAGTAAGAGATGTCAGGAGGGGGGGATATCTGCGTCTCGGTGAGGAAGAGCAAGGCCGGTTTCTCCGTCTCGGTGGTAATGGACGGCGCTCAAGTTAGAGTGGATTCCCCTGATGTTGCAGAAGTCCACGCGAAGCGTAGGAGGGGGTGCCAATTGTCTCGCCTTTCTTCTGCCTGCAGCATTGACACGAGCGGAACTTTTGCCCTCCCCAGTATACGTAGGGCAGCCTGAGCGAGAACGCTCAGGGGGGGATTCTCCGACACTGGATGTGTCGGTACCCCCCTGGGGGTAAATCTAGATTAAAGTTCGCTGCCATATCAATTGTGAGGGGGGGGGGGGGGGGGAAGGGGTCTCCGGAACCCTCACTCGCCGGACGAAACACAACAGCCATTATTAATATTTAACCCATTCGAATGAAAATAATGAAAATTGAACTCATTTTCAGGATACATCGACAATATCTTTATTTAGAAAACCATATACAACGCTGTAACTTACCTTGCAAAAATTAGCGCTCAACATTTTTTTGCTAATTTAAATGCACACTTGCACTGCTTGACATTCAAAGGTAAATTGCGGAAAAAAATAAAAAGTTATTATACTACTAATTTAGTGAGATGTTGAGTACATTTAAAAATAAAAATTATAGAAATATAGGAGGCATCGATTTGTATAATGAGTGGACTATAAAGATTTCTTAATATAATATGGATATAACTACATAATGGCCGAAAACCAGAGGTGGCCGGTATATTTACCGGCCTTTTAGCCTATTGGCTAAACCACCCCATTCAAACTCGCTTAAAAAAACAACAACATACGAGTACAATGCAAATAAATATTGGCATTGTCATGAAACCTTTTTATTGCGACAATAATTCTTTTATCTTCATGCGATCCAAAAATTCCTGATATAACTAACGTATTGCGTAGCGAAAATCAAATAGAAACTTCGCGAGAGTTAGGCGTTCGGCGAATATCGTTTTACCGAACATTAACGCAATCATTTTGTGAACGCTCCTTCAAATCTATCATGTCTGTATCAATCGTGCAGAAATAGTTTTCTAGCTCAGCATTATGTAACTGTGTGACCTAAATTTTGAACGTACTCGTAACTGCGACGCGCTTAAGCTATTTCCTTCTTTGGGTCTAAGACAGATCGTGTGAACATTTATGTTAAAACTTACATCTCAAGACTTAACTAGCACATCAAACGAAAATAATTAAGCGTCAATTTTCGTTTAGGAGATGTTCTTTTTCTTTAATTAAGCACACAATCAGATTAAGTGGAGCGATGATCTTCGCAAGGTGGCTGGCAAGAGCTGGATGAGATGTCAGCAATATTTTAAGCCTTGTCTTCTCATACTCATAGTACCTATATAGCATATTTCCATACCATGCCATGCATGTCATATTATCACTCGAAAAAAAACAGCTATTCTTTACAAAACTGCAAAAACTATTCGACCTAACCTTAATAGGACATTTTGAACTTTATGTAATTGAGATAAGGTCGCAAACCAATGAAAAATTTAAACATGCTGTGTCCGTTTAACCTGTCAAATGTGGCGGCCATTTTGTCTGAATCGGCTTATCTGTGTCATCACTTCTGGGTGGTTCCGCGCGATAGCACCACGTGTGATTAAAATGACGATATCTCTAGTTTTATAATGAAGCTGTATTTAAAAATTATGTCGTTGAAATCATTACAAAAGAAACTAATTTAAAAACAATTGATTAATCCAGCTTTGTATTGTAAAATATTAACAATATTATATTAAAATTTAAAATTTCAAAAAAAAAATTAATTCGGAAAAACAAAATAAAATACCATTATTTCACATTTAATTAGATTGTATTTGCTTAATAAACACTATTTCACATGAATCAATGAAAAAAACACGACGTCATTCATTTACAAGCTTACAAGCCTTACAAAAACGCCTTATGTCACGTGACTCGAACGCCCAGACCAAAAAAATTGGGTAAGTTTATACTTCAGTAGATTTTAGAGACTTCGCATGTGACTTCAAGTCATCCTTGTTCTTTTCCCTACACTTTGTGCAAGTTAGAGTAGGAAAAGGGTTGTTTGGAGTTGCTCCCATGCAAATATTTGTTCTTTGCACTTAATAGGACGGCCCAGTTGTGGTGTTATATACCTATTTTTTATATTATTACTCATCTGTTGTATTTTTTTCCATCTGTATGTATTTTTTTTGTATGATTGATGTAAGCGTGTGTATGTTAATAATTTTTTCTATACTATTCTATTATCAAACACCCTGTTAATGTATGTGTTCACAATGTTTGTTAATGTAGAGTATAGGAGACAGGCTGCGGGCATTACTTTGAAGGTCCCTGTACTAGTCTCTGTACCATAAGGGCAGTAAGCCTAGTATAAGACTAAGCAAATATTGTTTGTTACTATAAGAGAGGGTTCGTCGTAAGCTGTCGTTAAACTAGCAAGTGCGTGTTAATTATCGGGGTGGAGGGAAATAACGGGATGGATAAGAGGGAAGTGGCTCATTAGTCTTGGTGACCTTGATCTTTGGATGAAAGTCTTGTTGCCTTTGTAAATGTTATGTTTTTGGTTTGGTTCTTTTTCTTCTTGCTCCCAATTCTTTTTTATTTTAATGGTGGCAGAATCTGAATAAGTAGTAACTCTTCTTACAACGATAATTAGTGCTTACATGGCAACGTTTGTGCGTAGAGTGTGGCTTGGTATATACTCGTACGTGGATACTAACTTAGTACATCATTATTTTTCTAAATCATAAGAAATCGTAGCTTTGTAGAATACAAACGTTTTCTACAATCGATTTAAATAGAGCTTACCAACAGTTTCGAGTGTTTAGCGAGCATAGACAAAACGTCCATCAATACACCTTTTAGCCTTACGAGTTTCATAGAATATGTCTATATTTAAAGGATGCTGGACAGACTTTTTAAAGACTTAATCATCAAGTGCTACAGGAGCTGGACTATGTTTGTGTATTCATTGATGACGTCATAACAGTTATTGTTTTAGTTTCCATAAAACTTTACTTTTGTATTTCTTGTAATGTATGATTGGCTGTATTTGTGTTTTTTGTCTAACAATGATATATAAACACCGTTCGATAAATATAAATGATGAGAAACAAACTTCCATTCAGCCACTACCTGCCACAGCTTTAAATTAACCAAACGAGGGAGGTCAACTCCAGGATAACTTTTATTCCACTATTATACCGCGAAACGCAATTTAAAGGTGAAACGAGCGGTTTTTCTATCTCCAACATGGCTAGAAGCGGAGATAACGGCGAGATTGGCCGCCGCGATGCCCCGAGACCGCCGCTGGACCGTAATTTGGTCCCGTAAAGGCTTTATGACGTTGTTAGTGCAGATCCGGCGGCAACTGGCCACCCTTGCATTGGGGTCACGTCACGGCGGCGCAGTATAATCGTAGCGGTGACTTGATTTTATGGAGCAGTGACGCACGCTGTTTTATGAGCAACATACGCAATAACGGCTGGAAACGTTTGAAATGCGTTTTGCGGCGCGGCGAGCGGACTTTTAAAGCATTGCGCGTTATACTTAGCAGTTTTAGCCAACGGTAATAGGAAGATCGAGACGAACGGACATGATCGAAGGAAAGACGCATCGAAATGCGGTGCGTCCTGGGGCCGCTACACTGCAACCACGTTTTTGTACCATAGTGTCCCGTGTCGTTAAAGAAAGTGCCTACGTTTGCGCAGTACCTAAGTCCTACTGCGTTTTTAGAACAAAAAATCTCTAATCCATGTAAATATTTCCGTAGTACGAGTAGGTAGGTAGGTACCTTCTTTTCCCGGGGCGTATCAGCACGGTACCGGGGCGCCGCGTCGCGTTCTGAAGGAAGGTGTCGGTTCTTTTACCGGGTCGGGCCCGTATGTCCTTACTCACCCGTTTCCCCCACGGGGGGGCGGGTGGGGACATATGGGTTCCAGCCCCGGACAGTGCATGGGGTGTCTCACGTTCCTCTCGAGGCCTCATGCCAGTGCAGAGAAGCATTTTCTCCGACTAAAACAAAGAAAAAGGTAGGTACCTTCTCAACGAGACATAAAAAATTGACGTAACTTTCGCTGTCCCCGTTAAAATACAACTTGACGTTTGTAGCCGGGAGTGGACTATTTACACACAAAGCACTAGATGACTTACTATAGCTCTGATTACGTTGTGGCCAATGCTCGATTCTTAAAGCTCGCTTGTGGTGAATATTCGGGCTGCGGCGCAGCCACGGCTGAGTACATTGCAAATATTGCAATATTCAAAACTTTACAGCGTCCCTTACCAACCACAAATTAATTAAATTGTTTAATTTTTTTTTTTATTGAGGACTAATTGCGCGTTTGTCCTCGATTTCACCTGTTAGAAAGTGATAAAGAGGACGAAGATGGAGCTCGCGCAGTCAGCAAATGCCTATTTACTCTGGCCTTAAAGACGCCCATGTTGTAGCGTTCAGGAAAACAGACGCAAGGAGGTCATTCCACATCCTAGCTGTCCTAATGAGGAAACTAGAAGCAATTCGCTTCGTCCGGTCGGGTGAAATATCGACAACATAGGGATGAAAACCCTCCCTCCGTCTAGTAGTCCGAGTAATAGAATAGTATAGTATGGAACGGGGAAGGAGGTATGACGTTATGTAACTCCTGAGCACACTCTCCAAAATGTAACCTGTAGAAGACCGATAAGCAGGCCACTTTGCACCGGTGTTCCAGACTTAAAAGTCTGTTATTGACCAGCTCATCGTCACCAATCAACCTCTTTGCTCGGCGCTCTATAGAATCCAGGGCAGCCAGCTGGTGCTTTGCAGATTGGCACCCCAAAGATGAGAGCAGTACTCCATGCACGATCGGACCTGAGCTTGGTAAAGAGTAAGAAGCTGTCCCGGGGTAAAGTACCGTGTCACCTTTGAGAGAATACCCAGCTTTTTTGCAGCGGTTTTGGCTTTATTTTCTATGGGGCGGCCGAAATTGAGGACCGGTGACAAATGTAAGTCAAGAAGATTCAAATGGTCGCTAATATCTACAGGTAAATTTTGGAAAGTCGGAATCCGGTTAAATGGACTTCGCTTGGCGCTAAATAAACACGCTTGCGTCTTGGTGGCGTTAAACTTGACCAAGTTGGCCTCGCCCCATTCGGAGACGCTTGGAGGGCCAAGTCAGTACGCTCGACCAAATCAACTCTCAGGGCGTGAATTTCGTTTCGAGTCGGAATCCGTTTTGGGACATACTTTTATATTTTATTTCTTTTTAACTGTATGAACTGAACTGTTTCGTCCTAAATAAATATATATATTTTCTTTATTTCCTTATTTTAATTCCCCGATTCCCCTCGTTCAATATTGAAAGAAATAACACAATATTTTAGAGGCACTTTTTCCAATTATTTTTAGTTTTGTGTGCTCAGCAGTGGGACATCATCATCATCAGCCTATAAACATCCCACTGCTGGGCACAGGCAGGTGGAAAGGTGGAAAGTGGAAGGTGAAACCTTGTAGTTAAATATTTCGACAACGACTTCTTTCTACCGGATCAGTTGGAAATCTGAAAATTAAAATGTTTGCTATGTGGTTGAACAGTTGTAAAGGTTACATAATGTGATGACTGCTCATCAATGTCCAATAGTTTACCTACATGAGACGAGAAATATTGACCTACACCCGCACTTTCTCAAACATCGTCATCATCATCATCAGCCTATAAACGTCCCACTGCTGGGCGCAGGCCTCCCACGTGGACAATAGCACGTGGGGATGTTGGGCCATAACCCAACACACTGGCCCAATGGGGGTTGGTGGGTGGAGCAGCAGCAGTTGAACGTTTGTAGGCTATTGATGACGACGCAATACGATTCTGTGAAGCTCGATTATGAACTCGTCTCGCCTTTGTGACGTTAGCGAAAAGTCGAATTTAGAGAATGCGGATTTGATAACTCATTGCGGCTCGAAGCTCGAGTCGTCGAATCGATCGAAAGTCGAATCCGCATTTTCTAGATTCCGCTCTACGCTAACGTCACAATGGTCACTTTTGGTCGGAACGTGAGGTTCGAAGGAGAGCCGAGTTTTTGATCGAGCTTTATAGAATTGACGTGCAGGTAAGACGAAGAGCACGTTCCCCACCCTTGACCTTGATAGATGAACAGAAGCATTGATCAAGGGAGTAAAAAACTGAGCCACAATGCGCCCCGCGGCTGACTTATCGCTCAGTCACTGACGCCCCTTTTAATTAAGCCGCCCGATTACTGAGACCATACTTTATCATTGTTACTTTAAAAATTATATATTTCCCAAAAAGTACTTTTGCATAATAAGTGTTTCGGATTTTTTGATGCATAGCTTAAGTTACTGATCTCCAACACGCAGTTTGCAAGCGTGGGTTAGTGGTAGGTTTGTTTTAAATCAATAGTTCTACACCAAACTGAAAATACTTTTTTTTCCAATTTCAGAATTTCACCCGTACAATATGTTGATTTCATACAAAGATCTTGTATATTGCATTTATATTCATATGAAATTAATCTACCGTCACAACTTTTCACGACAAATAATTTATGTTGGATTTTTGATATTTGTTGCTTTGATGCTGTTTTGCCTATTCGTTGCTTTGATGCTGAATACGGAACAATTCTTTTATGATTACAGTTTGCCGCAACAATATTTTCCAAACAGAAATGTTACAACGCAATTTGCCTTTGTACCCACCTGTTCCGACGCCCGTTGAAGACAAGATTACGTTATAAACTCCCAAAACTCTTGCGAGAACCTGAACGTTTGCAGACAGATACAAATACTGCTTTCATCTATGCACTCAACATGTTGGAACAGATCCATTTTAAGCGTATACGAGGTAAGAAAAGAAAGATATTTTTAAAAAGAAAATTCTGTATTAGTTTTTCAAGATTAATAATATTATTTTTATTTTAATGCATATTATTATACATACAGTCTATGTAGTGTAATACGCCCTTTGGCTAGGAAGAGAGACTGTCATATTGGTATATTAGACTCGCAGAATGGATTAATCTTATTAATTTGTCGTGCATGAAAACCAAAAACCCACGCGGCCACTGCAGCAAATGGATGAACGCGACGCGATGCCGGCGCCGACGGCATCACGCGCACGGTTGGTACAGTGAAGCATACTAAACCGTACATTTTTGCTTTTTTAAGAAAAACAATTCAATAAGTAAACAGCAAAATTATTTGTAACAAAACAGAAGATCAAGTCTTAGTAGTCACGATACTTTTTTTTAAATAAAAGAATTAGGCAAACGAGTAGACGGGTCACCTGATGGAGAGTAATCACCGCCGCCCATGGACACCCGTGAAACCGGCCGGCCTTTAACAATAGAAAGATAAACTACGCCGCAGAGGCGCCCGCGCAGCTAACTTATAGTTGTCTCTTTTTATTCTACGCGTGTATTAACTTGTCACTTTCAGTCAACGTAGTCGTCGGCCAGACCTATCGCGGAAAGGCTGTTTCTAAACGGTGAGTACCATATTTTTGAAGTTATGAGTTTTTATGCGCTCGCGAGGCGTATGGTTATCTTTTATGTAACTTTTAGTGTTGCTTGTTTCATTTGATTTATTGATATAAAGTGTTATAAAAACATGTTTTTGTTTTGTTTTTAGGAAATATTATTATCGTAGACCATGGCAAGTAGAAGGGCACTTGCGGAAGAAGACGAAATGTGTCTATTATTTGGACCGAGAAGATGATATTGGTGATACTCAAGAAAGTGATAGCGAAGTAGAAGATCATGAGAGCGAAGATGATGTTCAAGGTGACGTCGAAGATGAGTACATCTATAAAAGTAAAAAAAACGATACTGCAGCTACTGCACGTCGAAAAAGAAGAGAATGTCAAAAATGAGCTGTGCGAAATGTAAAAAACCTATTTGTGGCGAACACAAAAATGACGTTTGTTCTAACTGCCTCTAAAGCCAATTATACTAAGGTTTTATTGTTTTTTAGACTGAATACTCTATAGTCTATTAGTTTATGAGAAAAAAAAACATATTGATTTATGATAATTTGTAATTATTTGATCCTATAAACAGAAGACTGCAAATTTTTGTTATTTTCCATAGAGGTTTCGTAATTATAAGTTAAAAATTACTTTAATATCAACTTTATTAAAATAAATGTTTTTTTATTTTTAAAACTCTTTCAAACCTTTCACAGTTTTAAATTAGTGATAATAAATATAAATTATTGGAATATATACACGCATTAGAAAAGTGTGCGCCTCTGAAGCGTATGGTTATCTTTTACGTAATATGTAGTATGGTTATCTTTCTAGGGTTAAGGAAGGAATAGGAATTGTGAGGGGGGAGGGGCCTCCGGAGCCATCACTGGCCAGACGAAATACAACAGCACCAAGTGCTATTATTTCACGCCGAATATTTGTGAGAGGGTGGTATTATCCCGGGCGAGTAGGCCCAATGCGTGCTGCTACTCAGCGTGTTTCTGCCACTCAGTCAGTGTCACTCATTTAGCACCACCCAGGGGTCACGTGTAGAGTCTCAAGGGTAAACCTACGGACGCGAGTAACTTTAACCCCCAAATAAAAATACTTTGGAATTACTCATACTCGACACCATTGAACCCTGTTGTCAAAGAACGGTTCCACTACATTTATCTCGCTCGTAAACTCCACCTCGCACCTAACAAGACTGTTTAGGAGTCCTTCCCCCGTAAAGCGCTCAGGAACACCTGAGGCAGTTCAATTTGACGCTGCCTTAGCCACCTGAGGACATTGAGGTGTTGTAACTAGAGCAGCCATTGCATACAAAAAATGTGCTCATCTAGATAAAACCAGGTAGCGCGTGAGGCGTATCGGCGCATGGCGGGCGTTGCCAGGCGTTTGCAGCCCATATGCCGCAACTTTGTGCGCAGTAACTTGCTTCGCGGTGTCGTTTCTAGTTATAATACCTCAACGCTTGCGGATCCGCGGCTGCGCTCAAATGTCCCGTGAACGATGAATTATTTACAGATTCTCGAGACACGTGAGAATTTACCATGTGAAATGTATCAGAAGATTATGATAAGATTATAACTTACTGCGAAATACTCTCAGATTACTCTCAGAGAGATCACGTACAGAAGTTGTCTAAGGTTATTCTCCCTGCAATGGGTTTGGAGGCTAAAACAATATGTAAAATAAACGCGAGTTGATCCCTGTAAAGTATTTCGTTTTAATACAGAGGTAGGTAGTGTTTTATTTATGAGGTAAACTGCGTGGAGATGTGTGAATTGGGGTTGCGAACCTTCATATTTCTTAGACAAAGAAGTATGGACTGCTATTATAAAATGGCACTGATTTAAAGAGGCAGTTGTACATAGCGGTTTTGGTAAGTTAAAAATTATAAATGGCACGTTTAATAACAAATCGTAGTTTATCAGTTAAAACTAAGCAGTAAAGTAAACAAAAATGAGTAATAAAAAATAATGAAATGGATCAGTGAATATATAATTGAGCAGGAAAATAATTAAATGGGCGGTAAAAATTATTGAACGAGCGGTTACGTGGGGGCAGTAATAAATCGGAATTTGTCGGTATGAAATCTCATTCTAAGCAATTCTTTATACAATGAGGTGGTAAATTAATTAGACAAGTAATTTTTAAGTTATGTAATTTTTTTAAAAATATGGAAATTTACATAAATGTCGTTTCTGGCGCTTCGCCGGCCGCTCCCGCGGCACGCTCGCTTCGCTCGCTCGGCTCGCGCGTTTTTGGTCAACATACTAATCTAACCTAACCTAATTAACTCTTGAGACTTTTTTCATGGCGGGGGGCTTCGCCCCCCCAGCCCCCCTCGCGGTGGGGCAGCGCCCCCCCCCCCGTCCACCCGCTTCGGTTCTGTTACTATAAGGTACTGTTACTATTGTACTCTATAACCTATTTATCGAACCGCTCGTTCCATCATTTTACCGCTCATTCAGTTATTGGACTGCTCAATTATTTTTAGAATTGACATTAAATGATAAAATAACCGAATAATTGATTTTTTATTACTGTCAATGTTTTACTGTCGCAATAATTAATCAACCGCCATTAAATTAAATAACTGCTCAATATGTTTTTCAACTGATCATAATAACATCTCGAATATTTAAATAAAAGCTCAAAAAATTAGTTCCCTTATAAAATCAATATAGATATAAAGATAAATATACCGAAATCACTTTTTGTACCAAAAACATGCACACAATTAGTACACAATCCTACTAATATTATAAACGCGAAAGTTTGTATGTATGGATATTTGTTACTCTTTCACGTAAAAACTTCTGAATGGATTTGGATTAAATTCGGCATGCAGATAGTTTATAACCTGGAATAACACATAGGATACTTTTTATCCTGATATTCCCACGGGAACGTATGGATGGATGTTTGTTACTCTTTCAGGTAAAAACTACTGAATGGATTTGGATGAAATTCGGCATACAGATAGTTTATAACCTGGATTAACACATAGGATACTTTTTATCCCGATATTCCAACGGGAACAGGAACCACGCGGATGAAACCGCGAGCGGCCGCTTGTTATTAAATAAAAAGATCCATAATATGGCGAGCTTCGTGACATCTGCACTAACTTTTAGAGACAACAAATAAATAATTTCTTAAGCACTTTATTCTTCGGTAATTGTAAGTGATTATTACTCGTATAACGCAGTTATCTAAGTTGCCTTCACAATAATTACGGTCCTGACCGATCAAAGTGTAGCTAAACTTAATTAATGCACTTTGAATATAGTTGAAGTGTGATATAGCATGCAGTACACTAAACTTCGCCTGTGATATGGAGCTGTGTATTATTTGGATTAGCCCAAACCTCGGCTGCGGCCGTAAATTGACGCAGACTAATCTGATTGAAACTATAATAGTTAATTTTTTATCCATGCTTATAAAATACTTCTACATTTATTTTTTAACGTTTTTTTGCTCTCACAATGCTAATACAAGAATCTTACACTGCTGTTATTATATTGATATCGAAAATGAAAATAGCACTTCAAAAACCGTTCCACCTAAGGCAGCTGTGTTCTCAAGTCAAGCCCACTTTTAATTTAAAATCTTGGACGTCCATCCAAATGTTGTGTGGAAAATCACTTTTAGTGAACGCTCTTTGTATGTTGACTTTTATTTATTTTATTTTGATTTTATGCTATTCCATCGTCTCCTTTTACATAATATACCATCTTTACTGTCATACTAGCGGCCGCTCGCGGTTTTACCCGCGTGGTTCCCGTTCCCGTAGGAATATCGGGCTAAAAAGTATTCTATGTGTTAATCCAGGTTATAAACTATATCTATGCCGAACTTCATCCAAATCCATTCAGTAGTTTTTACGTGAAAGAGTAACAAACATCCATCCATACTTACAAATTTTCGCGTTTATAATATTAGTAGGATACCATTCACCCATTTGGCTGACGAACGAACTGGGAACACCAACCGTCACTACGACTACCCACATTTTTTAAAATTGTATAGTCATTGTGTGGATGGGTTACAAATTACTTCGAGTGTCTCCATGCTTTCAAAGCTACGTCAAGCCGTGTTGGTTCCAGGCGTTATTGTAAAATAGCATGTTAATACCCACAATCCCGCATATAAGGTGGTTTATGGCTCGATTAAGGCACACACCTTATGCCTATTATTACAATATGAAATATCATCATTACATACCATAAGGTGAGAAAGAACACGCTTGTTGAATTAAAAAACGTATAAAACACAGCAGCAGGCACAAGTAAACATGACGGAATGATATTAAACTGATGATCCAGCCAAAGCGCGTGCTATTACACATTACCTACAGAAAAGATTCTGGGCATTAGCATAATTATATCGTTTCACAAATTTTCTCTAACGATAAATACTGGAACTCCGCACGAGTCGTTAGCAAAAACATAGCGGCGAAATGGAAAGAAAAATGAGTCGGCTTTTACAAAACAGGGCAGAAATGTGGGCTTTGCATATGTGAATAAAAATATACCAAACAAGTAAAGTACCTACGTAGATTTATTTTCTCCTCCTCGCTTGGAAGCAATTAAAAAGTAGTAGCAATTAACTAAGCGAAACTTCTACAGTTCTACGTATTATAAGATAATGAACAAACTTTAAATAATAGGTCATACATCTAAATTTACAGGTTAAATGCAGCTACTGGAGAGAGCACCTGGCCCGCATTGCCAGAAGGGTACGGGTTCGGATTCTGCTCGTGGACATTTTTTCAACACTTTTTCAATTTGTAAAAGCACATATTATTGATTGATGCACTGCACAAGTAAACCAATAGAATACGTTCAAAATAAACAGTAGCCACACATTTAGTCACGACCAAAAATATGTAAACAATTGTAACTCTTAATACAATTGAATAAGAGTCCAAGTGTTTACATATTGGTGCTCGTGACTGTACTAAACGAAAGTGAAAAATAAAAGTGGCCCAAAAAAGTACCAATTATCTAGCACAAGGAAAAGTTAATGACGTTAGTTACTATACAATACAGACGACCCTCGTAGATGTCCTAGAACATATTAAAATCTTGGGGGAGACATAACTGTGTTAGTAACTTAGTTGACAGACAAACTTTCGGGTAGCATGTTTAAGTTTTGCTACGGGCAGAATATCAAGTTCTGCTAGATCTATGGAAATATTCACTTTTTAGGAATGTTGATATTTTTTTTACATTTTATTTTGTACCACTGAAGGGTCCTACTTCGCCTTTCCACTACCTTCTGTCCGCCAATGCAGTTTAACAATCATCTCGTCATTCGTTGCTACACTCCAAGATTAAAATAAAGACATCTCACAAAATCTTAGGTTGGTTTGGTTTGGGCAGTAAAAGAAAAAACCTAAATAAGTTAGTAAATCACAAAACACAATTTTTAGACCACAATGCTTATTTATCGATTAATCGCTTACTTTAGCGAGTAACTTTAGAAAAACAAAACAAAAATCACGATCATTACTTTCAAATCACGCCAAAAGCCTTAATAGAAAGTTGAAGAGTGACTAAACGGCTCTTTTGGAACTAAATGGAACGCAACTCGTTTCTAACCGCGAAACGAGAATAATGATAAAGTTTGGCGCCACGCTCCGGCCCCTGCCTGTGGTCTTCGCGACCGATTAGCTCTTTTGGTGGGCAAACGAACTGTGAACGTTGTTGTTTCATCCACGATACGCCTTTTTGAATGAGAGACGAGTTAGAATAAAGTTTTTTTAGCGGAGCGTAACAGAATATGCAGATAGACTTTATCAAACGAAGTTATGAGTCGTTGCGGACAATGGATTTTGAGCCATGACGCTCCCATTCTTCCACAGCTAAAAAAAAGGTTAATAACATGTTATGTACGATTCAAAGTCGTTAATTAATTAAGTTTATTAAGTGAATACATTTTAAATTGAATTAGGAGAATAATTACGGAAATAGTAATTTTTAATTTAATACAGTAAAGTTTTAAAAGATAAGTTATTTATATCATTAAGTGTCAATTTCGAACTGCTATTAGATATTAAAATTATTTTTGTCCTCTTGCTGCATAACTAGGTTGTTAGTTTATTAACCAACACCACGTAGATACACGATATTAAATTAACCTAGCTATTATTTTAAATATGCTGTTTATTGTCACTTCATCAAGCTGCACAGCATTTTACACAGATGCTTGCTGATAAAATAAAATGCAAATCAAAACTGAAGTTTTGCAATCAAGCATTTCCTCTATAAAATGTATTTTAATCAATAGGTAATAAACTCTGCAAGAGCGTAAACTTTGAACTATATAGTATACCTACTATTAAAATACTCCATAATTCAGTATAATTACCTACTTATCAATTATTATTAATTAAAATAGAACCCTTAAGTAACAATCGGAAGTAAATGAAACCACTTTCAATATTAATTAAAAGTACTAAAGTTACTAAATTCATCAGAAAAACTTTCAAATGTTGAATTAATTTTAGTACTTACCTAAAATAGAAATAAATTTAAAAAATTAAAAAAATTATTTACGCTCACACTAATTATCTAATAACCAAGATGAGTATTCTTTTGAAACTCGTTAATATAAAAATAACGGATAAATATACATAAACATAGAAAAAACACCCAGACCCGAAATCACTTTACAAAAACAGTTTTTCTCTAATTGACCCGATCGGGAATTGAAACTCAGGACTACAGAGATGGCGCGACGCCAGACCCGGCGTGCTAACCACTCAACCACAGAGTCGTCAATTGAGATTGCACTTGTGCTCAGCGTGACAGGTGGTGAGCTCATCGCCGCTCTATGCTGTTATGTGTATAGTCTTTAGTCCGTTAGTCGCCCATTACGACACCCAGTCCGGAGAGCTTACAAATTCTGCTCTGACCGGCCGTGACTTAAACACATTATGGGTTGGCAACTAGCAGCCTTGTGGGACAGCTGCCGGCTCATGTGGGCAGTTTTACATTTTACCATAACTAACTACCCACATGAACCGTCGTAATTTGTGCAGCTGTCCCTTTCGTTCGGACCTCTCTTTTTATCTTAAATTTGTTACCTACCCTACGGTATCATTCGTAATCTTGATACCCTATATATATTTATTTTCCTAGTTACATTGATATTCATAACAATAGAAACCTATAATTACGAAAGCTAATCTCTTACTTTCCTAACTTTAATTACCTTAGAGAGGCGTAAGGCCCCTGGGCACGTATACTTGGCCCTTACCTTTGTCAAAACCATTACCTGTTTAATAACTTTTACCTTTTGTTTAAATGAAACGCAAAAAATTAATTATTTATTATCAAAAACCCTTTACACATACGAGACTTATTCTACTTATGCAAATCCACATACCTAAATTTAGCCGTATTATATCTAACTATATAATATTATAAAGTTGAGACTTCTGTCCGTAACATCACTGCTACGCGACACGGTTACTGGTTTCCAATTTGCTATGATCCTTAATATTATTTATTAGCGGTAAGCATAAGCAAGCAGCATGCAAGCAAGCATGCAACATTTAAGCAAGAATGCAGCATGCAAGCAAGAATACAGCATGCAAGCAGGCATGCAGGATGCAGGCAGGCATGCAGCATGCAGGCAGGCATGCGACATGCAAGCAGGCATGCAGAATGCAAGCAGGCATGCAGCATGCAGCAGGCATGGTTTCTGTCACGGCTCCGGCGCTGCGGGACTCCGGCGGTCCCACGCGAGCTTATCGTCGCAGATGGCTTTTGCTCACTACCTGCTCCTCAGCTCGCGATCCGCCTCGCCTATCCGCGCCTACACGGCCTTAAATTACACTCCAGCGTGGGGCAGACAAATCTACGTGGAGTCGGTTTTGCCGCGATTCGTTTCTTTTTTTTTTTTTTCTTTTTTTTTCCTATTTAACTATTTGCGATCGGTCGCCAGACCATAAGCGAATTATTTGTGGTGATTGAATGATTATTTTTAGCAAAGCCGCCAGCGCGGCCCTGCTTTATTAGAAAATGTGGCTTCTTTTTAAGCGCTTCACTATTGCTGATTGATTTAACAGCTCAACAACGAGAGGGTTAGGGTGGTGAGACAGACGCTCTCTGTGCCGATGCCGGAACCGCTCGATTTCCGATGTCACGGTCGGCATGTTTAAGTATTCGTGAATTTCGTCATTCTTCGTGAACCAAGGGGCATCAACGATCGTCCTCAAAATCATATACTGCACTCGTTGGAGACAGAGAATGTTGGACTTGCTGGCTACACCCCACAGTTGAATGCCATACGTCCAGACTGGCTTAAGGACGGAGTTGTAAATAAGGAGCTTGTTATCCACTGATAGTACTGAGTTTCTGTCCATAAGCCAGTACAAGTTTCGGAACTTTAGGTTGATTTCATCTCTCTTTTTCTTGATGTGGTTTTTCCAGGTTAGGCGCCTATCTAAGTGGAATCCAAGGTACTTCACGCAGTCAGAGTGTGGTAGAAGGTCGTTGCCAAGTTTTACAGGGGCGCAATTACCCTTCCTCAGTGTAAAAGTGACGTGCTGAGATTTAGTGGCACTGGCACGAATTCGCCATTTGCAGAACCATTTGTGTGTGACATCAAGTTGATGCTGGAGAGTGTTGCTAGCTATTATGGGGTCAGCATCAACTGAAAGGAACGCTGTATCATCAGCGTAGGTCGCAACTGTGATGTTATTTGATACGGGTAGGTCTGACGTGAATATGGTATATAGTACAGGACCGAGAACCGATCCCTGAGGAACTCCAGCTTCGATGTTGTGCAGTCTTGATCTGGCATGCCCCTGCTTGACTTGGAAGGAACGGCCAGAAAGGTACGATGCTATCAGAGGAAACATCGAGTGTGGTAATTTTTCTTTCACTTTTGCTAGCAGTCCCTTGTGCCAGACTCGATCGAATGCCTGTTGGACATCGAGGAAAGCAGCGGAGCAGTATTTCTTGTGTTCGAAACTCTGACGAATCGTATGGTATACTCGGCGGACTTGTTCGATGGTTGAGTGAGCCTTACGGAAACCAAACTGGTGAGATGGCGTGATACTGCATTCGTTCATGGCTGCAGTGAGTCTAGTGAGGAAAATTCTCTCCCATAGTTTGGAAAGCACTGGAGTCAAACTTATGGGTCTATAAGACGAGGCTTCTTGTTCAGGTTTTCCAGATTTATGAATCATAACCACCTGTGAGATCTTCCAGAGGGTCGGAAAGTGACTCGTTCTAAGGATAGCATTAAATAGGCAAGCTAGGAATGTAATGCATTTTTTTGGCAGGTTTTTCAATAACGTGGGCGTAATGAGGTCAAATCCGGGAGCCTTTTGCAGGTCAAGATTTTTATTTCTTGCGCAATTTCCTTAGGTGATACAGGTTTAATAGGCAGGCATAACTGAAAATCCTGACTTAGGATCTCCTCCACATCTGATTCGTCCGCGAGTTGATCGTTTGGTTTAAAAACGTTAGCCAGGTGGCTTGCAAAAACTTCAGCCTTCTCTGTGTCAGTTCTTGCCCATTTTCCACACTGAGATCTAATAGGATTAAATGACTGTTGAGGTTTTTCTAGGGTTTTAGTTGCCTTCCAGAGAGAGTGTTCGCCTGAGCCTGAAGGGGACATCTTTTGCAGGTTCTTTTTAACTAAGTCATTTAAAGATTCTCTGATTATACTTTTTAGTTCTTTAGCTGCTCTATTAAGTTCAGCCCTATCTGAGGGATGGCGCGAATGGTGCCATATTCTCCTAAGGCGACGTTTTTCTAATATTTTTTGCCTTATGTGCAGAGGATGGATAGGGCTATGAGTCTTTGCCTCTTGGTAGGGAGAGTTGGTCCAGGCTGCCACCTGCAGTAGATTAGTCACATATAGACAGGCTTCATCCACCTCAATCGGGTGTTTTAGAGAGACAGCGAGAGAAAGGTTTTCGTCGATGTAAGACCTAAACCCATCCCAATCCGTTCTGTGACTAGTCAATGATTCGGCCGATTCTTGACTTATCGGGTTGGTGCTTATTGTCAGTATGACAGGTGAGTGATCCGAGGATCCATCTAAGCTGGACTCAGTGACAGTGTGCAGCGAAGCTATACCCTTGGTTACGAAGAAGTCTAGGAGGTCAGGCAATTTTCTTGGGTCTGTTGGCCAATATGTTGGTTCACCCGTTGAAAGAGGTTTTAGGTAATTATTCGAATTACATACATACTTTAAGTCCGCGACCTCTTGTATTTGTGCAACGGGATCCCCAGTAATGGTGCTTTGCGTTCCAGTCACCGCCTGCCACGAATCTAGGACCCAAAGTCTGGAAGTAGGCAGAAAACATGCTAGCAGTTATCTTATGTCTTGGTGGGCAGTATATCGAAGAAAGAACAAGAGAGCCAATACGATCCTCCAGTCTGACCGCGGTAGCCTGAAGATGGACTGTAGTAAATGGTTTTAATACTGAATGCTTAAGGTTGGACCGGATTACCAGAGCTGTTCCTGCATGGGCACCACCATCAGGATGAGGGGTGAAATAAATGGAATAGCCTTTTATGTAAGAAGAGCTCCTGATTGTCGCATGGGACTCTGATATCAATACAGCATCCAATTTGTTGGCTATTGAAGCGACTCTAAATCGGTGATGTTTGGAGTTAACCCGTTAATGTTCCATGTAGCGACTCGTAGCGAAGCCATCTACGTAAGTTTGGCAATGACAGTAGTCAGTAGACCCATCAGGGTACTGATGTGTTGAAGGAGTTGGTAAATTTTTTCATTTTGTTTAGTTAGTATCTGCTCCATTGTCTTGCTTTGACAATTATGTGAGTCGTCAGCCTGCTTGTTGATTGGGGGTGCTCTAAAACGACCTGCTGTAACATCGGAGTATTTGTGTTGTGTTTTGTCTTGAGTGATTGAGTCAGGTGGTGCGTTGAATCCAGGAATAGTTTTGTTACTATTACCTGTGCTGACTGTTGGAGCTCTCCTAGGGGTCTTAGGTGCAAGTTTTTTGGGATTCATCTTTTTTGTAAGAATTTCTTTGTAAACTTGACACCCCTTATAGTTTGCAGGGTGATCACAGGAACATAGGGCGCATTTAGCTGGAGAGTTCCTATCTTTTTTGGGGCAATCGGAAGTTTTATGGCCTTCCCCACACTTGACACACCTGAAAGGCCTCATGCAGTTATTTTTGGAATGGCCATATTGTTGGCAACGGTGGTATTGAACAATATTTTGACTTCTGCGTGGATCTTCTATTTTGACGCGTTGGTGGAAAATATATTGTATACCTTTTACCAGTTTGTTGTTGCTGTCAGGTTCTATATTAACAAAAAACGTTGAGGTTGGAATCTTATCAGGACCATATCGGCAGTTGATGATTTCACCTCTAACTTTATTGCCGGTTTTCTCTATTTCTTCTATTATGGCGTTATGTGGGGTTGTGTGGTGGAGATTTTTTATGACAACTCTGTAACTTTTGGTATCCTTCCGGGTAAAAGTGTAGCCGATTAGCCCTTTCTGATGGATTACATCTATAACCTGTTTGTAACTTTCCGGAGTTTCAACCATAACACGCAACAGATTTTTATTAGTAATCCTGAATTTAAATTCGGTGGGTCCTACAACAGTTTCAATGAGTTTGGTCAGTTCGTTGAGGTCTTCAATCCCATAGAGAACAATTGGAGGAGGCTTGTTAGGCTGTTTATGGTGATTGACTGTTTCTGAGGTGGAGTCTACGGGCAGGTTGGCAAATCTATTTTCAATTGGTGTCGCAGTAGGTGATAGCGAATGTTCGCGTACCTTGCGCTTTTTTGACACAGGCACCCGTTGCCATGGGGGTGGTGCTACTGGTGACTGAACTGCACTTGGTTGCACTGGAGCTGAATCATCTAAAGTTATGGAATTGTGTGAATTTTCTATTTCCAGTGATGAATTTGAAGATGGTTTAGACCCAAATGAGGAGCTTCTAGGTCTGCTTAAGAACAAGCTAGGGTGAAATGCTTGCTGCACATTAGTGCAGAAAGTATTAACTTTCTTTGCGATTCGTTTCTGTCACTGAATTTTTCAGCACAATCTTAACAAAAACCCAACGTATTAACTTTTTAAGACAATATTTCAAATCGATTTAGGGTTAAAATGCTATTTTTATTCATAAGCAAAATGATATCAAATGATGTTATAGAATATGATTATTCTACCAATATAGCTTCATAGAAAAAGTTGTTAGAGAATATGAGTATTACCTATATCAAATGAATAATATACGTAATGTTGTTATAGGAAGTGTATTTAGAACAAGTAAAAATTATATCCAATGAACGTTATGTCCTATAAAATGAGTTCATTTGTCATTATATGAAATGATACGAACCCGTTGAGTAGGTACCTACTGCAATATTATCATTATTATTTCTGCTATACGTTTATAATCTCTCTTTCGTTGTAGTAAGAACAAATAGTAGTGAAACCTAGATAACGCCGAGTGCGGCAGTGCTATTAGGCACACTAAGTACACATCGCTCCGCGCACATCCTGCGGTGTTAGTTGTCCAAATCACTTGCGCCACTTCTGTAAATTGCGTAAGCCGTTTCCGACCGCCGCGCCCGCCGCCGCTGAATCAACCGAACGACGTGTTCGAGATAACTGGTTCGTTCCTTTTAAACATTTGTTAGAAGTGTTAGTGTGACCTTTACATTAAGTAGGTACGTGATGTTTTGCAGATTTAGGCAGTGTTAAAGTCTATTTATATTTTAGTGGGTTCTTCAGTGACAAAATTTACTCGAAAGCGCAACGGAGGCAACAAAGTGTGTATTTATAAATATTTTAAAAATAACGGTGTTGCGTAGGGATGAAAGAATACTACCATCCCCTCTCTACCCTTAGGTGTAGTAAAAGGCGACTAACGAACTAAAAAATGCACATACATCCAACAACATAGAGCGGCGATGAGCTCACCACTTGTCACGCTGAGCACATGTGCAGTCGCTATTTGGTGAAAAGTGGGCTATGGTAGAGGACTGCTCTATTGCTGTCCTCATTGCCTAGTCTCTGACTAACCCTTCGGGGATAATAGTCGTGATTTTAATGTATTTGTTACATACATTAAAATTTTCGTTAATGGTTACCGTTGCATTCAAAGTTTATTTACAAGCTGGCAGTCAAATCATAGGGTCAATCGCATTTGTAAATATATTTTCAAAAATGTATTATTTTACAAGCAAAATTAAAATTTTGCTTTTAAATTCAGCCAAGCCCAACTAATCATGTTACCACTTGAAGTTTATGAATTGCTCTAACTCGTTACGTTTCTGTGAAATTCGCAAACAGCTTTCCAGATGAGTTACCCGTGCCATCGGTCGGGTAAGTGGCCACTACACAGCCGTACAACTTCACTGGTTCACACATTAGTTCAGCCATTTGTCACTGCTTGTTTCTGCGTCTTCATTTCTTCTGCCTTCAAACGTCCCACTGCTGGGATCATTGGACTTATGGCTAGTATGATTATTTTAAAATAAGCTAACTAGCAAAGCAATGTACTTATACTTGTAAGTTATTGTGCTAGGTGTTGAAATTAGACAATTAGCTCCTTGATGAAAATCCTACTAATATTATAAACGCGAAAGTTTGTAAGTATGGATGGATATTTGTTACTCTTTCACGTAAAAACTACTGAATGGATTTGGATGAAATTCGGCATACAGATAGTTTATAACCTGGATTAACACATAGGATACTTTTTATCCCGGTTCCTACGGGGACGGGAACCGTGCGGGTGAAACCGCGAGCGGCCGCTAGTTAGAACATAAGGAGATTGGGCCAATTACATTGCCCCAATGTGTGTTGGTAATTGTATAGGCGATTGCCTTCTTACAACAACGACCGGGAGGAGCAACATAACGTGCCTTCCGAAGCACGGAGGAGCTCGATTGGTTTTTTCGAGTGGTTAGCGGGTCTGGCGTCGAGCCATCTCTGAGGTCCCGGGTTCAATTCCCGGTCGGGTCAATATAAAGTCTGTTCTTTTCTGTTAATTCTAAAATTGATTTCGGGTCTGGGTGTTCTGTGTTTATGTATATTTATCCGTTATCTAGTTTAAACATATCTACGAGTTTCAATAGAAACTTATCTTAGGCTAGATAGATTGGTGTAAGCGTTAAATTTTTCTATTTTATTTTATAAAATTTGGTCACCTATTTGTTGAACTGGCATTGCGGAAGTTGCTGAACTTGGTAGATATCAACGCTAACGCCCCAAGCGCTATCGATTAAATACCATTCCATCAATATTAATACAAACAAATCTTAGAGTTTTGGCACATTTACATTATTTCCTATGTCATGTTATATAAAACGTTATAAAAATACCAATGTTAAATGATGTGCCCTATTAAGTTTATATGTCACAAACATACCTTACTTATCTGGCGGTATTTACATGAAAAATAAAACTATATTCGCTGAACATTATCGGTATCAGGGCAGAATTCTTTCACAGTGTGCGCGACTCGTCTGAAGGTCGCTGTCGCAGCAAACCTCGTTTAGGATCGCTCGTGTCATCTAATAACGAACAATATGAGGCTCGTAAATTTGTGGAGTGACAGCTTATATTACCTGAACGGCGAACGGGCTGTCATGGAAGTCTAGAAAAGATTTATTACCATTATCAATTTAAAATAACGCAGCATTGACGATCAGAGTGCTAAGTGGTTTAATTCACCATTCGATCACATTATCGATAACGATAAATTGATAATGGCATAATCTTGTAAGTGTTCAAAAATTATAACTCTTTCTTGGGTCCGTCTCTCATATCTGAGGATCGTGGTTAGCATCAGGGTTGCATCTGGAGCGCGTCTCTTACAACCGTGCAAAGTTTGGAGGACGAGGAGCCTTTTACTTGATCGGTCCATCTTGTTGGTGAGCGACCACGCGATCTTTTGCCCACGGTGTTCCCATCCACAATCAGTTTTTCTAGACTTTCGTCGCCTCTGCGTATATAGCGTGTGACCGAAATACGAAAAAATGCGTTAAACATATAATAATAGATAAATCAATTGTTATGGGCCTTAGAGGTCACCGGACAGACAAGGGAATAATCTTAGCATATTAATAATGGGCGATTTTCCGAGATCAAAAAAAAAAAAGAAATTGGTTCGTAAATGACTTCATAGATGGCGCTTAGCATAGATTAGTATGGCGCTTAGTAAAAGGCGGGTTCATGAAGAGCACGTGTATGGCTGCGTAATATTTATTCTATTCCAAAATAGAAATAGGTTCTGGATGTCCTGAATATAAATAGGTAAGTAAATACTATTTTTTTATTCTTTTGGTAGACAAGTAAAAGTGTAGAATTGATTACAGCCCATAAGTAGCCCGGCTTTCATAAAACGACATCTATCGAGTGTTTTTGAACTAATTTTTACTTTTTAATTTGGGCTGTCAGAAAATCGCCCATTGCAACAGCACGTTTTGGTGACAAGCAAAGTGACTTTTAATGTTGCCATAGTAATTTAAGCGTTCGTTAACGTGATCGATTTTATACAGACGGTCGCAGACATCAAAGCCCACTGGTTGGGTATTGGCACAGAATAACAGATAGTACTACCGTGTATTGGTAATAAACTTAATTAAATTGCCGCCGTTCGCCGTTCTTTCACGTACTTTGACTCAAAATTAGAATGTTTTGTTCCTTTACTTAAAATAACCGACGTGTGTGTGTAACGTGACGTATTTGACGACCTCCTTGGTCGAGTGGTTTGAACACCAGTTTTCATGGTGTCGCCATCTCTGAGGTCCCGGGTTCAATCCCCGGTCGGATCAATTTAGAAATTATTGTTTTTCTAAATTGACTTGGGTCTGGGTGTTTTCTATGTATAATAAGTATGTATTTAAGTATTTTAAGTATGTTTATCCTTAGTCTAGTAACCATTTAACGAGTTTATTTGAAGCTTCTCTTGGGCTAGATATTAGGTGTGAGTGTAGGAAAGTTTAAATAACCCTTTGGATAATCACAGTTCTAAATAAAACTTAACAAACTGCATTAGGTAGCATAAAATAATTAAATTTTCTTCTAACCTCTAACTATGGGTCATAAAACACAAATTAGACCTTTAGAATTTAGATTAAAAATTTAAAACCCTAATTTTAGAATCCCTAATAAATTAAATGCACTAAAATGTACTAGCATAATTTTCTTTCGGCATTACGAAGATTACACGGTAGTGTTGAAAATTTTTTTAGACAACAGAAATACTAACTGCCCTACTCCTGTAGGTCACGCTAGGTTAGAAATTTCCTGGTTATTTTTTTTATTAGACATCAGAAATACTAGCTGCCCTACTTCTGTAGGTCAGTCTAACCTATCAGTTAGAAATTTAAGACAATCGCGAAGCGCAGCGTAGCGATTAATTGTCATGAATTTCGAGGTTATTTTTTTTTATTACACAACAGAAATCTACCTTACAATTTACAATTTAGTAATTGTAAATAGTAGGGATTTTGATTGGTACCGCCTAATGTCGTATTTGGGAAGTAAATTCGGCGAAAAAGAGTTAGGCGAAGTAAAAATAGGCTTAACACATTCAGAAAGAAAAGTAAATTTGTGCGAAAATAATTAAGGCTTAAGGTTTGTATGCCATTGGCAATTAGGAGTACGAAAAAATTGGCGATCCAATACAGAACCATTTTATTAAAGTAATATTTGATTTTGGTGAAAAGAGCAGCATTTTCCCTAGACAATTAACTTCTTTTCTTGTGCCACCTCGTATCGGAGGTTGGCCATCATTATCATTAGATTATTAGCTATGTTTTTAATAATTAACCCACAGACCTACAAGATCGGAGAAGTTCTAGTGAAATGTAGATGATAAGATAGATAAATGATCTATTTGCACCAAAAACATGCACATATTAAAACATTATTAAATAAAATCATAAAAAAAGTAAAATAAGAAGGCAAAATAATAAATTAACTTAAAGCAGATAACGTAAACGGTTTGTGTGCCGTAGCGATTCAAATAAGCAGAAACTCAGCGAGATATTTACAGAGAGTTCAATCACTGATTTTTAGTTTCTACCTTAATAAAACCCGTGAGGTCCCTCAAGAATAGTTCATAAAATAAATTAGTACAATCCAAATTTCGATTATGGAAATATGAATTAATGTAAGGGACAAAGGACTAATTTTCGGGATAAGCAAAAAACAAATTTTATTTATTATAATTGCTTTTTTTTCACTTTTTATTCTACTTACTTGTTGTCTATAATGTTTGCCACATTATAAACAAAATAACAACGTTATCAACAATCCAACGAAACATTATAAACAAAATAACAACGTTATCAACAAACCAAAAAAAGCTGAAACAGGTCGCAATATGAATATTAAAAAGAATAAAAATCATAAACATTTAATTAAGTGGAGGAACTTATTCCCTACTAGGGCATTCCTCATCAGTGTCATTTAAAGTGTCTTTAATTTTATTTTCTTAAGGAATACTTAAGTAATCCTTGTCATTAGTTTTTTTGTAAAGTCAAATAATCTTGCACTGTACCTGCAATTTACAGTACTTCTAGTAACAATGTATTTACCCCTCTACCATCAATTTCTTTGAGATAGCGTAAAAGTCATGTGTCAATTTCGCAATAACCACGACCACGTTTACCATCTGCCTCTCCTCATGTGTCTTTTCTGCGTTTTACATTCATACACGGTAGAAATATACGGTAAGTATTATTTAGTAAGGTTTAAGAAAACGAAAACTTGATTAGGGTAAAGGCCATATATAATTTATTATGAGACATACCTTAAAATTGAAATAACATTTTGTACAAGTGCATGATACGTCAAAATTTGTGATAAAGATTTGTTTAGGACCTCCTAAAATGTGTTATGTAAGGGACATAAACTAGTTCTTTTTTCAAGATATCAACATTTCAAGTATACCATTCGATGGCGCGAAAAATTCCGAATCCAACGGTGTATATAACTCATTTTCGGAAAATTGTCCCTTACATTAATTAATTCATATTTCCGTGATCGATTTATAGAAAACAAAATTAATTAAATAATTCATATTATAATTCATGATACCTACTTACAGAAAGAATTAACATAAATTATTAAAACAATTAAATGATTGATTGACATTCAAATAATAACATAACAAAAACTACAAAAAAACTGTGATAATAATTGAAAATAAAAATATAAAGAATCAATTTAAATCATTAGGTACAATAAAAAACAAAATTAAAATGTAAACATTCAAAATAACTTGCAATAATTTATACAGATAGATTTTTATACGTAGGTATAAGTAAATAAAAAAATTAAAACAAAAACAAAAAATTGATATCATTACAAAAAAAAACAATTCTAGAGAAAATCATTATATAGAATTCTACCACCGAAGCAACTATTTTCTGCAAGTCCCCATTTTTTGAACGTCGAGTAAAGCCGATCTTAGATGGGCTGTAAAAGTTTGTCTGCTTAAAACAAGCCTTAATATCTATCTATAATATGGGGTATATCATTCCAGCATTTAGTCGCCTGGTAGCGGAAACTTCCTGTGAAGCCCACAGTCCTATGAGTGTAAGTTGCTAGCGGAGCTCGAGTAGACCTGGGAACTCACGACCCATAGTGATGATGAAACGTAAAGGTCAGATCAACATATTAGGACCACAACCGACGAGTATAATTGACACCGGGGTATGTTGGGCCAAGTGTCAGAATGTCCAGTGTGTCAAAATGTCAAGGTACTAAAGCCCAATTGTTAAAATGCTTTAGTTATTGTTCTGAGGTTAAAATGACCAGTTGTCATTTATGCCGGTGTCAAAACAATAAATTGCTAAAACGTCTAATGGCCATAATGTCAAGTTACCAAAACAACAAATTGTCATAATGTCCAATATCAAAACACCCAATTGCCAAAATGAAGTAACGAGTACTACAACTAAAAAGGACACTTGTAATGGTCTTTATAACATCTGCCCGGCTAGCACGATCACGTTTATTCGCCGACATAAAGCATTCGGCCCGCCCTGACGAATACGGGTATGAGAGGGACGTATGCTTAATATCGGTAAAAACGTGATCGCTACCCGGTCTGTAGCCTAATTCACGTAACAAAACTTCAACGACATGCAAGCGATTTGATCGCTGAAGTCACTTTTCATATTCACGTATCAATCACACGATTTTGTTTAAGTCGGTTTTGTGTAAGCGTATTCACGTGCATTAATCGAAGTTCGGTCCTTGCCTCCGCGGTATTCACCTATTATTTTGACGTTTAGTTTATCGGATTTCAGCGATTACTCGTCAAATTAGACAATTTCTGAGTCATTGGAAAAAAATAAAAAACATTTCTGCATGTTTTGTTAACAAAAAGTATTAGAATTTATTTGGTAGAATTGTAATGGCAACATTAAGTTTAAATAGACAGATAGATAGATAGATAATACTTTTATTGTAACATAATAACACAAACATTTACAGTGCATTTACATAAAAAAGAAAAAGAAAAGAAAAGAAAAACAATGTTACAATTTGGCGGTCTTATCGCTTAAAGCGATTTCTGCCAGACAACCAGTCGGATGGAGAGAACTAATATACTCTAAGATCGGAGGTGCAAACATTGAAAACATACTTAGTTACACAATTAAAAGCAAAAAAATAAGAATATTAACATTATAAAATAAATAAATAATCGGGTTTAATAAATATATATACACACACATATATTAAATATACCTACATAAATATATAATACATAATTATACATACTTAAACATAATAGTCTCAGGTAGGAAGTAGCGGACAACGACAGCTATGGAGCAGGAAAGGGTTAACGGGAAAGGTAGAAATTTTTCACGAGCTCCTTAAACGCGTGTAGGGATTTCGCACGTCTGATCGCCACTGGAAGCGAGTTCCAGAGACGAACAGCTTCAACGGTGAAGGAACAATCGTAAAAGGTGGTGTTGTGAGAAGGGAATTTAAGGGTTAGATTTTCTGATGACCGTAACGAGCGCGAGGATGAACAATAAAGGAAACTGAAACGTTCCTTTAGATAGGTAGGATAGGTGGGATTAAACAATGTGTTATATAGAAGGGAGAGGATGTGAGTATTCCGGCGAAGACGAATAGGAAGCCACTTGAGTTTAGAGCGGTACTCAGAAACATGATCATACTTGCGCAAGCCAAATATGAATCGAATACAAAGGTTTTGAAGGCGCTCAAGTTTATTTAGCTGGTCCTCCGTGAGATCAAGATAGCAGGCGTCAGCATAGTCTAAAACAGGAAGCAGCAGAGATTGTGCTAGCGCAATTTTAGTGGCAGTGGGTAAAAAGTTACGTAATCTTCTTAAAGTTGCCGATGACGCGTAAAGCTTGCGGCTGACAGCTTGCAGCTGTGGACCCCAACTCAAGCATCCGTCAATAACAATACCCAGATTTGTAACAGATTGGCTGAAGGGGATGGCCACTCCATCAAAGTCAACCTTAGGAAGGTCTCCCCAGTTGACTTTGGAGAGCAACCTAGAGCTGCCGACCACAATAGACTGTTTTTTCCCAGGATTGACCTTAAGTCCGTGGGCTCGACTCCATTCAACGATTCGTCCCAGGTCCGCATTGGTAGTTTCAATAGCTTCAGCGAGATTACTCAGTGGTGCATGGCAATATATCTGCAAATCGTCTGCATAGAGGTGGTAGGACGATGAAAGGTTTTCAGAGATGGAAGTGATGTACATAGTAAAGAGAAGAGGAGATAAAACGCCACCCTGCGGGACACCAGCCGTCGAGTCACACCACGAAGAGAACTTCTCCTCAAGGCGAACCCGCTGCCTGCGCCCGTACAAGTAGCTGCGAAACCACTCAATTACCGTTGAAGATATGTTAAGAGAGCGCAGCAAAGCTAAAAGGATGTCAAAGTTAACTGTGTTGAAGGCATTGCTGAAGTCCAGCAACGTTAGCACAGTTAGGTGGCCGTTTTCCATGCCAAGGCGGATGTCGTCAGTAATCTTGACTAGGGTAGTGACTGTGCTATGGCCTGGACGGAAACCGGATTGGAGTGGGTTAAGGAGTTTATTAAGAGAAAGGAACTTGCTAATTTGATTGTGGACAAGACGCTCAAGGACTTTGGATAGAAAAGGAAGAATGGAAATAGGTCGATATTCGGAAAATGATTTTGGGTTACCTTTTTTAGGCAAAGGAATTATTTGAGCGTCTTTCCAAGAGGAAGGGAATACAGCGTTAGAGATGAAACTGTTGAAAAGGAAAGTAAGGACTGGAAGGATGATATCAAGGATCGGTACTAACATATTGCGGCTAATACCATCATTACCTACCGCATTGGAAGCAATTGACAGCAAGCTCTTCTTAACATCACAATCCGATAATTGGTCAAAAGCAAAGGGAGAAAGATTAGGAACTGGTATGGTAGACAATTTTTGTAATGTAGTCGCTTTGTCGGCATCACTTATACATGATGAGGAAGAGAAATGGAGATTTAATGAGTCAATATTAATATTGTGTGAAATAGGATTATGTTTTAACTTTCCGATTCCAAGCGACCTGAGGAATTTCCAAGCTTTTGATATGTCTACATTTTCTACAGAATTATGGATGTGGCGGCGTAGCGCATCCCTACACCCTATTGCAGCGATTACGTATCTTAGCATAGTTTTCCCTGTTGTGGTCATTAGGTCGTAATTTAAATCTGTTTTTTGACGCGACTTTTTTGTGCATCAACATCTTTATATCATCTGTCAGCCATGGTGCTGGGAGATGTTTAATTTTAACTGCTCGAAAAGGTGCATGCTTGTCATACAGTTTGGTAACAAGCGAATTAAAAATACCAACCTGCTCATCAACGGTCTGGGCCAATGTTACGGGAGACCAGTCGATATTGCAAGCGTCAGCACGAAACGCATCTTGATCCATACCACTAAAATGGCGCTGAAGAATGACTTTGGGCTTAGCTTTAGGAGGACGAACTTTATAGGACAAAAATAAGAGATCATGATACGAAAAAGCGTCGGCCGAGCATTGACCGTGCTTCGCAACATGCTGGGGAGATGACACTATTATCAAGTCGAGAAGAGATGGAGCGGAGTTCGGGAAGTGATGTGTTGCAGTAAGTGGGAGAATATTTAAGTTGCTAGAACCGATAATGGATTGAAGCGAAGAAGTACGAGAATCGTTCCTAAGGAGGCAAGTGTTAAAGTCACCCATGATAATTAAGTGGCTGTAGGATGGAATTATATCATCGAGTAGAGTCTCGAATGAAGTGAAAAAATTTACAAGCAAGGAAGGGCTGTAGTAAACTCCGAGAAGGATTTTATTGTGAGCAAGGACAACTTCAACCAACAAATGCTCGCCTGCGTTAGCAGGAGGTGGTTGTGCCGAGGTGCTAATAACGGAGAAAGGAATGTGGGCACGTAGGTATATAGCAACCCCACCACCCCTGGAGCCAGTACGATCATTGCGTATGAGATGAAATCCAGGCAGAGCATAAGAGGTAGAAGGTAAACACGGTTTAAGCCAAGACTCGGAGATTAATAGAGCATGAATATTTTTCTGATCGAGTGACGCCAGCATGTCAGAATGATGAGCCGGAATACTTTGCGCATTTATGTGTATGACGTTATAGTTTTTTGGTACATCAGAAAATTGACACTCAAGTGTGTCGGAAAGAGACGGGATGCTAACAAAACTGTCTTCATCACTACTACGAGTACTACACGATATAGAAAGATAGTTTGAACCATCACCTGAGGTTGACATAACAATAAATATAAAATATATAAAACAATAATAATGTCACAAATATAGATACTAAGATGATTCTAATCACCCAATCAATTTAAAACAATATATAACCAATTCTAACTCCACCCGCTGGTTTGTAAATCGTAAAGTACATGAGCAGACATTTAAATACAAAATAAAAAATAATAATAAACATGGACAATTTACGCGTGAACCCGTTGCGAAAACTAATTATGAAAAATAAAAAATAAAAAAACAAACAAGACATGAAACGGAACGCATCAAAAAAAAAAAAGAAGAAAACCTGACTTTTGTCAATCCGTCATGAAACTCTCATGTCAATGTCATTAACACTGGTCATTAGAATAACTAAAAATTGCAAAGAAGTCACAACAAATTATCGAGAGGGTAAATAAATAAGTTAAAATATCTTATGTACCTTGCAACGAGAAAAACGGGTCCACAGAAAATGTCTACATAACAAAAACAACACAACACAAACACTCAAGATGGCAACAACCAGTGTCACTTTTTAGTGGTGCCTCCGGCCTTGTTTTTGGCACTGCAGTAGTAGTAGTAGTAGTAGCAAATAGTTGACAAATCGCTGAGTTGCGATCCTATCGAGTAATCGTTCTATCGAAATGACAGGTGAATACGGATTTATGACTGTTTTTCAATAGGACGACTTCTAAACGTAAGCGACATTTTGACTATTACGAAATACGTGAATCAGGCCACTGGACGTTTTGACTTTTTGGACATTCAGAGACTTGTACATATCGACTAACGGTCTTTATAACATCTGTAGCCTAATTCACGTAACAAAACTTCACCGACATGCAAGCGATTTGATCGCTGAAGTCACTTTTCGTATTCACGTATCAATCGCACAATTTTGTTTAAGTCGGTTTTGTTTAAGCGTATTCACGTGCATTAATCGAAGTTCGATCGTTGCCTCCGCGGTATTCACCTATTATTTTGACGTTTAGTTTTAACGGATTTCAGCGATTACACGTCAAATTAGACAATTTCAAAGTCGTTGGAAAAAAATAATAAACATTTCTGCATGTTTTGTTAACAAAAAGTATTTGAATTTATTTGGTAGAACTGTAATGGCAACATTAAGTTTAAATAGTTGACAAATCGCTGAGTTGCGTTCCTATCGAGTAATCGTTCTAGCGAAATGACAGGTGAATACGGATTTGTGACTGTTTTTCAATAGAACGACTTCTAAACGTAAACGACATTTCGACTATTACGAAATACGTGAATCAGGCCACTGGACGTTATTAGGTAGGATGTTACGAGACTAATTATTGTAAGGCTGTGGTCTCTGCCTAGCCATCCAGGAAACTGACCTAATTCAGGACTATATAATTGTCATTGTCATTTCTAATTATAGTAGGTAATTATTTGTTGTTCTTTTATAAAAGTAAATAAGTACTCTATTGTGATGGCTAAAAAATAGTCAGTTTTATTTGTCAGGCACGGAGGAGCTCGATATGTTTCTAATTTAGTCACCCATCCCGTGACACGACATTGAGAAATTTGCTGAACTGGCGTGATCACAAACTAAACGCTATAGCCGCTGTGCCTTCGAGCTCATTCGTAATAATTAAGTATTTTCTTCAGCAAACGAGCGCTGTTCATTACAGTAGGGCTGGTAGGGTTGCCTCGTCTCATTACTCGCCATGAATCGCGCGTCCCGTCACAGGTCAGGGCGCTCTTTGTCCGCGGGTGAAATATCAGCCCTATTGTCCGTAGCCCATGCGCTAGTAAACATCCGGGTGGCCTGTGGTGTGAGCGGGGAGCGAGCACAGCGGGCGGGCAGCACCGAATATTCGATAGACTCAGACTCAACACTTTACTAACGCGTTCAACAATGGTTGCCCAACCGAATTAAATAGGCTGTAGAAGATTTATAAAAAATAATAATAATAATAATAAAAGCGTGTAGCGTAGCGGTGAAAGAATAGGTACTACCACCCCCTCTCTTCCTTTGTGTGTCGTAAAAAGCGACTAACGGACTAAAAACTGCACATACATCCAACAGCTTAGAGCGGCGATGGCCTCATCACCTGCCACGTTGAGCAGATGTGCAGTCGCTATTTGGTGAAAAGTAGACTATGGTAAAGGACTGCTTTTGCTGTTCTCATTGCCTAGTCTCTGCCTAACCCTTCGGGGATAAAAGTTGTGTATCATCATCATCAAAGGAAGCATCATTAAAAGAACAAACACATAGTATCTGCACACAATTAGCGGGCTTGTAGCTAAAAAGTAAAATATTCCAGGCAACCATGTTGGACTGGATAGAAAGTAAATAGTTAAAATGTACCATACAAAGTGTTAATGAAATAGCTTAAAACCTTGGACACCCCCGTTTATTTTTATCTTAGAAGAATTAATTAATCTATATCAATGAAATTCAATTGCCCTGATGTTTGTGCGCATTTCTTTAGAACGGCTGCACGTATTCAGTAATTTTTTTTTGTTGTGTCTGTAATTCTCAGGACTAGGTTTGTGTGTAATATTTTTGTTTGGAATTCGTCACGGGGCACAGAGTGTTCACGCAGACGAAGTGGCGGGCGCACCGCTAGTATTTAATACAATACATTTTCACGAATTAAGTAACTAAGAATATCTAAGATTTCTTTGTTATTTTTTGCATTGTTGTAAATTAGATACTGTATGATAAACACGGGATCTCCGTGTGTGAGCAATGTTGCCTCCGCGATTGCAGTTATGAGTGCAAAGTTGCAAAGCAAATATTTTTATTATAAAACATACCATATTTTTATTAGCGGAATCGGATATTACTATCAATAATAATACTGAAGAATCTAATTTCAGGGTTTGAGCTATTTTAATAACACGTTCTTCAAAATACTACTATTTTCCTTGTCCCCACGAAGACTCCTAGAGGTTGCTGATAATTGAATTTCTATTGTGTATGTGTGTATTACGACAGTCTACCGCTAATTTAATTAAATGTAATGAGTGCTATCAAACGTGAAGCATTCGCTTCTTTCTAATAGCCGGCACGCGGCACGAGCCGTTTGTGACAATGTAATCGGTTTCCGGGGCGGGCGGCAACAAAGGCCTCCTTGATTTACGCCACCGGACGGCCGAGCGAGCCTTTATCTGTCCGCGATATTGATGAATTAATTCCAAAGGACCGAAAAGACCGATCAGGGAATTAAATGCTCTTGTAACTGCGAACCGAGCTTTATTTAATTTGGGGTTTTCAGTTTCTTTTTGTTCTATTGGGAATTGTTTTGTTGTTGCTCTGATTTTTTTATTTTAGTACTGAAAGTCGCAAACGGAACAAGCACGCGAACCTAGGCCGCAACTATATATTTGTTCCGTACGCGGTGGAAACAATGGATCAATGGTGGCCGGAGGCAAAACAGCTCGTTAAAGAGTTAAGTACTCGCCTTATTGAGCCCCCGGTGACAAGAAGGCTGGCAGCTACCTCTGCCAGCGTATCAGAATGGCAATCCAAAGATATAACGTTACCAGTTCTTGTCCCTTCTGTCTGTCACGTAAAACATAATTTATGAGAAAATACAAAGTTTTAGGATTTTTTGAAAGTTGCAGTTTTGACGTTATTCTTATCATCATTATCAGTCAAAAAAGGCCATTAAGGGGCTCGATCCATTCTACATGTTCAACTGTGCACTACGTTGATTCACTACGCTGGTCAATTGAGAGTAAGTGGGATTTTCGCAGAGGAGCTAAAGCTATGTCAATTTGGTCACTCATATATGATGTATGAAATTGAGCTTCTCTACTGCCCAAATACTACTGACACATGCTTCTACTGACAATACTCTTAATGTGCTGTGCCAAATGCTTCTGCTAATAACCGTACTGCCTCAAAACCTCACCTTGATCTTATTTGGTAATTAACATTTTAATTATAATGGAAATTTTGCAAAAACTTCCACGGGCAATAGCTCGGTCTAGGCCGCGCAGATATAGCAACACTTTCTTTAAAAAAAATATGTAGTCATTGATTAATTTGAAACTTCGTGTAAAGCGCCATGCTTGAAAAATGTACGAGTACCTATTACCTACTTAGGTAAATACTTAGTGATGTAGACTAACCAATGACCAAGATGTTTTTTTCCTTGAATGTTTGTAGGCCACTCCCATCACTGTCACAGAGAAGAAACAGTTCGGTGCACAGAGTTATTTAACTTGTTAGAAGACCTTTTTTTAGTTTTTTTTACTTGTGTTAAACTTAGTGTTAAATCAAATAATTTGCATGTTATCGTTGTTGGCCGAATGGTAGGAGCTTTATTGTAATAGTACATTATGATATAAGTGCGGTAAGTTGAAAATTACAGCAGAGGCGATATTGCTTGCCCGAGCCGTAGGCGAGGGCTACAAGAAAGCAGAGACTGTAATTATGAAAGCGCACGTATGTCGTACGACGTTCCATCTGCGACGATAAGCTCGCGTGGGACCGCCGGAGCCTCGCAGCGCCGGAGCCGTGACAGAAACCATGCCTGCTGCATGCTTGGTTGCATGCTGCATAACATATTTGCAAGGAAAACACATTTTCTGAAAATGACTGCGTGTTTTTGTCGATTTTCTAGTGTATAATTTTTGGTAAGCCAACATATTTTTCTTTGGACTTCGATGGTAATAGGCTGTCAATAACATTTTGTGCTTCACTTATTATTTCCGGTGGTGTATAGACTGTAAGTTTAGTTCTTTATTACTAAGACTAGACATATTTATTTTTAAACTTTCAAAGTAATTATTGAACAACAAATCGCTGTTTGAATCGACAAAATATAGGTATGTGAAAGGTAGGAAGTGTTTCCATCAAACCCCTTGGGTGTCGTAAATGGCGACTAACGGACTAAAGACTGCACATACATCCTACAGCATAGAGCGGCGATGGGCTCATCAAAATAATACTACCAACCCCTTTCTTCCCTTGCGGGGTGTCGTAAAAGGCGACTAACGGACTCTAAAGACTGCACATACATCCAACAGCATAGAGCGGCGATGGGTTAATCAAAATAATACTACCAACCCCTCACTTTTTTCGGTGTCGTAAAAGGCGACTCACGGACTAAATACTGCACATTCATTCAACAGCATAGAACGGCTATGGGCTCATCAAAATAATACTGCCAACCCCTTTCTTCCCTTCGGTGTCGTAAAAGGCGACTAACGGACTAAAGACTGCACATACATTCAACAGCATAGAACAGCGATGGGCTCATCAAATTAATACTACCAAACCCCTCCTTTCTCTTCGGTGTCGTAAATGGCGACTAACGGACTAAAGACTGTACATACATCTAACAGCATAGTGCGGTGATGGGCTCTTCAAAATAATATTAGGTACCAACCCCTCTCTTCACGTAAAAGCGACTAACGGGCTAAAGGCTCACCATCTAAGCACTTGTGCAGACTGTGCAGTTGTTTCTTGCTGAAGCGTGGACTTGTGGGCGTGGTCTGTGTTGTCCATAGATGCAAATTTTACTAATTTTACATTACCGCACTAGTGTGTAATAAGCTACATTACGATGCTGAAATCGGTGTAATAAGAGCCACTTTACGAGCAAATGTGTTATAAAATATTTTTTTAAACTAATATTGTATGTACTCTAGTCAAATGCAAATAAAACAAATATTCTATTCTATTTAATAACTTTGAAAGCTAAGTACGGCTTAGTTTAATATAAACAACTAATTTCATCAACATTTTATGATAATTATTATGTTAGCAACAGCAGCGTTAAATTATACATAATTATAAAAATATCTATTTTTTATCATGAAAAACATGATGCTGTAAATTGTATTTTTAACTAGAGGCCCGCGCGCGGCTTCGCCCATGTGATTACCTTGTACACCGTGAAGAATTTTCAAAATTTTTACAAACCTTGCCCAGACATTACAAACAACAAAAAATAATTTGCGACATAGGTGCAACCCTACTGAAGTGATAAGCGAACATACATTCGTAGCAATTGATTTTTTAGGGTCCCGTGTTTTAACCCAAAGCGTAAAACGGGACCCTATTACTAAGACTCCACTGTCCGTCCGTCCGTCCGTCCGTCTGTCACCAGGCTGTTTCTCATGAACCGTGATAGCTAGACAGTTGAATTTTTTACACAGTTATGATGTACTTCTGTTGTCGCTATAACAACAACTACAATAAATAAAAACAGAATAAAATAAATACATTAGGGGGGCCCCCATACAACAATGAACAAACGTGATTTTGTTGCCGTTTTTTTGATCGATATTAATAACGGCAACAGGTAGACGTTTGAAATATTCACAGAATATTTAGTTGTGTGTTCACTTTAAAAATAAATAATTAAATTAAAATGAAATAAATTAAGGGGGCTAAGCCAAGCTAAGGTAAGAAACGGGATTTTTTTGCCGTATTTTTCTCGATCTTAATAACGACAACAGGTAGAAACATGAATTATTTACAGATTATTTAGATTTATAATATAGTGTCTAATGTTGTATACATAATGGTACGGAACCATTCGTGCGCGAGTCTGACTCACACTTGGCCGGTTTTATTTATATAAATATATGCAAATATCAATCTTAACGTGGGTGAAGTCAGCGTAATCTTTACACATTTATTAAATTCCCAACATCCTCCATCAATTTGCAAAGGGTATGACAATTTGAACCAAACCTTTACACATTAGCACATATTATTTTTGCAGAATCCAAACGTTTGCTTATACCTACCTGTTTATTGAAAGGGTTTTCTGTAAAACCTTTTTACACCCTTACTTCGAGCGAAATAATTCGACATCTTTATATGGACTTTAAAAAAATGGGCAGCCGTATCCAGTGGGAGCCATTGTGAGACCAGCGATGTATCAACGTCAGGCGGACTCCCCGGCAACAGGGCAAACGACTGTGGACCTTACCACACTGTAACTGAAGTTGTTTTAGATTCGCACCATTGTCCGTTGTTGAATCGGTAGTCTGTAACCATAGAAAAATTGCGGTTCTCGATTCGAGAAGCTCTTTTACACAACATCAATGAGGTGTTACGAATGTAAAATGTTTACATTATGCTCGGATCTCGAGGTAATATAATTTTATGTAGTAGGTGTACATACTTACCTATTTTATTATCTACACATAATCGAAATTAAAAAGTTACTGCCCTACGTTATTTTTAGTTTTAAAATGACACTAAACAGATACTGAATATGTTTGATATTAACATAAAACCACAACTGCTGTAATAATATTGTAAAGGCGCGTCATCATCGTTGGCTGTGTACAGACAACAGCACATCGAACGTCGTCGGACTATTATAGAAAACTAAATCGTGCATCATGTTTTTCATGATTCTGTAAATAAAGTGTTAAAATACTGAATAAATTCCACAAAAAGTGAACCATCGCTGGAACATCGTTAAACCGCGTCGGAATTTATCTTCGTCGGCATTGTTCCGAAGTATAACTGACATTTTTCACAAACTTCCACAATAGCTCTGCATAACACCGCTCAAAGTTATTTTCAGAAATAGTTAGTGTTGAGAAAATATCGATGGTTTCACGATTTGTATTCTAAGCTTAGTGCGGTGAATTAAGTATTCAATTTTTACAGATGAATCATTGTTTAGGTTCGATGATGTTGGTGTTTTTTTATGTTTTAATTATATGTTCGTAGTTGAATGACAAAGCAAACGCACACGAACGGACATGCTCATGCAAATCTAACATAAACATTTATTTTCAGCTTAAAAAAATTATCAGCAGCTGTTAGTAAAGGTGTCGCGAATTCGCGATGTTGTTTGTATACAGGCAAGAAATGACTAAGAAAAAGTGTGCCTGCAAAGTCAATACACGCTGACAGTGACGACGCGCAACGACACGGGGGCGGCGAACCGATATTTTATCGATACTGCAAACATTTGATATGACACCGCCGCGCCTCACAACAACACTGGCCGTAATTTGTACACAAGCGGAAACTTTACACAAAACACCGTTGATTCTTCGCACAATGGCCGAAGTTGTATTTGCAGTGTCGCCTTTAACTTGCTCGTAATGGCCTTTTCATATTAAAGACATCGCCCATTATTCATACAACAAGGGTGCTTTTTACGCTGGTCATTAATAAAACATTACTTCCTAAACAGGTGTCTTAAGATAATGGCTATCTTATAAAGTTTAATCGAGTTACGTACAATGATCGCGGTTTATAATCGGCTGGAAGGACCATGTTTTCCGTAGCGTTTTTCTTCTCTAGCTTCGATGCAATAAGTATGGTGGCAGGCAAAAACATTTTTAAATTTAACTTAATTATTTTTATTATAAATTTACAGGCATGCAGATGTAATGACTGTAAGTGTCTGTATCATAGTAAACATCACTTGTTATTATTATTATTTTTAAAGCGAAAGTAATAAATTAAAGTAAAAAAAAATGTTGACTCTGTTCTTAAACATAAATATGCGAGCAAACCTTCCCCTAATGTTTTTACTATGTCCACGCCATAAGTCTTAACGTTAGGTGTTGTTAATAATATACCTTTCTGTAGGTAGGCAAAATATACATTCATCTCCATCATACGTAATCGTGTAGAAATCTCATTATGCAGCAATGTACCTTTATTTTATAGATCCGCTTTGAACATAGGGATCCCAACCCATCTCCGCACATGGCAAATAAAACCTGAATGGGCTCGGGCGGGAATCGAATGCCAATATCCCAGCGGCCGGCCAGCACACTGAATATTAATCAGCGGCCGCGAACAATACCGAAAACCAAGCATATGAAGACTTTTTCTAGTACACACGTACGAGACTATGACAGACACTCGTGTAACATTGCATGTTAAAGCGAAAGATGGACTTGTTAGTAACGACGATTTAGTTTGTTAAACTCGGAATGTCGCTCCAATATCAAAGGCATACGAGTGTCAGTAATTATCTTATTACTGTCTACAAAGTTTCGGTTCGAAAGTCTACTGAAAAAGCTAGACCTGATTACATTTACGATAAAATCTATTCGACCGGCAGCGAAATCAGATTCAATCAGTACTAGTGCAAATGTTAGGCAGTCTAGAAGTTAGTACAGCTAGGTTTCGAAACGACAAACGGGCAAATGTGTCATTGGCTACAAAGCCGAGCCAGGTACCCGGCCGATATAAAATGGCGCGTTTCATTCCGCGAGCGCCGTTCTGTCGACAATCGACATTCAGGTATTATAACTAGAGCATCTATTTAATAAAAAAACTTTTGCATACATAAAATATAATCACGACTATTATCGCCGAAGGTTTAGTCAGAGACTAGGCAATGAAGACAGCAAAAGCAGTCCTCCACCACCACAGTCCACTTTTCACCAAATACAAAATACAAAATATTTACTCAGTAACTATTATACATGTTTATATTAGCTAGTGCTCAGGATCTCCCTTTAAGTATCAGTAATACTCGTGCCAGGGGCCCCGCTCTTCCTAAATTAATGTTATTGTATAGCTACTACAATATTGACTGCAAATAGCGATTGCACATGTGCTCAGCGTGACAGGTGGTCGCCGCTCTCTGCTGTTGGATGTATGTGCAGTCTTTATTCTGTTAGAAGCCTTTTACGACACCCAAGGGAAGAGAGGGGGTGGTAGTATTCTTTCAACGCTACGCGACACTTAAACAGCGACGCAGCTCGATGCGCAAAAACTTGCTTAGCGGTGTCGTCTCCAGTTATAATACCTCAATGCCGATCAACTCGACTGCCCTTCATCGTCCGAGAACTGTGTAACCTTTGATGTGCCGGCACGTAACACTATTCAGTGGGGCGACTCCAATTCTATACTATGTGACCGGGCAAAAATGGCGATACAGTATTTTATTTTCTTAGGTCGATTCACTTATTGTTTTCTAAAGGTTTACGAGAATGCTACACGTTGAAATAAAATACTTATTATGTATTAAATAGAGTTTCATCATCAGTATATAGACATCCCACTGCTGGGCACACAGGCCTACACATATGAGGCGCCCTCGGGTTTCCCGCTCTCGAACCGACTCGAATCCCCAGAGAATCTGGGGGGGGGGGGGGGGATCGGAGACTCGCTTGCGGCGAGATAAAGCCAAAACCGCCGCAAAAAAGCTGGGTATTCTCTCAAAGGTGAGACGTTACTTTACCACGGGACAGCTTCTTACTCTTTACCAAGCTCAGGTCCGATCGTGCATGGAATACTGCTCTCATCTTTGGGATGGATCTGCAAAGCACCAGGCTGGTTGCCCTGGATTCTATAGAGCGCCGAGCAAGGAGGCTGATTGGTGACGATGAGCTGGTCGATAACAGACTTTTAAGTCTGGAACACCGGCGCAAAGTGGCCGCTTATCGGTCTTCTACAGGTTACATTTTGGAGAGTGTGGTCAGGAGTTACATAACCTCATACTTCCTTCCCCGTTCCATCATCGGACTACTAGACGGAGGGAGGGCTTTCATCCCTATGTTGTAGATATTCCACCCGTCCGGGCGAAGCGATTTGCTTCCAGTTTCCTCATTAGGACAGCTGGAGTGTTGAATGACCTCCCTGCGTCTGTTTTCCTGAACGCTACAACTTGGGCGTCTTTAAGGCCAGAGTAAACAGGCATTTACTGCCTGCGCGTGCTCCATCTTCGTCTTCGCTAATTATCACTTTCCATCAGATCAAATCGAGGACAAATGCGCAATCAGTCTCCAATAAAAAAAAAAGAGATGAGAGATCGAATGGAGTGACCCGGCCTTGCGATAACATGCTTAACTGGTTCAAATCGCAAACCTAACCCCACTTACTTCCTCTATTTAAACTCGCGTTTAATATCTAAGTACATATTATTATTTTCAAAATATTGAATAATTGCCACGAGCAGGATTCGAACCTTTCTGACATTCCGGGTCAGGTGCGCTTCATATTTTCCAATTTGAAATTTGTTCGGCACAAAATTTGCGTTAAATTATGTTATTTAATAATAATAATAAATAAACCGTGTCGTGAAGTGGTGAAAGAATACTACTTACCACCCCCTCTCTTCCCTTGGGTGTCGTCGTAAAAGGTGACTAACGGACTAAAGACTACACATACATCCTACGATTTAGGCACTAATTCGTCAAGCAGAAAGAAAGTTCCAATTGGTCAAGTATGTTTTTACCGCGTATTTTGGTTCAGATTTGTCAAGCAATGCAAAAGTAATAATTAGTCAAGTCCCAATTTTGTTTCGATTTGCCAAGCCTTATTTATGTTTCAACTGGTCAAGCCAATAAAATGTTCTGAATTATCAAATGCTAAAAAATTACTTAAAAAAACATTTTAAACACTCAAACCCCAAGCGGCCAAATGTGGTCGCATCTAAAAAACTCGCTATTCCGTCAGACCCCAAGCGACCAAATATGGCCGCGCTCTCCACTTGACTTTGTACCGTGCTTTGGTACACTACTAATACTAAATCCATCCTACAGCGTAGAGCGGCGATAGGCTTACCTCACCACCTGTCACGCTGAGCACATGTGCAGTCGCTATTTGGTGAAAAGTGGACTACGGCAGAGGACTGCTTTTGTCGTCCTCCCTCTTTGCCTAGTCTCTGACTAACCCTTCGGGGATAATAGTCGTGATTATATGTATGTATGTAAAAATATTTATATACATGTCAGATTGACACGCCAAATTACGTAGAAAATGCAGTTGAAATTAAAATATCAGTGTAGCCATGTATTTAGTGTAATTTTACAGTGAAAATGAAACACGGTACAGCTTTAATCAATTAGGTAAATGCAGTTGGGTTGCGTCACGCGGACAAGTAAGTATTGCTTTTGCCCTGACAACATTGTTTTATAGTAAAACTTTGTATTTTACATAACTTTGTAAGGATAAAAGTAGATTGGGAGCAGTTTATTACAAAATTTCGGCGAGCAGTAGGAAACTTTGGAGGGATTTTGGGAAGACCTTGGCCAGCAGCGATAAATTTAGTAAACAAAAAAGTTCATGTTAAAAATGCTAAATAATGTTACTGTAAAGTTGTTGTCAAAGCCAATCAGTCCATATTAAAATTTTGTGTAATCATACGCTTGAGAATGTCAATTAACTCTCGGTATGCAAAATTATTGCAAAATCATCTAATAATCAATCAAATCAATATAATATACCAACGAAAAAATTTAACGATTGCGACATGCATCGAAAAATCCAGGCGTGTAATCCTGGACCTCCGGTTATCTGACCGGGCGCTTAGCCACTCTTAATAGACTGTATTCAAAGTCGGTATATATATTTTTTTACTTAACCTTTAGTGTCCCACTACTGGGCAAAGATCTCCCCCACTTCCTTCCAGCTCTCTCTCTCTCCTCAACCAGCTCTAACCAATTTCCGTCGAAGTCGAGGTCGTCGCGCCACTGCTTCCGAGGACGGCCTCGACGCCGACATCGGTCTTTGGGTACCCAACGCGTGCTGATGGTCGCCCACCTCTCTGGGTTCATTCTGACCACGTGCCCCGCCCAGTCCCACTTGAGCTTTGCAGATTTGTGTCCAATATCGGCAACAACTGTCATGGAACGCAGTGTGGTGTTGGACATGATCGGTTCTCTTGATGCCGAGAATGCTGCGTTCCATGTAAATGCTTATAATACTATTTAAATTGCTTAATAAAAGCGTTGAAATATAAAATAGGTATACAACCACAGAACAGTGGAGAGAGGTTCTGTATATACAAGGTATCGATAACCGAACGCCACACGAGGTATTCCAAAACAGTTTCATACAAATACACTGTGTTGAAGTTCAGGCAGGTATACGGCCAATCGGAACAAAGCCAGGTGTTCCGAGGGGCCGGACGGAATAAAACCGTGAGCTTTATGCCAGAGGTCGGCGAGCGATCAGCCCACCGTTCGCCATTCCTTTTTATTTTCCGGCAGCCGTTACGTTGATGTGTTCGCGCGTAAAACGGCGCGGCCCTGAAAGCGCTCCGGATAACTGCGCTTGTTCCAGGAATGCGATACAAAGAGCGCTACTAATTGAACCGAATCTAAAAAGTATTTACTTCTTTGCGCAACGACAGTAGTTGACGTTTTATGTTTATTCAGTATTGTTTTACGTTCCTGTGTTTCGGTTTAAAACTTAAGGGTCGACAGTGCGCCAATTATGCGCCCTTGGTGTTGAAAACGTCTAAAAATTATATTAGATAACATAAGTTTATTTATTTATAAGCTAGAACTTATTATTAACAGTTTTATTCAATATAATATTTTACCTAAATAAAACATTGTATGCGAGTAGATGGCCAAACAATTTCGAAATACGAATCTTATCTTATCTTATCTTAGTGGGACCTGCAGAAGTTTCCCTCTAGCAGCGGCACGTCGACCCATTGGGATCTTTTGTGCAACCCCGTCCTATCACTCTGTTTCCTCAGTGATAACGACTGCCATAAGTTTGGCAATGTCTTTGAGGGCGAAGAGCCTAAAATCTTCTGGTTTCGGGTAGGCCAATCCCAGGAGACTCATTCTTTTCCTAGCAAGGGAGTCACAGTCACAGAGTAAGTGTTGCATGGACTTCGTTTTCTCCCTACATGCCCTGCACAAGCTGTCTGTTGCTAGTTGCATTCTGTGGAGCATTTATTTTGTGGCATAGTGCCCGGTCAGGGCTCCGATAATTGTTCGTGCCTGCCTTTTGCTACCTCCGCATAAGATTTGACTCCGTCCTAGGGCGTCTCCACCTATGAAGGATTTTGAGTGTTTCATGCCGGGGTAGCTTTTCCCATTCGGTTTTATGCCTGTTTTGGATTTGATCCTTAAAGGCCTTGTTGATGGTGCTCGGTGCCAGTGCAACAAACGGCTTAGGAGCAATAAATGGGGTCTCTGAGCCCTCCCTGGCAAGTGCATCAGCCATCTCATTGCCATGGATTCCCATGTGGCCTGGTACCCAGATCAATCTCACCCTGTTGTGTCCACCTAGCTTGTTACGAACTTCACACTAACTACATACTAAATACGAATACCGACACATCTCAAAGCCGACGACGGTTGTCAACGAAACAACAAATTCACCCGCAACGACATTGCCAAAGACATGTCGAAATCATTTTTCAGTATCGTACCACTCCGCCCGCTGAAGAGTCTCGGGCTGCAGAAAAATATTGTTACCACAAATTTGAATATTGCCGATACGCCGATAGGGCACGCGGCACACGGGGGAAATTGCTGCGCTCGGTGGAACATGCCGCCTCAAATATAGCACGTACACGTAGCCATCGACGGGCGCTACACTCCGTACGAGGCACATGTTATTTTGCTCGCCTCCGGGCGAGGCACACATGTTACTCTCTAAACTTACAGTTAACACTATACATTGGTGTAAAACATTTCACACGTTTGTGTATCACTAGAATGTGTAGTGTTTGTTTGCGACGTTCGATGTCATACGTACGAGGTAGAAGGGAATAATTTGCAAGCAGCTTTTCATCCTTGTAGGCTTCTTGTTTACAGTTTAAGTTTTAAGAAATTGTTTTGTTATGTCTGTTATATTGTATAATAAGCTACCGAATGACATAAAAGACATGCCCATCAAGAAATCATAAAAAGTAAGAAATGTTTTTATAGTGTTAATGAATTTATTGTGTGCAAAGTTTTAATACTATTTTTAATTTTTACAATTTTAATTATTTTTTGTTTTTGATAATATTGATTACTTTTAATTTTTATTGATTATTGTTTTATTTTTAGAACATCTAAATGTAATTACCATATTTAAAGCAAAATAAAGCATTTGTGTTTGTATTTGTTGTTTTGATAATTCACTTTTTTTGATTGATGTAATTTGGATTTTTTTTATTGTTTTATTTTATTTTATTGGTTGTAATTTTTAATTATTTGTCAGCTAGACTTCTCTCTCTGTAGGTAACCTATCATAAATTCGAAACTTTCCTGTACGAATTTCAATTGTTCGAAAACGGTATGACGAAGTTTTAAATACCAGATCGTTGCTTTTACATAATTTTGTTAATCCATAAACTTATCATACGTACGTTTCATTTTCCAGAAAAAAACTATTAGCCGATTATCAAAACTACTTTTTTTCTTTTGGAAGATGTTTTGTTTACAATAAATTTCATATCTAGAAGTATTAAAATTCGAAGTAACTTTTTCTCTAAAATATCATACTCATACCCCAGTTTTTTTTTTGTTTTTCATATATTCATATTATTAGGAGAATAAACTTAAATGTCTTAAAAAGTTAATACTTAATGTTTCCGGTAAGATTGTGTTTCAAAAGTCAGTGATAGAAACGAATCGCGGCAAAACCGACTCCACGTAGTCTTGTCTGCCCTACGCTAGAGTGTAATTCAGGTGGTGAGCGTAAGTCATCTGCGACGATAAGCTCGCGTGGGACCGCCGGAGCCTCGCAGCGCCGGAGCCGTGACAGAAACCATGCCTGCTGCATGCTTCCTTCCATGCTTGCATGCTTGTTTGCATGCTTAAACGTTACTACGATTACAAGTTGTTCGATGATATTGTGGATTTCAATTATTTAAAATGTTGTATTTTAATAATATTGGAAACGTGTTTCTGGAAAATGAATCGTCTAGCATTAATAGCTTCGGCCAAACGTTGAGTGGGATTTCAAAACATAAAGATTTTGAAAAAAATAACAATCGATAATCGGCATTTCAAAACTTTGTAAATTGTGTTTTCGGTAAAAAGAAAATTATGGAAAACAAAAAATTACAAAACGTTTTCGGCCAAATAAAATTCGTACAGGCAAAATTCGAATTTATGATAGGTAACACTCTTTGTATTTGTATACCAATTTTTGGTTAAATATGAGATGCTTAATGTATGTAAGAACTTGTTCCTACCATATTTAAAGCAATAATACAATATTAGTTATTTTAATTATATATAGGTAGATATATTTTTTAAATTCATTTATAATTACTTGGCCTTTATCTCAGCTGATGTTAGGTGATTATAAGGCCGTTGGTGGTACCGCACTTCACTCGGATTCCTGGCCGAATTCCTCAATAATTGAGGACAGTCGTTGAGGAATCCGGCCAGGCCCATTCCCCGGAGGGGTAGGCAGAGACCACAGCTTTCCATATGCTATGATCCTGACACACTTTCTGTAACTACCTATAAACAATAAATAAATAAATTATGAAGAGGGCTAATGAGGCGAGTGCGCTCGTGGAATCAGATTAACATTAACGTGTAATGAGCACTTAAAATATTAATAAAATCCATTCCAAGCATGTGATGTTTTATTTCACTTTGCAAATTTAAGATTAAATTATAATAAGCAGAATTAGGTATTTTTAAGTGCCTTGGAAGGAGCGTAACTATATTTTTTTAGTGAAGAACTAACATAGGTGTGTAGCTATTTTTTGCAGTGCCCTAGCAGGGTTCTTGTTTGAAATCAATTTTCTATTAAGATCTATTTATACAACAAGCAAATAATTAGTATTCATAAAATTTTTTGTAAGTTTAATAAAACTTTAATTTAATATTTTAATTAAATGTACGCTACAAATTTAATAATATTGATTGATTGTGATCTAGGCACATGTGTTTATTTACTCATTCGTTCAAAATAAAATAAGATTTTAATAAAGGACATTGGACACAAATGTATGGACTCTGGTTCTGGACCCAATTGATATAAATAGTTGTTGGAAAGGTATATTCTCATAGAGCACCAATAACTATAGCGCTTGTCCTGATTTTTTGTCCGATCGGAGTACGCATACATTAAATATTATATCATCTCGTGAATATTTTTTAGTATTCTTGATACATTTTTCAAACGTATCAAAATACTCAAAAGAAAACCGTGTCGCGTAGCGGTGAAAGTATACTACCATCCCCTCTCTTCCCTTGGGTGCCGTAAAAGGTGACTAACGAACTAAAGACTGCACTACATCCAAAAGCTTAAAGCGGCGATGGGCTCACCACCTGTCACGCTGAGCTTGTGCTCCGCGTGACAGGTGGTGGTGTAAAATTTGTGCACCAAATATTTGGTGCACAAATTTTAATTCTTAAAAAAAATCATGAAACTGAACAACTTTCCCCAAGAAACCTATGTGCAATAATAACAAAAAAAATTTTACGCCACGGTCGAAAATGTTGAAGGGATTGCAACCCCGCAAAACGGGATCACGCATTCCCGCGGTATCCCGCTGCTTTTTTTAATCACAAAAAAAAAAATTTGGCGCTAAAACTTTCGCGATGGTATCAGAGGAGATCACCTGACGCTTGCCTATGAATATATCCTGTGACGGTTCAGCCTACTAGCGTTGAAACCAAGAAAGCGATTTTAGCATCAGGATATGTTTGCAGTTCACTCTTCTGAGTTGAGTGAACAGGCTCGAAGATGATACAAAAATGGCATTTGCTTAAGAGCGTATTTTCAAAAGTTATCACCATAAGTTGATATCATGGTAATAGCATCTAAGTGAATGTTGTGATTTGATTAGTAAGTATATGAATAAGACTGAATTAAAAGAATAAAACTGTTGTTTTATATATAAACTCAAAATGCGGCACCGACGTGACGACGCCTACATCGCATTTGTTCTATCATCAATAGTTTTCGTAGCGCATGCGATGTAAGGAATTTATTAGAGTTTTAATAAGGATCCCTAATTTTTTTGATAATATATTGTAGCCTATGTCACCCGGAGATAGTGTAGCTTTCCAACGGTAAAAGAATTTTTTAAATCGGTCTAGTAGTTTCGGAGCCTATTCAATACAAACAAACAATCAAATCTTTCCTCTTTATAATATTAATACAGATGAAAATTACACAATTTCCGTTCTACCAAGTTCAACGACAAATTTCAGCAAAAAAAGCTTCATTTAGTATATCTTTTTTTGTATTAATATGAAAGCAAAACTAATTGGCGGGGCAGTTTTTAAGACCTAGTCAGAAGCTATGAAAAATCTTTATTAATTTTTTTTTAATTTCATTCTTTTCTGATAAACCAAATTTTTAAAGTTAGGATCAAAATTTTAGTACCTTAGGTTAAAGTTAGGAAGGATATTTTTTTACTCATAAAAGTGCAATCAATAGGCGTTGTATTAAAAAAAAACATCGAAGAAAAGTCGACCCAAAAAAAATATAATTTTTTTAGAGCCGAGAGACGACGAGAGTCGCTGAATCATAAAATAAAGAAAAAAAATTATAACTCGAAAACTACCAAAAATCGTAGAACATACATGAGAGTTCAATAGATAGGTATGGTACGAGTAATTCACTATCATCACACATCGGCTTGACACCTTACAAGAAACATGCTGTATAAATACAAGGTGTTACAAAATACCCAGAAAAAATATAATAAATTATCAAAGCCAAAAATATTGTCAACCCTAGTAAGCTGTCATGTCAGGGAACCGGAGTTAGCATAGATTATTTATCAGAGAAGCCTACCTACCAATTTTAATATTTGTTAACTTTAATCGTTTTTTTTGTTTTTCTCCACTAAGCTCCACAATACTATGATGTCATTATGCTTAAGTACTGGCTTCAAAAAACGTCAAGACGGAAAAAAACTTATGTTGTCATTTTCAAATCTTTGTGTTTGTTTCGTGTTTCTTTTTCATATTTTTTTTCTAAAATTTGACTTTTAATATCTATCTAATCGAAGTCTGTACATTTTGTTAGTGTATCTTTATCGTTTCACGAATTAAATAAAAATGTACATAAACATTCTGCGTAGTTTATTCTTTAATTCTACTGAAATAGGGTTTGCACATCAATGAAAAAAATAATATCTTAATTTTTTTTGGCGGTAAGTCATACAGTGATAGTACGGTTCATAAATATTGTAAATGGACTTGTTTTAAGGCACCATTTTACCCCCTTTCGGCTTTACAGGTATTTTTGTAACACGCACACGCTACAGTACGTCGGCGCGCGGTCGGAATGGAGCGCAAGCGAATATCGCCGAAAAGTGGTCGACCAGGAACTTACCTAATCGACTGTACCTACATAAATATTTTTTTGCAGTTTTTGCTGATGTGGAATGAGTCTACATATTCATTCCAGCTTAGTAATCACCACAAAATACGTACTTACTTTAAGTATTGATTTTTTGCGAAGTATCCGAGATACTGCAAACACATACTTTATAAGCCGATATCTCGAATCGGACAACAAATCCAGATGCGACCTCATAATATTTTTTTTTCTACATGAATAGACCTATCCATCGATGTACAATTTAAGTTCATTGGTCATAAGGACCAAAATGCCCGAACCCCTTGCATAATCGGGTCGGCTCGGCAAAGCGTAAGCGACGCCTGTTCCACCTATCCCTACTAGGCTATCTCCACTGGTAGGAATAGCTAGTATGCTAGTTACCACTTACTATCAGCCGGCTCGTATGCCTGATTGCCACTTTACTGGTATAAAAATAAAAATAAATAACTTTTCATCCCCCCATCTCGGAAAGAGTATTTTTACTCTTCGATATCTGAGTGCAAAAGCTGTTTTTATCCGCTAGAGTAAAAAGTAAATTGAACTTAGAACATCGTGTGTACTAACTTGTGTAGTTTTGAATTCACAATTCAAAACTTCATTAAACCTATTTACTTCTCCCTAAAGTGGTGTCGAATTTATCATACAACCTTTTTTAATTTGTTAAAAACTCCATGGACGTATACCTACTAATTACGTCCATGAAAAACTCAGACAAGAAACCTTTTTTAATTTGCTTAGTCATTTCCTCGCTGAGGTGGAATGAAAAGTTACATGTTGCACTCGAGTGCAAAGATTTTTCACCTCTTGCTCTTTTGATTCCCTCGCTAACGCTCAGGATTCTGATTTTTTAATCACGCGCTTGCTCGGTCATCAAAATTTTGAGCACGCGGTTAAAAAGCAACTTTGCAGTCTATAACAAATAACTATTCACTCTCTAGCCCAAGTTATCTACTCTCTCTCTCTCTCACTCTCTAGAACCAACTTATCTAGCCCAAGTTTAGCTTCTTTAGAATCAAGCTTTTATTGGTTAGATAACGGATCATATCTTATCTTATCGAATAATACATACCTACAGAAATCACCCAGATCCAAAATCAAAATAAAAAACAGCTATTTTTAAAATTACCCGACGGGGAACCAAACCCGGGGACCTCCGAGATGGCGACGCCGGAACCGGCGCGTTAAAACTACAGGCTACGCATTTAAATTAAGATAGAATGTTGACAAAGGTCCACGAGCAGGATTCGAACCTGCAGGTACCTAAATAATAATATTTGTACTTACCTACTAGCATGTTGTTCATAAACTTCTTTTAACTTGATCAAACAGCCAGTCTTACCTGTAACAATACAATATATTATTACTTGCGATCAGCTGATACAACCGCACTAACGTCCTTCATTTTTTATGTAGTAAATAGTCACAACATATTTGCAAACACAAATAAGAATTGTGAATTTGTGAGGGCAACGTCGCCAACTCGAACTAGAAAAAAATGATTACACGACAAGGGCTCGGCCTGAATGGCAGTTGACGAGCGAACGACTTGTACAACAAAGCGCTGGAGTCGGCGTGCGATCCGCCCGACTCTTTCATTTGCCCTGCGTCTGTCCGATAAAAGTCCTAATAATGATAGATAGGATTTATCAAACATTTTCATAGTAACAAGTCACTACTCACAACTGGAGTCACATACACCCGAGTTATTTTTATAACAACACGGGTTGTGTTTTGAGACTATTTTTACAGCATGAAATTGGCTCTATTCGTTAAGTTCGAAGCCATGGGTGTAACCTACTATTTCCATTAGGTATTTCTATTGATAGAAATACTGGGACTGATTTTCCCACTATTTCCATTGCTGGCGGCGGCGGAAAAAAACACTGCATTACGATATAATATAAATATACTAAACACAAATATCATAATATTTTTAATTTTAAAAGGTGTTTTAGTTTGGTGACCTGGCCGTGCCTGGCATTGCGAATGCTGCTTCACTAGCAAAGATAACAAATCGCATTAGCCGATGCGCCATCGAGCTCCTGATAGTATGTATTAAATTACAAAGTTAAAATAATGTACACACGGCAGACCAACTTAACCAAAACTGTCTTTCTCCAAATGATATTAATCCTTAAACCCAATGCATGAAGTTCAAAATCTGTTGTAGGTTTAAAGGCGCGAAGTAATTCAAGAAGTAGGTAACTATATTGTATTCTTTATTTCAATAAATAAATAAAATAAAATAAAAATTAACATTTCTTTAAAGTTCACGTTTGAAATATTATATTAAAAAAATTACAGAAGAGATCATTTTCTGCATTACCCTGCCGGGCGCTCAATTTTAGAGCAACTCAACCCAGCGTCACCGCGTCTAGCCAAATGTATGTTTTTCTTTCAGTAAATGTAAATTGGTTCTAACCGTTGTCCGCACCAGCGCCAGCCAGTTCTAGTTTACTGTTATTGAAAGTTTAAACAAGTCAAAGTTTAACTGCGTTCATTTACTCACGTCGGTCGGTGCTAAAGTGGGGTCGCGTTAGTGGCTGTCGGGATTTATGGACGCGAAATTTGGAAACCGTTGTTTGAAACTAAATACGAGTATCCAACTGTAGGTACTGTCAGTGGTATACTCACTGGCTACTGACAGTTAATTTACTGGCTGCTACGGTCAATTGGAATGCTGAACTGTTTTGTTTTAGTACTCGATTAATAAGATTCATTAACTCTAATGGATTCACCCCGTTTAAAAGGAGATTACTTAGCAAATGCGGGGTAAGTTTTATAGCTTTATGTATAAATAGTTAAAGTAAACAATGTTTCTTAAATGTAAATAAATTAATCGATCACTATAAATTGTGAACATGTAAAATATTTTATTTTAATTGTACTTTTAACTTTTTAATTAGTTTTTACATCGCGCATCGTTTAGATTCTACGTCAATGCGTCACAAACTCTATAGGTTAATAATAGGGAAACTGAGAGCCTCTACCCCGAAGAAGCCTTATGAAACTCAGCAAGAGAAAATGATTTCTCCTGTAATTTTTTGTTAGTAATATAATATTTCAAACGTGACATTAAAAAAATATTCATTATATTTTTTTTATTTATTTATTGAAATAAAGAATACAATATACCTACGCGCAACCTCGCTTCATGTCGGGGCTGCTGCGGTAAGTGCTGAAAGTCGCAAACGGAACAAGTACGCGAACCTAGGCCGCAACTACATATTTGTTTATCCGTTTGCAGTGGAGACAATGGGTCCATGGAGGCAGGAGGCCAAGCAGCTCGTTAAAGAGTTAAGTCGTCGCCTTATTGAGGCCTCCGGTGACAAAAAGGCTGGCAGCTACCTCTGCCAGCGTATCAGACTCGCAATCCAAAGAGGTTACGTTGCCAGCATTCTTGGTACCTACCGCCCACAGTTGGAGGACATCTTTTATTTATAGGGTTTCTTTTTCTTCTTTTTTACCTTACTTACTTTAGTTTAGGTTGAATTATTTTACTTATTTATGTAAGTAATTAAGTGTTTTTTTTATTATTATTAAGTTATGTTGTTATTTTGTTATTGCTGTATTTAAAAACACATGAATATTGAAACAGCATGTTTTGTTAAAAAAAAATACCTACGTCTTGAATTACTTAGCGCCTTTAAACCTAAATGGTTTGTCTAGGCTTTAAACATTCAAACGGAAAACAAAAAATGTAAATTTATACACTTTTTTTGTGTTACAAGATGTAGGTAAAATATTTTGTGATGCGAGTTTAAAATTAATTTAACGACACACAATAAAATTACCAATGAAAACAAAAGATTTTTATTGTAACACAAAGTGTATTAAATTGTATCGTGCGTGTGCTTTGAATTATGTATTAATTCATCGATAGTAAACCAACGCAATACCTGAAAGGAGCACTGCTATTACCTTCGTCAACATTTTTATATCCTCAGTCGAATTGAATGAGTAAAAGTAATGGCTTCAGTATTGATCCTTGGGGCACACCCATAATTTTGTGTTTCACAAGATTTAGCGCCTTTTAATAGTTATTAATAATTAATACAAATACAGAACAATAATTGTTCCGATAGTTGCTTTGGTCAGTGGACCGACTGCCAAGAAAATTAAAAGTAAAATGCCGCCAGTAATGTAACATGTTTACATATGTATACATACAATGTAACATTTTACATCACGGGTGTGTTTTAACACCGTTATGGTGAATTCTTACTGAAGTTAATTATTGGGGAGCAGCCTTGAAGGACACGTAAGATGTAAGATGTAGGTATGATGTATTTTTTGATGACGCTGCATTGCCAAACTTGCCTGACTGGCAAGATCGCAAACCGTTAAAAAAATTGTCTTGGTAATAATGATAATACCCTTTACCCATGTAAATGCGGTGTGGATGAACAATAAAGAAACACTTTTATACCTAAACCTTGATCATTTTATTTTATTTCTACTGACTTGAAACAAACAAAAATCAAATGTACAAGAATCTAACGATTGCTTGAATGATATTGTAAAGTCATCATCAGCAATCCAATTTACGGGCGTAATAAGTAGACTATAATAAAAATTCATTACCTACACAAACGACATAATATATAAAATATATCTCACTAGTCGGAAGTGGTGTACGGTTACATACACAAAAACCTTTTTCCGTCTACTTAGCGATATATTTCCCGCTCTGTCCGCTTGTCGTGTCCCAATTTGTCCAATGTAAGGAAAACGTCTTCCAAATGAATATAATTGAAATAAACCTACTTGTAACCGTAAAAAAAAAAAATTTCAAATAGCAAGTCCTGTCAGATTACTGTATTTTATTCACTGTTCACACTGAGGAACTTGATGGCGCGGCGGTTATGACATTCGGTTTGCAATCTTACCAGTTAAGCAACTTTCAGAATGCCAGGTCACTGGATGGGTGATGAAATTAAAAGCATCTTAAGCTCCTCCGTGCTTCGGAATACACGTAAAGCCGGTTTTTGTCGTAAGGTGTGAGTCGTTAACACTAATCAACCCGCAACGAAATTATCACCAAACAGGACACCATTGACACATTTCATGACCTGGTTACGCATATTGTAACCGAGGTTAAACGTTTTAACAAATAACCACATCTAAATCACATTAGCCCCAAATTAAAACATAGCCTAAAAACAGACTGCTGGACAGCAAAGTAAACCGAAAGCTTCACTGTTCCAGTATAGTATTTTTAAAACGCTGCTACCAAAAACAAAATCAACCCGCATTGGGCCAGCGAGTGTTGGGTCATGGCCCAATCCTCCCATGAGCTGTAGGCCATGTGGGAAACCTGTTCCCAGCTGTGGGACGTTCATATGCTGATAATGAATTAATAATGATCTACTGACTCAAATCAAAATATTTCAAGAAATCGTAGGTAGGTTTGTTAAGTAATTTATTGCATGCTCATAGTATTGTATATACTACCATATATACGTGTATAACGAAACCGGCAGAGCTGTGTGGTTTAAATATGCTTAATGGATGCTAAAGTTTCGTTTCACGCTGCATACATATTAAAGACGCTTAGTTTGCTTCGAACTTACTAAGCTGGTGTATTTCCTAACTTAACGTTATATAAGCTGTATTATTCAGGTTGCTAAGGCAGAATAATTTCATTGCTTATTCTTCATATATAGCACCCATAATCAAACACAGCCAAGTTAAATATTATTATAATGGCTAAATAAACATACGGCGTAACGAACACTGGTTATCTTAAACTTAGTAGCTATTTTGTACTTGTTATAGCATTGCATTAGTCTAGCAGATACACATTAAATGCTTGAACCATCAAGCGAATGTTAAACATTACTCTTATACTTCGAGAAAAATATAATCCTCGCGTTTAATTAGCTAGTTTACACGAGATCCAAATTACAAGTATTTGTACTCGTATTTAATGGTTTTCTGTACGAAATATTTGGTATTTTTACTAACGGATAATAATAAACTCACACTGAGTTTATTATTACAAATTACAAATGAAAAATTACAATTTGTAAATGAATATTATTTTCCTTCTGAAGAGCTCGTTGGCGCTGCGGTTTGCGATCTTGTCAAATAAACAATTTTCGCTATGCCGGGTCACTGGGTTAGAGATGAGGAGTTACTGCCGTACTCAGAGACGTCAATCAAGTTTAAATGACAATTAAATTTCTTTCCTCCTCTATTTGGCACCATACATAAGAAAGTGACAGCAAGATAATTGACATTAATAGCGGCTCACTCAAAGAATACACCAACCCCTCTCTTCCTTTGCGTGTCGTAAAAGGCGACTAAGAGACAGACATCCAACAGCATAGAGCGTCGTTATGCTCACCACCTATCACGCTGAACACATGTGCAGTTGTAATTTGGTGTGCCGTGGACTATGGCGGTGGACTGCTTCTGCGGTCCTCATTGCCTAGTGTCTGTCTAACCCTTGGGGATAACAGTCGCGAATTAGGTATCATCATCAGCCAGAAGACGTCCACTGTTGGACAAAGGCCTCCCCAAGGACCTCGGGAGTGTTTTAACACCGTAGTGGTGAATTTTTACCGAAGTTAATTATTGGGGAGCAGCATTGAAGGATAAGTAAGATGTAAGATGTAGGTATGATGTATTTTTTTGATGACGCTGCATTGCGAAACTTGCCTATCTGGCAACATTGCAAACCGAAAGTTGAAAAAAAAATTGTCATGGTAATAATGATAATATCCTTTAACCATGTAAATGCGGTGTGGATGAACAATAAAGAAACACTTCTATACCTAAACCTTAATTATTTTATCCTTTTTCCACTGACTTGAAACAAACAAAAGTCGAATGTACCTACAAGAATCTAACGATTACTTGAATGATATTGTAAAGTCATCAGCAATCCAATTTACGGGCGTAATAAGTAGACTAAAATACAAATTCATTACCTACACAAACAGCATAATATTATTGAAAGACTAGCGACCGCTCGTGGCTTCACCCGCGTGGTTCCCCTTCCCGTGGGAATATCGGAATAAAAAGTACCCTATGTGTTGGTCCAAGGTTCTCTACGTATGTATGTATGTAACTCCTCCGTGATTCGGAAGGCAAGTGGAGCCCACCCCGGCTGTTGTACAATAGCATTGGGTACACCCGTATTGGGCCATTGTGGTGGGTAGCCCAATCTCCCCGTGTGAGGAGGCATGGGCCCAGTAATGAGGCGTGTATAGGCCGATAATGATGTTGATGATGATAGTTACTTTCTGATTTTTTTTTTAATTTTCATTATTAGGATTGACGTCAATAAGTGCCTGTAAAGGTTTACATTGAATAAATAATTTGACTTTGACTTTGAATGTATAATTATTGTATGTCATTCTTCTCAACACACGGCTGTACTTATTATCACAGCTTATAATAAACAGAACCACAGTCACGAGTGTTTTAAATCCTAACATTGATTAAAAACTTGCTGGTTGCCAACCCAATTAGTTAAAAAAAAACAATGAACAAAGCGCGGGTGAGCAAAATAAAAACGCAAAACCTCTTTTGTTGGCATTGATTAATTAAAATGTTTGTTAGCTCTATCCAAAACTCTCTACCTATGCGCCTAACGTTCGTTCGGGCTGCGAATCCATATTCCACCGATGCTATGACTTGAGTTAGGCGACTAATGTCTTTATTGAAAAATGACGAGAAACAACATTTTTCAGACAATTTCTATACTACTTTTGTTTAAACAGAGTGCTCATTTTAATTGAGGGAAATTTTAAACAACGATACCTTAACTTAAAATAATGGTTTTGACTTTAAAAAAATCTATTAATCGCATAATGCACTACTTAATATTTCAAAGGTAAATTTGACACTTTGTGCTCTCAGTGTGTCCATTTACTACGTCGCGTAGTAGTTTATTTTCATTAAAAATTACGCCTCTAGTTGTAGTAAACAACAGGTAGGCGCAGGCAATTTGCAATAATTTAATTATTTTGTATGAAAACGGAAAAAAGATAAATGCAAGAATCGGAATAATATTTTTCCCATGTCATTAATTAGGCGGTTTGACTTACTACCTCAATTTTCCCTAAATCAAAAAGAGCACGTTGTATAGATATACAAACATCAACTTTTCATACGGATAGTTAAGTACAGAATTTACTTATAAAAAAAAAATTGTGCTTACTTATGGATCATCTAAAGACTTTTTTTTACCTACTTACCTACCTATCCAGTACGTGCTACAGGTAAAAACGTACAGGTATTTGCTATTAGTTTAGCTATAGAGTAGGTACTTACGATTTACGAGCAATACGCTACGAATTTGATTGTAAGACTATCCGAAGCGAACAAAGAACACCTCAATTTGAAAGTTCCTCGCACCGCGACGCGAAAATACGAAAGACTGCAATTAAGAGTCGCTTTTGTTTCGAAACGTTATGAATTAATTGGCGCCAAAGCCTTCGCCATTATTCGGCCATCGGCAGAAACTCCCCAAGAACAAGTAACAAATACCAGGCCGTAATGAAATTAGTTTGTTCCGAAGATTAATTAAGATTGAGAAAGTAAACAAACTATTATTGGATTACCAAGGGATATGTTTGTTCACATTTTGGAGTGGAGTGTGAGCCAGCTATATTTATCGAAGTGCTTATAGTCGCCCACGTAGGCATCTCTAACTTTGAATTATACGTGTCGGTGTCAGCTTGCTGTAATTATATTAACTACTGAATATTTTAAGTGAGCACTACACATTGAAATTACACTCTATAAACAGATTGACTAAGTACCATTTGTTTTACATTTTATTTAATGAGTTTCATGGTCTGGTTTCATTAGTCACTAAGCAAGGAAGTTATTGAATTGCTATACAATGAGCGTTGTTTTATTATGTAAGCTTATAACCTCTAGGAGCCTTCGTGACAGAAAAGTGGATAGACACAAACTAGAATCAAAGATTTTAAAGTACTCATATACCTACTGCCCAATAAAATAAAACAATAAAAGTGTAATAACATATTTTCACCGTCTTATAAATCTAAAAAAGAAACATTATAACAACAATAAAAGGTAATAGAAAACATGACGTCACGATATCAGTTTAGTGTATTATGAAAGTTTGTCGGAATGAAGTTGTACCGTGTCAGCTGGTACGAGGCGATAGGCTGCGGCAGACGGGGGAGGCTAGATTTATAGCATTTTTATGGCTACGAGACCTATGAGCTATGTTTGCATCATTACAAGCTTTGTAGCCTTAGCTTTGTCTGTACTAAAAGTATTGCGTCAAAATACATTGCGTCGTAGCCAAAAACATATAACGCTGACGGGTTGAATGTAACAAAGGTTCAATCCACAGAGCTCCTTTAGACTACTGAGGTGAATCCATACTTTTTTTTTATATAAAGGCTGTCTTATGCATACTCCGCGAAAAAGACCAAGTTTTGGTTTATGCGGACTCTCCTTCGCCTCCGCTCACAAATGCAGCGGGAAAAAATGGATGACGATTGTTCATGTGCAACCGACAGAACATCATTGTTTTTTGGCTACCGGTCAATGAGATATGGATAATTGGCCACTTGATGAAATGCGACGCTTTTATAAAAAACAAATTGGAAGGTAAGATGGTAGGAAAGACAGAAAGAGGAAAACCAAGAAGAGCCTATTTAGAACAGATTAAAGAGAGTTCGACGGGGATAGAGTAGCTCACTAAAAAACCTAGTAACTTGTATTACAAGTCTTGTAATACCTTCTATACCACGCGGATGACACGGAACCACGAACGGCATATGAAGGGGACATACTGAGATTATTCATTAAAAACACGAGAAAAGTGGGCGACATACTTGAGTGGTAGAGCCACGCTGCGTTGCAGCACGCATTGGGCCGGCTCGCCCGGCGTAATACCACCTCTCACGAATATTCGGCGTGAAATAACGGCACTTGGTGCTGTTGTGTTTCGTCCGACCAGTGAGGGTGCCGGAGGCCCCTTCCCCCCCCCCCCCACCCCCTCCCAATTCCTATTACTTCCTTAAACCTATTCCTCCCATAAAGGCCGGCAACGCATCTGCGATTCCTCTGGTTTTGCGGGTGTCCATGGGCGGCGGTGATTACTTTCCATCACGTGACCCGCCTGCTCGTTGGCCTCCCTCTTTTATAAAAATAAAAAATAAAAAAATACTATTAAAAAATATGGAACTCCGAAAAGGGGGCAAAAATCTACAATTTGTACGGAAATGAGAATTGTAGACAAGATCAGAAAGAGGGCAAGTGCCGAATAGACTAGTTAGTCAGAGACTAGGCAATGACGACCGCAAAAGCAGTCCTCTGTCATAGTCAACTTTCACCAAATAGCGACTGCACATATGGTCAGCGTGGCAGGTGGTGAGCCCATCGCCGCTCTAAGCTGGGCCCTGATTCTGTATCGCAATCTATAGATTCCACACCTAAACCTTACCGCGCACAAACGTCAAAGGCATACGTTTTTGGGAAGATATCGTAACTTTTTAAGGAATTAACGTGGTTTTGAAACAAGGAATCGTTACAGAATAAGGGCCCTGTTGGATGTATGTGCAGTATTTAGTCCGTTAGTTGCCCTTTACGACACCCAAGAGAAGAGAGGAGGTTGTAGTATTTTTTCACCGCTACGGGACACGGACTATTACCTAATAATGTGCTAACAGCTAACAATATAAAGGAGAAATATTAGTTATTTTGTAAGGCCATAGTTTAAACTTTAATCTAGATAAGAGCACAGCGGTCGTAATGTCAGACACAATAGAAATTCATCATCATCATCATCATCATCATCAGCCTATAAACGTCCCACTGCTGGGCACAGGCCTCCCGCGTGTACAATAGCACGTGGGGATATTGGGCCATAACCCACCACGCTGGCCCAATGCGGGTTGGTGGGCTTAACGACTGTCATCTTATGACAACAACATAGACCAACGGCTTAACGTGCCTTCCGAAGCACGGAGGAGCTCGTGATGTTTTTAATTTGGTCACCCACCCAGCGACCCGGCATTGCGAAAGTTGCTTAGCGGACAAGATCGCAAGCTGAACGCGCCAGCCACTGCGCCATCGAGCTCCTCAATAGAAATTCAATTGTTAGCAACCTCTAGAAGTCTTTATGACAGACAATGGAATACGAAATTCTGCTTTGGTTACTTAAAACGCTATTAATCAACACTTAGGTAATTGGTGGGTGGTGCGCATTGGTGACACTCTGGCTCCCCATACAATTTATAACTTACATTTGACAGGAGCTAAAAAAGTTTTTCTATCGACCAACCTGTCAACTGCTAGCAATCAGGAAAGTTAAAACGGCTGGCCGGCGCGCTGTCAAATTACGGTTTCATCCGCCCATTATTTTGGCTTGACTTCTTTCAGAGAATTAGGGAACAGTAATTTATTGTAGAAATTATCTCACAGCTCGTACGATGAATAACGCAGTTCACATCACAATTCTTTTTTTTTCTACAACGGGTAAGCGCTTGGGCCTTCATCTCACCTGATGGTAAGTGACGATACTGATGGGAAGTGCGCGAACCCGGTATCCTCAACTACTGAGGAACTGGCTATCTTATCTCTATACTGTCGGAACACAACAATGCTATAAACATCGTTGTTATGGCGACAGACTTAGATCAGATAGTGGTAGCTAGCCAGGCGGACTGAACAGCCCCACCATCAACCAAACCAAGTATACTAGGATACACCCGCTAGGAATCGAACCCGGGACCTCTGGGTCTGAGACCGTAGGCTTAGTCACTAGACCCCAGAGGCGGTTAAAATTCGTAATTGTCATCACATTTTTTGTCAATTTAGGCAGAAGAAGTTGGTCAGGACTCCTAGAAAATGGAATGCTTTTCTTTACCTTCTACCTACACCTCCGGCATACAGGCGTGATGCAGATTTTTTTTAAATTTATTGTCGCTCACAGTTAATTACTAGCCCTTGATAAGCTTCTTTTGAAACTCGTTAATATGGTTAAACTAGACAACGGAAAAATATACATAAACATAGAAAAACACCCAGACCTGAAGTCAATTTAGAGAAACTATTTTCTCTAAATTGACTCGACCGGCAATTGGTACCTCAGAGATGGTGCGACGCCAGACCCGGCGTGCTAACCACTCGACCGAGGAGGTCGCAATTAATACTTTATTGTACATAGAGAACACATATTGACACGCACGCAGTACACTAGATTTTATTGACACGTTGTAATACTTAATAATGTAAAGCAACCTCAAGTCTCTCTCTCACTTTAAAAGTAGCACACAAGTAGTAAATCTAGGCCATAGCTAGCTCTACATATTTCCCCGCATTAGTATTTAATTTTCCCACATTATTATGCACGTGCCGCTGACAGAATTGTATACAAAATTATACTTAGGGTATTATAATTTCCTAATGCTCAGTAATTATTTATTAATATTTACTCCAAAAGAGCCTTTAATTTAAGCCCGTCTTCCAAGAGTTTGTATATTTTAATATTCACTCAACTAAATTTCTAAAAAAAATACTTACAGAGAACGAGAGGATTAGGTACAGTTAAATGAAATTGAAATTTCACTTAAACACGAAATCGGTGTTACGGCAAACACAAAGCAAACTGGCCGAATAGCTGAACTTCAGTGAAATTCCAAATCCTTTAAGGTAAGATTTGCTTAATTTTGATAAGAAAAATACAATTTGCTCTTGCAAAGTTTGCGTGAGATCGCGAGGAATTGACGAAAGGCAGGGCGCCGAAACAATCAGCCCGCATACCTTTGAAAAGGTCGATGTAGACCTGAAGCTGCTTTAGTTTCGCAGTAAGGAAGTAAGTACTACTTAAAACAGAGTTCAAATTCAATATCATATAATATTTAGGCTATAATAAACTGAGCACTTATTTATGTCGCTACGCCATGGGTTCGTAATAGTCTTTAGGGCGGGAGATCTTGTACTAAGAAGAACCTGCAGGAAACTCAGCAAGAGCATTTTCTGCCAAGTTCATAACAATGATAAATTATCATCGGCATATAGGAAAATAGGTAAAATATTACACTCTGTACAAATGACACACTGTTGTTTGTGACACACAACTTACAAAATGTGTATCTCATGTATCTATGTGAGGTTATCGCTTTCTTACTTTAAAAACTTATGTTTAATTTAATTTGAGTTTTTGTCTTTATGGAGATCCATAAAGACAAAAATTACGCAAATTATAAAAAAGACAGAAATCTTTATAGTGTAACTGTGTAAAATAAAGTTCTTAAATATTCTAGAGTATCAACAGCTCATCCATTTCGGAGGTACAAAATTAAATATGGAGCGATGAAATTGTAATTTGAATTTAATGTAAGGGGTCCGAATTACGGTCTTTATGTTTTTGTTTTATTAATAAAAACAAAAAAATCTGAGAAGTATAATCTGGAGTATCTGTTTTTACAATATTTTTTCCAAAGAATTTATGTAGGTATACCTGCATATTTATCTCTGGAAATCACGGTTCAAGATGACTGCATCAAAAAGCTCAAAAAAAAACAAATCTCCAGTTTAATTGGAAATACCTGTAAAGAGCTCCGGCGCTGGCGTGCTAAGCCCCGGCGGGATAACCTCTCAATCGGCGCATAAAATCCCGTTCCGATCTTTTAATGCACTTTATAAACGGTGCGGGTCACTCGCAGGTGCGCCGATTAGGTTTAAACCCTGAAGGGGGGGATTACGGGAGATTGCGGGATATCTGCTGCGGAAAATCTTACAAAGAGATTTGTGGGAGAGTAGGGGTGGCACCGGCTGCCGGATGCTGTTTGCCTAGTTTTATAGGTTTTCATAGTTCGTTCAAGTGACTGACTGTTGCTGCCAAACCATGCATTACATTCAGGTAAGGTACCTAATAGTAGAGGATCCGAGTATACAACGACCTTCACCGAGCGGTTAATGGATGAAAAGTATTTTATATCAAATTTAATGTGTTAAAAAATATATTGCGAGTGGGTTGGCTGAAAAATTTCAGTCCAGTATATGATTAATTAAATATTTAAAAATATATTTTTTTAAATATTGCACTTGTTTCGTTAATAGATAAATTACATAGGTACCAATCGAAAGTATGAAGTCTATAGAATATGCAAACGTTAGGTTGACTATTTTTTCCTGTCATAACATTGGGTAGGCAGGTGTAAACAGGCAAGTCAATATTAGTAATTTGCAACCGTCTGGTTAAATAAATAAAATTTATGTTTATTTAAAGATAAGTTCATTACAAACACACACACAAACACACCAAACCAGTGCAATGTAAAAAAAAAAATTATATTAAATTAATAATTAATGGTACTGGACTGAAATTTTTCAGCCAACCCACTCCCGATTTATTATTTAACATATTAAATTTGATATAAAATACTCTTCATCCATTAACCTTCCCGGTGAAGGTCGTTCTATACTCGGATCTTAGACTATAAGTTATTTAACAATAAAAGACTATCTGAATATATAATATTGATAGACAAATACGTCGATCGACAAAGAAAATGATAAAGTTTGATATTATGAGTTGATAATACGAATACAGATTTAGATTGCTTCGGTTTTTTAAATTCTTTTTTATGCTCCCCCCTTTACCATCCTCCACTCTTTTTGATGTAAACGGATAAATCGTCGTTTCCTTCGTTACCGTCTCATAAATATGCATGTCTTTGTCAATTAGGGACAAAGGAGTTCACGATTGAACTCATAACACACGTAGCGGCCTCCGGATGAATAAGAAATGTTTTGATCGCAAATCGACTGGATCTTTATTTGACAATTTAGTTTACTATTGCGTCGTGGATAGGACGGTACGTACCTTTGATCTTAAAAGCTAATTTTACTTCGAGAAGCTTTCTGACATTTTATATTTCAAAAAAATAATCATAAAAAGGTAAAATATTTTTGTTTGAAAATTTAATGGAGTTGCATTATAGTATTCAGTCTTACTTGAATTTATATCATTTTAAAAACGTATATAAAATTCTGCCTATATTTTACCATTTCTGCTCGGTGACAGTTTCGATATTTTATTCAATATTTTGTCAATCTGTTTGTGCTTTTGTTAAAGTATTTTTAATCAAGAGGAAATTACGTGAATGGTTATAATAAAACTTGACAAAGATTAGAAGCTCAATTTAATAATATGTTTTAAATATCTTCCTTAACAATAAATGTAAAAAACCTTAACTTTTGCAATTGCCATTTTCAAATGTTTTCAAAAGTACACAAAAAGGCCGTACTTAAGACTGTAAGACTTAATATGCTATCTTACATGAAGTGTGCCTTATGAAATAACGAAGAATTAAAAGTAATAATTCTTCTTTTTGGCCTGATCGATGAGACTCGGGCGTGAGGTAGACAACTAATTCTCACAAGATCAATAAGCAATTTCGTAGCGAAAATAAACTGAGAATCCCTACTGAGCAGATTATTTACGATGGGCCAATTGCAGAGGCGGGCTTATAGACACAGGCGTGTTATTGATATCAGCTTATCACATGGCATGTAAATTGTAAACAGTCGGGTAAGTGTTTCTAAATAGAAATGTTATTGTAAATGACAGGCATTTTAGAAATTGTAAATATTTATTCATAACTTTTATTTAGTACTTACTTAAGAGGCCTATTACATTTTGAATGTGATTTTTGCGTAAAATGCCCATTTTCGCATTTTGTAGTAATTTTGCAGTTGTATTTATCGTTTTTATCGAGATAGGATAATAAATTTGTGCATAATATTACAAATCTCCATTCTGTGAGCATAAGTTGAATTCAGACGGCCGGCGCATCGCATTTTATAGTAATTTTGCAGTTGTATTTATCGTTTTTATCGAAATAGGATAATACATCAAGATGGCGCTTGCGTCACGTAAACGTAAACTCCGTATACTATTAAATCTTAAAACTATTGCCAGGAATATATCAGTATAAACGTGTGTAATTTCAATTCAGAATTAAGTGTTACATGTGTGGAAACGTTATCTAAAGTAAATTGCGACTAATGGTTTAAAAAAACTGCAAGATAAAAGTGACAGTATTGTGGATATAAATACACTGTTTACAAACAGTGAAACAACGGATATCAGGGAAGTAACACCATAATTTGTCTACATAGTGCCTATATTTTGAAAATACTCTTGTAGTTGAATGTGAAAACAGAGACATTTCAAATTTAATAAACAAACTTCTTGATCTGGTTTGGGTGCATAAATTGGACTTTGACCCAATCAGCTGACTTCGATCTATCGGTTTGGTAGAAATACAATGGCGACATCTATCAACAAAGTATAGTACCACTCTAAACATCGCAGACTGATGGCACGTCCCATTTTAGCATAGACTTCAGTAAGTAACTACAGAGTTCGTGTCCACTCCACAAGATGGCGCTAAACGATAAAATCTGTAAAAAATGTAAATATGAAATTACTAACAGACAATTTCTTGTATGCTCTCTTTGCAAAATGTCGTATCACATAGATTGTACGGAGGTCATGTTCCCGAGATTTAGGATAATGACTTCTGAGAATAAAAAAACCTACCGATGCCTTCACTGTATTTCAAACTTACCTTTTTCGAGTAGTGACTCACCACGACAGATATCTTCTCCGCCTCCTCCTGAGGTAAACTTTGTCACCCAACGAAACAAAAACAGAATTAATTTGGCTGTCAAAGACTCGTTTGAAGAGCTATCTGACAAAGATGTATACTCGTCATTAACATCAACACCTAAAACGACACATAATAGAAGCCTTGTCGAAATACGATCATATAGTTGCTCTGAAATCGAGGAACTCAAAAATAAAAACCACAAGTTAAAAGAAAAACTAACGATAGCGGATAATGAGATAGATAACCTATTGTTAGAAAATAAAGCAATGGCTAATAAAATAGCCGAGTATGAGTTAAAAATAAAACAACTTTCTCATATATGTTGTTCCACTTCAAAAAAGACTGGAAAAAAGAAAAGTACAAAGCATATTTCTTCAACTAAGCTTGACTTTTCACTTTTGGAGGAACCGCAACGAAAAGTAAATAGAACGGCAAATACATTGAAAAAAAGCGCACCTGTACAGGAAGCATTGGTGACGAATGAGAAGTCCATCAACTTGACACTAGATGGCGCTAGTAGTCTGGAAAAATCAATCTGCAAACGAAATAAAATAGGAGGTGGGGTTTTAGAAGTTAGGCGAACTAAATGGACCAAACAGAAACAACTATGTATAATAAATAGCTCTAAATCTAACAATACATTACATAGCATTAAACAAACTTTATGTGAATTCAACTATTGTCACTATCTTATACCAGACGGAGGTGTAAAAGAATTATTTAGCGGACTAGAACGTAAATTGAAGCACTTTACATTTAACGACTATTGTTTAATCTGTATAGGTGAATCTGATTTCTGGGTAACTAAGGATTATCATGCTCTTGTGGGTTTCATTAGATGTTCACTTCAAGCAGTTCAACATACAAATGTTATAGTCTGTGTGCCCACATATAAATGTAACAATATATCAATTCTATTTAATAAGCGCATAGAAAATTTTAATAATATATTGTATGAAGACAATAAGTTGAACGAATATGCTTTCATCTTTGACACCAACCGTAATTTGGAATACACTTCCAAAATGTTCCATAAGTATACAGGCAAGCTTAATAGATTTGGGTTAAAAAGTGTATATACTGACATGAAAGCTTTTATTGAATCCATAACTGCATACTATAAAAAAGAGGGCAAGTACCAGCCCAAGCGGGGTACGATTCCTTTTTATTTTAAATTAGCTAGCAATGAAGATTTTTTTCGTGAATTGGAAAAATAAATTTGTTTCTAACAGAAACAGTGGCACAGACTCAACTCATGTTAGTGATGATTCAATGAAAGTAAGTAATGATGCAACTGATTTACATATTTATCATCAGAATGTTTGTGGTGTAAGCACTAAGAAGTATGAAATTGATTTGTACATTAATTCACTTAAAAACTTACCGCGTTATGTGTGCCTTACTGAACATTTTCTTAATGCCACAAGTATTACTATGCTTAGCTTAACTAATTATAAATTAATAGCTCACAATACCAGGACACATATGAAAAGAGGTGGAAGTCTGATACTTGGTTTGCATGATATTCATTGTGATCCTTTATTAATATGTGATGCTCTTTATAAACGTGAGTTTTTTGAAGTATGTGGAGTAAAAGATTTGGATACAAATCTTAATATATGTTGCATTTACAGAAATGATAAGCATAAGTACTTTGATGATTTCATGATACAATTGGAAAAACTCTTAAAGCATTTTTTTGACAAGAGGTGCATTTTGTGTGGTGATTTTAATGTGAATTTACTGGCGGAAAGTGGGCAGAGGTCAGAATTTTTGAATTTGCTTACCTGCTACAACTTTAGACCACTATTGGATTCCGTTACCTTTATAAGGGGGCATGCTGGTTCGTGTCTTGACAATTTTTTAATTAATTTTCAGAGTGATTGTGTAGTATCAACAACTGTAGACCATAATGGTCTCTCAGATGGCCATGCAGGTATTTTCTGTGAGTTACAAGTGCCTGTAGTAAAGGAATTGAAAACAAAGAATGTAGTTAATGTCTGTGAACGTAGAATATTTAATGATAATAATAATAAAATTTTTAGGTACCATATTTTAAAAAATAATTTTACAAATATTGGAATAAATGTTTTCATTAAAAATCTTGACATTATTTTTAAAATAAGCTTTAAGAAGGTTAAGCGTATATTCAGATCAAAAACTAGCCAGATAAATTGGATTTCTAAAGGTGTTAAGGTGGCTAGTAAAATGAAGCGATTTTTGATATCAGCACATAAGGGCACAAGTGACCAATCACTACTGCAGTATAGAAATAAATATATTAATCTGTATAAGCGTGTGGTCAGATGTGCAAGAAGATTGGCTGTACAAACAGGAATAAAAAATGCTGAATACAGCTCAAAGGAAATATGGAAAGTAGTTAATAAACACAGAAATAAGATTAACAATCACAGCAGGAAGTTATTGTCTCTTAACGTAAATGGTAAAATGATTGCAAAGCCTGAAGAAGTGGTTGAGATTTTTTCTAAGAAATTTGATCAAGGTGGTTCTCATATTGTAGGCGACACAATTTTGTCTTTATCAATTTTAAGGGATCCACCAGTTTCAAATAGCTTGATTTGGGGATTAACATCACCTACAGAAATCTTTAAAATTGTCAGCAAGATGGGGAAAAAGAAGTCTTGTGGATACGATGATTTGCCCATCACGATTATTATGGACAATATTGATATATTAGCAGAACCCCTATCATTGTTTTTCAATATGTGTTACGATAAAGGTGTATTTCCGGATCAATTAAAGATTGCCAAAGTGATTCCAGCTTACAAAAAGGGTGCTAAAACCGAACCTAAAAACTACAGGCCAATTTCCTTGTTGCCGGTCTGTTCAAAGATATTCGAACTGGTTATCAAATCACGCCTTATGGAGCATCTTGCTACAAATAATATTATAAATTGTAGACAGTTTGCTTATCAAAAGAACATCGGTACTAGTGATGCAATTGAAACGCTGCTAGATGATGTAGCATTAAGTATTAATAATAGAAACAAAACTGTTGGGATTTTCTTAGATCTTAGCTCAGCATTTGACCTGGTTAATCACGACATACTCTTAAATAAACTCATGCATTACGGAATTAGAGGAAAATGCTTAGAGCTTTTTAGATCATATCTACAAAACAGATACCAGTTTGTTCAAATTCGTAATACAGAGGGCGACAGGGAAGTAGTCTATAATTCTAGACTAGTAAAAATTAAGCGAGGTGTGCCCCAAGGCTCCATATTAGGGCCTATACTATTTATTTTATTTACGAATGATTTAGTAAGTTACATATATGAGGAAGTAAAAGGTGTTCAATTAGTGCTTTACGCGGATGACACAAATGCTATAATTTCGGCCCGAAACTCAGAGGAATTAAATTCCAAGACTAATGAGACTCTTTCAGCCTTTTGTAATTGGTTTACCGTAAATGGCCTCGTTCTCAATTACGACAAAACTAATGTGATGCTGTTCAGGACAACGGCTAGAAACAAGGAATCTTTGGATATTACTTTGCAAGGCAATAGAGTCACTCTTGTAGAAACAGTTAAGTTTCTGGGCATACATATTGACTCATTTCTTAATTGGAAGCGGGAATTGGAAAACATGGCAAATAAAATTAGTTCAGCCTGTTACGCTCTCAGAAGTTTAAGGGATGAAACTACTGAAGAGCAACTTAAGATAGTTTACAATGCATTGGTGGAATCACATTTAAGATATAGTATTAAGTTTTGGGGCAACTCATACAAATATAATTTAAATAGAGCCTTTATACTGCAAAAGAGAGCCATTAGAACTATAGTGCGAATCCCACAATGGGAATCCTGTAGGGAACATTTTAAAAGACTAAACATTTTAACCATACCTAGTCTTTATATATTAGTTATACTTACAGATTTAGTAAAAAAGCCTGAAAAATATGAAACACCTGATGATAGAGAAAAGCGTTTATTGACTCGGAGAAGGGACTTACACAATTCTTTTGCGCCCAAACTCAAAATAATTATGCACAGTGTAAGGTATCAAGCAGTCAGAATTTTTAATGCTCTGCCTACTGATCTTAAGTCTATCGGTAATGTTAATTTATTTCGAAACAGTTTAAGGAGCTTCTTGTTAGAAAAATGTTTGTATAGTATTGATGAATTTACTTGATTGATTTTATTGTCTGTGATTATTTAAATTTATATTTTTATTAATTCATGTTTACTTTAATTGAGGAACTTATTTATAATTTGTATTGATTTTGTTACTTTTATTGAATGTTTGAATTTTAATTACTATTTAGATTTTAATTAATTAATTTATGATTTAGGTTACTTTCTTTCTTTTTTAGTTTTTAATGTATTATTTATTTGTATTTCCTACACAAAGTTATTTGTTCGTGGAATAAATGAAATGAAATGAAATGAAATGCATAATATTACAAATCTCCATTCTGTGAGCTTAGGTTGAATTCGGACGGCCAGCGCATCGCATTTTGTAGTAATTTTGCAGTTGTATTTATCGTTTTTATCATCGTAATAAATTCATTATAAAATCTTTATTCCTCATGAAGTAACAATTACTCTGGTATAAATTTTGCTCAATAATATTATCGTAGATATTAGAAATTCACAGTTAACATATAGCGATTTTCGAAGTTTATTGGTTTAGAATAAGATTTTTTTCCTATATAAAATCAATGATATCTAAAAATTCCGAGGCCGCTACGCACTATTCGACTATATAGGAGATAACATTAATTATTTTTTTTATTTCACTTTAGAACAGTAGTTCAATCGATGAGCTCAAAAAAGTGCCTTCGCGCACTTTATGAAAATCTTTCTCTGCAATTTTGGTTAAGTTTTATTAAAAAAGTTAAGCAAAATTTTCAAAAAGCGAGGCCGCTACGCACTATTCCAATAGCTATTCTACACTATTCAATAAGTCATAGTTGTTAATGTATTTTTGTTTCTGAGATCCATAACGCCAAAATTGACCAATTTACGCAAAAATCACAGTCGAGATGTAATAGGCCTCTTCAGTAACTCTTGTACGATGCCAAAAAAGGTTTGACTTAATTTGTAACAGATTTTTTTTCTTTGTTAAAACTGAAAGTTAAAATCATATGAAACATCCATAAAAAGAACTTTTAACAAAGCATTTTTTGAACATCTTAACTAATATAAAGCTTAGGAAATCTACACCAAAAAGCAACAATCACCTTCATGTGCTCACGTTTCTAACAATCGTATCGGGAAAACGTCTTGCCAAGATTTATACGCGTATTTCCTTTGAAACTTGATCGGTATTGTTCGTTTCTTATTTAGTGACAAGTCTTATTTTTTGTTGAAAATATGACAACGCGATACTGTTGGTGAAAGGCCGTTGTTCTAAACAGATACAGTTGCCTTAAAGACAATTTTAATGATGCTTAAAATGTACTTAATGCTGTAAGAATCACTACATTATTGTGCAGAAAAACTGCAAAAAAATGTAGTGATTATCAGTAGTGAAAATTGAAAAATATTTACGTATAAATTAACACAATTGTTGTTCCGAACAAAGGTGATCCGGTATGCCATAGCGCGCATTTACCATTCTTTTTTATGATTTAATTAGGTATTTTTTAATTTAATCTTATATGTTTTCTAGATCATTTAAGCATCTGTCTGCCTGTATTAGACAGCTCGGTTTTTTTAATACGTAATCTTACAAAGTTTACTAAATAATTATATCAGGCTGTTGACTTCAAAGATTCACAAACAAATTAATTTATAAGACTACCTTTCAAATTAATTCATGAGATTAACTTACAGTGGAACAACAATTATTAATCTTTGCATGTACGCGGTTACGTTCTCGTGTGGGTGTTTGCTTTTAAAATTATTTGCTAGCCCACTGACTATATTTCGGGATCGGAGGCAAGTAGCTCCTCTAACTAAGAAAGTTTAAAAAAGTATTTTATTAAAAAAGAGACAAAAAAGACTTCGCCCTACCTAATATTAAACGGGAAAATAGATTGAATGAAACAGATCTTTTAACCGCCTCTTTGGTCTAGTGGCTAAGCCACCGGTCTTAGACCCAGAGATCGCGGGTTCGATTCTCAGGGGATTGTACGTACATCTTTGTGTGTACTTGGTTTGGTTGGGTAGGGCTTGTTAAGTCCGCTTAGCTAGCTATAACCATCTTACCTAAAATCTGGTCGAATAACAACATATGTTAATAGCATTGTTGTTCTCCGACAGTTTAAAGATAAGACAGCCAGTTCCTCAGTGGTTAAGGATTCCGGGGTCCTTCAGCCTTATCGTCACTTACCATCAGGTGATATTAAGGTCAGGTGCTTACCTCTATCTAGACTTCGATCAACAATACCAACTAGATGTCAGGCCGGCGCTAAAAATATATCTCGGTAAATAACAGCGCACTTGAAAACTGAGCTCATATTTTGTTTAGTTTGTTTGTAACACGGCCAATGTAAACACGTTCACAATGCCGCAATGTGTATTGAAAAGTTGCAAAAATATTGCCCGAAAAAGCAATTTAACGTCCGGAGTGTCTTACTTTCAGTAAGTATTTACATGTAGAATAAATAAAATTTTAAGACTAACAAATAATATTAAATTTTGAACACAATTACCGATTTTAACCCACGCTACAAATGTTTGGCCAAAGTTGACCAATAGATGCGCCAACATTTGTGTAACAGAACAGTGGATGCGTGGATGGATGTATTTGTGACTTTATTGTGGTTAGGATGAACTTAAAACTGTTTTATAACTTTTGTCTCAGTTCGTTAGTAAAGAAATGTAGCTGTATAAGTATATATTCACGTGGATAGAATTTAGCTTTGATTTTGTACGTGACGCGTTATCTGGTTGGTATTGTTGACACTTAGAAAACCGTCGCCACTAAACGCAATCGAAATTCTATTTATTGAGAACTGATCAGAGCGCGGCCGCAGTTGAAAGGATAAAGCTATTTATGTAGTTGTAAGGGCGATTTAGCAATCCCAGATTAAGAGCAACCTCTAGTCCCCACACTTCCCACACACATGTGTGTAGGCGTGAGGCTGGCTCTAATGCCCTCTTTGATGTCCTTGAGTCTCATAAGATTAAAGAAACTTAGGTTAGGGTACGTAGGAAAAGCGTTTTTTTGAAAAAGCTTGCAAAATTACAAACTGACCGAAGTTCCTCAAAAATACTAAGAAAAATATGCTTCATTTGAAGATTTATGCGAGTCATTTGATTGATGTTTTGGAGATTAAAGATTATCATTATTTTTATATAGGTAATTTTTTTTATCATATCAATTGTTATGATAATAAAACGTAGATACAGAAATGATGACATATTATGACAAAGAAAGTGGATATCTAAAGTCACTTATACATATAAAAGGATTTAATATATCATAATTCATAACCTATAACACCTTTAAACTTTCGCGATCCATTATAAAGAAACATTTAGACGGGGGTTAACGTTAACTACTTATTAAAGGCCGTTTAACCGTGTTGCGTAGAGGTGAAAGAATACTACCACCCTCTCCCTTCCCTTAGGTGTTGTAAAAGGCGACTAAGGGACTAAAGACAGGCACATATATCTAACAGCATAGAGCGGCGATGGGCTCACCACCTGTCACGCTGAGCACATGTTGTCCAGTCGATATTTGGTGAAAAGTGGACTATGATAGAGGACTGTTTTTGCGGTCTCCATTTCTATATATCCCGTCGGTTTGCGTAGGATATGCCTATAATCCTCGTCTAAATGTTTATTTTTATAACGTTAGTACGATATTTAAATAGCAACGATATCTTATGTGAAAATAGTAAATTTATGTAAATGTGTATTTTTATAATGTTTTGATACAGTCTTTTCTGCTGTAATTCATACGTGGATTATAATTCATTTTACGACAAAACATCTAGATGAGATAAGTGCCAAGCGATTCCCTTGCGTCCTCTTTGGTGTGAAATATTATATTAAGTAACCGGAGTGCGAGTGCATTCATTCATCTTCATATTTGCTTTGCACCATTACACCATTACATTGAGTTATCGTCAACTACAATTTGAATTACTGCGAAGCAATTACAAGGTGACAAAATATACACTACACTTTTAAACTTTTGCGTTCCGTTGTGGACATAAATATTTGAATCTTCAAGTCTAGTAGGTATGTATATTATAGTACCGATCGAATGAATAACTTTTGATAACATGTACAGGGTTATTGGAAATGCGTAGCGATCCCTTTAAGGGGTGATGCAAAAATTGTGAAGAGGCAAAAATGGACCGATTTTGAAAAAAATATTTAAAATATTAAGAAAAGTGGGTCAAGCTACATCAAAGTGGATAAAAAAGAAATTTACGTATTTAATGACTGTTTTTGTGTGTTTTAGTTTGCTAACACTCTAATATGTAAATAAAGAACAGGAATTTAAAAATAGAGATTTTTTTTATAATTCGGTACATTTTTGCCCCATCTACTCTAGGGCAATTTGATAGCTAATGATCTATACTATCACCCTATAAAGGGATCGCTACGTATTTCCAATAACCTGTATATGTGATTGAAGGTAACAATTCGAATGACCTTAATACTTTTGAATCGAGTGTTACATTGAACACAGCTCCTGTTTGAAGTTGTCATCTACATTCGCTTCAGAGACCCTTCAGAGACTCATTATCATCTATTCATCCATCCATGGTTCTTTCCCTTACTTTATTTACACTGGCAAAATGTGCAAACCGAACCCAATCACAAATAAAATAAAATAAAGTTGTGAAAACTCGTGCACGGTATGCGTCAGCCTCACTCGGATGATAATCAAACGCATTAACCCTCCATAAATATGTTTATGCCGACACCTTTCGCGCCCTGCAAGGTCTCCAACGCTTCCGAGAAAACCGCGCTATGTTCACGGCATCCGCATACTTAACATTCAGCTTCGCGTCAAATTAATACCTGTGCCAGTATTATTCACTTATTTTTTGGAATTATTGAAAATAAGACTTGAAAAGACGTCCAGGGTACTGCCTAAACATTGATAAAGCATGAATTCATGTAGGTATACCTACCTACTGCGGTCCCACTGGAGGTAATCCATTAATCTAAGTGTTATTTTGTTTTCTAAATAAATACAGCATAGTGAATGCAATAGTAGCAATTTAAAATACATAAGTAATGTATTTATTCATCATAATAGTAATATATGGTAGGTGTCTACTCGTCCCCCCCAGGTAAGTACTGTTGAGGGGATGAGGGCGGGTAGTCCTTACTATCAACTCTTAGAGCAGTATTACTTTAATCTTACTTTGCAAATTCTCATACGAATTTTGTAAAGTAAGATTAATGTTATTGTTTATATAATTTTAACGCAAATTTTGTTGAACAAAATACAAATTGAAAAATACAGTGGCAAAAAAAAATACCACGCCTGTTGTCTGTTGTTGACATTGAGGCGCCCAGCCATTGGCATTGAAAGTAAAAAATAAAATATTGTTGATTAATTACGGCTGGCTGGATAAGTCCACGGTAACTCAACTGGAAAGAGCATCTGGCCCGGATTGCCAGAAGGGTGCGGGTTCGAACCTATCCGTGAAAATTTAATCGACACTGTCTTTTTCAATAAGTAAGATTAAAGTAATACTGACTCTAAGAGGTGACAGAAGGGCTCAATGACTTGCGCGGGCGCCGCAAGGGTGACTGGCGGGACGTAGCGCAAGCAGGCAGGACAATCAAGTTAGCATACTTATTATAGCGACAGATATAAATAAGACAGTGCACCATGGCCTGGCTAACCCCGCTTAGTATCAAACCCGGTGGTCTAACAACTATGCCACGTAGTTAAATAAAAACATACACCTATCTTTGTATAGTGTAATAACGTCCTTCGGTATGCGTCGAATCGCCCGGCATTTCGGCAGCCGTTTGAAATTCAGCATTGGCAGTACCGTCGCGGGGTCACGTCACATTATGCCGATTATGAGAATTTGGGGACAGAAGTCCCAGAAGCAAACGTCGGTATTCTAAATGCAGATAAGCAGGTACTCATTCTTGTCGCCTAAAGCCTATACACACACGCATGATAAAACAAAGGTACAAAAAGAAATTGTATTATGGAACTTTCCCTTCTCAGCAGATTAGTAGCAACGTGAGTTCAATCAGCATTTTTTTTTATATTTAATGATTACCTATTTATGTAGCGATTCATGAATTCAAGCGATAGTGTCCATTTAGTGTGAATTAAGTATGTTTGTCAAGTACCAACTTATTGAAGAATATACTAAAACAAATTAGGTATACAGTCCACGTGAGAGGCCTGGGCCCAGCAGTGGGCCGTTTATAGGCTGATGATGATGATGAGAAGAAAAACCCAGAAAAATCTTATTTCTATCGACGTTTTTATTTTTTAAGACTAACTTCCAACAGCATGGAGCGGCGATGGGATGCAACAGCAGTTGCAGTTGCTGTAGTAATTAGGGCCCTTTCCTCGAGGCCAAACTAAAATGCCAAACTAATTTGGCTACGAGAAAACTTAATTCTTCGTAGCCAAACCGTAGTCATAGTATAATTAGATATCATCCGCCTGTATGGAGGAAAAACTCTTTAGACACATACGTACCAACGAGTCTATAGATGCGTTTATTATTATAATGACAATGACATTTTTCTTATATTTGTCAGTCCGATTATAAAAAATATTTCGTCTATCGTGCGTATCTAGAAAATCTGTGTTTAATTATATTTTTGATCTGGTAGTCTCTTATTTCTCCGTGATTTGGCTATTACATGAAGTTTTTTTGTCAAATACAGTTTTTTTTTTGTTTCTGTTGGTGTACATGTACAGTGTGTGTTATTTTTAAACTGACTACGGTTTGGCTACGAAGAATTAAGATTCCTCGTGGCCGTAAAACGCCGTAATTGGCCAGGTTGGCCTTGGGCTTTAGTGGACTGCTTCTGCGGTCCTCATTGCCTAGTCTCTGACTAACCCTTAGGGGATATAGTCGTGAACTTATGTATGTATGTAGGTAGGTAGAAAACTCGAAGAAGCCTGATTTCCACTAATGTTTTAATTTTTGATCATGACGACAGAGACAGCCACCAAGCCTAATTGCTGGCGGCAGGTTGCTAATATTCTAAATACAACTTTACATAATTCAGTTATAAAGGTTGTCCCTCGTACATTTCACGGGGTTTGGGGAGCAAATTCAACGTTACAATGATTCAACTATCAAAACAAAGCTTTCAACATTCGAAACTATTATTACATTTACAATTATGGATTATGAACCAAAAAATTATAACCTTATTGTAGTGAAGACTTATTTTTAATGGTGGAGGTCTTTGCCCAGCCTAGGAACAGTATGGGCTATATTTAAGTACTTAACTTACTGATAACATATTACATCACATCTACTTCCCGGAGAGATATTCAGAGACCTTTCATAACATGCTTTTTTAATTTATTGTAATCACGGATATACAAATACCGTAGTAGTAGTTTTTTTGTTAATTACTTGTGTAATCGAAAGCAGGAAAAGAATCAAGCTTAATCGAGAAACCATTATAATGTGTATAAAATAGATGGTAGGCTTAAGACAATGGGATCAATTACGGATCCTGTCGGGCGCACTGTGGGCGCAGTACAGCTTAGCAAGGGGGAGGAAGGGCTTATAATATTTATTGTAATGTATTATTTATGTCTAAATTAGAATAAAGATTTTAACATTTAAGAGCTCAACTGTCGCAATACTATACACAATAGAAATTCAAGTCTTCGTGACAGGCAAGGGGTTAAATCTCATAAAAATTATTTGTGAACACGTTAGAAAAAAAAACAGGAGCTCGATGGCGCAGCAGTTAAGGCGCTTGGTTCGCTGTCTCACTTGGCCGGGTAAGCAACTTTCGTAATGCCCGGTCACTGGATGGGTAATCCAATTAGAAAACATCTCGAGCTCCTCCGTGCTTCGAAAGGCACTTAAAGTAGGTTGTCCCGGTTGTTGAAGATGGCAGTCTTTAAAACCCATTAACTTTTAAGCCAGCGTGGTGGGTTATGGCAAAATCTTCCCTATGGTCCTATCCATTTGGTAAGATTTTTGCCCAGTAGTGGAACTTTTTAGGCTGATAAGAAAAGATAGACGCCATTAAATCCAGAAGCATGACCTAGTTCAGCAATTACACCGGCGTGCTTCAAATATCAAAAGACGGCAAATGTTTGAGCACAAATATAATTAACAATGTATCACGGTAATGATTAATGATACACTGATGTTCTGAATTCATGATTTCCCAGGTGAGTCGGTCACTAAGTGAGAATTAATGGGTCTTCAGCGAGAAGCTGGGCTACTCGTGCACGTAGCGGGTTCTTTTAATTAATTCGCTGAATTAATGACGCTGCAATTTGTTTGGAAATGTTTAATCCCTCCCAAATGTTTAATCGTGGCTTTCAATATCGTTGCTTAGATCCGGCATTAAGTTAGAGGAGAAAAACTGATGGATTGACAACTTTTTCCTGTTTTAGTTTTAATCTTATTTCCTGAAACACACTTGTATTATAAAGTATTCTGAGGTAATTTACCGGTACCATGTTGAATCTTTTCGTTTTTAACAAAGAGACTTGTAATGTTTGTCTTAAGTAGGTATGTGTTTTTTATCTACTTATCGGTGGGAATTATGGGGCTAAGTATGAATAATGTTAAGGCTTAAGAACATTTTTGTGATCAGGTTTACAGTATTGTGTTTCTTTATCAACAGTGTATCTTATTTTATGCATGCTATAATTATTTAAATTCATTATAAAAACTGCATTATCATAAAAATATATTAGAAGAAAATAAAATATGCTGATTTGAATCTACTGCATACTACACAAGTTTAAATCTGCTTTTAAGTTTGGTTTGATGGTGTATCTACCTGCCTTTATTAACAAGAATAAAACAGTTCATAGATTCTATTATTTAGTTTAGTCAATAGTTCAGTGAACCTAGTGTAAAACTTTAACTTAGTTCCATCCAAGTCATATTTCAAGAATCGCAAAAGCTTGTATACAAAATGCGATTGATGAATTAAATAAGTTCTGTTGTGAATCGCCTAAGTTGTTTAGCGACAAAGCTATACAGAGAAAAAAGTCAAGACATTCCATTCCCAAGCGAACCTTTTAAAATAAAGTGTTTTCTTTATCTACATCTTAAACAGTATTCTTCCTATTTTGAGAATCTAACCCAAAGGGGCCAAATCAATCTAAATAGAAATACAAATAGAAAAACGTTTATTGGTACAATTTACAAAAAAAAAAGGATATTCAATTTAACACAAAAATGAAACATAATAAAACACATAACATTTAACAATTTATAAAAACTTAACATAAAACATAAAGGTACCAAAGGGCCTCCACTCAGCAAAATGTCATAGGATAAACCCATGACGCTGATCTTACGTGAATACCCCACAATTTTTTTTTTAAGTGTTTTTGCTTACAATAAAAAACTTTATACTTAAACATACGAGTATACTTACAAGCTAAACAAACAAACTTACAAGCTAAACAAAAATCTGGGGCATTACATCAACTCTTAGAGCAGTATTACTGTAACCTTACAGGCGAATTCCCATACGACTTTTGAAAGTAAGATTAAAGTAATACGGCTCTTAAAGGTCACAGTAGGACCCCAGAACGCCAAGAAGGTTAACATCGTGTATTAATCAATTTAATTAAATGAATGATTATGTCAGGTCTTTGATAATAACGTAATTAGCATCAATGATATTATAGTAAAAGATATTATAATATCATTGATTAGCGTTGTTTTGTCGCGGTAGTTTGTAGAAAGATGTTCTTTCTATTCTTAGTAGTGGACGATTCCTAGAAAAGCATGCTCCCAGAATCAGGTCTAATAGTCCCTCACTTCTTTTACCATTTAGATAAACAATTTGACCTTAATCTATATAGATGTGAACAACATTACAGTGAAACATGCTTTTATTTCCTTATGAAATCAAAGTATGTCGAAGATATTTCATATAAATTAAAAGTATTTCATGGGGAAGAGCTAGTCGGCATCGGCTCAGTGTGATCGTGTAAAATAAGCCAATTTTACTTACCCTGATCTGGATGAGTGTCTAAATTAAAATATTACGAATTTCATTTCGCTTTTTTTGTAAATAAAATAACTATTATAACTATAATTACTTAACAACCACCAGCGTTCAGCGTGTTGAGTTAAACCCCAATCTTTTCAGGCGTTATTCTACTATAGGTATACCTAAGTAAAAATTCTATTCTCACTGGCCATGAAATACAACTGAGCAGAAGTAACAATGACAAAGTACAAAAGTGCTCATATATCATTGATGCATGAGCATAGGTAGGAACATGTTTTTCGCCGCCTTGTTCTGAAGCACTAATTAATTACTTACATTCTGTATCGTGTGCTGCTTCGCTGTACCTACTGTAGCGTAATCCCTCACCGCAAGCCACCTGACAGCTCTTACTGAACTGAGCATCGTGTATTACTGGATACGATGACAGTCAATGTCACAGGCAGCAGTGCCTCTCCTTCTTTATTATCGTGATTTATAAAAATAAAACAAAATAATTAACGATCAAATTCATTTGTAACCTGCCTACTTATTATTAATATCACTGTGAACCTGAGATATAGGGACATTATCTGTGCAGTCTTTAGTTCGTTAGTCGCCTTTTACGACACCCAAAGGAAGAGAAGGGGTGGTAGTATTCTTTCACCGCTATACGCGACGCGGTTAATCACGAAATTTTACACTTTTTTAAATGTAAGCCGATGTATCGTTATTTGGAATTATTAAGATAACTTTTTTTTAATGAAGGTACATAATTATTTTATCTTTTAATGCTTATTTTTTTTTTTTTTTAATTGGTTCAAGGGAAACATACAGCTTAAGATAACACTAATAAATGTAACTTATTCGAATTGTACAATAGCTAACAAAGTTTTCACTGGTAAACAAACACAAATAGTTGAGCAGACACTGAACTATAACTCGACTTATGTAAAAAAAAAAAATGATTAATAACAAAACTAACTTAAAGTATTATTCCAAATAAAACTCTAACAATAATACAGATAAAAATACTAACTTTAAAATCCTTAAAGGTTACAAATAGACTTCTTGAATTTATAGAAGTTAAGGGAAAAATTTATCCAAATGCTGATAGCTCTTATCATAGGCACAACAAGACCTTATAGAAAAGCGGTTTATGGCATAACTGGTGCGACACAAAGGTGGGGCAAAAGTTTTAGTGGACCTAAGGCAAGACTTTTTACACTTATAAAACATGTTACTAGTAAGATAAGTTGACTCAATCGTGTTATTAATAATTTTATAAAGAAAAAATGAACACGTTGCTCCCTTCGTAGTTTTAAAGGTGTGATTATAACATCGATAGGGAGTACTGGGTATCTATATTTCATACGTTTAATGAACTTATTCTGAATTTTTTCAATGGAATCGATATATGTTAAATACTGAGGATTCCAAGCAGTAGATGCGTATTCTAAAACAGACCTAACGAACGAATTAAATAATAATAACAAAGTATTAGGGTTTTTAAAATCTGAGCATTGACGAAAGATGAAACCCAACATCCTGTAAGCACTAGCAGTGATCTTATTGATATGGGAAGTAAACAGTAGCTCGCTGTAATCTTCACAGGGTCTGTGAAGTGAAGGTCTTCACTGTGAAGATTATTATTTTGAATACTGTAGTTATATTGTATTAGTTTTTTTCCTACTATATGTAATTATATGACACTTGTTAATATTTAATTGTAATTTATTAATCAGACAGTACTGTGCTAATTGATCTAAATCATTTTGTAGTAAATGACAATCAGAAAGGGTTTTTATTGCTGCATGCCCTTTAGCAGTATAAGGTATACTGTCTTGCATCTTACTGTGTTACAACGACAGCGCGATCCCATCTCGAGGATCCTTCGAAAAGGTCAAACGAGGTGAGACGTAAGCGGCCCTCGGGGGCCTCACTCCGCATTGAAATAACATCACATCCTAACGCAGCGAGAAATCGGTACCATATGCCCTCCGACGCCGTGAGGGAAACTGTTTTGAATTCTAACTAGCATACTTAAACTTTTAGCACCTGCGAGTCTAGGCCTTGGACGAAGCTACGTATTTACTGGAAAGTGTATAGTATAGTAGTCCAATTTAGTATACTTCGAACACATATAAAAAAAAAAACTATACACACAATCGATGCTCTCAAAACGTCTGAACAACACGAGTACCTACCTATATAACGAGATTTAAGGTACTCATTTCGTTTTTTTTAAGACTGGCTTTCCTACACAAGTACATGGAAAGATCTCGCGATAATCCACCATATTGGCCCAATGAAGGGGTTTTAACAAATACTATCTTACGATTCGTACGACAACAACCAGAATTGAGTTCTTAAGATGCTGTCCAAAGCATCTAGGAGCACGACCGAATGCGCTAGCCTAGCCGCTGCCCATCCAGTTTTTCAGGAACCAAATGCAACAATATTCTGGTAATGATCCAGTTTTACGACGTCAATATTATGGTAATGATCGAGTTTTACCTGGTCAATACTAGTTTAAACTAAAACGGGGTTTGAAGTTAACGTCATAATAACATGGGTTTTGTATAAGGAAGCACATGAGCATCATCGTTATTTTATTCCCTCCGGCAAATTTAGTTACACACACCTTGTTATCTATAATATATACAGAACAGTGCTTACCTTCATATGTACCTACTCATATTTGCATTTTCTAAATGGAATATATTATTCGTTGAGTATATTTTCATAATGGTAAAAAATTCATTTATTTTCAGACGTATAAGCCCTTAGGCGTTTTTTTAATAACGGGATTAAGAACGCTTAAATTTTTAGCCGATTCTAGAACGCTTATGATTTTGCTTGTATTAGCCCCCTATGTCCTGTGTCGATCTTTTCAGGTCCTGCCAGCAACTCTGACGATATCATCATTCCTGCGAGTTTTTTAGAGCTTTAGCATAAACAAAAGGTATGCTCGTTAGCCATTGCCGTAACCCGGTTGGCATTTACCCCGATCGCAAGCAGCGCTTACTGCATTTACCGCGGCCTCTCCTTTGAAATACCGCCATTTTTAATGTTGCACGAATAATCTTTAGAAATTAATGAGTCAAGAAATATTATTCGCATTATGTATTTAACACTAATACAATTGTGGGGCATAAATATTATGAAAATAAATGAAGAAGTATAACTGAAATACGAGTACTGTCACACAGCTGGGCTAAGGCCAAAACCACTGAAATAAAGTCTTTTAATTACCACACTTGCCAAATGCGGTTTGGTGATCAAAAACACGCTTTGCCTGACCTAGGAATTGAAGCCTGTACCTCCGGTTATCGGGCTGAGCGCTTAGCCACCAGGCCCATCGAACCCATGACCTTTGGATTGCCGGTCCACTGCTCTAACCGCTAAGCTACCGAGACCCCAGAAGACTCGTTGATTTTTTTTAGTAGTTTGTGATACGCTGCAAGCCAGCGGTATTACTATTTTTTCTTACTGTTAAACATTTTATCCTTTAACTATATAGAATTGTGAATGCAAAAATTTCAATAATAAAGATACTTACTTAAAATAATTGACAAAGCATATCTAGAGCGAAGGCACGTTACGGCTACTTTGTTCATTTCGTCCTTTCTTTGACCACTAACTGAGACTTCCGTAGTATAACGCGCAATGGGCAAGGAATCTGATCGCCGCTCTGCTTACAGCGGCAAAGTAGTGAGTGTAAAAGAGTATCGTTGAAACCTCACCCGAATTAAGCTATCGGGTGGGTGACAGCTAGATCTCCTGTAGAGGCACGGCTAAAGGCTGATCATCACTTAAGTCAAGTGGAACAAGACAATATCAGATTAATTGACGACTTCCGTGGTCGAGTGGTTAGTACGCCGGGTCTGGTTGCGCCATTTCTGTGGTCCCGGGTTCCATTCCCGGTCGGGTCAGTTTAGAGAAAACTGTTTTTCTAAATTGATTTCGGGTCCGGGTGTTGCAATGTGTGGCGTCACGTCATTACAGTTTATAAAAGTATCAGATTACATGCTACATGTTTACCTTAAATAGTAATAATAGAATATTAATTACAAACAAAATCATCTTTATAGGCCATTGTATGACGTTGTGCACTATATTATTTTTTTCTTTGTTATGTTTATTTCGTATCGTAAACAATAAAAAAATTTTGCAAAATTAAAATGCTTCGATTAATTTCATCATTGCCACTACCGTTTAGGCTGGTTAATTTGAAATTAATCCTTTAAAGTCTCTACTGCTTAATTTTCATTATTTTTAAAGTGCCATCCTTTAAATTTAAGAAAATTTATTAAAAACCTTTGAAATCTTCTATATTAATTTTGTATGAATCTTAATTAAACCGTTGGAAGTCTAAGCCAGTTACTTTTTATATTTAAACTACAAAAAAAAACGTTTTCTCTCTGACGTCCGTCGCTCGCCGTAGTGAAAATAATTTGATATCACAAATTGGCGCCCGACGTGGGACTCGATGGAACAAGAGAAGAAAGTGAAATTACAAATGATTTGCGAATAATGGAGATTACACCCGGTTCAATTGCGTTTTAATATTTCTCTGGAAATTCACTCTTGTTTTTGTGCCGACACAATGGCGCAATTGAAACAATATATTCTGTGGCGTTACACATTGTTTGGTGTTTAGGGAATAAGGGATTGCGCAGATGTCGAAGCTTTAAAACGTATTCAGTTTTTAAAAATTCCGTATGTAAATCTTGAACATGAAAATATGAGTGCGACGGTGACGACGATGAAATTGTACAACGTACAATTTCATGAGATGTTGATTGTCTTGGATCGTGCTTGTGAAATTAAAATAGCCAGTCCCTCCAGTCCACATTAGCTTAGACCAGGTAAGATAAAAACAAAGTGGTCAGTAAACATCAAAATCAAAATTCAGATCGAGATGCAAGTAACTTTTTACACACTTTTTTTTTTTTTAGTATCTGCAGATACTATTCGACCTAATGCTGGGTACCGGCCTCCCACGTTGACAAGAGGGGAGATTGGAAAGGAAGGGATTGTGCCATGACCCACCGTGCTGGCTGAGTGTGAGTTGTGACCCGGCCTTATAATGATGCCTAATCATCATCATCAGCCTCAAAACGTACACTGCTTGGACTTAGGCCTTTTCCTCATGAACAATAGCACACCTGCATACCTGCAATAGTAACTGCATAAAAACGCTTACTCATTTTTTTCTACAAAAGAAAGAAAACCAAGGTCTATTGAAAACGTAAGAACCTCCATTAAAATTAAAAGAAAATATCACGAAACGCCGCAGCGCCGCCGCCTCAAAGGCTAAAACAATAGCTCGGCAAAATCTTACAAGGGCGCCCGCCCCGGCAAAAATGCAAACAGTTCTCCATTAATAGTATTAAATTATACATGGTGGCCATCATAAAAAAGGAACGAAGCTACAATGTACTTCACTTAACTGTTCTGTATATTTAATGGCAGTTGCTAAAACCACTTGGTGGACGTCAGGACAAATAAAATATGTAAAAGAAATTCCAGTAAAAGTGTTTCACTTGGTAAAAGTTACTTCGTACCAACTTTTTCTTAAAAAAAAATAATGCCAAACTTACAACAGAGAACATTCCCTGATAAAATATAAATCTCAAGGTGCAGCACTTTTTTATCCGAGGAGATCCGTAAAAGAACTGCAATGCAACCAGCTAGACTAAGCACAAGTGGCAGTGGGCAGGACACATCGCTCGTAGAGCTTTTGGTCGTTGAGGAATAACGGTTACCGCGCACCGGAACACGAAGTATAGGAAGGCCTCCAACAAGGTAGACCGATCTGGTGAAAATCGCGTAGCCGCTAAATGCGAGCAGCACAAGACTTTTCGTGTTGGAGATTCTCGGGGGAAGCCTTTGTCCAACATTAGACGTCTTTCCACTGATGATGATGATGAACTAACAGAGACAGTTGGTATAAAAGGCAATAACAAATACAAATAACAGAAACAAATTAATGACAAAATATCTTATAATTATGGTTTTCATTCCTGAAATAAAACTTCTTTTCAGTATGTACACAATAACAATCATTATCAAAGCACTTGCCAATAAACGCTGGTTTGTGTAAAGGCATAAACACAAGTTTTCGAATCGTTATAAAAATAATGACGACCTCCTTTTCTGCAATTTGTGGCGACGAGAGCCCTCAGCCCTCCTCGGTGACCCACCAGATGAAAATATTAGCCGCTGGAGATGCCAACGCTGCTTCGCGGGCTAGCATACTTGCAGACTTATTTTTATTATGTTTCTGACTGAGATTATGTTGAAGTAAGCTTTCACATTGCATTATTTTCCATTTTTCTGACTAAACTCAACGTAGTATTAGACTTTAAAGAAATGGAATACAACGTAAAATTAACACTAGGTTTTTCAAGCAACTTCAGTGTGTTTTCATTGAAAATCTTTTAACTATCTATTTATTTATCTATTAAAAAAATAGTTTTCCAATCCTGGATACTTTTTCATCTTCTAGGTCTTACAAAAAGTGCCATTGAAGTTTGCATTATAAGAATTCTCAAGTATAATTGATTTGGTCAAAAACGCGGGCGCCTGGTGGCGGAGTAATCTAAAAAGGTTTCTCTTTTAGGTTGTACATATATACTTAAACACTAAAGTAGGTCTCGGCGCCACTCTCCCTTTTCCAAAAACAAATATAATATGGACAATCTTCATAATCCCTAGTACAGGATGAAATGTCTTAAATTTTTACACGCGACAAAATCGGTTTCAATTTACTTCTCAACATCAAGTTGTTCGAAGCAACAAAAGTGATCAATGACTAATAACTCTTAGTCGTATGAGATAACAAAACGATATTAATTTAAACGGAAGATAAGACTATGCTTAAATGTTACGAAATCAAAATAAAACGTGTAAGTCTTTTTGATCATAGTACGTTGAAGAAATCTCAAATCGTTTGCTTTAAAGTGACGATCGATCACTAAAGGTAAAATTAAAAAAGAAAAAATGAATAAAAAGAGTATTTCGATTAAGAAAACGTCATTCTGTTGCCTTTTTGCGTCCATTCCGGTGCTCCCAGTTACGTCTGTGGCTCAAAACACTCGCAAAATTTATTGTTCCCCAAAAGTGTACCTCAGGCAGCCCGCTTCAACCGAACCCACTACCTGCATCATTGAAGTATCATAACTAGAGACGACACCGCGAAACAATTTTATGCGCACTGATTTGTGGCTTCAAGGTCCACAATCGCTTGGATTACTCACAATCGGGTCCATATTTGCTCACTTAAAGTTCTTTACCCGAAATTGTTCTTCCTACAGATTTGTAATCCGAATGATCACTCTTCCTAAAAATATTTTCCTAAAGTTTTTAATCATACAATTTGTAGTACCTACTACTATCGACAATGTTCATAACACTCATGTTTTCAAAAATTGTAATTCCTACTGTGGTTTTTCATAACGCTAACGCTAACGTGCGTGTGACGTTCATCGCAAACTATCTAATATTCTTCTTTATTAATGCGTGTGACGTTCACCGTAAAAATACGTATAAAAATTCTTTTCCTACAAAACCGAACCAAGAACTACAGAACGAGCCTCAGATCGCGTCTCCTCAGAAAGCTGGTCGAGGTAAGTGTTTTTGCCATATTATGGGTAGTTGCCAAGGCAGATTACAATACCGAAAGTATTGTGTGATTTAATAGTTTGATTCCAACACCTAAGTATACAGTCTACTCTTTAAATTATTACCGTGGTACTTTGTAGCCACATTTTCTGGTATATTATATTTTATTTTTTTCATTTTCTTACCATATATGTTTAGTGCTACTGACATTATGAAGTTGAATGATTTGGAATTATGAACATTAGAAACAGAGTAGTTAGGAATTGTGATTATTAGGATGAAAATGTTAGGAAGAACATTTTCGGAGTTCCAATTATCGGAGTTGAAAATTTAGGTGAATTTTGGCGCACCCCTCACAATCACTCAGGCATTTGAAGCCCTTCGGCCGCAACTCAGTGCGCTAAAACTTGCTTCGCGGTACCGTCTCTTGTTTTAATACCTTAGTGATCTCGACCCTCCATATGGCACTCAAACTAAATGGGCATTAATGCGATTACACAGGCCGGTATTGCGAGCGCGACCGCAGGAACATACCAACAGTTATCGCAGAAATGGAATTAGGAATAACGAATGGACCACCACTTTACCCTTATCTTGCTATATCCGTTTTTATAATAATGGTAAGCAAAGTGTGACAATGTATAAAAAAATTATCTACTAACGGATAAAATAGCTATCGTTTTTATAGAACAGTTAGTATCAAGCGCATCAACCCTATCAACTATGAAATAAAACTCTTTAACACTCTAAAAGATTTACAAAAAGTGCGTACCACCGAGGTAACTAGTGCATCGAAGTTTCCCTAGATTCACTAGAATATTCTTTCTGAATCCTATCTGGGTAGATAGAGATTTCCTAGTTGGGTTACACAACCAATAAAGTGGTGTCAGAGTTATTTAAAGCTCATTCCCCCACGGCTAGCTTTTAAAATCTTTTAATAGCATGGACCAATAGAGGAGTAAGCTTCCAAAACAAGTAGAAGAGAATCGATCAAAACTTTTTGGTTACCCACCCGCGTGCCGTTAACGCTCACGGTAGCTTAACACTTGCAATCATCAACCTTTTTAACAAATCAAAAACGAATGTTTTTTATGTTTAGCGACTATAAAGGTTTTGCCTAAAGGGCAGTACGGGCTACTTAAAACACTCTTTACTTAATTAAGGATTTTTTTAAATACTAACAATGAGGTATGGTTGGTGCGTGATTTTTAAATATGAATTCATTGTGAGTCATTAGGTTAATATTCTGCATATTTTTATTGTTGAAATTTTGCATTCTAAATGCTATATAGATATATGATAAAATGTTTACTAGAAAAAAAATCAACCAGTCTCAGGAAGCTCGAATGGGAGCAGTGGACCGGCAATCCAAAGGTCGTGAGTTTGAATCTAATATTCTGCATGCTTATATTTTATTGCTAAATGGCAGAGGTGTATTATATAAACCACTTTATGTGTTATTAGTCCCTACCAACATTGTAACCAGGATAGATTTATAAAAAATAAAGGATTTGTATTTTCTGATTGTAATTCAGGTGCGTATGTTTTCAAATGCTCTACGGCCGTGCAGCCATGGATGGCGTCCCTCCAAATTGACTATGAGATAGGTCGGACCAGTTCGTGCCCCGGCTGATGCACTACAAAGGAGCGACACCGAACGTGGAATGTACATTTCCATTCAGCTCCGAGTGCTCGTTTGACTCGGAAAACGTATTTAGGTGTTCCCGAAAAGCTAGTGGATGTAACAAACTAATGGATTGAACAATAACAGCCTAATGTGGGAGTAAGTTTACCTTGAATAAAATAATGTGTTTATTATATGATTTTCACTGCAAGATCACACAGCAAAAGTATTTGAAGATATGACATTTGACCTGGTTACTCCATGTGAAATTATTAAAATTGTCAGAAGTATGGAGTATAAAACTTCTTGTAGTTATGACGAGATACCTATTACTATAATAAGAGATAACATTGATGTTTTAGCAGTCTCATTAACTCACTTTTTCAATGAATGTTTTTATGAAGGACTATTTTCAGATCAACTAAAAATTGCAAAGATAGTACCAATACATAAAAAAGGCTCAAGACAGGATCCAAAAATGTTTAGGCTAATCTCATTATTCGGTTTAAAGAACTTTATTACAACTCATTAAGACAAATTACATGTCACTTACATGAGTACATTAAATACTTAAAAAAATAATCATACGGAACAATAAAATTAAACACTATTACAATGTAGGGTAGAATATTACTTGTTAAACCCGCATGACAAACCGTCGCGTCGCGGCGACGGTTTTAGTGACCTAAGTAGCCAGTTTGTAAGGCGGTGTAAATTTCTTGATTTTTAATATAATGTAATAACTTTTTTTTAAGATATTAAGTGAACTTGCATCCCTTACAGTTTCTGGGAGCATATTATACCCGCAAATGTTATATTATTTTTTCCGTAGTTAGTGCGAATATTAGGAAGTACAAGATGGTTTGCGCGGCGTGACGAGTATTTATGAATAGCACCTTTTAATGTAAATTTTATGTTTGAAGTAACTATATTGTGAATTTGTTTGTATATAAGAATGCATGTGTAATAATTAAATAATTGTTTTATGTTAAGAAGTTGGGTTTCTTTATACATTTTTTTAGTCGACGTTAGAAAATCGTAATTGTTTAAGATTTTAATTAGCTTGTTTTGCAAAATTTGTATACTTTGTAAATTTGTTTTAGCCGCGGTACCCCATATCTCGATTAGGTAAAGTAAGTGAGGTTTAACCAATGCATTATAAATTAAGGGGCGAACTTTCCGTGGGATGCATCGAGACATACCATATATACAACCTAGCAAAGATGAAAGCTTGTTTTTTATTACCGACAAATGCGCATTCCACGTCAGGTTTTTGTTAAGTGTTAGCCCAAGATATTTTTCATGATCGCTTTGGCGTAGTGTTACCCCGCTAATGTTTTGTTTATTATTGTGTTGGACGTTTTTATTCCTAGCACTGAATATTATATAAGACGTTTTAGCAGCGTTTATTGTCAAAAGATTGTGATGGAACCAATTGTGAAGTGTGTTGAGATCTTGTTGGGCAAGTAAAATAACGTCATCAACATTTTGTCCAAAATAATACAAACAGGTGTCGTCAGCGTACAGGCTGAGGCGGCCATGTAAATCGGTTTCGCAAATGTTATTGACGTATATTAGGAATAACAATGGCCCAAGAATTGAACCCTGGGGCACACCATAAGTTATGGGTTGAGGGCTACTTTGATAATTACCAATCCTTATCAATTGACACCTATTTTTTAAGTAAGATCTAAAAATTTCAAGTACTTTTCCAGTTATGCCAATGCTCTCCATTTTCTTTAGCAACAAAGAATGACTGACCGTGTCAAAAGCTTTTTTGAAGTCAATAAACACACCCAACGCTATATGCTTTTGATCAATCTGTGTCTTGATTTTGGTAGTCAAATCAATGGTGGCGCTAAGAGTGTTAGACTTTGAACGGAAACCATATTGCTGATGGTACAAAAAATTTATTTCAGAAAGGTAATTGTTAAGTCTTAGGTAAATCACCTTCTCCAAAATTTTTGAGAGCACCGGTAGAACTGATACAGGTCGGTAGTTTCCAGGGTCCGACTTCGGCCCAGATTTATATATCGGATTAACTTTAGCTATTTTTAGGCTATCCGGGAATACACCCTCAGTTAATAATTTATTTATACAACCAGTGAGATTATGGATAATTAAGTTTTTAAGACATTTAACTGCTTTTATGCTAATCAAATTAATTCCCGTACTAGTGTTGGAGTCAAGATTATCAATAATTTTAGATATTTCGTCTACATCACAGAGTACAAATTCAGACAGTTTTACCTGTTCGGTATTCAAGTTCTGTTTTGGCAGTGTGTATTCATCGTGATCCCTATAGGCAGACGGAATTTTATTGGCTAGTTGGGCACCTATATTTGAAAAGAATGTGTTAAATAACTCACAGATAGTTATTGGGTCTTTAATCTCTGTTTTTAGATTTAGGGAAACACAGCTTAAAGGAGGTTTATTATTAGAAAGGGTATTAATTAACTTCCACATTTTTTTGGGCTTGTTTGTGCATTTTTGAAACTCTTCGCAAAAATATTTACTCTTCGACTTTTTGATAAGTTTACATACATTTTATTTTTCATCGTTATATTCTGATTTTAACCTGTAATTCTCTGGGTCTTGCTTCAGTTTACACCACAGCTGATTTCTTCTATTGATTCCCGAAATAATTTGTTTGTTTATCCATTCTTTTTGCGGTTGATTTTGTATTTTAAATTTTATTTCTTTACTTTCGGATATGTTTTTCTTCATAAATTCTTCCAAATTTTGAAAGTTAAATTCTTCGTTCTCAAAAATACGTTCTTCGGCTAGCTCATAAAGTTTTTTGTAGTTAATTGCTTCGTACTGTATCCTTTGTTTTTGTGGTGACTTAATTTTCTTTAATTCAACGTAATAGTACATTATGATATTAGTGCGGTAAGATGAAAATTACAGCCGAGACGGCTCGGGTACAAGAAAGCAGAGGCTGTAATTATCAAAGCGCACGTATGCCATACGACGTTTTATAACATATTTGTGAGGAAAACAAAAATCCGAAAATGACTGCGTTTTTTTGTTGTTTTTCTAGTGCATGAATCTTTGGTAAGCCAACATATATTTTTCTTTGTCCAACAGCATAGAGCGTAGATGGGCTTATCAAAATAATACCACCAACCCCTCTCTTCCCTTGGGTGTCGTAAAAGGCGACTAACGGACTAAAGACTGCACATACATCCAACAGCATAGAGCGGCGATGGGCTCATTAAAATAATACTACCAACCCCTGTCTTCCCTTGGGTGTCGTAAAAGGCGACTAACGGACTAAAGACTGCACATACATCCAACAGCATAGAGCGGCGATGGGCTCATCAAAATATTACAACCAACCCCTCTCTTCCCTTGGGTGTCGTAAAAGGCGACTAACGGACTAAAGATTGCACATACATCCAACAGCATAGAGCGGCGATGGGCTCATCAAAGTAATACTACCAACCCCTTTCTTCCTTTGGTTGTCGTAAAAGGCGACTAACGGACTAAAGACTGCATATACATACATCCAACAGCATAGAGCGGCGATGGGCTCATCAAAATAATACTACCAACCCCTTTCTTGCTTTGGTTGTCGAAAAAGGCGACTAACGGACTAAATACTGCATATACATACATCCAACAGCATAGAGCGGCGATGGGCTCATCAAAATAATACTACAAACATCTCTTTTCCCTTCGGTGTCGTATAAGGCGACTAACGGACTAAAGACTGCACATACATCCAACAGCATAGAGCGGCGATGGGTTCATCAAAATAATACTACCAACCCCTCTCTTCCCTTGGGTGTCGTAAAAGGAGACTAACGGACTAAAGACTGCACATACCTACATCCAACAGCATAGAGCGGCAATGGGCTCATCAAAATAATACTACCAACCCCTCTCTTCCCTTGGGTGTCGTAAAAGGTACTAACGGGCTAAAGGCCTATGTTGTCCATAGATTCAAATGATAACTAATTTTTAAATTACATTACCGCACTAGTGTGAAACTTATTAAACTTATTACTATAAATGTTTTTATAACACATTTGCTCGTAAAGTGGCTCTTATTACACCGATTTCAGCATCGTAATGTAGCTTATTACACACTAGTGCGGTAATGTAAAATTAGTAATAACACACTGGTGCGGTAATGTAAAATTAGTATTAATTTGCATCTATGGACAACACGGACCACGCCCACACAGTCCACGCTTCAGCAAGAAACAACTGCACAGTCTGCACAAGTGCTTAGATGGTGAGCTTTTAGTCCGTTAGTCGCCTTTTACGACACTGAAGAGAAAAGAGGGGTTTGGTAGTATTATTTTGATTAGCCCATCGCCGTTCTATGCTGTTAAATGTATGTTCAATCTTTAGTCCGTTAGTCGTCTTTTACGACACCGAAGGGAAGAAAGGGGTTGGTAGTTTTATTTTGATGAGCCCATCGCCGTTCTATGCTGTTGAATGAACGTGCAGTCTTTAGTCCGTTAGTCGCCTTTTACGACACCGAAGGAAAGAGAGGGGTTGGTAGTATTATTTTGATGAGCCCATCGCCGCTCTATGCTGTTGGATGTATGTGCAGTCTTTAGTCCGTTAGTCGTCTTTTACGACACCCAAGGGAAGAAAGGGGTTGGTAGTATTATTTTGATGAGCCCATCGCCGCTCTATGCTGTAGGATGTATGTGCAATCTTTAGTCCGTTAGTCGCCATTTACGACACCCAAGGAATTGGATGGAAAGACTCCCTACCTTTCACATACTTATATTTAGTCGATTCAAACAGCGGCTTCTTGCTCAATAATTACTTTGAAAGTTTAAAAATAAATATGTCTAGTTTTAGTAATGAAGAACTAAGCTTACAGTCTACACCACCGGAAATAATAAGTGAAACACAAAATGTTATTGACAGCCTGTTATCATCTAAGTCCAAAGAAAAGTACATGTTGGCTTACCAAAAATTATACACTAGAAAATCGACAAAAACACGCAGTAATTTTCAGAAAAGGTGTTTTCCTCGCAAATATGTTATAAAACGTCGTATGACATACGTGCGCTTTGATAATTACAGCCTCTGCTTTCTTGTAGCCCTCGCCTACGGCTCGGGCCAGCAATATCGCCTCGGCTGTAATTTTCATCTTACCGCACTTATATCATAATGTACTATTATGATCTGAGAAGGAAGATGATATTTTTGATTCCTAAGATTTGTTGCAACATTGTCTATAATACACACATCAAAAGTGTCTAGGGATCAAGCATTTTTATGCGGATTTCTTGAGATTGAGATGTGGCTTTGTAATAAATTTATGATTTTATAAATTTATATGGATCCTTTTTGGTGCATTTCATAATTTGAAACAGGAACTTTCAATCAATTTCTAGTAAAAGATGAAAATCAGCTGTCAATATTTTCCCTATAAAAACATACAACGCATTGAAGACATTATTAGTGCTACTGTTTCCCTACTACTGATTAAAACCAACGTTATTATGGAGCGGCGACGTCATTTAAGCAGGAAAGAAATGCTCAGAGCCGTGGGAATGATAGAAGCTGGTTCCCGGCAACGTACTGTGGCTTTAGCTCTGAATACAAGTCAGAGTGTTATCAGTCGACTTTGGACACGTTACCGAAGCACTGTACCGTGGCTGAGCGCCATGGAGGACGGTATCGCTGCACCACACGGAGACAAGACCGATACATTCAAATCACAACTCGAAGAGCTCCAATAATAACCGCCATGATGTTAGCCGTGAGGCTTCATCACTCTTCAGGGAACTTAATTAGCGACCAAACAGTCAGAAACCGCTTGCATGAAGTGAACCTTCATTCCCGAAGACCGCTAAGGGTACCACCTATAGCAATGCACAATCGTAGGATTCGATATCAATTGTTTCGTGTGCTTTTCTGATGAGTCTCGTTTTGGTATGAGACCGGATACAAGACGTATACGACACTGGAGAACCCCTGGACGCCAACAGCGATTAAAATCCTGCCAGGAAGTCCATCCTTATAGTGGTGGAACCATCATGGTATGGGCGGGTATTTGGATCGGCGGAAGAGCTGAGTTGATTTGGATCAGAGGCAACCTCAACGCTCAAATTTATGCTGAGACGATTGTATCAGACGTCATCGTTCCTCTACAAGTGCAAATCGGTCCCTTATTTCAGTTAATGCATGATAATGCACGACCGCACACCGCAAGAGTTGTAAGACAGACTCTCGCCGCAGCTAACATCAATGTCATGCCCTGGCCTGCTCAGTCGCCAGACTTGAACCCGATTGAGCATGTATGGGATATGCTACAGAGAAGAGCTCTGCCGAATATGGAGGGTATCCAGTCGCAAGAAGACCTTTTTTTGTTGTTGCAACGAACATGGGCGGCCATTCCACAGCGTGATTTGGATGAACTCATTTTGAGTATGCCAAACCGATGTTCTTGTGTTGTTAGTGTTCGCGGTAGAAACACGGATTATTAATTGTTTAAGTTACCCAATAAAATTTTAAAAAAAACTGTTATTTCAGTCTTTTTTTCGAACTTTAATGTTAGTGGTTCAAATGTCCAAAATCCCTTTATTAGGAAAATGGCAAATTTCTTTATTAATGCAAAGGTGACTTGGTTTATCGTTACTGTAGACAAACGAAAACACTTTATTTGATGAATCCTTAAAGAAAATTTTAATTAATATCAATCAGGAGAAAAGTTATTGCAAAAATATATGTTGATCCCTAGACACTTTTGATGTGTGTAGTTTTTGTGGTAGGTGATACACGGGTACTATGCTCTGGATCTATTTTGTTTATTAATTTGTAAGATGATTCACTAAGCAGGTCTTTATAGCGTAATGTTTTTGTATCAGAGACTAGTAGATCTGTTGGTGTCACCGAAGATAATTGCTCTTTTTCGCTGCAATAGTTGTTGTTGATATTTGTTAAGAAAATCATTAAAATTTGTATGCCCTGGTTTATAGACAACGCCAACTTGAAGTGCATATGCATATCCACAAGTAGTTGTTTCCATCAGTATACGATTCCAAGGTTAGGTCATGTTTCAAGTCGTTGTGTACGAAAATGGATACTCCACCACCAACGACATTAGACCTTATATTGTAGTAGTGCATGTAGTTCAACATACGAAATCGTTCGGCTTGGTGCTCTGATTTTATCCAGGTCTCGGTTAGTAATATTATATGTATGGTTCTATTAAAGGCTTCAATATTGCACTTAAGTTCATCAAATTTGCCTGGTTTGCATATACTTCGGGCATTAGCGTAAAATAAATTGAGGCAAGATTCACTGGTGATGACTTTTGAGTAACAATCAACTGCTTGATATGTAAAATCCGGATCATGATGACTTATAGGTTGCTGTTTGGATAGCTTTTGTCGTTTTTTGACAAGGTTTTTACTATTTTAGGTATTCCTTTAACGTACTTAATTGTTATATCAGTCTCTTTGTTAGAATTTCGATGTGCTAATTATTCCTTCAAATTTCGTAGATATTGTTGCTGCGCTGGAGTTTGGTCAGAGAAGATCTTAACGTTGTTCTGTAATTTTCCTTTGTTACGTAATAGCAACTTTACTATTTGTGATTTCTCAAAACAAACTTTAATGTTGCGGCTTTTTAGCGGGTTAAATTTGCCAATACGGAACATTTTGACAGAGTTTGGACAATCTTTAATCAGGCTGCCAATGATCGAAGATACCTTAGTCAAGGAATAGGCTTCATCTGTGTTTGAGTCTTTAAACTCTTCTACCCAGTGACAAATTGATTTACAACTAAGACAAGACTTCAAAACAATAAATCGGAGAACGAGCTCAAGCGGCCCTTCCACGCCCTCGGATAAATAGCACTGACATATTTTTGTACTCCTTTTTACACCAACGCTACGGCGGCGGCGCAAGCGCGTCACACGAACGCTCCAGCAGTGTGTAGCCCAAGTCATGAGCGTACAACGGTCACCACCCGGGCGGAGCGAATCATTAAATGATTTAGTAACAATGAGTGAGGATGTAGTGGACGACCAAATCACTAACCGTAAGCGTAAAAAGCCCGAACCGAGCTGTGGCTGTACTCAAGAAATGCAAGAGTTTAGACAGGAAATCACGTCTTTACTGACAAAATTTACATTGCTGAAACGGTATTGGATTTCGGGCGAAAGCCATATTGGCTGTCGCTAATAAAGTTTTTCTCGTTAAGATATTCAAACAACTGACTGTAAATTATTCGCTCAAAAATTTTGGACATGACTGGAAGCACTGAGATGGTCTATAGTTACTTGGATTGGTTTTAATTCCTGACTTATGTATGGGGCTCACTTTGGCAATTTTCAGTGAGTCTGGAAAGATGCCCTCTGATAAACACTTATTAATGCTACAGGTAAGATTTTCGAGTACAATTTATCTTATGCTTTAGTACTCACTCCGTCAATACCAGTACTAGAATTACTATCAAGATCGTCTATAATTTTTGACACTTCTTCCCCACTGCATGGTCGAAATTGCGAGAGTTTTATATTGTGTAAGTAATCGTTATCATACATCAAGATGTTAGTAGTGCTTTCGTGATATTTATTTGGTATCTCGTTGGCTAAATTACTATCTATAGTCGAGAAAAAAGTATTAAATATTTCACAAACTTCATTGCCTTCGGTAACAGGGTCTGCATCCAATACCAATTTGGGTACAATAATGTCATTCTGTATCTTGTTTCTAGCCAAGGTGTTCAAAAGCTCCCACATTTTCTTTGAGTTATTAAAACATTTTGTAAATAAGTCATGGTAATATTGTTTCTTGGACGTTTTGATAATTGTGTTGATATTTTTCTGCAAGGATTGAAATCTCTTAACATCGCCACCACTAGTTCTAAGTTGTTTCCAAATTAGGTTGCGTTTATTTATTGCATCTAGTATTTTTTTTGTTGATCCAGTCATTGCGTGGAGCGTTTAATACTTTCGTTTTAGTCACTTTATTTTGATTTATGTTTTGTATGATTGTCTGTTCAAGCTGTATGTATTCATTACCTTTATTTATATTTTGTGTATCTTTGGCTGTCCTATAAAGCCCATCGTAGTTTAGCGCTTCATAATTGACGCGCCTGTTGGTCTGTACTTTTAATTTTGATATTTCAATAAATATCTGCTTGTGGTCGGAAAGTGAAGAATCAATGACCGAGAGACCAAACTCATGGTTTTTCATGTTTGTACACACATGGTCCAAAATTGTATTTGTTGTAGACGTTTCGCGGGTACTATATTTTTTGGTGGTTTTATTTAACATGTTGTAGCCAGAATCATTTAGGGTTTCTAAATATTTCTTAGAGGTATTATCTTTTTTTATTAGATCTATATTGAAATCCCCAAAGACAATGGATCTTTTTCTCTTCTCTAGTTGTGTGTTATATGTTTCTAAAAAATTTCCAACATCAGTATCAGGTGGTTTGTAGATACCGCCAATATTAAGCGAAAGCTTATCTATTTTCAACCATAAGTAGTGGTTTCTACTTTCTACCAAGTTTAATTATTAGGTATTGTAATTTTATTATGAATGATGTTCTATTTGATTATTTTATTTAAGTAAGTAATCGAATGATCTGAATTTTATTTTGTTTTTAATGGTTATTTTATATTTTAAATTTACTATTGTCTATGTATACTTCAAACACAATGTAAATTGTTTATGAATAAATAAAAAAATAAAAAAAACTATAACATCATACCTATTTTTTTTTGATTTTTGTAAATAAACTTCTTTACAAAAGTAAGTGAAGTAAGATGTGCTGAATTATATAGGTGGTAGGAAAGAAAATAATTTTAACACTATACACTGGGATCTCCGCATTTTAAAACTGGTCCCGTAACCAGTTTCATACTGACGCGACGTCCGCAGTGTCATAAGTGAACTTGAGCAAGACTGACACAACCCCCTGGAGGCTGTAGAAAAAGAGGCCCTTTCCCCACAGCAAAGGCAAGCCGGCACTGTAGATGATCATGATGATGAGGTATAGTCGGCCTCAGAAGTAGCTGAACACTTTAGTACCATGTCATACCAATCAGGTAACTCGCTGCACGAGCATGCATGGTATGGTAAGCTACTTCTGAGGCTGACTGTACATATAAATATGCGAATATAAATTATTTATTTAACCATAAATTATTTACGTTGAAGATTTAAAATTACTTTTAGCCTCTATTTTTATTACTTACTAAAATTAGCAAAGTAGGCAAAATGGTAGGCGTTTATGAATATTAACATCGGTTTTACATGAAATTAGGCCCACGCTGCAATATTACTTCCCTGCCAATCCTATTAGTATAATTTGTATTTATGCATAACATTATGCATTAACAGTCCCTAACTCACCGGCCCGCATGGGCCAGCGTGGTGGGTTATGTCACAACGTCCCTACGTGCTGTGGTCCATGTGGAAAGTCCCAAGTCAAAGTCAAATTATTTATTAAATGTAAACCTTTGTAGGCACTTATTGACGTCAATACTAATAATTTAAAAAAAACAGTTAACTAACTTGTAGTTAAGACTTAACAACTAATCTAACGAACTATAGTATTTGTCAGACAAACGCGCATCGCTACCCCCAGTACTGCTGGGATGTTTATAGGCTGTTGTTGCAAAATAATTAGATCATCGTGGCGTAGTTATAAAGGAGTATAAGCACAGTGGCCATACAATTAGACTTAGGTGGCTGGCTATCTTATTAGCAACGATGATAGGTAGTTTAAAAGTAATTATTAGCCATGGTATTAGTCAAGCTGTGATAGCTTACCGTAGAGCGAGTAACACAAAATGAAACAAAACATTCAAGTTTGGTTTGTAGTCAACGTCGGGAGACTGCTGCTCTGAATGAACCGGCAAGTTTCGCAACAAAGACGACACGTTTATTTTCTCTTTCACACATCACAATATAAAAAATACCTCACAATCCTTACCATCGTTAACCCAAATTGACAATGAACGTCAGGATTGAGGAGCCACCCCTAATTTTTAAAGGAAAATCATACCATCAATTAGTAGTATAAAAAATAATTTTGTAGGACAAATTCTGGAATTTGTAGTATAATGCTTTCTAAGGTACATCAATATAAAGCTGGCTCCTCAATCCATACAGTATGGATTGAGGAGCCACCCTAGAACTCGGAAAGTAATGAAGTTACATTTTTGAAAATTTAGTATGTTTTAGTAGGTATTTTGTAGGTTATCTACAAAAAATTTCAGTGCGGTACTGCCGAAATTAAATAAAATACAATTGTTTTGTTGTGGCTCCTCAGCCCGTACACAAAAGCGTGAATTCCTATGAAATTGATCCACATATTAATATATTCGAACTAATGGACAATTAGTAGTATGTATGCTTGAATTTGTAGTATAGAAATAAAATAGCAAAATTAAGTAAATTCGCTAAAAAAACACATTTCATTTGGCTCCTCAATCCAGACACTTGCATTTAAATAATTGACTGTATCTACCTAACCATAGAAGATAATCAAAAGCTTTATATGCCAATATTTAGTAGAAATTTCTACTAAATATCTATGTACAAAATAACATTGTACAATTTGGTCAAAGGAAGTTACAATGATTATTCGATATTCCATACAATTCACTAAGGGTGACCATGTTATATTAATGAAAACAGGACAAATTGTTCTTTACATTTAATTTTAACAAAATATTTATTATTATGAACTTAACAATTATAATGTTATAAATATTATTTATATAATTTTAACGCAAATTTTGTTCTTTCTTTTCGACACTTTTTTAATTTGTAACTTAACAATTGCTAATACTTATCGATGATATTGGATAAATACATAGCTTTGCATTTTTAAAAGCTACATTACACTGGACTGTTGTAATCACATCTTGTTTCTTTTATTCAGTAATGTAATTTGGTAAGGGTTTAAAACGTTAAACTTTTATCAGATCCTATTTCTGATGACAGATATATAAGATCTGAATCTGAGAAATAAAATACATTGTTTAAATAAAATTACAGCCTAATTAATGTAAACAAATATCTAAAAGATACTTCGTACCTATTAAATGATGTTTAAACATTATAAAAGGAATTAAAGTAAAATTTTCAGCATGCCCTATCTACCACATCTGCCATTTTGTAATACTTTGCAGCACTGGCATCAAGAACTTTTGAGCCGAACCTTATAAATAATAAAGTCTAATCGATACATTTTACTATTGATTCTTATAAAAGTAATTTTGGGGGTTAAAGTTACTCGCGTTCCTAGGTTTACCCCTGAGACCCTACACGTGACCCCTGGGTGGTGCTAAATGAGTGACACTGACTGGGTGGTAGAGCCACGCTGCGTTGCAGCACGCATTGGGCCGGCTCGCCCGACGTAATACCACCCTCTCACGAATATTCGGCGTGAAATAATGGCACTTGGTGCTGTTGTGTTTCGTCCGACCAGTGAGGGTTCCGGAGGCCCCTCCCCCACAATTACTATTCCTTTTTTAAACCTATTCCTCCCTTAAAGGCCGGCAACGCGTCTGCAATTCCTCTGGTTTTGCGGGTGTCTATGGGCGGCGGTGATTACTCTCCATCAGGGGCCCAAGTCTGCTAATTTACGAATGGCATAATTGAATCGTAATTGGATCGCATTGTAATTGTTTGACACATTTGGTATTCTCTTACTCATTTAAGAATACCAAATGTGTCAAACAATTACAATGCGATACAATTGCGATACAATTACGATTCAATTATGCCATTCGTAAATTAGCAGACTTGGGCCCCAGGTGTCCCGCCTGCTCGTTTGCCTCCCTCTTTTATTATTTTTTATAAAAAAAAATAATTTATATAACTTACACTTGACTTATGAGCAGTCGCTATTTGGTGAAAAATGGACTATGGTAGAGGAATGCTTTTGCTGTCCTAATTGCCTAGTCTCTGACTAACCCTTCGGGAATAATAGTCGTAATTATATGTATGTTTGTATTTATGCTCCTTGGTTTTAACACTTTGCATCGTTCAATCATTTTTCTGATGTTGTATGTAAGACAACTATAATTAATACACAAATAAACTTACTGTATGCGCCTTACGCTTTATTATCAGTGTATACGTTCTGTTAAAATAATTGAATTACTTTATTACTTAACTGTTGTGTTCAAAATTGTTTATAAAGGAATCAAAGTTAGACTTGTTTAAGTCATTTACTATCCACATCTGTTACTTTGTATATTTTACGGCACTGGCATCAAAGATTATTGAGCCAAACCTCATGAATAAATAAAATAATCTAATGAATTACACGTTTTATTCTTTGAAATCAATGAAAAAAGTTAAAGTTCGAAAGTAAAGAAATAAGTTGCCACTTATATTACAGCTTTTATTTGACAAAAAATGCTAATGATGCATAACACAAATTACGTATAACGTTATATTAAGAGTGTATGAGATCAATCTCTTTGCTTTTCCTATATTTAAAAATATATTAAAGTAGTCGTTTTAAACACGTACGTTTAAAATATTTTCATGAAGTGCTATGATAAATTATCGCAATGAACTTTCCTTAGAGCGTGTACCAGACTGTTGTAAACCGAAGTTTTCAACAGCGGTTTACAACAGATGTTTGCAACGAAATTTCGGTTGAACTTTCCACGACCTTGGTTTGCGGGAGCGTTTTAAAAACTTGCTGCGATCCCTCTGGCGGGCGGTCCGCTGTGTGGACGTTGTTGTAAACCACTTAAGCAGTATTGCCACTGCCTCTAACAAATTACAAATACCACCGCTATCTTCAACCTACATACAACGTGGTTACTGAAAAAAGCCAGGTTCATTTATATTAATGTACGTACAATAAAGATACAAAATTATTATTAATCAAGTGAATCAAATTTTGTTTAATTACACTATTTAAGTATGTATATCAAAGAAGGGATGCCAATAGGGCTATTTAAATAAGTAGATTTGTTGCTTATGTACGTAGAAGTTATTGTACCTACTCAAAACTTATGTTGCGTAAAACGTTGCCTAAATGTTTTCTTGCTTGCTTCATTGGAGTTGCTAGAGTGTGTCATGCTCTCTTAAATGTCTCTGCAGTGGTGGCATGTGCGTCGGGTCGTTACGTTCCCTAAAACATGGTTGAGCGAAGCGATGGCTGATTCACATGTCATACTCGTGAACGGGTGCCGCCTGTGGAGGCTGGTCTGCTCTTGCTAACTTATTTTTATTATTAGTATATTAGTAGTTGTAGTCTTACTTTTATTTTTCTGTACTGTAAGACATTGACAACATTGATTATTTTATATTGATGAATACCTGAACTTTTTATTTTTATGTCTTGTAGTTGTTTTGTTTTTATTATTGTAATGGAAAGTGCCCTTCTATGATAGGGAGGGCATTTTTCAATTCTCATTGACGTTGTAAAAGAAAGGGAGAAAAGAAATGCCCTTGCTGAGTTTCTTGCCGGTTTTTCTCAGTACAAGGCTCCAGCCCCATAGTTAGACTTACGAACCGATGGCATAAATGACATTCATAAGTGCTGTAACCTAAACATGGCCTAACCTGAATAAATGATATTGAATCTTGAATCTTGAATCTTGTAGGATTTATGATTCTGGAAGAAAGAATTAAAATAATAACAACAGTTTTACAGAAATATGTCCAAATATGAAAAATTTTACGATAATGCTAAACATCCTGCTGCAGGTAGCCTAAATTTTTTAGCATTTTTACTCTTAAAAATGCTAAAAAAGCAGGATCCTGCTAAAAATGGCAACGCTGCTTGTAACGCAAAAAAAGCGTGTACCAGACTGTTGTAAACAAGCCTCCCCACCAGGTCACCTTGGCGGAGGCTGGTTTACAACCGCCGTTGTGTTCCGTCCACACTTGTTGAAAACAAGGCTTTCACTTAGTTTACAACCGCCGTTGATGTTTTCCGTCACAAGTATGTTTGATTTTACAGCTAGCGGCTGTACAACTGTCATTTGTTGACAGATATTGCCAGATGATAATGAATTACAGATTAAAAATTAAAAAAGTAGGTATACAACTTAAACATAAAACGCCGGGTCTCCTTTCGTTGAAAACAACTGTCCACACTGTTGTAAACCGCTGTTGAAAACAGCTGTTATTGCAAGTGTATTAAAATATATAATAAAATTCCGAAACAATTTAAAGACGGACCTCTAAACCTTATGACTAGGCAATTGCGGAAATGGTTGATAGATAGATGTTTTCATAGTATTAAGGATTTCTTAGACTCAAGTTTTGCATGTTAATTATTATTGACAGAATGGAGCACTATATTTACTAATAAGATCTTATGTAACACCTTTGTAAACCTATTCTATGCAAATAAATGATCTGATCTGATCTGATGACAATAACATCGGTTTTCAACAGTCTGGTAGGTATACACGCTTATTACTCGGCTCTAGCGTAATGTTGCCAATTCGAAGATTTAAACATGAAAGTGATTTCGACTTTTATATATTATACCAACATTTTCACTCCTTTCTATTAAAGGTTCATTAAAATCGTAAGTTGTACTTCAAAATATTTTAAAAATGTTAAATTAGTCGTAGTAGTTCCTTTAAAAGATAATGTTTTTCTACAGTTTTAAAAATGACTCCAAATTTCTATATTTTGTCTTGGCATTTTGATAATGTTCCATGAAAACTTAATAAGTTGGTACAAACACATACTAACATATAATCACGACTATTATCCCCGAAAGGTTAGACAGAGACTAGGCAATAAGGACAGCAAATTAAAGCAGTCCTTTACCATAGTCCACTTTTCAATAAATAGCGAGTGCTGATGTGCTCAGCATGACAGGTGATGTGCCTATCGCCGTTCTGTGCTGTTGGATGTATGTATGTGCAGTCTTTAGTCCGAAAGTTGCCTCTTTACGTCACCCAAGAGGGTGGTAGTATTCTATCACCGCTACGCGACACAGTTAATTTACGTCAGCTCAGCAACAACAACGATATAGCACTCTTTTCACGCAATCTTTAGTTTACATCCTATGATGCTAATAGTTCAGGTTTTCTTATTTTTATATTTAGTTTGTTAATTAGTTAGTTTTATATTACTACAACAGTATTTAATATAGGTAAGTACTTACTATAAAATTATCAAAAGGTCGAGGTTGAGAATTCAATCAAAACCACAAAAACATGTATGGTTTATTAGTAGTGATCGAAAGTTAGATAAAGTGTTACATTTTGCTTAAGAATTTTCGGAATGTAAACCTGTTTGCGTGATTTAGGAATCAACAAATAATTAAAAGAGCCATCTATGATTCTTTACCAGAACTAAGTTAGTTTCATGAGAATTTGTACAATAATATTCTGTTTATGTTTTGTATAAACTTAAACAAATGCTATAATACCGCAATTGTGATAAATTGCGTTTCTGGTCGTGTTCAAAAACTAGAGTATGAAGAGTTGTAGGTATTCATTTCAATAATCACTTGTATCAGTAGTCAGAAATACCCCATGAGTATCATCAACAACCTTACACGTCCCACTGCTGGGAACAGGCTTTCCCACGCTGTCTCATTTACTTTGAGGTAACGTACGCATAAAATTTTATTATTTAAATAAATAAATAAAACAAATAATTACTTATTTAATTAATAAACGTACGCGTAACGTTTTGTACATAAGAAGCAAAACATACAATACGCTACCTTAATACGGGTACTTAACCATATTTTTTTCCTCTTTGCCAGTATCGATATGGTCACCCTATATAGTGAATTGTATGGAATATCGAATAATCATCATAACTTCCTTTGACCAAATTGTACAATGTTATTTTGTACATAGATATTTAGTAGAAATTTCTACTAAATATTGGCATATAAAGCTTTTGATTATCTTCTATGGTTAGGTAGATACAGTCAATTATTTAAATGCAAGTGTCTGGATTGAGGAGCCAGATGAAATGTGTTTTTTTAGCGAATTTACTTAATCTTGCTATTTTATTTCTATACTACAAATTCAAGCATACATACTACTAATTGTCCATTAGTTCGAATATATTAATATGTGGATCAATTTCATAGGAATTCACGCTTTTGTATACGGGCTGAGGAGCCACAACAAAACAATTGTATTTTATTTAATTTCGGCAGTACCGCACTGAAATTTTTTGTAGATAACCTACAAAATACCTACTAAAACATACAAAATTTTCAAAAATGTAACTTCATTACTTTCCGAGTTCTAGGGTGGCTCCTCAATCCATATTGTATGGATTGAGGAGCCAGCTTTATATTGATGTACCTTAGAAAGTATTATACTACAAATTCCAGAATTTGTCCTACAAAATTATTTTTTATCCTACTAATTGATGGTATGATTTTTTTTAAAAAATTAGGGGTGGCTCCTCAATCCTGACGTTCATAATTGACATTACGTAGTATAAATTTGAACAATGCATTGCACTCGTGTACCTGTTTTGCGTAATAATGATAACGTAGCAGCGAGGTTGCCTTTCCACAACTATTATTACATTTAATGAAAACCGGCCATTATTATAAAGTTGGTTTACACTTTACTTTTATTTTACTTTTAATTTATAGGAGTTGCGTTCATAAGCTCACTAACTTTTGAAATTGGTTCCTTTTCTTATTTTCATCTGAATACATGCATAGCGTTTGTGTAAAATGTTCAAAGTTTAAATTACTCACATATAGTTACATCCTATGTGAACTTTCTGTAATCATTTTAAAGTAAAATTTAATAACCAAATTTTTAAGCGAGTTTAACGCACGCAGTGAACGTATCCTAGGTACGCATATTTTAGCTCTCGACGTTTTGACCGAGTTGCAACGGTCGTGGTCACAACTTAATGATTTTTGATATTGACAGTGCCACCCTAAAATCGCTTGTAGATTTGTTTGTATAAAATTGAATGGTGGACCAATTTAATTTGTTGGAAAAGGAAACGGTAGCTGTCGTCCGTGTCGCCGCTTATCTTTGCTGGCCGAAACATTCTGAAAACAATTTCATAACAAGTTGCATTTGAAAAGGACCGCCGCCATTGATTCTGATTGAAATTGTGTATTAAAACTTTACAAAACTTGTCAGTCGAGTGATATTAGAAAACGCTTTCTCCTTGAATTTGTGGCTGATGAAAAGTTTTCCTTTCAATAAATTGAAGTGCTTTAAAATATTTAATGCATAACATTTTAGCACTGATAAACAACAACTTGCTCTACAACTAAATCATTGAATTCGCTTTTTCACTTCTTCTTTGAATGAAAAGTTTAGCCACGCTCTTTAGGTCTAGCCTCCTCCATTCATATCTGTCCCAAGCCAATTCCTTGACTTCTTGATATAACCTTCCCTGCCTTCCCTGATATTTTTAAGTCTTTATGTCTTACCAAGTGGCCAATAATCTTTCCCATTCTGTCTTCTGTCTATCTCATATTCCTTATATATTATATCATAATTTAAAATGTTTTTGCACGTTATATTTTTTGTAATTCTAGTTAACGGTGCTGATCCATATATAGGAAAGAATGGAAAAAATAAGAATAAGAATGAAAAAAAAAACAATAAAATAATAATGGAAAAAAACAACAAGTTAACAATAACGATGGAAAGCCAATACATGAGGTTTCCTCTACCCATTGTCGGAGGCGCTAACATTTCGCAGGGCAGTCAGCTCTTTAGTAATTTCGTGAAAGGGCATAAACATGGCCGCCGTGACGTCACGCCGTCACCGCATTCTGAACGCTCGTTAGGGAAGTGGATGAGTCAGCGCCACCCCTGGCCAGGGCTGGCAACCGTGACAAATTGTTTTGTGCGGTAGAAGAAGGGTAAACGATTAACCGATGATATTCACGAACATTTTACATTTTTATATTGTTACCATTGTATTAATGTTGTTTACACAAAGGACGTAAGAAATAATATATTTTTTTACTTTGAAGAATTACTTTGCACTGAACTACCGTGCTTTTTTACTTGCGTGACGTGACCACAGACTCAGTAATGGGCGCAAAACGCTACGATGCATTAACTTGTAAAATGTACTATATGAAGTGTTCCAAATGTGAAATAAATGCAATTATAAATAGAAAATTGTTTCATTTTTATGTGTCATGTTCGTAAGTACACATAAGAAATCGATAATTTACTGATAAGATGTGTTATATGGAACTTCCATGTTTTGTCATATATGCAGATACACAAACAGTAGGTAATCTTCAAAAGTCATCGGCCTATATAAACAAATCCAGAGGCCAACGCTGGTTGGCGGGTTTTAACGACTGATCTTACGGCAACAACCGGGACCATCGGCTTCACGTGCCTTCCGAAGCGCGGAGAAGCTCGGCATATTTATTTTAATTGAGCCACACATCTAGTTACCGGCTTTGCGAAAGTTGCTTAACTCTCAAGATCGCAAACTGATCGCCTTAGCCGCAGCGCCATCAAGCTTATCAATATACTTGACTAATAAATGTATCATTTTCAATAGCTCACTACATATATTATATTGACAGTGACATTGTCATTGGCTGCAGCGCAGAGCCTGTCAATGCCGCGGTTCCGTCATTAAGTAAGTGGATGAGTCAGCGCTGCCACCCCTGGCAGGGCTGTGTCTGCATTGGCAACGTTAGCAAATTATGTACGTTATAAACGCTAAAATGTTACTTGTATGTTGTTTTTATTGGGATAGCGGTATTTGAGGGGTGGTACTCGGTGCCAGCTATTCGTAATCCCAAGCCACCTCCGGGAGCATTGGGATTGTGCTGCGTTTTTAGTGGGTATCCCCCTTGCATCCCATCGATCTCATCGCAATTTTGCGGGATGCAAAGGGGAGAGACCCACATCACTCGCGGGTTGGCCTGGACCGACGAGTATGCAGTCTATGAAATTTTCGCAATAAAAACAAAGAAAATATTATAACAGAAAACGACTTCTGAAACCAATTTATCGGATGAAATAAAACATTATAAGAGATCATAACATTAATTTTTAAAATTTCAAAATTAAAGTTTTATGTTAATGACTTGCGAATTGTCACACATTTTCGCGAGCCGGACACGACGGGTTCGATTCCCTCTAGAGTTAAATATCTTTTTATAAATAAAAATTTGCACTAAAATAGTTTGTTGTTTACAGCGGCTACAACCCTACAGAGGCAAGGGCGCGTTCGATGCAGCGACCTGCGGAGATAATGCTGCAAAGTTTGACGAAACGCCTCAGTCACAGTATAATAGAATACCGTGCCTCCGTGCCGTAGCATAGTACACTGTTATTATTCATTATGAACATTCTAGACACTCACTAGTAGACCCAAGTGTCTTAATCCAAACCAAATCTAATCATCTTCAAACTACCCCATGATGTTGACCTGTTTGTTAGAGCAAAAATTCAGTAACGTATCAATGTAGCTTTCTTAATTTTTTTTATAAAGGAAAAAAATAATGCTAGGCTAATGATTTATACTAACTTATCTTTAATTAAAAGAAAGAAAGAAAAAAATATTCATTTACTGTATTGTAGAATGAATATTTTTTAAAACCTTAGACTAAAATTATTATTTTTGTATTTCCGACCAAAATTGTTGCGCTACAATTCTACTTTAGAATTTTTTGACTTTGTTTTTAAATACAATCACGTTTATCCAATTTTTTTGTAAGTCTTCTAAGGCACGGAGAAACATCATCAAACGTTGATCGCCCATCCGAATACCCGCCATGCCAAAGATAGCTTACTTTTGCGATTCGACAGTGATTTCATCTAGTGGTTAACTCAAGACCTTAATGCAGCTTAATTAAGTAACACTGAAAATTATTCCCCTCTCCCTTTCTTCATTATGTTCGTTTGTTTCATCAAGTCCTGCGTTTGGTTATTTCACGCTTGGGGGTTTGTTTAATGAAATTCACCACTTTATTAAAGAATTTATTCGGCACGAAACTCTAGTATCTACTTCACCTTTATTAACTATGAAGTAGGTCTTATAACTATGTAAAAATTCACTCAATACATACATACGAGTACAGTGCATACATACGTAACGTATAGCCACAGAATAAATAATAGTTCTACGATAGAGCCTACTACACTGTTTCAAAGGACCGTTGTAGAAAGACATGACTCTCCCCTTATTGGGCATTTTGTTCACCTGCTGATCAAACGGAGCGTTTGATCTGTTTAATTGGCGGATGTAGGTTCCTACTAACATAGTCATAAGTAGGGCCCGGATTAATATGTAAATACATATTTATAATTAAAATGGTTTTCGTTCTTATTTAAATTTTCTGCATAAATTATGATATTTAGATCGAGAAAATTCAATTTTATTTTCCATATTTTTCCATATTTTACATGTCAATCCATATTTATCAAAAAAATGTGTCAATCTATCCATATTTTCATAATTTTACGATAAATAAACCATATTCGATAAAAACAAAGGATTTCATACCCTGAAAAAAATTAACAGCATGCTATGCGGAACATTAGAAGGCAAAATATAGATATACCGTACTCACTTGTAGAACTATGCAAATTTAAATATGCTCCAATCACATCCTGCGATGTTGAAAGATCATTCAGCAAGTACAAAGCGTTATTTCGTCAAAACAACAGAGTTTTAATTTTGAAAATTTAATGAAACTCGTGATTCTATACTGCAATTCATAATGAAACAAAAGCTGAGTAAAATTGTATTTTTTTTATTTTTTTGCAATAAACAGTCGTAAATTTTACAGTAAGTATTGTTATTTTTTTAACACATATTTTTGCCATATTTTAGTTTTTTTAATCCATATTATATGTACATATTTTTAAAGGAGGTAGGGCAGCTTGTATGGACGTTTGGGCCATTATATTAAATTGTGTTACAGACATAACAATTACTGCATTTTGAAGGGAATGGTGTTAGCATTACAGATGTATCATTATTTTGCATGTACAACTCCGCAGATTAGAGTTATAGAGGATTCACGTGAGTTGCTTGCCTCGATGCCTTGTTCTGCTTTTACACTATTTCTTAGTTATTTGTACAGTTAAATTGAAGAAGAATTTGAAGCTTATTTTTTATTGATCTAGATTAAATTCTGTAGGTATTCAGGGGTATAATTTAACATAAAATGTCGTGAGAAAATAACTATTTAGAAAGAAAAGCCGGCACAAAATATTCATGGAGCAAAGAGAATGAATGAATGGATGACAATCATATTGACAAATGACATAATAAAGACCAGACATGACATTTCAATAAACGTATTTAAAAAACGATTAAAATTAATATTTTATTTTTCTTTTTGTATTTATTATCATGATTGTTAATTCAGATAGTCTACAAAATACAAGAACTAACGTATTGGTATATTCATTATTTTAAATTAAATACTGTTTCAATAAGTATTTGCAGTTAGACAAAAGTATATCGAATTTAATAAATCGATTTGTTACTGACTAGATAGATGTGTGTTTACAAAGTATGTTTAAGTGTTATTTTCGAAAATCCGTTTTTTTTGTTTATCTTAGTTTTGCGGAGTGTTACAGGTTTATTTTAGAAACCAATAATAATACAATAAGAAGACCTTATTTTCTATACCATTTTTATTTCTGTAACGAACAACTCATTGTGGCCCAAAATTACCTATCTCCTTTTTAATACTTACATAATTATCCGAGCCCTAGTCATAAGTAACACCTAGAGAAGAATTATTTTTTTACAATATTTTATATAAAACATATTTACAATATAAAATAGTTATTTTTTAATATTATTATTAAAGCTGAGGAGGTCTTTACCTCCATCATTAGTTTTCCAGTTTTTATAAGTGTAAAAGTTTTTTATCGCCTGAAATGTATTTTTTAATTAAAATTAATCGCTATAATTACGGAATAGATAATGGATATAATTGCTGGCTACAACTCGTTTAATTATCACACTTGCCAAATGCGAATTGGTCACAAACCCGGGGTATGTATCGAAAAATCCAAAAACACGCTTGGCTCGACCAAGCGCTCAGCCAGCGAGCTGTTCAATATTTAATTAACCCATATTTAATTCAGTACCTATTATTTTTAATTCCATACATTTTAATTTTCTTGGATTGCATTTTTGCAAGTGAAAATTAATTTCGTCTTACCATAATGCCGTCATAAACCTTCCTAAAGCAGTCGAGTAAAATCAGTAGAACCGGCATAACTGCTAACATCAAAAAAACACTGCCCGCAGGTGCATTTGTAATTGACGCTTCCAATCCAACTCTCAAACTTATTAGTTTGTCCTAAATCGGCTAATTGTTTCAAACTCAATAATGAAAGTTTGTAACTCAATTATGGCTATGAAAATAGCTCTTATGAATGGCACTCAGTCCGCAAGTCAGCGGGAGAACTTATACTGAGAAGAACTGGCAAGAAAGTTCGCAAGGCTTTTTCCTTTTTTATTGTTTTCATACAGCAAGTAGCATTGTTTTATCTCAAATGTAAACGAAAAAGTATTGAAGTATATTTAAATATTAAAGCAGTAAAAAGAAAGTCATAACAAATTGATAGATAGACAACACTTTTATTGCAATAGTTAATATTCTACAACACGAAATATAAGAAATATTTATACATACCTCATACATAACATACCATTTGACGGCCTCCGTGGTCGAGTGGTTAGCGCGCTGGGTCTGGCGTCGCGCCATCTCTGAGGTCCCAGGTTCAATTTCCCGTCGGGTCAATTTAGAGAAAACTGTTTTTTAATTGATTTCGGGTCTGGGGTGTTTTTCTATGTTTATGTATATTTACCAGTTATCTTGTTTAACCATATTAACGAGTTTCATTAGAAGCTTATCTTGTGCTAGAGAAGTAATTGGTGTGAGTGTAAACAAATTTTATTTTTTTATACCTATTTAGGTATATATAAAGGTGCAATACTTTTTTGTTTTCTTAATCTATACTTATAACTTAGATTAAATCTATTTTGATTTAATCTAAGACTTATAATAAAATTGTAACAGGTCGATGTTTGTACATTGAGAAAAACTAACATAGGGGATCCTTTTAAAGCAACAGAAGCCAAAACTACTATTTTTTGAGTTTTTAATTTTTTTTGAAATGTTTATTATCAAAAGGGACATCCTATTCGATTTTCGCCAATTTTTAAACCGGTACGATATTCTATTCATTTTATTATGTACATTTATTTGTTTATTCGTTTTTAGTTTTTATGTTAATTTATACATTTTAGTTTATATAATAAATTGTTCATAACTTTTCTTCGGTTCACCTAGTTTAGCCGGCCGAGTGCCTAAACGCTCTGCCTCATAATTGGATGTCAAGGGTTGAAAGCCCAGGCAAAGCACGCGTTATAAAATATGTGGCCGACTTCAAATAAGCAAAAATATTCCGCAGTGTGCGAACATGCCCTTGGAACACCCAATCATAACTATTAGAACCGTTCCATCCTGAACACAAAAACAACAATTCATCGCCATCGTCACCGGATGTAGGCGAATTTACCATACGCCTGATTTTATCATCATTCATCATCATTCGCTTGCCCTGTTCCCACGTAATTTGGGGTCGGCGCAGAGGTCTCTTTCTTCCATACAACTGTGTCATTCGTCATCAAATCATCCAATCTTCTCATTGATGTCATCTTTCACACAATTCATCCATATTTTTTTAAGTCTTCTTTTTCCTCTCCTACCTTCAACACTCATATCCCAGCGGTCAGGCAAAGTATGTTTCAAATTTTTCGATGCAAAGCCCATGTCCAGGCCTAGGATTACTGACCCGCATTTGGATGCAAAGCCCATGTCCAGGCCCAGGATTACTGACCCGCATTTGGATGCAAAGCCCATGTCCAGGCCCAGGATTACTGACCCGCATTTGGATGCAAAGCCCATGCCCAGAGACAGGATTACTGACCCGCATTTGGATGCAAAGCCCATGCCCAGGCCCAGGATTACTGACCCGCATTTGGATGCAGGCCCAGGATTACTGACCCGCATTTGGATGCAAAGCCCATGCCCAGGAACAGGATAACTGACCCGCATTTGGATGCAAAGCCCATTCCCAAGAACAGGATTACTGACCCGCATTTGGATGTAAAGCCCATGCCCAGGAACAGGATTACTGACCCGCATTTGGATGCAAAGCCCATGCCCAGGAACAGGATTACTGACCCGCATTTGGATGTAAAGCCCATGCCCAGGAACAGGATTACTGACCCGCATTCGGATGCAAAGCCTTTGCCCAGGAACAGGATTACTGACCCGCATTTGGATGCAAAGCCCATGCCCAGGAACAGGATTACTGACCCGCATTTGGATGCAAAGCCCATTTCCAGGCCAAGGATTACTGACCCGTATTTGGATGCAAAGCCCATGTCCAGGCCCAGGATTACAGACCCGCATTTGGCGCGTGCTGAAGCCAATACCCATAATTGAATCGAACACTTGATTTTAAGGATGGAGGCCTCTGCCCTGCAGTGCGGCATTATAGCTTGTTTCTTTAAGAGGAAATCAAGGCTTAAGACGCCTATTACATCTCGAATATTATTTTTGAAAAAATGCCCATTTTCGCATTTTGTAGTAATTTTGCAGTTGTATTTATCATTTTTATCGAAATAGGATAATAAATTCATTATAAAATCTTTATTCCTCGTGAAGTAACAATTACTCTGGTATAAATTTTGCTCAATAATATTATCGTAGATAGGAGAAGTTCACAGTTAACTTAAAACGATTTTCGAAGTTTTTTGGTTTAGAATAATTTTTCTTTCCTATATAAAATCAATGATATCTAAAAATTCCGAGCCCGCTACGCACTATTGGACTATATAGGAGTTAACATTATATTTTTTTTATTTTACTTTAAAACAGTAGTTCAATCAATGAGCTCAAAAAAGTGCCTTCGCGCACTAAGAAAATCTTTCTCTGCAATTTTGGTTATGTTTAATTAAAAAGATAAGCAAAATTTACAAAAAGCGAGGCCGCTACTCACTATTCCAATAGCTATTCTACACTATTTAATAAGTCATAATTGTTAATGTAATTTTGTTTCTGAGATCCACAACGCCAAAATTGGTCAATTTACGCAAAAATCACAGTTGAGATGTAATAGGCCTCTTAATAGCCGCCCTTGCCAAATGGCGGGTTGGTGATCAAACAACAAACCCGGGCTATGCATCGAAAAATCCGAAACATACTTTTTTGAACCCTGAACCTTCGGTTAACATTGTTAAGTGGTAGCTTGTCTTCAATGATGTTCAGGTAGGTTTTGGCACCGTCGCACACTGGAGCGCTCCCATAGAAACGCTTGGACACCTGTTTCTAGCTTTAGATATTTTTGCATAACTTAGTCAATACTCTATCTATAGGCATCATTTTTTTTTGTGGATGTTTGTAAATGTGTAATCTTTTAAATGCACTACACGCTAACATTTTATTTTGTTTAATTGATACCCAAAAATAATAATAAATAAATAACATATTTTTAAAATTTTCAAATTAAAAAAACTAATAGATTATACTATTATTATCCCTTGCGATGTTCAAATATACAATCCAAGCACATAAAGTGTAGGATAAGCGTTTTAAAAATTAGATTAAAATAGCGTCTGCAATGTTGTAGGTGCTTTTGCTATGCACAGATTTTACATAAAGTGTATAAAAAACCGCAGTAGCACAGTGTGTTGGATGTTCATTGTTTTTTTTTTGTTATTTCTCGTTAGTTAAATACACTGGCCTGCAAAAATAAGTACCTTCTCACTTTTAAAATTGCAATAACTTTTTAAGTACATAAGATATACTTTCGAAACAAAAAGAACTCGAAAAAGAGTTAAATTTTGTAATACAAAAGAAAAGAAAGCTGATAAAAATTGCTATAAAACGTTTTTTTTTAAATCCCTTACTTCTATAGTTTAGAAAAAAACTAAATTTTAAAGTGTGATACTTATTTTTGCAGGCCAGTGTATAACATGAATTACTATTGTTACATAGAAATTAAAATATTTTTTACTAATTTGTATCAGAAATAACAGATTTAGGTATAAAAACGTATTTTTTTTGATTAGAGAAATGAAAACATGCAAATACTTACTGTATATCGCAGCTAGTAAGAGTGTTAGGATACTCCGAGATAACATACAAAATTTTTAGAATAACAGCCTGTTTGTTACCAATATGATATTTAAAAAAAAAGTATAAGTGTCGATTTGTTTTACATTAAGTTTTCCATTTTATCCGTTGAAAGTTAGGTACGTTTTTTCAAGTTAATACAATATAAATGGGTTAACGATTTGCTCAAGATATGTTTAAGTTAGACAAAGTACCTTCATCATCATCAGCTAACTTTGTGAATTGCTCCGTTTTCTTAGCAGGCGTCCATTCTCGAGCATTATAAATGCAATTTTCTAAAAAAACGCACAAAATACGCAGACTTTTTTTACAGAATATTGTTCCTGGTTATTGTGTCTTTACGCTAACAGTGTTACTTATTTAGGGTTTTCCCGGGTTTGGTTTATAAGTCAAGAAAACAGTTGATAACTATAATTTATTTTCAAAGTACGTGTTTGAGAAAACTAGCGAGGTGAGATTGCATTTTCATATGCAGTTTGAAGTGGTAGAGTGTGTAGTATAGTAATATATAAACACAATTGAAATAACTCTCAAAGTAAGGTTCAAATATTTATTTTAAATAATATGTATTTTTGGCACAAGTTAAAAGTATGAACTTTAGTAATATATGGCAGCTTAAATAACTGATTCTAGGGCCTAAGATGTTCAGTTTGCATTAGAAGAGATCATCGTGATTTGTAAATACTAAATTTTACTTCGATATTGCTCCAAAAATTTTTGGGGAGATGTCACAGTGCTGCTTAGAACGCTGCCCACCGTGCGTCGTTAAGGCAAGAAAAAGCAGAGCAACAAGCTGCTATAAGAGCCGATGAGACACCTTTTTAATTCTAAAAAAAAATGGAGGACCAAGCTGTCTCCGCTAAGCTTCTATAACGGTGACTGAGCCGCCCCTTCAAACAAAATTGTTTTAGGAGGACTAAGTCGCCTATAGGGCTTCTATGAGCGCGACTGAGTCGCCCCTTCAAATGCAAATGCTTTTAGAAGAACAAGCCCAGCGGCTGGCAGCCATAAGAGAGTCGCAGGCCAGAAGAATTAATTGTTCATGTAGAAATGCAAACTCCAGTTTCCTGTCAAAGTTAGTGTTACTATGACTATTATCAAAGAATACCTTTATCTCGGCTAAATGGTTTCTTTCCAGGCGCGACAAGATATGGTAGTTGCCAGACGCACCAAAAACGCCTGGAAAGGCTATTGGTCGATGGAAGACCGAAGGGTGAACTACCGCTTTAACTAAAAAAGAAGCTAATGGACATTTGCGGTCTCCCTATCCTCACTTACGGTGCACAGACTTGGTCTTTGACAGCTCTGCAAAAGTCCAAATTCGAGGTATGCCAGCGTGCGATGGAGCGCAGTATTTTGGGAGTCAGATTGTCAGAACACGTCAAAAACACAATACTGCGCTCAAAACACAAATCGAAGATGTTGGACAAAAGGACGCTAGTCTTAAGTGGAACTGGGCCGGACACATCTATCGCATGTCAGACGAATTCTGGGCAAAAACCACGACCATGTGGATGCCGTGCAATGCCAGGAGACTTCGTGGCAGACCTAGAAGGAGATGGCTGAACGAACTAGACAAGAGCAACGACTGGACATCGAGAGCTCCTTATCGCAAAGAGTGGAAAAAGGGAAGGAAGGCCTTTGCCCTGCAGTGGGACGACCATGGCTGAAATAATATAAAAAAAGATGATGTAAAATTTTAATAAAGCGGGATCTTCAAGTTGCGGTCTTCATTCCGTTAGTAGCCTTTTATGACACTCTGTAGGGCACACAGCTCCGGCAGGACACTTTTTCCCTAAGTACCTAACTATTTAACCTCTAGGTACTGACCTGTATCTACTAACTACCTAAATTAAACAAGTTATGTACCTAATCGTTTTAAGAAAATACTTTCTGTATATATGGATGGACAAACAGAACTGATTAACGCGAGCAAAACCGCGGGAAAAAGCTAGTAATACAAATAAATATGATTGACAATTGTACACTACACAAATACCTATTGTAACATTAACATGTATCATGGGTGGGTGCGCCAAAATTACCCTTAATTTTCAACTTCGATAATCGGAACTCCGAAAATGTTCTCCTAACAATCACAATTCCTAACTACTCTGTTTCTAATGTTTATAATTTCGAATTATTCAATGCTGACATTATAGCAATGAACATGTATTATTAGGTACATTTGTTTTCCTATATTTTCTCAACATAACCGTCTTTTAACTAACTTATGACAAAACGGAAGATGTATTAAGAATACCATGCTAAATGAAGTTGATATGTGTTTATATTTTTAAGATAGTTGTAGTTTATAAGTAACTGTCCCACTAATAAAATATACTTGTTTAGATTATTAATATTACCAGCGCATTTGTCTACCTGATAAGATGGTTGTATAAACTGAGGTTAAACTAAGGATTAGGTATGTAACTTTGTGTCCAGGTTACCTCGATGCAGGCTTGCCCAGTGAGGAACCGATAGATATGAACTATTATTAATAAGCGTTGTACCTATGCAAATATGTTATTCCATAGTTTTAAATCTAGTTTTAAGTAATTCTGTTACTTTGCTGTTAATAAACATTTTTTTCATTTTTTTTACACTATTATCTATGATGATGATGATGATGATGATGATGCTAGCTTCCCTACTTCTGTAGGTCGCGTTTTTTTATTAGACAACAGAAATATTAGCTGCCCTACTCCTGTAGGTCAGTGATCGTTGTATTTTCTTTTAATATGAGTAAAAATATTATGGAAATTATGTTTAGGAATAAAAACGTTATGACAAACAACAGTAGGAGTTTAAATATATTTTCGTTAGTGATGTTATTAATTACAATTTTTGGAAACATGAGTGTTTTGAACATCGTCGGCAGTACTACAAATTGTATGAATGAAAAGTTTAGAAAGAAAATTTTTTTAGAGTGATCTTTAGATTACAAATCGGTAGAAAGAACAATTTCGGGCAAAGAAGTTTAGATGAGCCAATATGAACCCATCATGTGTGTGTAATGTTTGATATAAATACTTATGATCTAACGTTCATTTAATATAATTTCATTTCATATAATTTAATTTGATATAACAACTGACTTGATATAATAAACATTTAATATAATTTTAGAATCTATAATTTCATGTGATATAATGTCCATATGATATAATAAACATTTGATATAATAATCTAATGGTATAAAACGTAGTTCATATAATACTCAGACCCAAAGGGCACCATCCAAGAAAGCAAGCAAGCAGCATGCAGCATGCAAGCAAGCATGCAGCATGCAAGCAAGCATGCAGCTTGCAAGCAAGCATGCAGCGTGCAAGCAAGCATTCAGCGTGCACGCAAGCATGTAGAATGCAAGCAAGCACGCAGCATGCAAGCAGGCATGGTTTCTTTTACGGCTTCGGGCTTAAATTACACTCTAGCGTAGGGCAGACAAGTCTACGTGGAGTCGGTTTTGCCGCGATTCGTTTCTGTCACTGACTTTTGTGGCACAACCTTACCAAAAACACAACGTATTAACTTTTAAAGATTTATTAAAAATCTAATTGGGGTTAAAATACTAATTTTATTTTAAAGTAAAAACTATATCAAATGAAGTTATAGAATATGTTATTATACCAATATAGCTTTATAGAAAAAGTTGTTATAGAATATGAGTATTATATCAAATGACTAGTATACGTAATGTTGTTATGGGAAGTGTATATAGATCAAGTAAAAATTATATCCAATGTACGTTATCTCCTTTGTAATTAGTTCATATGTCATTTTATGAAATGATACGCACCCCATAGGTATATAGTAATAATACATACTTAAACTCACGTCACGGCTGTTGTTGCGTGCTTGTAGTAATAATAGTACCCAACATAAAAAAGTAAAATAATTTAAAACATTACAAATAAACAGACTGAAATCACTCCACATCCTGCTCAATATCTTCTAGGGCATCTCATTCATCCCCAATCAATCTGTCTTCAGTTTGATCGCTCAATTTGATCCAATTGTTCGCTGAATCAAGTAAGTCAGTACATACAGTCCAAGTGAGAGAATTCGCATCAGGGAGGCTATCACATAAAACACTGTGGCTTTTCTATTTGCAAAAGAAACGCTTTGCTGAGGCTGCCAATGTTTTCGCAGACAGAAGTTTATGAAAGGCCAAAACTTTGATTAGTTCATAATAGATAAAATAGATTTGACAAAGGTGTTTCGTGTTTCTCTAATAGGCATCAATACACTTATACCTCTAATAGGTTTAAGAAGGTGATAACTACAGAAAAAGATTTAAATAGAAGCGGGTGATAACTGTGACACTACAACAACAAAAAAACAATTTTAAAAAGCTAATTGATTATCCGTGTCGCGTAGCGGTGAAAGAATACTACCACCCCCCGGGCTTCCCATGGGTGTCGTAAAGGCGACTAACGGACTAAAGACTGCACATACTTCTAACAACATAGAGCGGTGATGGATCCACCGCCTGTCACGCTAAGCACATGTGCAGTCACTATTTGATGAAAAGTGGACTATGGTAGAGGACTGCTTTTGCTGTCCTCATTGCCTAGTCTCTGACTAACCCTTCGGGGATAATAGTTGTGATTATATGTATGTAATTGATTGACTGGCTTGAAAAAACTTGGTGGTTGCTCTAGTCATACCTATAATGACTAAATAATGCGAGCTTTGCACGGTTGCACGGTCAACCCGAACAGGCGAGGACGTAGGACTAGCCAGGTACATTCATTTAACTGGTAAAGCGTGTATGAGCTCCAAGTCTCCGTACTAGTCGGTGACGAGTGTGGTGTCTTCAAATTAACAGCCGTAACAGCTGTCGTGCTTTTGCTAGGCTTCTCGGCTCTCAATTGTTTCGAGTTTCTAATGTTACACGGTTGGACAATATCAAACAGTGGACTGGGCTTGGCTATCGTCAGTTAAAAGCTACTTCATGGGCCGCAAAAATGTTGTCAACTGACCTTCAAACTTCATTGTGTAGAGAGCACCCAATGATGATGATGAATGTTACACAAAACGCGCGGCTGAACCAAATTTGTCTATGCTTAAAAGCGGCTTTTATACGGCTGTAGTGCAGTCGTTTGTTTTAATTTGAGCTCGGCCACAGTGCTGCAAACGCGACACTTAATGAATATTTTGAATTTAGACCTACTTTATTGTTCATTATCAGTCTCACTCATAAACGTCCCACGGCTGGGCACAGGCCTCCCACTTGGGCACATGGCGAGATTGGGCAATAGGCCACCACGCTGTCTCAATACCGGTTAGTGGTTATTTGAAAGTGCCAATCGTAGACACGTGCTCATGTGTAGTGTATCTACATAGATCTCGTTTCGAATACGCACATCGAAGTTCGACACATCGACGGCAGCGGTAGATCCCCGGTCACGTCTGCTGCGATGCGGCATGCGGCTCACGTATCGAAGATAACCCTCCTGAGCAATCTCGCGGAGGCACTTCATAGCTCATAAACCTAATTACATTATATAGTATCGGCGGAAAACTTTTAACCATTGCGAGCTTTTTCTTGAGATTACTTTCCTTGAGGAAGTTATATTAGAATTCTATATAAAGTCTATTGATTAAAGTTTTTCAGATTTATACTGAAAATTGTCAAAGAGAAATCTAGCTTCTAGAAAAGTAAGTATATTATTTATGTTGATGTATTATTACTTACAACTATTTACTTAATTTAAACAAACGTATCAAGAGATGCTTGTTACAGCCAATAATTTTGCCATTTATGAAACTTTTGCAACGCCGCCGCCGCGGGCGACCGGATGGGTAGGCTTCAAATTAAAATATCTACTAGAGTGACTTTCCCATAATATCCCCATAGGTGGGGATTTATCAGTGGGAATTTCTGGAACAATCTGTGCTTTGAAAGGCACTGTAGTTTGTTGGTCTCGGTTGTTCTCGCAAAATCGAAGTCGTGAAAACCAAACCCACTTTATGCCAACGTTGTATGTCATATGGCCACACTTAAATTTAAGCCAAGCGAATCAATACTCCCACTCTTCCAAATTAGCAACTGTTCCTGAAACCCAATATCCAATTAGCGATGTGATTCAGATTCCTGTAAACAATAACTAATAGCTAACGTTTAATGTTATAACTCAGCCGCGTAAAGTCAAATTTCTAACGCCGCCGCCGCCAGCAATTACACGCCGCGTGAGCATATTAGGGTAATTAGCTCCTGTTTGCGAGTACGTGAAAGGGGCACGTGTCTCACGCTTACGCTTCTAGTCTTCTTTAGAACTCAACCACATACAAAAACTAGATACAAATTTCAATTTTTTTCAAATTTTAATATCGTTATTCAATTTAGGCTACAATAATTGAGCTCTTATGAATGTCGCCATGCCCTAAGTCCTAATTATGGGGCTACGAGCCTTGTACTGATAAGAACCGTCAAGAAACTCAGCAAGGGCATTTCATTTCTCCCTTTCTTTTACAGACAATACAAATTGGAGAATAGAAGGACATTTTCCATTACAGACAAAAAAAAACATTTTATACTATAACAAGACAACACAATACATACAAAAGAATATCCAATAAAAAAACAAGTATTGCTCAATTTAAAAAAAAATGCAAATATAACATTTAATTCGCAATCAACTCTCTCAAAACGTCCACACATAAAGAGTACCTACCAAGATGTTTGGGTACTCTTTTCGTTTGCCAGTGTGCGAGCTACGCATATGCATGCAGGCTATTCATTTACATGTAGAACACTCTGAAATCAACCTTGCTTATATCAGATATATCATGTCGGCGGCACGGGAACGGGTAATATAGATTCTATTATTAATAACTAGCGTTTACTCGCGGTTTTACCCGCGTGGTAGCAGTTCCCTCTGGGTCTGAGACCGTTGGCTTAGCCACTAGACCACGGAGGCGGTTAAATTTAGATTTAGATATGTGATTGAAGATTTAGAATTAGAAAAACAAGCCCGATATACTTTTAAATGAGGCGAATATAAGCCGTTCGCTCGCTGCTATGTCATACACCAACTACTGCGCTCGTTAATACCGTTGAGCTGGTGTAACGTCCTTATGTCTTAGCTACTTCTGATTTCGATTGTACACAATTTGTTTTGAAACCGAGTCCAACAAAATCCAATAACTCGACTCTGCAGTCAACGGTTTGGCACAGTTTAAAAAAAGATGGCGTCCAAAAGCCAAACTGAACAATGCAGCGCGCTGTTTATGAAAGCAAGTTGGTTTCCGTGCTGCGTCGTCATCCAAGCCAAAGTGTAGTAATGGCATTAGGTCCAGGCGTAATGGCCGTCGACACGCCATCATCCGCTACCCAGGCAAGGATACGCTTAGGTTGTATCTAAGTATGCACATTTTGGTATTAGCTAAGCTACGCAAGATAGCTAATGTTGTTTGTCGGTCTGATAGCTTCCTACTCTACGTTTGTTATGACGTCACTACGCTGCTAAGGCGTTCGGCTTGCTATCTTGTCAGTTACACAACTTTTACAACACCGGGTATACAGGGTGTCCCATAATGGTTAAATCGAACTGCTGTAGGAGGTAACTTGAATTGATTTGTCTATACCTACAAAAATTATTATTAAACAGGTTGACTGCCACAAAACCAGACACAATTCGAATTTAATTGTTTGTCGGTCACCGGTGACCGCCATGGCGCTTTTAAAGTCTTACTAAAAAATAGTGGTCCAGAAAAGAAAATCAAAAAAAATGTTTTGAACTCCAAGTCTATGGGAGGTACTACATTATTTTTATAAACTTTGTTTACAATCAGATCAATCACTTAAAATTAATTTTGGTAAGAAAAAAGTACAAATAAACCCCAAACGCAATATTGTAAGAGGGAAACTGAAGAAAAGTTGCTTCTTCGAATTTTTAAAAAGGTCATTTTAAGATTTATTTTCTTTCATAGTTTTTAGGGCATTAGTCAAGCTACCTCACATAGCAGTTTGATTATTCTCGAACATTCTGTATACCTACTCCATTGCTAGACAAAGACCTCCTCATCGCTACAATAAATGAGTATTAGCTTAATCACATCCAAATACGTGTTGGTCATCAACTGATCACAAAGCCGGGTTATGCATCGATAATCCGAATAATCACATCCAAATATGTGTTGGTCATCAACTGATCACAAAGCTGGGTTATGCATCGATAATCCGAATAATCACATCCGAATACGTGTTGGTCATCAACTGATCACAAAGCCGGGTTATGCATCGATAATCCGAATAATCACATCCGAATACGTGTTGGTCATCAACTGATCACAAAGCCGGGTTATGCATCGATAATCCGAATAATCACATTCAAATACGTGTTGGTCATCAACTGATCACAAAGCCGGGTTATGCATCGATAATCCGAATAATCACATCCAAATACGTGTTGGTCATCAACTGATCACAAAGTCGGGATATGCATCGATAATCCGAATAATCACATCCAAATACGTGTTGGTCATCAACTGATCACTAAGCCGGGTTGGGTTATGCATCGATAATCCGAATAATCACATCCAAATACGTGTTGGTCATCAACTGATCACTAAGCCGGGTTATGCATCGATAATCCGAAACACGTACTTTGCCCGACTTGGAAATTAGAGCCGAACTTTGGATATCCTCACGTCTGTGAGAAAACCTACTAATAATTGAATTACTATTGTCTGCTCTTACGGCAGTTGACAGCATAAGTACCTATAAGGATCGATCGCTTTGCTCCTTTTTTATATATAAGAAGGAGGCAAACGAGCAGGCGGGTCACCTGATGGAGAGCAATCACCGCCGCCCACGGACACCCGCAAAACCAGAGGAGTCGCAGATGCGTTGCCGACCTTTAAGAAAGGAATAGGGTTAAGGGAGCAATAGGAATTGTGAGGGGGAAAGGGGGCCACCACCACCTCCTCAACCACTGAGGCGTTACTCGATATTAATAATAATAATTTATTTATTCAAGCAACAAGGACTTATATGGTTAGTAACAAATGGACCTAAGAGCTATGTTAGTACATACGTAATATAATTTAAATTAAATGAAGCCTGACATAATATTATTATTGCAATAAATTAAATAAATAAAATATAATTATTAAGAATTTTGGAGAGGCCTATGTCCAGCAGTGGACAAGTATAGGCTGATGATGATGATGATAACATAAAAAAAATTACTATGGGCATGACAATATAATTTAAATTAATACAAATAGAATACAATTACACTAGGAATACAATTATTTGATTAATTATTACAATTAATTAAATAATTGTATTGTTTGATATTGATATTGTTCTGGAAAAACAAATGGCTATTATAATATACCTCTTACATGTACTTTGTCAAGGTTTGAGCGATATAAAAATATCGCTTCTATCGGTGTATTATCATATAACATACAACTCTATACAAATACAATTCTCAAGTAGCCATTTGCGGGAGACAAAGTTATCTGTTTTGTTGCGCCCCGGATAGTCCCCGGTTATTATCATTTGCACAACGACTCAAGATGTGTCGTTGCCGAGTACAATTTACTCTTATTATGTCTGACAACGGAAGCTTCTTATTTTCCGCGCCGATGGTTTATTGCTTTTGTTACGTAATTGTATTATTACGACAATACAATATTATATAATATTGTACTGTATGGTTACCTACTTACGTATTTTGGGGGAGTAACGTTTTATAGTAGCATTTTTATCTTATACTAGCGGCCGCTCGCGGTTTCACCCGCGTGGTTTCTTTTCCCGTAAGAGTATCGGGATAAAAAGTATCCTCTGTGTTAATCCAGGTTATAAACTGTCTGTATGCCGAATTTCATCCGAATCCATTAAGTAGTTTTAACTTGAAAGAGTAACAAACATCCATCCATACTTACAAACTTTCGCGTTTATAATAGGTATTAGTAGGATTTCATATGCGTAGCGGTGAAAGAATACTACCACCCCCTCTCTTCTCTTGGGTGTCGTAAAAGGCGACTAACGGACTAAAGACTGTACATACATCCAATAGCATAAAGCGGCGATGAGCTCACAGGCTGTTACGCTAAGCACTTGTGCAGTCGATATTTGGTGAAAAGTGGACTATGGTAGAGGACTGCTTTTGCTGTCCTTATTGCCTAGTCTCTGACTAACCCTTCGGGGATAATAGTCGTGATTGTATTTTATGTAATTATTATAATTCAAATCAGAATGTCTCACTCTGTCATAAAAACTATAGGATGGTGTTAGAGTTCTTTTTTAAAGTACAGCCTTAAAAACTGTTTTACTACTGCTAGGCAAAGGAAATTCATTGTAATCAACTCATCGTTACAATTAATTATTATTATTGTTTATTGTTTTCTAAGGTTAAAGCGTGTACTTTTTTTCGGAATAATTATTTTTATCTTTATTAATTTTTATCTTATTTTTATTTTTTTCGTTTTCATACATCGGGCAAACAAAGAGAAGTGTAGGGACCCGCGTAAAAGAACATATAGCCGACGTCAAGCATAGGCGTGAAAATAAGTCTGCAGTGTGCGATTCTCTGGTAGAGAATGCCTTAGGCATTAAGTCCGCCAAATTACGTTAGCCACTGCCGGAGAGCTCAAAAAAACCGATTTACTTTTATAAACTATTTAATTCTGATATTAGAATCACAAAGAAAATTATAATTAATAATTAAATCTAAGTGTTGACCCGATCGATGTAGGTACCGAAGTGGCGTAGTCGTCCGGTCACGTAGGTCGCTGCGTTGGAAACACGGGGCGCGGTGTCAGCAGTTTCCGCCAGTTGCAATAACTGGAGCGGGCGAAGTCCGTACAATCGCCAACTCAGCTTTTAGAGCCGTGTGCACTGTTATTAGTGGTGCTTGCTATCTTAGCATAATCCCTACTACGTGATCTCGTAACATCTCCCTCCCGAAGAGCAGCAACTATTTTTGGGCAGGTCGCAAAAATATTGCTGGATTCTGTCGTGGCGACTTGGCAGCTTCCGGTATTGCGTAAGTTGGAGCACATTCTGGGAGCTCGGGTGTCATCTCCAGGTCCACATCTCTATTCTTAAGACACGTCGCATATTTTCTATATATCAAGATAATAACGAGTGCAAGTGCACTAGACAGCGCCACATAAAATGGTATTGTGGTGTGATATAATGAATCCGTAGAGACCTCGTCGAGATGTACTGCAGTCTGAGAAGCGATCTTATCTTGTATTACTTGAAGATCGTTGAGATTCAATGATGAGAGCGTTACAGGAACCCGTGTTGCTGCGTTCGTGGTGAAGACATAATCAGAGATGTTCAATATCTTCATAGGTTGCCCTTCAATTCGGTCGTTAGTGTTATATATGGTAGAATCTTTCGTCCGTATTGAACATTGAGCTGGAATGGTTATAAGATAGCTACCTTTCAGCATCTGATAATCGTTGCGTTCGCAGGTAAGTTGGACTTTTGTTGCCTCTGGGAACATTGCTATATAGTTGCGATCGTCTAACCTTTGGATGTCTTCTTTTAGGACGGTCACGAAGGTTGGTTTACAGGACTCGTCCAGTCGTTGATGGTGCAGGAGCTCCTGGATGCAGTCTGGATCTGATCTTAAATGTTGATTTAGTTTCTCGTGGCAAAGATACCGATTGTTGTACTTCGGGCATTCAGCCTCAATGTACACGTAAAAGTTCTCGTTAGTTGCTACTAAAGGATAAGGGGGAATAAGGACTCGATTAGCTCTATTAGGTGCTATAGGGAGCTTATACAGTTGATAAACGTGAGATGATATTATTGGTACTTTAAAAACTATAATTATCTGTCTACCTGAATAAAATGATCCTGTTTTTATTACGTCATAGTATTCCTTAAGTTCTAAGTCTAACAACTGGTCTTTATTATAAAAATGTTCTAGTTCCTTTAACATCTTTTCTAACGTGTCTATTCCTATCATTGAATGATGTGTACTTGCGGTTCGTGTAAACGCTATGATATTCTCTATTCGTTGTAACTCTTGAGATAAATCGTCTATGTTATCTGTAATAATGGTAAGAAGCTGTGCTAGCTTAGCGTATTTTATTAAACTATGTTGAATGTAAGCATCTGTGTCTAAAAGCAAATTTAATGTATCGTTAATCTTTCTCTGGTTTTGTACAATACTTGAGATGATACTTGTATGTTGTGTCATCCAATCTTTACTAAGACTTATATGGTTATTAATTTGAGATGAAACTTTATCTTGGTTATCCTTGAGATTTTTAATGGCATTACTGTATTTAATAGCGTCGGTGTAATCTAAGTTTCTTGTTATAGATTTAACTACAGATCCTAACCCATCTACAAGACCTCGCTTCACCCGATGGGGCTCTAGGCTTTCTAGTTGGTAAGTTACTTTATCTAATTTTAAGCTAAGATAATTAATCTGTATTTCAAATAATATATGAGTGTCGTTAGGTAACTTATTTTCTAATTCTATAATTTGTCCTTTAACTATGTTAATCTTGTTACGAATATCTACTAATTCTATATATTGCAGAAAGCTGTGGTAGTGTGTTGCAAGATTCATAGGTCCAAGTTTAAACGGTAAGAGTCCTGGTCCGTCGTCCAGACTCTCAAGTCTTATCTCGTGCGCCAGTCCCAGGCTCATGGTCAGTGTCAGCATTATCCTGTAACAATTTTGCGCTTTTTGGTACTCGCTTAAGTCTAGATTTAGCAATAGGGCCTCGTTTCTTTGAAGTGTAAATATGTATGGGTAAGTCAGCTAAGACGTTATCGTGTGTGTATCGCGGGGCTATCTTTTGTCGGCTTGCAAGAGGGTTTGAAATAAACACCCGCTGCTGTGGCTGGTATTCCTGTTCTGGTTCGCGAGTTTTATTGTGTCTTTCGATAAGGGCGGTACGGTTAACTAAACTTGAATCGTTGATTAGGTCGTAGACTATCTTCATTTGATTTCGGTGAGTATGAATATATTGCTGCATTATATGTCCGGTTATGTCTATATCTGTAGGGTCTCTAGGATCAAAATGTCCATTTATAATGTCAATGGGCCTACATTTGGTAAAGCTGTGTACTGAACTATTATATGCTATTATCGCGTAGGGCATAAGATTGACGATTGCCTCGTCCCTATTCTGAAGCCGTAATATCCTTAGGTGTTCTAATATGGTGGAATGAAACCTTTCAATATTTCCGTTATCATTGGGTGTATTCGCGAGTGTTCTATGATGAATGATCTTATGTACTCTTGTGAATTCCGCAAACATCTGGTTTGTGAACTCTGTGCCTTGATCAGTTATTATAGTTAGAGGTAACCCATGATGTGTAGAATATTTTAACAATGCTTGGATTACGCTAAGAGCAGTACCATCTCTTAGGTGGTAGGCTTGCCCATATTTGGAGAAAACGTCAATGAAAGTGACGTATTTTTCGCTCTGAACGGTAAAGAGGTCCATGTGAAGGACTTCAAAGGGCTTACTAGCAGGATGTACAATATTAAATTGTTGGCGTATTGGATTTCTGTCATATTTAGCTTGCCCGCAGATGGTGCACTCATTGATAAACTTGGTAACATGCTCTTTCATTTTCGGCCAGTAGTATTTATAAGATAGTGACAGATAGCATTCATTAATTCCCCTATGATTAGTTTTCCCTTCGTGGTAGTGTTTAATGACATCCTGCTGTCGAAGGTACTCCCTAACGTTCTCTATTTCAGTTTTAGCAATAACTAGGTTCATAGCGGAATTTTTAAATTTTTCTTGTAATATAGGAACTATTTTATACATGCCTAATGGAGGTGTTATTAATAGCGCAGTTTTAACTTTTGGATTTACGTATTCCTTGATAATATTGACTACATCCTCTTCTAGATTAGATTCCGATAGTTGAGCTGATATACGCGTATGTGTATCAAATGGCTTTGTTACGGTTGTACGTTTCTTTATATCACCTACGATAGTGAGACATAATTGTCGGTGAAATTTATTTAAAGGATCGTCTGTTATAGGAACCTCAAGTAGGGGGTTCTCTTGGTCAGTATGAACAGTGTTAGTGTCGGAGTTATTCCCTAAAGTAGGAGTTCGTTCTGAAGGATTAACAGACATAGAGTTAGTCTCCTCATTGTGGATTTCGACACGAGAGAGAGCATCCGCGTTCGTATTGGCTTTTCCCGTTTTATAGATTATGGTATAGTTGTATTCACTTAGTTTAAGACGCCATCTCGTGAGTCTGGAGTTTGGCTCTTTTAAGTTCATAAGCCACTGGAGAGGCTTATGATCTGTGATTACTTTAAACCTACGCCCAAACAAGTAGGGTCGGAAGTACTTCGTAGCCCAAACTATAGCTAACAATTCTTTTTCAATTGTGCTATAGTTTATCTCGCTATCGTTGAGCGTGCGAGAGGCATACGCGATTGGCTTATCCGAACCTATTGGCCCTTGTGATAGAATGGCACCTATAGCGAGATTTGACGCGTCAGTTGTCAAGTTAAATTCGCGGGTAAAGTCAGGGTATTGTAGTATAGGATCGTTAGTAAGAAGTCTTTTGCATTTTTCGAAACAAATGATATAATCTGAGTCTAAGGTTATTGATTTACTTTTCTTTAAACATTGTGTCAAAGGCTTTGTGATTTTAGCAAAGTCCGGAATGAATTTACGATAGTAACCAAGTAAACCAAGGAATTGTTTTATTTGTTTTGTGGTTTTTGGCAAAGGGTACCTTTCAATGGCCTTGATCTTATCTGGGTTTGGCTTAATACCATCCCTGCTTATGATGTGTCCGAGATACGCAGTTTCTAATTTCAAGAACTCAGACTTATCCATCTGGATCTTAAAATTAGATTCTCTAAGTCTATGGAACACTTTCTCGAGGTTGATCATATGTTCCTGGAGGCTGGTGCTGAAGACAATGATGTCATCTAAGTAAACCAGGCAGATAACATTTTGCAACCCTCTCAGGACATTATCCATCACCCTTTGAAAGGTTGATGGAGAATTCTTGAGACCCATGGGCATCCTCAGGAATTCAAAGTGCCCGTGCTCTACATTAAAGGCTGTTTTATGAATATCGTCAGGGTTCATCTGTACCTGGTAAAACCCACTAGCCAAGTCTAAGGTCGTGAAATATTGACATTTCCCTAGCTTATCAAGGACGTCCGATATGTTGGGAATAGGATATTTGTCGTCAATAGTCTTTTCGTTCAGTTTTCGGAAGTCGATTACTAAACGCCATTTCTGTTTACCTGACGCGTCAGCCTTCTTTGGTACTATCCAAATCGGTGAGCTCCAGGCGGAGTCCGAAGGTCGTATTATTCCCTGTTCTAGCATTTTCGCGATTTGTTCCCGGACCTCATCACGGTGTACAAATGGATAGCGGTAACTCTTTGTGTAAATAGGCATTTCATCAGTAGTTCTTATTGCGTGTTTGATCTTATTACTAAAAGTTAACGGTTCGCCATCTAAATAGAATATGTCACAATATTGAGAGCAAAGTCGCCTAAGATTCGCTTTCTCTTCCGGGTTTAGATGGTCCGTCCTAAGCCGCGAAATTACATCGTCGACTCGTGACGCGTTACTGTTTTGTTCGGTACACGCGTACTTAATATCAAACGACTCGGTGTTAAATATTTCTGCGGCCGCGGGGCGGTCTAGCGAGAATATGACGTCATTGTTCGTTGGATTCGTCACTTCTATTATACCGCGATTATTTTCTATGTTGGTGACGCATTCCGAAATAATACAGTTACACAAGATTTGTTCGTTAACTATGACGTCACCGTCTAACGCATTTATAGGTAATTTTACTAATTTAGATGATCTGGCTGGTATAATGTCTTCATAGAGATTAATATTTCGCGAATTATACATCCTAATAGGGTTAGTAGTAGTGCGTGTTGTCAAAATATTTTCTTTTAGATTTATAGTGGCTTCCCATTGTGTCAAGAGATCAAGTCCAATAAGCCCATCAAAATAGTCGTGGAATTTATATACGAAAAACTTTATATTATTTTCATCTTTAAGTTCTCTAAAACAAGGCATCGTAATTGAATGACTACTTCTACTAGTTCCGTGTATGTTAGACACCTCAAATGGATCGTAGTCTAATGGTATGTTAGGATAAAAATTACTTACAGCATCCGGGCTCAAGAAAGATTGATTGGCGCCAGTGTCGATCAATAATTTTAGAGGTGGATTATTAATAAGAATATACGGTAGCTGTCTTTGTGTTTGAAGATTAACTTCTATTTTGAGCTTTTTAAATTCCTGTCGGACTGAAAATCCTGATCATCATTATTAGAGGATGTGGAAGGCTGGGCCTGCTCTTCCACTTGCTCATACCATACTTCTTGTTGTTGTGGTGGCTCCTCATACTGATATTGGTATGGAAACGAATTATCACATTCATAATTTTTGTTGTGTGAGTCATACATAGCAAGGTAAGAGTTAGTATCATAGCAATCATTATAATAATAATTATAGTAATCTTCGTATGGAGTACACTCATTCAGGTTTATATCGCGAGTTTTAAAGTAATTCGATGGTGGTGGGTTACCATGCTTCGTCCAATCATGCCCTGATGGTGGCAAAATTCGAGGAGCAAAGTGGCTAACGCCGCTCATAGGTTTTGGAGCATTACTATTGAAATTAAAATTAGGTCTCTGCTGCATCCTAAACATATTACTTTGTGGGTTATAATTAGTAGGGCGCGCACTAAACATTTGTTGAGTGCGCGTGGGCATACGCATAGGAGGCGGTGGCATGGATTGTTGGAATTGAGGTTTTGGCGGGAAGTTATTAGTAAAACGTTGAGGTGGAGCTTGGATGGTTGGGAATTTTACAGGAAAGGTAAAATGGTCGTTGAACAGCAAAAGCATTATTAGGCATTGGCATATGTACGGGAGGTCTATAGTTAGACGCGTTTTGTACGGTTTTAGGTAAAGCTTCGTTTCGATTCTGCAAATACATAGTATTAAGCTCTTCCTGTACGTATTCCAATGCTTTTTCTATAGATTCCGGGCGCATGCACCTTATACGAGATCCTAGAGGCTCCTTAAGTCCGCGTACGAATGCTTGCATTGTAAGTTTTTTATATAAGTTACGTTTTGCCTCAATGGTAGTCTCTATAGTCTCGTGTAAAGTAACGTACGTCATAATTGTAGAAAATAAGGTTTGACATTTATCATAAAATTCTTGAGGGGTGTTGCTCCCTTGGGTTTGAACAGCTAGGTCATTGTAAAGGGTGGATTCATCCCTTTGATCAGTAAAATTATTAATCAAAACGCTTCTAATGCCACTCCAACTCTCAGGAATCCCATTAGAATTAATTGTTCTAGCAGCGGGTCCCGTGATTTTGTTAAGTATCCCGTTCACTAGAAATAGTTTGCCTAAGGCGTCCGTTTGTTCGTTATAAGAATCTACTATTTGATCACATAACCTTACAAATCTAGTTAGTACATTAGGATTGCCGTCAAATTCCGGCAACAGGCGTAGCGCCTTGAGGATCATGTCAGGATCAGCGGACGTAGCCATTGAGCTTACTTCACTGACTGTACTAAAACTATAACTACTTTCGTTATCACTATCAATATTTCTATTACTATCGACAATGGTACGAGTAACCCTAGTACTTCTAATAGCCTTAGGGCCCCTGTTACTCCTTGGATGGAAAATTTTGAAGGATTAAAATACCGAAGGATAATTAAAATCTAGGAATTAAAATAAGGAATTTAAGTAGGAATAAAGTAGGAGAGCAACACTAGAGAAAATTCAGTGGTGTACTTACATTAACATTATAGGTGTCGGTTTCTTTGATCTTGCTATCGATGTCTGGATACCCCGGCGCAGGCTCGTTCGTTATGCAGAACTCCCGGTGAAGGCTTGAAAACCGATTAGATACGACGACGATTTCGGAGAAAAGTCTTTACGCGCACTAACCCGGGAATCCTACCGACTGCGCCAATTACGTTAGCCACTGCCGGAGAGCTCAAAAAAAACCGATTTACTTTTATAAACTATTTAATTCTGATATTAGAATCACAAAGAAAATTATAATTAATAATTAAATCTAAGTGTTGACCCGATCGATGTAGGTACCGAAGTGGCGTAGTCGTCCGGTCACGTAGGCCGCTGCGTTGGAAACACGGGGCGCGGTGTCAGCAGTTTCCGCCAGTTGCAATAACTGGAGCGGGCGAAGTCCGTACAATCGCCAACTCAGCTTTTAGAGCCGTGTGCACTGTTATTAGTGGTGCTTGCTATCTTAGCATAATCCCTACTACGTGATCTCGTAACAGCCATGTAATATATTGTGTTGCAAAGTTTTAAAAATAAATAAACATGCTTTTAAGGGACCCAATATTACATCAGATTTGACAAAAATTTAATACTCGCCAAAAAATAATGATTCATTCCTAAGATGATAGAAATTTCAATACAGAGTATGGTTGGAATTTACCACCTGCCTGGCATCCCATCATAAAAGTCATCAAATGCCAGCCACAACAGCAACACATTGCAAGACCTTAAAATACTGTTAGTTCGTATTGTGTAAACCTAAACGCACCCGGTTAAATATAAAAATGATTGACGGTAGGCATATAACTTCTAACAAAGAAAAGACCTTAGTTAGATAGACCTCAGCCTCCCTGTGACTACGGAGTCTGCAAAGGGTTCGAAACGTCAGGACTAAAATCAAAACCCTAAAATGCAATAAACGCGAGTTAAATCCGAAAAAAGTGTTTCATTTTGTAATTTATTTTATATCGACACGTATTTTATGGGTTCACGTCGCCGTCGTCAGTAGTCTAACGGAGGTGCAGGGATTAGACCCGGATATCTCGCATTCAGGTCGAGCATCAATCCGCTCGGCCAAAGCGATGCTTCAATTTGGTATTATTTTTTGCAAACCACATCATACATACTGACCATACACTGAAGACTATTGCCCGAAAGGGTTAGTCAGAGTTTGTTGGCTAATGATGTGTCATGTGTCGGCGAATCACCAAACGTAAAGCATCACCGTCACACTCGCAATGCCAGAGGAATCGCAGATTGCAGGTTGCAGTTTTTGAGCAAAGAGTCTACTTATAGGCTCGTCTCTTGAAGGTTCCTAAGAAGAGTACAGGAATACTTATTGCTTTTGAAGTTAGTCCATGTAACTGTGCAGCGTGATAGAAAGTTTCCGAAAATACATAGTGGTAGACCGCCAACTATCAAGATGTTGCGCAGATTGATAGATTTTCATAAATTCTTACGATACCTACCAACGAAAGAATGTTTCTTCCGAAATTTAATATTACATATTTGCCTTTCTCAAGGGAGCCGAGCGCAGCCCAGGAAATACTTAAAAATTAATAAAACCAACTTTATAACAAGCTACATATTGATTCTTGGAATTCCTAGGTGCCCTAACGTGTGCATAGGTAGCCTTAAAGAGCCCGCACAGACTGCCGGGAAGTTTGCCTTAACCCCCGCTTTCAGCGATAGCGATCTCCTCCTGAGACTCCTAAAAGTAAAGGCAAGCGTACACTGACATTCGGTGTTGTACAAGTAAAAACTCAAACTGATCGGGTGATTTGACATGTAATTTTTTTAATTTTAATATAAGAAAAGATGAGATAATGATATGTAAATACTTTATTGTATACTATATCTATCCTTATCTTATTTTAAAACAAACAAAATACATGCCATATAATCCTTAAATGTGTGTATATATTTACACATACCTATTAGTAGACATTGTGAAAGTGGAAATAAATAATGCAAACAGAAAAATAAAGGCACGAGTTATTGTAGTGTTTGGCATAGTCAAAAACATTATCTTGACAGTGATACTACGTTACATTATTACTGGGAACAATACAAAACTATTATCCGAAACAATTTCCATCGCTGCTAGTGTCACGTTTCATTATCTATGCTTGCGGAGCTATGCGGAGTAAGCTTAAGCCCGCAACTGAAAGACAAAGTGCCTCCGGCGCTCCTTTGGCTCTCAGAGCAAATCTCCTTGGGCTACTGGCGAAATCTGAACACTCTGACTCTGTTCAGGTGCTTAGCCATCTAGGAATCTAACTATTTTCATACCAACTTTACACTTAATTGATTGAATCTTTAGATTGGAGTTGGACGATGGAGGCCCTCTGGGTTATTTTTGTATACTTATGTTTTATTATGTATGAACTACATACTAACTACTTATATAATAACTAGTAAGTTGGACTTGACCTGATGTTATAGTTACTGTGTAATAGAATTAATACTTCAGAACAATGAAAGCCATTAGCATACAGATCGCGTTGTTGCTCGAAATCAGGAAATCATGCATAATACTCGTTATAAACCGCATTGTGACAATATGGTCGTGTATTTTAATTGTTTTGAATGTTAATGAGTCTCTGTAAGCCATAACAGCACATGATAACGAAGTCCTTACAGTCAATTGTAATGTTACATTCATATTCGTATGTACAGCTACGAGCTTACATATTTACAAGTCAGCAATAATGACGTGCCTTAGATACCGATTCAATTATTTGTGACTACGACCGTAGCAAAATTATATGATCATTCGTAAGTGCGTAAAATCCTGGCGTTATCTTGTTAATGAATAATATTAACGTTTAATGTTTGAGGTAGAGATTGAAAAAAACAACTATTGTTGTTATTTAATTTTTTTTTACACATAGCAGCAAGAATTATAATTTAAATAAATTTAAGTAAAGAATTTTTAAATCGATCGTTTTTTATTGTTTACAATGCCATAAGTTTTAAGAAAAACACTGTTTAATAATACTGGATATTGCGACAAAAAACTTATAACGTTTGATATGATGGGATATGCTATATTCTTGCTATCATGCAGATATCGTTATGACAGAAGCAGAGATCTAATTTACGTCACCATTTCTATATCTCACTTATCCTTTGGTTACAGAAAGCAAAGTTCCGCAATCTGTTGGCCTTGTCACCGAGGATGCCGCGGCGTATGAAGAGGGTTTAGACAATACAGGGATACCGCAGGGATGTCTTCTAGGGCCGACATATTGGAAATAACCAACTCAATTAACGGCCGCCCTTGCGACACATGAGGCTTAGGCGACATCAAACGTGGTTCCCTTGGCTACCGTACGCCGATGAATGTGATACCGAATGTCGTGATCCGAAATTATTTATGGTACCGATAATAACAAAATAAAACGGTTAGTATGGAAGGTTTAGTCAAAAGTAGAGTAACTAAACTAAATATTTTAACGGGATTTTAACTCAAACTTTTTAGGAAAAGCACCCGTGCATACGTCATACTCTTTATACCTAAGTAAAAGTACTTAATGCGTAGTAAACTATTTGTGTATTGTTTTAATATACATTGTACCTACCTTTGTAACTAAAATGACTGTGGCACATACACTTTATGATTTACATTAGTAGGTATTAAAGTTTATTACCAACTGAATGCGATTTGAAACATTCGATAGATATCGAACCGCGTTAATTTAGTTGAAGAAAGTTTAATTAGAATTTAGATTATACATTTGAAACTTTGAAGTTCGTGTAGGACAATTTGAGGTGAAAACTCTCTACTGCTACATGAATTGTACATAATTTAACAAATCAATAAATAGAAAATTCTAACACGCATAAAGGCACTATATTACGTGTATTATATACTTCGATCACACATAAAATCTATGTAATCGAAGATTATTTAAAGGTTAAAGGTTAATCAACCATTTTCTAATTCAAAAAATAAACAAAAAGAAGATCAATTTCGTCGCCTCTGTACCTTCATGGCGACAGAACCGTGCTTCTGTATCAATAAACAAATAAATATTTTATTATCAAGAAATCCATTCATCTTTATTACAGCTTTCACGAATTGTTAGACTCTTATGTCAATGACCAAATACTACAATACATTTAAACATATTTTCATAACATTGACACAGGTCCAAACCAAATATGAAACAATGCAAAACCCCGGGATCGTAATCCCGGCTACAGATCAAACCGCGCTGGATACCTATACAAATAATCCCCAGTGAGAATGTCCGTCAGCATTGTACGCTCTCCTTGTTTGTAAAGTGGATATTCCACGACTGAACACAATATTCCAGGTCACGTGCCTCAGCACAATATTTTTACTACTTACATATATATGATCTCCGAAGACTAGGCAATGAGGGCAGCAAAAGCAGTCCTTTACCATTGTAACGGACAGGACAGATTAATCGGTGATCAAATTAATGGTTAGGTACGTAGAGAACGAACAAGTTAATGTAACTATTAGGTTCGGATTCGGAATCAATTAGGGATTGGAATTTGTATAATGATTGATTTGATAAACAATAGGGCGATACCGCATCGCATCCGCTTGCGTTTGATTGTATACGCATACAATGTGAATAAAATAAAATCTTAGAAAATTTTAGCCGCAGTACTTATGTAACGAATAAAAAATGTTACCATCGCCTTCTAGAAATTTGCACGTTTGCTACAGCGCCCTCTCTTGATAAAAAACTGAAGCTGCTATTTACGTAATTATGAAGTTTTATTTATTGTTACGAAATTGATTGGTATTGATGTTTAAATTAACAAGTAGCTTCTGTAGAGGATATCAGGATAGATATTCATACCATGTAAGCATAGCCGTTTGCGTGTGATTGTATACGAATAAAAGAAAAACTTAGAACATTTTAGCCGTCGTATTTACGTAGCGGTTAAAAAAGTTACCATCGCCATCTAGAAATTTGCATGTTTGCTACAGCTCTCTCTCTTGATGAGTAGATGAAGCTGCTATTTACGTAATTTGAAAGTTTTAATAATTGTCACGAATTTTATTGTTATCGATTGTTATTGATGGGCAGCTTAACAAGTAGCCTCTTTAAATGATAATTAGTCATACAATGTAAGCATAGTACGAACGGAATAACAATAGGAGATAAAACTAACATGGCGATCGTGGTAAACTTGTAAATGTTTTATGGTCGGACAACGTATTGTATTGTTCCTCCGAAACGGCTAAGCCCACGTGAATGGCGTTTATCTAGAATTATGGTAGACATAACGCCCGACGTGGTGGTGAAGTCAAAATTAGCCGCGCGGAATTATTGTAATCTGCACGTAGCATTGTTTAGGAATAATTCTCGCAAAAACTAGACTAGCGCTCTAAGATATGCAATTGCTTAGATGTGTTATAACGAATCGCATACGCAAATATATTTTAAGATAGGTCTAGACTTATATTTTGTTGTATAACTTAGAATCAGAGCGTTTGGATATAAATGGAATTTTAGTCGATTTTAAAGTGTCAGTTCATAGTGGATCTGAACGTGCATTCAGAATATTTTTGTAATTAAAAAGGGGCGACTACCTCTACTTCTCTGCTCTCTAATTGGCTAGAATAATTCAAATCTTCTAGAAGCTTTTTTGTATAAAAGGGCCGAGCGGGATTTCGGTCTTTATGTTCACTTCAAGCAGCAAACCGAGTAGCATAATAAGCGAGTAGCTAATGAACCAGAAACTTATGGAAAATCAGAAAACTGAAGAAGTATTAGATATACCTAGTAAAGTTTAGAGCCAGTGTGGGAAGTTGAGTATTTTGGGAAACTTTATAAACACTGTATAAATTGTGCTTTGTGTATTCTGACTGACGTGTAATTACTAACTTGGATTTGACCATTTATGTACCTGTGTGTGTGTGCGTGTATATAACCTTGTGCGTATAACTTTTGTGCCTGACTTTAATTTGCATGGACCTTACGTGTATTGTGTGTGCATGACCATATGTGTATTACCTTATGTGCGTGTAACCTTGTTATATATTGTGTATTGACTATTGTGTACATAGATGTTTTGTGAGTCAAATAAATAAATCTCCGGTCGAGGGGGTATAAGTTGCATTCGTGTTTTGTTCATACTTATTGGCGGAGCACTGACGTCGTGGTTCTGCCAGGAGCCCTACCCTCGACATTGTGGTCCTTCGAGCCGGATCCTGCACAGGAAGTGAACATCAAGTGAACATCAGATCGAAGACCTTAACTTTAGGATGCCGCAGACAAGGAGCGGTGTTCCCCGGAAGGAGGATGCAGAGGCATTATTGGAGCAAGCTGGACGAGGTACGTACGAGTTACCACCCACCTCACCCTCAGTGCCTGAACCGAGCATCGAGCATGAGGGGGGTCGACCCCTACCCCGGATCGATGGAGGGGAACGACCAGAACCTAGTGGGGGTGCACAGTCTAGGCATACCGACGCTGCTGAAGAGCAACGCGTGCCCGCAGCATCACGGCCAGCTGCACGAGCAGCTTCAATACGATCGACGACAAGCATCACCTCCCGCCTTAGAAAGTCGGAATACGAGGCGGAAAGAATGCTGATGGAACTGAAGCGCAAAGAACTTCAGATGGAAGCGGAGTTTATAAAGAAGAAGCTGGCATGGGAGACAGCCGTCATTGAAGAAGGTGGGGTTGAGAGCGTGGCCGATAACACGAATTTGGAAGATCGTGTTGACACATGGCTCAGCATTCATCGACGATGCTGCCAGAATCCAGAACAGCTCCAAATCCAGAATACTGCCGCGACCCAGGCCACATACGGGGGGAGTCAGAACGACCCGCGCCGCCGCGCAAGACTCAAGAGGACCTTCGTCGACGACCATCCCCGACGCCCGGCAGGAATAGAGGGATCGATCGACTGGCAGATCTCTTTCAGAACATGGTACAGACGAGGCCACGCCCAAGACAGGCCACCGAGTTGCCCATATTTACGGGTGCAGCTACGGAATGGCTTCCATTCAAGGCGGCTATGAGAGAGACCTCTGAGATGTACCAATTTACGCCAGTTGAGAACATTGCCCGGTTACGCAACTGTTTGCAAGGTGAAGCAAGAGAGTGCGTGTCGGCGTTATTGGCTACTACTACGGACCCAGCTGTAATCATGCGGACTTTGGAGCAGTGTTACGGGCGTCCGGAAGTTATTATAGATCGAGCCTTGGAGCAGCTAAGAAGATTGCCAAGGCCGAGTCCCGCCGCATCAGACTTGAATAGTTTTGCGATTAAACTACAGAACGTAGTATGTGTACTACTCACCGGCACCCAGCACCCTAATGAAAAGGGACGAACGCAGAGAGGAGCGTAAGCCGCGCCCAGCTGTTACGATGCGACGTGCAGCTACGTATAACGTTGCTGAAGAGAGCGATAGGGTGCGTTGTTGCTGCTGCCAAGGTGAGCACGTATTGACTAGATGCAAGAAGTTTGCCGCTTTAAGTATGAATGAAAGATGGCAAGTCGTTAAAAAGGAACGGTTGTGTTTTAAATGCATAGTTAACAAGCATCGACGACCGTCGTGTCAAGCGAGGCCCTGCGGTGTGAACGACTGTTGCCGGCCTCATCATAGACTTCTACACTCAGATGTCGCTCCATCCATTCCAGTCATCGCTGCCGATACAAGTAACAGTGAAGGAAAGGAAACAGTAGCTACGACGGTCACCTCAAGTGGAGGTCGACAAGTACTGTTGAAAGTTTGCCCGGTTATAATAAAGGGACCGGCAGGCGAGATGGAGGCATACGCCTTATTGGATGAAGGATCTACGATTTCACTGATCGACAAGGATGCAGCCAGAAGTATTCAAGCCGATGGACCTGTCCAGAATATACACCTGCACGGGGTAAACAGCGTGACGAGGGAACCGGACAGCCGCAGAGTCAAGTTTCAGATTAGAGGTATAAACACTAGTTTCTTTGATTTTCAAGCAAGGACGATCAAGGGCATCAGCTTGCGTGGACAAACCGTTCCTAAGTCCGTACTTAGATATCCACATTTGAGAAAGCTTAACGCAAAGGAGGTATGCTACGAGATGGCACGACCGCAGCTGTTGATAGGTGCCGACCATTGGCATCTTATAGTGACAAGACAGCTGCTAGCCGGCAGAAGATTGCAACCCGTAGCATCTCGCACCAGCTTGGGGTGGGTACTGCTTGGACATATGCCTCGGACTACCTTTACTGGAGACCATGAAGCAGTGGTTCACATCCGACTGTCGGATTCATCACGATCCAGGAACACCGATGGCGTTGAAGAGGAACACCTAGACAATCTCATAAAGGAACACTACGAGATAGACGCCCTTGGAGTATCTTTGAAGAAGAAGCCAAGGGCTGAAGATGAACGTGCCCTCGAGATCATAAAGAGGACAGCCTGTTGCGTGGGCGGTAGGTACGAGGTAGGTTTACCATGGCGTAAAGATCAGACTACCATGCCACCGAGTTATGGCAATGCGTTAAGGCGCCTGAAGGGAATCGAGAAGAAGATGGACCGGGATCCAGTCTTCGCTTCGGACTACAGTGCTCAGATAGAGAATCTGCTAGACAAGAAATACGCAGCGCTATCTGACGGCACCGACAGGAGCAGTTCAAAAAGTTGGTACCTACCGCACTTTGCCGTAAGAAATCCGAACAAGCCAGGGAAGATACGTCTGGTGTTCGACGCAGCAGCCGTCACAAACGACGTGAGCCTGAACCAGGAGCTGTTGGAAGGACCGGACCTCTTGACATCACTGCCAGGAATACTGTATAGGTTCAGGGAAAAGCCTGTTGCAGTAACCGCAGATATCCAGGAGATGTTCCTCCAGGTCAAGATAAGGAAAGAGGATCAACCGGCGCAACTCTTCCTATGGAGAGAACGAGATCGCGTAAGTCCGCCGCACATTTATAAAATGACGTCTATGATATTCGGAGCAGCTAGTTCACCGTTCATAGCGCACAGTGTACGGAACATGAACGCTGAAGCACACGCCCACTCCCATCCAGAGGCATTGAAGGCCATTACGAATAGCCACTACATGGATGACTACGTGGACAGCTATGAAACTGACGAAGAAGCTGCACGAATCGCTCGAAGCGTTGCTGACGTTCATTTGAAGGCGGGTTTTCTGCTTAGAAGCTGGAACTCCAACAACGAGAAGGTACTCTCACAGATACCGACAGAACTGCGAGCACAGGCGCCGACCCAGCTGGGAGCAAGTCTTAACACGTATGAAAAGACTTTGGGACTCCTGTGGGACGCCAAGCGGGACACGCTAGGATTCAATACCAACATGGCACGCGTGGCAGAGGAAGTAAAGAGTCAGAAGAGACACCCTACGAAGAGGGAAGCACACTCAGCAGTGATGTCAATGTATGACCCGCTAGGATTGGTCAGCCCATACACCATCGCAGCGAAGATCTTCCTGCAGGAATTATGGCGTAAGAAGATTGGATGGGACGAGCCTCTGCCAGGTGAGGACGCTATAATCTTCCAGACGTGGCTGCAGGGACTTAGTCATATGGGGAAGATTGCGATCCCTCGCTGCTATGACGTAAAAGCGAGTAGTCGTAGAAGAGAGCTACACGTGTTTTGCGACGCAAGCGAGAGTGCATACGCTGCGGTAGCATACTGTCGTTTGGAAGACAATACCGGTATGACGCACACAGCCTTAGTTGGCGGGAAGGCGAAGGTAGCACCATTGAAGACGCAGAGTATCCCGAGATTGGAACTGCAAGCAGCCGTCATCGGCACTAGACTGGCCGACACCATCAAAGAGGAACACCGATGGGAAATCCATGGCATAACCTTCTGGACTGACTCCACTACCGTGTTATCCTGGATACAGAACAACCTGCGCCGCTACACTGCATTCGTAGCGCACCGGCTGGGGGAGATCGCCGAAAGGACGGAACCAGGTCAGTGGCGATGGATCCCCACGGATTTAAACGTGGCTGATGATGCCACCAGGACCCGGTATGTGGACTACATACCCGAGCGCTGGCTGACGGGACCGCCCTTCTTGCGGGAAGCAGAGGAAGGGTGGCCAGCCATGCGTGAAGCCGACCCCGAAGAGCGGGGGGAGATTGCGGAGGAGCGGGTGCACCACATGAGGGAATCTACGTGCAGCACTTGGGAAGCTACGCCAGATATCGCAGGGATATTGAAGTATGAACGCCTAATCCGCGCTACAGCGCTAGTCCTTCTAGCAGTAGATAAGTGGTGTCACCGGGACACAGAGATGAAGCTTCACCACCTAGAGCGAGCAGAAGCTATGTGGGTACGTCGAGCTCAGCAAGAAAGCTTTGGCGACGAGCTGCATCTGCTAAAACAGGGCAGACCGCTACAGAAACCAAGCCGACTGTACAAGCTAGATCCGGAGCTGGTTAATGATATACTGCGAGTACGGGGAAGAATCGATGGCGCCGCCGTACCAGATGAGGTTAAAAGGCCGATCATTCTGGACGGCAGACACTGCTTTGTACAGAAGCTTATCACAAAAGAGCGCAGCTGACCACGCGAACAACGAGCGCGTCGTCAATGAGCTGCGCCAGCGGTTTTGGATACTGCACTTGCGACCGTCGGTACGAGCAGTCGCCCGCAACTGTAGAGAGTGCAGGATGCGGAAAGCAAAACCAGCTGTTCCGTCTACGGGGAATCTGCCCCAGGAAAGACTAAGCCCGTACTGCCGCCCATTTACAAACTGTGGGCTGGACTATTTTGGGCCTATGACGGTAACTGTTGGACGACGGCACGAAAACCGTGGGGAGCGTTATTCACCTGCCTCACTACAAGGGCAGTGCACATGGAGCTCGTCACCAGCTTGAGCACCGACTCTGCTATTATGGCCCTGCGTCGCATGGCAGCGCGACGCGGGTGGCCTAATACCATTATCAGCGACAACGGCACCAACTTTAGAGGAGCTGATAGAGAATTGAGAGAAGAAGTGGAGGAATGGGCTCTGCTGCTGAAGGAGTATCTGCTGCAACGACGAGTGCAGTGGCGATACATCCCGCCCGGCGCACCCAACCAAGGGGGAGCCTGGGAACGGATGGTGCGGTCCATTAAGACTGCGCTGGCCGCCACTCTGAACGAGAAGTCGCCGAAGGAAGAGGTACTGTTAACGCTAATTCTTGAAGCAGAACACTCCGTGAACTCTCGTCCGTTGACCCACGTATCGGTCAACAATGAGGACGAGGAGTCCCTGACGCCGAATCACTTCCTGCTGGGGACATCATCGGGACTCCCACCAACCGGCCCCTGTCAACTTGGCGATAGGAGGCAATGGCGTACAGCCCAAGCCCTCGCAGATAGCTTCTGGCAGAGATGGATTAAGGAGTACCTGCCGACGCTGGCTCCAAGAGGCGAGCCCAGCAAAGAAGCGACTCTCAGGCTGGGAGACCTGGTCATCGTCACCGACCCGATCCTCCCACGCAACGTCTGGCCCCGAGGTGTCGTCGAGAAGATATTTCCTGGACCCGATGGCGAAGTAAGGAGCGCTGAAGTAAGAACCAAGGGCGGCATATTCCGAAGGCCGACCCGGAAGCTCATCGTACTGAATGTCGCCGATGACTGCACCTCATCCGGACCAAAAGGGACGGACCAAGAAACAACCGCGCCTCCCCAAATCAGAGGGGAGGCTGTGCTGCACGCTGGCTAAGATGCTCAGGAGAGCATCTGTAGCCAGCGTGCTAGGACCTGCCTACCGCGCCTCCCTGGATGCAGAGGGGAGGCTGTGCTGCATCCTGAGCATCTGTAGCCAGCGTGCCAGGACCTGCCTACCGCGCCTCCCTGGATGCAGAGGGGAGGCTGTGCTGCATCCTGAGCATCTGTAGCCAGCGTGCCAGGACCTGCCTACCGCGCCTCCCTGGATGCAGAGGGGAGGCTGCGCTGCATCCTGAACATCTGTAGCCAGCGTGCCAGGACCTGCCTACCTGCGCCTCCCCCCGACCCGAGGGGAGGGATACGCTGTGCTCCTGAGCGCCGCTACACCGCGAGCTAGGAGCAGCTACACGTCGAGCTAGGAGCCGCTACACGTCGAGCTAGGAGCCGCTACACCGCGAGCTAAGAGAAGCTACACCGCGAGCCTGAGCACCATTAACCGTCATGCTGTCCTACCGGGAAGAATGGGCTTCGAGAAAATCTTCGCCGTTGGGAGAATTGTAACGGACAGATTAATCGGTGATCAAATTAATGGTTAGGTACGTAGAGAACGAACAAGTTAATGTAACTATTAGGTTCGGAATCAATTAGGGATTGGAATTTGTATAATGATTGATTTGATAAACAATAGGGCGATACCGCATCGCATCCGCTTGCGTTTGATTGTATACGCATACAATGTGAATAAAATAAAATCTTAGAAAATTTTAGCCGCAGTACTTAAGTAACGAATAAAAAATGTTACCATCGCCTTCTAGAAATTTGCACATTTGCTACAGCGCCCTCTCTTGATAAAAAACTGAAGCTGCTATTTACGTAATTATGAAGTTTTACTTATTGTTACGAAATTGATTGGTATTGATGTTTAAATTAACAAGTAGCTTCTGTAGAGGATAGATATTCATACCATGTAAGCATAGCCGTTTGCGTGTGATTGTATACGAATAAAAGAAAAACTTAGAACATTTTAGCCGTCGTATTTACGTAGCGGTTAAAAAAGTTACCATCGCCATCTAGAAATTTGCATGTTTGCTACAGCTCTCTCTCTTGATGAGTAGATGAAGCTGCTATTTACGTAATTTGAAAGTTTTAATAATTGTCACGAATTTTATTGTTATCGATTGTTATTGATGGGCAGCTTAACAAGTAGCCTCTTTAAATGATAATTAGTCATACAATGTAAGCATAGTACGAACGGAATAACAATAGGAGATAAAACTAACATGGCGATCGTGGTAAACTTGTAAATGTTTTATGGTCAGACAACGTATTGTATTGTTCCTCCGAAACGGCTAAGCCCACGTGAATGGCGTTTATCTAGAATTATGGTAGACATAACGCCCGACGTGGTAGTGAAGTCAAAATTAGCCGCGCGGAATTATTGTAATCTGCACGTAGCATTGTTTAGGAATAATTCTCGCAAAAACTAGACTAGCGCTCTAAGATATGCAATTGCTTAGATGTGTTATAACGAATCGCATACGCAAATATATTTTAAGATAGGTCTAGACTTATATTTTGTTGTATAACTTAGAATCAGAGCGTTTGGATATAAATGGAATTTTAGTCGATTTTAAAGTGTCAGTTCATAGTGGATCTGAACGTGCATTCAGAATATTTTTGTAATTAAAAAGGGGCGACTACCTCTACTTCTCTGCTCTCTAATTGGCTAGAATAATTCAAATCTTCTAGAAGCTTTTTTGTATAAAAGGGCCGAGCGGGATTTCGGTCTTCATGTTCACTTCAAGCAGTCTACCGAGCAGCAACTAGCTGGAACCTTTGGAAAATCAGAAAACTGAAGAAGTAATTGAGATATACCTAGAGCAGTTTAGAGCCAGTGTGAAAGTTGAGTATTTAGGGAAACTTTATAAACACTGTATAAATTGTGCTTTGTGTGTGTTCACTACAAGCAGCAAACCGAGTAGCATAATAAGCGAGTAGCTAATGAACCAGAAACTTATGGAAAATCAGAAAACTGAAGAAGTATTAGATATACCTAGTAAAGTTTAGAGCCAGTGTGGGAAGTTGAGTATTTTGGGAAACTTTATAAACACTGTATAAATTGTGCTTTGTGTATTCTGACTGACGTGTAATTACTAACTTGGATTTGACCATTTATGTACCTGTGTGTGTGTGCGTGTATATAACCTTGTGCGTATAACTTTTGTGCCTGACTTTAATTTGCATTGACCTTACGTGTATTGTGTGTGCATGACCATATGTGTATTACCTAGTGTGTGTGTGTGTGTGTGTGTATTACCTTATGTGCGTGTAACCTTGTTATATATTGTGTATTGACTATTGTGTACATAGATGTTTTGTGAGTCAAATAAATAAATCTCCGGTCGAGGGGGTATAAGTTGCATTCGTGTTTTGTTCATACTTATTGGCGGAGCACTGACGTCGTGGTTCTGCCAGGAGCCCTACCCTCGACAACCATAGTCCACTTTTCACCAAATAGCGACTGCACATTGTGCTCAGCGTGACACGTGGTTAGCCCTTCGCCGCTCTATGCAGTTGGATGTATGTGCAGTCTTTAGTCCGTTAGTCGCCTTTTACGACACCCAAGAGAAGGGGGGGGGGGGGGGGGGTAGTATTCCTTCACCGCTACGCAACACGGTTAACAATAGCAATATTTTTCAGCAACATTTTCAAAGTTCTATCGCCTATCGTATTCAGACGTGGTAACGGAAAGTGTGTTTGGAATAGGTTTCGCGTTTCCACAGCTAATGACTGAACAAAATCACTTGGCGGCAGCTCCAACAGAGTTCCATCGTAGATGTTACTCTTGTCATGTGTGCGCAGATGTATTAAGATTTTATTTACGGTTTTTTTTGTCATCAGGTTGCGCGGTCCTATACTTAAATACTACTTATAAGGATAAATTATGGTAATATATAATTACGTGTATAATAACACTTAATTACCTTTGTTAGTTAAATCCAAATTTACACGTACTGAACTATGCTCATGGTGGACTCGCCACACGCTGAGCACATGTGCAGTTGTAATTTGGTGAAACGTGGACTATGGCCGAATTGGCAGAGAACTGCTTCTGCGGTCCTTATTGCCTAGTTTCCGACTTACCCTTTGAAGATAATAGTCATGATCGCAAAGTATTTTTTTTCGCGAAGAGCAGTGGACCGGCCATCCAAAGGTCGTGGGTTCGAATCCCGTTCGAGCTTTCTGAGACTGGTTGATTTTTTTCTAGTAAACATTTTATCCTATATTTAAATAGCATTGTGAATGCAAAATTTCAACAATAAAGATATTTTTTTATTTATTTATTAAATATTCTCAGGCTTCCAGTCTGGTTTGATTTTCATTCGGTACCATCTTATAGTACTATTTTTGTAGCGTTTAGTGATGTTGCCAAATTTAAAGAAATCGGTATTCTAGTGTACTCACAGTATATTTATGAAAATTTATTATACACCATAAGAATAAAAGTAAGTTTATGAAGAATAGTGATAGACAAAATTTGAACTTAAGAAATAAGGATAAACTGGCTATTCCCAATTATGGGCTCCACAAAATAACTAATTCATTTGCGGGGAATTGTATTCGCATGTATAATACATTTCCAATTGAGGTAACAAATTTATCAATTAATAAATTAAAAAAATTGATAAAATGTCATTTGTGCCAAAAGGCGTATTATAGTTTTGACAATTTCTTTAATGACGAGGCTGCTTGGCAGTGACACGAATTGCTCCTTAGGTAACTAGATTTTTAAAAATGTATTAGATTTTGATACCTTTGATAAATTTGTTTGACTTTTGACCTAAGCTTTTAACATACAATTTTTTTTTGACAAATCTAAATAATTTTTATAATTTTAAAGAGAATAAAGTATATTATATTTTATTTTTTTATTTTGCCCTATTTTACACAATGCGCGTGTGAATAAACAAGTCATCTACTGTATGTTGCAGATATTTGATGACATATTCATGAATCATTTTATTATTATTTACTTAGCAAGTATATTTATTATTTACATACAAATACACAAACTCACGCCTGTTTCTCCTAGAGATAGGTAGGCTGAGACTATGGATCACCATCCGCTACTGTCCTTGCACACTTCCTTCGCTTCATTAAATCCATCAATCTTTTCATGCATTATTATTTTACGAGTTGGAATTCTAGACCGAATATCCGTTCTATATTCATTTGGCACCATTGTGCAGTAGACAATTAACAACATAGTGTAGGAGTAGAGTTTATCGATTTTAGTAAAACTATCTGCAAAAAACTTATCGGATTTTTTAAAATAAATAATATAAAATCATTAAATATTGGGATTCTTACTTTTTGTTTGCACGTGGGAGTCGACAGGCGCGCATTTATTTCAGTATCTCCCTCTATCTCTCACATATCACCTGCCGTAAAGCCAGACACAATAGTAATTCAATTGTTAGTAGGTTTTCTCGCAGAAGAGAGGATAATCAGTTTATGAAACTGTTTTTTTATACTGACAGCTTACTTACCCTACGATAATAAACATAATTAGGTATACCAAAGATACCCAACCCCACCAACCAATTCGCGTTCGGTGGGTGGTGAGTAACGGCCCATTATCCCCACGTGCCTGCAAACACACTAGACGTGACTCGACTGGCAACAACATAGAAATGGAAGCAAAAAACAGCGTTCGCCAATAAAAATGCGCGGTTAAATGATAACTGTTCCTTTTCCTGATATTTTCGTGCACGATATTTTATGTACGAACAGCGTAGTTTTTTCCATACATAGAAGTTATTGGAAGATTCGCCTCACTGGTTTCGTAGTTACCGCTCTCTTAGGCTTTGAGGTTTCAGGTTCGCATTCCAGAGAGAGAACAATGCTGTAACCCATGTGGGAACTGCCTAGCAATGGACATGTATAGGCTGATGATGATGATGAAACAAAGGTCAATAAATACTACTAATATAATAAACAGCCGACATTTTTATTAAAATAAATACTTATTTCACACAACGACACCTCGTGTGGAAGTTTTTGACATTAGTCACACCAAATTAAACGTTTCCATTAAGCAAACTAATTATTTAGCCGCATCTGCTGCTACCTTCAATGGCAAATAAACACGAGATGTGTTTACCACTTTACGTAATGCCATTAACGTTCGGAATCTGCTTTAATTACAAGAAGGCAATGGAGCGTCGAGTCAACTTCGCAAGGTGAACGTTTGTTTAGATAAATAGATAACATTGTAACACAACAACCCCGCTTTGGGCCAGCGTGGTGGGTTATGGCCCAATATCCCCATATGATGTTGCCCATAGTTGAAACACCTGAGCCTGATAGACTGATAGTAATAAATAATATAATAATAATGCTTTCGACTTGTTATTTGGTGCTCTGACTGTAACAGTCATACATACTTGGGACCGCAAAATCAGTCCTCTGCTTTAACTAAAAATAACTGCACACGTACTCAGCGTGACAGGTGGTGAGCTCATCGCCGCTTTATGCGTTGGATGTATGTCAGTATTTAGTCCGTTAGTCGCCTTTTGCGACACCCAAGGAAAGAGAGGGGTTAGTAGTATTACTTTAATGAGCCTCCGATACACAGCACTATATTCTTTCACATATATATATTCAAATAACGCGAAAGTGAAACAGATTATTCTATTATGTACGAGTAAGTATATAATTAAAGTGCTTTTCGATACCTATTTATCCCAGTTGCTAAATTAAACTTACATAATATATAAGTACTGTGCCGTCTGAGGGGACGTCTATTTAGTTCTGATTATATCATGATTAATAATGTCACGATTAAGCAAATATAACGCGACCGAGCAAATACAAAGCTAATTTCTATGTGAAGTGAACCTATTTGGACGCTGTATTTTGTACGTAAGATATGTGACAACTGACATGTAAGATTAATCATATTAGTATGAGGCATGTAGGATAACTTTGACTAACATCAGGCCTCTCAAAGTTTATGTGGAAAGACGTCAGCCCAGCAGTGGAATATTCCTCGACGACCTCCTTGGTCGAGTGGTTTATACACCGGTTTTCATGGTGTCGCCATCTCTGAGGTCCCGGGTTCGATCCCCGGTCGGGTCAATTTAGAAATTATTGTTTTTCTAAATTGTCTCGGGTCTGGGTGTTTTCTATGTGTAATAAGTATGTATTTAAGTATTTTAAGTATGTTTATCCGTTGTCTAGTAACCATTTAACGAGTTTCTTCGAAGCTTCTCTTGGGCTAGATAATTGGTGTGATTGTAGGAAAGATTTATTATTATTATTTATTATTTTATTATTATTATTCCGCGTGAAGTAATGGCACTTGGTGCTGTTGTGTTTCGTCCGACCAGTGAGGGTTCCGGAGGCCCCTCCCCCCCTCTTCCCACTTCCTATTCCTTCCTTAAAGGCCGGCAACGCGTCTGCGATTCCTCTGGTTTTGTGGGTGTCCATGGGCGGCGGTGATTACTCTCCATCAGGTGACCCGCCTGATTGTTTGCTTTCCTGAAAGGTTGATGACGATATTGAGTTTGAGTTTACAGTATGCTACCCAAAGATAAGTAACAATATTAACAGAAAGTCTATTAAACTTAAAATTACCATTTTCTCGTTAAAAGCTTCCGCTGTCATCCGTTGCGCCAATCAAAGGGAATAAATCAGCATTGGAGTCGATATTAAACTGACGATCTGTCGCGTTATTAAAACATCTAACGATTGGCACCATCTCATATTGCTCCAACAAAGGCTAAGCTCATCGATACCTGCTGCTGAAATAAGATACGACACTTTGATTGATTTCTTTGTAGACATGATGGTGAGAGCTTTTTTTTTTATTCGGCAACGGGTAAGCGCTTGGCCTTCATCTCACTTGACGGTAAGTGACAATAAGACCGAAGGTGGAAGCGCGCTTCACCCGGAATCCTCAACCACTAAGGAACTGGCTGCCTCATCTCAAACTGGCGGACTTAACAGCCCTACCACCAACCAAACCGAGCACACAAAGATGTACCCCCCGCTGGGAATCGAACCCGGGACCTCTGGGACCTCTGTGTCTGAAACCGGTGGCTTAGCCACTAGACCACAGAGGCGGTTGAAGCTGAGCTGTGTGTAGCTCATTATTAATATAACACTACCAACCCATAATGTTCCCTTGGGTGTCGTAGGCCACTAAGCTGCTAAAGAGTACCCATACATCCAACAGCATAGAGCGGTGATGGACTCGCCATAACGCACAGCAGATTTGCAGATGTTTGGTGGAAACGTGGGCTGTTGTCAGGGTATATAATATAGAGTATTATAACTCGGCCCTATCTTTGAAAAAAATGCGTACAGTCGCGCGGTACGTAAGCACGCGATAGGGCTGCTAACCTACAGTGTTTTAATTACATCTGCCTACTTTGAGCTTCTATCTAGTTTTGTGAATGTATTTTGTGATTGTAAATATCATATTTTTTATTTAAACAAATAAAATACGTTGTGAATGAAATAGGAAGCACTTAAATTGCACGTAATCTTATTCAATTCAATGTTTCAACACGGACTGTTATGCAATAAAAATATCGTAGAAAATATCAAATAAAAATATTCACTAACGAATTAACGATAAATCGTAAGAAATAATAAGACTTTTTAATAAGCCACTTTCGCAATGCCGCCGGGTCGCTAAATGGGTGACCAAATCAAAAACATCTCGAGCTCCTCCGTGCTTCGGAAGGCACGTTAATCCGTTATCCCGGTTGGTGTCGTAATATGACAGTCGTTAAAACCCACCAACCCGCATTGGGCCTGCGTGGTGGGTTATGGCCTAATATCCCCACGTTTAAAAGTAGTTCTCTCCGCCAACGTGTTCGATAGAATCACCATTTATTAGTCTAATGATAATTTCAAAATCAATCAATCGTTTAATTCAATAATGTTTTCAAAAACCTACAACCCAGAGGTTTTAACACGAGCGTACCTGCCGTATCATGAACCGCCTTATAACTACCTAGTTCACTCGTATATCACTTTCCTTTACCCTTTTCACTTAATTTATTAATCCACGCATTTTTTCGGAGGAAAAGACGAAATACCTATCCATTAGAAATGACACAAATAACGTAGGTATCTACTAGTAAATAGTAAATACATAATTCATGCAAACAAAAACAGCATCTATATAAGGTGACTGCTAGATACCGCAAGAAACTTTAAAGGCTGGTCTGGTCAAGTGTTTTAACATGACAAAAATGACAAAAAAGGAATTCGTGTTTTTTTCATTTTTAATGAAATAATTCATTTTGTGAATTTTAATTGGATAGTCTTTGAGTATCTAATTTATTTTAAAGCATAACATGGCCGTCTGTTGACCCGTCCGCGCCAGCTGGGCAATAAGTACCTACGTTGACGGGTCAACAGACGCCCGGCCGGCCGTTGCCCCCGTCAGCTGGGCGATAAGTACCTACAAAAAACACGAATTTCTTTTTTGTCATGTATAAAACACTTGACCTTACCAGCCCTTGAAGTTTCTTGCGGTTTCTAGCAGTCATCTTATATAGAATTGCTCCTTGCTATATTAAGTAAGTAGGTACTTGAACTTATTTTAATCGAAAAAATCGCACGCTTACTGTTTAAAAAACAACACACCGTCTGTTGGTCACTGTGCGGCACATTCGCGATAGCCGCATGCCGTTGCAAGCCGAGCGCATGCCGAGATCGGAGCGCGTAGGTATGGCTCGCGCTTCGTCCGTTACTATGAAGTTACAATACTGTATTATACTGTGCTGTTGTAGTGGACCCACTTTCGCGGTCCTCATTCTGTCTCTGACCAACCCTTTGGGGATAATAGTCGTGATTTAGTTTTTAAGAGGCCTATTACATCTCGACTGGCGTAAAATGGCCAATTTTGGCGTTATGGATCTCAGAAACAAAAATACATTAACAATTTTGACTTATTGAATAGTGTATAATAGCTATTGGAATAACGCTTTTTGTAAATTTTGCTTAACTTTTAAATTAAACCCAAAATTGCAGAGAAAGATTTTCATAAAATGCGCGGAGGCACTTCTTTGAGCTCTTAGATTGAACTACTATTCAGAACAAATGAAATAAAAAAATTTGAATGTCATCTTTTATATAGTCGTATAGTGCGTAGCGGCCACGAAATTTTTAGATATCATTTATTTTATATAGAAAAAAAAACTTATACTAAACCAAAAAAATCGAAAATCGCTTTAAGTTAACTGTGAATTTCTCCTATCTACGATAATATTACTGAGCAAAATGTATACCAGAATAATCGTTACTTCATGATGAATAAAGATTGTGAAATGAATTTATTAGCTTATTTCGATAAAAATGATAAATACAACTGCAAAATTACTTCAAAATGCGATGCGTCGGCCGTCCGAACTTGGCTTATCCTCGCAGAGTGGACATTTGTAATATTAAGCATGATTTTATTATCCTATTTCGATAAAAACGATAAATACGACTGCAAAATTGCAACAAAATGTGAAAATGGGCATTTTACGCAAAAATCACAGTTCAGGTAGGCTACTCTTGAAACAGAATTGCATTAATCAATTTCCAATCACAAATCTAAAAATGTCAAATGGCACTTTTGTAAGCGACAATAGCGCCACATTGGAATTAAATTGCGTGGAAATTGATTGAACAAATTATTATCGAGATGGCGTTCCGGAATTATCTCTAATTATCCCAATATCGATACATATTAATCGCATTGGAATTGTATTAAGATTGAGTTTGCGTTCGAGAGTAACCCCCCTGATGTAATAGGCCTCTTAGCAACCTGTTTTACACAGGACGCACAGTGTAACTAGCGTATAGAGTTGTATATACAGGATGGCCAAAAAGTTGACGTCCAAAAAAAAAATTAGGTCCCTCGTGTCGTGGGGTATCCGAATTACCCCCATAATGATAGGAAGGCATTAGACGAGACTTGAACAGGCGTTTTTCAATATGTAGGTAATATACATGATTTTCTAAACTGCATGTAAATGTATGTAAGAAATAGATTTGTTTTTCAGTTTCGGAGTTTTTTTCATATAAACTGCTTTGCACCTCATAGAATCGCCCAGTTGCGGGATTATAAACCTTTTATCAAACTCATCGTAGATGGAAGAACCAAACTATTTAAAAAAACAATTTTTATTAACTTTTGTCGGTACAATAGTTTACCAGCATTTAATTTATGTGTTTTTTTTCTGTAGCTACATTGTTGCTCGTTGCTCGGTGTTACTTATGAGCATACTTTTTTTTAATGCAAGCTGTGTTTGCCTTAAAATGTTGGTGGCAATTAGTTCTTAAGAGTAGTTGATAAGCATTTATGTAAGTAACATTGTACACTAACGTTGGCTGACCTTAACAAGTAAACACTACAGGTAATCACTTAGTCTTCATCTCACCTGATGGTAATAGTGACGATAAGGCCGAAGGTGGAAGCGCACTTCACCCGGTACCCTCAACCACTGAGGAACTGGCTATCATAACTCTAAACAGTCAGAACACAAAAATGCTATTTATAATGTTTGTTATACCAGACTGATAAGATGGTGGTAGCTAGCCAGACATGAACAAATACAACGTTATAACTGCTACCTTTAAAGGAAATAAGCCAGAATTTGTGATCGTGACGAGATGAAATTGAAAAGCGACGATATAAATTATAATAATTGGCATAATTAATGCGGCAGTTTCCTCTTGGAGGAGGAAAACTGTTCGCTTTCCTGGGGAAAGTTATGTATAACAATAATATAGAGGAAAGTTACTAAAATGTTCTACTTTGTAAGTTACCTCTGTATTTAATGCAATTATCACTATAACGATTATTCTTTCGCATCGGTGGCCCAGTGCGGTAAAGGGCACGGCCCAATCGTATCACCAGAGGTCCGGATTTTAATTCCCAGTTCAAAGTGTTTTTCGGATTTTTCGATGCAAAGCCCGGGTTTGTGTCGATCAACCTGCATTTTACCAGCGTAAAAATACGTTTCCATTTCTACCGTTCTACCGTTTCTACCGTTCCGTTACTATGGTTGTTCAAACGAACTTTGAACATTTGGTCAGCGACGGACGCTGGCCTACTTCATCCGACTGCAAGAAAGCGCTACGTTGCTAGATACACGGACAAAACACTAGTCAAATAGTTATTTGTGTGTGTACAGTAATCTTAGTATATAATGTTATAGAAATTGTAAATAAATCTCTTTGTTGACTCAACCACGGACTACTTCATTTCGACTCTCACTGGTTTGGTAACTATAATCCCCTCACTGTGGCCAAGACACCCTTAGCCGTCAGTTCTGATCAGTCTTGTGAGTCTGCTTGACTGGCAGTGAGATAACCACCGCCTAAACCTTATTCCTCACCACCTTCCGTCTGTTACCTTAGGTCTCATGGTGCAGACATCCCGTACTTATCTATATATTTATTTATCACACTTTTATACTGTAGGTTAGGGCTGTAGGGACTTAGGCTCCTTAGGAACTTAGGGACTTAGGTTCTGTAGGGATTAGGGAATTAAATAGGGTAGCTCTAGTCCTCTTCCTGTCGTATAAAAGTTTCATGTGTAGCTAGTCGGTGCCTTGACAAGAGACCACACATTCATACACTCTGACACATAACACAATTACAATTACACTAGTCGGCAGCTGCACATTTTGGTCCTTCGAGAAATTTGATCCTGTGAAGTTAATATAAATTACGCGATCCTCTTACCCCCCCTAGGGACTGACAACTTTGGAAAGTTGCGTACTGGTGTACTCAAAAAAGCATCAGTTTCGTAGCAATCCGAAGTACTAAGTACATAGTGTATCCTGTAGGAAAGCTGTTGGTACGGTAGCGGTTCGGTCACTGGCCTCCCAGAAGCGGGTCTCACCAGCTGATTGAGAAGTCGCAAAATACCGTAACAGGAGCGCAGGCGCATTACGTACTGACAAGTAGATTGATAGGAGTAGGGTAGGGTAATAGGGATAGTAAGAAGACAAAAAGAGGAAAACTATGGAGATTCAAGACGTCAACGAACGAGTCAAAGAGCAAGAGCATTTCTACAATGAGATCACAAGACTATTGGCGAATATGAAAAAAGATTCAGCCTCACGACAGACCCAACAATATTTAGACGACAGAAGGAGTCGTTTAAACGACATTTTTGATCAAGCACAAAAAAACCACTTGGAATTACAAGATCAAGAAATACTTTCTACTCATAAATACATGACATTAAATTACTTTGGAAGCTACATTAAGAAGAAATATGATGAAGCTACTGACTATTTAAGAAAAATTGAAGGGCGACTACAAACCGTACAACAGGAGCTATACGAGCCTAAAGACGTACCACAAGAGGATTTCACAGACGCGACAAAACAGAGTCCAAAATTATTTATACAGAACTATCGCATTTCACAACTAACGAAGAAGTTATCTCAAGCAAAAATTGCAATTACTGACCAGAAACCTACTTGGCATTTGCATTCATTATTACAAGTAATTCAGACCCAATGGCAAGAAATCGATAATAATCACCTAGACCTGCTAATTAATGAAAATACGTACGAACTTGATTATTTCAAAACTAATTTATTCGATCAAACACAGAGAAATTATGAAATTACTACAGAACTCTTACAAGAAAAAATATTTGTAAGTCAACCGACCGGGACCAATATGGGTCACAGTCACAGATTATCCGGGAAACTACCACAAATTAAAATTCCAATATTTACCGGAGATTACAACACCTGGAGTACGTTTCAAGATTTGTTTACGAAGATAATACATGAAGATCATTCAATATCATGTTCAGAAAAAATGCAATATTTAAAATCACATGTACAAGGCGAAGCGGCAAAAATAATTCAGTATTTAACAATAAGTGAATCAAATTACAAAACAGCTTGGGAATTGCTTACAAAAAGGTTTGACGACAAGCGAATGATCGCAACTAAGTTCATTGACAAATTAATTGATTTACCTACTATAAAGAGAGCTAATTCGGCGCAATTGCGAGACATGCATGATACAGTACGCGAATGTCTAGAAGCATTAAAAAATCAAATTATTGACACCACAGCATGGAGCCCTATTCTGAACAGATTAATTACTCGAAAATGGGACGTAGAGACGAACACCAAGTATGAATACCAACTAGAAGACAGCACTAAAATCCAAGACTTCGAGATGGTTATGAAATTTTTAGAAAAACGCTTTAAATGTTTAGAAACATCGCTTAGTCCGTCAACATCATTGTCAACATCGTATACACAGAATAAGCAGTCATACTTTCAAAATAAGCCCACGGCGCCATACTTCGAGCAACGCACAAAAGAATGTTGGTATTGCCAAAGTAATGACCACCATATTCATCTATGCTCAAAGTTCAAATTATTCGATGTAAATGAACGCATGAAAGTAGTTAGAAACAAACAAAATTTATGATATCCACTATCTCGACGGTCAATCAAACTGAAGAGAGAATACACAATAAACTACAAAAATTTCAAACAAAATTAAATCAAGCTATTGAATTCATAAACAACAACAATGTTTGGTACAGATCTGTAGACGGGAACCATATTAAGATCCAAGTGATGCAAACCTATCATCTAGCAAACAATTACATCTCTGAAATCATGGAGCATTACGAAAATTTACTAAAGATTTTCCTAGATAATGCATCAATTTACAATGTTTTATCGCCACAACAAGTCGGAAAAATAATAGATTCGGCGAACAAAAAGTTGCCGCATAACTTAAGAATCACACAGACGCAACTACTAAATACTAGAATAACAGAGAATAGCACACACATTCAAGTGTTTGCCAATTTTCCAATTCATGACATCACGAAATACGTATTAGTACACGTCACACCTATACCCGTGAAAAATGAAGACAATACATTTCAAACTATTTTGATAGAGCATACCTTTATGGGCTTTGATTATAACAACGAACACTATATTGAATTAAATCGTGAAGAGTACAATGACTGTATTCAAAAGGATATGAACTTTATTTGTAGTCCTGTAGCCGTGAAGAACATGCAATTTAATACGAACTGCATAGTTGAACAGCTGTTTAAGAGCATAAAACACAACCAAACACATTGCCATTCAAAAACCTTTAGGAGTGATTCTGACGTAATATGGACACAACTCTACATGGCAAATACGTGGCTATTTATATCAACACATTCAAAAACTGTATCTATAATTTGTGACGGCCAAAGAGAAGAAGTAAACATTCACGATGTTGGTGTTCTTAGGATCTCCGAAAACTGTATAATTAAAACACTGAACAACGTAATATCTGCTAAAAGAACTGAAAAAATCACAGTTACAGAATCCTTTTCTAAAAGTTTCAATTTTTCTATAAACACTGAAATAACGACAACTAAAATAGAAGACATTCCGAAAGAGAAGATAATAGACAGTTACTCTACAGATACCTTCCAACACTTAATAAATTCGGAACAAAATTTACAAACACAGTTAGACAATACAGTTTGGGCACAAATAGAATCTCATTCGTATTTAGCCAGTTTCGTTACTACAACTACTCTTATATTACTAGTTTTACTAATATATTGCTGCGGTCCACAGTTAACCAGATGGGTTCGAGCCAAGATCCCTATCCGACGGGCTGCAGTCGAGCCACAGGCGCAGATCTACAGCATCCCACACAGGACGACCAAGAGGAAGTCGACAAGACCACCTCCCAAACCCCGACGTCAGGCAACGAGCACGGTGCAGCCACCAGTACCGACTGAAACGATCGAGCTGTACGAGTTGGAGTCCTGCATCTTGGAGGCGCCAGGATGTTCAAACGAACTTTGAACATTTGGTCAGCGACGGACGCTGGCCTACTTCATCCGACTGCAAGAAAGCGCTACGTTGCTAGATACACGGACAAAACACTAGTCAAATAGTTATTTGTGTGTGTACAGTAATCTTAGTATATAATGTTATAGAAATTGTAAATAAATCTCTTTGTTGACTCAACCACGGACTACTTCATTTCGACTCTCACTGGTTTGGTAACTATAATCCCCTCACTGTGGCCAAGACACCCTTAGCCGTCAGTTCTGATCAGTCTTGTGAGTCTGCTTGACTGGCAGTGAGATAACCACCGCCTAAACCTTATTCCTCACCACCTTCCGTCTGTTACCTTAGGTCTCATGGTGCAGACATCCCGTACTTATCTATATATTTATTTATCACACTTTTATACTGTAGGTTAGGGCTGTAGGGACTTAGGCTCCTTAGGAACTTAGGGACTTAGGTTCTGTAGGGATTAGGGAATTAAATAGGGTAGCTCTAGTCCTCTTCCTGTCGTATAAAAGTTTCATGTGTAGCTAGTCGGTGCCTTGACAAGAGACCACACATTCATACACTCTGACACATAACACAATTACAATTACACTAGTCGGCAGCTGCACAATGGTAACCGGATAAAACATTATTTCAATGATAAAGGCCTTTCCAGGGCTGTCCAGCAGCGAGACAGTTTTTAGGCAAATTACTAAAGATCATTCTTTACACCTTAAAAATAATTTTAATGGCCCAGTGATTAACGCGTTTGATTTGTAAATGAACTAATGAAGCAATGATGCGTAAGTATTAAAACCTACACAAGATGAAACAAGCTAATGTCATAAAATACATCTTAATGTTAAGCAGGTCCATACCTCGTTCTTCTCCCAAGCACATGGAAAATAACAGAATTAAATCTAAGATTTATCGTTACAGTAGCAAAATTGAAATACAATTTATTATGTCGTGATTTAAAGGGTGTGATATCATATATGTGTATCTAGGCATCACGTTGGATGCCAATCTTCAGTGGGGCCCACATAAAGCTAAATTGTCGAATAGACTTAGCTCTGCGGCTTATGCAGTAATGGAGATTCGTCAGTTAACTGACTTTGATACAGCTAGATTAGTTTATTTCAGTTACTTTCATAGTGTAATGTCGTACGGCATTTTACTGTGGGGAAATGCTGCCGACATTCAAACTATCTTTGTGCTGCAGAAGAGGGCTATTCGAGCAATATATAACCTACAGGCTGGTGACTCTCTCAGAGAGAGATTTAAGGATATAAGTATAATGACAGTTGCATCACAATATATTTATGAAAATCTTATGTCATCATCATCACCAGCCTGAAGACGTCCACTGCTGAACATAGGCCTCCCCCTTTGACCTCCATCCTGACCGACAACTCGCCACTCGCATCCACCGGTTGCCTGCGACTCTCACGATGTCGTCGGTCCACCTAGTGGGAGGCCTACCAACACTGCGTCTTCCAGTGCGTGGTCTCCACTCGAGAACCTTTCTTCCCCAACGGTTGTCGGTTCGTCGAGCGATGTGGCCTGCCCATTGCCACTTCAGCTTGCAAATCTTACGAGCTATGTCGGCAACTCCGGTTCTTTGGCGAATATCCTCGTTTCGGATTCTATCGCGCAAAGAAACTCCGAGCATAGCTCTCTCCATTGCTCGCTGTGTGACTCTGAGCTTTTCTAAAAGGCCAACAGTTAAGGACCACGTTTCGGTGCCATATGTCATCACCGGCAACACACATTGGTTAAAGACCTTTGTCTTTAGGCACTGCGGAATCTTCGATGCAAAGATATCTCGTAATTTCCCGAACGCTGCCCATCCGAGTTGGATTCTCCGGGCGACCTCTTTGTCGAGGTTGGACCTACCTAACTGGACAATCTGTCCTAAGTAGGTGTAGTGGTCGACAACTTCGATAGTATCGCTCCCAACAATTACCGGTACGGGTTCAACATGGACATTCGACATGATCTTCGTCTTGTCCATGTTCATTTTAAGACCCACCTGTTGGGATACGATATTGAGGTCGCTGAGCATGGTGTTGAGGTTCTCCAGCGACTCCGCCATTATGACTATATCATCGGCAAAACGAAGGTGAGTGATGTATTCGCCATTAATGTTGATGCCGAATCCGTTCCAATTCAAGAGCTTGAAAATGTCCTCCAACGCATTTGTGAACAGTTTCGGAGATATGACGTCTCCCTGTCTCACACCTTTCTGCAATTGGATTGGTTTCGTACTCTCGTCTTGTAATCGGATCGACATAGTAGCGTTTCTATACAAACATTTCAACACTTCGATATACCTATAGTCGATATGGCAACGCTGGAGGGACTGCAACACAGCCCAGGTTTCGATAGAATCGAAGGCTTTCTCATAGTCCACAAACGCTAAACATAAGGGCCGATTATACTCCTCAGTCTTCTGTATAATCTGGCGGAGCGTATGTATGTGGTCTATGGTACTAAAGCCTTTTCGGAAACCGGCTTGTTCGGGAGGCTGGAAGTCGTCAAACCTGCGTTCGAGACGGTTCGTAATGACTCTCGAAAACAGCTTGTACACATGGCTCAGGAGTGAGATGGGTCTATAATTCTTCAATAAGGTGTTATCGCCTTTCTTGAAGAAGAGCACCACCGCACTCCTGTGCCATGCTTCTGGCGTAGTACCTTCGAGCATGACGGAATTAAACAACTTCTGGAGGACTACGAGTATCGGTTTTCCACCCGCTCGCAGAAGTTCAGTGGTAATTCCGTCATCACCCGGCGCCTTGTTGTTTTTAAGCTGTTTAAGAGCCATACTAATCTCATACAGGCTGATGTCAGGGATATCTTCGGTATAGTGTCGGGTTAACTTAGCTCTGGTGTCCTGAGCTGTACCAACAGCGGGCTCTTGTGTTGAGGTGTACAACTGTCCATAAAACCTCTCGAGCTCTCTCAGAATCTCCGGCTTCGACGAAATGACACTGCCGTCCTCGATCTTCAGCTTAGTCATTTGGCTCTGACCAATAGACGAATTCTTTGCGAACACTTTGGCGCCTTGGTTCCGCGCAATTGCGTCCCTAATGCATTTAGCACTATAGGAGCGCAGGTCGTGTCGCACAGATTTCGAGATTCGTCTATTGAGTTTGCCATATTCCGACATATCAGCTGAAGATTGCAGTATCATTTCTTTCCGGTCTTCCATTAACTTAATGGTTCCGTCTGAGAGCTTTTGAGGCCTTTTCCGGCGTGGGGTCTTAAAGAACTTAGACCCCACAGCTTGGACAGTTTCCACAAGCCTGCTGCTGATCTCGTCCACAGTTTCGCACTCGGCTAGGCACTGGAAGCGATTTTGGAGTTCGAGTTGAAAGTGTTCCGGGCTCTGGATCTGGGCAGGGCCAGGACGGAGTGTGGACTTCACCAGACGTGACCTCTCGAGCTTGATGTTGATATTCAGTGTGCCTCTAACAATCCGGTGATCGCTACCGGTTTTCACCCTACTGATCACGGAGACATCACTGAATATACGCTTCTTGGTCGTCATGATGAAGTCGATCTCATTTCTGGTTGAACCATCGGGGCTTATCCACGTCCACTTCCTGGTTGGTCGCTTCCGGAAGAAAGAGTTCATCAAAAAGAGTTCCTCCTTCTCCATAAAGTCGACCAACCGTTGGCCCCTTTGGTTCCGCTGTCCATATCCATATTGCCCCACTCTCAACTCATCGCCGTTCCTTGTGCCTACCTTTGCATTGAAGTCCCCCATAACAACGGTGAAGTACGTTTCGGAGGAATGTATGGCTTCAGATATCTCCTCATACAGAGCCTCTACTTCTTCGTCAGGGTGTGTCGAGGTTGGTGCATATACCTGTATGACCTTCAGCGAATACCGATCGGTGATTCTGAGTATAAGGTACGCAACTCTACCTGACACACTATCGACCTTGATAACGTTGTTAACAAGGGACTTGCGGACGAGAAACCCAACACCACCCTGGGATTTTCGTTCTCCTTCCCGGAAGAAGAGCATGTTGCCAGAATCAAGGACTACCATATCCTGCCCCTCTCGTCGGATTTCTGATAGTCCCATGATGTCCCACCGCAATCTGCTCAATTCTTCCTCCAGCTCTACAATCTTTGCATCGGTCCTCAACGTGCGGATGTTGTGTGTTGCCAGGGCCAAGGTTCGTTGGTGGGTGTGTGGGTAGCCGAGCAACTGCCGGTGATTCTTCGCACCCCCTGCTCCTCCGTTACCTGACCAGCTACCCGTTGGGCCAGGGATAAAGGAGCTGCCGGGGACTGGGGGCCGTGGGCAAATATTGTCTGTCATGGGGGGGGGGGGGGGGGGTTTGCCATAATCCCCACGCTTGGCAGGCGGCTTGGGGATCGCAGCGGGTCACCGTTTAGCTAGAGGACGCTGCAGCCCGTCCTCCGGTGGCTGGTCGTAGTTTTAGGACATACCCGGGTCCAAATCTTATGTATGTTCATAAAAATATTGAAATGTTTTCAAAAAACAGTGATATTCACATATTAAACACTAGAAGTAAGATCAAATTAGCAGTGCCTTATACTAGGCTCTATAAAATAAATAATTCTTTTAAGGGTCTGTGTGTACGATTATACAACAAATTACCAAATGATATTCAGAAATTAGATCATGATAAATTTAAAATAAAAATCAAAGAAAAGCTTTATAAAAAAGTTTCTTATAAAGTGTCGGATTATACAGAAGAAAACAGCTTGGGTCTGGAATGCTCCAAGTACTCCAACAGCTATTTCTAATTGTCTATAATTAATTTATATAGAGCCCCATATTTAATTAAAGTATTTACATTCAAATTTATATTTTGTATTTTGTGACCTGGTAACGACATATAATATATATATATTTTGTAAATGTCGTTGCCTCTGTGCGCAGTGGTTTCTTGCGCCCGTTCTTTGCCACAGTTAAAAAATGATGTCCTAAATGGGTGGTAGGTTAAAAAATATTTGGACGTTTCAAAGTACTTATTAATTGAGTTTATTGAATAAATATATTTTGACTATTGACTATAGATATCGAAATGATTGCTATTAAGTTGTTGAGCTTGATGCTCGAGTAATTTGAGCACCGGAAACTATTCATCAAAGAGAGTTTATATACAAATTACCTATTTTGAATCAGTAAACTAGATCACAGTTGGAATTAAGGTACCCAACTTTTTTTTATAAAGAACAATAAAATGAATGAAGCGATCAAGTGTACGCCTATGCCATTAGATATTCATGTTATTCCTTGCAATTCCCGCGCTATCATTGAGAGTAGATGCGATAAGATCATTAAAACAATACGCATACCAAAATGGCACACACATATTTTCATTACGCAAATTCGAATGAAATTGCTTGTACTTTCGCTTCAGATATTCAAGAACATCTTATAAAATTAACATATCAAAAAGTTTTATTAACATTTTGGTGGTTCTCTTTCGATTTACCGACCTCAAGTGAGCTTTTTTTGCCTTTGTTTTCAATAACATTTCAGTCATTCTTGCACAACAGTAATAGCGCCAGGACTTGGATCGCGTAACAACCCAATAACAATTATATTTCACAGAGCTTAAAACTTTACATTCTAACGTACATGCCAAAAGAATTGCTTCTTTCCGTTTCAGCTCAGAACGCAACACGACTCACCGTGACTTTTCGAAGTTTTCGTAACGTCACCAGCCTCGAAAACAGTCTTTTGTTATTCCTATAAACATTAGTACTGACCTGTTTTTGTGTTGTTGTTGTTGGCGGTGCCCGAGGCCTGGCTGAAGAGGGATGCGCCGGTGAGGCGGGCTCGTCGCAGGATCCACCACATCTCGATATCAATTCCCACACCACCCACAGAAGCAACAAACAGCCAACCAAGACTCAGCAATGACCACTTAAAATCTTACTTCGAATTTGATTAACTAAATTTTACTTATTCAGTTTACTTTTCTTGGTACAAACTTTGCGTCTTCCTAAAAGATTTTAAACTAACAAAACTGGCACCGATAGCTTCCTTCTCCCAACGCAAGGGAGTAACAGTCTGTTAATTTGGACTTTGTTTCTGTGATGATTCAATAAATTCGTCGTCAAATTACTTCGATAAACAAACTTTGATCGCGAGTGTCGGCCAGGGAAGATGTACACAGGGCTGCCGCTAGGAGGCTACTAGCCGGTTTGGAGCCGCACGAAAACATCACATGCGCAGTCGGAGGGTTGTAAACAGGTGTATTTCAGCGGCCGGCGGGCAACCCTTGCGTTGCGTTTTGTTTTCGGACAATTTGTTAAAAGGCGCTCTCGATTGTTTAAATACCTTAATGACTCGGATAGGCCGATGGTTGTTACGATAATTGGCGATTACTGAATGCCGATTGCGACGTCCCGGCCCCACAGAATAGTAAACCGGCACGTCGTTGTACCCGTATTGTTTATTTTAAAATGTGAATGTCATGGTTTATTGTGTCTCTTACCGGTTATCAGGTAAATGTTCTATTTTTTTATGAAGTCATAATTATTGTGCGTATAAGTAGATCAATAGTACATACACATAGAGCTCGCGAGTTAAGCATCTTACGCATCGAATGGGTGACCAAATTATACATACATACATAATAATCACGATTATTATCCCGAAAGTTTAGTTTTATTACCAAATTTTAATATTATTTATTCTCCTCAGCACGTTGAACCCTTAAATGGTTTCTAATATTATTGTAAGAGGGCAGTCGCTAAAGCCCACTATACCCAATTGGTCCCCCAGGACCAATGCGGGATAGTGGGATAAGGCCCGATCTCTTCATATGCCTGATTGTCTTCATGTACCCATGATACTATACATATACAGTATGCACGGATCTAATTAAACATCTATTGAGACATATTGTAATTGTAAGTTAGTACGATATTAATTTATATTCTCACGTTAATCCAACATAACCTTCTAACGTAATCAAAGGTAGGAACTTAATTAAGCGCCAAATCATAAAACCGTAGTATCGTCCGTTGAGGTCGTTGATGTGTAGACTAAAGCCGCGTCCAGACGAGTGCTATATTTCACTATAATATAATAATTATTAAATTATACAAGAGGTTCTATCACTTAAAAACTAAATTGACAAAGCAGGGATTATATAAACGACTTGTGTTCTCTTCATTACTTATCGCTGTAGAGTACAATCACAATGACATTTGTCAGCAATAATTCTTGCACAAAAACTTTTGTTTGTGTTTTTCCGCTAGATGGCGCAAAATTCCTTAATACACCTATTGCAAACTGCAACCTTACATAGAACTTTGTTTAATGTAAAGCTTATAAAGCCGCCCATACATGGTGACGAGTGTCACTAGATATTTGCATAAAAAATTGTGAATTTTTCTTACAAACACTCTTAATCAAATTTGGCCGTATTATAGACGCGGCTTAGTCAAACTATGTCATAACACGCTTAAACCCGTGTCCTGCCTACTACGATTCTACAGCGTGTTAGTTGAAACGAGGGACATATTATGGGAGGATATTAGGTATTCGATTCCCGATCCCATTCATTAAAAAAAACATAACCTTAATTTTTTGCATAATTATCCTATGAAATAATTTAGCGTATACACTAAGCGCGGGAAAAGATCATATGTGCCGGCTGACGGCGCCTCGGCCGAGCGCGGCGCCGATAGATCATGCCGAAAGGTCACTTTGCTTTGCACACCCCGCACGCACCCCCGCGAGACCACCCCCGCCCCCCGGCGCGTGCCTCGGCGCGTGCCCCGCCGCGGGCGGGCAGCCGGGCAGTCTGCGTGATCTGCGTCTGCGCTGCGCTGCGCTGTGCGAGTCGCCGCCGTTGCTTTGCACTTCCGCGTTCGAACGACGTAAAAATGCCTCATCACATCAGTACACTAACGAAGTATATTAGGATATGGTTCGTGCCTACGCAATAACAAATAGTGTTCGGAGGGCCATCAATCTCTACCGTGAGATGTTTCCAAATCGCCATGCTCCTTCGTGCAACCTGATGTTAGGAGTCAACCACTGGCTTCGAACATATCGCACCTTTATCGGTAAAGTGTTACTATACAAAATTTTTCAAGAATTGAGATAACAATGCCATCTATAATAAAATTACGTAAACTATGAAATGACATTGACACCTCCTTTAAAATACGTCCTCAAAAGAAAGATGGCGCCACTTCTTTCCGTTACTAAACAATAAAGGATAGAGTTTTTAAGGACAATATCGCGACTAAACCAATTGTAACGTGCTTGTTGAACAGTAGGACACAAGTTTAAGAGAAAAGTGTTAGTATTTGGATAAACACGGCTACAAGTTACAAAATAAGGTAATTTTGTTACTCTTTTAAGTGGTATAATGTGTCATTTTGTTTTGTCACAGTTTTCTTCTCATAATATATGCAGTAAACATTAAAGTTTTATTCGTAGAATGTTCCTTTTTATATAGTCACAGTTTACTTCTTCATATCAAAATATTTATTTAAGAATATTGATAACTTAATAGTGATAATTAGTTTAGTTTCATTTTTCCTTTAATGATATATGAAGTAAATATTAAAGTTTTATTCGTAGTGTTCCTTTCGAAGTTTGCAAAATTTATGTTTGTATTTAATTTTAATTATTTTTGGTTACTTTTTAATATTATTTTGATTCAGAGATTCGCCTCTCTATGAAGCATATTACGTGGGTTGTACTTTTGTTAATCTTGTGAGAAAATTATAACGTTTGGGTGTTGTTTTAAGTATAGATAACTTTATTGCATTTTATTCGATTTTCCAATTTATTTAATTCTATATGATATTAATAACTATGGGAAACATACCTACTTGTTGGTTAATGTGCGAAATATAATTAATAAGACTGTGAAACTAAACTAGTAATAAGTGTATGGATCTCATCTTTAATTGAAAATAAATCATTCAATTTAAATGTTTGTTTTTTTATTCATGCTTAAATAAGTAGAAGAACCGCTTTTAAAACTGTTCAGAATTTGATAATCAAACAATATCTACAAATGAATTCGATTGTAAATAACATTGACTTTAGTTACACTATTTACTCAGTGATTTTATAGCAATCAATCATAATCGAAAAAAAATTAATACAAAAGTGTTACTATAATAATTAAAAACTGCAATAAATAATTGTATATCTAAACAAAACATATATTTTGAATTATATGCTGAAATATGAATAAATATTTATCAGATAGTCTTAAAATAATACTCTTAATACCAAATGCTTTTAGTTTATTTTCCAAAAACGGTGAATATTTCTTTAAATTGGCTCTCCTGTAAAATTTTGTATTTTCGCTTAGTAACAGTTTACCGATAAAGGTGCGATATGGCCAGTTCACGGTGCCGACACACGCACACGGACGAGGCGGAGTCCTCTTCCTGTCGACCTGCAAGAAGCCATCATCGAGTACTTCGAGCAAAATCCGCAAGAAAGTACCAGAAATGCCGCCAGGCGATTCGGCGTATCACACTGGACTGTGTGGAAGCTCCTCCACGTGGAAAGAATGCACCCATACCATTTTAGACCCGTACAAGAGCGAACCGCGAGTGAACTTTTGCCGCTGGTTTTTGGCCATTTTAGATAAAAACATTTTATTTACAGACGAGGCTACCTTTACTAGAATGGGTATTTTTAATGTACCTACATAACGAACATTGGTGGAGTAGTGATCGATTTAGTGTCAATGTGTGGGCAGGTATTTTAAACAATTGCTAACTAGGCCCATATTTCATTGAAGGCAATTGAAGGTAGACTTGACAGTGCATCTTATTTGAATGTTTTAAATAGTGTGGTGGGGTGAACGACATGTTGGACGAAGTGCCCCTCGGTTCATTACAAAATCTGTTTTACCAGCACGACGGCGCGCCCGCGCACTATCAGGTACGAGTTCGTGAGTTTTTAACGAACCATTTTGGCGAAAGGTGGATAGGTTGGGGAGGGCCAGTGCCATGGCCCGCTCGCTCTCCCGATCTCACCCCGTTAGACTTTTATTTGTGGGGTACGGAGTATTCAACTAGGGATGATTTAAAAGTCCGTATTACTGAAGCCTTTAACCACGTACGAAATAATCCGTTTGTGCTTAATCGTGTTAATAATAATATGCAGAAACGAGCCGAACTATGCATAGAACGAGGTGGTGCTCATTTTGAGCAATACTTGCGATTAGTGTAAATAAGTGTAAATAGGTGTTTTGGATAGGTGTAAATAGCTGATTAATCGTTGTAAATAGTTGTGATTCCCTTTTTTAAATACGCCAAAACTACTTAGGTTTGTCATTTTGCATGCTTTCTTGTTGTGACTTAAAATTTAGATTTGTATTGCATAATTTAACAAATAACTAGTTACCTACTTATTTAATAAACTATTAACCATTTACCTAAGTATTTTTGCCTGTCCTAAGCCAGGTTTAAAGTATGTAGTAAAAACGAGTCACACACACCGAACACGACAGCTAGGTACCTATTCAATATCATACCGATACGCGTGAAGCGCTAGGGTGCCCAAACATTACGGGAAATTTCATGAAATTGTAACATCGATTTTCTGAATTATTGTATATGCTTCGAGTAGTATTTTTTTATTTGTTTATGTATATCCTGGCATAAACTACCATTGCATAAAATATGTCCCTCGTTTCAACTAACACGCTGTATAAACCAAGTAGTATGCGTACGAGCGCGTCTGTTTTTATGGTCTGTAACGTCGATCATCTAGATGACCGAAGGTCTGTAACCTTAATATTATTTAGGATTAGTATTTTCCTCGTTGCGATCAGCTTTCGTCTAACCGCATTTGTGGCCAAGAGGTTAGACTATTAAACTAAGGCTAAATACCTTTTTTTTAAATTCCATCTTACGCATACCGAGGCTAGGGGCAACATCGAGGTATGTGGGTGAATCCTGAGTGAAGCGTTCTTCGCGTCAGAGCCGTGGCATTTATTTTCCTCGTGACTGGTGAAAACAAAAATTACATGGCAAAAGAAGGTTTAAAAACGAGTCAGTCTATCAAGAAGGCACGGTAATTATGCACAGAAATTAATTGTCATAGAATATGTGGTCAGATCCACGACCGATAAAACAGATCCATGGCTTAAACCCACGGATTTTACAGCCATGGATCTGACGACAATTTAAAAACGAAGCTATTTTTAAATAACTGTAAATAAAATCGTATTAATTTTGATTTCAATACCTACTCAGGGATGAATGCAAACATGTTCTCGGGACAGTTAAGTGTAACTTTTCTTAATTTAGTAGCAAAACAAGACACGAGCTTTACATACCTACCGAACCAAAGTTTGAAAAGTTTTAAAGAACTTAACAATAAAGTATTTTCGCGAAAGCTAGCGCCATGTCCTTCCTGACGAAGTGCTGCAGCACTGCTTGCGATGGTTTGGACCAATCACGAGACTCTTACCACGTATGCAATGAAGTAGGTAAACATAATTTCGTCGCGCGATTCAACATTTGCCCACCGCGTGACATTTTATTGAACGACTACAGACACAATGGTTTTTATTATATTAAAACTATGAATACATGATTTGATGGAGGCACTCTTTTCGTATTCAACAAAGTATTAATTAACGCAGTCTAATAAATGTAAAAAATATAATACACAATAACACACCGAGCGCCACGCGTGTGACATGTAAAAAGCTTGTCAAATCACCCCATTTTTCAGTTTCAAATGAATGTTTACGCAATTCATTCTGTAAAGTATTGGTTTCAATTGATATGCTTCAATACTACATAAGGTAAGTAAACTTATAAGTGCTAATTTAATTTAGTGTGTTGCATATTATAATTTATATTATGCTGTGACCCTTAAAATTAAGGGGCCCAGGATTGACCCATGTGCAACTCTCTCCCCTTCCTGGGGGAAACTGGGCTGGGGCCCAGTTAGAAGAGCTCGAAAAAGCTCGAGAAATCGTTGGCCTACCCACTAAAAACCTAGTACCATCCCTTCTGTGCCACGGGGATGGCTCGGGACCACGAACAGCAAGCACCGGGTTCCACCCCGCAAAGGCTTAAGACCCTTCTGTTTAACAAAGTGTCTATATATAGACACTATATATAGATACTTTGTTAAACAGATGACTGAAATAGTAATAAAATTTTATGTATAAATATATAATATATTATCCTTTGGCTCTGGCTAAACCTCCACATAAGTATACCCGGGGATTGAGATACAACATTATGGGATGGTTGCCAAGTGACGGCTTTGTGTATGTGTAATGCGCGGGGGAGTCACGCTAAATTCCCGCGTTTGTGGATGCAGATTAGATCACTAATCTTGGATAAATGGCGGCGCCATTAACACATGAAGTTGGCGATTTAACTCACTCTCTTTGTGGATAATGTACCTACTTTTTCTCTAAATTACATAGCTATTGTTTTTATTGTTTTTTTTTTAACTTGCTTCAATTGAGCTCTTCTTTAATTAACGATTGTTCGGAACCTGAGAAGAAACTCTTTTACCTTGAAACACACTTGAAATGTTGCTAAATGTTGTCCCTGAAGTTCTTCTACGAAGAAGAACTTATACATCAAAAAATAACGTACACGCAAAGCATCACTTACTGTAGATTAAAACATAGCCATACACTAATAATGCTACTAAATTATAAAGACAGAAAAACTATGACTTTAGAGTAGCCTAACTAGGTGACAACCGTTCACGAGTATGACTACAAAAGACAAAGTATCAGAGCTTCTTTACCTTTGCGAAAAGAGATAGATTACATTTAAGGGGTTTGATTGTACTATTACGATAATAATTAAAAATAATATATACAGGGTGTAATCGTTAAGTCTGGTTTCACAGTCACGCGTTTGATCAGCGCCGGTCACACGCGCGCGCTTACAATTACACTAGACAGTAGTTGCGTTTCATAGTAACGCACCCAGTTCCAACGCGCAACTACTATATAGTGTAATAATAATTATAAGCGCGCGCGTGGCCGGCGCTGATCAATAGCGTGACTGTGAAATCAGCCTAAGTGTGCACAGGCGATTATTCCGAAACTATGAGACATATCAAAAAACTTAAAACTGATAACGAAAGTACGTTATCTAATGAGTAAAATGGCATCAATAACTTTTTAAAAATCAAACGATAAGTATCCTAAATTTTGACATTAAACACTCCCATACATTTAGTATGAGATTAATAGAAAGGTTTTAGTTCCCTTGTTTTAAGTGGTCTAGTAATTTCATTCAGTAATGCGATTCAAAATCTTGATCGCGGGTCGGAATTTTAAATTTAAAACGAATAACAAAAAGTTACTTTTTTTTTGGTATTTATGAAGTGCGTTGCTTTTCAGCTAGTTCAAATTAATGCGATTTTGAAATAAGGTTTATTATTAGTTTGAAGTGGTAAGATACCTTATTAATCTACACGTGTATCTACTTAAAAATCATTATTATCATATCATACGTAATCATAAAATATGATTAAGGTAAAATGAATACTAGACTACTTAAAACAAGGAAACTAAAACCTTTCTACTAATCTCATACTAAATGTATGGGAGTGTTTAAATTCAAAATTTTGGATACTTCTTGTTTGATTTTTAAAAAGTTATTGATGCCATTTTACTCATTAGATAACGTACTTTCTGCTGTTGTCTCGCCTGTGCACACTTAACGATTACACCCTGTATACATAAAATATATATATATATATATATATATTATATATATATATATAAATATTATATATATATATATATAATATATAGTTCAGTTTGTCTCAGTTTGTCGTAGCAACAATCAATTGTCATGGCCGGCGCTCGGCCATAATGTCGCTACGATTTGGCGTGAGTAGCCTTCACTTGTTTTAAAATAAATCCATGGGACGCGGCGAGACACGAACAGCCAATATTCACCCTCACCCCTCTTTTGAAATCTACATTGATGACGTTATATCTGAATATGCTGACATAGGACTACGTGAATATTTCGTTCTTTTCATCATCGTCATCACCCTATAAATTTCCCACTGACTTGCCATATGAACAACACCACATGCGAAGATTGGGCGATAACCCACCACGTAGGAGGGGTTTAGCGACTGCCATCTTACGGAAACAATTGGGACCAACGCTTTACGTGCCCTGCGAAGCACGGAGGAGTTCGAGATGTTTTTAAATTTGGTTACCCATCCAGTGACGCAGCATTGCGAAAGTTGCTTAACCGGCAAGATCGCTAAACGAACCCGGTTACCATGGTTATGCTACAGAACCATTGACATTGGAGATTGACCATTTTTGTATGGACGTTGGACCAAGAGTGCTGCCCAACATTGAATCATAGTGCATAATGTTCCTTAGACTAATACTAGTATGTAACCCAAAGCGCTTCAGAATCTATCCGAGGAGTATTGAGAAAAAAACTGTTGTATAGGTTTTTAATAACAAACATCTTATTTTTAAAATAAAAGACGTTATGTATTATATACAATAAATTTCATTAATAGAACAACACTTAGTTAAGGATAATCATTCAATCAATCAATCATAAAAAGTGGATGTCTTTAAAGTAATTTTTTTTTCTTCATGTAAGGAAAGAAATAAAAGTATTCCAATGCTTGGGCAGTATTTGGTCCAAAATGGTCAATCTTCTTTCTTAATCTATTCCGTTGGTTATGCAATAATATAGAAACACTTTTAATACTCGTCCCATCCACAATTTGAATTGCAAACCGCTCCGCGCGACCGTCTGCCCATGACACGATTGCAATAAACGGAGCAACTCTTTGACCTCCAGACAATAAACCCTCTCTTACTGTGTTATTAATATATAAGGTTTGATTTACCAACATTTGTTCACAGTACAAACAGAGCTGGGTGGTAACAGCTCATTATTAAAATAATGCTACCAAACCATCCTCTTCCCTTGGGTATCATCAAAGATCACCAACGGACGACTGCACATACATCCAACGGCATAGAGCGGCGATGAGCTCACCACCTATCAAAGCACATGTGCAGTGTTATTTGACTGCGACAATGCACTGCTTTTGTGGTCCTCTTTGCATAGTTTCTGACTAACCCTTTTAGTAGAGGATCCGAGTATACAACGACCTTCACCGAGCGGTTAATAAAAGTATTTTATATAAAATTTGATGTGTTACAAAATATATTGCGAGTGGGTTGGCTGAAAAATTTTAGTCCAGTATATGAATAATTAAATAATTTTAAAAAAAATTCTAAACGTTGCACTGGTTTAGATAATAGATAAATTACATAGGTACCAAACGAAAGTGTGAAGCTTATAGAACATGCAAACGTTAGGTTGACTATTTTTTTTCCTGTCATAACATTGGGTAGGCAGGTGTAAACAGGTAAGTCAATATTAGTAATTTGCAACCGCCTGGATTAATAAATAAAATTTATGTATGTAAATAAATATAATCTCATTACAAACACACACACCAAACCATTAAAATGTAAAAAAAGGTATTTTTCAGCCAACCCACTAGCGATATATTATTTAACATATTAAATTTGATATAAAATACTTTTCATCCAATAACCTTCCCGGTGAAGGTTGTTCTATATTCGGATGTTACACTATTTGGGCATAAAAGTCGTGAGTAACAGGTTAATACTATAGTGTTGATTACCTACATCACTAAGGTCTAGAATAGAGCTAAACGAATATTCGGCGTGAAATAATGGCATTTGGTGCTGTTGTGTTTCGTCTGGCCAGTGAGGGTTCCGGAGGCCCTCCCCCCCCCTCCCCCCCACAATTTCTTCTCCTTCCTTAAAGGCCGGTAACGCATCTGCGATTCCTCTGGTTTTACGGGTGTCCATGGGCGGCGGTGATTACTTACTCTCCATCAGGTGACCCACCTGCTCGTTTGCCTCCTTCTTTTGTTAAAAAAGAGCTCTGCTGACCTCAGATGTACCTTCATCGTAGTGCGATACGCGCTATTCAATTTTACGCAAAGTTAGGCACAGCAACGTTCTAAGAAAGCTGTCTAATTATGTCTGTCTAAATACTCAAATTATAAATCGTGGCTTCAGATAAATAGCAGTACAATGAAATTGTACGTAAAGGTGATTTGGCGGGCTTGGACTGACTTCAGCCTACCTTTCAGTTTATCTAGGATTAGACACCAAACAGTAATGGGATAAATTTTCTTGCAATTAGTTTATTATAAGATAAAAGATATTATAAAATATTCTTTATTGTACATATTAACAACAAAGGAAAAACACAAAGTAAAATACAATTGACGGCCTTATCGCTAAAAAATTTCTTCGAGGCAACCGTGTAGGACTGGATATGAAGAAGTATTAGTAGGTACATATTAATATATTATTATTTTCTTTATTGCATACTCTAGATATTACAGTATTGAACTCATTCTTATCGTGTAATTGAAAGGTAGAGTAGTGAGGTAGAGTTAAGAAGTTGTTAGTAAAGCTACTTTCGCAAGGCCGGGTCGTAAAGGTGACCAATTAAAAAACCATCTTGACCTTATCCATGCTTCGGAGGGCACGTAAAACTGATAACTTCGGCTTCGTAAGATGGCAGTCTTTTATACCCATCTACCTGCATTAGACCAACGTGGAGATTTGTGGCCCCATCTCCTCTTGATATCGTAAGATGGCAGTCGTTCAAACCCATCTACCTGCATTAGACCAACGTGGAGATTTGTGGCCCCATCTCCTCTTGATATCGTAAGATGGCAGTCGTTCAAATCCATCTACCTGCATTAGACCAACGTGGAAATTTGTGGCCTCACCTCCCCTTGATATCGTAAGATGGCAGTCGTTCAAACCCATCTACCTGCATTAGACCAACGTGGAGATTTGTGGCCCATCTCCTCTTGATATCGTAAGATGGCAGTCGTTCAAATCCATCTACCTGCATTAGACCAACGTGGAGATTTGTGGCCTCACCTCCCCTTGATATCGTAAGATGGCAGTCGTTCAAACCCATCTACCTGCATTAGACCAACGTGGAGATTTGCGGCCCCATCTCCCCTTGTTATCGTAAGATGGCAGTCGTTTAAACCCATCTATCTACCGGCATTAGACTAACGTGGAGATTGGTGGCCCCATCTCCCCTTGTTCTGTTGTCTATTTGGGGAGGCCTGTGCCCAGCAGTGGGACGTTTATAGGCTGATGAAGATGATTTAAAGGTCGGATCGGTGTCAGAGCTGCCTCCGGTGATTGATTATGGTGATAATGAGGGTTAATCTGGGATCATTTTTAAAAGTCTTCAGTTCTATATGAAGAGCTCTGATTAAACCAATCACAATGAAAATGTTTAATCAACCTTTGGATTAACCAAAAAGTGTATATAAACGAATCAAGTCACTTAAGTTTCCAATTTATTATCAAATCTAAATCGTAGGCGATTGGTAATTTCGGTTTTTGCGAGCATCGTTTATAATAGAAAATAGTTCTCAATTGTTAGCGAAAATCGAAAATTTTACGTCTTAATATAGCTGCTTCTTCAAGATCCGCATAGGTATAATAGGTTTATGCAATTGGTTTTTTATATAAACTAGTTTTATAAAGTGAGACGATTGACTTACTGTTTAATGAGCCCTTATCCAAAACTTCTGAACTCTTTTCTTGACTTCAACGTACAATTAGATATAAAGAAGTAATTTTAGGGAATTAATTAAGCCGATAAAAGGTCTGTTTTGTACTTACTTTTTTCCTAACGTAATATAAATATTACGTTAGAAAAAAAGTCTTTTCGCTTATAATATGTATGAACTTGTAATAAATTCTCTTTGGCTATACTATTTGTATCTGACTGGTTTTGGTATCATTAAGCCTCTTCGTACACAAGGCTACGCAAATCTTCGATACTCGACGATTTTAGTCTCCAAGCGACTCCGCCATACAAATTGGAGTCGCGGGACAAGTGTCGGCGACGCGACTCGTGTACGAACCTCAATGGATTTGTATGGCGTTAGTCGCTTGGAGACTGAAATCGCCGAGTATCGAAGACTTGCGTAGCGTTGTGTACGAAGGGGCTAAATTTTAAAGAAGATAAATCCAAATTCAAATTTTCATTTGTTTTTCTTACTGTCAAGGTGAGTGAATCTAATGGGGGTGATTTGGGGGGTTAAAGTTACTCGCGTCTGTAGGTTTTCCCTTGAGACCCTACACGTGACCCCTGGGTGCCCCCCCCCCCCCCCCTCACAATTCCTATTCCTTCCATAAAGGCCAGCAACGCATCTGCGATTCCTCTGGTTTTGCGGGTGTCCATGGGCAGCGGTGATTACTCTCCATCAGGTGAACCGCGTGCTCGTTTGCCTCCTTCTTTTATAAAAAAAATGAATATATTCGACACATTTTAAAATTTTACTACATGAAAGGTAAAAATGCAACGCAAGACGCGAAAAAAATTTGCGATGTTTATGGATCTAGTGTAGTGTCTGTGAGAGTAGCGTTTTCAATCCGGAAATTTTGATGTCAAAGATGCACGTCGCTCTGGTTGCCCTATTACGGATAAAATGGATGCCGATTTTAAAAAAGTGGAGCAAGATTGGCACATCAGTAGTAAAAACGTAGCTAAAGACCTAGGAATTGACCACAAAACAGTTTTGGCGCATTTGAAAAAAACTGGGTACACAAAAAAGCTCCATATTTGGGTACCTCACGAGGTCACTGAAAGAAACGTGCGAAAAAGGTCGTGGTCAAAGGTCGTGGTCAAAGGCCGGTCAGGCTTCACTTTAGGGCATTAATTAATGCTCTAAGGGCTTCACAGACTGTGGCGAAACCCGGGGTAACTCGCAACAAGGTGATGCTGTGTGTGTGGTGGGATTGGAAGGGCATTAATCATTACGAGCTGTTACCACCAGGCAGGATAATCGATTCTGAACTCTACTGCGAAAAAATGATGAGATTAAAGCATGAACTTAAGATAAAGCGGCCGGAATTAAACAACAGAAGGGGTGTGGTTTTTCATCATGATAACGCTAGACCTCACACATCTTTAGCCACTTAGCTAAAATTAAGAGAGTTTAGCTAGGAGGTGTTAATGCATTAGTTAAAGACCTTGCACCTTCAGATTTCCACCTGTTTTGGTCTCTTCAGAATTCTTTAGGGAACGTCAGGTTAACATCACGAGAGGACTGCCAAAACTACTTATCGCGGTATTTTAATCAAAAGCCCCAAAATTTCCCTACCTACAAGATGGCAAAAAGTTATGGCACCTACATACTTTAGTTAAATGTAAATAAACAATATTAAAAAATGTTTTGAATTTACTTAATAAATGCGAAGAAACTTTTTCCCCAAAATATTATTCAAAGTCAAAGTCTCAAGTTAAAATTTCTTTATTCTAATAAACTTAATGGATAAGAAACTTGAAACTTAAACTCTTCTCTACAACAGAAACAATTAAACTAATTATAACTTTATTCAAAACCCGTAACCTTTGGGTAAATACTTAGGTACAGAGAAATCAATAGACTTAATGGACCTCAAACGTCCTGTTACGAAAATGGCAATTTAACGTATTCTATCACAACGCACACAAGCTATGTTTATCTTCACCAGAAAACCTTTTATCTGATTATTATGATTAATCCACTAGCGATTTTGCTTATGAGTTCTCGCAGCTGATTAATTTTGGGAATATCAAGAATCGAAGACTGTATTGGATCTTCTGTGGGTAATTCTCATTTCTACAATTTTCATCTTCGTGTCAAATTTCAATTCTTGCTTATTTGAAATACTATTACAAAAAACTTATAGCGCTTGATAAGACGAGTAAATTCAAAAGAAATTCAATCTAATCGTAAATCCCGTTTGGAAAACATAGTGTTTTGAAGTTATAGATCCCACGAAAGTGACGCAATGGTCCACGAAAGTGACTCACTCACTTGACAGCCACCATTTTGACAAAGTTTTCAGTAAAAGTTTTAGTTTTTACAACATAATCTTATTTTCATATTTTAATATAGTTCGATCTTTGGTTCGGTCATCCTGCGAAGTAGGTTATTTTACGTACATACTATGTCATTTAAAAGTGTAAGTTTTTATTACAAACCTTATTACTATTTGTTGGTAACAAATAGGAACTTGATGAATGATTTACTTACTTTACCTACCGACAACAGAGTGTATATTACTGTAATATACCCTTATATATGAAAATATAATCACATACAGATCAAACAAGCCCAAACACAGTAGGTTTATTTTGTTTCATTCATACCTGATTGTGTGTAAATACCTTACACAGATAATTTTTTTTTATATTTACTTTCTGTATGTCTCATTGTTATCCGAATTAAAGATTTATTATTATTATTGCAGAGTTCCTATGACCACCTTCCGACTGTATCATCAGACTAGTTCAATGGTGCCATATTATTATATTGTCCTCAAGTTACGCAGGTACACCAAATACATCTCGATTGGTACCTGGTAAGTGGTTTGTACCTACCTGGCAAGATTTGCCCCGAACATGCATACTTACACCTTGTAAATGAAATAAATGTTTGTAAGCAAACACTTTCATGGCACAAAATCACCTTCGTGTAAAAAACGCTACGAAGGTTACGAAATTTGGTTTAATTTATAAATTTCAGCGAAGAATAAGTGTATCATTTTAAATCAAATACAATATAAATATCTCGGACACATTGTAGTTTCGATAAGCTAACTTTGACTTCAATTGCAAAAATACAATGAACAAATATATTGTCCACGCAAGTGATCACACCAATGAATAAATAAAAACTGATTAATATTTTTTCTCCCGGACTAATAACCACAAGTCTTACTGCTGCGATGCTTGGACACGACTGACGTCAAACCAAATCGAACTCTGTGACTAGTTGGTACTATTTTGTTCAACAGCAAAGCGGTTATTTCCAAGCTAAAAAGTACCCAAAATCGTGTGACCGATGCATATTCTTCTTCTTTTCAATTCAAAACAATAAGAAATACATTTTTCTTAGACTATTATGTGTAAAGTGTATTCCATTGCGATGGCTTTAGTATGAGTAACATAAAATATTTTGAAATTTGGTGAAACAGTAACCAAATGTTTCAATGCAACGGGAAGTTTGACACGATGAGAATGCACAAAATGGTTCCGTTTATGACCGGTTGTAATTTTTTTTTATATGTATATTTGCTTCTATTACGACGAACTTTATTTATTTTGTACCTTATTAGATGTTTTATAATCCAAATAATGTTTTATGTGTTTAACATATACCGTTTAGGAAAAATAACTGTGTGACCATCACATTTGAGCTTCTGTGAGAATTACCGCTGTACACTACGTTTAAATGGATGTGCGGTTTCAGGCACAATAACCGGTATGAAACCGCGAAACTTTGCCATTATACTGAGTAGTTTTCAACCAATTTATTTTGGATGCACATTGACTTCGTTTTTATTTGGTTTATAGATGTTTTCGATCTCTCTTTATCTTGTAAGTGAGTTAGACCACTGCCTGGTCCAGACAGCGACGCGTATGGCATTTTAATGAGCAACTTTACAACACTTTTAAAATAAATGAACTGGTGAGCTAATACATCAGCTTTAACATCGTAAAAAACTGAAAACTTAAGTGAAAAGTAAAACTGGTTGTTGACAAGGGCCACTTGGGTATCTTCTGGGCTGTTATTGACATTTGGAACTATTGAGAACATATCAGAAATCAGCTCAATGAGATACGATTGAGATGTTGAAGATGTTTAATAATGGCACATTCGAGGCACTTACTGCTTTCTGATCTCGCTGACACACTAGAATGTGTACGCCATATAGTTACACACATGCATCTCCGCCCAATATACAATGTGATAGGGGTGGTACTTCTAACCCGTTAAGGCTAAGTACTACATCTAAATTCATCGACAAAAAAAATAATATGGCGGGTCCAACCCCCTTCCCCTATAATTTATGACCATTTTTACTTTATGCGATATCAAAGGTTTCATACGTAGGAGAAACATGAAAAAAATGGCAAACGGGGGCTATAACACTAGCTTTGTTTCGTATGTTTGAGATTATTGTGGTGAGAAAAATAATCATTACTTAATTATTTAGTGATTTAAAATTACTTTTTTTTAAGTCCTTATTTTTTTTTGTCGATGTATTTAGACGTAGTACTAAACCTTAACAGGTTAGAAGTACCACCCCTATCACATTGTATAAGCTGCGCCTTACATTAATAAAGACGCATAACTGCATCATCTCTTTTATTCGTTGCGCGAACCTTCCGCCTTTGCAACACCAGCGCTTGTTTCTATCACATCAATCAATCTACATGATCACTCTCTAATAATATTAGAACTTGATTCTATTTCAGTAGGTTTCAGTGATTTAAATACCTGAAAATATAAAAAGAAACTGGTTAATGATCGTAATATGGTTGGGGTACGTAACTAGGCGCCGCGTCAGGCGTATTTTCTAGTTCCCAGAGAATGCAGATGCGGGCAGAGCACGCTCTATGCCTGAAAGATACATTTGTACATAAAGACACGAGTAAGACGTCCGGACACGGACTACCCCCAATTTACAAGGCACGTGCCTTATTGTCCGTTCATAGTATTGTACCGAGCTGGCGGACTGGAACGAAACACAGTTTGTGTTCTAGGTAGGTATCTTAAATGTTTGCCAAAAACTCAACAGAAGGAAGAGTAAGTCTTGATAAAGTTGCGCGAGCTGGACATTGCCACGATAGAATAGTTGGTGGTGCAGCTGACTCGGTGAGTCAGAGAGATGCAGGTTCGAATCTGCTCGTGATTTTTTTTTACCTATTTTCAAAATGTAAGAAGTTGCTTTGCTTTTGTGACACCTAAATGGAAATATAAGACTAATTTGTTGGTTGTTTTCTTAGCTTAACTGGGCTTTGGGAGTTAAAGTTACTCGCGTCCGTAGGTTTACCATTTGAGACCCTACACGTGACCCCTGGGTGGTGCTAAATGAGTGACACTGACACTGACACACACTTAGAGCCACACGCATTGGGCATAAAGGTCGGGCCAAAATGTGACGGAGTCGGTGTCGACGAGCAAACTCTTCAATTCGTAAGTCAACCTAAAAGGCAAAAATATAGTCGGCTTCGTCTATTTATATACCAGCATCTGTCTACCTAACTACATGCGAAAATGTACCATCCATGAACACACAACGGCACGCACAGATGCGATATTTCTCTGAAATTGGCAAAAACAAAGTTGTTACGTGGTACATTTCGCGGGTGATTAAGCGCGGCGGGGGATGGCGGGAAATTTCCCTTCATCGCATAAATAAAAAGGTTGTGGAAAACTTCATTACGTACGCTCTGTTTTTATAATGCAACTAGGCTTTTGCCACTTGCCTAATCTAGCTGTTACAGTCCATGTACTTGACGTATAAGGCTATATACTATTGGTTATTTTTATTGAGGCTATGGGATATTTTTATGGAGCTGCGTGGTGGCTCTATTTTCTAACCTGTCAACTGCGGCCGCGCACTGATCAGTGCTCAATGAAAATAATCTAGTGGCGCAGCGTTCAAATGTTAAAGAGTACCATCCATCTCTTAACTTGGACGTCGTAAAAGGCGACTAATGGATTAAAGGCGGCACATAAACCTAACATCATAGAGCAACGACGCCTCACCACCTATCATGCTGAGCACATGTGCAGTTCTTATTTGGTGAAAAGTGGACTGTGGCAATGGACTGCTATAGAGATTTATTGTCATTTACCATCAGGACGGATGAGGGTCAAGCGCTTCCCCATATTAAAAATAACGTAATGTTAAACCAGTTGCATTACACGTTATTGTAAGAGCTATTATCGTACCACGTGTAGGGAAGCTGAAGGTAGGTAGATTGGAGATGGATGCCACATGGAGAGGAAGACAAAGGGAAGATCTTCCTCCGAGCTGGGTGGTATAGCTCGGGGACCGAGGTCCGATGTAGATTAGATTAGATTAGATAACTCTTTTATTGCAACAGTTTACAATACAAATACATACAAAACAAGAAAATAGGTAAAATACATAGTCACAATTTGGCGGTCTTATCGCTATGAAGCGATTTCTTCCAGACAACCAGTATATATACATATATACATATTTTACGTACCAGACAGTTTGATCAACAGTCGGTACCATTTAATCTCCTACGAACTGATTAAATTAATTTTATAAATTAAAATGAAGCAGTAATTCTCGAACAATTAGAAATGAGCTTTAAAACAGTGGAACTTTGTGCTAACAGAATATAATTCTAAATATCTGCCAACTGTCTATAAACTTTCAAAGTTAATAAAAAGCGAATTGTTCAGTTAGTTAGATTGCAATTATGTTCTAAAGGCAAAATTAGCAAACATTTTTTAAATTATATGATACCTGCAACAAAGAAATTGTGTCTGACGTCGTACGTTATTCAGATGCCTTAACCGTCCTTCTAAAGCTAATAGAAAGTAATAATTAACTAATTACTAACCCTGCCTGTTGGAGAACATCCCTTTTAGGTACTTATATAAATAACTGACTTCAATAAGCGACTACAATATTAAACTAGTTGTAGTTTATGGAGACTAGGCATCCATTCATTCATTCATAAACATTTAAGTAGTATCAATAAAATTGGTTATAAGAATACTGGCTGACTCAATGTGTGTGTAAGATAACTACAAAATAACTAGCTTTGGAGACTTCATAATTTATGAAATACCTAATACAATAATAAATGGCAAGAAAACAAGTAAAATTCCCTGCGTACCTAACTGTATATTTCACATATGAGATGGAAGACATTTCATCAAAACTGTCAAGGCATCATAATATCACTCTTCATTAGAGGAAGTATTTTTACTTTTTAACTCAAGATAGAAAAGAAGTACAAAAATAGGTATTTAACAACTTATGAAATTGCCTGCATGAAATACTTACATTAAAGTCTTTTTCTTTTTAATTTCTATTTCAGAAATTCTATTTCAGAATACTACCTTGGGTGTCGTAAAAGGCGACTAACGGACTAAAAACTGCCCATACTTTCAACATCATAGAGCGGCGATGGGCTCACCACCTGAGCACATGTGCAGTCGCTATTTGGTGAAAAGGGATTATGGTAGAGGACTGCTTTTGCTGTCCTCATCACCTAGTCTCTGACTAACCCTTCGGAGATAATAAGTATGTTTGTAATTTCTACTAATCAAAGCAACAAGAGACAGAGACGACATCAAAGCAACTTTGCACCAGCTGCCGCTAACTTTATCTGTTGGGCTTGTGGTCGATCATGCCGCTCTCGCATTGGTCTATTTAACCATCAAAATCGATGTCTGTCAGATGTTACACCATACATCGTATGCTAAATAAAGTTAATCAAAGTATTAACATAAATCTAATCAAATAAGAGGGGGACTTCCGAAAGCACGCTGGGTTGACGATATCGTCAAAATCGCTGGCAACACCTGGATGGAGAATAGAACAGAAGGCGAGCTTCTTCATCATTATGAACTAAGCTGTAGTAATACCATAAAAGAAATCTCATTGTTAGCAACCTTCAGGTGTGTTCGTGACAGACAAGGTGTAATGTTCTGTTTTTCACACACCACTCTGCTGTAATGCTTGTTTGGTAAAAAGAAGCTGTGATAAATTACACCGGGTCTAGAGCATTAGTTAGATGCTGAATCTAGAATCACGGTATAAAGGTGTTCATGCGGACTACGACGTCGCGGGTGTACCGCTAGTGTATAATCAACGAATAGATCAATATAAACGTTTGTGTTATATTTATTCAATATTTTTAAAGCCAAGCTCAGTAAAAAACGAATTCTAAACTGGCCCAGTTTGAATTCATCCCATAAAAACATTTTCGTGTAAAACCTTTGTGAAAAGTCAGTAGAGTGAAATTGGAGCAAGCACTGTTCGTAAATGTTGCAGGCAATAGGTCCCACAGGAGCCAGAGAGGGAACCGTCTGATAAACAGAGAGGATAATTGAGCAGAAATATTGCTGTTCACACTTCCTAGAAAGGAGGTCGTTGGATCGTTATGATCTTTGAAGTTTAGCAACTTTTTTTATTTGTGCTCGATATTTGAATGGCTGGCCAAATTTAAATCCGGTTGTCAATCCGGATTGTGCCTACGCGTTGGCTCATAACCTTATCTCACCATAAGAATAGATAGCAGTAACCCAGGGTATATCGTCACGAAAACGATTAGCGATCGAACACTAAAATTTGAATAAAACATTTTCGTCCAATATCAAAATGATCGCACCCAACATTCGGGCAGCAATATTTTTCCATTGTCGATGTTTGACAAAGAGCCACTTGAGAGCCCTCCACCTGATGACCCAAGATGTCTCTGTAAGCGAAAAATTGGCCAAAGCCCTCTTCCAAGGGACAGGGCCCGATAAATTAGGACTCGACCTCGGGAAGTGCTCGATCAAAGTATTGCGTGGGATATGAGAAAATGTTTTGGGCGGACAGCAACCGTTCGGTCCGACGGTTAGAGGCCCTACATTTGTAACGGAAGGCTCCAAAACTCCCCTACAACACACTAGGGGTCTAGCGCGAGTTTTATGCGCCATCCGATCAAGTTAGAGAAAATTTAAAAAAATATGGCAAAATTCAAGTCGCCTGGTTTCTCACCAAGGTGCGCTGCTACAATGATCTACACCGATTTCCACGGTGTGGTCACTTTCCACCAAGCGGGCTGTATGCTTCATATCATAACATAACACAAAAAAACAAAACGTAATTAACTGGTAGAAATGACTATCCACTACTGAAACTAATTACTATGGCAAAAGCAATTACTATTTACACACTACACATTGACAAGGAACTCTTTTTACGAATCTATTCGCGTTTTCGGCGATGGGCTCACTTACCTGTCACGGTAAGCACATGTGCAGTCGCTATTTGGTGAAAAGTGGACTATGGTAGAGGACTGCTTTTCGGTTCTAATTGCCCAGTCTCTGATTAACACTTTGGGGACAATAGTCGTGTTTATATGTATGTATTATCTATGTATTCTCGTTTAATTTTTAGACATCATCTGATTTTCTCACATAAGATCCAAAAGGCTTTCCTATCAAACCTCAAAAGAATGTGTACATACACAAATACACATTCGCCTTCGTCTCAGCGCCAACAAACTGTTGCTGTTTCCAGCTTTAATTACATATAGCTTTACATGAATTTAAGTGCGGGTGTAGCGGACAATTTTAAGCTTTTAAGCCAACTAGGTCACTGTTTTGCAGCTGATAATCAAAATTGATAGCCAAAGCTATAACTCAAGTTAAATGGCTCATGAATTTTAATTTAAACATCGTAAAAACGGTAATTTTGTCCGTTTGGAAATATCACATTCATTATTTTTGATATATCGTGTTGATTCCCGATTTAATATGATTTAACTCGCAAAATAGCAATTTTGTATTGGTATCATTTATGGTAATTGTTACATAAAACAGTAAATAGGTAACAACTTTTTAATATTGGTTATAACTTATCTATATATACTTAAATAAATATCAATTACCGCGAATGCATTTTGTGCATCATTTCAGAATGGCAGTCACCAGCGTTAAGATGTGATGATGCAAAAATATCTGCCTTCCTTCCTATATATGCCTTCCACCAATCATCAGATATTTTTGCTGGCCGTCGATAATCACATCTTAATGCTGGTGACTGTACCTATTTCGCAAATTCCTTTTTGTTGTCTTTGTAATTTTTTATTGTTTTTATTTTGGAAATTCTTCATGGTATACGCAGTGTTCAAGCGGACGAGGTCGCGAACCGCCCGTTAGTAGTAAATATATCTACAAACAAATTCGAAATCATTAAAACTTAAATTTATTTAATCACTTATTCCAAATATATCGCCTGGTCCCATAACGAGGTCCGATTTACCGTCTCGTATTTGTATCTACATTCTACATGTCTCAGATTTAAAAGTCTCGGGTTTGATAACAGCGGGATATTTTACTAATTGGATGGTGGTAGGGTATGGCTAGATAATACCATCTTATCTAAATCTGTCATAATAACGATAATCGTAGTACCTACCTATTCTTTTTGTTGTACAACTGTCAGCAGTAAGTTCCGCGCTTCCACTTTTAGCCTAATCGTCACTATTACCATCAGGTACGATAAAATTCAGAGGAGGTAGAATAAATTGAAATAAGAACAGTAATGATGACGAACGAATCATTAAAAATAATGACTAGCTCAGGTTGGAATCGAACCCACGCCATCAGCAATAAGGACGACTGCGTCGACCACTCCGCCACCAATGTATTACTTAGACCTGTCGACATCTTGCAACGCTTTTTAACATTGAAAATGTTTATTCGTTCGCTCCAGTAGGGCCCCCATTTTCGCTGAAAGTGCGACTCGCCCGTGATACCCTGAGGTTTAAGGCCACGAGAACATATAAGGGTTTAAAAGACAAGGAATTTGAAGGGGTTTAAAATTATTTAAAAATATTTTGGAAAAATCAAAAATTTTTTTTGGAAATTGAAAAAAACCGACTTTTTTTGACCGATAAATCGTGTGTTTTCCCAGAAAATTCCCGCTATCTCGAGAACGGGCCGAATTTAAAAAATTAAAAAAAACACCTCGGTATTGAACTAAAGAACATTTTACCTTATTACCCTTTTTTATATTAGTGACGGTTGAGGCTGTAGAGGTGCCCTTAGCCGCGTGATATGTATGAGAGCTCAAAAGATGCGGAATTCGTAGGGTTTTAAGATGATCTAAAAATATCTTTAAAAAGTTGGTTTTGAAAAAATACATAATTTTTTTTTGGTTCTGAAAAAAAAAGTTATTGAATTATTTTTAATAATCTAAAATAAGTAGGTACATTTTTAATGCCCTTTCAAGTCGTGTAGAGCACGAGATCTGTGGATTTTTTGACTTTATAATATTTGATTTTTGAGACCTCGGTAGCGGAGTGGTCAACGCAGCCGCCCGGATCGCAAATGGCGTAAGTTCGATTTCCACACAAATTATTGTTCTTTTTCAATGTTTTCTTATCTTCGAATTTATTCGAGCGATATTCAACGCAAAAAAACATTACGTAAAACAGTAAAGTACAATAAAGTATGTTTATCTTACTTTCTCAACTTATAGGAATCGCATGAGTTACTTTGTCTCAAACAGCCCTTGGGAAATTTGCAGCGCGGCAGAATTCAATCTTAGACTGCGAGCAATAAGCTTAGACAGCCAAAAAAAATGTATGGATCGGGGAGGTGGGATCTCTTTAAGTAATTGAAAATTTATCTTCAACGGACTTCGCAAAGAGCTGAATCGTGACACAATTATAGAACAAACAAATCTTTTGCTTTCGAGAGCTTTTTACGGCTCACGGGAATCGCCTTGTTCGCGCTTGTTTCAAACTTAGGATTATTTGATTGAAGTGCTTGTTTGCTTGTAATCTCACTTAGCAATTGATTTACGATTGCACAATTTTATTTGGATCAACTTAAAAGATTGTTTGTTGTTTAAAATATTGACATACACTTCATTTATAGTTTTATTTAAATAAATAAATTTTGTGTGGACTCATTAAAATAAACGCTTAAAAACGTCCCACTGCTGAACCCGTGCCCAGCAGTGGGACGTTTATAGGCTGTGCCAGTGACCCGTTAACTTAATGACCATTATACGGAAAAAGGGATTCTTCATTTCACCCCGCACAACACCATACGCAAAGCAAATAATCTAACTCATCTTCCCAATATTCCTTAGGGCATTCAACATTGTTTCCAACCAATCGGCATTCAGAGTTATAGACTATTACCATACACGTGCCAGTCCTGATAATAGGTCACATTTGAATAGGTTTCCAACTTATTCCACTTTCGAGCGAGAGTGCTACTCCCATATTTGTCATGCATCGAGGGTATGCCATCGATCTTAGTCTTTTTTTTAAATCAACATTTTATTAATAGACTTTTGTTTTTTAAAAACATGCCAGTCCCATCGAACCTTATAAACTTAAACCTATTTATATTTAGAAGCAAGATCATAGCGCATCACAGCGGGCTTCGAAACAGGCTGCGCTAGGATGCTCTGTAATATGGGTGCGTATCATTTCATATAATGACAAATGAACTACTTTTAAAGAACATTCTAAATACACATCCTATAACAATATTACGTATATTATTCATTTGATATAATACTCATATTCTCTAACAATTTTTTCTATAAAGCTATATTGGTAAAATAATCACATTCTAATAGTACATTATTTAATTTATTTTTTGCTTATAAATAAGAATAACATTTTAACCCTAAATCGATTTCAAATATTGTCTTAAAAAGTTAATTCGTTGGGTTTTCGTTAAGGTTGTGCTAAAAAAATCAATGACAGAAACGAATCGCGGCAAAACCGACTCCACGTAGACTTGTCTGCCCTACGCTAGAGTGTAATTTAAGCCCGCTTAGGCGCGGAGGAACGAGGCGGCCCGCGAGCTGAAAAGCAGGTGGGTTTAAAGCCATCTGCGACGATAAGCTTGCGTGGGACCGCCGGAGTCCCGCAGCGCCGGAGCCGTGACAGAAACTATGCCTACTGCATGCTGCATGCCCGCTTGCATGCTGCATGCCTGCCTGCATTCTGCATGGCTGCATCCTGCATGTCTGCTTGCATGTTGCATTCTTGCTTAAATGCTGCATGCTTGCTTGCATGCTGCTTGCTTGCTTATTGCATGCTGCTTGCCTGCTTGCTTGCATGCTGCTTGCTTGCTTGCATGCTGCTTGCTTGTTTGCATGCTGCTTGCTTATTACATGAATAATGTTTTGATTATTATATTAAATGTATATTATATCAAACGTAAATTATATCAACTGAAATTATAGAATCTAAAATTATATTAAATGTTTATTATATTAAGTCAGTTGTTATATCAAATTAAATTATATTATCTGAACGTTAGACCATAAGTATTTATATCAAACATTACACACTCCTGTAATATGCCTACATCTAAAGATGTTTTAACAATATTGTTTATTGGAACTCTTTCGGTTTGTAAATATAAACATTCCAATAGTACGTATGCTGTATATCATCTATATACAGCATACGTACTATTGGAATGTATAAATTTACAAAAACGTCTTTTCAAACCATACTTGGCAAACCAGGGAACTCTCAGAGGCGCACACTGTATGGTTTTATACCAAATGCCTTTCTCTCTTGACCTAATATCCAAGTGCTCTTTCCAACAACCAAAATTTCAAAGTATAATTTATCGCAACTGTGCTCTACTGGTTAGTCCATCGGTTTCAGCACTGGAGGACCTAGGTTCAATTCCCATAATAAGAGGCTATACATTGTTATATTCAGAACTAGCGGCCCGCGCGCGCCTTAATCCACGCTCACTTAGAAACACCGCCATACTTTAGCCATTTTGTGCAAAATATTTACAAATTATAAACCATCGTCAGTTGTCGCTCTTTCTATTAGTGAAAACCGTATAAAAATCCATTGCGTGGTTTAAGAGAATAGTGCGGTGCCACAGACACAGGAAAACGGAGACTTTACTTTATAGTATGTAATGATAAAATGATGTGATGAGCTTAAATTAAGCAATGGCAATCATTTTCACTAATCAGGTATAGTCGGTGCCAAATAAATGTGCATAAATGAATTTATTAACTTTTGTCGGAAAGGAAATCTAAAATAAAAAGAATGACATCTAAATAAAATTGGTAATCAAAATAATTATGACTTATTGTTGACATCTTAATATTTCTCTGTGACGATGGCTTTGGTCCTGAATAAATAATAATGTTTTTAATATCATTTTAAATTCATCAGTGTCACCTGATGGAGAGTAATCACCGCCACCCATGGACACCCGCAAAACCACAGGAATCGCAGTCGCATAGGAATTGTGAGAGAGAGGGGGGGGGAGGGGCCTCCGGAACCCTCACTGGTCGGACGAAACACAACAGCACCAAGCGCCATTATTTCACGCCGAATATTAGTGAGAGGGTGGTATTACGCCAGGCGAGCCGGCCCAATGCGTGCTGCAACGCAGCATGGCTCTACCACTCAGTCAGTGTCACTCATTTAGCACCACCCAGGGATCACGTGTAGGGTCTCAAGGGTAAACCTACGGACGCGAGCAACTTTGACCCCCAAAACGTAAACGTATTAAAAGTCAAAAGGTACCTAAGCGCTTGTATAGATTTAAATAAAATCTTTGTGATATATGCTGTTCCGGCGGGCGAAGGGTGGGGGGTTGTAATGATGGAGTTCCATGGCGATGGTAAATAACGACTGCGTCTCTTTATATGATGTTGTATATTTACAGTGACTACATTGTGACTAACTTATTATCTAAACCTTACAAGACTATTTATACAGTAATACTACGTAGATGTTGGAGGGAGGATGCCGTGACATATCTTTATCGGATCTGCACGCGTTTAGGAATGTGCTTACAAACTCATTAACCGATACGTGATGATAATAAATTATGTGGCGACTCTGGCCGCCACAGTACTCCCCCTCTTGAAAAAGGGAATGAAAAAAAAAAACATCAGGTCTTCAGCTTGGAGATGCCAGTGGTGCTCTAATCCACGTTAAGTCGTGATGAGCGTGCTCAAGTCTTCATTGACAAAACGAGCGTTCTCCGGTCTACGTGACTCGAGACGAGCGTGTGCTACCATGTCTGCTGTGAGTCGAGACGTATGGAGTGCGACGGTACTTATTTTGACCGTCGAGTGATGCCGAGGATCCAGGAAGCGTTACGTTGCTGCGATGGAACCTTATGGCTAGCTGGCTTGCTGAATGCTGCTAAGAGAGCTGTTTCCTTGTATTTGAACAAAATACTTATTATAGGTATCTATCCCTTTTAAAAAACAATCGATCGTTTTACATTTACGTACACGAATATTTTTTATAATTCCTCTCAACATCATAATATTGTTACTAATATTATTTTTATATCACGTTATACCAAGACTATAATAAACACACAAATTAAGTGGCATAAACAAGTACAACTTTAAATTATACATATTCTTGCAATGAACTTTAAATTCCGCATAACATGTTAATAATAAATTGAACTATTAGACTTAATAAAATACATAATAACAAAACATAAAAATTAGAATTGACTAAGATTAAACATTAGGTACATAGAGATAAGACATGTTGCATTCAATATACATACTTAATATAAGGAAATAAGTGCCTAGCTAAAAAATATAATTAAAATTGACTAAAATCTTATTATTACATTAGTTACCCAAACATGGTTCATTTTTGTGCTTATTTATTCTACTATATTTTTATTGCACAATCAAAGCATTTTAAACTTGTTGAATATCTTCATTTTGAGTACAACTTCATTATAGCTTCATAATTATCCTCGAACTGGCGTATTCCTTGGCTCTTTATCAGATAACCGGAGAAATCAATTCGCACTGGAGGTAGCTAGTAGCATTTAAGTGTCATAAGAAGTGTAATAATATCTCATAAAACAATCGACTGGTAAAATAATGCTTCTAAATATCTCTTCCCGTAATTATAAATAACATACCTCAAACCACTTTGTCAGTCGGTAAAAGTGAGGCGGTTAAACGGGTGAATACTCGTTGTATACATTTATTCTATGTTCCTTTGTTTCATTTTTCATTATCGTGATGAATAAGTGACATATTGTGTTCTTTCTGCAGTGAACTTGACCTTGCGCAAGCGTAGAGTAAACGGCGAAAAGTGCTGCGTCGGAAATTCTTGCGCGTTCGCTGCGCTGCACAATTTATGACATAATGTGTGCAGTTATGAAATCGTTAGTTTATTTTATTTCACATTGTTTTTTCTGGGTACCTTATTTCTTTGCCTTGGTCGATGAAACGTTCTTGTTACGATGTGCCGGAAAGGAAGCCAAAGTTGTGGTTGTGAGAGCCAAGAATGATGTTTAAATGACGTAGTCGCAGCTCGGTGTGGCTCAGTGTAGTGAAAATCTTGTTGTGTCCGTAGCTGAATAGAATGTTACTGCCATGGTTGATGTGTAGATATTGCAAATGACTCACGTGTTCTTTTCGTAGTACTCCGTTGGAAGGTTGCTTGTTGCTTGAGCGGGGTCACCAATGTTCCGTCGGGCGATGTAGTATGGAAGGTCGGAGTCACCAGTGTTCCGTCTGTCGTATGCGAGGTTGTGGTGGATGGGTTCCATGGCGATGTTAAATAACGACTGCGTCTCTTTATATGATGTTGTATATTTACAGTGACTACATTGTGACTAACTTATTATCTAAACCTTACAAGACTATTTATACAGTAATACTACGTAGATGTTGGAGGGAGGATGCCGTGACATATCTTTATCGGATCTGCACGCGTTTAGGAATGTGCTTACAAACTCATTAACCGATACGTGATGATAATAAATTATGTGGCGACTCTGGCCGCCACATATGCCAAGTCTCCGAATCAAGGACGTCTCGAACCAAGATACGTTTGTTTACACAGAATTCTATCGCTACGGCTTATATTTCGGTTCGATGCTATCCTGCTTCGGCGTGCAGTGGTACAGAGGTAGCGATGACCTTTTATGCACGTTTATCTGGCACCGACTATAGAGTGATATGACGGAGTTGCACAAAATATCCCAATGGGTCGACGTGCTGCCGCGGGAGGGAGACCTCTGCAGTAGGCCTAGCATGCGCAACACGAGTTGCGACATAACTCGTGTTGCGCATGCTAGGCCTACTGCAGAGGTCTCCCTCCCGCGGCAGCACGTCGACCCATTGGGATATTTTGTATGACGATATTCTCTCTTCCTTCGATGGCGGGCACAACAAACTATCTCGGTTACAGTTGTCAAAACTCGATATTGTGGCATGTTAAGGTTTGTAGCCAAAAATACCACAGACAAGCAAAAACTACTATTATGTCTATTTTTGACATATCGTGTATGGACATAAGGCAGTTGTCCCACCGCCGACGATGAACGAGAAGCGAGTCGAGCTAGTACTAGAAACGAGTTGGCGAGCAGCGGAAAACGAGTGTGTAGTTCCGATAGTTTTGTCACTGGGCTATAAGCGAGTGTACGAGTGAGACGGGCGATTACTTGCGGGAAAGTGAAGCGTCATGTCTCTGTCTCTCGGCGTGAGTTCTGATCGCTGAGCGAGTATCGCTAAGCGAGAATTATCTTTGATAGCTTTTGTCGCTCAGCGACAAACTAGTGGAGCATCAGCGATCAACTATTTATATATGCATCTCTTTTGTTTACACGGAATGTATATATATTGTACGTTTCTTGAGCGAGTAAATAGCCGATAGTTAGGCGTTTCCTCGCCGTTGGTGGGACAACTGCCTTACACGAGAAAACGGGTCGAGAAAATTTTCTCGTGTTGCACATGCTAAGCCTGCAGGCCCCCTAAGATAAGATAAGATAAGAAATTAAGCAAAAGAATAGTTTCGGGAAGGCTTTTCCCCAGCTATGGGATAAAATACGCTAGTTATAAATTGATATGTTTATGTGTTAAATTATAACTTTTATTGATCACTTAATTAAATCATGTAATTGCAAAGCTGTCTCTAAATGTAACGTTTCAATCTTCAACTTGTCACTCAATCACAAACATGTTGTATGATAATCCTGCGGCAATTCAAGTTGGCAGGGTGCTTTGTTGTTCTTGCATTATACATGTAAACAGCCCAATTTAAACAGTTTACATAGGATAACATCGTTCTACGGGTAGGTACTTATGTGAACGAGGATATCGTAAGTCGTAAACCCTTTCAAAACACACGAACGAATTGCTTTCCTTCAGGGCGCTATGCTGGTTCTATCTCAGTAACATCATCATCATCATCAGCCAAAAGATGTCCACTGCTGGACAAAGGCCTCTCCCGAGGGTTTCCACCACTGGCGGTGTTGTGCTGCTCGCATCCAGCGGCTACCCGAGACCGCGCACCAAATCGTCGGACCACCTTGTACCTAACATAAATATAATAAAAAAGACGTTAAATTGAGTAAGTAGGTAACATAATGACTTCTCATTCTCTAATAGGCTAAGGCATAACGAGAAAGTAACTAACGTGTTGTGATATTTTAATAAATATGGATTTTTAAGGTTATTAATGACTTTGTGCACAACTATAGTGCGAATAGTAATTAAATTAATTGTATCTACAAAATAAAATGATATCCAAGAAAATGTTTTTATTGTCATAATAAACCCATTTACCTTAGTTTTTTGCCAGTTTTTCTCTGGTTCTACCAAAATAAAAACAATTGTTTAGTTCAAATGAATTTTTAGTAAATTACTATTTTAAAACTCAATATTAAAGGTCATTAAGTGCCTTATAATGCTTAAACTGAATACGTTGCATTATTGACGCTAAATTAAAATTAAACATTTAATTATTATAGATGTTTTTGAAATGCCAATGTAAGTAATGCATGACGTAATGTGGTCCTACATTAAATTAATGCCCAACTCCACAATTATTCAAGTATTAATTTGCATTAATATTTCAGCAGTTGTAACTACGTTGTAAACTTCTTATCGCCGGTCGTATATTCGCCGACATTACATACATTCTGGAAAGACGTAAAAATTAATGAGGTACGAACAAAGATAAGGGCTATTAAGGAACGTGGCTGCCCGCGTTATGGAACCTCCTTAGGTACATAATGCAGGCCTTACCTTCTAACCGGGCACGTATGAAGGATTTTATGAGAGTAACAGAAGCAAAGGAAGGGAGCTGGCTCCCTGCTACGCCACTACTACGCTTTTGCTACGACTCTGGGGTCGTAGCAAATTTTGTGGTAGGACTTGTTTTAAGCCCGACTAGCTAGCTAACACCATCTTTTCAAAATAATATCGTCATAACATCAATATTTCTCGATTTGTTGTGGTCCGACTGGTGAAGTGTAGTGAAATACAGCCGGTATATACCTGCACTGCATAGGTGGCTACAATTGATGGGTATTGGTTAATCACTACGCCCAAAAAAAAACAAAACACACTTTGCCTGACCTAGGAGTTGAACCCGGGACCTAAGGATATCGATCCGAGCGCTTGATACCGAGGATAACGACCTCCGAGGGATAATGTAGAAAAAAAGAAAGAAGCGTTTATTTGACATTTTTATTTTATTTATTTATTTATTTTATTTGTTTAGGACAATAAACAATTGTACAATGGGTCTTACTTAATAAGTACAATATTTACAATCTTAATGATTGTACAACCAGCACCATTATCCACATCTTATTATAAATATTTTTATACCTTAAAACAAGTATCTACCGATTTTACAAATTACAAATACAGCAGCTATTACCAGAACATAAATAAAAATATTAGAATATTACCATTGTCTATTAACGTCGTCTTTCCAATTAATGTCTCTTTGACCTCATCCCCCCTTCTCCCTTCCTCCATAGGAGTACGCGTGCTGCTCTCCGGAGTCACCAATTTACAGTCTCTAACATTCCATCACGCACAAAGAAATTTGGTGATTCTTTTCTTTGAAGCACTTCTAAAAGATGGAATAGTCTACCAGCACACGTATTCCCTCCTACCTATGACATAGGGTCCTTCAAACGAGGCGTGAAGAAGCACTTTGTGGGCCGGCAGAGTGAGGGTGACTGATGCTACGTCTCTTACGCTGCACCAGTTGTCCTCGCGCCTGGACCTCATTTCCACTTAACATCAGGTGGAGTGAGGTCATTTGCCGGGCTGAGAATAAAAAAAAAATGTTGTTATAAGTTCTACCCTAAATCCATCTTCTACATTTCAAAAAATTAATAAAAAATACATTAAAACTAAATAAACCCGCACAAAAAATGAAATGCCATAACGGCTTCTCGGTAAAAATGGTAACAAAACGGTAGCTAGTTCCTCAGTCAGGAGTCCGGGTGAAGTGCGCTTCATCATCATCGGCCATTATCATCATTTCACATCAGATGAGATGACCCGTGTCGCGTAGCGAATTAATAAAAAAATACTACCACCTCCTTTTTTGGGTGTCGTAAATGGCGACTAACAGACTAAAGACTGCACATACATCCAATAGCATAGAGCGGCGATGGGTCACCACCTGTCACGCTGAGCACAATATGCAATAGCTATTTTGTAAAAAGTGAACTATGTCAGAGGACTGCTTTAGCGGTCCTCATTGCCTAATCTCTGACTAACCCTTCGGGGATAATAGTCGTGATTATAATGTATGTATGTATGAGATTGTAACAAGGCAGCTAAAGCCTTGTTGGTTTTTGTGACCTTCTTTGTGAATGACACTCTTTTATATCTAGTTTTAATTTAAAATTCAAATACACACATCAAAAGTGTCTAGGGATCAACATATATTTTTGCAATAACTTTTCTCCTGGTTGATATTAATTAAAATTTTCTTTAAGGATTCATCAAATAAAGTGTTTTCGTTTGTCTACAGTAACGATAAACCAAGTCACCTTTGCATTAATAAAGAAATTTGCCATTTTCCTAATAAAGGGATTTTTGACATTTGAACCACTAACATTAAAGTTCGAAAAAAAGACTGAAATAACAGTTTTCTTTAAAATTTTATTGGGTAACTTAAACAATTAATAATCCGTGTTTCTACCGCGAACACTAACAACACAAGAACATCGGTTTGGCATACTCAAAATGAGTTCATCCAAATCACGCTGTGGAATGGCCGCCCATGTTCGTTGCAACAACAAAAAAAGGTCTTCTTGCGACTGGATACCCTCCATATTAGGCAGAGCTCTTCTCTGTAGCATATCCCATGCATGCTCAATCGGGTTCAAGTCTGGCGACTGAGCAGGCCAGGGCATGACATTGATGTTAGCTGCGGCGAGAGTCTGTCTTACAACTCTTGCGGTGTGCGGTCGTGCATTATCATGCATTAACTGAAATAAGGGACCGATTTGCACTTGTAGAGGAACGATGACGTCTGATACAATCGTCTCAGCATAAATTTGAGCGTTGAGGTTGCCTCTGATCCAAATCAACTCAGTTCTTCCGCCGATCCAAATACCCGCCCATACCATTATGGTTCCACCACTATAAGGATGGACTTCCTGGCAGGATTTTAATCGCTGTTGGCGTCCAGGGGTTCTCCAGTGTCGTATACGTCTTGTATCCGGTCTCATACCAAAACGAGACTCATCAGAAAAGCACACGAAACGCCATTGTTCTTCTGCCCAATTTCTGTGTTCAAGAGCCCATTGATATCGAATCCTACGATTGTGCATTGCTATAGGTGGTACCCTTAGCGGTCTTCGGGAATGAAGGTTCACTTCATGCAAGCGGTTTCTGACTGTTTGGTCGCTAATTAAGTTCCCTGAAGAGTGATGAAGCCTCACGGCTAACCTCATGGCGGTTATTGTTGGAGCTCTTCGAGTTGTGATTTGAATGTATCGGTCTTGTCTCCGTGTGGTGCAGCGATACCGTCCTCCATGGCGCTCAGCCACGGTACCAGTGCTTCGGTAACGTGTCCAAAGTCGACTGATAACACTCTGACTTGTATTCAGAGCTAAAGCCACAGTACGTTGCCGGGAACCAGCTTCTATCATTCCCACGGCTCTGAGCATTTCTTCCCTGCTTAAATGACGTCGCCGCTCCATAATAACATTGGTTTTAATCAGTAGTAGGGAAACAGTAGCACTAATAATGTCTTCAATGCGTTGTATGTTTTTATAGGGAAAATATTGACAGCTGATTTTCATCTTTTACTAGAAATTGATTGAAAGTTCCTGTTTCAAATTATGAAATGCACCAAAAAGGATCCATATAAATTTATAAAATCATAAATTTATTACAAAGCCACATCTCAATCTCAAGAAATCCGCATAAAAATGCTTGATCCCTAGACACTTTTGATGTGTGTATGTACTTGCATTCTCTGTCTAGCCTCTGTTTTCATTATAGCTCTACTATTTGGTGTAAATTCAGTTCAGATTCATCCGCGGAGCTAGAATGAGCTCCTTCTAATTATTGTTATAATAACTAACCATTTATTTTAATAATAACGTCTTAACTCATCGTGCTGTTATCTTCATTCTACTTCTCCTCATCGTGTCACTCCTCCGTTTCTTCCCTACGTAACAAGATGAAGGCCAAGTACTATCTGTCAAAGAATTAAATCAAAATCATTTTTTTATTTAAGTAGACACTTCTGAATAGTCCAAAATTATTAAATTGATATATATTAAATTATAAAGAGAAAATCTGCAAACTATTGTAAGCGTGGTGAGACAGCGGAAAGTTTTACAGCACGGTTGCAGCGAGTTATCCGGCAATATCTCACGGGGAGTGCAAATTTTGGATTAGTTGCGGTGCCGCCGACTATGCGGTTTAGTGTGTTTAATTGTTTTAAAAGCTGCGTAGCAGTTTTCTTTACAAGTACCAATATGCATAATAACTATATGTTATTATTTATTATTTATTATTTATCGTAGATATTGAGAAGTGACCAAAAAAAGTTTGGACGATTGAAAAGTAAACTCATTTGTTTTGATCGAGTTAGTATACATTATTATGTCCAGGGGTTTAGTAATAAAACTTTAGGAGAGTATCTACAATATATTTCATTGACGAAAATAACCCTTAAGAGGGGTCAATTGTATTTTGTTATTGTTGTTCAAAAAGAGCCCGAATGAGCACAAAAACTGTAAAAAAATACTTTCTCCTTTCGGAAATTAAAAAATATTAAAAGAGTTGTTTGATAGCGTGTTTTTATTGTATTAGCTACCCTACACCTTTGCCTTTAAAAAAACACCAACATCGAGCCTCTACTCGTGTAGAAGCTCGCTTTTACTACGACGTAGAACTCAAACCAATAGTCTCTGCAGTCTTGTGGGGTTTTGGAATTGAAGGGGTATTTTCGTCGATGAAATATATTGTAGATACTGCTCCTAAAGTTGTATTACTACATCCCTAGACTTATTGTATAATGGAACAGCTGTCTTTTTTTCATGATTTCAAAGGTCCCATAATAAAACTTGTGCAAAATGATAATCAGAAACAATCCTTAAAATTATTGTACTAATTAAAATATAAGGGAAATTAATAAATAATTTAAATTTTTATTTTTTTTATTTATCTAATTAATTTAGGTAAAAGGTAAAAGTACAAACACACAATTACACATTCACAAAAAATAGTTACTCATGTCATGACATAATCTAATGAATTTTATGGGCAAAGGCGGTATTATCGCTAAACGACCTTTGGTTTGGGCCTAAGAATTTACTTACACGTAACATTATAATATTGCTAACTCAGTCTGAAGGAGCTAAGTTACGCTACACCGTCTTGGAAGATAATACAATATTGATAGCTAGCTCTAACCGAGTTACGCTACAGGCGGCGTATCGGAGCACTACGTTACTCACGAACTTGCTTCCGGGGCGCGGCCGTCAAATGATGTTCACTTGCTTAGACAAGGCACGACCTCAAGCAGATATCGAACTTATTGTTAATCACTAACAGCAGCTTATAGATTGCATGTTTCTCTTGCAAACATTTAACTGTACACAACAAAAAGATTAAACTCGACGAAAATGGTGGTTAGTGTTTCCACTAGTGCCGTATCCACTCTTGCGTATAAAAACAGGACACAGGTTTTTTAAACCTAACGCCATTAATTCCGCCCACTACATCTCTGCCCTATAGTCTAAGCAATTTAATTCTATATAACGAACTCATTACGGTGGTAGGTCCTCATTTGATAAATAGCGTAGGTAGTTTACGTTAGGATGAATAAGTTAAGGAAAAAAAACTCTTACCATCGTTCGCTTCACGCCCACCGCGCGTAATCATTAGATATAAGTACCCTCGATAGGGGTTTGGTGAGGTGGGGAGGGGGAAGGGGGGAGGAATATACCCCCCCCCCCTGCAAACCCCATCTGCAGGAGACACGTACTCTTCAAGAATTTTTTTTTTTTGTAAACAACCTCAAAACAAAAAGATATGGATATTTTGCAGGAAGGAGGCTAAAAAGAGGTGGGAAAAGGGGATAGAGTATGTAAAAAAATGTCATTACTGGCGCTTCGCCGGCCGCTGCCGCGGCACGCTCGCTTCGCTCGTTCGGCTCGCGCGTTTTTGGTCAACCTATACTAATCTTTTTTTTTTTTTTTTTTTTTGGATTGGGGAAAATGTGTTGTACACAGGCCATGCGAACACCCAATGGGCTTGGGATGACGCATGGCACGGAGAGGGACTCGAGGCCATATGTCCCCACCCGTACCCATTCGCTCCCCCGGGAGGGAGCGGATGGGTCAGGTGAGTTAGGACTAGTGGCCCCACCCCATAAAAACCCCAATGCTTGCCCGCAGCGGACGACCGATAGCGGAAACCCGGGGCCGCGTGAGCAATCACCGGGAATCCGCCAACGGGATGACCAGTCCGGCCTGGTCTCCTGCTGAAGAGGTGGGAGCCGGCAAGCGGACTCCCACCCAGACGGGGATAGAGCAGTGCAATGCGACTGGGTAGGCCCATCTACCCAGCCGCTGCTCTATCTGGGGGGGGAGGGTTTCCCTCTCCCCCCCCCCTCCGCCTCTTCCACCACCATCTCATGGAGTGCCACCATCTCATGCGACCTGTGCCGAGGCGCAGGAGCGTGAGCTGGTCTCCGCTCTAGTAGGTGGAGGGCGGCGTTAAACCGCCGCCCTCGACCCTCCCTCCGCCGGTTGCCCGGCCGTCGCCCTCTCCAGCGACCCCGCTACCTCCGCCGGTTGCCCGGCCGTCGCCCTCGCTGGCGACCCTCTCCTCTTCGCCGGTTGCCCGGCCTTTGCCGTCTTGGTGGAGGAGGGCGGCGTTAGTGAAGCACTCGACTCCCCCTCTGCCAGATGCCATTGGTCCTTCGGACCCTCCGACAACTCCCCCACCTCCATGGGCGCAACGCCCCTCCCATGGGTATCTTTCGTCCTCGCTCTTGGAGGACGACACCTCCATCCCCCCATGTGGTGGTCATGGGGGAGCCCCGCCTCCCTACAGACACCGCAGTCTGCCTTCTCCGACCTGCAGCTGGCCACCTTGTGCCCTGGGGCACCGCACCGAAAGCACAGTGCGCTACGGCTGGCCTCCGAGCTACAAGAGTAGCTTAGGTGGCCCACACCGTAGCACACGTAACATCTTTTTGGGCCCCCGTCTAGGACCTCCACCCGTACGCTCGCCCAGTCGAGGACGACGCTCGATTGCTCCGCCAAGAATTTCGCCGCCACTGTCGGGAGCCGGACCACAACGGAGCGTCGCCCCGACGGTCCGGCCCGGACCGGCCCCACCGTGACCTGCTCGATGCCACATTTCGCCCCCTCTGCTACGGCCTCCCGGATCTCGTCACCGTCGTAATCGACGTCCGGGTTGAGGCCCACGAGCCGGATCGCGGCCATCCGGCACGGCCTGCCGATAATCACGTCGTCAGGGACTACACTGCGGAGCTTCTCCGCTAGGACATCCGCCAGGGGTCCGCTGGAGTCACCCGGGACCTCGAGTTTCCTCCCCCCCGCCGCGGTGTGCAGCATGCGAACGCCACCCGCCAATCCGATATCCGGCAGGTCGACCCTCCTCATGGCCTCGTTTAAGGCCGAGGCGTAGGTCACGCCTCTCGCCAACGCCTCTGGCTTCAGGGTCACGGTGACCACCGCTGACCTTGGCACCTCCAGTTGGGGGGGGTCCCGCTCGCTCCACCCTCTTCGGAGCCCTTCTCCCTACCCGCGTGGTCCGGTTGGCCGCGGACTCAGCCATTGCGGCCCTGCGCCTGGCCGCCTTGGAGGCTACTTTCTTCCATTCTGCCGGTGGGACGGGCATCGACCCCGCGGCTCGGTCCCTCAGGGGAGCATCGGGGGCGCTACGAGCTCCAGCGGTCACCCCGGCGTAACTCTTCCCACCGTCTTCCTTCAGCGGCGGCCTCCTGGGGAGGGGGTCAGCTGGGAGGCGACTCTCGATGCTTAACCTAACCTAACCTAATTAACGCTTTAGACTTCTTTCATGGAGGGGGGCTTAGCCCCCCGAGCTTTCGAGATTCTCATCTTATCCCCGAGAACCAACAACATTTTATTTTTAATTTTATTAAAAAAAAGATTATTATTAATGTGCGTTTAACACATTAATAATAGGCCTTGTTTGCGCCATCGCGCAACGGAATAGAGTGCATATCAGAATGCACTAAGCCGTCGCGCCGCCATGTTGACGGCCGGCGTCGCGCAAGAGTCAGTAGCCCTTGACAGCTCAAGACGAGATTACGCGTCGCGCGCCCTTGAACACAGCCTTCGAAATAAGCAGTACATAGTACATAGCATATGTGTAAGGTTACGCCTAACGAACCGCCCCTAGTGAATAGTTTCGTGTAGTGACTGTGCGCCAGGAAACCAACCAACATCGCCGCCCTCAAGCCTCGCCGCCCGTGGTCAGCTCGTCCACCGGTTCCTGACTCATCACCCCGGTAAGTTCCTTTCCACCTCCCGCCTAACAATCTTTACTCTGCCTTCTTTACTCTGCTGTATTCGGCGGTGTCTCCTGACCCGCGAGTACATTTTGGTCCAATCGAGCTCGGAATACCTCTAAATTTCATGGTCTTTCGACCATAATCAGCCCTTAACTTTGATTAATTATTCATTAATTACAGTCCACTTAAAAAATAATCGTTTCCGCCCATAATCTAATTTGTGCCATCATTACGGAATTCATTTGTTCACATAACTTTACCCTGCCCCAATAAAAATTTGGTGAGGTAGGTATAATTTGTTTGTGGTAGGATTGCGACCACACAACATCCGAATTATCTTGACGCAATTATTTCTGCATGTTGTTTTTATGTTGCTTTCGTGTATGCATCCGGTATTCTGAACCAGGATCACAGATTTATGGTGTCATACAATGTGGTTTGAGCGAGCTAGTGCACTAATTGTGTATTACTTGTACTAATGATGCGTTAGGTTTAGTAGTTAAATTATTGCGTTACGTTAGCGTTTTACGTTTTTCGGTTGCACATATAACTTTGGTTACGTAATAACACACCCGCGTCTAGACGACGATATTGTTGTTTTTCCCGTTTTATTTTTTAAGGAATTTTTATATTCTTGTCGTGTTAAATCGGCTCAGATCTCGTGCATGCTCACCACGCGTGCCAAATAGCGTGCTTTATTTTTTCGCCCGTGTTAATTTTATATCTATTTTTTTATTTTTTATTTTTGCCTTTGCGATCGGCTCATTCTTGGTGCGTGCTCACCACATGACCGTAGTGTGTTTCATTTAGTGTGTTTCATCAGTTTTTTTTTATATCGCTTACGGCTATTTGCGTGCGTCGCCTTCGCTTCTACACACGTTAAGTTTAATTAAGTTTTTATTATTAGTTTTTTTTATTTTTTTGTTTGCGACTGACTCATTCTTCACGCCAGTGTCGGCAACAGGTCTGCCCGATTGTGAGCGCCTTGCCCAACAGTGGGCTACGGATAACGTGATTCTTTTTGTTTTTGTTGTTTTTGTTTGTTTTTTGCTTGCGGTCGGCTAATGTTACGTACGCGCGTTCAATAAGCATACAGACAGACACAGACACAGACATACCTACACATACACGCGTTTGCCCACCCGTAGGCCATATACAAGGCGCCCCAACTTAGTTTTGCTTTCTTTATTGTTGCGTTAATTTTAGCCCATTTGCCCTTACCTTAGTAAACAAATACCTCCAGCCCAACTATAGAATATATACAGGGTGTTGTTCTTTTTACTGCCTTTGTTTAATTTTTTATTTTTTATTATTTTTTTTGTCTCCTTTTATTTGTCGCGATGCCGACCAAGTCACAAGCCGCGATATTTAGGGAGGCCGCCAAAGCTTTACACCAGCTCCTAGAGATGGGGTCACTGATCATTGCTGGCGACACCAAACATTCCATAACGGAATTCAACGTGCGTTTCGCACAGATGCAGGGCATGAAGGAGAAGCTGGACTCAGTGTATTATAGCATTCTTGACGAGGAGGACCTGGACGAGAAGACCGAGAAGGCATACACTGAGAACCACACAAAAGCCTCCGGGGCGTACATTGGGATTCTTGTGGCTAGGGAGGAAATCTCACCCTCTTCCACGTCGTCCCCAACCCATAGCGCTCAGCCCAGTTTCGGCGTCAATACGCCCACCGCCGTCCTCCCCAAGATAGCGCTGCCCAGGTTCAGCTCAAAAGTGGAGGACTGGCCTTCCTTCATTGCGCTGTTTAGGAGTCTGACTGACGACATGGCGACCCTGTCGGACGCAGTCAAGCTCCACTACCTATTCTCATGTCTCAGCGGTGAGGCATTAAGTATGGTGTCCCACTTAAAGGTCACCAATGAAAATTTTGCCGTGGCCATGGACATCCTCACCAAGCGGTACGAGAACCGCCGGGTTCTCATTGATAGTTTTGTGGACATCATCCTGGGGCTGCCAAGCATCCATACGCGCTCGAACATCCGCACACTGTTCCTCACGCCGCTCATATCGGCTCAGTGTGCCCTCAACAATTTAGACTTGCCCATAGGAGACGATTACGTGTTTGTGTCAATAGTGGTGCGGAAGCTCAAGGGCGAGCTCCGCACGCTATTTGAACGCAGGCACGGGTCTAGTAACACCCTGCCCACGTTAAGGGACCTTATCTCCTACCTCGAGGAGCACGCGCGCTGTGTGGAGACAGAGTTCTCCAACATAGCCATGGCTCAACCCATTCAGCCCCAGCCCGGCCCTTCTCGTAGCCGCGTGCCTCCTCAGTTGCCCCATCGCACTTATGCTCAGATGGCTCAGCAACAACCCGACCATTACCGTGGCCGTTCCTCAGCTCCATCGCCTCACCGCGCCCATGAGCAGCCTACTCACCAACCGTTCCGCCCAGAGCAACAAATGCGTCACCGCCCATCCACCTCCCCGGCTCGCAGTCAGCCCTTCCCCGTCTACTCGGCCTACCAGCAAAGCTGCTCCTCATCATCGTCATCGTCCTCTTCCTCACGCTCGACGCCCTACTGTCCCTATTGTGCCATTAGGGGACACACGCTCATGACGTGCAGCTGGTACAATGCCCAGCCAACACAGGGCCGTTGGGACTTCGTACAGGCACGCGAGCGCTGCCAGCGTTGTCTCGGCCGTCACTACGAGAGCGAGTGCAGGTCAAGGGGGGCATGCAAGAACTGTGGGAGTACGAACCACCACACGTCCCTCCATCGACCAGACGGCCCAACGCACTCAGCTCATTCGTCGTCTGTACATGTGCCCCCACCACAGCTGACAGAGCACTCGAGGGAGCGTCCCAGAAACAGCAGGCGGCACGAACCCGCACATGCCAAACAGGCGCAACCCAGCTCTGCTCACAGAGCCAACCCGCCCAGGTCCGGTTCGCCAGGTAGGCCCCGCGAACGCCGCCAACAATTATGACTCCCTACTATCACAGAGCACCCTAGCGAAGAGGTAGATTTAGCCCATGCCCAGTCAACCCATGCCCACACAGCTGATACATACTCAGCTCATACAATTTCAGCTGATACTCAATCAGCTCACTCACCTTCTGTGCCCACTGGCACACCCATTTTGTTGCCAACCGTCTCACTAAGAGTCGCGGACGTACATGGCCATCTTCACACAGCCAGGGCTTTATTGGACTGTGGCAGTATGCTGACGTTAATAACGTCACGCATGGCACGACTTTTGAACCTGCCATTAAAACCCACTTCTTTAAAAATTACAGGAGTTGGGAACCAGCACAAACATGAGTCAAAGGCGGCAATAACAATAGTATGCCGACCCACTCACAATGATACTCCTACAATTACTGCCACAGCTCACATTTTAAAAAACGTCACTGGCTACCTTCCCTTAGAGAAGGTACCAAACATTTCCCACGTACTAGGCCAGCCACCCGTGCCATTGGCTGACCAGCTTTACCACACACCAGCCCCGATCGACCTCTTATTGGGGTCGGACGTTCTTGGCCAGGTGTTGGACGGGACTAAGGTCTCGTTGGGCCCGGGCAAGCCCATAGCCTTCGGCACGATTTTCGACTTCGCGTTGATAGGACCCATTGAGGACTTGTATGCGCAGCCGGCGCGGCAGGTTAACTCAGCTCACGTCGTCAGCCCACAACCAGACTCAGCTGAATCAGCCCAGGACATACGTCAGAGTCTGGAAAGGTTCTGGGAGTCTGAGGAGCCCCTCCCTCAATCTCACACTCATAATGATCCCCTGGAGGAACAATGCGAGGAAATCTTCCGCTCTACCACTACACGCGATCCCTCAGGCAGATATACGGTCGCTCTGCCCTTTCTAAAGGACGCCCCTCAACTAGGCAAAACTCACCCTATCGCATTACGCAGATTCCTCAATATTGAGAAGAAGCTAATGGCGAACCCGTCTTTGCGTTCTAAATACGTCGACTTTATGGCCGAATACATCGACTTAGGGCACATGGCTCCCTGTCACCCAAATACATTCGCCCATAAACCGCACTTCTACATCCCTCACCATGGCGTATTTAAGTCAGGGTCGGACAAGCTGCGCATTGTTTTTGATGGTAGCTGCAAAAGCTCCAATGGTGTCAGCATAAATGAATGCCTACACACAGGCCCCGCCCTTCAACAGGACATTGTGGACATCATCATGTCCTTCAGAACGCATCCAGTCGTTTTCAGCACTGACATCCAGAGGATGTTCAGAAATGTGCTGGTTGCCCCAGACCAGAGACGGTATCAGCTGATACTATGGCGGTCCTCACCAGATCACCCTCTGCTCACCTACGCCCTCAATACAGTCACGTACGGCTTAAGATCAAGCCCATATCATGCAATCCGCACCCTGCTCCAGCTGGCTGATGATGAAGGCCGTCGCTACCCTGGAGCCGCTCAGGTTCTTCGCAAGTCTATCTTCGTTGATGACATCTTGTGTGGTCATGACACGGTTGAATCCGCCCAAGCACTTCAGGACGAGTTGATAAGTCTGCTAGACCTAGGCGGCTTTCAGCTCAGTAAGTGGACATCTAACTCGCCTAAGCTGCTCGAGAGATTTCCCGACAACCAATGTGACATGCCCAAGGACTTCGACATGAACCCAGAATCCACGTCCATTAAGGTCTTGGGTATACAGTGGAGCCCTCAGTCAGACGAGTTCACTTACCGCATCTCTCTGCCCCCCATCACACATGTCACAAAGCGGTCTATTTTAAGCACCGTAGCCTCACTTTATGACCCAAACGGCTGGGTTTCGCCCGTTATCTTCCGCGCAAAGCTGCTGCTCCAGCAATTGTGGCTACTGAAGCTGGAATGGGATGAGCCCACTCCCTCTGGAGTACAAACGGAGTGGCACCACATCTCAGAGGATCTACCGCTGTTGGCTAGCATTCGTTTCCCTCGGCACATTTGTGCAAACAAAGGCTCAGCTGCATACTCGCTTCACGGGTTTGCAGATGCCTCTGAAGCCGGGTTTGCCGCCGTTGTTTACCTCCATGAGCTCGATGCCTCCGGAGATACTGTGGTACACTTGATTGTCGCCAAGTCGCGAGTCGCACCAATCAAGAACCGCCTCACAATCCCCAAGTTAGAGTTGTCGGCCGCCACTCTACTCTCCCAGCTCATGATCCGTGTGTCGGTTCAGTTATCGGCCCATATCAGTATACAACAACACATATGTTGGTCAGACAGTACGATAGTCCTGGCCTGGCTCAATACACCGCCTCACCGTCTTCAACCCTTTGAAGCCAACAGGGTAGTCAAAATCAGCTCAGGCTCACCAGAATGTACCTGGCGACACGTACCTTCTGAGCTCAACCCGGCAGATTGCGCAAGCAGAGGAATGTCTGCGCAATCCCTGTCAGCCCACGACCTATGGTGGTCTCCCACGTGGCTTGGACAGCCTTGTGAGTCTTGGCCTGCGATGCCCTTAGCTCTGGGCCATCACGCCCTGCCCGGCCTTAAGCCCAAACACGTCCCGTCACTGGTCACAGTGCCCGGTCTTGACTTTGACCTGCTCACTCGGTTCAGTTCACTAGACAAGCTCGTCGGAGTGACAGCCTGTCTAAAACGCTTTCTGCACAACTGCAGACACCACCCAGATTCGCGACGCTCAGGCCCCTTGTACGTCAGTGAACGAAGAGAGGCCCTACTTTACTGGGTGCGCAGTGTCCAGCACAATGAGTTTGCGGAGGACATCCACCGCCTTCAAACTGGCAAAATCTGCTCCGTCAGACTCCAGCGGCTGTCACCTCTCATTAAAGATGAGCTCCTTAGAGTTGGTGGACGACTGTCCCATGCGTCTATCCGATATGACGCGCAGCACCCGCTCATACTTCCCAGCTCTAGCCCACTTGTAGACCTTATCATTGACCACTACCACAAAATACACTGCCATCCTGGCGCTGACACTTTGCACGCTATCCTACGCCAACAATTTTGGATATTATCCGCGCGCCGCATCATTAGACACCGAGTTTTTAAATGCATTAGATGCTTTCGATGCCGGGCCCAGCCGCAAGCGCCCTTCATGGCCGACCTGCCAGCCGATAGAGTTACGCCTCAGCCAGTATTTAGTCAAGTCACGACCGATTTTGCCGGACCATTCCTCGTTAAATCTAGTACCCTACGTAATGTTAAACTCTTAAAAGCGTACTTTTGTATATTCGTGTGCCTCTCGACTAAGGCGGTTCATTTGGAACCGGTCTCGGACCTCAGCACGGAAGCGTTCCTCGCGGCATTACAGCGTTTTATAGCACGCCGCGGTGCCCCGGTTCTCATCCGCTCGGACTGCGGTACAAATTATGTAGGCGCTAGAAATCAGCTCATCGAAGTACAAAACTTTCTTGCCTTGAATAATGACACGATTGCGCACAAGCTCGCTGGTCAGCACATTACTTGGTTGTTGAACGTCCCTAAGGGACCATGGTTCGGTGCGTTACATGAGATCAACGTAAAATCAACAAAGCAACTTTTATATCGCGTAATTGGCGAACAACACCTCACATTCGAGGAATTCTCCACACTTTTAGCTCGAATTGAAGCGGTCCTCAACTCAAGACCTCTCTGCCCACTTTCGTCTGATCCTTCAGACTTTGAGCCGCTTACAGCCGGACATTTCCTTATAGGCCGCCCACTAACGGCCCTTCCCGAACTATCCGTGGAAGATAGGCCGATCTCCACACGTAGGCGATTCCAGATGGTACAGGCCCTATCCCAGCGCTTCTGGACGCTGTGGACCCAGTCCTACCTGCATACCCTTCAAACCCGCTCCAAATGGTTGTCCCCATCCTCCCCTCCCCGAGTCGGCGAGCTCGTCCTCATCAAGGAGGACAACCTGCCTGCCCTTCAATGGAGACTGGGGCGCATTACTCGCACCCTGCCTGGGAAGGATGGCGTCGTGCGGGTGGTGGACCTGGACACCGCCAATGGACACCTCCGGAGGCCTGTGTTCAAGATTGCCAGGCTCCCTCTGGATGAGACCACCCCTGGGCCCCGGGAAGATGTTTGCGCCATCGCGCAACGGAATAGAGTGCATATCAGAATGCACTAAGCCGTCGCGCCGCCATGTTGACGGCCGGCGTCGCGCAAGAGTCAGTAGCCCTTGACAGCTCAAGACGAGATTACGCGTCGCGCGCCCTTGAACACAGCCTTCGAAATAAGCAGTACATAGTACATAGCATATGTGTAAGGTTACGCCTAACGAACCGCCCCTAGTGAATAGTTTCGTGTAGTGACTGTGCGCCAGGAAACCAACCAACATCGCCGCCCTCAAGCCTCGCCGCCCGTGGTCAGCTCGTCCACCGGTTCCTGACTCATCACCCCGGTAAGTTCCTTTCCACCTCCCGCCTAACAATCTTTACTCTGCCTTCTTTACTCTGCTGTATTCGGCGGTGTCTCCTGACCCGCGAGTACAGGCCTGTTAACCCACCCTGTTAATCTAAATGGCTGTGTCGGGGTGGGTTCACGTCAGTAGTCTAACGGAGCTCTGGAAATTGAACCACTATTCGTTCAACCCGAGCATCTATCCGCTCGACAACCGACCGACGCCTCAAATTTGAAAATACTAACTATAGTGAGCTCACTTAAATAAATCTCTTCTTCATTTGCATAATCTAAAACCATTTAAGTTTGCCTAATCTTGCATTCGGAAAGACTAGCTAGCAAAACTGTACTCCCTAACGTTATTTCATATTATCTCAGGCAGCCGGCTCTAAATTAAGCTGAAAATTGGCAGAGCCAGTCACAATATCCTGTCTCTTCTAAATAGGAACGCAATTTATGAAAAGTTGTCTCAGCCCTCGAAGTTTTCAAAGTAAAAATTAATTTATCCAGAGGTCACACTAAAACGTACATAACGACGTCAAAAGGCAGGCGTGTACTGTCGTAACATAATATTTAATAGAATCTGCCGTAATTAAAATTTAAGATACCTTTACAAATAACTAATCTTTTTTTTCGTACGCTGCTGCTATGGAAAATAACAAGTATTTTTGAATATTTCTTTGAGCTTTTATATTAATTATTCTTTTTAATCTCTTTTAAATTACCAGACGATGCTTCCCATCAGTGCTGAATGGCTAAAACAAATATTCAAGTTTAGTAATTTTATACAAGTGAGTAAATCAGTGCGCTCTGCAGGCTTATTTTAACCACGTAGGTATTCTACAAACTATTCCAAACCACTTTTTATGTGGCAAAGTGGTTTGTAATGCTTTTTAAACAGCGCTGCACACATGATAATTAATGATAAGTATTTACATACATAGTCAGAGACTAGGCAATGAGGACTGTTAGAATAAATTAATAAAGATGTAACAAATTAAACTACTAGCGCCATCTAGTGTGATGTGTGTGAAACTTTGTTTGTAAGTGTCACCGTTGTGAGTTTGAATATTTTTTTTTATAATAAAATTAAAGTCATTCTGTTGCCATCAACTGAAGTTTTAATAGGTTATGGGCCCAGTCTCGTGTAAAAAATAGTTTTGTGGAAGCTTTTTCCGTGTTAAAAGTATACAAAATGAGTTCTAATTTTCTGGCGAACGTGCCGAAACTTAAAGGTCGTGAGAATTACGACGATTGGGCGTTCGCAGTGGAAAATTTGCTGATACTTGAAGGCGCGGACAAGTACCTGAAGCAAGAAGGAACTCATGCTGGAGAAGCAGTCGACGCGGCAGATGTAAAAGCGCGGGCAAAAGTGATTTTAACGATTGATTCATCGTTATTTGTTCATATAAAGCATGCAAAGACCACGAAGGAATTATGGACGACGCTAAAGACTTTGTTCGACGATTCAGGATTTTCGAGACGGATTACTTTGCTTCGACATTTGATCTCAATCAGATTAGAAAACTGTGAGAACATGACGAATTATGTGACACAAATAGTAGAAACCTCGCAACGTTTATGTGGAACGGGTTTTGAGATTAACGATGAGTGGGTCGGATCACTAATGCTTGCCGGATTACCAGAACGATTCATGCCTATGATCATGGCGATCGAGCACTCTGGTATAAATATTACAGCCGATACCATTAAAACCAAATTATTGGATATGGAGTCTGTCGATGTGAATGATTCGGCGGATTGCAATTCGGCGTTAGTTGCAAAAAGTTGGCCTAAAAGAAGACATTTTAAACATGGCGTCCCTAGCAAACAAGGACAGCAAACTCCGGCCGTTCCAGTTTCGCATCTGTCAAACTCAAATGTCAAAAACACGAAAACAGTAACTTGTTACAAATGCAAGGAAACCGGCCATTACCGTAATCAGTGTCCACTTTTACATGAACAATCAGATAAGAAAAAACAGACTAACGCTTTTAACGTTGTTTTTCTTAGTGGAAACTTCAATAGAAGTGATTGGTATGTGGATTCCGGGGCCAGTATGCATATGACTGCAAATGAGAATTGGTTGAAAAATCCACAGTATTCACCAAGTATTTCAGAAATCATTGTTGCAAATCAGTCAAAAGTACCTGTTTTGTGTTCCGGAAACGTCGAAATCACAACAAATCACGATTACAATATTAACGTGAAAGATGTATTGTGTGTGCCGAGTCTTACGACTAACCTCTTATCAGTCAGTGAATTGATCAAAAACGGTAACAGTGTCGTCTTTGAGCCAAACAAATGCCTTATACTCAACAGAATAGGCCATTTAGTTGCAGATGCTGAACTTATTGATGGAGTTTATAGGTTGAACCTAAAATCAACACAGACACAGACATGTCTACTAACTCCGTCAATGGCAGATAGTGACGCATGGCACAGGCGTCTAGGTCATATTAACGCTAATGACCTGAACAAGATGACGAATGGAGTGGTTGAAGGTGTGTCATTCCGTGGCAAGGTTAATAAATCCAGCTGTACAGTATGCTGCGAAGGAAAGCAAACAAGGCTGCCTTTCCCTCTGAGTGCTAGCAAAAGTAAGGAAGTGCTGGAATTGGTCCATACAGACGTATGTGGCCCAATGGAACACAGGTCACTTGGAATGGCCAGATATTTTTTGTTATTTGTAGATGACTATAGTCGAATGTGTTTTGTGTACTTTCTTCAGTCAAAACATCAAACATTCAAATGCTTCAAGGAATTTAAAAAGTTAGTTGAGAACCAGCAATCCAAGAAGATAAAGATATTAAGATCTGATAATGGTGGTGAGTTCTGTTCGGCTGATATGCAGAATTACTTGAAGCAGAGTGGAATAGTGCATCAGAAAACAAATGCATATATTCCAGAGCAAAATGGCGTAGCAGAAAGATACAACAGATCAATTGTTGAGAAAGCACGCTGTCTTCTATTTGACGCTGAATTTGAAAAACAGTTCTGGGCAGAGGCTGTGAACACAGCGGTATATATAAAGAATAAATCACCAGCAGCGGGATTGGATCATGATAAGACACCTTATGAAGTATGGACAGGCAGAAAACCAAATCTTAGCCATTTAAGAGTATTTGGTAGCCCAGTGATGGTACATATACCGAAAGAAAAGCGCAGAAAGTGGGACAAAAAGGCTATTAAAATGTTCCTAGTTGGCTATTCAGATAATACCAAAGGTTATCGTTTGTATGATCCAGAAATAAGAAAAATAATTGTTGCTAGAGATGTTGTGGTCATGGAGAAAACTAATGACAGTCCACCGGCATGTATTTTAATAGAAGACAAGCAGGAACCTGAATTCACACAAGATAGTCAGTTAGATAGGACAGACATTGAAAGAGACAATACCAGTGATGCAACATACGTTCCTAGTAAATCAACCAGTGAATCTGATGACAGTTTTCATGATCCTGTTTCCCCAGTCAAAACAAATGTTGTTACACATGCAGATACTTTGGATGTTCCAGAAAAACGTATTAGACATAAACCAGAGCGTTTAACCTATGGGAACTTGTGCGTGGAATCAGGTGAACAGATTTCTCTACCTGAGGCAGTGAATGGACCTGAGAAAATGCAGTGGAAACGTGCAATCAAAGAAGAGCTGCAATCTTTCAATGATAATGACACTTGGAAACTTGTAGACAGGCCAGCCAATGGCACAGTGGTAAAAAACAGATGGGTGTTCAAAAAGAAATACAGTAGTGATGGTGAAGTGCGTTTTAGAGCCAGACTTGTTGCTAAGGGTTTTACACAGAAGAAAGGCATAGACTTTACCGAGACCTTCTCTCCAGTGTTAAGGTATTCAACTTTAAGACTATTGTTTGCTTTGAGTGTGCAACTTAATCTGAATATGAATCACCTTGATGTACCTACAGCATTTTTAAATGGTTTTTTAAAAGAAAATGTATTTATGGAAATACCGGAATGCTCTGATTTTGTTAACTGTGAAAATAAAGTTCTAAAATTGAATAAAGCTGTATATGGGCTCAAACAGTCTGCTAGGGCCTGGCATACTAGAGTTGAAGACTGTTTGTTGAAGTTAGAATTTAAAAAGTCTAAATATGAACCTTGTCTTTTTATAAAATGTAATGATAATGTTAAAATATTTGTTGCGTTATTTGTAGACGACTTTTTTGTATTTTACAATTGCCAAATTTCATATGAACATTTAAAGAGTGAATTAATTAATAAATTTAATATTAAAGATTTAGGTCAGATTAAACAGTGTCTAGGAATGAGAGTAAATGTACAAAAAGACTGCATTACTGTTGACCAGGAGCAATTTGTAAATAATATTTTAAATAAATTTAATATGTCAGATTGTCATAGTTCAGTTACACCTATGGAAGTAAATTTAAAATTGGAAAGGGAAGTTAATAGTTGTTATAAAAAATATCCATATCAACAGTTGGTAGGGAGCCTTATGTACCTATCTGTATTAACTAGACCTGATATTGCTTATAGTGTAAGTTACCTAAGCCAATATAACAATTGTTTTAATGACACCCATTGGAAGCACTTGAAAAGATTGTTAAAATATTTACAGAAGACTAAAAGCTATGGTCTAATATATAAGAAAAGTCATTCCTTATTGCATGGTTTTGTAGACGCTGATTGGGCATCTTGTACTTTAGATAGAAGGTCCTATACAGGGTTCTGCTTCATAATGTCTGGCTGTGTCATATCATATGAGTCAAGAAAGCAAAGAACTGTAGCACTCTCCAGTACCGAAGCAGAGTATATGGCTCTCTCCGAAGCCTGTAAAGAGGCTATTTACTTAAAGAATATTTTGTGTGAAATGATAGGATTATATGAAAATGAGTCAATATGTTTATATAGTGATAGTCAAAGTTCACTTAAGTTAGCTGTTAATCCATTGTTTCATAAGCGCACCAAACATATTGATGTGAGGCATCATTTTACCAGAGAATGTGTGTATGATGATAAGGTTAAGCTTGAATATGTATCAACCTCCAATATGCCAGCTGATTTGTTGACAAAAAGTCTTTGTGTTGTTAAACATTATAAATTTTTAAATTCTATGGGCATTGGTAGGATTTAAATGTACGAAGTCTGTTTACTTTGTTATGTTTTGCATTGTTACAATAGTGTGTAGTTTATTTTGTTAGGAGAGAATGTTAGAATAAATTAATAAAGATGTAACAAATTAAACTACTAGCGCCATCTAGTGTGATGTGTGTGAAACTTTGTTTGTAAGTGTCACCGTTGTGAGTTTGAATATTTTTTTTTATAATAAAATTAAAGTCATTCTGTTGCCATCAACTGAAGTTTTAATAAGGACATCCCCTCTCTCCTTACATCACTAAGTTTTATTTGTACTGGCACCTCGAGACCAACCGTTAGGTTATGCAAGAAGTGCCAGACGTCCCTGCGCCAGTAGCACACTCGCGCAGGAGACCATCTGCGTTAGTTCTTGACGCCAAATCAGTGCCCGCCGCAGCGCGCTCTTCATTCGGTACTCATAAGACTAGTGTCTCAGGAGAGTATCCCCGTGAACACGTGTAGTTCACTGCCTATTGTCCAGATAGGTAACCGGAGCTGTCAAGCTCGCTCACTTCTCGTTGCACGAAGGGCACAACTCGCAGTTGCCACTGCTAGGGTCGTCGACTCTAAAGTCGACTCCCAAGTGTCCACCTTGGTAGCAGAGTAGTAAGCACACTCACTTCTCGGAACCCATCCGGGCGCCTAGCCAGTTCCCACGTCCTACGCGGCTGGCTGGACCGGAGGCTACGGCATCTAGGAGGCCGCCTCTACTAGTTCTCCAGACTAGGTGTGAGCTGTGAGGACAGCAAAAGCAGCCCACTACCAATAGTCCACTATTCACCAAATAGCGCCTGCAAATGTGCTCAGCGTGACAGATAGTGAGCCCGTCGCCGCTCTATGCTGTTGGATGTATCTTTAGTCCGTTAGTCGCCTTTTACGACACCCAAGGGAAGAAAGGGAGTGGGAGGGAGTATTCTTTTACCGCTACGCGACACGATTAAGGAAAAAAATTTCAAGGAAATAAATAAAACGATGATTCAATTTGCAAATGAAAATCTGTGGTATCTGTCTATCCCTCCTGAAAACATGGCGTATGTACTTATGTATCCACAATGTACCTACGTACGGTATGAAACTTGGAATCCCATTCTTCTTGTGTATACACACAAAGACAGTCGTAACTCGATAAGTGCAAAGTTAGCTGGTTTAATTGCACCGGCGCGAGAAGTTGCCACTTGGATGACTTCCCCCGCGACTTGGTAGCTGATAATGGCTGTATGTCATTAAGAAGTTGGTGTTAGTTTTTACGTTATCACTTTTGTAGTCTTTTAGAAACGGACCGCCATCATGGCAGGACATAGCTGTAGGTACAATGAAACTGTAAATTGGCATCATTTAGTCTATAATTATATGTTTTACAAAAAGTGTTTGAATATGTATTATGTTGGATCTATCTATTGTACTCTTTATCGTTCTTGAAGGAGAGTCATTACAAAGTTCTGTTTTTAAGATTATGATGTCTTTAAGAGGTAGTATACTTGAAATTAAACGCCGTTACATCGAATTAAGATTTTACTTCTTGTTTATTACATCATTAATTTATAAGATTTGTTACACCGATTCATTCACGTAAAGTTCCGGCATTCTCAAGAAACGGCCTAGCCGAAGCTAGGGTACTTAGTTTCTCACTTTTTTTACATAGTTACAAATATTTTAAAAGGTCCTACCTATCCTTAAAGGACCAATATATAACAATAACTATCTCAAATAAAATAGATTTAAGAATATAAATTTTAGCTAATATACATTATCTACATATTCATCGCATACGATATAAATCAATCAACGTTTTCAGTACAGCAATATTTCTTGAACAAAACATATTATGGTCTCAATCTCAAGCGTAGATATTCCAATAAAACTTTTTCTGTAATCTACGTAGCGCGTAGCATTCGTAGCACGTAGTCTCTATACTACGACGCGTCTCCGATAATTAATTACGACTATTATAACGCAATATTATTTCGACGGACGTAGATAGTAGATACGTTCTGTTGATCGATCCGCATGCCTATAGCCCACATCGCTGAAAAGGGAGTCGAATTATATTGTATTTCAAATGTTATTCATTGTACTACCTTCCATCCCCTATATAAACATGTGATCGAAGTAAACTACCTACACAACAATAGTACCAGGGTGTTTGGGCATACACAGATTGGCCATCGTACATACATACATACATACATACATTAGACAGAGACTAAGCAATGAGAACCGCAAAAGAAAGCAATCCTCTGCCATAGTTCACTTTTCACCAAATAGCGACCGCACATGTTCTCAGCGTGACAGATGGTGAGGCCATCTCTGCTCTATGCTGTAAGGCGTATGTGCAGTGTTTAGTCCGTTAGTCGCCTTTTACGACACCCAAGAGAAGAGAGGTGGTGGTGTTCTTTCACCGATACGCGACACCGTTGGGCCATCCTAAGAACAACTATTTTAATAAAAGTGACTGTTCAAGCCTTCATGGAGTGGTATGGAGGAGGAGAATTGTACGCTCACTACATAGAGGGCGCCACATAATTTAATTGTATTTTTAACTGCGACAACACTTTGTTCGTCGTCTATTGCATTATATCCGTTTCTCGTTTTTTTATACATAATTTAAAATCTGTATGTCATCACCAATACTTTTGGATCGCAACGACTTGTTACTGTTCGCAAATCATTAAACTATTGCACGGATCACCAATTTTCATTTCTTCTCAAGAGCTTCCGAACTATAAAAAGCGCAAACAGTGACTCTAATTTAATCAGGCGCTTTATACATTTACGTATTTGCAATTTTTAATCAAACAGCACATTGATTATCGTAATTTCAAAGTTGCCTTTATATAAGTAGTTGATATCTTTTCAATTTTTTTTGTATAAAGTTCTGCAAGATTCTGTACGTTATGCAATACACAAATACTGTTTTTTTGTAACAGAACAAATTTTCAATAATAGTACAATACTGTAGTACTGATGCTGAAGTAGGTTAAAAATAGTCCAGTAAGGATCGGTCTCACTTTGTACATATTTCCCGTTTTGAGTTAACAACATTCACAATAGCCGTAGTTAGTGAGTGTAAATTAACACTGAAACTTGAGGAGAGCAAAAACAAGATCAATTTTTAATATTTCCTTAATTGCCCTTCAAGGGACTCGAACACCAATAAAGTATTCCAAACGGATAGATTTCTTGGAACGTTTTCGTTATCATTGGAACGAGTTAAAACATAGGAGATTGGAAAATAACGGAAAAAATGGTAAAAATATTGTCCAATAAAATAAAACGTTTTATTTACCATATTATTTACCATATCTATACTAATATTATAAAGCGAAAAGTTTGTTTGCTTGAACGCGCTAATCTCAGAAACTACTGGTCCGATTTGAAAAAATCTTTCAGTGTTAGATAGCCCATTTATCGAGGAAGGCTATAGGCTATATATTATCACGCTAAGACCAATAGAAGCGGAGCACAAAACTACTATTCTACGCTGACGAAGTCGCGGGCAGAAGCTAGTTTAATTATATTATTAAAACCAATAATGAGTTCAGCTTTCTTAATACCAAACAATAGAAAGTTATCAATCTCTAGGGTGTCTTCGTGACAGACAAAGGAAGGTGTTTTCCATTTTTTAAGCTAAGTTAATTATTACAATATCATTATTTTCCGTAAGTTTTTCATCACATTATAGTTCCATGTGTTTTTATAATATAGTATGTAGTACCAGATGTTGAAATTCTTATAATAAAATCGGACAAGTTAAAAGAATAAATCATGTTACGACTTTGCTTTAGTACGACAACGTACAATAAGAACCATCTATACTATAGACTAAGCTCACGAACTTCTCTAAGAGATATTTTTAAAGAATTTGGTGTTCTTACAGCTGCATCTCAATATATTTATAATTGTATAGTTTTTGTGCGTTGCAATATTAACTCATTCACTTAACACGGTGACGTACACAATTTCAATACTAGAAATAAGTCAAAACTTATGATGATGAGGTTACAGAAGGTTCTCGGATCTTTCTTGGGGCAAGGTATACACTAGGTATTATAATAAAATACCAAGTACTGTACTAGAATTACCTTAAGATAAGTTTAATAATCATGTAAAATCTTGTTTACTTAAGAAAGGTTATACAATTAAGGAATATTTAGAAGACAAAACAGCCTGATAATGATAAAATAATCATATTATATTTTCTTAAGTCCTTTTCCTTTGTAACAAACTCATTTTACCATGGTATGATAGCCTTTATCAGCAGTGTCTTACAGACAATAGGTACCAACTCAAAACTTATGTTGCGTAAAGCGTTGGCTAAATGTTTTCTTGCTTGCTTCATTGGAGTTGCTCGAGTGTGTCATGCTTTCTCAAAGTGTCTCTGCGGTGGTGGCATGTGCGTCGGGTCGTTACGTTCCCTAAAACATGGTTGAGCGAAGCGATGGCTGATTCACATGTCATACTCGTGAACGGGTGCCGCCTGTGGAGGCTAATCTGCTCTTGCTAACTTATTTTTATTATTAGTATATTAGTAGTTGTAGTCTTACTTTTATTTTTCTGTACTGTAAGACATTGGTTACATTGATTATTTTATGTTGATGAATACCTGAACTTTTTATTTTTATTAATATATTTTTTATGTTTATGTACTAGTAGTTGTTTTATGTTTTTATTATTGTAATGGAAAGTGCCCTTCTATGATCTATAGGGAGGGCATTTTTCAATTCTAATAGACGCTGTAAAAGAAAGGGAGAAAAGAAATGCCCTTGCTGAGTTTCTTGCCGGTTCTTCTCAGTACAAGGCTCCCGCCTCATAATTAGACTTACGAACCGATGGCATAATGACATTCATAAGTGCTGTAACCTGATGATGATGTCCTCCACGACGTATCCGCCGATGGCGACACTCTGGCGTCATTTCCTGGCGTGCGCCCTTATGTGACTTGCAAAGCCGAACTTGGTCTTGAAGGTTCGGTTACAGGGCGCACAGTACAGCTGACCGCTGTTATTGTGTGTGTAGTTATAAGATGGACCCTTTGGTCGGGTCTTTTTCATCATTCATTTTCTCTCGGTCTCTCGGTCATTTTTTCAAAATCTTCTACGTGCCTATTGATTTTGTTACGCCATTCTGGCCTGTTTAAAGCAAACCGGTCCCAGTCCCCCACAGATATGCCGCTCGATATTAGGTGTCGCCTCAGGACGTCCTTAAAGCGCAGGAATTGACCACCAGCCTTACGTTTGCCATGACGGAGCTCCGAATAAAAGACTGATTTTGGAAGTCTAGCATCATCCATGCGCACCAAGTGTCCACACCACCTTAGTTGACCTTTCATAAGCATAGCCTCCATACCGCTTACATTAGCCCTTCGTAGAACCTCAGAGTTTGGAATTTTATCTTGCCATTTTACACGTAGAATTGCCCGTAAACACTTCAGATGAAAAGAGTCAAGACGCTTGATATCTGTTTTATACAAGCACCAGGTCTCGGATGCATATAATAGTATCGGTAAAACAATGGCTCTGTATACAGCAATCTTGGTCTTAAGCTGTAAATGGTGCGGCTTCCAGACTCGTTGGTTTAGCCTGCCAAAAGTAGCAGCAGCCCCAGCGATACGTGAAGCGATTTCGGTATCTAGACGATTGTCACTCCGTATCATACTTCCTAAGTAACGGAAAGATGTAACTTCCTTCAGGGAGTTTCCGGCTAAATTAAGCGGGGTGTCATTTGCAGATTGCTTAAGTATCTGAGTTTTTGACACGCTTATGACCATGCCAAACTTTCGACAAGAAAGATCTAATTGGTCCAGATACTGCTGCAGATTTTCCATGGAGTCGGCCATGAGGCAAACATCGTCAGCGTACAGAATCTCAAGGACTGGTAATTGGCGTACTTTGGCTTTTGCTCTAAAGCGCGAGAGTTCGAAGACACTTCTGTCAGACCTCACGTTCAACTCTATTTGCCCGTTGCAGTTCTTTAGGGCCTCGCTCATCACAGTAGCGAAGTATATAGCAAATAGTGTGGGAGCCATAACACAGCCTTGTTTGACGCCGCTTGTCACTGGAAATTCATCTGTAAAGCTGTTATCGTGCAGTACTCGCGCCATCATGCCATCGTGAAACTGACGCACCATTTGGATAAACCTCGCAGGGCACCCTGCCCTCTCCAGAACAATCCAAAGCGCTGTCCTCGGCACTCGGTCAAATGCCTTCTCCAAATCGACGAAGCACATGTAGAGATCACGGTGTTGTTCGAAACTTTTCTCTTGTAGCTGTTTGACCACGAATATAGCATCCACCGTGCCTCTGTTTGGACGGAAACCGCACTGACTTTCAGGCAATATTTGTTCCACCAGCGAGTTCAAGCGTCCATTAATAACATGCGACAAGACCTTTCCGGCTGCACTTAACAATGATATGCCCCTGTAGGAGCCGCAATCAGAGTGGTCTCCCTTACCCTTGTACAGTTTGCATATGGAAGCATCCTTCCAGTCCCGCGGTACTTCCTCAGACTCCCATACCTGCAGAATTATCTTGAACAGCCGCTCATTTATGTTTGGGCCACCATATTTGTAAACTTCTGCAGGCAGACTGTCCGAGCCTGGCGTTTTATTATTTTTCATACGCATTACCGCTCGTTCGAACTCTTCAAGTGTTGGAGGATCATCCATCTCAAGTGACGTTGGCAAGGTCGGGAGTGAAGTTATAAAGGTGAGATCAGCACCTTGGTCTCTCGGGTTGAGTACTTCAGTAAAGTGTTCTGCCCACCGAGCGAGAACATCTTTCGGCTCAGTTAGTCGTTGAGTTCGGTCTCGCGTATGAATTGGTGCCGTGAACTTACATCTTGGCCCAAAGACGGTTCTGAGGCTCTCAAAAAATCCTCCCATATTGTTACTATCAGCTAGGCATTGCAACTCTACAGCTTTGTTTGTCTACCACATAATCTTCAACTCACGAGTTTTTTCTTTGAGTGCCTGCTGAATTCTTCTGCGATCGCCGACATTCGTTGTGTTGCTCAACGCAAGTCTTGAGCCATCAAAGAGTTTCCGTAATTCCACGTCAGATTCATCGAACCAATCTTGGTTTTTCTTCAGTGGTCTACCTACAACTCGTTGAGAGACTTCATACATAGACTGTGCATAACATCGCCATGTCTCATCAATTGACGTACCTTTTGGGTGAAGTCTCACAGCTCCAAATTCAGCATCAAGTTTATGCCTAGTTTCTTCACAGCGAGTAAGTTTACTGAAAGCTAGTCTTGGCGAAAACCTATGTTCTGCTCTACGCGGAGGTTTGTATAAAACTCTCAACTTGGATCTGATGAGACGATGATCTGTCCATCCCTCGGCTTCTCGCATGGCCCTTGTTATTAACACATCCTGGAGATCTTTTCTACGAACTATTATGTAGTCTAGAAGGTGCCAATGCTTAGAGCGGGGGTGCATCCAAGATGTTTTATATTTGTCAGGAAGCCTGTAAAAGAAAGGTATTTGTAATGCTAAGATTGAATTCGGCGCATAAGGTGAGAAGTGCATTTCCATTAGCGTTGCATTTTCCAATTCCATGCCGACCCAATACCCCCTTCCAGGCCTCATGTTCCGTACCCACACGCGCATAAAAATCTCCGCGCAAAATCAGTTTGTCACTACAAAGTATATTCAGCAGAACCCGTCGCAGATCACTGTAGAAACGCTCTTTATCTTCATCTGAAGAGGGAAGGGTAGGCGCATAGACGCTTATTAGGTGTAAATATTTGTTACGGGATATATGTAGTCGCAATGTCATCAGCCTGTCGTTGATGCCTTTTGGAGGCTCGACGAGCGTTCGCGCGAATCTATTCTTAATTGCAAAGCCTACGCCGCTGGATGACCTTTCACCCGCAGGTTTACCGACCCAATAGTAAGTATACCCTCCCAGATCCTCGCGTAATTCCCCGCTATCCGCCAGGTGAGTCTCAGTTAAGGCAGCGATATCGACGTTATATCGGGAAAGTTCACGTACTATAACAGCGGTTTTTCTTTCAGGACATTGGTTATTGTCATTATCCTGTAATGTTCTTACGTTCCAGGTCACTATAAGGAGTTTCTTTATAACCTCTTTATGTTTATTTCGACCGCGCCAAAGTTGGTGCTCAACGACCGCGGTTTGCCGATGAGTTTTAGGTGAGACGGACTATGTTTAAGCCACCTTTTCTAGGCCCCTCCCCAGATTGGGGAAAGCAGAGCGATCCTAAATAGGGCTGCTTTGTCGTCAGACGTGCTGCCGATCCTGTCCTCCCGCCTCAATCGATTACAGAAGCGACCACTCTCATCTGACCGCCTACGTGCAGAGAATCAGCTAGAAACCGGCTCACCAAGGCCGAACTCCCACCACCAGCCAGAGGTCATCTGCGCGTGATTATATTTCAGTGGACGAACAGTTGCGCAGGTGCAAATCCACTCCAAACAAATCCTCACGTCCTCTGTGAGCCCGTGGACCGGAGACCGGTACGACTGGTTCTGAGATAAAGGTTGCAGTGACATGGCCACAAGTCATGTAAAATCCTGACATGCGCCCTTTATGGCTTGCCACAGTGCCATGCTGTACCGCCACAAAAACCGAGGACGTTTGCCATATTGACGATGTTCGCCTTCTGAGCCGATGCAGACTTCATGTACTTACGAGGGATCGCCCGTGTTACTACGCTAACCGTAATGGCGTGCATAGCCCCTCCACCAGGTTTAGCCCGCGGGTCGACGCGGTTTACCGTGGTGTGGCCGCTGCGTACACAACAGCTACTGGGAGCCACAGGTGGAGAGATTTAGGAGTGCTTGCAGACCAGGCAGCAATCACCACTCTCATGATAAGAGCCGACCGGCAACCCTGTCAAGGTACTACTGCTAAGCCACCCCCTACACCCCCTGGCAGAGGGCAAACATGGCCTGACCTGAATAAATGATATTGAATCTTTAATCTTGAATCTACAGGAACCAATCACGCAGATACACAAGTTATGCTTTAGAAATACATACATACTTAAAATCACGACAATTATCCCCGAAGTAGATATAAGTCAGAGACTAGACAATGAGGACCGCAAAAGCAGTCATCAACGACTAGTCCACTTTTCACCAAATAGCGACTGCACATGTTCTCAGCGTGACAGGTGGTGAGCCCATCGCCGCTCTATGGTGTTGGAAGTATGTGCAGTCTTTAGTCCGTTAGTCGCCTTTTGCGACACCCAAGGCAAGAGGGGTAGGGGTGGAGGCATGGGGTGGTAGTATTGTAGTGAAATAAGAACTTAAAAGAATTAATTGTAAATGTGTAGGTCTGTGAATACCTATTATAGTTATATCGCAGATTATTAAATTCTCATAAATAATAATATGTACGAGTACATATTATTTTTCCTTTAAAAAACTTAACAGGTACACAGAAAATAATAAAAATACACTTATAAGAGTAATCATTTCTTCAGTTAAGTAAACATTAGTTGAATGTTCAGGGTGAAGTGGGCTTTTACTATCATCGTTATCATAATATCGGAAAAAATGAAGGCCAAGGGCTTTTCCGTTGGCAAGTCAGCAATATACCTACAGGGTCAATTGAAAAATAAGGATAAAGACACATTTATTGCTTTTGTTGCGAACAAAATACTTACAATACGGTAAAAGTGTTGACCAACCAACCCGCATTGGGCCAGCGTGGTGGGACGTGGCCCAATATCTGTGCTGTTGTCCATGGGGGAAGGCGTGGCCTAGCAGTGGGACGTTTAAAGATAAAGATAAATATACTTTATTGTACACCACAAAAAACATAGGATAAGATGACGATGAAAAATGTTGGAATAATTTGTGTAAAATGTAAACGTGCGCTATGTAATACAGCGACAGAAACAGCATTGTTTTGCATTGCTATGTTCTAGTTTAGAAGATCCAGTCATCCAGCAAGATGTTGCTGACCCCGAAGGATTTGTTAGAGTTGCAAGCGACCACGGGCTGCGTTATACCTACTCGTTTGCCAGGTCATATCATCGTCAGTCAGTCAGTCAGTCGTGTGCAGTGTGCGGTTCGGTGCATACCTACGTATCGGATTAATAAATACTTTTATTAAAACACGCGCAGCGCGGCGCAAGCCGCTGCTTGATTTCCGCCATGAGTGAAACCAAACTTGTGGCGAACGAACTCCTTGCGTTCTTGCAACAAAAGCTGGACGTCATGGATGAGGTGAGCGCTCTGCAGATATGCAAGTCCAGCTTCAGCGAGGACGACGTGGCTGACGCTAAGAGAGTGCTGTATCAGTCACTCAACAAGAGCGACCAGATGGTGTCCCGTAGACGAGACGGGACTCCGAAGAGCTTGCAGGAGATCATCGACCTGCTGAAACAGACCGACCCCGATGACATGCCGACGTTCGTGGCGAGGGACCTCAACAAGTTGCCTCCCGTGACCTTCGACCATGTCGACGTTACGAGCCTTCTTAAGGATATTGTGATCCTGAAAGCGGGCTTGGCGGAGGTAATGCGAAAATTCCAGGCATCAGAAAATACCGTGTGTGAATTGCGTAAAGAAGTCAATGATTTACGCGAATCACTCGCGGTAAGTAGGTCATCGATCGCGGGCTCAAATGTCAACATTCGACGTGGGGCTTGCCTCGATACGAGCACACCAACATCGAGTTGCAAGTCTGCAGTTTCGACGTTGCTGTCTACGCCACGACCCGAACGGAGCCGAGCGCAGGCGGCGCCCCCCGCGCCCCTCGCCGCTGCCGGTGTCACGCTGACGCCGCCGCCCGCGCCGCCTACTGCGGCGCCGCGCGTGCCTGTGGCGCCGGCGTGTGCGCCTGTCAGCTGTCGCAGGGATTATGCTACCGTAGTTGCAGCTACAGCCGTGGCTCCGCGAGCCGTTGTCCCGGACCATATTGAAGATGATTTCACTGTGGTCCGGCGCAAGAAGGCGCGTCGTGTGAGCCAGAACCGTCGCGGCACCGCACCGACAGGACCCAACTTTCTGCTGCGTGCTGCGACGCCGACCACGGCCATGTATCTGTCTCGCCTGCACTACACTACTACCGCGCAGGAGATTGCAGACTACATCCAAACGAAGACCAACTTCCTTTTGCGGGTGGAGCAGTTGCAGTCGCGCCACAACACCAGCTTCAAAGCATTTGTGGTGCGAGTCCCATCAGCAAAGTTGGATGCCTTCATGAAGGAGGACTTCTGGCCGAATGGAGTGGTTTATAGACGTTTTCGTGGAAAAATACCTATAAGTGCCACCGATACGACACAGAAAATGTCCTAATATTAATTTACTAACATAGTAACTATAAGTTTTCATATTTACTAACAAAATTTTATTATTGTATGTATGTTAGTCTGTAAGGTATTTATCTATGGGCCTGCGTTGCCTGATAATAAACGAATAAATATATAAAATATCATTAATAAAAGTTCATCATAAGCAGCTGTGAGACGTCCAACAAAAGGTATCAACAGAAAGTTGTTCTGATAGGCTTTAACCGGACACGCCCGGATTTTACGGTATCTTGCTAAATATATAGAAGTCCGGCCTGTCTGGCTTTTGATAGCGTTTGGTCAATCCTAGCTCATAATACGCAATCTAAACAATTTCGCAGAGTCAACAGTATGTTAAATGTTAAAATTGAAATTCAGGCTATCAGGGAAATGTCCGGCTAAATATGAATCTATGTGCGGCTTTTCTATTCTTGGACCTGGCAACCCTATCTGTGTCAGCATAGTCATTAGTTTATAAAGCTCAATTTTTGTGCCCCGACGGTTTAAAGATAAGGTGGCCAGTTTTTTTTATATAAAAGAGAGAGGCCAATGAGCAGGTGGGTCACCTGATGGAGAGTAATCACTGCCGCCCATGGACACCCGCAAAACCAGAGGAATCGCAGACGCGTTGCCGGCCTTTAAGGGAGGAGGATAGGTTTAAGGAAGGAATAGGAATTGGGAAGAGGGGGGGAGGGGTCTCCGGCACCCTCACTGGTTGGACGAAACACAATAGCACCAAGTGCCATTATTTCACGCCGAATATTCGTGAGAGGGTGGTATTACGCCGGGCGAGCCGGCCCAATACGTGCTGCAATGCAGCGTGGCTCTACCACTCTGTCAGTGTCACTCATTTAGCACCACCCAGAGGTCACGTATAGGGTCTCAAGGGTAAACCTACGGACGCCAGTAACTTTAACCCCCAGTTCCTCAGTGGTTGAGGTTCCGGGTGAAGCACGCTTCCATTGTCGGCCTTATCGTCACTTTACCTTCAGGTAAGTAGAAGGCCAAGCGCTTACCCGTACTAGAATAAAAAATGTATCTCTACAATACTTAGTAGTTAGACCGTGTCGGTCGTGACGTCAATACACTTGTCTAAGAAAAATAATTAGAATCGAGCCCACGCCCGCATCGGTCACGCCCGCCGCCCCCGTATCTCATCATGAGGCGAAGGTCCGGGCCGAGCGGGGCTTGGACCCGATCACCCGAACAAGCTATTCAATTACGCATATACACTGCTTATAGTATCGACAGATGGTGATAAAAAATAATTTTGTTCTGTTTGATTTAATTATTTTTTTTTTTAACTTTTGCAACATAACATTATTATATCTTTATAAAATATATGAAAGCGGTAACCATTGCCTAGTCTCTGACTAACCCTTTGGGGATGATAGTCGTGATTCTAGGCTTAAATTTGAAGCATGTATGTAAAAATATTGAAAAAGTTTAAGTATTATACGCCGTTTACTACCCCTCATTTTACGTTTTTTTTTGTACTCGCACCTTCTATCGTCATAATCGAAGACTACCATAATAAGAATTTAATCAAAGGACAACATAATTATGCGTTATTTATCATTTATGAGTCTGATGACATACACGTATTAAACAGTCGTTCTAAAAATTAATTATTCTTTTTTTGTCGTTCAGTGCCTAATTGTCCATATTTCAGGTAATTAATTATAGTAATTAAATATGATAAGTTGGATGGAAGTTAGAAAAATCAAACTGAGGTCAAAGTAAAGTTTTTACCCTAAAGCAAGGTAAAATGGTAAAAAATTAAAGAGAACACCTTTTACTCGGCTTTTTTAAATTACATCTTTATAAACTTAAATTTGCCAACCTTTGAACCTTTTCTGAATACGTAATTAATTTAATTAACTTGGACCCATTAGTTCTGAAAATGTTCAAGACCCGCAAAATCATGGCCGAATCTTTTTAGAGTTCCGTACCTCAAAAAAACGGAACCCTTGTAGGATCACTTTGTTGTCCGTCTGTCAGTCCGTCAAGACCCTTTATCTCGGGAAGGCGTGGAGGTATCTGGTTGAAATTAAAAGGTGTCTACAGTTTCTTGAAGATGTGAAAAAATCAAACACCCAAGTTAACGTAAAAAAAGATACGCCGTTTATGCCGCAAAAAATCGTATATTTCGACACTCTCAAGGGAATCAAAATTTAAAGGGTATTTTCTGTTGGTCTAGAACTATAAAATTTAGCAAGTATTACACCGCCATATACTACAAGTATAGGGAAAAATCTAAAACTATACATTTGTAATTAAATCATTAAAAAACAGGGTATTTATGCCAAAAAACGTATATTGCGACACTCTCAAGGGAATCAAAACTTTTATGGTATTTTCCGTTGACCTAGAACTATAAAATTTGGCAAGTATTACCGTCTTATACTACAAGTATAGGGAAAAATCTGAAAACAATACATTTGCAATTAAATCATTAAAAATAGGGTCTTTATTCCAGGAACGGCAGTCCAAATTTTAAATTAAGTTAACCGTGTCATGGGGGGTATCGTATGAAAGGGCTTTATTGGCACAAGTTTAAACAGATTTATAATTATTTTCATGATGTATGATTTTCGATTTATGACGAAGAATAAAAAAAAATATAATATGCGCCTACAAATTTGTACGGAACCTTCGGTGGGCGAGTCCGACTCGCACTTGTCCGGTTTTTTTTATTACTTTTCAGTCGAAAGCGGCCTCTGACGTTTTTGTTAGGTATTTTATTATTACAGTTTTTAAGCTTATGATGGATAGGCATCGTATAAACTTTATTTTATTTTATTTATTATGTAGCCTTATTTTATTATCCTCCGATTAAAAATGCTTAGTTTTATTTGGTTTTTATAACGTTGTATTGCCATCACTGGAGAACTGTGTGCTCAGAGTTACCAATCGTTTTACCGTTCCATGATCAATATATCAGATAGGGGAGGTCAGCTCAGAGCGGCCACCTTAACTTAGACTTTAAAAAAATACCACTATAGAATCAATTTAAAAAAATATTTTTATATTAAAAGAAAGGGAATTAATTAAGCTTTCATAACGTGTAGGCACATTTTGCAAAAACTTAAACGGTTTATTTTAATTTGTAAATTACGAAAACTAGTCAAAAAACCGCTTTGCCCGTGTTTGCCGCTTAAAGCGGCCATAGGGGTAAGGGCAAAGTGGTCATACCTAAATATAACAAGAAATTAATTTTAAAAACAAAACACCTAAAATTAAAAAAAGTTTTATATAACATAAAATCAAAAAGTAACTAATAAAGTTTTAAATGGAACAATAATTCCAGTCTTCATACTTTCTTACTAAAATCCATGTACCAAAAGTTCCCTCTGCGTAGTTTTTCTTTTGTAGTTGTGGTCAACAACTAACTAATACTCGTACTTAAATCAAAAAAATTATAAAACATTCTAATCCATAAGTACTAGTGTATTACGATACACAAAAACATAAATTATTAAAGCGGCCAACTTTTCCCGGACCGCTTTACCTTTTTCCACCATTTTGTTTAAAAAATAAACTCAGCTCACATTATTTATCCCATGTCGGAAGAAGTGTTACACATTCAAAGCCAAATAGGTAAGTGACAATAGACGTGTAATAAAAAGATTGAATTCTGAAGAGGTTTGATCAAAACAGGTTGAACATTCCCTGGATTGTTTTAACAAAATGCACAAATTCCTTGCACATGTTGCCGCGGCAACGCGTTTACTCCAATCGGCACCGAACGACTGCTTGGTGCGAGGCGGGAGGTTGGCTATAATGGCACAAACGCAACGTCGCGCAATCGTTTTTAGTTACCGAAAAATTGGGTGTGGCCGCTTTGCCTTCTATGGCCGCATTGAGCTGACTTCCCCTACCTACTTACCCAAAGATAATTAAGTACATGATTATAAATAATAATAGCCTTCCACGGAAGGCTAGTGTCTGGTACGTGTCTGGTACCTTCTAGGTGCCTTAACATTAGGTATACTGCAGAAATGTTTGTGGCACTGCTCTGCTCTGTTGTAATGTTGTTCAGTTCAGCCATCATAGTTTTATTAATACACAAGATGACCCGGTGAACTTCATATCATCTACATTATTGTTCATGTTTCGGTTAACAAAACAGACCAAAGAGATCGGACCTCATACTACAGCGCTGTTATGAAACCTTAGAGCATTTAACTAACTGAATGCTCTAAGTATGAAACAGACAAATTTCTGAACGGTGGCACCATAACTAAAGCATAGAAGGAGTCCAAATGAGACTCATATAGTTGTCCTATTTTTTTCAAATGGGCTATAAACATTTTAAAAAAAGAGGCAAAATAAGTTGACAAAAACGTCAATGTCCAGCGAAAATAAAGAAAACCGGTCACCATTTGTTATACCGAATTCAAAATCGACTTTTACAAATGTAATTCGAATGGTGACCAAACGGAGTCCCCACTCAAATGTCATAGCACTCCTTCTATGCCTCAGAATAATAACTATTCTGAGTTCTATGCTTTAGTTCTTTGACTATATACATGTCTAGACGGAGCATCGCGGTACAAACGCTTCTCAAAATCCGCCCGGTTTTTGTATTGAATTTGAAGTGTGCGTGACAGCCGCGTATCTGACACTAGTGCGAATGGTTGGTATAACGCATAAAAGAAGCTGGTGTGTTTAGAAAAAATGGATTATTGAGGGCGAGGGCGAGTACAATAAAATAATGCACTAATGAAAGCCTGCGTGCGTGTGATATGTTTGTAATAGGGACGAAATAGAAGCAACAGGCGGGATGATTTACATTTAATACTTAATCAAAATTAATTTTTAATTAGAAATTTAAATATTACAGAATTGAAAAATTCTATTCAAAATTCAAAATATATTTATTCAATAAACTCAATTAATAAGTACTTTGAATCGTCCAAATATTTAACCTACCACCCATTCAGGACGTCATTTTTTAACTGTGGCAAAATACGGGCGCAAGAACCCACAGCGCACAGAAGCAAAGACATTTACAAAAAAAAAAAAAGATATGTCGTTACCAGGTCATAAAATACAAAATAATAATTTGAATGTAAAATATACGGTACTATAAATTAAATGGTAAGTGATGATAAGGCCGAAGGTGGAAACGCGCTTCACCCGGAATCCTCAACCAATGAGGAACTGGCTATCTTATCTCTAACTGTACGAAACACAACAATGCTATAAACATCGTTGTTATGGCGACAGACTTAGATAAGATGGTGGTAGCTATCCAGGCGGACTTAAAAGCCCTACCACCAACCAAACCGAGCACACAAAGATGTACCCCCTGCTGGGAATCGAACCCGGGACCTCTGGGTCTGAAACAGGTAGCATAGCCACTAGACCACAGAGGGGCATTTCGCTATCTTTGAGTTTATTTGAGCGTTTTTGAACGCAAATAATCAAATATAACTTATTTAATTCAATCTTATGTAGTAGAAGACAAATACCAAATTTTAGGAAACTCAACACTACTACTCGTATAAACAGTTCATCGATTGTGTAATAAGTACATTGTTTAATTAAAATGGTTGAATAACTGTTTTTTAACTATGTACCTAGTTCAGAACAAATCCGCCAACAGCTACCAAACTACGTGTATCGATTCATCAACATAGTATTATCGCATCTCATCTTATCTAATATTGAGCTTGTTAGCGGACGACCATGAATCAAGTTGAAAGGTCAATTCTGTTTTGCTACGCGTGGCTATGTCACGGCCGCTTCTCTAAAGAGCCGCTTGTCTCAACAACAACTTGCATTTGGAAACGGGCGCCATTCTCTATTGTCAATACTCTAGATTCATTAATAAATTCTTCACATACAATAGATATAGTTCTTTACATGAGGTGATTCTTAGAGGTAGTATGAGCAAAGGCGGTCTTATCGCTTAAAATAGCTCGTCCAGAGTTCTAGAGTTCCTCTTTCCCCTTCCTCTCCACCTCCTTCTTCTTAAAAAGGAGAAGGAGGAAGTGTAGTGTAGTGTAGTGTAGAGTGGAAGTCAATTGAGAAACTTTTTATAATTTGCCAAAATAATCTTCTGGAAGAGATGATTTGGTAGTATTCTTTTAATAATGAGACACCAGCACACAGTTCTAAAAAGTATTGTGAGACACAGCTCTAAAAGTTTAAAAAGTTGTTTTTTTTTTTTAAATCTTCTTCTTCATTCAATGAATATATAAAACGATCTTTCTAATTTGTTCAAGGCAACTCCGTGCCATCGTAATCTAGATGACGTCTCGAGGGGTCCGTGATCCGGATCCTCACGCGAGTACCTATAGGTAAGAGGACCCATATTTAAAACCAGTTAGGTTTCAGTTCGCGACACACAAAATTTATAGTAGTAGGATTTATATCACTGTAAAATTATTGTTTATAAAATTTTAACGCAAATTTTGTTACGATCAAATCACAAATTGAAAAAGACAGTGTCGAAAACATTTCCACGAGCAGGGTTCGAACCCGCACCCTTCTGGCAATCTGCTGTTTCCAGTTGAGCTACCGTGGAACTTATCCAGCCCGCCAAAATTAATCAACACCATTTTATTTTTACTTTGTAAGCCAAAGGATTTTATGTCAACAAACTACGTTGTCAACATACCGATCTTAATATTTTAACAAACATTAAAGATCAGTTAAGAAATAGGCAAGCTATGTTATAATGTTATTGTTTATAAAATTTTAAAGCAAATTTTGTTACAATCAAATTACAAATTGAAAAAGACAGTGTCGATAAAATGTCCACGAGCAGGATTCAAACCCGCACCCTTCTGGAAATTCGGGCCAGGTGCTCTCTCCAGTTGAGCTACCGTGGACTTATCCAGCCTGCCGAAATTAATCAACAACTTTTTTTTTTACTTTGTATGCCAAAGGCGCCTTTACCTTTTAAAATAAAGAGCTGTTTTTGTTTTTTTTTTTTTTTTTTATTGTGGCACGCCATAGTGGCTTCACTCTGCCTGATGAAAAGCAGCCAGTGAAGCCGAAGAAGTGAAAGCGTTCGTCACAGCGCTACCACGCTATGCCGAACGCTCTCACTATGGCGGCCTGCATAAATGCTTTTTCACGCCCCGCTTAAATAACCCGGGAGAGAAAGAGGAAGGAAACACTTGTGCGGGAAGCGCATTCCACATACGGGCAGTTCGGCAAAAGAACGATTGTCCAAACTTTTTGGTACGTGTCTTGATGGTCAGCACGGTATGAGGGTGGCTTCTAAGACCTGCACGCGTCGATCTGGAAAGGAAAGGAGAGGGAGGGATGAGGTCAAAGAGCTCCTCAGAGCATTCACCGTGGTAAAGGCGGTAAAAAGCACTAAGGGAAGCAATGTCCCTACGTAGCTGTAACGGCTCCAGACTGGTCGTAACGTCATCGTTACCGATAATACGGACAGCACGTCTTTGCAACCTGTCAAGAGCTTCGAGCAAGTACTTGGCGGATCCGTCCCAAAGATGAGAGCAATACTCCACGCAGGAGCGCACCTGAGTCTTATACAAAAGACAACGTTGCTCCGGCGTGAAGAACCGCTTCACCTTGTTCAGGATTCCGAGTTTACGTGAGGCTGTGGTTATAATGCTCTCAATATAGCTCTTCGGGTTGAGGTCGCTGTGTATGTCCATACCTAAGAGACTGAGACCAGTCTGGATGGGTAATAGGTTGCTCTGGAAGGAGGGTTGGGGGAGAAATGCGGACTTTTTAGCCGTGACAGCGCAGACCTGTGTTTTTTTGGCATTGAACTGGACCAGGTTATCAGAGCCCCATTTATAAATGCGGTCTAACTCCTCGTCCAGCTCAATGACAATCTTCCGTCTCGACTCCACTACATCGGCCTGCTTTGCCGCAGGGTGACCCAAATAACGCCGATGTACTGTACTGTCGTCTGCATAGCAATGAATGTTACCCAAGGATAACATATCATTGAAATGCAGAAGGAACAGCGTGGGCGATATTATAGAACCCTGCGGCACTCCGGCGTTCACCTGCAGAGACTGTGAGGCACTGCTTTCGCAGAGTACGCGAATGCTGCGCTCATGCAGGAACCCGGCGACCCAATCGCATAGGCGAGGTGGCAAGCCGTATGACGAAAGCTTGGAGAGAAGCGAACGATACCAAACTCGATCGAAAGCCTTGGAGATGTCCAGGCTAACAGCCAGTGCTTCTCCATGCTTATCCATTGCTTCACCCCACAGGTGTGTTATGAACGCCAGGAGATCACCCGTTGATCGTTTCGGTCTGAACCCGTATTGTCGATCATGAATCAGGGAGTGATCTTCTAGGTAGCGAATGAGTTGTCTGTTTATGATTCGCTCAAAAACCTTGCAAAGGACAGAGGTGACAGCAATAGGTCGATAGTTGGCTGGGTCAGACCTATCCCATTTTTTGGGGACCGGCTGGACGTTCGCCTTTCTCCAAGCCTCCGGCACAATTCCAGTAGAGTACGAGAGGTGGTATAGGCGTGTCAGTACTGGAGACAAATCGGGAGCACATTTTTTAAGGACGACTGCCGGTATACCGTCAGGACCGCTAGCCTTCCGCACATCAAGTGACTGCAGCACGGCACGGACGTCACGTTGTCTGACTTGGACGTCAGGCATTGTGGAACCACAGTGAGGGATGGTAGGTGGTTCCGCGCCGCAGTCATCGATACGCGAATTCGCCGCAAAGAGCTTCGCTAAGAGGTTAGCCTTGTCTAGCGGCCGATGGGCCAACGAGCCATCAGGGTACCGCAGTGGGGGCAGCGAAGGCGCGCAAAAGTTGGCTTGCACCGCTTTGGCCAGTCGCCAATAACTTCGACTACCCGTTGGGTGCGACAACAGCTCTTGGCCAACGCGAGCAACGCGCTGGGCATTCGCTCTCGAGAGAGCTCTCTTGCAGACTTTGGTAGCCTTGTTGTAGACTACCTTGAGGGAAGAGATGTTACGATCGTTGAGCGTGCGAGCCTTGGTCCAAGCGCGATACGCCGCCTGTTTAAGTTCAACAGCTTTGGCGCATTCGCGATTGAACCAAGGGCGCGCCTTACTTCCGCTGACGGCATCAGTGTAGGGAATGTAATATTCCATCCCCAACATGATCTCGTCAGCGACAGCAGAGGCACTCTCCGATGGGTCCCTACCCACAAAGCAGCGCTGGCCCCACGGGATGGACGCAAAATAGTCGCGCATACCATCCTAATCTGCCGACGAGTAGTGCCATAAACGACGTTTAGACTCCACTGAGGGAGAGCTTTTACGGCGCAGTACGGTGGCACCAACTAGGCAATGGTCAGAAGTGCCCAACGGAGCACTTATCGACACTCTGTACCCGGCTGGTCGACTCGTCACCAGTAAGTCTAGCAGGGAAGGCGCTTGACCCGATATATCTGGAATCCTGGTGGGCTGGAGAACCAGTTGAGTCAGATCATGCGTGAGAGCGAATGCGTGGGCAGTTCGGCCTGCGTGATCTGTTTTGGAAGAGCCCAACCAGGTCTCATGGTGGGCATTAAAATCTCCCAAAAGTACCACATCGGCAGACGGAAACCGCTCCTGTACGTCATCAACTGCTTGGCTCAGGTAGTCGAATAACCGAGTTGTCTCGTGGTCTCCGGAGTGGGAACGGTACAGGCAAGCGTAGACATGGCTCTCGGAACCAAGATCCACGTGTACCCATAGGATGGAGAAGGAGGGGTCCTCCAAGCAGCGCAAACGTCGACAGCAAACGTCCGTCCTGACGAAAAGGCATACTCCGGCTTTCGCGAGGAAGCATTCCTCGAGCACGTAGCCGGGGTAGTGCAGATATGCAATGTCGGCAGGACGGCGGATCTGTGTCTCCGTCAGAAAGAGCAATGCAGGCCGGGCCGTCTCAAGGTGTTGGTGGACGGCGTTGAGGTTTGAATGGAGTCTACGGATGTTAGTGAACTCCACCTCAAAAAGCGACTTGGTGGTGGGGAAGTGGGGTGCCGCTGTCTGACCTGCATTGTTTTTAGACACTGACATGGTGGTTGGATGGGGGCGTGAGTAAAAGGAGATGCTCTGGCGGCAAGGGGGAAAAGACAAAGTGTGGGAGACTAACATGAACTGGTGCATGTAGTTGTTCGGTAAGACGTTAATCGACCCGCCGGATGGAAGGTCCCCCGTACTCCCCCGAGAGTAGTCGCCGGGTCCCACCAATCCGGTCACCAACCGGCACGACGAGCCACTTCGGGGCGACCTGGTGGAGCAGCCTCCTAGGGTGGTTAGCTCTAGTTGGGCTCCTGTACTATGCCGCGGGCGGCCAGCAGCACCACCGTTTCTACGGGTCTCCCTGGCCGGCGAATCAACCCAAGTCAACCGAACAATGCGTCCACAAAGACTTCCACCGGACCTTGACCCTGCCGCCACCGCACCTCCCCAAGCTCCGGTATTACGGCTCTGAACCCGGAACGCGTCCTGTGTCGAGCACCGAACACTTGGCGGGTTTTACGAGTCCGCATGGTGGTAGCGCCGGACGAGCAAAGCTCTCCCACCAGCAAAATCCCCTTAGTCGCCTCTTACGACACCCGCTAAGATACAGGGGAGGGGGTGGTGCAATTCTGACCCGGCACCACACAAGGAAAATTTTTCGGCCTTGTAAGCTATTTTTAATAGGTATTTTCCATCCTTTACGGTGGTTGTTTCTTTGATCTCTAAGGGATGTTCAAGTGGTGGTGGCTTTTATGATAAAAAATACTGGTGTAAGGTTACCTACATTTTGTTTATTCATTTTTTATTTTATTTTATGTTTACTTACATTTTTTTAAAGCTTCCCCTTTTTGTATGTGCTATCTGGGCCGCCATTGTTTTTCGTATTTCACTATTACAGAAAACCGTACACGCTTCTCGCTCATGCATATGCTCATGCATATAGAAGAACAATAATAAAAATTAAAAAAAAAAAACAATATAAAACTTCTCTTTCCAAAACACACTTAACGTTAATTCTTCAAAAAAAAAGTTTTAATAAAACTAAACCTAGAAAAAGCGAACGAAAACGCTACTAACAATATATAATTAATAACATAACAACTTATGGCACGTCAGACCGATCAACAATTGACAAAATTTGCGAAGACCTTGAAGTACAAACAACATACACAATACATAATACATAAACTCACGATTATTATCTTCTAAGGGTTATCTAGGTTACTCTAAATCTAAGCAATGAGGACCAAAATCAGTACAGTGCCATAGTCCACGTTTTTACCAAAGAACAACTGCACATATTTTCTGCGTGAGCGGTGAGAACATCGCTGCTCATGACTTTGAATGTATGTGCAGCCTTTAGTGCGTTAGTCGCCTTTTACGACCCCAAGGAAACACACACACAGCTCTACATTACTTGTAAGTATACAGGGCGTCCCACGAATATGCCACATGGAGGGTAAGTACCTTGAATATTGTAGATGGAACGTTTTACTGAAAGAAGACAATATTTGAATTTAAAAAACAATTTAAACTGCATTCATAGATATTTAAATAATTACGTGGTTGAACCGGGAATTGAATCCGTTATATGAGAAAAATAATCATCCTGTAGCTTTATCATACCGATCGAAAGTCTTCATCATATGGATTATTTTTTGCTTAATAACATAGTGTCACAAATAAAAGGAAGACCATGAATTTTAACATTCTTAATACAAAATTAATCAATTTATTAAAGCTCAAAATGAGTCCCTTCCTGTTAAATACAAAGTCGCACTCTTTTGATTATTTCGCTCCCAGTCGAATTTTTGATCTTGTTGTGGTGGATATTTAGAATAATACCTATTCATGCACTTAAATTATAATAAGGAAATGATGCGTACTTCTCAAGTGAGTACATTTATTAGTAATAATTACATAAGATAATGTCAGTTGTATGTTCTTACGGCAATGTCAGCTTTTCATTTTTCTGAACAAAATTTCACATCAAATGTTAAAATTCATGGTCTTTCTTTTATTTGTTACACTATGTTACTTAGCAAAAAATAATCCTTATAATAGAGCCTTTCGATCGGTATGATAAAGCTACAAATTGATTATTTTTCTCATGAAACGGGTTCGATTCTCGGTTCAACCATATAATTATTTAAATATCTATGAATACAGTTTAAATTGTTTTTTAAATTCAAATAATGTCTTCTTTCAGTTAAATGTTCCATCTACAATATTCAAGGTTCTTTCCCTCCATGTGGCATATCCGTGGGACGCACTGTATATATCATCTACGAGTCTTTAGTTACATCTATACTAAATAGGTAAACCAAGTGTCCTACAAAAAATATGCCACTATTTGTCTGAAGGGAGTTTGATTGGATTACGTGTTTCCGTTTCGGCGGCGAGTTTCGTCCGAGTCAACACGGGAGACCTTCCACGAATTGGTTAGAGTTCCACTTTTGCGAACCTACTTAAACTCGATGTTGTACTTGCTCTGTACGTGTTGGACTGCCTCAACTTTAATTTTTTTTTTTTATCAATACGAAATTGTTTACATTGTTATCATCATCTAATGATGATTGCGGTCTATAATCTTCTTCAGCCTATAATATTTATTTTACATCACTGAAATCAAAGCCTGACCTTTTTGTACTTACCTACCTAATGTTTAACTTACCATATTTAATGATTTAATTTGTTCTTTTTCCTTTTTAATTTAATTTTTACTGCAGTTTTGGCCAACGGCACATGTCAAAGTCAAATATTTTATTTTATATAAACTTTTACAGGTTTTATTTTATAGTAGAAGGAGGCAAACGAGCAAGCGGGTCACCTGATAGAGAGTAATCACCGCCGCCCATGGACACCCACCAGAGGAGTCGCAGTCGCGTTGCCAGCCTTTAAGGGGGGAAGGGGCCTCCGGAACCCTCACTCACCGGACGAAACACAACAGCACCAAGTGCCATTATTTCACACCGGATATTCGTGAGAGTACGTCACTTACAAAGTAATGTCACGCACAGAGGTACTTATTGACGTTAAAAAATGTGTATATAAAAAAGTTAACTCACAGTAAATCTTATCAACTAACTTAAGTTTTTTTTTAATTCTTTATTCTTTATTGGCAAGTATTTGACCGCGATCTCACCTGATGGTAAGTGATGATGCGGCGTAGGATGTAGCATAATTGCCTAGATAATGCCTGTTCACCCTAGCCTTGAAAATGTCCAGGTTGTACGTGTCAGGAAACAGATCCGCAGGAAGGGAATTCGACTCCTTATCTGTCCGCATTAAAAATGAAGACGCGAAGCGCTTTGTGCGTTTAAGTGGTGTGTTGACAGTGTAAGGGTGAGATCTCAGTCCGCGTCTCGTTCTCGTCATAGTACCTATATACCTAGTTACCTACCTATAAACTACCACCATGGTATTTTGTGTATACAATTTAGATAAATACTTGAAACAATTCTCTAAGCAGTCTATTAGCCGACCTCCGTGGACGACTGGTTAGCACGCCGGTTCTGGCGTCGCCATCTCTGAGGTTACGGGTTCGATTCCAGGTCAAGTAAATTAGAAAAAACGTTTTTAAATTGATTTTGGTCTACGTGTGTAGGTATAATAAGTACGTTGTCTAACCAATAAAAACAAGTTTCAATAGAAGTTTAACTTGGGCTACATAAATTGGTGTGAGAGCGTGGCTCTACCACTCAGTTGGTGTCACTCATTTAGCACCACCCAGGGATCACGTGTAGGGTCTCAAGGGTAAACCTACGGACGCGAGCAACTTTGACCCCCATAGGCATAGTTGACTGTGAAAGAAATCCACCTGCTTTCTTCCCTTGGGTGTCATAAAAGGCGACTAACGGACTAAAGGGTAGACAAATCTAAGGATTTGAAGAAATACCAGAACTGGTTCCGTAAAATGGCAAAAAAACAGATGCGATGACCTACAGGAGTAGGGCAGCTTTAGTATTTCTGTTGTCTAATAAAAAATAACTTCGAAATTCAAGACAATTTCTTTCTTCTTCTTCTTAGATTTCTAACCTATCACGTGACCTACAGGAGTAGGACAATTTATGTTCTAGGGGTGATTTTTGAGATCAATGTTACAGTACTACACTTACTAATTATTATAATTATGCATGTAATTACAAATAAACGACGCTTAAAATACCATAGAAAAGCTTTTTTGTCATTTCACGGAACCAGTTCTGGTATTTGTTCAAATCCCTAGATTTGTTTAGGGAAATGATAAAATCGTGTTGTTATTTTAACATCCTCCGGGATTTGATCAAATCACTTAGGGAATTGATCAAATCTCCGTTTTTAACATATCACTGCCAGATACACCCTTATTTTTTGTTGTTTTAATGAAATTAAGGGTAAGTTCCAACCATGAAACATTTTTCGAGTTATTCTCAGCAAGCCTTTTCATTTGATACCCTTAGTGTAGGAATGCATTAAAAATAATTAGTCCGCCATCTTGGGTGTGCCGCCATCTTGGGTGTGCCGCCATCTTGGATTTAGAATGACGTGACACAATTAACCATGCATTGTGATCCAAATTGAACGTGTATACAAAATTTCAGCTCAATCGGTTGAAGATATCTGCTTCAAAATTGAGTTGCAAGATTCCACCCGAACAAACGTACGTACACCCTCATTTTTTAGTCGTTTTAATGAAATTAAGGGTGGGTTCCACCCATGAAACTGAACAACTTTCCCCAAGAAACCTATATGCAAAAATGATTAAAAAATCCGACCTCCCATACTATTGTCGTCAGCTGATCGGACAGTTTTGTATTCGAAAATTGTTAATTTGTGTCACGTCATTCTAAATCCAAGATGGCGGACTAATTATTTTTAATGCATTCCTACACTAAGGGTATCAAATGAAAGGTCTTGCTGAGAATAACTCAAAAAATGAAGTGACTACACTCTAAATCCAATACTAAAAAGTAAAAAATAAATTAAAAGTAAAAAACCCTTTTTAAGAAAACAAGCTTTTTTTTAAATGCGCTAAAAAGAAAAAAAAATAACTTTTACTATCAACTTTTAACGTCATTACACAATTTATATGATATAAAAGGTTGTCGCGAGATTTACTTGTGTAAGTACTTAAATAAACAAGTAAATTAAATTAACTAGATGTGATTGATTTTAAACTATTACAATTTTCAATCTAAGTAAATACGAGTAGGTACTTTAATCTCGCGACAACCTTTTTATATCATATCAATTATGATATCATATCAATTATGATATAAAAAGGTTGTCTTAAATATTTTTACAATGAACTGATAACGTCATTACGTTATAAGTTGATAGTAAAAGTTTAAGTGCCTTACAAATATACAGATAATAAGCTCGAAATAGTTATTCCGTTTTTTGTCTTTTTATTTTTTTTTATTCGGCAACGGGTAAGCGCTTGGCCTTCATCTCACCTGATGGTAAGTGACGATAAGGCCGAAGGTGGAAGCGCGCTTCACCCGGAATCCTCAACCACTGAGGAACTGGCTGTCTCATCTCAAACTGTCGTAGCACAACAATGCTCTAATCTAAAGTCTAATTTGAAAATATGTTTACATGACAGGAACAAAATACGGAATAACTATTCGTAGCTTATTCTTTGTTTATTTGTAAGGCACTTAAAGTAAAAGTTTTTTTTTTCTTCATAGCGCATTTAAATAAAAGCTTGTTTTTTAAAAGGTTTTTCACTTGTTTTTTTAATTATATTTATTAGTAGCCGTACCTATACAGAAGATTACTTACAATACCAGTGAAGATTGAGGTTAGCCTCAGGTTAAACCTCGATTGCAATAGACTCTCGTGCAACTTTATAGGCCACTGCAACATTGCTTTGTTACGTTGCGCTGTAAAAACTTGGCTATTGGTGTTTTATGGTCCGAAAGACTGCATTCAGCGCTTAGCCTCGACCAAGCAGGCTACTCCCATTAGGTTAGTTACAGTTACACGTTAGGGTTGCCACTCCCAAAATTTTCGTAACCAGGATTTAATAGTGAAAATTATGGCCCTTTTTGGTTAAAATTATTGCGATGACTTGATTTCAATATTGAAGCTTTGCCCAGCAGTAGGACAGTAGGTATACGAGTATATGCTTCTGCTATTATGTATTATGTATCAGTAGATAGTCTTTCAAAGCCATTGAACTAGGAATCTCGCATTTAACGTGACCGTCTTTCTGTTCGGCCACCGAACCCAGTCTTGAACTAAACTCTAAACAATAGTCAAAGTTTTGAAAGTGAACAGGCGAAGATTAAAGGGGCGCTCTAATTATCAACTCTCAAGCTAACTTGAGTCTAATTAGCTCATCATCAATTAAGCGGCAATCTTAGTCAAGCTTCTTGGCTATAGAGTTCAAATTCAATAGTCCGTACAGCGATTGTTAAGAGTAACTACCGACGCAGCTAGAGTTTAGTGCCACGTCTAAAATAAGCAAAGAAGACAGACGTGGATTACCCACGTCTTGTTGTAATTTATTATAAGACTCAGACATATTTTTATTGAAATGAAACACTCTTTTCGGATCTAACTCACGCGACATGGTTGATTGACAGTATAGCCGATGCTGAATTGTTTGATGACCGATACGTGGTCTGCAGGCGGGATCGCAACATGCTCAAACGGGGCAGGGTCGCGGAGGAGGTGTGTTGGTGGTCACGCGAAACTATTTATCTGTCACTCTCCAATCGCAATTTCACTCCTCTGCCGAGGACTTGTGGATAACAATCACGCTTTAATGTAAGAATGTCTTTTTTTATTATTCTACTACGGCTATGCTCTTGGCCTTAATCTCACCTGATAGTTAGTGACGATAAGAGGGAAGGTGGAAGCGCGCTTCACCCGGAATCCTCAACCACTGGGGAACTGGTTATCTTATCTCAAACTGTCGGAACACAACAATGCTATAAACATCGTTGTTATGGCGACAGACTTAGATAAGATGGTGGTAGCTAGCCAGGACAGCCCTACCACCAAACAAACCGAGCACACAAAGATGTACTCACCGCTGGGAATCGAACTCGGGGCCTCTGGGTCTGAGACCGGTGGCTTAGCCACTAGACCACAGCGGCGGTTAAATATAAACACACCCAAACTCCAATTATGTTCATTGTATTTATGCATTCAAAACCTGGGTAATTCTTTCTCCCAACAGTTATCGAATTTTTTCAATAAATTACATGAAAATATTTTAAATAACAATCCTCTCGATAAATATTTAATTATAGACGATTTTAACCTCAGTTGCATATTATGGCTACCCAATAACGAAAATTCCTTTTCAGCATGAAATCTCGACTTGTAATTCAATGGGTCCAGTAAAGCACTTTTACTCAAAGATCCATCTGTTTACGTATGTTAGTAATTATTAACAGTTTTCATTGACGTCATCAGAATACTATTTATAATATTCACCACAACACGTTATTAAAGGAAATTACTAGAAATGAATTCGTTAAAACAATTAATTACTGTATCCAAGAAAATGGAGCCCATTTCGAACAACTTAAGGAATCAAACGGAAATTCTTCTCTATAACAGTCTTGTTCGTAGTAGACTGGAGTTTGCTTCAGTTGCATGAAATCCGGTTTACGTAAATGCATCACAAAGAATTTATAGTCCTTTTAGCGAGCGTTTACAAGACATCTGGCGTTTATGACACCGGGAATACATCACAGGGTTCCATATGACTTAAGATTGTCCTTTTTTGGTATGACTTCCCTCAAAAATCGTCGCACAATGTTGGATCTGCTCTTTCTTTACAAACTCCTTAACCAAGTGTCCTGATTTGCTAGGCGCTATCAATATGAACGTTCCTCGCAAGTGTCCTCGAAAATCCTTTGCTAGAACATTTGCATTACCTCGTCGCCATAGAATCAACCTGGGTCTCCACCATCCCATTGCTCGCATATGCATGCACTATGTATAATGACATTAGCGCGAAATCTCCTGACTTAGATATTTTTGGTGTATCACATTCCGTTTTCAAGACTATGTTGCTGAAACAGTTTCATCCAAGTTTACATCGAACATATATGTATATATTTTTTTAAACCTTATATTTTTAAGTTCCAAGTTAGATTTATAATTTTCTTGCTAATGTAGCAGATAATAGGCCTGCACATACGTAATTTCTGGCAATGCTTTAGTGATTTGATTGTTATTATGTGTTTGGCTGTATGCTCACCATATTAAAAAATAAAAATAAAATAAACTTAGTCAGTTTATCAATTTTTGTAAATCATTAAAATAATTTAACATTTGATGGTTTTCTTTCATTTAATTTATCAAGTTTGTTAAAAAGATTTCATCCTTATAATTGACCCTAACGATCGACGCAATAAAAGTACAGGGTGTAATTTTTTATATTTCCGATTCCCGGGTGTAGCAAGCGAATTTTTAAAAATCTTAAAACCAGTTTTCATTCTTTTCTAAAATAAAAGAATGTTTTCTTTGAGTAAAATTTTCTATCTACGGTATTAAGAGTACTTTCCCTTCAGGAGGCATTACAAAATTCCACCTTGTATATCTAGCTGAGTTTCAATCCCTAGCGGTATCCCCCAGGGGTAATTGCTTGGACCCTTACTTTTTGTAATGTGGACCCTTAACTTATCATCTAATCTTCTCTGCTTCGAAGATGACATGGATGTTTTTTCTGCTATCTCTTCGCGGGAAGACGTTGACGCCCTTCAGGCGGATCTGTCTCGTCTCGACCACTATAGACAACAATACTATTGTTGTCTTAACCAACTGGAACTCAACCCGCCTAAATGTTTTTCTGTTACTTTTAGCCGTAAGAGGGATATTGTACAGTCTTCACATCATTTTACCCTAAAAGGTCAAGCCCTCGATAGGAAAACTCATGTCAAAGATATCAATGTCCTGCATGACACCAAACTACTATTTGATAGTCATATTGACTCTATTGCAACCAAAGCCTATAGGGCCCTGGGATTTGTGATGCGTAGTTCAGTGGGATTTACCAGAGCTAAAACATTAAAAATATTATTCTGTACTTTTGTTAGAAGTCACCTGGAGTATGCGTCGCAAGTTTGGAACCCAAATTACCAGGTATAATACATTACCCGTCTCGAGAACGTACAAAAGCAATTTTGGAAATTCCTATGTTATCGTCTAAAGGACACTTTTAACTCGCGAAACTATGTATTTAAATGTATGTAAGAAACACCACCTTTTACCTCTTAAACTGAGACGCGAGATAGCTGATAGCACGTATCTGCTTAAAATTGCTACGGCTAAGAAAGACTGTCCCCAACTTTTAGATAAGCTCACTTTAAAGGTACCTCTACCTCAAAGAAATTTTAGAAATAACCCTACTTTCTGTCTACCATAAGCGAACACCAATTACAGGCAGAATAGTTACTTATGGCGTGCGTGTAATGTTTAACCAACTGGGCAAGCAGATTGAACTGGACCTTTTCTGTACCAGCGTACCATCAGCGAGGCGGATGTTGACTGAGCGGTTCTTTGAGCCCAATTTTTATACGTAGTTACTCTGTTGCGTTATTACTTAACCATTAATAATTTGAGCGAGGTTAATAATGCGTTGCTTAGTGCTTCTAATTTTTAAGAAATTTCTATCGGTGAGAACCTAAAAGTAGTTTCTATGTATTTTATTCTGTAACCTTACTGAAAATGTGTAAATGGTTTTCCTAAGATAATAAAATAAAATAACTTTGCTGCGGAGCATACGACTACTCTCTAGCAAGCAAAGCCACTTATAACTCCAAAAAGGATTACAAAGCAATACTCATGCCGTTTCACCACAAGCCATTAATCATTGGTATGGTATTAATATTGCGGGACAATTCATCCTGCCGTGACGCGCGGAACGTACGCGCGTTATCATGCCATAAACACGGGAGCGGGAACGCGGCGCGCGATAACAGTCACAAAATGGCGGCTGGACAAAATTGCGTGTCATGCTTACAGTCAGTTTTTTTCAAAAGATCTATGTAAGAATTTACTTGAAACCCTCCCCTTAAATACGTTATCGTGGTCTTTACAGGTTTTGACCTGCGTGACCCGCGCTACAAGACACACTAAAGAAATAATTAATAAACAGAAACTGCAATTATAAAATATTTTCAATTTAATTATAATAAAGTTACGTTACGTTAATATAAACTATACAAGTAAAAAAGTTTGAAATTCATCATTAACCCATTAAAATGGCGGGTAGAACTGATCAAAAAGGATTGAAATGCAGGTCTATGTGGAAGGTGCTGGTTCGGTGCTTCCAGAGGCGCCTCCTTGTATTGAAGCCTTGAGCCTTTCATTTTCAGCAACTAACGCCTTAACCCTTTGTTCGTACTTTTCTCTTAGTTCCTGGAAAGATGTAACAAAATTATAGAAATCATTGCTTTTCCTGACATTTAAGTCTCGAATGAAACTAAAAATTACCAAGGTAAATCAGAGATTTTGTTCCTAGCAGACGCTTTCAGGCGTAGTCAGTATTTTTGTTCATAGTAAAGTACTTAAGTATCTTTTATAAATTAGGTACCGCCTCAGTGGCAGAGTGACAAAGGTGTTCTGCTCGATAATATGCAATCCTAGCTTAATTTCGCTAGTTATTTACTACTAGTACTGCCTAGTGCCTATTTTTGTTTTATTTTGCCCTTTTCTTAAACAGGAATATATGTAATAAAATATTATGGCCTCATAATTCGACTTTCTAAGTGATTTACAAAAACATGACATTGTCATTTAGTTACACAGAAAATATCCACAAAACATACAATCATCGATCCCAGATATCCGCTCATATTTACTTCACATATGGATAAGGATCGCTCAACACTACATCCTACTAACATTATAAACGCGAAAGTTTGTAAGTATGGATGGATGTTTGTTACTCTTTCACGTAGAAACTACTGAATGGATTTGGATGAAATTCGGCATACAGATAGTTTATAACCTGGATTAACACATAGAATACTTTTATCTCGATATTCTCACGGAAACGGGAACCACGCGGGTGAAACCGCGAGCGGCCGCTAGTACATACATATAATCACGACTATTATCCCCGATGGGTTAATCAGAGACTAGGCAATGAGGACCGCAAAAGCAGCCCTATGGTAGAGCTACCATAGTCCACTTTTCAACTGCTCATGTGCTCAGCGTGACAGGTGGTGATCCAATCGCCTATCTATGCTGTTGGAAGTATGTGCAGTCTAGTCCGTTAGTCGCCTTTTACGACACCTAAGGGAAGAGAGAGGGTGGTAGTATTCTTTCACCACTATACGCGACACGGTTTTCACTACTCTGTCTATAATCGCTCAACACTATTCTGTGTATAGTCTAAGGACTGAAATTTTATTATTATTATCAGTCGTGTAAGCGATGCGGATCGGTGCAGACGCATCAAATTAAAATAAATAATATTACGCGTAGCGCGGCGCATGCCGCTGCTCGACTAACGTCATGAGTGACAAACTCGTGGCAAATGAACTCCTGGCGTTCCTGCAACAAAAGCTGGACGTCATGGACGAGGTGAGCGCAGTGCAAATTTGCAAGTCTAGCTTCAGTGAAGATGAGGTGGCTGGTGCGAAGAAGCTGCTCTACGAGTCTGTCGGCAAGAGCGACCAGATGGTGTCCCGGAGACGAGATGGGACGCAGAAGAGTCTGCAGGAGATCATAACACTGATCAAGGCAACCGATCCAGATGACATGCCGACGTTTGTGGCGAGAGACCTCAACAAGTTGCCTCCCGTCACCTTCGACCATGTCGACGTCACCTGCCTCCTGAAGGACATCGTGTCCCTTAAGGCGAGTTTGGCTGAAGTGATGCTGAAATTTCAGACATCCGAAAATACCGTGAGTGAGTTGCGCAAGGAAGTTGATTTTCTACGCGAATCGCTCGCGGTAAGTAGGTCATCGATCGCGGGCTCATATGTCAACACTCGACGAGGGGCCTGCCTCGATACGTCGATGTCGAGCTGCAAGTCAGCAGTTTCGGCCCCGTCTCCGATACGACCCGAGCCGAGCCGAGCGCCGGCGGCGCAGCTGTCAGCCGCGAGCGCAGTCTCTACGCCCCGCGCGCCTGCCGCCGCCGCCGCCGCCGCGCCGCTGCCTGCATCGCCGGCCGTGACGACGCATGCGCCTATCATGTGTGCGCCCGTCAACTGCCGACGTCGTGATTTCGCCGCTGTTGTTGCCGCTAAGGCAAAAACACGGTCACAGCGACCTGTCGCCGAGGCAAAGGCCGCTCCACGAAACGTCGCGCTCCCGGATCAAGACGAGGATGGCTTCGTCGAGGTTCGAAGCAAGAAGCGACGTCGTCAGCGAGCGAGCCAGAACCGCTGCGGTACTGCACCGACAGGGCCCGCCTTCCTGCTGCGTGCCGCGACACCGACCACGGCCGTGTACCTGTCCCGCCTGCACTACACCACCACATCGCAGGAGGTAGCAGAGTACATTCGCATGAAGTCTAACTTCAATTTGAGGATTGGACAGCTGGAGTCGCGCTATAACACGAGCTTCAAGGCGTTTGTGGTGCGAATCCCGACATCAAAGCTGGACATCTTTTTGAAGGAGGACTTCTGGCCTAAGGGTGTAGTCTACAGGCGTTTCCGAGGGAAGCTGCCTGTTGCTACCGAGTTGGTACCGCAGGTGCCAATTAAATAATACTAACATTAGTTATTAAGTTATTTACTAACAAAACATTGTATTTTATTTGTATATATGTTAGTCTGTAAGGTATATATTATATGGGCCAATGTAATTTACCATCTGTACATTTTGTTGCCTGAATTAAATGATTATTATTATTATTATTATTATTATAATTCAATCTATCTGTTGTTTTGTCTACTAAAGTTATAATTCAATCTTCTTAAAAATTTCTTACTTTATCTAGCAGGCAAAACAACAGACAGATTAATAATAATCAATTTCAGCCGTTTCTCTTATGATCCAAATATATATAATGTCACGAGTGGCTATAATGGACTAACCTTGAATATGGCGAGTTGCGTGACGTACTCCTGCTTGAGGTCGTCGTTGATGTTGGAGCTGCACTGCGCGCGCTGCAGCACGAGCCCGTATCGCTCCTTCTCCGTCTTAAACCGGGCCTCCATCGCCTGCAGTCTGTCCTGAGAGTTAAAGTGGATATCATCACATTAGAATATTCTAAAGACCTGTATATGGGCGTAGCGTAGCAAGCTCTTGCAATTTGTTTATGCATCAAAATGGTATTATTGAATTTCGTCGTTGCGCGTGCAAAAGTCGCTATGTGCTTTTTAGTCATTTTCGGTTTTTTATGCAGTTTTAATCGATATTTCAATACACACATACTGTAAAAACAGCTATGTGATAAATGCAATATTTAAAGAGTTACGGAAAGTAGCTATGTGACATTCATACATGGAAAGTTCCATGTTAACACGCTAAGTATTATAAGTCACATAGCTAAAATAAGTTTACTAAAGCGGATGCAAAAATTGCGCCTGATATGTGCTTCACTGCACATAGCGAGTTTTTTGGTCAATTTCAGACTCGCTCGATCAAGCGAAGCGCACAGGTCGAGCGACACATAGATAGTTTTGCCGATGTAATTACTCATTCTTCATCTAGCAGCGAAGGAGAATGCATTAATAATTGTTTGCGCTATACTAAATACCTAATTGTGATAAAATAAAAAGGTTATTTGTAACGGCTTTCTCATAGGCCACAAACGCTAAACAAAATGGCGGTAATACTCTTCGGTCTTCTGTATAACCTACCGCAGCGTATGTATGTGGTATATGATGCTGATGTTGAAGCCTTTTCGGAATCCGGCTTGTTCGATGGGCTAGAACTCATCAAACCTGCGTGCGAGACGATTTTATTTATTTATTTATTTATTTATTTATTCAACAAACATTGCCAGCATTACAGTATACACTAATGCACTGAACAATATGTAACATACACCAATAAACAATAAAAAAAACTTATAACAAAGGACAGACCATTCAACCATCTCGCTCACAGAACTCCAAGCAATCCTTAAGTACATCCGTCAATCTTCCAGCAAACACATCACACTGTGGTGCCACTGCCAGAAGCGCATTTAGATGCACCATTGCACGAACTAGTGGCGAGTTACGATGCTCCATGGTACGCGCGTTGTCGATTACCAACAAACGGTGATGACGGGCTCTAAAATACCTGCCTGGAGCAAACAACTTGCAAGACCTTTGCACCAAAAAAGGACAGTCTAGCTTCGGGGAGAGCCCCGAAGAATACGACAAGCAGTTTCCAATAGGTCAACCGCCTCTGTGGTCTAGTGGCTAAGCTACCTGTTTCAGACCCAGAGGTCCCGGGTTCGATTCCCAGCGGGGGGTACATCTTTGTGTGCTCGGTTTGGTTGGTGGTAGGGCTGTTAAGTCCGCCTGGCTAGCTACCACCATCTTATCTAAGTCTGTCGCCATAACAACGATGTTTATAGCATTGTTGTGTTCCGGCAGTTTGAGATAAGATAGCCAGTTCCTCAGTGGTTGAGGATTCCGGGTGAAGCGCGCTTCCACCTTCGGCCTTATCGTCACTTACCATCAGGTGAGATGAAGGCCAAGCGCTTACCTGTTGCCAATAAAAAATAAAATAAAAAAAAGGGTGTAATTTCTGCGTGTTTCAAGAGAGTTGAAGCCTAGCACGCCCAGCAAAAACTTGGTAGGGTACAAGAAAGGATAAAAGCCAAATTTTGTTTTATATAGAGATCGTAAAAATGCTTTTTGAATTTTTTCTAATATTAACGTGTATGACTTCTCGTGCGGATGCCAGACTATAGCAGCTGTTTCAAGTTTGCTCCTCACCAAAGCAGTGAACAATAATTGAATCGCGTGAGGGTCTCGAAGGTCTTTTGCGTTTCGCATCACAAAGCCTAATCGACGATAGCAGTCACTAGCAAGCTTTTTAATGTGCTGATTAAAAGTAAGGTACGAGTCAAAAATCACTCCAAGGTCCTTGACAGAGTCGACACGACTAATAACCTCGGTATGGAGACGGTAGTCTGCCTCTATTGGGAATTTGGCACGGGTGAAGGACATAGTACAACACTTCGAATAGTTGAATAACAATTTATTTTTAACACTCCATTGAAACACAGCTTCAATATCTTCCTGCAACAACGCACAATCCTCGGCACTTGATACACAGCGAACCAGCTTTAAGTCATCAGCATAAAGTAGGCACATTGATTGCTTAAGTACCTGATCCAGATCATTTATCATTAAAGTAAAGAGCAGGGGACCGAGAATGGATCCCTGGCTCACACCTGATCGTATGTTATATGGATCTGATACGTAGCATCCATGACGCACAAATTGTTGACGGCCTCGCAAATAGTCTGCAAAAAATCGGAGCAGTCGCGGCGTAAAACCCAGTGCACAAAGTTTGTTTAGGAGAACGTCATTGTCGACCCTGTCAAAGGCCTTCTTAAAATCGAAGTAAACGACGTCGACCTGAGCACCTCTATCCATATGACACGAAATTACGTCCACAAGCGTTAACAGGTTAGTGTTCACAGACCGGCCGCCCCTAAATCCGTGTTGCGAGTCAGTTAAAAACGGAAACACTTGAGCACTAATCTTTTTGTGCAAAATCCATTCAAATAACTTGGCTAAGGCCGACAGTATAGCAATTGGACGGTAGTTCTCAGCACAGGCAGTATCGCCAGTTTTGGGAATTGGTGTGACGCGCGTAAGCTTCCATCGCTGAGGATACCTACCAGTGGAAAGTGCCAAGTTAAAAATAAAGCAGAGCGGTGTTATAATGTGGTCCGCACACCCTTTGATAAAATAGGGAGGCACGTTATCCGGCCCAATGGAAGTCTTGGGTTTAAGGCGTTTTATAGCTAGCATGACATCCTCCTTACTGACACTGTCGACCTGAACATAGTTAGATGAACAGGAAATATCATTAGCATTGGCGTAATCAGCATTAAGTGTAGGCTCATTAGGCAAAAACACACTAGAAAAGAACCTAGCGAAAGCATTTGCAGCCTCACTCCCAACAAACTCTTCACCGTCAAGAGAAATGCGTGACTCAAAACCGCCTTTGGATCTTAGGCTATTAATATGCTGCCAGAAAGCTCGAGGATTATTTTTAATGTCACCCTCGACCCGGCTAATATAGTTGTCATAGGCAATCGACACCTGTTTCTTAATCGCAGCCCTAAGACAGCTGAAAGCGTCGTAAACTGCTTTATCTTTAGAAGCCCTCCACTGACGATGGAGTACTGCTTTAGTCTTAATGTTGCGTATAATGTCAGACGTAAACCATACAGGATACCGTCTACCTGGTTTCTGTGAACGTGTTTTTTTGGGAATGCTGGCATCAAAGATGCTGTAAACGATTTCGTAAAATATTTCAACAGCAATATTAACGTCACGAGATAGGAAGACATCATCCCAGCACTCGTTACTGACCAGCTCGTACAATAGATCGTAATCACCCATACAAAAGTTCCAGTCATAGTTCGATTCAATATTGCTGGGAACCGCCGGTTCAACGCGCTCGGGTCGCGTAAGATCGGAAATTTTGACCTTTATATTTAGAGGCGGGTGATATGCATCCTCATGCGGCACGAGGCCACCCCCGATCTGTTCTTCAACAACAGCATGGCGCAGACGCTCGGACATCAGCACCACGTCTAGCTTACCTCCATGCTTATTCACCACATCATTCATCTCTGCCAAACCACAAACATTTAAAAAATAACAGTAATAATTCACAATATTTATAGATGCACTATTCAAATTTAAGTCGCCGACAATGATGACAGTATCACTTGAGCATGCAAAATTATTTTCAACGGTTAGGAACCAACGCGTATACACATCATCAGTAGAGCTAGGTGGTATGTATACAACACACATGTGCACATTGATATTATGGAAATTTATTGTTAACCACAAGTCCTCACCATCCTCTGTTTCCAAATCGTGACGCCGACGCATCGGGAAGGCAGGTCGAGCCACTAATAGAACTCCTCCACCATTTCTACCCATACGATCACGTCGCAAGACTCTCCAATCCCCGCCGACCACTTCGGAATCCTCTACCGAGCAATTCAGGTTGGTTTCGGTGACTGCAACAATGTCGCTTTCAATAAGTAGCAAGTTGGACCTCCAATATTTGAGTTTGCTCAGGAGACCCCTAACATTTTGGTACGTTGCAGTCAAAGCTGGGAAAGTTTTACTTCTACGGCTACGGTGAGATTTATAAGCTCCCGATGGAACGCCACCTTCCCTCCTTGTAGGTGATTTGTCATCATTCTCGAAGAGGCTCTCTGCTATGAAAGGATCGAAAATTCTGTCGCCAGGGTTTTATACAAATATCTTCTGCCCAATTATCTGTCAACAGAACCTGCTCAGCGTATTTGCTAGGTACTCCCAATTTGGAAGAGGCATAGTCTCCTCTTGGTTTAAGACCTTCAACAGTGCAGCAATCACTTCCAACAATAGAAGTAAGATGAGCACGTACCTGATCCTCTGTTGTTCCATTAAGGACATAGTACAAATGAATGTACCGCTTCCTCTCCGCCGCCCGCAAATTCGTCATACCAGGTGCAGCAGTTCCCCTCAACACACCAAGTTGTGCAGCACTTGTACGCCTCCGACGAACCATCACCCAGTTGTCATCATCCTCCGGCTCAGGTGAGATCACGTGCTTGCCACCGGGCGCAGTAGATGGTTCAGCAGCAGCCAAAGGAGCAGAAGCAAGGGAAGGGACACCAGCGCGAGCATTAGTAGTAGAGATGACAGTATCATTTTTCGCAGGTACATGCAACAAGGAAGCGACAACAACGGAGCGGGATGCAGAAGACACAAGCGGAGGCAAGCTCTCAACCGTAACCGCTGGCGGTTTCCGCAGCACGACCTCTTTCTTCTTCGAAGCATTAGACGATGCTAAGGGCTTATTAATAGAAACCACTGGTACCTCGTTTGCTCGAACCTTTTTACCTCCGCCTTTGATCCGCTTATTAGGTAAAGTTGGTTCTGGTTGACCAGCAACAAACGTTTGTGATGACCCCGAGCTGTCACGGATATGACTGCTCAGACCGTAAATGATTTAAAGGCGGTGGTATCCTCATACCACCGCCTTTAAATAATTTACGGTATTTTCAATCTGAGCCAAGCTATCTTTTATTTTTGTGGCGGCGAATTCGTCAGTTATCTGCTTGCGGACTGCATCTACAACAGACTCCTTTAAAATATTTTTAATTTCTTCTCTCAATATTGCTCGTATGTCATCTATTTCAGAACACTTGCACGATTTACGCCGTTTATGGCCCCGATGCAAGGTAACACCATCGAAATCCTCTAAAGTCGAGTTCTGATCATAAGTGGTTTGGCTGGTAGTAGTAGCACAGTCACTGTTGTTCAGCATATTGCGCAACGGAGTGAGTAAGTTTCCAGTTTTAGGCTGTTTACATTGACATGTAACACACTTCCAAGACTTAAGGAAATCAAAGGTGAGAGAATGATATTTTTCCAAAGACAGACCAGCGCATAAAATATCATATTCACAATTACAAATATTGCATTTCATAAATTTATCTTCAATAATTCCATCACAACCAGTGCAGGTTTTATTCAAATCCATAGTGGTGCAAAACGACCTCGCAGAGGGCCCCGGACTGTATTGAAGCTCGCTGTCCGTTCTACGTTGACTTTATCTTTGCCGAGTTGCACACACACACACGCGCGCACACGCAGTATCGATGACGCGTGCAGCCGAGCGACGTGTAGGTATGAAGCGGTTGGTTATTTCGGCCGCGGCGCCCAAGCGTCCGTAGCCCAGCGGTTAAGGCGCTCGGTGTAACACACTCACCGATTCTGGTTCAAACCCCGCAGACGGCAGAAAATTTTTTCTACTTATATAGTCATTGTAGGGCTTCGGCGCCGGTCGGGGATCACAGCAGGGCGAAGCGCGGGCGCTCACAACAATTATAAATATATTTATTAAATATCCTCAAAAATTCACAACACGTCCACACACGGTAGCGTCTGGGGAAGGAGCTGATTAGTTATAACTCTCGAAAACAGCTTATAGACGTGACTTAGAAGTATTATGGGTCTGTAGTTCCTCAGTAGGGTCTTGTTGCTCTTCATAAAGAACAACACAACCACACTTTCGCGTTCTGCCTCTGAGTACGACGGAATTAAATAGTTTCTGAAGAGTTGCGAGTACCGGTCTTCCGCCTGCTTTTAGGAGCTCAGCCGTAATTTCCTCAGCACCCGATGCCTTGCTGTTCCAAAGCTGCTTGCCAATACCAAGCTATATCAATTACGTACTTACAGGCTTATGTCCGGGATATCTTCGGTGTAGTCTCGGGTTAGCTTAGCTCTAGGGTCTGTAGCTAAGCTTTGTACAGGTGGCCGCGTGGATGTGTATAGCTGCCCATAGATTTTCTCGACCTCTCCCATAACTTCGGACCTGGACGTGACAGTTCTTCCGTCATCGCTTTTCAGCGTCGTCAGTTGGCTCTGCCGAAAACCCAAATCTCTTGCGAACACTTTTGAACCTTTGTTTCGCTCGATAGCCTCTTTAATACGGTCGGTATTAAATCGGCGAGTGTCGCAAGTCAAAGACTTCCGAGATCTACCTATTAAGCCGCCGAAGCTGAGAGAAATCATCCGAAGAACGCAGAACCATCACGCGCCGCTCTTTCACCAGATTGAGAGTATGGTTCGAGAGCTTTTTGGGTCCTCTTGTACGGTGGGTTTTTAAGAACTTAGACTCAACCGCATGTACAGTTTTCACAAACCCGTAGTTGTAATCGTCCACTGCTACGAAATCATTCAGGAATTCGAAGCGATTTTGCAGTTTGAGCTGGATGCTTTCGGGGTTTTGGATTTGGATAGGTGTAGGTCGGAGCGTAGACTTCATCAATCGACGTCTTTCTAGCTGGATATTGATGTTCAATGTGCCTCTTACCGACCGGTAATCACTGCCAGTTTTGAACACGTTGATCACAGAGACATCATTGAATATTTGTTTCTACGTCGACGTGATGAAGTTAATCTCATTTTTTGTTGCACCATCGGGACTTATCCAGGTTCACTTGCGGTGTTCAGCTTTCCTTAATAAGCAGTTCATTACGAAGAGTCCCTCCCTTTCCAGAAAGTCCACCAACAGTAACTGTTGGCCCCGGTGGTTCCAAATTCCAACTACAAATCGTTCCACTTTCAGCTGATCGCTTCGTTTGCCCAGTTTTGCGTTAAAGTCTCTCACGACGACGGTGTAATGAGTTTTGAAGACTTTTATGACTCTAGAGATGTCCTCATACGTAGCCTCCACCTTATCGTTGGGGTGTGCCGTAGTCACCTTCAACGAATACCGTTTAGTTATTCTGAGAATGAGGTACGCTACCCTCGACGAAATACTTCCGGTCTTGACAACGTTGTTCACAAGAGAGCTGTGGACGATAAACCCGACACCACCCTGGGATAGTTGTTCGCCTTCCTGTAACTAGAGCAAGTTACCAGACTTCAAGATTATCAAGTCTTCCCCCTCTCTTGGAACCTCAGATAATGTCACAATGCCCCACTGTATCTTGCAAAATTCTTCCTCCAGTTCGCAAACCGTCTCGTCGATCCGCAGTGTACGCGTGCTGTAGGTTGCCAGGGACAAAGTTCGTTGTTGGTGGCAGCCAGGTCTCTGCCGGAGATTTTTAGAGTAATAATATCTTATGAATACAAAAATAATTGGTTTTTTATTTACTTTAATTAATTATTTATTTCTAAAAAATAGCTATGTGTCATCGCACGTGTATATTCTTTAAGAGTCCATAGAACTATAAAGTAGTTATGTGCTCTAATTGCACATACCTTGTATTTACGACTCAATTAAATAACTCTATGTGTAGAATATTCCTATTATGTTGAATTAAGACATGATTAATAATGTTATATATTCAAAAGTAATCTTAAACTACGTAAATTTGTAATATGTATTAAAGCAAACACAAATTATTTGGCTACACTAATTATTTTTCAGGAATATCGGTTTTTTGCGTCTCCTGTAAAGTATGTAAAAAACACATAGCGACTTTTGCACGCGCAACGACGATTTGTAATGCTATATAAACGGTATTATAAAATAAAGTACGAAATTATTCAAGCATAAGCTCTTTGAACAATAACTTTTGATATATATTTAAACATTAAAATTTTCGAATACAGCAATAACATTAATTGTTCCCGCCAAGGCCCGGACGCCCATTCAAATGATACCGCCATCTGTATGGCGGTTGATTCAACGGTTGACTTACGAATCGAGGCTGTACTTAACTCCAGACCTCTCTGCCCACTTTCGTCTGATCCGTCAGACTTCGAGCCGCTCACAGCCGGACATTTTATTATAGGCCGCCCACTAACGGCCCTTCCCGAACTATCCGTGGAAGATAGGCCGATCTCCACACGTAGGCGGTTCCAAATGGTACAGGCCCTTTCCCAGCGCTTCTGGACGCTGTGGACCCAGTCCTACCCCCACACACTCCAAACCCGCTCCAAATGGTTGTCCGCATCCTCCCCTCCCCGAGTTAGTGAGCTCGTCCTCATCAAAGAGGACAACCTCCCTGCCCTTCAATGGAGACTGGGGCGCATCACCCGCACCCTACCTGGGAAGGACGGCGTCGTCCGGGTGGTGGAGCTGGACACCGCGAATGGACATCTTCGGAGGCCTGTATTCCGGATCGCCAGGCTCCCATTAGATGAGCCCACCCTGGGCCTCGGAGGATGTTTCCGCCAAGGCCGGGACGCCCATTCAAATGATACCGCCATCTGTATGGCGGTTGATTCAACGGTTGGTGACGACCGCGTCCGCCGGCCCGCCGCGGCGCCACCGCTGCGCGGCTCGCTATCGCTCGCCCCGTGAGGAGATCGCCGGGAGTTCGTCGCCAGCTACCTACCGCGCGCGCACGCAACAGCCTGATCGTGAAATCGATTATTGTAAACCTAACAAACGAACTGAACGCCTGAATGCCTGTGGTTAAGTGCAGTGAAAGTGCATTAACTTGCCTACATCGCCGCCCGTGGTCAGCATAGCTCCCGGTCCCCGCGATCCCGTACAGCTGCTCCCGGTAAGTCCTACCTACCTACCATTTCCTACGTCGTGTACTCGCCACTCAGACGTGGCGAATACATTAATTAAAATTGTTTAATAGCTGCACTACACTGAAGGCGACTCGAAAACTTACTTACACACGCAAACAATATAACAGGTGCTATTCGACCGGACATTAAAAGATCGTAATTTGAAATCCCACCTGTGGCTGTCCCATTTATTTTTTATTTTTCAGTCTTGCAACTTTTCCTTTTTATTAATAGCATAACATTTTAGAAAGCAAAATAACGTCGATTTATTAATGTTTGAGCTATTAATGATATAATCAATTGTAGTAAAAAACAGCGTTATTTTAAAAGCTTCTTAACTATGGCTTTATACGATGACAGTGCTGATTACTCTTGTAACCTATTTTAGAATAAATAGAGGGATCGTCGCTGTACATCCATATTAACTGTTTAGGCATCACCGAGACCATTCGTATGTAGGTAATGTTCGTTCGCCTGAATTCACGATGCGATTTTGAGCATAACGTCACAATAGTGCTTCTGATTGACGAGCATTAATTTACCTGTAAAGTTACGTATGTATCCTTACTGTAACGTTACAATACATAAGAGAGCACTATAATGCTCGGTTCTCCTCACTCACTGATGTAATGCTCAAATCAAAACTATTTCATTTCTTTTATTTTACGAGATAGTGTCACTTTAACTAACATCGCCCAGACAGAGCTACACTTACCTCCAAAGCTTTAATCTCTAAGTTTCTTATCTGTAGAACATCCTTGGTCTTCATATTGATGTGTATATTTTGATGTGTCATGCTCTCTTAAATGTCTCTGCGGTGGTGGCATGTGCGTCGGGTCGTTACGTTCCCTAAAACATGGTTGAGCGAAGCGACGATGGCTGATTCACATGTCATACTCGTGAACGGGTGCCGCCTGTGGAGGCTGGTCTGCTCTTGCTAACTTATTTTTATTATTAGTATATTATTAGTTGTAGTCTTACTTTTATTTTTCTGTACTGTAAGACATTGATTACATTGATTATTATTGATGAATACCTGAACTTTTTATTTTTATGTCCTTGTAGTTGTTTTGTTTTTATTATTGTAATGGAAAGTGCCTTTCTATGATAGGGAGGGCATTTTTCAATTCTAATTGAATTGACGCTGTAAAAGAAAGGGAGAAAAGAAATGCCCTTGCTGAGTTTCTTGCCGGTTCTTCTCAGTACAAGGCTCCCGCCCCATAGTTAGACTTACGAACCGATGGCATAAATGACATTCATAAGTGCTGTAACCTAAACATGGCCTAACCTGAATAAATGATATTGAATCTTGAATCTTGAATCTTGATGTCCTTTTGTAACCTCCCCCCCCTTATTATAAATTTGCTACACCTAAATCTAAACCTAAATCTAATGCCTTTCACACCTATATGCCTAGCTAGCTTATAATACATACACACATCATCGCCGCTTTACCTTAACTTAAATTATTATCTAATTCTTAAAACTAATTAACCTAATTTATCTACAATCTAATGGTTGTGTCTGGAGTTTTGTAGAGTGTGTAGCGTTTGTATGAAGATGGAACCTTAGCATAGCTTAATTCTATTTGCAGTGAATTTCAGTCAAGCAATGTAATATTATAATAACTACTATTTTGGCCAGATCGTCTAGTGAACCCTCCGTTGTTAACCGCATTTAAGTAACTCAAGTTCTTTCGTGAAAGTTTAGTAATTGGCTTATCCCTGTGTTAAATTATTTACTCCTGACCTAATTACCTACCAGTCTATAAATCATAACATAAATATGTGTAGCCTAGCAATGACTCCGTCTGAACTGTGACCTAAATCCTTCACTGCAGCTGCGGGGAAGATTTGTAACCACTCAAAGGTAATCAGATGATAGCTTAGCTTGTAGGTATTATTATTTATTATCAGTAGCATGATACATAAGAAGCCTGGTGCAATTTATGAGCCCCACCACCGCTCCATAGCGTACTGTACATCTCATGGTTTAATTACAGTTCCGTCACATTGGCTTTAACTTTAATTATTAGCTTGTGCCTTTAATTCTTTAACTGAGAATTTACATCTCTCCTCAAATTTAATTTCATTTTACATTATGCACTATGTGTTAGCAATTTAAATTCTTATTATTCCACATAAATCAATAGAGTTTATCTCAAGGCTTGCTATCATCCAAATATCCTTTTCACATTAAGAACTTAATTATTCAATGCAATAACTTATATTCAGTTCCGTAAAGGGTGGATAATTTAATCAAACGCCACTTCAGGCGGTGGCTAAAGTAGAATGCTATTAATTCAGGTAAAACTACTTTTATTTACTCTTAGTATTTATTATACAGGTCTTGTAAAGTTCCAATATAACTACATTGGATTGCTGCATTGGCAGATTATTACATCTTAAGTTTATTAAAGGATGTTTAATTCATTCAATATCCTTGACTTTAGGAAGTGAACTGAAATAGAATACTATCATTTGAAGTAAATTACTTTGGGTTACTCTTAGTGTTCATTATACAAATCTTATAAAGTATAAATACATCTCAAGTTTATTGAAAGATGTTTAATTCATTCAACATCCCTGACTTTTAGGGAGTGAATGTAGTTAATTATTTTTCCATTAACTTCCACCCTCTGTCTCTCAGACTGAGTGGTTAATTTGATAGACTACTAAATCATAGTTAGTATACCTTTAGTAGGTAGTAAATTAGGTAGTTAATTATCACTGTTAATCATTAAATAAATTACATTTAGAAGTTATCTTTTACTCACTTTAATAAGTTTAAATTAGACTGTACTAGGTATTAGTCTGATTGATTAGATTGTTCCCATCAAATATTTCTATGTTTCATATTATTAGAAGTAAGTACTTACATATCTTAAGAGGTCTATTCAAATGATATTAGTAGACCATTGTCAGGCTAATTAGCTGGTTGTTATCAATCAATTATTTCTATGTTTCAGATTATTAGAAGCTCATAGCTTGCAATGTCTTCTTTCAACGACTTATCCTAGGTTCTAAACTGGTTTTAGTTGTTCAGTTTGTATCAGCTTATTTTTGCTAAGGTATCGGATGTAAAACTTTAACACCTTGAAGAGTGTAGCGATATGAGATCGTATTGCATCCCAGGGAAAGCTAAAAAATGCCTGTTTGGTCATTTCAGCATTAGAAATCAAACATCACAGTACGGCTAAGCTTATTTGCTATAACTTTTTAGTATTTTTCTTGTAATAGGAAACCAGTCTAGACTTTTAGGTACTCCAAAGTAATGATCGTACAATATTATCACACTTCTGTTAATTATTTAATATGAATAATTAATTGGTAACAACTTTAGGAAAACAATTAGAATTTTACCGGCCTGCGGTAACAGATTACTTGCCTAGCTAGGACCCACATCACTTCATCACAATTTTATTTAGCGCCGTAACTTAATTATCCCTACCTTATTAGTCTGAATTAATAACTAACCATATATATATCCGCCTACCTATAGATTCCTACAACTTTCCTCACTTGAAAATGCCTATATTTTGTCGAACTAACAGTCCCTTTTGTGTACCTTGCAAACTAGGCCAAGCCTCATTTAATTTAAATTCGTGGTGTGTGGTGAGAGTCGCATTGCCCCTGAAAGCAACTAACTCCTAAATGTTCTATCAGTCGAGCCAGTATACTCAGTGTGTTATTTTCCTATCACTACACTGTATGTACGGAGGTAGACTCGAGATTGGACTGGGTCATACGTGTCTACCTCCAGCTAAATGGTGTCTGACCTATCTTCAACTTTCACTAGGGAGACAACTGTCTCTCCCCCATTACTCCGTCGAAGATAGTGTATTGTTTAGCGTAATGATGTAAAACGCCGATCTTATTAAATACAATCAAAGATCATCCAGACCGAAGTCTGTTGAAAGGTACATAGGTTTTCGTTGCCACCGTGATTCGTTTCCGCCGATGTACCCCAGAATACTTCATTCCGTTAACGGATTCGAGTTGCGATCGCAATAGTTTACTTTATTAATCACTTTCAATTTCACGAATCTTAATTAATATCGCAGCTCGAATATCACTTAGCGCACTATCAAAGCTCGGACACTATTTTTCCCGTATGAGTAGTACCGCACTCTTAAGTTGGACCGCACCGCCGATGTCCCAAAATTGAATGTCCGCTAATTTTCCCAAGCATCTTAACTTTCCCGCCACGCGCGCCTAAGATTTTTCCCGCGCGAGTCCGCTTTTCTTCCCTTCAACCAATCGCTAGCCGTTTCCCCGATGCCCCCCCGCCTTCGCGTCGCGCCACGTGGAGCTATCATCCGACCTCTCTTTCTGTCTTTTTCTCAACCTCTCGCTCGCTCATTGCCGCTTTCGCCGCGCAATTCTAAAATTTTTCCATAATCTAACCAAATCTCGTCAGATAGCCAATATTACATCTTTGAATATCTAAATGTAGCCTTCTATTAACAATTCCCTCTCAATAATCATCCACTTAAGCCAATAATCCTGTATTTTGTGAAATTATAAAAAGTTCCGTATTCCGACCATAGGTGGCGTCCGCCCGTAGGTGAACCACTTTGCCGACCCCAGAGCAGTCCCCGCGAAACTCAAAATAAAATACGGTCCTAGTCAACCTAGCAACCTTACGCGAAGCCCAAATAAATGACTTCCGCTAGACGCCGCCTATGTCGCAAGGGACGCGCAGAGCAGTCCCCGCGAAATTCAAAATAAAGAAGTCAAACTAGCAACCTTATGCGAAGCTTACGTAAATAACTTCCGCTAGACGCCGCCTATGTCGCAAGGGACGCGCAGAGCAGTCCCCGCGAAATTCAAACTAAAGATAAAGCGCTAGACCATTGACCATTATTCTGAACTAGTTTATTATTCCCTTTTTCATGCTTATTATATTAATGGTGCTACGCATTAATATTTATGTTAGTGCTACTCCCACACATTCCTTACTAACGGACGGATACCATTCATTCTGTACCGTTACAGCCGCCCCCGATAGAATTTAAGCAGATAAAGTACCACTCTTATCTGCGGCGAATTATATCTAAACCCTGTACTTAATTAAGTACAAAATAGCACGTCCTTCCTTGCCAACCTCATTGTCATCCTAGCCCTCAAAGATATTCCTACTATTTATAGTTCCTCCCCAAATCCCTAATGACTCCTTCCTCCATAAGCTTTCTTATTGCAAAATAGCCCACACCCCTCATTCTATTCAACTGACACAAAATCATAATCGCATACCCAGTTCTCGTGTTCGAAACGAAATCCCAGTAAACTTAGTCTCGGTAAATATTTCCCAATAACTTAGACATCTACCATTTCTTTAATCATACACAACCTCCGAATAATGATTTGCCTTTTGTTTACCATCATAACAACAAATCATATTATAATTTAAATCAATATAACAGTCTCTTGCTCTGTCTACTAACGCCCCCTAGCGAAAACTCTTCAACTCTATGACGATTCCGACTTAAAGTTTATAACATCTTCCGAACCATTCAATTATTCTATTCTTTAAATTATTTCCCTAGAATAATTTCAAGTACATCTGTCATCATGGCCTTCTTTTAACTTACGTCTTTTCTTACAACTTGTTTCGCATCTAAATGTTGCAACCTAGGGATCGAACCTGGGATCTTTCGTGGGTGAAGCATCAACCACTTCGCCGTCATGGTTTTAGTTCCAACTAGGCTAATGAATAATTATTAATAATTTAAATTAAAACTTTCCTTCATACTTCAACGCTACCAATCTCATCTTAACTTATATAATTACCTAAGATAACGAAACGTCGGAACAATTGTCTACCTCAGGCAGGGATCGAACCCGCGTCCTCCACAATCCCTAATTAGCTACTTCTTTCAACCGAAACCTATTTTCCTCTCCGCGGATAAGAAATCTTAACCAAACCCCCCCCATAACAACCAAAACCAGTAGGCATACCATCATCGCCCAAGAGTTATAACTTTATTTTAGATGAGATACATCTAATGTCTAATCCTGCAAATAACCGAGATAGAATACTAGACTCGCTTCTGTCCGGTACGCAGTGACACCCACTCACCGTGCATACAAATAGAGGTCTTAACGCCTTACAATAAGGTTGTCGATCGTAAATACTTAGGAAAAACTCATTCACTCTAAGGGGGTACGCATCTCGAAACACGTCCTTGAGTTTTGAACTAGTTACCCCGTAGTTCAGATCTATTAGAAGTTTGTGTGCTATGTATATCTAACTGTCAATGTATGCGTCATCGATAAGTACTTGTTAATACCCCGGTACGCGTTGGACATTGTATACTAATTGACAAGTACTGAGCTTATACGTATAAGCAAATACTTATGCCAAAACCTATCTAGTAACTATGTCTCATCCCTAGTTATTACTATGTACGAAAGACAACATTTAGTCTCATTTGCTAATATATAATACGTCAATATCCCCTTACTTTCCTATACCTTTGAAAAATATCATTTTCTTTTTAAATTAAACAGACCGGTAACTATCTTATCCGCCCCCACAACTCTACTTAACTTCCTACCTTTTATATTACTAATAATCGGTCAAATCGGTAAATAATAAGTCATTAAAGGGGACACTTCGTCTTAGTATTCATGGTAATTAATATCGTGAGTTCCTTCTCGTATTTACTGAATTCCAAACTGCGTGATTCAATAGTGCTAGTTTCTTTTTATTTTTTATTTTTTTATTAGATGATTTTAATTTTACACTCGCACAAGACACATTATTAAGATGGTAATCTCCCGAATGTTTGTAACTCTAATTGGTTACTCATTATGCATTCTACTTTACTTTTCAGCCTTCCGTCCAGATGGTAAAATTCCCCAGCAACACGAGATCCCCTGACCACGCCAAAATGAAATGCCATCAATGGCCTCTGTTTCTGCAGCCTAAGACATTATCTCTCTATAGGTTAGTCAAGTATAATTGTCCTGATTTAGACTTCACAAGACGCCCCCAAAGGAACCACCTTACAGCAGAATTTCCGCAACTTTAAGAAAGGCTAGTTTAGGAAATGAAGCTAAATGGAAACCACTTAATTTTATTGTGTGCTGAGTAATTCCCACTTCTACAGCACAGTTCCGAAACTTCGATTCAATTACTTCACCAGGTAAATTAAAATAAACCCTACACGCTTAACTAAGTTTTATTTGTGCCCAGTGCGACTAAAAATATTCGAACACCCTAAACAAGCTACTTTTACTAATTTAACAGTGCCAATTAAGAATGCTCCCTTGTGTCATCTATAATTTTATTGTGTGCATAGACGACCAAAGACCTCGCTTTCAGCATGCCTTCTTCGTTGGACCCGCTTAGTTAAATACTCTAATCAAAATTCTAAAGTTACAATTGAAAATGTCAAAAGTTCGAATATTATGCAATAGAGAATTTCTCTAACATAGTTACTCCATCTCTTCGCACTATTTAGTCAGGCATATTGCAATTCAAGTATTTATTTTAATTTATAATGACCTATCTTCTCCACCCCTGTTCACATATTTTAGCCATCCCTATCCACAGCTGCGGTGAAGATAATTAGTTAATGAACAAAACATCCTATAAACATTCTATGTTACTACCGCAATCACAAGAAATATTTACTAGAAGGATTATCTATCATACAGCTGACTATAACAAAATGAGTCCCCCTTATCTTTCTCCGTTCCTCTTCTAACGTAGAAGACAACAACAGACAATTAACAATTAATTACTTATAATTTAGAACAACCCTAGGTAAAACGCTACCACAAAACTAGTATGGAACAGAATAATACTAACCGAAGTAAACTTTTGTATTCACACTTGCAAATAAAATATCTTTATCTTTCCGTGATGAATGATTTTGATAACACTATTTCATCAACTCAATGTCCCGGCCTACATATGTGAAAACTGTCAATTAATTAGTTTGTATAAAACAATCTAGATGCAACATGCAGTTCACATTAACTAACAATTTTAAGGTTGTGCCATAACTTCGACAATAACCTACCTTAGCACTAATTTTAATCATCTACAATTTCATCACGTACATATTAGATGCCAATAATCTAGATTATTTAAGAATTCTAGCAATTCATATTAATATAATAAATAACCAAAACAAGATAATCCCGCTGTGACAGTCCGCGCTGACCTTCCCACAAGTCAAAAACGCGTTTCGTTCGTCCTATCATTTCTAAACCTGTAGACATTTACTTTGTACTAAAACAAATTATTGAGTTAATAATTATTTGTCAATTGTTAAGCAACCCTATTTAATTTCATAATAACAATTTTAATATAGCAGTATTAGAATATTATTATAAATCCCGAACATCTTTATTTATTATAATCAACATTACCGGTTAAAGTATTTGAATGGCCTAGTGCGAACTAGGTTTCAGGTCGCACCTCGGGAAAATAAATTTACTATTGACTTTAAAATCTACTACTTATAAATTTATTATTTTCTTCTGACATATAAAGATAGGCTATGACTCTAGGTCGGGTTTAGTAAACTTTGAACTATGGCTACCTCCACAATAATCTCGATTAAATATATATATCCGCAAAACGAATTATGTCTAATTCGGCCGATTTTATTAAATTTAAATTATGCTACTAAACAGTACGTATCCTAAGAACGTCACACATCCGAAACCCATTTCAGTTCTAATTTCTTTACCCATCTAAATTAAATTTTGTACCTGTCGACGCGAGATAACATCTAAATAATTACTTTGTATGATTCGAATTGTGATAGTTGATTTTGTATTGTAATCTCGATAACGCAATATCAGGGATTTACTTATTAATAAATTTTACACTAAGAAATTTATTCTCAGCTCGCAATATCATCGCTTTACTTCCGGCTTGAATGTTTCTGCGGACTATGAGTTTAAAATTATCCTACAACTTAAAATTATGGTATATAAAATCGATCACTGTTTTATAAGTAGCTGGTGTTAACTTTTAAAATGATAAAACGATTTAACTAATGATTATGACGTGACATCCGTCCGCAACTCGCCTTTATAATTGATGTGATAACATACGCTATTGTTATCCCTATAGCGTAACAGTGCTATAACTCGTTAATTTTGCAGTTAAATCTCGACTTCAAGCCAGTCAACTATTTTTTTTTTTTCTACTATTATTTTTTTTTCAATTTATTATTCTTTCTTTACTATTGTATTTTTCTTTCGACCCCTATTTTGCTCCCAAGCTCAATTAATATCTACCTTCCACAATTATCCATCATCCGTCAATCTTAGGTATCCTCGAGAAATATTTTTTTTTTTTTTTTTTTTTTTTTTTTTAACATCTTAATCGTTCAACGGAGATAGACAATTGTGCAAGGTACCCTTCTTAATAGGCTAATCCAACCCAGTGAATTTAATGATTTATCTATCTCTACCTATCCTAACTAATTAGTCATGTAGTAAGGTCTTTTCTTTTCACCGCTCTCCCGACTTAGATATCTCTAGGTAACTCACAACTGATAATATTAGGTAAGTAGGTATAGTAAGCTGTGCCCAGCGAGCTTTACTTCTGCGTACGTTAACCTCATCTTTAGCTAATAATTATCCTTTATAAATCTTCATAATTAACTATTTATCACGATTTCAACTATTCGGTAAGAAGCAATGATTACCGGTAACGACTACTTACAACGCTGCAAGAGTATTACAATTATACATATTATTATTAGACAGCACCCTTTTACCATCATCCAAAATAAAATCTTTTATTGGTAACCCAACGCCATCTAGCCTCGCTAATAGGTAACCTCCCCACAATAGAGTAGATATTAGATAGTTGTTTCCAGACGGTAACGACTTTTATCGCCTACTAGACGTATTTATCCGTTTACATTATGCATCCCAAACTACGTTGCTTTTAAACCAAAATTCCTACTAGCAATGAATAGTCATATGATTCTATCCCCTACATGACATCCCTGCTACTTGTTATTACTTATAATCGCGATTCCTCATCAACGCGTGTATTTTGAACCGTAATACTATTTTATGTTACTTTTCCTAGGATTTTAGCGAACTAACAAAATGAAGCGGCATTTCCCATGTCATTGCATTCTAATCTACTACGTGATAAGTATTAGGAAAAACTCTTTCAATGTAAAAATCGCAGGTATTAAAAATAACAGGTATGGAAAATAACAGGTGATTCCACTTGCTATAACAAAATCACATGATTACGCGTTATGGAAGTTTCCTCTCCGATTGGTTTTATGACGTCATGTTTTATAATCATTCCTAATTCTAGATTGTTTATGGTCTCGCTAAATCATTTGTCTCTATGGTCCAACCATAGACAAAGAACATTATAGTCCTTGACTAGCCTAAACTACTCTATGGATTTCAAATGTGAGACTCAAGTACACTATTATAGTTTTTTTTTCTCTAACATAACCAACAAAATAAATTATAATACGTGGAATAGCACATCAACTAAAAACCGCAATCGCTCAACGATTATTAGTCAAAATATAATTATTATTAGTTTTATATTATGCTGTTAGCGTCATAACTTTATAATATTGTACAGCATATCGCCGTCCTATAATATAAATTGAATCCAGCAATAATTAAGTTGGTTACCTCTGTCCAATCTCGCCCCCTAGCCTTCCCATCCGACAGCAATAATAATTAAACCGCCCCCTATTCTACAAATCTTTCTAAATCAATAAATGTTGAACTATGTCACCCTGTCGACCTTTTACGATCCTAAAAATAACTCAACACAAGGCTGTATGAACCAGTTGCCTATGCCTATATGAAATCTATCACCAGGAATAGAAACAAAACTACAGTTACCATAGCTCCTAACGTCAACAATTATTATATTAGCGTCCTATCAAAAATTGGATACCTGGTTTCAGTATTCATAGAAAACAATTACTAAAGGTTTCAGTATTCACAGATAACTCAACAGTTTTAAAATTAATACTCCCGGAATAGTTTGGTTATTGACTATATCTAAGTACTTTGTTCACTCATTAAACTTTGGAAAAACAACAACGCCTAACAGCCGCACGGTACCTGATGCTGGCGAACTCCGCCATTAAATAAAGAAGAAAAAGATAATGACTGAAAGGTATTGTATTTCAAATAATACTCATTACATTATTGTTTTGTAGTTTTATCTCCTTTGACCTTTAACCTAACCTGAGAATCTTTTTGTTACAGATTTCGTACAACAAAATTTTAGCTCCAGCTCTCATTGCGACTGTCTACAATATTGGTCTTAATCTATTATCAAGAACCCGTAATACAAAGTGTATGAATCAACTTTAGAAGATAACAACGTTTATTGTGAAAAGTGTCAAATTATAATTCACCCATTATCAAGAGCCCGTAATACAAAGTGTATGAATCAACTTTAGAAGATAACAATGTTTATTGTGAAAAGTGTCAAATTATAATTCACCCATTATCAAGAGCCCGTAATACAAAGTGTATGAATCAACTTTAGAAGATAACAACGTTTATTGTGAAAAGTGTCAAATTATAATTCACCCATTATCAAGAGCCCGTAATACAAAGTGTATGAATCAACTTTAGAAGATAACAACGTTTATTGTGAAAAGTGTAAAATTATAATTCTTCAATATCTCTGAATTAATTAATCTTCATTGAATTATTCCCTATTAAGCCAATTCTAAACTCACGCATCGCAACACGACAACAATTTGTGGGAAAAATCCCACTTCCAAATTAAAGTATTACCGCTTGACTGAAATCCAATACAACTATATTAATGATAATTTATAACTTAACTTTCTGATCCTGGTCATGGCTTACCAAATTGTAACCTCCCCCCCCTTATTATAAATTTGCTACACCTAAATCTAAACCTAAATCTAATGCCTTTCACACCTATATGCCTAGCTAGCTTATAATACATACACACATCCTCGCCGCTTTACCTTAACTTAAATTATTATCTAATTCTTAAAACTAATTAACCTAATTTATCTACAATCTAATGGTTGTGTCTGGAGTTTTGTAGAGTGTGTAGCGTTTGTATGAAGATGGAACCTTAGCATAGCTTAATTCTATTTGCAGTGAATTTCAGTCAAGCAATGTAATATTATAATAACTACTATTTTGGCCAGATCGTCTAGTGAACCCTCCGTTGTTAACCGCATTTAAGTAACTCAAGTTCTTTCGTGAAAGTTTAGTAATTGGCTTATCCCTGTGTTAAATTATTTACTCCTGACCTAATTACCTACCAGTCTATAAATCATAACATAAATATGTGTAGCCTAGCAATGACTCCGTCTGAACTGTGACCTAAATCCTTCACTGCAGCTGCGGGGAAGATTTGTAACCACTCAAAGGTAATCAGATGATAGCTTAGCTTGTAGGTATTATTATTTATTATCAGTAGCATGATACATAAGAAGCCTGGTGCAATTTATGAGCCCCACCACCGCTCCATAGCGTACTGTACATCTCATGGTTTAATTACAGTTCCGTCACATTGGCTTTAACTTTAATTATTAGCTTGTGCCTTTAATTCTTTAACTGAGAATTTACATCTCTCCTCAAATTTAATTTCATTTTACATTATGCACTATGTGTTAGCAATTTAAATTCTTATTATTCCACATAAATCAATAGAGTTTATCTCAAGGCTTGCTATCATCCAAATATCCTTTTCACATTAAGAACTTAATTATTCAATGCAATAACTTATATTCAGTTCCGTAAAGGGTGGATAATTTAATCAAACGCCACTTCAGGCGGTGGCTAAAGTAGAATGCTATTAATTCAGGTAAAACTACTTTTATTTACTCTTAGTATTTATTATACAGGTCTTGTAAAGTTCCAATATAACTACATTGGATTGCTGCATTGGCAGATTATTACATCTTAAGTTTATTAAAGGATGTTTAATTCATTCAATATCCTTGACTTTAGGAAGTGAACTGAAATAGAATACTATCATTTGAAGTAAATTACTTTGGGTTACTCTTAGTGTTCATTATACAAATCTTATAAAGTATAAATACATCTCAAGTTTATTGAAAGATGTTTAATTCATTCAACATCCCTGACTTTTAGGGAGTGAATGTAGTTAATTATTTTTCCATTAACTTCCACCCTCTGTCTCTCAGACTGAGTGGTTAATTTGATAGACTACTAAATCATAGTTAGTATACCTTTAGTAGGTAGTAAATTAGGTAGTTAATTATCACTGTTAATCATTAAATAAATTACATTTAGAAGTTATCTTTTACTCACTTTAATAAGTTTAAATTAGACTGTACTAGGTATTAGTCTGATTGATTAGATTGTTCCCATCAAATATTTCTATGTTTCATATTATTAGAAGTAAGTACTTACATATCTTAAGAGGTCTATTCAAATGATATTAGTAGACCATTGTCAGGCTAATTAGCTGGTTGTTATCAATCAATTATTTCTATGTTTCGGATTATTAGAAGCTCATAGCTTGCAATGTCTTCTTTCAACGACTTATCCTAGGTTCTAAACTGGTTTTAGTTGTTCAGTTTGTATCAGCTTATTTTTGCTAAGGTATCGGATGTAAAACTTTAACACCTTGAAGAGTGTAGCGATATGAGATCGTATTGCATCCCAGGGAAAGCTAAAAAATGCCTGTTTGGTCATTTCAGCATTAGAAATCAAACATCACAGTACGGCTAAGCTTATTTGCTATAACTTTTTAGTATTTTTCTTGTAATAGGAAACCAGTCTAGACTTTTAGGTACTCCAAAGTAATGATCGTACAATATTATCACACTTCTGTTAATTATTTAATATGAATAATTAATTGGTAACAACTTTAGGAAAACAATTAGAATTTTACCGGCCTGCGGTAACAGATTACTTGCCTAGCTAGGACCCACATCACTTCATCACAATTTTATTTAGCGCCGTAACTTAATTATCCCTACCTTATTAGTCTGAATTAATAACTAACCATATATATATCCGCCTACCTATAGATTCCTACAACTTTCCTCACTTGAAAATGCCTATATTTTGTCGAACTAACAGTCCCTTTTGTGTACCTTGCAAACTAGGCCAAGCCTCATTTAATTTAAATTCGTGGTGTGTGGTGAGAGTCGCATTGCCCCTGAAAGCAACTAACTCCTAAATGTTCTATCAGTCGAGCCAGTATACTCAGTGTGTTATTTTCCTATCACTACACTGTATGTACGGAGGTAGACTCGAGATTGGACTGGGTCATACGTGTCTACCTCCAGCTAAATGGTGTCTGACCTATCTTCAACTTTCACTAGGGAGACAACTGTCTCTCCCCCATTACTCCGTCGAAGATAGTGTATTGTTTAGCGTAATGATGTAAAACGCCGATCTTATTAAATACAATCAAAGATCATCCAGACCGAAGTCTGTTGAAAGGTACATAGGTTTTCGTTGCCACCGTGATTCGTTTCCGCCGATGTACCCCAGAATACTTCATTCCGTTAACGGATTCGAGTTGCGATCGCAATAGTTTACTTTATTAATCACTTTCAATTTCACGAATCTTAATTAATATCGCAGCTCGAATATCACTTAGCGCACTATCAAAGCTCGGACACTATTTTTCCCGTATGAGTAGTACCGCACTCTTAAGTTGGACCGCACCGCCGATGTCCCAAAATTGAATGTCCGCTAATTTTCCCAAGCATCTTAACTTTCCCGCCACGCGCGCCTAAGATTTTTCCCGCGCGAGTCCGCTTTTCTTCCCTTCAACCAATCGCTAGCCGTTTCCCCGATGCCCCCCCGCCTTCGCGTCGCGCCACGTGGAGCTATCATCCGACCTCTCTTTCTGTCTTTTTCTCAACCTCTCGCTCGCTCATTGCCGCTTTCGCCGCGCAATTCTAAAATTTTTCCATAATCTAACCAAATCTCGTCAGATAGCCAATATTACATCTTTGAATATCTAAATGTAGCCTTCTATTAACAATTCCCTCTCAATAATCATCCACTTAAGCCAATAATCCTGTATTTTGTGAAATTATAAAAAGTTCCGTATTCCGACCATAGGTGGCGTCCGCCCGTAGGTGAACCACTTTGCCGACCCCAGAGCAGTCCCCGCGAAACTCAAAATAAAATACGGTCCTAGTCAACCTAGCAACCTTACGCGAAGCCCAAATAAATGACTTCCGCTAGACGCCGCCTATGTCGCAAGGGACGCGCAGAGCAGTCCCCGCGAAATTCAAAATAAAGAAGTCAAACTAGCAACCTTATGCGAAGCTTACGTAAATAACTTCCGCTAGACGCCGCCTATGTCGCAAGGGACGCGCAGAGCAGTCCCCGCGAAATTCAAACTAAAGATAAAGCGCTAGACCATTGACCATTATTCTGAACTAGTTTATTATTCCCTTTTTCATGCTTATTATATTAATGGTGCTACGCATTAATATTTATGTTAGTGCTACTCCCACACATTCCTTACTAACGGACGGATACCATTCATTCTGTACCGTTACACTTTGAAGACAGAAGTTGCGTAGTCAGCCATTCAAACAATTTCTTTTTTATTCTGTGCCTCATCTAATAGTGTGTTGTGATGTTGTCTTACCTCCATAGCCTTGATTTCGGAGTTCCTGATCTCCAGAAGGTCCTTTGTGATCTGATTGATGTCCTTCAGGGACTGAACCTGGGTCATCAACGCTTCGATCTGCAACTCTTGGTTCTTCACCATCTTGGTCTTGTCAAAGATCATGCCTCTAGCTTTACTTATGAGCTGGAAAATTAGAGCAGAGTGATTTAAGGTATTTAAAAAAAGTGGTTGCATATTTTGTATATTTGTTATATTTATTTGTGGATCATAACTATAGTAATAGTATCTAATATTGTTTCCAAAAACATGATTTATTATACACGTTGTGCAAGTCATCAGTGACTTATAACTAATGTTACTTAAAAACACAGAGTTAATTTTCATGTAAGACATAAAAAACACATCTAATTTTTAGAACCAACACAAAATCATGCAGGATAAAATAAGATTATGTAATTTTAGTGTTATCTGTAATATGGCAGGCAGATATAGGCTTATAAAGAGCATAGACAATATTATGTGTGTGTTGTTTGCTTATAAATGGAAGAAAACAAAGTGTTAACGAACCTCTTCATGTTGTTGCTTAATGTTCTCAATCATCTCGTGATTTTTACCGCCGGGCTTGGACATGGCCGCTTGCAACTCGGTCTCTAAATTTTTGAGCCTCGCTTTGAGCAGATCAATTTCTTCTTCCCGGACCTAAAATGTATATAAATACATGCGTTATTTATTAAACAAGTTCTAAATAGATTAATACCTACCTAATTACTTTTTCACTAGCAAACGTAAAACCAGGTAGACACAAAGCAAACACTGTGTTTTACATGGTCCATTAATCTGTTAATTATAAATTAAGCGTAAGTAAATTAACGTAATAAATAATGAAAAAATGACAAGTAAATAGAGCAATAACCATTTAGAGATAGGTTAAAAAAAATATGATCACGGTCTAACCTTTATTTGCAGCTTCAGTCCGTCCTCGCCTTTGTCATTCTTATATTTTTCTAGTTTTTCTATCTTCTTTACAAGCTCTGATTCTCTTTGTTGCCAGTTCTGTAACGATGTTTCCATAAATAAACTTGCATTATCTTATGCATGTATTAGGTTTACTACAAAGAAGAAGCAAAAGATTTTTATGTATTCAACATCAAAACAGACAACATAAAATTACAATTAACAACATTACGTGGCACTGAAAAGGCATTTACCAGCATTATGTCGTCGCATCTCAGTAATGCCAAAGAAGATTTAGTTTCACGATAAACGGTTTCTAATTCTTTTTCGTTAAGTATAATATTTAGCGACATCCAAAACCTATTCTAGATGGGTGCGTATCATTTCATATAATGATATATGAACTAATTTCAAAGGACATAACGTGCCGGTGCGCTACTTCAACAAAAAATTAAAAGAATGGCTCCTTGAAAAGTCATTCTATACGTTTGATGAGTTTCTTTCTCAGTAAAGGTATTGCTTTGGGTTGACATTGTGTTATTGTTTACTAACAACTGACTATTGTTACTAACTTTTATAATTATGGTTTTTTTTTCTTACTGTTATTTGATTAATTATTATTATTTTACTATCATTATTTTTTATTTAATTTAATTGACCCTAACAAATTTAATCTTTTATTTTAATGTAAGTAATTGAATGCGTCTTAAATATTGTGCCGATTACGATTATTCTGCAATCAACTTAAATTAATTTGCATACTCTTATGGGAGTGGAACATATAGTACATAATATAATTCTAACAACTGTAACATACTATGTTCTTGGCAAATAAAGAATCATTTCATCATTTCATTTCATTTCATTTCATTGGATATAATTTTTACTTGTTCTAAATACACTTCCTACAACAACAGTACGTATGTTATTCATTTGATATAATACTCATATTCTCTAACAACTTTTTGTATAAAGCTATATTGGTAGAATAATCATATTCTATAACTTCATTCGATATAATTATTGCTTATAAATAATAATAGCATTTTAACCCTAAATTGATTTTAAATATTGTCTTAAAAAGTTAATACGTTGTGTTTTCGTTAAGGTTGTGCTAAAAAAGTCAGTGACAGAATCGAAACGCGGCAAAACCGACTCCACGTAGACTTATGTCTGCCCTACGCTAGAGTGTAATTTAAGCCCGCGTAGGCGCGGAGGTGCGAGGCGGCCCGCGAGCTGAGGAGCAGGTGGGTTTAACGCTCTGCGCCGCGGCTGACACTGACCGGCAAAGCCGGCCAGAAAGCCAAAGCTGCTGCGGTGGTGAGCGAAAGCTATCTGCAACGATAAGCTCGCTTAAGACCGCCGGAGTCTCGCAGCGCCGGAGCCGTGACAGAAACCATGCCTGCTGCAAGCTGCATGCCTGTCTGCATGCTAAATGCCTGCCTGCCTGCTGCATGCCTGCCTGCCTGCATGCTGCATGCCTGCTTGCATCTGCATTCTTGCTTGAATACTGCATGCTTGCTTGCATGCTTGCTTGCATGCTGCTTGCTTGCTTGCATGCTGCTTGCTTATTACATGAATAATATTTTATATTATTAGATTATTATATCAAATGTATATTATATCAAAAGTACATTATATCAGATGAAATTATAGAATCTAAAATTATATTAAATGTTTATTATATTAAGTCAGTTGTTATATGAAATTAAATTATATTATCTAAACGTTAGACCATCAGTATTTATATCAAACCCATTATAGATATTATTCAAACCATGAGTTTTGCCAGTCCAATTATGCTTTGAATTAAGTAAGTTAGTAACAAAATTACGTTCTATTTTAAAAGTACTTACATTTTCTTGAGGTGCTGTTTGGTTCTGATCTACATTATTGGCATTTTGGTCAGTAGCTGATGCAGCAGGCTTTACATCTTCCTGTTTACTCTGTTGTTCTACTTCTGCTGGTCCTACTTCTTCTAATGCTGCTGGCTTTGCCGTTTCAACTTGTACATTCTGTTCAACAGTAGTGAGTGTCACCAGTTTTTCTAGTTCGGCTTCTGCTACAGCAGCTGGTTTTTGTATTTCGACTTTTTTTATCTCTGCGAGTGCTTCTGGTTTCGCCGCGTCTGGGAGTGCTTCTTCCTTTTTAATTTCATTTTGTACATTTAGGGTTTCCTATAATACAGTAAAGTTTAAAATTATTGTCAAACTCAGACTTATTGTCATTTACCATCATCATCATCATCATCAACTAAAGAACGTCAGCAATATTTTTTAATTCATGCGAACACACATTTAAGCGAATATCATTGGTTTTATTTCTACTTTGTATTTAGATACCTATATAAATAGATTAAATCCTTTATTATCTCAGCCTTTCCTGATAGGAAAGAAAGTTTCAAGGTTTGCTGTGTAACGAAGCAGAATCCTGTCTACATAGTGACACCGCCTTATTCCAACGAAAATATTCGATAAAATTTATCCCATAATAGAAAGAAAATATCCTGAGGGTCTGTGGTCCGCGAAGTCCCAAGCCCTTTTCTCAATCGCAATCGAGTTGAAAATCTAACAAAAGGTCGCATACAACTTTTCTATTCAATTGAAACATGGTTTTAGCTGGAACGGTATGTACGAGTTTACTCAATTTACCAAGCAACCGGAGATTAATCAATCAAGTTACCTAGGGAATACCAAATTTGGAAAAGGAATGCTACTTCTTCATAAATTTAAGTGAATTTCTATGCTTATACTATAGATACTAATTAATGGTATTACTACTGTATTATGTCTGTTCTTGTTATAACTTAATTTACACAATATAAGTACCTACCTAAAAAATTAAAACAGCAAATATAGTAATGCGGTTTGGTTCTCTTTGAATAGATATCAATACTACAAAATTTTGGGACTAATTTATTTGTGTTTGTCATGTTAGTTGTCCGGATAAATAAAATAAATGTTAACAAACATTTTGGACTCTTATTTTTTTATTAACTTGATGCTGTTTCAAAATAAAAAGTTCACTTACATTTTTAACAATATCTTGGGCGGGAGTCGCGATTGGAGCAGTACCTTCACCCCCACCATTCTGAGGGGCTTGTATTGAGTCCGCCTGAAAGTCAACAAATATTTATTATATGTAAAACAAAATATGCAGTCCAATATAGGTAAGTACCTAAGGAAATTTTATAATAAAATTAACATGCTAGCTTGCATAATCCCTTGTCTGCCGCGTTCCACATTTTAGGAGATCGAACAGTGGAATTTCAATTGTGTCTGATTTTACGAATTTTGAGCTCATAAAAGACTGCTGCGTATTAGCCTTAACTACTTGTGGAATAATGTAGTAGGTATTTATGCAACGGTGAAATAATTATTATCATTTTTAATTCAACAATGGATAAGCGAGTGATTCGCCCTATACATTACTTGAGGGTTGTCTGTTCAAAAGGGGACAATTACTTATATATAACACAAATTTTCTGGAATTAAGAAACTGATACCTAATGATATGCATACATGAGTGAATTTTTATCTTAAGTAATAAATAATTGAAAATACATCATATAAAACAGCATATATAAATTTAATGTGCTATAAAGAAAACAATTTCAAATATATCCCATTTTGATCAGAAATTTTGAAAAATGTCTCGTTTGGATAATTATTATTTTGTAAATGTTGACGTTGCTCGCGGCGAATTTTTTTATTTTTATTTTTCTGGTCACGAGACGCATAGTTTCGTAGTTTGAAGTGTTCGTATTAGGTTCGGATACCTGACATAAACATTTTTTAAGCTTTTTCAGCCATAGTTCGATAATATTAAAGTCCCGTTTTGTATAATAATTTTAAAAATTATCTAGTTTCAGTTTTAGAAAAATGTCCCCTTTTGTTTTAATATTGTCCTGCTTTGATTGAAACTGGTCAATTCAAAGCCAATTTTGTATAAAATCTGGGTACCTCCTTTTGATGGGTTATCATGAAGTCCACACTAAGATATTGTCAAAAGTGTAATAGTCCCCTTTTGAACAGACGCTCCTCAGACGGTTGTTGTGAGTGACTATAAAGCCAGAGAGTGACGCACATAAAAGGGAATCTTAAACTAGGTGCCAAAGGTCTGGCTATCGCATTTCTAAATGTTGGAAAACACAACAACTGCCAATGTCGTCATGCCGACAGACTTAGTAGGTAGTGTTTCCTGAAGTACGGCCAAATTAGATGAAGAATGTTTGTAAACAAATTATTTATTTTTATTTATTTATTTATTTAGATGTACAATACAAATTACAATCAAGTAAATGTTACATTAAAAACAATTAATAAATCTGGATTGCAATTCAAAACAATGTACATTCAGAAAAATATAATATTTAAACAATGATCACTGAGCATTAAAATAAAAGAACAAACTTACAATTATCCATAACCACAACCCACCAGCAGGTTTATACTGTACACGAACTAACACAATTCCAAAAGCAGAAGGCAAAGGCAAAAAGCTATGTTAGGTTAATAGCGGCACCATTCAGAGACAGCAAAGCCGCTGTGTCCGGAACGATCGCCGCAGGATGGAGGATATCTTTCACAGATCTAGTATAAACTCTTAAATCAGGGTTAAAAATATCCAATCCTAAATTGTTTACAGCCAAATCGTTATATTGCCGACACATCCTCACTATAGGATTAAAATATGAAATATTGTTTTTATGTGTCTGAAGAACAAAAAGGTTGGTTACGTTGGATCTTCGAGCGCTGAATCTTGTGTTTATGTATATGTGAGAAAGTAGATCGGGGGAGTCAATTACAGAGTGGATGATTTTAAAAAGATAAACGAAGTCAAAGTACTTTCGACGCAGTTCGAGTGATTCTACGTTAAACTTAGAGAGCCTATATTCGTAATTGGGATGGGAACGACCAATATGCTGACGGTAACACAATATTCTCATGCATTTCCTCTGCACCCTCTCAATTTCACTACAGTGCACTTTATAGTAAGGAGACCAGATCGGACTTCCATATTCCAAAACACTCCTCACAATGGCAAAGAAGAAGTACAAAAGGGTACGAGGTTTCTTGAAGTCCTTGGTTGATCTTAAAACAAAACCAAGGAGTTGATTGGCTTTCGCAGTTATATGCTGGTAATGGGGGCGAAAAGAGAGTGTGTCATCAAATAAGATACCCAAGTCTTTGACTAAATAGATCCGACTCAATACCTGCCCATCAATCGTGTAGTCATAAGTAATTTTTTGACGCTTATTTGAAAATGATATTATGGAACACTTACTGATATTCAAATACATACGATTGGCCCTGCATCACTCAGTCACGACATTTAAATCCCGTTGTAGAACCTGGCAATCGTTTAAAGATGTTACAATGCTAAATATTTTCAAATCGTCAGCATATAACAAAGCTTGACTAGAAAGACGCTTAATGAGATCATTAATAAAGATAACAAAGAATAAGGGCCCCAAATGGGAACCCTGTGGTACACCAGAAGTTACTTCAGCAGGTGCAGAGACGTAGCCCCTTAGAGCTACCAGTTGACTTCTTTTATCGAGATAGGAACATATCCAGCGAAATAAGTCACCACGAACTCCATACGATGCAAGCTTATTACAAAGTATTCTATGGTTGACCTTATCGAAAGCCTTCGAGAAATCTGTGTAAATGGAATCAACCTGTTTACTCTTTGCAAAGGCTTTACAAAGAAAATTTTTGTACTCTAACAGATTTGTAATAGTGGATTTCTTCTTAACAAATCCATGCTGCTTATCTGAAATTAAGGGTTTTAAATGGTTGTATAAGTAGTCATACACCAGGGATTCAAATAATTTTGAAAAGCAAGACAACATACTTAATGGTCTATAATTTTCACAACAAGATTTAACGCCATTTTTGAAAATGGGAATGATATGTGCAGTTTTCCAACGTTTGGGAAAAACACCACAAACAAGAGACTTGTTAAATAAAAAGCTTAGAGGAACAGCTAATTCACTGCCACATTGCTTAATAAACGATGGAGGTAAACGATCCGGACCAGCACCCTTGTTAGGATCCAACTGTTTGATTTTTTGTGTAACATCGTCTTCCCTTATCAATATAGATGATAATGGATTAGCAGAGGCACTTTCGATGAAGTCATATTGAGTCGTATTCGCAAAAACACCTGTTAGATCATCGCCTTCAAAAACAGAGCCAAAATATGCAGAAAATAACTCACAAATCCCTTGACCATCAGTTGATACAGAGTCTTTAAATTTCATGACATGAGGGATAGATACTCGACCCCTTCTGTTGTTAACAAATCTCCAAAATTGCTTGATGTCTTTGCTAAGTGAGTCCTCGGTAGAGGCAAGATACTTCTCATAACAATCAGCGGCTAATTTATGACTTATTGACTTTTATTTGTGCAAATACTTACAGGTTTTTTTAATATGTGCACTAATTTTTTTTTATCATTCAGTAACGTTAATAGACATAATTTTCATTTATTTAAATTTATTTATTATTCATTATTTATTTATTATTAATTTGTTCGGCACAAAAAAAATAACTCGTGGATACCGGGCGAACGAAAGGTCACGTGGTGGTCACGTGTAACGTAAAGGTAAGCTAACCGCGGTATCCTGTGGTATCGTAATGCTGGATTTACACGAAGCCAATTCTTGAGACAATCCACTAAGCCAATTCAAATTGGCATCGTGTAAATAGAGACAGTCCACTACATTGGAATGTCCTCAAGCCATTTTTGCATAGCATTAGCATTGGCTTATTGGACTGGCATATTGGATTGTCTCAAGTATTGCCTCCGTGTAAATCCAGCATAATGTGTCAAGAGTTCAATGGGCGATTTTCTGACAACCCAAATTAAAAAATAAAAATTAGTTCAAAAATACTCGACAGATGGCGTTTTATGAAAGCCGACCCGTTCCTACCTAAGGCCCAGAATAAATAATAGTACTACCCTAAGGGCTGTAATAAATTCTACACTTTCGCTTGTCTATCAAAAAAAAAAAAAATAGTACTTACGAATTTTTATTCAGGATCTTCAGTACCTATTTCTATTTTGAATGGAGTAAATATTACGTAGCCATACACGTGTTCTTCATGGACTCGCCTTTTACTAAGCGCTATACTAATCTATGCTAAGCGCCATCTATGAAATCATTTACGAACCAATTTCTTTTTTTTTTTGATCTCGGAAAATCGCCCATTGCGCGGTCCCGGTCGATTGACCATGATCAACGGTACTTTTGCGGAAATGTTTGTCAAATTTTATTATTTTTCACTTTAAAAAAACTAAATCTGTAGCATTAGATTAAGTTACTCTATAATTTAAAAAATTATGTGCACAGATAAGAAATAAATCATATATGTGAGAGTCACTTGGATTTTTACTGTTCTTTTAAAGATAGAAATATTATTAGTCGTTTTTTCGTAATTGTCTCTCAACAAAATGTAAAAATCCGAGTGACACTATTTGTAAATAAACGTTCTCTATCGAATTTAGCCGCAGTATACCTAAAGGGGGACGCAATTATATGACAAGCCCTAGCACAAACTGAACCGAGTACAATTACATGTGCCTACCGCTGAGGATCAAACCTCTGGCTCTATAAGACTGGTTAACGAACCATAACAGCAATAAAAACATAGTTGGGCGTTACTTTAGATTCTAGAATTTTTCTGTCCTTCCGCTCAGTCCCACTCATCACAATTTACATTCTCCTGACACTTGGCTTGATCTAATTATTACCTCTTGTACTGACAATGTCCTGACCCATGCACAGCATCCTGCTCCTGGTTTCTCACGTCACGACCTTTTACTTGCCAGTTATAAACTCCATACGACTAAGCAGAAACCAGTCGTGGTACCTATGCGTAATTTTTCCCGCATTGATCATGACGCTCTTAGGCATGGGGCTAGTGTTATTAACTGGTGCCCCTTGTTTGAGGCTGCCAGTGTTGATGTCAAGCTTGACTACTTGAATAGGGCTATCGTGGCGTTGTTTGATGTACATGCACCGTTAAGACAGGTCAAGCTGAAACGACCCCCTGCACCCTGGTTTACCAAAGTTGTGCAAATGGATATGACCAGACGCGATCGTGCTTTCCGAAAGTTCAAACGCGAGCGCTCAGGCGGCAACTGGGAGTCATACAAGATTGCCAGAAACCGTTGCAATCAGATAGTGAGGGTCGCCAAACGCAGACACATACACAACAACGTTACAAATTGCTCTCCATCTGATATCTGGAAATTTTTAAAAAGTCTTGGCATTGGTAAGGCCTCAACCGATCTCCTGCCCCCCACACTCTCTCTCGATGATCTTAACACATATTTCTCGTCTGCTACGACTCTCGACCATGCCACCAGATCAAGGACCCTCAGTCACATAGCTTCCATGCCCTCATCCATATTAGAATATTTTGTCTTCTCCTCAGTGTCCTCAGATGAACTTTGTAAGCTCATCCACTCAATCAAGTCGAACGCGACTGGCGTTGATGACATCAGCCGTACCATGATTATTACCATCCTGGATGAGATTACCCCTGCCCTTTTACACCTAGTAAATTTTTCCTTAAGTACTGGAACTTTTCCTGCTATCTGGCGTAAAGCCTATGTCTTACCCTTACCAAAAACGTCAAACCCCAGTACTTTAAACAACTTTAGGCCTATCTCCATATTACCATTTCTCTCGAAAGTCCTTAAAGCTGTAGTAAGTAAGCAAATATCCCAACACGTGCATAAGAACTCGCTTATAACTGATTTTCAATCCTGTTTTAGACCTGCTCACAGTACATGCACTGCTCTGCTTAAAGTGACTGAGGATATGAGGGAGGGCATGGAGCACGGTAGGGTTACTGTGTTGGTCCTTATCGACTTTTCCAACGCCTTCAACACTGTTGTCCATGACCTGCTGCTAGCCATTCTACCACATTTAAAAGTCTCTTCAATAGCGTTGGAGTGGTTCTCGTCCTATCTTCGCAACCGCGAACAAGCTGTCAGAGCTGACCTGAAATTATCGAAATGGTGTAAGCTCCACACTGGTGTTCTACAAGGAGGTATCCTATCTCCCCTTCTTTTTTCCCTGTTTATCGACACTCTGATCCCCCACATTCGCTGTTCCCACCATTTGTACGCTGACGATCTGCAATTGTATCGGCAATGTCATGTTGAGGATATTGACGAGACGATAGCTGCCCTCACTGGCGACCTTCGTAATGTAAATGATTGGTCCAAACAGTACGGAGTGTCTGTTAATCCCATCAAGTGCCAAGCTATTGTTATTGGTAGTCCACGACAACTCCGCAAACTTGACCTCTCTGTTGTCACGCCAGTCTCTTTTAACGGTGTCAACATCCCCTTCAGCTCCTGTGTGAAAGACCTTGGTCTGCAGATCGACAGCACACTCAGTTGGTGTCTTCAGGTCACTGAGGTTAGCCGGAAAGTGACTGCTGCGTTACGTTCTCTCTATAGGTTCAAGAACTTTCTGCCCCTAAAAACCAAGGTTTCTCTTGTACAAACCCTTATTCTCCCGATTATTGATTACGCTGACATTTGCTATCCCGATTTAAATAAAGATCTTCTAAACAAATTGGATCGCCTTCTCAATAATTAAATTCGCTTCATCTTTGGCTTACGTAAATACGATCATATATCATCTTATCGCCTCCAGCTGAAATGGCTGACCATCCCGCAACGTCGTAAGTCCAGGATTCTCTCAACTTTATTCTCAATTTTAAACGATCCCCACTCTCCCTCTTATTTAAAAACTTGTTTCCCTCTTCTCAGCTCTTCTCATGCCCGGCACCTTCGCTCATCAAACAATGTTCTTCTTGCCACTCCCCTTCACCACTCAGGTTTCGTGGGCAATTCCTTTACGGTACAGGCCATCCGTTTATGGAACGCTCTCCCTGAAAAAGTTAGACGGGCCCCGAGCAAAATTATATTTAAGAAAAGAATCTACGATATGCTTCTCCAAGAGTCTTCATCATCCTCGTAAGAGTTTTCTATCACCGTATCTTTATTAAATCTAAGTAAGTTCATGTAGTTTATATTAAAATTGTGTAATGTTATTTATTGTATAATTATTTACTTAAGTAAGTTGATTTGTGTAGTTTATTTGATAATTCACAAGATTTTGAATTGCACCGCCTACAACTCTTTCTGCCTAGCCCTAAGGTTGACTGGTAGAGAATGCCACTTGGCATTAAGTCCGCCTTTTGTACATTTTGTTTTCTTTGTGCAATAAAGATTAAATAAATAAAATAAATAAATAGAAACATTTAAAACCATTCCGATACCAAAATCAAATTAATTTAATACCAAAGCTTTACTTGCATAATCGTCTGAACAGTTTCTCGTAACTCATGCAATGTCGCCTGAACGGCACTGAATGTCATTAACCGTTTGGTTTAATTACCATGGAGATTTGCCTCTAGCCCGAACCCGCTTTAAATTATCTCTCGTATTTGAAACACGGTGAATAATTAACTCAATGATAAACTAATTATCGTAAGTATGTAAAGCTAAGCAATGCTTGCTATGTAATTAATTAAAGTGTGGTGACGCCTCATTAACAATTAGAACGCAACGACACTAGACACAACAGACATTCTATTGTTTGAGCACGGATAACTCGTCTCTTTAAAACTGTTTTAACGGGACTAAACACGATTAATTTTGTAAGTAAGTACATTATCTACTTACTGCTTGACGTTTCGGCCGCGATGCTGCAGTTCGCTTGTGACCACGGCCGCAGCATCGCGGCCGAAACGTCAAGCAATAAGTAGATAAATCTACTTACTTACAAAATTAATTGTGTTTAGTCCCGTTAAAACAGTTTTAATGCAATGCAACGCGATAGTTTAAAGTCTTAACTCGTCTCTTCCCTTGGGTGCCGTAAAAGGGGACTAACGAAACAAAGACTGCACATACATCCAACAGCATAGAGCGGGGCGTTGCGGCGGTGGGTCCACCACATGTCGCGCTGAGCACATGAGCAGTAATGTTGTTGATAGGTGAAACCTGGACTTCTTGCTGGACACATGTGCAGTTTGTATTGTTTAGTGAAACATGGACTGTGTGCTGCTTTAGCGGTCCTCATTGCACATTCTCTGATTAACCCTTCTGGGTATAAATAGTCGTGAGTAAAATTCCACTGTTGGGTTCAGATATTTACGCATTCCACGTGACCAATTGCATTAAAGGAGAAGAAAACAAGCCTAATGTGGGTAGGTTTTTATAACTGCCATCTTTCTACGACACTGGAACTAAACCACCGAAGCACAGAGAGCGCAAGATATTTCTATGCGGTCCTCTCTTTTTTTTTATAAAAGAAGGAGACAAACGAGCAGGCAGGTCACCTGATGCAGAGCAATCACCGCCGCCCATGGACACCAACCAGAGGAGTCGCAGATGCGTTGCCGACCTTTAAGAAAGGAATAGGAATTGTGAAGGGGGGAGGGGGGGGAGGGGCCTCCGGAACTCTCACTGGCCAGACGAAACACAACAGCACCAAGTGCCATTATTTCACGCCGGATATTCGTGAGAGGGTGGTATTACGCCGGCCGAGCCGGCCCAATGCGTGCTGCAACGCAGCGTGGTTCTACTACTCAGTCTCTTTTTTGTAAAGTTGCATAACTTGTCAGATCGCAATGTAAGAAGGTTTTGCGCCAGTTGTGTTATCACCAAATTTTGGGTTCAAATCTCACCAGAGGGTAGTGAGGCAGTCAAGCCATCTTATACGCTATTTTCAATTTTTGCATTGTGAATGCAAAATTACACCCTACCAACGTATTTTAATGCTTTAAAATAAAGTAAAATAAATGTGGGCTTGATCGTATACTGTTTGATTATAATAGCAATAAAAATCATGTAAGTACCAGAGTAACCCACCAACCTGAGGGCTTACTCTCGAACGCAAACTCAATCTTAATACAATTCCAATGCGTTTTATATGTATCGATATTGGGATAAGTAAAGATAATTCCGGAACGCCCATCTCGATAATAATTTATTCAATCAATTTCCACGCAATTTAATGCCAATGTGGCGCTATTGTCGCTTACAAAAGTGCACTTTGACATTTTTTAGATTTGTGATTGGAAATTGATTAATGCAATTCTGTTTCAAGAGTAGCCTACCTGCATTGGGCCAGCGTGGTGGGTTATGGCACAATATCCCCACGTGCTTATTATCCACGTGGGAAGCCTGTGCCCAGCAGTGGGACGTTTATAGGCTGATGATGATGATGAAGTACCTAAGATACCTACTTAAATTCGTAATGCGATCAGATCGCACTAAACAAAAATAAAACTGTAAAATCGCGAGGTATCAAACTTTTCTCTATGCATAATTAAAATTTTGCTTCTCGTTCTACGAAAAGGGAAAAAACCAACATTGGTGCAAAGTTTCGCAACCGTCGTATGTAGGCAAACACAAAATACGCGTACACACGTCACCAGTCAACCTACTCAAAGCTGGCAAATATCTCCAATCGATATTAACCCTTAAACCCAAAGCATAAAGTTCAAAATTTATTTACGAAATTTTAAATTATGTGGTAAGTTGGCCTGCCGTAGCCTGTACGTACATACAATGTACGTCACTTCAGCGGTGCGACGCGCTAACGGAACGCAGCGTGCCTCAGCATAAATTTTATTGGTCAAATGAGTTAGCTCACGAATTTGAATAATCTCCTACGCATATTTACCTTCATTAGCGCGAATTTCAATGCATAAAATTATGTCAACATATCCCTGTAAGTAGCGAAGTAACTTTTATGTTTATTATTTAGTGATAAATGATGCAATAAACAATGCATTACTTTGTTACACCTGTGCAATATTACTTTAAAATGATTTAGGCACGTAGCTAACTACCTAATAAAACTCTAGGATCACAAGTTTTGCGTGTGTTTTCTAAAGTAATTAGCAAACTATAATGGCAGTCAAAACTGTTTTTATAGGTTAAAAACGAAAACTAGAATTATACACTATACTTATTTACAGTTAACAACTCTGAGAACATTTGAACTTATAGAAAGCCTCATTTACGCTCAACAAAAGCCTAATTAAGATTGCTGAAAACAGTTACGGAAACACGTTAACCTCACCCACGATGCCGCTGTATTATCAAAACTGCGAACTCTTGTCCAAATCGACCTCAACACGCTACATTCGTAGTTGTACCCTAAATTCGAAAATCGATTAAACGTAACCTCATTTTGGTTTCGATTTTCCATTACAAAATAATAAATAAATCTAGTTACCTACGTATTGTAAAAAAACATCTTCTAACGGAAGATGACAAATCACTATAAAAAAGTAAAAAGTTACACATTGTTCACGCAAAAAGGATTGATAACTTTAAAAGTTCATCTAAAAAGTTTGATAAATACCATTTAAATATATCCCTTGATGTAAACTGGCACGCACTAAACACTGGGAGTAACCAAGCACTGATCGAAAGCAAACGCTCAAGTCATGCTCAAAACTTCTCCGTCTATTTCGGTAATGCAGACGGGTGGTAAAAATAGACCCCTTCTAGTGCGCCTCAACAATCCCATACGCGTCATATTAAAACGACATTTTTAACGTCTGCTTTAGTAAAATATTATATAGGTAATCACAACTTACAACTTTTGAAAGCAACTAAGAGTGTATTCTGTGCTACGAGTCCTATGATAATGACTGACTCAAACATAAACGGCGGCACAGTATAAATATGATTTATACTGTGACGGCGGCGTGGATTCGATACCACGATATGAGGTGCGGTGCGATTCTCTAACGCTCGATCGCAAACTCGCGTTCACTTCGACCCCTACATAATGTGGCGAGCTTTCCGTTTGCTACGAGCCTAATTATCTTCTTTTGACAAGAACTACCTTCTTTTGACAAGAACAGAAGAAAGAGGTAATGTGCTGTGGTTTACGAAATCAATTTTATCCATAGGTACTTTTAGGTCGTGACTTTCTTCGCGTTTCCATACCAGTCTCGTACAGTTTCGACACAATATGAAGTTGAATATGAAATTGACGTCGAACCATTTAGCTGATGCAGCTGGACGTCCGTCACCTCCTCGGTCGACTCTTCGTGGACGCTTTGCTCCACCGTCATCACCACGTGTCGCCAGGTTCATGACACGTGTACCGATTCGTAATTACGGATTGCCCTGATTCCGGAGGTCGTTAGGTAGACATTTTCTTCAACGTTTTGTTATTTTCGACGTTTACCGATGTTTGAAATCTTAATTGGTTTTCGGATGTTGGCTACGACTATTACGACCGACTATTGCCGACGTTTCCTGGAAGAGTAGCAGTGGGTAGCAGAGACCACAGCTATTATCATTATAACAATCAACGAATCCTTATATCTTCATCTTCATCACGAATACGTTTACCTTTTTAATTGTATCATTCAAGGAACTGGACATTCGAGGAACTGGACATTCCAGGCAAATGGACATAGAAGGAACTAGACATTCGAGGCCAGAATCGTAATATCATTGGTAGGGTACCTAGGTAGGTAAAATACTATTGTTATCTACAAAATATAATATATTCATGCCCGTAGACGTAGATCAGTACTTATAATTTTAACATTTAACCTACGGGGCCTACCCTTAGGGGCTTCATCATATCTTTTGTTTATTTTATATCAATAAGTAGGTAATAAGTAATAGTTATAGTTTGCTCAGAGTCCGTGGAATGGGGCACTGGTGACCTGTGGCCTACGGCTTTTTTCAAACCTATCACAGGCACCAGTCTCTCACAAGGGGTACTTATGGGTTCTATATTATTAATAATGTGCCATACTTTCTGTACAACGTATACCTTGTGATGCGAAAATAAATCACCTAAATTGAAACTGAAAAAAAAATATTGGAATTGTATAAAAAATATAATCTACAGGCACATTTACACGCTAGTGGCTGTATCCTTAAAAAGGTGGTTATTATTAATTTATTTCATCATTATTGCACAAAAAAATTACAAAAGGCGGACTTAATGCCAAATGGCATTCCTACCAGTCAACCTTAGGGCTAGGCAGAAAGAGTTGTAGGCGGTGCAATACAAAATCGTATTTGTGAACTAACTAAATAAACTATACATTTTTATTTTAATCTAAGTACTTAAACAAATCAACTTACATAGAGAAGTAAATAATTAAACATTTTATTTCATTACACAATAAAGGGGAACGCCGAAAAACTGCCTGAAATAGACAGAAACTACATATATCTCTAAATTCCATTTAAAATTAAATATGAATTATCAAAATGTTCTCAAGTCTGTTTAACTAGGGAAAATTATTTCGATTTCAATTGGATTTATTTTGATTTTCTAAGTAATAATCTTAAAGTTCTAAGTTAACATGTCACATGACTTCCTAGATGTTCCTGGCGACAAGATATTATTCGGCAAAGGCCTATCAAACAATCACAAAAGACAGTATTTTAATCACTTCTTTTGATTCAGCGTGCGTGAACAAGTCTGATTATTTATCATCCCATTATTTAAATAAAATCCAATTAGTTTTAAGGGGCTCAAAAGAAAAGCTGATATGTCTGTTTAAATCACATGTCCTTTGCCTCACTCACTGACAATTTGGCATGGCCAGAGTATGACAATTGACGTTTCATTTTGTCATTCGTTCACTCGATTCATTGTCTATCGTTTGCGACTTGAAATTACGGACTGCTATGACGACCCTGGCTATTTTTAAAGGATGCGCCCACATTATGTCAATAATATGGTACCTAGCTTGGGCCAGGTACCAATCCAATATTTATCCCCCTTCACAGTTTCTTGAAGATTAAAGGGATGTCTTATTTAATGTTTGTTTATTTTGCCCTGTTTTTTACTTACCATAGACGAACATAATAAATTGGACTCAGCGTAACTTAACGCTTACAAGTAAAGCATTCCTCAATGTGTTGAAAACCTTTTAAGTGTTATTATCATGTTGTGCTGACACCTCCTCCACCCTGCTGGTGGAAGACAGTGTGTGCAATATAATTAAATCCTGTTTTCTTGACAACTAGTCAATATTGGGTCCATCTTGTTTACGTGAGTGGACATAACCTATCTTTTAGCAAAAAGGCTTAAAACAGGCTTCTCCCGAGTTTTTAAACAAATATTCAAATTGTAATGGATAACTTGCTATTTATAGTACAATATGGCATAGAATTCATTTTTGTCTATCTCAGGCATTTTTTTGTATGGCTGATGGGCAATCCCCTTTAAGATAAACTACTGAACATAAGTACTTAGATATAATAAAGATACGGTGATAGAAAACTCTTACGGGGATGATGAAGACTCTTGGAGAAGCATATTGTAGATCCTTTTCATAAATACAAATTTGTTTGGGGCCCGTCTAACTTCTTCAGGGAGAGCGTTCCATAAACGGATGGCCTGTACCGTAAAGGAATTTAATTGGCCACGAAACCTGAATAGTGGAGGGGAGTGGCAAGACGAAGATTGTTTGATGAGCGCGAAGGTGCCGGACATGAGAGGAGCTGAAAAGAGGGAATCAAGATTTTAAATCGGTGGGAAATTGAGGATCGTTTAAAATTGAGAATAAAGTTGAGAGAATCCTGGACTTACAACGTTGCGGTATGGTCACATATTTCAGCTGGAGGCGATAAGAAGAAATATGATCGTATTTACGTAAGCCAAGGATGAAGCGAAATACATTATTGAGAAGGCGATTCAATTTGTTCAGAAGATCTTTATTTAAATCGGGATAGCAAATATCAGCGTACCTAATCAATAATCGTGGTTGAGACTGGGCAGCAGTTCTAAAAACTAATTCAGGGTAAACAAACTGCTGTGTTTAGTACATAATAGTAAATCGTCGCCCTATTTGCTTGTGTGTCCTATCTCCATTTCTTCAATTTTACAGAAGCTATAGTTTATAGATTTGAAGGTTTTTCTTAATGCACGAGTTACATAAGAATTGATTGATTGACCTTATTCTACAGTTCTTGTGTGGAGATAGGACAAACTTGCACAAAAATAATTACGGATGTGGACTTAGAACAATACTTCAACGGAGATAGGACAAAGTGACAGTTTTATTTTTGCGTGCTTGTTTGTTCTATGTCCCAAATGTATATACAGGATGGTGTTTAAATCAATAAACTATTACTCTCGACTACTATTATCTCGACTGTGATTTTTGCGTAAAATGGCCAATTTTGGCGTTATGGATCTCAGAAACAAAAATACATGAACAATTTTTTTTTAATGTTTTATATTTTAGCGTTTTATTAACGCTTAAATATACTGACTAAAAACATAAGCATCAAGCACTGACAAATTTCGACGGTTGAAAGCCAGACCTCGGTAGCCAAGTGGTTAAGGCAGCCGTCCGGAATGCGGAAGGTGCGTGGTTCAATTCCCGCCTGAGGTTGTCGTCTTTTTCAGTGTTTAAAATTTTACATAAGTATATTTAAGCGTTAATAAAACGCTAAAATATAAAACATTAATCTATAAACGCAGCTTCATCTTAACCGAATGTTCAAATATTTGTAAAAATATTTCTTTCGGATCTCAGAGGTGAAAACTTCTAAGATTTGATGAAGCAATGTTGACTAAAAACATAAGCATCAAGCACTGACAAATTTCGACGGTTGAAAGCCAGACCTCGGTAGCCAAGTGGTTAAGGCAGCCGCCCGGAATGCGGAAGGTGCGTGGTTCGATTCCCGCCTGAGGTTGTCGTCTTTTTCAGTGTTTAAAAATTTATTTATTTTTAATTCTAAGCCCGGCAAATGACCCCACTCCACCTGATGTTAAGTGGAAATGAGGTCCAGGCGCGAGGACAACTGGTGCAGCGTAAGAGACGTAGCATCAGTCATCCTCACTCTGCCGGCCCACAAAGTGCTTCTTCACGCCTCGTTTGAAGGACCCTATGTCATAGGTAGGAGGGAATACGTGTGCTGGTAGACTATTCCATCTTTTGGAAGTGCGGCAAAGAAACGAGTCACCAAATTTCTTTGTGCGTGATGGAATGTTAGAGACTGTAAATTGGTGACTCCGGAGAGCAGCACGCGTACTCCTGTGGAGGAAGGGAGAAGGAGGGATGAGGTCAAAGAGTTCTTCAGAGCACTCACCATGGTATAAACGGTAAAAGACGCTGAGTGACGCAATATCTCTACGCAATTGCAAAGGCTCGAGAGTTTTAGTGACCTCCGCATTGCCGATAATGCGCACAGCGCGGCGCTGCAATCTGTCCAAGGCATCGAGAAGGTACTTTGCGGAGCCGTCCCAAAGGTGAGAGCAATACTCCACGCAAGACCGCACCTGTGTCTTGTATAATAGACACAACTGATCAGGCGTGAAGAATCGCCGCATCTTGTTCAGGACACCGAGTTTACGTGAGGCATTTTTAATCACGGTTTCGATGTAGTCCTTTTGGTTTAGATCGCAGCGCATATCCATACCGAGCATGTTAATATTGCTCTGCAGGCCTAGAGATGTGCTCTGAAGAGAAGGAAGGGGAAGGAATGGCGACTTTTTCGCTGTGAACGCGCACACCTGTGTTTTCTTGGCATTGAACTCCACCAGATTATCGGAGCCCCATTTAGGAATGAGGTCCAACACCCGATCGAGCTCAATGACAAGATTTGCTCGCTTCATTTCGGTGTCTACCCGCCCAGCCGTTGGGAGCCCGTTATATCCCCCATGCACTGTGCTATCATCTGCATAGCAATGAATGTTTCCAAGAGAAAGCATGTCATTGATATGCAGAAGGTACAGCGTGGGGGATAGAACGGAGCCTTGGGGAACACCAGCGTTCACTGACATAAACCGCGAAGCGCATCCATCCGAAAGGACACGGATTCTACGCTCATGCAGGAAGCTAGCAATCCAGGTGCAGAACTGAGCGGGCAAACCGTATGCCGGGAGCTTGGAGAGAAGAGCTTTGTGCCAGAACCGATCAAAAGCCTTGGCTATATCAAGGCTAACTGCCAGTGACTCGCCACGCTTGTCAATAGCCTCACCCCAGAGATGTGTGACGTACGCTAGAAGATCACCCGTTGACCGTTTTGACCGGAACCCATATTGACGATCGTGAATTAGGGAGTGATCTTCTAGGTATCACACACACAACACTAAAGTTACGGCTATATGGCGGTAATTAGTCGGATCTGACCAATCTCTTTTTTTAGGGATCGGTTGCACATTAGCTTCTCTCCAAGATTCCGGCACACAACCCGAAGAGAGCGAGCGACGGTACAGACGCGTTAACACAGGGGACAACTCCGCTGCACACCTTTTCAGGACTATTGCTGGGATGCCATCAGGACCGTTAGCTTTCCGGACATCAATTGACTGCAGTTCCGCACCGACATCACACTGCCTGATTTTAATATCAGACATTGTGTGGCCACAGTGAGGAATTGAGGGTGGCTGTGCATCACAGTCATCGATCCGGGAGTTAGCCGCAAAGAGTTTGGCCAGGAGATCGACCTTTTCCTGCGGCTTGTGAGCTAAAGTTCCGTCAGGACATCTGAGTGGTGGCAGCGAGGGTTGGCAGAAGTTGGATTGCACGGCTTTGGCCAGATGCCAGTAGCTACGGCTGCCCGTAGGATGCGTCAGAAGTTCTTGGCCTACTCGTGCAACGCGCTGGGCATCCGCTCTAATGTAGGCCCTCTTACACGACTTGGTGGCATTATTATAGGCTGCTTTTAGCGAGCGAGTTTCGGGATCCCCGTGAGCTTTACCTCTGATCCAAGCGCGGTATGCCGTCTGTTTGCTCTTAACAGCGCTGGCACATTCGCGATTGAACCAGCGGTTGCGTCTGCCTTTGCTGATGACATAGGAGTGTGGAATATAGTATTCCATTCCTAATACTATCTCATTAGCAACGGCAGTGGCGCTAGCGGTCGGGTCCTTCCCACTAAAGCAGCGCTGCCTTCAAGGGACGGATGCAAAATACTCCCGCATACCGTCCCAGTCTGCCGACGCGTAGTGCCAAATCTGGCATTTCGAAACCGCTGTTGGCGGGCGCGATGCCAAGGGCACTGTGCTGGATATCAAGCAGTGATCCGAGGAACCTAAAGGAGCTCGAATCTCCACCCGGTATCCAGCTGGGCGACTCGTCAGCAGAAGGTCGAGTAAGGAGGGCGCATGGCCAACTATGTCTGGGATCCTGGTGGGCTGGTTCACCAGTTGCGTCAGGTCATGCGTGAGAGCGAATGCGTGGGCAGTTCTACCAGCATGGTCTGTTTTGGAGGAACCTAACCACAACTCATGGTGGGCGTTGAAGTCCCCCAAAAACACCAGTTCCGCCGATGGAAACCGCTCCTGCGCATCATCTGCTACCCGACTAAGAAGTTCAATTAGTCGAGTTGTCTCCATGTCGCCGTTATGGGATCGGTAGACGCAGACGTAGACACGGCAATGAGAGCCTAAGTCGACGTGTACCACTAGGAGGGAGAAGGAGGGTCCTCCAGACAGCGCAGACGGCGACAGCAAACATCCGCCCGAACGAATAAGCAAACTCCGGCTTTGGCTTTGAAGGATTCTTCAAGCACAAAGCCGGGATAGTTCAGGTAGGTGGTGTCAGCTGGGCGGATCATTTGCGTCTCCGTCAGGAACAACATTGCTGGCCGTGCCGTCTCAAAATGGTGGTGAACGGCATTGAGGTTTGCATGGAGTCCGCGGATGTTAGCGAACTCCACCTCAAACGGTAAGGTTGTGGTGGGGGTGTGCACCGCTGTAGTACCAGTTTTGTTGTTAGGCGCTGTCATTTTAGGAGTGGAAAGAGAGAGGCGTAAATCGAGAAAATGATGCCGCGATGCGAATGGTCAAAGTGAGGTGGCCTGTTTCCCCAGGAATTTGCCCACAGACGAGTATTATTAACCTGCCGAACGGAAGGGCCCCCGAACCCCCCCGGGAATGGCCGCCGGGACCCCGCCTTCCGGTCACCAACCGGCACGACGGACCACCCCGAGATTATGCGTGGCATGGTGAGGCAGCCTCACGAGCTGGTTAGGCTCGCTTGGGCCCCTGTACTGTGCCACGGGCGGCCAGCGGGACAACCGTTTCTACGGGTCTCCCTGGTCGGCAGGTTAACGAAGTCCTCCTGGCACTGGTTTGACGGAAGCCTCCACAGACCAAATACATCGCAGCATCATCCTCTCGAGCTCTGGTTATACGCTGGCTGATCCCGGTAATCCGGTAAAAGGTGTTAAAATACTAACATACCAGCAGGCCTATTCTCTAACAGACTCAACTGACAGTTAAACATTATGAACACCCAAGGAAATTCGTTTTACACTTAACTATGCTAATTGCTAGTAAAAAATACAGATCGCGCGCGCAATGTACGACGAATTTCCTTAAGTGTTTATCACTTTAACTATCAGTCGAGTCAGAGAATAGGCCTACAGGTCGGATGCACCACCAACTATTGTGGTGAAACCACCGTTTTACCTTTTTGTGACTCCACTTTCCAGGTATCTTTTTATTTCATGTAATCATCTCATAATTTAACATTCGTCTTATTTATATATTTGCCTTTATTTTTCCTCGCTTTTGCAACGATACATAATGATTTAGTAACTACACACTACACTACACACATCGCAATTCCTTTATCTAAACACATTTACTTACGTGATCTAAATCACGGAACTTCGAACACTATTTTTCGACACTTTTACGTATCCCACAAGTTTCGGATCACTTCGATAATCTTATTATGCGTTTTTCCTTGTAATATTTACATTTATCTCACCTTAATTGTTTTCTATTGTGGGCAACCCACATTACTTATAACAATATTTTATTTACACGTACAAAACAAACACACACACTCAATTACATATGTATATAAATAAACATATCAGTAAATAAACGTAACTTATATTATGATATAGACATACTTACTTAACATACGAATATTTAATATAAACAAATAAACATCATAAATATTATTTCAACGAACAGACAGACTACACAGAAAATATTAAATTCGTTTATATATACATTTCGCTGTGGAATGCGCGCGGTGCGCGGGCGCGCCCCGCGGGACGGGAGTCCCTGCCCGTCCCCCGCGCCCTCGCCCCTCGCGGCCGCGCGGAGCGCAGTCGAAACTCGAGCTCACGCTAGGGATGTCGGAAATGAAAAAAAATATCGATATATCGATACATCGATATTTTTAAAAATATCAATATCTACCTCGATATATCGTGAAAAAAATATCGATATATCGATATATCGGTCAAATTTTTAACCGACTTTAAAAAAAGAAGAACCTCCTGGATTTTTTTTTAAATCGATTAAAAAAATAATCTAGATCAGCCTAGCCCGTTAATAAAAATAGATTTTTTTATTTTAAATTATTATTTTAAAAATTGCACTTACAACAAAGAAATCAGTTAAGCCAGTACCTATTTGTCCCGCAGTGAGAGTAAAAAAACTCTATTTTTGACGTGTTTCACCATCAGCCGGCTCCTGTTGTTAGGAACCGCCAGATTTACGGCAGAAGCCACTCTCTCTGACGACACGAAGAAAGACGTAGGTGTTAAATATTTCCGTTGCGTAGACGCAGCACACAAACACACATGAAATGACTTGATTGAAGCAATGCACTGACAGTGACAGTTACGCACTCACTACCACAGATTAGATTAATGAAATTCAGCACAACTTCATCCCAACAACAACATCCCTTTGTCGTACCTCTGAACTTTGAGGGAGCTCCCCTTGATACCAATCCGATTATTAAGAATCCTTGGCGTCGATATTTCGAGTGACGTTCAGTTTCGTGGTCATTTGTAAGGTAAAGCTAAATTAGCTTCGAAAAAGCTGGGTGTGCTTAATAGAGCGGGTCAGTATTTCACGCCGGCCCACCGTTTACGACTGTATAAAGCACAGGTCAGGCCGCATATGGAATACTGCTCCCATGTCTGGGCTGGAGCACCCCAATACCAACTCCTTCCATTTGACCGCATTCAACGCAGAGCTGCTCGAATTGTCGGCGACGTGGTTATTTCAGGTCGGCTCGATCCTCTTCGCTCTTCGGAGAGACGTTGCGTCTCTCTGTATATTGTACCGTATATATCATGGGGAATGTTCTGAGGAATTGTTCGGCTTGATCCCTGCCGCTAATTTCCTTCACCGCACTACACGCAATCGACTGTCATTCCATCCACATCACCTTGATGGATGGCGGTCTACTACTGTGCGTTTTTCAAGAAATTTCTTGCCTCGAACTACAGTGTTGTGGAACAAGCTCTCGGCGGCGGTATTTCCGGACCGTTACGACTTAGGGATCTTCAAGAAACGAGCCTATTCCTTCCTTAAAGGCCGGCAACGCGCCTGCGATTCCTCTGGTTTTGCGGGTGTCCATGGGCGGCGGTGATTACTTTCCATCAGAAGACCCGCTTGCTCGTTTGCCTCCTTCTGCTATAAAAAAAACTAGATTTTTTTTTATAATCTTTTACGGCTTTGAATTCTAGCGAATTTAATTAGATCGTGATGAGAGAATAAATAAAAAAATATCGATTTTGATACGAAATTCGATATTGGGTATTTTGTATCGATGTATCGATATATGGGAAAAAAAAATATCGTCCAAAAAAATTGATATATCGAACAAGAAATATTGATATATCGATGTATCGATATTTTTTCAACAAGCCTAGCTCACGCCAGTCACGATCAGCCTACTTGACGCGATACCCGTGCCGCTTGAATGCTCACCGCTGCTTACGCGCACGGCTATAAACTGTTAAATAACTCGCTTCCTAATATTCCTAAGTACTATTTTCTTCTTGTGTCTTGCTATACTTCTGTGCTGTGTTGCTTGTAACTTTCTTTCTCCTTCTAAACTTAACTGTGTGTGGCAATAAACATTATTTATTGTGATACGTTCGGACTTATTTATTATCGCCCGTAACATCGCTACGCTACCGCTACAACTGGTGACCCCGATCGAACATACGAGCATGAGCGCTAAGGAGACTTTAGGCGCTACTACACGCGACGAGCAAGATAGTTTTGAAGACGCACCGAGTACTCAACACGGAAGCGCGATGCAACCACCGCCGGAAACCTTTCGCGTCGGTGTGAGAATACCTCCGTTTTGGCCAGAAAAACCGATAATATGGTTCTCACAAATCGAAGGTCAGTTTGCGATGTCTCGAATTACTGATGATAGTACTAAATACTATTACGTACTTTCGCACCTCGATCGCCAATATGCAGTCGAAGTAGAAGACGTCATCACCTCACCACCGAGTACTGGCAAATACAAAAAGCTCAAGACGGAATTAATAAGAAGATTGTCGACGTCAAGCGAAAGGAAAGTGAAGCAACTTTTACAATCTGAGGAGCTGGGAGACCGTAAACCTTCGCAGTTCCTGCGACATTTACAACACCTAGCTGGACCCAGCATACCCGAAAATTTTTTACGGACAATCTGGACCAGCCGATTACCAAACAATCTGCAGACAGTGATCGCGTCACAGATGAGTTTATCACTCAATGACCTGGCAGATTTGGCTGACAGGGTACATGATATTGCGCCCACATCACCGCAAGTAGCAGCGACTAGCATCTCCACTACGGAATCGGCATTGGACATGATGGCGCGCAGTATAGCAGCACTCACGAAGCAGGTCAGCTCACTAACCGCAGAGGTACACAGCCGTTCCCGGCCTCGACAGAAGCAAGCGTTCCAGGGCAGGCAAAGACACCGAACACCATCGCAGCGTTCCCAATCCAACTACAGGAAGTACCCACAATGTTGGTATCATTTTAAATTTGGCAGTCAAGCTAAGAAATGCGTACTGCCATGTGATTATAAATCGGGAAACGGACAGGGCAGTCTGTAATGGCGACTAATGATTGCCCGCCGTCGTCGCCCAATAGTCGACTTTTCGTAACGGACCGCAGATCAAAAATACAGTTTTTAGTAGACACTGGTAGTGATTTATGCGTGTACCCTCGTTCTGCATTACGTGATCGTCGCGAAAAGACTAACTATCAGTTGTGTGCTGCAAACGGTTCACAAATCCATACCTATGGATACTTACAGTTTAATATAGATTTAGGTTTACGTAGAGACTTTAAGTGGAAATTTGTTGTGGCTGACGTAACGAAAGCTATCATTGGTGTTGATTTTTTATCTAATTATAATTTACTTATTGATGTTCGTAATAAACAAATTATTGATGGCACGACTAAATTAACTTCTTTAGCCTGTAATGTTGATATTTGTAACTCAATTCCAAGTATTAAGGTAGTGACTGGTTTTTCTAAATATCACAATTTGCTTTCGGAATTTCAAGAAATTACTAAGCCTCTAGGCATTCCACAGACACCTAAACACAACACTGTACATTTTATACGTACCACACCAGGCCCCCCTGTTTCTTGTCCACCCCGCAGGTTATCACCGGAAAAGTTGAAGATTGCCAAGGCTGAGTTTGATGCAATGTTGGCCAATGGTGTAGCACGACCATCCGAATCACCTTGGGCATCTCCACTTCACCTCGCTCCTAAAAAAGATCAAGGATGGCGGCCTTGTGGAGACTACCGAATGCTGAACGCCAAGACGATACCAGATAAGTATCCCATACGACACATTCATGACTTTTCACATAATCTATCTGGCTGTAGCGTGTTTTCTACTATAGATTTAGTAAAAGCTTATAATCAGATACCGGTAAATAACGACGATATTGCGAAGACTGCCATCACTACACCCTTCGGACTCTTCGAATTTCCGTTCATGGCCTTTGGCTTACGCAACGCAGGCCAAACTTTCCAGAGGTTCGTTGATGAAATGACTCGGGGCCTCGATTTCTGTTACCCATATTTGGATGATTTTCTGATCTTCTCAAGGTCACACAGTCAGCACGAGGACCACCTACGTCAACTCTTCTCCCGCATGAGAGACTACGGTATGGTAATCAATACTTCGAAATGCGTCTTCGGCGCATCTGAAGTAACGTTCCTAGGCTACCGTATCTCTCAGAAAGGAACTAGACCTCTGGAAAGTAAAGTCCAGGCTATTAAGGAATTCCCTACACCAAAAACCGCTAAGCAACTAAGGAGATTTTTGGGTATGATAAATTTTTATAGGCGTTTTATTCCAGACGTAGCCAAAACCCAATCTCCCTTGAATTCCTTACTCACTGGTTCAATTAAAGCCTCCCAGCCAATAGTCATGAGCGGAGACGCGGTAAAAGCTTTCGAAGAGTGTAAAGAGAGTTTGTGTAAAGCAGCAATGTTGTCGCATCCGGATTCTGAAACCAAACTCGGACTATTCACTGATGCTTCAGAAGAGGCTATAGGAGGTGTCTTACAGCAGCTAAAAGACGGCCATTGGCAGCCCCTCGCTTTCTTTTCACGAAAGTTGTCCGCGGCTCAAAAGAAATATTCAGCGTATGATCGAGAGTTTCTGGCTATTTACGAAAATATTAAATATTTTCGCCATTGGTTAGAAGCTACCCACTTCACGATATATACTGATCATAAACCCCTATGTTTCGCCTTTCGTGAACGAAAAAGCAATTGTAGTCCACGTCAGTATCGGCATTTAGATTATATTTCCCAATTTTCAACGGACATTCAACATGTCTCAGGGAAAGATAATGCAGTTGCGGACACACTTTCTCGCGTAGATGAGCTCAGTGAAACACTGAATGTCCAGCAGTTAGCAGAATCACAAAACATAGACCCGGAATTAGCTCATTTTCTCAACGAAGACTCATCTTTACGTATTAAGAAAATGACAATACCTGGAAGTCGTATCGAGTTGTACTGCGATGTAAGTACATCGACTCCCAGGCTTTTTGTACCGAAACCATTACGTAAACAAGTTTTTGACAGTTTGCACTCACTCTCTCACCCCGGAGCTAATGCCAGCGCCAAACTCATCGCTCAACGCTATGTTTGGCCGCAGATTAGGAAACAGTGCCGAGAATGGTCTATGGCATGTTTAGCTTGCCAGCGCACTAAGGTAAATCGACATGTTAGAACCCCTTTAGGTACACTCGATTTACCAACAGCGCGATTTAAAAATGTCCATTTAAACCTCATTGGCGTGTTACCCCCTTCCCATGAATATCGATATTGCTTGACAGCAGTCGATCGCTTTACGCGATGGGCTGAAGCTGTCCCTATAATCGATATGACTGCGGAATCTGTGGTCAAAGCATTCTTGCTGGGTTGGGTAGCACGTTTTGGTTGTCCCACCGTGGTTATCACTGACCGCGGAAGACAATTTGAGAGTGCAACATTCCAGCAACTGTCTAAAACACTTGGTTTTAAACACCGCAGAACAACTGCATACCACCCTCAATGCAACGGCTTAGTTGAGCGTTTCCATCGCCAACTAAAAAGTGCCATAGTATGTCATGGTGATAGTAGTTGGTCTGAGGCATTGCCTTTAGTTTTGTTGGGCATCCGAAGCTCTTTTAAGGATGACCTTCAAACATCTTCGGCAGAGTTAGTCTATGGCGAACCTTTAAGACTGCCAGGCGAATTTTTCGACCATAACGTTGACAAATGCACCCCTGATCTGACTGATTTTTCAGCACGTATCAGAACATTTGCCAACAACTTGCAGCCTGTGCCTACATCAAACCATGCTAACACTAAAGTCTTTATCTACAAAGACCTATCAACATGTTCTCATATATTTCTTCGTGAAGACGCCCATAAAGATCTTTACGACCAGCGTACACCGGGCCTCATGAGGTGATTGAAAGAGGACCCAAAGTGTATAAGATACGTGTAAAAGGTAAAACAGTCACAGTATCAGTAGACCGACTTAAACCAGCCTACATACTGTCTGACACGAATAACACCAATACTAAGACACTTACTGAAACGAGTACTAATGACACCGTTGTTAAAACTACACGCTCAGGTCGGAAGGTTCGATTCCCCGATTTCTATCGTCCTTAGGCAAGGACTCTCAGGGGGGAGTGATGTGGGCAACCCACATTACTTATAACAATATTTTATTTACACGTACAAAACAAACACACACACACAATTACATATTTATATAAATAAACATATTAGTAAATAAACGTAACTTATATTATGATATATACATACTTACTTAACATACGAATATTTAATAAAAACAAATAAACATCATAAATATTATTTCAACGAACAGACAGACTACACAGAAAATATTAAATTCGTTTATATATACATTTCGCTGTGGAATGCGCGCGGTGCGCGGGCGCCGCCGCGCGGGACGGAAGTCCCTGCCCGTCCCCCGCGCCCTCGCCCCTCGCGGCCGCGCGGAGCGCAGTCGAAACTCGAGCTCACGCCAGTCACGATCAGCCTACTTGACGCGATACCCGTGCCGCTTGAATGCTCACCGCTGCTTACGCGCACGGCTATAAACTGTTAAATAACTCGCTTCCTAATATTCCTAAGTACTATTTTCTTCTTGTGTCTTGCTATACTTCTGTGCTGTGTTGCTTGTAACTTTCTTTCTCCTTCTAAACTTAACTGTGTGTGGCAATAAACATTATTTATTGTGATACGTTCGGACTTATTTATTATCGCCCGTAACATCGCTACGCTACCGCTACACTATTTACTAAATATTGTGTTTTGGTCACGTTTTGACGTATCTGACAACTTATTTTTGCTTCGTTGCTATGCAACTTATCAACAAAATTGAATCAAAACTTTTAGACTTTCCTATTTTTACATTTGGCCATCTAGATTTCAGCGTTTTAAAAATTTTATTTTGAAATTTATGCAGAACTCATAAACCGAGGTTTCTTTATAAAGTTCAGCCGACGACTAATCATTACATCTCTAGCTTCTGATTCAAAAGGTTTAGACTAGGCAGACGATTACCAGCTTCCGAATTGGAAGGCCTAGTCTTCATACTATCTTCAGGTTCTGATTCAAAAGGACTAATCTTCAGATACAATCACCAGCTTCCGAATTTGAAGGACTAGTCTAGACTACAGCCTCCAGTCATCGCGTGCGCCTACGCCTGCCTGCACCTGTCTCGCCTGTCTGCCTGCACCTTCGCCTGCCTGCTCCTGGTGGCGCCTGCCTGCCTGCACCTTCGCCAGCCTGCGCCTGCTGGCGCCTGCCTGCCTGCGCCTGCCTGCGCCTACCGGCGCCTGCCTGCCTTTGCTTGCCTGCGCCCTTCGGCGCCTGCCAAGTTCTGCGCTTGCCTCCACACTGCGCCTGCCTGCGCCTACCGGCGCCTGCCTGTCGGCGCCTGCCTGTCTTCGCTTGCCTGCGCCCTTCGGCGCCTGCCAAGTTCAGCGCTTGTCTCCACACCTTCGCCTGCCTCCACGTCAGCTGCACCTACCCCTTCACTTTTATATTATCAACCTTCATCTTTACCATCATCACCTCCATACTCACCATCCTCACTTACTTTTTTTTTTCTTTACGTTTTGTTTGTTATTTTATTTTGTATTATAAATATTTGTTAAATCTTATCATCTTTTCTTTTTTAAATGTCGCTTCACGACACTATGCTGTATAAAAATTGGATAAATTTTATATAATTTATGCTCAGCTGCCGTGAAACCAGGCACAAAGAATTCAGTTTATATACATCAATAAATTACACTTTAATTTTTTTTTAAATGCATTCGTTATTTATACCTAAGTAATTTAAATTCTAAAAGAACGTTTTCAAAGACACATGTTTTATGCTAGTCAGTATTAAATTGAGGCCCAAAAAACATGAAGCAATCCAAAAGTGATAAAACTGAAACTAGAGTTCCTTTTAATTAAGTAATACTTAGTTTAATGATTTATACACCATCCTTTATATACATTTGGGACATAGAACAAACAAGCACGCAAAAATAAAACTGTCACTTTGTCCTATCTTGATTGAGGTATTGCTCTAAGTCCACATGCGTAATTATTTTTGTGCATGTTTGTCCTATCTCCACAAAAAAATTGTAAAATAAGGTATAATTGATTACCATCTATAGATGACATTTATATCAATCAACTCTTATGTAACTCATGTATTAAGAAAAACCTTCAAATCTATAAATTATAGCTTCCTTATATTATAGAGCATAAAACTCGTCTACTGTAAAATTGAAGAAATGGAGATAGGACAAACAAGCAATAGGGCGACGAAATGTAACAAAACAGTGCAACATCACTTTTCAAATTCTCTCAAGAAGTCCGTGTGAGACCTCAGTAAAGTCCCACATCTTTACTGAGGGCTCAAGGGGTTTCGGGAACATAATTTATCATTCATCATCTTAATCACCACTCATTATCATCAAGGGGGGAAAAAAAAGAAATAAAAATACTAATGACTAGGCATTATGGTCTCTGATCTTAGCCTGTTCCTTCACGGAACAAATATTTAAAAAAAAATCTATTTCTGTCAATTATAAATTGATATTATTTTGATGTTGCTAAATTTTGATTTCGAGATTAATTAGAAAAACTTAATTTTTACTGATTTAAGAGAGAGACGTCGTGAGTTACGTACGACTCGTCTCTGCTGATTGTATTGTAATTTGGTTCAAGAAATTTTAAGTACTGCCTTTAATTTGCTATATTTATATCTGTAAGCTAACCCATATATAGTTACCCGAAAGCAACGCGAAAAACAATAATTTCACGTTAAATATATTTGTTGACGTTAGAATTAAACTGAAGAATGACTTCTGAGAAGAATGCTCAGTTGGGGCAGGCGAGAGAAGCGTTCCAGATGATGTACCAAATCTCCCAGTTATTGTGCACCGGCTTAGACGCAGAAATGCTCACGATTTGCATACGACTTTGTGAACTGGGTGTAGATCCTGAAGTCTTGGCACACGTTATCAAGGAGATCAGAAAAATGGGAGAAAGCACTGTGCAGAACATACCGGCCAACTTGCCGTCATGAGTGGTTGTGCATTGTTAAGATCTTCTATCTGTATTGTTTTTATTCAACTTTTCAATGTAAATATCATTAATGGTTAGTCACTCATTTACAGAATTATAAAGAGTAATCTGTAATGTGTACAGGTTATAAATACATCATCCTTTCTTGTTTTTGTATAGTAAAATAAGGTCTATCTTTTATTTATTGTTATGAACAAAGAGAGCTATAAAAATAATGTCTTCTTTGCATACCATGAAATACTTAACAAGTTATTAAAATGACACCAAAACAATAAAAACAAATAATCATTATATAAATTATTTTATTAATAATGTTCTATTTTAGATTAGCTTTTGTAAAATATTATGTGTATACCCTTAACTATGCAGTGCCAGAACTAAGGCCATCAAAAAATCGATCAATCTTATCAGGAGATGGGGAACATAAACTCCTTGATAAATGACAACAAGTCATCAAGCCACGTTCAAGCAAAGGCCACTTCAACTCATGGAAACAAATAATTAAGTTGACAGTGACTTTTCCACATAATATTCTACAAAAGTTGAGTAACAATTTATCTGTATCTAATTAAATTACATAAAAACAAACAAGTTTCTTCAAACTTTGGATTAAACAAAAATAATTGTGCTTCAACAAAATGTTGGTGACACCTGTTTCAGAGTGAAATGATCAGCAGTCAGTACAGAACAGAATATCACAGATGCAAATAATTCACTAAACTTAACATCAGAGAGGATTAACTCTAGTCGGCTACATTGAGAATAGTATACAGTCTTAAGTACTTAACCAGGAATAACTAACTATTATCAGCAATAATACAGATATATCAGATTATTGTGAATATTGCTAGAGCACAAAGGTAAGTAAGGCAAACTTGTACAAATTGTATTAATGCCATTGTTATCAAAATTCCATTAAAATAAACTACCTAATTAGATGATTATATGCATTAGTTATACAAAGTCAATTCTATTATTGAGCAACAAGACTTAAGACTGTATATTAGATATTCTTATTGTAAACTATTGGTATGTTTGGCTCGGTCCCTGATTCTGCCCTAGAACTGACGGGTCTTCAAATATAGGTTGTTGCGGGTGGAATTGTTCTGCTGTTAGCCGAGTGAACATGATACCGATGCCTTCAATCAAAGCGAGGAGGACGCCTCCAATCATTGCACTTCCTGCCATTGCTCCAACACCTGAAACAGATTTTATATTATTAATTCAGGACAAACACTCTTGTGTACCTGATGAGTAAAAATGGATAATAAAAAATATCTAAACAAACCAAATCAATAGTTAGAAAACATAATCATGTTTATAAATTTTAATGGATGTAAGATTATTCTTCCGTATAATTAACTTAACAAGAATTTAAGAAGCTCCCTAGCTACCTACAGATTAGAAATAGTTTTAATTCATGGCCATGTCTGAAATCAGTTTTAAAAATTCTTTCGAATTTAGAATAGGTACTTATCACTTTTTTTAATCAAAAAGAAGGTTCCTACCATTTCTAGCAGCTAGAATGCCTCCAGTGATTGCACCACTCATGATAGAGTTCCATGGGTCTTCCTTCTGTCTCAGGTACACTAATGAACAATCAATGGTGGAGAACATGCCACCCCAAACTGCAAAATTTCCAGCAACAATGGGAGACCTTTCCTTTATAGCTGCTAAACTCCCAAGCTGAAACACAAATATATTTTCTATAGCATGCTATTTATAATGATTTACGCACAAATAATGACAATATCATTAAGATTACTCTAATGCATGAATTTTGAAACATTTTTTTACCATTTTCCTATTGAAGCCTATTGGTGCATTTCTGAAACCTTTTATTGAGTGGAAGAGTCCTCCTCCTATAGCCCCCATAATAAAGGCACCGCCAGAATCGTCAAGGATTCGCCATGGACAAGGTTCTCTTGTGTATTCATCCATATTATCGATTCACTAATCTGCAATGCCAAACCAAAGGTGCGCTAGGTTAGTTATGACGTAAATAACCTCTACACTATAATTTGCAACTATACTTACCTACTGTATATTTATGATTTCAATCAATGTGTATAATCAAAGCCTCGTTCAATGAAATTATTCGATTTTGAATTGTAATTTAGCGTGAATATTGCACTATGTTTGCCATTTCACATTTACTTTTAAATTATAATATTGAAGATGGAGACTGAATGATGAAATGAAACCTAAAATTGGAGGGGGAGGGGGTGACAATCATCAAAATGTCAATTTGACACTTGCATGTGTTCTGCACTCAGAAAAAAGGTTCTGCACCTTAGATTAGTTATTCAATAGGATTCCTTTTTCTGAGGTTCTGCACTCTGCACGCACGCACAGGACTTCTTGGCGGGAAAGTGAAGTATCTTTTATGTCTTTGATTATAAACATTCTAGATAGAGCCTGGCCGTAAAAAACGTAGAAAAATTTATAGGCCAAAATTGGCCTATCGCGCAATCCTGGCGGTCAGTGTCATTGTGCCGTCAAGCAGTGTGTATCTCTCGCGTTTCGGTGAAATTGTTCGCAAAATGACCGTTTGCTCAGTGAAATTCTGTCGAAACTACAAAAGAAATTTTTTTTCGAAAAAGAAAGTTACGTTTCATCTCTAAGTATCGATAAATTTTAATGAAAATTTAAAGTTTAACAATAATAACGGCCATGTATGCGTAGTGTTGCTGGTATCAAAATGTAGAATTCCCATTATTGGTGGCAGAATATAAAAGGAGGTTTAAATATAATAAGTATATAAAAAAATACTCAGTCTTGTAAGTTAGTATTTATACATGGTCTTGTTGTAAATAAAGTAAATACATTAAATATAATTATTATTGAAACGCTTTCAAAGTTTTTTTTTTAAACTGATGTCTGATTTTTAAGACCGTGAATAAATGTCACGGTTCCTATTCGATGCCAAATGTTTGTAAACATATTACTGTCATTTGTGCAAATGTCTAGTTTCACTAGGATTTTTACACAATAGTTAACTGTTTTCTTGTGAATGTCTCTCAAGAAAAAGTAAAATCCTACTGCAACTAGGTATAACAGTAATCTGTTTACAAACATTCGTCATCGAATTCGGCTGGATTATAGGTTCCGTTCTAAAACAAGAAAAAATATAATACCTACATTAATATTTTTTAATACTATTATTATAAATTGTTATTGTGGTATGGTATCGTATCGATATTCGAAACGAATGATTATTATGTTTGAAATGGAATGTACGTAAGTATTTATGTAAGAAGTGTGTGTTTAAGTATATGTATGTAGGGAATGGTAGTATGTATGCTTCAGAGCTCGATGGCGCATCGGCTAGCACGTTCGGCTTGCGATCTTGCCCACTAAGCAACTTTCGCAATGCCGGGTCACTGGATGGGTGACCAAATTTAAAACATCTCGAGCTCCTCCGTGCTTCGAAAGGCACGTTAAACCGTTGGTCCTGTTTGTTGTCGTAAGATGACAGTTGTTAAAACCCACCAACATGCATTGGGCTAGCGTGGTGGGTTATGGCCCAATATTCCCATGTGCTATCTCCACGTGGGAAGCCTGCGCCCAGCAGTGGGACGTTAATAGGCTGATGATGATGATGACGATGTTTGAGAAAGTGCATGGGTGTATGTTTGTGCCCCTAAAAGGTCAATATTTTTCGTCTCATGTAGGTAAACTATTGGACACGGATATTGATGAGCAGTCATCACATTATGTAACCTTTACAACTGTTCGACCACATAGCAAACATTTTAATTTTCAGATTTCCAACTGATCCGGTAGAAAGAAGTCTTTGTCGAAATATTTAACTATAACGTTTCAACATAATAAAAAATTAGAGAACATGAAAAATGTTGTAACATTCAAACGAAAGTTATTTAAGAAATCAAATACAAAGAGAACGCCATTAATTAATTTGATTTTAATTTAAAATATTTAAATTTCTAATTAAAAAATAAATTTTGATTAAGTATTAAATGTAAATCATCCTGCCTGTTGCTTCTATTTCGTCCCTATTACAAAAATATCACACGCGCGCAGGCTTCCATTAGCGCATTATTTTATTGTACTCGCCCTCGCCTTCAATCATCCATTTTTTCTAAACACACCAGCTTCTTTTATGCGTTATACCTACATATACGATAGACATACCTAATTTAAAAAGTTATGTTATGTTATGAATCATTTTAAAATTGTATTGTGCATAAATATTTTTTCCCTACTATAACGGAAATTAGGCATTCGCTGGCAACCATTCGCGCTAGTATCAGATACGCGGCTGTCACGCACACTTCAAATTCAATACAAAAACCGGGCGGATTTTGAGAAGCGTTTGTACCCGATGCTCCGTCTAGACCACATACATATAATAGTATGTGTCCGTGGTCTAGACATGTATATAGTCAAAGCTTTAATGCCTGCAGTTTTGTTTTATTTTCTTAAATTTGTGTTTTTTCAAACATTAATGTAAAATAATAGTGCATTATTAACCGTTAAGTGTTTGTGAACGTGCATGAGTGTTGGCAAATGAAACAAAACAGTGCAACATCACTTTTCAAATTCTCTCAAGAAGTCCGCGTGAGATCTTAGTAAAGTCCCACATCTTTACTGAGGACTCAAGGAGATTGGGGGAACATCATTTATCATTCATCATCTATCCTGTCTGAGACTGTAAGCAGTGGCTTGGTGTAGGAACACGAAAAAAGTATCGGTAAAATATCGAAATATGCGAGCGTCATGACATGCAGTTGTGTGCGTGCGCATTCAATGCGCATTAGGCATAGACCTAGGGATGGCAATTCTTTAAAAAAATATAGATTTTTAAATTGATTCGAATCGCATTCTAATAAATTGATTCACAAAAAAATCGAGTCCTAAAAGATCGATTTCATCAAAATCTATTTATTTTAGAGTTTGTATTCACAATATTGCTTTAATTTATTAAAAAGAAGCGAAGCAAACTAAGCACACAGCCATGTCGTGAGTTTTTAAGTAATTTAGCGGAAAACTATCTGTAAATCATTTAATGGTCCTTAACAAAACTGAAAAAATCGTATTTTGATTTTCTAGGTTGAAATATCGATTCACTGAATCAATTCAGTACTACATATCGACCTAAAAAAATATCGATTTTTATGGTCCAGTAAAATCGATTATTTAATTAATCGATCTCAGATCGCCATCCCTAGATCCATACTTTTCTTTCGATACTATTACGAGTACGATACTTTTTATTTGATACTACTCATGAGTACAGTATCGATACTTTCAATTCGATATCGTGTCCCTAGCTTGGTGGGTGCGTATCGTTTCATTTATTGACAAATGAACTAATTTTAAAGAACATAACGTTCATTGGATATAATTTTTACTTGTTCTAAATACACTTTCTATAACAACATTACGTATATTATTCATTTGATATAATACTCATATTCTCTAACAACTTCTGCTATAAAGCTATATTGGTAGAATAATCATATTCTATAACTTCATTTGATATAATTTTGGCTTAAAAATAAGAATACCATTTTAACCCTAAATTGATTTCAAATGTTGTTATATTAAAAAGTTAATACGTTGTGTTTTCGTTATGGTTGTGCTAAAAACGTCAGTGACAGAAACGAATCGCGGCAAAACCGACTCCACGTAGACTTGTCTGCCCTACGCTAGAGTGTAATTTAATCCCGCGTAAGCGCGGAGGGACGAGGCGGCCCACGAGCTGAGGAGCAGGTGGTGAGCGAAAGCCATCTGCGACGATAAGCTCGTGTGGGACCGCCGGAGTCCCTCCGATCCCTAAAAAAGGAGATCGGTCAGATCCGACTAATTACCGCCCTATAGCCGTAACTTCAGTGTTGTGTAAGATCCTAGAACGAATATTGAACAAACAGCTTATTCGATACCTAGAAGATAGATCCCTAATTCACGATCGTCAATATAGGTTTCGGCCAAAACGGTCAACGGGTGATCTTCTAGCGTACGTCACACATCTCTGGGGTGAGGCTATTGACAAGCGTGGCGAGTCACTGGCAGTTAGCCTTGACATAGCCAAGGCTTTTGATCGGGTCTGGCACAAAGCTCTTCTCTCCAAGCTCCCGGCATACGGTTTGCCCGCTCAGTTCTGTACCTGGATAGCTAGCTTCCTGCATGAGCGTAGAATCCGTGTCCTTTCGGATGGATGCGCTTCGCGGTTCATGTCAGTGAACGCTGGTGTTCCCCAAGGCTCCGTTCTATCCCCCACGCTGAGCCTTCTGCATATCAATGACATGCTTCCTCTTGGAAACATTCATTGCTATGCAGATGATAGCACAGTACATGGGGGATATAACGGGCACCCAACGGCTGGGCGGGTAGACACCGAAATGAAGCGAGCAAATCTTGTCATTGAGCTCGATCGGGTGTTGAACCTCATATCTAAATGGGGCTCCGATAATCTGGTGGAGTTCAATGCCAAGAAAACACAGGTGTGCGCGTTCACAGCGAAAAAGTCGCCATTCCTTCCCCTTCCATCTCTTCAGGGTACATCTCTAGGCCTGCAGAGCAGTATTAACATGCTCGGTATGGATATCCGCTGCGATCTGAACCAAAAGGACTACATCGAAACCGTGATTAAAAATGCCTCACGTAAACTCGGTGTCCTGAACAAGGTGCGGCGATTCTTCACGCCTGATCAGTTGTGTCTATTATACAAGACACAGGTGCGGTCTTGCGTGGAGTATTGCTCTCACCTTTGGGACGGCTCCGCAAAGTACCTTCTCGATTCCTTGGACAGATTGCAGCGCCGCGCTGTGCGCATTATCGGCAATGCGGAGGTCACTAAAACTCTCGAGCCTTTGCAATTGCGTAGAGATATTGCGTCACTCAGCGTCTTTTACCGTTTATACCATGGCGAGTGCTCTGAAGAACTCTTTGACCTCATCCCTCCTTCTCCCTTCCTCCATAGGAGTACGCGTGCTGCTCTCCGGAATCACCAATTTACAGTCTCTAACATTCCATCACGCACAAAGAAATTTGGTGACTCGTTTCTTTGCCGCACTTCCAAAAGATGGAATAGTCTACCAGCACACGTATTCCCTCCTACCTATGACATAGGGTCCTTCAAACGAGGCGTGAAGAAGCACTTTGTGGGCCGGCAGAGTGAGGATGACTGATGCTACGTCTCTTACGCTGCACCAGTTGTCCTCGCGCCTGGACCTCATTTCCACTTAACATCAGGTGGAGTGGGGTCATTTGCCGGGCTTAGTACTAAAAAAAAAAAAGCGCCGGAGCCGTGACAGAAAACATGCCTGCTTGCACGCTGCATGTCTGTTTGCATGCTGCTTCCCTGCTTGCATGCTGCATACATGCCTGCATGCTGCATGCCTGCTTGCATACTGGGGCCCAAGTCTGCTAATTTATGAATGGCATAATTGAATCGCAATGGGCGATTTTCTGACAGCCCAAATTAAAAAGTAAAAATTAGTTCAAAAACACTCGATAGATGTCGTTTTATGAAAGCTGGGCTACTTATAAGCTGTAATAAATTCTACACTTTTACTTGTCTACCAAAAGAATAAAAAAATAGTATTTACTTACCTATTTATATTCAGGACATCCAGAACCTATTTCTATTTTGGAATAGAATAAATATTACGCAGCCATACACGTGCTCTTCATGAACCCGCCTTTTACTAAGCGCCATACTAATCTATGCTAAGCGCCATCTATGAAGTCATTTAGGAACCAATTTCTTTTTTTTTTTTGATCTCGGAAAATCGCCCATTGGATCGCATTGTAATTGTTTGACACATTTGGTATTCTCTTACTCATTTACGAATACCAAATGTGTCAAACAATTACAATGCGATACAATTGCGATTCAATTATGCCATTCGTAAATTAGCAGACTTGGGCCCCAGGTATGCTATCTCAATTTATATGGTTAAAGAGTAATATGTTGTCAAATAATACACAATTTCTCTCCCATTGTCTGTCACGAAAACTCGTAGAAGTCACTAACCATTAAGGTGCAATAAACTAGGAAGACCTGTTTAGTCTTTGCCTGCTGCACCTTCTTTAGTCACTTCCCAGTGATTGCGGTGAAAAGACATAGACGTTACAATTACGATTCAATTATGCCATTCGTAAATTAGCAGACTTGGGCCCCTGCTTGCTTGTTACATGAGTGATGTTTTATATTATTTGATTATTAGATCAAATGTACATTATATCAAAAGTACATTATATCAAATGAAATTATAGAATCTAACATTATATTAAATGTTTATTACATTAAGTTAGTCGTTATATCAAATGAAATTATATGAAATGAAATTATATTATTTGAACGTTAGACCATAAGTATTTATATCAAATATTACACACCCGTGGCTTGGTATGTCGTTGCCTGTGTGCAAGCGAGATGGTGAATTAGAGAAAAGGACAACGTATGACAAACGCAGCGCCCAGGGCGCGCATAACAAAGCCTATTGTTCGAAAACCGGTTTGCCTATTGTTCGGAAACCGGTTTGCTTATCTATGTTTAGGCTAGGAATTTAGAAATTACTACTATCTGTATTAGTAACAATTTCAAAAATAGGTTAGGTGCTGCAACGTACTCCTTACTTTTTTAATTTATTCCGGGTGATATTAAAAGCTTTTTCGTACATAAAAAAAATATTTTAACAATGTATAAGCGCCTGTAGCTTCAAAGACTGCAAGGATACAAAAAAAAGTTGTTAACATTTATCATAGAAAATGATAAGATCTTAAAACCCACCAAGATTCAACGCAAATCCCCAGCTCATTACGGAGTTATATACGTTAATCACTTTTCCTCCATCCAAAAAATATTCATTATTTTTTTTCTCGAAAATTTTAAGTTTATATGAAAAATTGTTATCAGTAAAAGTGATTTGTAATCAAAAGAGGAGTACGCATAAAAAATATAAACTTAAAATATTGACTTGGATGCGAATGTACCGTATTTTGCCAAAATAGACCAGTGTGCGGCGCGCGCTCTAACCGTTCCGTGCTCGGGGCTGCGTTCCGTGGCTTCACTCGAGTGCACTCGAGTGCACTCCGGCGCGCGCTCTACCCGTTCCGTGGCTTGGTGAAATTTTACTCTGACGGCTGTCAGAGCGTAGTTTCATCCGTTCTGTGGCTCAGAGCGCAGCAACCAAACAACCATCAAATCGGATGGTTGTTTTTCACTCTGACAGCTATTTGACGTTTCTATCCTCGGACCAAATTTTCTATCATTGTTAAAGTGTCAAATTTAGCAATTTATGTCAAACCGTCTCGAAAAATTCGGCCTGTTTGTTTCGTATTGTTTTACTTTTTAATAATTAGGTTTAAATATTGTATACAAGTAGAAAAAATGTAGACAAAAGAAGAGTTTTCTCTCGTTTTGGACAGGAATACTTCAGAAGAGGTTATAAAAACAACTCGATCGTTCCGTGGCTCAGTTGCAACTCAAACGAGTTAAACTTTAACCAAACAACTACACCCAGAACGACGGAACGCACTCCAGACCAAATGGCTTGGTGAAATTTTTCTCTGATGGCTGTCAGAGCGTAGTTTCATCCGTTCCGTGGCTCAGAGCGCAGCAACCGAACAACCATCAAATCTGATGGTTGTTTTTCACTCTGACAGCTATTTGACGTTTTCGGCATTGTTTTAAAGTGTCAAAGTTTGCAATAATTTATGTCAAAACGTCTTGAAAATTGCGCCTGTTGTTTCGTATTGTTTTACTTTTTAATATTTTGTTAAATATGTTATAAAAGTGGACAAAATGGAAACAATAGAAGTATTTTCTCTCGTTTTGGACAGGTATACTTCTGGAAGAGGTTATAAAAACAACTCTATCGTTCCGTGGCTCGGTTGCAACTCAAACGGCGTAAACTTTAACCAAACAACTACACATAGGTCACGTCACGTCACTCGGTGACTCGGTTACTTGAGGGGTTTCTTGGCGGAGAAGTGAAGCGTCATGTACTCATGTCTGCAGTTTTGTTTTATTTTCTAAAATTTGTGTTTTTTCGAACATTAATGTGAAATAATAGTAAATTATTAACCGTTAAAAGTTTGTGAACGTGCATGAGTGTTGGCAAATGAAACAAAACAGTGCAACATCACTTTACAAATTCTCTCAAGAAGTCCGCGTGAGATCTTAGTAAAGCCCCACATACTGAGGACTCAAGGGGTTTGAGGGAATATCATTTATCGTTCATCATCTTAATCACCACTCATTATCATCTAGGAAAAAAAAAATAAAAAAACTAATGACTAGGCAGTATGGTCCCTAATCTTAGCCTGTTCCTTCACGGAACAAACATATATTTAAAAAAAAATCGGTCACTTGACGTCTTCTCTCACGTCTCACTCATGTGTCAGTCTCTCTTGTTTTAATTGATTGGTTTGATTTGATCATGCTGATCTCAATGATCATGCTCATGTGTTCATTTATTGATTTGATTTGTGTTGTGTTGTTGTGATTATGAATGTGTTCGTTCTAGTTCTGACTGCTCTGTTTGTGATTGTTACTATAAAATACTAGTAATACTACTACCTATTACCTACGGGCGACGATAATCTTGTATTTAGGTTTTATTTCCAGTAATAAAACCAAAAAGTATTCAGCAAACCAATCAAAAAATGACTATATTTAATATGTACATTTTTGATCGTTACGGTACTTTGTTATACTACGGGGAGTGGAATAGAACAAAACAGTCTGGAATGTCTAGAGAAGAGGTACTTGGTATCTTTCAGTACATTACATTGCATAGCTCATAAAATCAGAAAAACTTTATCTACATAATCATTAACACTTTGTTCGCAGGAAGGAAAATTAATGTATGGGATGCTGTACTCTATAAAATCGTTTGTTTCGAAAATATCACCATTGGACCCAAAAGATGGATTTCTCCACTACAAGACTACCAAGTACACATTGCACTGTCTTGAGACACCATCTGGTTTAAAGTTCATTATGAACACAGATAACCAAGCACAAGGTGTCAGAGAATTATTGAAGAAGATTTATGCTGATATTTATGTGAAATATGCTGTAAGGAATACTCTATGTGCCATTGGAGAGCCTATCAACAGTGAATTATTTAAGAGCAAATTAGACTCCTTCATTAAACAAACACCAATACATGCAGTTAGAGCCTCTTGATAAACTGTAGGCTCAGAAATTGGATAAAACAATTAAAATACAACAATTATTATTAACAGGATTATTAGGTAGGTACTTGTTTATTGGTATTGTCTTTCAGTATGCGATGATATTTTGGCACAGTTGCATGCATTTGACATGCATGGTCAGATCGGTAATCAAGATCATGGATGTACTTACTAAAAATGTTAAATTAAAGACAAAGGTTTAATTGAATTCCATCTTAGCATTGAAATTAAATTCATTAATTATAATGCTAAGCTGGACAGGGCCACTTATAAGTTTTGGCTTGTTTATTGTAGCTTAATGTAAACCTATAATTAAAAACTTTAAAAGTAAGTAATTGTATTAATTTAGCGGATTTAAAAAAATATATCAATTACAATTTTTATTTATGCTATTAGTGAGCACATTCTTTCATACATACCTACCACCTGACTAAAAACTATATGCACAGAATAACTAATAGTAAGTAAGCATAGTGATGCTACTTGTAACTGCTGTAAATATGGATTTACAAATAAGTCATTACCCCGTTAAGTACTAAAAGTTACACCTGTGCTGTAACTGTTGCTGTCACTATCTGTCATTATTAACTATAATAACGGCAGTGTCAGTTAAAACTAGGTAAAACTTAAGTTTACATTATTTTATTAGCAACAAGATAAGGGGTCTACTATTCAAAAAGTTTATGTATTCTGTGCCAACGCCAGCACTATCCACTTTGTAAGACAAATAATATAAAGACAAAAAAATGGAGAGCAACTTTTCAACATTAGTAAGTAAAACAGCCTTTATACCTGTTACACTGCGGGGCAAGGGCTTCTGTTATTGAAATCAAGTCATCGCCAGGCCTGGTGCACTCCGCGTTTTAGGGTGAGCGTCAAGTTGGCAGGCACACCACGGAATTAGACGATTTTGACTAAGTATGTCAAAAAATTGTGTATAAATAGTGACGTACAGCATATAAATAGTAATACTATGGTTCAAAATGTATTTGAGTATCTTGGTGGGCCTGCTAACTTGACGTCAAGATAGCAGGCACCTTAAGAAATACAGTTCGTATCAATGTGATTTATATGTCAAAAAACTGTGCATAAATAGTGAATCGTATACGCAAAATTTCAAAAACTGTACTTCAATACAAACCGAGATATTACGTTCTCTAAGTGGGTTGCCAACTTGACGATTCTTGCGATGGCGATTCCAGAGAAACGGGTGAAAATTAAAGTACAATTGTTGAAATTTTGCGTATACGATTCACTATTTATGCGCAGTTTTTTGACATATAAATCACATTGATACGAACTGTATTTCTTAAGGTGCCTGCTATCTTGACGTCAAGTTAGCAGGCCCACCAAGATCTCAAATATCTTTTGAACCATAGTATCACTATTTATATGCTACACGTCACTATTTATCACTAATTATACACAATTTTTTGACATGGTCAAAACCATCTAATTCCGTGGTGTGCCTGCCAACGTGACGCTCACGTTTTAGGTCTGAAGTACAGTATAAATATAAGCTAAAGCAGTACGGAAACTAGGCATTTTTGTTGTTTTATATACCTACGCGCCAATTGAGCGTTAGGGTTGTCCTAAAAATTGAAAAGTTTTTGTTTAGTTAGCGCTGTATCTCAGCTAGTTAGTGCTTTTTTTTGAGATAACTAAATTAAAAGGTATTTTTTTATTATTTATCAAAACGTTTATTTGGGTTCTATAATGATCAAATAATCGAATGATTGACTAGTTTACAATTAAAATTCAGTAATTAAAAATTCTTTAACGTTTTAAGAAGTTATATTCTTCGTTAGTTATTATAAATTACTCAAAATACTTTTGCTTTCTACGACACGTTCGAAAAGCTTTATTATTAATTTTATTCAAATAAACAAAGAATAAGCTACGAATAGATATTCCGTATTTTGTTCCTGTCATGTAAACATATTTTCAAATTAAAGTAAAAGAGACAAAACACCGAATAACTATTCCGCCCTAATTATCTGTTTATTTGTTAGGCAATTAGTGTAAAAAATTCTTATTCTAATGAATAGATTTTTAAATAAATTATCGGAAAACATGGACACGGCACTATAAAATTGATTTTGACTACTTCTTTGAAAATTAATACTGCTACTTAATTAATTATACAGCCGAGTTCAAGTAGCCGTAAACTACGCAATATACTCGCGGCATTTTTAAAAATCGCGCGGACAGCGCACTCCATACACAACAGTAACCACATCGTGAGCGTCAAGTTGGCAGGCACACCACGGAATTAGATGGTTTTGACTATGTCAAAAAATTATGTATAAATAGTGACGTATAGCATATAAATAGTGATACTATGGTTCCTATATTAAATCTCTTTGTATGGTTCAAAAGATATTTGAGTATCTTGGTGAGGCTGCTAACTTGACGTCAAGATAGCAGACACCTTAAGAAATACAGTTCGTATCATAGTAATTTATATGTCAAAAAACTGTGCATAAATAGTGAATCGTATACGCAAAATTTCAACAATTGTACTTCAATACAAGCCGAGATATTAAGGTCTCTAAGAGGGCTGCCAACTTGACGTTTCTTGCGATGGCGATTCCAGAGAAACGGGTTGAAGTTTTAAACAAATAAATACATGAAAAATTGTGTGTGAAATTGTGAATCTTTCAATATCAATAAAAAAATAATTCTTCTTTGCTATTTTCCAAAAAAATAATGTAAACTTCTACCATACATTGGATTTTAATTGAATGATTTTCTATCGCGTACTATCGAAAGAGAGGCAACTTCTAGGTGAATTTATGGTGAAGGTATGGGAGCGGTGTGCGACCTGAATGGGCGATTTTCCGAGATCAAAAAAAAAAAGAAATTGGTTCGTAAATGACTTCATAGATGACGCTTAGCATAGACTAGTATGGCGCTTAGTAAAAGGCGGGTTCATGAGGAGAACGTGTATGGCTGCGTAATATTTATTCTATTCCAAAATAGAAATAGGTTCTGGATGTCCTGAATATAAATAGGTAACTAAGTAAATACTATTTTTTTATTCTTTTGGAAGACAAGTAAAAGTGTAGAATTTATTACAGCCCACAAGTAGCCCAGCTTTCATAAAACGACATCTATCGAGTGTTTTTGAACTAATTTTTACTTTTTAATTTGGGCTGTCAGAAAATCGCCCATTGCACTTTATTGTGTCATAGCAAGAGTCGGTATTTATTTAAATGACTTTGTGGAGTGAATCTTCTATACTTGTATTTGTCATCGCTACAATTGATGGGTATCGTCTTAATTACCAACTTAACCATGTTGGTTGTGTAGTGGTGAAAGAATACTACCACCCCCTCTCTTCCCTTGGGTGTCGTAAAGACTGTCGTAAGACTGCACATACACCCAACAGCATAGAGCGGCGATGGGCTCACCACCTGTCACGCTGAGCACAAGTGCAGTCGCTATTTGGTGAAACGTGGACTATGGCAGAGGAGGAGGTCAATAGTCGTGATTATATGTATGTATGTACAGTCACTTGCATTAAGATGTGACTATCGACGGCCTGCAAAAATATCTGATCATTGGTGGAAGGCATATGCCTATAATATAGGTAGGTATATGCCTTCCACCAATGATCAGATATTTTTGCACATCACATCTTAATGCTGGTGACTGTACCACTTACCAAATGCAGGTACTCTTAAAACAGAATTGTATTAATCAATTTCCAATCACAAATCTAAAAAATGTGAAATAGCAATTTTGTAAGCGACAATAGCGCCACATTGGAGTTAAATTGCGTGGAAATGGATTGAAGAAATTATTATCGAGATGGCGTTCCGGAATTATCTTTACTTATCCCAATATCGATACATATTAATCGCATTGGAATTGTATTAAGATTGAGTTTGCGTTCGAGAGTAACCCACCAGGTCAGTGATCGCAAAGCCAAAGCTATGCGTCGGAAAAATCCTAAACTCACTGCCCGACCTGGGAATTGAACCCTGGACATCCGGTCATCGGACCGAGCGCCTAACCATGCGGCCACCGACGCGTTTTCTGAACTGACATTACTTAGGTACAGTCACCAGCATTAAGATGTGACTATCGACGGCCTGCAGTCACATCTTAATGCTGGTGACTGTACCTAGGTACCCGATATAAATAATTTAATATACTTACCTAGGTATTAAGTACCTGAAATTAATAGTAAGCGTATTAATACTGTGCCTCCATCAAGCAAAATGGAAAGACAACTAAGTATAGCATGCTGTTACGTAAAAAGTAGAAGTAGAAAAAAGCCTTGTTCGCACTATTGTTGTATACTTACAACTTACTTAGGTACTTACCTACTACCTACTCGCATTTTGGCAAGATTTCACTATTACCTGAAGCCATGGACTTATAACATGATTTTATAGTACATTATGATATAAGTGCGGTAAGATGAAAATTACAGCCGAGGCGATATTGCTAGCCCGAGCCGTAGGCGAGGGCTACAAGAAAGCAGAGGCTGTAATTATCAAAGCGCACGTATGCCATACGACGTTTTATAACATATTTGCGAGGTAAACACGTTTTCCGAAAATGACTGCGTTTTTTGTTGTTTTACTAGTGCATGAATCTTTGGTAAGCCAACATATATTTTTCTTTGTCCAACAGCATAGAGCGTAGATGGGCTCATCAAAATAATACCACCATCCCCTCTCTTCCCTTGGGTGTCGTAAAAGGCGACTAACGGACTAAAGACTGCACATACATCCAACAGCATAGAGCGGCGATGGGCTCATCAAAATAATACTACCATCCCCTCTCTTCCCTTGGGTGTCGTAAAAGCTACTAACGGGCTAAAGGCCTATGTTGTCCATAGATTCAAATGATTACTAATTTTTAAATTACATTACCGCACTAGTGCGAAACTTATTACATTACGATACTGAAATCAGTGTAATAAGAGCTTCTTTACGAGCAAATGTGTTATAAAATTATTTACGCTCACTGTAATTATCTAGCTGAAGATAAGCTTCTTTTCAAACTCGTTATTAACCCTAGAAAGATAATGTGCGCTTCAGAGGCGCCCGCAAAACAAATATATAGCTGTCTTTTTCTAATTTACACGCGTACAAGCTTGTGTTTCAGCGCCAACTCAGTCGTCGGTCAACACTCCCGAGACAGAATATATACCTTGAGAGGCGACAGCTCCTGTTCGGTAAGCACCATAGTTTCGTTGCTATGGCATCACGTTGCGCTCGAAAGGCCCCAATTTGTCTTTTGTGCAACTTTCAAACAGTTCTTTGTGCCTTGGTTTTTGTTGCTTTTTACTTATTTCTACTTATATATGGTAAATATAAAATTAGGTTATGTATTTATTAGTAATTTTTTATTGGTTTTAGGGTAGTTTCAACATCATGGCGAATAGCGTTGGAAGAAGTTCAAATTTTGTCATTATTGCATGAAGAAGAGGACGAAAGTGCACAGGATGGCAGTAACAGCGAGATAGAGGACCAAGCGCCTTCCGGATGTACATACCTAACAAATGAGTACTGTATAAAAATCTCCATGATATGCGATAGTGGAACCGATTATATAATAAATCATTTGCCATACATTGGAAAAGCTGCAAACACAAATAGTTTACCGCAAGGAGAATATTACTTGAAGGAGCTACCGCGACCAATTCATGGCAACACCTGCAATGTAACGTGTGATAGTTGGTGCACATCCGTTCCTGCTGCAAAGTCATTGCTTCTTTAACGATACAAATTGACAATTGTGAGCACTATAAAATCAAATAAACGAGAAATTCGTAAAAAAATTTAAAAAAAACAGAAATACCTAATTTGTCGCGACGTTTGAGAGAGAATATTGAAAACATTCTGTCACAAACTACTGAAGAGGTAGGTACCTGTACCTGTATCTGATGAGAAACCTACAGCTGAAACGCGCTACTGCAGCTTAGATGCACATCAAAAAGAAAAGAATGTCCAAGATGACGTGTACCAAATGTAAAAAGATTGTGTGTGGTGAACATAAAAAAGATGTTTGCAACAACTGTATATAAATTTTTATTTTTTTATGAATATTTCATAATTCACTAGTTAGTAAGATATACTAAAAATGTTATATTTGAAAAAAAAAACCTCCAAACAGAAGACATTTTATTTTTGTTGCATTACTTATGGGATTTTTAAAATGCCATTTTTTTATTATAATTAAAAAATAATAACTTAACCTTGTGTTTTATTTACTTATTAACCAAGTAGCATTTCAAATGTTTCAAAAAAATAATTTTACTAATTTGTTTTTTCAATTATACAAAGGCGCATCTTTATCTTTCAGTAGCAAAAATAAACGTTATCGTTCTAGGGTTTAAGAGGAGACATCTCGACTGTGATTTTGCGTAAAATGGCCAATTTTGGCGTTCTCGATCTCAGGAACAAAAATACGACAATTTTGACTTATTGAATAGTATAGAATAGCTATTGGAATAGTGCGTAGCGGCCTCGCTAAGTGAATTTTGCTTTAACTTTTTAATTAAACCCAAAACTGCAGAGAAAGATTTTCATAAAATGTGCGAAGGCGAAGGCACTTTTTAAGCTCCTAGATTAAAATAACTACCTACTGTTTTAAACAAATGAAAATAAAAAAACAGAATATTACTTAAATCTCTTAAATAGTCGTATATAGTGCGTAGCGGCCTCGAAATTTTTAAATATTATTGATTTTATATAGAAATAAAATTTTATTCTAAACCAAACAACTTCAAAAATTGCTATACCTAAGTTAACTGTAAACACGACACTGTCCTAAATTTCACCTATCTACGATATAATTTTTGAGCAAAATTTGTACCAGAATAATCGCTAGGTAGGTACTTCATGATGAATAAAGATTTTATAATTAATTTATTATCCTAGGTATTTCGATAAAAACGATTTAAATAAAACTGCAAAATTATTTCAAAATGCGATGCGCCGGCCGTCCGATCTCAGCTTATTCTCGCAGAGTGGAGTTTTGTAATATTAGAGCATGAGTTTATTATCCTATTTCGATAAAAACGATAAATACCTACAACTGCAAATTTACAACAAAATGCGAAAATGGGCATTTTACGTAAAATTACAGTCGAGATGTAATAAGCCTCTGGTTCAATGATAATTGGATGATGAGATCTGAGGTTTATTTCTTTAAAGGAAGTAGGTAGAGAGGTAGGTATGTTCACAGACTACATAGGCATTACGTATTACTTACATTGAGCTTTTTAATAACTTTAGTTTAAATTAGCATCTCTAATAAGGCTGTGGTTTAAACAGCATAATGCGTATTATGTATGGTGTATATAACTGACTATGACTAGTACTACTGAGTTGAGAGTGTGCGTCAGCGTGAGCGTCAAGTTGGTAGGCACACCACGGAATTAGACGGTTTTGACTATGTCAAAAAATAGAGTATAAATAGTGATAAATTGTGACGTATAGCATATAAATAGTGATACTATGGTTCAAAAGATATTTTAGTATCTTGGTGTGCCTGCTAACTTGACGTCAAGATAGCAGGCACCTTAAGAAATACAGTTCGTATCAATGTAATTTATATGTCAAAAATCTGTGCATAAAAATGAATCGTATACGCAAAATTTCAACAATTGTACTTCAATACAAACCGAGATATTACGGTCTCTAAGTGGGCTGCCAACTTGACGATTCTTGCGATGGCGATTCCAGAGAAACGGGTTTATAAAAACCGGTTACGGTTTTTTATCTCGTTTTTAATTAAATATTCCCTTAAAATATCAATATTTTTCCTTTAATAAAAGAAATATTTATATATATACTTATAAATAAATAAAAACACTTACCTTAACTGCATGTTGTACCATTAAGGATTTATTACCTCGACTGCATGTTGTATCAAATGTGAGATTTTGGGTTTCAGGTCTATTATTTTGGTCTTTAAGATCAAAACAAAAAAATATTTTTTTCTAGTGCATCTATTAGGCTGCAGAATCACGTACTTAGGTAAATTAATTTGAGCCAAATCAAAAAATCCATGCGGTAAAGGGTTAAGTGACTTCGGGTAAACAAAGAATCGGAGTCAATTGCATAAAAATTGTACATCGGGAAAAAATAATTTGTCCATATCGGAGTCAATTGCATAAAAATTGTACATCGGGAAAAAATAATTTGTCCATCATATTAAAGTAGCTTTATAAAATAAAGAAAACAATTACTAACATAATATATTTTTTTTTTATATTATTATTTCTTTTTAATTGTACGAAATTAATAGTTTTATGTAGGGTTGATAATTTATAGTAGAAAAAAAATATTTTTGAAAGGTATGATTTTTCTTGTCTTACAAAATCCATACAAAAGTTGCTTGTCCTACCCCTTTCTAATTGTAAATAAAAATAGATCAACTTGTGAAGCCGTTTAAAAGTCGCTATTTCTTTACATGAATTATCTGAAGTAATGAATGTTTTACTTACTAGATTACTTTTTGACATCATAAGTAATTAATTTTCTTACAAAATCTCGTGAAGAAAACTTGTCTCAAGTTTTCTTCCTCTGTATAACACCCTTTGTATGATTAAGATTTAGATGCTTCTAAACCTAGGAGATGGCATCCGTATTTGTCTTTACGTGTGGCAGCGCTATTACTACTGCCAACCTAACAAAATCAAATGTTAGCCATCATAATTTTCAAGTGATGTTTTGATTGTCGGTTCCAAGTGAATTTCGTCGTGTAAAAAGTGCCAGTTGTATGACGTCATAATTTAGGTAAGTTTAAGGTTTTTGCTTAAAATTATTATTTATGTAATAGATTAATCAATGTGTAAAGCAGTGTGGTAATCAGAACTGTAATAATTTTACAAATTTATAACTTATTATTTAAGAATTCATTTTGTCACAACAAAATTTGGTTCCTTTGTATGACTTTGTATAACGTCATACAAAGGAAATGACGTTAGGGTCGGTAGACTATACACATAAGATATTTGCTTGTCAAAAATGAAAACTTCAAAACTCGAACTTTAAAATTATGATATCGAAAATTTACTACAAAAACTCGACTCCAAAGAAAAGAAATGAAAAACAAAGACTTTCTCAATCTTTTTCCTTCGCTATAAATAAAGGGTCACGAAATTCCCGAACATTATTATAAATGTTTGTTTAGGAGAGGAAGCTAAATTTTTGCAAATTTTTAATGGAACACGTTTATGTTAATAAAAACCGTTAAAGCGTTTTTACTTTTTATTAGTTTAATTAATTTTTATTTTTATTACATTTTGTATAGATAAAATATATAGATGGATAATGTCAGTATGAACCTTTGTATGACGAAAAAAATAATTCCTTTGTAATTATTCTTTTGTATGACGTACAATTTTTATGCAATTGTGCGAGTTCGTAGGTACTTTGATATTTTATAAATACGACTTGAACGGCTCAGATTTGGAAGAAATCAATATTTGCAAGGCAAAAATGGAGAAAAAAATAGAGACTTCATTATCATATTTAAAAAAACCTGAAAAGCGCATACAAATTGGTGCTCCCTGTTTCACAATGTAAGAAAAAAGATCTTATGGCGGGTCTCTTGCGACACTGTTTTGTGTTTTCTAACACCTTACATAAGGCTGCCAACCGTCCCGCATTAGGGGGGACAGTCCTGCTTTTGCCTTTAATGTTCCCCTTTACCGAAAGCGTCCCACATTGTTCCCCAAATATCTAATTTGTCCCACATTTCCTGCATTTCATCAATGCCTGTGATTCGTATTGCGCGCGTAACCGTCGAAACCGTCCAAACCGTCAGAATTAAAGGTTTTTTTTTTAAGAGCAAAATGTTTCCAATCGTGTTTTGGAAACAGTCAGGTACCAAACCTATCAACGAGTACGATTACATTGTTCACATGTATCAAATCATGAATTAATACTTGTGGTAACTTAATTTTAATTGACTTATATTTCAATAAAATCCGAAATTGCTACCTTTAAATAAAAATAAAAAATAAAAATCATTTATTTCAGGCAAAATAGCCCATTTCCACTTAAAACAAAATGTCAATTTTACATCAATAAAATAATAAAACATACCTAACAAATCAAATCAATTTCAAAATAATAATAAAATATCCTTTGTGCATTTAATTTAGCATAAAAATAAAATAAAAAAGGAATGTAAAACAGTAATATCATTTTTAAATTAAAATTAACTAAGCAATATTTTAAAGTAATTAGCACGGTCTGCCTCGTACATTTTTTTTACACCACAGGCTATCAAAATCAGCCTATTGATTTGGTTTGTGTTACAACTTTGCATAAGATATTTTTTATGTGGTTTTCTCAGTACTTTAACAAACAAAAGAAAATTGTTTTAGATGAAACAAATAACCATGAGTATTTGAAAAAAATCGGGCTTAAAAAGTTATCATATGTAGAAATGGCATGAAATAAACTAAACAAGGGAAAATTTTTCGAAAAAAAAAAGAAAAAAATACGGTATCTCGAAAACCGTGAGACTTTCAATAAACTAAAATTTCAGAATGCGGTAGGACATGATGTGACCCACCCGCAGCTAAAGGATTATCGTTCGTTTTCTGGAAACGCTGTATACGTAATGTCCCAAAAACAATGGATAACCCTTTAACAATCGATAGACTTCATCATGGCCCTAATCACAAATATTGACCTAAAAAAAATATCACGGTTTTTAAGATTTTGGATTTTTTGTAGTTTTCATGAATAACCCACTTACGATTTTTTTTTCATGCCACGCAACTAGATCGAGAAACCTCTTCATTTGTAGAAATGACATGATAAAAACAAACCTTGTTTGTGTTGTGACGTTTATTTAGTACTTGTAACCATAGAGCATGTCCCAAGTAACAAATTATTGTTGCATAATAGTTGAGAAAACGTTATACATTTCCTTTTGGTTCTATAAAGTTCATATTAACGTATCGTAGACGTTTATACAACGCAAAATAGGCCCATATTAAACGACATTATTGTTATTTGCAAGTTAAATAAACGTCAGTCAAGAACTTTTAAATGTTACATAAAAGTTTTTGACCGACTGTTATCGAACCACTAAAGTCCTATAACAATTGCATAGACATAAGAAGATGACTGTAATGTCGGTTAAGTGTTTAACATCGACTTTTATTGTACACGATGGAATGAACTGAAGTTCATTCCATTCATTCGTTCCTGTGATGTTTGCTGGAAAAGTGCGTGTTATCAAATACAAAATTTAAACGGTTTATAAGTTATAATTCACTTAACTAATTTTACATTTACTTTAACAATATTATACACGAACAGAGTGTAAGGATAAATGTGTGCAGTGCACCTAGTTCTTATGGGACGTTTAGTTTTGTGGTGAAATATAGGTGTGTTGTTGTGAAATTTTTTACGCCCCCTTCGAATTTCTTGAAATTAAATTATTGTAGACTATTGCTTAAAATTTGTTTACATACTAAAGTAGCAGCCATCTTGTCAATTATAAAATGAAAAGGTCGCATAATGCGGTTTCTTGCGACCAAGATGGTTGGCCATGATAAATTATTTTAGAGTTCCGTGAGATAATAAACATGAACAGATAACCTTTAATTTAAATAAAACCTTTATACATGGTATCATATTTTTTTATTTATCCGACCTCCAACCTGGCTTCATAATACGACGATATAATAAAGCAATCGTAAAAACGTTCTCGTAACCTATACTCTAACACCACTATTCGACGTTGTATGAATCAGTCGTTAAAACGTCTACCTAACCTATACACAGACACCACTATACGACGTTGTAGGAATCAGTCGTAAAAACGTCTACCTAACCTATACACAGGCACCACTATACGACGTTGTATAAATCAGTCGTATAAACGTCTACCTAACCTATACATAGGCACTACTATACGACGCTGTATGAATCAGTCGTAAAAACGTTTACTTAACCTATATTTTGTACCATTATACGACGTTGTATAAAGTAGTCGTAAAAACATTTACTCAACTTATTTAGTGGACCATTTAGTTACGGGACTAAATCGTTGTAGGAATAACGGTTACACAACGTTGTAGTTGTCTTATAACATCAATTCAACAGTTATATAACCGAAAGTCGCATAGCACAGTTTTTATATGACCAATTTGCTAGTTGGGGTATCAGACACAAATCCTAAATCTCAAAAACCGTGATATTTATACTAACGTCAAAATTTAAGATTAGAAGGGCCATGGTGAAGCCTATCGATGTTTGTTTATAGGGTTATCCATTGTTTTTGAGACACCCTGTATATTTACTCTAATAGACTTACTTAATTAAAAAATATAATGGCCTTATATTATTTATTCACGATCCCTTAAAGATTCCTTGTCCTGTCCCCCATTTCAGTTCGGGAAAGTTGGCAGCCTTAACCTAACATCAAACATCTAACAAAATATGTACGCCACCATATGTAGGCCACGCCCATATTTGCTAGATGTTTGATGTTAGGTGTTAACTGTTCAGTACTTACTTACCCATAACCCACAAAATAAATTACCAAGTATTTGGTGTTGATTGTCGTAAGGCTGAGCCCATGTACCTAAATCATTCTCAAACTAAAAAACGACAACTGACGACTTGAAATAACAACAAAGTTTTGAATAGGTATATGTTCATAATAAATAACTACCTAGTGGTATTCTGTATTGATGTTTGTTCCATAACTGGTTATGAAAACTAGTTACCATGATGGATTATACCATTTTTTATTTTTTTATTTTTTTTACCCGGTGTAATCCCTGCTTATGGATTCCAGCCTTCAGAAGGGAGACTAGATATGTGGGACTCTCCCGTCCCTCTTTCCACGACGTTACGTCGGGCGAGAGGGAGGGGCCTACCCATTAATCACCGGGGGTCCAAACTCCGAAAGCGTAGGGCTTGGGGTGGCGGTCACGGGACCTGATCCACGGGGGAATTGACCACACGAGGGCCACCCCGTCGCCGTGTGTTGGCCTATAACTACTGCCTAGCAGCCGTTACGCGCCATCACACGGCGACTACGCGCACGCGGCACTACAAACAGCCCCTTGGGGGCAGACCCACAAAACATACATCCACACATACACTGACTCACAGTCAACACGGATTGCGTGGACACTTGGGGTGGTATAACGAAATACCCATGCCAGTGCCCACTTACACACACACACAAGCATTTACTGACAGATTCAGTAAACGACAACACAAAGACACAACACCCCCAAGTCATCGGGCGTCGGGCTGGCCGTGGCAGACGCCGATTTCTGCCCCGGCCAGCCCCACGCCCGGATGATGGATTATACCATAGCTAGGTACCTAGATAACTCATAATTCTTACCTATCTAAGGGGATAAGTCACTTGTACTATGCGCTGATACGTAAGTTAGCCTGATTATTGCACAAGGTCGTGGCCTTGTTGAAATTTGAAACAAATTGTTTAAACAATAACAAACAATACATAAATCTAATGACTCCTAAAAACATTTTTCTTCGACAACTTTCTTAATTTTAAGAGGGTTTACGCCATTCCGTTTTCCATACAAACTTCCAAGTCGACATTTTTAAAAACGAATAAACCAATTTTGATGGAACTTTGCATGCTGAAGTAAAACACAGGAATCTAAATTGTTTGTTGAAAACATTTAAAAAAAATGTTTATTTAACTGTGTTATTGTGATTTTTAACTTACTATAGTGGACTTACAATCGCAATAACTCAGCTAGAAAAACGTTTTTCAAAAATGTTTTCAACTAACTATTTAGATCCCTGTGTTTTACTTCAGCATGCAAAGTTTCATCAAAATTATCTCATTAGTTTTTAAAAATTTCGACTTGTAAGTTTGTATGGAAAACCGAAATGCGTAAACCCTCCATGAAAGAAACAATAATTCTTACATGAAAATATTTGTATTGATATTCCGCAGGTCGCCCCCATCTTAAAAAAGCAAATTTTAATTTTTAACACAAGCGCGTGATTGTTATGTACATTTCGCAGAATAAAAACATTGCTCTAATCAAATTACTAGGTCGAAACTTCAAAGCAGAATTGTTCTCATTTTAAATATTAATATGATTGATTTTGCTTTGAAGTTCATTTTGAGACTTAGTCAGTTTTTGCGATCGCGCGGCTCCGCGCGGTGCCCTCCTAAGTGGAAAAAAAGCTCTTTATAACTATTAAACGTATTAAATTTTTGTAATGGTATAATGTAGTTGTTTGCTGTTCCTATTAAATAAAAATAAAACAAAATAAACACGAGACCGACTAATTCTGTAACTTGGCGATTAATTTCGACTAATTCTCCATGTAAATTACACGTCTGTGATGCAAACAGATCTTCGCTACGTGGTTCCATTCTCGAGATTATACGCAAAACCCCTTAGAACTTTTAAACGCGAGACCGACTAATTCTGTTACTTGGCGAATTTCGACTAATTATCGACTAATTCTCTACGCAATCAGATCTTCGCTACGTGGTTCTGTTCTCGAGATACAGGTGTGGCACAGCTGCACTGACGTCAGTACAGCTGTGCCACAAAAAACCCCCTCACAACTTTTAAACGCGAGTTACGCGAGACCGACTAAGGGTGGATTCGACCAAACTGGAATAAGATCTTATACCTAGATTAAACGCCGAATTTGTATAGACTAATCTCGGAGTAAGTCTTAATTCGGGTTGGTCGAATCCACCCTAATTTTGTTACTTGGCGACTAATTTCGACTAATTACCGAGTAATTCCTGGCATAGTCAAAAAGTCTGTTTTCCACTGTGGCACAGTGTGCTGACGCACACAGTTGAAGATTCATTTATAGCCCAATTGTCTCGTGTCGCAATCAGTTTGCGTCAAACAAGCCATAGAGCGAGTCGTCCGTGATAGTTGAACGAAAATATTGTAAAATGCCGTCGTGTGTGTTTCGAAAGTGCACAAATTATGGTGCTAAAGTGAATAAACCTCAAGGGATCACTTATCACATGTAAGTTTTACAAAAATATTTGTTTTGTACTAGGTAGGTACGTATTTTTAATCAATTTCTAGGTTTTTGTAAAAAATAAAAAAGACGATCCTAAACATTATCCTAAATTAAAAAATCATGCGACATAAATCGAACCTACTTACCCTATCACACAAAGAGGTAAGTACTTATGTATAGGTCAAGCATTGAGGTTACATAAATGAGGTCAAGTATCATAAGACCGCTGGCGGGTGGTCGCGAAACTATTGATTTTCAATTGTGTCTGGTTTAACGGTGCTCACAATTTGAATTCAACATGGTTCCTATAATATTACTAGTACTTATGTAAGTACCCACTTACTTACCTACTATCAGGTCCGTGCCTACTATTATCAATAAAAAAAAAATTGTGAAGATTTGCTATTAGCATATTATGTTTATTAATTAACCTTAGTTGTAGATTATTTTTATGAAAAAACGGGATTTATACCATGTCTGAGTTGTTGATTTTGAGTCCCCGATATTTCGGCGCAGTTGCATGTACCATGCTCACGGAGTAACTCCTCAAACTCTTCTCAAGACTCAAAATCAACAACTCAGACATGGTAAAAATCCCGTTTTTTCTTAAAAATAATTGTAGTGACCATGAAAGTTTAAAATGTTATTTAGTTGTAGATGTTATTTATCTGTAAATCTTCAAAGAAATAATTAAAATAGTTACTTACATAAAATAACCTAGAAATAATCGTACCTGCAAGGTAACCTCTGAGTACTGAAACCTATGGAGATGGCAAATTGGCAATGTGCTGCCAAATGAAAAACTCTAATCAGCGCTGACAGCGGTGCACTAAGCGCTAGATTCTAATATGTTCACGAGACAATAAAGCGCTAAATATGCTCAAACGAGTTAATAAAGCGCTAAATTCGAACTTTTAACTGAGGCGCTTTTTAAACGATCAGTGTGGTTAAATAATCTCCCATACTAAACAGGGGCTGTACCATGAGCTCTTAAAACAATTCTGATAAAGTTTTGGAAGCGAGACGCAGATTGCGACTTACGTAAAGTCAACTTTAAGTAAAAAACAAGTTAAAAAAAATAAAATTCTTCTTCCATCAAAGCTGAACTCGAGGGTCCAGGCTGGTTGGGTTCAGTACCTGGTACCTATTTACTTTATATTTTTCGGATGATCCTATCTTAAAATATCAGCTGGTAATTGATAATTATAACAGTTGCTGTTAACCGCGGTTAATCCTGTTCTTTTTTTATTTTTTATTAAGGACAACAAACAATTACACTGTATTCTTACATAATAATCTTAAAGAACATTGTCAGGTTTCGGCTTCCACAACTTTTAAAAATAAAACTGCACGGATTTAAAGTTTTTACCTACAACCGTATACATACAATAATAAAATCTATTGTGCTTTATTTATTTCCTCTTATGAACTTTTCAAAAAAATTAAGGAATTAACTTAACAGATCGGAAACAACAAAAATAAATGGAGTGGACACCTGTGTTGCCACTGCAATAATGTGTATTGATATTCGATTAAATCGATTAAACAATTTACTAATTATTGTCCATTGCATACGAGTACGTGTTAACTTATGTTATTTTCCTTATTTTTTACTCAAATGTTAAGTCGTTTTAATGAGCAGTACATTTTATAATATTTTTATTCCATAAGTATAAACAAAGAATTAGAAGTATTCGATTTTTTGATTTGTGATCGATAACTAAATCACATGGTAACGTAACGGCAACCCCGTTCGGTATAAAGCCATTAATAGAATTATGAGATAGGTAGGTATTTAGGTATGTCATCTGCTGACACTGACATGCATGGCATGACATAGGTACCTACATAAAATGTTGTAGTATGTTTTTGCGTACGTTTCCAATTCTTGTTATTCCTCTGAGCTCTATAGCATCTTTTTGTGTCCATTCCACACATCTTTTAACAATGTCCGCTCAACAACGTTGTATCAATTGTGGTATAAATGTGTTCCGGATGAGACGGCATGAAGTTGAATCTGACGATATCCGTTTATTGTTACGACAATGGACTTCGCTTTCCAAGGTAAAATACGATCCTTATTGACAGAATATTTATTTATATATTTATTATTATAATTTATTTAGTAGGTACATAATAGCGAAGGAAAATGTAAGTTTGTAATACACTTTGTTGTTTATTGCAGGGTGCTGTTCCCACACGATGACTATTTTATGGTACCTTGGTTGGGCGCGGCACCAAAATAATATTGAGCCCCCTGCACAGTTTCTTGACGATTTGTTAATTGAATTCGATAGCGAAATTGATGATGATTAATAAAACTATTCAATAAATGTATAGGTTTGTTTAGTTTTTCCATTTGTATAACCTCAAAACTCTATTTTAAAATGTCTAAATAACTTTTTTTTTAGAAGTTCCACATAAAATTGGGGTTTACAAAAAAGCTTTTGGTATTAAACTATACAAAATAAAATTTGTTTCCTCATTGTCCATGACAAATTAATATTAAGCCAAAGTTAGATACTATGGACACTTGACATTGTCCAATTACTGACAGGGTAACCAGCGGCGTTATCCAGACATTACTAACAAAAAATACACTGATCAAATGCTAACACAGTATACAAAACAGGGTTAAACCGTATTGTAATTTAATACGTAAAGGCAACATAAGAACAATTTTAATTATAGGATCCGTAAGTTATAACAATTAGAATTTTGAATTTAAGCTAAAACACCTACCTAATAACAATTTCGAATTAATTTCAATATGCTTGAGTATGCCAAGCACATATTACATACTTAATGTAATTATTGTTATGCACCTAAAATACACAAAACTTCTACTCTAGTTAATCAAAAACATTTCTTCGAAATGATGCAGATGAACTGGCAAAGATTTCAAGATCGGAAAATTTTCATTATAGAGGTTCATGATTCTGTGAAGCGGCGCGCGCTTACCTGCATTAGTTTTACACAATGTTGGTGCAAATATCTTTTTGCGTTTACGTTTCTGACGAATTGGATATGAGCGGAGAGCTATGTGTATATTTGATTTAAAAGTTGATTGCAGTGTAACATTAAAAAGTAACAATGTATCCAAGAGCACTCTTCTAAATTGAAGTTTAGACAAAGAGAATTTATTTAGGAGGACATCATAAGAACACTTAGAATGAAAACATCGATAGTTTACGGATCGTAAGAATTTCTTTTGTACTTTTTCAATTTGTTCACTATATTTTGAGTAAAAAAAATCCATATGGTAGTTGCATATTCTAATTGGGATCTAATAAGGGATTTATAAAGTAAAAGGTAGGACGAATGATGCTTAAATGGAGTAAAGGACCGCATCACGAAACCATAAAGCTGAAATGCTTTGCTAATTATGTGTTCAATGTGTAAATCAAAGTGAAGTTTCGAATCCATAAAAACACCTAAGTCTTTTATATGGTTGACTTTCTCTAGAGGAGTCTCCGTTCTTATTAATAGGATGGCGTTAATAGTTTTTAAATGCAATGCATTTCGCAACTTGCTTTAAACCACATTTATTAAGCTGAACACTCGCTCAATATCAGCATTTGAATGTGGCAAACTCATTATTTTTGTCGCGACATTGAATAAGTCTTTATATGGACAACAGCCAGCTGCGTCCCTCGACTGTTGAACTTCTGCCCAGAACTTCACCGAATCTTCGGTATTTTCCCAGTTCTGTAGGCAGTTTGCCACTGCTGAATAATATTATCCATATTTTCTATGTAACCCAGACTTTCCAATACTTGTATAAAGTTATCAATAATTCTGTTTGGTTTTAAAATTACGGTAACAGATAATGCCATAGAGTTTTTAAGTAGTTTTAAATTTTCAGGCATTCTTTGTTGCAGTTCATTTAGTAGTTTAATAATAAAATCAACACACCTTTTTTCATTGCATTTTTTTTATTATCATATAATAAAGACTCGTTCATCTCTTTCCCAAATAAATAACCAAGGTATGGTGACATAGACAGATGTTCATTCACATTAATGCTTTCGAATTGCATTCTCGGTTGCGTTGTTATTAATTTCGTGCACATGTTTCGTATCAAATCATGTAGCGTATAGTAGAGCAGACATGGGTCAGAAGTTTTGTTTTTAAAAGTTTTTATTACCCCTTGTAAATTATTAAGTATTCCACAGAAAAACTGCAAATAAATTTTGTTGCTTTCATCGTTGAAAATGTTAAATCATAATTCGGCTTGGTTGCAATTTTCACGAGTTCTCATTAATTGAACGTGTAATTTTAGTTCTATCCATTGACTTAAGATTCTAGTTACCGCGGGTTCAATTGACAGCCATCGTGTATCACAAGCTCCTCTCCACAGTTTATCGATATATTTTTTATTTTCTTTTTTTCGTTTCAGTGAAAGCTTGAACCAATTGTGAGTTTCTCATAAATTCTATATTTCTTGGTATAGTCTCACATGACGCATGTGACACTGCCAATTGAATCGAATGACAGACACATCTTATCAACACTAGATTGGGTAAAGCATACCTTTCCTGCAATATTTTATGGACACATACGTTTACTCCAGTCATAACCGAAGCATTATGCGTTCCGATTCCAATTAACTTGCTTTTATCAAATTTAAAAGCTTCAAGTTGTGCTGTTAGCGCCGAAACTATTCTTTCGGCATCTGCAGATTCCAATTCTACCAGCCCTAAGAATGTGGAAACTATTTCGTTGCGACTGCTGCTAAAATATTTAACAACAATACCGAGATATTTTTGAACAGAAACATCAGTAGATTCATCTATAATCAAGCTATACGAAATATTACCAATATCTTTTCACAAAGAATTATTGCTGTACATTTCGTTCGGTGCAATTTCATTTCTGTTGTAGTCTTAGAATCCGAAAATTTATTCTAACACAATTCGGTAAGCTGATCATTTGCTTGTATAGCTGTGTGTTCCGCAACATACATTGAGAGAGCACCTTCAGCCTCAACACAGAGCTTATCGACGGGTTTTTGCAGTATTGAAGAGATTTGTGTGTATGGCGGCGCCACCTACCTGCATGACGCCGCACATAGTACGACACGAAGCGTGTCAACAGATGGCGCCACAAAAACCAACTCAACGACATCTCCATACTGCGACAGAAAATAGTATGGAAAGTGGGAAGCCTGCATCGCGGTAGCAAAGTTTCATTACCTCCTTCGCCATATATAGCACCTCCAATTAACATCCGTTGGACCTCGGTCCCCGAGCTATACCACCCCGCTCGGAGGAAGATCTACCCTTTGCCTTCCTCAAAGTTGTCATCCTACCTACCATCCGCTTCCCTACAGTGGTGACCCCTACGGAGCACAGAAGCACCTTCAACATCATCGTCGCAGCGCCTATCCATCACTCCTCATCCATCATCAGATCTACCTTCGCCAGCAGACACAGCAAGCCAGCAATCAAGCCTCAAGGTTCTACCGCAGCATCTTGGACGACGCTTCCTGGACCTCCGGCACACTCGACGGCATCATCCCGACCTGGTCTCCGCAGCCCACGACCGGTGCATCAATGTCGGCCGCATCACTCCGGCGTGGCAGCCCTGCACACCAGCAGCTCGGACCCACTGTCATCACCTGTCTCGACTCACCGCAGATAGGAGCAGCACACTGCATCACTGGCAACGCGCCTTCACCCCACCCGTCTCGACTCACCGTAGACTGGGGCATCCTGCAGCAGCACTCTCCACTGGCACTTGCAAGCTCTGACGCACTGACTGCTGTGCACACTCACTGACATCGACCTCCGGTCTCAGGGGGGAGAGTGATGTGGCGGCGCCACCTACCTGCATGATGCCGCACATAGTACGACACGAAGCAAACACCTTCCAACCGTGTCAACAGATGGCGCCACAAAAACCAACTCAACGACATCTCCATACTACGACAGAAAATAGTATGGGAAGCCTGCATCGCGGTAGCGAAGTTTCACCACCTCCTTCGCCATATATAGCACCTCCAACTAACACTTGTAACCTTAAGTGATTTTTAGATCCGTCAGGTTACTTCTAGGTCAGAATTTGCGTGAAACGGAGTGTGCAACAACAACTCAAAGTCATCTTTCTCTTTTACATCAATCAATAATTCATCTATCCGTTGCACAAACTTACTCACCCTCCTGAGTCCTGATCAATCGGATATCGTTTAATCGTAAAATATTATAATAATATTTTTATTAATAAAAGGCTCAACTGGATGAGATAAAACTATTATTAAATTGTTTATTTATAATCTAGTTATAAAAAATTAAACGTTAAATCATCTTCTATTTCTTTATCCCGGAGGAGTGCTAAAAATAATTATTTTAATCAAATAACTAACTCAAAACAGGAACACCCAATGTGCAATAAAATGAACACTATTTTACAATTTAAGATAAAAACGAGAATATGTAAGACTGCCTAAAAATACCTACAATTCCTAAAAATATACAAGTTCACCCATGTTTTTTCATAATTTCAATATGAAAAATCATAGGATTTTACTAATTAATCAAGATTGAAACTCACCTGGCTGTTGAACCCTCGGCATGATGAAAGAAAATGACTGATTTTGGCCACTGCTGCCAAACGTCAGCTGTCAAAATTTCATCCACACTAGTTGACCAACAACAATATTCAAACGAATTTGACTTTAGCGTCAAAATTTAAAAGTATAACCATGAAAATTTTATTGTACATTGCATTGTACAGTGGGCGTTTATGAGAGAATTTTAATTTATAGTTTGGGTCGGAATGTAAATAATGTACATGTACAATGTAATGTACATTAGGCCTTACGAGGATATGTACACAAGTTTACACAACTATTTTTTTTATAGATTTCCTTCTAATGAGGTCAGAAAAGAAGAGTGGATCGCAGTTGTGCGTAAGCAACGAAGTGAATTAGACTGGATGCCGTCGAATAGCAGCAAAATTTGCAGTATCCACTTCAAGAGTGGTGATGTATACACTTCCAATAAAGGCCGAACAATGATAAAAAAACATGCTCTGCCTGTAATTGAGGTACTTATCTAAGGGCTGATTTTTCAATCCTCAGTTAAAACCATGGACTTAATATAAGTATTAAGTCCATGTCTTAAACTTATCCGTCTGTTAGAGCATAACACAATCAAACTAAAATGTCACCTGTAAAGAAAGAAAGGACTGATGACAGTAGATTTTAAAAATGGTTGTGCAGTACTTGAGGCAGTACCCCAGCAGACAAATAAATTTTATCTGACTTACAGGGTACCTATAACAAAATCCCCCAACCTCTGAAATACGTAACAGAGCCAAACATGAATAACTTTTATTATAGATTCTATTTGATGATTATGAGGACTAGGCATGTCCAGCAGTCTTAGAACATTAACTTAGCCAGCAGTACACCACGTCAGGCTGATGACATAAAACAGATAGGTACAGAAGTCAATCTACTTACAAAGTGCGCTCGAGCAACGCACACATAGACACCGCTCACAGACACGCACGATATCTCGGACCGGCTACGGCTAGGACTACTGGGACCAGGAGGGCGATGGGCTAACACAACACAACCAAACCATAACTGAACCACAGCCGTTCTGCCGACTTCGTATAGCGCCATCGCGCGTGTAAAACGCGGTATCACATACAACGGCTGAGGTTCAGTTGTATGTATATTGAGATGTGTATGTAGCACAGAATTAGTTTGGTTGAGATTATTTAGCGCCATCCGCGTGAGACACACGTCTGTGAACTTTTTATGCAAAAACGGAGCAACAAAAAAAAGTTATTATTGTTCAGTGGACGGTGGTTTAAATTTAACATTAAGGGTGAATTTGTCGTGGATGATCCGTGATGATGATCTGAGATCCGTGTAGCCGAAACACAATCCGCGGATGGAAACCAAGTTCCCACCAAGTCAAGTTTAGAACTTCATTAAATGAGTGTGTTGTGTGCGTAATAGCGTATTTCTTTCGTTTACAATGGCGGCGGCGGATACTTCGACCAGTGTTGATATTTACAAAACAAAATTAAAAGACATTTAACAGACGGAAGATAGTGCTGCTTCCGCATTTTTGGCTGCATCAGGAATAGAAGTACACTGGACGAGCAAACCTGCATGCTATTATATTCGTGTTTGCAAGTGAGAGGTTACAGAGCTCGTTTACGTAGATAAGGAACAGGACAGGTCCAAGAACACTACCCTGTAGGACACCAATTTTAACAGATTTTTCCTCACTAGCAAACCCGTCAATTAGAACACTTTGAGTTAGGCCCGTTAAATAACTTTCAAAAAATCAGATAGTTGGCCTCTAATACCTATGGATTGAAGTATAGATACAAGTATAGGAATGGACACGGTATCAAAAGCCTTTGATAAGTCGAGATAGACGCCAAGGATTTTATTCCTCTTCTCGAAGCCCTTGACTATTGTGTCTGAAAGTTCTAGCACCGCATCTTCAGTGCTCATTCTAGATCAGACACAATATTGGTTTTTTGATAGGATATTTAATTTATCTTAATATTGAAAAAGTCTTTTATTTATTGTTTTTTTCTAAGATTTTTAAAAATGAAGACTAAACAGAAATCGGCCTATAGTTGTTGAAACTAGCTTTGTTACCATGTTTGAAAATCGGATAGACGATAGCCTTCTTGATAACACTCGGAAATATACCTGTGATTATGGAAAGATTAAAAACTTGAGTGAGAATTGGTATTAGTACGTCCTTAGCAGATTTAAGTAAGCTGACGAAGATACCATCCCAACCCACAGCACAGTTAGTCTTGAGGCTACAAGTAATTCGCTCGACCTCATCTTCATCAGTAATAAACCATGCCGTAGAGTTTGAATAACTGAAATTTAAAAAACTACGTTGTTGAGGGTTGTGATTTGTAGTAATTTTGGCTCGATCTTTACATATATATAAGAAAAGTAAGTATTAACAAGATTAACCGCTAAATTAGGGTTATCCGCCAAAGAAAGAAGTTCACTGTTGTGAAAAGATTAGTATTTAAATTAGCTTTGTTTTTGATATGCTTTCAAATTGCTTTAGGACCCTTACTATGCTTTTGAAATGGAATACCTACTTCAGTGCGAAAGCCGTATCATCGAATGTTGTTTGTTCGAAAACCTTCCATCGACTTGTCTATACTGCGACGCCTTGTTAAATCGACGTCTTGTTACTGCGATGTTTCGTTACATCGAAAAACTGTACTGCGAACGATTTTATTGCGAAAATATTTTACTGCGAAGCCTTGTTTAATCGACGTCTTGTTACTGCGATGCGATGTTATGTTACTTAGGCAAAACTTACTTTGAACAATTTTGCTGCGAAAACCAAGTACCTACATAGATTTTTTTTCAAAACAATACCTTACGTTAGCTAAAAATAATTGTTTTGATAAGTGAAGTTAATATTCAGTGATTTTTGCTGAAGCGTCTTAATTGTATAAGTTTTAAAAACAATATTAGTAAATAACAAGACGTCGATTAAACAAAGCTTCGCAGTAAAATATTTTCTCAGTAAAATCGTTCGTAGTACAGTTTTTAGATGTAACGAAACATCGCAGTAACAAGACGTCGATTTAACAAGGCGTCGCAGTATAGACTTGTCGATGGAAGGTTTTCGAACAAACAACATTCGATGATACGGCTTTCGCACTGAAGTAGGTATTCCTTTTGAAATATTATAAATTACGAACAAAAAATGTTTTTATTTAAAGTTTAAAAAATCTTTGACGACCACGGCCACGCTGCCGCGACGCCGCCGCCGCCGTGGAAATTAAAAGTCACGCCGCCACACACTGGGGCAAGATACCCTCATATGTGGCAGAAAATGTAAAAGAATAAAATTCTTCTTTGAACTACCTACAACAGCTTTTAATAAACCATATACCAATGCTTCTTAAGACACTATCAAATCGACCGATAACTTACACGCATTCCTACTATAATTGACGTTGGTCGGTAGTTGTGATAGTGCGACTAATTATAAATTAAATAACATTTAGTTTAGTTGTGCATAAATGGTGTTATTTTAGAAAATTATTATTATTAAACTATGGAACCTTCAACTTCAGGTATGTTACGGTATTTTAACAACTTTTAATTTGGTATTAGGTTACAGTAAACATATTAAACCAAGGAATATATTTATTATACAACGATTTTAACAAAATTAAAAAACAGCTAAGGTTTTAGTTGTGTTCTCCCGTGAATTCCACTTTAGTTTTTTTTGGTAAACAACCCATACAATATCAGCAACTAGAAACTAAAAAAAAAATTGCTACTTTTTGCTACTTTACACATTATAGCGATTTTTGTAGTTTACCTATTTGATTTCCATTATGCAAAATTACTTATTTTGTTTTAGGAGCGACTTCAAATACCGTATTTATTTCAAGGAATAAACTCGTCAACTTAATGCGATGCTCGGAAGAAGAAAGTGTTGAAAAACAATTTAATTTTTTGATTTTTGAGTTGCGAAAACGTACAAAATGTGATAAAAAAGACGTTATTCTTTTAAATCGGAAATTATCAAAATTTAAGTATGATTATAAGTCTCAATGGTCAAAAGCTTGTAGAATAGATGAAAAATTTAGAGAAAGTAATAAGGATTGGCTTGAGACATCAATTTCGTTTCCTATCTTCAACCGCCTCTGTGGTCTAGTGGCTAAGCTACCGGTTTCAGACCCAGAGGTCCCGGGTTCGATTCCCAGCGGGGGGTACATCTTTGTGTGATAAAATGAAATGCAACCTTTGTACAACCTAAGTGGTGTTACTTATTATCAGGGAATTCCTGACTTAAGCATGTTCGATGGCAAGGATCCTCAACTTATAATAATTGATGATCTGATGAGAGAGTGTGATGGTCGGGTAGTTGATATCTTTACTAAGGGAAGTCACCACCGAAATTTAAGTGTATTTTACATAACTCAAAATTTGTTTCATCAGGGTAAAGGACAGCGTGATATTTCCTTGAATTCTAGTTACATAATATATTTCAAAAATCCTCGAGATAGGACACAAATTCGTTTTTTAGGTCGTCAAATTGCACCTGAGAACTCAAAACTGGTTGAAGAGGCTTATAGAGATGCCACTAATAAACCACAAGGTTATTTAATGATTGATCTCAAACAAAACACTGATGACGTATATCGGTTCAAAAGAAATATATTTCCGAATGAGTATACCATTTGTTATGTATCTAAGAAGGGGTATAAATACAGTAGTAGCCAACATGAAAGCTTCATTCCATAATTATGAAACCAAGAGTTACTACGCATACAAACTTTTTAAAAGCATTACATGTGCTTAAACCAAAGTTTCGAAAGGCATTATTAAAATCTTGTAACCAAGAAGAAATACATTGCATTTGTGAGTGCATTTACAACGTTCTTCAAGGAAAAATATCAATTCCTACAAAAGAAAAACACAAACTAGAAAAATATAACATATTTTAAGAAAGCTTATTTCAAAAGGAGCAAATAGAACGAGAAAAAATATTATCATACAAAAAGGTGGCGCATTTTTACCGATTATCTTGGGAGCCGTATTGAGTGCATTATTGGGATCAGTCACCAAATAACCACTATGGAGAATACAAAAAAAATTATATTAATTGAACCTGAAATAATAGAAAAGTTAAAAAATGATAACACAGACAGAAACGTGAACAATTTATCACGACTCGACGAAGAAATGAATCAAGTTTTAAAAAAGAAAATAGATGATCGAGAAAAATGGTCCTTATATTTACAAACACTACAAAGATATTTGTATTTTATTGGTAAAGATCGAAAGCCTTTAGAAATACCCATAATATCGTTTAAAGAAACAGAAAATTAAAAAAAAAGTTAGTCGTGAGGATCATCCTCCAGAAGCAACATAAGACACCTCGAAGATAGTCGAACCCAACGCTGAAGACAACGAAATTAATTATTCTAAAAGGCTTTTAATAAACCTTTTACCCAAGACATACAAAACAAAAGGTGAGCTCTTAATAGATTTATTATTAAAAAATAAACAAAAAAATTATTGGGATCATAAAGGAACAGTTTACATCGACAACAAGGAAATTTATAAGAGCAACATAGTTGATTTACTCAGTGATGTTATAAGACCGTTGAAAAACACTTCACCAAACGGGTGGTCAGAATTTTCTAGAGCATTAAAGGAATTAAGAGTACCTTTGACTTACATCGGTAATCCAAGAAGAGCAACTTACATCAATGATATCTCTAGTACTCCGAATTTTGGTAGACGATTTGAATCTAACTTAGAAAAAGATTTCGAATATTCTACACCACCTTCAAGCGCCATAACGAGTAAAGAAAAAGTCAAAAAGAAAATAGATTGGCAGAAATGGACTCCGTATTAGAAATTAACGATATTTACTATGACATCTCTCATCCTGCTGGTTATGGAAGTTTAAATCAATTAACAGATGCTATGAAAAATCGAATGACAAGAAAGGAAGTAAAAAACTGGTTAGAATCTCAAGAAACTTACACTCTACATAAACCTGTCCAACGACGATTTCCTAGAAACAAATACATTTTATCTAATTTTAATGAACTTTGGCAAGTCGATTTAAGTGATATGCGATCTTATAGTGAATATAATAATGGTTTTAATTACATTTTGTGTATCATTCATGTATTCAGTAAATATGCGTATGCAAGAGCAATGAGAAAGAAAAATTCTGTTACAGTGAAAAAATGTCTTGCAAGTATATTATCTGAAGCAAAGGTGACTCCCACACATTTGCAATCAGACAAAGGGACTGAGTTTATTTCGAAAGATGTTCAAATGTTTTTAAAAACTTATAACATAAATTATTACACAACTAATAACCCTGATATTAAAGCAAGTATAGTCGAAAGATTCCAAAGAACTTTGAAGACGAAAATGTGGCGCTACTTCACACATAATAATACTTATCGTTACATTGATATTGTTACGGCGAAAGGCGTTCGCAGTAACAGCGACGAAATAAGGGTTGTGGGCTGGGTAGGTATGGATAGTGAAGTACTTACAGGGAGGATGAGTCACAGGAACCGTGGGACGAGCTGACCACGGGCGGCGATGTAGGTTGGTTTCCTGGCGCACAGTCACTACACTACACAATAGGCATTTAGGCGGTCTCTTCACATTAGGTTCAGGAGTCACTATAAATAAGGGCAGATACCAGCGCGCGTATTTTGTGGGCGTCTCGCGGTAGTTAACAGACAGACCGGTCGGCGCGGTATATCTCACGAAGCCAGCGGCTGCGGGTCGCGCAGCGGTGGCGCCGCGGCAGATAGGCGGACGCGGTCGTCAACAACCGCCTTACCGATGGCGGTATAGTTTGAATGGCCGTCCCGGCTTTGGCGGGAACATCCTCCGGGGGCCAGGGTGGGCTCATCCAATGGGAGCCTGGCGATCCGGAATACAGGCCTCCGAAGATGTCCATTCGCGGTGTCCAGGTCCACCACCCGCACGACGCACCCGCACTTGATGAGGACGAGCTCGCCAACTCGGGGAGGGGAGGATGGGGACAAACATTTGGAGCGGGTTTGGAGGGTATGAAGGTAGGACTGGGTCCACAGCGTCCAGAAGCGCTGGGAAAGGGCCTGTACCATCTGGAATCGCCTACGTGTGGAGATCGGCCTATCTTCCACGGATAGTTCGGGAAGGGCCGTTAGTGAGCGGCCTATAAGGAAATGTCCGGCTGTAAGCGGCTCAAAGTCTGAAGGATCAGACGAAAGTGGGCAGAGAGGTCTTGAGTTAAGGACCGCTTCAATTCGAGCTAAAAGTGTGGAGAATTCCTCGAATGTGAGGTGTTGTTCGCCAATTACGCGATATAAAAGTTGCTTTGTTGATTTTACGTTGATCTCATGTAACGCACCGAACCATGGTCCCTTAGGGACGTTCAACAACCAAGTAATGTGCTGACCAGCGAGCTTGTGCGCAATCGTGTCATTATTCAAGGCAAGAAAGTTTTGTACTTCGATGAGCTGATTTCTAGCGCCTACATAATTTGTACCGCAGTCCGAGCGGATGAGAACCGGGGCACCGCGGCGTGCTATAAAGCGCTGTAATGCCGCGAGGAACGCTTCCGTGCTGAGGTCCGAGACCGGTTCCAAATGAACCGCCTTAGTCGAGAGGCACACGAATATACAAAAGTACGCTTTTAAGAGTTTAACATTCGAAATCGGTCGTGACTTGACTAAATACTGGCTGAGGCGTAACTCTATCGGCTAGCAGGTCGGCCATGAAGGGCGCTTGCGGCTGGGCCCGGCATCGAAAGCATCTAATGCATTTAAAAACTCGGTGTCTAATAATACGGCGCGCGGACAATATCCAAAATTGTTGGCGTAGGATAGCGTGTAAAGTGTCAGCGCCAGGGTGGCAGTGTATTTTGTGGTAGTGGTCAATGAAGGTAAGAAGGTAAGGTCTACAAGTGGGCTAGAGCTGGGAAGTATGAGCGGATGCTGCGCGTCATATCGGATAGACGCATGGGACAGTCGTCCACCAACTCTAAGAAGCTCATCTTTAATGAGAGGTGACAGCCGCTGGAGTCTAACGGAGCAGGTTTTGCCAGTTTGAAGGCGGTGGATGTCCTCTGCAAATTCATTGTGCTGAACACTGCGCACCCAGTAAAGTAGGGCCTCTCTTCGTTCACTGACGTACAAGGGGCCTGAGCGTCGCGAATCTGGGTGGTGTCTGCAGTTGTGCAGAAAGCGTTTTAGACAAGCTGTCACTCCGACGAGCTTGTCTAGTGAACTGAACCGAGTGAGCAGGTCAAAGTCAAGACCGGGCACTGTGACCAGTGACGGGACGTGTTTGGGCTTAAGGCCGGGCAGGGCGTGATGGCCCAGAGCTAAGGGCATTGCAGGCCAAGACTCACAAGGCTGTCCAAGCCACGTGGGAGACCACCATAGGTCGTGGGCTGACAGGGATTGCGCAGACATCCCTCTGCTTGCGCAATCTGCCGGGTTGAGCTCGGAAGGTACGTGTCGCCAGGTACATTCTGGTGAGCCTGAGCTGATTTTGACTACCCTGTTGGCTTCAAAGGGTTGAAGACGGTGAGGCGGTGTATTGAGCCAGGCCAGGACTATCGTACTGTCTGACCAACATATGTGTTGTTGTATACTGATATGGGCCGATAACTGAACTGACACACGGATCATGAGCTGGGAGTGTAGAGTGGCGGCCGACAACTCTAACTTGGGGATTGTGAGGCGATTCTTGATTGGTGCGACTCGCGACTTGGCGACAATCAAGTGTACCAAAGTATCTCCGGAGGCATCGAGCTCATGGAGGTAAACAACGGCGGCAAACCCGGCTTCAGAGGCATCTGCAAACCCGTGAAGCGAGTATGCAGCTGAGCCTTTGTTTGCACAAATGTGCCGAGGGAAGCGAATGCTAGACAACAGCGGCAGATCCTCTGAGATGTGGTGCCACTCCGTTTGCACTTCAGAGGGAGTGGGCTCATCCCATTCCAGCTTCAGTAGCCACAATTGCTGAAGCAGCAGCTTTGCGCGGAAGATAACGGGAGAAACCCAGCCGTTTGGGTCATAAAGTGAGGCTACGGTACTTAAAATAGACCGCTTTGTGACATGTGTGATGGGGGGCAGAGAGATGCGGTAGGTGAACTCGTCTGACTGAGGGCTCCACTGTATACCCAAGACCTTAATGGACGTGGACTCTGGGTTCATGTCGAAGTCCTTGGGCATGTCGCATTGGTTGTCGGGAAATCTCTCGAGCAGCTTAGGCGAGTTAGATGTCCACTTACTGAGCTGAAAGCCGCCTAGGTCTAGCAGACTTATCAACTCGTCCTGAAGTGCTTGGGCGGATTCAACTGTGTCATGACCACACAAGATGTCATCAACGAAGATAGACTTGCGAAGAACCTGAGCGGCTCCAGGGTAGCGATGGCCTTCATCATCAGCCAGCTGAAGCAGAGTGCGGATTGCATGGTACGGGCTTGATCTTAAGCCGTAGGTGACTGTATTGAGGGCGTAGGTGAGCAGAGGGTGATCTGGTGAGGACCACCATAGTATCAGCTGATACCGTCTCTGGTCTGGGGCAACCAGCACATTTCTGAACATCCTCTGAATGTCAGTGCTGAAAACGACTGGATGCGTTCTGAAGGACATGATGATGTCCACAATGTCCTGTTGAAGGGCGGGGCCTGTGTGTAGGCATTCATTTATGCTGACACCATTGGAGCTTTTGCAGCTACCATCAAAAACAATGCGCAGCTTGTCCGACCCTGACTTAAATACGCCATGGTGAAGGATGTAGAAGTGAGGTTTATGGGCGAATGTATTTGGGTGACAGGGAGCCATGTGCCCTAAGTCGATGTATTCGGCCATAAAGTCGACGTATTTAGAACGCAGAGACGGGTTCGCCATTAGCTTCTTCTCAATATTGAGGAATCTGCGTAATGCGATAGGGTGAGTTTTGCCTAGTTGAGGGGCGTCCTTTAGAAAGGGCAGAGCGACCGTATATCTGCCTGAGGGATCGCGTGTAGTGGTAGAGCGGAAGATTTCCTCGCATTGTTCCTCCAGGGGATCATTATGAGTGTGAGATTGAGGGAGGGGCTCCTCAGACTCCCAGAACCTTTCCAGACTCTGACGTATGTCCTGGGCTGATTCAGCTGAGTCTGGTTGTGAGCTGACGACGTGAGCTGAGTTAACCTGCTGCGCCGGCTGCGCATACAAGTCCTCAATGGGTCCTATCAACGCGAAGTCGAAAATCGTGCCGAAGGCTATGGGCTTGCCCGGGCCCAACGAGACCTTAGTCCCGTCCAACACTTGGCCAAAAACGTCCGACCCCAATAAGAGGTCGATCGGGGCTGGTGTGTGGTAAAGCTGGTCAGCCAATGGCACGGGTGGCTGGCCTAGTACGTGGGAAATGTTTGGTACCTTCTCTAAGGGAAGGTAGCCAGTGACGTTTTTTAAAATGTGAGCTGTGGCAGTGATTGTAGGAGTATCATTGTGAGTGGGTCGGCATACTATTGTTATTGCCGCCTTTGACTCATGTTTGTGCTGATTCCCAACTCCTGTAATTTTTAAAGAAGTGGGTTTTGATGGCAGGTTCAAAAGTCGTGCCATGCGTGACGTTATTAATGTCAGCATACTGCCACAGTCCAATAAAGCTCTGGCTGTGTGAAGATGGCCATGTACGTCCGCGACTCTTAGTGAGACGGTTGGCAACAAAATGGGTGTGCCAGTGGGCACAGAAGGTGAGTGAGCTGATTGAGTATCAGCTGAAATTGTATGAGCTGAGTATGTATCAGCTGTGTGGGCATGGGTTGAGTGGGCATGGGCTAAATCTACCTCTTCGCTAGGGTGCTCCGTGATAGTTGGGAGTCATAATTGCTGGCGGCGTTCGCGGGGCCTACCTGGCGAACCGGACCTGGGTGGGCTGGCTCTGTGAGCAGAGCTGGGTTGCACCTGTTTAGCCTGTGCGGGTTCGTGCCGCCTGCTGTGTCTGGGACGCTCCCTCGAGTGCTCTGTCAGCTGTGGTGGGGGTACATGTACAGACGACGAATGAGCTGAGTGCGTTGGGCCGTCTGGTCGATGGAGGGACGTGTGGTGGTTCGTGCTCCCACAATCCTTGCATGCCCCCCTTGACCTGCACTCGCTCTCGTAGTGACGGCCGAGACAACGCTGGCAGCGCTCGCGTGCCTGTACAAAGCCCCAACGGCCCTGTGTTGGCTGGGCATTGTACCATCTGCACGTCATGAGCGTATGTCCCCTAGTGGCACAATAGGGACAGTAGGACGTCGAGCGTGAGGAAGAAGATGAGGACGATGATGAGGAGCAGCTTTGCTGGAAGGCCGAGTAGAGTAAATAATTAATCAAAGTTAAGGGCTGATTCGGAACTGATTATGGTCGAAAGACCATGAAATTTAGAGGTATTCCGCGCTCGATGGACCAGAAATGTTACGGCGAAAGGCGTTCGCAGTAACAGCGACGAAATAAGGGTTGTGGGCTGGGTAGGTATGGATAGTGAAGTACTTACAGGGATGATGAGTCACAGGAACCGGGGGACGAGCTGACCACGGGCGGCGATGTAGGTTGGTTTCCTGGCGCACAGCCACTACACTACACAATAGGCATTTAGGCGGTCTCTTCACATTAGGTTCAGGAGTCACTATAAATAAGGGCAGATACCAGCGCGCGTATTTTGTGGGCGTCTCGCGGTAGTTAACAGACAGACCGGTCGGCGCGGTATATCTCACGAAGCCAGCGGCTGCGGGTCGCGCAGCGGTGGCGCCGCGGCAGATAGGCGGACGCGGTCGTCAACAACCGCCTTACCGATGGCGGTATAGTTTGAATGGCCGTCCCGGCTTTGGCGGGAACAGATATCTTAGACAATTTGCTATATTCCTATAATCACAGTTTTCATAGAAGTATAAAAATGAGACCTTGTGATGTTAATTCAAGTAATATTATGACTGTGTGGCGTAATTTGTATAGTGATAGTACAAAATTATCTAAAACATACAAACCAAAATTTAGTATTGGTGATTACGTTAGAATTACAAAATATAAACACATATTCCAAAAAGGTTATGAAACTAATTGGAGTGACGAAATCTTTGTTATTACATCGATTATAGATAGGTCACCTTGGGTGGTATACACCCTTAAAGATTTACAAAATGAAATGATTACTGGAACTTTCTATGAAAAGGAAATGCAAAAGGTTAGTCATGATTCCTCTTCGAAGTATAAAATAGATAAAATACTGCGTACTCGATACTCTGGTCTCAGAAAGGAATTGTTGGTCAAATGGAAAGGTTATCCGAATAAGTTTAATAGTTGGGTATTAGCTTCAAGTCTTGAGAAAATATGACGAGTGACAGTTTTTATTTAACGTTACCAAGTAACAGTTCAATGTCATATTTTCCTGAAAACAGAACCACTAACTTCTGTACAAAATTACCGAAGTCGATTAAATTAGAAGGAGAATGGTATGTGGGCATAGTAGAGTTTCAATATCCCTGTACCATGTTTACTGTTCAAGATCATGAAAATTTAATGTAAGTTACCAAAAGAATGCAAGTTCCAGGTGATGAAGGAAATGAGTCGGTGGTAACATATAAAACTCATATACCAGCATCCAGTTACGAAAACATTGAAGACGTTTTAACGGCATGTAACTCGAGAGAAACTTTTAGATTACGTTATGATAAGATATCGAAATATGTCACTCTCACTAATGAAGATAAAAAAATTATTTCTTTACAATTTTCACCAAAGTTAAGTCTTCAACTTGGATTCGATCCAAATACTAATGTGGTTACTAAAACAGTCAGTAAATTTCCTGCTAATTTGTATCTAGGTTTACCATCACAGTTATATGTGTACTGTGATATTATCGAACCCCAGATGGTTGGTGATGTTATGTGTTCATTATTAAGAATTATACCATTGGATCCAGCTAAATATACGTATGGATCAAATAAAATGCATATCTTCTCACCTCCACATTATGTATCTGTTATGCAAAGAGAGTTCGATACGATAGAAGTAGATATAAGAACGAACACAGGAGAAAACGTACCATTCCAATTTGGAACGACTTGTGTTAAACTACACTTTAAACGGAAATAACAATGTATCCAAAATACAACAATATCTGTCCTTATGAACATTACTATATGCATCAAGCCGGTTCCGGAGTTGGTGTGATTTATAAGGGTGCAGCACATCAACGTGGACACGGTATTGGAAGCTTCTTAGGTGGGCTATTCCGTTCAGTTATTACGTTATTACCTTTATTGTCGAGTGGGGCTAAAGTTATCGGTAAAGAAGCATTAAATGCTGGTGTAGGACTTTTATCAGACATGGTACACACAAGACCGCTTAATGAATCCTTAAAAAATCGTGTTAAGGAAGCAACTTCAAATTTAAAAAGGAAATCCGATGAAAAAATAGATCAAGTCATGAGTGGTTCGGGATATAAAAGTAAAAGACAACAGTTACAAAGTATCAGTCAGTCGCAGCATTCAAAACGAAGAGCATTGAAAAAAACGAAGAAGAATAATAATTTAAAAATTAACGACATATTTTCAGAGTGTTGAAAAATATATTTAAAATAATGTCTTTTTTGCATAATCATTCATGTGAATGTGTTAAGTCCGAGTTGGATTTATTTGCATTACCATCAACTCAAACTAGTATCGAAAGCGGTCAGTGGGTTCACTACAAACCAATTTCATCGCTCAGTGATGATGGACCAATCGAATTTCAGATTCCTGGAAGTGGTGATGACTACATAGATTTATCACACACTTTGATACACATAAAAGCAAAAATTCTAAATCAGGATTTAACACCTCTGACAGCAACAACTACTGTGGCTCCGGTTAATAATTGGTTACACTCACTCTTTAGCCAGTTAGATGTTTATTTGAATCAAAAACTGATAACACCTCCGAATAATACTTATGGTTATCGAGCTTACATTGAAACACTACTAAATTATGCACCATCAGCAAAACAATCACACCTAACATGTGGACTCTGGTATGAAGACACAACAGGAAAAATGAATTCAACTGATGAGTCAAATAAAGGATTCACTATTAGACAAAAATTGGTAAAGGAGAGTAAGGAGGTCGAAATGATAGGACATTTACATGGAGACATATTCAACCAAGAAAAGTTTTTGATTAATGGTGTTGAAATGTGTGTAAAATTAGTACGTTCTCGAGATACATTTAATTTATTGTGTTCCTCTGATGATGTAAAATTAAAAGTTTCCATTATTGATGCTACACTTATGATTCGAAAAGCTCGTGTAAACCCTACTGTTTTGCTTGCCCATCAAAAGGTTTTATTATCAACCTCAGCTAAATATCCTATTACTAGGGCTGAAGTAAAAGTTCTAACCATTCCAGCAGGTATTCAGGGAAAAACTCTTGATAATATTTTCCTCGGTCAAGTACCAAAAAGATGTATAGTAGGATTTGTAGATAATACAGCGTTTAATGGGTGTCTTACAAAAAATCCTTTTGATTTCAATCATTATGGTATTAGTTCTTTTTGCTTATACATCGACGGAACACAGATTCCTTCCAAAGCTCTACAACCTGTTTTTAGCAACAACTTGTTTACATCAACTTATCATACTTTGTTCTCTGGAACAGGAATTCATTTCCTAAATGAGGGTAACGGTATTTCTAGAGCTGATTACGCTAATGGATACTGCCTGATGGCGTTTGACTTAACTTCAGATTTATCAGCCAATTCAACAGCTCATTGGAATCTTATCCGACATGGAAGTGTTCGGTTAGAAGTTAGATTTGAGGCAGCTCTAACACAAACTGTTAATTGTATTGTTTATGCCGAGTTTGATAACATTATAGAAATAGATAAAAATAGGAACATAAGTGTAGATTTTAGTAGTTAAGTTTTAATTGTGTATGAAGACACATGTTTTATATTATTATGAATACCCTAGAAATAACAAAATGTTTGAAAAAAGTATGTCATTCACTGGAGTTCAATGTTTACGCAGCTAATCGCATTCCTATACATGTTACACCACCTTTCTACATGATTAGTAATCTTGATCCTGATACTAGACCTGGTTCACATTGGATAGCATTATGTATCAACAATAAAGGAGTTAGTAAATCAACTGAACAAAAGTACAGTGGCATCGGTACGTCATTAGATAATGATGTGCATCGGGAATGGTGATTAAGACCGAGGAGTCATTAACGATTCATTAGTAAATGAACTGAGAGCTGCCGCTCGAAAATTGTATCTCGAAAACGGTTAAAGATATCGCTCTGGGACCCAGCGCAATCGATTCAAATGGGGGGGTTTTCCTTTTTTTTTTTTTTTTTACTTTTGGAACGACTTGAACTAGCCGAGCGAGGGCCAGAAGAAGGCCAGTTTTGAGTGAGCCAGAACTCTCGAATCCCTACTACTAATGTAGCAGTAATATTTTTTATACTATTTTACTTTGAATTAGTTTCAATTAACTAAGAAAATTTTGGTTTTGACTAAATTTGCTACGCCTCAAATTGTGAAACTCTAATATAAAAAAACGATATTATATAATCTCAATATCGATATTACGAAAACTGATATCCATGCTCTACTTACATACATTGTGATTGACTTCTATACCTTTCTGTTTTGTGCTGGCTGATGATGTTAATAAGTACTTGGCCGCCTTAATGAGTATAATGTTATAAGATTTTTGTTACAATATGTATATTCATTAAACATACCTATTACCCGTGTCGCGTAGCGGTGAAATAATACTACCAGTACTAGTAACACTAGTAAGAGAGGGGGTAGAGGTGGTCTACCATCCCCTCTCTTCTCTGGGTGTCGTAAAAAGCGACTAACGGACTAAATACTGCATATACATCCATCAACTTAGAGGAGCGATGGGCTCACCACCTGTCACGCTGTGCACATGTGCAGTCGCTATTTGGTGAAAAGTGGACCATGGCAGAGGACTTTTTGCGGTCCTCATTGCCTAGTCTCTGACTAACCCCTCGGGGATATTAGGCGTGATTATAAATAATTATAAATATAAACATACCTTATTTTTCAGACACATGGAACTCAAAATATTCCTAATTCCCCCTCCAGTCTTGACAACGTCAGTATATCTGATATGGAAGAAATTCTGGAGACACCTAGAAAGGCAGCGCTTAAGAAATGTGTAAAAAAATTGACATTTGAGAAGAAACAATTACAAAAGAAAAATAAAGTGTTAATTCAACGAAATAAAAGACTGAAAAAAAAGGTTGCCAGGATGGCAGACACACTTAAAATACTTAAAAGACGTAATTACATTTTCAAAGAAAAAATTCCGGAGCTGAACCTTAAGAGTGAAAAGGTAACTTCCGAAGTTGTTTTTATATACGAGTAAGATACGTTTGTATACGTAAGTACCTACCTAAATAAGAGTAAGATATGTTTTGAGAAAAGTGTACATACATATTTCTGCTTGAAATTACGATTAGTGTAACTTCACTTAATTCAAATGTATATTTTATAATAAAAACTTACTTACGAAATGATTTTTTTTTCATTCAATTTCCTGCACACAACACTACCTGTTTTTTTCTGTCTGTTTTCTTTCTACCTACTTTCCAATATCCGTTCTGTCCGTTTTCTGTTAAAGTTCTCAATCTATGTCCCGGTCGTCACACACGAATAGACAATGTACATCAGGATTGAGGAGCCACCCCTGATTTTTAAAGGAAAAATATTACCATCAATTAGTAGTATCGAAAATAATTTTGTATTTGTAGTAAGTGTAATACTTTCTAAGGTACCTACATCAATATAAAGGTGGCTCCTCAATCCATGCAGTCTGGATCGAAGAGCCACACTAGAACTCGAAAAGTAATAAAGTTACATTTTTGAAATTTTTTTATTTTTTAGTATGTATTTTGTAGGGTACCTACCTACTAAAAATGTCAGTGCAGTACTGCCGAATTTAAAGAAAATACAATAGTTTTATTGTGGCTCCTCAGCCCGTATACAAAAGCGTAAATTCCTATGAAATTGACATATTATTATATTCGAACTAATGAACAATTAGTAGTATGTATGCTTGAATTTGTAGTATAGAAATAAAATTGAAAGATTAAGGGAATTAGCTAATAAAAGTAAAACACCTTTTCAAAAAACAAGTTTTTATTTAAATGAGCTAAAAAAAATAATTTTACTTTAAAACTTTTACTATCAACTTATAAATAAATGCGCTAAAAGAAATAACGTCATTACACAATTTATATGATATCAAAGATTGTCGCAAGATTTAAGTAAGTACTCGTATTTTCTTAGATTGAAAATTTTAATAGGTACTTAGTTAAAATCAATTACATTCCGTTATTTCATTTACTTGTTTATTTACACATATTAGCATATTTATAGTTAATCTAGCGGCAACTTTTTATATCATATAAATTGTGTAATGACGTTATAAGATGATAGTAAAAGTTTTTAAGTAAAAGTTTATTTTTTTCTTTTAAGCGCATTTACATAAAAGCTTGTTTTTTAGTGGTTTTTTAAAAAGGTTTTTTACTTTTAACTTATTTTTTACTTTTTAGTTATCCCTGGACACGTTGTTCATCTGTTCATCTCACTGAATACTAATATTTATGTATACGAATTTATTCACGTCTACCAAACCACCACCACTCACCACCCATCAAAAACGGTCCACCCATTAAGACGAATCAAATTACTGCGAGTTCCTATGGCCACCTTCTAGCTTCATCATCAGACCCTGGTTACAATCTAGCACCAAAGTACTCGTCAAGACGAATCAGACGAGCCCATACTCGATGGGGTTATGTCAGGGGGGTGACACTCCGTAATTCGGTCGACTTATTCACCTACACGCTCGCGCTCGTTCCACTCGCGTGGACATTTCACATGGAGCACGCAGTACGCAGGACGCGGCCGAGGCGGCATCTAGTTTCACGTTTATTTTATTTTCGCAAGTGGAAAGTTTACAGAATGGTGATACAAAGGCGTTACTGCTCTGCATTCGGATGCACTAATACGAAATTTAAAGTTAATGATTTAACCTTTCACAGACTTCCCACGAAACCTGTAAGGTAAGTAAACAAGTAGGTACTTGTAGTATTTATAGACAACAAGCGGCCGCTCGCGGTTTCACCTGCGTGGTTCCCGTTCCCGTGGGAATGTCGAGATAAAAAGTATCCTATGTGTTAATCCAGGTTATAAACTATCTGTATGCCGAATGTCATTCAAATCCATTTAGTAGTTTTTACGTGAAAGAGTAACAAACATCCATCCATACGTTCCCGTGGGAATATCGGGATAAAAAGTATCCTATGTGTTATTCCAAGTTATAAACTATATATATGCCGAATTTCATCCAAATCCATTCAGTAGTTTCTACGTGAAAGAGTAACAAATATCCATACTTACAAACTTTCGCGTTTATAATATTAGTAGGATTAATAATAATATAATGATTGAACTAGTTTCATGAGAGAAGTAGACTAATTCAATACAGTTATCGTTGTAGGTTAGGTATATAAGGTACCTACCAACTGCGTATAAAAAGTCAAATTAGGTACTCAATTTGTTAGCGATCACGCATGAATAGATTTTAAGTGTTTCTGACCGCCCAAGTCAACTAATATCTAAGTATTTATGTTCTGTCATTCTGTTTATATAGCGCTTAAACTACCTACCTACCTACATAAATAAATATATTTCGAGATTGTAGGTTAGGTACTCGTAGGTTGATCTGTTGCCGCCTGTACTTAATTTACATAAGCACATAGTAAGACATAGTAACACAAGTAGATAGGTACTACAGAGTATTAATACGTAGGTACGCATACATAACCACCTACTTCAATGTTTGGTAGTTATGTATTACTTACTTAATAGTATTATATTTTATTGATTATTAACAAACAAACCACGAAAAAGCGTATGTATTTTTATTATACTTCGGGTCTCAACCGAAGACGATTACTTATTACATGCAGCAGTACATGAGATGGTGCTATCTTCTTCACACTTTTAGATATATCCTAAAAAGAAATATCTTATTTCCGTTCCCTGCACTGGCAACCCCGCGTCACGAGACGTCATTACGTGTTTTTGTGTTATCGGAATCACACGTACTTTTCGTAACGAAATTAAATATGTATTTAATAAGAAGGGAAAATGTTAAAGTTCGAAGTTGAGAGACAGTGATCATTACGGTATTCTTCGTAAAGTAAAGAAATCATTTTTAATTGAAAAAACGTAGGCGTTTATCATCATCGGTGTCGGTGAATAGTGATAAATGTCGTATCAACGATATTACGACACGCAGGTATTGGAACATAACACTAATTTACCTGGAAAATTAACTATTAAGGAATGTATCATAGTTGTAAGGAACTAAGATCATTTATCATTAAAATTATCTACCCTCATTTTTATTGGTTTTTCTTGGGTTCTATAATAATGATTGTAACAAAATTAAAAGCCATTTACAACAAGAAATTCATTAAATACTAAAATACTTACTTAGACACCATTGTAACAGTGTTTAATTTACTAAACGTATGATGTGTCGAGGATATATAACTGCTCAACAGTGTTGATGCTTTATTTTACTCAATGACATTGAATGTCATTGATTTTACTCCATACAAGCCGTATCGAGGTTACTTACACCAATTAGACAGTGCTGAGGTTCTATTTTACTCCACACAAGCCGTGTCAAGGTAACTTACTCCTCTTTAACAGTGTTGAGGCTCCACGCATGCCGTGTCGAGGATACTTGCTCCACTTTAACAGTGTTGAGGCTCCACGCTAGCCGTGTCGAGGATACTTACTCCACTTTAAAAGTGTTGAGGCTGCACGCAAGCCGTGTCGAGGATACTTACTTCACTTTAACAGTGTTGAAGCTCCACGCAAACCGTGTCAAGGATACTTACTCCACTTTAACAGTGTTGGGGCTCCACGCAAGCCGTTTCGAGGATACTTACTCCACTTTAACAGTGTTGAGGCTATATCTTACTCCAAGCAAGCCGTGTCAAAGATACTCACTCCACTTTAACAGTGTTGAGGCTATATGGATGTTGTCAATTGGTGTCAATTGTCAATTGGTACATCAAGAAAGAAAATTCCAAGGAACCCCTCTGCATTTTAAGCAAAGGAGTCGCCACGCGGTTTTCAGGTCAGACCTCAGCATTATATATACTTATTAATTATATTAGAATAAGAATTAGACTTTCTCCGTGACACAGCGGCTACACAAGCCGTGTCGAAGATACTCACTCCACTCTACCAGGGTTGAGTGAGGCTATATTTTATTTCAAGCAAGCTGTTTCGGGAATATGTATTTAATACATTTTAACAGTGTTGAGGCTTTATTTTATTCCACGATAGCCGTTTCATGGTTTCTAACTCCACTTGAACTGTGTTGAGGATTTTCTACTCCACATAAACCGTGAGAGGCCATACCTATTACACCCTAACAGTTTCACGTTTCCACGTCATCCGTGGAACAAAGCAGAGTCTAAACATTGTTGTGGAGGTAAGTTCGATTTCCGCCTGGGGTGGACATGTTTTCAACGTTTCGTTATCTTCGGGTTCACTTATCAATAATGATTTGGTGAAGACATCTTAAACTATGTCATTGATGTTTAAATGACTCAACCAGTAGCGGCAGAAACGAAGCTTGGCCATTCGCGCTGCTTGCAGCGCTAGCGCCTGTGCCCGTGCCAGCTGCGCCACTAAGATCTTCGATCTGTCCCCGTATATGACGGTCAGTACGACGATAGCCTGCTTTCATTGGACACCCATGGATTCTTCAATTTCTCAGAGACGAACCCCATAAAAAATAAAAGGTTACTCATAATAATAATTAACAAAAAATAATAATAATAAGTACTTACTTACCTACTTAAATAAATGGAAAAAAACAATAATAAAAAAAAAATAGTAATAATGTACATAAACCTCGAAGCTCCAAAACTAAATTAGGAAATTTAAATAATAATAATAAAGAGAATAATAACAATAATAAGCTCTGTTGGAGATAATGTTTAAATAAATGAATAAAAGTTTGAAAACTTCACTTTCTGAACATAATAATAGGGTCAGGGCTTAGGATTGCTCATGAATGGAAGTATAAACCAACATGTAATGAATATCTGTGCCCCAGGTCAATCAATGAATGCTATAGTACGTAGCGTTTCTCAGCAGTCATTGAGCAGTTCCACTAATGTGATTATTTTATGTGGTGACAGTCTACGAATTAAAAAACGTGACATCATAGAAAATATAAATATTTTGTTGAAATTACAATTAGATACAAATTGCAAGTTAATAGTTAGTGCTTTTCCCTATTGTACAAATTTAACTTGGGAACAGAATAAACGCATATTTGACTTAAATTTATTATTATATAATTTATTATGCCGTCATAGTGACACTATCTTATTTTTTGATATTAATAAGTTTATTAATAATTTTAGTTTGACTTCAGATAGTATGTATCTGTCGAAGAAGTGTAGAAATAAGTCAAAACTAGTAATGCCACTGTTTAGGTTACAAAAGGTTCTCGGCTCTTTTTTGGGGCAAGGTATACACTATTATAATAAAATACCAAGTACTATACTAGATTTACCTTTAGATAAGTTTAAGAATCATGTAAAATCTTGTTTACTTAGGAAAGGTTATTACACAGTCAAGGAATATTTAGAAGACAAAACAGCCTGGTTATAATAATATATTTACATTGTTTTTTTTCTTAATCCATTGTCTTTTATGACATTACATAACTGATTGTATAATTTGGTAACGACATGTTGTTTTGTAAATGTCGTTACTTCTATATTATTTTAAAGCTGTGGAGTTTCTTGTGCCCGTTCTTCTCCACAGCTAAAAGACTTCCTGAATGGGTGGGGTGGGTGGGTGGGTTCCTATGCCTATCCATCCATCCATAAAAAAATAAATTTAGACGATTCAAAATGCTTAATTTAAGCTTACTGAATAAAGATATATTGATTTGATTGATTGATTTGATTAAAAGACCCCTAATGCCTTAACCAAGTTTGATTCGGAAAGAAAACAAAAATCCAACGCTCTGTACAGAGTCCCGGGCTGATGCCCGGGCTGAAGTTGTGATCAACTTCGAGGTTTTTTAAACTATAGGGGGGGCGCCACTGTGCGTAGTAGTATCATCAGCTATCGAGCTGCGATCAAGCCCACCAGCACCATTCACACCGCCAAGGGACTGCCAAGGTTCCGCCGGATATCTGACAGGGAGACGTTGGAATCAGAGCTCCTGCAGTCGCTTGACCTATTTTTATGACTGAATGACAGAAAGTGTGAGCTCACTAGGGATCGTAATGTTTTACATTGGATTCGTAAATGTAATATTCATTTTCCCGGCAAACCTATACAAAACAACTATACTTCAAAACAATGTGTGTTACTTACTATCTCATATAGATAAAAATGAATCGCCAAATGTGTTGCTAAGCGCACAAAAACGGCTCGACTGATTTGTCTGATTCTCTTTTGTTGTGTTTATAAAGGCCAGGAAAAATTTTCAAAAAACATTGTATAGGATCTCACAGATTCACTTAAAATTTAAAGCAGCTTCATAATAATTATATTTAAAAGAATCGAACTGCCCTTAAATTATTAAATCACAGCTACTATTGTCAACAATTGATATTCAAGATGCTTATTTTAATTAAGTATCTACCTACTGCAATTAAAGCTGATCGGAAAAAGTTAAGGTTTAGTTTGAGGCCTCAGTTGAAATTAATGTTCTTCTGTTCGGCCTATTTGTGTTTGCGAAATTACTGGAACCGGTTCTAGAACAATTGCGCATAATATTTGAATTTTCTACAATAATTGTTTAGTTTATGTTTTGTACCTACGCACGAAAAATAAGCTCAAATTATGACGAGTGTGTATTGAATAATAAAACTACGAGTACAAGCACCTTTTTTAGAGTCATAGGGTTTGTCACAAACACTTACAAAAGCATTACTAAAAAACCGAGCAACAGAACTTGTTTTATACATAAATGTTATAATAAGAGATTTAGATGAATTCAAGAATATTGACTACAGCATGCACAGCGGCCGTTGCGGTTTGAATTACCTACCTACACCAAGTTGTTTGAAAAAGAGAAATTCTTAGGATTAATTGATTCAGAAACTTTTATGTATTCGCATCCTACATCCAGTCTTGTGAAAACATTATACGAATATACTATACCATGCGTTTTCACATATTATTAGTTTATTGGCAAAGCCATAATTTGACCTTAAAAAACCTTACAAACGCAGAATGCATCACGAAATCCTGACCAAGTTATAAAAATAAATAAAAAAAACACTTACATTTAATATAAATTGGATAAAGCAGAAGGTATTGATGTGGTACAGATTAGAATTTACATCCTTGGTATACAATGTGACCCAAACTTGTTGTCCAAGAAAAATGTTCTTCGGCCCTAAATAATATTTGTTATACCTAATTTCCTTTCAATGCGAGCCATCCACTTCTAGATAGCCTTATCCAGGTGGCGCCAAATTATTAGTGAATCGTTGACCAGACATGGTATACGAGCATCTTGAGATATATGTTTACATCTCTTGCAACAAAATCAGTAACATTAAATCAGTACTGTATTTGATAATATCTTGGTAGCTTTATTCGAAAAATAATAACTTGTATCTTTTCAAAGCTGATAGTTATAAAGTTATCATTTCTAACCAAAAAGTTTGAGGAAGGTTCTATGTTGTTTAAACGCATAGGTCTACTTTACCTGTCATATAAGGGAAGTAATTTACTTTCCATGAATGACTGTGTTTATCACAGTTTTGTTAAGTGTACACTAACTAAGATTTATTGCTCCAAATCAAAAATACAATTCAACATGGGACACAAATGTCATATTAATTAAACCATATTTCCAGGACTATCCTTAGAATCAGATCATAATCAATGATATGTCACTTATGATTCTTACACTATATTTTCTATTGTTTCTGCTCAAAAAAGGCAGTCTATTAGTTTAATTAAAAATAATATATCAATACAAAATTATGTGATTGTGATTGAAATTACCGACTTCATTTGGACTTCAGGACCCGTGTTTAGCAACCGCTCATCAGATTGTCCAATATTTGTAAGAATCCCAGTTATTTGTTGCTGGCTGTGCCAACCTCATAAAAAGGCGGTCACAAACATTTGTTGCAGATAAAAAAAATAAAAAAAGGATTTTAAGACAGTGGACGACATGCCGATACGGATATTTGTCTGTATTTGGAGCTCACAGTCACGTAGTCGCTCGGCATTTACTGCTCACACTGCTCACAGATCTAGTCTGGAGGTGTTTCGCAGAGTTGTTGTGGGCTGGGCTGAGTCACTTAAATGTATTTGTTAATACTGTTGGAGAAATGTTTAGATACAAATTAGAATGAATTTGTCAATGCAGTATTTACAACAAAATAATAATACTTAATCAAATAAATAAATGAAATTGTTAAAGTCATTGTTTAGAAAACGACCAATGCATCGATAGCCATTAAATGCATCTTTTAAGGTTTAAAGGAGGCTTACGCAACTATAAAAAACTACCTTCATATTGTAAAGTTTAAATTGACATAATTTTTTATTTTTATTGTGTTAACATTACAATGCTCTGAACATCTGCATGTAATAAGTAATCGTCTTCGGTTGAGACCCGAAGTATAATTAAGAATCAAACGAACTTACCTCGTGAAGTTTGATTCCAATTATGCGAGGGTCTCAACCGAAGACGATTACGTCAACCCATCCCTCCCAACCCAAAAAATAAAATAAAAAATTGTGGAGGATAACACAAAATTCTCTGAAATAATGACGTCTCGTGATGCGGGGTTGCCAGTGCAGGGAACGGAAATAAGATATTTCTTTTTAGGATATATCTAAAAGTGTGAAGAAGATAGCATCATCTCATGTACTGCTGCATGTAATAAGTAATCGTCTTCGGTTGAGACCCTCGCATAATGGGCGATTTTCCGAGATCAAAAAAAAAAAAGAAATTGGTTCGTAAATGACTTCATAGATGGCGCTTAGCATAGATTAGTATGGCTCATGGTAAAAGGCGGGTTCATGAAGAGCACGTGTATGGCTGCGTAATATTTATTCTATTCCAAAATAGAAATAGGTTCTGGATGTCCTGAATATAAATAGGTAAGGACTTACTATTTTTTTATTCTTTTGGTAGACAAGTAAAAGTGTAGAATTTATTACAGCCCTTAGGTAGGTACAGCTTTTATAAAACGACATCTATCGGGTGTTTTTGAACTAATTTTTACTTTTTAATTTGGGCTGTCTGAAAATCGCACATTGGAATCAAACTTCACAAGGTAAGTTCGTTTGATTCTTAATTATAGGTAGGTACGTGGCGCAAGCGCTTGCAGTATTTGCATTCAACTAACCCTATGAGCAACACGCGGCCGGGTTATGTCAAGCTTGCCAAGCAGAATTTTGTGAATGCAGCGGCTCGCGGTCGTAGCGCCTTAGATATGAGATTTACTTTCAATTGTCCCGGCCGTTTAAAGAGTTAGGTATGAGTGCAGGTGCAGAGTATTGCAATTGTGTCGATAGTGTCGTTTCTGCTAGTAATATTATTATGTGGTTATGTTGTTTAATTACTGAGTTCCCATATGGCCATCATAAGACCCTGGTTACCATCTGGCACCAAAGTACTCGACAACACTAATCAAACGAGCTGAGACTCGATGGGGTTGCGTCGTTTCTTTACTGAGTTCCTAGGACCACCTTCCAGCTCCATCAACAGATCAGACTCTGGTAACCACCTAAAAACAAAGTACCTACTCGTCAAGAAGAATGAAACGAACTAAACCTCGATGGGGTTGCGTCGTTTCATTACAGAGTTCCTATGACCATCTTCCAGCTCCATCATCAGACCCTGGTTACCATTTTTTTATTTTTTTATTTATTACACAAATAGTTATACAGCAAATAAAAAATATGAGTAACATGATTTTTTACTTAAACTATGAGTAAGGCTGTATCTCCAAAAATATGTGTACATAATAACTCAATGTAACCAGCACGATAATCAAGTCTGTTAAGATAAATTAAATAAATTAAATTGGGCAAATAGTGATTGATTACAATAATAATTACAAAACAATGCAATGAATAAAATAAAAATCAATTTAAAACAAAAATAAATCAAAATCATCAATGTTACAAAATTAAAACAAAATTAACAATAAACAAATTTAAAAAATTACAATAAAAATATCTCAAGGCCTACAATCAATTTAAAAAATTTAATAAAATTACCATACAAAAAACAAAAAAAATAATATAACATTAATAATATAACATTGAAAGACAAACTACTCGTCAAGACGATTCAAACGAGCCCAACTCGATGAGGTTGTGTTGTTTCATTGCAAGATTCCTATGGCCACCTTTAAGCTCCATCATCAGATCAGCACTATGTCATCATAATGTTGCATTGTCACGCGATTTACACATTGTACACCTTATTTATATTGAGAACAAAAATAAGAACTAAGTTGTTCTGTGCATCTTTACATTTTTTTGTCATTATTGAAAAGTTGACTTGACCATGACCAGTCATACCTCAGATGTTTTAATGAGTCGATACATTTTTGATAGTTATGTTTTCTGCAATGTTTTTTTTATGTGCAGATTTCCTGTAAATGAAACATTAAAGAAGAAATGGATAAAGGTTATTGGTCGGGATAAGAGCATTCTTTGAAAGTGCAACGATTAAATTAATAGTTTGACAATATCTATCGATTGATCTAATCTTATGTCAGTTTTCGAAGTTTACTTATGTATGCACGACTTCTTGGCGGTAAAGTGAAGCGTCATGTCTGCAGTTTTGTTTTACTTTCTAAAATTTGTGTTTTTTCGAATATTAATGTGAAATAATAGTGGATTATTAACCGTTAAGTGTTTGTGAACGTGCATGAGTGTTGGCAAATGAAACAAAACAGTGCAACATCACTTTTCAAATTCTCTCAAGAAGTCCGCGTGAGACCTCAGTAAAGTCCCACATCTTTACTGAGGAGTCATCAGTGAGGACGTAAGGGGTTTGGGGAACATCATTTATCATTCATCATCTTAATTACCACTCATTATTATCAAGAAAAAAGAAATAAAAAAACTAATGACTAGGCAGTATGGTCTCAGACCTTAGCCTGTTCCTTCACGGAACAAATAAATAAAAAAAAATAAAAAAAAAACAACACACCAAACAACACTGACCGATGACCGACACACAACTGACACATAGGTACCAAACCAAAGTCAAGTTGAATTTCTAATAAAATTTTCACTGAAAACAGATAGAAACATAATTAATCTTATTTTCCTTAGGTGTCTAACAAAAGTTATATAATGAAGGGTGAATTTAATATTTGTTGTGATGAGTGAAACAGATGATACTGATGTTCTTTTGCTGATACCTCCCGAGTTCTTCCTCGTGCATAGCTCAGGTTCTGAAGACTCGTTGCTGGAATCCTCAAGAACTGTCGTTCACAAACCGTCTTGTACAGCGCAAGTTCTTGGCAAACTAGTCGATCAAGTACACTCCCTAGAATCAAGACTTTCTAATTTGGAAATCAACTCAACATCAGATGCAGACACGTCTTATAATACACTTCCGAGGAAGAAACGTTGTGACACCACTGATAGCCTAGGCAGTCACAGTGTTGATAGTAAGTTTTTCACATTCCCGCGTAGACGGCGTCGCAAACACAAAAAGGAAAGGAAACGAGATTTGTCGTTGACGAGCTTAGAGGCTCCAATAGCATCTGCAAAAAACATACCTCGACTACAACTAGACCACGATTTTGATGTAACTACATTTAAAACGCTTGATTTGAATGACAACAAAAGCATGGATGGTGATCTAAGCAGTATAGTATCAACGCCAAGCAAAAAGAATGACAAACTTCTTCTGCATGAAATAGACGAGTTCTTAACTAAAGTAGAGGCCTATGAGAGTCCTGAATCAAAGTTAAAAGATCAAGCAAGTGTTTTGAGTTCAGTAAATGTAATTAAAGCTACTGGTGATTATCTAACACATAAACTAGACACAAAAAATAGTTCAGACGAAGTCAAATTACCAAGTGGAAGAGTGGTATCTAGCACTATCTTGGACAAGTATATTTATTTAGTGAAAAATCAACCAGGAATTACATCACAAACTGAAAATTCCGTTGGACAATCATGTTTGCAGAAGAGCCAAAATGAAGACACTTCTAATGTTTGTAGGCCGGAAATAGGAGAATCTCATGTATTAAAATATGACTCCAAATCACCAAGTGTAAGGAAGTTGCATTTCTCTGAGTCTAAAGATGTGCAGCCTACTTCTACTCCAAAAAGGCTGCCACAGGCCAGTACAAGTCATCTGGAAGCATTCCGCCCATCATCCAATAAAATATATGACAGAGCTACAAAAGTTCTTGAACAATATAAGTCTCAAAATTACAGCCGTACTGCCCAAACCTCAGTTACTGATTCTAGTTATTTAATGTCACCGAAAAAGGAGGAATTTAAGATGCCTCAAATGAGACCTTATGGCTATGAAAATAAAGAGAACCTAAGGTTAACTGCTATGCAAAATAAGTTAATCGATTCCATTGATACAGATTTGTTGAGTTTGAGTGACCTTTGGGGGGAGAAAGCGGATAAAGCTGAGAAAGGGGAGAGCCTGAAATTAGAAGAAGAAAGATTAAAAAGAGAGGTAAAAGTAAAATGAGTCCGGTTGTCGCAAAGGGGGTGCATAAAAAATACTCTTACTTTTATTTCATAAACTGACGAAAAACATTGCTATCAAAAGGAGTTAAGTACATAATAGAAAAATTTCCAAAAAAAGTTTTTTAGCAAAAAAAAATTACTATAATTTTTGTATGGAGCTAGATTTCTGTTGTCTAATAAAAAAATTAACCTCGAAATTCAAGAAAATCGCTACGCTTCGCGCTTATCTCAAATTCCTAACCTATCACATGGCCTACAGGAGTATGGCAGTCATACATTTTCATCCCACGAAATGTTTCTAAGTCCTGCACCCCCTTAGCGACAACGTGAAACCAAGCAAAAAATTTTACAGTCCAAACTTTATAAAAAAATATCACAATTTTTCTAAGTGTCGGCTCCATATAAAAATCAACAGAAAAATTTTTTTTTTTACAATTTTATAAAACTTTTATTTGGAAATTTTTCTATTGCTTTTTGATAACTATGTTTTTTGTCATTTTATAAAAAAAAGTTAATTTTTACTCGAAAATTTTCTAAGTCCTGCACCCCCTTTGCGACACCGACACCCTAACCGTAAAATCAAAATATTCATAAGTTTTTGTAGTGTTCAATTTTTATAGAAGCGCAGCTTAGTATTTAAATTATTTAAATTTTTATTTTAGCACTGTGAAGCTATGATACAACAGCTTCAAAAGAAGATTCTAGAACAGCAAGAGAAGTTAGCTGTCGCCCTAAAAGTAGATCGGGCGAAAGACGCCGCCATAGCGAGGCTGAAGGAAGCCTGGCTGAAGATCACAAACAGCCTTGACAAGGCCGAGGAGAGGCACCGAGCCGCCCTGGACAAGATGCTCCGAGAGGTTGACAACTTCAAAGCAGTTGCTGATGAAGCACATAAGGTATAGTTAATAATTAAATAGTATTTTTTTAATTTTTGCAATGGAATGATGTTAGCCTGATATTATTAAATTATTTACATTATTATTTAAAACAGATTTTTTCCTAGAAAGACATTTTCTGATCTGTGGTTTATTACACCTATATTTTAAGAGCAGTTAGCTGAAAGCAACCTTAATTTATTGATTTTATAACTTTAAGATGCTGTTACTTATGGTGGTAATCCAATAAATAAATCTAAATAACAAGTAATAAAGTCTTCTAATAAATTGTAACTGCATCTCCTTCTATTTGTGTTTTAGAGAAACCTTACAAAAACTTCTAAAAATATTTTTCTTCATAGAAAACCAATCACTTTGAAGCGGAGTTATACAAAACTTTAGATCTAGCTCATGACTACCAAGAGAAGTGTAAGCAGCTGACAGCAGAGAAGAAACAAATAGAAGGAGGCATGGAGAAGGCTCTGGCTAGCCAAAGAGACATTATATGCTGCAAGGAGAAAGAGATAGAGTTGCTAAAAGAAAACTATGACACAGTGATGAAGATGAATAAACAGTCCACTGATTGTGTCAATAACTTAGAGGATGCCTTAAATAAGGTATTTGTGTACTAAAAAATAGTTTTAGGAACCAATATACACTTTACAATATTACCAAAAAAACTTTTTTTAGGAAAAATCTGATCATGTTATTACAAAAAGCAAAGTGAATGAACTCGGACGCAAACTACAATCAATGAGCGAGGAGACATCATTAGTGCTCCAAGAGAGGGATTTGCTGAAAGACAAGGTGAACGAGGAGAGGGCGAGGGGCAATATACTGGAGAGGCAGTTGTGCGAGAAACAAAATCAAACCAGTGAGCTTCTGAAAAAATGTGTAAGTATGTTACATAAGAAAAAAGTATGTTACATAAGTTACAAAACCTCAGAAAACAATATATGTTACATAAGTTTTTTTATAAAGAACATTGTAAATGGATGGATGCGAGCAGCACACACAGACTGGTTGTGGTGGTGATCTGAGGATCTCAATGGCGCTACGGCTACGGCGTTCGATTGGCTGTCTTGCCAGTTAAGCAACTTGCGCAATACCGGATCACTGGATGGCTTAACAAATAAAAATATCTCGAGCTCCTCCGTGTTTCGGAAGACACGAAAACTGTTGGTCCCGGTTGTTCTCATGCTCTCTCAAGGTGTCTCTGCGGTGGTAGCAGTCGGGTCGTTACGTTCAATAAAACATGGTTGAGCGATGCGATGGCTGATTCACATGTCATACTCGTGAACGGGTGCCGCCTGTGGAGGCTGATCTGCTCTTGCAATCTTATTTTTTATTTGTAGTAGAAATAGCCTTTTTTTTCATTGTTTCAAAGATACTGTAAGTTGTTACATTGTTCGTTTTATTTTAAATTTAGCAATACTTGTTTTTTATTGGATATTCTTTGTATGTGTTGTGTTGTCTTGTAATCATATAAAATGTTTATTTGTTGTAATGGAAAATGTCCTTTTATGATAGGGAGGGTATTTTTTAATTTGTATTGACGCTGTATAAGAAAGGGAGGAGAGAAATGCCCTTGCTGAGTTTCTGGCCGGGTTTTCTCAGTACAAGGCTCCCGCCCCATAGTTAGACTTACGAACCGATGGCATAGCAACATTCATAAGTGCTCAATTATTGTAGCCTAAATTGAATAAATAATTTTTAATTTTGTCGTAAGATAGCAGTCGTTACAATCCGCGGTGTGGTAGGTTATGGCTCAATCACCTCAAATGCTGTCCATGTAGGAAGGCCCGTGCCCAGAAGGCAGTCGTTTATACGCTGATGACTGCCACCCCGTGAGTGGATGTCTCTAAGGTAACATTGATTATTCCAATAGGACACGTTAGACGGCGAAGTGAAGACCCTGCGCAAACACCTGGACGTCCAGAAGAGCGAGCTAAAGGTCCATTACCAACGCCAGCTGGAAGACGCTGTGCTCGCCAAACTGCAGGAGTTTCAGCTGCAGTTAGACCGAGCAGAACGAGAGATGGAAGCCGATGCGAGGGGCAAGGAGGCCGCCGCTGTTGAAAGCTTCAACATGCAGATCGTCAGAATTGAGGAGCAGTTAGTACTTGACTTAATTATTTAGAAAATAATATGTAGATGACCTCTGAATCCGAAGGACTTTAAATCGCATAAACTCAGCTGAATATACGTTATTTTTAAATGTTTTCTGATAACTTCAGATCTCTGTATATTCCATATTGGTTTATCCATATATTTTATTTTTATTATTATTCCATATTTATGTGAATTTTAATTAGATAGTCTTTAAGTATCTAATTTATTTTAAAGCAAAAATGATAGGAAATCTTTTAAAAATAACGATTATTTACAACGCGCGGGCAGCGGCCGGTCGTTGACCCACCCGTCTGTTGACCCGTCCGCGTCAGCTGGGCGATAAGTACCTACGTTAGTCTGCAATGATTCTTGTAATTTTTGTCATGTTTAAAACACATGACCTAACCAGCCCTTGAGGTTTCTTGCGGTTTATAACAGTCGCCTATATATTTTGTTTTGTAATTTGGGAATACAAACAAGTACATTAAAGATCTAGTAAATATGTTTTAGTATATCCGGTGGTTCTGGGTTGTATTGTATATCCAAGTTGGGCAAAGTACCTATATTTGGGGTTTTTGTTGCATAGCCCATGCTTGTGGTCACTGGCCTGAATTTAGCAAGTGTGCTGATTAAGCCAACAGCTATCAACTGTAGCGATGACTTGGCTTCTATGATGGAGGCCTCTGCCCAGCATGGGACGGTATAAACATTATGTACTTATGGTACACTATATATGTAATGGGAATATTCATTCCTTCTTCTTTTTAGAATGTACAAGAATATGCTTATGCTATAGATTAGTTATGCAATTTCAGACACAAACTAGAAATAAAACTATTGGAAGAAAAACAAAAGGAAGAAATAAATCTGTACAGGCTGCAACTTGCTCAGGCCAGTGAGAAGATGGGATTGCTTGAAGTAAGTGGTATCCTATTATGTATATTAACTACACCGTACTGGGGCAAAATAAAATTTGTGTTTCGAACTATTCGATATTTGGTGAAAAGTGGACTATGGTAGAGGACTGATTTTGCGGTCTTCTTACCCTTTGGGGATGATAGTCGTGAATCGAGGTATCTTTCGTTATTACAGAATCTAGGTAGGTAGGAAGTATGGTATCTTGCAGTATTGTGAGTTTCATGCCAGCTTCTTCTCAGTAGAAGGGTCTCCCAAAATCCGAACTGGTGGTAGATTAGTGTTAAGATTTAACTAAACATTAGTGAACTGTTATTTTATTAGTTTTTAACGTCAATAAGTGCATGTAGACTTTTTATTATTATTATACGAGTATTAGCCCATATTTTCCCACTGCTGGGCAAAGGCCTCCCTCCCCCTCCTTCTAGTTTTCGCGGTCTTTTGCGTGTGTTGGCCAATCCTTCGCGTAAGCATCAAGCTCATCTCTCCCCCTCCCCCTAGGTGGGCCTCGCTGCCGTTTAACCCCACATGGAACCCAGTCGGTGGTGATCTTCGCTCACAAGCCCACCAGTGACATCGGCGATTTGTTTTGTGGAACGCAGTTTTGTATTTCATATACGGTCTGTTAACTTTACCTCTAAAATGCTGCGTTCCATCGCCCGTTGGCAAACCTCGAGGTGCTCACCTCTGCTGATTTGTCAAAGACCAAGTTTGAGCGCCGTATGTGAGGATGAGGAGAATGCACAAGTCCATAAGTTTACGTTTCAGGCACATTGGAAGGTTGCCCTTCATTAAGTCTTGCATGGCCCAATAGCTCCTCCAGGCGTTGTCGATGCATCTAGCAACCTCTTTATCTTGTGTTGCCTGGAAAGAAACTATCTGGCCAAGGTATACATACTCCTGGACATATTTAATCCCCACACCTTCTATAGATATTCTTCGCTCTGTGTTGTTGGTCATAAGTTTGGTCTTCGACTTGTTCATGCAAAGTCCAACCTCGAGGCTTGCTTCACTGAGATCTTTAAGCATGTCTTCCTAACTCTTTGGCTGTAGAAGAGAACAACACTATCGTCGGCAAATCAAAGGTTAATTAACCTCCTGTTGCCACCGACAGAAATACCTCTGTTCTCCCAATCAGCTGCCAGCTTTTAAAGACCTTCCAAATTTGCGGCAAAAGGTTTTGGAGAAAGTGGATCTCCTTTTTTGACACCTTTAGCGACGCGAAAAGATGGTCCAACGGTATTTATTTTTACTACTGCTGTGCTGTTATGGTAGATATTTCGTATAAGAGTAACGTAAGTAGGATACTTTGGCTTTTAAGTGCGTTGAAAGAGGAGGAATGGGTGATGCTGTCAAAGGCTTTAAAATAATCGACGAATGCTAAGTACAGTGGGAGTTTAAATTCATGGTGTTTCTCAATTAGTTGGTTAAGAGAGTGTAAATGATCTCTGGTGGGGAGGCTTCTGCGAATCCCTGGCTGTTCAGGAGGCTGGTGAAGATCAAGTTTTACAGAGATACAGTTTTCCAAGACCTTAATGAAAGCTTTATATAAGTGTGATACAAGAGCGAAGTTGCCTATATCAGACTTGCTGCCCTTTTTGTGTAGGAGTATTATATTTGAGCGGTAGATTTTATCAGGGAAGGTTCCTGGAACCTGTTCGCAGTATAGTATTAAAGAACTTGTTGATATGTTGAAGAAGAGCAAGCGCCCCGATTTTTGATGCCTCGGTCGTGATTCCGTCTTCACCGGGACTCTTGTGATACTTCATGCTAGAGAGCGCTCGGTGCACATCGTAATCAAATATTAGCGCGACTGTTTCTGGGCATGAGTATTCACCGCTGGTTATATGGAGACCCGTTGAGCTAGAGTATAGAGTTTTATAAAAATCTGTGCAAATATCCACGATTTTACCTCTATCCCCTAGCTTTGTACCGGCGGTAACGACTTATATTATAAACTAGCGGCCGCTCGCGGTTCCACCCGCGTGATTCCCGTTCCCGTGGGAATATCGGGATAAAAAGTATCCTATGTGTTAATCCAGGTTATAAACTATGTGTATGCCGAATTTTATCCAAATCCATTCAGTAGTTTCTACGTGAAAGAGTAACAAACATACACACTCACAAAGTTTCGCCTTTATAATATTAGTGTGATGATTTGACTTTGACTTTGGTACATTCGCGTAGAGCAAGCTGTCGTCGTATCGCTTGCGGCGCGGGCAGCTCGCCAGCCAGCTGCACGGCGTCATGGAGGCGCAGTGGCGGCAGGCGCTGCTCATACTCACGCGCGGCCACGACCTCACGCGCCCCGGCAGCGGTACGTACTGTAGCTATGGCTATCACACATATCAGTGAAGCCACAGTTCCGGCACACTACCGACACAGTGTTTTTCATACATTCTCTATGAACGCATCCCCACCTGTCAGCGATAAAGCTCTGTGTCAGTGCCGCCACCGGCAAATCACGGACGTATTCTTTTTGGACAAAATTCATAGAGAATGTATGAAAGAATATTTTTCACTGTGCCGGAACTGTGACTTCACTGATATGTGTGAATCAACCTTAAACGTGTCTGTAACTGTAGTTGGTAAACAATTTGTGTGTGATGGATGAGCAGGAACAGACTAATTAATGACAGTCACTGATAGCCGCTGGACACGAGCAACACAAGACCGGACGTCATGTAGATCCTTGAGGCCTTTGTCGAGTAGTGGACCTCTTTCGGCTGATGATGATTTCGGTCTAAGCACAATGTTAAAGAAATACTACCAACCCCCTCTCTTGTCGTAAAAGACGCGGCACATAGAGCGGCGATAATCTCACCACCTGCCACCCACACTGAGCGCATTTGCAGTTATTATTTGGAGTGCCGAGTCCCTGACTAACCCTTTGAGGCTTTAGTCGTGAATGTGTGTCAAGCTGTACAGCAGTGCGGTGCAATGCGTGTGGTTTGTGTGTAGCGTCGCCCGTGGCCGCTGAGCGCGCGGCCAAGCCGCCGGCGCCGCGCCGCGAGCCGCTGCTCAGCTTCGACGGGCTCAGCGACCACGAGCTGCAGCAGTACGTTAAAATGGTAACATTTGCCACTATTTATCTTGAAGACCAGGACACATTAAAAAAATGACTACCTTTTTTTTTTTTGTAAAACTTGAATCGAGTCGCCTGAATTGGGGGGGAAGGGTGGGAGGGGAAAGGGAGGGTGGTGAAGATTAAAAAAAACAACCTGTCTTTGGAAAGCTCGAACGGGATTCGAACTCTGTGGGCCGGCAGAGTGAGGGTGACTGATGCTACGTCTCTTACGCTGCACCAGTTGTCCTCGCGCCTGGACTTCATTTCCACTTAACATCAGGTGGAGTGGGGTCATTTGCCGGGCTTAGCATAAAAAAAAAGAACCCGTGACCTTTGGATTGCCGGTTGTTTTTTTTCTACTAAACATTTTATCCTATATAGCATTGTGAATGCAATATTTCAATAATAAAGATATTTATAATAGTCCGGTCGTGGGACATTAAATTCCATAAAGAAGTTTTGATAATTCTAAAACTTTTCGTTTTTGCTGAGTGTATAGATTATGTGGATTGTGAGCTACTTTTAAAAAGTTAGAAGTTTTATGACTGTGCTTTAGGTATGGTTTAGGTATTTCATAATATTTCGTGAAACGTTATGTATATAATATTAAAGTTTGAAATGTTGAGTGTTTCATAATAAGAACTATCTTATCTTTGTGTTGTAAAAAGTTTAGAAACATAATATATGTGGAACTATGAAAATCACAAAATCACTCTTTATGTCTTTGAATAAAATTTTAAAATTTATGAAACAATATTTAAGACTTTCAGTGGTTAGTGGTATACATGTTGAACAAAGTTTAGAAAGTTAAGTGGTGTGCTTCTTTTATAATTTAATTTTTCTTTCGTAACACACGCAATAATAAATTAAAATTGACAGAATCGCTCATACATGGCCTTTGTAATGCTATTTTATACCACACAAAAAATTAGAAACATACATGCAGTGCATTTTGTTTAAATCACGAATAAAATATTTCGCTAACATACCTACGTAACAGTTTGTTTAACGCGGAGCATACCTACTTACACTCTATATGACAGATATTCCACTCGTCACGTCAGAAGAACACTCTTCTGACGTGACGAGTGGAATATCTTCTCTCATACACACGTATGTGATGGGCGAACATAATACAAGAAGACGTAATGCAGAAAAGTAAACTAAGTACCTTAACCTACTTACTTTACATCTTAGCTGACATCAATACAAACAAAACATTATTAAATGGCAAGTTTTGAGTAGTAAAGTACAGATCGCGCAATTCTTCTTTCAGATAAGATTATTCTACAATCATCCGTATCGGATGAATGGGATGAATACGTACGTAACGTAAACGGATGAGTATGTAACGTATATTCTTAATTAAAAATAAAAACTGCAAATGATTAAGTACTTATCTGTTTATTTTGCATTTTGGTTAATCAATCTATCGTCCCGTCATGTTCACAAATCACATTATTAGGAAAGTAATTTTTAAGATGTACAATCGACTATAGAATTGCATATCTAGCTAGGGCCACATCATACGATTAAAGTTTTTTCCACAACCCTTACGTGTTTTTTTGACAATTAATCAATTACTTTCAATCAATTGCTTCAGGTAAGTATGCAAAAGTATTTCCTAAATGATAGTACGGTAAGTAGGTACTTACTCTTATTATCATTAAATCAGTCATCACTACCTACCTACTTATTATAAAACAAAGTCCCCCCGCGTCTGTATGTCTACGTAAGTACGTAGGTACCTATTTACTTAATTATGTATTATAATATCAATTCTACTAGTCACCTACAATTATTAAGTACCTACCTATACTATTACAATTTACAAGTACCTAACCAGGTTGGTAGTTACTAGGGCTTGCTCCTGGGAATTCCCGGTACCGATTTTTCCTGGTATTTCCCGGGAAATTGACTTTTTACGCAGTACCGGTACTGAGAAGTTGTTTCCCGGGAAATTCGGTACTTTCGGTACTTTTTGTACGTCACCGGTACTATTTACTGGGGAAAAAATTGTAACTAATGTAGGTACCCGTACCCTACACCGTACGGTTTCATCGTCATCGCACTTGTTTGCTAATTTAGCTTTACCTTCCAAATGACCTCGAAACTGAACGTCACTCGAAACATCGACGACAAGGATTCCAATAGTCGGATTGGTATCAAGGAGAGCTCCCTCAAAAGTTCAGAGGTACGACTAAGGGATGTTTTTTCGCGGTAAATGCGCAAACTTGTATTTTGGAGGGGTTACAGTAGACTAAGTTATGTCGGCCCCAATTCAAGACATGACTTAACATGTTCTTGGTGTCAGTCACAAGTTTATTCCGGCTCTCGATGACGCTTTCCCGAGAAATATTAGCTCGTCCGGTGTAGAACTTTACTCCCGTACTGACGTCCGCGTAGCAATGAATGCTGTTGTTATACAACATGTCATTGATATGCAGAAGAAACAGAGTATGGGCTAACACACACCCCTGTGGGACTCCAGCATTTAAGGGGGTTCATGTCAGAGCACGAACCATCGACTACGACTCTGATGCTACGCCCAGAAAGAAAGCTGGCCACCCACGAACACAATTACTCAGGAAGCCAGTATGATGGAAGTTTAGAAAGAAGAGCCCTATGCTATACTCTGTCAAAGGCTTTCGCTACGTCCATGCTAACTGCCAGTGCCTCCCCTTTACTCTCGACAGCCTCCGCTCATCGGTGAGTAAGGTACACTAAAAGATCACCACCCGAACGACCGCGACGAAAACCATACTAGCGATCGCTTATTAGTTAGTTTTATTTTAGGTACCTTAAGATCTGGCGGTTTGTAATGGACTCCATTACTTTGGATAGCAAAGAGGTGATGGCTATTGGCCTGTAGTTGGACGGGTCTGAGCGATCGATTTTTTTTGTGAATCAGGTAGAAAAGGGCTGTCTTCCAAGAGCTCGGGACAACGTCAGTAGTGTAAGAGAGCCGGAAAACGCGCGTTAGAACCAGCGCCAACTCATGGGAGGAACTGCACCAGGCATTTATGGATATCAAGGAAAAAAGAGCCTTACAAACTGACCTTTGTAGGAACCGGACGTTTGACATTGAACAAGCGCAATGCGGTATGGTTGGTGGAGAGTGTTTCCCATCGTCCGAGGTCGAGTTTGATGCGAAAAGAGTGCCCAAGAGATCGTCATCGGCCTTGTGCAATGGTGGTAGTGACAGCTGACAAAAATTCCCTAAAATAGCTTTGGCGAGAAACCGGAACGCACGCGTACCCGAAGGAAGACGCACTAGCCTCTCGCCAATTCCATTTATGAATGATGACTTCGCCTTGGCAATGTCCCTCTTAAAGGACCTGGCGGCAATATTGTACCTTTTTCTGAGCACGCTGGTGTTTGGATCCTTAGATGACACTGCATTAGCCCAGGCTTGGTAATGCTGTTGCTTTTGGCGAGACGCTATTTTGCAGCAGCGACCAAACCATAGTTGGGACCTGCCGCCAATGGGAACCACAGAGTTTGGATTGAAAAGTTCCATTCCCTGCAGAATCACATCAACGACAAATTCGGCGGCGACATCAAGATCATCCAGCGAGAAGCAAACTCGTAGTAGGACGCAAAGAAACTCCCATCGCATCCCAGTCCGCTGAACTATAATGCCAGACTCGACGTTTTTGAAATTTCTGTGAAAGGCACAGTGCTACGAATCAGACAGTGGTCTGATGAGCCTAGTGGTGCATTAATAGAAACTTGATAGCCGTCTGGGTGAGAGGTCAGGAAAAGGTCCAATAAGAAAGGTGCATGGCCCTCCACATCTGGAACCCACGTAGGCTCTGTTACCAATTGGGACAGACTGTAGGCCAAAGCGAAGTCATGAACGGCTCTACCCGCGTGGTCAGTTGTAAGTGAACCAAGCCATTCGACGTGGTGGACATTGAAGTCTCCCAATACCACAATCTCGGCCGAGGGGATCCGTTGGAGAAAGGTGGTGCTCAAAGTAAACATGTATAGGTAGTACAGTAATATATATTATATTACCGTGTTGGTAGTCTGATGTGGCGTTGACTGTACTGACATACCTAGCCTAGGATTTTATGAAATGGTAATTTGTTCACATTTAAGTACACATTATAAACACCATAACTTGTAATAAATTAAGTAAGTATTCAGATTTATTATTATTTAAAAGAAGACAACCCAAAAGTCATTAGAAGAGATAAGAGTTCGCGATGGAAAGAGAGGCAACTTCTAGGTGAATTTAACTCTAGACAAGGGAGCGGTGTGCGACCTGATTTGCATTTTATTGTGTCTTAGCATGAGTCGCTATTTATTTAAATGACTGCGGAGTGAATCTTCTGTACTTGTACTATTATGTAATTATTCTATAGTATTATGCACAGATAAGGGGCAGGGGCAAATAAGATAATATCGTCGGCTTACTGCAAGAAATCATTAAAGAGCAGTAAGTAAGTAAGTAGTAAGTAGCAGCAATAGCTACACAAATTACAATGTGTCCTAACAGAAATAAAGCTTGTGACGGGTTGAAACAAATAATACTACTTTTAGCGGTGTGAGCAGTTAGAACAAAATTTTGGTGTGAGGAGTTGATGCCCAAATCCACCCGCCCACGTCCTGCAGCCTGATTTGCATTTTATTGTGTCTTAGCATGAGTCGCTATTTATTTAAATGACTGCGGAGTGAATCTTCTGTACTTGTACTATTATGTAATAATTCTATAGTATTATGCACAGATAAGGGGCAGGGGCAAATAAGATAATATCGTGGGCTTACTGCAAGAAATCATTAAAGAGCAGTAAGTAAGTAAGTAGTAAGTAGCAGCAATAGCTACACAAATTACAATGTGTCCTAACAGAAATAAAGCTTGTGACGGGTTGAAACAAATAATACTACTTTTAGCGGTGTGAGCAGTTAGAACAAAATTTTGGTGTGAGGAGTTGATGCCCAAATCCACCCGCCCACGTCCTGCAGCATGCCTAATCGCGTATTTAGTGAAATATGCCATGTATGAGCGATTCTGTCAATTTTAATGTATTATTGCGTATTTACGTTATCATCCCATTCATCCAATTCGGATGATTGTAGAATAATCTTATCTGAAAGAAGAACTGCGCGATCTGTACTTAACTACTCAAAACTTGCCATTTAATAATGTTTTGTTTGTATTGATGTCAGCTAAGATGTAAAGTAAGTAGGTTAAGGTACATATTTTACTTTTCTGCATTACGTCTTCTTGTATTATGTTCGCCCATCACGCACACACTCGTCTGACGTGACGAGTGGAATATCTGTCATATAAAGTGTAAGTAGTTATGCTCCGCGGTCGCCCCGCGCGCGCCTGCCCGCCGCGCCGCGTCCGCAGCCGCCCGCGTCCCGCATAAACAAACGTATGTTAGCGAAATATTTTATTCGTGATTTAAACAAAATGCACTGCATGTATGTTCTAATTTTTTGTGTGGTATAAAATAGCATTACAAAGGCCATGTATGAGCGATTCTGTCAATTTTAATTTATTATTGCGTGTGTTACGAAAGAAAAATTAAATTATAAAAGAAGCACACCACTTAATTTTCTAAACTTTGTTCAACATGTATACCACTAACCACTGAAAGTCTTAAATATTGTTACATAAATTTTAAAATTTTATTCAAAGACAAAAATTGTGATTTTCATAGTTCCACATATATTATGTTTCTAATCTTTTTACAGCACAAAGATAAGATAGTTCTTATGTTGAAACACTCAACATTTCAAACTTTAATATTATATACATAACGTTTCACGAAATATTATGAAATACCTAAACCATACCTAAAGCACAGTCATAAAACTTCTAACTTTTTAAAAGTAGCTCACAATCCACATAATCTATACACTCAGCAAAAACGAAAAGTTTTAGAATTATCGAAAGTATTTTTTTTCCGGCTACGCGACTATAAGCAATACGACTTTATCGATTATTAAATACTTGCAGTAGTATTTCTTTCGAATGTGAGGGTAGACTTCACAGTGTCTTAATACCGCTGGCTTGCAGCGTATCAACTACTAGAAAAAATTCAACGAGTCTCAGAAGACTCGTTGAGTCTCGGTATTTTTCTTGAGTTTTTTTTTGAGAGATGATGTTTAATTTTGACGTAGGTATGATAGGCTGAAGTCTATTAGCGCCCGCGATCTCCTGTAGTATTGACAATACTTAGCAAGTTACTAATTTTTTACTATAATGACTGGAATGGTCCATAGATAAAAGCAAAAAGTAGTCATTCCTTAATTAGTCCTAATATTCCAGTTCTGCTACTTCCTGCTATGCTAGTTCCTAGGTCCTAATATCTAATATACAGTAAACTTGCAGCTCCTAAGCAAGCCCCCGAGCCTGGATGGCAGCGGGGACGCTCTAGGCCGTGACCCCGCCCACGCCCACAGTCAAGCCCACGCCCACGCCGAGGCGCCTACCAGCGATTGCCCCGACCGCCGGCGGGCCAAGCGGGCGCTCGACCAATCCAAGCCGCCGTGGAAGGCGTAGCGCGCACATTTTGTAAAGCAACAGCTCTTATACACAAATTGAAACCGATTTATAACAAGCCTCAGACAAGAAGAGCCAAAGATCGACCTCAGAAGCATACATTGGGAAGAGGCTGTCCAGCAGTACGCTGACACCGGCTGTGGCATGAACCACTTTTATTGGCCCTCTGGAGTGTTTAAAACAAGCTAGCTACGGATACAGCATAAAAGAGTCTCACAGGGATCTATTTTGGGCACTATCTTGTTAGATATCGATTAGGATCAGCAGATCAATTCAGCAGTGGTTTTAAGCTAGTTATGGAATGGAATAGGATTTAATTGGCCAATTATCGATGTAAATATCTTGCCGAGATGATTGTATGGATGTAATATTGATATTATGATGTATTAAGAATTAATATTGTCTTAGTGACGTATTTAATATTTACAGAAAATGCGCAAAAATGTACTACATCAATGACTCATGTATTAGATAATTAAGTGAAGATATAAATAAAGATGACAACCTACCCACCAAAAGATGCATTTAAATATTGTTTCGTTTATGGTCAACAATGTGTTTTACATAGAATACTCAATTTATTGTAATTAATTTAGATGCAAGCGTGCCTTCTACTCCTGTCCAAAGTATGTTTTCTATTTGATGTTTGTATAAATATATTTTGATGTTATCAAATGATTTAAAACTAAACATTCCCTGTTTGCACTTGATATTGTTTTTAATGTTGATAAATAAATTTGTAATATTTTTACTAACTCGTTTCAATTTACAAATATAACTTTGACATTCGCGCCGACCTATTTTATTACATCTCGACTGTGATTTTTGCGTAAAATGGCTAATTTTGGCCTTATGGATCTCTGAAACAAAAATACATTAACAATTTTGACTTATTTAATAGTGTAGAATAGCTATTGGAATAGTGCGTAGCGGCCTCGCTTTTTGTAAGTTTGCTTAACTTTTTAATTAAACCCAAAATTGCGGAGAAAGATTTTCATAAAATGCGCGAAGGCACGGTTTTGAGTTCCTAGATTGAACAACACAAATACAATAATAAAAACTAGAAAGTTATTTCTTATATAGTCGTATAGTACGTAGCGGCCTCGGAATTTTAGATATAATTGATTTTATATAGAAAAAAAATGTTATTTTAAACAAAAAAACTTCGAAAATCGCTCTAAGTTAACTGTGAATTTCTCCTATCTACGATAATATTATTGAGCAAAATTTATACCAGAATAATCGTTACTTCATGATAAATAAGATTTTATAATGAATTTATTATCCTATTTTGTTAAAAACGATAAATACAACTGCAAAATTACTTCAAAATGCGATGCGCCGGCCGTCCCAACTCGGCTTATCCTCGCAGAGTGGACATTATTTTGTTATATTAAGCATGATTTTATTATCCTATTTCGATAAAAACGATAAATAAAACTGCAAAATTACAACCAAATGCGAAAATGGGCATTTTACGCATAAATCACAGTCGAGATGTAATAGGACTTACGACTTGATTTTTAGGAGTCTGTATTTTGGTGCTTGTTAACTAGCTCACCAAAACCCTAAGTATTTACTTAGGAGCTGTTTCTCTATCTTTTATAAAACAATTGTCATAAAGTTAGTAAATACCCCTTAGTAAATAACCACTGGTATAAAGTTGCTGTGTTTGATAAAAATTAGTAGGTTTTCTAGTATTTAGTCCCTAAATCAAAACAATGACTCAACTTCTGGATGTCGAACTTTTTGACCCACTACCCTGGGTAGTAGGCGGTAGCAAAAATATGGTTAGACAAAATCAGTCGGGAACTCTGTAAACACTGAGTAAATGGATATCGCATATAATAAAACACCAAATACCAAATAACGATTTATTGATGAAGGTAAATGCGTGTTAAAATATACATAAATCTTTCTTTAATACGAACAATACAATGGCATCGCGATTTCTATACAATAATTCTAAATAACTTGATTTCTAAAAATGTACACTTATTAATGCTAATCACAATGGTTTTATTATCTCGTTCAAAAGGCAAGAAAAATATTCGAAATTAAATTTGGATAAGTCTTCGCATTAACAATAGAGTAACCTTAGTGAAATAAAAAAGTGAAATATAATCAAAGAAAATACTTAAATATGCAGTACATTTCATTGGATGCTTAAATTAAACATAAACAATAGTAATTAGATTTTTTGGACGTAAAACAAAATACTTGGGATATATTTATTAATAGGTACTTTAAATCTACTCCAGTAAACGTCCATTAACGAAGTTTTAAAATAAATAATCTCTTAATAAAAATATAACGCGCAACCATGTCATGATTGGCTCATTTCTTTGACATAAATATTTCAAGATATATGATATAATTTGTCTGGTAATGATGTAACAAGCCCAAAACATACTCTAAAATTCAATATAATCTTCTAAATAAATAAAGATCCCTTGCCACGAATATATTATTATTTTGATGTGTATAGATACCTTTGTTTGGCTCACCGTGCCTTCGAAGCATTCGGGCTCTAGGACATTATTAAATTGGTCATCTGTCTAGAATTCCACCCATGCTTAAGTGCTTTATTTATCGATCGTTACTTAGAACACGAACCATCGCATCACACAGGAAATTTTGTAAATTAAGTTAGTGAAAGTTGATTATTATCAATAGGAGTACTTTACCACCGCATTGGCTTGTTCCATCATAACCTGACACAATAATTGTAGACAGCCATTTTATAATCTCATACTTTACCATTTCTTTTCATTTTATATGTACAAACGCCACATTAGGTGACTTCATTTATGTCACTTTATATTATTCACGTTGAGACAGACAATACAAGATGTTTGGTAATATAATCGAGCAAACACCCTGAATAAACCGATGTATATATTATTATAACATGAAGGGATCCAAAATATATTTTTACTGCCCTAAATGATAACTTATACAACATTGCACGTTTAAATCTTACCTATACTGCATTACCTAATTAAAGCAAATAAACAGCTTTAGAGTAGCTTCAAGGGGGAAAACGACGATATATTGTTGGCAACATCCTAAAGGATAATATCACAAGTCTAAATGTAGTCGCTGCTGTCACATCTTATTTCTGAGATAATATTGTAATAATATATGTAGAGATTTTTCTTCTACTTTTTAACCCTATAACGAGCTCAGCATGTTGAATTTTTTCATTAGTTTTCGACCTTATCTCAATTGTATAAAGTTCAAAATATGGTGTCAAAACATTTGACACTGCCCTTTAAGGGGTTAATCTGAACCTGGTTTTCATCTGAAGTTAGTCGAAGGCGGAAGCGCACTTCACAACATTCATTATGTATAAATAAGTTTTTAATAACACACTCATAGCAAATCCTCAAATTGAAACTATGTACAACATATCTTGGCAAAGCAAATGCTATTAAAAGTGTCAAAAAACTTCAAAACAGACACCTCCAACAGTCCGATATTAATTTAGGTTGTTATTAACGAACAGTTTTTTATTTTAGGACGACATTGTGGGACGAACATTTCGGAATATTACATTGGTTTTCAATCTTCTACAATTGTAAGTTAAAATGTCTGACTATGGAGAGAATAAACGTTATCCCAATCATATAAAGTTCAAAATACGGTGGGCATATCCCACTGACTGATAAGAAGTTAAAGACCTGTGATACTTCAGCTGCATCCGCACTTTCATTGTGAATGTATTTCTAGCGCATTCATTGTGGGACAGCTATCAAAACCGAGCTGTGTGGCGGCTTATTTTAAAAATAATATTACAAACCCATCTCTTCGCTTGGGTGTCGTACAAGGCGACTAACGGAATGAACAATACATCCAATAGATTAAAGGTTGATTCACACAGTGAAGTCACAGTTCCGGCACTGTGGAAAATATTCTTTCATACATTCTCTATGAATTTTGTCAAAACGAATACGTCCGTGATTTGCCAGTGGCGGCACTGACACTGAGAGCATTATCACTGACAAGTGGGGATGCGTTCATAGAGAATGTTTGAAAAACACTGTGCCAGTACTGTGTCGGAACTGTGGCTTCACTGATGTGCTCACCTCTATCTGTTGTCGTTTGGTGACACGTTGTCTATGGCAGTGGACTGCTTTTGCGGTCCGCGTCGCCCAGTGTCTGACTTACACTTTGCGGATGAATATACAGGATTTTTTTTTATATGTGCACATATATTTTATATCATTCAGTAACGTTAATAGACATCATTTTCATTTATTATTTATTTAATTTGTCCGGCACAATAAAAAATAACTCGTGGATACCGGGCAAACGAAATGTCACGTGTAAACGTAAAGGTAACTTGTGGTTAGGTATCCTGTGGTTGGACGGGCCCCGCGGCCTCCACTTTACTCGAAATTGCTGTTCTCCAGTGTTAAGTGGGTAAACTTCCCTCCCTCTCATCTCTGATTGATTATTATGCTTTCAGTGTGAAAAGGGGGACGGATGGAGCCCCCACATAACCTTGCCTCCCTTCTGGGGGTAGGGTATCCATAAGGTGGATTTGCGCGGTCCTGGTCGATTGACCATGATTGACGGTATTTTGTGGATATGTTTGATCAATTTGTGTTTCTTTATTTTTCACTTAAAAAAATTAAATTAAATCTGTAGCTCTAGATTAATAATTTAAAAAATTATGTACACAGATAAAAAATAATCTTAAATGTAACAAAACCGCTCGAGTTTCCGCCCTCAACATAGCTGTTGGCATAAGCTCAGGCGAGCGCGGAGGCGGGCAGCGAGCTGTGCTTGGGCTTGGCTTTGTGCACGAACACCTTGATGCAGCCGTTGAAGTCCGCGCTCACCAGCACGTGGCCCGTCTGCGAGGACGCCACCATGCCGCCCTCCACGCCCTTCTGCGGAACAACCCACCGATGAGCACTACCCGCAGAGACAGACACATCAGCCTATAAACGTCCCACTGCTGGGGAGCACATGGGGAGATTGGGCCATAACCCACCACGTTCAAGAGATGAAGAACACACAATACGATTTAATAACAAAAATAATTGAAATGAAATATTTTTAACGGAAAAACCTTCGATCAACAATACCAATTACATAACGCGTTACGTAAAAAATCAAAGCTAAATTCTATCCATGTGAATAAATACTTTTTCTTTACTAACGAACTGAGACAAAAGTTATAAAACAGTTTTAAGTTCAACCTAATAACAACCATGGCACCCAGTTATAAAGTTACAAATCTTTTAAGTATTATCTTATACTTACGATCATTCGTCACAAACAACGTGCAAAGCAATGATTACTCCTGTCACTTAAAAATGAAAATACGTCAATAACATTTAGTGGTGAAATCAACCTTAAGAGGCAAAAAATAAAGTGCTTTTTCCTTGCGAGAAAATAAGAGCTCACTTCTCAAGTGGGCTGTTATTTACTGAGACATATTTTTAGCGCCGACCTGAAATCTAGTTGCATTGTTGATCGAAGGGAAAAACTCGAGTTTAATTAATACATAAAACAAAGGAAGTGTGACAGAGTCGCAGCAAGTTGAAAGATATGGTCGCTACCTATCCTTCACTAAATTACACTGCATCTAAAGGGTGTTGTTTCATTGTTGTGTGCATAATTGACTTTTGGACAGAAGAGCTAGTTTAGTGCGAAAGCTGTATCATCGAATTTTGTATATTCGAAAATCTTTATAACTCATCTTAGTAACGTAACATTGCATTAACAAGACGTCGATTGAACAAGGCTTTCGCAGTAACATATTTTCACAGTAAAATCGTTCGCAGTACAGTAAACATCGCAGTTAACAAGACATCGATTTAACATGGCGTCACAGTATAGCGATGACGATGACAAGTTTTCGAAGAAACAAAATTTAATGATACGGCTTTCGCACTCAAGTAGATAACCCGGGCAGAAAATATCAAAAGACAAGTGTAAATAGTAGGTTATAGTATAACAGGTATCTACTCACCGCTTCCTCCTTCTCCTCCGCGCCCTTGTTCGCCATTTTGGCCTCCTCCTCCCTCTCAGTGATCATCCTAATCATGTAGTCCGGGTTGGGCGCAAACACCGCGCACGTCACCACCGCATTATGCGCCTTTATACCTTCCCAAAAGTCGTTTCTGTCTCGCCTCACCGACGTAAACTTCGAGTAATCATGGTAGGTCTTCCATATATAGATGCATTGATTCTCCGACCCGCTGACGATGTACTTCCCGTCGTGGGAGAAGGAAGCTTTAATCTGGCTGGACACGTTGACGTAACCTTTGTATTTGCAGGATAAGTTTAAGTCTCTCAAGTCGTAGAGCCTTATCCTGCTGTCGTTGGATGTGACTAAGATCTTGTCGTCGTTGGGCATAGGCTCGATGCCGCTGATCTTTCGGCCGGTGGAGTTCTTCCCGCGCGTGGAGCGCACGTCTATCTGCGTGTGGTACTTGAGCTGGTCGGTGGTGTAGAATATGCAGCGGCCGTCGTACGTGCCCACCACGGCGAACTTGCCGTTCTGACAGAAGTTAGCGGCGGTTATCAGCTTCGTCTTGCCGTCCACCTCGTTCCAGACGGCGACCTGATACGATATGCGTCATTAAAATTGGATACTTATAAGGATAGTAAATTAGTGTACATACATAAATCACGACTATTATCCCCGAAGGGTTAGTCAGAGACTAGGCAATGAGGACGGCAAAAGTAGTCCTTTACCATAGTCCACTTGTCACCAAATAGCGACTGCACATGACAATGTGCTCAGCGTGACAGGTGGTGTGAGCCCATCGCCGCTCTATGCTGTTGGATGTATGTGCAGTCTTTAGTCCGTTAGTCGTGAGGGGGGTAGTAGTTTACTTTCACCGCTATGCGACACGGTTTAAATAGTGTCTTTTTAAAATTATTTTTAAGTCCGTAATAATAATCTAAACTAAAAATTAGATTATCAAAGTGTTAAGTCATATTTTTATTTATTTGTTTGATCATAAAATTTTGTTTTAATTATATTTATTGGGTTTATAAGCAAATTATAATTGTTCAGTAAATATAGGTACGCTTGACAGTTATAATTTTTTACCCTTACAAAGACAGTACAAGAAAAATACACAAACCACTCACCTTCTTATCGGGAATGTTCCACAGCCTCAGTTTGCCGTCCAAGCTGCCAGACAGGAAGTACCTATCGTCGCGCGGGTGAAACACGATCGCTGTCACAAAGTCTATATGTTGAAAGCAGCACAAACATTCCCCTAACGATATATGCCAAAGGCGAACCGTCTTATCCATAGAACTGGATAATATGAAATAGTTTTTAGACCAGGAGACGTCTAAAAGGTCGGATGTATGGCCGGAGTATACGCAAAAGGGTTTGGGGGAGAAAGGGGCGGCGGGGCCAATAGGAGCTTCCTCAGGGCTAGGGGGCGGGGCGCTGAGCGACGCCAGCGACTCCTGTGACGGGGTGGGGGACGACTTCTGCTCGGCGGCGTACTTGGTCCTCATGTCCTGTGTAAAATTTAAATTGAGTTTTATTGAATAGGAACTTTTTTGTTTGATATTTTTTTATAAACTTTGATATTAAAGCTATAGTTTATACCTTAAAGTTGAGAAAAAAAGCTAAAATACATAAACATTTGATAGATAAAGACATGACGTAGCTATAGTATAGTAGTATGTTTTTTTAGTTTTGCACACTGCGAATGAAAGTGGCAACTTATAATTAAAAAAAAAAGCTATTACTTCAAAGTCTAATATGTAATATCGTCTTTAATGTATGCTTTGTCGGTGAATTTAGCCTTCGAGGATTAGCCGTGGGAACGCATGTAAGAATTCTCTCTGCAAAAGGCGACCTTGCGTCTCATGACTTCTGCAGTTGGCCTAGCGAGCTTTGGAACCCATTATTTATTTAAATGAAACGTAAACCCAAACAACTTTATCATAAATTATTGTTTTATATTTTAGCGTTTTATTAACGCTTAAATATACTTAAGTAAAATTTTAAACACTGAAAAAAGACGACAACCTCAGACGGGAATCGAACCACGCACCTTCCGCATTCCGGGCGGCTGCCTTAACCACTTGGCAACCGAGGTATGGCTTTCAACCGTCGAAATTTGTCAGTGCTTGATGCTTATGTTTTTAGTCAACATTGCTTCATCAAATCTTAGAAGTTTTCACCTCTGAAAAAAATTTTACTTAAGTATTATTTACTTCTAAGATTTGATGAAGCAATGTTGACTAAAAACATAAGCATCAAGCACTGACAAATTTCGACGGTTGAAAGCCAGACCTTGGTAGCCAAATGGTTAAGGCAGCCGCCCGGAATACGGAAGGTGTTTGGTTCGATTCCCGCCTGAGGTTGTCGTCTTTTTTCAGTGTTTAAAATTTTTACTTTATCATAAATTTCGAGTTCCATTCATTAGCATCTATAAAAACTAAACGCTAAACTTGCACTAGTGAGTGAGTGAGTGAGTGAGTGAGTGAGTGAGTGAGGGACCTGGAACATGTGGCTGGCGTCGCGCGTGACCCAGACGCGCAGCAGGCGGTCCTGGCCGGCCGTGGCCAGCAGGCGGCCGCACACGCTGAACTTGCAGCACCACACCGCGCCGCTGTGCGCGGACCCCATCTCCTGGGGGCGGGCACAGCCAAAGCTCAACACAGGCCTTCACAGGCACTTATCATCATTGGGTGCCATCTTCATTATGAAGTTTGGAGATCAGTTGACAAAAGGAGTTGGCACTTATTAATGTCAAAAATAATAAATGTTTAAGAACGTACTGAGAGGAGCTCGATGGCGCAGCGGCTAGCGCGTTCGGCTTGCGATCTTGCCCGCTAAGCAAGTTTCGCAATGCCGGGTCGCCTGATGGGTGAACAATTAAAAACATCTCGAGCTCCTCCGTGCTTCGCAAGGCACGTTAAGCCGTTGGCCCGGTTGTTGTCGTAAGATGGCAGACGTTAAAACCCACCAACCCGCATTGGGCCAGCGTGGTGGGTTAAGGCCTAATATCCCCACGTGCTATTGTCCACGTGGGAGGCCAGTGCCCAGATGTTTATAGACTGATGATGATAATTAAGAACATTCATAACGTTTCGGTGGCCGAGTGGTCAAGCGCTCGGCTCGATATCTGGCGGGTTCTATCAGGTCCCAGGTTCCCAGGTCTGGCAAAGTAGCTTTTCTAATTTTTCGATGCATAACCCGGATTTATGATAACCAACTCTCATTTAGCTAAAGTAACATGTTTTCAATGATCGAGGCCCTGCAGTGGGACAGTATTTATTTATTTATTTTAAACTTTTGCAACATAATATTATTACATGACGGACTTAATGTCTGAGACATTCTCTACCAGTCAACCATGTGCAAAGATGACTGTAGGTGCAATTGCGATTAATGTGACACAGGACAGTATATTTCGCTGCCGTGGAAACCAGAAATACTGTTGACGTTGACCAGGCTCTCAAAAACGTGTCTGAAATTCTCAGGGAGGAAGGTTTGAGATTTTGCGAAGTTCAGCGTAAAGGCAGGAAGTCAAAGTTTTCGGAAGAAACGCTCAGGCTTATGAAGAGACGGCGCGAAGACCCACCTGTCACTTCGTTCGACCAACGGGCCCTCAACAAGAAGATTGGCAAAATGGTGCGATATGACCTCCGATGCTCCAATACACGCTCGATTAAACGAGTAATTGAGCAGAATCGGGGGTATAGTGTTTGTCCAGTCTTTTGGTAGAAGCCACCTGACGAAGTTGACTACGGCCAGCGGAGCAGTCGTTGCTTCGAGGCCAGACGTCCTTTCGGAAATAGAAAATGAGGAAGCCAGAGCCACGTTGACCCGCCACTTTACCGAAGACTTACCAGAAATCAGCCTAGGCGAAATTGACTTTTGGACAGCTTAAAAACGGAAAAGCCCCAGGTGAAGACGGTGTTACATCTGAGCTCCTGAAAGCAGGAGGTAAACCTGTGTTAAGAGAGCTCCAATACATCTTTAACACCGTTCTCTTTGATGGGAGAACTCCGGAGGCGTGGAGTAGGAGTGTCGTCGTGTTATTTTTCAAAAAAGGAGACAAAACCCTTCTGAAGAACTACCGACCCATTTCGCTCCTGAGCCACGTCTACAAGCTATTTTCAAGAGTCATCACAAACCGCCTTGCGCGAAATTTCAGCCCTCGGAGCAGGCCGGGTTTCGTGGAGGATACGGCACCATAGACCACATTTTGACAGTGCGGCAGATTATACAGAAGGCCGAAGAGTATAATCGGCCCCTGTGCCTTGCATTTGTGGACTATGAGAAGGCATTTGACTATATCGAGACCTGGGCTGTTCTCAAATCCCTGCAACGATGCCAAGTCGATTGGCGGTATATCCAAGTGTTGAGGTGTCTCTACAATGCCGCCACCATGGCCGTCTAAGTACAGAACCAGCAGACAAAACATATCCACTTACATCGAGGTGTGAGACAGGGGGATGTGATATCCCCAAAACTATTCACAAATGCCTTAGAGGATATGTTTAAAACGCTGGACTGGAAAGGACGTGGCATCAACATCAACGGCGAATACATCTCACACTTGCGATTTGCAGACGACATCGTCTTCATGGCCGAAACGTTGCAGGAGCTACAACACATGCTTAACGGCCTAGCTGATTCTTCTCGACGCATCGGTCTGCGGATGAACTTGGACAAAACCAAGGTTATGTTCAACGAACGTGTCGTCCCGGAACCGATTGCAATACAAGGCAGTGCTCTCGAAGTAGTTAAAGAATACGTCTATCTCGGGCAAATTTTCCAGATGGGTAGAAACAACTTCGAGAAAGAGGCCAACAGAAGGATACAGCTGGGCTAGGCTGCATATGGGAAACAACGTCGGGTCTTTACGTCGCCAATTCCGCAATCTCTAAAGACGAAAGTCTTCAATCAGTGCGTCCTACCCGTCATGACTTACGGAGCCGAAACGTGGACACTGACGGTAGGGCTGGTTCACAAGTTTAAAGTCGCTCAGCGGGCTATGGAAAGGGCTATGCTCGGTGTTTCTCTGAGGGATCGGATTCGAAACGAGGTGATCCGGCAGAGAACCAAGGTAATCGACATAGCCCACCGGATTAGCAAGCTGAAGTGGCAGTGGGCTGGCCATATCAGTCGCAGAACCGATGACCGTTGGGGTAGACGAGTTCTGGAGTGGAGACCGCGTATCGGCAAGCGTAGCGTAGGACGCCCTCAGACAAGGTAGAGCGACGATCTTCGCAAGGTGGCTGGCAAGAGCTGGATGAGAGTGGCCGCGGATCGTGCTCAGTGGCGTGTTCTTGGAGAGGCCTATGTTCAGCAGTGGACGAGTATAGGCTGATGATGAGGACAGTATAATCTATTAAGAATTTAATATCCAAATATTTACACAATTACATAAATATAAATACACTACATAACTTATAAAAAGGACGTTACTGAGATGATTCTGCTATGGTTTCATTAAAAAGGAGCATGCGGACTTTCTTTTTAAAAGCCTCATGACTCGTAGCCATCCCGATTTCGAGAGGCAGCGCGTTCCAAAGGAGAATGGATTGAATTTCATCAATCAGAAAACGGTCAGTACCATTACCACTGCGATCTACAAATCATCAAGCGTATTGATTACCGCAATAAGTTTGATGGGTTGGAGAGTAATTACATTATTTATTATTTTTTAAATTAATATTTTGTATTTTATGACCTGGTAACGACATTTAGTTATTGTAAATGTCGTTGCTTCTGTGCGCTGTGGTATCTTGCGCCCGTTCTTTGCCACAGTTAAATAATGACGTCCTGAATGGTAGGTTAAAAAAGATTTGGATGATTCAAAGTACATACTTATTAATTGAGTTTATTGAATAAACATAGTTTGAGTTTGAGACAATTAATCTATTATTGATAAACCACTATACCTGCACATGCCGCACGCAGCCGTCGAAGTCATAAGGCCCTTTATGCGAGTTGGAGGCCTTCAGCTTGATATTGTGTTCGCCGCGCACATCGTCCGCGATATCCGCCACGTCCTCCTTGTGGCGCGCGTGCGATACCTCCTGCGCTAAAGACTTCGCCGCGTCCACCGTCTTCTTAACTGTGCTGCCGAAGAACCGCTTCAGCCTTGGATAGTGGTTTATTGATTATTATCTGGTATTGGTAAGAGACCTGTTAGAATAGAGTACGGAACTACAAAAGACCAGTTGGCAGACCGCAGATGACTTCAGAAAGATAGCGGGTCAAAATTAGATGCTGACAGTCCAAAACAAAGTTCTATGAAGTGGAAGGGGTTGAAGAAGGCCTACACCAAATTTATCGATTGTTCGACCTTCTGGCTTGAAGTCATGATGATAGGTATGAGATCGATATCGCGTCGCGCCTTGCGAGCTTTGTAGGGAACATAAACTTTTATCGAAGTCATATACATTATACTATTTATTTATTTTACTTACATAGTTTTACGAATTTACTCGCGTTTAATTACACTCTTTTTTGTTAAAAAACTATCATATGTTGCATATAATACAAGCCAAAGAAAACTCTGGACATAACACATAAACTTACGAGCTTAAATTAAAATTTCATTAAATTGGCCAAACTTATTCATGTTTATTACTAAAACACACGCCTGTAACGGCAGTTTATTTCATTCAAGCGAAATATATAATATTAAAATAAAACAATCGTTCAAAAAAAAGCAAAAAGTTTTAATTAAAACTGAGTTAAGTTGTTTTTAAAAACCAAAGTTAGTTGCACTCCCTTGTCACCTGATATTTCTCTCGTTTCTCATTTTCTTGTTAATGTTGTCCTGAGAGTGACTTTTTACTATATTCGTCACTGTACTCCTAATCAACGAAAAATATAAATTATCAAACAGCGAGCAGACGATGTGGTCACAAAACTTGTAACTCATTTCTATAGAAAAGTTTGTTTGGATTATTGTGCGTTTTTCATTCTTCAACTGCCAAGAGAAATATGAATACACATTTACGGCTTACTTATAAACACTATTTAGTTAAACATTGTTTTGTCTAGGTCTTAAAAACGTCATTTTGAATTTGAGCAAAAGAGACAGAACAATGTTTAACTAAATCATGTTTAAATAGTGTTTATGAGCGAGTTCCTTATTTATTTAAACAGTTAGATGGAAGGTAGGTGACCATTTTCTTTATTATCTTAGTTGGAACTGTAGGCTTCATTTTTTCGTTTTACTTCGGCATTGACATATTTAGTGATGTTTATATGGAAGCTATACTACACTTACACGGAGGCTACGCCAGCTAAAGTTTCGGTTGGCTAATCATTATCTACAAACATTTAGACAGGGATTAACGTTAACTATTTATTAAAGGCATCACACATACCTTTTTATACCCGACATTTATCCCCGTCTAAATGTTTGGTGTTTTTATAGGTGTGTATAATAGAACTCGAAAGTTTAAAAGTGTATACAATCATTATCTGTTGCTGGAATAGAACTCTCTGTAAATAACATTAGGGGCTACATCAGCTTACTTCTCAGTCTTCCGGCGAATGGCTGTGGTCTGCCGGTCGGCGGTCTCGCGCTTGGCCTCCTTGGTCTCATCTTCAGCGCCGCCCGCACACACGCTTTCACTTTCCTCGTCGGTTTCTCTACAAAAAAAAGAAAATTAAAAAAATATATATAAAGAAGCTGCCGGCATCATCGCTTTATCGATGCGAGGGTAGCATTAAATAAAATTCGTTAATTTAATATGAAAACCTTAGGCCAACTGTTTAAGCCTTCGTTGGCCCGTAAATCGTCGTACAAAGCGCGCGCCGCTGCTGACCGGCACAGTACATACACACACAGCAGTGTACGACGAATTATAGGCAAACGAAATCTCAGATGCGCTTAGAAAGTCGGCGTACAGGATTTAGGCTTCTGTCACCATACCACTTTTGGCTACTGTGACTTGTGACAAACTGGTGTCAAGTAGAGACGCCAGTAGGTCAACCTACCACAAAATCCACGAGAATCCCGCTGATAAGTAAATTGCATCTAGGCCTGTATTTTATTGGTGAGCTATCTGTTAAAATTATCCGGCACACCACAAGTAGTGCGGCATGCGGCAAAGATGGTCCGCCTAATCCCATTTAAGTTTTACATCGGTGCAGCACACATAAAAAAAGTATATTCAGCTGGTGCGCAGCGTTGAGTATCAGATCTAGTAATTTTTCAATTAGCAATAAAATATGTTCAATAAAAATGAAATAAAATAAATGTATATACAAAACAGTCGACAAACAATACCTTACACTATCATAGAAACATTGCAAACAAATCACTCTGAATGATCAAAACAAAACACAACAATGAAAATCTCTGACGCCAACCACCGAACTCCCATAAAATTCAAAACGATTGCGACATCATCAACGTATACTGTCCCAAAGCCAAAACGCAACAAAACGACAGCTAAAAAATCGTGGTAAAAAAACCTATTATCGGGTACACTGATGGAGGAACGGGCCGGGCGCAAGGCGGCCGGCGACTCGCGCAGCAAGCTCACGGCCGACACGAAACGAGACACCGACACGCGCTTGCGCCACGATGCGGCCCTGGCCGGGGGGCTGCAAGGGTATTCACCAACATCAGCCTACACATTACCTGCATTTCTATATAATTATAATATATGGGACAACTTCACACACACACACACACATTAATTGAAAATCAGAAACCCTAATAATAGCAGGGGGGTGTCACTAAGCAGTTTAGGTAGGTTCGTTTAGCGCGCCTCCCAGGCAGGCCGCATAGCACCGATCACCGAGCGCCGAGTCGCAACACTCCTAATCCCTGCGCGCGCGCGTAAACCCTACGCTCTGTGACGTCATGACGTCAAATCGATATCAAGTCAGCGTTGCTTAACGGAATATGAACGCTCGGGACACACGATAAGTTTCAATTTCGTGTGAAAGTAGTTAGAGAGTGAACCTTCTGTACGGTAGTACTATTAGTTATTCTGTGATAATATTACGCCGCATCTATTACGCTCTTCCACGTCTTGCTGCGTACGCATGCACTGATCACACTCGCCTAAAGTTGTATCGTACGTACCTCATATTTTTGTTCAAGTAACCTGCATAGTTATTGTTATTGTAATGATTAAGATGTTGTTATAACATTGATAGTGCCCTTTTTTCAAGTTTTTACTTTAGTTTCAGTTAGATTACACAGAAGACAAAACAGCTTGGGTCTGAAATGCTCCAAGTACTCCAACAGCTATTTCTAATTGTCTATAATTAATTTATATAGAGTACCATTTACATAGTTTACATTCAAATTCATATTTTGTATTTCATGACCTGGTAACGACATTTTTTTTGTGAATGTCGTTTCTTCTGTGCGCTGTGGTTTCTTGCGCCCGTTCTTTGTCACAGTTAAAAAATGACGTCCTGAATGGGTAGGTTAAAAAAGATTTGGACGAATCAAATTACTTATTAATTGAGTTTGTTCTAAACCAAAGGCAGCACGGATGTGGTAGATACTTTGCCTGCCACAAAGATAGAGAAAATATATAGAAAAAAAACTGTCAGGTGACATTGACATTCGTATGTCATTCAGTTCATTAATGCTTCAGTTTTCGGAAAACCACGAAATGGTCGGTCTGTTTACGGTGGGCTGAATTGTTTCCCACGGTTGGGACAGCGGCTGATTTTATTATACGGTGTACAAACCACCGCGGGTTGTACGCGCATTATTGTAGTCCTGTCGGCTGGACGCGCGTTCGCGTTGAGTGAGTTGTTCGTTTCGGGACGTGACCGCGCGCCTGGTGAATTAGCAAGAAATCGGATAACATCTTGTCAATCTCCTTGTAAAGAGCCATCGGAGGCTGCGGTAGTTATTTAATCGGACGGACGAACGCAGGCGGCAGCGTATGTCGCAAATCCTTGGCGGATTAGCAGCGTAAATTCGGAACATTATCTCACGAGGTTGGCTTGGGAGTCGGTTCCCTGGAATGTGGACACTGGTCGGTGTGTAACGGACGTGTGCGTGTGCGATTTGGACCGGCCTTCAAGGAGTCGGCAGGCGAGGCACGCTACCACGAGGCAGGCGTCACATCGCATCACAGCAGCTGGGCTGCGACCTTCCTTTCCTCCCCAACCCCCTGTCCTCTCCTAAGGTTGCAAGGCGGGTTAACCATCGCATCATTCGGTGAGTATGTAGCATAGTCATAAATTTTAGTCATAAGTTCTTAAACGCTGCGAAGCGCAGCTAACTTCAGGCAACCCATGATCGGTGACCTGGTGGTCCATGGTTTGTCTGAATTGATGACAGTGATGTGCTGCTGTCTTCGGAGAAGGACCTTGACCAGTGACAGCAGTATGCTGATGACATAGTGCAGAGGAAGATGGAGATTTTGAATGCTCGCTCCACCGGTGGAGACAAGGCAGAGCACCCATCTTCATCTGGCATTGTGTCATGCCTGTCTAGCATCGAACTTCCGGTGTTCGACGGTGACCTGAACCAGTGGGTCGGGTTCATAAAGAAGAATGGGCGTTTTTGTATGAAATCCGTCCCACCCCTTGTAAGTTCCCACATGGTAAGTTTCGAAATAAATAGTGTATTTGGTTATAAAGACAGCAAATATGAACGAGCGAATGAATAAGTGTAAAAAAAAGAAAAAAAGGGACTCATTTTCATTTTTTTTTCATTTTATACGACTCATATAAATCAAAGGAATCTGCGAGGGAGGAGTTTAAATTCAAGAAAAAATCTTGACTTTAATTTTATAATATCACTAGCTGACCCGACAGACGTTGTCCTGTGTTAATAATGAATATTTAAAAAAAAGTGGTTTTTTTTCTTTCATAAGAACCTTCTCCTGACAATAACAAACACAACAAAAAAAGAATTAGAGAAATCGGTCCAGCCGTTCACGCGTGATGTCGTGACAACGGAAAACGGGTTTCATTTTTATATATATATAGATTTATTATTTTAATTTTCTTCTCAATAACTTTTTTCTCCAATATCTGACAGATTTGCTGTTTTACAATAAAATGCTTCACTTATCAAGTACTTTTATTTGATGCATAGATGTAAGTGTTACAAGGAGGGGGGACGTTTTGCCCATTCTTCTTTGTTTGACAGCCTGGTCCATGATCGGAAGGACCTAACGGCATCGTACAAAATGGCACAGCTGCGAGGGGCCCCTCACCAGTGAACCTGCGGAGTCGGTGGCTCACCTGCCAGTAACGGATGACAGCTATCTTACGGCTCGGCAGATAATGTTCGATAGGTATCAAAACGAACGGCGGTTGGTAGATGCCCAACTGACACGTATTTTCACTATGCCTTATGTGGCTCGGGTCTCTGAAATTCGGACAGAGATTTTAAACCCGATGACGACAGCCACTAAGGCTTTAGCTAATTTGGGCCTGCCTATTGACCAGTGGTCATACATATTATTTTATATTGTTCTCGGTCGGCTCCCAGTGGACATGCAGACCAGATTCGAACAGCAGCATACCGGGGGCAACGAAGGCCTTCCTACATTGACTGATGACGATGACGACCTCCTTGGTCGAGTGGTTTGTACACCGGTTTTCATGGTGTCGCCATCTTTGAGGTCCCGGGTTCGATCCCCGGTCGGGTCAATTTAGAAATTATTGTTTTTCTAAATTGTCTCGGGTCTGGGTGTTTTCTATGTATAATAAGTATGTATTTAAGTATTTTAAGTATGTTCATCCGTTGTCTAGTAACCATTTAACGAGTTTCTTCGAAGCTTCTCTTGGGCTAGATAATTGGTGTGATTGTAGGAAAGATTTATTATTTATTTATTTATTTACTGAGTTGTTGTCGTTTCTGGAGGGAGAATGTAGACGGGCTGACAACGTGTCAGTAGGACCACACCCCTTAGGGCCACGTGACTCTCGGAGGGGTCACGTGATGTCGGGTGCCTCAAGAGAGGGTAGACGTACGGGACCTACTCAGCGCTTGCATGCGCTAGTGACACAGGTGGAGTTAACTCGGTGCTCGTATTGTCGGGAGCCTGGGCATGACGTCATTCAGTGCGATGAGTTCGGTGCACAACGGGTGCAAGGACGGCGGATTATTGTACGGCAACGAGGCTGGTGCTACATGTGCTTAGGCCCACACATGGCACAGCAGTGCTCACAAGCTGGGGCTTTCAATTTTTGTGGTGGTCGGCATCATGACCTTCTCTGTCTAAATATGCCCGGGATGTCAAACCACCAGCAAGGATTTAGGAGTCCTGTACGGGAACAGCCACAGGCTGACTGAAGTAGATTCCCACCGGGGGGGTCTTGGTTGCGAGCGCCTTCGGATGTGCGCAGGGGTCAGGGACTCACGCAAGGACGGTTGGAGGAGAGATCCCATCGGGGGACCCCCTCCCATGTTGGGCCTGGGGGGTCGACCCCAGACAGTTCGGGACCCAACCAACAATATTATGATGAGGGGCCCGATCGGGGGGCCAATTCTTGTCTTGTAACTCATGCTCCTGTCCCTACGGGGAGAAGGTCTAGGAGAGGTAGGGCCATTGGGGGCGACAATCGGCCTGCAGCGGGCGGGTGCCATTGGGCACCGTCAACCTACGCTGGGGTGGTTCGGTCACCACCCTGTCCGCGCCCATGCTCGTGGCAGGGGTCGGGGGAACTCCTTACCTTCGTCGCTGCCCCCTCTCCCACCAGTTGGACTCAGGGAGACTCGGGTTCCCAATAGGAAATTGTTGCCCCCACCCGCGCGGTTCTCCCAAACCAGAGACTGTTTTGCTTCCTATCCCCTCTGTTTGCGTTTGGGGCTCTGATGGCAGCGCTCGCCAGGCTCGCGCCCGGTTGGATTCAGGGCTGTATTGTGTTGAGTTGGCTTGCGGATTGGTTGGGCAACACAATTAACAAGTAATATATTAATAAAATATTCTCATTTTATACGCGTTATAGGGACGTCGTACGGTTCGGAGCGTCGTGTTTCAGCGCTTGCCTTGTTATCGGCTCAAGGCAGCCACGACGCAGCCTGCCACCCGTTTGTCTGTCTATCTACCAAGGCGGTCCATTTCGAAGTAGTTGCTAATCTGACGACGGGAAGCTTTTATTGCTAACTTGGACAGATTTGTTTCCCGTAGGGGACGGCCGTCGCAGATCCGTTCTGTTAACGGAACCAATTATATGTGGGTGCGGAACGTTACTTATGAGAGGTAGTTGAGTTTTTAATGTAAAACGGGTGGATATCGGAACAGCTCTCTCCTGTCGGGCATCAACTGGACCGTCAGTCCTCCGAGATGTCCCCACTGGGTTAGGATTTGGAAACTGTTGTTAAGTCGGCAAGACATTTAGCTCACGTGATCAGACAACCGCGCTAACTTTGAGGCGTTAACTACGGTATTTTGTAACAACGTTGTCAGGACTGCCTGTTGTTTAAGGACATAACGGGACATGTCCGGGCGGGTGACTGATCTAAACCAAAGGCAGCACGGATGTGGTACTTTGCCTGCCACAAAGTTAGAGAAAATATATAGAAAAAAAACATTCGTATGTCATTCAGTTCATAAATGCTTCGGTTTTCGGAAAACCACGAAATGGTCGGTCTGTTTACGGTGGGCTGAATTGTTTCCCACGATTGGGACAGCGGCAGATTTTATTATACGGTGTAAAAACAACTGCGGGTTGTACGCGCATTATTGTAGTCCTGTCGGCTGGACGCGCGTTCGCGTTGAGTGAGTTTTTCGTTTCGGGACATGGCCGCGTGCCTGGTGAATTAGCAAGAAATCGGATAATATCTTGTCAATCTCCTTGTAAACAGCCATCGGAGGCTGCGGTAGTTATTTAATCGGACGGACGAACGCAGGCGGCAGCGTATATGTCGCAAATCCTTGGCGGATTAGCAGCGTAAATTCGGAACATTATCTCACGAGGTTGGCTTGGGAGTCGGTTCCCTGGAATGTGGACACTGGTCGGTGTGTAACGGACGTGTGCGTGTGCGATTTGGACCGGCCTTCGAGGAGTCGGCAGGCGAGGCACGCTACCACGAGGCAGGCGTCACATCGCATCACAGCAGCTGGGCTGCGACCTTCCTTTCCTCCCCAACCCCCTCTCCTCTCCTAAGGCGGGTTAACCATCGCATCATTCGGTGTGTATGTAGCATAGTCATAAATTTTAGTCATAAGTTCTTAAACGCTGCAAAGCGCATCTAACTTCAGGCAACCCATGAACCCTAGTGGTCCATGGTTTGTCTGAATCAGAATTTATTGAATAAATATCTTTTGACTTTGACTTTGTTTTAAATTAACTTTCTCAGTAAGTGAATTCGTAATTGTAATGAGAAATACATACTCCCTAAAATGAATACAGTCTGGCCAACGAAAGCTAAACCAGAAAAAACGTGGCAATTAAAAAAATCATGACTGGGTAACACAGGGGGGTCACTCACACAGCTGCAATTTTCTCAGAAAAATATCAATTTGACATACGACATGACACCTCAGATAGACACACATAGAGACAAAGTGTTGCCAATCAAATAATTACTAGGTTCAGCTTTCGTTGGCCAGACTTTACGTGCCGATGACAATATGACTTTGTACTAGTTTACAAAGAACGTGTCCGACATTATATCGGATTGCTGCAGTGCGTCACCTGGCGTGCTCCAGGCTGTTGGCGATGTACTCGGAGGTGAGCCGCATGATGTGCAGGCTGAGCGGGTTGATGCACTGCGGCAGCTTGTGCTCCGCCACGCTCAGGGGCACGCGTTCACCTGACACAATGAACCGGGTTAACAGTTCCCTTATTTAGAATGCAAATGTTGGTTCTAGGCATAGCTATCACGATAGGCCTAATGATTTATTTATTTATTACTATAACATATTTCCATTTACAATTAGTAACTCATTTAATCATCTAAGTACTTTAAAACTAAAAAATAATTGTAACAAAATGTGCAAACCTCCAATGTCCAATCGAAGAATACTCCAATTTGTGTTTTCTTTATTTATTGCTCGGTACGAGCAATAACATGTTTTTCATAAGAATAAATATTGTTATAATTATATAGATATCGATAATTATTCATTGATTGATAGTAAATGATTGTTGAGAATCGCTATTGCCTTACAATTACTTTAATTATTATTGTCATCATGACATGATCAAGACAAATTTTTAAGCTCATCTATATAATAATTTATAAATAGTATCAAATCATGCATGAAATTAAATTTAACTGTAGTACGTAATCATTATTATTATTAATGTAACTTTTTTATGCAAGAAATAAAGAAAACACAAATTGGAGTATTCTCTTGGATCACAAAAAAGTGAAGTATACAAAACGAATGATGTATCTCCTTACCGGTGTCCAGGTTGAGCACGGTGACCTGCTCGAGTATCTGTATGTCGGTGAGGCGCTGGCCCGACACCGTGCGCGTGCGCAGCGCCAGCCCCAGCTGCTGCTCGTCGCCCGCCGAGCGCCGCCGCGACGCGCACACCGACGTGGAGTTGCTGCGGCTGGGGGCATACCACATTCTTCAACATTTATTTATACAATGTGATAGGAGTGGTACCACGGAGCAAAAACAAAGAGGAGGTGTTGCAATCAATGTAGTCCAGCAACTATCAATGTAGTCCTGACGACACACCGTAGTTGAACTACTTACGACCAGGTATCGCTTTCGTCAGTACAACTCTCGTTGGCTGGCGAATAGGTTGTTCGTGGCTTATTCAGTCTTTTATAGAATTATAAAAAATTATCGACCCAAACTTTTTGTTAGCATGAAGTGCTGTATGTATCGTGTAGTAGTTCCACGGATAAAACGAGATTAAACGGAATAAACATATCTTTCCACTCGTAAGAAATATTTAAATTAAATTTATACTTCATTAAATAAAGTTACGACATACACGACATCTAGTCAAATATAGCAGAACTTTTATGACAACTCTGCTAATCTCGTAAATTAGGTAGGTACTTGCTTTGGCTACTGGCCACTAGATGGTTTTCTCCTATTTGGACTCCCCCCGCAACCCGCGCAGCTGAGACACTATTATTATATGAAAAAAGTTGTTACAACACCTCCTCTTTGTTTTTGCTCCGTGGGTGGTACTTCTAACCTGTTAAGGCTAAGTACTACATCTAAATTCATCGACAAAAAAAAATTAATATGGACTTAAAAAAAGTGATTTTAAATCGCAAAATAATTAAGTTTTGATTTTTTTTCTCACCAAAATAATCTTCAAACACACGAAAAAAAGTAATTTATTATGTAGCCAGTGTCATTAGCTATCGTTTGCCATTTTTTCATGTTTCTCCGACGTATAAAACCTTTGATATCGCATAAAGTAAAAATGGTCATAATTATAGGGGGAGGGGGTAGGACCCCCCATATTATTTTTTTTGTCGATGAATTTAGATGTAGTACCCTGCCTTAACGGGTTAGAAGTACCACCCCTATCACATTGTATACATATATTTAAAGCACATGTCAAAAAAACCCACATCATGAATAAAATGGAAGATTATGTAAATGAAAAATATGTTTAAACATAGTGCATGTACGAGTATAACTTATAGTTATTATAATTTTAACGCATAATAATTTTGTTACGAACAAATTACAAATTAAAAAATGTTGAAAAAAATTCCACGAGCATGATTCATACCTGCACCGTTCTGAAAATCTGGGTCAGGTGCGCTTCCAATTAAGTGGACTTTTCAAGCTCGTCGAAATTATTTACCTGTTTTTCAGCTGGTTTACAGCTAGCCGCTGCCTCACCGTGCCATGGGCAAACTATCGTGTCAGTGCGTACAGTACTTACCGGTTGCCGTGGCCGAGGCTACCGCTGCTGGGCAGCGCGTTGCTGCCTTTAGCTTACCGGTTGCCGTGGCCGAGGCTGCCGCTGCTGGGCAGCGCGTTGCTGCCTTTAGCTTACCGGTTGCCGTGGCCGAGGCTGCCGCTGCTGGGCAGCGCGTTGCTGCCTTTAGCTTACCGGTTGCCGTGGCCGAGGCTGCCGCTGCTGGGCAGCGCGTTGCTGCCTTTAGCTTACCGGTTGCCGTGGCCGAGGCTGCCGCTGCTGGGCAGCGCGTTGCTGCCTTTAGCTTACCGGTTGCCGTGGCCGAGGCTGCCGCTGCTGGGCAGCGCGTTGCTGCCTTTAGCTTACCGGTTGCCGTGGCCGAGGCTGCCGCTGCTGGGCAGCGCGTTGCTGCCTTTAGCTTACCGGTTGCCGTGGCCGAGGCTGCCGCTGCTGGGCAGCGCGTTGCTGCCTTTAGCTTACCGGTTGCCGTGGCCGAGGCTGCCGCTGCTGGGCAGCGCGTTGCTGCCTTTAGCTTACCGGTTGCCGTGGCCGAGGCTGCCGCTGCTGGGCAGCGCGTTGCTGCCTTTAGCTTACCGGTTGCCGTGGCCGAGGCTGCCGCTGCTGGGCAGCGCGTTGCTGCCTTTAGCTTACCGGTTGCCGTGGCCGAGGCTGCCGCTGCTGGGCAGCGCGTTGCTGCCTTTAGCTTACCGGTTGCCGTGGCCGAGGCTGCCGCTGCTGGGCAGCGCGTTGCTGCCTTTAGCTTACCGGTTGCCGTGGCCGGGGCTGCCGCTGCTGGGCAGCGCGTTGCTGCCTTTAGCTTACCGGTTGCCGTGGCCGAGGCTGCCGCTGCTGGGCAGCGCGTTGCTGCCTTTAGCTTACCGGTTGCCGTGGCCGAGGCTGCCGCTGCTGGGCAGCGCGTTGCTGCCTTTAGCTTACCGGTTGCCGTGGCCGAGGCTGCCGCTGCTGGGCAGCGCGTTGCTGCCTTTAGCTTACCGGTTGCCGTGGCCGAGGCTGCCGCTGCTGGGCAGCGCGTTGCTGCCTTTAGCTTACCGGTTGCCGTGGCCGAGGCTGCCGCTGCTGGGCAGCGCGTTGCTGCCTTTAGCTTACCGGTTGCCGTGACCGAGGCTTCCGCTGCTGGGCAGCGCGTTGCTGCCTTTAGCTTACCGGTTGCCGTGGCCGAGGCTGCCGCTGCTGGGCAGCGCGTTGCTGCCTTTAGCTTACCGGTTGCCGTGGCCGAGGCTGCCGCTGCTGGGCAGCGCGTTGCTGCCTTTAGCTTACCGGTTGCCGTGGCCGAGGCTGCCGCTGCTGGGCAGCGCGTTGCTGCCTTTAGCTTACCGGTTGCCGTGGCCGAGGCTGCCGCTGCTGGGCAGCGCGTTGCTGCCTTTAGCTTACCGGTTGCCGTGGCCGAGGCTGCCGCTGCTGGGCAGCGCGTTGCTGCCTTTAGCTTACCGGTTGCCGTGGCCGAGGCTGCCGCTGCTGGGCGGCGCGTCGCTGCGGCCCTCGCTGTGCGTGCGGCGGTCCGACTCCCCGCCGCGCACCGTGCACTCGCCTGCACATACCACGGTTATTGGCTAACATTCAAACAGAAAGAGGAAGATACGGCATGCCCTTAGCAGCATGAGTCAAAAATTGTATCTAGAATTCGCATTTTTTGATGATGAGATTTGAGAGAGAGAGATTAGTGTTCGCATACCTACGATAAACTTAAATTACTTATAGGGCGGCTGCGAAATTTCTCCGTCATTAGATTTGCAGTGCGATTCAGTAAAGGCTCGATCTAAAACTAGATCCTAAATCCGCAGTGAATTATCAAATCCGCATTCTCTAAATTCAACTTTACACAAACGTCGGTCATGATTGGAATAGAAGAAAACGTGAAGGTCAAAGTGAGAGTCGAGTTTCCGACCGAGCTTTACAGAATCAACATACTCCAAGTGGGAAGTTTTAGGCACTGTAGGTCTGTATTGTTAAGATTAAATAAATGACAGTTTGTTGCCAAAACAAAAGTTGAATAAAAAGCCGACCTTTGATGGCTTCCCTGATGTCTAGCGTCGAGTCGGCGGGCCCGTCGCGCCGCGGGCCGCCGCTGCCGCGCGACGAGCCGCTGCGCCCGCTCGAGCGCGACTCGTGCACGCGCAGCGACGACCGGTCGCTCGCTGGGCACGCAAACGCGAAACGCTACTTTAATGGCTGATCTTTAAATCCTTACATAATATTTAACGATCTGATAAAGTAGGATTTGACAATACTGAGGTATAAGTTTTATTTGAAAATTAAAAAGTCAACCCTTTATGGAAACACAGCTTTATGTTATACATACAAAACAATTAAAAGATTAGCATTTACATTAATTAGCACATTTCACTGGTGATTTGTACAAAAAATATATATTGTAGATTGCAAAAAGAAAAAAACAATACAATTGCCTAACTTACATATTAAAATATTAATTTGAATATGCACTTTTAATAACACACAAGCACGCCAGGCGGTATCATTAGTGCGTTACCAATTATCGACTTTGTTGGACGACGTATATCAATTATCTTGATGTGGTGTGGCCGAAATTAAGAATTGCGTAGCCGGCTACGCCAGAGTAACAGTGGCACTTACAATATTGGGGAGATAAATAGTGCTTTGTCGGCACCTATGTCGGATGCTACCAAAGCACTTTACAATTTGTATTTGCAAGTTTATTGATATTATTTTATTGATGTAAAATTGACATTTTGTTATAAGTGGATATGGACTTTTTTGCCTGAAATAAATGATTTTTATTTTTTATTTTTATTTATTTATAAATAAGTGTATGTAGGTGAGCTATACCTGGAAAATATTACGGAGCGACATTGTCAAGTCTGATAAAACTCCTTTTTCAGATTTAATAAAAAATAATAATAAATTATCAACTTACATTAGAAAATAAAGAAATCGGCCAAACTACATAGTTACAAGCGTCTAACCAACTCTCACTCTCACTCACCGTATCGGTTCTGCTCCAGCTCGAGCGAGTCCTGGAACTCGCGCGTGAGCGACTCGATGGTGCTGGCGGGGCTGGGCAGCGGCAGCGGCGGCGCCGGCGCCTGCGCGCCCCACTGCGGCACAAGGCGGCTATTACAGCGCGCACACACCACTTTCCCTTTCATCATCATCATCATCATCAGCCTATAAACGTCCCACTGCTGGGCACAGGCCTCCCACGTGGACAATATCACGTGGGGATATTGGGCCATGAATAATATTATGAAAGAGGTCCAACAGTAAAACTCAGTACTTTACTTGAATATTTGATTTATTCTTTAAAAATCACACGGAGCTGCACAAAGTCAAAATGGAGAGAAAGCGAGTCGATAACAGCAGTGCAAGACGTTCATTTGGCAGCACAGTAGCGCCATCTAGTTACTATTATGTTGAAATGTCGCTTAAACAGTTTTAAATTAAACAACACTATTTTTCTTATTTACCAGGCCATAATCCTTTATTCCTCTTTATTCAGCACAAACCTTTTAGAGGTGGAAACAAATGATATTTCCATTATACATACATAATAATATAATTAAGACTATTATCCGCGATGGGTTAGTCAACGACTAGGCAACGAGGACAGCAAAAGCAGTCCTCTACCACAGTTCTTTTCACCAAATAGTGACTGCACATGTGCGCAGCGTGACAGGCGGTGAGCCCATCGCCGCGCTATGCTGCTGTAAGTATGTGCGTCTTTAGTCCGTAAGTCACCTTTACGACACCCCAGGGAAGAGAGGGGGTGGTAGTATTTTTTCACCGCTACGGGACACGGTTACATTATGCCTGGAAATATCATTTGTTTGGACCTCTAAAAAGCGGTTCCGCCAAACTAGGGGCTTATATTATTGGTTTAGTCGCGCGACAGCCGCGCGGCAGACCCTTTCACACTACTGACAGTAGCGCGGCTAAGTGGCAATACTAGCGGAATGAATATTGTTTTGTTATTTATTTAGCCACTAAGAATAAAAGAGTATTTCGCATTGATTATTTAAGAATTTCAAAAACGTGCCTTGTTTTTCTATCAAAATTTCGAATTTAAAACTTTGTTCCAACTAGCTTGAATCTAGCGAGCCTAGTTCCAAAGTGATGTAACTTCATTAATATTTTTAAGAATTTGTACTGTAGTGCCTAAAGTTTACAATACTTACTTAAGTAAATGTTTTTTTTATTTATTTTACAAACATTTTAGACTATTATCTCGTTTCATTTCCGATGTTGATCTATGGATATGTATGTATTTACTATTTACGCGGGGACATTGTTTGAGTTTGATTTTGTATGTGACAGTGCTTCTATAGTTTTATGATCGAAGCGTTCTATAGTGAATTTGAGTGGAGTGGATGGAGTGTTTTCCTTGTAACATTTTGAATTTGGAAGTTTGTAGTTGATAGTGTAATTAAAATATTTAAAGGATAAACAAATGATTGGATAGTACAATAAGTGATGTTTATCATTATATCTTAAACGACGATGTATTAAAAGTTAGACACAATACAAAGTTTATAGCTAGTTTATATTTTGCACACTGAAATTAAGCTATACTGGTAAGACACTAATAAGACATTAGAAATATACCTCACACATTTCAAGTATGTATATTACAAATTAACTTTACTATTTAATTGAACTTCACATCACAGCCGAACCGATTGAAATACACCACATTGGAAAATCAAACTCAAACCACACGATGACATCATGGCGTCTATTAATGACCGCGATTGGTATAACTCTGTACATAAATGTTTTCCTTAACATACCGTGTTTGCTACTACGTAACGAAAGTATTGTGTAATATTATATAGCACAGTATATTATTTAACATTTGTCGGGAAACAACGCATTTAAGTCTGCAGCTGTACATGGAATATAATATGGTTATAATTAAAGTAAATACGAACTAAAGTTTTACATAATTTCAGATCTGAGTGGTAGAGCCACGCTGCGTTGCAGCACGCATTGGGCCGGCTCGCCCGGCGTAATACCACCCTCTCACGAATATCCGGCGTGAAATAATGGCACTTGGTGCTGTTGTGTTTCGTCCGGCCAGTGAGAGTTCCGGAGGCCCCTTCCCCTCCCACCCCTCCTCACAATTCCTTTTCCTTCCCCTAACCCTATTCCTTCCTTAAAGGTCGGCAACGCATCTGCGACTCCTCTGGTTTTGCGGGTGTCCGTGGGCGGCGGTGATTGCTTTCCATCAGGTGACCCGCCTGCTCGTTTGCCTCCTTCTCATATATAAAAAAAAAAAAAAAAATCTTTTGTGATCACGTACAAAAACCGGGCAAAGAGTTAAAATAAGGATAAAAATACTAATAAATGCGAGTATAATATAGTTTCAATGTGATATAATAATTGATTGCACTTTTCAACTATTTCATGTCATATTTATGTTAAGGGGAATGCATGCCATGTTTGTTTATCTGTAAATTGTCTGTACATTTCGTTATGAAACAAAATACTACACCTTTATGCTATATTAATGTATGATATTATAATGCTATTTATATATTTGTTTATTTTAATCAAATATATGAAAGCTACTCTTGAATTAAGAAAAAAAAATCAATGAAATAAAAATATCAAATTTCAAAACTGCGAATTAATACTATTTTCGACCTAAATATGAAAACTATGGAACAGCCGTTTTTTTTCACAATTTCAGGGTTGCTCCCGTATAAATTGACGTGAATCTATGTATGAATCCAATGTCATCAACACGTTTGCGCAGCGACTTTTAGCTGTACCCTAACTAACTGATTTCTTGGCGGGAAAGTGAAGCGTCATGTCTGCAGTTTTGTTTTATTTCCTATAATTTGTGTTTTGTCCAATATTAATGTGGAATAATGGTGGATTATTAACTGTTATGTGTTCGTGAACGTGCACGAGTGTTGGCAAATAAAACAAAACAGTGCAACATCACTTTTCAAATTCTCTCAAGAAGTCCGTGTGAGATCTCAATAGGGATTTATTGAGCTACAGCTTGATTGAGTCTCAAGAGGTTTGGGGGAATATCATTAACCATTAAACGTTCATTATCATCTACTTTATGCAAAGAAAATATTCACTTTAATATCTTACTTGACACTGGCTAAATGTGCTGACAGTACGAAGCCATTATTTTAGAGAGAAAAAAAGTAAGTAAGTGAGTAGCGCTCACCTCGAGGTCGCGCGGCTTGTGCGGCGGGCGGTAGTCGTCGGTGTCGGTGGTGCACACGCTGAGGTTGTCGCCGTCGGCCACCGACAGAGACATGGAGCCGTGCAGCTTGTCTGCAAGCGAATGGAAGCTTTGTACACCTACCCATAACGGAAAATTTTATAAATAATGGTAATATTACGAATTGAAAAATGTTGAAAAAAATAACAAGCAGGATTCGAACCCTCTGGCTATCCGGGTCAGGTGCTCTTCCAATTAAGTTATCGTGGACTTAATTGGAAAAGCACCTGACTGAGGATTGTTACTGTTCGCAACAAAAATTTGCGTTAAAATTATATTTAACAATATTTATTATCTAATCGATTTTGATCCTTTTACTTAAATGATAAGGAATAAAATGTGTTAGAAAAAATATATTTGGTAGGTTGACGTGCCAGCGGGCGTCTGGACAATGAACACGATTTCATATAACTCGGCTCTATCGACGAGTGGTAAAGCACTAAACATAGCGATGGCGGATAAACGACTATGCTGTAAGAATGTCCCTTTAATTTTTATCACAATTTTAATATTGCTAGACTTTTTATTTTTGCAATTATACGTACGGCCTGCCCCAGAAGAAGCCTCACAATTTAGTATCGTGTTTTTTTTATGTGACACGTCATAGTGACTCTAGATCAGATCCCCACTTAGATACACGATCGAGAGTCAGGTTCAGTTTGGCAACCAGTTCTTGCCTTTTCACTACGATATCAGCTTGCTTTGCCGCAGGATGTCCTATGTACCGCTTATGCACCGTACTGTCATCCGCATAACAATGAATATTGCCCAAGGACACGTCATTGATATGCAGAAGAAAGAGTACGTGAGAGCACAGAACCCTGCGGCACTCCGGCATTGACTTTATAGAACTCGGAGGAACTACCCACACAAAGGACACGAATCCTCCGCTCTTCTAAAGTCTGCAACCCAGGCGCACAAATAGGGCGGCACACCGAAGGCCGGCAACTTGGAAAGAAGGGAGCGATGCCATACTCTATCGAAAGCTTTGGCGACATCAAGGCTAATTGCCAGAGATTCGCCATGCTTGTCCATCGCTTCACCCCACGCGTGAGTAACGTACGCTAGAAGATCACCCGTTGATCGCTTGGGTCTGAACCCATACCGGCGATCATGGAGCAGCGAGTGATCCTCTTGGTAGTGAATGAGCTGAGAGTTAATTATCCGCTCAAACACCTAGCACAGCACAGAAGTTACAGCGATGGGACGATAGTTGGCTGGATCAGAGCGATTCCTTTTTTTGGGGATGGGTTGTATGTTCGCTTCCTTCCAAGACACCGGCACATTACCGGTATCGTAAGACATCCTAAACAATCGTGTCAACACAGGAGACAACTCAGCCGCGCATCTGAGCAGCACAATCGCCGGAACACCATCCGGCCCGCTAGCCTTACGAACGTCGAGCGACCGCAGCACGGCACGTACATCACACTGTCAATACAAATATCAGGCATGGTGGCCCCACAATGTGCTATGATAGGTGGAGCGGCGCCACAATCGTCGATGCGCGAATTAGCCGCGAAAAGGTCAGCCAACAAGTTCCCCTTCTCAAGCGGCTGGTAGGCTGACGAGCCATCTGGATGTTTCAACGGAGGCAGCGAGGGAGAGCAGAAGTTGGCCTGCACGGCCTTAGCGAGCCGCCAATAGCTACGGCTACCAGTAGGGCGCGAGATCAACTCCCGCCCTACCCGCGCGACTCTTTGTGCATCCGCTCCTGCGAGAGCCCTCTTATTAAACCTAGAGGCCTTGTTGTAAGCCGCCTTCAAGGAGCCGGTGTCACACCAATGTTTGTATATCGATTGGTAAAGTACATAATGATGGGTTAACTTATCTTTTCAACTGCGGCCGCGCACCGATCAATGCTCAATGAATAACAGCATTTCTATTGTGTTTAATGGCGCTACGTTAAGTATTAAGAGCAAAGTGTCATTTTATTACTTACAAGAATAATAGTTTCTTCTTCTCGTCTTTGGTAAAATTGGCTATTTGACAGTTGTAACAATAAAATATGAAATATATCGGATATGGTAGTTTATAATTTAACAATAATTATCCAATAGTTTTTTTTTATTAAGATACTTTTTTATTAAAATAAAGCGATTTTTTATCAGTGGATTACAATACCCGAAACACGGGCGGCCATGATTGAGCTTCGTGTGACGTCACATGTCACAAAATAAACAAAAACAATCAGTCAGGTATCAAGATAAAATTTGTTTGTTTATTAAAGTGTGTCGTCACAGGGCAAAATGACACGTGACCAACCGTTTTCGCGCGAAATTTGAAATGAATGAAGAAAAATATGTTTTTTCCCATTAAATAAAGCTTTTTCGAGAAAAAAAATATTGTAATAGGTATAAAATAAGCGTTAGTAATTTTTAAAGTAGGTGCTTTTTCGACAACTGTCAAGTAGCCAATTGGTCCTTATAAAGGCGGGTCTCCTGCGACACTGTTTTGTGTTTTCTAACACCTAACATCAAACATCTTGATGTTCTTTTAATCTTGATGTATGATGTTAGGTGTTAGAAAACACAAAACATAGTCGCAGGAGACCCGCCTTCCACTAAGAGCGGAGCGGGCTCTTCACGGACTCCGTTCAACTCGCAACAGCAATCTTCATAGAAGTTTTCCCAGTTCACAGTGGAAGCACTTCTATGGAGATTGCCGTTGCGAGTTAAGGCTAGGTGTAAGTGAAAAATTAAAATAACACGTTCTTAGAATTACTTTTTGAAGTAGTAAACATTAAAATTAAAATCTGTGAAAATTATGAAATATTGTTGAGGCTTTATTCTGTGAAATACACCCGATGGAAACACGATTTGATAAAGTTGGCTCGATAGAATAAATTCACAAAGTTACATATTTTTGAGTCATTATATCTTCTTTTCCCGGTTTTATTCTTAAAATAAGTGATTTGATAGTATGAGTCATTAACCAAAATGAAGTTCATAGATAACTTGAGAAATTATAACCGATCGTTTTTTATTTATTACATCGATCAATTTGTTAAATATAAAACGCGATTATTCGCGCCGCTTCGCTTACCGTCGTACCGTCGAGAGAGCGAGAGAGAAGCTCTCGAAATACCTCCCCTTAAACGGAGTCCGTACGGGGTCCGCTCTGCTCTTAGTGGAATGCGGGCATAACAAAGGAGTGATGACTGACTGCGCTTTTTCCTCCTGGGCGGCGCGACGGGCCCCGGCACGCTGCTGGGCCGCGCGCCCGACACGGCCGTCACGGCGCCGCCGCCGCGCGCCTTGAGGCTGTTGGCCTTGGTGCTCGCGATCACGTCGGGCTCCGCCATCGCCAGCACTGGAAGGGCGCGTACGTACACAGGGTGGTCCAAGCCTAATGCATATTATGTTTTTTTTAAATAGTTTACCAAGGGACCTGCCAGGAAATGTTTTTTTTAAATAGTTTACCAAGGGAAGCGCCAGGAAAAAAAATCAGTTCCCAAGAAATAATGATGAGATGTTTTTTTTATTGAAATATTGAAATCTCTACCTTGATGTCCAAAATATTTTTTTGATGTTATTAATGATTATATCTGCAATTTTGTTTTGCAGGTGTTTACCTAATAAGTATTCTCTTACAGAAAAAAACCAGTCTGACTGCGTGTTTTTAAGTTGACAAAATTTTCAAATAATCTAAGAAAAAAAGTATTTTCTTAAACTTTACTGTACATTGAAATGAAACACTTTTTTACGGATTAACTCGCGTTTAATTTAATATTTACATAGTTTTTATATTTTCCTGACGTTATGTCTACATATATGAAAGGCGTCACTGACAAGATTGGTCACATCTTGAAGCGAGCTTCAATCCATACTTAATTTAAGCCGCCAAAGAAGATCAACCAGTTCTTACGACCTGTCTAGTGCAATATACCCCTTCAAGGTGCAGGCGTGTACAAACTGGACTGCGACTGTGGGCTCTCGTACATCGGGCAAATAAAGAGAAGTGTAGGAACCCGCGTAAAAGAACATATAGCCGACGACAAGCATAGGCGCGAAAATAAGTCTGCAGTGTGTGAAAAAGCTCTCGAGGGACCCAACCATTACATCAGATTTGACAAACCTCAAATACTCGCCAAGGAACAACGATTCATCCCTAGGATGATACGCGAGGCTATTGAAATTAAAAAACATCGTAATTTCAATAGAGAAAATGGTTGGAATTTACCACCTACCTGGGACCCCATCATACAGGTCATCAAATCCCAGCCCCAACAGCAACACATTGCCAGACCTAAAAATATTGTTAGCTCGTATTGTGTAAACTTGAACGCACCCGGTTAAATATAAAAATTATTGACGGTAGGCAAATAACTTGTAACAATGAGACGACCAACACCTCAGTCTCCCTGTGACCACGGACCCTGTAAAGGGTTCGAAACGTTAGGATAATATAAAAACTATGTAAATAGTAAATTAAACGCGAGTTAATCCGTAAAAAAGTGTTTCATTTCAATGTGTAGTGCTCGCTTAAACTTCAGAAAACAATATTTACTGTACATATTTTTAAAGTGTTATCAAAAAATGAAAAGTAGGTAGGTATACTACTTTAAAAAATATATATGCATCAGGCTTGGACCACCCTGTGTAATCACGACTATTATCTCCGAAGGGTTAGCCAAAGATTAGACAATAAGGGCCACAAAAGCAGTCCTCATTGCCTAGTTGCCAAAGCAGAACATAGCATTATCGTCTTATCTAAATATGTCGCTACAACATCAATGTTTTTAGGATTGTTGTGTTCCTTCAGTTAGAGATAAGATAGACAGTTTCTTAGTATTTGATGATTCCAGGTAAAGCGCGCTTCCATCTTCGACCTTATATTACTGAACGTCCGGAATAGAATTTCTTTATTGCTTAGAGTGTGTAACAAGTTATTAAAATAATTAATAGAAGAGAGAAGAAGGCCAAGTGCTTAACTCGTGCTCGATTCGATGCCCGATTAATCGAGATTGGTATTGTGAAGTTTTATACTCCTAAGTTACGTTCAAATTAGCGCTAGTGTCGTAACTCAAAAGTACGAAATTTCACAATACCAAACTCGATCGATCGGAATCGGTTTTAAGAGTAAGGAGGCTTTCACATAGCGAGTGTAGGCTTTTCAGGTCTTGGCAGTAATAAAACAGCAAAGAAGTAAGGACTGTTTATTTTAAACTAAATCATGTGAAACGGCATAAGCGATGCCTGCGGAGCTAAAAAGACAACTGACTTGCCAGCTTTAAAAAACGGCACTTAATCCTAACCCACCCTGCTGGCATAATGCGGGTTTGGGTGTGGGTTGTAACTACTGCCATCTTGCGACAGCAACCGGGACCAACGGCTTAACGTGCCTCCCGAAGCACGAAATTGTTAGGTTAACTCCCAACAAGGTATACTCGTGCATGTCAAAATGTTGAAATGTCAGACCAACATAAGAGTCAATTTAGCCAATCACAATAGAGAGTTAAGTTACACATAATGAAACGAAATATATGAATTTGCTGTGCACGCAAGGCTGTGTGGTAGCTGCTCATTAAAATAATACTTTGACCCATAAAAGGCGACTAACAGACTAAAGGCTGCACATACATTCAACAGCAAAGAGCGGCGCTAGACTTTATTACCTGTCATGCAGAGCACATGTAAAAATTTTATTTGGTGAAACGTGAACTAGGACAGAGGACTGATTTTGCTGACCTCATGGCCTATTATCCCCGAAGGGTTAGTCAGAGACTAGGCAATGAGGACAGCAGTCCTCTACCATAGTCCACTTTTCACCAAATAGAGACTGCACATGTGCTCAGCGTGACATGAATTTCGCCGCTCTATGCTGTTGGATGTACGTGCAGTCTTTAGTCCGTCGCATCCGCTTTAGTCGCCTTTTACGACACTCAAGGGAAGGGAGGGGATGGTACTATTCTTTCACCGTTACGCGACGCGCTAACGCTTTATTTTGTACTAGCGGATCGTCACGGTTTTACCCACGTGGTACCCGTTCCCGTGGGAATATCGGGATAAAATATAGCCTATGTCACTTGGGAAGGATGTAGCTTTCTAATGGTCAAAGAATTTTCCAAATCGGTCCAGTAGTTTCGGAGACTATTCAATTCTAACAAACAAATCTTTCTTCTCTACAATATTAGTATAGATCTAAATACACTCACCCGTCTGACTCCTGGTCTCGGCGGCGAGCGGGTCGTCCGAGGTGGTGGAAGGTTCACGGGACGATACCAGCGGCGCCGGTGCCGCATCGCGGATATTTGCTGAAACACGCAACCACACTTTTATATTACGATTATAATAAAGGGCATACCAAATAAAGATTTTAGTGGTAGCTAGCCAGGTGGACTTAAATCAAGCCCTACCAACAACCAAACCGAGTACTAACATGACAGTGACACTACATAGTCGCTTTTATTTTTCATATTAATCTATAATAATGACGTTAATTCACATTGCGCAGGGTCCAAGCTCAAAAGAAGACTTTTTTCAATGTATAGTATTGGCTTTTACTTTATAAAACATTATTTTATAACACAGCATATTGTTACGTACGTACCTATATGATATAAAACAATAACGCCTCCATCGTAAACGTACGAAGCACTACTTCTGTACGCACCGGTTCCACATTCAATACTTGTCAATAGCAACTGTCCACTGTTCATAATTTAATATTTAACAAAAGAAAAACGAGCCAATTTCGCGTACATTTGATATGGCACATCAATCGCGTTTTAGCTACTGTAGAAACATGACACTTATTACAATAGGGTTAAGGTAGCAAGTTTTATTAGTATTCCTATTCACGAGCCGTGGATTGTTCAACTCACAATGGGAGTCGGAAGCGCCGCCCAGTATTCTGCCGATCCTGCCGAGCGACGTCATGCTCTGCAGACTCATTGTGTCGTGCGCTATTATTCTGAAACAATTGTTTGTGAATTCAATATTTGGTACACTAACGCTCAATATGAGTATCACAGCCGCTGCAGTTACTAGATCACTCCCAGAAAACAATGTAGGTCAGTTATTCTAGGCCTAACGTAATAGCATGTATCGCTTAAGTCAGGAATGCGTCACACGAACATGTATTGAATACTAACATCGGTACATATTTTCAGACTGGCACAAAGTTTTTTATCGCTACTATTGCTGTATGTAGGTACTACTCATATCCGTTTATAATTATCTTTTTTCAATGACATTAGAATTCTATTGACGTTCATAAAGTTGGGACATTAATGGAAACGTTAAATTAATTCGGTTCATTTCACCGTAATCAATATGAATAACATTAGGTATGCATTAGGAATAATCGACACACGTAGTTAATAGTTATGGCAATCGATATAACAATACGATTATTTAAAATCAATTAAATTACGTCAAACTAAACTAATTGATTTGATTCGTAACGGTTACCTATCATAAATTCGAATTTTGCCTGTACGAATTTTATTTGGCCGAAAACGTTTTGTAATTTTTTGTTTTCCATAATTTTCTTTTTACCAAAAACACAATATATAAAGTTTTATTAACTTTATAAAATCTTAAATTAATAAATAAAATACTAATACTAACTTTTTGTGTCTATTGATGGTAGGGAATGCAAATCCGTCTACTTTGGTAAATCCGGATTTGAAAAAACGGATTTGCATGGTAAATCCGGATAGCCGGATTTTCCGGATTTTTCGGATTTAGAAAAAAAAAAATTGTAATAATTAACAAAAATTGTTTATTTTGTTTTCTATATATTATTTTCCCTTTACAACTTAAATGAAATGTTTATTTTATATGTTATAATCGAAATAAATAAAAAGCACGCAATTTAATCAAATAAATATATTACTACTCAAACAAGATCTACAGTACAGTACTTTCTCTTGTACAGTATAGTACAAGAGAAACAGTTACATTAAATCAAAAACTAAAATGAATAGGAACTTCTCCTAACAAAAATAAAAATAAAATATAAGAACTTAAAATATAAAAAAATTTAGACTTTGTGTATCCAACTAGTGCCAACCACATTATAGAATAATATAAAATTAATAAGAAATGCAGATCGTGGATTAACTGAAACTCCTCATTAGTGAAGCTAACAAAGACTTTTGGATACAAGTTCGGAGTTTTGTGAATCTTTTAAGCATGGTTGTATGTATTACAATGGCGGACTCCGTCGCTTTACCAGTCTAAAGGTCAAAATCCCTTGCACACCGCGTCGTCTATTTGGTAAGGGCTCGTACCCGAACCACAGAGTTACCTAGTGCCCGGACGGCCGGTGCGCTTCATACGAAAATCGCTTCAAAGTGGTAAAGCGACGGTGACCCCCACCGTACACGCTGGAGCGTGTTTTGCAATCCAGTAAGAGCACAAGTTCTTTTCCAAATTCATCTTTGACGTGTTTTTGCAAGATAGAGACGTTTTAAGTAGGTGAGTTTTTGAAGAGTTTTACTACTGTTCTGACTTTTTTATAATGCTTCGAATCGAAAGTCCACTTCGTCTGTTGAATAACGCTGATCGATAGCTGATTCCCCGATGGTAAGTGATTGTTACTGTCATATAACACATCACAGATGGCTAAATCAATCCCATGAGCATGACATACATACATATCTGATGACATATATAAGCAAAAGGCGTCCTACTCTGCACATGACGCTTGCTCCATCAGTACCTAGTCATGCATGGCAAGCACATCATTTTCGCAGTCATTTAAAGTGAGATTATACAAAGCCAATCTAGCCTGGATCAAAGAAATGCAAACTTCAGCTGGCATAGACTCTTGGATAATAATCAAACCTAGGTTGTGAGACAAGATCCCATTTTTAAAAGATTTGCTGTGTGGGTATGTCGATATTTATAAAGCGATGATTGGTAGCCGTCCACTCATCGAATGTCAGTGCAAATTTTATATTTCTTAACTTTAATTGGTGTATGTATTTACATCCATTACAAGTTTTCGCAGTGTTTGCCCCGCGCCGCGCGGGACTCCGCTCTGGGCCCTGATTCTGTATCGCAATCTATAGATTCCACACCTAAACCTTACCGCGCACAAACGTCAAACGCATACGTTTTAGGGAAGATATCGTAACTATTTAAGGAATTAATGTGGTTTTGAAACAAGGAATCGTTACAGAATAAGGGCCCTGCTAGGGTCTATCTAACCTTGCCGTTAAGTCTAACAGAGCCATGTAAATGTTTTCTGTAGTTTTCTGTGTATTGTGTGTAGTTAAATAAATATTTTTTTATTTTATTTTATTTTTAATTACAAGTTCAAAAAATCCGGATTCGAATCAAATCCGGATTTAACAGCCCAGTATAAATACATGTAAATCCGGATATAACGGATTTCGGATTATCCGGATTGCATTCGCTAATTGATGGTGAATGATTTAGAACCATTTACGTAGGTACTTCATCATCATCATCACTTCTTCAGCCCATAAACGTCCTACTGCTGGGAAAAGGCCTTTCCACAAGGACATAACCGTACACGGGGAGATAGTATGGTGTGCCTATTTTCAATTTCAAACTTTGTGTTTCGTCTGTCGACAGATTTCGGAATTAAATAATATTAATTTGCATTCAATATGATAATTACCGAGAGATATGGCCGCACGGCCGCGCGGCTAAAATACCTATTCGCAATCTTAGTGAAATGTAGATCGAACTCAATTTTTTTATTGACTAAAATGCAGACTTTAAAGAGCAGAGTTCACAAATTGGTTAAGAAAAATAGAAAATTTTAAGTACTTTCAGTATTTCAGTAAGAGTGCCATATGTGATAGCGCTTTCGAGATGGTCGCCATTCAGTATGGGTGCAGGGTGTTACTCCTAAGGTTGCCAACTTAAAAAAAATATTTTATGGTAAGATAAGAAAAATAAACAGTACTTATTTTAGAAAAATGTACATTATTTGATTTTTTTCAAAGATTTAAGTATGGCTGCGCTGCTCCGCATGGACAACGTTCGCAACTTTTTTACTTTTTAAACAGGTAAGTACCTATATAATGCAGTGATACTAGAACAGTATTTTGGATACTTTATTATTGTTCAACAGTAAAAATTATAATGTAGTGCAAAACAATATAATACTTAAGTAAAATTTTAAAAACTGAAAAAAAGACGACAACCTCAGGCGGGCATCGAACCACGCACCTTCCACATTCCGGGCGGCTGCCTTAACCACTTGGCTACCGTCGAAATTTGTCAGTGCTTGATGCTTATGTTTTTAGTCAACAGTATAATACTGTTTTTAACAGTATATTGGCAACCCTAGTTACTCCCTCGAAGGGGCCTTACTCACTTGAAGGGGTGCTCGTGCGAGGAGGCGTGGTGGTCGAGCGAGCCGGCCGCGTCGGGCACGTCCTCGTCCTCCTCGGCCTGCATGCAGCGGCGCAGCTCCTGGAAGCGCCGCCGCCCCTGCACCACCTGCGCACCACACCGCAGCGACCGATATGTAAACAAAATACAGTTGACCTAGTTCTCGATCAACCACTATTGGCGATATTCGCTTGCACACTATTACACGCACGCTACTGCACGTACGAGCGGTCTGAATGAAGCGCAAGCGAATATACAGCGTCTCCCAAAAATGGCTCGCCAGGCTGACACTGGAGATAGCTTAGCTATAAACCTATCAGATAAAAATAATATGACTCTAATTATTTTATCAGATAATAAGCTAGACCATGACAGATATTTGCTGTTGTTGTCTTAAACAACTATGTACTGTGTAGACAAGGAACAAAATTAATGAGTATCGGATATTATTCCCAGCAATGCTCACATAAAAATGAACTAAAAGTGGAGTATTTAGAAAATAACAAAAAAGTGGCACTTTCTCAAAAACTATGAGACTTTTACTAGAGCCCTGTTATTTTTATCTGATAGGTTGATAGCTAAGCTATCTCCGGTGTCAGCTTGGCGTGCCATTTTTGGGACATCCTGTATTTATCCGTAAAGTGGTCTACCGGGAACTTGATCGACTGTGCGACGATGTCTATAAAGGACAGCCTGTACACTGTCATACTGCAGGGCAAAGGCAGCTCTATCATTAAAATCAAGTCTTCGCTACAAATGATGGGTTAGCTTAATCACCACGCTTGCTAAATACGGGTTGGTGTTCAGTGATCACAAAGCAAGAGCCCTACAGTCACCTTTTAGGGCAGTATTACCAGACCTGGCGCACTCCGCGCTTTAGGTATGAAGCTACAAGTAGCCGACCGGACGGACGCCCGCGAACACCCTGCAGTTGAAAGAGAGGCAACTTCTAGGTGAATTTTAACTGTAGGTATGAGAGCCCTGCTGGTTGTGCCTTAACCGGCGCCTCCGGCGGGATTCCGGACGTGGGTTGGACCCGTAGTGGCTTGTGGTTAGCTGTAGAGCTTGGGAATGTTCGTTTGTCCTGGTATTGTGTGCCAGGACTTCCAAACTCGCGCACAGCGAGCGGGGCCTAGTAGCGGTCTCTGTGGGGCCAGAAGCGAAAAGTCCTGCAGGGAACGTGAGTTTCCCTTTAAGTTGGCAGCTTTGTCCGGTGGTTCTCATTGGACATTGGTGTTGACATCTCCGGTACTAGTCTGGAGAACTAGTAGAGGCGGACCCCTAGATGCCGTAGCCTCCGGTCCAGCCAGCCGCGTAGGACGTGGGAACTGGCTAGGCGCCCGGATGGGTTCCGAGAAGTGAGTGTGCTTACTACTCCGCGACCAAGGTACTTGGGAGTTGACTTTAAAGTCGACGACCCGAGCAGTGGCAACTGCGAGTTGTGCACTTCGTGCAACGAGAAGTGAGCCTGCTTGACAGCTCCGGTTACCTATCTGGACAATAGGCAGTGAACTACACGTGTTCACGGGACACTCTCCCGAGACACTAGTCTTATGAGTATCGAATGAAGAGCGCGCTTCGGCGGGCACTGATTTGGCGTCAAGACCTAACGCAGATGGTCTCCTGCGAGAGTACTTTACTGGCGCAGGGACGTCTGGCAACACTTGCATAACGGTTGGTCTCGAGGTGCCAGTACAAATAAAACTTAGTGAATAAGGAGAAGGGGATGTAGGTATGGGAGCGGTGTGCGACCTGAATGGCACTTTATTGTGTCTTAGCAAGAGTCGCTATTTATTTTAATGACTTAGGGGAGTGTGTAGTCGCCACGTCTAAGTGGCGAGTACGCGACGTAGGGAATGTAGGTAGGTAGGTGGACTTACCGGGAGCAGCTGTATGGGATTGCGGGGACCGGGATCTATGCTGACCGGGGGCGGCGATGTAGGCGAGTTAATGCACTTTCACTGCACTTAACCACAGCCGTTCACTTCGTTTGTTTTGGTCACAATCAATAAGGGCAGTTCCAAGGCGGCACCAGAGCGCGTATTTTCTGCGTACACCTCGCGGTAGCTAGCAGACAGAGTAACGCGGGCGCGCGTCCGGTTTCACACTCCGCGCGCCAACTTCGCGATACAACGCTAGATAGATAGATGGCGCTAGGCGTATCTTAATACGCTTATAACAAGGCGTCTCGCCCGTGGCGAGTACAGAGTGAATCTTCTGTACTTTTACTATTATGTATTCTTTGGTATTACTTTAATCTTACTAGGACTATTACGTAAGATTAAAGTAATACAGTTCTAATAGTTGATGGTAAGACCCCAGGGCTGTGCATCGAAAAATCCGAAACACACCTTGCCCAACCTGGGAATTGAACATTGGACCTCCGGTTATCGAGCCTTTGTTTTTAACTACGGAAAACCGAGTATCATTACCGGTACAATTACCATAACCATCAGCGTTTATCGAGCTTAGCGCTTAGCCTAGCCACTCGGCCACCTAGAAGTGATGCTAATGCTATTGAATACTATTAAAGCTCTTATGGCCATAAAACGGAAAAAAACACAACTTATGTTTCAGAAGCATGCGGTGCGCAGTGAAAAACAAAACCTACTCCAACTGATGCAATGAATACTTGAGCAACGAAAAAAACTGGACCGCCTAATGGCGATTGGCGGCCATGCCAGCCATGATTGCAGAAAAACAGACTAAGACTTCAATGTCCAACTAAGAACAATCATCAAATCAAAAACAGAATTAAAAGGTTTATTACCTTGAACTATACAATCTACACATCATAAACCTACTACAATCTACGAAAGTAATTACTTACTTGAAAAATGTTGTCTGAGTAATCACTACCACAACTATTATTAAATAATAATCCTTGAAACATGTGTTATGTTCAAACACTCCACGGATAATACTAACACACTAATAAAAGGTTGCCAAAGAGACTACTTATTACATATGCACATGCATAATTAGCTTTTTCACTACTTTTCTACTTTTCCATTGAAGCGGAAAATCGCGTGCTCATTGGAGTGTGCGTAATAAAAAACGCACCGAAACAACTGCATGACCTGATAGTACCAATTAAGCCCTCAAACTGTACCAATTGGACATCTAATTTGATTAATTTATACTGTGTTATGTTATGCAGCTATTAACCTTTCAAGTGCGGCCGCGCACTGATCAGTGCTGCGGCCACAGTATTTATTTATAGTTAAGGATATGGCCTGGCTTACTAAGCCTTTAAAAAAAACGTGTTCAAAACATACGTCAAATTTCTTCAATAAATTTTATTATCATTTAGGTTTAAAGATCAATAATGATTAAAGAAATTTAACAGTTTTGGGTAGGTTGACCTGCTGGCGTATGTACTATCGCGGACTCCGTCGCTTTACCAATCTAAAGGTCAAAATTCCTTGCACACCGCGCCGTCTATTTGGTACGGGCACGCACCCGGGCGGGCGGCGCGCTTCATACGAAAATTACTACAAAGTGGTAAAGCGACGGTGACCCCGATAGTACCTACCTGGCTACTATTGAGCCCTAATCTAATCATCTTCATTGTAGATTGTAGATCTCTCAGTACATGAGAAAAGTCTGTTTTCAATTATAAAACAACATATCATAACATAACTCACTTCTTATAATTTGTAATTGTAATATTATTATTTAGTACAGTTGTTTTACCAGGGTAATATGAACGTTTATTTTGGTTGTTGTCATTTGTATTTTATAAGAAAGTTTACTTTATGCTGACATTCATCTAAGGTATCACTTTTTAATCTCTTTTAAATGTGAAACAATTAGGTTTATGCTATTTTAGAACTTGAATCATTTCAACAGTCCCGAAGAATAATGTCATTCTGCAAGAGAGTTGTATCGCAGATATGACGTTATTCTTCGGGACCGTCAATTTTAATTTCAAAAGTTGCGTCTGGAATATTGCATTGAATAAATGTACTGACGTGACTTTGACTCATATACCGTTTCTTTTTTCATAAAACATTCAGTGAATAACATACATTTTTGACTGTAGTCCTATCATTCTCTGTAGCTGTAACTTCAGTGGTGGATTAAGTAAGAAATTCAGTAAATAACATACATTTTTGACAGTAGTCCTATCATCCTCCGCAGCTGTAACTTCAGTGGTGGGTGCAGTGACACTAGTGGTGGGGAGATGAAGTGAGGGCTTTACACTGGTGCTGTTGTCTTTCTCAGCTGCGTTTGTCTCTGTCACACTGATGTTTTTGCATATTGAAGAGCGTCTGCAAACACATGAAGATGATTATAATTTTTATATTAAAATTTTACAAGAATATATTAAAAAACTGTTTAATTGTCCCTTCGGACCCTCACGATAAGATGACTAACACCTCAGGTTTACCAACTCTTCAAAGTGGTAAAACTTTATTTTAAACTAGTGGCCCTTTTGTGACAAATTTTCGTAAAAACCTTTGTAAAATATATTATGAATAGTCTGTCAGTCAGAATGCAAAATAATGCAAGTACCTAGTCATCAAAGATATCTTGACAGAGATCCATTAGTTTACTTTTTCTCTAGCTTGTTGTATGTATGTGTAGATTCACAACTATTATCCCAAAGGTTAGTCAGATACCAGAAATTGAGGACTGCAGGTAGCAGTCCACTACCAAAGTCCATGTTTCGCTAAAATACAACTGCACTTAATGCTCAGCACGAGAGGTGATGAGCCCATCATCTGTCTATGCAGTCGGCTGTATGTGCAGTCTTTAGTCCAATAGTCACCTGTTATGACACCCAAGAGGTGGGCTGGTACTGTAGTTTTAGTGAGCCGCCATAACGCAAGCAATACTCCAAACCACAGCTCAGCTAGCTAGTTGTGGAGCAGCATTTATCTATCTTGTTAAATTCAAATAATTTTACAAAAAATTACCTGGACAGTTAACTAAAACACCTAATTTATGATAGTCGAGGGGCTTAAACTTAAATTTACTTGATAATAGTACAGAATACTTAGTGATACTGCAAATAAAGATTTATGATTATGAATAAGATTATTATGATTATGATGTTCTTTCTTGCTTGACTGAGAATCCGAGTGTACAAACAAAATAAGAGGCACATGGCTCGATAAAGAGCTTATTTATTATTTCATACGACATAATGCACGGCTACAGGTGTTTTATCAACAGCGACTAGTCGCAGCACCAAGGACAAACATAATCCAAACCAAATGAAAGATCATAATGGTATCGCAAGTCAGTTTCTTTTCACTCGAAAAGACAAGTAGCTCGTAGAAAACATACAAGTTTAACAGCAGTAAAGTTATAAGAACACGGCAGGAAGTATCGTAAGATTCTAATTAGGTAAATAAACTTTGAAGTAAGGCGTATGTGTAAACATCTTAGTACTCACTTGGAACCCTTTATCGGAGTGAACTCTTCAGCATCATAAAACTCCTCGGAATCGGTACTGTCGTCCATTGTTTGTTAATAAATGTCTAACGATATTACTTGGGCACGAAATATCACTAAGAATTCACATTATAACACAGCGAAAAATTAATTTTCAGCAAAAGAAATAGTTGAATCCAACTTGAACAGCCGTCATTTGACAATTGTTTGACATTGACAGATAAGCAGCTGTGTGTCTGTGACATTGTCTTTTTTTATTTTATTTAGGGAGGTGCCCTTACAAAATCATAATTTTAAAAGGTATACCAGACTGTTGTAAACCGACGTTTACAACAGCGGTTTACAACAGTGTGGTAAGTTGTTTGCAACTAGAGATGTAACTGTTTGTAACTAGCAATATTTATCAGTGAAAAAACCCAAATGCTGGGTTTTTTCATGCAATTATCACGAATCTTATTATTTCTTCATTTAAATATGGACGTGCGTCGGTAGTATTATTGAATGAATTGACTGTTTTTAAACGATCCTATTTAATTTCACTGCTTGATAAGATATATTGGCTCTCTTGACCAACAAATCTTGTATTGAGAAAATTAAATCCAATTCTCCTATCAAGTAAACTTGATTCAAGTTGACACTATCTGTTAGTGTGGATGACAGTAGCATTAAACGCGAATAGTTTTTTACTGCGTTAGAAGTTAGAAAGTCGTTTAATTCATCAACGAGGAAATAAAACAAAGCACGAGTTAGGATGTGGGCGAGGGCGAAAGGCTTTTTAAAAAGCTTATTTATAAACAGATAAGAAGATGTTGATGCTCGGAGGAGCTGGTTAAGACTGCCTTTATTTAATCTTGTATTACAATATATAGTATACTTAATGTTCTTGTTTACATGACAAAAGGTTATCTAATTAATGCTGTACATGAATTAGGTCGTTAGCAATCATGGTCATAACAATGGTGTTGATTGTCCTCGTTTCCTGCTACGTGTTATCTTCATGGCTGCTTCCTGGTACGTGGTGTCTTATCGTGCTATGTGGGTGGTTTACACCTACATAACTCCTCCCCTCTTAAGAGAAAGGCGCGTCGTAGATTGAAGCGGCTTGAGAACAACTTCTTCGCCGTCTTCTGGCGTGATACTCCTGGTCTTGGTTCTTCGAAGCCACCAGAATTTGTATGCTGCCGTCGTTAATGCTGCTATGATGATTATTATGTATAATAGTATGGATGACCAGCTGGGTGAGGTTGTTATCCATGACACTTTTTCTGGGGGTGCTATTTCTTTTGACCTTTGTAGTAGTTTATTTAGATCATCTAATTCGATTGTTTCTAGGTTTACTGCGATTGCAGATGGGTTTGGTGTTCTTCTTGCTTTATCATCGCAATCCAGCTATTATCTTGAATTTGTTGAATTAGGTTATTTCTGTAATTTGCTAGTATGTATGTGCAGTTATGTGGTTCTTGGTGCTGTATAAGTTGTGCTATGCAATCGTTGGATTGCTGCAGTTTTTGCCATTCTAGATGTTTACAGATGACGTCTTTGTCGGTGATCTTCAAACATGGTTCGTGGGGGTAAGCAAACTCGTCATTTCCCAAGATAAGGTAAGGGTTTTGTGGAATTAGGATAGTGTTGTTGTTATTGGGGATGGGGTAAAGGTGTAGGAGGTTATATGGGTGTTCTGTTACTAGTGGTATCTCCAATATGAAGTTAAGTGTTTCATTAGTACCATATGCTTTTACTGTAATTGCCTTTTCCAATAAGTGTATATTTTTTAACTTAGGTGAGTAGGGCAATCTTAAGTTTAATTGGTTTTGTATATAATTTAATTCTTCTATGAGGTAGCTTGGGTCTATTATACTAGGGTGTAGTTTGTTTAAGTGCGAAAATGTAATTGCATCTTCTAACATATACAATCTATTGTAGAGCTGTTGGAACGATCTTCCTATTTCACTGTATATACTTGTTATTTCATTTCTTTTTTCTAATGAATTTGTTACTTTTGAGATTTTATTAATAGCTAAAGCTATTAATTCTTGATTTGATTTTATTTGTTTAAGTTTAGTTTCGTATTCCTGCGTGAAATCTTTAACTAGTCCTATCGTGTTCTGTTGGCTATTTGCATTATTGTTTACTACTGTTTTAAGTGTTTTAATTTCGCTCTCAAATTTTGCTGCGTCTTCCTGATCTAGATTTCCTGTAATTGATTTTATTATTGAGCCTAATCCGTTTATTAATCCTCTTTTTTGTCTGTAACTTTTTCTAAGACCTATTCTTTCTAATCCTAAATATTCTAGTTTACTTTCTACTGTATCGATTAAATATTCTATTTGCTTGTGTGTTGACAAGTCCTTTATTGTATTATTTTCTTTAAGTTTTATTGTGAAGTAATTACTACATATTTCTATGTATATTTCTCGTAGTTGTGTATTATTATAGATGACTATGAGGTGATATGTGTCTAGTTGATATTGGGCCTTCGCTTCGGTTAGCACTAAAATTCCATTGTGGTTGTCTATTGGCTCAATGATCGCTGTTGCTGTGGTGAGGTGGCATATGATGGTGATGCAGGCGATGGTGTTCCTGAAACATTTTCAGGACGCCTTAGTAAGCGGAAGTGTACTCTGATAGTTTTCGCGTTAATATGTTTTCCTACTATCTCTGCTATTTGTTCTGGGTGTATTCGGACTATTGTGTATGGTCCTAGGTATCTGGGTTCCTGCTTATTAGACCTTGCTCTTTTTGCTACCTGTTTATACACCTTGTCTCCTACTTTGAAGTTGGGTGTTTCTGTATTTAAGTTGTTTTTATCTATTACTACTTGTTTGTTTTTTGATAATTTTGAATTCACTAATTTTTGTATGTTTTCCATAATTTGTTTGTGTTTAATTACATATTCCTGATAAAATTCTTGTGGGAAATGTAGTTCCAGTGGGTTTCTGCTACTTGTGTGTCCGTATAATAATTCGAAAGGAGTAAATCCTGTAGCTGAGTGTATTGTGTTATTGTATGCTATTATTGCGTATTTCATGAGGTTAGATGGTTCATCTTTATCTGTGATACGTTGAATTCTAATTATTTCTGCAAGTGTTGAATGTAATCGTTCTATAGGTGAATTTGAGTTAGGGTTATATGGTGTTGTAAAATGTATATGTATGTTGTGCATTGCACAAATTTCTGTTATAACTTCATTGTCGAATTTTGTGTCTGAGTCAGTTGTTATTTTTATTGGAATTCCTATTGTAGAGAAGATACTTAATAGGGCTTCGGCTATGTGTATGCTTGTAGCGGCCACAAGTGGTATTGCTTGTGCATATTTTGTGAAATTGTCAATTATTGTTAAAAATGTTGTACCTCCGCTACTGTATAAATCCATGTACATATATGTTCCATGGGTTTATGTGGTGTTTCTGTGAGTGATAATGGTAGTTTTAAGGGATTACGTTCGTATTTGCTTTTTAAGCATTTTTCACATTTGTTTATATATTTTTGTATTGATAGTAGCATGTTTGGCCAATGATAATTTTTGTGTATTTGCTTATAGGTCTCTTGTATCCCTCTGTGAATTGTTTTACCTTCGTGATATTTTTTTATTAATTCTTTTTGTTCGTTAATGTTTTCTATTAGTGTCGCTCTATTTAAGCAACGGATTAGTTTAGGACCACGGTCATTGAACGTTGTTTTATATATTTTACAAAAGAGTGCGTAGTAATCTTCATGATGGAAGTAACAATGAAATATTCTGTCTGGGATTGTGTGTTCTAATAGGAATAATTTTATTTGTTCCAAAGTGTTATTGATGGGTATAAAAACGTCTTTTATTATTATTCTTCCTTTGGATCTGTCCTCGACTATGTACTGATTTCCCGGTGTTTTTCTAATATGTAACTGTTTTAATTGTCTGTCTATTGCGTCTTGTATCTCTGGTATTTGTTCAGTTTCTTTGTTGTTCCCAGTATCGATATCTTCGTTAATGGGTACCTCGGGTGTTAGTGGCGGTATGTCGGGTGTTATGGGCATGTCTAGTAAAGTACGTATATCTATATTTTCTAGGTCTAACTGTTCTTCTGATGTACTAGGTTGTTGTTCGCTTATTTCATTATTGTAAATTATTTTTACACGAGATAATGCATCAGCCTTGGTGTTTAGTTTACCTTTTTTATATTGCACTTCATATTCGTATTCTGCTAATTTTAATCGCCATCGTGTTAATTTTGAATTTGGGTCTTTTAGGGACATTATCCAAGTTAATGGTCTGTGGTCTGTGTAGATTGTGAATTTTTTTCCATATAGGTATGGGCGGAAATATTTTATGGCCCATACTATTCCTAACAACTCTTTTTCTATTGTAGAGTATCTTTGTTCTGTTTCTGATAATGTGCGTGATGCGTAAGCTACAGGTTTGTCTGATCCTAGTGTTCCCTGTGATAGTATTGCGCCTAATGCCACGTCTGATGCGTCTGTTGTTAATATGAATGGTTTTTCGAAATCTGGATATTGTAGAATTGGTGCATTGATTAATATTTCTTTACATTTTTCAAATGACTCTATATATTCTGTTGTTAACTCCACTTTGTTGCCTTTTTTTAAGCATTTTGTTAGTGGTTTTGTTAACTTAGCGAAGTCCTGTATAAATTTTCTATAGTAGCCCACTAGGCCTAAGAATGATTTAATTTCTTTTTGTGTTTTAGGTATTGGGAACTTTTTTATTGCAATTATTTTGTCTTGATTAGGTTTAAGGCCTTTTTCTGTTAGTGTATGTCCTAAAAATTTGACTTCTTTTTGCAGGAATTCCGACTTATCTAATTGTATCTTTAGATTATTTAATCTGAACCTATTAAAAACTTGTTTGCATTTATTTAGGTGTTCCTCTAGTGAAGACGAGTAGATGATTACGTCATCAAGGTAAGTCAATACGTTATCTATACCTCTTAGTACTGAGTCCATTAATCTTTGAAATGTACTTGGTGCATTTTTCAGGCCAAATGGCATTCTAAGAAATTCGTAATGTCCTCTATCTATAGTAAACGCTGTTTTTTCTATATCGTTTGAATGCATCTCTACCTGGTGGTAGCCTGAGGCTAAGTCTATTGTCGTGAAGTATTGTGCGCGTCCTAATTTATCTAGAATGTCATCTATGTTTGGTAATGGGTATTTATCCTCAATTGTCTTGTCATTCAGTTTTCTGTAATCTATTACTAAACGCCACTTTTGTTGTCCGGAGGCATCTGCCTTTTTTGGAACTATGTGTACTGGGCATGACCAAGGGGAACTACTTTCCTTTATTATGTTTTGTTCTAGTAGTTTGTCAATTTGTTTTTTTTTATTTCTTCCTTTTGTTTAGGTGCTTGTCTATAATTTCTTACGAATATTGGTTTTTCATCAGTTAAACGTAAGCTGTGTTTAACTTCGTGTGTGAAAGTGAATGGGATTTGTTCGCAATGAAATATATCTCTGTAGTTATAGCAAAGTTTTCTTATGTTTCTTTTTTCTTCGGGATTCATGTGATCTGTTCTTAATCTATTTAGGTTTTCTTTCAGGTAATTTTCTGTTTTTTTATTTACTGATATGTTATTTATGGATACTATGTTTGATAAGTTTGTCTGTTTTAGTTTTGTTAGATTTAATAGGCAACTATTTTTTAATTTAATTGTATTATTTGAATTATTTATTACTGATGTTGTCAAGTTTCCGTTTTTTACTGTAACTAAAGCTGCTGGGAAGTGAAGACCGTCTTGTGTTATTTTTTCGGTCAATAGGTATTCGCCTTCGTTATTATTACAAAGTAAACTGATTATTTGTTCTGATTTGGGTTTAATTGTGCTATATGATTTAATGTCATCCCTGATTGGTATTTGTATATTGTCTGTGCATAACATCATATTCTTAATATCTAATTTACATTTTAATGGTATTAAAAAATCTAATCCTAATAAACCTCTAAAATCAGTGTCAAGATCGAATAGTAAAAATTTATGAGTTATTGTTTTCTTAAATAAGCTATGTGGAAGTGTGACAATTGCTACTTTGTCGTGTTTAGAAGTTGCGTGTGCTGTTTTTATATAGTGTGTTTGTTCTCTTATTTCGCAATTAATGTTTTTGTTTTTTACTATATTAGGGTGAATTAGTGATTGTGAGGCACCTGTATCGAGTAAGAATCTGCCTCCTAACTCGCTGATATATATGTAAGGTAAGCGGTTATAATTCTGTACGTTATTCATGTAAACTATGTTATGAGGTTTTCGAAATTGTCGGTGAGAAAATTTTCGTCATCATTTACATCTTCATTATTTTCGGGATTATCTATTTCCTCATTTATTGAATCATCTTCTTGATCCAATGTTTGAAAGTGGAAATTTTTATTTGATTGGTTTGGTGAAGGTTTCTTATTATATTGTTCCTTCCTATTCTGAGCTATGAATTTGGTCTGAGTGTTTGTATAAAAGTTAGGTTTCTGGTAAGGAGGTTTATTATTGATTTGTAGGGCCCTCCTATTCCTAAGTTTAACCTCTTCTTGTTTCGCGATTGTTACTGCTTGTTACAAATTTTCAACGTGTTGTAATTTTATGAATATTGCAGTCATTGGGTTTATCTTTTCTAAAAATACATTAAGCGCCATTTGCCGATAAAATTCTCTTTTGTTGGGATCAGATAGTATAAGTGTACTTTCTAAAGCCCTTATTTTTTCTGAAAAAATATCTAAGTTATTATCTTTGTTCAGGCGCATTAATTCCTGTATTAATTGAATTTCATTACGGAATTCGCCAAATCTATTTTTTAACGTCGCTTTTATCTCGGACCAGGTTTTTGCACCTGTTCCTTCTGAGAGCGCCTCATCAGCTTTACCGGTAAGTTTGTTTCTTATTAAACAAGCTACACTGGGGTCGTCCCCATTCGTGATTAAATTTAGTGCGTTTTCTACGCCTTCTAAATAGAATGCTAATGTTCTTTTGTTGCCATCGTATGATGGTAACAATATAGAGAGGGTACTATAGTCAATTGCAATAGTTTTTTCCTCGACTGTGCTAATGTCTAATTTCTTTTCGTTGGCCATTTTTATCCTCAGATTAGAAATACCACAATTAACACAACAAAATATAGGTTACACAAGATTAGTGTGAAAGGACTCTTGGTAGTAAACAGAGTTTTATGCTTACCACTTGAGCATTATCGATGATAGATTGAGTCTTCTGTTTGATATCTGCTGCCGACGACCACTGTAGATTCTTGACCCGCGTTACGAAGTCGAGCTCACTGATTCGAACTTGATTCGCTTATGAACGCGTGGTTTACCGACTGCGCCAGTTAGGATGTGGGCGAGGGCGAAAGGCTTTTTAAAAAGCTTATTTATAAACAGATAAGAAGATGTTGATGCTCGGAGGAGCTGGTTAAGACTGCCTTTATTTAATCTTGTATTACAATATATAGTATACTTAATGTTCTTGTTTACATGACAAAAGGTTATCTAATTAATGCTGTACATGAATTAGGTCGTTAGCAATCATGGTAATAACAATGGTGTTGATTGTCCTCGTTTCCTGCTACGTGTTATCTCCATGGCTGCTTCCTGGTACGTGGTGTCTTATCGTGCTATGTGGGTGGTTTACACCTACATAACTCACGTAATACCATAGTTATTTCTTACGAGTACGTATCAAAAAGTATTGTGCTAAAATATTTTTCTATTGCTTAATGTACAATTTTAATTACTATCGCTGCTGTCATTATCATAAGATTCTGCTGTTATTGCGTTCAAATCACATAATTCGATTTCTTGTGTATTTGTATTTGTGCGCGATGTAGAAGGTTGTTCGTCGTAAATTGGATTAATTCTTGGGCTAAGTACTACTCCAGGACTACTCCTGATACAGCCTGATATGTTTTCGTTATTGTCATCTTTATATTTAAGTAAAAGGTTCCAGTTATTTATTGCTGCCCTGTCTGTAGTAAGTCTATTAATTTCATTACAGTGTACTATGTGTAAGCAAACAAGGCTCAAAGTTAACTCCCGCAACAACATAATCTCTCGTTTAACGTCAACTTCATGGGGTGCCAAACCTCATGTACTACGGACGTCAGGGCTGGCACTCTGCTTCTCAGCTGGCGAATACGCATACCCAGTGTGGCATCGGTCCGCTCATGCCAAAGAGGTAGACGTCGCCCTGAACGAAACATGAAGGAAAATTACAGGTTGTCTCAAACCCACTCCCCTTATGCTATACGCATTATCTGGTATAGCATCGCCGCAAGTTCGCAGAGGTGTTGCTTGCTCTCTGGAAAAGCTAAGGCAAGAATCCGACAACAGGCACTCTCTGTTTGAGCATCAACCGCCTGAAAGTCGCCTCAAAAGCTGTAGGAGCTTCCTGAAGTTTACAAAAGCTTTAACGGAACACCCTAGAGAGGCCCGCTGCAAACAATGGCAGGAATATGTGCACCTCCACCTAACTCCATTGCACCTTCTGAAAATCTTCCCTCTGGCAATAACCTAGCGTGGCCCACATGGAAGTAGCTTAACCGACTTCGGACCCAAGTGGGCCGCTGCAGATCGAATATGGCCAGGTGGGGTTATACTGCTCTGAACTCTGCCCAGTGCGAGTGTGGCACTCCAGAACAAGACATGCGGCATCTGCTGTCATGCCCGCGTTGCACTTACACCTGCACGTTGAAAGAAAGACCTGAATGAAGCCAGAAGCCTCTCCCCCTGGGGTGGCAACAGCGAAATATTGGGCCAAAACTGTTTAACAGCGCGTATATATTAAACTATCTATACGACGAAGAAGAAGCAAGTGTGCTGAATGATCATTCAGTGGCTGCCGAAGTGCAGGAAGCAGTCAGAGGGCCTACTGTAACTCTCTACTCAGCAATTTTTATTTATACAACCCTCTCCACCAAACGACTGGATCCATTTCTGTGACATTCTTGCAAATAAGTGATCTACCCCATAAACCTTGTTTAGCTCTATAATTGGCTAAATTGACAGAAATGTCAATATCACAATTAATTGGGACACTTCATGGATAAATTCCATGGCATTCACCACGTGCTCTTCATCCAACTCTGTTGAGTTGAGCACGAGATCCTTGCGATCTTGGATCTAACAAATATGCAGCGCAGTGGATTGGTTTAATGTTATTTGTTAAAAAGCTTGTTTAAAAATCATAACGAGGAAGGTTCATTATGAAATATAATGTAGGTAGATATTAAAACTATGTATCTAATGGTATTCAGTTACAAAAATATTTTAAGATATTAAAGGAGAATGGGCAAAGTGTGGTCTAGGTCGAGGCCACTTCAGAGACTGTTTTCTTTTTATTCTTCACCACTAATAAAATTATATTTATTATGAACACAGACCCGTATTGTTTTTAAATAAAAAGTTATACCACTTTGTAAACACTAAATCTGCTTTTTTTACTTGCTATTTTATTTCTGTCAATCAACCTATTGTTGTTTTAGGGATACGGGAACAGGTAGTCAATATTATCTACCCGACCCCTCGCACGCCGCACCTACACTCCCGGCACCCTTGCGATGCGCTCTCGCACGCAGTCACCCTTCCGGCTCGAACCCCCGGAGGCTACGGCGGGGGGATCGGAGACTTGCTTGCGGCGAGATGCCATCCCCCACCGGAATCACGGCTTAAGGAACGCTTTAAGTTTCTCGCCGCTCCCAAACAAGCCCGGTAACGCTGTAAAGGTCATCTGCGACCGACAGCACTCACACTCAAAAAAAAAAGCACGCAGTCAGTTGACTGTTGACTTTCTTCAGTGCAACTACCTACTTCTCGTTTACGTTCTCGCTGTTTGATTTATTAATTTCTAATCGTTTACGACTTCACTTGCTCACTGGATTTAGAAAAGTGTTTTGTGAATTGGACAGTGATTGTGTGTTAGATTGACGATTAGATTCCACAATTATGTTACAATTAATGTCCGAAGAGTCAGTGTTTCATTAGTTTTTTAAACAAAAAGATTTTTTTACTTTAGACAGAGAGTTTTGAGACTCTATTCCAATTATAGAGAGTTATGGGAAGCTCTTTCTGGTTGTTTTGTTGTTTAGGCATATGCGCCTAAACAACAAAACAACCATGTGAAACACAGCTCTCAACTATCCAAGTAAATAAGTCGAGACTAGTTACGATTTGCCGTTGGGTAGTTGAAGCGAGCAAGACTATTTTAACAGGCCTATAGACAAAAAAATAATTATACAAAAGCTATTTCTTAATGTTAACCTGATGCAGAAAAGAATCACATTAGAAAACGAAAACCAAAAGGTTGACAGATTTGGCCCCATACAAACATTTGATCGTTATGACAATACCTAACAATTGATACCAATTTTGGAAGTGGCCGCTATCTAGACCATTTTGCCCATTCTTCTTTGTGTTTCGTACCCGGTTTTGCTCAACTTGCAGCGAATGAATAGAATAATAAATAGGAAAGTCATGGAGTCACATCAAACTTAATGCAACCTCGATATACACACGATAGTAGATAATTTATTGAGATAGGTTTAATGACAATATACTCATACATTATTAGATAAACGTGTTTGGATGGGCTTCCCACCATATCCTTTGGCAAAATTTGATTACAGATCCATACTACACCGATTACACCATACAATACCCCTACCCAACCCATACTACCTTACCACTACCCTAGCCACACCCTTATCCTACCCATACAATACCCCTACCCTACCCATACTACCTTACCACTACACTCCACCCACACTCTTATACTACTCATATAATACCCCTAACTACCCTACCTATTCTCGTTACCACTACCCTACCCATACCTTACCCTACTCCTACCCAACATCTACCCCTACCCTACCCCTACCCTACCCCATCCCTACCCCTACCCTACCCCATCCCTACCCCTACCCTACCTATAACCCTACTCCTAACCTACGCCTACTCTACCCTACCCATATACTACCCCTACCCTACCCCTACCGCTACCCTACCTCTACTCTACCCCCACCCTATCCCTACCTTATCCCTACTCCACCTACAAACCTTGCCCTGACCATAACCAACGCAACAAAAAAACAATCAGCCAAATCGGTCCACCCGTTCTCAAGTTATAGTGCAACCAATGCAAAGAGGGATTCATTTATATATATATCTATATATATATATATATATATATATATATATATATATATATATATATAGATCGTTACCTAAATATGTTAGAGTATTGTCGCCATACAAAAAAATGATTCTACTCTTGCCACCATTCAAACAAAACATAATTCATGTCGGGCCGCTAACTTTTTTTTTTAAATCCCAAATCTCTAAAGAAAATGGGTGATCTCCTTTTAATAGTTATTAATTTATACGTTATTATAAAGCGTTGGTACGATGATATCAAAAGAACAGCTGGGTTGAAATGGATTGAGTCTACACAAGAGCGGCAAAAGTGGCATGATTTGAAGGAGGCACCTCTAGGGTTAAAAATGGATTAAACAAAAAAAAATTATACGTTAGCAAAACCAACATTAGATACGATTATGTTCATTACTTTACAAGTAATTTATATAAAATTACTAATTTTACATTCAAATTTACCGTTTACTGCTGTTTTGCTAAGCGGCAGTATGTATCACAGTACGTGAGTGTAGCAGCAGTTGTCAATCCAAAGCGTATTACGTATTTAATCACAAAATAATCAAAAACCCAGGTCGTCAATAATATAGAAAATAAAGAAACACAAGTGCGCGCGGTATGGAGGCGAAACTACGTATGACAGATACAGATCACGACGCGAGCCGATAACGCAATGGCCACTCCCTCCCTCCCGCTCGGAACTACCTCACCTCCGCTACAACCCTTTTATTTTTCGCATTTATTGGTCATAAAAATCTCCGAAAGTTACGTGTTCCTATAAAAGTTCTTACATAATTCCATTTTTGTTTGTATTTATTATTCCAATTGTTTGTGGAATTGTGTTATGTAGTGTTAATATATTATTATGTTCAATATATATTTGTATTAAATGAAAAAACCCGAATATTTTCCCGTTTGGGTTTTTTCCGGGAATTTGCCCGGGGTTTTCCCAATTTTGGATTTTTTCCGGGTAAAATCCCATCCCTATTTGCAACGAAATTTTGGTTGACCTATCCACGACCTTGCTTTGCGGGCGCACGTTGAAAACTTGCTGCGGTCCGCTGTGTTGCCACTGCCCTACACACCATTACACACAAACTGCTATCTTCAACCTACAACCTATATACAACGTGGTTACTGAAAAAAGTCAAGTTCGTTTATATTAATGTGCGTACAGCGCGGTATTGTTTACATCTTTAAAAGCTCAAATATAGCTATAGCCTGACCGCAACCGCTGTACCGCGCCCTAGGTATGCGCGGGAAGGAGGGGCTTGGGTAGTAAAGAGCATGAACTCACATGAGATTCGTAGTGTCAGACAGATCTTAAGATATCGAAACACAGTTTATTGAAGCTTTATATTTACGAGTATAATTACATCCAATCCATTTTTGTCCAATATGATTTTTAGATAAATACAAATTAAAGAACCAATATAAATGAAATATATCTTTAACTCTTGGAAACATAAACTTTCTTTGTTTGCTTTTCTTAAAATATTCGGCCACTTTGAAAATGACAGTCTTGATATCTCGAGATAATGCACGACCCATTTTTAGATATTTTATCTCATGTTCGTCTGACACACTAGTTGCCGCCGTGAGCGATGACGGCAGAATGACAAAATGGAGCAACTGTCTCGCCCCCCCCCCCCCCCACCTCGCCGCTCGCATACCCAAGGCGCGGTACAGCAGCGGTAGCGATCAGATTATAATAAAGATATCGATAAAATTTATCGCGTTTTTTTTCCAGCAAATTGATCTTTTACAAGCGATATTTGAAGCGGGCAACCACAGCACAGCCTTAGCAAATCTGCTGAGAACCCCATACTTCAATTATTTTTGGCTACTGGAGTCGCTATTTGTAATGTTTCCCACATGGCCCATGGCCCCATTAATCAAGTGTCAAATTACGGACACTGCTACTACTGCTACTACTACTGTTACTCGATTCGACATAACTTTTACCTAAGCAACCACATAGTGTGGATATAAATGAGTTTTACAGAAATATGTCAAAATATGAAAAATTTTACGATAATGCTAAACATCCTGCTGTAGCCTAAATTTTACTTTTAAAAATACTAAAATAGCAGGATCCTGCTAAAAATGGCAACACTTCTTGTGACGGAAAACATCAACGGTGGTTGTAAACCAAGTGGAAGCCTTGTTTACAACAAGTTGTAAACCAGGCCAAGGCGACCTGGGGGTCATTTGACATTTGAAGCCCATATTTTGTCCCTTTAAGAAGCTCATCTCCATATTCATATTTTCTAGCCGATATGGTAGCTGGTGGGAAAGGCTTGTTTACAAAAGTCTGGTAGCCCCTCTAATAAAAAAAACCATTGATTAATCTTTAGACATTTATAGTAACAAATAATTATACAAGATTTATTATTTACCGATTTTTTAATCCACTACTGGGCAAGGACATCTATTCTTAATATCAAGTTATCTTATTAGTTATCAAGTCTTCAAACCCTTATGACAGTGTTTGAATACACGAAGCCGAATTTCTTATAATATTTCTAGAGTAGGTACACTATTCGACTTAGGTTACTTGCATCATGACTAATACCTAATACAAAATGTGAAATTGAGTTGTTTGATTCGCTTTCATGCTTAAGCAGCTAATCCGTTTTTGCTGAATTTTGCTATAAAGATAGCGACTCCCTACCGTTTATAGGCTACATTTGCCTGCGAAAAATTAACACAAGCGTAATCACGGACAAAAGCTAGTAATAAATTAAATAATTTCAATGGGCGATTTTCTGACAGCCCAAATTAAAAAGTAAAAATTAGTTCAAAGCACTCGATAGATGTCGTTTTATGAAAGCCGAGCCGTACCTACCTAAGGGCTGTAATAAATTCTACACTTTTACTTGTCCACCAAAAAATAAAAAAATAGTACTTACCTATTATTATTCAGGACATCCAGGACCTATTTCTATTTTGGAATAGAATAAATATTACGCAGCCATACACGTGCTCTTCATGAACTCGCCTTTTACTAAGCGCCATACTAATCTATGCTAAGCGCCATCTATGAAGTCATTTACGAACCAATTTCTTTTCATTTTTTGATCTCGGAAAATCGCTCATTGCTCACATTCTCATCTTAAAAAACCAATTTGGGGAGTAATCACCATCCCTAGTATTTCTTTTTATTCTCTTCTCCCATAGAGGCAGCAAAATACATAGCCTATACCACAGAACAATAACTAAAGCATATTGTTCTGAGGCCTATACAGCTTAGTCATAAGAAATTTTGATTTGGTTTTAATTTTTGAATGTTACTAAGATAACCACTCTGATACTTCTTGGTCCACATCTAAAGTTTACAGTTTTCCTTCATAAAAGATTGCTTTTAACTTAAAGTAAACCCAAAATTGGCTTTTATAGAAAGCCTTTTTGTTTTTTGTACTTGACTCTCAAATCTTAGGTGGTGTTGAGATAATTAGGTTCAAATTGGCTTGTGGCTCGGCACAAAATAAAAAACAGACGTGTGTAACACACGTTGTGTTCTAAGATATCTCTATTGCAACTGTTCTACTGTGACAAATACATATGGTTATAAGGCTATGGAATGGTATTGTGAACGCGGGCTACAACATACCGCCCCCAAAGGACGATAGTCTTTTCCAAACTACTGAACAATTCAAAATTTAAATAATACATTCATCTTAATTTAAAGTGAGAACAATGATTTTAATTTGGAGCAATTGCCTATATCTCTTAACTACATCGTGAATACAAAAAAAACAAAATTTAAATTGTGAAATTATGTTGTACATAAAAACACATTATGGCATGCAAAATTGTTAACTTAGTTAATTTTTATTAATGGGCAATTTTTTGACAGCCCAAATTAAAAAATATAAATTAGTCCGAAAACACTCGATAGATGGCGTTTTATGAAAGCCGAGCCGTACCCGTACACAAATGGTGCACTTTTGTTTGTCAACCAAAAAATTTAAAATTAGTATTTTCATTTCAGGACCTATTTCTATTTTCCATAATTTCGTTAACAGTTTGTCAGTTGCACAATATTGATATTTTCCAAAGAGATTTAAATAGTAATAGAGCGGCTAATAAACACTATTTCATACAAAACTTTGAGCAGGTGCTCAAGTTACGCCAGCTAACGTTGAAAAGCAAAACCTTATATTAGAATTAGAACAATTAGAATATGTTTTACCTACCCCACGGTAGGTGTCGCTCTGCGGTAGGGATGTTCCGTTAAGAAATTCGACAAATCGATAATTTTGATGAAGATTAACCAAAATCAGCTTAAGCAATACCTATATTTGAACCAGCAAGTGACAATTTAGGGAAGGAAATGAAATTTTCGATATTTCAAACACTATTTATTTAGTAATAAAAGTGTTAACTTAAAAATTCATCAACAAATTATAAAACAATGTGAAATAACATAAGTAGTAAGTACCTAGCTAGTACCTACGAACAGCATACTGACAACAATTTTTTTTTTTATAGCAGAAGGAGGCAAACGCGCAAGGATGGAAAGTAATCACAGCCGCGCATGGACACCCGTAAAACCAGAGGAATCGCAGACGCGTTACCAGCCTTTTAGGAAGGAATAGGCTCGTCTCTTGAAGATCCCTAAGTCGTAAAAGTCCGGAAATACCGCCGCCGAGAGCTGGTTCCACAACACTGTAGTTCGAGGCAAGAAATTTCGTGATAAACGCACAGTAGTAGACCGCCATCCATCAAAGTGATGTGAATGGAATGACAGTCGATTGCGTGTATTGCGGTGTAGGAAATCAGCGGCAGGGATCAAGCCGAACAATTCCTCAAAACACTCCTCATGATATGCGGTACAATATACAGAAAGACGCAACGTCTCTCTGAAGAGCCACTGGATCGAGCCGACCTGAAATATGTATTTATAATATTAAATAATAAACTTCGTAAAATATTATTTTCTATATGTATATCATAAACTTAGATTATAACAAAATTGTAATATATTTTCAAATATGTAATATATTTTCATAGAAAGAGACAAATTCTTCATTAGGGGCCGTCCATTAATCACGTGATGTTTTTTTAGCATTTTTTCTACAAAAATTTTTAGAATATTTTTTTAGAACAGACTACACCACACGCGCCGCTTTCGGTTTAGAAAACGCGTCGCGCGTTTGACGAAAAAATAAATACACGTGATATCTTACTACACCCCCCTCCCCCCCAGTGATATTTCGTGATTTTTGCCGAACCCCCTCCCCCCCTTTTGAGACTCACGTGATTAATGGACGGCCCCTTACACATAATATTATTTTCTTATAAGTTAAAAGATTTACATGATATTATTTGTTTTTTTATAACAATACCAAAATAGACAAACAGGGGGTTGACCCCTAATCTAAACGGGTTATTATCTTTAATTTAATATAATGTCCTATGTTATTATTATGTTTTGAGTTCTTTCTCTACTCGAGCTGTAAGCTCGGATTACGACCACCGCCCCGAGACCCTCAAGTGTTCGGGGCAATGCACTCGAACACCTGAATAAGCACTTTTGGCCTAAACGGCGTGAATGCCGCAGACCGGCAGTCCGATATCATATATCATACGCGACGCGCATATCATTTGTTTTTATATTAATTTTATTGTACTTTCTGGGAATACAACTATTTATCAAGGGACTCAATTGTATCATTGAACTATCACCCGGCTCTACCCCACACACTCAGGGAAAGGATGGTTCAGTTGCTCGCATTATCATTATAATTGATAATGCATATTACAATAAAATTATAGTTCACAAGTAGGTATTCAACTCTTTGCAATAACAATCTTATATTTTGTATTAAAATTAACAATAAGAATTCAATTAAACATAGGAATCAAAATTAAGTTCAGCATAAATTATAACTGATACTCTAAAAGATAACTTTAAAAACAGGCAGCATTTAACATTTTATAATTTAAGGTTTCTTACCAATACGTCATTCCGTGGGTCTGACAAAATTTTCCAACTGTCTTCGACATTATGTAGAACCTCATGAAGACTTTACGTTCCCCTTCTGAGGCTAAATGTGGCCTTTCATTTTTGTTGCACATGGTCCAAGGTTCCGAATTGGAGTTTAGCCACAGTTTGTCTCAAAATTGTATAATATCTTAAAAAAAAAACTTTGTTAACTTTTAGTGCAACACAGACTTCATCGACAGCCTTAGATAGTACATAGGCCATAGGATGGTTAAATAGACCATAGTATTAAAATATAAAAAAATAAAAACATTCTAAATTACTTTGCAACTCCTGAGTTGTTTTTCATCTAATTGCTGGTGATTCATTTTCACAGTCATATAGTCATATATAATTATAGAGGAGGTTGCGAACTTGTCAAAGCTAATTTTTCCTGTGCATCGTCCATTTACAAAATTATTTTTTCTTATTGGTTTTGAAAAGTATTTGCCTATAGTCTCCGTTGGGAACAATGTTATTATTTTTGCTGCAATCACATTGTATTCTTCATAAATTATTCGACTGAAAGAAAAAAAAATGTTTTGTTATTCAGCCAGTATTAACTTAAATAAATAGAATCGATTAGAATAAAATAGAATATCATTTACTGCCAATACTGTGTACAATAAATTAATAAATAAAATACAATAATTAATCATCGGCGCCGCCGCCGTTGCGGCGTACCAGGGCACCACCAATTATGTATAAAACTTTTATATGTCTTGGCAGGGTACTAGATATATGAGCGCATACTTACCCAAAATAAAATTTATAACTTATTCACGTATTCCCTCCCCACAAAGAAATCACTTCAACAACAGAATCCACGTTGCCTGTTTGAGAGATTATACTATAACTCCAATAACTGACTACCTGTAAGTACAGAACAACTCGAACGGCGTCAACCTCGAACAAGTGAAAGAAAATAAACAGGTTGCGAAAAAAATCTTAAATTTCAAAACAAAATATTTTGGTTAAAACAAAGTTAATTCGTGTTGATATAAGAGTACGTTATTCTTGTTTAATAATAAATTAAATTGTCTAGATCCAACAAAACAAAAAACAATATGAGAAAAAAATATTTCATTGTAATGTTGTACGTCTTTAAAAATTAGAAATTAATGTCACAAACATAAACAAAATGGTATTTTGGACCAACGTAAAATATTTCTAAACATTAATAAAGAATATATTATATACTATATTTTGACTCAAAGAAATATTTAATAAACAATAATTAAAATATTCTGGAACTGAATAAACATTTTTACATTTCTGAAAGTAATATTTTCTTAGACAGAAAATATTTTTTCTTCTTACTGTACTACACAATTCTTATTTCAAGATAAAATACTTGAATCATTAATTGAGAATAAGAGGTTATTTATTGATTCAAGTGAATTTAAAGTTCTTTATTTCAGTAAAGTTTAGTAAGTATATCAATCAAATTATATAAGAATCTTAAAACAAAAATATTTCTCTTAATAAAAAAATAACTTTGAGAGCAAAATTGTATCAGAGAGAGTTATGCAGTTTTTTCTTATCAACAATATATTTTTGGTCCTATTAAATACTTTATCGCAATTACGAAATATTCTGAGAAAGTGCTTTGTCTTATTCAAAGAAATCCTTTTTACCTGGGCCCTGATTCTGTATCGCAATCTATAGATTCCACACCTAAACTTTACCGCGCACAAACGTCAAACTCATCCGTTTTTGGGAAGATATCGTAACTTTTTAAGGAATTAACGTGGTTTTGAAAAAAGGAATCGTTACAGAATAAGGGCCCTGTGCAAGGTCAAGATCACGGCATTAATGACTGATGAAAATGAACCATGTTAGGGTAACTATTTTAATAAAAGATTTTAGTCAATTTTAATGTTTTGGTATTGTGTCTGTTTATTAAGTCTAATAGTTCAATTTATTATTATGCGTAATTTAAAGTATATTGTAAGAATATGCGTAATTTAAAGTTGTACTTATGCCATTTAATTTGTGTGTATAATATAGTCTTGGTATTTTTTTAAAATTTATTTAAGGCAAACAAACAGTCATGTAGATGATATAGTATTTTTTTACATAGTAGGTAAAGATAAAGACCTATAGTGCCTATAACTTAGTTAATATGATATTGGTTCGTCTTGAGCTACTAATTAGACAGACAACAATCATAAGAAAATAACTTAGGTAATAACTAGTAGGTAAACTAAATTAAAATAATAAAAGTGTATGAATATTATATATTACCTTTTTTAGTGTTTATATAAAACTAATGAACAAATGAAAAAGAAAAGGTATATATTACAGAACAGGAACAAGAACTATTCACAACCCAAGGTTTGAGAAAGGTTATATTTAAGCTTAGGTAACGATGTACTAAAAATATCTTGGGATTGGTGATTGGGATATAGATCGTGCACCGCTTGCAGATGGACGTGCCATCTGCAATTTAATTTTTATTTACACAATAATATTAATTTAAATCTGTGCCAAGTAACGTCCGCGTTAAACTAGGCCAGTGCATGTTAGTCATGCAGATATTGAGAATACTTTGTGTTGTTTTGTTGTTTTATTGAATATTAATTCAATAATGGATAGTCCCTTCAACCGGAGTTCGAGGACCGGCAGGAGCCCACCACCACTACCGCAGAAAAGACCAACTGAAGGAGCTGACGGACCAACAAAGATCGAAGCTGTATCGACCCACGAAATTCAGCAATGGCTCTCCTCCATTGAACAGTGCTTGAACGAAATATGCACAATTTCAGGCGAGAGTAAACTGAATACAGAACAAAAACTGAAAATAAGCACCGTCAGCAGAAATGTGATGGGAGGTGTGTCTCAGCTGGCCGTTCAGTATCAATCGCTGAAACAAAAATATATTACAGCCCAAATGACAATTAAGACCTTAACCGATCAGAAGGAGACCTCTACCCAACTTGACGATCAGCTCGAAGTGATTAAAGAATGCATTCGCTCTGCTCCAAAGGCCCAGACACCCAGCATATCTTTCGCAGATGTGGTTAGAACTAGAAATAGTTCTTTAATCCGACCCCCCAGCACCAGTACTATTGCTATTTATCCAGCGAGCAAAGATAAGTCGAGCGAAGAGACTAAGAAGCTCATTCAGACCATCATCAAACCGGAAGAACTTAAATTGCATATCCGAGGGATGAGGAAGATCAAAGGTGGAGGTGTAATAATTAGCGCCGAAGGAAAAGACGACCTCGAGAAGTTAAAGCGTTCTGAAAAGCTTAAGAGTTCAGGTTTGCAAGTGGAAGAGACTACAAAACGTAGGCCTAAAATTATATTGTTAGGAGTACCCGCCACTACTACTGAGAAGGACCTATTTGAATGTTTATATGAACAAAACATCTCGGACAAGCATCAGCACATGGGACGCGAAAAGTTCCTTAACTCGATAAAACTGAGCCACAAATCAGGTAAAAAAGACGCGGCCTATTGTAACTTTGTACTGGAGCTTACTTCTGACCTTCGAAAAATTATCATTGATCAGGAAAGAGTTTTCATCAATTGGACTTCCTGCCCAGTAAGGGATTACACATTTGTGACTAGATGTTACAAGTGCCAGCAATATGGGCATTCGGCGAAATATTGCCGTGAGACCGAATGTACGTGTGGGCACTGCGGCGGCGTCGGCCACTCAATAAAAGAATGCTCTAAACAACAAGAACCCGCAAACTGTGCTACGTGCCAGCGCTTTAACAAGCCCAGCCACCACAAAACCGGAGATGAACAGTGTCCAGCAAGAAAAATGGCCGAGGCACGATACATAAGTTCAATTGACTATGAGGGCGCCTAGAGCGCCGCACATACAGTTTAATCGCTGCACAAGGATGGGTAATGTAACTCATGATATTATTAAAGAATTAGACTCTTCATATGAATATGACTCTTTGGTTTGTGAGCCACATACATGTTCGTCGTTTATAAGTAATATTAAGCATAGTCATAATATTTTTATACAAAACATACGTAGCATTAATTGTAACTTTGATGGTATGTTAGCGTTGCTTAGTCCAATCAATGTAAAAATTGACATAATGGTACTGACTGAGTGCTGGTTGTCCACTGCTTCTTGTATTCCTCAATTACCTGGATATGTCTCATACACTACTAACAAAACTAATATTTTAAAAAGTGATGGTGTGACATTGTACATTAAAAGTAATATGAGCAAGGTAACTGTTGACGAACCTGACCTAGTAGATGCAAACTGTCTAATTGCAAAAATAAACAATGACACCGCTATTGTTGCTATATATCGTTCTCCCTCTTATCATAATATTTCCAACTTTCTACAATCTTTGAGTGTACTTTTAGAACAATTAACATCATTTAAGAATGTATTTGTCATGGGCGATTTAAACATCGATATAAAACCCGGAAATATAGATCGTAATTCACCGGAATATTTAACTCAGACAGCCTGTTTAGGTTACTTACCCACTCATTTGCATCCTACTAGAAAAGGTAACTGCTTAGATCATATTTTAGCCAAGACTAACATCCCTTTAAAAACTTTTATACTAACATCCACTTTGACAGATCATAATTCCTTATGGTTGTGTTTGCAACAGCGCTACGATAAGTCTTACGCAAAAGTAAAACGTACGACGCTGCAATATGAGTCAGTGACACATGACCTAGACAACCTAGACTTGTCTACTATTTACAACTCGGATGACGTTAATAAATCAACCGAATACCTTTTATCATCCTTAACTAAAATTATTGAATTTAATACACGCACTGTTTTGTTAACCCGTCGTAATAAAATCATGAAACCTTGGATAACTCCTGGACTTTTACGCTGCATCAAGCATCGTGATAAACTTCACAGAACACTCAATAAAGACCCAGACAGTGAAATTAGTAAAGTTACCTATTACAGATATCGGAATTATTGTAATAATTTATTTAAAAAATTAAAGCGACAATATGAAAGGAATCAAATTCAAAATGCGGGTCACGACAAGAAGAAATTATGGAAAGTCATTAAAAACATTACTTACACAACTAAAACCGAACCGCCTGTTCATAAACTCATTGCAAATTCCGCTACGCCTGCACATTCCCTAAACAGATTAAACAATTTCTTTGTAAACATCGGAAAAAACCTAGCTGCAAAAGCGAAATTCAGTCACATGCAGCCGTCTTCCTGTATTGCACCCCCTTCCAAATTACCAGTTTTAAACTCTTTTGCCTTATTCGACACTGACGAAACCGAAATTGAACAAATTATTATGACTTTAAGAAATGACTGTGCCACGGGAATTGATAAAATATCTTGTGCTTTCATAAAAACATTTAAAGATAAACTTACTCCCCCGCTTACACATCTTTTTAATTTATGCTTTGCGAAAGGAATTTTTCCTAATGTATTGAAGAAGGCCCTCATTCGCCCTATTTATAAAAATGGAGATACTAGTTGTATGAATAACTATCGTCCCATAGCCATACTACCATCAATATCCAAGATCCTAGAAAGACTCATTTATAACAGACTTGTAAAATACTTAGAAAATAACAAACTCTTAGCAGCTACTCAATTCGGTTTTAGAGCAGACAGATCGACTGACGATGCAGTACATCAGCTAACTGACTACATTGTAAGGCGACTGGACTCACAAAAAAAGTGCTTAGTCATATTCCTTGATCTCGCAAAAGCATTTGACACGATTTCAATATCTATACTTCTAAAGAAGTTATGTGAACTTGGTATAAGGGGTGTTCCACATAACCTCATCAAAGATTATCTTTCTAATCGGACACAACGTGTAATAATAGATGACACTATGAGTGACGAATTGACTGTTGAATATGGTGTTCCTCAAGGGAGCATAATAGGACCCTTGCTATTTCTCGCATACATTAACGACTTATGCCTCCTTCCCCTTTCTAAAAGCGGAAAAATAATATCTAACGCCGACGACACAGCTCTGCTCTTCAGTGCGGACACTTGGAGTGAGGCGTACGAACTAGCTCAATCTGGATTTAATACAGTCACTCAGTGGCTTAGAAGTAACTTACTGACACTTAACATAGATAAAACAAAATATATGACTTTTTCCTATAATTCACTATCCCAACCTATCCCAAACTCACATTCCATAACAGCCCATCTGTGCAAGGACTCGCCTGACACTTGTTTCTGCCCTAAGCTCAGCAGCACTGACAATATTAAATACCTAGGGGTAATAATTGATAAGTATTTATAATTTAAACCACATATTGAAGCACTTACATCTAGAGTTAGAAAGTTAATCTATGTCTTTAAAAATCTTCGTCACATTGCATGTGCTAGTCTACTAAAATCAATATATCTAACACTTTGTCAGTCATTATTTGTATACTGTATTACATCATGGGGCGGTGCACACAAAACTATTATGATAAACTTAGAAAGAGCACAGAGAGCAGTTCTAAAAGTCAGCACTTTCCGACCAATACGCTTCCCGACGGCAGAGCTCCTTACTAAATGCGATGTCCTATCTGTACGCCAGCTGTTTATTTTACTAACAATTACTAAAAAGCACTCAATAATGCTCTATGACCCTGCGCTCGAAACCAGCCGAAGACGTGCAGATATTGTATGCTCTACTGAACCATTTAGAAGATCAAACTCTCACAGATTCTTCTGTCACCTGGGTAATTTTTTGTATAACAGAATAAACTTGTCTCTATGTATTTACTCCATGACCAAAGTAAAATGTAAAAAAACCGTACAAGAGTGGTTAAAAGGTAAAACATATGAGGACACAGAGAACTTACTATTAGTTATTACGTAATCGTGAACACCGAGTGATAAAAATGTTGATTAAGTAGAGCAATATTTAATATTATAATTGTACTTTCTATTTCCGTATATTTTATAGTTTAGCTAATGTGTAAATGATTTATTGTCTAAAAACCACTAACCTAGTTTTAGGCATAGATACCTAATACACAGGCAATATTGTTTGCTTAGCTTAGGTATTACATATTATTATAATATACACTAACCCTAATTTCTTAACATAAGTCTTTTGTATATAAGCTAAGTTTTTATACAGCAATAAATAATCTTATCTTAATCTTATCTTATCTTATCTATATCGTTGCATTTACTATTGCAAAGGTTAGTGGAACGGAATATAACATACATACACACGTACATTACACACGTAATTCATACGTGTATAATTCTTACGATATTGCGGAGTAACGAATAGTGGTTTTAAACGCGAGGAGCGCACTGGAAGAGGAACACGAGATACGAAGGATATCCTGCTCAGTAGAAACGAGGAATCAACTAAGTTGTTAAGTATTTTATAGAGAAACACTATGTCAAAAATGTTTCGCCTGTTGCTTAGAGATATTAAATTATATCTTTTTAAGGATGCGGTGTATGACTCATTTAAAATATTGTGGCGATAATTTAAGGACTTAATAAACAGTTTCTGCACCTTCTCAATTCTCCTAGTGTGAACTTTATAAAATGGATTCCAAACAGTACTGCAAAAATCTAAGAAAGATCGAACAAAAGAGGAGTATAATATTTGTAATGTGCTTGGTCGTCGACTTATAGGGTTTACTAACAAGTAGTATAAAACTTATCTAATGATTCGATATAACTTAGTGTCGTCAGCAGCAGTTTTTGCAGTACTGTTTGGAATCCATTTTATAAAGTTCACACTAGGAGAATTGAGAAGGTGCAGAAACTGTTTATTAAGTCCTTAAATTATCGCCACAATATTTTAAATGAGTCATACACCGCATCCTTAAAAAGATATAATTTAACATCTCTAAGCAACAGGCGAAACATTTTTGACATAGTGTTTCTCTATAAAATACTTAACAACTTAGTTGATTCCTCGTTTCTACTGAGCAGGATATCCTTCGTATCTCGTGTTCCTCTTCTAGTGCGCTCCTCGCGTTTAAAACCACTATTCGTTACTCCGCAATATCGTAAGAATTATACACGTATGAATTACGTGTGTAATGTACGTGTGTATGTATGTTATATTCCGTTCCACTAACCTTTGCAATAGTAAATGCAACGATATAGATAAGATAAGATAAGATTAAGATAAGATTATTTATTGCTGTATAAAAACTTAGCTTATATACAAAAGACTTATGTTAAGAAATTAGGGTTAGTGTATATTATAATAATATGTAATACCTAAGCTAAGCAAACAATATTGCCTGTGTATTAGGTATCTATGCCTAAAACTAGGTTAGTGGTTTTTAGACAATAAATCATTTACACATTAGCTAAACTATAAAATATACGGAAATAGAAAGTACAATTATAATATTAAATATTGCTCTACTTAATCAACATTTTTATCACTCGGTGTTCACGATTACGTAATAACTAATAGTAAGTTCTCTGTGTCCTCATATGTTTTACCTTTTAACCACTCTTGTACGGTTTTTTTACATTTTACTTTGGTCATGGAGTAAATACATAGAGACAAGTTTATTCTGTTATACAAAAAATTACCCAGGTGACAGAAGAATCTGTGAGAGTTTGATCTTCTAAATGGTTCAGTAGAGCATACAATATCTGCACGTCTTCGGCTGGTTTCGAGCGCAGGGTCATAGAGCATTATTGAGTGCTTTTTAGTAATTGTTAGTAAAATAAACAGCTGGCGTACAGATAGGACATCGCATTTAGTAAGGAGCTCTGCCGTCGGGAAGCGTATTGGTCGGAAAGTGCTGACTTTTAGAACTGCTCTCTGTGCTCTTTCTAAGTTTATCATAATAGTTTTGTGTGCACCGCCCCATGATGTAATACAGTATACAAATAATGACTGACAAAGTGTTAGATATATTGATTTTAGTAGACTAGCACATGCAATGTGACGAAGATTTTTAAAGACATAGATTAACTTTCTAACTCTAGATGTAAGTGCTTCAATATGTGGTTTAAATTATAAATACTTATCAATTATTACCCCTAGGTATTTAATATTGTCAGTGCTGCTGAGCTTAGGGCAGAAACAAGTGTCAGGCGAGTCCTTGCACAGATGGGCTGTTATGGAATGTGAGTTTGGGATAGGTTGGGATAGTGAATTATAGGAAAAAGTCATATATTTTGTTTTATCTATGTTAAGTGTCAGTAAGTTACTTCTAAGCCACTGAGTGACTGTATTAAATCCAGATTGAGCTAGTTCGTACGCCTCACTCCAAGTGTCCGCACTGAAGAGCAGAGCTGTGTCGTCGGCGTTAGATATTATTTTTCCGCTTTTAGAAAGGGGAAGGAGGCATAAGTCGTTAATGTATGCGAGAAATAGCAAGGGTCCTATTATGCTCCCTTGAGGAACACCATATTCAACAGTCAATTCGTCACTCATAGTGTCATCTATTATTACACGTTGTGTCCGATTAGAAAGATAATCTTTGATGAGGTTATGTGGAACACCCCTTATACCAAGTTCACATAACTTCTTTAGAAGTATAGATATTGAAATCGTGTCAAATGCTTTTGCGAGATCAAGGAATATGACTAAGCACTTTTTTTGTGAGTCCAGTCGCCTTACAATGTAGTCAGTTAGCTGATGTACTGCATCGTCAGTCGATCTGTCTGCTCTAAAACCGAATTGAGTAGCTGCTAAGAGTTTGTTATTTTCTAAGTATTTTACAAGTCTGTTATAAATGAGTCTTTCTAGGATCTTGGATATTGATGGTAGTATGGCTATGGGACGATAGTTATTCATACAACTAGTATCTCCATTTTTATAAATAGGGCGAATGAGGGCCTTCTTCAATACATTAGGAAAAATTCCTTTCGCAAAGCATAAATTAAAAAGATGTGTAAGCGGGGGAGTAAGTTTATCTTTAAATGTTTTTATGAAAGCACAGGATGCCGCCTTCAAGCCTGCGACCCCGCGCCTAGAGCGCCAGCTGCCTTCAGCTCCAACCAGCTCCAGCCCGAACCAAGTAAGCCCCAGCTATCCTATTTAATCATTTCCCTCCGCCGCATGTTGGTGCCTTAAGCGCCAACATTTATGATCCTACGAGCCGGATACATACAGTCCACTAGTTTTTAAACCCTACCGTACACATTTCACTTTTTGCCTCGACTCGTGCCGCCACCCATACACGCCTACACAACTGCACACAACACCCACACAATGCACGCCAGCCCAAACACCCCTTACTGCCCTTACTGCAGGATTAGGGGGCACAGATTAATAGCGTGCGCTACCTACAATGCCCAGCCGACGCAGGGCCGGTGGGATTTTGTGGTGTCGCGCAAGCGCTGTCCCCGCTGTCTCGGACCACATTACCCGGACGAATGTAAGTCGGTGAAGGCATGCAGAGTGTGTGGCATCGCCGACCACCACACGTCCCTTCACCGACCGGACGACGCCACGCAGCATTACCAGCCGGAATCGGCGGCGCGGTGGCTTCCGCCCCAGCTGCGGGACACTCCGGCAAAGCGACCCACCGACAGAACGCTGCATGCGTCCGCGCATGCACAGCAGTCGCATCAGGGGTCGCAGGAGTAGGTACATGTTACCGTAGCCCCACATTGTTAATACAGTCCGCTATTATATATATATATAGGATAACTATTTCAGCCCATTAACTATTTCATTACATGTTGGTCATTCGACCCGTTAAAATAATATTTACTCATATTTCGTAGTTATCACGTAACTTAATTTTAATTTCTGATTTTTAAATTTTATCGCGTAACATTCCTAATTTCATTACCTTACATGACCCTTTCTGCACGATAGACGTTGCAAAGTGCATTGCGAAATATTATTAACCTACCTACAAAAATAAATTAAGAACGTGTTCCAAGAACAGTGTTCGATTCGTGTTATATTTTTACTTACTAATTAGCTTGCACATATAACTTTAGTTACGTATAACACACCCGCGTCTAGACGACGATATTGTTGTTTTTCCCGTTTTATTTTGTAATGAAATTTTTATGGTCGTGTCGTGTTAAATCGGCTCAGATCTCGTGCATGCTCACCACGCGTGCCAAATAGCGTGCTTTATTTTTTCGCTCGTGTTAATTTTATATTTTTTCTGCTTTTAATTTTTGCCTTGGCAATCGACTCAATCTCGTGCGTGCTCACCACAAGAGCATAGTACTTCTACACACGTGCACCCACACATCAGCCTGCAGCACATACACACATGCAGTCTGCTTTTTATTTGCTTCTATTGCGGTCGCTTTTTATTGCGCCTTTGCTCTTTGCGCCACAGCGCGCATTGCGCTTTTCTGTGCCTATATGCTATCGTGCTCAGTGCACAGCCTTTTTTGTTGTTGTTTTTGTGCCTGTATGCTATCGTGCTCAGTGCACAGCCTTTTATGTTGTTGTTTTGTGCCTATATGCCATTATGCTCAGTTCACGATTCAAGTGACTACATGATGGCATGCCCAGTGTACAGCCTTTTTTGTTGTTGTTTTGTGCCTATATGCCATTATGCTCAGTTCACGATTCAAGTGACTACATGATGGCATGCCCAGTGTACAGCCTTTTTGTTGTTGTTTTGTGCCTATATGCCATTATGCTCAGTTCACGATTCAAGTGACTACATGATGGCATGCCCAGTGTACAGCCCTTTTTGTTGTTGTTTTGTGCCTATATGCCATTATGCTCAGTGCACGACTCACGTGACTACATGATGGTATGCCCAGTGTACAGCCCTTTTTGTTGTTGTTTTGTGCCTATATGCCATTATGCTCAGTGCACGACTCACGTGACTACATGATGGTATGCCCAGTGTACAGCCCTTTTTTGTTGTTGTTTTTGTGCCTATTTGTTGCTGTGCTCAGTGCACGATCTTACTCATACAGTCACACACGTGCATTCCTCTCAGCTCATCATATACACACCCACTCGACATTAACTCAACACAGCACGAATCGGGGCTGTAGTCCCCCTTTAACTTCCATTCCTTCCCCCCCCCCCCTCCTACCCTCTGGGGCCCGGGAAGATGTTTGCGCCACAGCGCAACGGATAACCGTCACTGCGCCGGTCAATTAAAGTGCATATTGGTGCAACGAATGTGCAACGAATGATCGGCCAATCAGAGCGAGGTGACAAATATACAAGACGAACCTCCTAGACCGCGGGATCGCGCGGTCGCCCACGCAGTGTGCTCCGAGCGTTCACGGAGAACCCACGCGCGCGCGCGCAAGAAATCAGCCCGTGAACACGACAGACATGTGTTAAGTGTATGTGCAGTGAGAGCGCTTTGTTTACCAGCTCAACTACCCCTAAAACGCCACCGACCAGTGCCCTGAGTGAACTGTGTTGTGTGTTGCCGCCTTCAAGCCTGCGACCCCGCGCCTGGAGCGCCAGCTGCCTTCAGCTCCAACCAGCTCCAGCCCGAACCAAGTAAGCCCCAGCTATCCTATTTAATCATTTTCCTCCGCCGCATGTTGGTGCCTTAAGCGCCAATACCATGTTTTAATGACTAGAAAATATTAAGTTTACTAATGTATAAGTAAATAAAACAAGTTGTTAGTTTAAAAAGGGAATTTATTGTTTATCGGTTGATTAATATGTATTCAAAAACAAATATAGTAAGGGTTATATTATCTAATATGTAATAATTATGTTAAAATATACATGTTTCTTTTAAAAAATTTTTACAACTAAAAGTAAGCTAATAAACAATGTAAGTAACTTAAAAGTAAATAACAATGTAATTTTGAAAAAAGCATAACTAAGACCTACAATGTTAAATCGTCATATTATTAGTTTATATAAATAGATTGTTCATACTCATAATTCAGTTCAATTGTAATGTTTTGTTTCACAGAAATAGGTACTATAGGTGGCAGTCTTAGAATAATAACGCTATAAAGATAGTCTTCATACAAGCGCTCTGTCAAAAATGAAGCACTAAACCGATTCACACACGCGTGACGAGCGCGCATGGCCGTGATCTGCTGTCTCTTTCCAATTCTATGAATATGAAAGAGACAGCACTGCGGCACCCGCTGCTACCGAGGCTTTAATTTAGAGAAAAACACTGCAGTACGTTTATATTTTGACCTAATTAACTACAAGATACTATGAAATACTGAAAGCTTACTCGTACCTGTGAAAAGTGATGTTATTACACTTCTGTTGTTTTTCAGATGTGTTGTGACACAATTTAACTGCACAAACCGTCATTTTTTTTTTGTTTTCGCGAGACACGTTCGGCGCGCTGTGACATTGAACACTACGGAGCGGTCCGGCGTTTGGTGCCATTTCTGGCTCCAATTAATGTGCTTCAAAATAGGCGCGCGAACTTGGTTTCTATAGCGTTATTATTCTAAGGTAGCAGTATATTGCATCAACATTCCGAGCCACAGCGACCAGCGATAACGTTACACTCTGTCAGCATTTCCGCTGTGCCTCGCATTGTTTTGTGTAGACTTTTAGCATATTTAAATATTGAAGTTGTAACTTTCTGGAGATGATCAAAAAATTATAATTTTTTTTTTAAAAAGGGGAGGATTGATGTGGTGACACAGTTGTAAAAGTTGCGTGTAAGCAAATTCGTTCTCGGCTAACGTTGAATGAGCAGTCATCCCTGAATCCTCGCCTTGGTTACTCGCGCGTCCGCGTTACGCTCCGCGTCGTATTACGTAAATGTAAAGTGTCTAAAAATAGCTTTTATAGAGTTCAATATATTAACTGTTGTGCATAACTAACTGTTTCATTTCTTCGACCCGATACTCACTCCAGACTGATAGCAGACACGATCCTTCTGATAACAAAGAACATTATTACTAAAATATTACTAAAACTGCATTGGTATGACAACGTTATCATGCCATTTGTCATGTCAACTGCCAGCGTCCAGTAGCGTGATGACTTGATAGGAGTACATGGCAAAAACGAGCTAAAACCTAGAAATCTTAAGGGATTAGTAAGGACCTGCTTGTAAAACGGCATACCTAGGTACCTACTTCTAAAAAAGACCATGATTTCGGATAATTTTTTTCTTCGAAGGACCTGTTCTCGTAATAGGCACCTCCTTTTAGATTACATCATCATCATCAGCCTATAAACGTCCCACTGCTGGGCACAGGCTTCCCACGTGGACAACAGCACGTAGGGGCCATAACCCACCACGCTGGCCTAATGCGGGTTGGTGGGTTGTAGACATTCGTATAATCCCATTTGTCTTAATGTCTCTTTTAGGAACACGTATCATCCGGAAAACCCGAAGACAAGGCCGAAAGAGAGAAGGTTGAGGATACACTGGTGATTTTGAACAGTCTCCTCGAGGGCAAGAAGTACATCGCCGGAGCCAACCTGACTGTGGCCGACCTGTCTCTGGCGACGTCACTATCCTACTACGAGATTTTGGACATCGATTTCTTGAAACACGCTAACATTAAAAGGTACTTTTACATAAATAATAAATTATTCCTTCATCAGCAATCAACTTGTTGTCGTAAAAACGGTAGTATCGTTCGCGTTTTAAGCGAGAGTGTTGTCAGGCTGCTATCCATGTGAGAGGCCGGTGCCTAGCAGTGGGAGATTTAAGGCTGATGATGATTTTTTTTTATGATTCGTCCTTGCATCCTGCCTGATGGTAAGCAGCCGATGCAGTCCAAAAAAATGAGAGCGCTTCCCACCGTGGAATAAGCACGATAACGAGCGCTCCCATTCATGACGGCCTGCATAAATGCCGTTTCACGCCACGCTTAAAAGACCCGGGACTGTAGGAGCTGGGAAACACATGCGCCGGCATAGAATTCCAAAGCCGAATGGTCGTGGAAACGTGGAATACAGAGGAACGACTTGCCAAATTTTTTAGTACGAGTACTGATAGTCTGTACAGTATGATGGTGGTTCCTAAGACCAGCACGTGTAGTCCGGGAGAGGAAAGGAGAGAGCGGGACAAGATCAAAAAGTTCTTCAGAACACTCTCCGTAGTAGTTCCGGTAGAAGACACTGAGAGAAGCAATGTCTCTACGCAGCTGGAGGTCCTCAAGGGAGGCTGTAACCTCAGCATCTCCAATAATGCGTACCGCTCGCCTTTGCAGTCTATCAAGTGCATCGAGGAGGTATTTAGCGGAGCCGTCCCATAGATGGGAACAATACTCCATACTCGATCGCACCTGAGTTTTGTACTGCAAACAGCGCTGCTCGGGAGTGAAAAACCGCCTCACCAATTGAAAAATACCCAATTTCCGGGAGGCAGTTAAAATAGCACTTTCGATGTAGCACTTTGGATTCAGTTCCTGGCCGATGTCCATGCCAAGAATGCTGAGGTTCACCGGGTAACGGAGAGTTCTGAAGAGAGGGAGGAGTAAGGAAGGGAGTTACCTTGGACGAGAATGCACAAACCTGGGTTTTGCTAGCATTTTAATTCGACCAGGTTTTTAGATCCCCACTTTGAGACAAGATCGAGAGTCAGGTTCAGTTTGGCAACCAGTTCTTGCCTTTTCACCATGATATCGGCTTGCTTTGCCGCAGGATGTCCCAAGTACCGCTCATGCACCGTACTGTCATCCGCATAACAATGAATATTGCCCAAGGACAACATGTCATTATTATGCAGAAGAAATAGAGTAGGTGAGAGCACAGAACCCTGCGACACTCCGGCATTGACTTTGTAAAACGCGGAGGAACTACCCTCACAAAGGACACGAATCCTCCGCCCTTCTAGAAAGCCTGCAACCCAGGCGCACAAACGGGGCGGCACACCGAAGGCCAGCAACTTGGAAAGAAGGGAACGATGCCACACCTATCGAAAGCTTTGGCGATATCAAGGCTAACTGCCAGGGATTCGCCATGCTTGTCCATCGCTTCACCCCACGCGTGAGAAACGTACGCTGGAAGATCACCCGCTGATCGCTTTGGTCTGAACCCATACTGGGGATCATGGAGCAGCGAGTGATCCTCTAGGTAGTGAATGAGCTGGGAATTAACTATCCGCTTAAACACCTTGATGAAATGACGTAGACCTAATGTCAGTCGCTTACATTTTTTATTCGATTCTACAAGCGGTCATTGATGCCACTTATCTAGGCATTTTCGTGTAGCGAAGGTTACTTATGCTTACGATAGTCTTTCTTTTAAATTTCATTCTGTGAAGTTTAAACAGGTCTTGGAAGCTCTTGGTCTTCGCATCTCTTGAACCAAATTTTTAATTGGGTTTATTGCAGAGAAAATGTATTTTTATCAATATCCTTTTAACTGCAGCCGCGCACTGATCAGTGCCCAATGAATAGCATTTCTATTGTGCCTACTGGCGCCGCGTTCTTAGTGTTAATATGCCTTGTTCTCTTTGCAGATGGTACACAGCAGTACAAAGTACAGCTGCCGGCTGGGAAGAACTCACCAGCAAGGACCTCGACCTGGCGAAGGAGTGGATCAAGCAGGCGAAGAAATCAGAATAGATCAAACTACTTATTTCTATTTAAACTATGTTAAATTTAGTAATAAACGTTCATAGTAGGTATAATAAAGTATTATAATTATGATTTTTCTTATATGTTCACTATTAAGTACCTACTAGTTGTTGCCCGCGTTTTTGTACTAGGCTAGGTACACCACAGCAACACTATCCCACAAAAACTTTATCCGACTTTACTAATAACTTTACAAGTGTTTGCGCACTGAGTTGAGGTTGTGGCCCACGGGCTGAAAACGCCTCGGTGGTTGATTGATCTTTGCGGTGTTGTCTCCAGTACTTAACTAATTTTAATACCTCAATGGACTTTACATTAATCACACTAATATTATTATTCAATAAAAGAGACTGACGGACCCTGTCGTGTGTGTGGCTTTAGTAACAACTTTTAAAGAACCATACCTCATACACGGAAAGTAGGTCTGAAGCTGCCTGTGGAGCGGGTAGAAATTAATACTTTTCCGCCCTAGGGAGAATCGTTTTCTGGCAGGTACTGTCATGTGTAGTTGTGACTTATTGTTAAAATAATAGGTACCTACTTACTAACAAACCATCTCTTCCCTTGGGTGTCGTAAAAGGCAAATAACGAACTATACACTGCACATGCATCCAACAGCATAGAGCAGCGATGGGCTCATCAAAATAATACTACCAATTCATTCTTCCCTTGGGTGTCGTAAAAGGCGACTAACGGACTAAAGACTGCACATACATCCAACAGCCTATAGCGGCAATGAGCTCATCAAAGTAATACTACCCGTTTCAGACAAACCCTGGACCACCAGGTCACCGATCATAGGTTTGCCTGAACAGCTGCGCTTCGCAGCTTTAAATCTTATAAACTAAAATTAAATACTATGCTATGGACTTATCGACTGGTCCGATGGTTATCCCGCCTTGCAACCTTAGGAGAGGACAGGGGTGAGGGAGGAAAGGATGGTCGCAGCCCAGCTGCTGTGATGTGATGCCAACCTCGGTGGCGTACCTCGCCTGCCTGTTGTCAAGACCGGAAGTGTATCGTTGAGGGTAGCGTAGCTTATACTTAGAATAACCAAACGGTATTCGCTGAAGGTTATACAGGTATACGTTCCGACTACGGCATACCCCGACGATGAGGTGTAGGCTACGTATGAGGGCATTTCTAAAGCCATACAAGTCTCCAAGACTCATTACACCGTTGTCATGGGAGACTTTAACGCAAAACTGGGCACGTGACGATTTGGAGTTGGAATCCGAATTCCAATCCCCGGGGTCGACTTCTGGCGGACTTTCTGGAAAGGGAGGGTCTCATAATGATGAACTCCTTTTTTGAAAAGCTGAACACTGCAAGTGGACCTGGATAAGTCCCGATGGTGTAACGAAAAACGAGATTGACTTCATCATGTCGACGAGGAAGCAAATATTCAATGATGTCTCTGTGATCAACTGTGATGAAACAAGGAGACGTCCTATCTCCGAAACTCTTCACTGTTGCACTGACTCGGCATTAATATTAGCAGCGTGTACTCAATCACCTTCGATTTGCCAACAATATAGTATTCATGACTGAGACGCTGGAGAACCTCGGCACAATGTTCGAAGATCTCAACAGTGTCTCTCGATAAGAGGGCCTTAAAATAAACAAGGAAAAGACGAAAATCATGTCTAACTCACGTGTCGTACCTACTCCTCTGCAGGTTGGAGACTCTGCTCTTGAAGTTGTTGACAAATATGTATACCTGAGACAAACGGTCCAGCTAGGTAGGTCCAACTTTAAGAAAGAGGTCAATCGTCAAATCCAACTCAGCTGGGCAGCGTTCGGTAAGCTACGAAATATCTTCTCGTCCAAAATACCGCAGTGTCTCAGTTTTTGTTGCTAGTGATGACATACAGTACCAAAACGTGGTCACAAACTATGGGCCTAATAAGGCAGGCTCAAAGTCATGAAAAGAGCAATGGAGAGGGCTATGCTTCGGGTTTCTCTACGTGATCGGATCAGAAATGAGGAGAAATAAAATGAGAAATGAGGAGACGGATCCGCCAAGTACTTGCTCGAAGCTCTTGACAGGTTGCAAAGACGTGCTGTCCGTATTATCGGTAACGATGACGTTACAACCAGTCTGGAGCCGTTACAGCTACGTAGGGACATTGCTTCCCTTAGTGCTTTCTACCGCCTTTACCACGGTGAATGCTCTGAGGAGCTCTTTGACCTCATCCCTCCCTCTCCTTTCCTTTCCAGATCGACGCGTGCAGGTCTTAGAAACCACCCTCATACCGTGCTGACCATCAAGACACGTACCAAAAAGTTTGGACAATCGTTCCTTTGCCGAACTGCCCGTATGTGGAATGCGCTTCCCGCACACGTGTTTCCCTCCTCTTTCTCTCCCGGGTTATTTAAGCGGGGCGTGAAAGAGCATTTTTATGCAGGCAGGCCGCCATAATTCATGTGGCCATAGTGTGAGCGTTCAACATAGCGTGGTAGCGCTGTGATGAACGCTTTCACTTCTCGGGCTTCACTGGCTGATTTTCATCAGGCAGAGTGAGGCCATTATGGCGTGCCACAATAAAAAAAAAGATCCGTAAAAAAACTAAGGTAACCGACAAAGCCCAAAGAATTGCCAAGCTCAAGTGGCAATGGACAGGGCACATCGTCCGTAGAACCGATGGTTGTTGGGGCAGAACGGTTTAACAAGGTGGTCCGACCGACTCCGACGATCGGGTGAAGATTGCGGGTAGCCGCTGGACAAGACCGGTCCTGGTAGAGATCCTTTGAGGCCTTTGTCCAGCAGTGGACGTCCTCTTTCTGATGATGATGATGATGATGATGATTATTTTCAATTGTTTTTTAATTAATAAAGCCAATAAGTATTAAATAATATATTTCAATTGGGGTCAAACCCAATAAGTCAGCCCCCCCAACTTACTAATTTGAATTTTATGCATACATTTATTATGTAACAACCTAAACGACATGAAAAGTATTATCGTAGATACATATTTTTACTAAGTAACTAAACAATTTGCATTTAACTTATTTAAAAACCTATTTATTATTACCCGCAAACTTTAATATTGATTATCTCGAGAACCACTTTTATACACTTGTTGGGTTTTATCACTGCGTTCAACATAGCGTGGTAGCGCTGTGATGAACGCTTTCACTTCTTGGGCTTCACTGGCTGCTTTTCATCAGGCAGAGTGAGGCCATTATGGCGTGCCACAATAAAAAAAAAGATCCGTAAAAAAACTAAGGTAACCGACAAAGCCCAAAGAATTGCCAAGCTCAAGTGGCAATGGACAGGGCACATGCGTCCGTAGAACCGATGGTTGTTGGGGCAGAACGGTTTAACAAGGTGGTCCGACCGACGCCGACGATCGGGTGAAGGTTGCGGGTAGTCGCTGGACAAGACCGGTCCTGGTAGAGATCCTTTGAGGCCTTTGTCCAGCAGTGGACGTCCTCTTTCTGATGATGATGATGATGATGATTATTTTCAATTGTTTTTTAATTAATAAAGCCAATAAGTATTAAATAATATATTTCAATTGGGTACAAACCCAATAAGTCAGCCCCCCCAACTTACTAATTTGAATTTTATGCATACATTTATTATGTAACAACCTAAACGACATGAAAAGTATTATCGTAGATACATATTTTTACTAAGTAACTAAACAATTTGCACTTAACTTATATAAAAACCTGTTTTTTATTACCCGCAAACTTCAATATTGATTATCTCGAGAACCACTTTTATACACTTATTGAGTTTTATCACTGCACCCTCGAAATATAATTGTAATAAATCTGAAATCAATGAGTAAAATTATGAATTATGAAATTATTAATTTAAATGTATGTAAGTATACTTACATTTGAAGTACAGCATTAATTTTAACTCATTAATTAGTCCAAAAATTATGATTAAAATAACATTGCCTTAAAATAGTATACCTACATGAATTAATTTGAAAAATAAATCGAACTTAAAAATTAAGTACTCAATAAAACAAATTTTTAAATGTGTGAGTTATAAATTATTGGCAATAGCCTGTAAAAATTGTATATGGTTATACTCTGTAATGTTGTTTAAAATATTATCAATCTTCTTTAGTCTATCCACGTTTTTGCCTTTTCTTTTCTTTGGCAAAGATTCCCCGTTTCTATTTTTTTCAATAGATGCTGTGTTTATTTTTGTCTCCTTTATAAGCTCAGCTACTAATCGATAAAAACCCACATGTCTTTTTGCACTGATTTCGTTGATATGGTGGTGAAATGCTTCAACGTTATTCTGTGTGCGTGATTCCAAAATTCTGGACTAAACAGAGGTGGTTGATTGTTCTTACCATTGACGTAATATTCACCAAACCATTCTGCTATTTTACGGGCATCCTCTGACAATATGTTTAAACGATCGGTAAAATACATGTTTACATTGCGTGGATGAATAAGAATAACAAAAATTTTATTGACACTTACACACATATCAAACAATACAGCACATTAACAGTAAATGACCAAAAAAAAAAAAATTAAAAATAAAAGATAACAAAATAACACAGAATCACAAAATAAAAATTATACAATAAAAAACAAAATTATAAAAATTAAATAAAAACAGGTACCTAGTTAGTAGTAGTGTGTGAGGCCAACAAGGACCCTGTCTCAGCAATATGCTGCCACGTCCCTCAAAGTTGGACAGAGTGACAAGGCAGCGCTGATATTCCGACAGGGCCTTTATAGGGAGGTGACATCAAATAACGAACGAAAAAGATTAGATGCATAAATAATATATTGATAAACATACGTACAAAATTGTGTAAGGATAAACAAATAAGATAAGGTATGGATAAATGTAGCTAAATATTACTGAACTAGACAAATAATAAACGTGGCTGTATGCACTACATTCCTTCCATTGCGGATTAAAAAAAAAAAACTGAATAAAATAAAAAAAACAATATGAAAAAATTTTTTAATTATTTAGAATGTGTACAAAAAATGTGCAATGCGAATTATGCGAAAGAAACTGCAAAATGAAAGTTGCAAATGCGTACCACGAGACAGCATCTAACCTGCCTACTGAGGTGGCTTGGAGGCCATGTTCAGAGCTAAATAGTTAAATACGTATAACAGGAGGAAGAAAGAAAAACTTGCCTGCCTCATCGGCGCCGGCCAGCGTAAGGACGCTACCTCCAGCCTGCGACGCGCGTGTCGTGCATAACTTAAAGGTGATTTATTATTTATACGTCACATAACTGCAATGTCAGAAGAAGCCTTTTGTGGCCTCTGCTGAATGCGTTTTTCGTTTTCAGGTCACGCAACGGCGGCGGCGGGAGATCGTTCCAGCACCGAGAGGCAGCAATCTAAACGATCCACGGAAGGCCATAGAGCGATGTTTAGGAGTGGAAAAGATGTGAGTACACATTCTCTTTGGATACCTACTGTGGACTTAGGCCCATTCCAGTTTGTCGAAAAGATATCTTGGCTTCCCTGTGGTAACCACGCCAAACAACAGTGTTGACACAGTGTTGACAAATGAAGCTTTCTCCGTGCCTCCATCTTGAGGAAAGGCGTAACATGAGTGCGTGGTGGAATGTGAAAGCAGAAACGAGCACAAGCGTTCTGCACTTGCTGGATGAGCTTGGTTGACTTGGTCAGAAGACATGGACCATACACTGTGTCACAGTAATTGAACTTTGATAAGATCAATGCTTCACACAATCTAATTCTGAGCTCTTCACAGATGTAGGGTCTAATCTTATAGAGCAATTTAAGACGATAGAAGCAACTTTGAGTGCATTCAATGATATGACTCTCGAAGTTAAGGCGGCCATCGATAGTCAACCCCAGATTCCTGACTTTATCCACATGCTCAATCACCTCTCCGTTTATAGTAATATTTGTGAAAGTACCAGTATTATTAAGGTTATGTAAATTCGCTTTTGTGCCAAATAAAATAAGTTTGGATTTCGTGGGGTTCAAGACTAGGCAGTTTGATTTGCACCAAGCAGATATGCGTGACAGGTCCTCATTAACCTGACATACAGCCCTGACATGATCACAAGGTAAAAAAGATAAATACAGCTGCAGATCATCGGCATACATGTGGTATTGACAATGTGTGATGCTTCCTATGATGTCTGCGCTGTACAAGATATAGAGGATGGGACCAAGTATAGACCCTTGTGGAACACCTCGTGGTACAGGTAGAGGATCCGAGTTAGATTTGCTCCCGTCCATCTTTGCCAATTCAACATACTGTTGCCTATGTGACAAGTAACTGTGAAACCATTTTATGGCCCCGGGATTGACTCCGTAATAAGAAAGCTTTGAAAGAAGAAGATTAGTATTTATTGAATCAAAAGCGCGGGAGAAGTCGAGAAGCAGCATTATGCTGATCATCCCCCGGTCCTGAGTAGCAAGTAGATTGTCCACCACATCAGACAGGGCAGTCGCGGTACCAAACCCCTTACGAAAGCCAGATTGGAGTTGGGGCAGGATGTTGTTGCCCTCGAGATATCCTGTAAGCTGATCACAGACCGCTCTCTCCAAGACCTTAGATATACACGGGAGCAGACTGATAGGACGAAGGTCCTTCATTGAGGTAGGCTGGCTGGTTTTAGGAAGAGGCTTAACAACAGCTATCTTCCAGCTCTCTGGAAAGGCACATTCCTCTATAGACCTGTTAATGATGTAGGTGATAGTAGATAATGACTGGGGTAGTGTCAGCAGCAACATGTCCAATGATATACCATCGTTCTCCTGGGCATTAGATTTAAGCCTTTTAATAATTTTTAGTACTGTGTTCTCACAGACAGTTAGGTAGATGAATGTAATATAATGCTAAAAGGGATTTAATTTCTATATTGAATACTTTGTTTGTATTATATATGGTAGTAAGTCCCTCTTTTTGTATTTTTCTGTACAGTATCTGTCGAAAATGATTAAAACACCCTTTTGCCTTAACAGATTCGAAATGAAGACGGAGGCTTAGAATAGCAAATTGTCATTTTCAGTGCAGTATTCAATTAATAATTCAAACATAACGTCGTACGACGTTTTGTCCCTATGTGTAAGTAACACAAATAATAATGGAAATGTTTTGTCGCAATTAAGTACTTGGCCATGAAGAGTATATAATTGTTGAAATATATTAGGAACAATTTTAAATTTCCCATCCATGATCCAATACAAGGCTTGGCCCAACAAAGTCATTAAAGCCTTTGTACTAAATAAAATAACTCTTTTGTTTGACCCGAAAGTTTTGTCTTTAATTATAAAATTATCGCCTTCGGACATTTTGACCGCCTCTTCATCTACTTCGAAATCAAAAGTTGTGGGTTCTTTCGGTGTTTTCAATAATTTATTTTTTTGTCGTGTGATTAAGTTTGTCTATAAGTCCGGTAATAGATCAGACTGTACCAACTATAGACCGATAAGTATCTTATCAAACATGGCTAAACTGTTTGAAAGTGTGATCTATGACCACATATACAAACACTTTACTTGTTTTTTTTTTACTTTACCTTTTCTTTCCTATACTCAACATGGCTTCAAGAAACACAAATCCACAACAACATTAATCATCTTGAATATAAAAATTACCTTTGCTCGGTTTTCGCTGTGGGCGGACAGGTTGATTCAATCTACACGGACTTTAGGAAGGCGTTTGATAAGGTCAATCACTTCTTGCTTTGTCGTAAACTCAGTTCGTGGTATGGGTTTCATGGAAGTTTACTGAGATGGGTTTGTTCCTACCTTAGAGAGAAGTCAGTTGGTTACGCTGAAGGGATATGCATCTGCTGCAATCCTATTACGTCTGGTGTGCCGCAGGGGTCTCATTTGGGACCACTGCTTTTCTTGATATTCATCAACGACCTCCCTCACCACTTGGTGTCTCCTTGTCTTTTGTAAGCGGATGATCTGAAGATATATGCGACAATTAGAAGTACCAATGATTGTATCACTCTTCAGCGTGACCTTGACACTATTACTGAATGGTGTCAGTGCAACCAAATGCATTTAAGCATTGTTAAGTGTCATATAATTTCTTTTACGAAAAATAAGAAGCACAAAATTGACTATGACTACTCACTCGATGGCCACTTGTTGCATCGGTCTTCGGTTGTGAGAAATCTTGGTGTTTTGTTTGATCAGCAGCTGACTTTTAGAGATCATTATAACCATATTGTATTGAAAAGTTGTAAAACTCTAGGTTTTGTCGCTAGAGCCACAAAACATTTTAAAAAGAATATGGGTTTCTTGCAGTCTTTACTACAGTCTTGTCAGATGCAAACTTGAGTACTGTTCTGTGATTTAGTCACCTAACTATGTTACCCACTCAAACATGATAGAGAGTGTTCAAAGGAAATGTCTGAGAATAATATCTTACAGATCGGGCCTTGGCCGCCGTCTAAACTCTTATTCCGATAGACTTCAGTATTTCCAAATTACCTCTTTGTGCGTGCGGCGAAAGCGACAGGATCTCCTCCACTTATACAAAATAGTGCATTCCTTATTTGACTCCCCAAGTTTATTGGCACTTCTGAACTTGAATATTAGAATTCCCTTGCGTAACCGTAAAAAACAGACCTTTATCTTGCAAGTCTATAGGAATAATACCTCCTTTTATAATCCCGTTGTACGCATGTGCCGTACTTACAATGAGCTGTCGCAGGTTGGTAGTGACCTGGACATTTTTGTGCCGAGCCTCGCCATGTTTTACCGTACTGTCAGAAAGATACTGTCTAAAATTTTATAAATCTTATTCTGTTGATAAGAGGTTTAGATTTACTGTATGTTTTTGTAATCCAATTTAATTTAATTCATTGTAATTTTATTTATTTATTGAAATTTTCTTTAATTTATTGTAATTTGATTTATTGTAATTTAATTTGATTTATTTATATGGTTTTAATAATTTTTTGAATTTGAGTCTGTACATTACTTGTTTTTATTAATGTTTAATTCTATCGTGGTGACAAGAATGTTTGCGCCAAAAATTTATAATGCTGTGTATACACGTTTTTTAGGTCTCGATCTAGTTTCAATCCATTATAATTTATTTTTCTACTTTTATTTGATTGTTACTTTGTTACGCAAGCCTAGGTATATTGCTGACATGCACTGCCCTGCGTGTCTCACCTCATCGTGTCGTTTTGCAAGACATTCTTTACCTAACATCGGTCGAGTCAGGCTGTAGAAAAATACTTTAACAAAGTACCGCTAAATTATGAACCTTTTCAAGTTACTAATGTGCACGCCACAAGTAAAAACGATTACTCTATTACACTACCATGTTTCAAAGAGTTTAAAGAGACGGACGATCTTAACCTATTTAGCTATGACTTTCATAATTTCTTTGATGGCTTATTAGGACTAGACCTTCTTGACAAATGGGATTCTAATATAGATTTAAAACATAGATCACTAGTAACTCGTAATGCGGAGATCCCTATAGAGATGTATGATTCCCGCAACGCAAATTTATGTGAGGAAATTATTCCTGCTAGTTCTTCTAAACTGGTCCGCTTGCCTGTAAATAGTAAAGACGGAGATGTATTAGTTACAAGTCAAATAATTTGCAACACTAAACACAGAAGAGCTTGCTAATTTGGAAGCTGTATGCGCAAACTACGCGGATGTGTTTTATCTCGAGGGAGAATCTTTGACATTCACCAACAAGATAAAACATAACATAAGAACGACTGATGAAATCCCAGTACATACTAAAAGCTACCGATATCCCTACGTCTACCGACAAGAAGTTCGCGACCAGGTCGAAAAAATGCTTCAACAGAACATTATAAGACCTTCTGATTCTGCATGCCTCAGGCAAAGTTAAATGGCGTCTTGTCGTGGACTTCAGGAAAGTAAACGAGAAAACGGAGTCTAACTTCAAGATTCAGATGGACAAATCTGAGTTCTTGAAGCTGGAAACTGAATTTTTAGGTCATGTTTTCTGTAAAGATGGCGTGAAGCCAAATCCTAACAAGATAATTGCAATACAAAAGTATGCGCTGCCTAAAACTGCAACTGAGATCAAACGTTTTCTCGGGTAACTGGGATATTACCGAAAGTTCATCCCAAACTTTGCTAAACTTACTAAACCGTTAACCCAATGATTAAAAAAAGGCTACAAAATTACACTAGATCAAGGCTATATACACACATCAAAAGTGTCTAGGGATCAAGCATTTTTATGCGGATTTCTTGAGATTGAGATGTGGCTTTGTAATAAATTTATGATTTTATAAATTTATATGGATCCTTTTTGGTGCATTTCATAATTTGAAACAGGAACTTTCAATCAATTTCTAGTAAAAGATGAAAATCAGCTGTCAATATTTTCCCTATAAAAACATACAACGCATTGAAGACATTATTAGTGCTACTGTTTCCCTACTACTGATTAAAACCAACGTTATTATGGAACGGCGACGTCATTTAAGCAGGGAAGAAATGCTCAGAGCCGTGGGAATGATAGAAGCTGGTTCCCGGCAACGTACTGTGGCTTTAGCTCTGAATACAAGTCAGAGTGTTATCAGTCGACTTTGGATACGTTACCAAAGCACTGGTACCGTGGCTGAGCGCCATGGAGGACGGTATCGCTGCACCACACGGAGACAAGACCGATACATTCAAATCACAACTCGAAGAGCTCCAACAATAACCGCCATGATGTTAGCCGTGAGGCTTCATCACTCTTCAGGGAACTTAATTAGCGACCAAACAGTCAAAAACCGCTTGCATGAAGTGAACCTTCATTCCCGAAGACCGCTAAGGGTACCACCTATAGCAATGCACAATCGTAGGATTCGATATCAATGGGCTCTTGAACATAGAAATTGGGCAGAAGAACAATGGCGTTTCGTGTGCTTTTCTGATGAGTCTCGTTTTGGTATGAGACCGGATACAAGACGTATACGACACTGGAGAACCCCTAGACGCCAACAGCGATTAAAATCCTGCCAGGAAGTCCATCCTTATAGTGGTGGAACCATCATGGAATGGGCGGGTATTTGGATCGGCGGAAGAACTGAGTTGATTTGGATCAGAGGCAACCTCAACGCTCAAATTTATGCTGAGACGATTGTATCAGACGTCATCGTTCCTCTACAAGTGCAAATCGGTCCCTTATTTCAGTTAATGCGTGATAATGCACGACCGCACACCGCAAGAGTTGTAAGACAGACTCTCGCCGCAGCTAACATCAATGTCATGCCCTGGCCTGCTCAGTCGCCAGACTTGAACCCGATTGAGCATGCATGGGATATGCTACAGAGAAGAGCTCTGCCGAATATGGAGGGTATCCAGTCGCAAGAAGACCTTTTTTGTTGTTGCAACGAACATGGGCGGCCATTCCACAGCGTGATTTGGATGAACTCATTTTGAGTATGCCAAACCGATGTTCTTGTGTTGTTAGTGTTCGCGGTAGAAACACGGATTATTAATTGTTTAAGTTACCCAATAAAATTTTAAAGAAAACTGTTATTTCAGTCTTTTTTTCGAACTTTAATGTTAGTGGTTCAAATGTCAAAAATCCCTTTATTAGGAAAATGGCAAATTTCTTTATTAATGCAAAGGTGACTTGGTTTATCGTTACTGTAGACAAACGAAAACACTTTATTTGATGAATCCTTAAAGAAAATTTTAATTAATATCAATCAGGAGAAAAGTTATTGCAAAAATATATGTTGATCCCTAGACACTTTTCATGTGTGTAGATTGTTTCGAACACTGCAATACGTTATTATTAAATGATCCAATTCTCCAGAATCCTGATTTTTCACGCGAGTTTCTGTTAACAACTGACGCTTCAAACGTCGCTATTGGCGCTGTATTGTCGCAAGGTTCAGTAGAAGCAGAGCTATATGCTATCCTCCAGGCGACCGAAATTATCATTGGCAGAAAATTCAAAGAAGCGGCTATTCTGAGCGACTCGAGGTCGGCTCTCCAGACGCTAATGGATCCAGACTCCTCGCACCCGATCACGAAGGCGGTACAGGGTAACCTGGAATTCCTGAGAGACAACCACCAACTAGTCTCTCTTTATTGGATACGGGCCCACGTCGGAGAGAGAGGGAACGAGAGAACGGATGAGTTAGCGAAGGAAGCCGCCCTCAAACTGAAGACCAGAGCAGACTATGACTGCAGCCCCATCTCGTTCGTTAAACGTCATTTACGGGCGGAAACGATCGAGCAGTGGGACTGCAGGTATAGAACCGAAGCTACAGCCGCGACCACCAAGGTCTTTTTCCCTAATGGGGTGGAGGCATACCACACCGTGAGGAAGATGTCCATCGACAGGACTGCGTCGCAAGTTCTCACAGGCCACGGGGGATTCTGTGCATACCTGCACAGATTAAGGCGCAGGGACAGCCCCTCGTGTGTTTGCGACCCGACGATGGACGAGGACATCTTCCACATACTACTTGATTGTCCAGTACACACACAAGCTAGGTACACTCTGCAACAAAAACTTGATACACGACTAAGCAAGGATACCCTGAAGGAGATCTTTAGTAATAAGAAAGAAAGAAGGTTATTCATGGAATTTGCCGGAAAAATTGTAAATATAGTAAACAAAAGAAATAAGGACAATTAGTTATAAGAGTAATTCATTAAGCAAAACCACATTGTGGCAGGATCAAAATAGGGATAGAAGATAATGTAAGAAATTTAATTAGATTAAGTAAAATTATAAAATGGAAATGATAAATACATACATGTAAATAAAAGGAAGGAAATGAAAAGGAAATAAATTAAGGATATTATATTTTAAGATAAGTAAGAAATGTAAATTATAAGAATTTAAGTAAAAAAAGAAAATAAATGTTTGAGTAAGAAAGAAATGTATTAGTGTGTAAGGAAAATTGTAAAAAATATAGGATAAAAATGTAACATAGTATTAAGAAATGTATGTAAATAAAATTATAAGAGATAAAAAAGAGAAAAAGAAAAGAAAAGAAAAGATAAAAGAAAAAAAAAAAGTAGAGCTCTTCAAGCTCCAGTTTATTAAAATCCCTAAAAAGAAAAGAAGAAAAAGACAAAGACTGAAACCTGCCAAAAAAGCGGGAGCAGCTAAGTAAAAAAAAAATGACCATAGTTATTTTAAACTTTGTTCTTTTGTTCGTTGTTCTTTAAACATTTGCTCGACAAAGTTTTGTAATTATGTAATTAGATTTGTAATGATTTGCTATTTTAAAATTACATCTAGCAACTTTTGATCAGTCGTTCATTTGATGTCACATACATTGGGATTATAATATTTTTCTAAATAAAACTGTTGGTCTATTCAACTTTGTTGTTTTGTTCGTAGTTCTTTAAAAATTTGCTCGACAAAGTTTTGATTTTCTAATATGCAACCGTCTCTTCTGATGCCGTTCCACACGAAACGCTCTGCTATAAGCTTAGCCGTGGCGTTAGTGCCTGGGTGACTCAGCGAGTGTAGGGAGTCAAAGATTTGGCGACACATGATCTTCGGAACGAAAGGCCGGAGAGTTGGTGTGCTGATGTCACAGAACAGCTCGTACCGATTTCCGGGTAGTTTCATTTTTTGAATCCGAAGTGAAGTGCCATCTTCGAGGAAAATTTTGAGCTCGGTGTCTGAATCCTGAGCTTTAGCCAGAGCTTCGTAGTCGATATTCATCTCCAATTCCTCAACACGCGACAATGTATCCGCGACAACGTTGTCCTTACCGGAGATGTGTTGCACGTCGGTGGAGAATTGGGAGATGAAGTCGAGATAACGATATTGCCCAGGAGAACAGTTAGACTTTCTTTCTTGTATGAAATGGAAAACTGATTGGCTTATGGTCCGTGAATATGGTGAAGTCTCTGGCTTCCAACATTGTGTCGAAAATATTTGATGGCCTGGTATATGGCAAGGAGTTCCCGGTCGTAGGGAGAGTACTTCCGCTGCGAGGGACTCAACTTGCAAGAATAAAAATGCCATTGGCTGCCAGGCGCCTTCTTTTTGCTGTTGGAGAACAGCGCCTACAGCAACATCAGATGCATCGGTGGTAACAGCTAGTCGAGCATTGCAATCGGGGTACGCTAGAAGTGCTGCATTGCAGAGGCTGGCCTTCGTATCTTCAAAGGCCTTCAGCAATTCGCCCTTAAGCTCGATAGGATGGTTGCCTTTGACGGAGCCAGTAAGTAACGCATTAAGAGGTGCCTGAACTTCAGCTGCCCGAGGGATAAACCTCCGGAAGAAATTGAGCATACCGAGGAACCTCCTAAGCTGTTTGACGGTGGTAGGCTTGGGGAACTCCTTAATAGCCTGAACCTTCTCGTCAAGTGGCTTGATACCGTCAACAGAAATGTGGTAACCGAGAAAAGTTACCTCCGATGCACCAAAAACACATTTTATAGTATTATTCATTAAAATGCCATATTTGGACATCTTTTTGAAGAGTTGGCGAAGATGCTCTTCATGGGAAGAAGGACTGGAAGAGAAACACCAGAAAATCATCTAAATATGGGTATACAAAATCCATGCCGCGTGTCAGCTCATCTACGAATCTCTGAAAGGTCTGACCTGCGTTACGCAAACCAAAGGTCATGAAGGGAAATTCGTTGAGGCTAAAAGGTATGGTGATCGCCGTTTTGTTAATGTCCTCATTGCTGATAGGTATCTGGTTATATGGCTTCACCAGGTCGATGGTGGAGAAGATTTTACAACCGGAGACATTGTGGGTAAAATCGTGAATTTGCCTCACCGGGTGCCTATCAGGAATGGTACGTGCGTTCAACATACGGTAATCCCCGCATGGACGCCAACCGTCTTTCTTCGGTGCTAAATGCAACGGAGATGACCAGGGGCTGGTCGAAGGTCGAGCTGTACCGTTCTGGAGCATGATGTCAAACTCCTGCTTGGCAATCTGGTACTTGTCTGGGGCTAGACGACGGGGTGTGCTTGCTACAGGCGGTCCTGGAGTGGTGCGGATGTAGTGCATGGTGTTGTGGAGTGTGGTGCGTGGTGTGCCAGCTGGTCGAGTCAGCTCGGGGAACTCAGCAAGTATCGCCTGGTACTGAGAAGTACCTGACTGAACTTTAACAGAAGAAATTGTGCTGCTGTACTTACTTGCCGACACGCCTGAGACCTTTAATGTAGTCAAATTGTCTAACAATCTCTTATTTCTAACATCCACAACTAAATTGTAATGTGATAAAAAGTTTACGCCGATTGTCGGTTTGTTCACATCAGCTATTATAAACCGCCATACAAAATTTCGCCTTAAACCTAAGGGTGTTACCAGACCAGTCAATCGATCGTCGATTGACGGCATCGATCAACGTCGATCGAAGTTGATCGACTGGTCTGGTAGCTTTAATCGATCGACGGATACCGTTCGTCTAACTAAGCCATCGATCAACGGTCTTTCGACGTTGATTGATTAACCCCGGCTATATTTCATCAGTTTCTTTCGAAATGTATTCAGTTGAGGACTCGTTGTTCTTGGCCAGTACGATGTTACTCGTACGTACTATTATTACGGAGACGCAAACGCAGAAGAATCTGGATGCAGCCGTTTTTTAAAGCCAAAGATCGCTTATTTTATCCAAATGACATATTAAGTAGCAGTTTTTGTATTTGTTTTTGTTTTTTTTGTGTAGCGCTTGTCTTGAATTTCGAGATTTTTTTTTATTAGACAACAGAAAACTAGCTCCATTCAAAAATATCCGGGGGGGGGGGGCGAAGGGGGGGGATGGAGGGGGTACGGTAATGGTAACTTACTAGAATATTTGTTTTTCTTTCCTGAAAATAACCTAACATAACCTCGTCCTAACATAACCTCGTCCGACCAGTGAGGGTTCCGGAGGCCCCTTCCCCCCCCCCTCCCAATTCCTATTCCTTCCTTAAACCTATTCCTCCCATAAAGGCCGGCAACGCATCTGCGATTCCTCTGGTTTTGCGGGTGTCCATGGGCGGCGGTGATTACTTTCCATCACGTGACCCGCCTGCTCGTTTGCCTCCCATTTTATAAAAAAAAAAAAATAGTATCCATGGTCACGAAATACATTTATAAAAAAGTGAAGCGGCCGGCGCGTTTTATCAAACAGCTCGATCTAACACCCCAATCCATTCTACCGGTCGATTGTCGATCGACCATCGATCGATTGGTCTGGTAGAAACTACCGATCGACGTCGACTAATCCATTTTACCATCGATCGATGTCGTCGATCGACGATCGATCGATAAGACTGGTATAAACTATCGATCGACGTCGACTAATCCATTCTATCATCGATCGATGCCGTCGATCGACGATCGATCGATTGGTCTGGTAACACCCTAAGTCTAACCTAAAATTCGCGTATCCGTAATAGTTAATCACTGTTCCATTAGCCGCACACAAGTCGTAATCCTTTCTTGGCCGGCGTTCTGTTAATTGCGAACGGGGGTACACGCAGAAGTCACTGCCGGTATCCACTAAAAACTGCATCCTGGAGTGCCGATCGGTGATGAACAGGCGACCGTGGTTGGTAGGGCAGTCATCAGTCGCCATTACTGACCGCCCTGCGAGTTTCCCGGCGCGAAGTCACACGGTTTCTGGCATCTATTGGCCTTGCTGCCATATTTAAAGTGGTATCAGCATGTTGGGTACTTGCGCGAGCTGGACTGGGATCTGCTGCGGCTGCGATTGTGCTGTCTTTAGTTGGCGCGTGACCTGGATCTGGACCTGCTGTTCATGGTCAGCACGTCGACCTGCTGTGTAAGCCTCTCGATCTGCTTGGCCATCCTGTCTAAACCGTCGTCCTGAGACATACTCGGTCGTGGCGTGGAGGCTGAGGCGGAAGCTACGCCAAGTTGCCAAGTGGGGTCGAGGCTTGAGATGCTATAATTGGCTGCATGCTGCTGGGTAGCCTGCTGGACCAGATGGTATAAATAAAGTCCTCTGGTACATCGGGTCCTGCGAGGTGGCGGAGGTGGCGAAGAAACTGCGACGGCTTCCTGTCGCCAAGCTCCTCGTGGTCCAGCAGCTGCTTGACCTTACGCTCTTTTGACGCCGACAAGCGTTTGATGAGTTCGCTTTTCAGTTTGGCGTATTTATCGTCTGCTGGAGGGGACTCGAAAATGTCGGCGACCTCTGATGCGTATAGGTGGTCAAGCATACCGATGACATGGTAAAATTTTGTCGAATCGGTGGTGATGTTCGCCAACGAGAATTGGCTCTCCAGCATTGCGAACCATAAGAACGGCTTGTACGGATAGAACGGTATGTTTCTTACCCCAACTCGAAAAACATCGCTCGCATTCGCATCGCTTTGGCGTTGTTTGTTTATATTTAGTTAGTAATTATTATTGTATAGTAGGCAGGTATTTAGGTTAAGATTTTATTATTTAACTAATTGTATAAATACCTATTAAAACTAAATAGATTAATGTGAGTACACCACACGCCACTGAAATCCTCCCGCTTTGGGCTCGTACCGTTATGGGCCGATCTCACCCATGTTGGAAGACTTGCCTAGCCGTTGGTTAATGATGATAACCGTATGGTAGCGGTGAATACTACCAATCCCTCTTTTCCGTTGGGTGTCGTAAAAGGCGACTAACGGACCAAAGACTGCGCATACATCCAACAGGTTAGAGCAGCGATGGGCTCACCACCTGTCACGCTGAACACATGCGCAGTCGCTACTTGGTGTGCCGTGTACTATGGCAGAGGACTGCTTTTGCTTTCCTCATTGTCTACTCTCTGAATAACCCTTCGGGGATAATAGTCGTGATTATATGTATGATGAATTGATGGTTAAGCCCCAACGGCCTTTTTATGTCATCATCATTGTGCGCCATCTTCTGCCGTCAATGAAGTTTGGTGGTCCGTTGAAAATTTTTCGGGACGTCCAAGATGTAAATGGTTAGACGTTATCAAACAGCGGACTGGACTCTACTTCATGGGAGCGTAAGAAATTTTGCCCTTTTATAGATAAATGAATGCGTCACTCATTCATTACCACTGCGCCTGGCGTGATGCAGGTGGTTACTTTTTATTTTTATTATTCCATTACCTACCTATTTATACAAAAGCCACAGTTCTTAAAACATTACCATATACATTTAAGCGCTAAACATACAGCAAATAACGGGTTTTCCATTTAAGTAGAATAAACTGGGACTCTCTTCCCTCAAGGGGAAAAAAAAGCCCAAGACCTGTTGTAATAAAATTGTGCATAACAGCGTATCTTATCTTATTATAACCAACGCAAGCTGTTTGTTTTGATATTATTGAAATCTGTTGATAGTAGGTACCTAAGCTATAAGTCACCCAAATAAAATGCCGAGTCATCATGAATCGCGTTGGAAGAACTGTCCTATAAATGAATGTCAGTTTTAATAATTTTCTTAGTTGTTCGGACTACTTGTTCCAGTCGTGTTGAGCACCGATTTATATAAAAAAAATTGTAAGTGTATTGTGATTAATAAAATCTTATACAGAATTAGGTAATTTTTGTGTTGGATCTCGAATGTGATTTATGCGTAAAATGCCTATTTTCGCATTTTGTAGAAATTTTGCAGTTGTATTTGTCGTTTTTATCGAAGTAAGATAATAAATTAGTGCATAATGTTACAAATCTGCATTCTGTGAGCATAAGTTGAATTCGGACCGCCAGCGCATCGCATTTTGTAGTAATTTTACAGTTGTATTTATCGTTTTTATCGAAATAGGATAATAAATTAATTATAAAATCTTTATTCTTCATGAAGTAAAAATTACTCTGGTATAAATTTTGCTCAATAATATTACCGTAAATAGGAGATATTCACAGTTAACTTATAACGATTTTCGAAGTTTTTTGGTTTAGAATAAGATTTTTTTCCTATATGAAATCAATGATATCTAAAATTCCGAGGCCGCTACGCACTATTCGACTATGTATAAGAGATAACATTATAATTTTTTTATTTCACTTGTTTTTAACAGTAGTTCAATCGATGAGCTCAAAAAAATGCCTTCGCGCACTTTATACAAATCTTTCTCTGCAATTTTGGGTTTAATTAATAAGTTAAACAAAATTTACAAAAAGCGAGGCCGCTACGCACTATTTCAATAGCTATTCAATAAGTCATAATTGTTAATATATTTTTGTTTCTGAGATCCATAACGCCAAAAATGGCCATTTTACGCAAAAATCACCATTTTATGCAAAAATCACAGTCGAGATGTAATTGGCCTCTTAAAAGAGTAATATGTTTTACACTTCCGTAAACTATTAAATACTTAGTAAAAAACTGACTTCTCACCAGTCCAGCATCTCACACTTTAGAGCCGCCGACGAATTCATGATCCGAGAAACGCAGAACCATATATCACGCGCCGCTCTTCCATCAGTTTGAGAGTATGGACCGAGAGCTTCTTGGGTCCTTTTGTACGGTAGGTTTTGAAGAATTTAGACTCAACCGCATGGATAGTTTTTACAAACTTTTTGTTGTGATCATCCACGTCCACGCAATCATTCAGGCACTTAAAGCGATTTTGCAGTTCGTCTGCAGTACCTATATCTGCAACTACCATTTCTTAGGTGTTTCCCATTCCAGCGCCATGGCTTTGGACCTGTACTACATGGAGGGCTCGCCGCCGTGCCGCGCGGTGCTGCTGACCGCCAGGGCCCTGGGCGTCAGCCTCAACATCAAGACCGTGAGCTTCAATGACAAGGAACACTTGACGCCGAAATACCTGAAGGTAAATAATGGTTAACGGTTGGCACTGCTACTTATACAGTTTTGCTTTGGGGTTCTCCTCCCAGCTTCCACTTCCCTGGTCTTCAGGACCGTATCTAATCGTCATAACAAATTTGATTAAAGCGGTTTGGCGGTTGCGTGAAAGTGTAACATAACATACCTACCTACCTACATACAAACAAACTCACATTTACATTTATAATATAAGTTAGGATTAGAATAAGATTAGGATTAGGATAGAAAATTATGTAGGCTTAACGGCCCGGCCACGACCATGCTTCTGTGAGCGGCTCGGCGAGCGGGTTCTAGACCATTGCACGGAAGTCTTAGTCAATGGTTATAGAATGGATGCATTGCACGAAGAATCCGCTCGCCGCTCCGCTCACAGCGGCAAAGTCGGGGCTGAGCCGTAAGCCTATATAGTTGCCAAACTACATAGAATAGCAGCATTCAGAAGTTAAATGGACGGCCGAACGCTCCGCAGTTGGTGAGGTGTTATCATATCATCAGCCGAAAGCTCCACTGTTGGATAAAGGTCTCCCCTAAGGATTTTCACCACGACCGGCCTTGTGCTACTCGTATCCAGCGGCTGCTACCCGAGAAGGTATTAGGTACGTTCGGGGTCACCGTCGCTTTACCACTTTGCAGAAATTTTCGGATGAAGCGTGCCGCCTGCCCGGGTGCGTGCCCGTACCAAATAGACGACGCGGTGTGCAAGGGATTTTGACCTTTAGACCGGAGTCCGCGATAGTACCTACTATAAAATAAACTTAATTATTTCAACGTTTGGTACTTCCTTTCAGATGAATCCTCAGCACACCGTGCCGACCCTGGTGGATGAGGGCTTCGTAATCGCGGAGTCACGCGCCATCATGACATACTTGGTGGAAAAGCTCGCCAAGGTAATTTTTTTTCTTTTTATAAAAGGAGTCACACGAGCAAGCAGGTCACCTAATGGAGAGTAATGCGCCGCCCGCAATACCAGAGGAATCGCAGACGCGTTGCTCGAAGGAATAAGCTCGTTTCTTGAATATCCTTAAGTCGTAACGGTGCGGAAATACCGCCGCCGAAAGTTGGTTCCAGAACACTGTAGTTCGAGGCAAGAAACTTCGTGAAAAACGCACAGTAGTAGACCGCCTTACATCAAGGTGATGTGGATGGAATGACAGTCGATTGCATGTAGTGCGGTAAAGGAAATCAGCGGCAGGGATCAAACTGAACAATTCCTCAGAGTACTCCCCATGATAATGCGGTACAATATACAGAGAGACGCAACGTCTCTCCGAAGAGCCAGTGGATCGAGCCGACCTGAAATTACCACGTCGCCGACAATTCGAGCAGCTCTGCGTTAAATGCGGTCGAATGAAAGGAGTTGGTACTGCGGGGTATACACTCATGACTATATAATTATACAATTATATTCACAACTATTATCCCCCAATAGTTCCTGATTCGCCGGATTCTTGTTTCACCGGATTCTTGTTTCGTCGGATTCTTGTTTCGTCGGGAATATTAATATACAATAATATCACTTAAGTAAAGAAAACATGTAAGTAGTTATATTTATTATTGTATGAATTATTATTTTGTTGCCACTATCGGACATAACTTAAATGACCTACTTAGAAATGGGTTTGATTCATATTTTCAAAGAAATGACGTATTTCCTTTAAACATTTTTTATCTGTTACGTTATCTGTTATCGTAACAGACGTTATTAAATTAAGAACAAATAAATATAATTATTAATGTAATGAAATGTCTGCCTTTTATTTAATAGATTGGTAAAGCCACGATATTTCTATAGTTTTCCTTCAACCAAAATATCCGACGAACAAGAATCCGGCGAAACAAGAATCCGGCGAATCAGGAATCCGTCGAGTCAGGAACTAATCTTATCCCCGAAGTGTTAGTCAGAGACCAGGCAATGAGGACTGCATAGTAGTGCACTGTGAACACTAAATAACGACTGCACATTGTGCTCAGCGTGATAGGTGGTTGTAGATTCAGTAGGTTGTTTTTTTTATTTTTTTTATTCGGCAACGGGAAAGCGCTTGGGTATTCATCTTACCTGCTGGTAAGTGACGATAAGGCCGAAGGTGGAAGCGCGCTTCACCCGGAATCCTCAACCACTGAGGAACTGGCTATCTTATCTCAAACTGTCGGAACACAACAATGCTATAAACATCGTTGTTATGGCGACACACTTAGATAAGGTGGTGGTATATAGCCAGGCGGATTTAACAGCCCTACCACTAACCAAACCGAGCACACAAATATGCACCCCCGCTGGGAATCAAACGCGGGACGTCTGGGTCTGAAACCGGTGACTTAGCCACTAGACCACAGAGGCGGTTAAATTTAACTAAATATTATATCACTGTTATGTTAAAACTAATTGTTTGGAACAGATGTCCAAGGTGCCTGTGCAGACTTCTACTCGTATTGAATAACCGATTCGACTTTGACTTTTGCCTTTGCAGGGTAACCCGCTGTACCCTGAGGACCTGCAGACGCGCAGCCTGGTCGATCAGAGGCTGTACTTCGACATTGGCACCATCGTTCCTGGCTCCCACAAATACTTTGTAAGTATAAATATTTTAACGGGACCTAACACGATTTATTTTGTAAGTAAGTCCTTTATCTACTTTAAAATAGTCCGTTTTAATGCAATGCACGTTCACGAACACTGAACAGTAAATAATCCACCATTATTTCACATTAATAGTCCACAAAACACAAATTATAAAAAATAAAACAAAACTGCAGACATGACGCTTCACTTTCCCGCCTAGAAGTCTATGACAATGTTAGTAATGTTACAGAAGTGTTAAAAGCTACTTCGGAGGCTGACCATACCAGCCCGCATTGGTCCACTGCCAACGTCCAGCAGCGTGGTACAATGGGAATGCATGGCAAAAACAAGCTAAAATCTAGAAATCTTTAGACCTGCTTGTAAAACGGCGTAGGTACTTCTAAAAAAGTCCATGATCTCGAATTGACTTTTTCTTCGAAGGACCGGGGCCCAAGTCTGCTAATTTTGTTAAGATCACATGCTATTGATATTCAATTGATATTCAATTACGACTCCATTACGATTAACACCAATCGGGTAGTCTGCAAAAACTTAGAAGTAATCTCAATCTAATCGTAATGGAATCGTAATAGACTCTAATTGGTGTTGCCTAAATCTACCAAGACACCGAATGAGTGAACAAACTATTATTTTAGTTTAAATAATCGTTTTTTTTTGTTCTCTGTGTTTCGATTACACGCCTTGTTTAAAAACATGACCTACAGATATTAAAAAACGCTTTTTTTTAAATAGTAGAATGCCATATATCTACAATGGAGTTACATTGGAACACGATTGAAGAGTAGACTAGCAACATAGTCCAATGGCAGTTCAATGGAATGTCACACGAAAACCATTGGTCCTAAATGAGTAGGAGAATAACAAATGTGTCAAATAGTTCCAATGCGATCCAATTGCGATTCAATTATGCTATTCGTAAATTAGCAGACTTGGGCCCGTTTGCAAGTCAAGTCAAAATATATTTATTCAATAAACTCATTCAATAAGTACTTTGAATCGTCCAAATCTTTTTTAACCTACCACCCATTCAGGACATAATTTTTTAACTGTGGCAAAGAATGGGCGCAAGAAACCACAGCGCACAAAAGCAACGACATTTACAAACAAAAAAAAAAGAATATGTCGTTACCAGGTCAATACAAAATATGAATTTAAAAAATAATAAATGTTGCAATACAAAACTACAATACAAAATAGTAGGTATCAATTAAATAAAGACAATTAGAAACAGCTGTTGGAGTGCTTGGAGCATTTCAGATCCAAGCTGTTTTGTCTTCTGTGTAATCTGACACTTTATAATAAGCTTTTTTATAAAGCTTTTCTTTGATTTTGATTTTAAATTTATTAAGATCTAATTTCTGAATATCATTCGGTACTTTGTTGTAAAATCTTACACACAGACCCTTAAAAGAATTATTTATTTTATGGAGCCTAGTATAAGGTACTGCTAATTTGTTCTTACTTCTAGTGTTTACATTGTGAATATCACTGTTTTTTAAAAACATTTCAGTATTTTTGTGAACATAAATCAAATTTTCATAAATGTATTGTGATGCAACTGTCATTATATTTATGTTCTTAAATCTCTCTCTGAGAGAGTCGCCAGCCTTTAGGTTATAGATTGCTCGAATAGCCCTCTTCTGAAGCACAAAGATAGTTTGAATGTCGGCAGCATTTCCCCACAGTAAAATGCCGTACGACATTACACTATGAAAGTAACTGAAATAAACTAATCTAGATGTATCAACGTCAGTTAATTGACGGATCTTCATTACTGCATAAGCTGCAGAGCTAAGTCTATTCGACAATTTAGCTAGGTATATGTGGGCCCTACTGAAGCTTGGCATCTAACGTGATGCCTAGAAACACAGTGGTGTCCACAGGATTCACATTCTTATCTATAATTTGTACACTAGTTGTTACTTGCTTAACATTAGGCAGTACAAATCTTACACATTTGGTTTTTCCCTCGTTTAAAAGCAAGTTATTTACACTAAACCAGTGAACAATCTTTGAGATCGCATTATTCACATCGTCATAATTTGGGTGTCGTCGTTTCACTTTGAATAAAAGTGAAGTATCATCAGCAAACAATACTATCTCATGACTGTCTTTTACAAAATAAGGTAAGTCATTAATATAAACCAAAAACAAGAATGGACCTAGTATTGAACCCTGCGGAACTCCCATTGTAACCACTGATCCCGGAGATCTTTTACCGTTAATGTCGACCTTCTGAATCCTGTTACTCAAGTATGAGATTAGAAGGCTCAAAGAAGCATCCCTAATTCCATAGTGGTTAAGCTTCCTGACCAAAGTTTCATGTAAAACACAATCGAAAGCCTTGGATAAATCACAAAATACCCCTAGGGCATCCTGTGATTCCTCCCAGGTATCAAATATTTGAATTAAAAGCTCAACACCGGCGTCAGTTGTTAAGCGACCCCTAGTAAAACCATACTGTTTACAATGTAAAAGTTTATTTCTATGAAAATGAATTTGTATTTGGTCTAGCATCAACTTTTCAAAAATTTTACTAAATGTGGGTAGCACAGAAATAGGTCTAAAATTAGAGGGGTCAGAAGTGCTACCTGATTTAAACAATGGAATTATTTTACTATGTTTCATTAGGTCAGGAAAAACACCACAGTCAATGCATTCGTTAAATATGCAAGCTAAAACTGGAGCTATTGTCATAATTACTAATTTAGCGACATCCACGGAATTACCCCACAGATCAGCGGTTTTCTTTTTATTGAGAGAGACAAATTTTTTGAAAACTGAAATTACTTTCACAATCTTTAACATTCTCCTTCAAAACAGATTCAGCTACAGTGGGGGAGGAAATCAAGGCTTTTGTAGTTGAAACTGGAATGTCAGTAAAAAACCTCTCAAATGCTGCAGCAACATCAGCATCAGAAGTCAAGGTTTTATTATCACAATTTAAATTGTACTCATTATTACGACATTTGACCTTTCCTGTTTACCTTTCTTGTTGTGTTTTTGCGTAATAGGTACCTACCTCCTTTTAGATAACACTCATTCGTATAATCCCATTTGTCTTAATGTCTCTTTTAGAAGCACGTATCATCCGGAAAACCCGAAGACAAAGCCGAAAAAGAGAAGGTCGAGGATACACTGGTGATTTTGAACAGTCTCCTCGAGGGCAAGAAGTACGTCGCCGGAGCCAATCTGACTGTGGCCGACCTGTCTCTGGCGACGTCACTATCCTACTACGAGATTTTGGATATCGATTTATTGAAATACGCTAACATTAAAAGGTATTTTTACATAAATAATAAGTTATTCTTTCATCAGCAATCAACTTTGTTGTCGTTAAACCGGTAGCTATCATTCGCGGTAAGCGAGGGTGTTGTCGTGTCGGGCTGTTATCCATGTAAGAGGCCTGTGCCCAGCAGTGGGACATTTAAGGCTGATGATGATGAAATGACGTAGACCTAATGTCAGTCGCTTACATTTTTCGTTATATTCTACAAGCGGTCATTGATGCCACTTATCTTGGCATTTTCGTGTAGCGAAGGTTACCCTTATGCTTACGATAGTCCTTCTTTTAAATTTCCTTTTGTGAAGTTTATACAGGTCTTGGAAGCTCTTGGTCTTCGCATCTCTTGAACCAAATTTGACGTCAATTGGGCTCATCGCAGAGAAAATATTGTTTTTGTCAAAATCGTTTCAACTGCGGCCGCGCACTGATCATTGCCCAATGAATAGCATTTCTATTGTGTCTAGTGGCGCCGCGTTCTAAGAGTTTATATGCCTTGTTCTTTGCAGATGGTACACAGCAGTACAAAGTACAGCTGCCGGCTGGGAAGAACTCACCAGCAAGGACCTCGACCTGGCGAAGCAGTGGATCATCCCGTCGAAGAAATCAGAATAGATCAAAACCACCTACTCATTTCTATTTAGATTATGTTAAATTTAGCAATAAACGTACATAGTATAATAAAGTATTAAGTATATTATGATTTTTCTTTTATGTTAATTAATACCTACTTTTTTTACTAGTTGTTGCCCACGTTTTGTTCGCGAGGGCTACACCACAGCTACACCACAGTATAATACTATCCCACAAAAACTTTATCCGACTTTACTAATAACTTTATCACTAGAGATCACGCGAAACAAGTGTTGCGGTTGCGCACTGAGTTGCGGTTGTGGCCCACGGGCTGCAAACGCCTCGGTGGTTGCGATTGCGAGTGATCATAGCGATTGTGATTTTTGAGGCAAAACATTGCTAAGCGGTGGTCTCCAGTACTAATTGTCAACTAAAATTAAAAACTTATTTCTATAATACAATTTGAATCATTTATTTTTAGAACCGACAAGAATAATGCCTCTCTGCCACTTCAGCTACCTGTATTGATAACATATACTAATACCACTATCTAAGCAAATTATTAATAACTTGGACTCTGATCATTGTGGCCAAATGGTCAGTTTTTCACACCAGAGTAAGCATGTGTGAGTGATGAAATAGAATATTCTTTTTCATATAGTATATGTATAGTATATAGATATCACTGTTGTACCAAAAACTGCAGGTCGGCTGGAACGCTTCAAAAGCAATCTAGATACAAAATTAAATTATTTAGAATACAATGACAATCCTAATGTCTTTTATAATGATTTCTTTAACACATAGGTCTTGTTCAGAATTTAATAAATCTTTTGTTCCATAAAAGATCCCGGTTAGTGGTAAGTACTGTAACTTTTAATGAATAGGCTACAATTTGTATTCACAAATGTAGGAAACGCCTCAATGAACTTTATGGTGAACGCAACTATAACACCAGTGACGCGACAATTTCAAATTATATGTTAAAAATTATTCAAAGTTATTCAAAAGAGTATGTAGATTAGCCAAGGCAAACTATCTGAGTTCTAAGATTAAGAATAGTGTAACAAAATGACATGGAATATTATAAATAGTAATAATAATAATAATAACTACCGGAAATATATTATGAAGGACGGTACGGTCGACATCTGTCGGGCATGCCGCCGTCCTGGAGAATCACTCCGACATACTATTTCCTGTTGTTCTCATCTTGCTAACGGAGAGTATTTGCACAGACACAACCAAGTAGCCAGAATAATTCACCAGCAACTTGCTCTTTAATATGACCTTGTTGAATCAGAGGTGCCGTACTATAAGAACGCACCTGCGCCAGTTCTCGAAAATGGTCATGCAACGCTCTACTGGGATCGCTCTATCATCACGGATAGGACTATTGTCGCTAATAAGCCTGATATCGTGATGATCGACCGATCTCAGCGCCGAGCAATATTGGTTGATATCACCATACCTCATGACGAGAACCTCGTGAAAGCCGAGAAGGACAAGCTCAGTAAGACCTTGACTTGGCTTACGAGGTTGCCGCCATATGGGATGTGGATTCAACTATTATTGTACCGATAGTCGTTTCAGCACACGGTCTTATAGCTCGAGAGCCTCGATCAACATCTAGAGAGGCTCTTGCTAAAAGGTTGGGTCAAGGGTCAGATACAGAAGGCAGTACTCCTTGACACGGCACGTATTGTGAGGAGGTTCCTCACTCTGCAGCCCTAACTACCGATAGCTTGGGTCAATCTCCGCTGCCGGTGGCAACCTAGGTTAAGTTTTTTATAATATTTTATATTGTAAATATGTTATTTTATATAAAATATTGTAAAAAAAAAATCTTTCGATATAATTTAAATAAAGAGAATAATAATAATAATATAATAATAATATCTTTATTTAAATACGCTTACATGTATAGTTTACAAAGAGCTCTTAACTAATAATCTAAAGTAGATTAAATTCTGTTGCCTGAGCTAGGTAAACCCTGTTTGTCAGGCGAATGTGGGCTTAGGCTAAGTTTAATATAAATCGAAACATAAATGAATATAACAGGTTCCTTATACTCTAAATTACAATCTATCATAAAGACATAAATAAAATAATAATAAGTTTTTTTTAAATAAGCTATTAAGTTTTACACAGAAATAAATAAAACAAAATTACCTAACAACGGTCATTAACCCCTCCGTATCGTCGTAGGTCAATTTTTGTAGTTCTTCCTGTACAACCTTTTTGCAGCTTAGCTTAGCTTAGTGTTTAACGGTTAAATATAACACTTAACATTAATCCTGTTGTATAGAAAGGGTCCTAAGCAAATAAAGAACCTTGATGAGAAAGCGCATTTTGTACCTTTGAGATAAGTGCAAACCATGCCCTTCCTCCTTTTATTAGTAATTTCAGTGCTGTAAGGAAGTGCCGTGTGCTGTTTTAGTATCGTGCTTTTTATAAATAATTGCCGAACTGTTAAAACTTTACGGGATTCATTTAAAAGATGAGTAGGATAAGATAAGGACGGAAAGTGGACACCTTTGGGATTGCTCTTTGGGCTCTTTTGACAGTTAATAACAGGGACTTATACGTACCAACCCATGCAGTGATGCAGTATGTTAGTATCGACTGACATAAGGCCACGTAAACTTGCATTATTAGTTTGGTATCTGCAATCGAACGAAGTTTTTTAAATACAAACATAAGCTTACGCATTCTGTTCTGTTAGTGAATAGTGAAACAGGGAAAGTCAAAAGTCGTAATAATGAGTACAATTTAAATTTTATTGTGATAATAAAACCTTGACTTCTGATGCTGATGTTGCTGCAGCATTTGAGAGGCTTTTTACTGACATTTCAGTTTCAACCACAAAAGTCTTGATTTCCTCCCCCACTGTAGCTAAATCTGTTTTGAAGGAGAATGTTTAAAGACTGTGAAAGTAATTTTATAATAAAAACATTTAACACTCTAAATAAAAAGAAAACAGCTGATCTGTAGGGTAATTCCGTGGACGTCGCTTAATCAGTTATTATGACAATAGCTCCAGTTTTAGCTTGCATATTTAACGAATGCATTGACCGTGGTGTTTTTCCTGACCTAATGAAACATAGTAAAATAATTCCAATATTTAAATCAGGTAGCACCTATTTCTGTGCTACTCACATTTAGTAACATTTTTGAAACAGACCAAATTCAAATTCATTTTTATAGAAATAAACTTTTACTTTGTAAACAGTATGGTTTTACTGGGGGTCGCTCAACAACTGATGCCGGCGTTGAGCTTTTAATAAAAATATTTGATACCTGAAAGGAATCACAGGATGCCCTAGGGGTATTTTGTGATTTATCCAAGGCTTTTGATTGTGTTTTACATGAAACTTTGGTCAGGAAGATTAACCACTATGACATTAACGGTAAAAGATCTCCGGGATCAGATGTTTCAATGGGAGTCCCGGAGTGAATAATGCGGTCTCAATGATTGTTCTCTGGTTTAGGGTAAATAACTTGCTATTAAAGCAGGGCAAAACCAAATGTGTAAGATTTGTATTGCCTAATGTTAAGCAGGTAACAACTAGTGTACAAATCAAAGATAAGTATGTGAATCTTGTGGACACCAATGTGTTTCTAGGCGTCACGTTAGATGCCAAGATTCTGTGGGGCCCGCATATACCTAGCTAAATTGTCGAATAGACTTAGCTTTACGGCATAAGCAGTAATGAAGATCCGTCAGTTAACTGACGTTGGTACAGCTATATTAGTTTATTTCAGTTACTTTCATAGTGTAATGTCGTACGGCATTTGAATATGGGGAAATGCTGCAGACATTCAAACTAATCTTTGTGCCGCAAAAGGGGGCTATTCGAGCAATCTATAACCTAAAGGCTGGTTACTCTCTCAGAGAGAGAGATTTAAGGATATAAATATAATGACAGTTGCGTCACAATACATTTATGAAAATCTAATATATTATGTTCATAAAAATATTGAAATGTTTGCAAAAATCAGTGATATTCACAATTTAAACACTAGGAGTAGGAACAAATTAGCAGTACCTTATAGTAGGCTCCATAAAATAAAGAGTCTGTGTGTAACATTTTACAACAAAGTATTAAATAATTTACAGAAATTAGATTTTAATAAATTTAAAATCAAAATCAAAGAAAAGCTTTGTAGAATAGCTTATTATAAAGTGTCAGATTACACAGAAGACAAAACAGCTTGGGTCTGAAATGCTCCAAGTACTCCAACAACTATTTCTAATTATCTATAATTAATTTTATTGATACATTGTATTGTAGTATTGTATTGCATTAAGTATTTTTTTTTTTGTAAATGTCTTTGCTTCTGTGCGCTATGGTTTCTTGCCACAGTGTTAAAAAATGACGTCCTGATGGGTGGTAGGTAGGTTAAAAAAGATTTGTACGATTCAAAGTTCAAAGTACTTACTTATTAATTGAGTTTATTGAATAAATATATTTTGAGTTTGAGTTGGAATACTCAATGGACTTTACATTAATTTTTAAATAAAAAAAACTGACGGACCATGTCCTGTGGCTTTACCATCAACTTTTAAAGCAGTATTATTTTATTCTTACTATGCAAATTCCCATGAAAGAGTACGATTGAAGTAATGGGTCTATATTGGATAGCCGAATTTTTAGTTCTTCTAATTGTCAATGGCACACAAACGATAAGCTTTAATTTTTTTTCGCATAATTTTACTTTTCCTAAATGTGTTAAGCCTATTTTTACTTCTCCTAACTTTTTATTGCCGAATTTAACTTCCCAAATGCGACATTAGGCGGAACCATTAATAATCCCTAATATTTACAATAAGGTACTAAATTGTAATTCGCACAAAGTTTAAACGCACAAGAGTATAACGCCTAATTATTTTTATATGGCAAAATAAAATGGCATGTAAATTGCGATCCATTCATGCAGCATCCCACGCTGCGCTTCGCAGTTGTCCTAAATTTTTAACCTATCACGTGACCTACAGGAGTAGGGCAGCTAGTATTTCTATTGTTTAATAAAAAAATAACCACGAAATTCAAGACAATCGCTACGCTGTGCTTCGCGATTGTCTTAAATTTCTAACCTATCACGTGACCTACAGGAGGGGTGCGTAATGTTTGAAATAAATACTTATGGTCTAACAATCAGCTAATATAATTTCATTTCATATAATTTTATTTGATATAAAAACTGACGTAATATAATAATTATTTAATATAATTTTAGATTCTATAATTTCATTTGATATATTGTACTTTTGATATAATATACATTAGATAAATAAGCAAGCGTGCAAGCAAGCAAGCATGTAGCATTTAAGCAAGAATGAAGCATGCAAGCAGGCATTCAGAAAGCAGCAGGCATGGTTTCTGTCACGGCACCGGCGCTGCGGGACTCCGGCGGCGGTCCCACGCGAGTTTATCGTCGCAGATGCCTTTCGCTCCACCCATAGATGGCTTAAACCCACCTGCTCCTCAGCTCACGGGCCGCCTCTTCCCTCCGCGCCTACGCGGGCTTAAATTATATACACTCTAGCGTAGGGCAGGCAAGTCTACGTGGAGTCGATTTTGCCTCGATTCGTTTCTTTCACTGAATTTTTTAGCACAACATTTTCGAAAACCCAACGTATTAACTGTTTAAGACTATTTGAAATCGATTAAGGGTTAAAATGCTATTTTTATTTAAAAGCAAAAATTATAATAAAGATGTTATAGAATATGATTATTCTACCAATATAGCTTTATAGAAAAAGTTGTTAGAGAATATGAGTATTATATCAAATGAATAATATACGTAATGTTTTTACGGACTAACGGACTGAATAAATACTGCATGCACATACACCCAACAGCATAGAGCGGCGATGGGCTCATCAAACTAATACTACCAACCCCTATCTTCTCTTCGGTTTCGTAAAAGGCGACTAACGGACTAAATAAATACTGCACATACATCCAACAGCATAGAGCGGCGATGGGCTCAACAAAATAATACGGTTTGCAGTATTTTTTCGTCCCTTGGGTGTCGTAAAAGTCGTATACGGACTAAAGACTGCACACCTACCTACTACCTATAATATAGTAAATGTTCGTATGCGATTTCTATTTGTGCCAAATTCAAATCACATTAATGACCAGCAGGTCTTAATGAAATTCAGTACAATATTAATGCCCCGCTATACCTCAAGTCTTTAATGTCTTACTTTAGGTTAGGTTTGCATGACTTATAATTTGACATTGTCGAGCAGGTGGTGTGAAAAGTACATTATTGTGTTCCGGCATTTTGGAGATAAGATAGCAGTGGCATACAGCAGTAGCAGTTTCAGTGGTTGAGGGTTCCGGGTAAAGCGCGCTTCCACCTTCGGCCTTATCGTCACTTCACTAGCCATCAGGTGAGATGAAGGTCAAGTGCCTATCCGTGGTGGATAAAAAAATACTGGCTAACTAAGTTTTGTATGCGCTTAAAGAGTATGCCCCTGACCTGAGCCCAGCCGTGGCTCGATCAGCAAAAAAAGTTCAATAAAACACCAACAAGCTCATTTTTTTTGTTTTAATAGACAGGAAAAAATGCGAATAGCATACTACTGCGCCAGGGAACGCAGATGGTAACTTTTATTATTATTTTAAAATTTATTCATAATCCTTAGCTATTACATTAAACAGTTTAAAAACAATCATGAGAAAATAACGGGTTTTCATTTAAAATGTTGTGTTGTTTGACTCTACGACAATTACGATGTGTCGATAATAACGTCACGAAGGTCACTCTTGATCGAGTCGAAGTGAGGGCCAGTTTAACATATCGATCGAGCGTTACATAATCGCACCCCTGCTGTTATCATTATCATCATACACAATCAGAGATTGGGCCATAGCCCAACACGCTGGCCCAAAGCGGGTTATAAAATTGTACAACACCGTATCTTATCTTATCTTATCATAACCCACGCGAGCTGTTTATTTTGATATTACTAAAAACAGTTCATAGTACATATTATTATCATTATAAAAGTGCCCAATCATCGTGAATCACGTTGAAGGGTCATTCTACTTTTAAATTAAAACAATTATATAATAAAAGTCTCGTTTTTACAATTGGCTATTTGACAGTTGTAACAAAAATGAAATATGTCGGATATGGTTGTTTATAATTTAACGATAATTATATATTATATTTATTAAAACTATCTGTCAGGTTTCAAGTTAAATTTATTTGTATAATGTGGTGAGACCCCACAGGGCTAATTTTCACGTGACCAACCGTTTTCGCACGAAAGAATGAATGTAGAAAAATATGTTTTTCTCTATTAAATAAAGCTTTTTCGAGAAAAAAATTATTGTACGGGGTATAAATTAAGCGTTTAACTAAATTAATTAATTAATTTTTAACTTTTCCGAAAACTGTCATGTAGCCAATTGTTTTTTTATATTCTTTTATAAGATAATATAACCTCCGTATTTTACTTTAGCATTCAAAGTTTTATCAAACTAATTGGCTAATTGGTTGCTAAAATAAACTTGGAATGAAACGAAGAAGTGTACAAGGACCTTAGCAGATGGTGATCCATACCTACCCCTGTGGGAAACAGACATGAGTTTATGTATGTATGTTGTTTGTAAGTATGTAAACTTGGAAGTTTGTATGAGAAACCGAAATGCGTAAATCAATCCTCCTAAAGGATGACATTTGTGACGTCATTTCCTTGATAAAATCCTTACAATTTTTATTACGTGGTACGATACTTCCGTTTGATTGCAGTAGAATAGAATGACCCTGCAACTAAATTGAACCATCTGGCCTATAAATGGATGTCAGTTTAGATAATTCGCATATGTTGTTCAGGCTGCTCACTGCTGTCTTGTTGTACCTGTCGTGTTGAGCACCGGTTTATATAAAAATATTGTTAGTGTACTGTGATTCATAAACATCTTAACAGTTTTTAAATTACTATGGTGTTGTATTGTTAAGAAGGGTTTCTGTAATTTATAAGAATATTATTTTACACTTTTGTAAAGTACTAAATACTTAGGAACAAACTACACTCTGATCTCGATCTAGACCTCTTAGTCTTATTTCTTTGGTGTTTCCCATTCCAGCGCCATGGCTTTGGACCTGTACTACATGGAGGGCTCGCCGCCGTGCCGCGCGGTGCTGCTGACCGCCAGGGCCCTGGGCGTCACCCTCAACATCAAGACCTTGAAGTTTGCTGAAAAGGAACACTTGACACCGGAGTTCCAGAAGGTAAATAACAGCGCTTACCTACACTTACACGAACATATTACAGTCGTTGCTCTCTTTTTTTAGATTGTTCTTAGTATTGTTGTCATCTGCCAAACTGCATAGCAGCTTGTCGGCAGTAGTTCTTTACTTGGACTTTTGTTTTTTTTACATTTAAAATATCTTTAATTTTGTATACTTTTATTTAGTGAAAGTTACTCATAAATGTTACTTAACTATACCAAATTAAACTATTTGATAATTTGCGTTAATAAAGCTCAAATAAACTTTAAAATAGATAAGTAATGACACGTTAAAAAAAAACTGTTGTTAAGTTTAAAGTAAGTACTTTACAGTAGGTACTTACACTAGGTACCTCCTTAACATAATATATTGCACACATTTAAAACTTACTAACTTACTTTAACGCTTGGTTTGTACTTCCATACAGATAAACCCTCAGCACACCGTGCCGACCCTGGTGGATGACGGCTTCGTGGTGGCGGAGTCGCGCGCCATCATGACATACTTGGTGGACAGGTTTGACAAGGTACGCCAGCACTTCAACCAACCGCAAAATGTCTAATTCTTCAATACATTATGAACTTCGTCGCTATTGGGTAAAGGATCATGTCGATTGGAGAAATTTGACAGGTCTGGATAGGTGGCCTTAAAGGCGTGTGTCACACCCACGACTGGTTATCTCAAATCGTTATTCAGAGACCAACAGAAGCCAATGAGAACCGCAAAAGCAGTGCACGGGCACAGCTATGCGATTCTCTAAGAGACACATAGACGCTGCGCGCATGGCTGTGATCTGCTATCTCTTTCCAATTTGAATTTCAATGAATATGAAAGAAACAGAGTCAATTCTCAGCGCTGCGGCAGCCGCTGCTCAAAGCTTTAACTTAGAGAATCGCACTGCAGTCCTGTTTCTGCGTTTGTGCCCTGCGTAAGGCAATGATATTTTATGTGGTATATTGGCGTAAGGCCGTAAAGTGGTGATGGCGGTGAGGGGAGCCCACAGACGCAAGCACGTCAACCTAAGACAAAATGTCACATACATACATACATACATATAATCACGACTATTATCCCCGAAGGGTTAGTCAGAGACTAGGCAATGAGACTGCAAAAGCAGTCCTCTGCCATAATCCACTTTTCACCAAATAGCGACTGCACATGTGCTTAGCGTGACAGGTGGTGAGCCCGTCGCCGCTATAGATGTATGTGCAGCCTTTAGTCCGTTAGTCGCTTTCGACACCCCAAGGGAAGAAAGGGGGTGGTAGTATTCTTTTACCGCCAGATTTCAATTAATTTTAGTTAAACGTGATTCAAAAACATATTATTATAGTTTTGACTTTAGTGCTTATAAAGGCCTAATACTCATCAGCCGAAAGACGTCCAATGTGGACAAAGGCCTCCCCATGGATCTCCATCACGACCGGTCTTGTGCTGCTCGCATCCATCGACTACCCGCGATCTTTACCGGGGCCTTACCACTAACTCTTAAGCGCGATTTACATTTCAATAAGTACAGTAGCGAGTTAAGAAATTAGTCGGTTAAGTAATAAGTATTAAGTAGACAGTAGCGTTAAAAAAATGTAAGCAAATGAGTCGTCATAAGTTGTCGATCCGAGAAGACAACTAGTCGCGTCAACGGTGGTTTTAATCCAGGAAAATGGACTTTGAATTACCTAACACCAATATTTACGTGCGATAATCAAAGAAAGAGTGTCTATACTTGTAGAGCACTTTGAAAATGAAATATTGATAGAAATGAACAGACTTAAACGCATAATAATAGGGGATTGTTACAAGAAATAAACGTGGTGTCAGTAATAACCTTCTGACGGAATTGTCTGCAGAAGACACAGTTGAATACAGATATGCTTTTCGAATGAGTGAACCTTCATTTTTATTTGTACCTGCTGTTCAGAAACAAACACTCATGTTTGAGATAGTCTTGTACAAACGCAAAGGTAGTATTATCAGACAACTTTATTTTTAACCCAAAAATATTACAAGTGTTCGCGCCCACTGTTTACAAACTTATGCACTGTACTAAACTCGCCTGTTTACACATCAATTAAGCTAGCGGGGGTGCGGGAGATGTGAGAGAGGGGGTTACTTCGCACTTGACTGGTTAAAAAAATAGGACGGCAGTCTATTCAACTAAACTTGCTACTTAACTTGTTACTTAACTCGCTTGCACCGTTCAAACGACAATAACAACTTAACTCGCCGATGACGCAAGTTAACTCGGTACTGTACTTATTGAAATGTAAATCGGGCTTTAGAGCCGTATTACTTTAATCTTACTATGCAAATTCCCATACGGGTTTTGCATAGTAAAGTTAAAGTAATAGGTACTGCTCTATTTGGTGACAGTAGGCCCCCAGATCATCGCGTAGAGGTCCCTTGTTAGAGGCCTGCTATGTTGTATGATTTGACACTGACTTCTTACTTTGAAGGGCAACTCGCTGTACCCTGAGGACCTGCAGACGCGCTACCTGGTCGACCAGAGGCTGTACTACGACATCGGCACCCTCTACCCGGGTATTCACAGTCTCTTTGTAAGTGTTTGCATGATGATTAGAACTATCGGGACAACACTTCTTTCTCGAGTTTTTAACAATAACAATAGAGTGTTTCTATTACCCAAATTGGTCCATAACAAAAGAACTTATCTAATATTACTACTATTCAAGCAGACAGAAAAGAAAAGTTAATAAAATAAGACAAGAGATGTTTTAATAAGCACAAAATCAGTTTTTGTAGTTACTTAATAAAGAATTATGTCAATCTCAAGGCAATCTTAATTCACAAACCCGCACACGGCAAAAAAAATACCTCATCTTAAAATGACTATTGAAAGGACTTAGGCCTTATCATAGTTTATTTTTTTGGTATGCAAAGTCGCATATTGCATAGTAAAATTAAAATAATACTGCTCTAATCTAAGTGGTGACAGGTAGGTCCCTGTTTGCCTAATACCTCATTCATGATAAGACTCATTAGTATTGTACCTTATTCTCTTTTTAGGATAACATAACGGACAAGAAACCCGAAGACCCGGCTATAACAAAGAAGGCAGAGGGTTCACTGGTGGTTTTAAACAGTCTCCTCGAAGGCAAGACGTACATCGCTGGAGCCAACCTGACTGTGGCCGACCTGGCTCTGGCGACGTCATTATCCTACTGCGAGCTTTTCGATATCGATCACTCGAAACACGACAATGTTAAAAGGTATTTTTGCATATATTAAGTTATTCTTCTATTCGCAGTTTGTTGTTGTTAATCCGTTAACTATTGTTAGTCAAAGCGAGAGGTTTAGGGTGCGTTTCCACTGAGGCGGAGCTGAGCGGAGGGGAGCTGAATTGACCAATCACGATGGTCGAAATCTCCGCTCCACAAGATTTCGACCGTCGTGAAACCCGGTATTAGGGTGGTTTAGGTTTACCGCGTGTGGACCTCAGTGGAATAAATTATATTAATTCCATAGAATAATAACTAAAGCATAGAAGGAGTCCAAATGAGACTCGTATAGCTGTCCTATTTTTTCAAATGGTCCATAAACATTGAAAGAAAAGAGACAAAATAAGTTGCTAAAAACGTCAAATGTAAAAAAAAAATTATATTGGCTACCCGGTCACCATTTATGATATCGAATTCAAAAGCGACTTATACAAAATGTAATTCGAATGGTGACCAAACGGAGTGCACACTGAAATGTATTATTGGTATTTAATGTAATAGCACTCCTTCTATGTTTAATTATCATTCTCAGGCTTCGCGTTTAGCATTAAGCCAGTTTCAAGTGGTATATATTTTTAGTATAATTAGTATTGTACTGTAGATTGAATTAAAATGGAGTCTCACAGCACGTGTTGTTGCAAAAAGTACACGGGAGAAACTCTATTCAGAGATTAATTCCGTTCATTTATGTATGGGATTTGAAGTATGTCAACGCTCGTCATTTAGCGAATACTGGTCAATAGCAATATTGGTAATTTTAAAATAGTAAAGAGTTAGTTTTTGAAACATAATTTTTTACTTATTTATTTAATTAACCACATATTCTGTGTTAGCGATCGACTAGAGTTAGCATACGCGAAGTATCTGTAAATTTGTTTACCAATTGACTATTGATAACGCTAAGGAATAGAAAGGGAGCCAGCCACTTGTCTAGGGGCTGCTTAGCCTGTTAACAAATTTTGACGTTAATTTACCTTTTTGCAAAAAAATATAGCTATTGTCAAAAGTGGGTTATTGAAGCGTAGACAGAAATTGAAGCCTTGTTCTATTTGCAGATGGTACACAGCAGTACAAAGCACAGCTCCTGGCTGGGAAGAACTCACCAGCAAAGACCTCGACCTGGCCAGAGAGTGGATCGCCCAGTCGAAGAAATCACAATAGATCAAAACTCAACCTACTAAGCTACCTAAAGTCATTTTATTTATTTATTTTTATGTAATATTAAATTAAGCAATAAAGATTTTCTTTTATTTTAACACTAGTTGTTGTAGTTGAACTACCTAGCCCCCAGGTTGTCCAGCGATCAGCTTCTGTCTCTGACCTACCTGAGCAGTGGTCTGCCAGTACAGGAAATAAGAACATACGATGTATGTTCTTATTTCCTTCACTGCTCAGGTAGCCAGAGACAGACATTTCTCCTGTAGGAACTGCATCTCGTAAAGATGATCTGTGACAAATTAAGCTACCAGCAATATTACATAAATAATTAAATTAAGTTAATAGTGTTCACAATTTTAAATAGAGGTATATTTTTATTTAGACCATAAAACTAGGGTTCATTTATATTTTTCAATCAATATTTGGTCAATCTGTTTCCACAAACGGAAATCAATCAATCTTGGGTGGGTTATACCATGAAGATATTCAGTTCTACAGTTTGACTGAATATTTTGGTACAAAAACAGCATAGTGGCTGTTTCTATGTAACATGTACCTACATACTAAAAATTGCATGCCCGACTAGGGTAAATTGTTTGCTCCCATTATTTTATGCATGACACCTGCTATGTACATATTTACACAATTTTATGGCAATAAAAATTTTTCTTATCTTATCTTATCTTATCATGGGTTAAAACCCCGAATCAGCATAAGACATTTGGAATGCTTCCAAGTTTGTAAGGCTGGGGCTACATTAGCGCGCTAATTCGACACGACTGGCCGAACACTTCGGTATAGCGCGATGCATCATCGCTTTAACGCGCTACTGTGTCGCGTTGTAAAGCGACAACGGAACACGAAGTTTTTTAGCGCGCTAATGTGGCCCCAGCAGTAGAACTGTAAAGCCAAATCTCCTGCGACCTAACATCAAACATCTAACAAAATATGGACGTATATTTTGTGAGATGTTTGATGTTAGGTGTTAGAAAACACAAAACAGTGTCGCAGGAGACCCGGCTTACAATCGTCACAGGAGAAGAGAAAAATACCTAACAGGGAAGAAATACGCACACGTTGTTCGCACACATTTGAACCATCTATAATAAGTAAAGGAGCTTTGTCATTAGGTACAATAATGTATTTTTCATTTATTCAGAAAGTAGGTCTGAAGTTGCCTGAGGAGCCGGGTGGAAAGTAATACTTTTCCGCCCTGGGGAGAATCGTTTTTCTGACAGGTACCTGTCATGTGTAGTTGTGAGTTATTGTTAAAATAATACTAACAACCCATGTCTTCCGTTGGGTGTCGTAAAAGGCGACTAACGGACTAAAGACTGCACATGCATCCAACAGCATAGAGCGGCGATGGGCTCATTAAAATAATACTACCAATCTCTTTCTTCCCTTAGTGTCGTAAAAGGCGACTAACGGACTAAAGACTGCACATGCATCCAACAGCATAGAGCGGCGATGGGCTTATCAAAATAATACTACCAACTTCGCCCTTCTCTTCGGTGTAGTAAAAGGCGACTAACGGACTAAAGACTGCGCATACATCCAACAGTATTTAGCGGCGATGGGCTCATCAAAATAATACTACCAACCCCTCTCTCTCTTTTGTGTCGTAAAAGGTGACTAACGGACTAAAGACTGCACATACATCCAACAGCATAGAGCAGCGATGGGCTCATCAAAATAATACTACAAACCCCTCTCTTCCCTTGGGTGTCGTAAAAGGCGACTAAAGGACTAAAGACATTCATGTTTTTGTTTTTACTTTCCTTATATTCGTAATGAAAAGCATAGTGTTTACCTACCTTAAGCATATTACTCAATTAATGAATGAATTAATGCTAAAGACATTGTATGATAGTATACTTATGATTGATATTTATACAATATAATGTAAATTATTCAATTCGAACATTAGGTATATTGTAATTCTTATTATCAATATAATTTAATTTAATTTAATTTATATTATTTATAGACATTTTATTTTTAACTGATTGTTTATAACATTTTAATTCAATTTTATTAATTTTGTACATCATTCTTTTATTTATTTATAAAACTATTTCTACTGTTTGTATTTTTAAAATTTGCACACCATCATTGGTTTTACTTAGCCATAAGACCTAAATGTTTGTACTTACCCATATTTCGCAAATAAAGAGTTTGAATTTGAGTTAAGTGAAAGACTTATTTACTCCCTCGTACTATTGCGTCTCGGGTGTAAATAAGCTACTTTCACCCCTAGGGTAACAATATACTATTTAATATGTACTTTTGAAACGGTGTCTGTAGAAATATAATTAAGCGCGCTTTCACCATCGTCGGCCAGTATCATTCAGAGCTGATTATCTGATGCTGTTCTAATGTTTTTTTTTATATATGAAGGAGGCAAACGAGCAGGCGGGTCACCTGATGGAGAGCAAACACCGCCGCCCATGGACACCCGCAAAACCAGAGGAGTCGCAGATGCGTTGCCGGCCTTTATGGAAGGAATAGGTTTAAGGAAGGAATAGGAATTGTGAGGGGGAGGGTGGGGGGGGGGGAAGTAGCCTCCAGTGAGAGGGTGGTTTTACCCCGGGCGAGCCAGCCCAATGCGTGCTGCAACGCAGCGTGGCTCTACCACTCAGTCAGTGTCATTTAGCACCACCCAGGGGTCACGTGTAGGATCTCAAGGGTAAACCAAGCGCTCTATGCAGTTGGATGTAGTTAATTTAGAACAGCATCAGATAATCAGCTCTTAATGATACTGGCCGACGATGGTGGAAGCGCGCTTAATTATATTTGTACAGAGACCGTTTCAAAAGTAGATATTAAAAATACAATACTGTACCTAATGACAAAGCTCCATACGTTTTTACTTAATATGTATGGTTGATGTGTGCAATAGAGCTGTAGCAAACCGTATGTATTCGTTACTGAGTAACTGTACCCTTAGCACGAAAAACTGTCGTAATGGTATAGTACCTAATCGTATTTGCTTAGTATTCGATAACGCTCACGATAGTATTTTGGTAGTAAAAGTTTCTATCGTGCCCTGACCCAGAAAAAGTGCGTTCATAAATCCATGTGGGTTAATAGGGCGCCGACTATAAACGACATCAGACTTGGATACGAACTCTCGAGCACAACTGGACACGAAAAAATCTAAATTAGACATTTGTATAGTATCAGGCCCGCGTGGCGCATTAATAGCGTTGCACGGGGCGAATGGGGGCGGGGGCCTCTGATTATAAGTTTTGTATAGTATCAGGCCCGCGTGGCGCATTATAGCGTTGCACGGGGCGAATGGCGGCGGGGGCTTCTGGTTATAAGTCGTTGCAGCGCCGGCCGTGGAAAGCGTCATAGAGCTCCGCTGTAGGTGGCGGTAGCGACGCCGGCAATATAGGCTGCAACGAAAGTGGCTCATAAGAAGCCTGAAGAGGTCCTGGCGAACAGGGCGCCGCTGTAGGGATAACGTCAAACGACACCACGCGAGCTCCCACTTCTAACACCAATGTTGCCGCTATACTAATTGCCTGAATGTTATATTTTATAAATAAAAATCTTTTACAACATACCAAATCATATTTTATTTGACACTCAACTTCTTGACAAAAATAACAAAAAAATGGTCTCGCTGCGGTGGAGCGCAATTCATTTATCTAAGAAAAAAACATAGTAAAAGAAATATTAGAAAAAAGTATTTTCACTCCTCTTGCTCAAAAAGACAGTCATTGTAGCGTTCTAGAGCGAGGCTAAAATAGCTTTTCTTGCCCTAGGGGAAAAAGTATATTTTTTAAATTTTTGTCTGTCACATGACAATGTGCCTACAAAAACGAAAAAGTATTTAGTCATAAGTAGAATAATCATGAATAAAGACTCGACTAATATTACTGTTTACTTAGATCAGCAACTTTTTTGAGATAGTTATTTGCTTTAGTTATTGTTCTGAGGTTATTATTAAAGTTTATGGTAAAATTAGTAATCCTTTGAATCTATGGACAACACAGACCACGCCCACACAGTCCACGCTTCAGCAAGAAACAACTGCACAGTCTGCACATGTGCTTAGGTGGTGAGCCTTTAGCCCGTTAGTCGCTTTTACGACACCCAAGGGAAGAGAGGGGTTGGTAGTATTATTTTGATGAGCCCATCGCCGCTCTATGCTGTTGTATTATGTGCAGTCTTTAGTCCATTAGTCGCCTTTTACGAGACCCAAGGGAAGGGAGGGGTTGGTAGTATTATTTTGATGAGCCCATCGCCGCTCTATGCTGTTGGATGTATGTGCAGTCTTTAGTTCATTAGTCGCCTTTTACGACACCCAAGGGAAGGGAGGGGTTGGTAGTATTATTTTAATGAGCCCATCGTCGCTCTATGCTGTTGGACGTATGTGCAGTCTTTAGTCCGTTAGTCGCCTTTTACGACATCGAAGAAAAATGAGGGGTTGGTAATATTTTTTAATGAGCCCATCGTTGCTCTATGCTCTTGGATGTATGTGCAGTCTTTAGTCTGTTAGTCGCCTTTAACGACATCGAAAGGAAGAGAGAGAGAGCGGTTGGTAGTATTATTTTGATGAGCCCATGTGATATAGTGAATTACACTATCAGCACGTACTCAATAGTACGTGATAATTAAGGTCTTCCTGATTGACAAGGCGTCCTTCCTCTAGTCACGTATAGATGTGATGTTAATTAGTATTTAAGATGATACACTAGAGGATAAAGAGAATTGATTCAACGCAAGACATTGTTTCATTTCGGGTCTCCGTCCCAACACCATTACATGGCGACCGTGACATGGTGTCACAAGTCCGCGCCGCGAAATCGCTAGTTGAAGTCTACAAAATATCAGGAAAATAGTGCTACACGGGCCTACAAGAAGGACGAAGGAAATAAGAAGAAAAACTGTAAGCCAAAATTGTTTAACTATGGGAAACCCACAATCTAAAGACAATATTATTGTCAGTCAATCACCAACTCAATCGGCGGCAGCATCAACTCCCTTGGCCGTTGGGATGCAACTTTCAGAGATCTTTTTACTGACCATCGTCGTTGTACTAGCGGGCTATATAGTACTTAGGCTGCTACGTTACTTCAACGCACGACTATTAGAAGAGGTAGAACGCAGAGCGGTTCGACGGGCAATTGGACCAGCACAGAACGTGTAAGCCAGCACGAATTAATATAACTATGCTACCAAGAATCTATGTGTGTGTGTGAGTGATTTTTTTTTTCTAAAGTGTGTTCATGGCAAACCTGTCAGAACTCTTGAGTGAGCTTAAGGCTATTAGAGACTCTATTATTAAATTAAGTAAGGACAAACGTTATTCCGCTCAGGGGCAGAATAAGTTTTTAAGAGCAAAGGAAATTAAAAATATTTTTGAACAAATATCTGCAGACTTATGTAAAAAAGGGATAGATGCTGTAGAATTACAAATAACAAAAGCAATATCGTCAAAGTGTTTATGTAATTTTGAGGAAATCGAGTCACTCGTTAACCCGCATCATTCAGAAACGATCACAACCATGGCCACGTTCGATCTAAAAGTCGCGCTCACGCTCCTCCCAGTAGTAGATTGCGACGAAACGCAAATTAACCAACTAATAGACGGAATAGAGTATTATAGTAGTACCCTTAGAAACGAGGACCAGCCTCTGTTAATCAATTTTGTTTTAAAAACTCGTCTTTCTAGCAGTGCTAAAACAAAAATTAATAAGTCTTATCTGTCTGTGGCAGACCTAATAAAAGATATAAAATATGTTTTAATTCCGATTAAATCATACACAGCCATTTTAGACCGAATGCTACGATGTAGGCAAGGAAACAAGACCATAGAAGTGTTTGGTAGTGAAATCGAAAAAATGTCCAACGATTTAAGTACAGCACAGGCTAATGGAGACGAGTCGGCATATAATTTATTAAAGCCGATTAATGAAAAAATGGCTATCAAGCGTTTCGCTGACGGCCTAAACAATGCTCGTACAAGCATTATAGTTACGTCTAGGTCCGTAAGCACAGTTAGGCAGGCAATAACTATAGCCTTAGAACAAGAAGACTCGGTAGTGAAACCACCAATAAACAATTATGTTAACTATGTTTCGAACCAGCGATTTGAAAAGATAAATAAAAACTATCATCAACAATATAATAAGTCACGTAACAACAACGCGACGAGTCAGCAAGGTCGGGGTCGTGCCTACTATAACTCGAATAGGTTTCAGGGTCAGCGCAACACCAGGTTTACGTCACCTCATAATAAACGTAGGAATGTACATTTCTTAGTTGACTCAGCAGAACAGTCTAATGACGAGAACGAAAGTGAACGTCAGAGTATACGTCAGAACGAACATCATAGCGATGATTTTTTTCGTTCTGAATAGCGCTGAGGTAGATATTTGTAGTTATGGTAGTGGTAATTACGTTTGTTTTACTTGTAGTCAAACTCAAATTTCTCTATTAGTAGACACAGGAGCAAGCATTTCAATTTTAAAGTTAGATTGGTTAAATAAACTCCGTAGCGTGTCCCGCGACGCAAAGCTAGTAAGGGATGAAATTAAGATTAAAGGAGTATGTGGGGATTTAGTATCAATAGGGTATGTTTATCTAGACTTATGTGTTAACAATTATAATTTTAGGCATAAGTTTTATGTGTTTAGCAACTTCCACTGTAAAAATGATGGAATTTTAGGAGAAGATTTTTTATTAAAATATAGTTGTAAAATTAACTATGAAAATAAGCTGGTTACATTACAGGATAAGATAAGTCTAGAATTAGGCTTAGGTAAAAACATAATAACGACTATTCCAGGGAGATGTGAGGTCGTAAAATATGTTTCGTCAGAGATAAAGGGCGAATGTGTCATTTTAGCGGAGGAAGTTATTGCAGGCGTATTTGTAGCAGGCGCCGTGGTAGTAGGAGACGGGAAAAAGATTCCGGTGCGATTTTTAAACACACGGGAAGAAGATGTAAAATTAAATAACTTTAGCCCGAAAATTAGAAAATACTCGGATTATTTCGTATGCTCTTTTGATACGGAAAACGGAAAATCTGTCGAGAGGGTTAAACAACTATTCGATTTTCTTAAATTAAAAACATATCTTGGTGATGAAGAGAGACGGTCTATTGAGAAAATATGTGCAAAATATGCAGATATCTTTCATATGCCGGGTGATAAGCTATCCGTTACAAACTTATACGAGTACAACATTAAACTGCAAAATGACGCGTCTCCTGTTTATGTCAAACCGTATAGAATACCGCACGCTCAGAAGGCTGAGTTAATAAAACAGGTAGGTAAATTGTTAGAAGAAGATATTATCGAAGAGTGTACCAGCGAATGGTCTTCTCCATTATTATTACTTCCGAAAAAAGCTGACAGTAGCGGTGAAAAAAAGTGGAGAATCGTAATAGATTATAGACTTTTAAATAAAAAAATAGTAGACGAAAAGTTCCCGTTACCAAATATACAAGAAATTATTGACTCACTTTCGGGATGCTTATACTATTCTCATTTAGACCTCAGTTCTAGTTATTACCAGCTAGGGTTATCACCAGAATGTAGGAAATTCACTTCTTTTACAGCTGATAAGCAATATCAACTGAAAAGATTACCTATGGGTCTCAAAACGAGTCCTAGCGTATTTTCTAAACTTATGTCTATGGCTCTATCGGGTTTAAATCACGAGATATGTTTTCTATATCTCGATGACGTAATAGTTTTCGGGAAAAGCCTATCGCAGCATAATACAAATTTAATGAGTGTACTTGAGAGGTTTAGGTCAGTTAATTAAAAACTAAACCCTTGTAAGTGCGAATTTTTGAGGAAAGAAATTAATTATTTAGGGCATGTTATTACGCCAAACGGGGTGTTGCCAGACAACAGTAAAATCGAGGTCTTGGAAAAGTTCCCAGTACCTAAAAATGTAAATGAGATTCGTCGTTTTGTGGCTTTTGCGAACTTTTATAGAAAATTCATAAAAAACTTTGCCACAATAGTGTACCCACTAAACCGTCTTTGTAAGAAACATGTCGAGTTTCAGTGGACGGAAGAATGTGACGTGGCATTTCAGACCTTAAAAAAGTCACTTAGTTCATTTCCTGTCTTAGATTATCCAGATTTTGGAAAAGATAATGTTTTCCGGTTGCAAACCGATGCGTCAGGGTAGCCTTGGGGGCTGTATTATCAAATGGAAATAATAAGCCCGTAGCTTATGCAAGCAGACAATTAAACAGTTCAGAAATAAACTACCCAACCATTCATAAAGAGTTATTAGGGGTAGTGTGGGCTATAAAACATTTTCGACCATATTTATACGGACGAAAATTTAAAATATTAACAGATCATAGACCATTGGTTCATTTATTTAGCATAAAAGATCCTAGTAGCCGTTTAACTAAGTTTAGACTTTGTTTAGAAGAATATGATTTCGATATTGAATACATAAAAGGTTCCGAAAATGTAACGGCAGATGCCTTATCGAGAGTCATTATAACATCAGACGAGTTAAAAAATCTAAATTCAAATTTTTTGGGGGTAGTAACCCGTTCAATGAAAAGAACCATGGAGCAAAATAATGAACCCGCTACCTCTGGAAGTAGCAGGGTTGAGCCCCCTGTTGATCATAGGCAACCAAGAGTGGTAGATATTATGCAGAAATCACAAAATGATGTAAGGTTAGATATTTGTTCGTATGAAAACTTCGTGAAGTTGAGGAAAAAGAAAAGATACGTCTCACAGACGGGTGATATGTTATTTAGTGACTCTACTATTTACATAAATCAGGAATCTCTACTAACGGAGGCGCGCCGAGACGCAACGATAGGAGAACTGAGTGCATTATGTAAAAAATATAATATTGTAGAAGTCGTTGTGATTAAAAATGGGTTTAATAAAAAGTTTATTAAAATTTTGACCCAAACTTTCATGAAACATAAAGAATTACCGCGGTTATGTATTATTAATAACCAAGTTGAACATGTTACAAATAAAGACTTGATACGTGTTATACTAAATGATTATCATTTATTGCCGACAAGTGGTCATGTAGGCATAAATAAAATGACTAAGAATATTCGAAAAAAATATTTTTGGAGTAATATGCAAAAAGACATAACTGAATATGTGACTCGCTGTAAAGATTGCCAAAAGCAGAAATTTTGTAATAAAAATAATATAGAGAAAATGGTAATAACCACTACAGCATCTCCTTCTTTTGAAAAATTATATTTAGATATTGTGGGGCCGTTGGAGGTCGATAATTTGGGTAATAAATACATATTAACAATACAATGCGAATTGACAAAGTTTGTAGAAGCTTACCCAATACTTGATAAGTCAGCTGAAACTGTTGCTAGGGTTTTTACTGAAAATTTTATTTTACGATATGGTACTCCCAGGGTTATTGCGACTGACTGTGAAACGGAATTTATTAATTCCACGTTAGAAACAGTATGTAAATTGCTAAATATTGATAAGTTAAATTCAACACCCTATCATCATGAGAGTATAGGTTCGCTAGAAAACTGGCACAAACATCTCGGATGTTACTTGAGAATACAAACACAGAATCAGTCGGCAAATTGGAGTACCTGGATACCATATTGGTGCTTTGCTTATAATAATTCTGTAAATACTAGTACCAAATACTCCCCTTATGAACTAGTTTTTGGGAAAACATGTAACGTACCTAGTAATTTAGTTAGTAAAGTTGATCCCTTATATGTATACGACAATTATCCATCGGAGTTAAAATTTAGATTGCAAAAAGCTCATAATGATGCCAGGAACAACTTATTAATATCAAAACAAAGTAGAAAAACTAATTATGATTTAGATTGTAAGGAAGTACACTACAAAAAAAGGTGATCTACTCTTGTATAAGAATGAAAATTATAATAAATTGAATGACTTGTATTTAGGTCCATTTGAAGTTTTAGAAGAGCTAGGTACTAATGTAAAAATATTAAAGAATAATAAAGAATATATAGTTCATAAGAATAGGACTAAGATATTTAGAAAATAAGAGTTTACTTTTCAGGGAAGGGATGCCTAGCCTTTTCAGGGGAGGTGTGATATAGTGAATTACACTATCAGCACGTACTCAATAGTACGTGATAATTAAGGTCTTCCTGATTGACAAGGCGTCCTTCCTCTAGTCACGTATAGATGTGATGTTAATTAGTATTTAAGATGATACACTAGAGGATAAAGAGAATTGATTCAACGCAAGACATTGTTTCATTTCGGGTCTCCGTCCCAACACCATTACACCCATCGCCTCTCTATGCTGTTGGATGTATTTGCAGTCTTTAGTCCGTTAGTCGCCTTTTACGACGCCCAAGGGTAGAAAGGGGTTGGTAGTATTATTTTGATGAGCCCATCGCCGCTCTATCTATGCTGTTGGATGTATGCGCAGTCTTAAGTCCATTAGTCGCCTTTTACGACACCAAAGGGAAGAGATGGAAAGACGGCTATACCTACTATCCAACAGCATTAGGTCATCGAACCCGGGTTTGCCCGACCCGAAAAAACCATGGTATTTCGGGTTTTCTGGGTCGCAAGAAAACCCGGGTTTGGAAAATTAAAAACCGGGTTTTCGGGGTTTTCGAGCTTTTTTACAATCGTTTTCTTGTCGGTAATTATTTGTATCATAAGTATATTAAATTTACGCCTTAGAAATGATCTCTTTGATTGAACACGGTTAAAAAGTACCTAACTCCATTGTATCTCACTACATACAAACCTTTGTATGTAATCAAAGATACAAACAAGTTAGTGAAGTTTACTTCTCTCTTAATTTTTTTGCACTAGGCACTAATAATTTCTGCTTGACTTAATTAACTACAGTTGTTTTTTTGTGCGAAAAAGATTAAATTAATAAAGCAATGAACGTTATTCGTGCGTTTGACTCAGATCAGAAATGACATCAACGGAATGAATGATGGAGGCAAGATGCGTCGTCGTCGCGTTGTTGACACGCAACGGAAGCGGTGAGCTGCGAGTGACTCCCCCGCCATTTTATTTCGTCAGTCCTCCCTCTCTTCAGCACTCTCCTTTACCCATTTCAGTGGACTTCAGCATTCTTGGCATGGACATCGACCGGGAACTGAATCCGAAATGCTACATCGAGAGTGTTATTTTAACTGCCTCCCGTAAGTTGGGTATTTTCAATAAGGTGAGGCAGTTTTTCACTACCGAGCAGCGCTGTTTGCTGTACAAGACTCAGATGTGATGGAGTATGGAGTATTGTTCCCATCAATGGGATGGCCCCGCTAAATGCACTTGATAGACTGCAAAGGCGAGCTTTAATAATTATTGGAGATGCTGAGGTAACAGCCTCTTTTGAGGACCTCCAGCTGCGTAGAGACATTGCTTCTCTCAGTGTCTTCTACCGAAATTACTACGGAGAGTGTTCTGAAGAACTTTTTGATCTAATCCTGCCCTCTCATTTCCTGTCCCGGACTACACGTGCTGGTCTTAGGAACCACCATCATACTGTGCAGACTATCAGAACTCGTACCAAAACAATTGGCAAGTCGTTCCTCTGTAAGACTTTACGGCTAGACGCATACGTGTTTCCTAGTCTATAGTATATTTCCCAGCATATATTCCTATAGTCCCGGGTCTTTTAAGCGGGGCGTGAAACGGCATTTATGCAGGCCGTCATCATGAATGGGTGCGCTTGTTACCGTGCTTGTTCCACGGTGAGGAGCGCTCCGTTTTTTGGACTGCATCGGCTGCTCACCATCAGGCAGGATGCAATCACTATGACGTTTCACATTTAAAAAATCTGCCTTCTTACGCGTTAGTTAGCCACTAGACGAATTTGTTGTTAATGTTAAGAAAAAAGTTTAATTAAAGTAAAAATAAGTAAAAGTCTTTAACAAAAAAACTGATTATTACTGAAAGACTTAAATTAAATTTTTTATTCTGATTCCAATCTGACTTCATACGAGTAAGTTAGCTACTAAAAGGAATTTATTTTTAATGTTAATAAAAGAGTTTAATAATTTAAAAATATTTCTAGGTATCAAAAATAGTCTGCAGCATATTATAATTATTAGCAGTATAAGAACTGACTATTACCAAAAGACTAAATTAATATAAATAATTTGATCTGCGTGAGTCTGTAGTCAAAAATAATTACTAGCTAAATAAATACTAGATATTTCTCTATTTTATATATGTTTCGAACAAATACTCATTGTCTAAAAGACTTTTTAATACCTATTAAAAATATTTTTGTGATTTTGAAAGTACTGTTTAATTGATATGAATCCTTCCCTTGTTTTATATAGGTACCTACTCGTATTGACTTAGCAAATCCATACTAAAATACAGTTTCCTCATATTTAAAAAAAATATCAAAAAGACCGAAAAAGCTCGAAATATATAGGGTTGGTAGTATTATTTTGATGAGCCCATCGCAGCTCTATGCTGTTTAAGGCATCGAAACCCGGGTTTTGACTACAAGAAAACCCGAAACCCGGGTTTTTAAAAAGTGGTCCGGGTTTCGATGCCTTAAACAGCATAGAGCGGCGATGGGCTCATCAAAATAATACTACCAACCCTTCTCTTCCCTTGGGTGTCGTTAAAGCAATTATCGGGAAAATTTTTAATAAAATAAACCAATTCATATTGTATTGGATGGTTTTATTTTCTCGCATTCGTAGTGAAAAACAGAGTGTAACACGCGGCGCTAAAAACCCATTAAAACTCGGTTTCTATTTACTCCCTCGCTAAAGCTAGGGAGTAAAACTACCTCGTATATACCTACTGGGCCATTTTAGCCCCTTGTATAACAATCTGCTATTAATGCGTCCGCAACAGTATTATTGCACAAAAACCGCACAAAATTGTATATAAATATTCAATAAAAATATTATGTTTTGTTTTTAATGTAATAATCTAATCTAACATATTGTGTTTATCGAATAATCAAGTAAATCTGGTAATGTTTTTTAAATGTAATCTCAAGAATGTTTTACTTACTTTTACTTATTTAAAAGAAATGTATGTTATTTGTCACATTTATTTTTCTTTTAGATGGATGGTGTAGTAGTACTTACAAGAAAATGTATCCAAATATGTGTAACCTATGTAATCGATCAAACTTTATATAAACCAAATTCTTATAATAATAAAGCCACTCTTAATTCAACATTCGTTCGTTTTACTCATCTCCTGCCAGGCGCCCTACAGAATCGATCAAGGTAATATTCTTTTTTTGTATGACCTACTTATTAAAAATTATTACTTAACTATTTTTTTAGTTTAATTTATTTTGAAATGAAATACATTTTACAGATTAACTTGCGTTTAATTAGAACCTAGATAACTGATTTATCCATTTATTTTGTAAAGAAGCCCTCCTTTCCTAAGTCCAATCCTACTAAAAATCAAAGCTAAACTATTTTAATTATTTAAAGATAACATATTAATTGCTCACCCTATATACATTGAAGGTTCGTATTATAATAATTGATAAAACTTTATTATTCCATCATGTCTTTCATAATATCATTTGGCACAACACAAAACGTATTGACTATGAATCACCGTAACAAAAAAATGGATAATGTATTAGTGTAGAATTTGCAAGTCATCGTGCTATGGATTATTTGAGGGATAACTACGTAATTTACGTAAAAATTAGTGTGTCACAGATACAGCACAGCGTTAATGTACATAATAATACATACATACAGCCACGTCACGACTATTGTCTAATTAGTTATAGACTAGGTAAAGAGGACCGCAGAAGCAGTGCACTGTGTTTCACTAAATAACAGGGTCTGAGACTACCGGTGTGGTCTGACCATTATAGACCACAGAGGCGGTCAAAAGCAGACTATATAGACGCTATGTGGCAATTATGGGCCGGCGACTTCGTCCTCGTCTTTCTATAACATAAACAAAAATTTAAGCAAAAATAAAAACAGACTTTAAAAATTTTTACTGAAATAAATGCACAAAAACGTAAAAAATAATTGCGTAGTTTAGTTTGTTCAATTTACTTGCAATATTAACCTTTATTTTACTCAATCTTATAATCTTAAAAAATATTTTTGGAGTCGGTGCTAGCCAAGGTAAACATAAACATTAAAAGACTTACTATATTATTTATTATATTAGCCCATTAGTTTTAGTGCATTTATTTCAGTAAAATTTTTTGGAGTCGGTTTTTCTTTTTGTCAAAATTTTTGTTTATTTCTCGTTTTTTAGTGAATCGTTCCGATCTATTTATCGAAAGCGAATATTAGTAAACCTACAAAACGCGCTACCTGTATGAGACAACGCCGTTTAAATGCGACAAGCGAAGAAAACGAGAAACGCCTATCACAAAGTAGGAAATCAACATCCAAAACAGACGGCCAGTTACCCGAATTTACTCGTGAATGCTGTATAGACCCCCATACGATGATGACTTGCGAGTTACTAGGGTTCACCGTTAGGGAAACTAGAGGAACGTTTTTGACTTGCTCCAGACGTAGATCGTAGCCAAGTCACCATTGATCTGCTCAATCGCTTCTTAGAGTTTTCATTTTGATTGTTAAAGTTGTAGTAGTAGTAATGAAATGTAAGTAGATAATTTAAATGCATGTTTTATCAATAATTAAGAATAATACCTATCATGGAAGTGAATCTTGTATTCTTATGAGAATAAAACCCAAGTGCAGACAGCTGCTGCAGTCACACTGCTGGGCAAAGGCCGCCATCATTGAAATCTTTGCTACAGTTGATGGGCATTGGCTTAATCACCACGCTCGCCAAATGCGGGTTGTTGATCGCAACAGCCATAACGAGTAACAACATAACTACGTCAACAATTTTGGATATTGTCCACGCGCCGTATTATTAGACACCGAGTATTTAAATGCATTAAGGTGCTTTTGATGCCGGGTTCAACCGCAAAGCTCCACTTATGGCCGACTTGTCAGCCGATAGAATTACGCCTCAGCCCGTATTTAGTCAAGTCTCAACCGACTTTGCCGGCCATTTCTCGTTAAATCTAGTACCATACGTAACGCTAAACTTCTAAATTTTCGTTTGTCTCTTATTGCGAACTTCAGAGGAAACAAACAGCGGTGATAGTGTAGATATATATTTTAGCTCTTACTTTCGAACTAACTTAATAAATTAAATAACAAAGTTTATATAATACAAAAGTAGTGGCGGGAGTGAATGCTATATTTTTGGCAATTTCACGGATTAGGAAATCGATCAGAAATTGTTTACACAGCAATTACATCACGTTCTGATGATTCCCAATGTTCCCTACGAGTGGTACGTTACCTACGTGTAGGGTTGCCAGGTCTTAAAATAAAAAGGCCGGACTCAGCGCTGTATTAGGCCGGACATTTTGCCCAAAAAGCCGGACATAATGTTTGTGGAAAGCCTAAGACACTATTTTAAAAGCCGGACTTACGCTTTTTAAGCTGGACAACCGTTTTACAATAAAAAACTCAGATGAGGAGTAAAGTTTTAAATAATTATTATTTATGAATTACACATTCACAATCAGTCTTGGCGTTTGCACTTACTATTAAATTGGAAAAGAAAAAACAAAACAACAATCGTAAAATTAAAAAAAAAACAAATGGAAAGTAAGTAGTTCAAATTAAAAATCAACCTGCTATTTGGTGTAATTTGGAATGAAAATCTTCATTATCAGATGATTTGAAATAAGCAGTCCACTTTTGATTTTCCAATAGCTTCTTTTTTATCTATATTGACTCGTCATAGTGACCGCATCCTGCCTGATTGGTAAGCAGCCGATGCAGTCCTAAATAATGAGAGCGCTCCCCACCGTGGAATGAGCACGGTAACAAGCGCACCCATTCATAACGGTCTGCATAAATGCCGTTTCACACCCCGCTTATAAGACCCAGGACTATTGGAGCTGGAAAACACATGCGCCGGCCAAGAATTACAAGCCGAATGGTCTTACACAGGAACGACTTGCCAAATTTTTTGGTACGAGTTCTGTACAGTATGATGGTGGTTCCTAAAACCAGCACGTGTAGTCCGGGAGAGGAAAGGAAAAGGCGGGATTAAATAAAAAGTTCTTCAGAACGCTGAGAGAAGCAATGTCTCTATGCAGCTGAAGGTCCTCAAGAGAGGCTGTAACCTCAGCATCTCCAATAATGCGTACCGCTTGCCTTTGCAGTCTGTCAAGTGCATCGAGGAGGTATTTAGCGGAGCCGTCCGAGAGATGGGAATAATGCTTCATACCTAAGTCTTGTACAGCAAACAGCGCTGCACGGGAGTGAAAAACCGCCTCACCTTATTGAGAATACCCAATTACGGGAGGCAGTTAAAATAGCAATCTCGATGTATCACTTTGGATTCAGTTCCTGGCCAATGTCCATGCCTAGAATGCTGAGTTTCACCGAAATGCGTAATGAAGAGTTCTGAAGAGAGCTAGGAGTAAGGAAAAGAGTTACCTTGGAGGAGAATGCACAAACCTGAATTTTGCTGGCATTAAACTCGACCAGGTTTTCAGATCCCCACTTAGAGACACGATCGAGAGCCAGTTTCAGTTTGGCAACCAGTTCTTTTCTTGCCTTTTTACCACGATATCGGCTTGCTTTGCCGCAAGATGTGTCCCACCCAAGTACCGCTCACGCACCGTACTGTCATTAGCATAACAATGAATATTGCCGACGCAACATGTCATTAATATGCAGAAGAAATGGAGTAGGTGAGAGCACAGAACCTTGCGGCACTCCGGCATTGACTTTGTAGAACGCCGAGGAACTACCCTCACAAAGGACGCAAATCCTTCGCTCTTCTAGAAAGTCTGCTGTCTTAAAGTCACGATGATGGGACAAAAAAAGCCTAACAAAAGCCAGACAGGCCGGACACGTAAATATTTGGGCGGACACGACCGTAAAAAGCCAAACATGTCATGTTCGGCACACTACCCCCCCTTGAGAAAAAAATAAGCTCGTGGCTTCGTCTGGTTACGAAATTGCCGTATGTTGATTTTTGTTCTTCACCGAAAAATTAGCTAGGTAATCTGATCGTGATACCATATACCAATTATGCGGCGCTGAATTCTGTATCTTGTCGAAAACATTAACGTAGGCCTAAAAGAACGGTTGGTAATTCTTTTAAGAGTCTGATGAAAACGTTCTACCATGCCATTCGCTTTTGGATTATATGGAGTTGTTCTGATTTTATGTATGCCAATTAGTTTGTTAGACTTCTGAAAACTTCTGATTCAAACTGTCGACCTTGGTCGCTCGTGATTCTCTGGGCATCCAAATCTCGCAATCCAACCATTCAAAGTCAAAGTCTAAATATATTTATTCAATTGTACTTCGAATCGTCCAAATCTTTTTTAACCTACCACCCATTCAAGACATAATTTTTTAACTGTGGCAAAAAATGAGCGCAAGAAACCACAGCGCCAAGCATTCAAATGCTATAAGCACAAAAGCAACGACATTTACAAACAAAAAAAAAAAATTGGTTGCCTGTAAAGTCGGTATACGGGCGAAAGTTTTACGTGACAACGACTTTGAGTGGTAAAATAATTTTAATGTGAATATTCATTCGTATAGTAGGAAGAAGGATGAAATAGGAAAGGGACGCGTGCCTTTCACTTTTTATGTCTGTCTCTCTCGCTCTTAGGCGGGCTAACCATGCCCGAGTGGAAGGGACGCGTGCCTCTCACTCCCTCTCATTGTGAGCGCATAACGTGAGCGGAGCGTAACGCAGTTTCTTGAAGTGTCACCCGGCAAACCAATTTATAAGACGTTGTCACGTCAAAAAGAAAAAAAGAACGAAAGGAAAAAGAAAAGAAAAGAGTAGACGTGATGAAGGTGCGTGGTTCGATTCCCGCCTGAGGTTGTCGTCTTTTTTCAGTGTTTAAAATTTTACTTAAGTATATTTATGCGTTAATAAAACGCTAAAATATAAAACATTAACCTATAAACGCAGCTTCATCTTAACCGATTGTTCAAATATTTGTAAAAATATTTCTTTCGGATCTCAGAGGTGAAAACTTCTAAGATTTGATGAAGCAATGTTGACTAAAAACATAAGCATCAAGCACTGACAAATTTCGACGGTTGAAAGCCAGACCTCGGTAGCCAAGTGGTTAAGGCAGCCGCCCGGAATGCGGAAGGTGCGTGGTTCGATTCCCGCCTGAGGTTGTCGTCTTTTTTCAGTGTTTAAAATTTTACTTAAGTATATTTATGCGTTAATAAAACGCTAAAATATAAAACATTAACCTATAAACGCAGCTTCATCTTAATCGATTGTTCAAATATTTGTAAAAATATTTCTTTCGGATCTCAGAGGTGGAAACTTCTAAGATTTGATGAAGCAATGTTGACTAAAAACATAAGCATCAAGCACTGACAAATTTCGACGGTTGAAAGCCAGACCTCGGTAGCCAAGTGGTTAAGGCAGCCGCCCGGAATGCGGAAGGTGCGTGGTTCGATTCCCGCCTGAGGTTGTCGTCTTTTTCAGTGTTTAAAATTTTACTTAAGTATATTTATGCGTTAATAAAACGCTAAAATATAAAACATTAACCTATAAACGCAGCTTCATCTTAATCGATTGTTCAAATATTTGTAAAAATATTTCTTTCGGATCTCAGAGGTGAAAACTTCTAAGATTTGATGAAGCAATGTTGACTAAAAACATAAGCATCAAGCACTGACAAATTTCGACGGTTGAAAGCCAGACCTCGGTAGCCAAGTGGTTAAGGCAGCCGCCCGGAATGCGGAAGGTGCGTGGTTCGATTCCCGCCTGAGGTTGTCGTCTTTTTTCAGTGTTTAAAATTTTACTTATACGTGATGAGCTATTGTTTCAGCTGTGATATCAGTGGTTGGGAAGACTTCAGGCCAAGTAAAGCGATCAATCATCGTTATTAGGTACCTTTTATTATGTGACGTATAGGTAATTTGGGTCTATATTGGATAGCCGAATATTTTGTTCTCCTAATTGTCAATGGCACACAAACCATACGCCTTAATTTTTTTCATACAATTTTACTTTTCTTATATGTGTTAAGCCTATTTTTACTTCGCCTAACTAAATGAATATGAATATCGCCGATTTTAAACTTCCCAAATGCGACATTAGGCGGAACAATTCATAATCCCTACTTTTTACAATTACTAAATTGTAAATTCGAACAAAGATTAAACGCACAAGAGTATCTTTATTGTATGTGTGAAGCCTATAACAGTGTATGCATTGAGCTCGATATTTGTCATCAGAGTGCTAATTGCTTTATGAATAAATTGTTCAAAATTACTGTTATTTAAAACACTGAATGTGATGTTGCATATTAATAATGTATTTTATTTTTCTGTTAATGCCGTGTACAATATTCAGGTTAACTAATTTACAAAGAATTACAAAAATGTAAATAAATTTAATTCTACAGTTTGTTATTTGCTTTTGTACCTATCAAATAAATCAATAAATAACGCCTAATCATTTTTATATGGCAAAATAACTTTGCAAGTTACTTAATTGCGTGCATGCAAACAAGCATGCACGCAACCAAGCATACAGCATGCAAGCACAATTCTAACCTGGTTAGGTTGCATGCTGTATGTATGCTTGCCTGTATACAGCATGCTCCGCTACGCTTCGCGATTGTTTTAAATTTCTAACCTATCACGTGACCTACAGGAGTAGGGCAGCTAGTGTTTCTGTCTGGTGTGCAATGTTTGATATAAATACTTATGGTCTAACGTTCATATAATATAATATCGTTTCGTATAATTTCATTTGATAAAATGTACTTTTGATATAATATACTTTAGATATAATAATCTTATCATATGAAACATTATTCATGTAATGAGCAAGCAGCATGCAAGCAAGCAGGCGGATCATCGTGATCATCCAGTAATTCATTGTGCAATGCAGTTTGTTTCATTATCAATAGCGATTGGGACAGTCGTAGCAGACTGCAGTTTGGAGATAAGATAGCAGTTTCAGTGGTTGAGGATTCCGGGTAAAGCGCGCTTCCACCTTAGGCCTTATCGTCACTTCACTGGCCATCAGGTGAGATGAAGGCCAAGTGCCTATCCGTAGTGGATAAAAAAAATACGGGCCAACAAAGTTTTGGATGCGCTTAGAGTGATGTCCCTGAGCTCAGCCGTGGGACGTTCTGGACGTAATGATGATAAAACCCCAACAAGCTTACTTTTTTGTTTTTATTGACAGGAGAATATACATTATGTTATGCATACTACCTCAACCGAGAACGCAGATGGTAATTTTTATTATTATTTTATAATTTATTCAAAATCCTTAGGTATTACATTATACAGTTTAAAAAGTAAGTAAAACATGCAGAAAATAACGGATTTTAGATACGTGGAATAAAAACTGGGACTCACCAAAAATTCTCTAACGCTCGATCGTAAGCTAATGTAAAATGTTGTGTTCTTCGACTCTACGATTACGACGCTAAGGTGAAACGCCACAGAGGTCACTCTTGATCGAAACGTGAGGGTCGCAGTGAGAGCGAGTTTTCGACAGAGCAGCGTTACATAATCGCACCCCTGCTGTCATTATCAGTGGTCGGAGTAGGTATATTGAATTAAGGTCACTGACATCAAACGTATATGTTAATATGGATACTCCTCCGAGTTTCCGGATTATTATGATAAAAATACCGAAACATCGAAATTATTACATGAAACTAGTTAAAAATGTATCAATACTCTCAACGCTATGCTGCTAGTGGCGTAGATGACCAGAATTTAATAGTAAAAAATGACTGGTGTGTAAAAACCTTGTTGTAGTAAAAGTGTTGGAGTAAAAGCCTAAGCATGTATAAAATGATATAATAATAATATTCATTTCAACACACGACATCCGGCAAACAGGGTCTTTTGTCCTCTTATCTCTATGCTCAACGCATCTGACCAATTAGAATCAAGTATCCAGGATGACTCATTGACTGTTTGTTCGTAAACAATGCGCTCGCACCGACATCCAGACCAAGTGGCTCACTCACTTATTTCGGTTCGTGGAGTGCGCTTATTTTATGTGTTGTGAATATCTTGACTTGACCCTGGCTTGTTTACTGTCTTCTGAAATCTACTTAAAACGACGAATTTGGCTTATAACTACGGACATCGATTTATCACTCTTGGATTGGGCCCATTTGAAGTTGTTTTTGTACGGGTAAGTTTTAATTATTTTCACTATTTAAGAAGGTTTTAGAACTTGGAAACAGTTAAAAAAATCACTTTATAGCAATCATCACAGCGCATGAGAGTCCGGTACGCACACCGCAGGGCGTGATACCGCTTCAGTTAAAAAAAACACTTTATATGAAACAGAATTTCATTATCGACTTTACAGTTGTGTATGTATATATTGTAAATTTAAATCATTGTTTTAGGTGAGATATAAATAAATATGGCAAAGGTCAAGGCTGAAACAGTGCAAAAGTGGTTATTGCACTATCCTGAGCTACTTTACGATAACGCTAGTGGCACTATATACTGTACAAAGTGTGAAAGTCATTTGAAAGCTGTGAATAGAGGCAACATTACCAAACACATTGAAGGCGCTGTACATCAAGGAAAATTTAAGAGACCGCAAGAGGAATTTTACTTCGACCTCATTAAGTTCCTGATTCTATGCAATATTCCTTGGTCGCAAATGAAAAATCCAGCGTTCAAAGAGTTTTTTCAGAAATATATGTGCAGTACTTGTTGTTGCGTTTGTACCAATCGTAAAGTGGTTGACGAATCACAGTTACGAAAAGTTTATTTGGAGAAGTTTTATAGGAATAAAATCAATTCGATTTATGAAACTAATAAAAATGAGAAACTATGGATATCGCTGGATGAGACAACAGACATTTTTGGTCGATACATAGTCAATTTCCTAATAAAACCATTGCATCCTAGTAATAGTGCAGGCCGGCCTTATTTGATTGCTTGTAAAATGCTAACAGCAGTAAATGGACAAACAATAACACAATTTGTACTGCAATGTCTAGAAAATTTATGGCAAAACACTTTTGAAGCGAAAGTTGACAATATTTTAATGCTTTGCACTGACAGTGTAGCGTACATGCTATCTGCAGGGCGAAATTTAAAACATTACTTACCTGAAATGAAGCATGTGACATGTTTGGCGCACGCTCTTCATCGTGTAAGTGAGCAGATAAGGTCAGAATACAACGATGTTGATATTCTTATATCAAATGTTAAAAAAGTATTTTTAAAGGCTCCTAGTAGGGTAAACATTTTAAAAGAAAAATATCCTGACTTACCGTTGCCTCCGCAACCAGTCATTACCAGATGGGGTACTTGGTTACAGGCAGCATCTTACTACGCTCAACATTTAGATAAAATAAAAGAAGTTTTATCCTGCTTGAGCAGTTCTGATGCTATAGCCATACGAAACGCAAAAAACATTTTGGAAAAACAAAATTTAGAAAATGATTTAAAATATATTGAAGAAAATTACTCTATTATACTACTAGCCCTAAAAGAGTTACAAAAACAAAATTTATCTCTAGCTGATTCACTTTTAGTATTTGATCAAGTAAGGGCTACGCTTAACGAGTGCAATAATGAGAATATAAAAAATAAAATAGAATCAGTTATGGAACGAAATCCAGATTTAGATACAATTAGAGAATACAGCGAGAGTATTGAAAAAAGCGTAGCAAATAATCAGAAACTTTATTTCAAATTCGCTCCATTGACATCTACAGATGTTGAACGATCATTTTCCACTTACAAATGGATCTTAGATGTTAAAAGAAATAGCTTAAAATTAGAAAATATTGAAAAAATTATAGTTATTTATTTTAATTGTATAGAGACAGAAAATCAAAATGTAGAACTTGTAACCGATGAGGATTAAAAATAATTATTTTTAATAAAACTGTAATAATGATTATTTGTATTAACAATAAACAATTTTGTTTGCTTACATATGGTTTTTTATTTTATTACTCTATTTACCAAATTTTTGGAAACTCCGGTACATTCCGGAAGAAATGCATGTCCATGTTATGATATCATGACGCAAGTATCTAAAATCAATATACCTACTCCGACCACTGGTCATTATACACAATCAGAGATTGGGTCATAGCCCAACACGCTGGCCCAATGCAGGTTGGTGAGTTCTGCTTTGCTGATGCAATTGTTTGTATGAGTTGAGCGTATCTTATCTTATCATAACCCACGCGAACTGTTTTATTTTGATATTAGTAAAAACAGTTGATAGTACATTATTATTATTATCAAAGCTATTTGTTGCTATGTCACAATCGTAAAAGTGCCCAATCATCGTGAATCACGTTGGAGGGTCATTCTACTTTTGTAGAAAAACAAACAAAGAATAAAAGTCATGTTTTTTACAATTGGTTTTTTATATTCTCTTATCTATCTACAACCTTAATTTTTCTTTATACGAAACCAATTAAGGGTGAGTTCCACCCATGAAACTGAACAACTTTCTCCAAGAAACCTATGTGCAAAAATGACAAAAAAAATTCGATCTCCCATACTATTGTCGTCAGCTGATCGGACAGTTTTGTATGGGAGGTAGAAATTTTTTTTGTCATTTTTGACCATAGTTTTCTTGGGGAAAGTTGTTCAGTTTCATGGGTGGAACTCACCCTTAATTGGTTTTGTATAAAGAAAAATTAAGGTTGTATAATTAAAAAAAATTCAATTGCTGTTCGTTTGACTCGAGAATGACGGAAGCGATTTGGCTAATTTTGATCTTGAAATATTTTTGAAAGTTCAGGGAAGGTTGAAATGATGAGAAAAATAGTATAAATCCTTAAAAAACTATAAACATACCTATAACTACTCAAAAAAACTGAGTCCTGCCCTACTACTAGACGAAAAGTGTACGGAAAGATTAGGCCATCACCTTGTTAACAAATATAAGGACATTCCGCTCGCACCATCATCCCTGCGATTCTTTTACACTAACCTACGTAGTATTCGTACTGAGGGCAAATTTGATGAAATAAAGTGCATAGTAAGAACTATACCCAAGACTACACACTTATTGATATTCACAGAAACATGGATAGTATCTGAGGAAGATGCTAGATTTTATCAAATCCCTGATTACACACACATTTATAACTATCGGAGTAACAGTAGGGGTGGTGGCGTTTCTATCTACGTCCACGATACAATAAAGTTCAATATAACAGAAGATTTGATTGAAAACGGTAATCATTATTTATGGATATACATAAATAAATTGTCACTACACATTGGAGTTTTATATAAGCCAGATGGGGATTATAATATAGACAATTTCCTGGACATCTACTCATCCCAATTGGAGCAGCGGAATCGGACTATCGTCTTTGGCGATTTCAACATAGATTTGCTTAACAAAGACTCATACGTCAAGAAATATATCGATGAGATGAAGGAATGTGGATACGAAATTCTAAATAATATCAACCCTATTTACTGCACTCGAGAAACCAGTACCACAAAGACAATCATAGATCATGTTAGCACGAACATCAATAACCATTCCTTTAATCTATCAATCATTGAATCATCTCTGTCAGACCATAAGCAGTTGTACCTCGAAGTTGGGAAACTAGCACCAAGAAAAAGAGTAAAGATTAATTATTCAGCGCTGGACTACGATAATCTGTATAAGAGCTTATCACAAACATTAGATAGCGTAGAAAACAACTACTATGCTTTAGAACTATGTATATTACAAAATATTGAGACAAGCAAAACTGAAAAAACAAAAATACAAAACCCACCACAGAAGGACTGGATAAATAAAAACATTATTAATTTGATAAATTCAAGAAATCACTTGTGGAAGGAAACTATAAAAAACCCAAAAGATGAAGAACTGCTGAAACGATTTTCAAACGAACGAAACAAGGTCAAAAAAATTATCAAGACGGATAAGGAAAGTTACTACCATAGCTTATTTGATGAAACACATAATCAACCTAAAAAAATGTGGGAAATCATAAATGGCCTTGCAGCAAACAAAACAAAAACTAGCCCTGCTCCCCCAAATCTGAAAGCTGACTCGAGACTGGTAACTAACGGTACAGAAATATGCAATTTGTTTAACTCCTTTTTCTCTTCAATTGGTGCAGACCTAGCAAGTAGAATACCTCATAAATATCACATTTGTACAGAAAATATAATAACCTATGGACACAATTATTCACATGACATAACACTAAATGAAATCAGACCTTGTAGTACAGACGAAGTAAGTAAGATAATAGATGCCCTAGATACTAACACGAGTACCGGCTTGGATGGAATCTCCACTAAAGCAATTAAATGTGTAAAAAATCTCATTGTCGAAAAGTTAGCTTCTTCAATAAACACTTGTTTTGGGCTAGGTATCTTCCCTGACTCACTTAAATTAGCCAAGGTAAGTCCTATACATAAATCTGGACCAAAAACCGACCCAAATAATTACAGGCCGATATCAGTATTGCCCGTCATGTCCAAAATATTTGAAAAACTATTATACAATCGGCTCAGTAACTATTTAACCGAAAAGCAATTTCTTATTGAGGAACAATATGGGTTTCGCCCGAAATCTAGTACTTTAACAGCTGCCATAGATTTAATAACTAAAATTAAAACACACATAGATAAAAAGGATATTGCAATAGGTATATTTATTGACTTAAAAAAGGCGTTTGATACAGTGAGTCACCAAAAGTTACTTATAAAGTTAAGCGACTTAGGTATCCAAGGCAAAGCACTAAATATATTTGAATCGTACCTACAAAACAGGCGTCAGACTGTTAAAATTGAAAATTTCGTGGGCAGCTCTAAAAGTGTTTCGTTCGGAATACCCCAAGGATCCATACTTGGGCCTTTGCTGTTTTTAGTCTATGTAAATAACATCAACAAAATAGGGCTAACCGGATATCTTACACTATACGCCGATGACACATGCCTATTTTATTTTGGTCAATTAATTCATCAAATCATTACTGATGCTCAAAAAGACTTAGATTTGCTAAATGAATGGTTCTTGCAGAATTTGCTAACAATAAACACACAAAAAACATCGTACATGATTATATCTGCAAAAAACAAGGTGATACCCGAATATGAGTCACTGAAAATAAATAACGAATCTATCAAAAGATCCTATCAGGAAAAATACTTGGGATTACTCATTGACGATAAATTAACATGGAGACCGCACATAGAACATATTAAATCTATTCTAACACGTTTAGTAGGAGCACTTCGAAAAATTGCACACTGTATACCCAAACAGATTAAATATACTATTTACAACTCCCTTGTCAAACCCCACTTAGATTATCTCATAGAAATTTGGGGTTCTGCTGCACCAACCAATCTTAATCCATTACAGAGAACTCAAAATAAAATTCTTAAAGTTTTGTTCCATTATCCTTTTCACACGGCATCAAAAGAACTATACACAAAAGCTAAACTATTTAATTTATCACAACTATACACATATAACACATGCATCTTGATTAAAAAAATTATAACTGGCACTATTAAAACTAACATAAATCTAAACCTAAAACGTAATACACATAATCTTAGAAATAAGTTTAAACTCAAAACAGTAATACCAAGAACTAACTACGGAAAAAAGACGGTACTATTTGAGGGAGCACAGCTATTTAACAAGTTGCCAAATGAATTGAAAGATTGTGAAAGTTTGAGTGTTTTTAAAAATAAGCTTAAGTTACATATAGCAGCAGCTAGTATCGGTGCATAATCTAGCACAATTGTTATTGTTTATCTTTTGTATCTCATTATAAGTGAAATGTAAATTTCTTATGAGAATAAAGTTCTTTAACCACATAAAGACGTCTTGAAAAATAGGTATTAAATATTAATTGGTTACTAAAAACTTTTGCAGTTTTCTTACTTCTTCGCGATATTTATCTTTTTCCTGTCAGTTGAGTTCTCATTGTGATTTGGACAGGACAACGTCTGTCGGATATATTAGTTAGATACAATAATCTCCGTATTTTACTGTAGCATGCAAAGTTTTATCAAAATGATTGGCTTATTGTTTTGTAAAATAAACTTGGAATGAAGCGAAAGAAGTGTGCATGGACGTTAGCAGATGGCGATCCATAGTCTCCGTCTACCCCTATAGGAAACAGACGTGAGTTTGTGTATGTATGTTGTATGCATTGATATAAACAATAGAGGGTTGTATGTATGTATGTAAACTTGGAAGTTTGTATGAAAAACCGAAATGCGTAAATTAATCCTCCTAAAGAATGACATTTGTGACGTCATTTAGTAGATAAAACCTTTAGAATTTTTATTACGTAGTACGATACTTCCGTTTGATTTTTATTTACATGATTTTCATCAATTTGCCTTTTATAACATACTTATACTTATAATAAGTAGGTACCTATTTATATTTATTGTCACAAACATTTTTGAATGTACACCTTCAATTGCAGTAGAATAGAATGACCCTTCAACTAAATTGAACCACCTGGCCTATAAATGAATGTCAGTTTAGATAATTCGCATATGTTGTTCGGGCTGCTGTCTTGTTGTACCTGTCGTGTTGAGCACCGGTTTATATAAAAAAAATTGTTGGTGTACTGTGATTCTTAAACATCTTAACAGTTTTTTAAATTACTATGGTGTTGTATTGCTAACAAGGTTTCCTATAATTTAGAAGAATATTATTTTAAACTCTCGTAAACTACTAAATACTTAGGAAAAAACTACTAGCTATCAGCATTGCTCAGCGCACGCACACACTCTGATCTCGATCTAGTTCTGTAACTCTTATTTATTAGGTGTTTCCCATTCCAGCGCCATGGCTTTGGACTTGTACTACATGGAGGGCTCGCCGCCGTGCCGCGCGGTGCTGCTGACCGCCAGGGCCCTCGGCGTCACCCTCAACATCAAGACCGTGAACTTTGCTGAAAAGGAACACTTGACACCGGAGTTCCTGAAGGTAAATAACACCGCTTACACTTACACAAACAAATTACAGCCGTTGCTTTTTTTTATAGATATTTCTTACTATTGTTGTCATCTGTTAAACTGCACAGCAGCTTGTCGGCAGTAGTTCTTGTCTTGGACTTTTGTTTTTTTACATTTAAAACATTTTTAATTTTTTATACTTTTATTTAGTAAATGTAACGGTAGCTACGTTAACTTATAAATGTTACTTAACTATGCCAAATTAAACTACTCATTTGATGATTTGCTCAAATAAACATGAAGATAGGTAGGTAGCGACACGTTGAAAATTAACTTTTGTTAAGTTTAATAAAGTACTTTACAGTAGGTACTTACACTAGGTACCCTACCTACTTTACATAATACTCGTATATTACCTACACACATTTAAAATTTTTATTTTAACGCTTGGTGTGTACTTCCATCCAGATAAACCCTCAGCACACCGTGCCGACCCTGGTGGATGACGGCTTCGTGGTGGCGGAGTCGCGCGCCATCATGACATACTTGGTGGACAGATTTGCCAAGGTACGCCAGCACTTCAACCAACCGCAAAATGTCAAATTTCTTCAATACATTTTAAACTTTGTCACTATTTGGTTAAGGATCAATGTCGATTGGAGAAATTTGACAGATCTGGATAGGTTGACCTGCTGGAGTGTATCACACTCATCCCTAAATCGTTTTTCAGGGGTCCATATTGGCTCACCTTAAGTTCTTTAAGTACCCGAAATTGTTCTTCCTACCGATTTGTAATCCCAATGATCACTCTTCCTAAATTTTTTTTCTTAAAGTTTTTATTCATACTTACAATTTATAGTACTTACTACTTACTACCGACGATGTCACTCATGTTCCGAAAATTTTAATTCCTACTGTTGTTTTTCATAACGCTTTTATCCCTAAACATAATTTTCATAGTATTTTTACTCAAACTAAAAGAAAATACATCGATGACCTACAGGAGTAGGGTATCTAGTAAACTTCTGTTGTCTAATAAAAAAATAACCTCGAAATTCAAGACCATCGCAACGGTGACCTACAGAAGCAGGGCAGCTAGTATCCTCAATAATTTGAATTATAGTGTAAAAGAAGGTTATGTTGAGAAAATATAAGATAACAAATAATAGTTTAATAGATGTTTATTGCTACTCACATTATGAAGTTGAATGATTCGGAATTATAAACATTAGATACAGAGTATTTAGGAATTGTATTGTTAGGATTAAAAATGTTAGGAAGAACATTTTTGGAGTTCCAAATAATCGGTATGAAAGTTTAGGTGAACTTTGGCGCATCCCGTTATTCAGAGACTAGACAATGAGGATCGCAAAAGCAGTGCTTGGGCACAGTCCATGTTTCTGCGTTTTGTGCTCTGCGTAAGGTGGTAATGGCGGTGAGGAGAGCCCACAGACGCCAGCACGTCAACCTACTACCAAATGTCAAATTTACTCTACTCATTCGAAGGCTCTCCCAAAATTCGAACTGGTGGTAACAGTTTAGATTTCACTTAACTTTAGTTAACTATGGGATTTAAAAACATAGTTTTTACTTACGTGTGCTTATGAAGGCTAATAAGTATCAGCCGAAAGACGAATGTAGACAAAGGCCTACCCATGGATCTCCATCACGACCGGTCTTGTGCTGCTCGCATCCATCGACTACCCCCGATCTTTACCAGTGCCTTATCTTCTTCTTCGTATTACTTTAATCTTACTATGCAAATTCCCATACGGAATCACAGTACACTAACAATTTTTTTTATATAAACCGGTGCTCAACACGACAGGTACAACAAGACAGCAGCCCGAACAACATATGCGAATTATCTAAACTGACATTCATTTATAGGCCAGGTGGTTCAATTTAGTTGAAGGGTCATTCTATTCTACTGCAATTGAAGGTGTACATTCAAAAATGTTTGTGACAATAAATATAAATAGGTACCTACTTATTATAAGTATAAGTATGTTATAAAAGGCAAATTGATGAAAATCATGTAAATAAAAATCAAACGGAAGTATCGTACTACGTAATAAAAATTCTAATTATAGTATTACTTTAATCTTACTATGCAAATTCCCATACGGGTTTTGCATAGTAAGGTTAAAGTAATACTGCTCTATGAGGTTACAGTAGGACCCCAGATCATCGAGTAGATTTCTTGTTAGAGGCCTGCTTTATTGTCTGCGTACAATGCGAGGTCTTATATTGAATAAATGATTTGACACTGACTTCTTACTTTGAAGGGCAACTCGCTGTACCCTGAGGACCTGCAGACGCGCAACCTGGTCGACCAGAGGCTGTACTACGACATTGGCACCCTCTACCCGGGTTTTCACAGAATCTTTGTAAGTGTTTGCATGATGATTAGAACTATCAGCACGACACACTTCCTTCTGGAGTTTTAAACGATAACAATAGGTAATAGGTACTTCAGTGTATTTATTAACCAAATTGGTTAATAAATATACAAAACCAAAAGTTAGTGTATTAAAGTGGTTAATAAGTACACAAAAGTCCAACGAAACAACATTATCTAATATTGCTACATTCAAGCAGACAGAAAAGAAAAGAAAGTTAATAAGACAAGAGATGTTTTAATAATAAGCACAAAATATTTTTTTGTAGATAAACTTAATAAAAGAATTATGGTTACCTATCTCAAGGCAATCATAATTCACAAAACGGCAAAAAAATACCCTCGTCCTAAATTGACTCTTGAAAGGACTTGGGTTCGGCCTTATCATAGTCTAATTTTTTTTCTGAGGTTTAAGCGAGCACTACACATTGAAATGAAAAACTTTTTTACGGACTAACTCGCGTTTAATTTACTATTTACATAGTTTTTTTTATATTATCCTGACGTTTCCAACCCGTAAAAAAGTGTTTCATAGTCCAATTTTTTACTATGTTATGTTGCTTAATGCTTAATAAGATTAAAATAATACTGCCCTATGTGGTGACCGGTAAGACCCTGTTCGCCTAATACCTCATTCATGAAATGACTCATGCGCATTATGCCTTATCTTCTTTTAGGATAACTTATCGGACAAAAAACCCGAAGATCCGGCCATAACAAAGAAGGCAGAGGGTTCACTGGTGGTTTTAAACAGTCTCCTCGAAGGCAAGAAGTACATCGCTGGAGCCAACCTGACTGTGGCCGACCTAGCTCTGGCTACGTCACTATCCTACTTCGAGCTTTTCGATATCGATCAATCTAAACACGACAATGTTAAAAGGTATTTTTGGATACATTAAGTTCTTCTTCTATCCGCAATTAAGTTTGTTGCTGTTAATCCGTTAACTATCGTTAGTCTAAGCGATTGAATAATAACTAAAGCATGGAAGGAGTCCAAATGAGACTCGTATAGCTGTCCTATTTTTTCAAATGGGACATAAACATTGGAAGAAAAGAGACAAAATAAGTTGCTAAAAACGTCAAATTTAAAAAGAAAAAGACAATATTGGATACCCGGTCACCATTTATGATACCTACCGAATTCAAAAGCGACTTATACAAATGTAATTCGAATGGTAACCAAACGGAGTACCCACTCAAATGTCATAGCACTCCTTCTATTTAGCTTTAATTATTATTCTGAGATTAATTCCCTTCATTGATGTATGGGATTTTAAAATAGTACAGACTTAGTTTTTGTAACATAATTCTTTACTTATTTATTCAATTAAATACATATTCTGTGTTAGCGATCGACTAGTGTTAGCATACGCAAAGTATCTCTAAATTTGTTTACCGATTGACTATTGACAAACGCTAAGGAATAGACAGGGAGCATTAGCCACTTGCCTAGGGGCTGATCAGCCTGTTGTCGTGGTGCAAGTTGCTAGATGACAACAAAATTGGGTCAACAACATAATTCTGTGCCTCCTGTGAAAAGTGTTACATCTCCTTTAGAGCATTAAACCAAATGCTCTAAGATCTCTTTTGAGTGCAGGAGAAATTGTGTTAAAAATATATAAAAAGAGGAACATCTATTATTTTCTAAAGTTTCATGCTTGTTGAATGAGTACCAATCATTATTTTAGTTTTAACAAAGTAATAGATCTTCCTCTTTTTATATTTTATTCAACCCTGCAAAGTTGACACTTAAATGTTGTCATTTTGAGATTCCCATCACTTTGCACAGGAGGCACGAAATGGTTCCCTCAAGTGAGAGGCTACGGCGGCTACAGAATACAATGATAGTACTAGTCCTTCGGGTTTAGAGGATGTATGATACTCCGCTACTTCTCGTGGTTCTTGAGAAACCTTTATTAAAAGAGGTCATAGAAGTACTTGGCCTCTTGAACCAAATTTGACGTTAATTTACCTTTTTGCAAATAAAAAATATACTAATTGTCAAAAGTATGTTATTGAAGCGTAGACAGAGAAATAGAAGCCTTGTTCTATTTGCAGATGGTACACAGCAGTACAAAGCACAGCTCCTGGTTGGGAAGAACTCACCAGCAAGGACCTCGACCTGGCCAGAGAGTGGATCGCCCAGTCGAATAAATCACAATAGAACAAAACTCAACCTATTAGTTACAGTAATTTTATTTATTTATTTTTATGTAATATTAAATTAAGCAATAAAGATTTTATTTTATTTTAACACTACTTAGTTGTTGAAGTTGAACTAGCCCACAGGTTTTTCCAGCGATCAGCTTCTGCCTCTGACCTACCTGAGCAGTGGTCTGCCAGTCCAGTTAATAAGAAAATACATACAATAAGCACGACTATTATCCCCAAAGGGTTAGGTCTGTAGACTATTCAATGAGGACAGCAAAAGCGGTCCTCTACCATAGTTCACTTTTCACCAAATTGCGACTTCACAATGACATGTACTCAGCGTGACAGACAGGTAGTGAGTCCATCGCCGCTCTTTGCAGTATTTAGTCCATTAGTCGCCTTTTACGACACCCAAGGGAAGAGAGAGGGTGGTAGTATTCTTTTATCGCTACGCGACATGGTTAAATAAGAACAGCATCAGATAATCAGTTCTGAATGATACTAGCCGACGATGGTGGAAGCGCGCTTAATTAGATTTGTACAGATATCGTTTAATCAGTAGGTACTTATTAAAAATATACTTACTGTACCTAATGACAAAGCTCCATACGTTTTTACTTATTATAGATGGTTCAAATGTGTGCGAACAACGTGTGCGTATTTCTTCCCTGTTATTTAGCTCTTCTACTGTGAATATTTTACAGTTCTAAGAAAGAAATTACAAACTTGGAAGCATCCAAATGTCTTTGCCGATCCGGGGTTATAACCTAGATCTTCATGGTATAACCCACCCAAAATGTATGGTAGGGCTGAGCTGTAGGCTATTACCGGGGGACTATTATCCCCAAAGGGTTAGTCTGTAGACTATTCAATGAGGACAGCAAAAGCGGTCCTCTACCATAGTTCACTTTTCACCAAATTGCGACTTCACAATGACATGTACCAAGCGTGATAGACAGGTAGTGAGTCCATCGCCGCTCTTTGTAGTCTTTAGTCCGTAAGTCGCTTTTTACGACACCCAAGGGAAGAGAGAGGGTGGTAGTATTCTGAACGAAACGAGGGTGGTAGTATTCTAAAAGAACGCCGCCGGTGACAGTAGGTAGACGAACGACCCCTGGAAGAGGGGGCGCATACAATCTCCGGGTAGGATCCCACTGTCAAACGAATATGGCTTGTAGCAAGAATACCGATAAATTGAATATTTTAACTTATAACGTGCTGTTATTGCTTGCAATGTACCGGGATAGCTGCCGAGTCAGCATCTTTATCTTTAATATATACAGGTGCCACGGGGCCCTAAAGCCAGTCCATCATAGAACTCGTTACGGGTCGGAACTCGTCAACAATTGCTATTTCTATTTTTACTTTAATTCTATTTCATGTTAAATACTAGTTCTTTTTTTATAAATTAGTCTAGTCCGCCCAAATACGTCTCTGAAAACGGTTATAGACTTCCGTTGTAAAAGTGTGGTGAAAGTTGTGAAAACCTTTACTTTAGTGAGAACTAACACTGTTCCTGTGTACTCGCTGCTCCTGTTTATATGCAGTTATATTTTAACTGAGTGTTCCTGTCTGATCGCCGATCGTGTGTATCCACGTAGACTTTTCCTGTGAGTGGCCCTTAATTCTGTTGCCACGGAGACCTTCCGTGTGTTCCTGCTTACCTGGTGACACTGAATCCATGACCATGGTCATGATACCTGTCCACATAGTATGTGTGATGCTGACGACGCTACTGTAAGTGAAAACTTCTAAATAACTCATAAAAGTGCGCGATCCAGAATAGAACTCAGAGCTAGATTAATTAATTCTATTTATAAGTATTGCTGTTGTATTACATTGTATTTCTGTTGTGTAACATTGTGTCTCTAAAGGTATTGTTTATATTATCCATGGCTCCCGCCAGACTACTGATAAGAAGCGCATAAACGCGTGGGTGTCGCGTCGCGCGTCGAGATACTTGGTGCTCGCTTAGTGTAGAAGCGGCTTCGACTTCCTAATTATTTTATTTAAACATTTCTAATTTTAAAATATTTTTTGTTTTGATTTAACTATTAAGTGTGTAATATTGTCTTCTATATATTTTATTTTTAAAATTGTTTTCACCATGACGACCAGATCCGAATCCGAAAATCCGAAAGCAGCGGCTGATGACAAAATCGAGTTTAGTGTGCTCCTAAAGTTCATTAAACCCTTCGATGGTTCTAGGGAAAAGTTGAACCCTTTTATCTCTAATTGCCAAAATGCTTACAATCTTGCAAATAAATCTCAGAAACCAATACTTTTTAAATACATTTTAAGTCAGCTCGAAGGCAGAGCTGAATCTACTTGCAACATAAAGGATTTTGAATCCCTTGAGCAATTTTTAGAATTTCTAAAGCAGCAATTCGGGGAAAGGAAACACTACGCTCACCTCCTTTCCGAGCTGCAAGACTGTAAGCAGAGCTCAATCGAATCTGTAAACCAATATGCACTAAAAATAGAAACATGCTTAGCAAAGCTACTTACTGAAATCAATATTTCGATACTTACTAAGCGTAAGACAGAACTAACAGGCCGCGTAGCAGCAATGGAGGACTTAGCCCTCCATACTTTCATGCTCGGCCTCCATCCACGATTGTCGCAGATCGTCAGGTGCCGCGATCCTGACAATTTGAACGCGGCAGTTAACTTCACTATGGCTGAGGAAAAAATTCTCACGAGTCTCAACAAGAGACCCCAGTCACCATTCATTCACAATGAGAGACATAGGCTCCCACCTCGCCGTGATTTCCAATCACGACCTAATAATTTCCAACCACGACCTAATAATTTCCAACCGCGAGCTTTCCAGGTTCAACAAAATAATCGCCCTGAGCACTTTAGAAACTTCAATACAAATGATGTGACCTGTAGGTATTGCAAAAATATAGATCACACGATTGAAAACTGTCGCAAACGGCTATATAACAATAGAGCCCAATTCAATGCGTCGTCTTCTAACAGTCGTCCAAATAATTCACCGCCGGTTATTATTCCTGCTACATCACGCAGAGTCTTTACTGCTGATCAAGTTAATGATATTGGAGAAGATGAAGTTGATCATAACAATTTAAACGAGTAGAATTTCCCGATAGGGACCGCTCGGGAAATTCCGTGAAACGTCGAAAAGTCGGTATCATAAACCACACTGTATCATTTGAAGTAGACGCTAACAACCAGGGTAACCAGCCCCAATTTTATAGCGCTACCAGTAAACGTAATACTAAACCCGCACTGAATCGCACTGTTTCCACTGTATCAACCGTTGTAGACGCTAACAACCAGGGTAACCAGCCCCAATTTTATAGCGCTACCAGTAAACCTAGTACTAAATCCGCTGTTTCACTAAATCGCACTGTTTCCACTGTATCAGCTAACAACCAGGGTAACCAGCCCTAACTTTATAGCGCCATCGTTAAACGTAATACTAAACCCGCACTGAATCGCACTGTTTCCACTGTATCAACCGTTGTATCCGCTAACAACCAGGGTAACCAGCCCAAACTTTATAGCGCCATAGTAAAGGGTAGTAATAAACCCTCACTGAATCGCACTGTTTCTACTACCAGTAACACTAATACTAAATCCTCTGCTTCACTCAATCGCACTGTTTCTAATATCGCTAACCTTAGTACTAAATCCTCTGCCGTACTCAATCGTACTGTTCCTGCTGTCTTTAAATCTAATACTAAATCCACTGACTCACTCAATCGCACTGTTTCTACTATTACTAATCCTAATACTAAATCCTCTGTTTCACTCAATCACTCTGTTGTCTCCGTATCAAACACGATAGACACCAGCAACCGGGGTAACCAGCCCCAGCATTATAATGGTGTTGTAGAATCCTATGCTAAACCCTCTGAATCAATCGAACGCGTTCCTAAGCCTACAAAGTTAGATACTTCGCTTAATTCTAAAGACCATACGAAACAAATATTTAAAAGTAATCTTACTGAGCAAAAGTGCAAATCTTCTAGCAACATCGTCGCCGATTCTCCACAACACCTGAAATCAGAAAAAATAATTAAAATACATAAAATAAATAATAACTCTGAAAAAAGATACTTACCTCACGTCGTGATTCAAACATCAGTCGCTGATAAACCACTGTCTTTCTTGGTAGACACCGGCTCATCCGTCAGCCTGTTGAAATTAAGTTCCATGTCAAAGCTTCCAAATCTAAGTAATCATATAATAGAGCTCAAAGGTATTGATCCTGGCAATGAAACAACCAAATCTTTAGGTAGCTTTCAGATGCAAATATTCTTAAAACCAAACAGATTTGTAACACATGAATTTCATGTCATTGAAAACATAAATCTAAGTCATGATGGTATCATTGGCAATGACCTCATGAAAAGTATGGGCTGCCAAATTGACTACAATCAAAAAACTCTTAATGTTCATAATGAACATATCCATTTACAATTCTCTGAACCAGTGTATACCATTCCCCCTCGTACAGAAACAACAATAGAATGCACGGTAGATAATCCAAATATTCAGGAAGGCATAATTCTAGATCAACATATCTCAAAATCCCTTTTAGTTGCAAATTGTATCGTAAAGGTGAAAGAGAACAATCGTGTTAATATCACAATCGTCAACACCTCTGACAAACCTGCTGTAATTCATCCTAATCTTAATTTAAAATTGCAACCTCTGAATTCTTGCATGACTCTTTTGAAACCGCCACTATCCAATACTTCTCAAAGAACTAATGAAGTCTTGAAACAATTAAGAACTACTCACCTTAACGACGAAGAGGAAAATGCACTTCTTAATTTTTGCTCAAATTACTCGGACCTCTTCTACCTCCCGGATGATCAACTTACACATACCACAGCTATTGAACACAAAATAAAAACAAGTACAGACGTCCCTATCCATACTAAATCCTATAGATTCCCCGAATGCCATAAAAAGGAAGTCGAGAAACAAGTTGTAAAAATGTTAGAACAGAATATTATTATAAATTCAGACTCACCTTGGTCATCGCCTATTTGGATTGTCCCCAAGAAGCTCGATGCTTCAGGAGAACGTAAATGGAGAGTCGTAATTGATTATCGAAAACTGAACGACGTAACCATAGGCGAAACCTATCCAATTCCACAAATAACTGAAATTCTGGACCAGTTAGGTAAAAGTCAATATTTTACGACGCTAGATCTAGCGTCAGGATTTCATCAAATTAAAATTTCTGAAAGCGACGCACCCAAAACCGCCTTTTCCGTACCACAAGGGCATTTTCAATTCACGAGAATGCCTTTTGGGCTTAAAAATGCTCCATCCACATTCCAGAAATTGATGAACACGTGTCTTTCTGGCCTGCAAGGCTCGCGCTGCTTCGTATATCTTGATGACATAGTAGTGCACTCTCCAGATCTAAATTCTCATATTCAAAATCTTTCCTCCGTCTTTGATAGACTTCGAAATTATAATCTAAAACTCCAACCAGATAAATGCGAATTCCTGTGTAAGGAAGTTGCATACCTTGGTCATATCATAAATCCAAACGGCGTCAGTCCTAATCCTGAAAAAATAAAAGCAATCTCAGAATTCCCTGTACTCAAGTGCGCTAAAGACATAAAATCTTTCTTAGGCCTCGTTTCGTATTATAGACGTTTCATTCCTGATTTTTCCAAGCTTGCAAAGCCTCTGACGACTCTTCTTAAAAAAGACGCACCTTTTTCGTGGAAAAATGAACAACAACTAGCCTTTGAGAATCTAAAGAATAAACTTACTACATCACCAATCCTAGCCTATCCTGATTTTTCTAAGCCTTTCAATTTGACGTGTGACGCTTCCAATTTTGCTATATCTGCTATATTATCACAAGGACAAATAGGAAAAGACCGCCCCATAGCATACGCCTTTCGTACATTAAACAAAGCCGAATGCAATTACAGTGTAACAGAGAAAGAGTGTTTAGCCATTGTCTACGGAACCAAAGCTTTTCGCCCTTACATTTATGGCTACAAATTTACCATAGTGACCGACCACAAATCTTTGCAATGGCTGTTTAGCTGCAAGGACCCTGGATCTCGACTCGTTCGTTGGCGGCTAAAACTAGAAGAGTTTGAGTATGAAATAGTTCACAAAAAAGGGAAACTGAATACTAATGCCGATACACTCTCTCGATTCCCTGTCAACCCAATTGAAGGAACCAGGTTACCTTCTCCTAACTCTTTATTACCAAACTTAGATGATGGACTCGATAACCCCTTAGAAGACTCACTCCTAGATCTATATCTACCATCTCCTATACCATTCTCTTTCGATCAAGATATATTAGGTCAAGAAATACCTGTTACCCTACCTACTCGTATAAGCCTGGTTATAATAATATTTTCACATTTTATTTTCTTAGCAATTTTTTTTTTTAATAATTAATTTTACGCTGGTATGATAGCCTTTAACAGCAGTGTCTTACAGACAAAGGTACCCACTCAAAATTTATGTTGCGTTTAAAGTCGTCTTGTTGTTCTCTTGCTTTCGTTGGAGTTGCTCGAGTGTGTCATGCTCTCTTAAAGTGTCTCTGCGGTGGTGGCATGTGCGTCGGGTCGTTACGTTCCCTAAAACATGGTTGAGCGAAGCGATGGCTGATTCACATGTCATACTCGTGAACGGGTGCCGCCTGTGGAGGCTGGTCTGCTCTTGCAATCTTATTTTTTTTATTGGTAGTATTTAATAGTTTTTCTTTTTATTCCAAAGATACTGTAAGACGTTGTTCGTTTTATTTAAAATCGAGCAATACCTGTTTTATATTGAATATTCTTTTGTCTTGTAATCGTATCAAATGTTTTTTTTTTGTTGTAATGGAAAATGTCCTTCTATGACAGGGAGGGCATGTTCCAACTTGTATTGACGCTCATAATTTGTTTAATTGTATGTTGTATGATTTGGTAACGACATATTGTTTTGTAAATGTCGTTACTTCTATATTATTATAAACCTGTGGAGTTTCTTGCGCCCTTCTTCTCCACAGTTAAAAGACTTCCTGAATGGGCGGGGTGGGTGGGCGGGTGCCCGTCCATCCTTTAACTTTTGACGATTCAAAATGCTTATTCTAAGTTTACTGAATAAAGAGATATTGATTGATTGATTGATTGATATGATACAAGGTCCTACAGCTGTCCAAGTACCAGATCCTCCCACTGTTCAAGATCAACCACCAAATTCTGAAACTGAGTTTATAGAACTGGGACCTTTTAATACTGATCGCCACAATATTGACCCTAATGTCGAACTTCATGAATCTCCGTCAACTCCAGAATCAACGACACAACCAAGTTCTAACCCAAACAACGATAACTATTCTAAATTCCTTAAAGCGATTGCAAACAAGCAGTTTACATCTAATGCCATAATGAAAGAATATACCGAAAGCCTTCTAAAAACGCCTTACAAAATCATAATAATTCCTACGTCTATAGATTTGGATGAGTCGAATCCTTACATTACCGAAATTCTCTCAATCGCTGAAAACAAAGATGAAATTCTGATCTCCGATAAGGAGCTGTACTCTTTCCTCGAAGTTAAACACGCTGATAAAACATTCTATTTTATTTTTACCAAGGTCCACTACTTCGACGAATGTTCTTATCCCGAAATTTATAATACATTAAAAAACGTCCAGGACAAAATCTTACAGTGCCCGGATATAACAGATATCGCTATATCTGATTTTAAGAATCCCTTTGACCAACATTCTTTTACTAAAACTTATAATATACTTACTTACCTTTTCCATAATACCAAGATCTCCATTCATGTTTACCTAAATAAAACCATTTACCCAACCTTAAGCGAAAGAGTTAAAATTCTTCGTGATAATCACGACATTCCAATAGCCGGACATTTAGGCTCGACACGTATGTATAGCAGAATACGTGAACAATTTTACTGGAAGGGAATGAGAAGCGAAATAGAAGATTATGTTAGAAATTGTAAAGCATGTCAAGAAAACAAGGCCTTACGGAGAACCAACAGAGCTCCTATGGAAATAACTACTACATCTACATCTCCATTTCAAAGAATAGCGTTAGACATCGTAGGTCCCCTGCCAGAATCTGGCCCTGCTAAACTCAAATATATACTTACGTTACAAGACGACCTAACGAAGTATTCTGTAGCCTATCCTTTACGCAGCACGACGGCTGAAGAGCCTAGTGACTGTCTCATTCATTTTATTTCCCTCTATGGCATACCCAAATCAATTTTATCTGACCAAGGTACAAATTTTACTTCTGACCTTTTTAAAACAACGTGCCAATTCCTTAAGATCAAGCAGTTGAGGTCATCTCTTTATCACCCTCAGACTCAGGGCGCCCTAGAGCGTAGCCACTCAACACTTAAGGAGTATTTGAAATCGTTCACTAATGAGAATCAGGACAACTGGCCAACATATGTGTACACCGCTATGTTAACATACAACACAACTGTACACTCAACAACCAAATTCACTCCTCACGAGTTAGTCTTTGGACATAAACCATTTATACCAAACTCTGTGTATGAAAGTGGACCTGGTACCACGTATACTGATTATATAAAGCTGCTTCAGCATAAGTTCCGATACACTAGGGAAAAAGCTCTGGAAAATATTTTAAAATCTAAGGAAACTTCTAAAACCTCGCCCGCCGCCCCCGCCGAAGTATAAGATTGGTGATTATGTATACTTGAAAAACCACTTGAGGCTGAGGAAAGCCCTATCACCAATCTGGAAGGGGCCTTACAAAATAATTAAAGTTTTTAGTAATCATACAGCCACGCTTCTTATAAACAGACGTCACGTGACGCACCATTTCGACCAGTTCAAGCCAGCAAACGTTGCGAGCTCGTCTTATTTCACCAGCTTCAGATGATAGATATTAAGTCCCAAGATGTACATTTTATTGCCTGCCTAGTTAGTAATATAAAATATAAAACATTTTTTTTATACGTTTTAGAATAACTTTATACATTTAGTTTTATTTTATACACATTATTACACCAATTAGTCATTAAGAAGTTTTATTATCATTTTACTTTTCTTTCTAATTCATTTTGCAATTAGACTTAGCTTTACAATTCAATTTATTTTACATAAAATAATTTCTTACTATATTACAGTAAGTTAGATATTAATTTCAACTTTATACTAAGCATATTTTACTTTCAATTTATTTTTACATAAAAATAGGAAGTTAGTTAATACTTTTAAATTGTTCTATTTCAGATGTATACTATATTATATTTATTTTACTTTACCTATTTCAGTGCCTCGATCGAATCGCATCCGGACTATGTCCTGCCACTTCCTTCTAGTTCCGGTATATACTTCGATAGAATAGGAAAACTAAATATAATAAAGGGTCAATTAAATTTAATTACTCATATTGATATTTCTTTTATAAATGCTCATCTCACTAATCTAAATGAGATTTTAGGCACAGTTCGATTTATGTGTCAACATTCGGAGAATATTCAATGTGAAAATACGCTATCTCCATTAACTCAATGATATGAAACGTTATCACGACTCTCTCTCCCACTTGATTTCAAAACGCAGTAAACGCTCAGCCTGGTTTGGAGGAATTGGAACAGCATTCAAACAAATCATTGGTACTTTAGACGAAGACGACGCATTGAAATATGACTCAGCTATAGAAGCTGTTCAGAACGACGAGAAAAAGTTAGCACGACTTGTAAAAGAGAACATTTTAGTTACTACTTCTACATTAGATTCTTATAAACAAACTATAAATAAATTAAATGCCAATGATAACTCTCTTAGTATTGCACTAAATAAACTAATTAAAAATTCAGATAACATAACTAAAATTTCCAATAATTTAATAATTGAAACTAAAGTGCATTCCATACTTATGAACCTCGAAAGCTCAATACTAACATTGTCATTCCAATTCGAAGACTTAATCAATGCAATTGTTCTAAGTAGTCAAAACATATTGCACCTACGCATTCTTACACCGGCGCAACTGTACCGAGAACTTGTTGATAACGACAGGCATCTGTCAAGGGACACTAGAATCCCGCTCTCTTTAAGCTTAGATAATATTCATTACATTTTAAGCATATCCGATGTGGGTTGCTATTATTTTAGAAATAAGCTTGTATTTGTATTGCAAATCCCTCTAGTTACTATTCATGATTTTAATTTGTATCATAACTTAGCTTTACCTACACCCCATGATGTGGAAAAGCCGAATGTTTTTAGTTTAATATTACCTTCTTGTTCTTATATTGCTATATCAAATGATAAAATTAACTTTTGTAATCTAGATAGTTTAAGTAAATGTAAGACGGTAAACTCTGAGTTCTTTCTGTGTGAAGTGTCCATGGTGTCATTAACAAGTGGCAACCCTACGTGTGAAAGCGAACTACTGACAAAAACAATTAGTGCTATTCCCGTGCAGTGTATAACTAAAACAATTCTGGGTGAATTAGACATCTGGAAACCGTTAAAAAACAACCGCTGGATTTTTGTGCAATCTCGTCCGAATAAGATATCTATTGACTGTGATAATGTCGAACTACGTGAAGTTACAGTGTTCGGAACCGGTATTGTACACACCCCTGAACAATGTACAGTGTACACAAAGAATTTAAGACTTATATCGTCTAACAGTGTAGTAAACATAAGTATCCCTGTGCCTAGTTTAGATTTTAATATTATAAATGATTCATGTTGTAAACTAGATAGTAAGTCAAACTCTGTAAACACGGTATCCCCTATTTTGTTACAAAATATTGATTTAGACGATTTTAATACACATAAACAAAACGATAAATTGTTTTCAGACTTAGATAAGATAATCGAAGGAGAACCTGTCCTGGTAAAATATGGGACACATTATTTTGCATTTTCTTTTGTAATTTTTATAATTATTATACTTTTTATAGGTTTTAAGTTTTATAAAATTGTTTCTAGATATAGGACAAAACTTACTATTTCTTCTGTGAAACCGACCCTTGACGAGAATAATATTGACGTCATTAATCTCAGTAACGTTCAAGAAGAAAACCCGTCACGGTCACAACCGTGATTGAGGGAAGTTGTTTGATTTACTGAACTTTGTCTTTTTTCAAAAATACCTATAAGTTCAGTCTTCTGCGGGGGGTTGTTATACCCTTGCAATGTACCGGGATAGCTGCCGAGTCAGCATCTTTATCTTTAATATATACAGGTGCCACGGGGCCCTAAAGCCAGTCCATCATAGAACTCGTTACGGGTCGGAACTCGTCAACAATTGCTATTTCTATTTTTACTTTAATTCTATTTCATGTTAAATACTAGTTCTTTTCATAAATTCGTTTTCAGCTTAATAAGTTTCTTTTTTTAAAAACCTATTTGCCATTTCTCGTATAACAGTGCGCACACTTCGCACGCAGTCAAATGTGATGTAATAGGCCTCGCTGAAGTAAGAAGAGACGGTGAAGACACATTAGAGCGAAGTAAAAATTTGTTCTACTATGTTGGTGGCCAAAATAATCAATATGGTGTAGGATTTCTGGTTGCGGAAAAATGGCAGCATAACATTAAAGAGTTCATTTCGGTTCCGGACAGGACAGCAGTATTAAAGTTCCATATAACAGATACCAAAATGCTTACAATAATCCAAATTTATTCACCCACCTCTAACCACTCAGAGGAAGAAATAGAAGAATTTTATGACATGAGCCTCAACTCAGCAAAACCTTAGCAGACCACAAAGGACCTTAGAACTTAGTTTTAGGTAACTAAAATGCAAAAGTTGGCATAAGAGAAGCCCTGGACAATACTAATATCGTAGGTCCGTTTGGACTAGGAGATAGAAACAATCGTGGAAAACGTCTTACCCAATTCGCTTCAAGTCAAAACTTAAGCATCAGCAACAGTTTCTTTTCCAAAAAACCACAACGTCGTTGGATATGGCTGTCACCAAACCACCAAAAACGAAATAGATTTTTGCCTTAGTTCTTGCATACAAATTATATTAAACACACAAGTTATTAACAAGATAGAGTTTAGCTCCGATCACCGACCACTACGCATAACAGCAACTTTTAATATAAAAATTCTTAGACTGCAAATGATAAAGAATAGCTTAGCAAGATTAAATAAAAGCTCTCTTATTGCATGCAAAGATCAGTTTAACATTGAACTCTAAACTAGCTTTATTTATTTTTTATTTATTTAGTTTCAGGATACAAATTTAAGATAACAGGCCCATAAATACCTTATAAACATACAAATAAATATAAACATAATTGTTAGTTTAAATAACTTATAACAATGTTAGTAGTTTTTTGAAGCACTTGCTTGTGCTGCTCCGGTGGTGTTGGTAGGCAATCTCCCACGGAAGCGCCGGTACACCACGCCCTTCGGCCAGAAGTCCTCATTCAAAAAAATATCGTCCAGCTTGGCTGTCGGGACTCGCACCACAAATGCCTTAAAACTGACATTGTGTCGCGTCTCCAGCGGCTCTACCCTTAGAAGGAGGTTGGCCTTCGTCTTGATGTACTCTATCACATCCTGCACGGTGATGGTGTGGTACAGGCGCGACACGTACAACGGTGTGGTGGGCGTCGCGGCGCGCAACAGGAACTGGGGCCCTGCCAGTGCAGTACCGCAACGGTTTTGGCCGCTGGGGCTCGGCCGGTGACTGCGTGCGCTCTTGTTTCGGACCTTGGCGAATCCTTCCTCGTCTCGAACCTTGGTGGTACACTCATGCACTCTATGAGCATCCGAGTTGGTAGCAACAACAGAGGCGTAGTCACGGCGACCGGGCTTTGATAAATTTGTGACAGGCTCTGTCACGTGCGGCACCGCGGGCGAAGGCGCGGGGCGGGTGGGCGTCTGCGGCGGCGCGTGGGGTGCGGCGTCAGCAGGCTGCACGGCACGTGGCGCCGGCGACTGTGGGGCACGAGGAGCCGACACCGGTGACTGCGGGGCGCACCGAACCGGCTTCCGCGCGGGGGCAACGGCTGCGTCAGCGCTGCACGGCGACGATTTCGGCGTGGAAAATGCTGACTCGAAACTCAGTTGCGGCGCGTTGACGAATGCACCGCGCCGCGTGACGTTCGAGTCATCGGCGACTGACCTACTTACTGCGAGTGATGGGCGCAAACTATCCACGTCCTTGCGCAACTCACTCACAGTATTCTGTGATGCTTCGTACTTCAGCACCACGTCCGCCAAGCCTGCCTTCAAGGCCACGATGTCCTTCAGCAAGCAGGTTACGTCGACGTGACGAACGTGATGGGAGGGAGCTTGTTTAGGTCCCTTGCCACAAACGTCGGCACGTCATATGGATCGGTCTCCTTCAGCAGCGTGATTATTTCCTGCAGGCTCTTCGGTGCCCCATCGCGGCGATGAGACACCATCTGGATACTCTTGTTCACTAATGCAAACAGGAGCTTCTTGGCAGCAGATATGTCGTCCTCGCTGCAGCTGGACTTGCAGATCTGCACCGCACTCACTTCGTCCCTCATGTCCAGCTTCTGTTGCAGGAAGGCAAGGAGCTCGTTAACCACGAGTTTGTCGCTTATGATGGTAGTTTGCGCGGCGACTCGCGCCGCGTTACGTATCGATTTAGGGGAAGTCAGCTCAATGCGGCCATAGAAGGCAAAGCGGACACACCCAATTTCAATCAATTAAGTGTAACATACAAAAGAAATAGAAATACAAAGTAAAAGGAAAGTTTATGGAGTCACTTGAGGTAATTCGGGCTCAAATGATGCCCTTTTAAATGTGAGGCGATGTGTTCTTGTCCTTTTTTCGTGCACTTATTCGAATGCTCGGTAAAGCCATTCGCGCACTAACACTCGCGTAAGTGTCATTTATTTCCCTTTTATCGAGATTACGCACATCACTAGCACTAGGCTGATAAACCACATTTGGCACATCACACACACTACCACTACACACAACGCTGATGGGCGGTGGCGGCGGCGGCGGCGGGCGGTCCACGCTCGTAGCGCCCGAGTCGCCCGAGCCGCCCGCACCGCGCTCCTCCCGAGGCCGCGTGTTCAGCGACCAGCATCGCCTTCCCCGACGCTTGCGTAGCCAGACCACGATCATTCCAACTGCTATGGCCACAGCTACGTAACTGATGGCGTACTGATGAACGTCTTGATAGGATAGAGCATCTAAGTTTACATCTTCCTTATTTGATTTCAAATCTTTTATTTGCCTTCCAATTTTGGTGAAAGTTTTTATCCGTGAGGTGACGGAGAAAGAATACCAATCGCCGCCCCTCTCTCCGTCCGGTGGGTGTCGTAAGAAGCGACTAACGGATGCTTTCGAGCGATGATCTGCTCCACTGGTGGTAGGGCTTGACCCGTCTGGTTGGTGACCACCGTACGCATGGTGTAAAACCCGTCAAGTGACTGCTTGTCGGTCGCGTTTCGGGATAGCGTATAACCAGACCTCGAGAGGATGATGCTGCGATGTATTTGGTCTGTGGAGGCTTCCGTCAAACCAGTGCCAGGAGGACTTCGTTAACCAGCCGAACAGGGAGACCCGTAGAAACGGTTGTCCCGCTGGCCGCCGGTTGCACAGTACAGGGGCCCAAGCGAGCCTAACCAGCTCGTGAGGCTGCCTCACCATACCACGCATAATCTCGGGGTGGTCCGTCGTGCCGGTTGGTGACCGGAAGGTGAGGTCCCGGTGGCCATTCCCGGGGGGGTTCGGGGGCCCTTCCGTTCGGCAGGTTAATAATACTCGTCTGTGGGCAAATTCCTGGGGAAACAGGCCACCACACTTGGACCATTCGCATCGCGGCATCATTTTTTCGATTCACGCCTCTCTCTTTCCACTCCTAAAATGACAGCGCCTAACAACAAAACTGGTACTACAGCGGTGCACACCCCCACCAAAACCTTACCGTTTGAGGCGGAGTTCGCTAACATCCGCGGACTCCATGCAAACCTCAATGCCGTCCACCACCATCTTGAGACGGCACGGCCAGCAATGTTGTTCCTGACGGAGACGCAAATAATCCGCCCAGCTGACACCACCTACCTGAACTATCCCGGCTTTGTGCTTGAAGAATCCTTCAAAGCCAAAGCCGGAGTTTGCTTATTCGTTCGGGCGGATGTTTGCTGTCGCCGTCTGCGCTGTCTGGAGGACCCTTCCTTCTCCCTCCTAGTGGTACAAGTCGACTTAGGCTCTCATTGCCGTGTCTACGTCTGCGTCTACCGATCCCATAACGGCGACATGGAGACAACTCGACTAATTGAACATCTTAGTCGGGTAGCAGATGATGCGCAGGAGCGGTTTCCATCGGCGGAACTGGTGTTTTTGGGGGACTTCAACGCCCACCATGAGTTGCGGTTAGGTTCCTCCCAAACAGACCATGCTGGTAGAACTGCCCACGCATTCGCTCTCACGCATGACCTGACGCAACTGGTGTACAAGCCCACCAGCATCCCAGATATAGTTGGCCATGCGCCCTCCTTACTCGACCTTCTGCTGACGAGTCGCCCAGCTGGATACCGGGTGGAGATTCGAGCTCCTTTAGGTTCCTCGGATCACTGCTTGATATCCAGCACAGTGCCCTTGGCATCGCGCCTGCCAACAGCGGTTTCGAAACGCCAGATTTGGCACTACGCGTCGGCAGACTGGGACGGGATGCGGGAGTATTTTGCATCCGTCCCTTGGAGGCAGCGCTGCTTTAGTGGGAAGGACCCGACCGCTAGCGCCACTGCCGTTGCTGGTGAGATAGTATTAGGAATGGAATACTATATTCCACACTCCTATGTCATCAGCAAAGGCAGACGCAACCGCTGGTTCAATCGCGAGTGTTGCCAGCGCTGTTGAGAGCAAACAGACGGCATACCGCGTGTTCCCGCCAAAGCCGGGACGCCCGTTCAAATCATACCGCCATCGGTAAGGCGGTTGACTCAGCGGTTGTTGACGACCGCGTCCGCCTATCTGCCGCGGCGCCACCGCTGTGCGACCCGCGGCCGCTCGCTTCGTAAGCGGACCGCGCGACTCGTCAGATAGCTACCGCGCGCACGCAACGGCCTGACCGTGAAAGTTGATAGTGACCCTGAGCCTTAAGTGAAGAGAACGCCTGAATGCCTATTGTTTAGTGTAGTGACTGTGCGCCAGGAAACCAACCTACCTCGCCGCCCGTGGTCAGCTCGTCTCCCGGTTCCTGTGACTTATCATCCCTGTAAGTACTTCATTATCCATACCTACCCAGCCCACAACCTTTATTACGTCGCTGTTACTGCGAACGCCTTTCGCCGTAACATTTTGGTCCAATGGAGCGCGGAATAACCGCTAAGGTTCAGCCCTAATCAGAACCTAACTTTATTTTAATTTTCAATTTTAATACAGTCCGCTTGTTGAGGAGCAATGAGGAGTGAAGATGAAAAATACCTTTTGAGAGGATAAATATAATGAAATATAATTTAAAACGAAAACAATTCAGACACGGAGAAAAATCAATCAAACACACCGTTTTTACAAAGACAAGTTATTATGACAGTGTCAATATGAAAAAATAACATTAATAAAAAAGATTGTAAAGAAAGAGTTTGCAACATCCTCCACCCCGTGCAGGCATGCTGCACCAGCCGAAAACCTAATCACAGTTAGTTAGTTATCATTACAATTTTTAAAACCTGCCGGCGCAACGTGACCCCCGGGGTGGTAACGTCCACTACCCTTGTTACCCCATCCTTTCCTGGGTATTTTGCTGCCACTCTGCCTTTCGGCCAGGTTCCTCTAGGGAGGTTTGAATTAGCTATGAACACGACGTCACCGATTTCTAGAGTACCGCGCTGTGCTCCTGCCTGATTTCGAGGCTGCAAGGTAGGCAAAATTTCTCTGACCCATCTGTTCCAAAAATGATCCGCCAGTCTTAGAGCCCTCTTGAAGTCGCATCTCCTTATGAGATCGTTTTCGCTGAGAGGTGGTCCCACAGGCTGGTTGGATGATGTGCCTATAAGGAAATGAAAAGGCGTAAGAGTCTCAGGGTCGTCGGGATCCACAGAAACGTGGCTGAGTGGACGAGAGTTTACAATTGCCTCGGCTTCTCCGAGTAATGTAATGAATACTTCTTCCTTGGGCGATTACTCACTAACCGCCGCTTTCAGGGCGACCTTGACGCTACGGACTAGGCGCTCCCAGCAGCCTCCAAAGGTTGGGGCTGCCGCTGGGATAAAGCTCCACCTAATACCTCGTGCTCCCGCAAAATCCTGTACATCGGAGCTGTAGAACTCTTTCAAGAGACGATTGGCTCCGACAAATGCTGTTGCATTGTCTGAATAAAGTATATCAGGCGTGCCACGTCTTGCGATAAACCTTCGTATACTCATAACAGCCAAGTCGGCAGAGAGGCTGTGAACAATTTCTAAATGGACAGCTCTGGAAGTCATACATGTAAACAATGCAACGTATCGTTTTTCATGGCGGCGTCCGATGCTGACTGTGACAGGTCCAAAATAGTCGAGGCCAGTGTATGTAAATGGCTGACGGTGATGAGCCAATCTCTGTTTAGGTAGATCACCAGTCCGAGGACTTATTGGTAGAGACTTGCGGCATCGACAGAATGGGCATCGGCTTGCTACACTTCTTACTGTGTTTCTCATGTTCAGCAACCAGTACTTTTTACGAAGCTCGTTTATAACCAGCTCATGGTTTGCGTGACCTGCCTTTTTGTGATAGTAGGAGACCAAGAGGCGTACGACTGGATGACGACCGTCTAACAAAATAGGAGTTCGAATTTCTTGGTGTACGCCTTGTACAGCTCTAATTCTTCCGGCTAACCTTAGCAGATGGCCATCTCCGAGCACAGGCGATAGCTTGATGAGGCGGTTTTTCTTGGAAAACGTCTGAGAGTTTTTGATGCACTTGATTTCCTCTGCGAAGCTATCTGATTGAGTGCGTTGTAAAATGTGTCTCTCCGCAGTTTCGAGTAGTTGTGTGGTAAGTGGGATCAGAGTAGTGGACGCTGAACGTGTTTTTTGGCAGTGATGCGATGTACCACCTGAAGATTTTGAATTTCGTATTTTTTCTAAAAGGTTACCAAAACGTTCAATAGCTTCATGTGCCCGAGCTGTGGCACGTAACAAGCGAAGCCAATCACTAAAACGAGTGAGATTTGCAGTGACAGGAGTTGACCTTGGACCAATAACAGAAATGACACCCACCAATTCCTCAGGTTTAATTTTAAGTTCATCGCAAACTGGGGTAACATTGGATGGCTCCAAAGGCCAGTCCTCCGGGGACTTTAAAAGAAAAGATGGACCACAGAACCATCTGTGTGACAAGTTCAAAACAATTGGGCGATTTCTGGTGGCGTCATCAGCAACATTATGATCCGTCGGTACCCAACGCCAATTCCTGAGGCAAGAATTTTCTAAAATTTTACCTAAACGATGCGCGACGAAAGGTTTGAAGGTACGTGCGTCACTTCGCAACCATTGAAGGACAGTCATTGAATCGGTCCATAAAAAGATATGTGATGGTTTTTTGCGATGACTGTTCTTTATGGTGACGGCAAGACGGGAAGCAATCAAAGCGGCTTGAAGTTCTAGGCGTGGTATTGAGACTGGTTTCAGGGGAGAGACTCTTGTCTTACTAGAAATGAGAGCGATTTCTATACTCCCATCTGAGTAAAGTAAGCGCCAGTAAGCTACACAGGCAAATGACAGTTCACTTGCGTCTGCGAAAACGTGTAGCTCACGGTGTGATGGCTCGAAGTCTTTAGATTTGGAATACCAACGTGGAATTTGCAATGATGAAACATGTTTTAGCTTCTGGAACCAATCTAGCCACTTAGAAGTCTCAACGTGTAGAAGTTCAGAGTCCCAATCAACGTTGAGTCTCCATGCTTGTTGAAAGGGAATTCGACCTTTTACCACTACTGGTCCTAAAAGTCCTAAAGGATCGTAAACTCGCATAAGGTGTGAGAGAGCTTTGCGTTTGGTAAGTGGATTTGGCATCTCTTCAATCACAGGAGACCGAAACCCTAAGTAATCGTTAGTAGGAACCCAAGTCATACCCAAAGGCAACAATATCAGCAGCGAGTTGGGTTGACTCACTAACAGAGTCCAGAGAATCGATGTAATCATCCATGTAATGATTATACAAAATGGCGTCAACTGCTTTTGGAAGGGAAGACGCATGCTCTTGAGCATTTTTATTTTTAATGAATTGCGCAATAAAGGGACTACAACAGGCACCGAAAACTACAGCTGTCATTCTGTATTCTTTTATTATTTCTGATCGGTTCGGTCTCCAAAGATAACGAAGGGCGTCTCTGTCCTGCTCTCTGATCCGAACCTGAGGAAACATTTCCTTAATATCAGCCGTCATAGCAATGCGGCCCTCTCGGAAACGGCACAAGATGCTGAGAAGAGACTGAAGTAAGTCAGGACCAGTGAGCAAGAGAGAATTTAAACAAACGCCTTCGTTCTTTGCTGCGGCATCATGGACGACCCGAAGTTTGCGCTTCTGAGGATGGTACACGCCAAAATGTAGTAAATAAAACCTTATGTTTTGCGTTTTGTCTTTCCTCGGGTCATTTGGGTAGTACGTCTCAGAATGGCACTCCTCGGCGTAACTTTTTTCTAACATGTTGGTCATAAAGGCGGCATAGGCTTTTGAGAAATCACTATCCCTAATCATACGTCTCAAAAACTCAAAAAACGCGATAAGGCTTGAGGATAGCTGTCAGGAACATGTTCGATATTGTCACGCCATGGCAACCCTACCTCAAATCTACCCGAAGGTAGCCGCTTTTAGGTGGATTCCAAAATTTCGATTGCACGCCGATCTTGCTTACTATAAATATTTTCAGACTTAGAAACACCTAAAGCATCTATTTTAAATTGCTCTTTAATGAGAATGTCTAAGTTGTCATCATCAGTCGTGTCGATGACAGAGCTGCGGTTAACAAACTCGACGAGTTTCGTTTTGCTGGAAGGAAAGCCGTATAGAGTTCAGCCAAGTGCTGTCAAGCATGCGACGGGATTGTTCCTTCCACCAGAACGTATGTCTCGGCTTATTGATAAATACCAATGTTCGGCACCGATGAGGACACTTGGAGTAGTATTAGTATAGGACACCTTATCAATCAAGTCAGCTAGGTGGGGGTATGCTTCAAGAGTTTCTTTTTTTATTGTTCGCGGGCTTAAAGATAGATTAGTAATAGCCCTAGCGTTTTTAATTAAAAATGTTTGTGTGGTGTGGATGCCCTTTATCTTAAAGTCCACGTAAGATATTGTCGCCTGTCGGGCAAGACCCCCGATTCCGCTGTCAACAATATTCTGTTGCGGTCCAGCTGCCCCAATGCATGTGGCGACATCTGCGTCTATTAGTGTGGCAGTGCTTCCGTCGTCGAGGAGTGCAAAGACGTTGCAGCTACCAGCAGGACCAGAAATAGTAACCGGCACGATTTTCAAAATGGTACCTGAATGTTGACAACAGGAGGAAGTAGCCGAGGTCAAAACCTTTTCCTCGACGGTTGGAGGGTTGCTCAGGTTTGGTTGGTTCGGAGCTTGCTCGATGGCCGGATTTGTCATAATCGGGAATGCAGTCGTTGTGTTGATAGACGTGGTGATGGTTCGACCATGCAGTAAAGGGTGGTGACGAAACGAGCAATCCTCCACACCGCAAGGCTTGACTTTGCAAGTTTTCCACTCGTGTGAGTTGCGCCGAAGACATCTGTAACAAACTTTGTTATCGCGCAGCCACTTCCACCTGTCATCAACACTCAAAGTACTGAATTCCGAACAAGACTCGACACTGTGCGATTTGCCACAATAAACGCATTCCGAAGTTTTGGAAGTTTGATCAACCACAGATATTGGCATAGATTTTGTAGCGACTGCATAAACGCTTTCACGCCTTATTTTATTTATAAAAGGGTTCGGCTGAGTCAAACTACACTCAGGTGACAATCCAAATCGGATGTACTGATTTAGTTCTCGTTTTAGAAAATCAGCCATTATTTCAAGTTTACTTCGACCGCTATTAGCTTGTATGGCGAAGTCAGTCCACCTTATCTTAGTTGTTGGGTTTAATTTACCTAAGATTGCGTGATAAAGTTCCGGTGAATAAAGGTATTCAGTTTGGTTTAATAACTTTATGGTAGCAATAGAATTACTAACCTTATTAGCGAAGGTTCCAAGCTCTTTCAAGTCGTTTCCTAAGCGTGGAAGATTTTTAAGGCTAGTTACTTCCTTATAAACGATGAGCTCGGGGCGTGCGAAGTTTTCTTCGACTGCGCGCATGACCTCCTCTGGGTTCTCTGTCGACATCAACGACGCATCTACGGCCTCACGAGCGGCCCCACTCAGAGCGTTTTGTAGACGCGTCAGATTTTCTATCGGAGAAAAGTTACATTTAGTAGTATCATACATACGTTTGGAATGCAGCCATTGAGTTGTATCACCGTTATAAGAAAATAATATAATCTTGTTTGTGCTTCTAGAAGAAGCAAGTGCTTTTAGATGCTGCGGCTGTGTCGGCTACGGCTTTTAACAATAGAGAATTTTTATTTAAAGGCTCCGAAGAAATGAGCGGAGGCGTGACGCCTGCCGCCTCCATAATGTTTGACGGCTGTGTTCGTTGAAAGCGAGCAGACAGGGGTGCAGTAGCCCGTGTGACCAAAGGTTGTGACGCCTTGTGTTGGTCGGGCGCGAGAACAGCATCGCACTGTATCTCTTGAGCTGCAAATGAGGCCCTATCAGCTGTGTCCGGACAATAAGATTATTTTCTTACGCTATGTACCCAATGTTTCGTTCTATCTACGCTCACCCGAGAGCTGCGGCGACTGCAATCGCTTTTTGAATGCATGCTGCCAGCGGCATCGATAGCCGCGAGCTCGGCTTCCAACTCATACCTTTCTACATCCTGCTGCAACTTATTGAGTTGTTGCTCACGCTCACGCTCCTGAGCGGCAAGTTGTTGTTCGTGCTCTAATTGACGGCGTAGGGCGAGAGCCTCCGCTGCAGCTTTTTGTGCCCTTATGGTGGCAGAGGAGTGAGAAGACCGTGTTTTAGTCGAGCCCTCGCATGGGTCTGTACCTAAAACCGAACTACCTTCTACGGGAACGATTTGTGCGGTGCGGTTAGCTTTGCTACGGGTGAACATGATGCAAAAGTATGAAACTAAATGAAAATACGTACGTACTACAATGACAAAAAAACAAACGAAAGGCTGGTGAAATTAGATGAGACGGTAGAAGGACCAAAATGTTGAGGAGCAATGAGGAGTGAAAATGAAAAATACCTTTTGAGATGATAAATATAATGTAATATAATTTAAAACGAAAACAATTCAGACACGGAGAAAAATCAATCAAACACACCGTTTTTACAAAGACAAGTTATTATGACAGTGTCAATATGAAAAAATAACATTAATAAAAAAGATTGCATAGAAAGAGTTTGCAACACCGCTAAAAATAATTATTTCCGCCCATAATCTTCTTCTATTTCTAAATCTTATATCGAATTCGTGCCATCATTTCTAAATTCATTTGTTCACGTAACTTTACCCTGCCCCAATAAAAATTTCGTCGTAAATCATTTTATTTTAACGCAATTATTTCTGCACGTTGTTTTAATGTTGATTTCGTGTATGCATCCGATTGTCTGATCACAGATCTATGTGTAGGGACCTATACGATCGTTGTCTAATGATACATTATTCGGTAACTTAGTAGTTAAATTATTGCGTTACGTATGGTATTATAACGAGAGATGGTATTGTTATTTTTCCCGTTTTATTTTTTAATGAATTTTTTATGATCTTGTCGTGTTAAATCGGCTCAGATCTCGTGCATGCTCACCACGCGTGCCAAGTAGCGTGCTTTATTTTTCCGCTCGTGTTAATTTTATATTTTTGACGTGACAACGTCTTAAATTAGGTTGCGGCTGGGAGTCACTTATGAAAAAGTGTAACGCTGGGTAACGTTACGATGAGTCACCGAACGAGAGAGAGGCCCGCCGAATGCCTTGCGTCTCTCTCCCACTCAACTATGATAAATTTGTGCAATTCTTATTTTCATTCAATTCCTTGTTCCTATTGTGCAATTTAATTATATTCATATCAATAAATATTCTACCGAGAAAAAGACGTTGTCACGTAAAATCTTCGCCCGTAAAACCGACTTTACAGGCAAACAATTTTTTTTTTTGTTTTTAATTTTTGCCTTTGCAATCGGCTCATTTTTGTGCGTGCTCACCACATGAGCTTACTGTGTTTCATCATTTTTTTTTTATATCGCTTACGGCTTTTGAGTGATTAGTGCTTAGCGGCTGATTTGCGTGCGTCGCCTTCGCTTCTACACACGTTTGCCCACTTGTGGGACACAGACAGAGTGTCCCAATTTTTTTTATTAAGTTTTTATTATTTGTTTACTTATTGTTTTTGCGACCGACTCATTCTTCGCGCTAGTTTCCGCTACAGGTCTGCCCGACTGTGAGCGCCTTGCCCAATAGTGGGCTACGGATAACGTGATTTTTTTTTTGTTTTGTTTGTTTTTTGTTTTGCGGTCGGCTAATATTACGTACGCGCGTTTAATAAACACAGACATACACATACACATGCGTTTGCCCACCCGTGGGCCATATACAAGGCGTCCCAACTTTATTGTTGCGTTAATTTTGGCCCATTTGCCATTACCTTATTAAAAAATTCGTCCAGCCCAACTATAGAATATATACAGAGTGTTGTCCTTTTTACTGCCTTTAAATTTGTTTTTTTTTTTTTTTTTTTTATTAGTTTTTTGTCTCCTTTCATTCATCGCGATGCCGACCAAGTCACAAGCCGCGATATTTAGGGAGGCCGCCAAGGCTATACATCAGCTCCTAGAGGTGGGATCAAGGATCATTGCTGGCGACACCAAACATTCCTTAACGGAATTCAACGTGCGTTTCGCACAGATACAGGGCGTGAAGGACAAGCTGGACTCAGTGTACTACAGCATTCTCGACGAGGAGAACTTGGACGAGGGGATTGAAAGGACATACACTGAGAACCACACAAAGGCCTCCGGGGCGTACCTGGGGATACTTATGGCTAGGGAGGAAATCTCACCCTCTTCCACGTCATCCCCAACCCATAGCGCTCAGCCCAGTTTCGGCGTCAATACGCCTACAGCCGTCCTCCCCAAGATAGCGCTGCCCAGGTTCAGCTCAAAAGTGGAGGAATGGCCCTCCTTTATTGCACTATTCAGGAGTTTGACTGACGACATGGCGACCTTGTCGGAAGCAGTCAAGCTCCACTATCTCTTCTCAAGCCTCAGCGGTGAGGCATTAAGCATGGTGTCCCACCTAAAGGTCACCAATGAAAATTTTGCCGTGGCCATGGACATTCCCACCAAGCGGTACGAGAACCGCCGGGTTCTCATTGATAGTTTTGTGGACATCATCCTGGGGCTGCCAAGCATCCATACGCGCTCGAACATCCGCACACTGTTCCTCACGCCGCTCATATCGGCTCAGTGTGCCCTCAACAATTTAGATTTGCTCATAGGAGATGATTACGTGTTTGTGTCAATAGTGGTGCGGAAGCTCAAGGGCGAGCTCCGCACGCTATTTGAACGCAGGCACGGGTCTAGTAACACCCTGCCCACGTTAAGGGACCTTATCTCCTACCTCGAGGAGCACGCGCGCTGTGTGGAGACAGAGTTCTCCAACATCGCCATGGCTCAACCCATTCAGCTCCAGCCCGGCCCTTCTCGTAGCCGCGCGCCTCCTCAGTTGCCCCATCGCACTTATGCTCAGATGGCTCAGCAACAACCCGACCATTACCGTGGCCGTTCCTTAGCTCCATCGCCTCACCGCGCCTATGATCAGCCTACTCACCAACCGTTCCGCCCAGCGCAGCAAATGCGTCACCGCCCATCCACCTCCCCGGCTCGCAGTCAGCCCTTCCCCGGCCTTCCAGCAAAGCTGCTCCTCATCATCGTCCTCGTCCTCTTCCTCACGCTCGACGTCCTACTGTCCCTATTGTGCCACTAGGGGACATAGACTCATGACGTGTAGATGGTACAATGCCCAGCCAACGCAGGGCCGTTGGGACTTTGTACAGGCACGCGAGCGCTGCCAGCGTTGTCTCGGCCCTCACTACGAGAGTGAGTGCAGGTCAAGGAGGGCATGCAAGGACTGTGGGAGCTCCAACCACCACACGTCCCTACATCGACCAGACGACCCAACGTACTCAGCTCATTTGTCTGTACATATACCCCCACCACAGCTAAGAGAGCACTCGAGGGAGCGTCCCAGAAACAGCAGGCGGCACGAACTCGCACATGCTAAACAGGTGCAACCCAGCTCTGCTCACAGAGCCAGCCCGCCCAGGTCCGGTTCGCCAGGTAGGCCCCGCGAACGCCGCCAGCAATTATGACTCCCAACTATCACGTAGAACCCTAGCGAAGATGCAGAACAAGACCATGCCCATTCAGACCATGCCCATTAAGCCCATGTCCCATTATCCCATGCCCAGTCAACCCATGCCCACACAGCTGCTACATACTCAGCTCATACAATTTCAGCTGATACTCAATCAGCTCACTCACCTTCTGTGCCCACTGGCACACCCATTTTGTTGCCAACCGTCTCACTAAGAGTCGCGGACGTACATGGACATCTTCACACAGCCAGAGCTTTATTGGACTGTGGCAGTATGCTGACATTAATAACGTCACGCATGGCACGACTTTTGAACCTGCCATCAAAACCCACTTCTTTAAAAATTACAGGAGTTGGGAATCAGCACAAACATGAGTCAAAGGCGGCAATAACAATAGTATGCCGACCCACTCACAATGATACTCCTACAATCACTGCCACAGCTCACATTTTAAAAAACGTCACTGGCTACCTTCCCTTAGAGAAGGTACCAAACATTTCCCACGTACTAGGCCAGCCACCCGTGCCATTGGCTGACCAGCTTTACCACACACCAGCCCCGATCGACCTCTTATTGGGGTCGGGAGTTCTTGGCCAGGTGTTAGACGGGACTAAGGTCTCGTTGGGCCCGGGCAAGCCCATAGCCTTCGGCACGATTTTCGACTTCGCGTTGATAGGACCCATTGAGGACTTGTATGCGCAGCCGGCGCAGCAGGTTAACTCAGCTCACGTCGTTAGCTCACAACCAGACTCAGCTGAATCAGCCCAGGACATACGTCAGAGTCTGGAAAGGTTCTGGGAGTCTGAGGAGCCCCTCATAATGATCCCCTGGAGGAACAATGCGAGGAAATCTTCCGCTCTACCACTACACGCGATCAATCAGGCAGATATACGGTTGCTCTGCCCTTTCTAAAGGACGCCCCTCAACTAGGTAAAACTCACCCTATCGCATTGCGCAGATTCCTCAATATTGAGAAGAAGCTAATGGCGAACCCGTCTCTGCGTTCTAAATACGTCGACTTTATGGCCGAATACATCGACTTAGGGCACATGGCTCCCTGTCACCCAAATACATTCGCCCATAAACCTCACTTCTACATCCCTCACCTTGGCGTATTTAAGTCAGGGTCGAACAAGCTGCGCATTGTTTTTGATGGTAGCTGTAAAAGCTCCAATGGTGTCAGCATAAATGAATGCCTACACGCAGGCCCCGCTCTTCAACAGGACATTGTGGAAATCATCATGTCCTACAGAACGCATCCAGTCGTTTTCAGCACTGACATCCAGAGGATGTTCAGAAATGTGCTGGTTGCCCCAGACCAGAGACGGTATCAGCTGATACTATGGCGGTCCTCACCAGATCACCCTCTGCTCACCTACGCCCTCAATACAGTCACGTACGGCTTAAGATAAAGCCCATACCATGCAATCCGCACTCTGCTTCAGCTAGCTGATGATGAAGGCCATCGCTACCCTGGAGCCGCTCAGGTTCTTCGCAAGTCTATCTTCGTTGATGACATCTTGTGTGGTCATGACACAGTTGAATCCGCCCAAGCACTCCAGGACGAGTTGATAAGTCTGCTAGACCTAGGCGGCTTTCAGCTCAGTAAGTGGACATCTAACTCGCCTAAGCTGCTCGAGAGATTTCCCGACAACCAATGCGACATGCCCAAGGACTTCGACATGAACCCAGAGTCCACGTCCATTAAGGTCTTGGGTATACAGTGGAGCCCTCAGTCAGACGAGTTCACCTACCGCATCTCTCTGCCCCCCATCACACATGTCACAAAGCGGTCTATTTTAAGCACCGTAGCCTCACTTTATGACCCAAACGGCTGGGTTTCTCCCGTTATCTTCCGCGCAAAGCTGCTGCTTCAGCAATTATGGCTACTGAAGCTGGAATGGGATGAGCCCACTCCCTCTGAAGTACAAACGGAGTGGCACCACATCTCAGAGGATCTGCCGCTGTTGTCTAGCATTCGCTTCCCTCGGCACGTTTGTGCAAACAAAGGCTCAGCTGCATACTCGCTTCACGGGTTTGCAGATGCCTCTGAAGCCGGGTTTGCCGCCGTTGTTTATCTCCATGAGCTCGATGCCTCCGGAGATACTTTGGTACACTTGATTGTCGCCAAGTCGCGAGTCGCACCAATCAAGAATCGCCTCACAATTCCCAAGTTAGAGTTGTCGGCCGCCACCCTACTCTTCCAGCTCATGATCCGTGTGTCGGTTCAGTTATCGGCCCATATCAGTATACAACAACACATATGTTGGTCAGACAGTACGATAGTCCTGGCCTGGCTCAATACACCGCCTCACCGTCTTCAACCCTTTGAAGCCAACAGGGTAGTCAAAATCAGCTCAGGCTCACCAGAATGTACCTGGCGACACGTACCTTCCGAGCTCAACCCGGCAAATTGCGCAAGCAGAGGGATGTCTGCGCAATCCCTGTCAGCCCACGACCTATGGTGGTCTCCCACGTGGCTTAGACAGCCTTGTGAGTCTTGGCCTGCGATGCCCTTAGCTCTGGGCCATCACGCCCTGCCCGGTCTTAAGCCCAAACATGTCCCGTCACTGGTCACAGTGCCCGGTCTTGACTTTGACCTGCTCACTCGGTTCAGTTCACTAGACAAGCTCGTCGGTGTGACAGATTGTCTAAAACGCTTTCTGCACAACTGCAGACACCACCCAGATTCGCGACGCTCAGGCCCCTTGTACGTCAGTGAACGAAGAGAGGCCCTACTTTACTGGGTGCGCAGTGTTCAGCATAATGAGTTTGCAGAGGACATCCACGGCAAGCGTTCCTCGCGGCGTTACAGCGTTTTATAGCACGCCGCGGTGCCCCGGTTCTCATCCGCTCGGACTGCGGTACAAATTATGTAGGCGCTAGAAATCAGCTCATTGAAGAAAAAAACTTTCTTGCCTTGAATAATTTATTTATTTTATTTACAAGGTACACCAACAGCAATACACATAAACAATTAAAATAAATTTTACTCGGGTAGTATCTTAAATATGTTTGCCAATTATAGGTATACACAGCATTTGTTGTAAAGTTGTCTTCCAATAGCTAAACTTAAATTAAATACTTAAACTTAAATTAAATACAGAACATTGATCGGACTGACTTAAGACATTATTCTACGTGACTTGTGTGCCTGTAGACTGAAGGTAATAATCAGTCAATTTCTTTTTGAAAATTCCAGAAGAGTCGTTAAAAATATCAATCGTAGGGATTCTAAGGGAAATCTCGTTGTACTCCTTACATACTCTGGCAAGAGGATAGTGTGCGCCTAAATTGGTTTTATGATCCGGAACATGAAATATTTTCTTTATTGGAAATCTGGGATACCTGTAAGGAACGTTTATTTTAATTTGATTTAGAAGATTTATATTTTTGATTTTGTTGTTTATTAGTTTGTAAAGAAACATTAAATCTGCAATTGAACGGCGGTTTCGCAGGGTTGTAATTTTGAAAAATGCTAGTCGTTGACTGTATGGATGTCTGTGGGATATGCCTGGGGATGAAAAGGCAAGATAGCGTGTGAATGCTCGCTGGATAGATTCTATACGTTGTGACGCTGCACTATAGACAGGGTTCCAGACAACGCTTGCGAATTCGAGTTGACTGCGCACCAGGGTGTTGAAGAGAACAATCTTAGTGTTAACGTTTCGAAAACCTTTGGCGCTTCTCTTCAAGAATCCCAACATACATGCCGCACGTTTTATTATTTTTTCAATATGTGGTGCTAGTTTCAGCTTGCTGTCCAACATAACACCTAAGTCTGTAATCTTACTAACCATAGCAAGAGTCGTACCTTCCAGCTCGTAAATGGTTTTAATAGGGTTTCTTTTTCTAGTGTAACTAATGTGAAAGCATTTATTCGGATTTAGCAGCATTCCATTGTTAGAACACCAGTCAGAGAGATTGTCCAAATCAGACTGCAAGAAATCAGCGTCACTGGAGCTTTCAACAGTTTAACTCATCTTGAGATCGTCAGCAAACATGGACACTCTACTATGGCCTATTTTGGTCACAATGTCGTTTATATATATTAAAAATAAGAGAGGACCCAGATGAGAGCCCTGTGGTACACCAGACTCAGCAAAAAATACGTCGGACTCGAAGCCGTCTACGGCCACAGTCTGTGATCTTCCCGTCAAATACGAGGCAAACCATTGCAACAGCGTCCCACCCACACCAACATGACTAAGTTTTGTTAGTAACACCTTATAATTTACTTTGTCAAAAGCACTCGAAAAGTCAGTGTAAATTGCATCTACTTGCAAGCGCCTGTCCACATCTCTTGACACAGAAGATACAAAGGAAGCCAGGTTAGTATCCACTGAACGACCACGCATGAAACCGTGCTGGGCGTCTGTTAGGATATTCTCAGTATGATTATAGATCAAGGGGTACACAAGGCTTTCAAATAATTTTGAAAAGCACGATAGGATAGAGATCGGTCGATAGTTGGTAACGACCGCCTTGTCACCCTTTTTGTAAATTGGAATGATCCTGGCTCTCTTCCATTCATCAGGAAATGTTCCGTCACAAAGGGACCGATTAAATATTATCGTCAGGGGAATGACAAGAGCAGATTCACATCGCCTCACAAAGAATGGTGGTATGTTATCGGGTCCGGGCCCTTTTTTTCCATTAAGCTGTTTTATCTTTTTTAACACTTGGGACTCGTTTAATTGTAAACTAGCAATGTAACTACTCGCTGTAGGAGCCGAATCAATGAAGCTTTTGTTATTTTTTGAGTACACGGATGAAAAGTGACTAGCAAAAAGATTAGCTATCTCAGTCCCCGACGATGCAAAGGAGCCATCTACTAGTTTCATGTTGGCAGGCAGTACCGACTGGCCTTTTCATTTGTCTTTTATGTACCGCCAAAATTTGTTAGGATCTGCGCAAATACAGGATTCAGTTTCATTCATATAATTACTAAAGCAAATATCAATTAGTTTATGACAACGTTCTCTTAGAAGATTATGTTCATATTTATCTCTTAAATTTTTGTGGTCAGAATATTTTTTACGAAGTTTTTCTTTTTCTTTCAATAACTTTATGAGATTTTTCGTAAACCAAGGTGGATATTTAGACGGTTTAGAAGCTTTCTTTTTTGGTACGTAGTTAGCAATAACAACGTTCAGGTTTTTGTAAAACTCTTCCACTAGTTGATTTACGTCCTTACAGTCTTCAAACACACTATGCCAATCAGTACAAACCAGTTCCGATGTTAAGGACTCGTAGTCGGCCTTAAAGAAATTATACCTATCACGGGCTCTAGGTGACAGATTTGCACCAAAGTCAGAAGGAAGTGCAGAAATGGTAATAAGAAGAGGGGGATGATATGCGTCAAGCTTGCTTATCAAATCCAATGGCTGTGATATATTTAAACTTTGCAAGTTGCTTAAGATTAGGTCCAGTATTCTTCCAACAGAATTCATAACATGGTTATACTGTACCATATTGTTAATAGACATTACATCCATCAGACTAACTCCTAGATCGTTATTATAGTTAGTGGGTATCATGTGAGCGCAATCACTTTTATTATTCCAATTAATAAAACTTAAATTAAAATCTCCAAGTACGATTACATTATCGATATGATTCATTACAATATCCAAATTGTCCAAGAAGCACGTCAGCGTCTCCAGTTTAGGCGGTGGTGGTAAGTATACAGCACATAAAGAAATAGTCGTTAGTAAACCATTAATTTTAACTTTAATATTCACCCAAAGATCCTCACAATTTGTTTCCCAGTTAGACATTCGGGTTGAAGGTATTTCCCGAGAAACAGCAATAAGCACGCCTCCACCATCCCTTTTGGAACTAGAAACGCTTGAGCGATCCCTACGGTATACTACATATCTAGAATCCATAAATTCGCGATCTGCGATATTGGAGTTCAGCCATGTCTCCGTAAAAACGATAATATCATAATTATGGATCAAAATGTTTTTCAGAACTTCGTCGGTTTTTGTTCTAATACCACGGGTATTTTGATAGTACAAAGTGAACTCTTTAATCCATAACACAACACCGTAACTTTCTCTTATCATCACTAAACTACTTAATCAGAGCTACACTATCCATGTTACGTATTAGCAATGCCTCACTGTATTCGTCCTTTCGTACAAAAATTCTGCCGTTACGCACCCATGTAAACTTGTATTTACATTCCCTGGCCTTGATTCGTGTGGCGGCGTGTAGAGCTTTGTTTGTAGGGGAAAGGTGCTCCGAGACGAAGACCGGTTTGCGAGGCCCTTTCAAGCCAAGATTTTGTGTGCTGAGTTTATCCTTTTCGTTCTTCTTGTTAAATGCAGAGACGGAAGCGAGAAGGCTGTCACGTTGTCTAGGGGCACGAAGTTTCACTATGATTGCGCGGGGCCGGTCGCTGTCTTTGCTTATCTTGGCAACGCGCGTTACATGTAGAATATCTTCAGACGACAATGGAGCATTTACGGTCTTTACTATTTGCTCAAAAACGTTCTTTAAGTTTTCCTGTCTATGTTCCGGAATACCGTTGACTTCTATATTGCTATCTCTCATATTTTGTTCAACCAGATGAAGTCGATTGGTTAGATCATTTACTGTCGAGTTTAATTTAACGTTGTTCTTCTGCAAATCATCAATTAAGGTATTCTTTTCTTCCAAGATTGATTTCAAATCGTCGTACTGGTTATTAAAGAAAGTTAGTGATTCCCTTAGTTCCTTGATTTGCCCAGACACACCCTTGATTTCCGCGGTTACTAGTTTTTTAATAGTGGACGTAGTGCTCCCTCCAGTTCCTGCTGTAGTATGCTTCTTAGCCTGGTCTCAGTGATACAGTCGCCAACATGAGTATTAGTTCTATCTTGTGAGGGGTCGCGAGGAGACCCAGACTCCCTGTAAGTTGATTTGGACCTGAGAGTGACATTTTCGTGTTGCAGTTTACGCTCTTCCGAGTTGCGGTTGGTGGCTGAGTGGACAGGAGTGTTTGTGTTTCCCACTTTGGGTTGTTTGCTGCAGCATTCAGGGCAAGTCCAAGTACGTGGGCGTTCTGAATCTTGGGCGTAATAACTGTTAAAGCGTTTCACCGAAATATTGGCGCACTTTATATCATACTTCATTTTGCATGCTTGACATACCAAGAATTCTTGGTTTTGGATAACATTTTTACAGACGGAACACTTGCTAAGGTTTGGGGCCATAGTGTCAATAATTTATGTAAAAAAAAGTCACCAAGCAAAAAAGGCAGCAAAGCAGTATCCAAGCAAAAGCAAATGCAAAAACAAAACAAAAAAGCAAAACAAAACAAAAAAATAAAAAAATATATGTGCGTTTGTGAGGTTCGAACCCAGGATCTCTGCAACTTGAGCGGCGGCAGCCACAGTAAGAGCCGTCTCACCGTTGCGCCAATAACGTCGTTAACAAATCTGACGAAAATAAGGATTGGCACGCTCTTGGTAGGTACCATTCGACAAGTCGGACTTCGCTCGGACGGCCTTTCTAATTCCAAGGACACGATGACACGACTCACACGACACTCGTTGCACGGTTAGACATTTTGTACTTGTAATCGCTTGTCATTCACTAGTTAAAACCACTTTTGAACCGCTTTGCCTTTACTCTTCAATCATAATGAATGTTTTTGTTTGAATTTAAGACGAAGGGCAGGTTTGTGTGCCAAAAACGTTTAGTATTTGTGCCTTTAAACTGTTCTGCTGATTAAAAACGTCGAGCGTGGATTACAACTAACTGACCGCTAGGACGGTCGCGCGCGGAAAGGCGCGATAATGACACGATTGCGCACAAGCTCGCTGGTCAGCACATTACTTGGTTGTTGAATGTCCCTAAGGGACCATGGTTCGGTGCGTTACATGAGATCAACGTAAAATCAACAAAGCAACTTTTATATCGCGTAATTGGCGAACAACACCTCACATTCGAGGAATTCTCCACACTTTTAGCTCGAATCAAAGCGGTCCTTAACTCTAGACCTCTCTGCCCACTTTCGTCTGATCCTTCAGACTTTGAGCCGCTTACAGCCGGACATTTCATTATAGGCCGCCCACTAACGGCCCTTCCCGAACTATCCGTGAAAGATAGGCCGATCTCCACACGTAGGCGATTCCAGATGGTACAGGCCCTTTCCCAGCGCTTCTGGACGCTGTGGACCCAGTCCTACCTTCATACCCTCCAAACCCGCTCCAAATGGTTGTACCCATCCTCCCCTCCCCGAGTTGGCGAGCTCGTCTTCATCAAGGAGGACAACCTGCCTGCCCTTCAATGGAGACTGGGGCGCATTGCTCGCACCCTGCCTGGGAAGGATGGCGTCGTGCGGGTGGTAGACCTGGACACCGCGAATGGACATCTTCGGAGGCCTGTATTCCGGATCGCCAGGCATCCATTGGATGAGCCCACCCTGGGCCCCGGAGGATGTTCCCGCCAAAGCCGGGACGCCCATTCGAATCATGCCGCCATCTGTGAGGCGGTTGACTCAGTGGTTGTTGACGACCGCGTCCGCCTATCGGCCGCGGCGCCACCGCTGCGCGACCCGCGGCCGCTCGCTTCGTAAGCGGACCGCGCGACTCGTCAGATAGACCGCGCGCGCACGCAACGGCCTGACCGTGAAAGTTGATAGTGACCCTGAACCTTAAGTGAAGAGAACGCCTGAATGCCTATTGTTTAGTGTAGTGACTGTGCGCCAGGAAACCAACCTACCTCGCCGCCCGTGGTCAGCTCGTCTCCCGGTTCCTGTGACTCATCATCCCTGTAAGTACTTCACTATCCATACCTACCCAGCCCACAACCTTTATTACGTCGCTGTTACTGCGAACGCCTTTCGCCGTAACACCGCGCTTCGATCAAAGGTAAAGCTCATGGGGCTCCCGAAACTCGCTCGCTAAAAGCAGCCTATAATAATGCCACCAAGTCGTGTAAGAGGGCCTACATTAGAGCGGATGCCCAGCGCGTTGCACGAGTAGGCCAAGAACTCCTGACGCATCCTACGGGCAGCCGTAGCTACTGGCGTCTGGCCATAGCCGTGCAATCCAACTTCTGCCAACCCTCGCTGCCACCACTGAGATGTCTTGACGGAACTTTAGCTCACAAGCCGCAGGAAAAGGTCGATCTCCTGGCCAAACTCTTTGCGGCTAACTCCCGGATCGATGACTGTGATGCACAGCCACCCTCAATTCCTCACTGTGGCCACACAATGTCTGATATTAAAATCAGGCAGTGTGATGTCCGTGCGGGAATGCAGTCAATCGATGTCCGGAAGCTAACGGTCCTGATGGCATCCCAGCAATAGTTCTGAAAATGTGTGCAGCGGAGTTGTCCCCTGTGTTAACGCGTCTGTACCGTCTCTCGCTCTCTTCGGGTTGTGTGCCGGAATCTTGGAGAGAAGCTAATGTGCAACCGATCCCTAAAAAAGGGGATCGGTCAGATCCGACTAATTACCGCCCTATAGCCGTAACTTTAGTGTTGTGAAAGGTCCTAGAACGAATATTGAACAAACAGCTTATTCGATACCTAGAAGATCACTCCCTAATTTACGATCGTCAATATGGGTTTCGGCCAAAACGGTCAACGGGTGATCTTCTAGCGTACGTCACACATCTCTGGGGTGAGGCTATTGACAAGCGTGGCGAGTCACTGGCAGTTAGCCTTGACATAGCCAAGGCTTTTGATCGGGTCTGGCACAAAGCTCTTCTCTCCAAGCTCCCGGCATACGGTTTGCCCGCTCAGTTCTGTACCTGGATTGCCAGCTTCCTGCATGAGCGTAGAATCCGTGTCCTTTCGGATGGATGCGCTTCGCGGTTCATGTCAGTGAACGCTGGTGTTCCTCAAGGCTCTGTTCTATCCCCCACGCTGTTCCTTCTGCATATCAATGACATGCTTCCTCTTGGAGACATTCATTGCTATGCAGATGATAGCACAGTGCATGGGGGATATAACGGGCACCCAACGGCTGGGCGGGTAGACACCGAAATGAAGCGAGCAAATCTTGTCATTGAGCTTGATCGGGTGTTGGACCTCATTTCTAAATGGGGCTCCGATAATTTGGTGGAGTTCAATGCCAAGAAAACACAGGTGTGCGCGTTCACAGCGAAAAAGTCGCCATTCCTTCCCCTTCCCTCTCTTCAGGGTACATCTCTAGGCCTGCAGAGCAGTATTAACATGCTCGGTATGGATATCCGCTGCGATCTGAACCAAAAGGACTACATCGAAACCGTGATTAAAAATGCCTTACGTAAACTCGGTGTCCTGAACAAGGTGCGGCGATTCTTCACGCCTGATCAGTTGTGTCTATTATACAAGACACAGGTGCGGTCTTGCGTGGAGTATTGCTCTCACCTTTGGGACGGCTCCGCAAAGTACCTTCTCGACGCCTTGGACAGATTGCAGCGCCGCGCTGTGTGCATTATCGGCAAGGCAGAGGTCACTAAAACTCTCGAGCCTTTGCAATTGCGTAGAGATATTGCGTCACTCAGCGTCTTTTACCGTTTATACCATTTTGAGTGCTCTGAAGAACTCTTTGACCTCATCCCTCCTTCTCCCTTCCTTCATAGGAGTACGGGTGCTGCTCTCCGGAGTCACCAATTTAAAGTCTCTAACATTCCATCACGTACAAAGAAATTTGGTGACTCGTTTCTTTGCCGCACTTCCAAAAGATGGAATAGTCTACCAGCACACGTATTCCCTCCTACCTATGACATAGGGTCCTTCAAACGAGGCGTGAAGAAGCACTTTGTGGGCCGGCAGAGTGAGGATGACTGATGCTACGTCTCTTACGCTGCACCAGTTGTCCTCGCGCCTGGACCTCATTTCCACTTAACATCAGGTGGAGTGCAGTCATTTGCCGGGCTTAGTACAAAAAAAAAAAGATTTAAAGTGCCATCTGACCCTTTCTCTTCTTCTGTTGTCGAAATGCTTAAAAGAATTAAGTGATTGATTTGGTCTAGTTTTGGAGTGTCTCTCTTAGGTGAAACAAGCATCCCCTCTCCTTACTTCACTAAGTTTTATTTGTACTGGCACCTCGAGACCAACCGTCAGGTTATGCAAGAAGTGCCAGACGTCCCTGCGCCAGTAGAACACTCGCACAGGAGACCATCTGTGTTAGATCTTGACGCCAAATCAGTTCCCGCCGCAGCGCGCTCTTCATTCGGTACTCATAAGACTAGTGTCTCGGGAGAGTCTCCCCGTGAACACGTGTAGTTCACTGCCTATTGTCCAGATAGGTAACCGGAGATGTCGAGCTCGCTCACTTCTCGTTGCACGAAGGGCACAACTCGCAGTTATCACTGCTAGGGTCGTCGACTCTAAAGTCGACTCCCAAGTGTCCACCTTGGTAGCGGAGTAGTAAGCACACTCACTTCTCGGAACCTATCCAGGCGCCTAGCCAGTTCCCACGTCCTACGCGGCTGGCTGGACCGGAGGCTTCGGCATTTAGGGGGCCGCCTCTACTAGTTATTCAGACTAGTACTGGAGATGTCAACACCAATGTCCAATGAGAACCACCGGACAAAGCTGCCAACTATAAGGGAAACTCACGTTCCCCGCAGGACTTTTTGCTTTTGGTCCCTCAGAGACCGCTACTAGGCCCCGCTCGCTGTGCGCGCGAGTTTGGAAGTCCTGGCACATAATACCTGGACAAACGAACCACTTTAGTTCGAATACGAATCTCCTCATTTCTGATTCGATCACGTAGAGAAACCCCGAGCATAGCCCTCTCCATTGCTCTTTGCGTGACTTTGAGCCTGCTAATAAGGCCCATAGTGAGCAACCACGTTTCGGTACCGTATGTGATCACTGGCAACACACACTGGCCGAAGACTTTCGTCTTGAGACACTGCGGTATTTTGGATGAGAAGATATTTCGTAGCTTACCGAACGCTGCCCAGCCGAGTTGGATTCGACGATTGACCTCTTTCTTAAAGTTGGACCTACCTAGCTGGACTGTTTGTCCCAGGTATACATATTCGTCTACAACTTCAAGAGCAGAGTCTCCAACCTTCAGAGGAGTGGGTACGACACGTGAGTTAGACATGATTTTTTTTTTTTTTTATAGCAGAAGGAGGCAAACGAGCAAGCGGGTCACCTGATGGAAAGTAATCACCGCCGCCCATGGACACCCGCAAAACCAGAGGAATCGCAGGCGCGTTGCCGGCCTTTAAGGAAGGAATAGGCTCGTTTCTTGAAGATCCCTAAGTCGTAACGGTCCGGAAATACCGCCGCCGAGAGCTGGTTCCACAACACTGTAGTTCGAGGCAAGAAATTTCTTGAAAAACGCACAGTAGTAGACCGCCATCCATCAAGGTGATGTGGATGGAATGACAGTCGATTGCGTGTAGTGCGGTGAAGGAAATTAGCGGCAGGGATCAAGCCGAACAATTCCTCAGAACACTCCCCATGATAAATACGGTACAATATACAGAGAGACGCAACGTCTCTCCGAAGAGCCAGTGGATCGAGCCGACCTGAAATAACCACGTCGCCGACAATTCGAGCAGCTCTGCGTTGAATGCGGTCAAATGGAAGGTGTTGGTATTGGGGTGCTCCAGCCCAGAGATGGAAGCAGTATTCCATATGCGGCCTGACCTGTGCTTTATACAGTTGTAAACGGTGGGCCGGCGTGAAATACTGACCCGCTCTATTAAGCACACCCAGCTTTTTCGAAGCTAATTTAGCTTTACCTTCCAAATGACCACGAAACTGAACGTCACTCGAAATATCGACGCCAAGGATTCCAACAATCGGATTGGTATCAAGGGGAGCTCCCTCAAAGTTCAGAGGTACGACGAAGGGATGGACGAAATGCGCAAACTTGTGTTTTGGAGGGGTTAAAGCGGACCAGGTTACGTCGGCCCCAATCCGAGACATGACTTAACATGTTCTCGGTGTCAGTCACAAGTTTATTCCGGCTCTCGATGACGCTTTCCAGAGAAACATTAGCTCGCCCGGTGTAGAGCGTATCCCCAGTACTGTCATCCGCATAGCAATGAATGCTGTTGTTATGCAGCATGTCATTGATATGCAGAAGAAACAAAGTAGGGGACAACACACACCCCTGCGGGACTCCAGCATTCACGGGCTTCATGTCGGAGCACGAACCGTCGACTGCGACTCTGATGCTACGCCCAGTAAGAAAGCTGGCAACCCATGAACACAATTTCTCAGGAAGCCCGTATGCTGGAAGTTTAGAGAAAAGAGCCCTGTGCCAAACCCTGTCAAAAGCTTTCGCTACGTCCAAGCTAACTGCCAGTGCCTCCCCTTTACTCTCGACTGCCTCCGCCCATCGGTGAGTAAGGTACACTAAAAGATCACCAGCCGATCGACCGCGACGAAAACCATACTGGCGATCACTTAGTAGCTGGTTCTCTTCTAGGTACCTTAAGAGCTGGCGGTTTATAATGGACTCCATTACTTTGGAGAGTAAAGAGGTAATATATAGCTATTGGCCTGATCGCCTTTTTTTGGAATCGGGTGGACAAGGGCTGTCTTCCAAGAGCTCGGGACGACGCCAGTGGTGTAAGAGAGCTGGAAAAGGTGCGTTAGAACTGGTGCCAATTCAGGAGCACACGTCCGAAGCACAATGGGTGGAACTGCATCAGGCCCACTCTCCTAATGGATATCAAGAGAAAAAAGAGCCTTACGAACTGACCTTTGCAGGAACTGAACGTTTGGCATTGTACAAGCGCAATGCGGTATGGTTGGTGGAGAGTTTTCCCCATCGTCCAAGGTCGAGTTTGATGCGAAAAGAGAGCCCAAGAGATCGGCTTTCTCCTTTGCAGTATAGGCCAGGCAGTCATCGGTCTTGTTCAATGGTGGTAGGGACGGCTGACAAAAATTCCCTAAGATAGCTTTGGCGAGAGACCAGAACGCACGCGTCCCCGAAGGAAGACGCACTAGCCTCTCGCCAATTCTACCTATGAATGATGACTTCGCCTTGGCAATGTCCTTCTTAAAGGATCTGGCGGCAAAGTTGTACTTCTTTCTGAGCGCACTGGTGTTTGGATCCTTTGATGACACCGCATTAGCCCAGGCTTGGTAATGCTGTCGCTTTTGGCAAGACGCCATTTTGCAGCAACGACCAAACCATGGTTGGGACTTGCCGCCAATGGGAACCACAGAGTTTGGAATGAAAAGTTCCATTCCCTGCAGTATCACATCAACGACAGAGTCAGCGGCGACATCAGGATCATCCAGCGAGATAAAAAACTCGCCACCACGGGTAGGACGCAAAGAAGCTTCGCATCCCATCCCAGTCCGCCGACCTTTAATGCCAGACTCGACGGCTAGCCGCTGGTTGCGGTTTTGAAGTTTCTGTGAGAGGCTTAGTGCTGCGAATCAGACAATGGTCCGATGAGCCCAGCGGTGCATCAACAGAAACTTGATAGCCGTCTGGGTGCGAGGTCAGCAGAAGGTCCAATAAAGAAGGTGCATGGCCCTCCACATCTGGAACCCGTGTTGGCTCGGTTACCAATTGGGACAGACTGTAGGCCAAAGCGAAGTCATGAACGGCTCTACCCGCGTGGTCAGTTGTGCGTGAACCAAGCCATTCGACGTGGTGGGCATTGAAGTCTCCCAATACCACAATCTCGGCCGAGGGGATCCGTTGGAGAAGGGAGTCTGTCGCTGTTTGGACGGTCTCGATGAGTTGGTCAGTTCCGATGTTACCGCTGTGGGACCTATACAGGCACGCGTAGACGTGAGGATGACGTCCGCAGTCGACGTGCAGCCATAAGATGGAGAGGTCCCTATCTTCAAGATTGCCAAGGCGACGAACGCACATATCCTCCCTGACATAGGCACAAACACCGGCTCGTGGCACAAATGCATGTTCCAGGTTGTATCCCGGGTAGCGCAAGTACGAGATGTCAGGAGGGGGGGATATCTGCGTCTCGGTGAGGAAGAGCAAGGCTGGTTTCGCCGTCTCGAGGTGGTAATGGACGGCGCTCAAGTTAGAGTGGATTCCCCTGATATTGCAGAAGTCCACGCGAAGCGTAGGAGGGGGTGCCAATTGTCCCGCCTTTCTCCTGTCTGCAGCATGCCTTGGCACGAACGAACTTTTGCCCTCCCCAGAATACGTAGGGCAGTCTGAGCGAGAACGCTCAGGGGGGGATTCTCCGACGCTGGATGTGTCGGTACCCCCCTGGGGTAAATCTAGATTACAGTTCGCTGCCATATCAATTGTGAGGGGGGGGGGGGAGTTTCCGGAACCCTCACTCGCCGGACGAAACACAACAGCACAGAGTGCCATTGTTTCACGCCGAAAATTCGTGAGGGGGTGGTATTAATGCGTGCTGCAACGCAGCGTGGCTCTACCACTCAGTTGGTGTCACTCATTTAGCACTACCCAGGGGTCACGTGTAGGGTCTCAAGGGTAAACCTACGGACGCGAGCAACTTAACCCCCAAAATGTCTTCTCCATGTTCATTTTAAGGCCCACTTGTTGAGAGACTCTGTTGAGATCACCGAGCATTGTGCCGAGTTCCTCCAGGGTCTCAGCCATGACTACTATATCGTCGGCAAATCGAAGGTGACTGATGTACACGCCGTAAATATTGATGCCGAGTCCTCTCCAGTCCAGAAGCTTAAACACGTCCTCCAGTGCAGCAGTGAAGAGTTTCGGAGAAATGACATCTCCTTGTCTCACTCCACGCTGCAGCTGGACTGGCTTCGAGCTCTGGTCCTGAAGACGAACTGTCATAGTGGCGTTTTCGTACAAACACTTCAACACTTCGATGTACCGGTAGTCAATTTGCCACCGCTGGAGAGACTGTAGCACGGCCCATGTTTCGATCGAATCAAAGGCTTTCTCATAGTCCACAAACGCTAAGCAAAGAGGCCGGTTATACTCTTCGGTCTTCTGTATAACCTGCCGCAGCGTATGTATGTGGTCTATGGTGCTAAAGCCTTTTCGGAATCCAGCTTGTTCGATAGGCTGGAAGTCATCAAACCTGCGTGCGAGACGATTAGTTATAACTCTCGAGAACAGCTTATAAACGTGACTTAGAAGTGATATGGGTCTGTAGTTCTTCAGTAGGGCCTTGTTGCCCTTCTTAAAGAACAACACAACCACACTTTCATGCCACGCTTCTGGCGTTCTACCTCCGAGTACGACGGAATTAAATAGTCTCTGAAGAGCTGCGAGTACCGGTCTTCCGCCTGCTTTCAGAAGCTCAGCCGTAATTCCGTCAGCACCCGATGCCTTCCTGTTCTTAAGCTGCTTGAGAGCCATACCAATCTCGTACAGGCTGATGTCCGGGATATCTTCGGTGTAGTGTCGGGTTAGCTTAGCTCTAGGGTCTGTAGCTAAGCTTTGTACAGGTGGCCGCGTGGATGTGTATAGCTGTCCATAGAACCTCTTGACCTTTCCCATAACTTCGGACCTGGACGTGACAGTTCTGCCGTCATCGGTTTTCAGCGTCGTCAGTTGGCTCTGCCCACTTTTGAACCTTTGTTTCGCTCGATAGCCTCTTTAATTCGGTCGGTATTAAATCAGCGAGTGTCGCGAGTCTAAGACTTCGAGATCTGCCTATTGAGCCGCCGAAGCTGAGACGAATCGTCCAAAGAATGCAGAACCATCACGCGCCGCTCTTCCATCAGTTTGAGAGTATGGTCCGAGAGCTTTTTAGGTCCTCTTATACGGTGGGTTTTGAAGAACTTAGACCAAACCGCAAGGACAGTTTTTACAAACCTGTTGTTGTAATCGTCCACGTCTACGCAATCCTTCAGGCATTCGAAGCGATTTTTCAGTTCGAGCTGGAAGCTTTCGGGGTTTTGGATTTGGATGGGTGCAGGGCGGAGCGTAGACTTCACCAATCGACGTCTTTCAAGCTTGATATGAATGTTCAATGTGCCTCTTACCAACCGGTGATCACTGCCAGTTTTGAACTCGTTGATCACAGAGACATCATTGAATATTTGCTTTCTCGTCGACATGATAAAGTCAATCTCATTTTTCGTTGCACCATCGGGACTTAGCCAGGTCCACTTGCGGTGTTCAGATTTCCTAAAAAAGGAGTTCATCATGAAGAGTCTCTTTTTTTCTTGAAACTTCGCCAGCAGTTGGCCCCGGTAGTTCCGAATTCCAACTCCAAATCGTCCCACTTTCAGCTCATCGCCGCTTCGTTTGCCCAGTTTTGCGTTAAAGTCTCCCATGACAACGGTGTAATGAGTTTTGGAGACTTGTATGGCCCTAGAGATGTCCTCATACGTAGCCTCCACCTCATTTTCGGGGTGTGCCGTAGTCGGAGCGTATACCTGTATAACCTTCAACGAATACCGTTTGGTTATTCTGAGTATAAGGTACGCTACCCTCGACGACACACTTCCGGTCTTAACAACGTTGTTCACGAGAGAGCTGTGGACGATAAACCCGACACCACCCTGGGACAGTTGTTCGCTCTCCCGGAAATAGAGCAAGTTACCAGACTTCAAGATTATCGAGTCCTCCCCCTCTCTTCGGAACTCAGATAATCCCACAATGCCCCACCGTATCTTGCTCAATTCTTCCTCCAGTTCGCAAACCTTCTCGTCGGTTCGCAGTGTACGCGTGTTGTAGGTTGCCAGGGCCAAAGTTCGTTGCTGGCGGTAGCCAGGTCTCTGCCGGAGATTCTTAGCACCCCCTGCCCCGTCGCTGCCTTGGCCGCTATCGTAGCTAGGGCGAGCGGGGCCGCCGGGGACTAGGGGCTGGAGTTTAGTGCTGTCGTTCATGTTGGGGGGAATGTTGCCATAATCGCCACGCTTGGCAGGCGGGTTGGCGATCGCAGTATGACGGTGTTAATCTCAGAGGATGCTGCTGCCCATCCTCTGGGTTGATCCCTCAGTCGCCTTCTACGACTCCCACGGGAAGATAGGGGGTGGTAGTATTCTTTCACCGCTACCGACACGGTACGATGTTGCCCACAGGATAGATGTACTCGCATTGGTTTCGGGAACATAATGGTGTAGTGCATCCCGTCTAGTTCTTCGAAAGCTGGACTTCTGAGGGATACGGTAACTGGTTTACATGACTCCGTTTTCTGTTGAGTGGCGATCAGCTGGTGAATGCAGTTCTTTGTCGCTCCGCTTTGAAGACGCCGATTCTTATTGCAGATGTACCACTTGCTGGTCTTAGGGCATTCAGCCTTTATGTACTTGAAATCTTTGTAGTATATTGCTAGGAAGGGGGACAGACGGAGGTGGAAGGATTTCACTATTTTTATTAGGGATAATAGATAGCTTATATAAATCGTATGTTTCAGACAGAACTATTGGGAATTTATATACTATAATAATATCGTTGCCTATATAATACGAACCTACTTTAATTACTTTAAAATATTCTCTAACATCTAGTTCTATAACTCTGTCTCTATCATACAGCATCTGTAAGTTTTCGATGATTAAATTTAGAGATTTGATACTTAAAACGGAATGATGCATTGTATCTGTCATAATAAATGCTAATATGTTTTGTAATTTAGATATCTCTTCGGAGATAGAATCGACATTGTCACGGAGTATTAAAAACGTCTGTGCTAAATGCGCGTATTTTATAAGATCAAATCATGAGTACTTTCACTTATTTTATTGAGCAAGAGTTGCAATTTATCTTGACTATCTGCTATAGTTTCAATGATTTTATCACAATGAGTCATCCACTCCTTTGATAAACTAACGTGGTTGTTAAATTCAGTTACCAAGTTATTATCATTGTCCTTGAGTGACTTTAAGACTTCATTAAAATGTATGGCGTCCGTATAGTCAAGATTTCCAGTAATACTCTCTATATATATAAGGTTAAATTTTATCAACCGCAAATCTTTTAAGGATAAATTAAACAGCATAAATAAACTATTTTTATGAAAAAACCTAAAATTTTTATACGCTAGTTTTCAAGGAAAACGCCAAAAGACATTTCGATTAAAAAGTAAAATAAAACACCCCTAACGTGCCCTTACGCACGGCACGAGCCGAAACAGAAGATGCCTACACCGCTTACACCTTACACGTGCCGTAGTTTCATTCAAAGGAGCCGACAGAGAGACCGACCGCAATGCCTACACCGCTTACACGTGCCGTAGTTTCATACAAAGGAGCCGACAGAGACAGACCGCAACGCCTACACCACCACCGCACCGCTTACTACGTGCGGAGCGAGCGAGAGCGAAAGCCATCCTCCCTTGCCCCCGCCCGCTACGCGCCCCGGCCGTGTCGCCAGCCCGCCCGCCGGCGCGTGCGCGTGGCGGGTGGGGCGATCGTCAGTTCGCCAAAAACATACCTATCGCACTAAGCTAATTGCAATCGCAGGTGTATTCGCGAGAGTTTTTAAAATGCCGTACCGATATTCATCACAGGAGTACATGAATATGGCTATCTGCTACCATGATGCAGGTGAAATTATGTTGCGGGCACAAGTACTGTACGGCGAGAGATACGGACGAATAATTAACATTCGCACCATACTTGGAGCTGTGCAGCGCTTCCGAGAGAGCGGCAGCTTCCAGCCACACCTCGACTCTGGGAGGATGGATTTCTTCCACCGGCACCCAGTGGCGAGCACCGAAGACGCTGCCCGTATGTTTGGCGTAAGCCAGTACTACGTGTGGCGGCTTCTGCGCAGCGAAGGTTACCATCCCTTCCACTTCACTCGAGTCCAGGAGTTGCTGCCAGAGGACTACGCGCCCAGGGTCGAGTTCTGCCGTTGGTTGCTGCGGAACCCTACTTACAACGTGCTGTGGACGGATGAGTGCACGTTTACGCGCGAGGGACTCTTTAATATGCATAATGCGCATTACTGGTGCAAGAACAATCCGCGAGTGTTTCGGCCGGACCACTTCCAACACCGTTTTAGTGTTAATGTGTGGGCAGGAGTGTTGAACGGCCATTTAATGGGGCCCGTCTTTATAGACCGTCTGAATACGGACACGTATCTCCAGTTACTACAGCGCGACCTACCCGAGCTGCTGTTGGATGTGCCTGTATGGAGCCGCAGGTACCTGTACTACCAGCACGATGGCGCGCCTGCGCAATTCAGTCTGCGGGTACGCGCCTACTTGAACGAGGCGTTCCAAAGGCGTTGGATCGGGCGCGGTAGCGTTATCCGCTGGCCGCCGCGTTCACCTGACCTGACGCCAATGGATTTTTATGTGTGGGTAGGGCTAAAGACCTAGTGTATGGGAACGGCCATACAATTCGTACCATGGAACAGTTACGTGCGCGAATTGTGAATGCGTTTGACGTGATGTCCAGTGAGCAGCAAGTGCTCACTGCAGTCCAGAGGCATGGCCTCGATCGTGCAAGGCAGTGTTTGCTCACACAAGGCCGTCATGTCCAACATTTAATGTGATTAGGTATAGGTAATTGTAAATGTGTAAATAAGAACCTGTAATTAATAACTTGTAAATTTGTAAATCTGTAAATATCAATGAATTTAGACTTTTAAACACGCCAAGTTAATGTAAACTTTACATAGCTACATTACTTATTTCAATCTTGGTAAAAGATAAAACTAACGAATTGTATTAACTTGTCAGTCCAAAGCCTGAAAAAAGTGTGATGGGAAGTCAATTCGTTGTGAATAGTCAAAGCATTTAAATAAAAACAGACAAGTTATCTATGAGTTTCATTTATTTACAATACCTATAGGTACCTACCTACTCGCATCACTATCTAGGGTGCATCCCCTGTTTACGTTAATTTTTATTGCGTTCATTACTTTACTCTGATTCATTGGAAATTAAAAAAAAAAAAAAAATGTCTACCGCTCGCTATTAAACTAACCGTGACTAGGTAGGTAATTTGTAATTGTGTAACTATAACAAATAATGACGGCCGGGTGGTCGAGTGGGTCAGCGACCCTGACTGCGAAACCCACGGTTGCGGGTTCGAATCCCGCTAGCAACAAAGGAGACCTTTCCATTTCGGCTCAAAGTGTACCGAGGTACACTTTATTTTAAAATATCCTCTTGATGATGCAGAAGCCTCTGATGATATCATTTTTCTATAAAACACGCCGAAACTAGTATTTTTTTGGAAAATAAAAATGTCATACATAATATGGTTTAAGAAAACGTAAACATGAAACGAAACGTGCAAATAAAGGGCGAAAATATGACAGTGACAACTGTCATACTGGTTTTTTGTGGTGATGACAGTTTGTGGATGAACAAAAAATGATTTTTGAGATCTAATCTCACAATGTTCATGTTGGCGTTTCTCCCTTGTTCTTTTAGCAACAACACGTGTTGTGAGACTCCATTTTATTTAAATCTACAATACAAATACTAAACGTACTTTAAAAATAAGTATAAGTTAAATTAATCCAATGTTGCAAGCCGTCAAACCTTTCTAAATAAATTTTTAGGTGGTACAATTATAATAAAAAAATATAATACATATATTTTCTGCAATCTACGATTTTTTTTCCAACATTTTGGTACCTTTGAATCTTAGGTACATGAGTGGCCGTAGTTGTATGGGAAGAGGAAAGGTCTCCTTTGTGTGATGAGCACGAGCAATTTGTGAGTGAGTCATGGATGTTTATTAGTATTTATGTATGTTTATCCGTTATCAGTCGTCATAGCACAGGCTACGCTTAGTTTGGGGCTGAATGATTGGTGTGAAAGTTGTAAAAAATATTTATTAATTTCAAATACGCTTAATTAGCGCATAGGTGATTTGTTTCTCGCAGCGGAGTATTAACATGTGTTACTTAGGTGTGATAGTTTTGGGTACCGTTGTTTGTGGTGGAGTCTATCCCGATGTCACAGAATAATGTACCCGATGTACAGCGCTTAGCGGTGCACTGCCGCGGCCACCACATTTAAACTTATGAATCAAATGAGGAAAGAGTGCAGAAAGAGTAAAATGAGATAGAGGGGCGGTTAGAAGCAGCCATGTTTTAAAACTATTTATGAATGAAAATTAAAGTGAGGAAAGAGTGCAGAAAGAGCGAAATGAGAGAGAGGGGCGGTAAGAAGAAGCCATGTTATAAAACTATTTATGAATGAAAATTAAAGTCAGGGTGCTCTAAAAAATATTACAAATAGGTAATGTGTTAGGAAAAGTAAATATAAAAACTAGCCTGAATTCTTCTTTTATAATGTTAGGGCCTTATTTCTCTGATATAATTAGATGTTTTGTCAAAATATTTGCGGTTGATAAAATTTAACCTTATATAGGTACTCTTGACTATGGATCCAAGACCATTCTAATAGACCTCGTTTTGTGCATATTACTTCGAACGTTTGTAATTGATCAGATACACTTTGAACTTTAACTTTTAAATAATTGAGATGAGGTTCAAATAACGACCGCATTTTATTATTAAATTCGGGACTAATACTATCTAATTGGTTTATAACTGAATTTATTTTAGATTGCAAATCTTCTAGATTAATAGGTTGGATGAAAGAGTGATAGTGTGAGATGATTTTTGTGGATCCTAGTTTGAATGGTAAAATGCCGGGACCGTCGTCGAGACTTTCAAGTTTTATCTCCTGGCTCATGGTGGTCCCCAGGAGAAGATGGAATATTAGTAGAGTCCTGTAACAATTGCGAACTTTTAGGAACTCGTTTCAATCTAGACTTCGCGTCGGGGCCCTGTTTTTTCTTAGTATAAATGTGGATAGGTAAGTCTGCCATATGCCTTATCATGAGTATAACGCGGAGCCAGTTTTTGTCAGGATGCAGGAGGATTTTTTACGAAAATCTGTTGCTCGGGTGAATATACTTTCTCATTATCTCGCTTAGTATTACGATTATCTGTTAGTTGCTTGCGAAGGTTAAGACATGATTCCTGAATTAGATTATAAGCTTTACACATTATATTTTTATGGTTTGTTATATATTGCTTTAACAAATGAGCTGAAAGGTCTACGTCAAATGGATCCCGTGGATCAAAATGTCCGGTTATTAAATCTATAGGTTTACACTTAGTAAAACTGTGTATTGAGTTATTATAAGCCAGAAGGACATAGAGCATGAGATTTATTACAGCCTCACTCTTCTGTTCCAGTTTTAATAAACGCAAATGCTCTAGTATCGTTGAGTGAAATCTCTCAACGATACCATTTTCGTTTGGAGTATGAGGTGCGATCCTATGATGTTGAATTTTATGTAATCTTATGAATTCGCCAAAGAGTTGATTAACAAATTTGGGGCCGTTGTTAGTTACTACTGTAAAAGGAATGCCATGATGCGTACAGAATTTTAGTAGTGCTTGAACAACGCTCATAGCGGTCCCGTCTCTTAGGCAATATGCTTGTGAGTATTTGGAAAATAAATCAACGATACTTAAGAATTTCTCGCTCTGCACAGTTAAAAGATCTAAATGTACCAATTCAAAAGGTTTGCTAACAGGCGGTACTACTTGAAATTGCTGTTTGATCGGGTTAAAGTCGTATTTACCTTGGCCACAGATCGTACACTCATTAATAAATTTGGTTATTTGATCTCTCATTTTCAGCCAATAGTACCTTTGAGACAAGGCCAGATAATATTCGGTGATGCCGCGATGGTTCGTCTTGCCATCGTGGTATTTACTAATTATTTCCTGCTGTCGCAAATATTCACGGATGTTTTCTAATTCATTTTTGTTAGCACAAGGTTCATTGCCGAATTTTTAAAGGTACGCTGTATTATAGGTATTATCTTGTACATAGCTTCAGATGGGTTCATTAGTAGGCCGGTTTTAATTTTAGGATGAACGTATTCTCTAATAGCGTTAATGACGTCTTCTTCAAGATTAGACTCCGATAACTAAATAGTAGTGCATGTATGAGTTTCAAAAGGTTTCGATACTACCACTTTGCCTTTTATATCGCCGACTACTGTAAATATAATTTGTTTAGTGAATTTATTCAAGGGGTCTTCCGTAATCGGCACTTCCAAGATGGGATCTTCAGCATCCGTGTGGACCGTAATAGTTCTAGAATCATCAGCACCTTCCGGAGCACTAATGGTTCTTCAATCATCTAAGGAGCACGGTTTCTCAGAAGGGTTTACTATAATTGAGCTGATCGCCTCGTTATTTAACTCAATTCGCGATAGTGCATCCGCGTTGGTGTTACTTTTACCAGATTTGTAAATAACAGTGAAGTCGTACTCGCTTAATTTTAACCGCCATCTTGTAAGCCTCGAATTGGGCTCCTTTAAGTTCATTACCCACTGCAATGGCTTGTGGTCGGTAATGATCTTAAATTTTCGACCAACCAGGTAGGGCCTAAAATATTTGGTGGCCCATATGGCTAGAAGCTCCTTCTCAATGGTACTGTAATTTAATTCGCTAGAGTTAAGTGTTCTTGAGGCAAAGGCGATAGGTTTGTCCGAACCGATGTTACCTTGAGATAAGACAATACAAATTCTCTTGAGAAATCGGGATATTGTAATATAGGATCGTTTGTAAAAAGAGCCTTACAGCGTTCGAAACAATTTATGTAATTTTGATTGAGATCTATTTTAGAGCCTTTCTTCAAACATTGAGTTAGTGGTTTCGTGATTCAAGCGAAATCTGGTATGAATTTCCTGTAGTATCCGAGAAGTCCGAGAAAACGTTTGATTTCTGTAGTTGTTTTAGAAAGAGGATATTGCTCTATAGTTTTAATCTTATTAGGATTAGGTTTCACGCCGTCTCTACACACGACATGACCTAAGAATTCAGTCTCTAACTTTAAAAACTCGGACTTGTCCATCTGTATTTTAAAGTTAGATTCACGCAATTTTAAGAAGACTTTTTCTAAATTTACCATCATCTCTTGAAGAGATGTACCATAGACTATAATATCGTCCAAATAAACTAGGCAGATGTTATTTTGTAGGCCTTTAAGAACATTATCCATTACCCTTTGAAATGTAGATGGAGAGTTCTTTAAACCCATGGGCATTCTGAGAAATTCAAAGTGCCCGTTCTCGACGTAAAATGCTGTTTTCTGGACATCATCAGGGTCCATCGCCATCAAGATAGAACACATGCGCGTAGCGCGAACAATAGGTCTCTAGATTAGCAAGCTCTTCGGGATTTAAATGATCGGTTCTAAGACGAGACAAAACTTTTTTAGCGCGAGTAGATGTACGAATTTCGTGATTACTTTCAAGATTACAAATTTCGGCAGATACCTGACGGTCCATTGAGAAAATTACGTCATTAGGCGAGGTGTTAGTTACCTCAACCCAATCTCTATTATTTCTTACCGCTGTTATACATTCTGTGATAGTACAATTACATAAAGTTTGAACTGATACGATGGCACCGCCATCACGGCGTGTTAACGGGAAGTTTAAGTAATTTAGAAGAGTGTGCTGGGATGATATCTTCGTATAAGTTCACGTTGCGCGAGTCATATAATTCTAACGGAATTTGAGAGTTTCTAAGTGTTAGTGTTCTATTCTTAAGGTATATGTTAGATTCCCATGCAGTTAATAAGTCTAATCCTAGTCATCCGTCGAAAAACTGGTGAAATTTGTAGATGAATAAAGTAAAGTTTCCTGCTTCTCTAAACTCTGGAATACAAGGTAAGGTTATGGAGTGTTTATGTTTACTTGTCTGATTTGAATTAGTGACCTCAAAAGGTTCATAGTTTAAAGGTAAGTTATTACGGACTAAAGAATTAGATTAAAGTATTTACGGACAGCTTTCGGGCTAATAAACGACTGGTTTGGTTGGTTGGTTTGTGGGACCGCAAAACTGATTTGATTGATTCGAATTAGGTCTCCAACCTTGCGTCTGTTGGAACGGTACCTGCTGCTGGCGCGATGGACCACTCATGTTATAGTTAGGTTGGCCTGAAGGGCCTGACATAGTGAAAGCGGGACCTTTCATGATAGAAAAGTTTTAATAGGTAGTTTGAAATTATACGGTGATGGCTGCGATGATTGCCATTCTTTCTTACTAGGGCCACTAACGTTACGTTGTTGCAGATACAAAGTGTTAAGCTCTTCCTGAACAAACTTAAGAGCTTTCTCCATCGTGTCGGGACGCATGCACCGTATTCTAGATCCTAAGGGATCTTTATGGCCGCGTAAATAGGATTGCAAGGTTAACTTTTGATATAGAGTGCGTTTAGATTCTAGTGTCGTACCAACGGTCTCGTGAAGCGAGATGTACGTTATGGTGCTAAAGAGATTTTGGCACCGCTCGTAAAATTCCTGCGGGGTGCTAGCCCTTTGAGTTTGCAGGAAGAGGTCGTTATACAACGCCGTCTCGTCACGATGGTGCGCTAAGTTATTTATCAGCGCATTACCAAGTGTCCTGGATACCATTAGAGTTAATAAGCCTAGCCGCGGGCCCTACTACTTTATTTAAGATACCATTCATAAGAGCTAAATTAGCCAACTCATTTCCGGGAGCCTCGTTAAAATGTGCAATTACTATTCGATCCGAAAGATTGATGAAGCGCGTGAGTACCATCGAATTCCGGAAGTAGTCTTAGGGACTTGTAAATCTTATCAATTTCGTCAGACATAGTGACGGACTCCAGATTCCTATTCTCGTCTATAGCACTAAACCTACTTAATTTCTTACTACTAGAAGCGTTACGCGATTCTCTCGGATGGAAAATCTTTACTAAGTTGATATAACGTTATAGAATAAAATAGACATACCACAATAATAGTAATATATAAAATACACTTATAAAGGACACAGAAAATTACAGGATAAAGTATAAAGGATAAATAAAGTTATAGGACAGCAAATACTTGAAAGATTCAAGGTACTTACAACATTGATTCAGTTTGAAGAATCGATTTCTGGATTCACCTCGGCTGGAACACGTAGATTGCGATACCCGTGACGAGGCGCTATAGTCACTCGGGCGGCTGGGAGTTTACGGAAATCTTCTGGAAAACCCGGACCGACCCGATGGGTATCCTACCGACTGCGCCAATTAAGCGTGGTCGCAACCGAAGTCTAAAAAAAATCAGTTTTATTGATACAATTTAATAAAAGTTACAATTTAATTACTTAAAACAATTGTAATTAAAATTAGGTGAGACTCAACCGATGCCAGGTAAAAGAATGCGGTTTCCATGTCCGCGGAAACGCGGCGGCGGCGACGAACCCGACGCTCGTTGCTGCGTCAGCTCCACGTGCGGTCAATGTTCAATATCCGTATATTTGTGTAATTGAGGGCGATGCTATATCATGGGTTTGCATAGAGACGCCTTGCGTATCATGCACAGTTCTATTTTATTGACTTCAATTTTGTTGTCTATTTATAGTTTTTCTACATTCATGATTTATGCAGCGTATCAGTACTTATTATTCTTATTGATATATACTATACGATATTAACAAGGCTGATAATCAGGTTTTTTAAAATAATTCACCATAATGACATTAATTTGGGGGTTAAAGTTACTCGCGTCCGTAGGTTTACCCTTGAGACCCTACACGTGACCCCTGGGTGGTGCTATATGAGTGACAATGACTGAGTGGTAGAGCCGCGCTGCGTTGCAGCACGCATTGCCACCCTCTCTCGAAAATCCGGCGTGAAATAATGGCACTTGGTGCTGTTGTGTTTCGTCCGGCCAGTGAGAGTTCCGGAGGCCCCTTCCCCTCCCACCCCTCCTCACAATTCCTATTCCTTCCTCTAACCCTATTCCTTTCTTAAAGGTCGGCAACGCATCTGCGACTCCTCTGGTTTTGCGGGTGTCCATGGGCGGCGGTGATTGCTTTCCATCAGGTGACACGCCTGCTCGTTTGCCTCCTTCTCTTATAAAAAAAAAAAAATAGCAATTACAGCAGGTTGGGCTCTAATTTTTATATCCATCATTACATCTTTAGAAGGAAATAGTTATCTTAACGGATATTATCAAAACGTAATAGGACTTCGAAGTCCCACTCTTTTTTTGCCCAACTTGCATTAACTGATTTCGATTTTGTTTACCTGGCTAACAGCTAATTTCTACGGGATATCTATCAGGAATATTTCGACAATAGGTACAATGTTTATCGCTACGACCGGTCGGCCGAGCTCAGTGGGACGTTGCGTGGCGGCGCGGCGGCGAGGTGGCCGTGGCAGTCCGCGCCTCGCTGCAGCTCCCCGTCTATAAAGTATTATCTATGGCTGCAGCCGCGGCCGCGCGCATGGCCCCTGCCGCCCGCCGCGCGCCGCCGCTGATGCACTATATGGATTACTATGCCCGTAATTCCACAAGTAGAGCTTTGAATATAGCATGCGTTTACATTCCCCAAGGTCCGGGCTATAAAGATGCTTTAAACAGCTTTTTCGATATTGCCAGTCAACTTACTATCGATCATCCACAGACTTATTTTTAATAACAGGCGATTTTAACATATCGGAGGCGTAATGGACTGATAGCTTCTCTAGTGAATTATGCTTAGCTTCAAGTGGTAATCAAGCAGTTCACTTGTTACGTGACTTTTTATCTTTGACGGACTTGCGACAATGTAACAAAACATTTAAGTAATAATAATAACAGATTCAAGGTTATTATTATTACTTAAATGTTTTGTTTCAAGGTCAAGCAGACCTTATATTTTGTACGGAATCATGTGAGGTAACTTGTTGTGACCAGCCCTTGACACCTATTGATGCTCATCACCCGCCCTTAGATTTCTCATTAGAACCCTTTTTACACTAAATTACACCAAAATTAAATATAACGTCCAGACATAATTTTCTCGCCGGAAATTATGATTTAATTAACGAGGAACTGCAAAAACTAACTGGTACATATTTTTTGATTCATTGGGTGTGTTCAAAATTTTATAACTTGCTTAACAATTTAATACATAATTATATTCCTACGAGTCGTGCGAAAACATCTACAAGAACTGTTTGGTTTACCAAATAATTAATTAAATTGTTAAACGGTAAACGTAAGTATCACAAATTGTGGAAGCTGTACGGCAATCCCTTAGACTATAATAGTTTAAGGAAACTTAAGAAGAGAGCCAAAGTCCTGGAGGTTGAGTGTTACAACAACTAAATTAAATTGTGCAAAGATCGAATTAAATTAAACCCCAGGTATTTTTGGTCTTATACAAAAGCTTTTTTTTATAATTCCGGATTGCCTCAAATAATAATTTATAATGGACGTAGTGTATCGGGGGGTGACAGTATTTGCAACGTCTTTAATAATAATTTTCAGTCTGTTTTTGTTTCACCAAGCAATCATAATATAACATGGGGTAATTTAGAACCGCCATCTGTATTGTATTGTCTGTATAGCTGTATCTGTACTGATTCTTCGCTTGATATAAATACCATAGAAATAACAAAATAATTAGTCTCGAAACATCTGAACTTACTAGATGTTAGTAAAAGTAATAGACCTGACGGGATACCTCCTCTATTTATAAAATTCTGTCGTCAGTCCTTGTCGCTCCCCTTAATTGCTTTTCAAAAACTCTATTGAATTTGGCTGTGCTCCAGTCCTCTGGAAGCAGGCCTTAATAACTCCTATTTCAAAGGGCCCCATTTCAACTAACATTGAAAAGTATCGCCCTATTTCTAAACTTTGTCAATTTGGTAAAATTCTGGAAAAAATTGTCACAGACTAAGTGTTTGCAGCTGCTCAAAGATTAATTACCCCTAACCAACATGGGTTCTTTAAGGGTCGTAGTGTCGATACCAATTTGGTAACTTTTACCGACACAATTTTGAGCACAATGGATGACAGGTTGCAGGTTGATGCTGTGTATACAGATTTTGCCAAATGTTTCCACAAAATCTGTCACAATCAACTACTTTCAAAGATTTGAAAGCTTGGGATCCATGATTGTCTCTTTAGATAGATTAAATCATACATTGAAAATAGGAGTCAAGCTGTAGTTTCTGCTGGATTCACCTCCTCCTACAAGTCTGTTAGTTCTGGGGTGCCCCAGGGATCTAATTTGGGTCCCCTTTTATTTATTCTATATATTAACGATATCACAGAAAACTTCCAAAACACTAACTCTCTAATCTATGTCGACGATACTAAACTATTTAAAACTATTCGTAGCAGAGACGACTGTGTATCGATGCAGCATGATCTCTTAAAATTTGAAGCTTGTTGTAAAGAAAATAGTTTATACCTGAACATCGACAAATATAACACAATGACCTTCTCCAGAAAAGCAAACCCTATTACTTTCGATTACACATTGGACGGGAGGGTTCTAACAAGTGTTGCCGAGATTCGTGATCTAGGCGTGACGCTAGACTCTAAGCTGACTTTAGTTCCTCACATTGATAAAATACTTAACAAAGCTTTCAAACAGCTTGAATTCATACTCCGCGTTAGTATACCATTTAAAAATTAGTTTTTTTACAAATTGTTGTACAATGCATATGTACGAAGTCATTTGGAGTTCGCTTTAGTGGTCTGGCAACCCATCTTCAAAATTCATATTAATAGAATCGAAAGAGTCGAGCATAAATTTATCAAGGCTCTAGAATTTCGCATGGCCGAACTTACCTTAATTATGATACGGCTTCAAAACACCACAACTGAGATGCTCCTAAACTTATACATAAATTATATATTTTCACGTTCCCTGATCGATTGAAAGATCTTGTCGAAAAAATTTTCTTTTCTCATATCCGGTTGCAAAAACTTGTTACGCAAGCAACGCTTTCACTAGACGTTCATGTAAAACTTTTGACGATATGCTGCATGAGTTTGATATCTTTAGCTTGAATTTAAGAACATTAATGAAAAAATCTTTAAATTTTTTATCCACGGTCTCATGAAATGTTATGCTGTCGTCCCACATAAGTAATTAATATTAGTTTGTAATTATCATAATATCGCCGTCATTCTGCCAAAACCGATTATCTGCAGTTTTGGTCAATTATAAGTTAGATATACCAATCGATTCAGTTTTTTTCAGATTTGTCATCTGCCAATATCGGTTAAACGCAGAAGCCCATAGTTGCAGTGGTACTCTGTGCAAATACCGGCTAATTTATCCATTTCTGTAAAAAGTCGCCAGACAAAAACAATTAAATTTGTTTAGCGCTATTACGCTTGCTAAATATTATTAAACACGTTTAATTGATTTTCTCATTTACGCACTGGAGCAGGTCCACAGATGATTTATTCAGCCAAAGTATTTCAAATGCGGTTAACCGGTTTTGGAAAATTATTTACTTATTGAAAACTTTAATAACATACGTCAGCAAAAATTTAATTATTAACTTTAACTCATTTTGGCACGCGACCTCAACATGCAAGATGAAATAATAATTTTGTGAAAAAAATTACTTTAAGCATTTAATTACTTTTAGCTAACGTTACTACGGGTTCTATTATATAAAGTCTCTCCAGCCAAAATCGATTAAATGTTGAAACTTGATCACTAAGTAATTATTAACATTGATCTTTTAATCAAGCTCAAAGGCTCAATAGCAATGTCCAGCAGTGTAGTGCAAAGTAGCCTATGCGTTAATCTTTTGCCTTATCTATCTACTTACCGAATTTCATACAAATCCGTTCAATAGTTTGAAATATTAACGTGTCCAGAAAAATGTATATAAAATGTAATGTAAATGTACGAGTATAAAAAGATTAAATAAAAAATCCTTAATTTTTTCTGAAAACTGACTTAAATTATGTCTAACTCTTTTTTTCTGTTCTTCTGATAACATTCAAAATACACAACATTTTCTACATATGTATAATGGTAAAATGAATATTTGCTTCTATGCATTATTACAAATTGGTAGTCTTAAAGGTTCAAATTTATCAAATAACTGTTTTTGATAATAATTGCCAGCCAAAAGTGATTATGTATATGCACTCCTCTCGGAGATATTTTTTTTATTTGTTTCTTTATGAATAATCGAATCAACTAGTCTTGATTTTGATTGGATTTTGTATGTTTTAGAATTGCTCCTAAGCTCCTAGAGGCATGGTTAGCCACGTGGTCTTCATATCACCACTTAATATTAAGCCAGTTAATACTGTTCATGTCCCCCTTACAAAGAACAAACTCATTGTTAGGTCGGATCTAATGGCATTGTTGAGCATTGTGTTCTAGTTAAATGTGGAAAACAATATATAAAACAATGGTGGTTAATAGTCGTGGACTGGTGTTTGATTGTAGTTGTACCACAACGCTAAGAGGCTTTTTGAGACCCAAGTTGAGTAACGAGTCCCTGAATCTGATAGGTTGCTGCTCAGGTTTAAGATAGAAGGCTGCGGGACCACATTCATTTAACGATACTGTCCTAAGTGTATGGTACATAGCGCTAAGGCTCCGTATTGTCAATTCCAGGAGAGAGACTCATCTCGCCGCCAGATTTTAGAGCTGAGCCTAACGTCTGGATGCGACACCCGTTTCCTCGGTCGCTCGCTGCAAGACGGGCTGACACCGACTAGCGGATAAGCAGGCAATGACGGTTTTTTAATTCCTGAACATTTTTTTAATTCCTGAACGTTTTTTTTATTTCTGAACAATTCTTTTTTTATCCCTGAACATTTTTTTTACTTCTTAAGGTTTTCTTTTAATTAAGATTTTTACACCTTAACTATTAGTTTTTTTACATTCCAACTAAAGGCCTCCAATCGCCTTCCAATAGGAACTTCTGAACTTTGACAATTGATAGTGGTGATCTTGTTGAAGCTACATCTGTCAAATTAGTTGTCGTTTATCCAGTCTGTTTTGCCAAATCACCATGGATGGATTTAGTCATACGGATAAAGACCAACACGTGCAAATTATAAAACTGTTTTATCAAAATGTGTGTTCTGTTCGGGCAACGTACCGCGCGCTTCGCCCATTTTACGGTCGCCATAATCGAGAGAACTATTCGCAGTGTGGTGGATAAATTTGAGTCCACTGGTTTAGTAAACGATCGACAAACACCCGTATGTCGACGAAACGCAAGATCTACCGAAAACATCCCCGCTGTCCTCACGGACTCATACTCTCACGAGTATGCAGGTAAATCTGAGGCAGTCGATTTCACGTTGCTCACAAGAACTCGGCCTTTCGCAGACAACAACTTGGCGAATTTTGCGTCGTGACTTGAGCCTGCACCCGTACAAAATTCATCTGACCCAGAAACTGAAGGCAAACGACCATAGTCAACGACGTGTGTTCGCTGAATGGTCTCTGGATCATATGGCAACTGACCCTAATTTTCAGCGAAAAATCATCTTCAGCGATGAGACTCATTTCTGGATGAATGGGTAGGGGAAGGTAGCCCAAAGCGGGTATGTTAAGGTTGGTGATTAAAAAAAAATAAAAGTATTAATCAAAAAAGTTATGTTTTTTCACTTTTACTTCTTTGTACTTTAAATACTTTATTACTAACGTTGACTTTGAATAATTCGCTTTTAAAGTAATCAATACTAAAGAAAAACTAAACATCTAAAAATACCCGCTTTACCCTTAGGGGGGGCCTAAAACATTAAGGTGTTTGGGAAAAACAGGTAATGATTAAATTAACGAGATCAGTTTTACGTATGGCGATAATTAGTAATTAGTGTACTTCTAAATATAATTTTTGGTTTCTTAAGCCAATCACAACATACATTTTAATAATTATGAAAGTAACATGGCAACAAAAAGTTGCATATGACACATAAAATAACGCTTCATTCTTGGCACAGGTCGCAATAATATGGGCCTTTACCTAAATACGAGGTACATGACTCGTGTGCCCACATGTTACAATAATCGCACTTAATCCAGTCTTCTGGGCAAATCGAGTAGTGGTAAACGGGTACCCGCTTTACCACTATCCGATTTGCCCAGAAGCACACTTTGCATTAAATCACATGTAATCTATAGAAACAAACACGAAACATGAAAAGTGCCACTTGGTTATTTGCAACATCTATTTCACAATATTACCATACAATCACAATGAGGACATAGTATAGAATGTTATCGAGTAATTAGAACAAATCAACAGCCATAATTTTTAGTGAAAATATCAAAAAACTTTAATTATGTCTTTCCTTGAAATTGCGCGTGCCACGGGAACGCGATGACTGAGTCTGATTGGTCGGCTGTCGGGCGTTCTAGCTCATTCAAACGTTGCCGTATAACATTACAGGTGCACACATTCAAAGGCTTACCCGATTTAGGCGGTATACCCCCCCCCCCCCCTAAGTGAACAAACATTTTGTCAAATTTGAGACGATACCAATCTACATGAGATCCTAGAGCGTCCAATGCATCCCGAAAAAGTCATTGTTTGGTGTGGATTTTGGGCTGGCGGCGTCATCGGTCCATATTCCTTTGAGAACGACGTTCGCCAGGCCATCACTGTCAACGGCGAGCGCTATAGGTCGATGATTACCAACTTCTTTTGGCCTGAATTGGATGACCAACCCGCCTCAACAAGACGGCGCTACGTGCCACACAGCTCATGCCACATTGGATATTCTGCACGAGCGATTTGAGGGCATGGTCATCTCACATGGAGGTGATGTGAACTGGCCACCGAGATAGTGCGATTTGACCCTGCTAGACTTTTTGTTGTGGGGTTTTCTTAAGTCACAGGTCTATGCGAATAAGCCACAAACCACAGCGGCTCTCAAAGCCAATATAACCCGTGCCGTCGGTCAAATTCAGGCTGATATATGCGCCAGAGTCATGGAAAATTGGACATTTCGCATGCGCTTCACCCAGAGAAGTCGTGGCGGACATTTGAACGATGTTATATTCAACACATTATTTATTTATTTTATTTATTTATTTATAAAGCACGGCTACAGAGAACAAACCAAAACATGCAAAGGCTAATACATTGACAAAATCAAACAACGACAAAGTGTGAGCCCCGATGATAACCAGGCACAGCATTTACCAAAAAAAAAATACAATAATAAAGGGTCTAAGTTCAAACAATTTAATAAAAATAGAAAACAATCAGTTCGTTAAGTCGTGCATATTATGCGCAAGTAAGTATACAATGTCAGACTGAACAAGTCTAGGTTATTACACACATTATTGTACGATCTGCACATGCGATAAATTGGATCATTGTTATTAGTGCCTGGTTCATAGAAAAGCTCTTTGTTTCTGGTTCTTCGAACTCTGAACGAAAAGCAGCTCAATAACTCGCTGGAGTCCCATTTAGCATTTATGATCTCATACAATGTTGAGTACTCTGTTCTGAATGACGCAGGATGCGTCTATGAAGAAGAGCCTTCATCGAGAAGTGAGCAAGCCGGTCTTCGTATGTTGGCAGCTTTCGCCTTAGGCCACATTTAGAACTCAAATTACGGAGGAAGCGTTTTTGGACTGATTCAATTCTGTTAATGTGATTCAGATAAAATGGGGACCAGATTATTGAACAATATTCTAATATGCTTCTCACCAGTGCAACAAACAATAAAATAATGCTTTCTGGCCTTCGGAAAGGTTTCGTTGTTCTAAGTACAAATCCTGGTGTCTTATTAGCTTTTGAAACTATGTAATCGTAATGTTGAGTGTATGTAAGTTTCGAGTCGAGCCATATGCCGAGGTCTTTAACCAAACTTAAGCGGTTTAGTACTACATGATTGATGTAGTAATTGCGCATAAATAGCGTTCGGTTTTTAGTAAAGGTAATAACGTTACATTTTTCAATATTCAAAATCATGTTGTTTTTAACGCACCATTTACACAACTCATCGATATTGTGCTGCAGTATTTTGCAGTAAAGGTGGGAATTGATTTCTTGATATATTTTAATATCGTCTGCGTAAGCCAGAGCATTACACGATAGTGAACTAAGTAAGTCGTTGACAAACAGCACAAAAAGGAGAGGCCCCAAATTAGAGCCTTGAGGAATACCAGAATGAGCATGGAATGGTATAGAATCATAACCATACACCGTTACCAGCTGTGTACGGTTATCAAGGTATGATTCAAGCCAACGCAACAATGAACCATGAATTCCGAGGTGGTAGGCCTTTCGACTAAGTATAACAAGGTCAACTTTGTCAGAGGCTTTAGAGAAATCTGTATACAGCGCATCAATCTGTGTACGTTTATTAAATCCTGAGTTCAGGTAGTGTATAAATGTAAGAAGGTTACATGTTGTAGACCTATCTGTAACAAAACGGGATTGATAAGTCTTTCAAGCGAATAAAAAATTTCAATGATATCTCACTCACACTTTGTTTTGTATAAATTTAAAGTTAGGAAGCGCTTAATGAAAGACGTAAGCATTGGTAAGCCTTTGCAGATCTTCGAGTTCGACCCTTTAAGTAAAATTCATCTACAACGTCGTCTCCGGATCCGGACCGAACCTTCGGTCCTGGCGCCCATTATTATTAATTATAATTATGTCGGTATAATCGTTAAACCAGAAATAACCAAAAAACCGTGGTTTTTTGGTTATTTCTGGTTTAACGATTACTTTTATTTTTTTTATTACGGGCATTGTAACTTTATCCCAATCTACGACCGTAGCTCTTACCGCTGAAATATTAGCTGGCTGGTAAAGTAGTATTACGAACACTATAATAAAATTTTAAAACATCATTGACCCGCTGGGTCACTTTCGACCCATAGGATTTTCTTAAGTTTTAAAGTATGTAATTGCTTGGTAATCAGGATTAGATTGTTTTTTACGGAAAATTAAAGATAACAAAATTATAATAAAATTTATTTAAAATTAATGTTGTCATTGACCCATCGGGGCAATTTCCACCAATAGTTATTTTTATGTATTTTCGGCAAAATAAATAAAAATAAGGAATGTCAATGCTAATCAACTAACTTAATATTTAAGAATAATTGTTACTAACCCCCAAACGAAATAGGGAAGTAAATTAAAATTCATATTTTTACTTTATTGTTATTGAAGTGAATTTAGGGTGATTTCGAGTTGGTTTTGTGCGTATTCATCTTTATTGTGTTCTGTTTGAATATACTACCTAGCCGTCAAACATTTTATGGTTTTATTAAATAACAAACCCACTGAAGCTTGCGATTGGGATTTTCTTCATTTTCCCCAAGAGGGACAAAATCTCAAATGTAAGAACACATACGTTTTCCCGCCTGCGTGATACATACAGCGGGTCCTATATTTTAATTTTTGTAAGATTTTTTTTCTTTTTATCGCTAATTGGCTCATATTGCGTGCGTTTTCTTAACATACTAACCCAACAGCTTGGCTGCATACAGAGTGTTTCACCTAAGTTAAGTTTATATTTAAATTCACTTTTTAGCCCATTTGCCATCACGTTGGTTCACTAATACGTTCAAGCACCTGTAGGATATATACAGGTTGTTAATTTTTTACTGCCTTTAATTTTTTTTTTTCGTTTAATCTGTTGTTTGCACAATGCAGATCAAGCCCAACTGCTCGTCATCCTCAAACTCGGCACTTTATTGCCCCTATTGTAATACTAGGGGACATTAGCTAATAGCGTGCGCACGATACAATACCCAGCCAACACAAGTTCGATGGGACTTTGTGCAGGCACGCGAGCGTTGCCAGCGCTGCCTCGGCCCTCACTACGAGAGCGAATGCAGGTCGATGAGGGCATGCAAGGAGTGTGGGAACTCTGACCATCACACTTCCCTTCACCAGACGACTCAACTCACTCAGCTCATTCGTCGTCAGCACATCTGCTTCCACCACAACTGAAGGAGCAGCCGAGGCAGCGTCGCAGTAACAGCAGGCAGCACGTATTTGCACATGTGAAACAGGCACAGCCCACCTCCGAGTAGGCCCCGCGAACGCCGCCAACAGCTGTGACTACATACTCAGCCCATACACATTCAGCTCATACACACTCAGCTCATGCACACTCATCCCATACACACTCAGCCCATGCACATTAAGATAATGCACACTCAGCCAATACACACTCAGCCCATGCACACTCAGCCAATACACACTCAAGCCAAACACACTCAGTCCATGCACATTCAGCTCATGCACACCCAGCCCATACACACTCTGCCCATGCACACTCAGCCTATACACACTCAGCACATACAAATTCAGCTTAACACACTCGACTAATACACAATCGGCACATCCCCATTCTGTGCCCACTGGCACACCCTTTTTATTACCAAACATCTTACATATATGAGGACAGCCACCCGTACTATTGGCTGATCAGCATTACCACACACCAGCCCCGATCGACCTCTTATTGGGGTCGGACGTTCTTGGTCAGGTGTAGGACGGGACTAAGGTCTCGATGGGCCCTGGCAAGCCCATAGCCTTCGGCATGCTCTGTGTTTGTCTGGCATAGACTATAGTTCGTTAGATTAGTTGTTAAGTCTTAACTACAAGTAAGTTAACTGTTTTTTAAATTAGTATTGACGTCAATAAGTGCCTGTAAAGGTATACATTAAATAAATAATTTTACTTTTGACTTTTGCCCATAGCCTTCGGCACGACCTTCGACTTCGCATTGATGGGACCCATTGAGGTTTTGTACGCGCAGCCTACGTAACAGGCTAACCCAAGCTCACCCAAATGTACCTGGCGACATATGCCTTCGGAGCTCAACCCAGCAGATTGCGCAAGCAGAGGAATGTTTTTTTTAAAATATAATTTATAATGTCAACAATAGTCCTACTTTTTAGTGTAGAATTACTAGTCTTAAGTAGATACTTAATGTGTCTATTGCATGAGGAGTTTACCTTTAAGTGTTTGCAACATTATGTTAGGTACTTTGTTTATAATATACTTTATTCAGCAAATGTTAATAAACCAATAAATAAATGACTTTTAATCTATTGTGATTTCTTCGCCTGAGCGATCCACTCTCTGGCCAGGTCGAGGTCCTTGCTGATAAGTTCTTCCCAGCCAGGAGCTGTGCTTTGTACTGCTGTGTACCATCTGCAAATACAACAAAGCTTCAGTAACACACTTTTGACTTACATACATAAATACACTTTTGACTTACATACACAAAGTCACGACCATTATCCTCTGACGATTAGTCAGAGACTGGGCAGTGAAGACCACAGAAGCAGTCCACGGCCATAATCCGCGTTTCACGAAATTACAACTGCACATGTGCTCAGCGTGATAGGTGGTGACTGGTGGTGAGCCCATTGCCGCACTATGCTGTGCTGTGTATGTATGTTGTAACGTTATAAACGTATAGCTATTAAATCCTTATATAAAATTTTAATTTATGAATAAACAAACGTAGATTATCTTATCCTAATTAACTTAATTCTAAATGTTACTTTAAACTAAATTACTTATCTAATAACTACAAAGAAAAAAAGCCTTAATAGTTTTAATAACTGCAAAAACGTATTTTTATTTCATATGGTTTAATCGTTGCGCCCACGGTACCCTGAAATGCCTTTTGTATTTTTATATTTGATGTTGTAATATTTGTGAATTGCGGAGCGCAATAAAAACGTCTGTATCGAACAATGGTTTAATATAAGAAGAAAGTAATTACGACTTACAATATTTATAATGTTGACTTATAGTCCACTAAACACATCCTTAATCTATTGTGATAAGGTTGAAAATAATATCTACCACTTATTTATTACTTAAATGTAAATATACATCCATCCAATAATATGAAAATGCCAACAACAAATTAACACACTAATTACATTTAAAAAGTTACGGGGTTGCCGAAACTTTCGACGGGTCTACGGACCCGAATAGACCTCTCAGGAACGTTCACTGGTGGTGCAGTGGCCGGTGAAACTACTACCATGCCTGTGCCTTCGCTACTTTTAGCTGACTCCGAACTGGGACACAAAAGAATTGAAATTGGTGATCTCTTTCGTATTTGGTCTATATGCCTCTTAATAAGTTGACCGTTCTCCCGGGATACTGTATAATTACGGGAGCCTAATATTCTCTCAATTTTACCCTTAGCCCACTTATCATTACCCGTGCCAAATTCCCTAATCCATACCTCCTCACCTACCTCAAAGCAACGCGAGACACCCCCAGCCTTTCGTACCTGATTTTCCTGCGCTTCTTGTACGCTAGCTACAGCATTACTGTTTCCAGTACAGATAAGATCCAACCTAGAACGTAAATTCCTATGCTGTAACAACATGGCTGGTGATTGACCAGTCGAACTATAAACAGTGTTACGATATGCAAAAAGATAAGACTGGAGTGCTGCATCCAAATCGATTTTCTCGTGTAAAGCTTTTTTTAAAGCTCTTTTGCAGAGCTTAACTGCGTTTTCGGCCGCACCGTTTGAAGAAGGGTGGTACGCCGGAGCGAAATTATGACTTATTCCATTATTTTTCATAAAATAACCTAACTCTTTACTAGTAAAGGGCGGTCCGTTGTCGGAAACAATCTCTTTCGGAAGACCAAACCTAGAAAAAATTTCCCTTAAAACTTTAATTACATCCCCGGCCGACGAACGAGTCATCTTATATGCTTCAATCCATTTTGTTGTTGAATCCACTACTACAAATAATATAAAACCTTAAAAAAGGGCCCAAAAAGTCCATGTGTAGTCTACTCCAGGGTTCCGCGTGATAAACCCATGGTTTCGGCGGCGCGTGTGGCGGAGCCGGAGCGTCCAGCGCGCACACTACGCATTCTCGACAAGTTCGCTCGATATCCGCGTCGATTCCCGGCCACCAAACGTAACTACGAGCTATGCTTTTCATTTTTACTACACCCATGTGTCCCGTATGCAATTCTTTCAAAATACAGTCGCGTAACTCAGACGGTATCACCATTCGATATCCCCACATAATACATCCCGAGTCTAAATATAAATCATTTCGCCTCAAAAAGTACGGTTCTATGTCCGGCGATGGACACTTATTTGACCACCCTGAACACAAAAACATATAAATGCCCGTTAGAGTTTTATCCTTTTTAACTTTTTCATTAACTAAGTCTCTTGTTACAGGTAAAAAATCTTGAACAAAATTAACATAAGTTTTAACTTCTTTCTCCATACTACAGCTATCGACGGATAACCTAGATAATGCATCCGCGCTATTTCTTAATGTCGGTATGAGTATGTACTCAATATCAAATTGATACCCCGATAAAATAACCGCCCACCTTTGTAATCTGCTAGCCGCCATCGTAGGTATACCTGCCTTTTCTCCAAAAATACTAACTAAGGGTTTGTGGTCTGTCTTTAACAAAAAATTTCGGCCGTACAAATATTGATGAAATTTTTTAACGACGCCATATACGATAGCTAACGCTTCTCTTTGTATTTGCGAATAGTTAGTTTCTGCTGAACTGAGCGTGCGTGATGCAAATGCGATAGGTCGTTCGCGGCCGTCGCGCATCTTGTGAGATATGACGGCTCCTACCCCGCTCGCGCTCGCATCCGTCGTCAAGATGATCGGTAGCTCCGGATCATAATGAGCTAATACCTCACTCGAAACCAATAATTGCTTCACCTTTGTAAAAGCTTCTGCACACTGATCTGTACAAATAAATTTAGAATCCTTCTGTAATAACTTATACAAAGGCGATAGCAACATGCTGATATTTTTTTACGAATTTAGCATAGTACATTACTAAACCTAAAAATGATCTTAGCTCAGAAATATTTTTCGGCACGGGCGCTTTATGAATCGCCCTCAACTTTTGTGGACAAGTATGAACACCCTCTTTACTATTTACGTAACCTAAATAAGTTACCGATTCTGCAAAGAAAGTGCATTTCTCTTTTTTTACTTTTAAACCGAAATGCTTTAATCGCTCCAAAACTTTGTACAGTGTCTCTATATGTGACTTATCATCCCTTCCCGTCAATATCAGGTCATCCAATAACACCCCGACCCTCGGCAAGTCCGCAAACATAGAACAAATGTTTCAAAAACTTCCTTTGAAAAATACCCGGACTCGATGAAAGACCATAGATTAATCTGTTATATTTAAAAAGACCTTTGTGTGTATTAATCGCAGTGAATAATTTAGAGGGTTCGTCAAGCTCAAATTGTGCATAGGCCTGTGATAAATCGATTTTTGAAAATTTTTCACCCCCATGTAATTTAGTCAACAAGTCCTCCACTTTGGGTAAAGGAAAACGGTCTACTTCAAGGCATTTATTTAAAGTGATTTTATAGTCACCACAGATCCGTATAGATCCGTCCTTTTTAATCACGGGTACGATCGGTGTAGCCCAGTCCGAAGTCTCGACCGGCGTGATGACGCCGTACGCTGCAACTGATCAAGCGCGCGCTCCACCGGCTCGCGCAATGCATAGGCGAGAGGTCGCGCGCGTCGGAACACCGGCTGCGCGCCCTCCCGCACGCGCAACGTCACTGCACCACCCGTGAACCGACCCAGGCCTTCGTCCAACACATCACTAAATCTGGAAGTTAACGAATCCACATTGAATGCCGAACTGGTATTAAAAAAATTACAATGTAAATCTGAAATGTTTAATCCTAACTCGTATATCCACTGGCGGCCCAACAATGGGTTCTTGCCTTGTTCAACCACAAACAGATCTAAGAGAATGCATTTATCTCTAAACTTAACGTTTGGTCTAATTATCCCACAGGAGTTATCTTTAAACCAGTATAGAAACAAAGTACTACATTGGTTTGCAATAACGGTAAATTGCAAAATTGTTTTTTGTAAAAATCGTAACTAACGCAAGAAATAGCACTCCCGGTATCGATTTCCATAAGAATATTTTTATTCTCTATTTCGATATACTTCGTTAGGGGCTTGTAACAATTATAACCATTATTAGGACTATTAAAATTATTTATATGTAACTCTAAAGATTCCAAAGCTTCTTCCGTGTAGCTACCGTTATCTTCCTTTACCTCCATAGTGTGCACTGATGTCTTATTCCCCATGCGAGGACACACTTTTTTCAAGTGCCCTTCCCTATTGCAAACTCTGCACGTATACATCAGAAATTTACATCTATCCGTATCGTGAGCTGCTCCACATGCCTTGCAACGCCCGCGTTGTCTCGTTGCGCCTTTAGATTGTGACGCCGCTCCCGCCGGCGCCACGGCTATTTGTCTTCCCCGTACATCGAAGCCTCGCAAGCCCCGTTGGCCCCCATTCCACTGCGACCCTGTATCGAAGCCCCGGCCGCGCGGCGCGCGCCCCGGCGTCACGTGCTGAACCGTCGCTAACCGGCCTGCCAGCTCCCCGCTGCTGGTGTGCGTAATGCCTCGCAATTGCACTGCTGCTGCGTCCTGCTGAGCCGCCTCCATCGACACAGCGATTTGAAATGCTTTCGTTAAAGTCACTGCTTCTTCCACGAACAACCGTTGTCGAATATTCTCATTGTGTAATCCGCACACGAACTGATCTCGCAAATTGTTGTCTATTTCTGCATTGAAGTCACAGTACTTGCATAATTTTTTTAAATCGGTCAAATACTCAGCAATCGATTCCGTTCCGTTGTATCCGTTGGCGAAATTTGAATCTCTCCGCTAGCATACTCGGCTTCGGTTGAAGGTAAACTGAATGACTTTTTTGCAGGTTGACTGGGAGTACACAACGTCACTTATAATTCGTAACTAGTGCTGCCCATCACCGTAATCAACGTTGGCACCTTGTGTTCATCTATGACCTTGTTAACAATAAAATACTGCTCCAATCTTTCTATGTACAAAGTCCAATTATCCACCTAATGGTCGAAAGGTTCTAATCTTCCCACTGACATCTTGAACTTATGCCGTAGCACTTGCACACCCGGGTCTTATTTATCTCGTCGCCAATGTAATATTTGTGAATTGCGGAGCACAATGAAAAACGTCTGTATCGAACAATGGTTTAATATGAGAAGAAAGTAATTACCATACATGAAATTATAAAAAGTATGCGCAGATACCCTCGACTTACAATATTTATAATGTCGACTTATAGTCCACTAAACACATCCTTAATCTATTGTGATAAGGTTGAAAATAATATCTAACACATACATTACAGATGTAAGTAGGTAAGTTAAAATTATTTGCGCCCGAGCAGCTCACGTCAGCCGGCGGCGAGGCGTCATGATCAGCATACGCCTGAGAGCCAGCGATACGACACAGACGTTGCTTTTGTCGTCGCCAGCAATTTTATTTAAATACGTTTATTTTTTTAGAATTACTTAAACCTATAGTTGCTTCTCCAGGTCACGTATTTGACCAAAGCGATTATTTATAAATTATCCAGCCTTATCGTCATTCTACGATAACTGTGCTATTTATTCCCCGTTAGCCAATTTTTAAAAATAGAGTAGTTATTAGCTAGTAAGTATTTAGATGTGTGTTAATCCCTTGTTTTAGCCTTGGCTCGCTTATGCAGTGCGCGTAGATAGCAATGCTAAGCGTGCAAAGGTTTGTTTATAAATTCAAATCAAAGATTCAATTCAAATCAAAATTGTTATAACATGTAACCGTTAAAGGGTGACCGTCATTGTATAATGTAAATTTTCAGTTGTGCAACTCGTTTGCTAATTGCTATTTGTTTCCTTGTCTGTCAGGAAGACTTCTAGGGGTTGTTAATTATTTAAATCCTGTTGAGACCAGTATTACTACGGTCGATCTCTTATTTAGTTTAACTTTAAATTACGGAAAGGGATCAAATGTTTTACATGTAACCTCGACCGGGACTCGAACCCGCACATATGTAAGGAGTAGATGGCGCTAACTATCACGTTAACATCAAGTGCGCGTATAAGTACATTTTAAAAATAGTAACTTTGTAGTAATAAACCCAAATCGCAATTCAATACACATAAAAAGACTCAATAGTACAGTGATATCGTTATCTACGAAAATTAACAACGTTAAGTGGACATAAACCGCTAGTAAGTGACTAAAGTTAAAAAGTTATTTATAAGTGCTAAATTGTGACTGTTGAAATCAAAAGTCATTCATCTCCATGCTACTGACTCAAATAGTGATTATTGTAAACGAATCATACAGCAAAATTTGTTAAATTTTAAATTATCAAAAAACATTTTCGGTTGCATTCATCGTGACTCATACTTATCGTGACATTCATAATATTGTAAGGAAACTAGTGACATCTGATGAGCTACGAGATATAATAATAAGCACATCAACGCCATCTATTGAAATATCTGAGCACTGAGCAGACGACGGAATCAGACTCTTATATTTGTCAGCAAAATTATTGAGCCCTTGGTGCATTGGCTTAACGCCTACATACATACCAGAGAACCGGAGATCGATCCCGTGAGGAATCTTATCTTTTTGTGTATCTACAAAGTTTTCTATAAGTATTAAAATTAAAATGAAGCAAATTAAGAACAAATGTCTCTCCATAACTTGTTCATCATGCAAAAAAAACTTTAAACTTCAAGATACAGAAGTGTCTGAGAAAAGATATTTCTTAATGACAAGCGACAACAAAAAATCATGGAAGTGTATGAACTGTTCGAATTTACTACCGATACCTTCTTCGAGTAAGGAGAACATCACGAAACGAAAACCGCGGTCCAAATCTATTAGTCCTCTTCGAGATACATCAGTTCTCGAAAAAAGCAGTTACAGCTCCCTAACTTTAGATGGTTCTATGAAAAGCGCGCCAAATAAATCTATGGATGATAGTCAAATATTAGAAATGAAAGAACAAATTCGTTTATTGCAAGAGGAGCTCGCTGCAGCGCATAATGAAATTGAAATTTTGCTACTGGAAAATTCGAAATTAAAAAAACAAACTGTAATTAACAATACCACTATGAAAGCCTTTAAAGAAATTAATAGTCCAATAAGAAAACTAACTAGGAAAGCAAAATCAAAAAACAAAAACAATCTATCGCCGATTCCCCCTTCAATTACGGCTATAGATACAAATGAAAGACCACAAAGCACACCAAAACGTAGTAAAGCCATTGTGAAAAATCAAATTTCAACGAAGATAGCTGAGCCTGAAGACCTAGGTTTAAGTACTAGATTAAGTAAAGTTTATGATTCCGATTTACGTAGCGAGTCATTAAGTGAAAACTGTATTAAAAAGATAGGATATCAAAAAGTTATAATTTTTGGAGATGATGAAGGAAAGGGCACTTGTAAGCTTTTACAATCTCTTTTAGGAAGTCAGTTTAAGGTGTTTTCGTTATTGATGCCAGGTGCTAAAATCAATCAAATACTGTGTTCGTCCTTATCTTACTGTAAAAACTTAACCAAATCGGACTATGTGGTTATAATTGGAGGTTGTAACGATGTGAACCCTATGGAATTGCAGAGCCATTTGTATTATTACATGAATAAACTTGATAATACTAATGTTATTCTATCTCAAATATTTAGAAATGTGAACATGAATAGACATATACTATGTACTTCATACCGGTATTTATGTAATCAATTTGAGTGGGCTACTTTTGTTGGATATACGTATGGCCGACATTATAATGCTTACTCTAGACTCATGGACTTGTCTAGAAACATATTGAAAGCTATTTTAAATAGAGAATATGCCCGCAAATACAATGCATATCGTGAAGCAATAAGAGGAAATAATATCATTAAAAAGCAAAGAAAACTCGCGATGATAAACTATCAGTAGGTACTCAGACTGAAAATAATGAGTTTTTTCTTGACTACGAATAACAACCTTAAAATTTTCCATCAAAATATAATGAGTTTAAAAAATAAATATAATGACTTAGAAATATATATTAGCACTATGGTTCCACAAATTGACATCTTATGTTTTACAGAAACTTTTATAAGGACATCCGACATAGATTGTATCAAAATAAATAATTATCGTTTAGCATCTCACTATTCTAGAGGGCAAACTAGCAGAGGCGGTGCCTGTATTTTTGTTAAAAGCACTCTGGAGTTTAAGAATTTAGACTGGTTAAGTGATATAGCAGTTGACAAAGTGTTTGAATGCTGTGGTATAATATTGATTGACATTAGTCTCACGATAATTTGTATTTATAGGCCCCCAAACAGTGACATCAACATTTTCTTACAAAAGTTAGATCAAGTTCTATTCAAAACCCTACGCCAATCACGGAAAATTAACAAAAAAGTTGTACTAGTGGGAGACTTTAATATTAACATTCAAGAGCTCAGTAAGAACACTAGGTTATTTATCTCACTATTAACTAATTATAATATGAAATGTACAATAAATGAACCGACACGCATCACCTCAAAATCTAGTACTTGTATTGATAACATTATAACAAATATTAAAAAATATTATGTGAAAGTATTAAACAACGGTATATCGGACCACACTGGTCAAACTATATCATTTCCCTTTAAACCAAACTTTACATGCAAGTACTGGTACGAATACAAAAGACATATTGATAACAATTTGGACATATTTAATAAATATATTTCACAAATTAGTTTTACGAATGTTTATGAACAAAAAGATGCTAATGCAGCCTATGACGCATTTTTGGAAATTTTTAAATTAGTTTATGATCTCTGTTTCCCTTTGGAACGAGTTAAAATGACATCAAAACTAAAACCAAACTGGGTTACTAAAGGCATAAAGATTTCCAGTCGAAATAAACGTCTGCTACACAAAAAACTGCAATTAAGCAGAAACGATCAAAATATTGTTGAATATAAAAGATACAAAACAAAGTTAAAACGCATCATTACTTGTTCCAAGAGACAAACTAATTTAAAATATATTAAAAAAAGCACAAACAAAGCTAAAGCCACTTGGGGTCTCATAAGATTACACACATCACAGAAAAGAATGTTAAAGGAATCAATTCAATGTCTAAAAAATAATAACAACGAAATTACAACACCACAAGAAATTGTAAATTTTTAAATAGTCATTTTATATCACAAAACGTCAATAACTACAATCCGAATTCGAACCAACGTGAATATCTGCTGAGTTGTGACCTTATTATAAGTAGTTTGTTTTTTGAGCCTACCGATAGGTGTGAAATTGTTAGTTGTGTCAAAGCGCTCAAAAATAAGAAGAGCAGTGGATATGATGATGTAACAATGCAAGTAGTCAAGTCCTGCATAGAAATTATTGCTACGCATTTAGTATTTATTATCAACATGATGTTAGAGACAGGCTGCTTTCCTGACAGTTTAAAAATTACAGTGATAAAACCACTTCATAAAAAAGGTCCTCGAAATTTAGCGGATAATTATAGGCCTATTGCTCTCCTTCCTGCCTTTTCAAAAATATTTGAAAAGATATTATACTCAAGAATACTGGATTTTCTTAATAAACATGAAGTACTACAAAATAACCAGTATGGGTTTAGGAAAAATTTGTCAACTACCATGGCAATATATCGTTTTCTTCAGGAAGTGTGGCAAGCAGTTGACAAGAAGAGACATTGTGCGGCTCTTTTTATAGACATGACGCGTGCTTTTGACTGTGTTGTACACCCTATTCTAATTACTCAACTTGAAAAAATTTGCATTCGTGGAATCGCATTAAAATTGATTGAATCATATCTTGATAATAGGCAGCAAAAGATAAACTTAACTTTTTTAAATAAGCACACAAAAACCCTTCAAAATGTTGAATCTGGACTTCAAACAATACTAATGGGAGTACCGCAGGGTAGTATTTTGGGTCCTCTATTGTTTTTGGTTTACATTAATCAGCTCCCTAAAGTAACGAAACATCTTTGTGTAATGTTCGCAGATGATGCATCATTTCTGTTCATTAAAGATAAGGACATATGCTTTGAAGAATATAAATCTGACATAAATGACATTAAATAAATTAATATTATATCTCAAGTCTCTAAATTTAACAGTTAACTTACAAAAAACAAATATACTGCAAATAAGAAACTACAAAAAGGAACAACTTAAACTTAACATAGAACACAATAATATTGTTATAAATGAAATCGAACGCACAGAATTTCTAGGTATAATCCTCGATACTCACCTAAATTGGAAATTTCATGTAGAAAAAGTAAATAATAAAATAAACAGTTACTGCTATGCGCTGTCTGTGCTGGTCGATGTTTCCTCTATAGAAGTGGCTTTAAATGCTTACTACGCAAATGTCTATTCATTGTTGTCTTATGGAATAATATTTTGGGGTAATTCAGTTAATGTGAATAGTACATTTTTACTTCAAAAACGTTGCATTAGATTAATTTTTAGCAAACAAAACGATGAAAGTGTTCGAAGTACATATAGAGAAAAGGGACTCTTAACATTGCCTAGCATATACATTTTGGAAATGTGCAAATTCGTGAAAAATCAAATGTCGTTGTTTCCAAAAATATCAAATTCAAGAATAAGACAAGCTCCTTTGAGACGCTTCGATGCTTTGCAATTACCGCGAATAAGTTCTATGATTTTTGAAAAGAGTACTTATGTGTCCGCTATACGTATTTACAATAAATTGCCTATTGAATTAAAGTGCCATGCCGATTATAAATTTACAAGAAGGTTGAAAGAGTGGCTAATTACTAAAGCATTTTATAATGTTAATGAATATTATGATATAAAAACTTAATTAATTAATTAGGCATGCATGAATATTATATTATTAATAATAATTAACACTGTACAATAATAAATAAATGAATTAAGTAATTAATAAATAATAATAATAATATGTATAAATATTAATGAAATGTGATTGGAATTGTTTAATTTAAAATTATTGAATCGTTGAATGTGTTATTCTATTGTATGCCCGTTAAGGGTAACTGTTCTTACTTTAATGCAATGTAACCTAGCAAACAAAAATGTAACAGTAATGCAATAAAGTTTTATTCTATTCTATTCTATTCTATTCTTGTAATTTGCTATTAATTAATTTAATTAATATTGAGACCGGTACTACTACGGTGGATCTCGTATTTGGTTTAATTTTAAATTACTGGTTGGGAACCAAATGTTTTATTAGTACCCTCAACCGGGATCCGAACCCGCACTTAAATAATTTAATTTTTATTTGTTTCCTCTGGAACATGATTTAGTTGTTAGCGCTTCTCGCAATGCTTTTAAGCTATGATTATGTGCGTCCCGTTCCGATTGTGGTCGTTTCCCACTTCACCTACAGCCTCTTCACATCCGACTTTTTCGGATTGGCTGGGGTGAGGGGACCATCGCAATCAGCGGCTTACAAGGCTCACTTATGGTTATGTGCACTCCGCTCTGATTGTAATCGCTTCCCACCTCACACTACAGTCTCTTCTCATCTGACTTTTTCGGATTGGCTGGGGGTGAGGTGGCTTTTCGCTCACCACCGCAGCTACGGCGGCGAGCGTTAAACCCACCTGCTCCTCAGCTCGCGAGCCGCCTCGCCTCTCCGCGCCTACGCGGGCTTAAATTACACTCTAGCGTAGGGCAGACAAGACTACGTGGAGTCAGTTTTGCCGCGATTCGTTTCTGTCAGCGACTTTTGTAGCGCAACCTAACCGAAAACACAAAATATTAACTTTTACTTTATTTACCTAATAATTGAATATATGAAAAACAAAAAAAAACGAAAATCGGGGTATGATATTATAGAGAAAAAGTTACTTAGAATTTTAATACAACGCTGTCCTTCGCGATTGTCTTAAATTTGTAACCTATCACGTGACCTACAGGTGAGAGCTAGTATTTCTGTTGTCTAATAAAATAAAATAACCTTGAAATTCATTACAATCGCTACGCTGCGCTTCATCCATTAAGCGTTTCGTATTTTATGAAAAATTCAATTTAGACGAATAGCAATTATGTTATTTACATTTATGCTAAATGAAATTATGATAAAGACAATTATAGAAAGTTACAATTATGCCGATGAAACCATTATCATGATTTATGTGAAAAAACTTTATGCTGAAACTGTTATGCCAAACTACATTATGCCGGAAGAGATTATGCGACCGAAAGGGCTCCCAGTGCAGGTATGCACTTACAAACCGACCGCTCTGCACGACGTCTCGCTAGCAACTGCGTAGGCGCTGCTGTGCGCCTTTCAAAGCAAGGAACTAAGGTCAATAAGTCTTTCAAACGAATAAAAAATTTCAATGATATCTCACTCACACTTTGTTTTATTTAAATTTAAAGTTAGGAAGCGCTTAATGAAAGACGTAAGCCTTTGCGGATTAATTATTAGGTAAATAAAGTAAAAGTTAATACTTTGTGTTTTCGGTTAGGTTGTGCCACAAAAGTCGGTGACAGAAACGAATCGCGGCAAAACCGACTCCACGTAGTCTTGTCTGCCCTACGCTAGAGTGTAATTTAAGCCCGCGTAGGCGCGGAGAGGCGAGGCGGCTCGCGAGCTGAGGAGCAGGTGGGTTTTACGCTCGCCGCCGTAGCTGCGGTGGTGAGCGAAACCGATCTGCGACGATAAGCTCGCGTGGGACTGCCGGAGCCTCGCAGCGCCGGAGCCGTGACAGAAACCATGCCTGCTGCATGCTTGGATGATGCTGCATTGCACATGCTGAGGTTGCATGCTGCATGCTTACTTGCATACTTGCTTGCATGCTGCAGCTTGCTTGCATGATCCATGCTTGCTTGCTTACATGCTCCATGCTTGCTTGCATGCTGCGTGCTTGCTTACATTCTGCATACTTGCTTGCATGCTGCAACTTGCTCGCATGCTCCATGCTTGCATGCTTACATGCTGCATGCTTGCTTGCATGCTTAAACGTTGCTACGATTAAAAGTTGTTCGATGATGTTATGGATTTCAATTATTTGAAATGTTGTAATTTTTATAATATAAAAGAAGTTATGGGGAAATAAAGTATGCCTAATGATTTATTCTGAATGAACGTTATGCGAAACGAAGCTAATGCCAAAAAACGTTATGCAGTCTTAAAATATGTCTCTTTAATTTATGCAACCTAATATGGACCCCCTGCACTCCGGCCTTTTTGTAAGTTCGTCGCGAGCCTTTGGATGCAGCGGTTGTCTTGTAGTGTGTGCATCACTCCCGCGTTGTTTTGTGTTGCATTCCCGGTTATTGGATTCTTGGCCCGCGATCCCTCAGACGGAACGGTGGTCTTGGTAGCCTAAAGGTAATTCCTGGCCCGCGAGCCCTCAGACGGAACGGTGGTCTTGGAAGTCTAAAGGTAGGCCACCCTGTGTTTGTTATCCGTATACTATTGTGTAGTGGTATTGTGTATAAGTGCAAATGGTTCCCAAGTGAAGATTAAAAGCCCTTAGTCGGGCCATTACCGGAGCAACTTGTCTACGTAAGAGAGAGAGCGCTCTCTTTTCTCCGTTATCTTGGGACTGCTCACGGGACACTTGCAGTAAGTGGTAGTAATAAGGGACAATTTAATAACGGATTAAAGACTGCACATACCTTCAACAAGATAAAGGGGCGATGGGCTCACCACCAGTCAAGCTGAGCACATGTGCAGTTGTAACTTGGTAAAATGTGGACTATGGCAGTAGACTGTTTCTGAGGTCCTCATTGCCTAGTCTCTAAGGATTAGTCAACCCTTTAGGGATAATAGTTGTGAATCTATGTATGTATACTTTTATTTTAAACCACTCTGTGGTAATCAGGAGGACACAATATGAGGTAGTAATCAGGCAGCAGGCAGGGGGCTCCTGATGGTAAGGTAATGGTTATAACCATAAAGTTACTATACCTAGCGGAATAGAGAAACAAAGGGCTGAGGGAGCGGGATGTCATTAGCAACAACACTGTGGGATAAAAAGAGATGCGTGATGCGACGTAACAGAACCGTTTTTGGCTACTGTTTGACAGTTGGCCGCACTTATCAGCACACTGAGAATTTGGATTTATTGAAGGTTTCTGATTTTACGTGAAATCGTGAATATTTTTGAGAAATAGTGCTTTAGAAACATGGTGACTTTTTCAGTAATTGATTGTTGTACAACACAGCGAAATAATCCCATAAAATGTTCATTTCACAGGTAAATTATTACAAACCGACACCTTCTTACCTAGGATTTATTTATGCCAATGCGCTTCGAATTTTAACCACGAAATGTGATAATTCTCTTCTATAAACATTTATTAATGTAAGAAGCAAAGATAGAATATACATAATGCAGAATTTACGAATAATTTGTGTAAAGAAATAATTTTCGTTTTATACTAGGGCTGTATCAAGTTATCGATATTTCGTGTCCACTGTCTATCACGTAAACGAATATGTATTATTGTTATTAAAGTACCTATATGACGTTTAGATATGAATTACCTGGGAATGTAATCACATATAAGATACTTAGCCGATTCATAGGTATCAGTTTTTGACTGTTAGAATAGGTAATAACATTAGTAGGTAATTTATGTATCTTTTAGATTTCCTACTAACTTGGATGCTAGAAATAGATGGCTTAGGCTAATTGATCGTCCAAACTGGATTCCCAAGAAAAGTTCATGTTTTCAAAGGTCCAGTTCATGTAAGCATGTTCGCTCATTCAACGAAGACGACCAACAGCCGACGATGTTGTGGGATGATGTGGGATCGGATAGTAAGACGAAGCGGCGCGGCGGCGCGCGGCGGTCTTTTTGAATATGGAACGAAGTCCGCGCGCGCTCCCAAAGACAAGTTTCCCGCGGATTCGCCCGTTCGCCGATCACGACGCAATCACGTCACATAATTTGGTTGTAATTTCATATAATTTATCAAATAAAACTATTATTCGCTACATAAATATAAATTCATCATTGAAGAACACCCCGCCCGATCTGTAAACGCCATTCTGATCAAACATTCGCCAACAAAGCATTTTGAAGAAAAATATTTACAGACGCGAGGAGCGAAACGAATTTTGATGAAATCTGCAATTCCAACTAAGTTAGTTTCGGTAAGCTTAAATAAAATTATACTATTCTTTTGCTGATGTTTCATTAGAGAGTAATGTCTACTTAGCACCATGTACCTACATTCAACCCCTCCATCGCTGAATAGCATAAAAGCAAAATATGATGTTCGCAAAATATCATATTAGCAAAACATCATATTCGCAAATCACCACATTCTTACAATAACATATTCTTGAAACATCATATTCGCAAAATAACATAATTATTAGCAGGATACTACATTTTTAGTACAAATTAATGTCATAATGTTTAAGTAAATACTTTTCAAGAAATAAAACAATCCGATATCCTATTTTAGTTCTATTAATACTATTACTGTTAGTAATTAATATTATCGATATCGATATTAATGTGAAAAGCGACATGACTTACATCACTGAACGCATTTATAAACAATTTGACATACACAAATGCCATCCTATTTCGGTTTCGTTTGACAGCTCATGTTTGTTGCTCTATTCCGTTAGGTATAGTAACTTTATGGTTATAACGTAGCCTACGAACGTTCGCTACCACAGAGCATAGCTGTCCGGGGCCTTACATCAACTCTAAGAGCAGTACTACATTAATGTTACTCTGCAAATTTATCATACGAATTTTCCTTAGTAAGAATCAAGTAATACTGCTCTAAGAGGTGACAGTAGCTAGGGCTTAAATAAGAATAGAAGAACAAAGATCAAACAAGTCTCGTGGTTCTTAAGATACAAAGGTTTCTTAAGAACCACGAGAAGTGGCATAGACTCGTACATGTTCCACTAATCTAACTAATCGTTGTATTCTGGGGCCGCCGTAGCCTCTCACATTACGAAACAAATTTTGTTGTTGACCCAATTTTTTTGTCGCCTAGCAACTTGCACTACAACCAATACGAGTAGCAACTGGCTAACTGACTAAGCAGACAAGACAAGACGTGGCAAATGCTTCCTGTCTATTCCTTAGCGTTTGTCAATACTTAGTCAATTGGTAGACAAGTTTACAGATAATTACTTCGCGAATGTTTATGTTACATACATTTCACTTTACAGTTTCAAAATGACCATCGTAGTGTTCACTAAATGACAAACGTTGACATACTTCTAATCCCATGCATCAATGAATTTATGAGATTTACATAGGTATAAGTAATAATAATTTACTCCACCATCCGGCCACTTAAAAACATGAGAGTAGACATGATTCAGCTACCCTAAGTAAACCTGCAAACCTATCGCTGAGCTAAGACTGACGATAGCTAGCGGATTAGCGACATCAAAGTTAATTGCTAAAAGAAAAATAACTATTATCTACGCAAAAGTACCTTTTAATGTTGACGTGTTTCGAGAGATCGAAATCGAAAAGCTCGAAGTAGGATAGTGACGTTGCCAGAGCCAGGTCAGCCACAGTCAGGTTGGTTCCAGCGATATACTTCTTGCCTTCAAGGAGACTGTTCAAAACCACCAGTGAGCCTTCTGCCTTCTTTGTTAAAGCCGGGTCTTCGGGTCTTTTGTCCAATAAGTTAGTCTAAAAGAGACAGTATACGAATAAGTTTTTTAAGGAATGAGGTATTATTAATGTTTTATATTTTAGCGTTTTATTAACGCTTAAATATACTTAAGTAAAATTTTAAACACTGAAAAAAGACGACAACCTCAGGCGGGAATCGAACCACGCACCTTCCGCATTCCGGGCGGCTGCCTTAACCACTTGGCTACCGAGGTCTGGCTTTCAACCGTCGAAATTTGTCAGTGCTTGATGCTTATGTTTTTTTAGTCAACATTGCTTCATCAAATCTTAGAATTTTTCACCTCTGAGATCCGAAAGAAATATTTTTACAAATATTTGAACATTCGGTTAAGATGAAGCTGCGTTTATACATTAATGTTTTATATTTTAGCGTTTTATTAACGCTTAAATATACTTAAGTAAAATTTTAAACACTGAAAAAAGACGACAACCTCAGGCGGGAATCGAACCACGCACCTTCCGCATTCCGGGCGGCTGCCTTAACCACTTGGCTACCGAGGTCTGGCTTTCAACCGTCGAAATTTGTCAGTGCTTGATGCTTATGTTTTTTTAGTCAACATTGCTTCATCAAATCTTAGAAGTTTTCACCTCTGAGTCTTTTTTCAGTGTTTAAAAAAAATTTTACTTAAGTATATTTAAGCGTTAATAAAACGCTAAAATATAAAACATTAATGTATAAACGCAGCTTCATCTTAACCGAATGTTCAAATATTTGTAAAAATATTTCTTTCGGATCTCAGAGGTGAAAACTTCTAAGATTTGATGAAGCAATGTTGACTAAAAAAACATAAGCATCAAGCACTGACAAATTTCGACGGCTGAAAGCCAGACCTCGGTAGCCAAGTGGTTAAGGCAGCCGCCCGGAATGCGGAAAGTGCGTGGTTCGATTCCCGCATGAGGTTGTCGTCTTTTTTCAGTGTTTAAAATTTTACTTAAGTATATTTAAGCGTTAATAAAACGCTAAAATATAAAACATTAATGTATAAACGCAGCTTCATCTTAACCGAATGTTCAAATATTTGTAAAAATATTTCTTTCGGATCTCAGAGGTGAAAACTTCTAAGATTTGATGAAGCAATGTTGACTAAAAAAACATAAGCATCAAGCACTGACAAATTTCGACGGTTGAAAGCCAGACCTCGGTAGCCAAGTGGTTAAGGCAGCCGCCCGGAATGCGGAAGGTGCGTGGTTCGATTCCCGCCTGAGGTTGTCGTCTTTTGTCAGTGTTTAAAATGAGGTATTAGCAGGCAAGGCGCACAAGCTACAAGTAGCCGGATCTTATCTTACATAGTAGTTGCGCGTTTGAACTGCGTGATGGCAACCTACAATCTAGTGTAATTGTAAGCACGCGCGTGTGGCCGGCGCTGGTCAAACGCGTGACTGTGAAACCAGCCTTAGTTTGAGTTCGTCTTACTCACGCGCCGCGCTGCGTTCGCGTATTGTCGTCGTTCGTTCGCACATTTATGATACTTATTTTATTTAACCAAAATGAAGGCATATTGCATCGCAATGGACTGCCTTAATAATACTAAAAAGAATCCGAACCTCACGTTTATCACACTTCCAAACGACATCCCTTTATTACCAACCTTACCTACCCCCACCACCCTTAACCCTCGGTTTTCTCCCACTTCCATGTACATATTTCACCTATATACTTCCTCGGGAGGAAACTATCCCTATCATCTACCTCCTACCCCTAGATCCCACCCCCAAATAGTATTTATAAGTATCTCCGGACCCCCCGGCCCGATTGGGACCAAATTGGTACCAAAAGGACCGGAGAGCAGTATTTAATTTTTGGACATACCCACTGACTCTACATAGAGCACATAGAGCCGTGGAAAATTAATTTTAACTTTTTTATTTACAATTTTAATCTAATTTATTTGACACCTTACAACCTCTATTGAGGTCAGGCTTAGCTTTTTTGACAAACTGTGATTTAGATTTAAGGGTTTAATTATTTATTGACATATAATTCTTTTTTTATTGAGTTTAAAATTTTTTTTATTGACATTTAATTCTTTTTTATTGAGTTTTAAATTTTTAACTTTGATCTTATGTTAAATCACAGTTTTAACTTAATTTACTTAAATTGCGATTTTGCACTAGGTTAAGGACCCCTGCCCTCTGTTGAGGACAGGTAGTTTTAAGATTTTAATTGGTTTTTATTGACATTGAATTTATCTAGGTATCTTATTTTATTTTGACTTTTAATTTAAATTGACTTTAGCTCTAGGACCCCTGTACCTCTATTGAGGGCAGGCATTACATTTAAGGTTTTAACTTAAATATTTGACTTTTAATTTCTATATTTATTGTTTTTTGTGTTCCGTGTTTTATTTATTGTGACCCCTGAGACTCTATTGAGTCCAGGTCTTAGTTTTTTTTAAGACAATTTTAATTGATTATTGTTTTTGATGAAATTAATATTGACTAAAAAGGATCTTTAAAACTTTTACAAACTTTCATAGGTTAGTTTGGATTAGGATTAGGATTTTGTTTTATTTTATTTATTGGTTTGTTTGTGTTAGTCCGAGACCCTGTGACTCTTTTGAGTCCAGGCATTAGTACTAATACTAGATTTTAAAAATTTAGTTTTATTTTATATTAAATTGATAAATTTGCTCCCCGGGGTCTTTGCTTATTTAACAAAACAGACTCACCACACACACAAACAACACTACACTCACACAACAGTACTCAATAGAACAAACACCAGAATCTACACCATTTCATTTTTAATTTTAAACTCCATTTTAAATTCAATAGTTTTAATTATTTAATAATTAAAATTTAATTTTAATCATTGAATATTAATTTTATCTTCAATTTATTTAATAAAATTTTAATTTCAATTTTAATTTATTATTAGGTATTTACAACCTCTACAGATACCTATACTTTTATTTACAACTTTTACAAACTTAATTTTAACTTGTTATTTATTTTTGTCTGTCAATTTAATTGACTGTCCTATTTTTAAACTTTTAATTACCCCGCCCGCACTTTAAAAGTGAATAGCAGGGAGGAATCGGTAGTTTATCAATCTCCACCTCCCAAGCCAACAGCGAAACTGTCGTCGACGGCGCCTAAGTTGACAGAACCGGAATTGACGCACTTTCTCCCAGGCATGACGTTCACTGACATTAAGCAAAACGCCAAGAAGGCTCATGGTAGGACGATGAAGGCCTTGGAGACAAGTGCTGGTCATCGGTCAGTGACGAAAGAGGACAAGGCCATCATCCAAAAAGAAACCAACGAGCTGGTAGCGATGGTGGCAGAGTTGGCCGACAGACTGGAAAGGATAGAAAGAAACAAGGAACTCGGGAAAGAGAAAGAAAAGGGTAAGACTGTCCACACACCGACAGTAAGCGACAGCACTGATTTTGGGATAGAAACCCGGAGAAGACTTGGGGCCATAGAACTACTATTGGCGGAAAACCTTGCAGCGACCGAGAGATGCGAGAGGCTGCAAGGGGAAAACCAGAGAAAGGTACTGGAACGTATAGCAAGTCAGCAAAACAATGATAAGCCGCAGAAGGCCTCGTACGCTGCAGTGGCGGCAGAAGGCCGACGAGGAGCCACACCCAAGACCCTCCACTCCCTTATCGTCGAGTCCACCGACAAGGCCCTGACCGGAGATGAGGTGTTAGAGGCGGTCAGGAAGACGTCGGCAGTGGACTCAGAAGGGGAGTGGATCAAGATCGAAAAAATAAGGAAGGCGAAAGACCAGAAGGTCATAATTGGGTGTGGCACGGAAAAAGATGCAAAAGAGTTGCAGAGAAGGATAGAGAAAGAAAAGACTTTAAAAATCGAGAGAGCTAAAAATAAAAAGCCACTAATAGTAGTAAAATATGTAAGGGGGGGAAAGAAAGGAGAACAGGTTGAGGCAGCAATAAGTAGGAAAATAGGATTGAATAAGGAAAAGAAAACCGAGAACGGTGAAAAGGAAGTTGAATTTATGTTTGAGAGGAAAACGAGAAATCCGCACGTCGCACATGTCGTGGTCAAGGTGACCCCCGGATATGGCTGCAACTGACAGAGGCGGGGACTCTTCATCTACAATGGGGAAGCTCCAGAGTGGAGGATCAGTCCCCGCTGATCCAGTGTTCCCGCTGCTTGGGCTACGGCCACATCAAGCGGGTCTGTGAGGAGCAGCTGGACAGCTGCAGCCACTGTGGGGGCAACCATCTGTATGCGACGTGCGAAAAAAAGGACAGTCCCCCCAGCTGCCTCAATTTCACGAGAGCCAGCCTTGAGGATAAGGGCCACAATACCTTCAGTGTGGCCTGTCCCAAAAGGGCTAAATGGGACCGGCTGGTTCGCTCTAAAGTAGCGTACATGTGCTAAGGGCCCCGCGTCAATTCCGAAACAGAGAGGCAACAGTGGAAAGGTACCAAATACCAGGGACGGCATTACCATCAGCCCAAGGGAGTCGGCGCACAATGCAGCCGACGGCTTTAACCCAGGGGTCATGGAATTGGGTGAGGGCGAGGACCACAGGGTGACGAGAAAGAGTGCAGCCAAAGCGAAGGGAGGTAATAAAGATGGTCTTTACGATCCCCCATTCGTGAAGGCTGCTCTTTCTCACGGGATTGGCTCGTCCAAACCCCGTAAAGACCCCAAGTAGAAATGGTTCTATGGCTAAAACATGCGCGGCCGCAGTGATCACCAAACCGAATAGTAATAATATAGTAAACATATTATTATATTAACTGTAAGTAATATAAATAAGAGAAAAGAAATGTATGGAAATAAGGACACTATATTGTAATTTTAAATTAGTAATAAAATAAGAGATGTAAAGTAGAATTAAGAAAGAAAACAAGAAACAGTGTAGAGCTCTTCAAGCTCAGGTTTACTAACCCCAAATAGACTAGAAAGAAAAGAGAATTACAAGCAAAAAAGTCCTGCAAAAAAGCGGGGAGCAATGTATTAAAAAAAAACGACATGGAAAGGTAAGAAGAAAGCTTGACTACTTATAGGTAGGTACCTAGTTGCTAGTTAGTTTTTATTAGTCCGTTTTTTCTTAGGTTCTTGTCTTATTTGCTAAACAATCTTCACCCAACTATTTACTTATTAAAATAATAATTTGGTAGGCGCTTACTTACCTACTTACGAAACAGTTTACTAAATAACTAAATATGACAAGTAAGGATAAATAACCAAGTACTTATGTACCTACACCTATCTAGTATCTGTACTTTAGGATAGGTATGTACAGTCACGAGCACCAATATGTATACACTTTGATTCTTATTCCATTGTATTGAGAGTTACAATTGTTTACATATTTTTGATCGTGACTGTACCTTACTACCTAACTACCAAAACCAAAAGTTGACATTGTTATCTTTATGTCTCCCGCATTTACGTACTTACCTAAGTACCTACCTAGTTAGATTATTAAAATATTAAAGTGAGTAGGTACTTACTTATAGTTAGTTTGATATGTAGGTATTTACCTACTTACTTACAAGTTCTGTTTACAAGATCTTTTTTTTTTTCTATACTTTATTTTTTAAAGGGGCTTTTGTATACAAAATTACATGTCAGCCCCATCGTAACTATATAATATGTAGGGACAAATATACATGTTACAATAATTAATTATTTTCTAGCCTAAGCCGAATACTTTGTACCGCGAACCTGAAAGTCAACAACGCTGCTTCGGACGTAGGGTCCGAAAGGATACTGTGGAATACACCGACATCTAGCTGGTTAACCTTCAGCTTAGCAACCAAGTCCTCTCGCAAATCCCGATTCCTAGCACACTCCACCAACAAATGTTGGACATCTTCAATTTTTTCACACAGCGCGCAATGAGGGTTTACAAGATCAAAGGACATTGTTTCTTTGGTACCTACTAAAATAAAAATAAAATGAACCAATATCATTTCTGCACCTATTCAGGAGACTAAATACAATAATCCTGAATAATTTCTAGATTTTAAAAGAAGCCCGTTTAATTATTTAAAAATATATTTATATTGTACGTAACTCCGAACGTAATTTCTGCTTTAGGCTGGTTTCACAGTCACGCGTTTGACCAGCGCCGGCCACACGCGCGCGCTTACAATTACACTAGATTTTAGTTGCGTTTCATAGTCATCACGCAGTTCAAACGCGCAACTACTATGTAGTGTAGCGCGCGCGTGTGGCCGGCGCTGGTCAAACGCGTGACTGTGAAACCAGCCATAGGGTACTGTTATATATATGTACAATATATAATAGTGCCAACATCATCACCCCTCGGTGTATCGGGCTGCATCAGCATTTTAGAGCAGTAGCAAGATTATTGCAGCGAGCAACTCAGTTCGATTCCATCATCCGCCGGTGACACTTGCCCTTTCATTTAGCGAGTAATTATAAATAATTTTGTGCACTTTATAAAATAAAATCATTTTCACGCAAAGTATTAAAAGTGTTTTTTTAAAAAGGGATTTTCATTAATCCCTATAACAATTTGGTGGCAGCGTTAAAGGGATATTTCGGATATCCTCGGTTCGTCTCCAGTGAAAAAGAAAAAGTGAAAAAAAATATATAAAAAAATAACAATTTAACAAATTTATCCTAATCCTCAAGTGTGCCGTGCTTAAAAAAAAACTATTGTGCTAAAATCTACTTATCCAAAATCGAACTCCATCCGTCAGTAAATAAAAAAGCAAATAGTCTCGTTCCTGTAAAGTAAAATAATTGTCGTTACTGAAAAGTAGTCTCTATCCTGAAAGAAAAGTGTTGTTTCTGCCAGATAGTCTCGTTCCTGAAAGAAAAGTCCCGTTCCTGCCAGATAGTCTCGTTCCTGAAAGATAGTCGCGTTCCTGAAAGAAAACAATTTCTCTCTTGACTGAGAAATTCAACGCCTGGTGTGCCCAAGCTCAGCTTCTCGTCATCTTCTGCGAAGTGCCGCGTGACTGGTATACCGCGCTACACCTACCTACCACTATGTTCGTGTCCTTATACTTCGGCATGATCCTGTAAGTGACTTAATTTCATTTATCCAAACTTTTGTGAAAGTGTATAAAGCCTATATTAAATAAACAACTAAGTGTGTTATGAAAAGTAAACTTATCATCGTTTAAGAACTCTAAACACATTTCCATTTTGATTTACATTAACTATAATTATTTTGTTTTGACTAAGTCGATTCTAAGAAGTAGTAATTGTCGTCGCGCCGTTCATCCTGTCCGAGCTTATCAGTGCCACACATAGCACAGTATAAGGTGCATATAGTAGGTCTGAAGCTACTAGTTTGGCCGCCTGTTACACCATATCAATTTTAATTCATATTATAATTTTATTTTTTGTGTCATTTTGTGTATTGTTTCTTAGCCATGTCGACCAAAGATGCAGCAGTGAAAGGTGAGCCTATCCAAATTGGTACTTTGTTTAAATTTATTAAATCTTTTGATGGTTCTCGGGAAACATTAAATTCTTTTATATCAAATTGCGATAATGCTATAAACCTTGCCTCAGATGCTCAAAAGTATATTTTATTGAAATTTATATTATCTCAATTAGAAGGAAAAGCTGAAACAGCTTGTGCAATCAAAGAATTCGAATCATGGGACCAACTTAGCGACTTTTTGAAAACACAATCGGAGAAAGAAAACATTATGCTCATTTATTAGCTGAAATACAGGAATGTCACCAGTTATCCAGTGAAGCCGTGAATCAATTTGCATTACGGGTTGAAACTTCTCTTTCCAAATTATTAACCGAAATCACTTTGTCAAATAGAAAGAAATCTGAGTTAGTAGGCCGAACCGCAGCTATGGAGGACCTCGCTCTCCATACGTTCTTATTGGGTCTTAAACCAAATATTTCAAATTTAGTCCGTGGAGAAAACCCTTCAAACTTAAATGAGGCTATTAATTAAGCAATATCGGAAGAGAAAATTCAAAAACTGCTGTATAAACGTAACTTGCCAACATCTTATCTCACCTCAATGGCACCACGTCCTATTCAAAAGCCAAATTATTCATTTAGACCCGTTGTTCATAATGTTAATTCGAGACCACAAGTATTTAATCAAAATATGTCAAATATCCCATTCTGTCGTTACTGCAAGACTCAAGGTCATACTCTGGAAACTTGCAAAAAGCGCGAATATAACAACAACAGATTTAAAGTTACGCAACCCTCTCCGCAAACCTCATATCGTCCTATCACTAGTCAACATAACAATTTTATTCAAAGATTTTCAAAACCCCAACCATCTCGTATCCATTGCGTTAATGATAACAATTATTATTATCCTGATACTCAACCTGATTACACTAACCAACAATATAACGATATAACCCAGCAACCTGACGATCTGAGTAACAATGATGATCATTTAAACGAATAATGGGTTCACGGCGGTGTCTCGTGAAACCCAAGTCTTTCCTCACAACGCAACCGTTGCATGTTAGTGGCACCAATTTCATACCCATGCAGGCTACACAACAGGGTAACCAGCCCCAAACAGGAAGTCGTGCTATTTCTATATCCATGCCGGCTACACAACAGGGTAACCAGCCCCAAACAGGAAGTCGTGCTATTTCTATATCCACGCAGACTACACAGCAGGGTAACCAGCCCCAAACAGGAAGTCGTGCAGTTTCAATATCCACACAGACCACACAACAGGGTAGCCAGCCCCAAATCGGAGGTCTTGGTACTTCTATATCCACGCAGACCACACAACAGGGTAGCCAGCCCCAAATCGGAGGTCTTGATACTTCTATACCCAATGATAATACGAATCCTTCTATATTAAATAAATTTTTCTTTAATCAGACATTATAAAAATAAAACTTACAACAAGGATGTTTGTAATGACTCTACCCTTAAAGATAATAACGTATTCGAGATATCATGTGATCCTACAAAGAAATCCTTACCTCATGTCCTAGTTGCAACATCCGTTTCTGATAGACCACTTACCTTACTCGTCGATACTGGTTCTTCTATCTGCCTTCTAAAGAAATCTTCTATCCAAACGTATCCAAATCTGAAACTTAATAAGAAAACATTAAAATTAAAAGGTATAGATAATAACAAGATGCTGTACCAAGACCTTATATTTGGAAAAGAATCGATTCCTTTCAACTTCCACGTTGTAGATAAAATAAACTTAACCTATGATGGTATAATCGGAAATAATTTACTTACCCATTACCAATGTCACATTGATTATAATCGCAACGTACTTTGTCTCAGTAAAAATTATATAAAGCTTAACTTCATTGAACCAATTTATAAAGTACCTGCTCGTTCTGAGATTACTATTGAATGCTCAGTTAAAAATCCTAAAATAAAAGAAGGTCTCATTGTTGACCAACATATTAACGATACTCTTTTAATAGCCAATTGTTTAGTCAGAGTAAAAGATAATAATAGAATAAATATAACAGTCTTAAATACGTCTGAAAATCCTGTTTCTTTAAATTCTAATCTTAACCTTACCTTATATCCGATTGATTTTCCCTGAGTCTCATTCCAATCAGTCATGTTTGAACAGAACTGAAGAAGTTCTTAAGCTCCTTCGCGTATCACACTTAAATCCTGAAGAAGCCGAAGCATTATAAGATACCTGTTCTAAATACTCTGATATATTCCACTTACCTCATGATCAACTGTCTTCAACCGATGCTATCCAACATAAGATCCGAACTACCTCTGATCAAACCGTTAACGTGAAATCCTATCGTTTTCCTAAAGTTCACAAGCAAGAAGTGCAGTCCCAAGTACAAAAGATGTTAGAACAAAACATCATCCAATCTTCTCTGTCTCCCTGGTCTTCTCCCATATGGATTGTTCCTAAGAAAATTGACGCATCAGGCCAAAAGAAATGGCGTATCGTCATAGACTATAGAAAACTTAACGATATTACCATTGGCGAAACTTATCCGATTCCTAATATCACCGAAATACTTGATCAATTAGGGAACTCTAAGTATTTTTCAACTCTTGACCTTGCTTCTGGATTTCATCAGATAAAAATGTCTCCTCGCGATTCTTGCAAAACCGCCTTCAGCGTTCCTTAAGGGCACTTTAAATTTACAAAGATGCCATTCGGTTTAAAGAATGCACCTTCAACATTCCAACGTTTGATGAATAATGTCCTTACCGGTCTCCAAGGAGAGAGATGTTTCGTATATTTAGACGACGTAGTTATTTACTCTTATGATCTCCAATCACATATTGAAAATTTAACTTCAGTTTTCCAAAAACTCCGATTTTTTAACCTTAAATTGCAACCCGACCAGTGTGAGTTTTTAAGACAGGAAGTCGGTTACCTAGGTCATGTCATAACTGAAAATGGGGTGAAACCTGACCCTAACAAAATTAAATCTGAAAAAGAATTTCCTACTCCTAAATGTCCTAAAGACATAAAATCCTTTTTAGGTCTTATATCGTATTACAGACGATTTATACCTGATTTTCCTAAATTACCAAAACCTCTTACTTCTTTACTCAAAAAAGACATTTGTTTTGTTTGGTCTAACGAACAACAACTCTCATTTGAATCCTTAAAAATAAACTTATAACTGCTCCTGTACTTATATATCCAGATTTTACAAAACCGTTTATACTTACTTGTGATGCATCCAATTATGCCATATCAGCCATCCTTTCCGAAGGTCCAGTTGGTAAAGATCACCTATAGCATACGCGTCTAGAACCTTGAATAAAGCAGAGATAAATTACAGTGTTACTGAAAAAGAATTGCTAGCAATTATATATGGCTGTAAAACCTTTAGACCTTACCTCTTTGGCCGTAAATTTATAATAGTAACCGACCATCGTCCTTTAAAATGGCTTTTCAACCACACCAATCCTAGTAGCAAAATGCAACGTTGGCGACTTCAACTCGAAGAGTATGAATATGACATAGTATATCAAAAAGGAAGATTAAATTCAGCAGCTGGTGCTCTCTCGCGTTATCCTGTTCATCCTATTGTATCTGAAAATCCAGACAATGATTTAAATGCCGAAAATCAACCAGTTGATCCTATTCAAAATCCTATACAAGAACACCTTTTACCTTCTAATAGTAATGAAAACGACGTTTTATCGCCTCAATTTAGTCCAATAACTTTACACGACTTAGATATTACATTGCCTACTACTTCTGATTATGACAGTAATGATCTACCTTGTATAGATCTTCTAGAAAATGATATGCCTGTTTCTTATAGTCCAAAAGGTAGCACATCAAATCCTATTCAACCTACTGTCACTACTAACCAATATCCTTCAGAGCTCATTGAACCTCAACCTTCCACAAGTCAAAATTTTCCATCTTCACATAATTCAAACGCTGAATTAAGTAATGAACAACCTTTAGCACCAGATCTTAATGATTCTTATCCCAAATTCTTGAAATCTTCTATGACGACATCCTATACCACACCAATTGTTGAACACAATGATAGCCTATTGAAAAGTCCACATAAAATCATTATAATTCCGGCATCTCTTGATTTCAATGAATCTATTCATTATGTTGAAGAGATCCTTTCAAATTACTCGGAATCTCAATAATTTCTCCAGTCTGATAGGACTGTACATTCATTTAAATCCTTAACCTATAATGACAAAACTTATTATTTTCTATTTACCAAAGTACATCACTTTGATGATTGTAACTATAGCGATATCTTCGAATCTATCAAAAACCTTAGAAACCACTTAATATCTAATACTGAATCCTCTGAAAAAATAAGTATAACTGATTTTAGAAACCCTTTTGACCGCCATTCATACGTAAAGATATACAACATTTTAACTCACTTATTTAATAACACTGGAATAGAAGTTCACATTTATCGTAACAAAATTTATTATCCTAGTCTTAGCGAAATCCAAAAGATTCTAGAGGAGAACCACGACATTCCTATTGCAGGACATCTTGGTTCTAACCGAATGTTCAATAAAGTTAGAGAACAATATTATTGGAAAAATATGCCAAGTGACATTGAAAAATATGTAAAAGAATGTTCATCTTGCCAGACAAACAAAGCCCTTCGTAAAGTTAATAGAGCACCTATGCAAATTACTAGTACTTCTACTATTGCATTTGAAAGACTATCTTTGGACATAGTTGGTCCTCTTCCTGAATCTGGTCCAGCCAAATTGAAGTATATCCTTACTCTACAGAATGATCTAACCAAGTTTTCGGTAGCTTATCCTATAAGAAATACTACAGCTGAAGAAACTAGCGAGTGCCTCATACATTTCATTTCACTATTTGGCATACCTAAAAAGATACTTACTGATCAGGGCACCAATTTTACAGCTGAATTATTCAAGAAGACATGTACCTTCTTAAAAATTAAACAGTTGTGGTCTTCGCCATATCATCCTCAGACCCAAGACGCATTAGAACGCAGCCACTCAACATTAAAAGAATATTTAAAATCATATGTATGCGAAAACCAAGATAACTGGCCTAGATACGTATATACAGCAATGTTAGCCTATAATACGGCAACACATACAACTACTAATTATTCACCCTTTGAATTGATATTCGGTCATAAGCCTTTCATTCCTAATTCTGTATTCGAAACCGCACTAGATGTAACTTACCCTGATTATGTTAAAATGCTTCAACACCGCTTAAAGTATACAAGAGGCAAAGCTTTTGAAAATATACAAAATTCAAAAGAGTCTTCTAAAACTTATTACGACTCTCATAGTCGTCCCGTTAAATACCAAGTTGGTGACTTTGTTTTTCTTAAGAACCATCTTAGACTGCGTAAAGCTTTATCACCAATTTGGAAAGGTCCTTATAAAGTGATTAAAATAAATGGAAGAAATAGTCTTACCTTGTTAATTAACAGGCGGCACGTAGTTCATCATTATGATGAAATAAAACTCGCACGACGTTGCGATCAATTGTAATGTAGTTTTAACATTTCTGTTAAAAATTAAGTAATTTTAAGTTAAATCTAAGTTTAATTTTAACTAACAATTTAAGTTTATATTATTTTATTACAGTGGCTTGTCCTTGGCACAGGAAAACTTCATCCAGCCTTGTAGTGTGTGTACAGTATAGCCGGCACGCACACATCTCCTGCCACTACCTATATATACGCTATGTACTCATTATAAAGAGGATTAAGATCACAGTCAGTCTTATTAATTATTTACGTTGCGCCGAACCTAACATTGCATGGTGACCCTGCCAGTGCTGCCCATCGGCGGCGCTGGGCAGATGGTTAGGAATAGACTACATTATAATAATATCGTCGGTCCAATGGTAAACTAGCCAATCTGCAAATTGACAACTTTTCAGGAGACGCGAAAATGTATTCAAAATGTTACTGTAAATCAGGCGTTTAATTTAAAAATTCAAGTAAATTAGTATAGCTGCCTAGGATTAAGGACTAAAAGAGCATACCACTAAAATAATGAAATTATTGATATTTATGAAAATAAATCACTTTGGCTATTTTACCACAGACATCAATCTAGATTAATGTTTTGTAGAGATTTTGGTTAAATAGCTTATGTGTTATTTTTGAAAGTTTACTATGGTGGAATTAGCACGATTTATTTGTGATTCTCTATAAACAAGCCAAGTTACAATAACAAAAAATAAAAGAAATAAAAAAACAAAGTGTTTATATCCAAAAAACCTTTAACAAAAATGTCCTTGACGTCGGTACATACTCATCTTCTGAAACATAATTATATTTTTATGACTATACTATAAATTATTTTAATTAGAAAAATGGCTTGCCTGTTTTCAACATACCTACATCATTTCCAGTCTCTAGCCCAATCATAGAAAGTCTGGATCAGATAACAAGAATTTGAAAATCATCATCTACGGGTAAGTAAAAATCACTTTAATCTTATTTTAATTGCTTAATTCTATAATCAAACCGTGTGTGTGTGTATGTATGTGTATGGGTGGGTGTGCGTGTGTGTGTATGTATGTGTGTGTTTGAGAGAAAGAGAGATAGAGAGAAGGCGAGTGAGTGAGCGATCTTTCCAGTTATACACCCAGTGACAGAAAGCCTGGATCAGATAAAAATAATTCTAATATCATAATATACGGGTAAGTAAAAATAAAATTTATTCTTATTCACCTTAATTCTAATTCTAATAAAAATTGTGTGTGTGTGTGTGTGAGAGAGAGAGAGAGAGAGAGAGATGGGTGTGCACGGGTGAGTGCGAGGATGCATGGGGGAGTTTGTATGTGTTGAGGTGAGTACAGGTGAGAGCGGATGTGTTTTCCACTTTCATTGACTGTCCTCCTGAAAGTCAGGCTCTGGAAGAGCTTCTCTAACCACTTCGGAACTAGGAAGATTTTCGTAAAAGTTATGATAAATTTTAGGTATCTTTGCAAATATTAATTAAATCTTGCTTCTTCTTTACTATATATTTATTCTTTGTGAATAAGCAGTTTTGATTGTTTACGCTTTACCTCTTCTTTTTCTGAGTTTCAGTGGATAAAAATCTTGTTGGCCGTAACTTGTTTTTATGAAGATTGTTGTGGGATCACTTTTTCTGTACTGTACCCAAACAGCATCATTGAGAGCAGTTTTTGTTTTATTTTCCACGTAGCGTTGAAATCGATTTTGTAATCCAAAATCCAAGAATTCATCGTGATGCATATGAGTGACTTCATAAGGTCGAGGGTAATTTCTTGCTAAGCTTAATATTTGTGCCCAACAATCTGGGGTATAAACAGGAATGTTCTTCGCTTTTGCTTCTATTTTAGAATGAATGGAGTCACATTCCATGTGCGTGGGTGGTTGGGTGTTTTTGTACTGTAAGAAGACACATAGAACAAAAATTATAGTTTTTTGTTGTCCGCCATAACCATCAGACATCATTTTTACTTGCAAAATATTTTGTTTTTTCATTATAGAACCTTTTTGCCTCTGTTTTCAGGCAGCAGAGTACCCTCTGAGCTTAGTTTTTTAATGATCCCTTGACAAATCCTCCTGTAATATTAAGAGTATCCAAGAAAAATTGTCGACACACAACACGACGTTCTCCCGAAACTGTTAATGAGTATGCAAGGGTGAATTTACGTCGTGAATTTCCTTGGGTTGTGGCTCTGATTTTCTATTTCTTTTTAACGTGGTTTATGAAAAATTTTCTTTTTTTAAATTACGAACTATTTAAATTACGAAATTCACTGTAAATTTTAATTCTTTCGTCTTTTGGAACTAATAATATACATCGATGTTTATAGGATGATGAACATCTTGTCTCTTTTAATGGTCGAGCTTGCATTTTTTTTCCATTTTTAGTTTAATAGTTTTCTCCTTTTAGCCTTTTTTGTTTGTATTGACTTTCCAATTTTTAGGGTCTCTTATTTTAATTTTTTTTTGGTATATCACTATCATTATCTTTAGAATCATTTAGTTCTTCTTTTAAATTTAACAAAGAAACCGAAACATTATCTTGCTCTTCGCAATCATCAACGTTTTGTTCAGCACTTATTGATTGCATAGTATTCATATTATTTTGTTTATTTATTGCATGTTCGTTATTTACAGATTAATTGGTGTTTGGAGGAATGTAGGAACCATCTTCACTAAATGAGGCGTCAACACTCGAGTCTTCTTAGTCGTTATTAAAATGTGGATCCATAACAGAATCATCACTGCCGAAGACTTCAGTTTCAAGCAGCATATTATATATTTCATTGGTTGCAGGTGACATGGGAGGTAGAGGTGAAGGCAAAGAGAGAACGGAGTCATCAAGGCGCTGTTTATAGATTAAAGGCGTCAGAGGAGAATAAGTCGTAGCTTCAATACTTCTCTCACCAAATTCAAGACCTGAAAAAATAGATACGTTTAGTACTACATGTAAAGTTCAAAAACTAATTTGAAAAATTACCAAGTATTCGTGGAATATTAGGTACTAAACACTAATATTAATTTTCAGTGTATTTCAGATTCAGAAAATATTTTTTTATTTAGTTACTCGTTTCTAGCATTCTCCTGGCCTAAGGACCCCGTGCGTAACTGCATAATTATCTTAATAAGCATAAACTCACATCTGTATTCCTGCAAAGACCCCTTTGTTCCTTCAAGTGTTTCCTAGTTTATAAGTCGGGCCTCGGGCGACATTCGACATAAATTCATTCCGTGGCCCTTAAATATGTATTACAAGAAACAACAAAAAGACGACAACCCATAACCACATTGCTATGTCAGGTACATTCAAGTATTAAGTATACCTATCTAAGGCGTTCGATGCGAAATAGGCTAGTGTTACTGCATGTGGCAAGAGACAAATAAAGCGAATTCTAAGCTGTCGACGCAACCATACAAGCATGACGTTAAAATAAACCCTTAACACTTATTTCCAAAAATTATAAAATAGTGAATAAATTGTGCAGTAAAATACACACATCAAAAGTGTCTAGGGATCAAGCATTCAAGCAAGCGGATTTTTTGAGATTGAGATGTGGCTTTGTAATAAATTTATGATTTTATAAATTTATATGGATCCTTTTTGGTGCATTTCATAATTTGAAACAGGAACTTTCAATCAATTTCTAGTAAAAGATGAAAATCAGCTGTCAATATTTTCCCTATAAAAACATACAACGCATTGAAGACATTATTAGTTTTTCAGACATTATTGTTTCCCTACTACTGATTAAAACCAACGTTATTATGGAGCGGCGACGTCATTTAAGCAGGGAAGAAATGCTCAGAGCCGTGGGAGTGATAGAAGCTGGTTCCCGGCAACGTACTGTGGCTTTAGCTCTGAATACAAGTCAGAGTGTTATCAGTCGACTTTGGACACGTTACCGAAGCACTGGTACCGTGGCTGAGCGCCATGGAGGACGGTATCGCTGCACCACACGGAGACAAGACCGATACATTCAAATCACAACTCGAAGAGCTCCAACAATAACCGCCATGATGTTAGCCGTGAGGCTTCATCACTCTTCAGGGAACTTAATTAGCGACCAAACAGTCAGAAACCGCTTGCATGAAGTGAACCTGTATTCCCGAAGACCGCTAAGGGTACCACCTATAGCAATGCACAATCGTAGGATTCGATATCAATGGGCTCTTGAACACAGAAATTGGGCAGAAGAACAATGGCGTTTCGTGTGCTTTTCTGATGAGTCTCGTTTTGGTATGAGACCGGATACAAGACGTATACGACACTGGAGAACCCCTGGACGCCAACAGCGATTAAAATCCTGCCAGAAAGTCCATCCTTATAATGGTGGAACCATCATGGTATGGGCGGGTATTTGGATCGGCGGAAGAACTGAGTTGATTTGGATCAGAGGCAACCTCAACGCTCAAATTTATGCTGAGACGATTGTATCAGACGTCATCGTTCCTCTACAAGTGCAAATCGGTCCCTTATTTCAGTTAATGCATGATAATGCACGACCGCACACCGCAAGAGTTGTAAGACAGACTCTCGCCGCAGCTAACATCAATGTCATGCCCTGGCCTGCTCAGTCGCCAGACTTGAACCCGATTGAGCATGCATGGGATATGCTACAGAGAAGAGCTCTGCCGAATATGGAGGGTATCCAGTCGCAAGAAGACCTTTTTTTGTTGTTGCAACGAACATGGGCGGCCATTCCACAGCGTGATTTGGATGAACTCATTTTGAGTATGCCAAACCGATGTTCTTGTGTTGTTAGTGTTCGCGGTAGAAACACGGATTATTAATTGTTTAAGTTACCCAATAAAATTTTAAAGAAAACTGTTATTTCAGTCTTTTTTTCGAACTTTAATGTTAGTGGTTCAAATGTCAAAAATCCCTTTATTAGGAAAATGGCAAATTTCTTTATTAATGCAAAGGTGACTTGGTTTATCGTTACTGTAGACAAACGAAAACACTTTATTTGATGAATCCTTAAAGAAAATTTTAATTAATATCAATCAGGAGAAAAGTTATTGCAAAAATATATGTTGATCCCTAGACACTTTTGATGTGTGTATATTAGCATTTTAGCTCTTACAAATAAATCGTCAAAATCTGGAGTAGATTACTTTATAACAGTAATTTTTTTTTTCAAAATCGGTATCGTAGTTTCATAAAGTAGCATGTTCAACTTCAGAGATTACTTACCAGCTGGAACCGTTTCAAAGTGAGATGTAGGCATCTTTTTTATTTCATCATTATCTGTAATAACTTAAACCATATTAAAACTAAGCAAAGCTAAGCTTTGTACAGAATATGCAATCTAGTAGATCCAGGCAAAGGTAAAGTAGGTACAGACAACATCACGTCAAGCTAAACATCTCGCGTTGTTATGACGTTTAAAAGTATAAACAGAGGTTACTTGACTAGAAATTAATATATAGCTGAATATGCTGTCTACTGTATTTTTATAAGGACAAAAAATAAGTATTTTATTTAAATTAACCAACTATTCAAAGAACTCAACTGAGGTTATACGAGTAATTTTTACAATCAAACTACTATCATTATCGAAACTAATAAATTAATTCAACATGCATTACCTATTAAAATTAATTAATTTAGTTATATAGTATAAAGCTTTCTTATTTTACTCACCCGTTTTATTTTCTTTCTGTTTATAATTTGACACTAAATCATTCTCGCACACCATTTCCATAATTGGCAAAACTCTTCTTTGTCGATTCATACTGAATTAAACATTGATCAAACGTAACTTGAAATTTAATATTCGTCGTTACGATTTAACACTGCGCACCATTATACAGTTCAACCACTACTGACTGACTGAGAACAAACTGTCACCATTAGCATTAATATCAGTTAAAAAGACCACAGATTACATACACTCAGTGTTGCCAAGTGACATAACTTATTATTATTGAAAAATATTACTTGTATGTATTTTTTGTTTTCATTATTTACCAAAATCATACCAACATAAACAACAAAATTATAATAAATAAATACCACTTAAGCTTAAAATGTTGTTTAAATTCTTAAACTGTTTAAATCTGCCATGGTAAACTATGAAAACTGTCATTTAAGCTAGTTGATTTCTGCAATAAGTGATACTAAGAAAACAATGTATTCTAAGGTAAGCTATCGAAACTGCCACTTAGGCTAGTTGACCGAAGTGATTATTATTTATTGAATTATTTCTCACCACGGTAAACTATCCAATCTACCACTTCAGCTAGTTGACTGCAGGGATTATTCAACTTCTTCATACTTTATTTACCGAGGTAAACAATCAAAACTACCAAATAGGCGAAAGAAATATTGCAACAAAATTGTTTATAAAATAATTCTACTACGATGAAAAGACTAATATGCATAAAGATAAGTTGACCTTAGTGAAATTACAAGGCAATGCAGTTAGGCATAAAACATATCGTTAATATTTCCGAAGTTAATGGCAATACAGATATGATATTTTGCCACAGTATAAATATAAAAATCGTGAATATTTCTGCATAGTTAGGTCAAAACTGCAGAATTTGCAGTTTGGCGAGTTGACTATTGGATCGACGATATGTGAAGTGAAAATTTGACTATTCAATAAATCAGATAAAAAAAAAACAATAAGTGAGCGTGTGAATTGTGGACTAGCAAACAATGACTTCATATAGGATTGTGGCTTTATAATAATATAAAAGCGATTAATAAAATAAAACTCTTCAAAAATGTAAAGAAAATTCGTGTTTGTTGTGTGGTGTCGTTATTCTTCGAAGTTATTGGCGAAGAAGATTTAGTACCCAATGATGGAGAAAATAACAAAACTTTGGCAAAAATACAATTATACTGATGGTTGCTGCAAGTGCAAGTTGGTTGCTGATGTGATGGTGGCGATGGTAAAAAGCTGGGTGCCGGGAGATGTATGAGTCGGAAGTGGCGCAGCCAGCAGATGTTCCAGCCAAATTGAAACGTGTTATTTTCTGAAATGGATCGTATCACGTAACTTTAAATTCGTCAAAATGGTAAAATTGTTTTCTTTGTTTGAAATCTTGTATAAAATTATTGTAATAAATTCAATTAGTTTTTGGTTTAAAGTGCTGTTTGGTAATAAAATGTAAATTATGTAAAGAGAAAAAAAGTGTTTTGGTAATTAATTTTGTGTTAGAATTGATCATTATTGCTTCAATTGAGTAAAGTTTCTATTATTTTAAATTAAATGTGAATTATGAAGAGTAAACACGGTTTTGTTTAGAATTTTGTGATTGAATAGATAATTATTGTTGTAAAAAGCATTTTGAAGAGTTTATTTTCGATTTTTTTTTCTTACCTTAATAATGTAACTACGTAATCGATATATATAAGTATAATGTGTAAGAGTAAATGTGATTAAAATTAATAATAATTTAGCATAACGGTTGTTGACGACACGTAAAAATGAGTTATGTAAAAGGAATTGAAATTTTTATTTTACAAATTGTGGAAAACATTGTAAAAATCTGATTATTTTTAGTGTAAGTACACAATACATTTTATTTGGCTTTTTGTAGTTTAGTGTGTTCCTAAAGTAGTTTTAACAGGTATTTTCTAATTGAGTAATTAAGGACATTAACTAACATGTTAATAAGTGTTTTTCTTAATTTAAAATTGCGGTTAGAAAAATTGTTCAATGATTTACTTTTGTGGTTATGTAACTATTTGTAAAAGTTTGGTAACATACGTTTATTTAAAATTTAAGAACATAAGATTGATGTAAGTAAAACAAAATATTTCATAACTGATTCTAAATTTAGATCGCACGTAGACCACCGAACATTCCACAAGTTCGTTTCAGTTTTCATTGTGTCAGCGTAAAGTAATGCGCAGGCGCATGACTGCCGCAAATAAGGAGTGCATGTGACATGTATGTTTTGAAGTATTGAATGAAATTAATAGGAATTATGACACACTTTAGTCTTGTCAATTAGCTTTAGAAATCTTAGTATTATAACATTGGGATAAATTAATTTGTTTACTTCGGGAACATGCATAGATACCTACTATCTTACCTACATAAGTTTTTTAGACTCTATCGAGATTTTATTTTTGTTGTTTTATTAGATACAGATGAGAGTAATGATAAAGCTCAGACTTAGGACTACTTACTGGATATGACTATAAATAAATGATAATACGAGTATTATGAACGTAATGAAATATGGAATTAGGAAGGTGCTGTGAATTGTACAGTTTATGGTATTAAGGAATGAGTATAAATTATTGTGTGATAGGACTGATAGGAATAGGTTTTTTTAGTTTGGCTTTTGATTGTTTAGGTATGTTAAAAGTAGGAATAAAATTTATTTATTCGGAATCTCATGCTGGTCTGATCAACTAAGTACTGACTTTCTGTTTAGTAAAAGTTTGGATTGTTTTGTTTGTTTTGAGTAGGCATGGTTCGAAATGAAGGAAAAGACAATACAATAAAATAAATAAAATAATATAAGAGAAAATGGTACTAAATAGGAGAACTGATCCTTCATTCGATCATGGCAGGAACGAGCTTCCTCCGTGAGAATAGTTGGAGACAGCTCACGACGAAGGTGCGCGAGTACGCAGCGTCTGAGTAGACCTTAAAATAAAGTCCCTTTTTATGTGTATAAAGTCGACATAATTATAAACAAATAAAGGTGTGTAATACACAAATAAATATAATTAAAAGAACCATTGTAAATAAATATAGACGAATGGATCGACTATAAATAATAAAAATGAGACGTCTTTAAATATGAAAAGAATTAAAAGATAAACGAGAATTGTATTAGTACTTAGCTACTTACTTTTTTTGTGACAAGTATTGTGGACTGGCCATCCACACATTACCGATAATGACTGTATCTTACATGTACTTAGGATTAAGAATGTAAGTAGTACTTGAATTAAGACTTAAAAATGTTCTATCCCAAACAAATATGTTACAATGTTATGACGGTTTTGTATGAGATAAAATAAGTACAAGAGAATAGGAGTAAGTACTTAATTGTGACATTGTGTTTAAATACCCTAAATGTGAAAGTCGTCAACAACTCAAATTTAAATTATAGTAGTTATTTAGATAATCATGTAATGTAATGATTTCGAGTTTTTAGTTTTATTTGTGTATGCAGTTTAAAAGTTTTTATTTGACAAAAAAATATGTACTTACTTGTATTAATATTTTTTTATTATTTACGGGGGAGGTGTAGTGTGTGTACAGTATAGCCGGCACGCACACATCTCTTAACACTATATATACTCTAATTACCAATATTAAAGAGGATTAAGATCACAGTCAGTCTTATTATTTACGTTGCGCCGAACCTAACATTGCAGCCTAAATACTCCTGGTATTTACTTTGATCCTATTGGATCCCTAAAAATAGTAGACGGACACCTCAGTGTTGTGATTCCACTCGATACATCATTTATTAAACCGCATATTGATAATCTTAATAGTATTATAGGAACAGCCAAGTACTTCTGTAAACAAAGTAACGTTTTCATTGACTCCGAGTGTCATAATATGATACAGCCCCTAGCAACCCGGTATCATGACATACTTAGTAATTTTGAATCTATTTCTCATCTTATAGAAAACCGTTCTAAAAGATCATCTTGGTTTGGCGGAGTTGGCACTGGGCACTGTGCTTAAACATTTATTTGACACTATGAATGAGGAAGATGCTATAAGATACAGTGCAGCTATTGAAACTGTTGAAACTGATCAAACTCAGTTATCTAAATTACTTAAAGATAATATATTAGTAACAACTACAACCCTAGATTCCTTTAAAAATGTTATTAACAAAATCAATATTAATGAACAACAATTAAACAGTGCAATAGATAATTTGACCTTAAGTTTAAAAAATTTAACTGTGTTATCAGATAGCTTATTATTAAAATCTAAATTGAATGAAATGCTAAATATATTAGAAAGTAGTTTATTAACGTTATCTTTTAAATTAGAAGACATTGTTAACGGAGTAATGTTTAGTAAGTCAAATATTTTGTATCCATCTGTTATTACACCAAATCAACTGTTTAATGAATTGCTCAAAAACTATTGTTTTTTGGCTGATTTTCATCAATTTCCTGTAAGTCTATCTTTAAGAAATATTTATTTGTTACTAAATATATCTGAGATTGCATGTTATTATAATACCAATAAAATAGTTTTTGTCCTAAATATGCCATTAGTTACTTCTAAGGAATATAGTTTGTATCATTCTGTTCCATTTCCGGTCATTATTAAAGGGAATACTACTTATTCCGCTATTATACCTTCTGCTAAGTATATAGGTATAACTAGAGATAGATCATTTTATTGTAAATTAGAAAATTTTAATAATTGTAAAACTTTATAGAATTTTTATTATATTTGTGAAATGTTAGACATATATTCCAGCACTGCAGCTCCTATTTGTGAGTCAGAAATTGTATCAAAAGCATTAACTACTTTTCCAAATCAGTGTGAAATTAAATATTTTCAAGGTCGTCTTGAAATTTGGCATAGATTATATAATAATAAGTGGATATCCACTTATTATTATATAATCTATGCTATATATGTAATTACGGAAAAAGCAAAATTGTCTGTAGACTGTAACAAAATTGGAAGTTCCGAATTAAACATTATTGGCACAGGCATACTCAGTTTACCTATTGATTGTATAGCTTATTATAAAGATTCAAGGTTAATACCTAAGATTATAAAAAATATTGAAGTACAACCAATTAAGTTTGATTTTGATTAATAAATATAAAAGACAATTTAACAGTATTTAAAGAATCTATTCAAAATCTTCCGTTTCTTAAATTAAAAAATAATAACCTTGATTCCATTATAAGTGAACATAACAAAGCTACGACTAAAATTGTCAATAGTATCGATAGTGTCCTTGATAAGCCACACATAGTTTTGTATGGAGAGTATTATTCATACACTACTATTTTTATATCTATTTTAGTTATAATTTTTATATTTATTATTATTTACAAATATTGAAAATTGGGCACTTGTCACAGTTTATTAACTAAACCTTTTAAAGAAAAATTACAAATTGAGAAAGCAGAAGAACTTTCAAACTCTGATGTAGAATCCCATCCGGTATCTGCACCTAAAACTCGTCTATCTTTTACGTAAACTTCACCGTTTATTTTGGTGTAAGTTTAGTCTTAACCCAGGGGGCTGTTATATATATGTACAGTATATAATAGTGCCAACATCATCACCCCTCGGTGCATCGGGCTGCATCAGCATTTTAGAGCAGTAGCAAGATTATTGCAGCGAGCTCCTCAGTTCGATTCCATCATCCGCCGGTGACACTTGCCCTTTCATTTAGCGAGTAATTATAAATAATTTCGTGCACTTTATAAAATAAAATCATTTTCACGCAAAGTATTAAAAGTGTTTTTTTTAAAAGGGATTTTCATTAATCCCTATAACAGTACGTTTAGATGATCAGCGCTCAACGCGCGTTTTGCTACTGCGCGTTTATAGAACGGTATAGAATAAAATACATGTAGTTGCAAACGCGCGTTAGCAAAATGCGCTCGAGCTTCCTGAGACTGGTTGATTTTTTTTTATCATATATAGCATTGTGAATGCAAAATTTTGATAATAAAGATATTTATAAGCAATTACGTCTTTGTCGACTGTTAAATACTTGCTATAGTATTTCTTTCAAATGTGAGGGTAGACTTCACAGTAACGTAATACCGCTGGCTTGCAGCGTAAATTTAAACTACTAGGAAAAATTCAGCGAGTCTTCTGGGGTCTCGGTAGCTCAGCGGTTAGAGCAGTGGACCGGCAATCCAAAGGTCGTGGGTTCGTATCCCACTCGAGCTTAATGAGACTAATTGTTTTTTGTTCTAGTAAACATTTTATCCTATATCTATATAGCATTGTGAATGCAAAATTTAAATAATAAAGATATTTATAAGCAATTACGTCTTTATCAACGGCAACGGTACGGGGCGGCATAAAGACGACCTCAAAGTCAACATGCGCAAGTAGTCTGATGTGGCGTTGACTGTACTTACATCCCTAGCCTAGGTTTGTTTAAAACGTAATTTGTTTACATTTAAGTACACATTATAAACACAATAACTTGTAATCAATGAAGTATTCAGAATAATTATTATTTAAAAGAAGACAACCCTGAAGTCGTTAGAAGAGACAAGACAAGGTGAATTTAACTGTAGGTATAGAAGCGGTATGCGTCCTGAATTGCACTTTATTGTGACTCAAAAAGAGTCGCTATTTATTTAAATAACTTTGCGGAGTGAATCTTCTATCCTTGTATTATTATGTATTAAATTTTATTAGGCGAACAGGGCCCTACTATCGCCACTTAGAGCACTACTACTTTAATCTTACTAGACAACATTCGTATTGGACCTTGAATAGCAAGATTAATACTGCTCTAAGAATTAATGGTAGAACAACAAACTATTTTCTGAAACTCATTTATTTCGTTTATAAATCATCTAAAAATGGAGCTGAAAGATTAAGAGCTCTTTGGTGCCGTGCCCACCCAAAATATTATATAATCGTTATAACATGGGCACAGCAACCCAAGGTCCGTCTCTCCTGCGGTGCCAAATTGACTACCGGTACATCGATGTGTTGAAGTGTTTGTACGAAAACGCAACTATGACAGTTCGCCTTCAGGGCCAGAGCTCAAAGCCTGTTCGGGTGCAGCGTGGAGTGAGACAAGGAGACGTCATATCTCCGAAGTTCTTCACTGCTGCACTGGAGGACGTGTTTAAGCTTCTGGACTGGAGAGGACTCGACGTCAATATTAACGGCGTGTACATCACTCACCTTCAATTTGCCGACGATATAGTAGTCATGGCTGGGACCCTGGAAGACCCCGGCACAATGCTCGGTGATCTCAACAGAGTCTCTCAACAAGTGAGCCTTAAAATGAATATGGAGAAGACGAAAATCATGTCTAACTCACAAGCCGTACCCAATCCTCGGAAGGTTGGAGACTGCTCTTGAAGTTGTTGACGAATATGTATACCTGGGACAAACGGTCCAGTTATAGGTCCAACTTTAAGAAAGAAGTCAATCGTTGAATCCTACTCGGCTGGGCAGCGGTCAGTGAGCTACGAAATATCTTCTCGTCCAAAATACCGCAGTGTCTCAAGACGAAAGTCTTCGACCGGTGTGTGTTGCCAGTGATGACATACGGTACCGAAACCTAATAAGTAGGCTCAAAAAGAGCAATGGAAAGGGCTGTGCTCGGGGTTTCTCTACAATTCTACATGATCAAATCAGAAATGAGGAGATTCGTAGAAGAACTAAGGTAATCGACATAGCCCAAAGAGTTGCCAAGCTCTAGTGGCAATGGGCAAGGCACATCAAAGAACCGTTGGCCGTTGGGGCAGAACGGTTCTCGAGTGGCGACCGCGCACCGGAAGACGCAGTGTGAGCAGGCCTCCAACAAGGTGGTCCAACGATCTGGTGAAGGTCGCGGGTAGCCGCTGGATGCGAGCAGCACAAGACCGATCGTGGTGGAGATCCTTGGGGAAGGCCTTTGTCCAGCAGCGGATGTCCTCTGGCTGATAATGATTAATGGCGTAGTCGACTAGTACGTTCTTTACATGTATCCTCAAATGTATTCCTTGTAGTATATCGTTTGCATAAGGTCCATTATGACAAAAGGTTCTCGAAAAGAATTTAAAAAGGCCGCTGCAATCTTAAAATCATTAAATATATTAGGCACGGCTCTTTTAAATATTTCTGCCGCAACAACTTAAAATCCCTTTTAAAGCGTCCGTTAATTGCTTCAACTACCCGTAACAAGTCGTGTCTTGTTCGCTTGAGTAGTTGAAAGCTGCGTTTCATTGGAACGTTTTGATTCTTGCTTATGAGCTATATACCCACATGCTTGTATTATTAGCAATGAGTCCCTAAAACCCCTGTCTGAGATAAATACATCCCTGATTTAAAAATCTATGAAGTGCCGAACTCTCTGACATCAACTGGGTCATGATAGTGGAATCTGAAGTTGTTGCAGCAAAAGGGCTATGTCTATGATGTATCCATCACTGCACGTGATCGCGTGAAATGTCGACGTCAAACCGACCAATGACAAACGTTCACGACCCGTGCCAGCTACTGTAAATACAGGGATGAGAGGGGAAGGGGGGAGTTTAGACCACAGCGGCATTCTTCAAAAGAATTGAAGCGTTCTTATTTTTAACAAAAGAATCTGAGTGATCCCAAGCAGGTAAATGATTTCTTAATATCAATGTGACACGTTTTAATTGATTTATTAGTTCGATTGTTTTAATGGTCATAACTTTGTTTTACAGATTGTGGCTTTGGTCTCTTACTAATTAATGTTTTTCTTATCTTATGAATCATAAAAACCATGTTTTGAAGTGGCCGCTTCCAAGCCCAAAGTCGTTGCATTTTGCCCACTGTCCTTAATTAACTTTTCTTTTCTGTCTGCTTAAATGGTAGCACAATAGTGTTGTTTTGTTTTGAACCAATTTGGCTATGTTAACATTTAAATACAAAGACTTGTTTTTGTTTAAAATTCGGGAAGGTAGTGTCACAGTATATACAAGATGTTACAAAATGCCCCGTAAAAATGTAATATATTATCAAAGCCAAAAATATTGTCAACCCTAGTAAGCTCTCATGTTGCTTAATCGGAGTTAGCATAGATTATTTAACAGAGAGACTTACCTACCAGTTTTACCTACCTACCAATTTTACGTACCTAGTTACTAATTTTAGTATTGTCAACTATAAAATGGTTTTTCTGTTTATCATCCACAAAGGTTTAATACTATGATGTCATTATGCTTATGTCTGGCTTCAAAAAACGTTAAGACGGAAAAAATATTATGTTGTCAATTTCAAATCTTCTTATCGATATTCTACAATTGCTTTGCGTTTTTTCCATATTTTTTTCTAAAATGACGAGGTAATATCTATCTAATCGAATTCTGTACATTTTGTTAGTATGTCTCTTTATCGTTTCACGAATTAGGTTAAAATGTACATAAACATTCTGCTTAGTATACTCTTTAATTTTACTGAAATAGGGTTTGCACATCAATGAAAAAAATAATAGTTTTATTTTTTTGGCGGTAAGTCATACATTGATAGTGCGGTTCTTAAATATTGTAATTGGACTTGTTCTAAGGCACCATTTAACCCTCTTTCGGCTTTACGTATATTTTTGTAACACCCTGTATAGAAGCTGACGCACGTCTAAACAAGGCCCCTAAGCGGGCATCGCAGTGTTGTCAGTCGCGACGCGAGTGCTGTGTCGAGACTTATCTACTAGTTGTACCACCGGATGATTTTGTTCAAAGTGTTGAGAAAATGGACGATTACGCCGTTGTTTTCAAATAGAACTCATTGATTGTAAAGTAGCTGTATTAATTTACAAGGAAATAGACAAAATCAATTTTATAGTGCCGTGTCCATATTTTTTTTCGATAATTTATTTATATTTATTTAAAAAAGCTTTTCATTAGAATGATAATTATTTACACTATATTTAATAATAAAACTATAAGAACATGTCATAGCAGGCAAAAGTATTTTTCAGTTTATAGTTAATTTATATTAACTAACGAAAAATAAAGACTTCTTAAAATGTTGAAGATTTTTTCATAAAACAATTTTGTTTGTAGACTAGTCAATTATTTCGGTTGTTGGATCATTATTGTAGAACCCAAATAAACGTTTTAATAAATAATAAAAGAATACTCTTTAATTTTATAAAAATTAAGAGTGACAACCCTAATGCTTGCATGAAGAGTAGCTAGTTACCTCAAAAACGGCCTAACTAGCTGAGACACAGCGCTAACTAAAGAAAAACTTTTTCAATCTTACAAAAATAAGAGAACAACCCTAACAGCTCAATTGGCGCGTAGGTATTTATCTCAACTAAAAGGCCTAGTTAGCCTATATACAGGTTGTGGTTTTAAACAGGGGCCAAATTTAAGGAGGCGATTGTGTTAATGTAAATGATTATAAAACCGTTAAAAAAAATACGTAAAAAAAAATACAAGAATGATTTTGTTTCTGTTGCATGTCATTCTTATAAATATACTACGTTGCCTACCTACCTATTAATACAAAATACTTACTTACCTACCTAGATCTGCTGCACCACGTTGTCGATGAGCTGTTGATGGATATTCCACTGGCATTCCACAGAGACCTTTTCTACCAGCAGGATGGTGCTCCCCCACATTATGGACAAATCGTTCGAAGCTACCTAAACGAAACATTTGGATCGCAGTGGGTGGGACGTGGCGGTCCAGTGCCTTGGCCTCCTCGTTCTCCGGATCTAACACCTCTAGACTTTTATTTGTGGGGTGATGTTAAAAGGCTAGTGTATGCTGAGGAGGTTACAAGTGTTGTGCAATTGCGTACGCGAGTGGTGTCCGCTTTTGAAACGGTGAGAGAAAACATTTACGTCCTCAACCAATTAAAAGAAAATTCTCGGCGTCGTGCTGCTTTGTGCGTCACTCGTAATGGGGCACATTTTGAACACTTGTTACGAGTAACATAGGTAAGTCACAGTTTTACTTAAGCACATTTTCATTTCATTTTATTTCCATACCTACATACTATTAACATAGGTACGTAGTTTAACTTTTTTCTGAATTACTCGACTGGGAATCGAACCAAGAAACTTTTAATTAGGAAGTGGCTATGTAACATACATACCTACCTAGACTAAATAACGTAGGTACCTATTTAGTTTCTAGGATGAAGTAGCGTGAAATAGCCACGAAGGCAATGTTTGTTTACGTTAACGGTTGTTGACCTCAGAGTAGTACATGTAAATTTCGAATAGAAACGTGAGATGTTACGAAAGATATGGGACACCGACCAATAGGTAATATTTTATTTTTATATTTTTATTTAAATCATAACTATTTGTTCTACACTTGTGTACGATATGGCAACTGTTGAAAACCACATCTTGTATATACTGTGGTAGTGTAGTGCCGATAGTTTTAATCATCATGCAGTTACTTACATAGATTCTGTATAAACTCGGGTAGAGGGAACCGACGTCGTAGTACAGCCTCTGGTCGACCACGTTGCGCGTCTGCAGATCCTCAGGGTACAGCGGGTTGCCCTTCAAAGTCAAAAGTCAAAGTTAAATCATTTATTCAATACAAATACAAGACTTCGCAGTGTAGGCAGACCTCTGACGTGGTGGCCCGACGACGCGACGATCTGGGGCAATACTGTCACCTCTTAGAGCAGTATTTCTTTAACCTTCGTGTGGGAATATGCATCATCATCATCATCATCATCCTCAGCCTATAAACGTTTCACTGCTGGGCACAGGCCTCCCACGTGAACAATAGCACGTGGGGATATTGGGCCGTAACCCACCACGCTGGCCCAATGCGGGTTGGTGGGTTTTAACGACTGTCATCTTACGACCACAACCGGGACCAACGGATAAACGTGCCCTCCGAAGCACGGAGGAGCTCGAGATGTTATAAATTTGGTCACCCACCCAGCGACCCGGCATTGCGAAAGTTGCTTAGCGGGCCAGATCGCAAGCCGAACGCGCTAGCCGCTGCGCCATCGAGCTCGTCGGGAATATGCATAGTAAGATTAAAATAATACTAAGAGGTGATAATAGGGCTCATGGTAAAAATCGCGGGTTACCGCTGGATGCAAGCACCACGAGACCGGTCTTGGTGGGGATCCATGGAGGAGGCCTTTCTCCAACAGTGGACGTTCCTCCGCTGATGATATTGAAGCCTTCACATGCACTGAAGTTAAAACTATATGTTTTTGAATAATAGTTAACTAAAATTAAGTTAAATTTAAACTACTACAAGTAAGTAAATCTGAAGTGGTGATACCACTTCAGATTTCGGGAGTGCCTTCAAATAAGTAGAACTGGCAAGAAATTCAGAAGGCTTTTCTTTTTTCTCCATCAAGTAACAAAAACCAGTGTAGTTTTACAATAATGTATACTCGCCAGCAGGCCAACCTAGCAAAAACTGCCACATTTCTTTAGGATCGAAATTGACTCTTTCATTTAAAATATAAAGCTCAAAATGCTTTATAGTAATTTGACATTTTGTGGTAGGTTCGTCTATCTGAGAGCTTACCGTCACCACCTATCACGCAGAGCACATGTGCATTTATAATTTGGCGAAACGTGGGTTGTGCCAGTGCACTGCTCTTGCGGTCCCCATGCCCTAGTATCTGACCAACCCTTGGAGATAATAGTCGTGACTCGTTAGTGTAATTACCTTGGCAAACCTGTCCACCAAGTATGTCATGATGGCGCGCGACTCCGCTACCACGAAGCCGTCATCCACCAGGGTCGGCAAGGTGTACTGAGGGTTTATCTGGAAGGGAGTACGAAAAGTTAAAATATGTTTAGAATGTGCGATATATTATGTAAAGTAGTATAATTATTGAAGATCAACCTTTCGGAAAATGGAAAAAAATTCCAAAGCTTGGTTTAAAATTTATTGATTGAAAAGATATTTTGTGGTAGGTTGATTTGCTAGTGTTGGTACTACAATTATGTGTTATTTTTTGTTGTTGTTATGTTTAAGTTAAGTAACATAACGTAACGTGACAGATTATATAAATGTAAAAACAAAAGATAGATTTAGAGAACTACTGACAACAAACTGCTATACAGATTGGCAGATGATGCCAATAATAAGTAAAACTATTTGAAATAAAGGGGCATCAATTGTGAGTATTATGTAAGTAATAGTAAAAATATGTAAACTGTGCTTACCTTCTGGAACTCCGGTGTCAAGTGTTCCATTTCAATAACATTCATGGTCTTGATGTTGAGGGTGATGCCCAGGGCCCTGGCGGTCAGCAGCACCGCGCGGCACGGCGGCGAGCCCTCCATGTAGTACAGGTCTAAAGCCATGGCGCTGGAATGGGAAACACCTAAGAAGTACTAGTTAGAGATCTAGATAGAGATCAGAGTGTGTGCGTGCGCTGAGCAATGCTGACAGCTAGTTTTTTTTAAAGTATTTAGTAGTTTACGAAAGTGTAAAATAATATTCTTGTAAATTATAGGAAACCTTCTTAGCAATCCAACACCATAGTAATTTAAAAACTGTTAAGTTTTTTATGAATCACAGTACATTAACAATATTTTATATAAACCGGTGCTCAATGCGACAGGTACTACAAGACAGCAGCCCGAACAACATATGCGAATTATCTAAACTGACATCCATATAAAGGCCAGATGGTTCAATTTAGTTGCAGCGTCATTCTATTCTACTGCAATTAAAGGTGTAGGTAAGCAAGTATGGTATAAGGCAAATTAATTAAAATTATAAATCAAAAGGAAGTATCGTACTACGTAATAAAAAATCTCAGGATTTTATCAAGGAAATTACGTCACAAATGTCATCCTTTATGAGGATTAATTTACGCATTTCGGTTTCTCATACAAACTTCATTTTCAAAAGTTTTCTTATACATACAACCTTAGATGAATGATTGGTCTCGATGATTAGTCTCGCTGCGCTCGACTAGATACCGCGCTACCTAAAAATTACAGCTCCGTAAATGCAGCAACTCATTATTGTAGTGTGTGTATGAGAATTTGCAAGGATGCTAGTGTGCGTGAAAATTTGTTGCCAGCTGCTCAACTATTACCCGAGTTAATGGGAAAAATGTGGGAAAAATATTTTATGCTGTGATGTATTATAAATGGTTATAAATGTAGCTCAGAAAATATTTAAAATTAACAATTAATTAAAAGCGAATATGTTATTATGTAGGTTAGGCGTAGATTTCTTCTGTAGAAAAATGGTAGGTATGTATAGCAATAATTAGACCTCATTTTTTAGTAGTTTTCTTTATTTACATGTAATATTTAAAAATTATCATTAAATATAAGGTGACTGCTAGAAACCGCAAGAAACTTCAAAGGCTGGTCAGGTCAAGTGTTTTAAACATGACAAAAAGGACAAAAAGGAATTCGTGTATTTTTTCAATATCATATTATCTTATAAAAATAAAATAACGATGATGACAATGATGAAAACAATGAAAAATAACGATTATTAACAACGTGCGGGCAAGGGGTTGACCCGTCCGCGTCAGTTCCTACGTTGAAGGGTCAATGGCCGGCCGTCTGTTGACCCGTCCGCGTCAGTACCTACGTTGACGGCCGCGCGTTGTAAATAATCGTTATTTTTAATTGTTTTCATTTTATTTTACTTATGTTATTGCTTTAAAATAAATTAGACACTCAAAAACTATCCAATTAAAATTAACAAAATGAATAATTTAATTAAAAATGAAAAAAACACAATTTTATTTTTTGTAATTTTTGGCATGTTAAAATCATAAATAAATAAATAAATCATAAATCATAAATCATTTATTGCCAGAAATATGGTACAAAGTGCTGTTATATCAGTTTGTAAGTCTCACATATTTGACTGTCGTACAGCATGCAATATTAGGTACATAATAAGTAAAAACAGCAAATAATATTAACATAATCATTAAAGTCAAAGTCAAAGTCAAATTATTTATTCAATGTAAACCTTTACAGGCACTTATTGACGTCAATACTAATAATAATAAAAAAACAGTTAACTAACTTATAGTTAAGACTTAATAACTAATCTAACGAGCTATTATAGTCTGTGCCAGACAAATGCGCATTGCTACCCCCAGTACCACTGCACGCCGAAACAGAATCGCGTCGAACCGAAATATAAGCCGTGGTCATAGAAGTGTGTAATATGATTTCCAATTATCGTATTGATACTGTGGTAAGTAATATAAATTGGAGAGTTATTGAAGTAAAATAAGTAGGCGTAGGTAATCATATTCGAGTATAAAATTTAAAGTATTCAATAAAGTATTCAATTAAATTAATTATTAGGATATCAAAGCTCACAATGTCAATAAATAAGAATTAAAATAATTTATTGTAAAAATAATTATATTATTTAAATCACCCAACTAAATAATATAGGCTCAAATAGCCTTGTCCTTAAAAACACATGACCTCACCAGACCTTGAAGTTTCTTGCGGTTACTAGCAGTCATGTTATATAATCATGTGGAAAATGAGGTGTTACCAAAATAGTGCTTTCCTTTTCTATTTTACCAAACTTTTTCATATCATTACCATTCAGCAGCGCGATGCGCGCTCGGAAACGGACGCGCTCCACTACGCAGTGAGAATTATTACTATAATTCGAGTTTCGCGCGGCACTATCCGCCGCTCGCGATATTGACTATGGGTTCCCAGCAACTTATAGTCAGTGAACTACTGGCATTTATCCAGCATGCCATCGACACAATGGACGAGGTCAGCATCGTCCAGATCTGCAAATCTAGCTTCAAGGAAGATGAGATTTGCAGTGGCAAGGTGCTGTTGTTCCAGCTCCTCGGCAAAGCTGACCAGATGCCATCACGACGGAGGGATGGAGGCGAGAAGAGTCTCCAAGATATAATAACTCTTCTGAAGGAGACCGACCCGGACGATGTGCCTGCATTCGTGGCGAAAGAGCTGCACAAGCTGCCCCCGGTCACATTCGACCACGTCGACGTCACCAGGCTGTTGAAGGACGTTACTTCCTTCAAGACGAGCCTGACCAAGGTACTATGTAAATTGGAGGCCTCCGATAACACCATAAGTGAGTTGCGTGCCCAAGTAGCGTTGTTAAGCAGCGCTGTTTCGGTATGTAGGTCACCTGAGGCCCCCAACGTAAACAATCGTCGCGGGGCGCAGAATGCATCCATCAGCAGTTTTGAGTCGGCTCATATGGATGCGTCACCGGCCGCTGCTATCGCCGCACGCGATTCCCTGCGCCCCGCCGCCCGTTCCCTCGCCCCGACGGAAACGTCACGCGTTTGCACGTCGACCCCACGTGCATATGCCGCTGTCGCTGCTGTTGCCAGCCAAAGCCGACCCGCCGCTCCGCAAACGGAGCGACGAACGACGAAGGGGAAAACAATACCCGCGTACCTGTCTCCGGAGTTGTTTCCAAACCACAAAGGCAGATGGGAATGTGTGACAACGACGGTTTTACGAAGGTGGAGAGGAGGAGGAAGAAGCCCACCAGTCGTAACCTATGTGGCACAGCACCGACAGGTCCTAACCATCTGCTGCGGCCGGCGGTGCCGACGACGCTGCTGTACCTGTCCCGACTGCATTACTCCACGAAGTCAGAGGAGATTGTGGAGTATATCAGAATTAAAGCCAAATACACCCTGAGAGTCGAGCGGTTGGAGTCCCGCCACAACGTAAATTTTAATTCGTTTGTGGTGAGAGTGCCGACTGACCACCTGTCGACCTTCATGAAGGAGGACTTTTGGCCGAAGGGTGTCATGTACCGGCGGTTCAGAGGTCGGTTACCAGACACCGCGTTGCGCCACACGTCGCCGATATGTACGACGAGTACATTACGTGTAAAATAAGATCTTACTAACATAGATAATAATTATTATATACTAACAAAATTGTTTTATATAGTATGTGTGTTAGCGTGTAAGGTATTTATTATATGGGCCTCTTTGTATCTTTACCATCCTGTACATTGTTTGTTGCCTGAAATAAAGAGATTTATTATTATTATTATATTATTTAGTACCTACATATATAACTTTTTAAAGTCAGTCTTACTTAGGTTACCTAATTTATAAAATAAATAGTCGTGTAGACACGAACATTTTAAATAAAACCATATTCTATACTTTTATTACTAATATTATAAAGAGGTAAAGTTGGTGAGTTTGTGAGGTTGTAGGGGGTAATCTCTGGATCTTCTGAACCAATTTTGAATTTTTTTTTTAAATATAAAGCCACGTTATTTGTAAGTGTTATAGGCTATATATTAACCCTAAAAATGATTGGGTGGGTGTATGGGGTGTTCATGCGGACGAAGTCCAGGCGGGCCGCTAGTCACATTATACATAATATTATAGTTAAACCTACTATAAGGAACAGTCTGTGCATGAAATACTAAAATTTATTATAATAATTAAAAAATTACATTCCACTGATTTGCACAAGTTTACGATACATTTGTCTTTTCGAATTTATATATTTTTGCAAGTTTTGTCTTTTTGATATATAATTTGTTAAGGTAAAATTAATAAGGTTGCTTTACACGTATCAGTGAAGTCACAGTTCCGACTCAGTACCACAGAATAAATAATAGTGTACCGGCACAGTAAAATTTTCTTTCATACATTGTCTATGAAATTTGTCAAAACGAATACGTCCGTGATTTGCCGGTGGCGGCACTGACACTGAAAGCATTATCACTGACAAGTGGGGATGCGTTCATAGAGAATGTATGTGTTTCTGTGCCGGTACTGTGTCGGAACTGTGGCTTCACTGATATGTGTGAAGCAACCTTTAACCTATAATATTACCCTAACCAAAAGCTATATTCCTGTTCTCAGTTTCATTAAAATCCGTCCAGCGGTTTTTGTGTGATGCGCGTCAAACAAACAGACAGACAAAAATTCCAAAAATGATTCTAATGTTCACGTATCCTTCATCCCTTAGATTATGTGTTTCGCAAATATTTTCGATGTAAGTACAGACACGAAAAGTTTACATTTTAGGAGCATAGGTCAAAATGAAAAAAAATAGCTTTTCGATACTTGAGTCAATCAGCTGATTGCGCAATATGTATGCGAAAAAAAATTTTCGACCCATGTTCCTTAGGGAAAGTTGTTCAGTTTCATCGGTAGAATCCACTTGATATAGTGTCAGCTAACATTTTTACACCTTATTATAGATCACAAAGATAAACATGCAATAACATAGAACTAGGTTCATTGTAAGACAAATGAAATAGGTTACCTATAATAAAAGACAATAACAATAAATTCACATAATAAAAATCTCAACCACGGGGACTTTATTCTTGTATAAGCGGCAACACTGAATGGCGTTCATGGTTCATATTATTTTATGATGAAATTTCGATATGATACTTACTGATCGTATGTGATCCCAGTGTCCTTCTTATTTTTGGAAGTAGTATTTTTACACAGTTTTACTACGCAAACTGGCAAAATTTTATAAAACATTCGGTACGTACACCGCCGCCGCCGATTTCGGCGTAGTATTTGTTGCCGCATTTGACAAGTACGACGGAGGTAATAGGTATCTAGTCGAGCGCAGCGAGACCAATCATTCATCTAAGCATACAACATAGAGTACATACATAAACTCACGTCTGTTTCCCATAGAGGTAGACAGAGACTATGGATCGCTATCTGCTAAGGTCCTTGCACACTAAACTTCTTTCGCTTCATTCCAAGTTTATTTTACAAATCAATTAGCCAATTATTTTGCTGAAACTTTGCATACTACAGTAAAATACGAAGATTATATACCTACCTAACTAGTAGACCCGACAGACGTTGTCCTGTCCAAATCACAATGAAAACTCAACTGGCAGGAAAAAGATAAATGTCGCGAAGGAGAAGTAAGAAAACTGCAAACAGTTTTTAGCGACCAATTAATATTAAATTACCTTTATTGCACGACGTCTTTTTATGTTTTTTAGTTTTGTGTTAAGGATTTTTACTATTTTTCTCACCGTTTAAATCTTCCCTGAACTTTCATAAATATTTCTAGATCAAAATTCGGTTCGGTCATTCTCGAGTTTTTCAAAGAGAGTCAAACGAACAGCAATTCAATATATAGTTATGAGAATAAAAATAAACAATTGTAAAAAAACAAGACTTTTATTCTTTGTTGGTTTTCCTCATAGATATTATTCTAAGGTTTTCCTTCAAAAGTAGAATGACCCTGAACGTTGGAACGTGATTCACGATGGCGCTTTTACGGTTATATTTTATTTTTACGATTAATGATAAGTGTGGAGGCGTGAGTAAAAGACGACCTTCGGTTTAACACTGATCGTTTATTCAACATCAACCTACCTACATTATAATGATGTTATGACATCTTCCTTCTTTTAACCAAGATTTGCATTCTCTGCCAAGTATAGGACTTGGCAGAGAGTTCAAATCTAAAAAAATATGATTTTGTTACTTTTTTATGTTTGTAAGACTATTAGGACACCGAAAAAACAAAATGAAAAATCCGTGTATATCAGGTTTCAAGATATATTATGTGTCTAATACACTCGGCGTCAAAAAAATCGCACCTCTTAGAAAATCACTTTCAAATGTCATTTACTCTTGATATGCACATGCAGTCGCATTAATTATGATTTTATTTACAAGGTTACTTAATTAACTTAATAAAAAACATTACTTTTCATTATCAAATATAACCTAATGCAACAAATAAAGTGTCACAAAAATTCGATGCAAATTTTGCTACCCGTGAGAGTTGCTAGTTGCGCTTCCTTTATGGGTATAAAACGGTCAACACGGGTTCAATGTGGGTCATTCGCTATTCAACCGTTGAAGAGGACACACGCACAGATTTTGATGGATACCACAGCTGATAAAGCCGCTCAAGTGGTTGCACTACTGCAATCAGGGGTGCGGCAGTGTGATGTCGCCCGGCAACTGAACCTGAGCCGTTATTCCGTTCGAAGAGTGTACCAGCGCTTCATAGAGACCGGTGGCTATATCCGCAGACACGGTTCGGGTAGACGTCGCTGCACTTCGGAAAGAGACGACCGGTTCGTTGTGTCGAACTCTTTGAGAAATCGTTTCTCCAACGCTGTTGAGTTGCAACAGCAGCTCCAGGCAGTTCGCAGACGCACCGTAAGCGTATCTACGGTTAGAAGAAGATTGAAGGAGAAGAAGATAGCGGCCCACAGAGCTGCTACGGGTCCAAAATTGACTGCAGCGCATCGGCGAGCCCGCTTGCAGTTTGCTCGTGACCACGTCGATTGGACCCTTGAGCAGTGGAGAGCTGTTCTCTTCTCAGACGAGACGCGAGTGTGTCTTTTCTGCAACGACCGACGGAGAAGAGTATACCGGAGGCAGGGTGAACGCCCAAGCCTGCATCCAGGAGACGGTGGAATATGGTGGCGGATCCTGCATGTTCTGGGGCGGTATGTCTGCTGCCGGCAAAACCGACCTTGTCTGCGTCTCCCGGACTGGAGGTGCTCGCGGACAAGGGTCGCTGACTGCTCGCCGCTATGTCACTGAGGTCCTGGAAGTGCATGTGGTCCCCTTTGCCGAATCTTTTGGCGAGGGGTTCACATTAATGCACGACAACGCTCGCGCTCACACTGCAGGCATCGTGAGCGACTTCTTGCAGAGGTCCCAAATCTCTGTGATGCAGTGGCCAGCGCGAAGTCCGGATCTGAATCCTATAGAGCACCTCTGGGACCATCTTAAACGTAAGGTTCGATCTCGGGATCCAGCTCCTTCGACTCTACAGGAGCTCCAAGACGCGGTGATTGAAGAATGGGGGCTTATCCCTCAAGAAGAGCTCCTGAAGTTGGTGAGGTCCATGAGGGACCGTATGGAAGCCGTGATCAGGGCAAGGGGGGGTAACACTAGATTTTAAGTTAATTTTAAGACACTTTTTGTACATTTTTCTTTGTAAATTATCTGTTGTTAATTAGGACTTAATTAAGGATTTTTATTATTTTATTAATTTTAATGTTGTTTGTATAATTATAATTAAACAGAAAGTTAAATTTAATTGTTTTTTGATACTCCTTTTTGTTACCTTTCTAATGATACCCAACACTATCCTCTACATAAGGTTTAAGAATTTTTAAAGATGATTTTTAAAAGGTGCGATTTTTTTGACGCCGAGTGTAGTTCACACTGCCAGGTTTACAAAAATAAAACAACAGAAAAGTTTGTGTCTGTACATGCACACTGCCAGGCTAATAATAACAAAATATTAAGTGAATCAACATGTTATAAAGTTTTTTTTAAATAAAAGCACCCTTTTTCTGTACTGAATATAGGTTGGTATGATGTATTATTAAGTCTACCATATCATCTGAAAAAAATAATTTAAAATAACAAAATGGTGACTTTGTAAGATCAGTAGATTCAAATAACGTATCTTCTATTTCTGCTGTTCCCAAAAACTTAAGTCATGTCCATTTAGGGGTTAGTTCGTTTTGGTTCTAATAAATTTATATTAGAACCAAAACGAACAAAATATGTGTTATCTTCTGATGATTTTTTTATTATATATTTTACAGTTTGCACAGTGCGTTCGATTTGTCTGTTCGACCGGTTATAATAAAATATGGAGATGAAGTCACGTGTGTGAAATTCCAATCAAGTGCAAACTGTCTGAATTCAAACGATGAGAATTGAGGACCACAATCAGACATTACAATATACCTTGACAAGAAAATTTATTTCAAAAGCCTTCGAGATGTCAAAGGAAACGGCAAGCGTTTCACCGTAATTCTCGATTGTTTCGCTACAGATGTGAGTGACGTAAGCTAGTAGGTCTCCAGTGGACCGGTTTCGGCGGAAACCGTATTGACGGTCACTAAGAAGACTGTTGGCTTCTAGATACGTCAAGAGCCTGTTATTTAGAAAACGTTCAGAAGCACAAGCTGGGCTGTGGGATACTTTTGTTGAGCCACATCGGCCTTCTCACTGAGGTGGTTCATAAGCCGGGTTGTCTCAACATCTCCGCTGTGCGATCTGTAGATTATGGCATACAAGATTTTGTCGATGCCAATGTCTACGAGCACCTTCAAGGTGATGGAGACGTCGATAGCAGATGTCATCACGGGCAAACAAGCATACGCCTGAACGAGCCCTGAAGTGATGCTCTAGGACGTAGCCTGGGTACGCTGGATAGGCAGCGTCTGCCGGACATGTTATCTGCGTTTTGGTGAGAAATAGAAGGTGCGGTTTGGCAGTCTCAAGGTGGTGGTGGGTCGGGTCAGCGAGTGTCTATCGGGTCCTCCGGTCGCCAAACGGCACGATAACGCACTCCAGGGATTTGTCGCTAGATGGCGGAGCAGCCGTTCATGAGTGGCTAGCTCATTACTTGGGCCCTCAACTGTCTGCGGTCGGCCAGCGGAGAACCGTGCCTTGGATCACGCTACTCTCCGAACTTCGCTATCCGATGCTGCGCCGATGCTTGCATCTTTGATCGGACGTCAAACATACGCAACAAAACTCCACTTTTTCCCAGGTACGGCATTTCCGGACATCATGATGGAATGAGAGCCGCTTAGCATCATGGCTTTGTCCGGAGGGTGGTGATTGAGCCGGCGGCTAAAGCCTACCACCTCTTGAAACTGCACGGTTAGACGGCGCCTACGTCATGCTATCCGGCTACAGTAGGGATCTGTATTTCTGACCCGCCCCTACACGAGGAAAAGCTCACACCCATTCTGTGCACACTGGCACACCCATTTTATTGCCAACCGTCTCACTAAGAGTCGCGGCAGTACATGGCCACTTTCACACAGAAAGAGCTTTATTGGACTGTGGTAGTATGTTACCATTAATAACATCACGCATGGCACGACTCTTGAACTTGCCATCAAAAACCACTTCCTTAAAAATTACAGGGGTTGGGAATCAGCACAAACACGAGTCAAAAGCGGCAATAACAATAGTATGCCGACCCACGCACAATATTTTATAGAATGTCACTGGCTACCTTACTTTAGAGAAGGTACCAAATATTTGCCACATACTAGGACAGCCACCCTTACCATTGGCTGATCAGCACTACCACACACCAGCCCCGATCGACCTCTTATTAGGGTCGGACGTTCTTGTTCAGGTGTTGGACGGGACTAAGGTCTCGCTAGGCCCGGGCAAGCCCATACCCTTTGGCACGATCTTCGACTTCACGTTGATAGGACCCATTGAGGACTTGTATGCGCAGCCGCCGCAACAGGCTTATTCAGCTCACGTCGTCAGCTCACAACCAGACTCAGGTGAATCAGCCCACGACATACGTCAGAATCTGGAAAGGTTTTGGGAGTCTGAAGAACCCCTTCCTCAACCTCACGCTCATACTGAACCCCTGAAGGAACTGCGCGAGGAAATCTTCCGCTCTACCACCACACGTGATCCTTCAGGCAGATATACGATCGCTCTGCCCTCTCTAAAGGACGCCCCTCAACTGGGTAAAACTCACCATATCGCATTACGCAGATTCCTCAATATTAAGAAGAAGCTAATGGCAAACTCATCTCTGCGTTCCAAATACGTCGACTTTATGACCGAATACATCAACTTAAGGCACATGGCTCCCTGTCATCCAAAAACGTTCGCTCATAAACCTCACTTTTATATCCCCCACCATGGCGTATTCAAGTCAGGGTCGGACAAGCTGCGCATTGTCTTTGATGGTAGCTGTAAAAGCTCCATTGTCGTCAGTATAAACGAATGCCTACACACAGGCCCCGCCCTTCAACAGGACATTGTTGACATCATCATGTCCTTCAGAACGCACCCAGTCGTTTTTAGCACTGACATCCAGAGGATGTTCAGAAATGTGCTGGTAGCCCCAGACCAAAGACGGTATCAGCTCATACTGTGGCGGTCCTCACCAGATCATCCGCTGCTCACCTACGCCCTCAATACCGTCACATACGGCTTAAGATCAAGCACATACCATGCAATCCGCACTCTGCTTCAGCTAGCTGATGATGAAGGTCATCGCTACCCTGAAGCCGCTCAGGTTCTTCGCAAGTCTATCTTCGTTGATGACATCTTTTGTGGTCATGATACAGTTGAATCCGCCCAAGCACTCCAGGACGAGTTAATAGGTCTACTAGCCGTAGGCTGCTTTCAGCTCTGTAAATGGACGTCTTACTCGCCTAAGCTGCTCGAGAGATTCCCCGACAACCAATGCGACATGCCCAAGGACTTCGACATAAACCCAGACTCGACGTCCATTAAAGTCTTGGGTATACAGTGGAGCCCTCAGTCAGACGAGTTTACCTACCGTATCTCTCTGCCCCCCATCACACATGTCACAAAGCGGTCCATGTAAATTCACTTTATGACCCTAACGGCTATGTTTCTCCCGTTATCTTCCGCGCAAAGCTACTCCTTCAGCAATTGTAGCCACTGAAGCTGGAATGGATGAGCCCACTCCATCTGAAGTACAAACGGAGTGGCACCACATCTCAGAGGATCTGCCGCTGTTGTCTAACATTCGTTTCCTTCAGCAAATTTGTGCAAACAAAGGCTCAGTTGCATACTCGCTTCATGGGTTTGCAGACGCCTCTGAAGCCAGGTTTGCCGCCGTCATTTATCTTCATGAGCTCGATGCCACCGGAGATACCTTCGTACACTTGATTGTCGCCAAGTCGCGAGTCGCACCGATCAAGAATCGCCTTACTATCCCCAAGTTAGAATTGTCGGCTGCCGCCCTACTCTCTCAGCTCATGATCCGTGTGTCAGCTCAGTTGTCAGCCCATATCAGTATTCAACAACACATATGTTGGTCAGACAGTTTGGTCATACAGACAGACAGTACGGCCTGGTTCAAAACACCGCCTCACCGTCTTCAACCCTTTGAAGCCAACAAGGTGGTTAAAATCAGCTCAGGCTCACCAAAATGTACCTGGCGACACGTACCTTCGGAGCTCAACCCAGCAGATTGCGCAAGCAGAGGGTGTCTGCGCAATCCCTGTCAGCTCACGACCTATGGTGGTCTCCCACGTGGCTTAGACAGCCTTATGAGTCTTGGCCTGAGATGCCCTCAGCTCTGGGCCATCTTGCCCCACCAGGCCTTAAGCCCAAACACATCCCGTCACTGGTCACAGTACTCGGTCTGGACTTTGATCTACTCACTCGTTTCAGCTCACTAGACAAGCCCGTCGGAGTGACAGCTTGTCTAAGACGCTTTCTGCACAACTGCAGACACAACCCAGACTTGCGACGCTCAGGCCCCTTTTCCGTCAGTGTCAGTGAACGAAGGGAGGCCCTACTTTACTGGGTTCAGCACAATGAGTTTGCAGAGGATATTCACCGCCTCCAAACTGGCAAAACCTGTTCTGTCAGACTCCAGCGGCTGTCACCTCTCATTAAAGATGAGCTCCTTAGAGTTGGTGGACGACTTTCCCATGCGTATATCCGATATGACGCGCAGCATCCGCTCATACTTCCCAGCTCTAGCCCACTTGTGGACCTCATCATCGACCACTACCACTAAATACACTGCCACCCTGGCGCTGACACCTTACACGCTATCCTACGCCAACAATTTTGGATATTGTCCGCGCGCCGTATTATTAGACACCGAGTCATTAAATGCATCAGATGTTTTCGATGCCAGGCCCAGGCGCAAGCGCCTCTCATGGCCGATTTGCCAGCCGATAGAGTTACGCCTCAGCCCGTATTTAGTCAAGTCACAACCGATTTTGCCGGCCTATTCCTCGTTAAATCTAGTACCCTACGTAACGTTAAACTCTTAAAGGAGTACTTTTGTATATTCGTGTGCCTTTCAACTAAGGCGGTTCATTTGGAATCAGTCTCGGACCTCAGTACTGAAGCGTTCCTCGCGGCGTTACAACGTTTTATCGCACGCCGTGGTGCCCCGGTCCTCATCTGCTCAGACTGCGGTACAAATTATGTAGGCGCTAGAAAGCAGCTCATTGAAGTACAAAACTTTCCTGCCTTGAATAATGACACGATTGCGCACAAGCTCGCTGGTCGGCACATTACTTGGTTATGAAACGTCATTAACGAACCATGGTTTGGTGCGTTACATGAGATCAACGTAAAATCAACTAAGCAACTGCTATATCGCGTAATTGGCGAATAGCACCTCACATTCCAGGAATTCTCTACGGTTTTATCACGAATCGAGGCTGACCTTAACTCCAGACCTCTCTGCCCGCCTTCGTCTGATCCCTCAGACTTCGAGCCGCTCACAGCCGGACATTTTATTATAGGCCGCCCAGTCACGGCCCTAGCTGAACTATCATTGGAGGATAGGCCTATATCTGCCCGTAGGCGTTTCCAGTTTGTTCAGTCTGTTTCCCAGCGATTTTGGACGTTGTGGAGTAGGTCCTACCTCAGCACCCTATAGACCCGCTCCAAATGGTTTTCCATATCCTCCCCTCCCCGAATTGGCGAGCTCGTCCTCATCAAGGAGGACAACCTCCCAGGGAGAAAGGATGGCGTCGTCCGGGTGGTGGAACTGGACACCGCCAATGGCCACCTCCGGAGGCCTGTGTTCAAGATCGCCAGGTTTCCTCTGGATGAGCCCACTCTGGGCCCCGGAGGATGAACAGGCCAACTGCCCAACGATTAAAATACTCCCAGCGCCATCTATCCATTCATCGCATTTCCGTTCAACTAACGACTTGCGCGCCAACGTCACCCGCGCCATGACGAGTCTGCATTCACCGGTCAGCGCGCGCGCATGAAACCCACCATTTTAAAAACCCAACGAAAAAAGTGAAGTGACGGGTGTGAAGTGCATCTAATGGTCTGTTGCGATCGTATTCTGCTCGTTTCCCGTCTCCTGCCCTGCACAACCCATCTCCCACCAAGTAAGTCGCATGTTCCCATTGTTCCACCCTATTACTACCCACTACGTCAAGTACTCGCCACGGTCACTCAGACTGGCAAGTACAGATATAGTAACAACAACGTTTACTTAGCACTTAGAACTATTCCAAAATATCTAAGACGAGATGACAATAAAATGGATTAAACTTTTAATGATTTTACCTTACAACGAAAATATTACGTTACAATGTTAGCAAAGGGCGGTTTTCCGAGATCAAAAAAAAAAAGAAATTGGTTCGTAAATGACTTCATAGATGGCGCTTAGCATAGATTAGTATGGCGCTTAGTAAAAGGCGGGTTCATGAAGAGCACGTGTATGGCTGCGTAATATTTATTCTATTCCAAAATAGAAATAGGTTCTGGATGTCCTGAATATAAATAGGTAAGTAAATACTATTTTTTTATTCTTTTGGTAGACAAGTATTAGTATAGAATTTATTACAGCCCTTAGGTAGGTACGGCTTTCATAAAACGACATCTATCGAGTGTTTTTGAACTAATTTTTACTTTTTAATTTGGGCTGTCAGAAAATCGCCCATTAACAATCTTTATAAAATGAATTTAATGCCAAATAATGCTTTATGCAAATTACATATTTTCCACACAACAATAAAATAAAAAGAATTAGTACAACAAAAAACCAATTTATAACAACCAACCTACAATGACAAAATAAGAGTGATTTACTATTAGACTTACTTTAAATATGAAGGCAGAACCGTTTCTGGCACTGATGCTGCAAACGCTTTTGCTGCTTATTTTAGATCAGTGTTTTTGAACACTAATCCAATGGTATCAGTTGATGACGTCACCGTACCTAACCCGGCCAATTCCTCCTACCGCATTGCTATTGATAGCATTACCCCGCGTAAACTGAAGTTAGCAGTTCGCCGATTAAAGGCTCACTCTTCGGCTGGTCCCGATGGCATACCACCGTACATCATGAAAGACTGTTTTGATGTTTTAGAATCACCACTCTTATTTATATACAATTTGGCTTTGAAAACTGCTACCTACCCTAATAGGTGGAAAGTATCTAGGGTCACCCCTATACCTAAGAGTGATTCCCGATCAGAGGTTGAAAGCTATAGGCCGATAGCTGTTCTCTCGTCATTCGGCAAGGTATTTGAAATCATTCTGAACCGCGAAATTACCAGGCTGATTACTCCGCAGTTTGCCGACGCTCAGCATGGTTTTAGGGCAGGCAGGTCTACTGTTACTAATCATATAAATTTCGTGGATTACGTCGCTGTTGAAATGGACTTAAAAAAGCAAGTAGATGCCGCGTATTTTGATTTTAAAAAGGCATTTGACCGTGTCCATACTGACATTCTACTTAGAAAATGTTTACATATAGGATTCACCCCTAAATTACTTCAACTTTTTTCGAGTTACTTTTATAATTGTTTGCAATACGTACAACTCCAGCATTACCGCTCTGAATCGTATGTGACCTGCTCTGGCGTGAGTCAAGGTAGCACGCTCGGACCTACTCAGTTTCTGATTATGATTAATGACTTGCCGAGTGTCGTCGGGTCAGCTGGGTGCCTTATGTTTGCTGATGATTTAAAGCTTTTCTTGGGTGTAGGAAGTGTCTCTGATTGTGAGGCGTTGCAGAGGGACATCGATGGCGTTGTCGCATGGAGTGAACGTAATCAACTAGAGTTCAACACGTCTAAGTGTAAAACCATTACATTCACTCGTGCTCGTTCACCCATCTCCTACTCTTACACCATGAATAGCGTCACTCTCGATCGTGTGATGCAGATTCGCGACTTAGGCCTCACCCTAGACACAGGCTTAACTTTCAACGGACACATCGTTGAAGTGTGTGCCGGAGCCTACAAATCACTAGGATTCGCCATGAGGCAAGCATCTCGCTTTAACGATAGGAGCACTATCATCACTCTTTTCTATGCATTCGTGAGAAGTAAACTAGAGTACAACTCTATAGTCTGGGATCCTCACGAAGCTAAGTACAAACTAATGGTAGAAAAGGTACAAAAAAAATTTGCTCGCCATCTATACAACAAGCTGTTTGGATACTACCCTTATCTATATCCGTCTCTATTTATAGCAGGCATGGTAGGAATGAACACTCTAGAATTAAGGCGCAAGTGTGCTGTCATGGTCCACTATTACCTGCTACTAAATAGTAGCATCGACAACCCCACCACTCTGTCGCAGTGCTCGCTCATAGCACCACCGCGAGTGCGGCGGGCGCACGCGCGGCGCCTGCTCGCGGCGCCTCCGACGCGCACGCAAACCGCTCATTTCGCCCCTACAGCTCAAACCATTAGTAGGGCAAGCACGAACGTTTAAAGTATTCGTAACGTAAACGTATCGAGTCCACGATACGAAAACGTAGTACAACGCTAGTCCTAAGCACGAAGAGTTCCGTTATCCTATCGCGAGCTCGATGCGACGGCGAAGGTGACGTCATCATTACGTAAGCAGAGATGTGCCCAGTGAATGAACAATCGCAGCATATTGAACGATTGGTTACGTTCGAAAATTAGATGGAGTGGTTTTTAAAAAGCTACACAAGAATTTTATGTGAATATTAGAGTCAAATACTATATAATAATTAGGAATGTTTATTTAAATTGTTATTATTGTATAAATACTATTAAAAAATAATAATTACTCCTTAGATTCATAATTTTTTTTTATATAGGTACTTACTACTACCTACATAAATAGTATTTGGTTTTGTATAAATGTTGAAGGTTTTGTGGTGTGGTGTACTCACATTAATCTATTTAGTTTTAATAGGTATTTATACAATTAGTTAAATAATAAAACCTTAACCTAAATACCTACCTACTATACAATAATAATTACTAACTAAATATAAACAAACAACCTTATATACTAACTTATAACTAGACTTAAGCTAAGTCAATAAACAGACATAGTTAGCACACTAGTATAATATAAATAAATATATATTATTATATACACAAATTATATTTACAATAAGTACAAGTAATATTTATATGTATTTACATCAATATTTCTATTTACACAAGATAATATTAATATCTTGCATCGCGCAGCATAGTATCGCCACGCGATGGTCTGGCCGCTCAACGAGCGTCTATTGTTTCTACGTCTTTGCAAACTATTATTATGACCGGGCGACGGACGCCCTAGCCGGCCAGTCGCAAACGAGACACAACGCGGTACGCACGTCATTTCGCTCCGATCGTATGCTTACGTACATACTTGCTCACGCGCAGACAATTGTTAACAAACCTGCTTCTGCTTTGCATCATCACTCCTTCTTCATAAACACATTCCATAATGGAGGCGAACAAGAATGCAGGTGCGTCAGGGCGCGACTCCAGCCGAAGCGATGCGAATGCGAGCGATGTTTTTCGTGTTGGGGTAAGAAACATACCTTTCTATCCGGACAAGCCGTCCTTATGGTTCGCAATGCTGGAGGGCCAATTCTCGTTGGCGAACATCACCACCGATTCGACAAAATTTTACCATGTCATCGGTATGCTCGACCATCAATACGCATCAGAGGTCGCCGACATTATCGAGTCCCCTCCGGCAGACGATAAATACGCCAAGCTGAAAAGCGAACTCATCAAACGCTTGTTGGCGTCTAGAGAGCGTAAGGTCAAGCAGCTGCTAGACCACGAGGAGCTTGGCGTCAGGAAGCCGTCGCAGTTTCTTCGCCACCTCCGCCACCTCGCCGGACCTGACGTACCAGAGGACTTCATTTATACCATCTGGTCCAGCTGGTTACCCAGCAGCATGCAGCCAATTATAGCATCTCAAGCCTCGACCCCACTTGACAACTTGGCAGACCTCGCTGATCGAATACAGGACATGGTACCATCCTCTCCCCATGTAGCTTTCGCCTCAGCCTCCACGTCACGAGCGAGTACGTCTAAGGACGACGTCTTAGACAGGATGGTCAAGCAGATCGAGAGGCTTACACAGCAGGTCAACGCGCTGACCATGAACGGCAGGCCCAGATCCAGGTCACGCGCCAACCAAAGACAGCACAATCGCAGCCGCAGCAGATCCCAGTCCAGCTCGCGCAAGTACCCAACATGCTGGTACCACTTTAAATATGGCAGCAAGGCCATAAGATGCCAGAAGCCGTGTGACTTCGCGCCGGGAAACTCCCAGGGCGGTCAGTAATGGCGACTGATGACTGCCCTACCAACCACGGTCGCCTGTTCGTCACCGATCGGCACTCCAAGACGCAGTTTTTAGTGGATACCGGCAGTGACTTGTGCGTGTACCCCCGTTCGGCATTAAAAGAACGCCGGCCAAGAACGAATTACGACTTGTGCGCGGCTAATGGAACAGTGATTAACACGTACGGATACGCGAATTTTAGGCTAGACTTAGGTTTAAGGCGAAATTTTGTATGGCGGTTTATAATAGCAGATGTGAACAAGCCGATAATCGGCGTAGACTTTTTATCACATTACAATTTAGTTGTGGATGTTAGAAATAAGAGATTGTTAGACAATTTGACTTCATTAAAGGTCTCAGGCGTGTCGGCAAGTAAGTACAGCAGTATAATTTCATCTATTAAAGTTCAGTCAGGTACTTCTCGGTACCACGCGATACTTGCTGAGTTCCCGAGCTGACTCGACCAGCTGGCACACCACGCACCACACTCCACAACACCATGCACTACATCCGCACCACTCCAGGACCGCCTGTAGCAAGCACACCCCGTCGTCTAGCCCCAGACAAGTACCAGATTGCCAAGCAGGAGTTTGATGTCATGATTCAGAACGGTACAGCTCGACCCTCGGACAGCCCCTGGTCATCACCGTTGCATTAAGCACCGAAGAAAGACGGTTGGCGTCCATGCGGGGATTACCGTATGTTGAACGCACGTACTATTCCTGATAGGTACCCGGTGAGGCATATTCACGATTTTACCCACAATGTCTCCGGTTGTAAAATATTCTCCACCATCGACCTGGTGAAGGCATATAACCAGATACCTATCAGCAATGAGGACATTCCAAAAACTGCAATTACCACACCTTTCGGCCTCTACGAATTTCCCTTCATGACCTTTGGTTTGCGTAACGCAGGTCAGACCTTTCAAAGATTCGTAGATGAGCTGACACGCGGCATGGATTTTGTATACCCATATTTGGATGATTTTCTGGTGTTCTCTTCCAGTCCTTCTTCCCATAAAGAGCATCTTCGTCAACTCTTCAAGAAAATGTCCGAATATGGCATTTTAATTAACACCTCAAAATGTGTTTTTGGTGCGTCGGAGGTAACTTTTCTCGGTTACCCCATTTCTGTTGACGGTATCAAGCCACTTGACGAGAAGGTTCAGGCTATTAAGGAGTTCCCCAAGCCTACCATCGTCAAACAGCTTAGGAGGTTCCTAGGTATGCTCAATTTCTACCGAAGGTTTATCTCTCGGGCAGCTGAAGTTCAGGCACCTCTTAATGCTTTACTTACTGGCTCCGTCAAAGGCAACCATCCTATCGAGCTTAAGGGCGAATCGCTGAAGGCTTTTGAAGATACGAAGGCCAGTCTCTGCAATGCAGCACTCCTAGCGTACCCCGATTGCAATGCTTGACTAGCTGTTACCACCGATGCATCTGATGTTGCTGTAGGCGCTGTTCTCCAACAGCATAAAGAAGGCGCCTGGCAGCTAATGGCATTTTACTCTTGCAAGTTGAGTCCCTCGCAAAGGAAGTACTCTCCCTACAACCGAGAACTCCTTGCCATATACCAGGCCATCAAATATTTTCGACACATGTTGGAAGCCAGAGACTTCACCATATTCACGGACCATAAGCCAATAAGTTTTGCCTTTCATACAAGAAAGTCTAACTGTTCTCCTCGGCAATACCGTTATCTCGATTTCATCTCCCAATTCTCCACCGACGTGCAACACATCTCCGGCAAGGACAACGTTGTCGCGGACACATTGTCGCGTGTTGAGGAATTGGAGATGAATATCGACTACGAAGCTCTGGCTAAAGCTCAGAATTCAGACACCGAGCTCAAAACTTTCCTCGAAGATGGCACTTCACTTCGAATTCAAAAAATGAAACTACAATGAATTCAAAAAAGGAAGTCGGTACGAGCTGTTCTGTGACATCAGCACACCAACTCCCCGGCCTTTCGTTCCGAAGATCATGCGTCGCCAAATCTTTGACTGCCTACACTCGCTGAGCCACCCAGGCACTAACGCCACGGCTAGGCTTATAGCAGAGCGTTTCGTGTGGAACGGCATCAGAAAAGACTGCAGGGAGTGGGCACGAGCGTGTTTAAATTGCCAAGGCTCGAAAGTGAATCGCCACGTCTCTGCGCCGTTAGGCTCATTTAGTCTTCCACGCGCAAGATTTTAGCATGTGCATATAGACCTTATAGGGCCTCTTCCTATTTCTACCGGTTACCGGTATTGCCTCGCGGCAGTCGATCGTTTCTCTCGATGGCCTGAAGCAATACCAATATCCGACATAACTGCGGAAACCGTTGCGAAAGCCCTATTGCAAGGCTGGATCTCACGTTTCGGTTGCCCCACCATCATAGTTACAGACAGAGGAAGACAGTTCGAGTCCGAACTATTCAAATTTCTGTCACAAATGATCGGTTTCCAGCACCGTAGAACAACAGCATACCATCCAGCATGCAACGGTCTTGTGGAACGCTTTCACAGACAATTGAAGGCTGCGATAACATGTCATGCCAAAAATAACTGGACAGAGTCCCTGCCGTTAATACTTTTAGGTATTCGCAGTACATTCAAGGAAGATCTCTGAAGAACTTAATATAAACATAATTTGGACCTAAAAATACATAAAAACAAACTTTTCGGCAAATTTTTTCTAGTAAAATTCTTCAGTAAATTCACTTCAAAATTTTTCAGTAACCTAACCTAACCCTAACCTAACTATAATAATGTCGTCCGCCGATCGTCGACTGTCTCGCGATGGGCCTCCCGAACGCAGCGCAACGCCCATCCTGATTTGTCAGAGGCAGGAAAAGGTGAAAGACGTGCCGTCCTTTATGGAAGTCGTCGGCCACCTGCTTCCAAATCAGGAGGGCGGTCACTGCCGGTAAATCGGTGATTAAGGCCCACAAAGAATTGATTGTCGACGCGGCGAGCGAGATTGAAAACTGTTTGGAGATGTTGCCTACCCTTTGCTTACCTGAGCAACACAGTGACCACAGCGTTCGAGAGCTGTCCGATAAACTTGATAACGGCATGGACGCGGTGATCAGCATGCAGAACGATATGACTGCGGAGGTCTGAAAAGAGGTTTTGCAGAAAGTGGATGAGCTCCTAAAACAAGGTGAGCGCCTCGAGGACCTCGTACGCCTGTCCGGAAACATGCTGACCGCCGCGCTCAAGGACCAGCACCAACACCCGCTGGCCCATAGCTCGATGTCGGAAGCTCAACTCGCCCAAAAAGTTTCTACCCCTACTCCTATCCCTACTTACGCTAGTGTTCTAGCGAAAGCCTTACCCGCTACACCCGAAACATACCCCGCCATGATCGTCTCATCCTTTGACTGCACGCTGAAGCCTCCGGAAGTGATGTCTCTCTGGAAGAAAGAGATATCCTTCCGGAAATACAAATACGCGCCAGTCAAAGTGTTGCAGATCCCTAACGCCAAACTCAGGGTTGAGTTCGAGAGCAGAAAACAATGCGACGAGACCATTGCCCGTCATGTCGACAGTCATAATTTCGCTGCAGAACCAGCGAAGCGACGACCACCACTCCTAATCCTCAAGGGGATATCCAAGGATGTCACCCGCGAGGAATTAGTGGAGGTCCTCGTGACGCAAAATGACGTCGAGCTGTCCCGCATATGTTTTCTGACCTCGAACAGAAACCCGGTGTTGTACAACGCCGTTGTTGAGGTTACTCCCGAGATGCGGAAAACCATCCTCGCTCTCGGGAAGCTCAACGTGGATCACAGTAGGGTCCACGTTGAAGACTTCAGCAGGTTTGTACAATGCCACCAGTGTCTTCAATATGGCCACACCAAAGCTAAGTGTAAGTCAGAAAAGAAACCCTGTGCCCATTGTGCTAGCCTGGGGCACCGAGAAACTGAGTGCCCAAACAAGAACAACCAGGCTAAGTGTTACAACTGCTCGGCACACAATTTGCGCATGGGCACAAGGGTGGACACTAACCATAATGCAACCAACACAAAAGAATGTCCCCGTATAAAGTCCATGGTTCTGCGTCTGCAGAATCAAACGGACTACGGTAATTAACTAGCTAACTTCAAACAGAACATTCTAAATTAAACCTATTAAACTCAACAAACTTGAATTACTTAAACTTAACCAATTTAAACTTAAAATCATAAATTACAATAAAATTAACTCTTAAATCTCAATAAACCTATAAAAATTACTTAAACTTAAACAAACTTAAACTTAACTAACTTAACATTAAAATATACAAATACAATTAAAAATAAACTCATTAAATCCTAATAAACATATAAATTAACTTAAATTTAACTCACAAAATTCTTAAAAACTACAAATAACAGACAAAATAACCAAAAATCATTATAATCAAAATCAACTTTAGTCGTATAAAATAACAAATTCTATGAATAAATAAATAGAAACAATGAAACCTAAAAATAATCAATAAACAACACACTCCAACATACACTAAAACTTATCTTAACTAAATAAATCATCCTGTAAAACAATTCTAAAATCGAAACTCTAAATAAATTAAACTAAAATCATTAACATAAAACAACTTAACAAAATCTTAAAACATTTTAATAAATTTCAAAAAAAAATTTCAAAACAAATTTAACATTAATGTTCCTAAATAACTTAGCCCAAATAAAAACCTACAAATACCTTAAATAATTTCATCCTTAGTAACTAAAAATTTGTTCTTCAATCTTTATCTTGTTTCCTTCTTCCCCTTCCACTCTTCCTGTTTTTCCTTACTGAGCGCCCAGCAATTAACTAGAAGTGGACCAAGTCCACTTAAATTAAAATATGATAGGACTTCAAGTCCACTCAAAAAATTCGGCATTACATTTTAAAAAAATTCCGTTTTTCCCTTAAATTTCCCTAAACTATAACCTAAGTCCCCAATTAAGCCCTTATCCCAAACTGATCACAAAAACACCCCCATTCGCCATTTATCCTCCATTATGTGTAAGAAATCGCTGCTTTTGTACTATCCCGTATTGGTCCACCATAGGGAAATACCGATAGCCATACTGTACCCATAAACGGTTACGTTTGCCCAAAACAGCCCTAAACAAAGCCAATTATCAAAAAAAAAAACATTAGGATGTACTTTTGAATCATTACATAATTATAAAGTAAAGTCGCCGTTTTCCTCTGTCTGTGGCACCGCACTATGCTCCTAAACCATGCAATGGATTTTTATGCGGTTTTCACTAAAAGATAGAGCGTTAACTGAGGATGGTTTTGTTTATATTTGTAGATATTTTTTTTTAAATGGCTGAACTATGACGGTCTTCTTAAGTTAGCGTAGACGACGGCGCGGGCGGGCCGATAGTTAATTATAATATTAAAAAATAGAATAAGAAATAAAAGATAATAATAAAAAAATTAAACAAAGTCTTAGTAATAAAATGTATTAATTAAGTTTATTAATTCTCCAAACTAGCATTTTTTATATTGCTCTTCCCCTCACTTAGTCATCGCCTACTTCATTTTATTGAAAAATATGCCTAGAAAGTGCACTTTGGCCATAGAAACAAAAAATAAAAAATATTTTTTTAATGATTTTAAAGTCACGGCAATACTTTTTTCACCGACAAATTCTCCGTATAGAATCATTCGTAAGTTCACGCTAGCCAGCCTTCGTCATCCACGATACCTTATGTCAAAACTAAGTTCGTGCTCGCAAATTTTGATATAAACATATCAAGTAACGTTGGTGTTACGATACGAAGGCGATACGCTTACGATACCTTAGCATTCGTGCTTCCAAATTTAGTTAATTTTAGGTCAGGTAGGGGCGCTGCTCAATTCTCATACAAATTGTTGACGATGACGATACGAACACTTTTTCGCAAATTGTTCGTGCTTGCCCTACAGGCTTCTCAACGCCTTGATTGCTCAGGAACCAGAGGTAGACATATTTTATATGAAATTAAATATATTTATAAATTATTGTATAAGTTTTTTAAGTAGGTAATCAGTAAGAAAAAATATTTTTAACTAAAAATATGTTTGTATTGTTTAGCTGTCCATTTTTTTTTGTTTTTTTTTTTGTAAAATATGTTATGTACTTAATTACTTACTTTTATGTTAATTTTTATAAAAAAAATTATGTCATGTGATGAGCTGTTACACGCCTTGGCATTGCTGTAAGTGCAACAGGTAATTAATTAAAAATAATAAATAAATTAGGATAAATTAATTAAAATTAAAATCTAGGTTTAATCATTTGGAATTTTGTAGCGAAAAGAAACAATAACATTTACCTAAATAGCAAACCAAAATTTATCTATCCTACAAATTTTTAACAATAAAATGATTTATAGGTAGGAGTTTATCCGTTACAAAAAATACAGAATAATTGTTACTAACCTTTTAACAACTTTGTAATAATAATACCTGATTAAGGTGTTCGGTTCACTAATTAATTACATTTTAATTCTTTGAACTGGCGACCATTCCTAAGTACTAAGCGCGCGCAATCCCCAATTCAAAAACTGCGCTCGCTGTTCCAAAATGTTATACAAACTGTTTTCTTTAATATTAAATCAGCTGAAAGTATAATAAGGCAAAGATCTAGGACCATGTAGGGGGTCAGGCTTTATAAGGCAAATTAAAATCAGTGGATTTGTAAAATACTTTTCTATCGTTCAGAATTACGTACAAAAAAGCGCGGTAAAAACATACACACATAAATGATGCGTAATGAGGTTGGCATTAAAACTTCACTTACGGCGCTTAGAGTATGGTTGACGTGTGACTAGTGCTGCTTCAGTAAATTCTTCTTCAATGTTCTACGTCCCTAACTTTATTGTAACAAATACTACCTTTACTTATCGTCCGTGTAATGCCTGCATCTGCTCTCCTTCCCGTTCAACTCTACATCTATTCTATTATTGTCTGTCAAAACTCAATGGTAATGTTCTACAACGACACCCGTCTCACTCTCTAAGTTAGACTGGATACATACTCGTATGTGCAGTTGTAGTAGACTAGTTGTAGGGACTAAACTGATTTAAACCAAAAGCATCAAAATGATTGCCCATCTAGAAATATTAATATACTTATATATCTGTCTGTCTATAAAGATTGTCTATAAATTTTCTGTCATCTATTCTCAAGCGTCTAGTGAAACAAGGATTGTTTATTAAGTGAAATAAGCTTGAGTAGCTAGTGAAACAAAGACTAAGTGTCTTATGAAACAAGTCAAGACCAATAGAGATAATACCAGTGAAGTTCAACTATATTTTCTACTGTTATGATCTAAGATCATGTTTATTCTCACTATTTAGTTACACAAAAGTCACAAGTATATTATCCCTGCTGTTCTTTCTCGTTGGAGTAATTAAAAGAAAATAAAATAAAAAACAAGATATACACCGAGATTTTTCATTGGTTTTGGAGCCGAAAACGTTATAATACAAAAAAAAAGTGTTGTACCTATTCATGAAATAATAATCGCTTTACGAGCAAAGAAAAAAAAATTGTAAAAGTGACTTTTTGTCGAAAACACGTAGTAACGTTCTCCTTATCTACTCGTAAACCGGAACCCCTATGAACTTTCCCGGCCGGCCGCCTGCGCCGGCAGCGGGGCGGGGGGTAGGCGGAGCGTTAGAATCGCCTCGGTCATTGACTTTCATAAGATCGTCCGGTACTAAGGGTTCTTACATTTTATATTGATATTTTTTTAATGATTTTTTTATTTTAACACGTTAAATAGCTTCTACTGGTGATAAACATGAACAGGGTTTCGTCTCCAAAACCAATGAAAAATCTCAGTGTATATAGGTAGATAGCTAAATTAATTCTACCCAAAATTTCTCTTTGAATATTTATTTATTGATTTAGTTTAATGTTATATATTGATTTATTTGTTTGTTATTTGTTGATTTATTTCGTTGCTATTTATTGATTTATTTGGTAATTATTTATTGATTTATTTGGCTGCTACTACTACTAAATATTCGTAAGATAGAAAATGCGAACCTCTTTTGTTATTTATGCCTTGTAAAATCTTTAGGTCTTAAACTTTATACTATAACCTTCGTTAAATTTACTCTCCTTTTATTAGGGTTTACTTCCAAACCATAGTTTGATTTTACACTCTGGATCATTAGATCTTACACTCAAATCATTAGACTTTTCACTTAAAATAGTTGGATTTTACAAGGCCAACCGTTTAGTTCCTAGGTCATCGATTAATGGGGAAAACTGACAAAAAAACCTATTAGATTTTCCTATAGTTACATTCATATGGGCGTGGCCTACGTACATATTTTGACATATTTTGTAAGATGTAAGATGTTTGGTGTTAAGTGTTAGAAAACACAAAACAGTATCGCTGGAGACCCGCCTTAACTTTCTCGACATACGAGTACACAGGTATTTTAATCTTTTTAGATCGCATATAATATATTAAATAGGGCACAAGTAGATCGTATATTGCTCTCGTATAATTGGTATTTGCAAAGGCTGATTGTTTTACTCCCCGGACTATGTCGCTACGACAATTATTATTAAGACCACCCTTAAATCGTTTTTCGCTGCGTTCTTCGGATGATTCGTCTCAGTTTCGGCGGCTCAATAGGCAGATCTCGAAGTCTTTGACTCGCGACATTCGCCGATTTAATACCGCCCGTATTAAAGAGGCTATCGAGCGAAACAAAGGTTCAAAAGTGTGTGCAAGAGATTTGGGTATTGGGCAGAGACGACGCTGAAAACCGATGACGGCAGAACTGTCACGTCCAGGTCCGAAGTTATGGGAGAGGTCGAGAAGTTCTATGGACAGCTATACACATCTACGCGGCACCTATACAAAGCTTAGCTACAGACCCTAGAGCTAAGCTAACCCGACACTACACCGAAGATATCCCGGATATCAGCCTGTACGATATTGGTATGGCTCTCAATAAGCTTAAGAACAGCAAGGCATCTGGTGCTGACAGAATTACGGCTGAGCTTCTGAAAGCAGGCGGATGACCGGTACTCGCAGCTCTTCAGAGACTATTTAATTCCGTCGTACTCGGAGGTAGAACGCCAGAAGCGTGGCATGAAAGTGTGGTTGTGTTGTTCTTTAAGAAGGGCAACAAGACCCTACTGAGGAACTACAGACCCATATCACTTCTAAGTCACGTTTATAAGCTGTTCTCGAGAGTTATAACTAATCGTCTCGCACGCAGGTTTGATGACATCCGGCCAATCAAACAAGTCGGATTCCGAAAAGGCTTTAGCACCATAGACCACATACATACGCTGCGGCAGGTTATACAGAAGACCGAAGAGTATAACCGGCCACTTTGCTTAGAGTTTGTGGACTATGAGAAAGCCTTTGATTCGATTGAAACATGGGCCGTGCTACAGTCTCTCCAGCGGTGCCAAATTTACTACCGGTACATCGAAGATAAGATAAGATAAGATAATTGTTTATTTGCACTTTGACATGGTATAAAGATAAGTAGATAGATAGATAAATAAACACTTTATTGCACACAAGAAACACTTACACATGACATAAACTTAAAACTAGTATGTACAAAGGCGGTCTTATCGCTGAAAGCGATCTCTTCCAGACAACCTTTGGTTAATGGAACCTAAGAAGGAGATAGAGGAAGTGCGCAAGTTTTAATAAATAGATAATATGATGGACAATAAATGAATATATACATTTATTTATAAAAATACACACATACAATACATAATATAAAATATACATGCATACATTATATATATAAAATTAAACTATAACACATTACTTGCAGATGACTGAGCCAAAAGATGCTTGTGGAGTTTAGACTTAAAGATGGACAGTGTCTTGGAGTGACGGATTTCGGAAGGTAAATTCCATTCCATTCAAGCCTGTGTCTGAATTCAGGGAGGATTGCGAATAGATTTGCAGGTCGTCAGCATACAAGTAGAATTTACATGAGAGGAGAAGAGTGAGAAAATTGATGAAAATCGAAAAGAGGAAAGGAGAAAGGACACCACCCTGGGGTACACCAGCAGTGACATCGCTAGCACATGACAGTTTGTCATTGGCACGCACACACTGCCGCCGGGAAAAAAGGTAGCTGCGAAACCACTCTAGTAGCGAATCTGTTACAAGGAGAGACTTAAGCATTGCTAGAAGAATATCGAAGTCAACGGTGTTAAAGGCATTATTATTATTATATCTTAATTAATGGCTATCGCGTCTAGCATTAAGCCAATTTCAAGTGTTTTAATTCGTTAAAGTTTTTTAGTTTTGTACGGTAGATAGAAATAAAATGGAGTCTCACAACACGTGTTGTTGCTAAAAGAACACGGGAGAAACTCCGTGTTAAAGGCATTGGAAAAATCCAACAGAACAAGCGCTGTCAACCGTTGATTCGACATTCCCAGACGTATGTCATCGGATACCCTAATCAGCACAGTGGTCGTACCGTACTGTGCACTGGGCGGAAGCCGGATTAGAAAGGGCTAAGGAGATTATTTGAATTGACAAAGGCACTAATTTGGTGGAGGACTAGACGCTCTAGGATTTTAGAAAGGAAGGGAAGAATGGAAATTGGTCTAAAATGAGAAGGTAAGGAAGGGTTAGAAATTTTAGGAATGGGTATGACTACTGCTTGCCTCCAGCAGCTAGGGAAACTGCCGGTGTTGAGCGAGAAGTTGAAAACGTGACAAATGATAGAGACAAGAATATCAACACCTAACAGAATCATCCTCCGGCTAATTCCATCCATGCCTTCAGCATTAGATTTTACTGCCCGGATATTATATTTAATTTCGCGCTCAAAGATCGGCCGAAAGGAAAATGCAGGATGTTGTAGGTTCGGAGAGGAAGACAGGGCTTGACTTGAAGTGTACTTTGTTTCAAATTATATGGGATGGAGGAAGGAGCTGAAAAGTGATGGTTTAAGGAAGCTAGGTCGAGGTTGTTAGGAACAGAAGTCTTAGACTTACCAATACCAAGAGAATTAAAGAATGACCATACTTTAGCAGGATCACCATTTGCAACAGAAGAATGTATGTGACGACGCTGCGCATCCCTACATAATCTACTACACCGATTTCGCAACTCTCTATATGTGTTCTGATTTGCATCCGACGGATCCTTCCTGTATCGTGCCTTAGCAGCATTGCGCCTGGCCATAATGAGTTTTATGTCATTAGTAAGCCAGGGAGCGGGGAGATGTTTGAGCCGGACTATACGAAGTGGAGCATGGATATCAAATATTTAGATCAGGTTGGAGTTGAAGATTTCCATCTTTAGGTCAATGGTTGGAGCGTCAAACACCGCATCCCAGTCAATACCGCTAAGGTCAGACATAAAGCGAATAGTGTCAACATTATTGAAGTTACGCTTCATGATCACACGTGGTCTAGGTTTAGGACATCGGATCTTATAGGATACAAAAATAAGGTCATGATAGGAAAAGGCTTCAGCAGGAAGTTGGCCATGGGAACTCACGAGGTCAGTGGAGGAGACAATTGCAAGATCCAACAAGGAGGGATGACAGCCAGGAAAGTGGTGAGTCGCAGTTAAAGAAAGAAAGTTAAGATTACTTGATTCTACAATTGAGCTAAGACGGGACGACCGTGAATCCTGCTTAAGTAAGCAGGTGTTGAAGTCGCCCATAATAATAGTATGGTCAGCTGTTGGTACCAGTGTTTCTAATACGGATTCAAAATTGCCAAAGTAGTCAATGTGGAGGTTCGGGCTTTAAAACACGTCTAAAAGTATTTTTGAGTGACCCATAAGAACTTCTATGAAAAGATGCTCAGAAGATTCACAGTAGGCAGATGGAGATTTGTTAATAAGGTTAAATGGTAAGTGCCCTCTGAGATAAATGGCTACTCCGCCGCCACCCTTGCCAGTCCTGTCATTGCGAATGAGATGAAATCCGGGAAGACAGTAGGAGGTAGAAGGGAGACAAGGTTTTAGGAATGCTTCCGATACAAGGATGGCGTGAATGTTTTGGTTACTGGAGAAGGTGGTCAACAAATCGGAATAATGTGCGGGGATACTTTGTGCATTAATATGCACAACATTAAAATTTTTGAAAAACGATGCGAAATTAACGTCGAGTAAGGAGTCCAGCGGTTGAGTTAGACTTTGGAAACTACTATCGAAGGAAGCTGCAGACAGATAATCCGAACCGTCATCATCCGCGTCACTATCACTGTAACTTGATTGATAGTAATAAAAATGTATAAAGATAATAACAAAAGTAATTATGAATATATAAATAATTATAAGTATTAAAATAAATACAATTAAAAGCTTTATAAAATAAATAAATTAAAATAAAAGGCATACCACCCGCCAGCAGTCTGGAAGAGAAACGCCTGCATAAAATCACCAAAAAAAACCACATGAAACCATGGACGCTACACAAAACAACACTACAATGAACTATTCAAACAATTTGAAAAGGTAAAGAAAAAAAAACTAATAATAATTTAAATTAAGTTAAAACTAACAAAAACATGTAAATTAAAACAGAACTCAAAACCGTATTGAATAGTTCCCTTTGCCTGAGACATAAAAAAAAATAATGCATAAAAATTTTACTGACTGTTTGACAGTGACAGCAATGACAAATAAATAAATAATTTCTAACACCTAAGGCCCTTCGTACACAAGAAAACAGAACTCAAAACCGTATTGAATAGTTCCCTTTGCCTGAGACATAAAAAAAAGAATGCATAAAAATTTTACTGACTGTTTGACAGTAACAGCAATGACAACTAAATAAATTATTTCTAACACCTAAGGCCCTTCGTACACAAGGCTACACAAATCTCCGATACTAATGTTGTATACTACATTAGTATCAAGTCGCAAGTATCGAGTAGCGCACAGTCCGTACACAAGGCTACGCAAATCTCCGATACTAATGTTGTATATATAGGCAAGGATATTTTTCCACCTCAGAAACAAATTTAATATTTAAAGATTGCTCTGCCATCTTGGAAATCGCCGCGACTTAAGAGGCCTATTACATCTCGAATGTGATTTTTGCGTAAAATGCCTATTTTCGCATTTTGTAGTAATTTTGCAGTTGTATTTATCGTTTTTATCGAAATAGGAAAATAATTTTTTGCATAATATTACAAATATGCATTCTGTGAGCATAAGTTGAATTCAGACGGCCGGCGCATCGCATTTTGTAGTAATTTTGCAGTTGTATTTATCGTTTTTATCGAAATAGGATAATAAATGCATTATAAAATCTTTATTCCTCATGAAGTAACAGTTACTCTGGTATAAGATTTGCTCAATAATATTATCGCAGATAGGAGATATTCACAGTTAATTTATAGCAATTTTCGAAGTTTTTTGGTTTAGAATAAGATTTTTTTTCTATTAAAATCAATGATATCTAAAAATTCCGAGGCCGCTACGCATTATTTCACTATATAAGAGATAACATTTTATTTTTTTTATTTCACTTGTTTAGAACAGTAGTTCAATCGATGAGCTCAAAAAAGTGCCTTCGCGCACTTTACGAAAATCTTTCTCTGCAATTTTGGGTTTAATTAAAAAGTTTACAATACAATTTACAAAAAGCGAGGCCGCTAAGCACTATATTCCAATAGCTATTCTACACTATTCAATAAGTCATAATTGTTAATGTATTTTCGATTCTGAGATCCATAACGCCAAAGTTGGCCATTTTACGCAAAAATCACAGTCAAGATGTAATAGGCCTCTTAAGTAGCGAAGATCTCGACTGGCAGGTAGCGCGCGATTGGCGCGACGCGAGTCGCGAGACAAATGTCGGCGACGCGACTAGTGTACGAACCTCAATGGACTTGTATGGCGGTAGTCGCTTGGAGACTAAAATCGTCGAGTATCGAAGATTTGCGTAGCATTGTGTACGAAGGGGCTAACAGTTGTCAGCAGACAGACAATTACAGAAAACAAATTATTAAACAGTCACGGAACATTAAAGATTAAAGGGTATTATTAAAAAAACGATTAAAAAGTGGGTGTTAAACTTTGTTAACGAAGTAAGAGAGTGCTATCGTTTGTTGGTTGAAGTATCCGAAGCAATGTTATGAATCTTAACGTTTCAACGGATTTAGTGAAAAAAAATGTGAAGACCCTTGATATAACAAAAGGATGCGGGCCTGATGGGATTTCGCCAATATTCCTGAAAATATGTCGCGATTCTCTGGCTCTCCCCTTATCCTTATTATTCAATTTCTCTTTGTTGAGCGGAATAATGCCAGATTTATGGAAACAGTGTCATGTCATTCCTATTTACAAGTCTGGTGATAGACACAATATCCAGAATTACAGGCCAATAACTAAATTAAGTACTATCCCAAAACTTTTCGAAAAAATTGTTTACGATACAATATTCCCAATTTTACGGCCCATAATTGTTAATCAGCAGCATGGCTTTATCAACAAGAGATCCACTGAAACCAATCTCTGTGAATTTTTTCATCGGGTGACAGTAGCAATGGATCAGGGATGTCAGGTGGATGCCGTGTTCACAGATTACTCCAAGGCATTTGACAAAATTTCGCACTCTATTCTCATACATAAGATTTGTGAGGTAGGTATACACGGTGATCTTCTTCGATGGTTTGAATCTTATTTAAGGCAACGCAGTCAGGCAGTTACCGTCAGTGGTTTTTGTTCAACGTTTGTACCGGTATCGTCAGGGGTGCCTCAAGGCTCTCATCTCGGTCCCCTTCTGTTCAATATATTTGTTAATGACGCAGTTTCTATTATTAAACATTCTGACATACTTATTTATGCTGACGACATGAAAATTTTTAAAAATATTTTATCTCCCAGTGACTGTCTCTTATTACAAAATGACCTTGATGAACTTTGTGCCTATTGTGTAAATAATCATTTGACTCTTAACCCTAATAAATGTAGTACGATTACGTTTTCCCGGAAATCGAAACCTATTAAATACAATTACCATTTAAATAATGAATGTCTCAATAGAGTCTCTGTGATAAAGGATTTGGGTATTCAATTGGACTGCAAATTGACATTTAGCAATCATGTTGAACATCAATCATGTTGAACTAACTGCCAAGGCATACCGGATGCTTGGATTCGTGTTTAGAACTGGCAAAGACTTCAAACATTGTTCCACTCTTTTGCTGCTATACAGTTCATATGTCCGTTCTGTATTAGAATACGCGTCCACTATCTGGAACCCACAATATGAGGTTTATATTGGCGCGATTGAAAGGATTAATAAGAAGAAACAAAAGCACTTAAATTTTAGGGCTTCTAGAAATGGTGAAGTGTCTCCTATTGTGCCATCTCTTTTGGACCGTCGTTATGAGAGAGATCAAGTCTTTCTCTACAAAATTCTGAGAAATCATATAGATTCATCTTTTTTGCTAAGCAATATTAAATTAAGATGTCCTCGTGCAGGTTCGCGTTCCACAAAACTTTTTTCAGTTCCTCTTACTAGGACCAATTACGCAAGTAATAATTTTATATTCAGATCATGCAAATACTATGACACTAAATTAAACTCAATTGATATCTTTAATTTAAATTTACAGTCCTATAAAAAACTTGTGCGAGAGTTGACTTGTAATGTATGACCATTTATTCCACTTTCAATTGTAACTGTTGCGTTATTTTGACATTTTCTAATCTTAATTTTAATTTGTTTATTATTTTAATCTAATCTTAAATTTAATTATAATTTTTGTTTTTATATTAAGTATTTGAATTTTGTGTCATTTTGTTATAATTTTACATGCAATTCAATTCAATTTAATTCCATTTAAATCACTTTTAATTTTTTATTCTTTGGTTTTGTAACAATTAACTTATTTAATTTTATTGATATGTCTGTTTTGTATAATGGTGGAAACTTTACTGATTTATGTGTTTAGGTATGTGTCTTTTGTATGTATTATTAAAATTGTCTGTTTGCCTAATAGTAATAAATAAATAAATAAATAAATCTCTGCCATAGACTCCAACTTGTGCCTGTTGCCGTCTGATGTCTTGATAAATATTACCCCATCCGCAGTCCAGCAGTTGGAAACGCCGAATTTGTTCCTGGCAGCCAAGAATGCTTCATGGCGCGTCTTCGTAAGAAACTCGGATAGGGTAAAGATGTTACATTATAAAATACGTAGTTCACATATCAAGCTCATTTTATAATAGCATGCAAACATTAAGTCCTCTCAGTAATACTCTAATATTTTCAATAGTTAAAATCCATTAAACAAATAACATTATGCAAGTACATCATTTTAAATTATATAGTAATATCATTATTTATCAAAACAAAAAAAAATCCTTTATGTCATAAAATGTATTCTCAACCTAACCACTTAAGTATACAATTTTCTTTGAAAAAGATTAGTGTTTAGCAATTTAAGATCCTTAGGAATGTTATTAAAAATACGCGCACACATTGCCAAGCAGCTTTTATTGTACTTGTCAGATTTTGGTGTATCTTCTAAGACAAGTTTATATGGGTCTCTTTTAAGCCTTAAGTTTATATCACTTGCAATTTTAAATAAATTCCTATGCTTCTTAACAAAGTTGCAGATTTCGTATATGTACAATGATGGCAGTGGTAAGAGACCAAGATCTCGAAACATTGGTTTACAGGACTCGTCAGGGGGGATTCCGCATATGGCTCTGATGCATTTTCTGCGCAATAAATGCTCTATTTTTAACTGTACTATTTCCCCACATTATGATACCGTAGCGTTATATAGATTCTATATGTGCATGGTAAGATAAAATCGCAGTTTTTTTGTTAGTCACTTTGTGTTTGTTTGTTTGTGTTAGTCACTTTGTTAGTCACTTGAAGTGTTGAAGTGTTTGTACGAAAACGCCACTATGAGAGTTCGCCTTCAGGACCAGAGCTCGAACCAAGTCCAGCTGCAGCGTGGAGTGAGACAAGGAGACGTCTTCTTCTTCTTCTTCTTCTTCTTCTTCTTTAGTCGGGCACCCTTGACAGAGTGGTTGTGGTTATGGGGGGGTCTAGGTGAATGACGGCTCTCGTTATTCGTCTCCATTTGGCTCTGTTAGTGGCATTGTATGAGCAGTCGGTCATGGTAGATTGAGTGAGGGATCCAATGAGGTCTACCCATCTGGTTGGAGAGAGACCACGGGATCTCTTGCCCTCCATTCGGCCTTGAACTACGAGACGCTCTGTTACATCCCTATGATGTTAGTTATATGCTTACAGCCCTAACTTACTGCTGCATCAGCATATTGCTATCCAGCCAGACGCGCCCGCTTCTCGAGCGCGCCAGTCTTAATCCAACCCGCGACGGCTGCCGATTTCATTCAAATCATTTTAATATTAGTTTAATTTCTATTTCCTTTTTTTTAAAACCCTAATCGTGAGACTCGTTCTAACATTTGGTGGCAGCGTAAAGGGATCCAAAAAATAGGATCCTCGGTCCGTTTCAGTTCCAAAGTTTCAAAAAACTTTTACAAAAGTGAAATTACTATATCAATATAAATATATATATATATACACAGTCAGGTCATAAATTCTGTCACATGTTTAATATAAAATAAATGAGCCAATTTTATTCATTATGTAACCATTTATATAGCAAAATGAACTTAACAAAACATAGATTCTTATGATAATAAAGTTTATTCAAAATGACCTCCGTGATTTTGAATACAGGCCTTCAATCTGCGCGGCCAGTCGTCTATCGCAGCACGAACGAGGTCCATGTCAATATCGGCGGTTGCCTTAATCAAGAATGTCTTGAGTGACTCCAAATTGGGATGAGGCTTTGAGCACGCCTTTTCCTCAAGTGTTGCCACATCTTGTAATCTAACGGACTCAAATCTGGACTGGACGAGGGCCAGTCTTCGTGCCGGATGAAGTCGATTTCACGCGCCGCCAGCCAGTCTTGTGTGCTCTTCGCTCTATGAGCTGGCGCCGAATCTTGTTGGAATACCCAGTGCCTGTTATTGAACATGGTATGAGAAACAGGTTCCACAAGGTTCGTCAGGACTGTATTTTGATACACAACTGCATTCGTTTTTACAACTTTCTCACAAAAATGTACCCAATAAGAAACTCCCAACCATACCATGAGCGTGCGACGGCGCGCCACGCGCACCGCGCAAGGAACAGACTCACACACCGGGCACACAGCGTGACGTCACAGCCGCGAGCCTTATAAAAAGCGCCCGCGCACGCATACCGTCCGTTCCTTTATGAAGGACGCCTCTCAGGCGTACTTCGACAAAGCACTTTCGCATCCGAATCCTCTGGTGGCGGGAGCCGCCAACTACGATGTTGGCACCTTTCGCCCCCCGAGAGGACCGCGCCGCCGGTTTCCGCGACACGTCTAAGGGCCAATTTCACCGTACCGAATAGAAACCGAGTTTAATAAAACCTGGTTCAGACTAATCGCGATCAAAACTTAGTCTTGATCGCGGTTTACGTCGCACCGATTTCACCGGCTTCGTTTTGATCCCGTTTACTAAAACTTAGTTCAGCTTTGACAAAGAGTGAATGAGTGAATGATATGTCATCAACTATACGTTATTTTTTTTAAATTCTGGCTTGGAGCCTATCGAATCGAGTTCAAAGTGTTGCAATTAAAAAATTGTTCCTTTACAAACGGGAAAATAAATTAAAAAAACATAATTCAAATCACGTTAATCTTCAACAAATGTTCAGAATATGATATAGGTTAGTATTAGAAATTACATATAAAATATTTGAATGAAAAATTTCAAAATAAATATCTTGTGAAACATGGTAAGAATAGTAAATTGTCAAAACTATTTAGCACGTCAAGCGCTAGTATGCGGGTTCTTGTAACAGGTAAAACTACTTGATCACTGTAAAATCGTTTATTGTTCAGGTTCACAGGTTTCAATCAAAAATTATAGGTACAAATGCTTTAGAATAGGTGCTAAGACTTATGGCGCGAGAACGGAGATCGTAACGTAACGCAGTCTCTCTTGCGGCAGCCATTGCTCTATTGGCGCGCTGTTGCGCTTGCGGTTAAAAGTGGAACTAGCACGTTCCATTACACGCAAAAGGCCGGTTATGCTTAATGTGTTAGGCGACACGCTATAACTACTAATTTAAAGGGACTTTTCATCAAAATTTTCGTCAAAAGCTCGTGCCAGGGCTCTTTTCATCTTTGTTTTAGAAGCAAAATATCACTAACAAAAATATTATTTATTTCTTTAAAAATAAATAAACAAGCCTCCCATACTCCACACAATTACGACAATGTCAGGCAAACAGCTCTGAAACAAGACTTCTTGGCAGGAAAATGAAGTGTCTGCAGTTCTGCAGTTTTGTCATAATTTCTAAATTTTGTGTTTTGTCGAATATGAATGTGAAATAATGGTGGTTTAATAACTGTCATGTATTCGTGAACGTGCATTTATGTGTTGGCAAACAAAACAAAACAGTGCAACATCACTTTTTAAATTCTTTTAATAAATCCGTGTGAGATCTCTGTAAAGTCCCACATATTTAGTAACACTCAAGGGGTTTGGGGAATATAATTTACCATAGTATATTCATTATCACTTTCACGTTCATATTATAACTCATTTCATTATCATCCACTACATGCAAAGAAAAAAAAATCTAATGACTAGGCAGTATGGTCTCTGACCTTAGCCTGTTCCTTCAAGGAACAAATAAAAAAAGCACCTAAACGAGTTTAGCCAAGCTAAATGTCGAAAATCGGCCGTTCAGAAACTGAACTAAGTTTAACTTGAACGACGTTTAGTTTATGCCGGTGAAACGCAAACTTGAGAGAGGAACTCAGTTTAGCGCGTAATCTGAGTTTAGCCCGAATTGATCGCGTTTAATGTCAGCGGTGAAATCGGCCCTTAGACGACCCCGATGATGCAATAACGATTGCAAACGCGCCAAAGCCCGACACTACACACCCAGCCACACTAAACTTGCACACTAGTTTAGGACCAAGACACCGCACTCGTAGAATAAGTGTGCGTAGACCCGGTTCACACCCGCCCGGTGGCAGGTACATTCGTACTAATGTACCTGTTACTCGCGTACCCCCCACGACACGGTAAACCCGAGCCGAGGTACCGTGCCTCCTAGAGGCGCCCTCGGGTTTAGCCGCTCCCTACCGGTTCGAACCCCCAGAGGCTCTGGGGGGGGATCTGAGACTCGCTTGCGAGATGCCATCCCCCACCGGAATCCCTCTGGGGAATTTCGACCACTCACGGCTTGAGGAACGCTTCAAGTTTCTCGCCGCCCCCAAACAAGCCCGGTAACGCTGTAAAGGTCATCTGCGACCAGCAGCACTCACATTCAAAAAAAAAAAAAGCTCGCATCGCAATCAGTCGTTGCCTCGACGCCGTCGTCGACGCAGCGCCTGAGCCGACCTAGCTGCGCTGTGCGGGCTTTCACCGCACGTGCGCGTCTAGGCCGATAGGGATCTCGGGTTGTAGCAGTGCGGGCTTTCACCGCACTTTAATACAGTATATTGTAATAGAACACACACCCTTAATCTTGTTCAACAACAATAAAATAAAATCATAAATTTTATTTCACTACTATTATTTAAAAGAGGGGGTTAGCCACAATTTTTCCTTATATTATGTTAGGTACTAATCATTTACGTTACTCATTTTAATTTATTAAGCCGAAAAAAACAAAAAACAACTATCAGTCGAAATTGACCCTAGGGTCAATCTCAAATGAAAGTCCAACAAACTTTCTAATAATTTTGTCAACTATAATTTACTGTTTAAATTAATCTAAACCTTATTACAAAGCTATAACACACCCTAAAACACTGTGGTGAAACCACTTACCTTTTCCACTTCCCAGGTACCTTTTAATTTCATGTAATCATCTCATATTTTAACATTTGTCTTAGTTATATATTTGCCTTTATTTTTCCTCGCTTCTGCAACGATACATAATGATTTAGTAACTACACACTACGCTACACACATCGCAATTCCTTTATCTAAACACATTTACTTACGTGATCTAAATCACGAAACTTCGGACACTTTTACGTATCCCACAAGTTTCGGATCACTTCGATAATCTTATTATGCGTTTTTCCTTGTAATATTTACATTTATCTCACCTTAATTGTTTTCTATTTACTAAATATTGTGTTTTGGTTACGTTTTGACGTATCTGACAACCTTAGCAACATAATTCAATCAAACTTTTTAGTTTCTTTTTTTTTACATTTGGCCTTCAGATTTCAGCGTTTTAAAAATATTATTTTGAAATTTATGCAGAACTCAGAAACCGAGGTTTCATTATAAAGTTCAGCCGACGACTAATCATTACATCTCTAGCTTTGGATTCGAAAGGATTAGTCTACTGGGACGATCACCAGCTTCCGAGTTGGAAGGTCAAGACTCCTTACTTTCCTCTTCCAAATTGGAAAGACTAGTCTTCAACTACAATCACCAGCTTCCGAATTGGAAGACTACAGCCTCCAGTCATCGCGTGCGTCTACGCCTGCCTGTGCCTGTCTCGCCTGTCAGCCTGCACTTTCGACTGCCTGCGCCTGGTGACGCCTGCCTGCCTGCACCTTCGCCAGCCTGCGCCTGCTGGCGCCTGCTGTTTGCGCCTGCCTGCGCCTACCTGCGCCTGCCTGCGCCTACCGGCGCCTGCCTGTCGGCGCCTGCCTGTCAGCGCCTGCCTGCCTTCGCTTGCCTTCGCCTGCCTACCGGCGCCTGCCCTTCGACGACTGCCAAGTTCAGCGCTTGCCTCCACACCTTCGCCTGCCTCCACGTCAGCTGCACCTACCCCTTCACTTTTTATATCATCAACCTTCATCTTAACCATCATCACCTCCATATTCACCATCCTCACTCACTCTTTTTTTAACTTATGTTTGTAATTTTATTTTGTCTTTTAAATATTTGTTAATTTCTTTTCATCTTTTCTTTTTTAAATGTCGCTTCACGACATTTTGGTCCCCAACTAGCTTTTAGATTCTAATCTCTTCTTTCTTTTTACCCACTCCCTAGAGATTTTCTTTTTTGTGTTTGCTTTCTTTTTCTTCACCATCTATGCATTTTTTTTCTCTCTAAATTCTAAAACAACACTTTGTCTAGTGATTCTACAATACTTTACACATTCACCTACTTAAACTCTTTTCATTTAATATTTTTATTTTCAGTTTTACTAAAGGTATATATATTCATAATCTTTATTAATTTTAACAATGTCTCGACCGATTAAATTTGACTTTTTAAACAAGTCTGAACTTGAATATGAAGTAAGAATTAGATTAGAGGAACCAGAAAATACTGTTTTACTTCTTAAAAAACAGATTCTTCGCTTATCTGCTGTAATGCCAGCTGACGAAATCTTGACTTCTTCCATTCCTATAGAAGAAGACTTGCCTCAGTTAGACTTTACCTTGAACTACCTAGAAATTAAAAATATAAAAATTGATAAACTCTTACAGGGTGATTCCAAATATTTAAGATTAGTTGAAACTTTTATAAATCATATTTATTACCGATTAGAACGTATTGACATTGACTTGTGCCCGGATCTTAAATCTTCATTTGATAGTCTCCAATCCAAATGGTTTATTCTAGAAAAACGATTTGAATCTTATACCTTTCTTCCAGCTGAAAATACTTCTCCTCTTCAACATCCCGCAGCAGCCGTTCCAGAACCTGCTCTTACGACTCCTGCTGCCCTTCCTCTCCAACCTTACTATCAAGTACCACCTCAAACTATTCCAAACCCAAAATTAACTGCCACTCGCTACATCGTACTGACTACGTAAGGGATTTGGGTGTAATTCTCTACTCAAAGCTTCTTCTTGATAAACATATCGAATGTATCAGATCAAAGGCCATGAAGACGTTGGGGTTCATCTTCAGAACGACTAAGGCGCAGGACAAACACAAGCGGCGTCGGGCGCGGCGCCGATGCGATGCAGAAGAAGTGTGCAAACGATGTCGAAAAGGCGAGGCGATAGGGCGGGCGGGCATTTTAGCATTTGGTTTCGACAAAACAACATGTCTTTATCTTCTGACGAAGTAGACTGATAAATAGTTAATATTAAAGTTTATTGTTCATATTAGTATTATTTCATTATTAGAATCTTTTTAGATATCTGAAAAAACTTTTCAAAGATCTGCAAAGATGCCCCTTCGATGGCAAATCTTGTCCTAGGTCTTTTCTACAAAAAAATAATGAATTCTGTTTGGCCCGTAGCCTCAGTAAAGATATGTTGGTAACGCAGTGTTATGAAATTTTTACCGATAATGTTTTGCATTGGTTTAGGTTTCAACATAACCTAAATCCAAACCTCACTTGGAACAAAATTTCTGATCTTCTAATTAAAGACTTTGGTGGTTTTGATTATGATTATAAACTATTAGAAGGTATTAAAAGTCTCACACAAGGCCGTGACGAATCCATCATCATATTTTTGTCTATAATGTCCGGAATGTTTGCACGTCTTTCCAAAAAACTTTCTGAGGCCGAACAGTTAGAAATAATCTTACGTAACATAAGACCATGTTACTCAGTCTTTGTGGCTCTTAAAGACATTGACTCTATAAATTCTCTCTTGGCTACCTGCCAAAACTATGAAAGATTTTTGGACAAAGACAAACATTTTAAAGAACCAAATCTTCAACAGCATTCTCTAACTTCGGAATTTAATTATAAACATTTAGCTAATTCTAACTTTTCCGCTCTGAACTCTGGACCTCCTCCTGTTACAAATAAATTTAATTCCTCTTTTAGGAATCCATTTAGACAGGTTAATAGCTTAATTCAAGCTGGACCTATTCAACAGAATATTTTCTGTGTCCGATGTCGTGAAAAAGGACATACTTTAAATACTTGTACTCAGCCTCATTTTGTTATTTGTTTCAAATGTGGCCTAAAAGGTTTTAAAACCGCTGATTGTCCTAACTGTTAACCTAAACCGAATACTAGTTCAAAAAACTAATTACTGACTTCAAAAATAACTCAAACTTTGATGTTGATGATTGGAACGTTTGGCTAAAAACTCTTAAAAACTTCTTTTCTTGCTATAATATTTCTTCTACTCTTTACTCTGATGAGAAGGATTATAAACGTCCTTTCATTAACATCAGAATTAATTATCTATCTATCTCTGGTTTGCTCGACTCTGATAGCTCAATTACCGTTCTGGGTAACACTTCTTACTTAGAAATTCTCAAATTGGGCTATAAACTTATCAAGTCAGATATTATAACTGTTTCTACTGCTAATAATCAAAAAGTTAAATCCTTAGGATTCTTTGAACTTCCTTTGTCCTTTAATAACCAAACTCACTTGGTAAAACCTATATTTTTCCGGATATATCGCCTTCTTTAATTTTGGGTATTGATTTTTGGAAAATATTTAATCTCTTACCTAACATTTTATCTTTGGCTAGTCTTTCAGACTTTGAATGCTCAACTATTGAGACATCGGATACTAAAGTTTTACCTTATGAACATCTTACGTCAAACCAAAGAAACATTGCTGACTGGTTGTGATTCGGACACTATTTTTCGACACTTTTACGTATCCCACAAGTTTCGGATCACTTCGATAATCTTATTATGCGTTTTTCCTTATAATATTTACATTTATTTCACCTTAATTGTTTTCTATTTACTAAATATTGTGTTTTGGTTACGTTTTGACGTATCTGACAACTTATTTTTGCTTCGTTGCTATGCAACTTATAAACATAATTCAATCAAACTTTTTAGTTTCTTATTTTTTACATTTGGCCATCTAGATTTCAGCGTTTTAAAAATATTATTTTGAAATTTATGCAGAACTCTCACCATCCTCACTCACTCTTTTTTTAACTTATGTTTGTAATTTTATTTTGTCTTTTAAATATTTGTTAATTTCTTTTCATCTTTTCTTTTTTAAATGTCGCTTCACGACAACACAAGAAAATCCTAAGAGACAAAAGCGACCCAGCGGGTCGATTATAATTTTAATTTGAAATAAATTTTATAATATTGTTCCTACTACTACCTAACCAGCCAGCTAATATTTCAGTGGTAAGAGCTATGTTTTGTTGCTATGTGTGCGGGAATCTTATTCGGCTTTGCTTCCAGGAGAGTAGAAAATGATAACAGTTTTGATTGTTAACAATATAATGTGAAATTCTGAACTTTACAAAAAAAAACTGTCTGTTGGTAATAATTTAAAAAATATGGAATGCGTGCGTGCGTCTGTTGCGGTATCGATGAGGCGAGTAGAGGGGGGTCCGGAGGGCGTCCTTGTGCAGCCAGCGCAGCGTACGTTTATGAAGCCGGTTTTCGGCGTAGACGCAATTCTTGCGTTAACAGGCTCCCCGGGTTGGAACGTCCAGTTCCAAGGTGTCTTCATTAGGCAGCAGGCAGAGCCTATTGTAGGCTCTTCTCAGGACTCCTGTAGCGGTGTTGACGTCTGCAACGCGTGTGATGCCATCAGTCCCAGGGTGCAGGCCGACGATGCGTCCAAGATGCCAGCGGTTAGGGGGCAGTCGCTCGTCCTTGATCACCACTAGATCGCCGATGCGTAGCTCTCCTCCACTGGTACGCTTCCATTTCTGTCTCTTTTGCAAATCTGAAATGTATTCCATGTAGTAACGATTCCAGAAATGCTGAGTCAGGATCTGTGCTCTCTGGTAACGAGGCAGTGTGCAGATTCTGGCCGTTTCTTCCACATCGATCTGAGAAGTAGGCAACATCGTAAGTGTGCGTCCGATAAGGAAATGCGATGGGGTCAATGGGACGAAATCATTAGGGTCTGAAGATAGGGGGGTGAGAGGACGAGAATTTAGTATACCTTCTATGCCTACAAGTACGGTATTCATTTCCTCGTAGGTTAAGTTTGCCAGAGATAGAACTCTTTTCAAATGATGTTTAACTGATTTAACGGAGCTCTCGGCTAAGCCGTTGAAGTGCGGGCTGTATGCGGGAGAGAATTTAAAAATAATAGATTGCTCCGCTGATTTCGAACTAATGTCATCACCTTTAGTTTTTAAAAAATTTGAAAGTTTATTAGCCGCTCCTACGAAATTAGTACCATTATCGGAGTAAATAAAGTCAGGCTTACCTCTGCGAGCAACGAATCTGTTTAAGGCGGCTAAGAATGTTTCAGTGCTTAAATCAGTAACTAATTCTAAATGTACAGCCCTTACAGCCAAGCACACAAACACACAGATATAAGACTTTATTAATCTAGCTACTCTACCTTTTCTGTTCGCCAACATTAGAAGGTCCAGCGTAATCGACAGCACTATTAGAAAATGGAAATTGACTATAAGTTCTTTAGGCAGATTACCCATTATAGGCTTAAATAGACTTTCCTGTAAACCTGCAACATACATGACACTCATGTGTTATTTTTCTAGCCAGATTGCGACCCCCAATTATCCAAAGTTTATGTCTTAATACAGATAATAATAATTGTGGACCTGCATGCATCAGTGTCTTATGATAATATTTAAATAACAGTTTAGTAACATGGTGCGATGCATGAAGCAAGATTGGATGTTTTGTGTCATAATTGTAGTTTGAATTAGACAATCTGCCGCCAACACGAATCAACCTTTCGTTTGACATAAAGGGATTTAAGTTTAAAATTTTAGATTTAATTGACTATTGTTATGTAAAGTATTGTATTCATTTGAAAAAATATCCAATTGCACTATTCTGCTCAATGCATAAGCAGCAGAGCTCAACTCGGATAATTTTAAATATCCAGAAAATTTATTACGTGGAGTTCGACAATTATTAATTATATTACAGTGCTTCGTTCTCGATATATATTTACCATGTAGTTTCTTGACGCTACTAGGCAACCAAACGCATGTTTAGAGCTAGGTTTCTAAAAAAAAAACAATTGCTTGTCTATGTTTACTCTAGCTCCATAGATTACTTTTGTCACTTGTCATTCTTAACGTTTGCGCGGCAACCGGCGCTTTCTTAACGGATAATCCCGCTAATAAATTATTGATAAAAGTAAATACAAGCAGATTAAAACGTTTTTTGCCATGCCAAAACGAAAGAAGACCTTAAAAGAAAAAATGTTGAAATATAAACACAAGTTACAAAAATTGCAAGAACGACGTAATCGGCATAGTCGTAGTCGTAGTCGATCTACAATCAAAAATTTGAATATTTATGAGTAAAATTAGTCTGTTCAGTTACAAGTTTGCAGTCAGCCTTAGTCTCAGGTAAAGATATCGAAACATTTTTGGGCTGAATAGGCCACTGAGATTCTGGCTGCAGCAGAAAAGGTGGACCAGAAAACCACAATAGGGAGTCGCGTAATTGATTAGCATTACATCCTCTAGATCCTAGGTCAGCCGGGTTTGCATGAGTAGGTATGTACCTCCACGACTGCAAATCACTATGTTCGGTTATTTCATTTATTCTGTTAAGTACAAATGTCTTAAGAGAGGCCCTAGGAGTTCGTATCCAACCCAATACGATAGTGGAGTCACATCACATAACACAACGATCGACATTTATTCTTAAAGCAGTTCGAACCTTTTCTGCCAATCGGACCGCCAGCAATGCGCCACAAAGTTCTAGTCGAGGTATAGTCATACCCTTCAATGGGGCCACCTTACTCTTGGCCATGACTAACTGTACGGTGGTGCTGCCATCTACCGACGTGGACCGCAAGTATATGCATGCACTATAAGCCTGTAAAGACGCGTCGCTAAAGGCATGTATTTCTATAAGTATAGGTGAGTTACATAGTGAGTGACGTGGGATTTTAATTTCATTTAATTGTGGAAGTGTTTGTAAAAATGCTAACCAATCCCTTTGTATATCGGAAGGTAAGGGGTCATCCCATTATACTTTAGATGCCCAGAGCTTTTGTAAAATTATTTTACCCTGGAGTATACATGGATTTACGAGGCCCAAAGGATCAAATACTTGTCCTATTATGGACAAGACTGTTCGCTTGCTCATTCTATTTAGTGACTCTAACGCAACATTAACTGAAAACTAAAGTGTGTCTAAGTCGCAAGACCACCTCAACCCTAAAGTCTTAGCATCACAATCATCAACTAGCTTGAGCAAATCATCACAGCCATCGGTTTCTTGGATATTACTTAATATTTCAGGACAATTAGAACGCCACTTTCGCAAATGAAACTGACCTTCTTTTAATTGACTAATAACACCCTGTATAATGTGTATAAGAGTAGATTTCGATTGATGGCCACTCAAGTAATCGTCGATATAGAAATCATGTAGTATAGTTTCACGTACCAATGGATCTACACATTCCTGACCCAACTGTACAAGACATCGAGTAGCTAAATAAGGCGCCGACGCTGTGCCGTAAGTCACAGTGTTGAGTATATAAGTTTTTAGTTCCTCATTAGGGTTAAAGCGCCAGAGTATTTGCTGCAGTCCTCTTTGATGTTCTGCAACAAGTACACATCTGAAAAATTTGTCACAGTCGGAAGTGACTACGTATTTGTGTTGCCTAAAACGGATCAAAATGCTAATTAAATCATCCTGTACTGTCGGCCCAATCATCTGAATATTGTTAAATGACAACCCTGATGTGGTCTTTGCAGAAGCGTCAAATACCACCCTCAGTTTTGTTGTAAGACTAGACTCTTTAAGAATACCGTGATGAGGTAAAATATTTATATGTTTGTCCTGTTTGCTATCAGTATTTAAAGCCATATGACCGAGGTCTATATATTCTTTTATAAAATTGCAATATTTTTGTTTAAATAATGGATAACGGGAAAACTTACGTTCTAAATACTGAAAACGATTAAAAGCTTGATCATAAGAATCACCTAATACTTTCGGTGTCTGTTGCAAAGGGATTTGTACCATAAATCGACCGTCGTGTTGTCGTGTAGTGGTTGCAGCAAAATGCAACTCGCAATCATTTTCTTGCTTTGTAGTTTTGCGTGGTAAAGCCACCGATTCCAACTCAAAAAATCTGTCAAGCTTGTGTTGTAGTTCAACTTCGTTCACAAAATGGCAATGGACTGTATTAATGTGCGTAGATTGTTGAGTAATTGGATTATTCACCCTCTGCAATCGCATTGCACCCGACACCAACCACCCGAATTTACTATTACTAAGAACGGGCTTATTTTTACCTAAAGAAATGCGTTCGGTATCTAGGACGTTCCAGAATACTTCAGCGCTAAGCAACATGTCAATATCAGAAGGTGAGTTAAAGGTTGGATCGGCTAACCTTAAATTCGTAGGTATATTTAATGATTGTATATTAATGTGTGTAGTGGGTAACATTTGAGTAATCTGTGGTATGACGAAGCAACTAATGCTTGTCTTGTAATTTTCAGTTCGTGAAAATAATGTTTTACGTGGGTAGTCTACAGTGAAACACGTATATTTGTGATACACATTTAAAATTTTATTTAAAAATACTAATTTTGATATATAATAATAAATCTTTACAAATAATGTGTCATTAAGACTTAAATTACCTGCTGCAGTTATAATTTTCATGTTGTGATAACTTAAAACACGTTATCCACTACTCACTGTTGGCACCATAACTATGGAGGAAATTAAGGGAACTATGGAAGCACTGGCAGAGATGGTTCAGACACGGATGACTGCTTTTGAAGACGAGCTCAAGCGGGTCCCTACTTCAAGAGCTGAGACAGTCTCAACTTTGTCAGCCGACTTCCAGACGTTCCGGACTCTCATCATGACCACTATGGCGGCTCTTCAGAGACAGGTTGACATCTTGGCTGCAGAGTGTGATGCGTTGGAGATGAGAAGTAGGAGCAAGATGCTTCTACTACACGGTGTCACTCAGAAGCCAAATGAAGATCCGCTTATTGTTGTAACGGACATAGTGCGGGAACATCTGTCACTTCCTAATCTACAGCCAGATGACCTCAGTCAGGCTCATCGTATAGGCGTTTCGTCTTCTGATCGTCCGCGCCCCATGCTCATTAAGTTTAGGAGCCGTCAAGACCGTGATGCTGCATGGGCTGCAAAGGTTGGCCTCAAAGGTTCAGGCATTACCCTCTCAGAATTCCTAACCAAGCGTCGGCATAAGCTCTTCTTGGAATGTCGTGATAAACTTGGAATTGCGAATTGCTGGACTCGTGACGGGCGTATCATGGCAATTGGATTGGATGGTAAGCCGCAGGTGATTACTTGTCTTGCGGACTTAGACAAGTTATTGACTACCTTGCCTGCTAAACGCAAGAATACCGATGCTGTGCACTCCAAGAATCAGCCTCCAATGTCTCCAATTGTCAAGCAAATAACCTCAAGACGACAGAAAGCAGCGGCTATACCGAAGAAAAAGTGAGCACTATCTATAATAATTGTTTCCCTTTGCTATTCGTTTCCAGTATGTAGTACTGCTTTTTTGCTTTGGTTTTGTTATAATGATAAATAATTTTTGTGTTTGTTGCTTCTGCTGTAATTTGTCATGGTTATACTTAGTGGCGGGCGCTTCGGCTTCGAAGTAACATTGTTACAATTAAAGGTATTCACCACAATCTCTTTACTTCCACCTTCACGTTTTCTTTTTTGTTTCTCCGTCATAATTAATTATCTTAGGGCCGATTTATCAACAGTCAGATAAAACTTATTTGTCTGTTAAAGTATTGCACAACCATCTTGAAAATCTATTGTCATCAGTCTTTTCTTTCTTTACAGGTGAGATTTTAGTTTGATTGTGTTATACTTTATCAGACGGATACGTTTTAACCGAGGATTGAAAAATCAGCCCTTAATGCAGTTAATATTGCGATTACCCAGTATTTATACTAATATTATTATTTACTAAGGGTACCATACAATATTTTTACGAAATGTAACAACAGCTGTGACATTGACGTGACTCGACAACTGACGTTTTAGACTGACGTTTTAGTAAAAAGTTTGTTTTGCGTTCCGTTCTACGAATGGGTTTTATTAAGTTTGAAATATTAAGTATTGAATTGCCAGGGAGGAATAGGGATTGAAAATTTTTGTTCTTTTTTGTTAGTTTAATACTCCTTGCTGTTTTTATGCGCCCCGCCTTGCTGCTTGAATTGCTTTTTTATTTTTGTGCTTTGTAGTGTTTTGTTTTTATTTTTATTGCTTTTTTTATTTTGTGTTTTGATATTATTACTTTTATTGTGATTTTTATTAATAACTAGCTGCCGGTGGGTAATTAACACTGTGTAGATACTTAATTTTATTTAGGTTTTATCTTTAAAATTTATATTTATATCTTAATGAACATCTCTATAAATTCTAATATATTCCACTCCTGCTCTTCACAATCCAGCCTCGAGGACAGTTCTCTGAGTGACACATCTGCAACCCTTGATGAAGTCTTGCATGATACCTTCGCCAATGTGTCAAAATCTTTAAATATTGTTCACCTTAATGCACAGAGCATCCCGGCACATTATGCTGAGTTGCTTTCATACTTGAATGACAATCACATAGACGCGATATTAATTTCCGAGACTTGGCTACATCCCTCACTTCCATCTACATCTTACTCGCTTCCTGGTTTTAATTTGATCCGCAACGATCGTGGCAGCTCTGCTCATGGAGGTGTAGCTATTTATCTCCGTTCTCACTTCTCTTATTCGATTATTAGTCAATCACCTCAACCACCTCCTTCGAACACCGCCGAACATCTTTTCCTTGAGATAATTTTTCCCCACTGTAAGATTCTTTTGGGTGTCTGTTATAGTCCATCGTCCAAAATAGATTTTTTTCAATCATTTGAGCTTCTTCTCGAAGACTTTTCCCCGCATTATAGTCACTTCATCATTATGGGCGATTTTAATACCTGTTTGTTGAAAAACGACTCTCGTAGTCACAAGCTTCATTCACTTATAAACTCTTGCAATATGCACATTCTCCCACTTGCTGCGACGCATAACTTTCCTAATTGTACTCCTACTCTTTTCGACCTTATAATGGTGTCATCTCCTGACCATGTTGTTAAGCATGGTCAAGTAGCTGCAACTCCTTTCTCCTACCATGATCTAATCTATCTTTCATATCGCATACGTCCCCCTAAGCGCAAGGCTTCGATCCAGTTGTTGCGTAATTTTAACAGAATGAATATTGATCGCCTACGTGAAGACGCGCGTGCAATGAACTGGTCGGCGATTGATGATCTTGATAGCGTTGATGACCAAGTGGGCTTATTCAACTCGCTACTTATTTCTCTCCTGGATACTCACGCTCCTGTGCGGCCCGTGCGAGTTAAGCATGTTCCTGCGCCATGGCTTACTGAGGATATCCGCAAATTAATGGAAAGGAAATATCGTGCCAAAACAAAATTAAAAAAAAATCCTACTGACAAAAACCGGGATGTGTTTAGGGAAATCAGGAATCGCTGTAATACTATGATTAGGGACACGCAGAGACGCCACATTCACAAATCAGTCGAAAATGGAGATTCCTCCAAAGTCTGGCGTTATCTCAAAAAACTAGGAGTTGGCAAATCTAAGACTAAACCTTCCCTACCTTCAAATGTTGACATTAACACATTAAACACTCATTTCTCCTCTTCGGCACCAATGGATGGTAGCATTAAGATTCATACTCTCAAAACGATTTCTTCTTTGTCAACTCCATCCCATTCACCGTTTCTTTTTTCGCAATTTACCGAGTGTGACGTTGAAAAGAGTGTACTTGCTGTTACCTCCAACGCTGTTGGTAGTGACAGCATCAGTCGTAGTATGATCGTCCCTCTCATTGATATCCTTACTCCCGTTATTACCAAACTCCTTAATAAATCCATCTCATCTTCTGTCTTTCCTCAGGTCTGGAAGGAAGCTAACATTATCCCTCTTCCTAAAAAACCTAAACCAGATTCTTATTCTGATTTTCGACCTATTTCTATACTACCATTTTTTTCCAAAGTCCTCGAAAAGCTGGTTCATCAACAGCTCAGTAGATTCCTTTCCTGTAACAACCTTTCCAACTCATTCCAATCTGGTTTTCGACCCGGTCATAGTACGACTACCGCGCTAGTCAGAGTCACGGATGATGTGCGTATAGGCATGGAAAACTGAGAACTTACTGTACTGACGCTGCTGGATTTCAGCAACGCGTTTAACACCGTCGACTTTGATATCTTGCTGGCTATGCTGCACTCTCTCAATGTATCACCACCGGTGATTGCGTGGTTTCGTAGTTACTTGTTTGGACGACGGCAGCGCATTAGTATTGAAGACAATTTTTCGTCATGGTGTGACACTGCTGCTGGCGTCCCACAGGGTGGCGTTCTGTCTCCTCTCCTATTTTCTATATTTATAAATTCTATCACGCTACCTCTTTCTTCTTCCTATCATATGTATGCAGACGATTTCAAATCTATACTCGGGCTCCTGTTGAGAGGTTATCCGAAGCCATTAACACGACCAATGATGACCTGGAACACATCTCGAGTTGGAGTCGACGTCATGGTTTGCAGGTAAACCCCAGTAAAACCCAAGCAATTATAATTGGTAGCCACTGGTATCTGTCTAGAGTTAACTCTAACGCTTTGCCACCGATTGTTTTCAATGGAGTACAGATACCATTACAAAATGTAGTAAAGAATCTGGGTATCTGTATCGATAACCGTCTGTCCTGGGACCATCAGGTTCAGGAGGTTAGCAAGAGGGTATTTAGGGCCTATGGCTCACTCAAGCGGTGGAAAAATCTGTTGCCAACCAAAACTAAAATTTTACTTGCGCAGTCCCTTCTTCTTCCTTTACTGGATTATGCCGACGCGTGTTACCCTGACCTCAGCGTTGTCCTATGTAATAAACTTGAGCGTCTGCAGAACCTTTGTATCCGCTTCATTTATGGCTTACGTAAATACGACCATATTTCTTATTACCGATCTCAACTTCACTGGCTATCTATCTCCCGAAGACGAGACTGCTACGCGTTGTCCCTCCTCTACTCCATCCTTTTTCATCCACATTCACCTCGCTATCTAAAAAACCACTTTGTCTTTCGCTCTTCTACTCTTGTCCGTGACCTTCGTTCCTCTAGTTGCCTGTCCCTTAATGTTCCTCCTCATTCCACTGACTTCGTAGCCAAGTCTTATACTGTGCATGCTATCCACCTATGGAACTCCCTGCCAGAGAGTATCAGGCGGGCGAAGACTCGGGACTCTTTTAACCGACAAACCAAAGAGTACTACCTCAGGCTGGACTCTTCATCCTAACCTTATACATTGACCTATCACTCTGTAATGTATCTCCTCCATATTTAGTCCATTTAGTCTATTTCTATAATCTTCTGATATTCATCAAATCTATATTTTATTAACATAGTATTTTCCTCCTTATACGTACTGTACACTAGCCCGTGATTGTTTCTTCAACTATATGGTTTCTTTTGCCCAAAGGTTGCCTGGTAGAAAGTGCTACCCTAGCATTAAGGCCGCCTTTTGTCATACTGTTTTTCTTTGTATTGTTTTAAATTGTTTTTATAGTGCAATAAAGTATTTTTCATTCATTCATTCATTAATTCATTTATTCATTCATTCATAATGTAACAGACGAACGTGAATTAATGCGAATTGAATCACGACTTAACCCTTCGACCGCTGTCGAAGTAGAATAAATAGGCAATTTTAATTTCTTTCGTAAAGTTTCGGTAATAAAGTTAGATGTACTGCCGTTATCAAGTAAGGCACGGATAGTGTGACGTATGCCATCAATGTCAACCACGTCAACAAGCACTGTGGATAGAAGGACGCAACCGTGATGGGTAGACGACAAGACCACCTCCGTTTGGTGTGCTGTGTCACAGTCACCTGCTGCAGAGTGTGAGTCATCGCATAGCTTTGAGTCAGTAACGCCTTGTGTGGCTAACATGGTGCATTTGTCCATTTTAGAAATAGGAGCACACTCCTTAGATTCAGACAGCAGCCTGTCCTCAGTGTGCAACATCGTGTTGTGCCACTTAGAACAAATCCTACACGGACCAAATCTGCATTTTTTTACCTCGTGTCCTTGACGCAAACAATTAAGACAAAGTTTTAATTGTTTTGCCTTATTAATTTTAGCATAAACAGATAACGATTTAAATTTTAAGCATTGATAAATAGCATGATTTTGTTTACATAAAGGACAGGTGTAAGTAGTAGTTTGTTGCGTTTGCGTATTGTTTACGTTTGCAACAAAGGAGCGTGACCTTGAAGCGGCCGGCTCGCTATGCCTCTGTTTAATATGGGTCAAGTTTAGTGTCTCAAGCAAACTTGCACGATCTTTAATGAATTTAACAAATTTTTCTAAGCCGGGATATTTTTCAAAATTATTAGAGTATTGTTTCCATTTTCTATTTGTTACGTTATCAAGTTTGCTTGAGGCCTTGAACAACATGTCCCAATTATGAATACTAATGTTTAGATTTTCAAGTGCCCTAAGATTTTTATTTAAACTGTCGACTAATTTTCTTAAAGAAACAGATGATTCCTTTGTAATTATTTCTATGTCAAATAACGCCTGAATATGGTTATATAACCAATCCTCAAAATGTCCAGAAAAGATAGGCAACTGAATAGTGGGCAAAGTTAAAGTCGGTGTGTTAGCTGTGAGGACAGTACCTGCCGCGGATGAGGCTGATGCGCCGCCATCCTTACCGTGCTGCACAGAAGCGAACCTGCTTACCAGCTCGCGCGCAGCGCCAACTACTGCGAAGTACTCGCTCTCGAACTGCTCACGATATTGGTACTCTTTTTCGCAATCGGTTTCTGAAATTTCCAAACAACTTTCGATTTCAATTTGTAACACGTCAAATTCACCGTACCACTCTTCGATTTTTAGTAATCTTAAGTTTAAATCACTAATTTGCGCTGCACTAGGCTTTTCTGAAGAGGATAGGAGTGCAAGATAAGATTTAAATTGTGTAAGCTTACATTTATATGAACTGCGTTTTCTTTTTAATTCGGCAAGCTTAGCCATAATAAAATTAGAGTGGGTAGGTAGGTGACGGAAAGAAAATGAATTAGCTAGAAAAAAAGCACAAATTAATTAACTTTTAAATTAATAACATTCGCAAATAAAGTTAATGACAATAGAACGAGTACTTAAATTAAAGCGTATAGTGAAAAATGATGTCAGCGTACGCGGTCTAAGCGTATGTAGATATGCACAGGTAGCAATAGCGGGTAAGCAGGCGATATTATTTGCTGCGCGCTGCGCCGCGTTTACCGTTTTCTGCAAATGGAAAATAAAACCATATGAGATATTTTATCGTTAAATTCAGTATTACACGTAATTAAGGTCCGTGTAATGATTGCATGAGTGAATAAAGGAGGACAAAGGATTGAAATGTTGTAAATTTTAAAGCAATTAATTTACTAATTTCAAATGGAAACCTGTAATCCACGTAATTAAAGTCCGTGAATGCAGAAATTTTAATGAAATAATTAAAATTTAACGAAAGTAGTCAACGGGAAAAGAATATCGCACTTATGTAGGTAGGTACGACAAAATTGTGCACGTAATTAAAGTCCGTGCAAATTACGAAATTAGGTACTTGCAATGATATAATATCATTGGGTACTTGTAAACAAATAAAGGATATCGGATTTGCACTGTCACTTAGTTGCAACTTGATGACTGCGCCTCTTTCTTGTCCTGGAGCTAGGTCGTCGGTCGCCGCGCCGTCGAGTAACTTTCCCGAAGTCCAAAGGTCGCTCAGCTGCTGGATCCGGTCGGAAGGAACAAATTGTGCGGGAATCTTCTTCGGATTTGCTTCCAGGAGAGTAGAAAATGATAACAGTTTTGATTGTTAACAATATAAAGTGAAATTCTGAACTTTACAAAAAAAAACTGTCTGTTGGTAATAATTTAAAAAAATATGGAATGCGTGCGTGCGTCTGTTGCGGTATCAATGAGGCGAGTAGAGGGGGGTCCGGGGGCGTCCTTGTGCAGCCAGCGCAGCGTACGTTTATGAAGCCTGTTTTCTGCGTAGACGCAATTCTTGCGTTAACACTATGTGCGGATTTGTTTGAATTTAATTTAATTACTTAAATATTGTTTTCTGAGGTTTAAGCGAGCACTACACATTGAAATCCCTGTGACCACGGACCCTGTAAAGGGTTCGAAACGTCAGGATAATATAAAAACTATGTAAATAGTAAATTAAACGTGAGTTAATCCGTAAAAAAGTGTTTCATTTTAATTAAAGTAAATATTATACATATTAATTTATTATGTAATTTATTATCGGAACTGCATCGGCTATTATTTAAGTTGAATTGATAGCTCCAAATCTTTTTTTTCTATAGCAATATCGGCTCTCCCACAGACATATAATAGAAGCAGACCAAACATTATTTCACAACTACATAGATGAGAATAAAACAATATTTCTACTTCTTTCTCTCTAACCACAAATTAATGAGACAATCTCGTTTCTTTTTAATGTCGCAACACTTCCACACACATAGACAAACTGGACCGTGAGGCAAAACGCCATCTTGACAAGCTACAAATAAGCTACAAACCTTTTATCTATGGCTACAAATGTCTTCCTAGACTTGTCAACAAAGGACGCACAGACTATATAGTGAACAAGTTCAGACGGACATCTATCGTACATTTCTATGAAGCTTTAGAGCTGGCCGCCATCTTAACTCAAGATTGATGTATGACATTTGTAACTTTTTAATCTTGAATGCTTAATATAAGGCAACAACATTTTCTGCATTCAGCCAGAACCGAACCGACATACCAGGCAGTTTGTTTTTTTTAGGTAAATTAGGATACATCAGAATCTACCAAGGTAACTATTAAGCAAGATATTTTGTAATTGCTAATAGTTACCTTTTGAAATAAAACCAAATATTTCTTTAGTAGGCACATTTACGCGTTTCAAGTTCAAAGTTCATCAACATTCAACGCCCGAAGAGTTTCACTGTTTAAATGCACTCCAGCCATTTATTGAGTCTAATAGCATTAGCACATGGAAATACATGTAATTTAACGGTCTGTCGTAAACACTATCACAGTTGGTAACACAGCAATGATTTAACATCGTAGAAAGCACTAAAACGTAACTTAACACGGAATAATCTGAGTAATACTCAAGTAACACTTAGAAGTTATCTGGAGAAATAGATATACGGAAATAAATCAAGATCGCCTCAACACAAAACAACAAGTGATGAAAGTGACGGACGCCATTTTCAAAGATTTTGACAGTAGTGATATTTGCATCGGGAAGAAACTGTCATACATCATTCTTGAGATGCGTTCTCTATAGCAACTTTTTTCAGTAGGGAACATTTCCACCCGTGAAAGGACGTATAGGAGATTGTTTTCGCTTATTTTTTGTGATTTAATAAAGTTTATGAGCCAAAAGTACTAAAATAAAATGGTGAAGTGTAGTGCGCCCTTGTGCGGCAACTTCTCATATAGAAAAACACCTGAAATTACGTTCCATAGGTATGTTTGTTTGTTGTGCCATCTAATCTCATAATGTTTTTTTTAGTCATTGTGTGATTATTATTAATCTTTCGGCATTGTAGAAGTAGTGAATAATTGCCATAAGTGCAAATCTCGTAAAATCTTAACGTAAAGTAGTTTCTGAAAGATTCTTGTGGTAACAATAATCAATTATATAGAAACTCTGATCTCGTTTGACGTTTCATATACTTGCACAATTTTATGGGGCCGTATTTAGGCTCCAGTTTTGTTTAATAGGTATATTTTTGAAGATTGATTAGATTTAAGTATGCAATATATTTTTTCATTAGGGATAAACTAAATATGAGTAAATTATTTTTATAATATTGTTAACTTAAACCCTATCCTACCCCTTTAACCCTATGGTAGTCGTAGGGATGTATTCTTGTATGAAAATGTGCATAAAATTGATGATTAAACGAACTTACTTGTACGTGAAGTTCAATCACAATTATACGAAGTGCTTCGTCCTCGAGATTAGTATACCTACCCCCTAACTAAATAACCTAACTTGTGAACACTATGTAGTAACGCGAAAGTGTTGCCACTTGCACTTAGTTTAAAAATATTTATTTATCGTTTCCGGTCTATTATGTATCAAAAACGGAAACGAAAATAATAATTTTGTCTATTTCCGGTTATAACGGAAATAGAAAAATAAAATAATAGCAACGGAAGTGCTTGATTTCCCGCCAGCTCGTTCCTTACCAACCCCACCTCTTTGGGTACCGGCATCGCTCTCATCATATAGTTTAAAGACATAGAAAGTTTTTGTAACCGTATGGTATTTATTCATAAATAATTATCGGGTGGGGGGGACTACCTACTAATCTCTTCGGACGAAGCACTTTGTATAATTGTGATTGAACTTCACGTACAAGTAAGTTCGTTTAATCATCAATTATACTCGTGCTTCGTCCTCGAGATTAGTATACCTACCCCCTAACTAAATAACCTAACTTGTGAACACTATGTAGATGTTGAGAGAAATTGGTTACAAAAACATGTCATGAGAAAAAAACAAAATCTGTGTTTCGTACAAAATCAATCTTTATTTTGATTTAACGAACCTAGGGTTCTTGCAAGTAAAGTATAATCATCGTTACTTAGAATAGTTCTATTATAGAATTTTGCAAATACGGTGGAATTGCCGCTCCAGCCTGCTGTTTTTCGTATTAAATCAACGTTAACACCTTGACTGTGTGCCATTGACGTTGCAGCATGTCTTGTGCTGTGAGCGGAAAATATGGAAACGTCAATTCCACTGTCTTGCATTGTGGATCGAATCCATCTGCTTAGAGTTTGGCTACCAACCGGCTTGTGTGGATTTCTAGCACTTAAAAATAATGTACTTGATGTCCTAAAGTCTTTAGTTTTATTAATGTAAAAATTTAACGTACTCGCTGGGCATATAGATAATCTATCAAGAAAATATGGTAAATGCAAAGCCGGTTGATTACACCCAACCCTAGAAGTTTTAATCAGAAATGGAATTTTAATTACAATTTGATTTTGCAAAAATATTATATTATCTACCGTGATAAGTGATAAGGTCTGCACACGGTGTGCAGTGACAAGGTAAGGTAAGGCTAGTAACGTAACACACTTTTTAGAGAGCTTTTCTAAAGTAATTTCTTCGAGTGGATACATAGAAGATAGGTATTCTAGAATAGTATTTGCATCCCAAGTTATGTTATAACGTGGGCACGGAGGTCTTAGCTTGTAAACACCTTTAAAAAATCGTGTTAATAAGTCATTTTCTAAGGATCCGACTAAAAGAGATATTGCAGCCTTGTGACAGTTTATTGTTTGGTATTGACTGCCGGTATTAAAAATATTTGTAAAAAATTTAATTACGTTTGGAATTGGTGGATTAAACATATCAATTTTGGATTCATTACAAAAGCTAAACCATTTCTTTAGGCATGAATCATATTGTTTCATTGTGCTTTCAGATAAAGAAGCTAACATTATATCCACGGCGGCTGTTGGGACGTCTCTCCGTAGGAACCCCGAGCGGATAAGAGCGCGACCTCCAGGATAAGGTTCTGGTGAATGTTCCTGCGGAAATGCGAAAAAACCAAATCTGAGTGATCCAATACAATTATATCTGATACAACAAGGCGTCTAAATAATGGGTACCATGGTTGCGTAGGCCATGCCGGCACTACCATAATTCCTTCAGCTTTGTCCGAGATGATCTTTCTTAGTATTTTAAGAATGATAGCCACTGGCGGAAAAGCATAGAAAAAATAATTAGACCACGAAAGTGTAAATGAATCTATAGCAAAAGCATCTGGGTCACGATTCCATGAAGCATAAAGGTGGCATTTTTGGTTGACTCTGTTTGCAAATAAATCAATTTCTGGATAAGAAAATTTGTTTGTTATTGTGTTGAATCCTTTAGGTGATATTTCCTATTCAACGTCAGGATGTGAACGTCTTGATTCTCGGTCTGCAGTTATGTTGTCTGAAGACTTAATATAGGCCGAGGTGACCTGTATGTGACGAACCTCACACCACTGCCAAATATCTCTAGTTATTTTATTTAAATGAGGAAATTGTACACCACCCATGCGATTTATATAACTAAGAGCTGTGGTATTATCAACACGAATAAGTATTTGACAGTTGTGACAATCTTTGGCAAAAATTTTGATTGCAAAAAAGGCCGCTAATAACTCTAAGCTGTTTATATGCAGTTTACACTCTGAGTCAGACCATTGTCCGTTAGCTGTTTGACCGTTACAAGCTGCTCCCCAACCCGTTTTTGAGGCATCAGAAAATATTTCTTTTGTGTAAATGTCATCTTTGATTCTGTGACTACATTTATCTATTACTTTCAACCACCAATGTAAATCAGAGTGTAGAGAATTCGGAATGTACATAAATCTTTCGTAGTCGTTGTGTATTTTTAAATTCAAGTATTTACAACCAATGATATTATATTAAAAAGAGGTAGATAGGTTATGTCAGTACTAATATGATTTCAATAATGGACCGAAGTGTCGTACGTACGAAAACCTGAGCATGCGCTATTCTCACTAAATATTACGATGTTATACGGCCGAGGTAACTTGTCACTTCTAGTCGATGATCTCATATGGCCGCATCTGCCGAGTTAACTTGATCGTATTCTAAAGTATGAGCAAGATAGCATGACAACTAGTAAGAGCGTAAACAAGACAGATACATGTAGCGCTGTGACATTTCGAATTACATGTCAATTTGCTGTCGCACTCTATATTTTTATGACACAATTTATTCTGACATTTTGTAGTTGATAAAAAATAAGAACTTAAATCAATTAAAATTTAAACTCACGCATGCCACTCATGATATATAATTTCATGACCTTTTATGTAGTTCGCATGACACAGGACAGCATATTTTTAATTAATTTTCGGAAACAAATACATGCAAACTGACACTGTCAAAGTGTCAACACTGCTAACGCTATTGTGAGACTTCGCTTAAGGTAAGCCAATTAGCATAGTTTTCTGTTCCCACTTTTTGGCACATGTAACACATCTACCTCTTTTTATTGTAACATCATTGTTTACAACGCTCTAATTCCTTGGTATATAGCCACCCATATTCAACAGCAGGGCAGGCAGAAACTAATAATCCAACTAATTGTGCAAATTTTCGAATTTTGCAAAATTTTAATTTTAATATTCCTTCGATTTCTGTTTTAATACGAGTTCGTTTCTGTGTTGGCAAGGATATGCACCAATTACGTGAATCTATTAAGTACCCGAGGTATTGGCAAGACATAGAGGGAGCTAATTTACTTTTCTCAGTGTTGATAATAAAACCTAAGGATTGTAATAACCTTTTGGTTAGTTTAATATTCTCCAAACATTTTTCATACGTTAAATCTGTCAAGTATAGGTCATCTAAATAAATAGATGATATGAGTCCACACGACCGTAATAGCTTTATTACAGGTTTCATTATTTTTGTAAATATGTAAGGAGCTGTACAAATGCCAAAGGGTAATACATTAAATTCATACATTTGTTTATTGTTTGTACGATTGCCATCCATTAGAATAAATCGAAGGTATTTTCGTGAATTAGGGTGGATTCTTATTAAAAAATAAGCATCCTTTAAATCAATAGTGGCCATATAGCAGTTTTTGGACATTAGTTTTAGAACTGTACGTAAATCCTCTAGTTTAAAATGTTGTACATTGATATAATTATTCAGTTCCTTTAAATTTAGAATAAATCGCATTTTTCCGTTAGGTTTAGGTAAAAGAAAAACGCGGGAAACGTATTGGCCAGCACAGGGTTCACACGGAGAGATTGCTCCAATGAATAATAAATTCTGAATTGACTCTGAATAATGTAACTTTTCTGATGAACATATATTTGTTATAGGTGGATCTAATTGATTCACAGGTTCAATAAATACTATTTCATAACCTCAAATCCATGAAAGGACAGCTCTATCCTCAGTGATGAGTGACCACTGGTTATAAAAACGATGAAGTCTACCAGCGTACCGTACCTCATCTGCAGCTAGCGCCTCCTCGTCTGTCGCGGCCGATAGTAAGACGTGCTCGAGGAGTGGACGCGCGAGCTCGTCTGCTGCGGTGGTGGCTGTGGCGGCGGCGGCGGCTGGTAGCTCGTCGTTGCTCGTGGAGCTGCGGGCGGCTGGTATCGCTGAGGACCCGGCGCCACCCTGCGACTCCCGGGACCAGACTTCGAGTTTAAATTTCTGAAATGTTTAGTTTTTCTAGTAGCGTCGGCCTTCAAATCCGAACAAGATCTAGACACAGCTTTAGCGGTTTTAATTGTTTCGCATAAATCTTGTCCGAATAACAGTCCATCAACCTTTGTATTACTCAGTTGTTCTCTTAAATCTTTTTTCAGAGAAGCGAGTGCATAATTTCTAGACTGAATGTGTTGGACATCACAAAGGATTCGACTGGCGTCCATCAGGTTTTTTAACAATTCGTTATCTCTTGCCTGCTTGTCAATCTGTGAGGTTATAATTTGGCTGATACATGTAACAGCTGCCGCAATTTGCTTTTGATTAATTTCAATTGCTTTATCCCGTTTTTGCACATGTTCGGGGGTTGCAGCTTTAATTTCAGGATTTAATTGTGGAGCTGACAGGTTCTTACAGTTTCCTGGCACAAGATATTTTTGTAAAAGTTCTTTGCGGGTGTCTTTGTCTAACCCCGAAGTGGCCACGTGAGTGAGGCGGCTTGCCAGTTCGTTGTTAATATCTGGACCATATTCTACGGTTGTTGATGGATCGGACCCCGTATTTCTAATATTTCCGCATCCAAACCTGTATCAGTTAACACAACAGGGTGTTCCACCGCCATGTCTGCTTGTAAAAAATCTTGGTTTTGAAGTTCGTCGGGTCTATCGCCGTCGACGTCACTCGTTAATATCCCGGGGATAGGTTCAGAGGCTGTTGCAGCAACGGCAGGTTCACTTCTCCTTGTTGGAGCAGATTGGTGTTCATTCCGATCTGGAATAAAACGTGGAATTGTAGATAACACTCGTGGGTGTATTTGAGACGAAACAATGTCTAATCAGTGTATGCACCGTGGGTGCAGGAATTTTAATTGCTGTTTGTACACCATGGGTGCAGGTAAACGCGAAAAAAGGATTTCGCCAATTCCTTCGTTAGGGTTAGTGTCCCTGTGTCAGTCCATGAGACTGGATATTGACACCATGGGTGTCGCGCTCAAAAGTGTACTCACCTTCATTAGACAATGCCAACAAAACTGGTGGAGCGGGTGGATTACTTCGAGAGTTCTCTGATCCGCTACTTGAGCTTGAGGAACTTGACGTTTCGGAGAGCGAGCGTTGCCTTCGCGATCGCTTTAATTTCTTTTTAAGTTTTCTGAGTTGGTTTGCTAAATGTTGCATAGAATTTTCATGTGTTCTTTTCGGCATCTTGAAGCACGTGCGAAGTGGCTGAGCACTAAACTGCGAATGATGAGAGCGATGCCGGTACCCAAAGAGGTGGGGTTGGTAAGGAACGAGCTGGCGGGAAATCAAGCACTTCCGTTGCTATTATTTTATTTTTCTATTTCCGTTATAACCGGAAATAGACAAAATTATTATTTTCGTTTCCGTTTTTGATACATAATAGACCGGAAACGATAAATAAATATTTTTAAACTAAGTGCAAGTGGCAACACTTTCGCGTTACTACATAGTGTTCACAAGTTAGGTTATTTAGTTAGGGGGTAGGTATACTAATCTCGAGGACGAAGCACGAGTATAATAATAACTTTTTACATTTGTTTTTCAGAATTCATCTAAATCTTTACTAAAAGGTCCGGTAAGAAAGCAATGCCAGTAGAGATCATGTTTTGAGGAATTTGCAAAAATTACAGCCGAGTACCTCAAGTGCTGTATTAACTACATTAAGTGAGTTAACTTAAGTATTATATTGTTGTACAGTATTCTAGGCTATAACATGAATAAGATGAGTCTGCGCAGTCTCTCAACTCTGTTACTTTGAAATATACAGAAAATGATAAATTTATTTGTTTTCAGAAACCTTCATCATTACTTCCTGAACAGACTCAAAAGTATCCCGGATATCATTTTTACGGGACTTGCAAAATATACAGTAACCCGCAGTCAGGGTCGCTGACTACTCGACCACCCGGCGGTCTTATCACTAGTTTAAAAAATTGTGACATTATTTATTGTAATTTTTATTTTTATTAAAAAAATACCAGCAGAGTATGTATGTATGTTGTTTTTAATTACTTATTTCATTTTTCTTATTTTACCTAACGGTTCTACTACGAGTATTTCATGCATTTTATTAAGAGATCTATTACATCTTAAATGTGATTTTTGCGTAAAATGCGCATTTTTGCATTTTGTAGTAACTTGTTTAGTTGTATTTATCGTTATTATCAAAATAGGATAATAAAATCATGCTTAATATTACAAATCTCTTCTCTGCATCGTATTTTGTAGTAATTTTGCAGTTATATTTATCGTTTTTATCGAAATAGGATAATAAAATCATTATACAATCTTTATTTCTCAAGAAGTAACAATTATTTTGCTATAAATTTTGTTCAATAATATCGTAGGTAGAAGAAATTCACAGTTAACTTAAAGCGATTTTCGAAGTTTTTTGGTTTGTAATAAGATTTTTTTCTATATAAAATCAATGATATCTAAAAATTCCGAGGCCGCTACGCACTATACGACTATATAATAGATAACATTCTAATTTTTTTTTTATTTCTTTAGAAAAGTAGTTCAATCTAGGAGCTCAAAAAAGTGCCTTAGCGCATTTTATGAAAACCTTCATCAATTTTTGGTTTCATAAAAAAGTTAAGCAAAATTTACATAAAGCGAGGCCGCTACGAACTATGCCAATAGCTATTCTACATTATTCAATAAGTCAAAACTGGTGATGTATTTTTTTCTTGGATCAAGAACGCCAAAATTGGCCATTTTACGCAAAAATCACAGTCGAGATGTAATAGGCCTATTAAGTTAGTGAGGTGGCGTCGCAGCCAGATACAGATACAGACAGCCTGCCTGGCACTCAATGATAGATAACATAGCATTCTACAGGTGTTTTTTTTTAATTTAATGAGTATCTTTAAATGTCTAACTATAAAATATAAAATTATCCTCTTTACGTATAACATTACTATAGATGTAGGTACTTGAGGTCCCTTGCGTGCCTGAGTTCAGCCCCTTTTATTGTAAATGTGTGCATGAAATTTGTCTGTAGGCGTAATGGGCACGCTTTTTTGTTGTAATGTTTGGTCTGCTTCTATTTATGTCTGTGGGCCCTCCACAATGTGTCTACGGGCCGAGCTATGGGCGGTCAGAAACTGTCTCAGACAAATGTCAAAATCAATATGTAAACAGAACAACAGAAATTATCTCAATTTATTCAAATCTAATTTAAGTCTTTCCAAAACGGATTTTCAAGGGTGTATCAATTGAAAATGCAAGAAAAGTGTGTCTTGTAATGTGTCAGCCAAGGCTTCATGTCTTTAATGTGAAGAAAAAATGGATTATAGTCTAACAAGCCACAATGATTATACCAACAGTGTCTACAGGTAATTGTTGATTTTAATTACTGCGAATCTTTTTCTAAAGGTAGACAGGGACCTGAATTTACAACGTAACAGTAGATGTAAGGACTTAGAATAATATTTATTTTAAATAAAGGGGCCTAAAAGACCCGTCCGTTAGATAATCATATACCCGTGTTTATTTGTTGCACCCCGTGGCTAACCCTTCTAACGCTGAGCTAGCTAGGAAACCTTCTAAGCCCCTCCGGCGGAAGGATATGTAGGATTTACTCTAGGCGCGCTTCCGCCACGAGAGTCCGGGGTTCGACTCCCCGCCAGCAATCCATTACAAGCGAGGATGGAAAATGACCTCGTTGGACACGCGGAATACGGTTGCTCGCTTCTTAACTACTGTGTGCGTACACCTTATCATTTTGTTTGTTGTAGCTCTCTCCTACGGTAAAAATTTTTTCATCCGAAAAAAGAATTTCCCGATATTTTTTTCCCGCGTACCGCTTCAACAAAGCGCGGTATCTCTTCAGTCTCAGGTCCATTAGACGAGCATTCAAACGATGTCCTGTTTTTCTTCGATATGCCCGAAGCCCTAAGTCTTCATTTAACACCCTTTTCACCGTGGTTTTGCTTAACCCCATCTGAAGGGCCAACAGTTTCTGCTTACGTTTGGGATTTCTTTGCATTCGCGCCTTCACAGCTTTTATCACTGCTAAAGTCCTAACAGACCGAGGGCGACCACTTCTTGACCTGTCATCTACACTAGAGTCTTCATTGTATTGTTTGATGGTACGAATCTTTTAGTTATATTCAAAATTTTCAGTATGTCAAACATTTGAATTGGCGCGTAACCGCAACGATGCAACGCAATAACTGCAACACGGCTTTCTTAGGGCGTCCACTCCATATTTAAAAATGAGTAAAATTCTAAAAAGTATACATTATTATTTTCATGAACAATTCGAAATTCGAATTCAATGAACTTTTTTGTGGCCAGCATTCTAAAAGAAAAGTTTTTACTGTGTGACAATACTTATGACCTGACTGTGTATAACTATATTCAGTGCAACGTACTTCTACGTCAAGTGAGAACTTACCTCTGTACCCAGTGCTACCGTTCTTCTACGTCAAGTGAGAACTTACCTCTGTGTCCAGTGCTAACTTTCTTCTACGTCAAGTGTGACCTTACCTCTGTATCCCGGATGTACTCGCGGGTCAGGAGACACCGCCGAATACAGCAGAGTAAAGATGGCAGAGTAAAGATTGTTAGGCGGGAGGTGGAAAGGAACTTACCGGGGTGATGAGTCAGGAACCGGTGGACGAGCTGACCACGGGCGGCGAGGCTTGAGGGCGGCGATGTTGGTTGGTTTCCTGGCGCACAGTCACTACACGAAACTATTCACTAGGGGCGGTTCGTTAGGCGTAACCTTACACATATGCTATGTACTATGTACTGCTTATTTCGAAGGCTGTGTTCAATGGCGCGCGACGCGTAATCTCGTCTTGAGCTGTCAAGGACTACTGACCCTGGCGCGACGCCGGCCGTCAACATGGCGGCTTAGTGCATTCTAAAATGTACTCTATTCCGTTGCGCGATGGCGCAAACACAGTGCTATCGTACTTCTACGTCAAGTGAGAACTTACCTCCGTGTCCAGTGCTAACGTTCTTCTACGTCAAGTGTAAACTCACCCCTGTATCTAGTACAAACTTACCTCTGTGTCCAGTGTAAACATAACTTTGTGTGCAGTGCGAGCTTAGCCTCACCTAAAAACAAGAAGAAGAAGAAGAGGAAGAAGAAGATGGAAGATATCGACATCCAAAACCCTCAAGATACTCCGTACCACGTCTCATATATTTACATCCTCGAAGCCGTCGTTAACCTATAATTCTGGAAGAAAAGTCGCATCGACATTCGAAATCCACGAAATAATTCATACGGCTGAACATTGAATTACGAGAATTTACAACACTCTTCACAGTCGTCCGCCGAATTCATCTCCGAGAGCCCGCAACATTGTTGCAGCGTTACTAAGAAATCATTACATCCAACCGTAATGAACATTATCGCAGCCGTAGCCGCCGTCGTCGTATCCTGCGTACTGTGAGTCGTGCTATAAACTATCCTTTGTTATTTCATTGTGCTATTACTTTGTCGTTTTATTCCATATCTGCTGTGACTACAAGTGCGAACTAATTGTTGTAATAACTTAACTAAGTTTGTTATTTTTCGTATTGCATGTTGTTTTAGTTTAATTGTTAAAGTTCTAATTTCTAACTTCTAAGTTCTAAGATGTCTAAGCCAAGCTTACAAATACCTTGAAACACTGACTTGCCATTCGATACAGATGATGAAAGGGCCACGAGCCCTCTTGAAAAACAGAAGGGAAAAGGGGAAAAGACTCCCACTCTTCAATCAACATAAATGCTAGATCTAAACATTCTCTTAAAATTTATTAAGCCCTACGATGGCAGTAGAGAAACACTTAACTCTTTTATTATAAATTGCAACAATGCTTATGAATTAGCCTCTAATCAACAAAAGACTACCCTTTTTAAATACATATTATGCCAACTTCAAGGAAAGGCGGAAGTTGCTTGCTCAATTGAAGAATTCTCAAATTGGGAACAACTTAAAGAGTTCCTCAAAACTCAATTCAGTGACCGCAAACATTCTTCGCACTTCCTAATGGAGTTACAAGAACGCAAGCAACTCTCGACTGAAAACGTAAACCAGCTCGCTCTTAGAATTGAAACATTACTGTCACAACTGCTCACTGAAATCTCACTTAGCAACAGCAAAATAAAAGAGTTACCAGGTCGCTGTGCCGCGATGGAAGAATTAGCTTTACATCATTTTCTCATTGGTCTCCATCCACGCGTATCAAACATTATAAGATATAAAACACCGAAAACTTTAAACGAAGCTATTAGCTTCTCCATTTCAGAGGAAAGAATTCAAAAAACTCTGTACAAAACAAATATTCCTATCGATAATAAATCTTTCAGTAGAAATCAAAGAGCTTCTAATCCTACACACAAAATCGTAACACGTTTCCGCAAAGGAATAATCCTAACGTTCAAATTCCTGTATCCCGCGGTTATGCCAACTCGCCTATAATCTGCAGATATTGCAAATTCCCAGGGCACAGTATTGAACAGTGCCGTAAGAGAGAATATAACAACCGGCTTAAGACCCAGTTCGGGCCCCACCCGTCAACTTCCAATCCTAGCAGATTGCGGCCAATCACTTATACTCAGGATCAAGAGGAAGGTCTTGACGAAACGGATTATAACGTCGTTAACCCTGACGATAATAATTTAAACTAGAAACCGTCTCGCTTGGGTGTCACGCGAGGCGCCTCCATACCATAGACACCATATCTACTAAATCCTTTACCAAATCCACTGTATCTAATAACAAACCTACTAAATCTTTTACCAAATCCGTTGCTAAATTCACTGAATCCAATACCAAATTTATTTCTAAATCAACTGAATCCAATACCAAATCTATTGCCAAATCCACTGAATCCAATGGAAATGGTAGGTTTGGTATTCCAAACCTACCATTTCCATTGCTAAACCCACTGAATCCAATACTAAACCTACAAACTCGATTACTAAATCCACTGAATTTAATGCCAAACCTATTTCTAAATCCACTGAATCCAATACCAAATCTATTGCTAAAACCACTGAATTATAAGATAAGACGTGTTTTATGTAGCTCCATACAAAACAATTTATTTATAGTGAATATCTATAATATTTTTCTTTTTTTGCACAAGTCTTATTAAAGTGGATGAGTGTCTCTGCATAGTATACAGTGCTTGCGTATTGCTTTGTATCCAAATAATCATATAAACAGTTACCAAACATCGAAGTACATAAGTGTCACGAAGATCAGTGTAAACAGTGTTAGCAGTTAAATGTTAGTGTTTATTCTGGCGCGGTACAATCTTTAAATATTTGGACCATATAAAGTTAACAGTTTTAACCTGAATATTTAATTTGCGCATATTATATGCCAAGTTTTTAACGGACAGGAGGTATATAGTGCAAGACATTTTTCTATTTACCCGACGACGCGCGACGATCAGCTGATACACAGCTGACTGTCAGCTGTTCGTGTAATTGCTTTGGAGACAACTAAAGAAATATTATCAACATGAATAAATGTGGTGCTTGCGGAAGGTTTTTGTCGCAATCTGAAGGTGTGGCTTGTGTGAAGTGTCCTTTACGTTTTCACCAGGTCTGTTTGGGTAAATTTAAAAATGGAAAAGTCCCCAAATCGTGGTCGTGTCCGGAGTGTTGTAAAAACTTACCTAGGAACAATAGCTCGGACACCCCTGTAAAGTCAACTCTTCAAGGAACTTCGGAGGAGAACAAGGATGACAATAACATGTCCATCGTAGAGCAGGAGCCTCATAACAGCACATCCACAGACGTCACGGAAGAATTTAACATTGCTACAGAGATTCGATTATTTCGCGAAGAAATGCAAATGTTACAAAAGGAAATATTTAAAATGCGTCAAGATATGTGCGACTTACTGTCAAAAATGACACCCGTATTGATTCCCTTGAAACTCGAATGCAAACTGTTGAACAGTCCATTAGCGTCCATAACAAAAAGAGTTCCCAATTAGAATCCGCGATAACTGAACTGCGTTTGGAACTTAATGATAAGGATCAAGAATTGTTGGCGAATGACTTAGAAATAACTAATCTGCCGGAGGATAAAAACGAAAACCCGCTACACATAGTTAGCTTGATTGCGGTCAAGTTAGGTGTCACGATAGACGAGCGTGACGTAGTTACCGCGGAGCGTGTAGGGCCACTGAGAAACACGCGCTCTGCGCCGCGAAATACCACAGTGCGTGGAGGTGGCGTTGTCGACGGAACGGGGATGCCGCGCCCACTTGTGGTGCGCCTGGCGCGTCGCACTGTTCGAGACGAGCTGCTCCATGGTATGCGCGTGCGCCGCGGGGCTAACACGGCGGACTTCGGGCTAGCAAGTGATCCTCGGCCATTCTACGTAAACGAGCGCCTCACTAAGTACAACAGGCAGCTGCTTCGTAGGGCTCGCGATGAGCGCAAACGTTTGTCGTGGAAGTTTGTCTGGACAAAGAGGGGTCGCATTTATGCCAGACAGGAGGAAGGGAAACCGTCATTTCTTATTCGCACAGACAATGACTTGGTTAGGGTTTTTGGTAGTAATTAAGTTCACAGATTTGGGATGTTTAATTCTTTGTTTAAGTTATTCTTTGAGCAAATTAGACATTGGACAATTACATAGATTGGGTTTGTTTATTGATTGTAACCGTTTTGCATTGAATCTTTTAACTGATTTTTTGTTTTTTGTGCATTGTTTTTGTTATGAAATTGTTGTTGGGAATTTAATGGAATTTCATATTGGTAATTATATGAATCGAATTTTGATATCTTTATGTAGTATTAATTGTTTTAGTTATGAAATCTGTGATGGAAATATTGTGAAAATGAATGTTAGGAATTTTATGAATCGAATTTTATTTAATTTACTTTTTACGTACTGTGTTTGCTATAAAATCTATGTTGAGAATTTTATGAAATTTTATGTCAGGAATTCTATGAATTTAATTTTATTTTGTTTACTTATTTTTAATAATTATTGCTTTTTATGCATTTTTAGAAATGTTATTGGAAGTATTGTATTATGTCTTGTGCTTGTAACATGTGTAATTGAAATGTTAATGTTACTATTTTTGTATATTGTATTATCTTTTCATGAATTGGTTCAGCCGGTGTGGTGGTCGTTAGCTGTACACTTGTTGTTTGTTGTATTTTATTTCAGTTTTAAATATTCGACTATCGCTTTGTGGGGTTCTTTGCATTGGAACTGTTTTAAATATGTTTTTTTACAGGACATAATTATAGAAATAATTTTTTATATATCCCAGAATCTAGTCACAATTATATGTTCTATTTCGAACATGTTATTATTATTATTGTATTTTTATATATGCAATGTATAGCGCCAAATATTTTACTGTTGGTCTCTTGAATCCCGGGTCATTAGGAACCAATCATGATAATCTGTTACTTGCTATGCAGCGTGGTTTTGTTGATGTATTGATGATAAATGAAACATGGCTCAGAAGTGGAGAGGATAGACGAGCACCAATCATTCCAGAGTATCGTTTGAGACATAAACCACGGCCATCAAGCATGGGTCGGAAGCGTGGAGGAGGTGTAGGCTTTTATATAAGACGGGGATTAAGACTCAGAATTTGTGTTCACCCAGAGCATCCTTTGGTGGAGCAGATGTGGTTTAAACTGAACATAAATAATAATAAAGTTATGATTGGTACAGCGTATCGGCCGCAATGGCTGGGTACTAGTTTGTTTTTGGATGCCCTTTTTGACACTATTGGCACATTTACCGATTATGATTATATAATATTGGGGGGGGATTTCAACATAAATATGCTTGATACCACCGATAGCAAGTACGGTAGTCTCAATAACTTTCTTGAGTGTACAGGTTTAACTCAGGTTGTAACGGAACCAACCCATTTCACGGAGCACAGCCGCACTCTGTTAGATGTCATGTGTACCAGTGCTAAAGTTCGTAGTGTTTCTGTTGATGGCGTGGGGGTTATTAATGGGCACGCTTTGGTGTCATGCGAGTTTGTATTCCGTAAGCCCAAAGTTCCGCCCCGTACTGTTACATTTAGGTCGTTATCGAGCATTGATGAGGGTTTTTTTAAACGGGACTTAGGTTGTTTTGATTGGAAAGCCGTCGAAAAACTACGCGATGTAAATGACATGGTTACGCAAGTTAATAATTATTTGACCTTTTTGTTCGATCTCCACGCTCCCCTAAAAACAAAATGTTTTAAAGAACAACCATCACCTTGGTTTACAGACACTATTAAATTAATGAGAAAACTACGTGACGCTGCACTTCAGCGTTATCGGTGTTCTAATCTAGACTCTCATAAACAATTTTATAAGGATTTAAAAAAACAAGTAGAAATAGCATTACATAACGAAAAGAAAAGTTACTTTAAATATAACATAAATAACAATATTCATAATCCAAACAAGCTATGGAAAAATTTGAAGTCGAAGATTATACCAACCTGTCATACAGAGATCCCGTCGCACCTTAGTGACCCTAACCTTATAAATAATCACTTTTTAGATATTCCTGGTGGATCGAACTGTGACATATCTCTTTTGACGTTCTTTGAGTTCAATAGACACGGACATTCGGCGTTTACTTTACAGCCAATAGAGACTGCTGAGTTCTTAAAGTTCCTAAAAACTATTAAATCGAATGCGCTTGGTGTGGATCGTCTGTCACTCGACATGATCCTCATGACATTACCTCACACCCTTAAAACATTTACAGAACTAGTCAATAGATCAATTGAAACTTCCACTTTTCCTGCTTTTTGGAGGACAGCTATAGTCAAACCATTGCCTAAGATCACAAATCCTACTACTTTTAAAGATCTACGGCCCATTAGCATTTTGCCCTGCCTCTCTAAAGTTCTGGAGAAGGCGGTCGCGGCACAGCTCTCTAAGTACCTTGAAGATAACAGTCTTTTGCCGGATAGACAATCGGGCTTTCGAAAGAGTCGAGGTACTGGCACAGCTTTATTGGACGTAACTGACTCTGTTCTGGCAGCACAGGATAAAGGGATGGGAACAATCCTTGTTTTGCTAGACTTTTCCAGGGCCTTTGATTCGATAAACATTACTTTGTTGTTGTCAAAATTGGCATACTATGGTCTTGACAGCAATGCGATCAAGTGGTTCGACTCTTATCTCACAGGCAGATCGCAGATTGTGGAGTTGCAAGGGGAGGATGGTATAACAACTTGTTTAGAGAAGTCAATGTTGCGGAGTGGGGTGCCGCAGGGTTCAGTATTGGGGCCTCTATTGTTTATTTTATATAGTGCTGATATAGTTTCGGTAATAAAACATTGTAAGTTCCACATTTACGCAGACGATGTACAGGTATTTTTGTCATTTAATCCCAATAATACTCATGATGCTATTAATAAGATCAATAATGATCTTCAAAATATATTTCATTGGGCAAATAGGAATTCTCTTATGCTAAATGCTAGCAAAACAAAATATTTGATACTGGGATCTAGGGAACAAATTCGTAGAATCAGTTTGCTAAATCATCGAGTGCTTGTTGATAATGTCGAAATCGAACGAGTTACTGAAGCTCGAAACTTGGGGCTATGTTTCGATGAGGAGCTGCGTTATGAAAGACATGTGTCTGAAGTGGTACGTAGTTGCTTTTATAGATTAAAGACTTTGTATAAAATCAGGCAATTTCTCAGCATAGATCTTCGAGTGCAATTAACGGATTCACTGGTGCTTTCAAAACTCAACTATCTTGATGTGGTTTACGGTCCTAGATTGTTCTCTAGGACAGCTAATCTCATCCAAAGAGTACAAAATGCGTGTGCTCGATATTGTTTCAATATTCCACCACGGCAGCATGTAACTCCTTATCTTATTAGGGAAAACATACTGAAGATGCAACATCGGAGGGAGTTGCATCTAGCAACCTTACTGTTTGGAATAATAGAAAGTAAAAAACCAGCTTATTTGTATTCCAAACTTGACTGGAGGAATGAGCATAGTAAGTACGGTGTCCGCACTTTGTCTCAAGTGCTGAGTGTGCCTAGCCATCGAACCGCAGCCTTTAGAGGAAGTTTTAAATACAGTGCCACTAAGTGCTGGAATGACCTTCCTCCGCCACTTCGTAATTTGGTTAATGTATATAGCTTTAAAAATAAAGTAAAGGACATGCTATTACAGCGTCAAAAATCTAGCACTTAGGTGGCTGGTAATTAAAATGACATCTACTCGAATTTATTATTACAATTTTTATTTTTTATTTTTATATTGCCTTAGTTTGTATAGTTTATTTATTTTATAAAAGCTGAGCAAATTTATGACATTCAATTTTTATTTTGTTTATTTAATTTCCTAACTGATTAATGATTTTAATTTAATAATGCAATAATTTCGTTTTGATTTGACTACTGATTGCTTAATCTGATTTATGTATAACTAGTCAATAGCGTGGGGCCACGAGCCACCCATTGAGGCTTGGGCTGAAAATCGACGCTGTAGTCAACTGCAGCATTATGTCGAGCCTTGGCCTTTTTAACACCACACCGGTTATTGTGTAATTGATTAATGTGTATTTCTTTATTTAATTTAATTATTTTTTTTAATTATATCGAACTTGTTGTTTTAATTTTACTGTATTGCATGTTATTATTATTTTTTGGTGTATGTGTGTGTGTTAAATAAATCTTTTCTATTTCTATTTCTATTTCTATAATTCAATACCAAACCTATTTCTAAATCCACTGAATCCAATACCAAATCTATTGCTAAATCCACTAAATCCAATACCAAACCTACAAACTCTATTACTAAATCCACTGAATCTAATACTAAACCTACCAAATTCGTTACTAAACTAACTGAATCCAATACTAAACCTACCAAATCCGTTACTAAACCCACTGAACCTGATACCAAACCTACCAAGTCTATTATTAAATCCTATAAATCCGATACCAAACATTTTACAAGATCCTCTGAATCCAATACTAATCCTATCGAACTCATTGCCGAATCTATTGAACCCAAGGAGGTTTATGAAATCTCCTTCCACCCAGAAAAGTCATTACCGTACATAATAGTTAACAATAGAGCGACAGAACTTTCGCTGACACTTCTCATAGACACCGGCTCTTCTATTAGTCTTGTCAAAGACACAGTTCTCAAACCCAATATTCCACTTCAAAAAGAAACCCTCAATCTAAAAGGTCTCACATCTACCATATCACAAAGCGACACTATCCCCACTTCAGAGTCCTTCAATTTACAATTATTCCTCAGCGACAAAAATTCCAAATACCACGTTTAGTAGAGGATCCGAGTATAGAACGACCTTCACCGAGCCGGTTAATGGATGAAAAGTATTTTATATCAAATTTAATATGTTAAAAAATATATCGCGTGTTTTCAGTCCAGTATATGATTAATTAAATATTGAAAAAAAAATTTTTTATGCTTTTGCACTGGTTTGGTTAATAGATAAATTACATACCAATCGAAAGTATGAAGCTTATAGAATATGCAAACGTTAGGTTGGCTATTTTTTTCCCGTCACAACATTGGGTAGGCAGGTGTAAACAGGTAAGTCAATATTAGTAATTTGCAACCGTCTGGGTAATAAATAAAATTTATGTATAAATAAAGATAATCTCATTATAAACACGGTGGTATAGGGTTGTCTGCGTAAAATCAGTCTTGAGTACCGGTTGTCGAGTTTTAAAAATCAAAATATTTCTGAGAGTGAATACGTGCAACAGCGAGATCCCAGCGTACCATCCCGTGCAATAAAAAAGGACGCAGCATAGCAGCCTGCCTGTAGCTTTTCCATTGAATGAAAGAGAGTGCGCATGCTATATAAACAAAAGACCGTATGCTCAATTGCTGGCTCATAAAAAAGTTAACATAGCCTAAATAAATAAATAAATTTTAATACACTGGCATACATGACCGCTCACACATTATAAAAAATAAGGTAGGTATTTATGACGTCTTGAGTGTTGTCAGTGAAATCAAAAAGCAATTTTAAGCAGCTTGCCACATCATTTAGAATTTAGATAACGTGCTACTCTTAGAATAATAACGTATAGAAAGATAGTCTTCATACAAGCGCTCTGTAAAAATTGAAGCACTACTCCGATTCACACTTTCGTGACGATTACTTGCTTGCGCTCGGCGACACGCACACGTACGCTTGTAACTCCGTAGTGTACATTGAAAACTAGGCGTTTGGAGCCATATCTGGCTCCCAAAAAAGTGCTTCAAAATGGGCGCGCGGACTTTTTTTTCAATATTTAATTAATCATATACTGGACTGAAACTTCTCAGGCGACCCACACGCGATATATTTTTTAACATATTAAATTTGATATAAAATACTTTTCATCCATTAACCGGCTCGGTGAAGGTCGTTCTATACTCGGATCTTAGACTAGTTACTCTTAAGTTTCACGTGGTAAGCAACTTAGAATTCCCATACGATGGTATCATTGGTAATGACTTCCTCATGGAAATATCGATTTTACATTTAGCATATTAAAACTTAAAAACTGTTATGCTCACATTCATTTCTCAGAACCTTATTACGTAATTCCTGCACGCACTGAGAAAGTAATAGACACCACTGTCTCAAATCCTCAACTTAAAGAAGGACTTGTTCTCGACCAAATACCACATGAGAACCTTCTTATTGCCAACTGCCTAGTTAAAGTAAAAGAAAATATTAAAATTAATTTAACAGTTGCTAATCTCTCTGAATCTCCAATGATAATCAAAACTAATCTCAACCTTAAACTTTCTAAAATGATGCCCATCAATCTTAATGAAACCACTTCCGTAAACCACTCCGATCCTTGTCCTGAAAGTAAAAACTCTGCTGAAGAACCCGTCAAGTCCTAGATCTTCTTCGTATAGAGCATCTTAACAATGATGAAGCCGATTACTCCGACATCTTCCATCTTCCTGATGAAAAGCAGACTCACACTAATGCCATTAAACATGACATTAAGACAACCACAGAACAACCTATTAATACTAAATCCTACCGAAGTTCATAAAAAGGAAGTCGATAAACAAATAAAGTAGATGCTTGAGCAAAACATAATAAAACCATCCATATCTCCCTGGTCTTCCCCTATCTGGATTGTACCTAAAAAACTGGACGCCTCAAATGAACAAAAATGGCGTGTAGTTATCGACTACCGAAAACTAAATGATGTCACAATTGGTGATACTTATCCTATTCCACAGATTACCGAAATTCTAGATCAACTAGGTAACAGTAAATACTTCTCTACGCTTGACCTAACTTCCGGTTTTCATCAAATTTCTGTCAAGAATGCCGAAAAAACTGTCTTTAGTGTACCTTAGGGGCATTTCCAGTTCAAGCGTATGCCATTCGGCTTAAAGAACGCGCCTTCTACATTTCAACGGTTAATGAATACCGCCCTATCTGGCCTACAAGGCATCCGCTGCTTCGTGTAGCTAGATGATATCGTTTCTTAATTATTTGATCTAAAAACTATGATCATAAATCTAACTTACCATTATCCTACTCTATTTCTTCTGCATTTCAATGACATGTTGCATAACAACAGCATTCATTGCTATGCAGACGACAGTACTGGGGATACGCTCTACACCGGGCGAGCTAATATTTCTCTGGAAAGCGTCATCGAGAGCCGGAATAAACTTGTGACTGACACCGAGAACATGTTAAGTCATGTCTCGGATTGGGGCTGACATAACGTAGTCCGCTTTAACCCCTCCAAAACACAAGTTTGCGCATTTACCGAGAAAAAACATCCCTTCGTCGTATCTCTAAACTTTGAGGGAGCTCCCCTTGATACCAATCCGACTATTGGAATCCTTGGCGTCGATATTTCGAGTGACGTTCAGTTTCGTGGTCATTTGGAAGGTAAAGCTAAATTAGCTTCGAAAAAGCTGGGTGTGCTTAACAGAGCGGGTCAGTATTTCACGCCGGCCCACCGTTTACAACTGTATAAAGCACACGTCAGGCCGCATATCGTCGTTCGGCATTCAAAACCACGAACGCGACATTTTTGTCGAAAATCAGATTTATGTTTTATTTGATTCTACTCGTTCAAATACGCGATCCTCCATTTAAATTTTGGCTGAAACTTACTTCACTCCTGTTATTTTTTAGTCAGTCCATAACCGCGAACGTAATATCTCGCCAAAAAATCCGCGAACGTGACAGTTCCTCAGTGGCGCCAAGCAACCGCGAGTGCATGACTGTTCCGTGTGGTAAGTTTTTCCTGTTTTAAGCATTTTAACTCAAGTATTTCAGATGAATGTTTGCAAAAAAGACTTTGAAATGTGCAATAAGGTGAAATAAACACTGTGTTTACGTATTACCTAACTTATACTCTGAGAAAAAACTGTTCCAAAACAAAATGTGGTATTCGCGGTTTTACCTGACCTTAGATCTACGCGTTAGAGAACAGATTCGAGTTAATACTTTCGATCGAAACTGAGAAGGTAGGTGTTCTGTTTGTATTGGTACCTACTTAATTTATTATTTAAATTAAATTTATTCTTTATTCAACTTTAAATGGTTAGCTTAAAATCCAAACTTGTGATTAAATTGGATATATTATGGCAAGTGCAACGTTCTTTATTGCCCGACTGCGAAACAAAAGAGGATTTTGTTTTGAGCGTATATTTGTATGATTGATTCTTTGATATATCAACTTTTGACGTGACAACGTCTTATAAATTGGTTTGCCGGGTGACACTTCAAGAAACTGCGTTACGCTCCGCTCACGTTATGCGCTCACAATGAGAGCGAGTGAGAGGCACGCGTCCCTTCCACTCGGGCATGGTTAGCCCGCCTAAGAGCGAGAGAGACAGACATAGAACATAAATGTGTATTAAATTGTTACTATTATTTCATCCTTCTTCCTACTATACGAATGAATATTCACATTAAAATTATTTTACCTCTCAAAGTCGTTGTCACGTAAAACTTTCGCCCGTATACCGACTTTACAGAACAAAGAGGGGTGTTATAAGTTTGAAGTGTGTATCTGTTTTTCTGTGTGTCGGTCTGTGGCATCGTAGCTCCTAAACGTATGGACCGATTTTGATGCGGTTTTTTACGCTTGAAAGCTTATGTAATCGCGATGGTTCTTGGCTATAACTTATGAAAATTTGTTTAGCCGTTTGAAGATTATTAGCTTCTGCTAGGAAATCCTAGCAGATGAGTTTTGGTAAAGTTTCTAAGACATGGTAATCTTGAAACATGCTGCACCATCAAGACTTGAGTATAGTCTGCGAGATACCCAACTCATCCAAACATGACATATTATTAGGGTGTTGACTCTTAGCCTTATTTAATTTTGTTAATACCTGCGACTGTATTTATTTAATCTTTTACAGGCTAGTCACAGGCAGGTTTTTTCACAATTACCTTATACTGGATACAGGATGTACCGGGGCTTCTTATTGATCCAATCATTTTACTATCGTTGTGGGGGGTTTACACAGCCTCCTTCAGTGGACGTCAAGATTTATTTTGTGTTAATGTAGGCCTTTTGAGGGTACCGAGCATTCAATGTACAGTAGATCCTTTTAAGAATCACTGGCGTCTCTGTTTGTCTATTCGTTACAAAATGGTAACCCTAATAATGTTTATTTTTTAAACTCCAGAAAAGATACTCGGTTGCAGCCTGCAAACCTGGAAGACTCGCCTCAGCCTGCCTGTACATATTCAAGTCTTTAGCCTCAGTCAAATTTGGTTGACACGCAAATAGAGCTGCAGTCCCAGATTACTGATTACCCATTGCCAGTCCAATCTCTACCGACCACTCCTGATCACCTTGAGATAGAGCCTCAGATGCAACATACTGACCTGGCATCTCCGCCACAACCTGCCTGTTTTCAAAATTTTCCTTTAACAAGACTGCAATAATGTTTTGTATGTATAATTAGGTAGTACGTATTGAAGTATTTTAAGTATGTTTATCCGTTGTCTAATAACCATTTAACGAGTTTCTTCGAAGCTTCTCTTGAGCTAGAGAATTGGTGCGAGTGTAGGAAAGTTAAAAAAAAAATTGCTTTAGTTAGATGTTACTTACATTAATATTTGCGAAGATAATAAATGTTAAGTTGATTTTGTTACTTATATTTTGTTTTATTGCAGCTACGTAATTTTTGATCCTTGTAAAAAATTAAAGCCAGGCTATGTAACTGCTATCTAATATCGAGCTAGATAGCCCAGCAGAGTATTTTTTATTACTATGTAACTAATGACCAATTCAATTTGTATTCTATTTACTGATTTTCGACTGTCAAATGTGTAAGTACTTAAATATAAAAAAAAACATATTTATTATTTTTAAATAAATTATTTTAAGCTATTAAAATTAAATAGATACTTAGTTATCAAAATTGTTCACAAAAATATGCTGTTGGGTTTTCTATAACATAACCGCGAATATGATAAGACATGACCAAAAAGTAATAGGTGAAAACCGCGAATGTGACTTACACATGCCAATATTAACTTAAAGCCAAAAAAATGTGTTGCACCCAATGCTAGAATATAATTTTAAATTAAAAAACATAATTTTAAATTTATAGTAGGTGTACAGTACAATATATGAAGTTTTTTTTGTCTCCTGTAAAATTTTGCTAAAGTTGCATTCGCGGTATTGAATGCCGAACGACGATATGTAATACTGCTCCCATCTCTGGGCTGGAGCACCCCAATACCAACTCCTTCCATTTGACCGCATTCAACGCAGAGCTGCTCGAATTGTCGACGACGAAGGACACTAATTTTAACTAGGAAAACCAACAACAGGTTGCCTTCGATATTCTAAAACAAAAATTATCTACTGCTCCTGTTCTTTGCTATCCCGACTTCACTAAACCATTCATACTCACGTGTGATGCCTCTAGTTACGCCGTTGGCGCTGTCCTATCCCAGGGTCCTGTCGGCAAAGATTGTCCTATCGCATACGCATCTCGTACTCTAAACAAAAGCGAAATGAACTACAGCACTACAGAGAAAGAACTTCTTGCAATCATATATGGTTGCAAAACATTTCGACCATGCCTGTATGGTCGAAAATTCCAAATTATCACAGATCTTCGACCACTAAGTGGCTGTTCAATCACAAAGATCCGAGTAGTAAAATGCAACGATGGCGATTAAAACTCGAAGAATATGAATACGAAATCCTTTATAGAAAAGGAAGCCTTAACTCCGCCGCGGACGCTCTTTCCCGTCATCCTGTAAGCCATGTCATTCCAAACCAACCTGAAAAAGAAAATTCTAATTCCGATTCTACATACGCTAATAAAGATGGTAGACCCCGTCCATTTAGTCCTATGACACTTGATGATTAAGGGGTCACTATTCCTACAACATCTGACTATGACAACAGCAGCCTACCTTGCATAGATCTGTTAGATGATACCGATGAATTCCCATACAACTATAGCCCCACTGATCCTACTAAAGTTGATAAAATAAAATCTCCTAAGTCTAATGACCCTTTAGCATCTACAAATCCGGAAAACTCACCTGAGCCAACTCCTTCAACTTCAACCAGAGACCCTGCTATATCTACTACTCCAAACTGAGACCCAAGACCACTTACCTGAACAACCTTCACTGCATCACGAAAATTTGCAAGCTCCACTGAGTCCTGAAAACTTACCTTTACAAAATCCAACTCAAGATCCTAACTCACCAACGCAAGCACGCGACTCTCTTCCAGCCCCTGAAGATATAAGTATGATGAATTCTCTAAATTCCTAAAAGAAATCAATGACAAAAAGAACCTATTTAATACTACCATCATCGAACATTCATCGAACATAACCAATCCTTAACTAAACTCAATTTAAAAATATTATCATTCCCATTTCTTTAGATCTAGATGAATCAAATCCGTTCTTGCCAGGATTCCTAGAAATAACAGATGAACTTCGTTACAAGGATAAACAATTGTATTCCTTCGAAAAAGCACAAACAGCTGCTAACAAAAATATCTATCTTATCTTTACAAAGGTGCATTATTTTGATGAATGCACTTATCCAGAAATCTATCGAACCCTTAAAAACTTTAAAACGCATCTGATGACAACTGGAGAAAATATCTAAGAAAATGCCATTTCAGATTTTAGAAATTCATTCGAAAAGCTATCGTTTGCCAAATTAAATAACATACTAGTATACGTCTTTCACAACACAAATATACAAGTAAATATATATCATGATAATATCACATTTCCATCTCATAGTGAAAAAAAGAAAATCCTAAAAGATAATCACGATCTCCCAATTGCAGGGCATTTAGGTTGTAACATAATGCTTAACCGTATCAAAAAAAAATCTACTGGAAGGGCATGAAAGGTGACGTGGAAAATTACATTAAAGCATGTCCTTCATGCCAAGAGAACAAAGCCCTCAGACGACTCAATCGCGCACCAATGCAAATAACTACTACCTCTACTAGTCCTTTCAAAGAGTAGCATTAGATATTGTTGGACCTTTACCCGAATCTGGCCCTGCCAAATTAAAATATATCAGTTACCCGTACAAATTCCAGGTTCGCTGCCACAACGGCCGACTTCTTGATTTCGCCGAGATACCGTGAGTGCATAATGCATTGATACAGCGAGAGCGCAAATTGGCGAGTCACTGTGACGTCACGCGCTCGATCGGTGGTCAGCAGATAACAGCTGTTATCATTATCACCGTGCAGTTGCGACTACATTGCGGGCGGCCTTTTTGGTTAGATACCTTTAATAATTTTTTATTTACTTACTTTTTATATGGTGGTGTATTACTCGTTGCGAGCTCCTATTGTCACTAAAAAAATTATTAATGTCTAAATCTGAGTCTGAAACTGATCTTAAGGATCTTATTCAGCGGAGAGGCACTATTAAGGCCAGACTTACTGTGTTTCAAAAATATGTCGATAATGTATGCAAACTTTGTTCAAAGGAGGTTGATGGCATTCTTATTGGAGAATTACAATTAAAATTAACTCGAGTGCAGGAGTTGTTCCCTGTCTTTGATCTTGTCCAAAATAAAATAGAATGTTTAGTGTCCGATATAGATTCTCAAATAGAAGAACAAGACATGATCGAGACTAATTTTTGTAAAATTATTGCTGTTGCTCAAAACATCATCGAGACTATCGGTAAGTCCCACAAGTCTGAGGCTCAAAAACACAATGAGGGATCTTTTCATTCGGCTTCATGTAGTAATCATAACCAACTAAATGTTATTAAAAATGTTATTTTTTCATATTGACACTGTCATAATAACTTGTCTTTGTAAAAACGGTGTGTTTTTGATTGATTTTCTCCGTGTCTGAATTGTTTTTGTTTTAAATTATAAAATGTTATGGAGCAATGAGGAGTGAAGATGAAAATACCTTTTGAGAGGATAAATATAATGAAATATAATTTAAAACAAAAACAATTCAGACACGGAGAAAATCAATCAAAACACACCGTTTTTAAAAAGACAAGTTATTATGACAGTGTTAATATGAAAAAATAACATTTTTTTTAAAAAAGATTGCAAAAAAAGAATTCGCAACATCCTCCACCCCGTGCAGGCAAGCTGCACCAGCCGAAAACCTAATCACACTAAGTTATCTTTACAATTTTTAAAACCGGCCGGCGCAACGTGACCCCCGGGGTGGTAACGTCCACTACCCTTGTTACCCCATCCTTTCCTGGGTATTTTGCTGCCACTTACTGCATCTGTTCCAAAAATGATCAGCCAGTCTTAGAGCCCTCTTCTAGTCGCATCTCCTTATGAGATCGTTTTCGCTGAGAGGTGGTCCCACAGGCTGGTTCGATGATGTGCCTATAAGGAAATTAAAAGGCGTAAGAGTCTCAGGGTCATCGGGATCCACAGAAACGTGGCTGAGTGGACGAGAGTTTACAATTGCCTCGGCTTCTCCGAGTAATGTAATGAATACTTCTTCCTTGGACGATTTTTCACTAAGCGCCGCTTTCAGGGCGACCTTGACGCTACGGACTAGGCGCTCCCAGCAGCCTCCAAAGGTTGGGGCTGCCGCTGGGATAAAGCTCCACCTAATACCTCGTGCTCCCGCAAAATCCTGTACATCGGAACCGTAGAACTCTTTCAAGAGACGATTGGCTCCAACAAAAGGTGTTGCATTGTCTGAATAACGTATATCAGGCGTGCCACGTCTTGCGATAAACCTTCGTATACTCATAATAGCCGAGTCAGCAGAGAGGCTGTGAACAATTTCTAAATGGACAGCTCTGGAAGTCATACATGTAAACAATGCAACGTATCGTTTTTCATGGCGGCGTCCGATGCTGACCGTGACAGGTCCAAAATAGTCGAGGCCAGTGAATGTAAATGGCCGACGGTGATGAGCCAATCTCTGTTTAGGTAGATCACAAGTCGGAGGACTTATTGGTAGAGACTTGCGGCATCGACAGAATGGGCATCGGCTTGCTACACTTCTTACTGTGTTTCTTATGTTCAGCAACCAGTACTTTTGACGAAGCTCGTTTATAACCAGCTCATGGTTTGCGTGGCCTGCCTTTTTATGATAGTAGGAGACCAAGAGAGGCGTACGACTGGATGACGACCGTCTAACAAAATAGGAGTTCGAATTTCTTGGTGTACGCCTTGTACAGCTTTAATTCTTCCGGCTAATCTTAGCAGATGGTCATCTCAGAGCACCGGCGATAGCTTAATGAGGCGGTTTTTCTTGGAAATCGTCTGAGAGTTTTTGATGCACTTGATTTTCTCTGCGAAGCTATCTGATTGAGTGCGTTGTAAAATGTGTCTCTCCGCAGTTTCGAGGAGTTGTGCGGTAAGTGGGTTCAGAGTAGTGGACGCTGAACGCGTTTTTTGGCAGTGATGCGATGTACCACCTGAAGATTTTGAATTTCGGATTTTTTCCAAAAGGTTACTAAAACGTTCAATAGCTTCATGTGCCCGAGCTGTGGCACGTAACAAGCGAAGCCAATCACTAAAACGAGTGAGATTTGCAGTGACAGGAGTTGACCTTGGACCAATGACAGAAATGACACCCACCAATTCCTCAGGTTTAATTTTAACAAAGTGGGGTAACATTGGATGGCTCCATTGGCCATGGAGACAATAGGAGATGAAAAGAAAAGATTTAAAAGAAAAGATGGACCACAGAACTATCTGTGTGATAAGTCCAAAATAATTGGGCGATTTCTGGTGGCGTCATCAGCAACATTATGAACCGTCGGTACCCAACGCCAATTCCTGATGCAAGAATTTTCCAAAATTTCACCTAAACGATGCGCGACGAAAGGTTTGAAGGTACGTGCGTCACTTCGCAACCATTGAAGGACAGTCATTGAATCGGTCCATGAAAAGGTATGTGATGGTTTTTTGCGATGACTGTCCTTTATGGTGACGGCAAGACGGGAAGCAATCAAATGCGGCTTGAAGTTCTAGGCGTGGTATTGAGACTGGTTTCAGGGGAGAGACTCTTGTTGGTTTCTATACTCTCATCTGAGTAAAGCAAGCGCCAGTAAGCTACACAGGCAAATGACAGTTCACTTGCGTCTGCGAAAACGTGTAGCTCACGGTATGATGGCTCGAAGTCTTTAGATTTGGAATACCAACGTGGAATTTGCAATGATGAAACATGTTTTAGCTCCTGGAACCAATCTAGCCACTTAGAAGTCTCAACGTGTGGAAGTTCAGAGTCCCAATCAACGTTGAGTCTCCATGCTTGTTGAAAGAGAATTCGACCTTTTACCACTACTGGTCCAAAAAGTCCTAAAGGATCGTAAACTCGCATAAGGTGTGAGAGAGCTTTGCGCTTGCTACAGTATGTGGATTTGGCATCTCTTCAATCACAGGAGACCGAAACCCTAAGTAATCGTTAGTAGGATCCCAAGCCATACCCAAAGCTCTAACACTATTGGAATAATCAGTGTTGCCAACAGTGTCATTGCCATCGGTGGTGTGTCGCACGATCGGATTAGTGAACTACCGTCCTACTTATCAACTTATCAAGTCAGGTGTCGTCAATCATACGGGTCGCAACGAAACGTAACGTAACTACTTAGATTATTTTGGTCGGCCGCCTCACATACTTGTTTAACAATAATGGCGTTAATATGTGGACGCTGCAAAGAGTCTGTGGATGATGGTGCGCGTTGTTCCAGGTGTTTAAAGCACTTCCATTTTGCGTGTGGTGCTGTTACTGAACATGGATATCGTAAGCTGGGTGACCGCAAGTCTACCTGGAAGTGTAGCAATTGCAAATTGTCGAGTAAGACTTCTTCTAGTGCAGCGAGCACATCTGTACCATCGCCGGCCCCGCAGGGTCCTCTAACCTTAGAGAATATAATGAAGGAGTTGAATAAGATTCAGACAACATTTGCACCCCTTCTTTACATAGCTACTGATATTCAAGCTATAAAGGATGATGTGAGCGAGCTTAAGTCAGTGACCAAAACCTTTAGTAACCGCATCAAGACCCTGGAAGAAAAGGTTAAACGGGTGGATCATCTTGAAGGGGAAATCACAGCACTCAATGTGAGATTGGGGTCATTGTTCAAAAACGAACACTGTCAAAAACGTTGAAATAAAAGGTGTTCCCCAAAAGGCTAATGAAAATTTGTTTGACATTGTGAACAGGGTTGGTACTGCAATCATGTACCCAGTTACGAAGACATGCATTAACTTTGTGACGAGAATTCCGTTACGGGACAAACGTGTTAATGCGAAGTCTATTGTTGTATCCTTTGTTAATAAATACATAAAAGAGGATTTTGTGGCGGCAGCACGTCTGAAGAAGTTTCTTACACCTTCCGATGTTGGTCTGCAAGGATCTCATAAAATTTATGTCAATGATCATTTGACAGGCCGTATGAAACAACTATTATCCAAGGCCAAATCACTTGCAAGCGAAAATAATTTTCAATTTGTCTGGGTCAAGCACGCCAAAATATTTGTCCGGAAAGATGCAACGTCGCCCTTGTTTACAGTTACAAAAGAAAAAGACCTAGTGAGATTCAGTGGGTCATCAGCCAGCACCTGACTTTTCATCTTGGTTTATTTTATTGTTTAAATACGGGTTCTTTTTCTGCTCTTTATAAATTGCATAATATGTACTGCTCCTTTATGTGTAATGTTGTTTCTCTTAGTATTTTATCTGTAGTAAATGTCGTATATTGAAGGCTTTGCAGTAATATGTTTGTAATACTAGTCAAGTGTATCAGTATAATAGCGGTCCTTTGGTTGAACACCCCTGCTTGGCAACTGTTAGTTGCATTGTGTGGTGTGAGAAGGGTTATTTGTAACTACCTTATTCTAGTTAATATGGAATACTGCTTGTTGATTTTTAGTTATTTAATGATTTTTTTTTTATTTTGTCTAGTATTTATGCATAAACTTAAAGATGTTAGTTCACGAGTGGAGGTTAATTGGTGTTTTGTGGGTTACCTTATAATGGTTCATTGTTAGTGGTAAGTTTTATTTATTATCGCGTTAAATTTACTAAGTGCTCCAAATTGCAACAGTTACTTTACGTAGTTATTGTTATTATTAGTTTAAATGGCTAACATGAGATCTTTAAAAATTTACCATCAAAACGTACGGGGGCTACGAACTAAAACAGATGTATTTTTGCGGAACTTGAGGTTATGTGACTTTGATATCATAACATTAACTGAAACATGGTTGTCAGATGGGATATTCGACAGTGAGCTATTTGACGATCGTTATATCGTTTGGCGTCGTGGTAGGCATTATTCTCGGACTGGGCAGACTCGGGGAGGTGGAGTGTTGATTGCAGTACGTCGTGGTTTTTTGGTCACTTGTAAACTTTAGTGGCAGTCTAGCGCAGAGGACATATGAATTACTGTCACATTAACTGACTATTTTAATAAAAATTCTAATCACCGATCGCCATTGCAATTATATATATGTACTATTTACCTATGTGATGAAAATAAAGGTAACTCGTTTAGTATGCAGCTTTATAATTTTATTAATAAACTTGCTGTAATTAGGGACGATAATCCGTTGGACAAGTTCGTTATAGTGGGCGATTTTAATATGAGTTCCATTGTTTGGGAACCAAGTGACCAAGGGTTGCAAGCAACGCATTTATCTAGTGACATGACCGTAGATTTTATCAACACTTTAAATTTTTGTTGTTTTAAACTATTCAATTACATTCATAATAACTTAGGTACAATATTACATTTGGTCTTATCGAATGATGTCCTCTCAGTCTCTGCTTGTCGTGATCCCCTGGTCCCGGAGGATCCACATCATAAAGCGTTGGAAATCACAGCTACTTTTGTGGAACTTTATCCACTCAACCCATCTAAACGCACTATTTTTATGTATGGCCGTGCTGACTATAATCAAATACGTTCCAGGTTGACACAAACGGATTGGGTGAATCTACTATGCCATGGGTCTGTTGATGTAGCAGTTGATGCCTTTTATGATGTCATGTTTAGCTTAATAGAGGAATTTGTACACACGAAACGCGCCAAATTGAATAAATTTCCTCCATGGTACAACTCAGCTTTGTTAAAGATTTTAAAAGAAAAATCCAAATTTCATCGTAAATTTAAAATTTATGGTAATAAATACGATGAACTTTCCTTCAGGTCACTACGTGACCGGGCGAAGCGGGTTGAAAAGGATTGTTACGATAAATATATCGCCAATATTGAAACTGCCATTAAAAACAACCCCAAAGCGTTTTGGTCATACAATAAAAGCCTGCGTACTGCATCATCGTTTCCGGCTTGTATGTCTTATCAGGGTCGAACCTGCCATGATGGTCCTGGAATTAGTGAGTTGTTCTCAAATTATTTGAAATCTACCTTTTTGGCTTGTAATACCTCCGACTCTATTTCTGGCCTGAGCCAAAATGCTGTTCCAGACAATATAAATGATCTTTCCTCCGTTGAAATAAAAAACGATGATGTAAAAAAGCTGTTAAGATCTTTAGATTTAAATAAGTCTGCTGGACCTGACGGCATTCCTGCTTTATTTTTAACCAATTGTGCTGATGAGTAGTCTGTTCCCATATCAATTATTTATAAAAGGTCTATTAATGAAGGTATATGCCAAAGAGATGGAAAACCGCATTTATAACGCCTATTCATAAAAAAGGACCCAAGGACTGTGTTGAAAACTATAGACCGATTTCTAAGCTATGCCAACTTGCAAAAGTGTTTGAACGCATTGTATACAATCAAGTTTACAGTAGTTTGAAATTAGGTTTTAACTGTCATTAACACGGATTTTTGAAGAATCGCTCCACTGTAACAAATCTGGCTGTCAACACGGATTATCTGACTGACCAGATGGATCGTGGTAACCAAGTTGATGCTGTTTATACGGATCACGTGAAAGCATTTGATCATCTTGATCATCGGATGCTACTATTAAAACTCATGAGGGTGGGCATTAGGGGGTATCTTTTTAGATGGTTTTCTTCAAATATTGAAAAACGGTCGCAGGCCGTAGTCCTCAATGGATATACGTCTTCTTGGTCAGATATCCCTTCTGGAGTCCCACAAGGGGATCCTTGTCCTCTAAAAGAGGACCCAGAAGAGATCTTCTGGGTCCTCTTTTATTTATAATCTTTATCAACGACATAGAGCAATGTTTTTCTTATTCAAACTATCTTCTATTTGCTGACGACATGAAAGTTTTTAAAGTTGTTAACAATACAGATGATGCAGCCAAGCTTCAGGAAGATTTGGTAAGGTTAGATGCTTATTGCCGCCGAAACAAACTTAATCTAAATGTTTCCAAGTGCATTTCCATTAGTTTTACCCTTAAAAAAACATCCTTTCTCATATAGCTACATAATAAAAAATGAAAAGTTATCAATTCAGCGCGAGGCTAAAGATTTGGGAGTTATTCTGGACACTAAACTTTTATTGGACAAGCCTAAAACTTATTTTATTAATAAGGCATTCCGTGCCTTGGGGTTTGTTATGCGTTTGTCTAAGTCATTCAAACATAAGAAAACTATTAAAATTCTTTACTGTGCATACGTCCGTAGCCACCTCGAGTACGCTAGCTCTATTTGGAACCCTCGTTATGATTCGTATATAGTTAATATAGAAAAAATCAGAATAAATTTACTCGTTATTTAAATTATAAATTCAAAATTCCTAAAATGCCTTATGAACAACGCTGCGCTTAGTTTCATCTTTTGCCACTTTGTCTAAGACGAAACATTGCAGACATTGTACTTTTAGTTAAGATAATCAGAAGTACACTAGATTGTCCTGATTTGCAGAGCAAAATCGCTTTTAAAATACCTACGCGAGCACCCCGTAACAATTCATTTAAGCCATTTAGCATCCCTCCACTCACACCAACTATAGAGAGAGCAGTTTTCTCGTAAGAGCTTGTATGTACATAAATAATTCTAATGCTGATAAAGACATATTTTGTGGCAGTATCAATTGCACAAAAAAGGCGCTTACCGCCGAAATTACTATTTAAGATTAAATATTGAGTATTATGATAAGTTTAGTAAGAATTTTAAATGTGGTAGCTTGTTAATAGCTTAGTGTTATTATTTTTGTAGTTATCTTTTGCATTGCAAGCTGTTAGCTATCCTAAAATAAATAAATAAAATAAAATAAAATAATTTCCTAAATGTGTTTTCGACGGCCGAGTAGCACGCAAGTCTTCGGGCACTAATTCTAACGCTGCAAGGTCGTTAGAAAGCCAACCCCTCATTTTAAAACTAGCAGCTCTATGGACGGCAACAATATCAGCCGCGAGTTGGGTTGACTCACTAACGGAGTCCAGAGAATCGATGTAATCATCCATGTAATGATTATACAAAATGGCGTCAACTGCTTTTGGAAGGGGAGACGCATGCTCTTGAGCATTTTTATTTTTAATGAATTGCGCAATAAAAGGACTACAACAGGCACCAAAAACTATAGCTGTCATTCTGTATTCTTTTATTATTCCTGATCGACTCGGTCTCCAAAGATAACGAAGGGCGTCTCTGTCTTGCTCCCTGATCCGAACCTAAGGAAACATTACTTTAATATCAGCCGTCATAGCAATGCGGCCCTCTCGGAAACGGCACAAGATGCTGAGAAGATACTGAAGTAAGTCAGGACCAGTGAGCAAGAGGAAATTTAAACAAACGCCTTCGTTCTTTGCTGCGGCGTCATGAACGACCCGAAGTTTGCGCTTCTAAGGATGGTACACGCCTAAATGTGGTAAATAAAACCTTGTGTTTTGCGTTTTGTCTTTCCTGGAGTCATTTGGGTAGTACGTCTCAGAATGGCACTCCTCGGCGTATCTTTTTTCTAGCATGTTGGTCATAAAGGCGGCATAGGCTTTTGAGAAATCACTATCCCTAAGCATACGTCTCTCTAAACTCGAAAAACGCGATAAGCCTTGAAGATAGCTGTCAGGAACATGTTCGATATTGTCACGCCATGGCAACCCTACCTCAAATCTACCCGAAGGTAGCCGCTTTGAGGTGGATTCCAAAATTTCGATTGCACGCCGATCTTGCTTACTATAAATATTTTCAGACTTAGAAACACCTAAAGCATCTATTTTAAATTGCTATTTAATGAGAATGTCTAAGTTGTCATCATCAGTCGTGTCGATGACAGAGCTGTGGTTAACAAACTCGACGAGTTTCGTTTTGCTAGAAGGAAAGCCGTATATAGTCCAGCCAAGTGCTGTCAAGCATGCGACGGGATTGTTCCTTCCACCAGAACGTATGTCTCGGCTTATTGATAAATACCAATGTTCGGCACCGATGAGGACACTTGGAGTAGCGTTAGTATAGGACACCTTATCAATGAAATTAACTAAGTGGGGATATGCTTCAAGAGTTTCTTTTTTCATTGTTCGCGGGCTTAAAGATAGATTAGTAATAGCCCTAGAAAAATGCTTGTGTGGTGTGGATGCCCTTAATCTTATAGTCCACATAAGATATTGTCGCCTGTCGGGCAAGACCCCCGATTCCGCTGACAACAATATTCTGTTGCGGTCCAGCTGCGCCAATGCATGCGGCGACATGTGCGTCTATTAGTGTGGCAGTGCTTCCGTCGTCTAGGAGTGCAAAGACGTTGCAGCTACCAGCAGGACCAGAATTAATAACCGGCACGATTTTCAAAATGGTACCTGAATGTTGACAACAGGAGGAAGTAGCTTAGGTCAAAACCTTTTCCTCGACGGTTGGAGGGTTGCTCAGGTTTGGTTGATTCGGAGCTTGCTCGATGGCTGGATTTGTCATAATCGGGAATGCAGTCGTTGTGTTGATTGACGTGGTGATGGTTCGACCATGCAGTAAAGGGTGGTGACGAAACGAGCAATCCTCCACACCGCAAGGCTTGACTTTGCAAGTTTTCCACTCGTGTGAGTTGCCCCGGGGGGCACGTTGCGCCCGCCGGTTTTAAAAATTGTAAAGATAACTAACTGTGATTAGGTTTTCGGCTGGTGCAGCTTGCCTGCACGGGGTGGAGGATGTTGCAAACTCTTTCTTTGCAATCTTTTTTAAAAAGGTTATTTTTTCATACTGACACTGTCATAATAACTTGTCTTTGTAAAAACGGGGTGTTTTTGATTGATTTTCTCCGTGTCTGAATTGTTTTCGTTTTAAATTATATTTCATTTTATTTATCCTCTCAAAAGGTATTTTTCATCAAAGATGTTGCAAACTCTTTCTTTGCAATCTTTTTTAAAAATGTTATTTTTTCATATTGACACTGTCATAATAACTTGTCTTTGTAAAAACGGTGTGTTTTTGATTGATTTTCTCCGAGTCTGAATTGTTTTCGTTTTAAATTATATTTCATTATATTTATCCTCTCAAAAGGTATTTTTCATCTTCACTCCTCATTGCTCCTCAACATTTTGGTCCCTCTACCGTCTCATCTGATTTCACCAGCATTTCGTTTGCCTTTCATCCGCCTGGTGGCGTCTACACGTAAACATTAGCTCCGTACAATTATTGCTTAAATAAATAGTAATACCAATGAAATTACGAAATTTCATTGCAATTATAAATAATCTTGTGTGTGTTAAACTCTGAAGTGTTATTTCGACGAATTGTTGCTTAAATGAGAAGAATTTTCGAAAACAGTGACCAGACAATGTTTTTACCGTGACGGACAAATTACCAGTTTATTTCTGTTAATTAACTCTCAATAATGCTGGAAACATCTAATTAATTGTGCCCCCATGACATTTAAACTGTGAGTACAAAAAACAACATAAATTGAACAATATTTACAAATCGTTAATCAATTCAAACAGCTGATTGAACATTCTTAAACTGTCATAGTAAACAAAACCTTATTCTCAAACTCTAATGGTTATTTTTCAACAACCGTAACAACCCAATGCCATCTGTTCCAATAACAACGGACTACACTATTAAATGATTAATGTTCTTGGATTATAACACCTAACGCCATCTATTGAAACTAACCTGCACTACTTGAATACACTGTACTGTAAATAGCGGCTACCTATACAAGGCAATATTCGCCGATGTGACTAATGGTCGTGGTGGTGTAACGCACACAGCGGTGAATTACGTATCGCTGAAAAACACGGTTCAAACCCTGGCGAAAATTAAATGTTTTGTTTTCTAGAAATATTATTTTATTTTCTACGAATTCTATTACAATCACTTTGAGATGGATGATTATAACGTAACATTAAGAAAAAAAAATGTTATGGACTTAAGTGACTCATTCGAGTCTTTACCAAATACAGAAAGTAGCTCTCCTTTATCTGTCACAGATCGGAGAAATAGTTTGCCGGATCTATCAACTGTAAACAATTATGAAGTCGAAGAGTTGAAAAACACTATAGAAGACCTAAAAATTCAATTAAACAGCGCACACGTCGAGATTGAGAAACTACTGATAGATAATGGTGAATTAAAAAATAAATTAAAAACCAATGATCTTAAAATATAAGTTGCTACATATATGTTTCAGTAATAAAAAAAGTATATCAAACTCTAAGCAAAAAAAGAAATCATTAACTAAAAGGCAAATTGATTTCTCGGATACAGATTCACCTTCAAAAGTTTATATCACGCCTAAGACTGCATTCACTGATAAGACAACGCAAACAAATGATGATTACAAAATCCTTCAAAACCAAGATGTCAATAATACTCGTATGATAAAAGAATCTGACATACTTTCTAAGTATCAAAACAAAGTATCAGACAAAAAATGTAATAGCATAAATATCTTTAGCACGCAACAATGTTCAGGACTGGCCGTTGAAATGACGAACTCAAGAAGAAACAGCAAGTACAAAAAATATAACATAACTATGCAGTTAAAGTACATGCGTACTAAACCATTTGCATCTGCTGAAGAGGTACTGAAGGGTTGCCGACATCTTTGCTTGAACTCCCATGACAAAATAGTTCTCTGTGTTGGCGAAAACGACTGCAATCCTTCTAAACTTACTATTGACCTGTCTATCATACTTGATAAGCTTAAAAATCATACTGTCATCTTATTAAATGTAATGCAAAATAAATATATAAATGTTAAAATGTTAAATAAAAATTCACGAATGATCGCTAGTAATTTTAAAAATTGTACATATTTGAATGTAAACTTACATACTAGAGATAATTTTTCTGCCGCTACAAAAAGGATTAACTTCTTCATTGACTGTTTTGATTATGATGAAAAATATTTGCCATTTCATAAATATGTAGATATAAAATCAAAGCTTAACTTAGCACGAAGCCAACAAAGACATAATCCCTTATTTAAAAACAATAATAGCACTTTGGGTAACAATAAGCAAAATAAAACTAAAATACAAACGACATTGCTTGATTTTTTCCGTAGGATTCCTTGCAAGAAAAACTTGACAAAACAAACCAGTTTACTGCCTCCTGAATCTGCCCCATATGAAAATATAGATAGCAACGAATCAATCCCCCTAGCTCAAACGAGTAGCAATTTGTTTTTTCGGAAATAATTGTAATGTATCATGTGGTGAATCATTTGTGCTACTGCATCAGAACATAGCAGGATTTCTGAGCAAAAGAGACATGATTCAAATTGTACTTAATGAATTATCCGAAAATGGCAAACAAATAGAGATTATTCGCTTAAGTGAAACTTTTATAAAGTCAGGGGAGGAGAGAAATCTCTACATAGACGACTTTAACCTAGCTGATTTTTGATCAATCTTAAGCAGAGATCACTATATATTTAAGAAACTTCCATTTCTTAAGGAACTAGCAATTCAATGTTCATTTGAGTGTTGTGGCATTGAAATTCCTCAAATTAAATGTATAGTTGTCTGTATTTATCGAACACCTAGCTCTAACCCTCATATATTCCTGGACCGCTTTGAGACCTTACTCTCAAAAGTAAGATATAAAAGAAACACCAAAGTGATAATTGCCGGTGACTTCAATATAAACATATTAAAAGAAAGTAAAATTATGGAAGAGTACATTAGAATAAATCAAAACTATGGAACCATAATACACATTAAAGTGCCAACTCGAGGAAAATCTTGCTTAGACCAGATAGTAAGTAATATTAGCTATTGAAAATACTTGCCCAGTGGGATTATCAGATCATGACACTTGTCAAATCCTCTGCATTCCAATACAAAATAAAATAAAGCAAAATAGAGCACACTACATTTACAGAAGGGATTTCAGCATTGAAAATATTAAAAAAAATTGCGGAAATCCTATCTAATTTGTCTTGGTCGGATGTATATGAGCCTATTGATCTAAACACATAATTTAATATATTTCATGATACCATAACACTGTTTTTCAAATTGTGTTTTCCGTCGTGTAAAATTAAGTTAAGAAATAGAACTAAACCATGCAATTGGATCACAAGGATAATTAAAAAGTCATGTGTGTCAAAGAGAAAGTTGCGTTTTAAATATTACTTAAAAAAAAATATATCCAATAAGTGCAAGTATCGAAAGTATTCCTCAATTTTAAAGATGTGTATTAATAAATCTAAAAACTTGTGAACGAGGCACGCCTCCATAAAAGTAAAAACGTTTGTAAAACCACATGGGATCTAATTAAATCGTATGATCAACCAGAATTCAATAAAAGTTACATAAGCCAAATCAGACATAACAATATGAATATAACGGACCCTATTGACATATGTAATAATTTTAATAATTTTTATACCGACATTGCAAATCAATCATTTAATTCTAATAATAATTTTAATTCTGACATTACAATCCAATCATCTAATTTTAATAATTCTAATGCGACATCTGCTAATAATATCCAACATTTAGAACCGAGCATATTTTTATATCCTACAACACATGACGAGATATTTAAAATTATTAGATCACTCAATAACACAACATCGGTGGGCTATGATGAACTACCCACAAAGATTCTTAAGTACTGCGCACTAGTTCTTTCTGACATAATAAGCTATTTAATAAACCTTTCAATGACTGAAGGCACATTCCCGGAAGCCCTCAAACTATCAATTATAAAACCAATCCATAAAAAAGCGATATTGATATAATGGATAATTACAGGCCTTTCGCATTAATACCAGTACTATCTAAAGTTTTTGAAAAGGTTATGCACACTAGAATTTATGACTTTTTAGAAAAAATTAAAGTATTGGCCAAGGAACAAAATGGTTTTCGGAAAGGTAAATCAACCACATTAGCTGCCTTTCATTTGATAAAAAATGTTACTGAAAATATTGACAAGAATATCGATACAACAGCCGTATTCTTCAACATGAGCAAAGCTTTCGACTTTGTCTCACATGACATACTTTTGTCTAAATGCGAGAAATACGGTTTAAGAGGAAATGCATTAAAGTGGTTACAAACTTACCTTAGAAATCGTACACAATATATCGAACTTAATTATGTTAATGAACAAAAGGAAGAAAATTCTGCAGAATCACTGCTTGTCCGAAAAAATGTGGGTGTCCCACAAGGGACTATCTTAGGACACTTATTATTCATAATATACATCAATGATCTACCTCGTGTTACTAATCATCAGTGCAATTTATTCGCTGATGATATATCTGTGGTAATACCTAAAACTCCAGGACGAAACTTTAATGAAGACATAAACAATACTATTAATATTATTACGAAATGGCTGACAGAGAACAATTTAAAAGTTAATGTAAACAAAACTAAATATTTCCAATTTTATAATAGAAAACATAAAAGTCAAAATCAGTTTGTGCTTCTTAATAATGAACCAATATCGGAATCAGATGAAGTCGCTTTTTTGGGCATAATAATTGACAGTCAGTGCATATAGAAAAAACATATTAAGAAATTATGTTCTAAAATAAATAGATTTGCTTACGCGTTGTGGTGACTGACGACGCAAATCAACCAAAAAACCGCATTGATGGCTTATCACGGATACATGGCATCAAACCTTAAATACGGCTTACTTTTGTGGGGAAATTCAGTCGACATGAATAAGGCTTTCATATCACAAAAACAATGCGTACGGGCCATATGTGACGTGCCATCAATGACATCATGCAAACAATTGTTCCCAAAATTAAATTTATTAACTCTCCCATCATTGTATATACTGAAATGTTGTATTTTTGTAAAGAGTCATCAGTATTTATTTATTAATAAAGATGTAAAAACTAGCAGAAGTATAAGGTATCGTGGAAAGCTGTTGTTACCCAAAATACAGACAGCACTATATAAGAGAAATTGTTATCCCAGTTGAATAAAAGTATACAATAAGTTACCTCACTCATTAACCGAAATGAACATATGTACTTTTAAAAGAAAACTATTTAACTGGCTTAAAATAAAATGTTTTTATTCTATTAAAGATTTTCTAAATTGTAATATTGACATACTGTAGGTAGTTTAAAATGTAATTAAATACAATGAATATAATAATACAATATAATTATTATTATCAATTAATCTTATTTGTTAAATGTGGCGTATTATTCAATATAATGTAAATTGGCTATAATGTATAATTATTAATTAAGTACATACCTATTTTTTACAATTTTTTGCATCTCCATTCACATGCCCTGCGTTGGCAAAATAGACGAACCTTAAAATGAATTATCATCTTTCGTACCTACTCTATTTTCAGTGATTAAATTATTTCATTTCATTTCATTTTTTTTCATTGTAGTACGTACGTATTTTCATTTAGTTTCATACTTTCGCATCATGTTCACCCGCAGCAAAGCTAACCGCACCGCACCTATCGTTCCCGTAGAAGGCCATTCTGTTTTAGGTACAGACCCATGCGAGGGCTCGACTAAAACACGGTCTTCTCACTCCTCTGCCACCATAAGGGCACAAAAAGCTGCAGCGGAGGCTCTCGCCCTACGCCGTCAATTAGAGCGCGAGCAACAACTTGCAGCTCAGGAGCGTGAGCGTGAGCAACAACTCAATAAGTTGCAGCAGGATGTAGAAAGGTATGAGTTGGAAGCCGAGCTCGCGGCTATCGATGCCGCTGGCAGCATGCATTCAAAAAGCGATGGCAGTCGCCGCAGCTCTCGGGTGAGCGTAGATAGAAAGAAACATTGGGTACATAGCGTAAGAAAACAATCTTATTGTCCAGACACAGCTGATAGGGCCTCATTTGCAGCTCAAGAGATACAGTGCGATGCTGTTCTCGCGCCCGACCAAAGTCCTGGAGCCATCCAATGTTACCCCACTTTGTTAAAATTAAACCTGAGGAATTGGTGGGTGTCATTTCTGTCATTGGTCCAAGGTCAACTCCTGTCACTGCAAATCTCACTCGTTTTAGTGATTGGCTTCGCTTGTTACGTGCCACAGCTCGGGCACATGAAGCTATTGAACGTTTTGGTAACCTTTTGGAAAAAATCCGAAATTCAAAACTTCAGGTGGTACATCGCATCACTGCCAAAAAACGCGTTCAGCGTCCACTACTCTGAATCCACTGACCGCACAACTCCTCGAAACTGCGGAGAGACACATTTTACAACGCACTCAATCAGATAACTTCGCAGAGGAAATCAAATGCATCAAAAACTCTCAGACGATTTCCAAGAAAAACCGCCTCATCAAGCTATCGCCTGTGCTCGGAGATGACCATCTGCTAAGATTAGCCGGAAGAATTAAAGCTGTACAAAGCGTACACCAAGAAATTCGAACTCCTATTTTGTTAGACGGTCGTCATCCAGTCGTACGCCTCTTGGTCTCCTACTATCATAAAAAGGCAGGCCACGCAAACCATGAGCTGGTTATAAACGAGCTTCGTCAAAAGTACTGGTTGCTGAACATGAGAAATACAGTAAGAAGTGTAGCAAGCCGATGCCCATTCTGTCGATGCCGCAAGTCTCTACCAATAAGTCCTCCGACTTGTGATCTACCTAAACAGAGATTGGCTCATCACCGTCGGCCATTTACATTCACTGGCCTCGACTATTTTGGACCTGTCACGGTCAGCATCGGTCAGCAAAGGTTTTCACTTCAGCTACTTCCTCCTGTTGTCAACATTCAGGTACCATTTTGAAAATCGTGCCGGTTACTATTTCTGGTCCTGCTGGTAGCTGCAACGTCTTTGCACTCCTAGACGACGGAAGCACTGCCACACTAATAGACGCACATGTCGCCGCATGCATTGGCGCAGCTGGACCGCAACAGAATATTGTTGTTTTTGATTGTGTAGACTTTAAGATTAAGGGCATCCACACCACACAAACATTTTTAATTAGAAACGCTAGGGCAATTAATAATCTATCTTTAAGCCCACTAACAATAAAAAAAGAAACTCTTAAAGCATACCCCCACCTAGCTGACTTGATTGATAAGGTGTCCTATACTAATGCTACTCCAAGTGTCCTCATCGGTGCCGAACACTGGTATTTATCAATAAGCCGAGACATACGTTCTGGTGGAAGGAACAACGTCGCATGCTTGACAGCACTTGGCTGAACTCTATACGGCTTTCCTTCCAGCAAAACGAAACTCGTCGAGTTTGTTAACCACAGCTGTCATCGAGACGACTGATGATGACAACTTAGACATTCTCATTAAAGAGAAATTTAAAATAGATGCTTTAGGTGTTTCTAAGTCTGAAAATATTTATAGTAAGCAAGATCGGCGTGCTATCGAAATTTTGGAATCCACCTCAAAGCGGCTACCTTCGGGTAGATTTGAGGTAGGCCATGGCGTGACAATATCGAACATGTTCCTGACAGCTATCCTCAAGCCTTATCGCGTTTGAGTTTAGAGAGACGTATGATTAGGGATAGTGATTTCTCAAAAGCCTATGCCGCCTTTATGACCAACATGCTAGAAAAAAGTTACGCCGAGGAGTGCCATTCTGAGACGTACTACCATGGGTCTGTACCTAAAATAGAACTGCCTTCTACAGGAACGTTAGGTGCGGTGCGGTAAGCTTTGCTACGGGTGAACATGATGCGAAAGTATGAAACTAAATGAAAATACGTACGTACTACAATGAAAAAAAAGGCAAACAAAATGCTGGTGAAATTAGATGAGACGGTAGAAGGAACAAAATGTAGAGGAGCAATGAGGAGTGAAGATGAAAAATACCTTTTGAGAGGATAAATATAATGAAATATAATTTAAAACGAAAACAATTCAGACACGGAGAAAATCAATCAAAAACACACCGTTTTTACAAAGACAAGTTATTATGACAGTGTCAATATGAAAAAATAACATTTTTAAAAAACATTGCAAAGAAAGAGTTTGCAACATCCTCCACCCCGTGCAGGCAAGCTGCACCAGCCGAAAACCTAATCACACTAAGTTATCTTTACAATTTTTAAAACCGGCCGGCGCAACGTGCCGCCCGGGGTGGTAACGTCCACCCCGGGGGCACGCAAAATACCCAGAAAGGATGGGGTAACAAGGGTACTTGTTACCGCATCCTTTCTGGGTATTTTGCTGCCACTCTGCCTTTCGGCCAGGTTCCTCTAGGGAGGTTTGAATCAGCTATGAACACGACGTCACCGATTTCTAGAGTATCGCGCTGTGCTCCGAGCTGGTTTCGAGGCTGCATGGTAGGCAAAATTTCTCTGACCCAAAAATCTCTCTTCCAAAAATGATCAGCCAGTCTTAGAGCCATCTTCCAGTCGCATCTCCTTATGAGATCGTTTTCGCTGAGAGGTGGTCCCACAGGCTGTTTGGATGATGTGCCTATAAGGAAATGAAAAGGCGTAAGAGTCTCAGGGTCATCGGGATCCACAGAAACGTGGCTGAGTGGACGAGAGTTTACAATTGTCTCGGCTTGTCCGAGTAATGTAATGAATACTTCTTCCTTGGACGATTTTTCACTAAGCGCCGCTTTCAGGGCGACCTTGACGCTACGGACTAGGCGCTCCCAGCAGCCTCCAAAGGTTGGGGCTGCCGCTGGGATAAAGCTCCACCTAATACCTCGTGCTCCCGCAAAATCCTGTACATCGGAACCGTAGAACTCTTTCAAGAGACGATTGGCTCCAACAAAAGGTGTTGCATTGTCTGAATAAAGTATATCAGGCGTGCCACGTCTTGCGATAAACCTTCGTATACTCATAATAGCCGAGTCAGCAGAGAGGCTGTGAACAATTTCTAAATGGACAGCTCTGGAAGTCATACATGTAAACAATGCAACGTATCGTTTTTCATGGCGGCGTCCGATGCTGACCGTGACAGGTCCAAAATAGTCGAGGCCAGTGAATGTAAATGGCTGACGGTGATGAGCCAATCTGTGTTTAGGTAGATCACAAGTCGGAGGACTTATTGGTAGAGACTTGCGGCATCGACAGAATGGGCATCGGCTTGCTACACTTCTTACTATGTTTCTCATGTTCAGCAACCAGTACTTTTGACGAAGCTCGTTTATAACCAGCTCATGATTTGCGTGGCCTGTCTTTTTATGATAGTAGGAGACCAAGAGGCGTACGACTGGATGACGACCGTCTAACAAAATAGGAGTTCGAATTTCTTGGTGTACGCCTTGTACAGCTTTAATTCTTCCGGCTAATCTTAGCAGATGGTCATCTCAGAGCACCGGCGATAGCTTGATGAGGCGGTTTTTCTTGGAAATCGTCTGAGAGTTTTTGATGCACTTCATTTCCTCTGCGAAGTTATCTGATTGAGTGCGTTGTAAAATGTGTCTCTCCGCAGTTTCGAGGAGTTGTGCGGTAAGTGGGTTCAGAGTAGTGGACGCTGAACGCGTTTTTTGGCAGTGATGCGATGTTACACCTAAAGTTTTGAATTTCGGATTTTTTCCAAAAGGTTACCAAAACGTTCAATAGCTTCATGTGCCCGAGCTGTGGCACGTAACAAGCGAAGCCAATCACTAAAACGAGTCAGATTTGCAGTGACAGGAGTTATGCTCTTTAGAAGAGTTAGGTGAACCTGTCCAGTATTGGTATACATTGGTCATCTACATTATGGCATCAAAACTGGATAGCGCCACTGGTCGACAATGGGAAGAGCATCGAAACACTTTAGATGTATCACCCAAACTTGCAGATTTGGTCGAATTCCTTTGTGATCGTGCCGATGTTCTAGAAACTATTCAATACAGTCGCGTTAATTCTAATAGATGTGAAAGAAATACAGACAAATATTTCAATAAATCCACAAAGTCATTTATTAATACTAATAATAATTCAAACTTTAAAAGGTGTATTGCTTGTAATCAAAGTCATTTGCTTTATAAGTGTGATAAATTCAAAACCATGTAATTGAGTGTAAGAATTTCTATTGTTAATAGACATAAAGTTTGTTATAATTGTCTTCGTTCTGGTCATCACGTGTCACAGTGTCGTTTGGGTCCTTGTAAAATCTGTAAAAAGACATAATTCACTATTACATAAAGCTGATAATAATCTTAACACTAATGATAATAATAGTACATCTACCTTACCGACGTCTACTGAGAATCCCACTAATCAGCAGTCCATTATAGCTTTGTCTGCCATAGAGCCAAATCAGGTATTGTTATAGAATAGAATAGAAAACTTTATTTTAGGCTTCTATGGCCCATATAACATATACCTTATAGACTAACTAACATACATATTATAATACAATCTTGTTAGTAAATAACATAAAAGCTATGTTAGTATTTTAATTATTTGGATACATTTTGTGTCGTATCAGTGGCAGGGAAAGGCAGCTGTCCACGGAATCGCCTATATACCACGCCCTTCGGCCAGAAGTCCTCGCTCATGAAGGTGTCGAGCCTGGATGACGGGACCCGCACCACAAAAGCCTTGAAGCTGGTGTTGTGGCGCGACTTCAGCGGCACCACCCTCAAGTCGAAATTGGTCTTCATTTTGATGTATTCTGCAATCTCCTGCACTGTGGTGGTATAATGTAGGCGAGACAGATACATGGCCGTGGTCGGCGTCGCAGCCCGCAGCAGGAAGTTTGGCCCTGTCGGTGCGGTGCCGCGACGATTCTGGACGACGCAACGTCGTCGCGCCTTCTTACTTTGAACCGTAGTGAAACCATCTTGATTTCCATCTGCAATAACAACGGATCGCGATGGCTCGGAGTTAGCAGCAACTACGGCAGCAAAGTTTCGGCGACAGCTGGCAGGCGCAGCACACACAGCCGTCACGTGAGGAGCTGCAGGTGGCAGCGGCGCGCGAACGGCGGGCGGCGGGCGATGGCAACATGACGCTCGCTGGGGGCGCGGGGCGCGCGGGAAGAGTAGCCTCGCCCCGCGTCGCCTGCGCTCGAGTCGGCTCGGGTCGCGGCGGCGACGGCGTCGAAACTGCTGATTTGCAGCTCGATGTTGTTGACGTATCGAGGCAGGCCCCACGTCGCAAGTTGATATTGGAGCCGACCTGCGATGACCTACTTTCCGCGAGTGATTCACGTAAATTATTAACTTCATTACGCAAATCACTTACGGTTTTTTACGGAATTTTTGCACCATATCTGCCAAACCCGCCTTCAGGGTAAGGATATCCCTCAGGAGGCTGGTGACATCGACGTGATCGAAAGTGACGGGAGGCAACTTGTTTAGATCTCTCGCCACAAACGTCGGTACGTCGTCAGGATCTGTAACTTTGAGCAGGCTGATGATATCCTGCAAGCTCTTCTGTGTCCCGTCACGTCTACGGGACACCATCTGGTCACTTATGTTGAGGGACTCGTACAACAGCTTCTTGGCTTTTGATATGTCATCTTCGCTGAAGCTCGACTTACATATCTGGACCGCACTGACCTCATCCATCACATCTAACTTTTGCTGAAGGAAAGCGAGGAGTTCGTTAGCTACTAGCGTTTGATTCGCCATGGCACTACACTCGCGACGGCTTGCGCTGCGCTACACTAATATTATATTAAATTATATTAAACGTGTGCACAGTTCCTGCACAGCACATGAGTGCATTATGCACTGCCGAAGTTTTTTTGGTTGATATTAAAACTAATAAAACTTTCTCTGCTAAAGCTTTGCTTGACAGTGGAGCCAGTCGCCGTTCTTATCTGAAAAAATGCAAAAGAAAATAAATATTTCGTATTCTCAAACTAACCAAATTACAGTTTGTGGTGTCAATAATACCGTAACGAGTACTGTTAAAATGTGTGATCTTCAAGTTAGATCTCGTAGAAATAGTTTTTTTACTAATGTTAGCTATTTAATAATCCCTCAAATAACTAGTTGTTTGCCAAACGTCCCCGTTGATGTCTCCAAATTACATATCCCGTCTAATATTCAGTTGGCCGATACAAGTTTCTTGCAACCTTCAGAAATTCATATATTGCTGGGGGCTGATGTGTTTTGGGATGTTGTTATGTCCAATCAAATTAAGCTAAGTCCAAATCAACCAACATTGCAAGAATCTAAATTTGGCTGGCTAGTAGCTGGTCCTATGTGTAATAAATTTAATTCTTATTCTCAAATCCGGTGTAACTTCTCTCAAGCGATAAAAAATTCTCTTGCTAAGTTTTGGGAGGTTGAAGAGCTTCCACAACCGTCAAAGCTGTAGTCCAAAGAGGAAGAGCAGTGCGAAGCTCGCTTTATAAAAAATTATAAACGTCTTTCAGGTGGAAGATTTTGTGTCAAGCTTCCGTTCAATGACAACCCAGAGGAATCACTTGGTGATTCATACACAATTACTCGTAAGCGCTTGTTTAATTTAGAAAAACGCTTAACTAAATCAAATCTTAAACAAGCTTATTCAGATTTTTTACGTGAATATGAATAGTTAGTTCATTTGTCTGAGGTATCGCGTCCTACATTATATACCTCATCATGCTGTCTTGCGCGAGCAAAGCGAAACAACTAAACTCAGAGAAGTGTTTGATGTTTCATGTAAGACGTCTTTTGGTAAATCATTAAACGATTTGATGCTTGTAGGCCCAACAATACAGGATGACTTGTTTTCAATTCTTATAAGGTTTCGTCTAAATATTTATGTCGTTACTGGAATTGATAAATTTTTTCGTCGAGTAGTCATTGACAAAACACAACGCCACTTGCAATTGATTCTTTGGCGAGATGATGAGTCACAACCATTAAGAGTTCTTCAATTGAATACTGTAACGTATGGTACCGCATCGGCACCGTTTTTGAGTACACGTTGCTTATTCCAACTCGCTAATGAATGTCCAGATAAAAAGATTGCTGACGTTATACGTCACAACTTCTACGTTGATGATTCGAAAGTGTCTTGTAGCTCGAAAAATTAATTAAAATCAATAGTTACTGGTGTTATAGAAAAACTAAAAGAGGGTGGTTTTCAGGGTGGTTTTCCGTTGCGAAAATTCCGTTCCAATGTGCCTGAAATATTCAACGATCTTCCGATAGATAATCAAGCACAAGACTTTTCCAAGGACTCTACTGTTTTAGGCTTAAAATGGTCACCCAACAGCGATGTCCTTCAATTTTCCACACAATCTGAAATACCAGGAAAAATAACAAAACGAAACATTCTGTGTGCGTCAAGTAAATTATTTGATCCACTCGGTTTATTGTCTGCATGCACGATAACACCAAAACTCATCCTCCAGGAGTTGTGGTCCTTAAAATCTGATTGGGACGATCCAGTGCCCGACGAGATCAAAGTTTTGTGGGAATCAATCTTTAATTATCTCTCTTATTTATCAAACATAGAAATACCTAGATGTGTACTATCTGAAAAGTCACTTGATTTTGAAGTTCATTATTTCACGGATCAAAGTCTTCCGGTCAAGTCCAATTATTATGTGCAAAGTCTAGTAGCACCGTTAAAACCAGAAATGACAATACCACGATTGGAATTATTGTAAGCACTTTTTGGTGCACGATTGTACTCTAAAGTGTTAGAGTCATTTAAAGTCCCAGTTTCAAAATCTCTCTTTTGGTCTAATTCGACGATTGTGTTGGGGTGGCTCAAAACTCAACCAAAAACTCTTAAGGCTTTTGTTTGTAACAGGATTCAGGAAGTACGTCAATTAAGTGATCCATCGTCATGGCGTCATGTACCTACCGAGGTCAATCCAGCTGATCTGGCCTCTCGTGGTGTTTCACCGCAGCAGCTGCATCGTAGTAGTCTCTGGTGGCATGGTCCTCCTTTTCTAGCAAAATCTAAAGATTACTGGCCTCCTTCTGCTCGCTCTCGTGTCGAATTACCTGAAACAAAAATAAGTCTTAAATTACAATGTCTCGAAAGTGTCGTACCGTTTGAAAGATATTCAAAGTTTTGTACACTACAAAGAGTAATGGCATTTATTCTGCGGTTCATAAATAATTGTAAAAAAGGTAAACTAAATAAATTAAAACATAGACTTACCACAGATGAATTACAGCAATCCTTAATCGTTCTAGTAAAACAATCACAAAATGATACCGTTCCAACAAAGATACAGTCGCTGTCAACCAAATCAGTTAATTCAAAGTCTCACATCTTATCATTAAATTCATTCTTAGACGAGTATGGTATACTCCGCGTAGGAGGTCGTATTCAGAATGCGGTCCATTGTACTTATAATAAAATTCATCCTATGGTAATTGATTCAAAGTACACTCTAACAAAACTTTTATTTGAAAGCAAACATCTGCGTCTACTTCATTGTGGTCCGCAGCAGTTGTTAAGCTCCATACGTAAGCGATTTTGGCCAATTTGAGGCAGAACATAAGTTCAAAAACTGTATTCAAATGTATTACATGTAAAAGATTTAAAGCGCAAACGATTCAACCTTTAATGGGTAACTTACCTCCACCTCGTGTCAGTCCAGCTCCACCCTTCGAGACGTGTGGAACTGATTTTGCAGGTCCTTTCCTAATTTCGAGTCGCAAGGGTCGTGGATCGCGTACCACTAAGTGTTATTTGTATATTTTTGTCTCTCTCTTTACAAAAGCAGTTCATCTGGAAGTCGTTAGCGAGCTTAGTACCAATGCCTTTATAATGTGTTTGCGAAGATTCATAGCTCGTCGCGGCAAACCTTAAACCATTTATTCTGATAATTGCAGAAACTTCGTAGGAGCAAGCAACGAGTTGGCCCGACTAATAAAACAAAATGACCAACCTATCCTTGCGTAGGCGGCCAGTGACAATTTAAACTTTAAATTTAGTCCTGCATACTCGCCTAACTTTGGCGGAATCTGGGAGGCGGGGGTAAAGGCCGCTAAATTCCATCTTCGATGCATTGCGGGTCACACTAGTCTTACGTTCGAAGAACTATCTACATTATTCACTCAGATTGAGGCAATTTTAAATTCGCGTCCGTTAACGTGTCTGTCCGCGGATCCGTCCGACTTAACACCACTCACTCCTGGGCACTTCCTTATTGGATGGCCTCTGACGGCGTTACCCGATCTGATCTCCGAACCGGTTCGGGTCAACCGTTACCAATTGCTGGAAAGACTGCGACATCAATTTTGGAGAAGGTGGACGAAAGAGGTGCTGTCTGATCTGCAGCAGCGAGTGAAGTGGCGCACAAAGGACCACAACTTTCAAGTCGGCGACATCGTCTTAGTAAAGGACGACCATTTACCACCACTACAATGGCTGTTGGGACGAATCACAACACTTTATCCTGGTGAAGATGGCGTTACCAAAGTCGTCGATGTCTCCACAAAAAAAGGACTGCTACGACGAGCGATCTCCAGATTATGTCCCATGTTGAGAGAATCCCAAGAGCCTCTTGAAAGTGGTCCTTTCAAGGGGGGGAGGAATGTTAACGGTGGTCAAGATGCCACGAGCGGGACTCGAACCCGCACCAACTCCACCGCGGTGGCACTACAGCGGCGGCAGGCGACGGCGGGCACCGGCGGCAGCGCGGGGCAAGGGGGGATGCGCGGGCGCGCGCGGACCTCCCCTCTCCGAGAGAACATTCTCGTTCCATCGAGCGACTTGGCAACCGGTCTGCACCACTGTTGCGTGCCCACAAATTATTTACGTACAATTACCTGCTACTGCTACTATTGTATACTGTACGAAGACATAAAGAAACTTTAACTACAACTGCCTATCATTACATCAGCTCCCGTATGAACAGTAGTTTAGAAATTATTTAGTTATATAGATATAGAGATATATATGATCACATCATATACATATATTAAAATAAAATATATAGGTATATAATATAACTGTAAGTAATTGTTAAGCGTTAGTAGTATAGAAAATAGCATGTAGTTAAGCAAGTATCATAAACAGTGGTCGGAGTAGGTATATTGAATTAAGGTCACTGACATCAAACGTATATGTTAATATGGATACTCCTCCGAGTTTCCGGATTATTATGATAAAAATACCGAAACATCGAAATTATTACATGAAACTAGTTAAAAATGTATCAATACTCTCAACGCTATGCTGCTAGTGGCGCTGGTCTCCATCTCTAATGTTGGCCGTATCCATTGTCTCAATCTCGCAAAAGAAAAGAAATCACGTCTTAAATTATTATTAGTGATTTTTTTTTGTTAATCTTTAAATATCTTGGAAACGGTGCGTCCTACGCTAAAATGGACGAAATTTTGTCCCCCCTTTATAAAACCCCCGTCTAACGCTAACCAACCATCACGATGGTACAATTATTAATAATTGTCGCTTTTTAATAATTATTTAGGGTAAGTAACGATTAACTAGTTTAGGAAATGTAGTTTATAGATTTGTTGGGCTTATTTCCCCTTTGGAACTCATTGACTCACTTGGCCGCACATTTGGTCGTTGATTGTAGAGGTTAAGTCACTCTCACACAGGCCGGTCAACGGATAGGTGACCAAAGCTTTATTGTTTCGACCTGTTGGCTAATGTTGAGCCGGCTCTTTGGCCTAAATAAAAGTGTAAGGCCTAAGTAAAAAATCAAAATGTAGAACTTGTAACCGATGAGGATTAAAAACAATTATTTTTAATAAAACTGTAATAATGATTATTTGTATTAACAATAAACAATTTTGTTTGCTTACATATGGTTTTTTATTTTATTACTCTATTTACTAAATTTTTGGAAACTCCGGTACATTCCGGAAGAAATGCATGTCCATGTTATGATATCATGACGCAAGTATCTAAAATCAATATACCTACTCCGACCACTGATCATAAAGCAAAGTAGATATTATAAATGAACTTACCTTAATTACTTTCAGCATTGGGGGTAAAAGTTGCTCGCGTCCGTAGGTTTACCCTTGAGACCTTACACGTGATCCCTGGATGGTGCTAAATGAGTGACACTGACTGAGTGGTAGAGCCACGCTGCGTTGCAGCACGCATTGGGCCGGCTCGCCCGGCGTAATACCACCCTCTCACGAATATTCGGCGTGAAATAATGGCACTTGGTGCTGTTGTGTTTCGTCCGACCGGTGAGGGTACCGGAGGCCCCCCCCCCCCTCCTCCCAATTCCTATTCCTTCCTTAAAACCTATTCCTCCCTTTAAGGGCCGGCAACGCGTCTGCGATTCCCCTGGTTTTGCGGGTGTCCATGGGCGGCGGTGATTACTCTCCATCAGGTGACCCGCCTGCTCGTTTGCCTCCCTCTTTTATAAAAAAAAAAAAAGCATCTTACCCGGGATCCACTGTCAACAGGAATACGTGAAACAGATCAAATCAAGCCCTGGATTATACTTTGATGATCTTGGAAAACTTAAAATTAAAAATGGTCAGTAGTATAGAGGAATTGGCTCCGCGTTTAAATAAATATTTGGTACATTATATGAAGCAGATGGCATAAGATATAATAAAGCTATAGAAGCCGTAGAAAACAATGAGGAAAAATTTGCTACTTTATTGAAACAAAATATTCTAGTAACTACTTCCGTAATATCAGCATTTAATAATACCTTAACCAAAATAAAAAGTAATGAAGCTAAATTGAACGATGCTATCGACAGACTCTCAATTGGCTTGAAGAATGTGTCGATACAAACTGATGAGCTATTGATACAATCATTTCAAAATCAGATTTTAAATAGTCTAGAAGCTGCAAAATTAGCAGTATCTCTACAAGTGGAAGATATAGTAGATGCCATACTGTTTTGTAACCAAAATGTATTACATCCATTTATATTAAGCCCGCAACAACTTTACCTTGAACTTACCAATAGTTATGGACACTTACCTGATAATTCGAAATAACCAGTAATATTAGATTTTATACTATTCATTTTGTTTTAAATATTTCTAAGCTAATTTGTTATTATGTAAATAAGAAAATTGTATTCGTATTACAAATTCCTTTAGTTTCCCCTGACGAATTCATGTTATATCATAAAATTGCATTACCTACTCCGCATGATTTTAATAAGCCTAACACCTTTTCTTTAATCTTACCAGATTCCAAGTTTATTGCAATGACAAAAGACAAACTCCATTTTTGTAATTTAGATAGTATTGAACATTGTAAAACCATTACTTCCGGCAATTATATATGTGATGTAACCAATGTATATGCAACCGATCCTAAACCCACTTGCGCTAGTGAACTAATGTCAAGAATAGTAAATAAGATCCCAATACAATGTAAAACTAATTTTATATATGGAAAAGTAGATATTTGGAAACCGATAAGTAATAACAGATGGATTTATATACAAACAGCACCAAACAAAATATCTATTGATTGTATAAGTAATAAATTGTATGAAAACAGTATTATGGGGACTGGCATAATTACCATTCCCAGAGGTTGTATTGCATATTGTAGAAGTACGACACTTTTACCTGAAAATAATGTTATTAATATTACTTCACCCATTAAAATCACAGATTTCAACCTTATTAATGATGCTTGCCGTAATATAATTAAATTTAATATGAAAACAAATAATGTGGCTCCTGTTGAACTAACCAATATAGATTTGGATAATTTAGATTTACAAAAGAGAATTTTAATAGACGCTACATCTGAGATTGGTAAAATCAAAGATAAACCACATATAATTCAATATGGGACACATTATTCCATTTTAGTAGTTGTAATAAGTTTTATTGTAATTTCTTGTATTTTTTATAAATTTTATAAATATATAACCGGCAGTCGCTCACGCTTTACAATATTTAGAACTAAACATTTATTACCTAATTCAGATAATGTACAAACAGACATACAAAGTTCAAACTCTGAACCTATCCCATTACCAACTATTACAGCTAGAATTAAAGACTCAGATAACTTACAACCAGACATACAAAGTTCAAACTCTGAGACTATTCCATTACCAATCATTAGATCCAGAATTTAGTACAGAAACTTCTTTTTTCTCCTAGAAGTTTCCTTTTAAAGGGGGAAGTGTTACATTATAAGCATATATACTACATCATGATGTTAGTATATATGCTTACAGCCCTAACTTACTGCTGCATCAGCACATTGCTATCCAGCCAGACGCGCCCGCTTCTCGAACGCGCCAGTCTTAATCCAAACTCCGCGACGGCTGTCGATTTCATTCAAATCATTTTAATATTAGTTTTATTTCTATTTCCTTTTTTTTAAACTTTAATCGCGAGACTCGTTCTAACAGCTCCATTGAGTCTTCGTTGCGAGTTATGTGCCCAAAGAACTTCAGTATTCGTACATGAACAGTCGAAGATAATCTTTCCTTTATGTGAAGCTCTTTTAGGATCGATACATTGGTACGGTGAGCAGTCCATGGAATCTTTAAAAGACGTCTCCAGCACTACATCTCCAGTGCATCGATTTTCCTTCTCTCCTTTAGCCTCAAGGTCCACGTCTCTGCTCCGTAAAGAAAAATTGGTAAGACAAGACTTCGCATTAGTCGCAATTTAGTGGTTTTTGATATTCTGCGGCCTTTCCAAATTCTCTTCAGCCTCTCGACGGCAGATCGTGTCACAGCACAACGCCTTCGTATCTCGTCTTCACTGCCTCCGGTATTTGTAATGTTGGAGCCCAAGTATATATAGCTCTGAACAACATCACAGTTGGCTATACTTTTGACGGTCGGTTGGTTGTCTTTAGCTCTATCTAATATGATCATTTTGGTCTTGTCACGATTCATAGCAAGTCCAAGGCCAATACTGGTTGTTTCCAGGCATTTCAGGAGATGTTCCATATCTTCTTTAGATGTTGTAAGAAGTGTAATGTCATCGGCATACCGTAAGTTACAAATTTTCCGACCTCCAATAGAGTGTTTGTACGAAAACGCCACTATGAGCTCGGAGCAAGTCCAGCTGCAGCGTGGAGTGAGACAAGGTGACGTCATATCTCCGAAACTCTTCAGTGTTGCACTGGAGGACGTGTTTAAGCTTCTGGACTGGAGAGGACTCGGCATCAATACTAACGGCGTGTACATCAGTCACCTTCGATTTGCCGACGATATAGTAGTCATGGCTGAGATCCTAGAGGACCTCGGCACAATGCTCGGTGATCTCAACAGAGTCTCTCAACAAGTGGGCCTTAAAATGAACATGGAGAAGACGAAAATCATGTCTTACTCACGTGTCGTACCCACTCCTCTGAATTTTGGAAACTCTGCTCTTGAAGTTGTTGACGAATATGAACAACAACAACTTTAACTTTAACCGCCTCTGTGGTCTAGTGGCTAAGCTACCTGTTTCAGACCCAGAGGTCCCGGGTTCGATTCCCAGCGGGGGGTACATCTTTGTGTGCTCGGTTTGGTTGGTGGTAGGGCTGTTAAGTCCGCCTGGCTAGCTACCACCATCTTATCTAAGTCTGTCGCCATAACAACGATGTTTATAGCATTGTTGTGTTCCGGCAGTTTGAGATAAGATAGCCAGTTCCTCAGTGGTTGAGGATTCCGGGTGAAGCGCGCTTCCACCTTCGGCCTTATCGTCACTTACCATCAGGTGAGATGAAGGCCAAGCGCTCACCCGTTGCCAATAAAAAAAAAAAAAAGATAGAAAGAGGTCAATCATCGAATCCAACTTGGCGTTCGGTAAACTACGAAATATCTTCTCGTCCAAAATACTGCATTGTTTTAAGACGAAAGTCTTCGACCATTGTGTGTTACCAGTGATGACATACGGTACCGAAACGTGGTCGCTCACTATGGGCCTAATTAGCAGGCTCAAAGTCACGCAAATAGCAATGGAGAGGGCTATGCTCGGGGTTTCTCTACGTGATCGAATCAGAAATGAGAATAGTCGTAGACGAACTAAAGTAACTGACATAGCCCAAAGAGTCGCCAAGCTCAAGTGGCAAGGGGCAGGGCACATCGCCCGTAGAACCGATGGCCGTTGGGGCAGAACGGTTGTCGAGTAGCGACCGTACACCGGAAGACGCAGTGTGATCAGGCCTCCAACAAGGTGGTCCGACGATCTGGTGAAGGTCGCGGATAGCCGCTGGATGCGAGCAGCACAAGATTGGTCGTGGTGGAGATCTTTGGGGGAGGCCTTTGTCCAACAGTGGACGTCTTCTGGCTGATGATTATGATGATGATGATGATGAATCGTTTTATGCAACATGTTATTATAATTAATATGACTATAATTTTTACCATCGTTAGTTCCAAGTAATCCCTGCCCTGCAAAATCGGAGGCCATTGATCTAGATCAATAAAGTACACTGAATAAATTTTTTTACCCATTTTATTTTTTATTAAAAACTATTAAAAGATCTGGTGAATTTAGTATTTACAAATCTAAGAAATGTTTACTTTACCAGTAGGTTGTAGTGTAGCCTGCTCGCGTACCAACACACTACTCTCCTATCAATTTACTTTACTCTGTTTTGACAAATTTAATTTAACTAGTTTCTATGCTCATTGGCTCTAAATAAAGTAATACTGTACGACAGTAATCAACTACGTGTCGCTTCGCTGCTGTATCCGCCCTCAGTCCCCCAAGGATGAATCCAGACTCTCCAATGCTCTTCGAATGCGAACCCCGATCTGAATGCCCCTCACTCTTGCGACGCCACGTTTTCGCTCGGTGCATCACTGCCCTTCAGCCTGCACCTGGCTTGCCTCACACTCCGTCTGCCATGTCTGAAAACAAAACTTCCACGAGTAACCAGTCCTTCCGATTGGCTAGTGTTTATGTGTGAGTATTCGGAATGTAGCGTCGCACTCTAGGGTTTTTATGAGCCTTGCCGACACTCACGTGTGGCAATTTTTTCTTGCTGTCCCACGGTTTTAGACAGACTTTATGGTTCACTTTCGTTTATTCGTGGCACTTTCAAACATCTGCCGATTGTTTAGTCTCTTTTCCTACTATCTTCACGTCTAATGACTGGCCATAACTAAGATACTACTGCAAGGCTTGCTCTTTGTCTTTCAAAATTTTATTACCAAAGTTGAATAGCTAGATGAAAACAAAAAATTGTTCCGCACTTTATTGCTTAGTTTTAGGTTTCTTGCCTTTTTTATAGACGTAGCTCGAAGAGTTCGCTTGCACGTGTCGGAAATGACTGTCTAGTTTGTATTTCGTGGTTAGAATTATTTTCTCAAGAATTCAATATAATTTGTTTAAAGTTGGTACATACACTGATCACCTCAGCACATACCTATGGGCTGCAAACGTCTCGTGATTGTGAGTGATCCAGCGATTGTGTGTAATAAATTGCTTCGTGGTGTCAGGGGTAACGTCTATCCCCCTGCGAGTATGGCAGGGAGTAAAAACGATATTATCGATCACTATTTTTTAAAGCTTAGATTACCCAAATTAATAAATAAGTAAACAGATAAAGTTAAGATAAACTATAGATAAAATACTATTAAATAATTACGAAATATTTCCGTAGTTCGAACGGTACGTTGTTTTCGGTGGTTTTCTTAATATGGCAGTCGTTTAAACCCACCAATTTGCATTGGGCCAGTGTGGTGGGTTGTGGCCCAATCTCCGCATGTGCTGTTGTCCATGTGGGAAGGCCTGTGCCGAACTGTGGGATGTTTAGGGCCGAAAGTGTTTCGAGCTTGGCACCGCGACAAATATCCGATTTGACTTTGACTTTTGCCTTTGCAGGGTAACCCGCTGTACCCTGAAGCTCTGCAGACGTACAGCCTGGTCGACCAGAGGCTGTACGTACTAGTTATTCTGTGGCAGTACTTCGACATTGGCCATCGTCCCTGGTTCCCACAAATACTTTGTAAGTATTAATTAAATGCACTAAATGGTCAAAACAAACAATAAAGTCTTTAAAATTATTGACCCTACCTTCACGAGTTTCAAACAATACTTTGTTAGTTTTTGTAAACTAAATTGGTCCCAAGAAAAGCAATCAATATTAAAAATTATTAATAATAAAACAATCCACCCACGTGAAGACAAATTGAGCAGGTAACAAATATCTATTTTCTAATGTTATAAATATTATTTACTTATATAATTTTAACGCAAATTTTGTTGCTAATAAATTACAAAATGGGAAATGTTGAAAAGAACGCTTTCGCTATCGCTTTTGCAACCATTGTATTGCATTGGTATGACAATGTTACTGAAGTGTTAAAAGCTACTTCGGAAGCTGACCATACCAACCCGCATTGGTCCACTGCCAACGTGATGACTTAATGGGAATGCATGGCAAAAACAAACTAAAACCTAGATATCTTTAGGGATTAATAGGCATAGGACCTGCCTTTAAAACGGCATAGGTACTGTAGAGTTTATACCATGTTAGGGCGCTGGCTGGTTTTACTTTATAATAATTTATGAATAAAACGTAATTAGAAATGACAAGATGTCAAACCGGGAATTGAGGAGAACGAGCTGAAGTGCCAACATGGGTAGACTTGACCATGTTATTTTTATATTTTAATAATGTAATTTAAAATGTATATAAAAGTATACAATAAAAGAAGTCGTATACTAAATAAAGGTTGTTGTTATTATAACAAACGCCCCCCCAACCTCTTACAAGTTCGACAATGGTGGAGGCGCGGGCCGTGCGCGAACAGTTTCCGTTTTTCAGGTGGCACGAAAGCACTGAAAAGAATGGTGAATAAGCTAAGTGTTGAAGAATGAAGAATAGAAAAGAAATTAAGATAATCTATACCTGAAAAAGAGGAAATTTTTTTTAAGCAAAATGGATCGCGTAGTCACTTGTTTTACTGGTCATTTTAATGAGTCGGTGGAAGGGTTTCTGGAGCAGTTCTAAGCAGTAGCAGTTTATAAGAAGTGCACTAGCTCTGAGGATCGATTATTGTTGTTGCCATTATTTTTGAAAGGAAGTGCTTTATATTACTTTCGCTCAATGACCTTTACTTTCCCTCAATAAAAGCTTCATGTAAAAGCTTTGAAGAAGTGGTGGATAAATTGAGGGAAGAATTTGAAGTGTGTGATTACTCCGAATTATTTTATAATGCCAAGCAGGACCAGAAAGGCCTGAGCGAGCATTTTTATAATTTATCGGAGTTGGCTAGCAAAGCAAACATTACCAATGAGGCAACGTTCATTACGCAATTTTTAAAGGGATTAAAGCCTTACTTCAAGAGTAAGCTAGCATATTCCCACTATGCGTGTAAAAGAGACCTCAGGGAGGTTGTTTTGCAATTGGAGAAGGTGTATCCACAAACACGTGAAGAGCAGATGAACTTAGCGCAGAATCCAGTTCATAAGTTTGTTGGTGGGGGAGGTGATCGTAGTACGCCCACTCCATTTGGTCCGCCAATGACGACGGAAGTGCAAGATGTATGCCGCGTTGTACCAGGACCTGCACCTGCAAAAAGTTGCACCTGTGTAACTGCACCTGTAATGCCGTCTTATGTGGTGAAATCATGTAAGAACTACATGAGTAAACTTAAAAAATCACAAGGAATCACCTACCACGCGTAAGTTTTGACGATTCGTGATATTTTTTTGTTATTTATGTTTTATTGAATGTGATGAAAATTGTAAACAAAAATACAACAATGTGCCCACTTTTTTACGGGAATATTACCCTTAAAGTGGGGAAAACTGTATTTGTTTCATGTGACTCGGTACGATCAGATTTCGTAACTTTTTAGGGTTCCGTATATGTATCCCAAAAGAAAATAATATAACCTATATTATATTTTTTTATGAAATAACATTTGCATCCTTTTTAATAGGTTTTCTAGAAATAAAAGTCGTAGTGATGACTAGGTCTTAATTATTCGAAACTGCAGAGGAGAAAACAATTGGAACCCAACATCTGCTAGTAGGTACCGTGTGCAGTGCACATTTTGATGACGTAGATTTTGTAACTACTGCTAAGGGGCTACGTTGTTTGGTTCCATATGCCGTTCCAAAAAGGGTTAATATTATTGTGTTTGTAATATTTGTTATTAATTTATTATTTCTTCGGCGGCTTCTAGTCTTAATTATTTTATTACTTGCAGTTACTTTCGAACTCTTCAGAAACACAAATACAAAGCACTTCGTTACCTATACTGCAGGTAGTTATTGTTTTTTTTTGCACAAGAATTTATTTAATGTTTGATGCTATGTAACATTTAATTTTGTAAAACGCTTTTTAAGATATCGTCAAATGTCAGAGGAATAGCAAACGATCAACAGCCCCCTTACTCTTGAAAGCGATCGCTATTGGATCGGATTGGTATTGTGAATTTTCGTATTTTTAAGTTACGACATCAGCGCTAATTTGGATTCATATTGGGTGAACTAAATGGCATTGAGTTTTGTATTTTTTTCACTCAATATCCAAGCAATATGAATCCATATTAGCTCTGGTGTCGTAACTTAGGAGTAGAAAAATTCACAATACCAATCCGATCCAATAGCGATCGGTTTCAAGAGTAAGGGGGCAGGCGACGTCATAATCAAGCACGATATCGTCTTCGTTGCAGGTATTGTGCCTTTTTTTTAAATCTACGTAATAAAGTGGTAACAAACCTACTAATATTAGTAGAATATTTTACAGTAGAATAATATGATATTATAAATGTGAATGTTTGTATGTCTTTTTTGGATATTTTTTACGCAATCACGCAAAAACACATAATTATAAACTTGATTAACCCGGCGCCATCCACGTTGGGTCATAATGACCCAGACGTTTTTCTACTGTAGGTATCTGTAAAAAAACTTTTGCACAGATATTGTATTTCTCAGTAGCTGGAGATAAGACTTCATTTCGTTTGTTTCGCACTGTTCTGCAATCGTCGTGCGACAGTATCGTGAGATAGACGCGTTTAAAGTTGAAAAAGGTAAATTTGACCCAACGTGGCATTAGTTGTAACTATTTCGTGCCATTTTTTTGTGACGTATTTTTTTTTTATTTTGTTGTGTTTGTTTATTAGGTATATATAATTTGTGATGGATCGCCAGGAAAGAGAACGACAACGAATAATTATAATTTTAGAGGATCCTGATTCCGATAATGGCGAAAATATAGAAAGTGATGATGAAAAAGAAGATCACCTAAGTGAGTGTTTAGATGAAAGTGAAACTGAGCAAAAGGGACTAATAGTGACGAAGATAATGTGCCTTTGTCTCAGCTTCTGCATTTTGATTTGCCATTATCATCTTTAGCTTTATCGTCGGTCTGCCCGGAGCTTTCCACATCAGATAATTCTGAAATACAACAGACCTCATCACAACAGGTGCCCCGAAGTTTGTTTTATAGGGGCAAAGATAGAACGCTATGGCAGAAACGGCCAATTCGCCTAAACGTACGTACCCGTTCATAGAATATTATCACTCAAAGGTCAGGTGTAAAAAAATGGCCTCTCACTATATTTTATCCTTTACTCAATATAGCCGGCATAAATAGTATGATTATACACCGAGAGAACCAAAGAACATCCCAGCCACGTCGTAAGTACCTAAAAGCATTGGGATTAGATCTCATAAACGAGCATATGTCGGTTCGCAAAAACATTCAATATTTACCACGTAATATGCGCAAGAGGATCAGAGAATTTACAGGAGAAACAACGGCAGAACCACCAGCTAAGCTTCCAGGTATTAGAAAAAGATGTCAAGAAAGACAGAAAGACCACCCATACCTGTCATAAATGTCTAAAGTTTATCTGCCCTCAACACATAATTTCGTTTTGCGCAAATTGTGCAAACTTGATCTCAAATGATGACTAGCTTTGCGGTCTATACCGTCGACATAAATGTTACTTTTTGTTTAATTATCATATACAGTCGTGGTCAACTAATTAGGGACATTCAAGATAGTGAAGAGCAATAACCGGTTATGTACATATAAATATAAAACCCTATTGATTTTTCAGCACCTATTATTTGCATAATTTGGTCCGATTACTATACTATAAATGGCTGTAAATAAGAGAATAATTAAATAGAAAAAAGTATTTAATATCAAAGGTTGAACATGTATTAAATTTTAAGGTATAATTATGTAGCTGGACATTTAATTAAGGACAGTAAAGTATAATGATGAATAGAGTTAAACAAAACGAATAATCTCCAGTATTATAAAATTTTTAAAAGCTCCATTTTATTACGTGTAAAATCAGTACCCAGTAGCAAAACCTTTGTTAGTAATTACCGCTTGACACCGATGTGGCATAGACATTATCAGTTTCTGACATGTTTCGATAGGAATGTTTGCCCATGCCTCACAAAAAGCTTGATTAAGTTGATCTAAAGTTGTGGTACGATAAGTTGAAACTTTTTTCTTGATTTCGTGCCAAAGGTGCTCAATTGGGTTGAGGTCCGGGCTATTTGCTGGCCAATCTAGCACCGATACTGACTGACTGGTAAGAAACGACTTGACTGAACGGGCGGTATGTTTCGGGTCGTTATCATGCTGAAACGTCCATATAATAGGGAGATGCTCCTCAGCATAGGGAAGCATAGTTTCCTCCAATATTGTTTTGTATTGATGTTGGTCCAAGTTACCCTGAACTTTTCTCACAGGTCCCACTCCACGTCCAGAAAATGAACCCCAAATTTTAATGTTTCCACCGCCATGTTTCACCTGCTTTTTTGTGAATCTTGGATTCATTTCCGCTTTTACAGGACGCCGTACGTATTGCCTTCCATCTGAAGAAATTAAATTAATCTTGGTCTCGTCAGAGAATAATACATGTTGCCATTGGGCGTAGGTCCAATGTCCATATTTACGTGCAAACGCCAAACGAGCATTTCTATGTTCTTTCTTCAACAACGGTACTTTGCGAGCCACTCTTCCGAACAACCCTGCTTCTACCAGACGTCGTCGAACGGTCCTCGCTGATACACCGGCTCTTTCGTCTGCCCCAAACACTTCGTGTTTAATTAAAATAGAGCCTAGAAACGGATCTTTCTTAGCTAACCTGGTTATCATTCTATCTTCTTGCGGAGTTGTTTTTCTCGATCTTTTTGTCCTGGGCACATTTAAAGCTGTGTTATTGCGCCTGAAATGTTGCACTGCATTGCATACCATAGTTTTTGAACAATTTAAATGTTCTGCTATCCCTCGGTATGACCAACCACGCTCGACAAACTTCATGATAATTGTTCGTAGTGTTGGATCGCAACTTTTATTTTTGCCCATATTTCTTCAAAATAATTCTCAAAACTTAAAATTAAAAATCTGGATTGCCGCCAAAACTACCACAAAACAATAAAAGAAGAAATAAAAAAGTATTGAGATTCAAATTTTGAAAATAGAACGCAATATCTCAGTGTCCCTAACTAAATGGCCAGCCAGCATTCTTTGAACAAATAGCACACTGATAATCTATCAGCTATACTGTAAAGAGGTTTAATGTTTAAGAAGTTGTTATTGTTTGTATAATCGGGCACATCAATGACTAATTATACTTACGTGTAAAAGATATGGAATATTGTTAAGACTCGTTGGAAAATAAAAAATAAATTCACAATTTGGCTTAACTAGAGATTGTCCCTAATTAGTTGACCACGACTGTATATAAGTCTTCTTTGTAAACTAAACTAAAACCTAAGTAAAAACTGGAATATTTTTTATTTTTAAGGGTTTAAGATTGCAGCCCTATTTTTTTGTTGTACTTACAGAGTCTTTTAGTTAAACAAATAATAAAAGTTGTTAGTTCGGTTATTCTTCTTTTTTTATTTTACAAATCACTTAAATAGGGATATGTCTCTTTAAAAACTGTGACGGTTTACAATATTTTGATATAATTAATGTTTTAGACTATAATCTAAATCCGGGTCATCTTGACCCAACGTGGATCTCGGTGTAACACTTTTCCACGTGGACGACGCCGGGTTAATATATTGGATCATTTTTATCCCGGTCAAAGGTTCCCTTGGGGTTTTTCAAATGTCCGCCGTGGAGGTAGTCACTCGCGGAAGCTAGTATCTGTAAAGTAGTTAAAAAAGTTTAGAAATCATCTCTGTCTTATGTGTAAAAAAAGGATGTGGTGTGGAACAAATGACGTCTTACAAAATTATTTTTCATAATTCTTTTAGGTGCCTGTGAATAAATATCAATCAACTGGATATTGCCGATTATGTGCTACTTCAATCTGTGATGGCATGTTAGTAAACGTTCAGAGTGACAACGTAATGAAAAAATTAGTAGTAAATATGTCAAATAGGCTGAATGCCAATATTGACTTCAACCAAGAACATCTGCCAACAACCATTTGCTCTGTTTGTGTCAAGTCATTGTATACGGCTTATGATTTCGTTGTTGGTATAGACCTAGCACTGATGACTCTAAATAAAATATCGATGCAGAAATATCAGATGCAGGTATATGACCAAAAACAGAGATATCTAAAATTTTCAGTCTTTGTTGAATAATTTATCTTAAATATAAAAATAAATTATCTGTAAATGCAAGATGCAGAATGCAGAGAAAATGTAAATTAATGCTATGTAAAATGCAGGCGAGGTTTATTAGATTAAAATGCAAGAGAGCTGTCGTATTGGCATCTAATAAAACACTAAAAGTAAAAATTCTGTACAAGTCAAAGTGCAGTGATCGGGCGCCGGGTAGTCGCCTTAAACTCGGTCACCGTGTCACCGTTATTGCTGTTTGGTCATATTTTGTAAGTGGTGAAATTACTTATATAAAAAAAAAATGTTAACATGTACGTGCATCGTACATACTGCCACCGAGAACAATGAAAAGATTTTAAAAACTAGCATAAGAAAAATTACAGAAAACATAATATTTGAATTACTGTTAAACTTATTTATCATCGAGTGCATATTATGAACTAATAAACATTACATCACATATTAACATATTGATATGAAAATTATAGAATAAAATAACTTATAAAGTTGCTTAAGTACAATTATTATCTTAAAATTATTATTATCATACGTTGTATTAAAGTCTCTAACACCTATGTTCACTAGTGTCAAATTTCACTGCGGCCTGGGCCCTATCACTTATTCCCGCTAACTTACTCACTGTCCGATGCACTTTCATGGCATGTTGCACTACACTATACACTTCATCGCTGCTCCTTGCTTCCTCGATTTCAGGATGAGTCCATCCCCCACCCGGCTTAGCACTCTTAACATGTTTAGCCTTAGTCTTCCAGCAATAGACTGTGACTACTATGAGCAGGATACCTATGCCTATTATGACGTATATCATGATGTAATGATGCATATCATGCGAGGTAAGTGGACTTATAGTGGACTTATTGTCTTTTTAAATTCTGGATTTCATTGTTTATTTCCCTAAATTGTAGATCGTGCGTTTCTATGTGCCATGACGCATTCTGAATGTTTACGGACGTGTTTATAATTTTGTTAAGTGGTGAAATTTCTGGAATTAATAATTTCGGTGCCTCAATTGCAATTTTATCGGTATATTCCATATTTGCATACAACATGAAAGTGTTTCCTTTTAATACGCATCCTCTTTCAAGCGTTATCAAGCCCGTCTGGCGTAGTGTCTCTGACGTCATGGCGGTTGGACATATGATGCGCACAGTGCACTCGTCACAACAATATTAAAACCAGGTATTTAATTTATGTAACTTGACCCAACGATCGGTGCAATCTGTAACTTCCGTATGGCAATATAGGTCATGTCTTTGATTGTTTTTAATTAACTGTGTATCGCAAATCGATTTATGCATTTTAATGTCATATACCGGATGATTGAATTTGCACATCATTTTTTGTACGTTCATTGTTTGGCATTCATAAATGTCAGATTGGTCAAGGGGCACAAAAGTGTCCTTGTTGATATTAATGGAAATTAATTCGGATGCAGGAATAATACTTAAAACTTTCTCGCTGTCAATTCGTTGTGGAATATTAATTAATTTATTAAGTTCGTATGGCTCGTCACTTAATAGCGGGATTTTCACCTCCATTATGAGATAGTGTTGTGTAATGCGGCTATGAACTCTAAACAATCTATACATATCTCTGTTATCTTGGATGTCCGGTAGCGCTAAGTTGTGCGTGAGGTGTCGAGCTATTTTATCTAGTTCATGTTGCAGTTGGCTTGGTGATAATAAATGCACATCGATATGACCTTGGTACATATTCGTAAGCGTGTTTATCAAGGTTTGTTGTATGATTTTGAGATTTGTCATTACACTTTCCACGGCCATCATGGACGTCAAGACGTAAAATACCATTTCATCTTGAGACTTTTTATTTAGATATTCTTTGTCAAGGATTGCAATGTGTCCGTTTATCATGTCAAAGTGTTTGTTTATAGTCTTTTCATTTCGTTGAATAATGTTATTTTCTGCCTCTAAAATACTGGTTTGATTTTTTATTAATTTCAAAAGATGTTGTTCATTTTGTTGACAGGTTTTTATGTCGGTTTCATACTTTTCTGCAAATCTTTCATCGATAACTCCAAACAAAGTATTTGCAATGTAGTCAACTCCGTTAATCAAACCTCTTTTTACTCTGCTCTGGCCTAAATGTTGGGATTTTAACAGGTTATTGTAGAAATTTAGTTCATTCATATTTAGTTCTAATTGATTTAATAATACCTGAAACTGCATGCCCCATTTTCCCTTTTGAATTCCTTTAATGTGTAACACGTATTCTTCAAGAGTTTCAGTGCTTTGCCAATAACTTGTCATGTTGTAATAAAATATTACTTTCCATTCATCCTTAATCTCTTGGACTTCTGTAACCTTGTCAAAATAAATGGATTGATTGGCATTTACATGGCTAATGGTAAAACCAGAGTTTGCTTGTTGAAGGGTAGGTGTCAATAGTGTCATAAATAATAATAGTGCTAGAGAGACTAAATTTTTCCACGGAACATTCTTTATTCTGCTCCGTTTCTGCGGCTGTGCCTGTTTCTCATTTGCATTTGTGTCAGTTTTAAGGAGTGACCCTAAAAACTGCAAAGGGCGAACTTAAAAGACCTATGATTAAATTAGTATTAATCATAGGTCTTTTAAGTTCGCCCTTTGCAGTTTTTAGGGTGACCACACGCGTATGGCCGTCCCGACCCGGATGTAACTGTACTACACGCCCGAGAGCCCATTTTCCTGCAGGTAAGTTTTCGTCTTTGATACACACGATGTCATTTATCTGTGGGTCCGTATTCGACGTCTTCCATTTTAACCTGGCTTGCAGTTGTTGTAAGTATTCTCTAGACCATTTTTGCCAAAAGTCTTTGTTTAATTTTTGTACAAGTTGCCATCTTCTTCTTAAATCAAAGTTGCAATAATCTAATTCTGGAATAGTAAGGAGCGATGACCTAGTAAGAAAGTGACTGGGTGTCAAGCAATCAATATCCTCATTATCTTCTGTCAAACTGCATAAAGGTCTATAGTTTAAACATGCCTCGATGTGACATAGAAGTGTTGAAAACTCTTCATAAGTTAATTTTTGAGCTCCTACCAGCCGTTTTAAATGATATTTCATACTTTTAACGGCTGCTTCCCACAGTCCTCCAGCGCTGGGCCAGGCGGGCGCGTTTAAGTGCCAGGTTATCCCCATCTCTCCGACTTTATTTAGGAAGTGGCTGTCAATGGTGTTTAAAACAGTTCTGTATTGCTGCAACAATATGCGGTTTGCTCCGACAAAGTTTGTTCCGTTATCACTATATATGTAACTTGGCCTTCCCCGTCTCCCACAGAATCTTTGAAGCGCTGCTAGAAACGCTGCGGTACTTAATTCCGTTACTAGCTCTAGATGGATAGCCTTTGTTGCCAGACAAACGAATACAGCGACGTATGCTAGCAGCGTTTTCATACCTCTTCCTTTATTAGCCTTTATCTCTACGTATCCAGAAAAATCGACCCCTGTTTGTGAGTAGGGACGAGATATTGTCACCCTCGGTGTAGGTAAGTCCGTCATGATTTGACCTTGTGGTTTTGCATTGAAACGGCGGCACGTGACACATTTATGTATAACTTTCTTAACTGCACGATAACCTCCAACTATCCAATATTTTTGCCGCAGGTGTGGCGCTAATGTCAATTTTGGACCTCCATGGAGGAGTTGCAGATGCGCCTGTTCGATGATGATGTCTGTCAATTTATTGCTGTGCGGCAAAAACATTGGTTATTTGGTGCATTCCCTTAAGTTAGCATTTCTAAGCCTTCCACCTACTCGCAAAATGTTATCTTCGTCGAGAAGCGGGTTCAAACTTAAAATATTGCTTTTAGAACCAATGCAACTTCCTTGTTCTATTTTTATAATTTCGGCCTTGAACTCATACAACTGTATTTGCCTTATAATAACCTTTTCTGCAGTTTGCAATTCTTGGGGTGTCAAGTAACTCTGTCGAACACTACGCTCGGCCTTAATAGTATTGCAATGCATAAAACGTAATATCCACGCTACGACCCTAGTAACATAACTCATTTTGCTGTGTTTATCGAGTAATTCAATTATTATCGACGACGGTTCTGATTGCGTAACACATGTCTGCTTTTGTTTTGATTCCAGGTCCGTGCCAATTATGTCGGTTTTCCGAACCAATGTTTTGTCAAAGGTTTTAAGCCACCCGGGTCCATGCCACCATAGGGGATGATTTAATAATTGAGTGCAGTTCAACCCCCTCGTTGCACAATCGGCGGCGTTCTCTTCCGATTTGACATGACTCCAACGAGTTTTCGGTATGACGTCATGAATTTCTCGCACTCGGTTACACACAAAGGTCTTCCATGTATTAGAATCTCGTTGTAACCATGCTAGCACAATCATAGAATCGGTCCATGCATAGATGTTATTATTTTCGATGTTATACCATTTGGCGGCTTGTAAGACCGTTTTCATGAGGCGTGCGAGTAGCAAAGCTCCACAGAGTTCAAGGCGAGGCAAGGTTAACTTCTTGCTTACCGGCGCTAATCTCGATTTTGCAGTAATTAGACGAACGATGGTGTCGCCGTCATCTGTCAAGGTGCATAAGTATATAGCACATGCATATACCTTCTCTGAAGCATCACAAAACCCATGTAACTGCACTGGTTTTGCAGTGTCTCCCAAGTATCTTGGTATGTTAAACAGTCGAGTGTTGTGTATGTCACTGCAGAACTTTTTCTATTCGGATTGTATAGCTTCCGACACAGTGTCATTCCAGTTGCTATCTGATAGCCAAATCTGTTGGAATAATAATTTAGCCTTTACTGTCATTGGTGTAGGCCAAAAAGGGGATCGAAAATTTTTGAAATTTCCGATAATAAAATGCGTTTGGTCAATTTGTTGCAGGTGGTGTCAATCTTATTAGAAAACGTAAAGTTATCAGACTGCGGGTTCTATTGTAATCCGAGCGCCTTTGTCGTTCCTTCACTTTTAAAGTGTAACGTTGTTTGCGTTAATTCATTATTACTGATGTTCTGTAATAATTCTAAGTTGTTACTCGTCCATTTCCGTAGTGTCAGTCCCGCGCCTCGAAACACATCAATCAGCTGTTGTTGTATTACTTTAGCTTGGCTCAGGTTACTACTACCGCTCAAGACGTCATCTACGAACATTTCGTGGTGTATGACGTCACTTGCTAATGGATATTTCTCATGGTCATCTGATGCTAACTGTTTAAGAGTTCGTAGGGCTAGAAATGGTGCTGCCTTCGTTCCGTATGTCATTGTGCATAATTGGTATTGCTGTAAATTTTGACCTTGATTTTTTCTCCAGACGATTTTTTGCAGCTGTTGATCTTCTTCGCTGACCTTGATCATTCTGTACATCTTTTCACAGTCGGCTGTAAAGACATATTTGTAAAGTGTAATAAAGTGCAATAACCGGTTATGTACATATAAATATAAAACCCTATTGATTTTTCAGCACCTATTATTTGCATAATTTGGTCCGATTACTATACTATAAATGGCTGTAAATAAGAGAATAATTAAATAGAAAAAAGTATTTAATATCAAAGGTTGAACATGTATTAAATTTTAAGGTATAATTATGTAGCTGGACATTTAATTAAGGACAGTAAAGTATAATGATGAATAGAGTTAAACAAAACGAATAATCTCCAGTATTATAATATTTTTAAAAGCTCCATTTTATTACGTGTAAAATCAGTACCCAGTAGCAAAACCTTTGTTAGTAATTACCGCTTGACACCGATGTGGCATAGACATTATCAGTTTCTGACATGTTTCGATAGGAATGTTTGCCCATGCCTCACAAAAAGCTTGATTAAGTTGATCTAAAGTTGTGGTACGATAAGTTGAAACTTTTTTCTTGATTTCGTGCCAAAGGTGCTCAATTGGGTTGAGGTCCGGGCTATTTGCTGGCCAATCTAGCACCGATACTGACTGACTGGTAAGAAACGACTTGACTGAACGGGCGGTATGTTTCGGGTCGTTATCATGCTGAAACGTCCATATAATAGGGAGATGCTCCTCAGCATAGGGAAGCATAGTTTCCTCCAATATTGTTTTGTATTGATGTTGGTCTAAGTTACCCTGAACTTTTCTCACAGGTCCCACTCCACGTCCAGAAAATGAACCCCAAATTTTAATGTTTCCACCGCCATGTTTCACCTGCTTTTTTGTGAATCTTGGATTCATTTCCGCTTTTACAGGACGCCGTACGTATTGCCTTCCATCTGAAGAAATTAAATTAATCTTGGTCTCGTCAGAGAATAATACATGTTGCCATTGGGCGTAGGTCCAATGTCCATATTTACGTGCAAACGCCAAACGAGCATTTCTATGTTCTTTCTTCAACAACGGTACTTTGCGAGCCACTCTTCCGAACAACCCTGCTTCTACCAGACGTCGTCGAACGGTCCTCGCTGATACACCGGCTCTTTCGTCTGCCCCAAACACTTCGTGTTTAATTAAAATAGAGCCTAGAAACGGATCTTTCTTAGCTAACCTGGTTATCATTCTATCTTCTTGCGGAGTTGTTTTTCTCGATCTTTTAGTCCTGGGCACATTTAAAGCTGTGTTATTGCGCCTGAAATGTTGCACTGCATTGCATACCATAGTTTTTGAACAATTTAAATGTTCTGCTATCCCTCGGTATGACCAACCACGCTCGACAAACTTCATGATAATTGTTCGTAGTGTTGGATCGCAACTTTTATTTTTGCCCATATTTCTTCAAAATAATTCTCAAAACTTAAAATTAAAAATCTGGATTGCCGCCAAAACTACCACAAAACAATAAAAGAAGAAATAAAAAAGTATTGAGATTCAAATTTTGAAAATAGAACGCAATATCTCAGTGTCCCTAATTAAATGGCCAGCCAGCATTCTTTGAACAAATAGCACACTGATAATCTATCAGCTATACTGTAAAGAGGTTTAATGTTTAAGAAGTTGTTATTGTTTGTATAATCTGGCACATCAATGACTAATTATACTTACGTGTAAAAGATATGGAATATTGTTAAGACTCGTTGGAAAATAAAAAATAAATTCACAATTTGGCTTAACTAGAGATTGTCCCTAATTAGTTGACCACGACTGTATATAAGTCTTCTTTGTAAACTAAACTAAAACCTAAGTAAAAACTGGAATATTTTTTATTTTTAAGGGTTTAAGATTGCAGCCCTATTTTTTTGTTGTACTTACAGAGTCTTTTAGTTAAACAAATAATAAAAGTTGTTAGTTCGGTTATTCTTCTTTTTTTATTTTACAAATCACTTAAATAGGGATATGTCTCTTTAAAAACTGTGACGGTTTACAATATTTTGATATAATTAATGTTTTAGACTATAATCTAAATCCGGGTCATCTTGACCCAACGTGGATCTCGGTGTAACACTTTTCCACGTGGACGACGCCGGGTTAATATATTGGATCATTTTTATCCCGGTCAAAGGTTCCCTTGGGGTTTTTCAAATGTCCGCCGTGGAGGTAGTCACTCGCGGAAGCTAGTATCTGTAAAGTAGTTAAAAAAGTTTAGAAATCATCTCTGTCTTATGTGTAAAAAAAGGATGTGGTGTGGAACAAATGACGTCTTACAAAATTATTTTTCATAATTCTTTTAGGTGCCTGTGAATAAATATCAATCAACTGGATATTGCCGATTATGTGCTACTTCAATCTGTGATGGCATGTTAGTAAACGTTCAGAGTGACAACGTAATGAAAAAATTAGTAGTAAATATGTCAAATAGGCTGAATGCCAATATTGACTTCAACCAAGAACATCTGCCAACAACCATTTGCTCTGTTTGTGTCAAGTCATTGTATACGGCTTATGATTTCGTTGTTGGTATAGACCTAGCACTGATGACTCTAAATAAAATATCGATGCAGAAATATCAGATGCAGGTATATGACCAAAAACAGAGATATCTAAAATTTTCAGTCTTTGTTGAATAATTTATCTTAAATATAAAAATAAATTATCTGTAAATGCAAGATGCAGAATGCAGAGAAAATGTAAATTAATGCTATGTAAAATGCAGGCGAGGTTTATTAGATTAAAATGCAAGAGAGCTGTCGTATTGGCATCTAATAAAACACTAAAAGTAAAAATTCTGTACAAGTCAAAGTGCAGTGATCGGGCGCCGGGTAGTCGCCTTAAACTCGGTCACCGTGTCACCGTTATTGCTGTTTGGTCATATTTTGTAAGTGGTGAAATTACTTATATAAAAAAAAAATGTTAACATGTACGTGCATCGTACATACTGCCACCGAGAACAATGAAAAGATTTTAAAAACTAGCATAAGAAAAATTACAGAAAACATAATATTTGAATTACTGTTAAACTTATTTATCATCGAGTGCATATTATGAACTAATAAACATTACATCACATATTAACATATTGATATGAAAATTATAGAATAAAATAACTTATAAAGTTGCTTAAGTACAATTATTATCTTAAAATTATTATTATCATACGTTGTATTAAAGTCTCTAACACCTATGTTCACTAGTGTCAAATTTCACTGCGGCCTGGGCCCTATCACTTATTCCCGCTAACTTACTCACTGTCCGATGCACTTTCATGGCATGTTGCACTACACTATACACTTCATCGCTGCTCCTTGCTTCCTCGATTTCAGGATGAGTCCATCCCCCACCCGGCTTAGCACTCTTAACATGTTTAGCCTTAGTCTTCCAGCAATAGACTGTGACTACTATGAGCAGGATACCTATGCCTATTATGACGTATATCATGATGTAATGATGCATATCATGCGAGGTAAGTGGACTTATAGTGGACTTATTGTCTTTTTAAATTCTGGATTTCATTGTTTATTTCCCTAAATTGTAGATCGTGCGTTTCTATGTGCCATGACGCATTCTGAATGTTTACGGACGTGTTTATAATTTTGTTAAGTGGTGAAATTTCTGGAATTAATAATTTCGGTGCCTCAATTGCAATTTTATCGGTATATTCCATATTTGCATACAACATGAAAGTGTTTCCTTTTAATACGCATCCTCTTTCAAGCGTTATCAAGCCCGTCTGGCGTAGTGTCTCTGACGTCATGGCGGTTGGACATATGATGCGCACAGTGCACTCGTCACAACAATATTAAAACCAGGTATTTAATTTATGTAACTTGACCCAACGATCGGTGCAATCTGTAACTTCCGTATGGCAATATAGGTCATGTCTTTGATTGTTTTTAATTAACTGTGTATCGCAAATCGATTTATGCATTTTAATGTCATATACCGGATGATTGAATTTGCACATCATTTTTTGTACGTTCATTGTTTGGCATTCATAAATGTCAGATTGGTCAAGGGGCACAAAAGTGTCCTTGTTGATATTAATGGAAATTAATTCGGATGCAGGAATAATACTTAAAACTTTCTCGCTGTCAATTCGTTGTGGAATATTAATTAATTTATTAAGTTCGTATGGCTCGTCACTTAATAGCGGGATTTTCACCTCCATTATGAGATAGTGTTGTGTAATGCGGCTATGAACTCTAAACAATCTATACATATCTCTGTTATCTTGGATGTCCGGTAGCGCTAAGTTGTGCGTGAGGTGTCGAGCTATTTTATCTAGTTCATGTTGCAGTTGGCTTGGTGATAATAAATGCACATCGATATGACCTTGGTACATATTCGTAAGCGTGTTTATCAAGGTTTGTTGTATGATTTTGAGATTTGTCATTACACTTTCCACGGCCATCATGGACGTCAAGACGTAAAATACCATTTCATCTTGAGACTTTTTATTTAGATATTCTTTGTCAAGGATTGCAATGTGTCCGTTTATCATGTCAAAGTGTTTGTTTATAGTCTTTTCATTTCGTTGAATAATGTTATTTTCTGCCTCTAAAATACTGGTTTGATTTTTTATTAATTTCAAAAGATGTTGTTCATTTTGTTGACAGGTTTTTATGTCGGTTTCATACTTTTCTGCAAATCTTTCATCGATAACTCCAAACAAAGTATTTGCAATGTAGTCAACTCCGTTAATCAAACCTCTTTTTACTCTGCTCTGGCCTAAATGTTGGGATTTTAACAGGTTATTGTAGAAATTTAGTTCATTCATATTTAGTTCTAATTGATTTAATAATACCTGAAACTGCATGCCCCATTTTCCCTTTTGAATTCCTTTAATGTGTAACACGTATTCTTCAAGAGTTTCAGTGCTTTGCCAATAACTTGTCATGTTGTAATAAAATATTACTTTCCATTCATCCTTAATCTCTTGGACTTCTGTAACCTTGTCAAAATAAATGGATTGATTGGCATTTACATGGCTAATGGTAAAACCAGAGTTTGCTTGTTGAAGGGTAGGTGTCAATAGTGTCATAAATAATAATAGTGCTAGAGAGACTAAATTTTTCCACGGAACATTCTTTATTCTGCTCCGTTTCTGCGGCTGTGCCTGTTTCTCATTTGCATTTGTGTCAGTTTTAAGGAGTGACCCTAAAAACTGCAAAGGGCGAACTTAAAAGACCTATGATTAAATTAGTATTAATCATAGGTCTTTTAAGTTCGCCCTTTGCAGTTTTTAGGGTGACCACACGCGTATGGCCGTCCCGACCCGGATGTAACTGTACTACACGCCCGAGAGCCCATTTTCCTGCAGGTAAGTTTTCGTCTTTGATACACACGATGTCATTTATCTGTGGGTCCGTATTCGACGTCTTCCATTTTAACCTGGCTTGCAGTTGTTGTAAGTATTCTCTAGACCATTTTTGCCAAAAGTCTTTGTTTAATTTTTGTACAAGTTGCCATCTTCTTCTTAAATCAAAGTTGCAATAATCTAATTCTGGAATAGTAAGGAGCGATGACCTAGTAAGAAAGTGACTGGGTGTCAAGCAATCAATATCCTCATTATCTTCTGTCAAACTGCATAAAGGTCTATAGTTTAAACATGCCTCGATGTGACATAGAAGTGTTGAAAACTCTTCATAAGTTAATTTTTGAGCTCCTACCAGCCGTTTTAAATGATATTTCATACTTTTAACGGCTGCTTCCCACAGTCCTCCAGCGCTGGGCCAGGCGGGCGCGTTTAAGTGCCAGGTTATCCCCATCTCTCCGACTTTATTTAGGAAGTGGCTGTCAATGGTGTTTAAAACAGTTCTGTATTGCTGCAACAATATGCGGTTTGCTCCGACAAAGTTTGTTCCGTTATCACTATATATGTAACTTGGCCTTCCCCGTCTCCCACAGAATCTTTGAAGCGCTGCTAGAAACGCTGCGGTACTTAATTCCGTTACTAGCTCTAGATGGATAGCCTTTGTTGCCAGACAAACGAATACAGCGACGTATGCTAGCAGCGTTTTCATACCTCTTCCTTTATTAGCCTTTATCTCTACGTATCCAGAAAAATCGACCCCTGTTTGTGAGTAGGGACGAGATATTGTCACCCTCGGTGTAGGTAAGTCCGTCATGATTTGACCTTGTGGTTTTGCATTGAAACGGCGGCACGTGACACATTTATGTATAACTTTCTTAACTGCACGATAACCTCCAACTATCCAATATTTTTGCCGCAGGTGTGGCGCTAATGTCAATTTTGGACCTCCATGGAGGAGTTGCAGATGCGCCTGTTCGATGATGATGTCTGTCAATTTATTGCTGTGCGGCAAAAACATTGGTTATTTGGTGCATTCCCTTAAGTTAGCATTTCTAAGCCTTCCACCTACTCGCAAAATGTTATCTTCGTCGAGAAGCGGGTTCAAACTTAAAATATTGCTTTTAGAACCAATGCAACTTCCTTGTTCTATTTTTATAATTTCGGCCTTGAACTCATACAACTGTATTTGCCTTATAATAACCTTTTCTGCAGTTTGCAATTCTTGGGGTGTCAAGTAACTCTGTCGAACACTACGCTCGGCCTTAATAGTATTGCAATGCATAAAACGTAATATCCACGCTACGACCCTAGTAACATAACTCATTTTGCTGTGTTTATCGAGTAATTCAATTATTATCGACGACGGTTCTGATTGCGTAACACATGTCTGCTTTTGTTTTGATTCCAGGTCCGTGCCAATTATGTCGGTTTTCCGAACCAATGTTTTGTCAAAGGTTTTAAGCCACCCGGGTCCATGCCACCATAGGGGATGATTTAATAATTGAGTGCAGTTCAACCCCCTCGTTGCACAATCGGCGGCGTTCTCTTCCGATTTGACATGACTCCAACGAGTTTTCGGTATGACGTCATGAATTTCTCGCACTCGGTTACACACAAAGGTCTTCCATGTATTAGAATCTCGTTGTAACCATGCTAGCACAATCATAGAATCGGTCCATGCATAGATGTTATTATTTTCGATGTTATACCATTTGGCGGCTTGTAAGACCGTTTTCATGAGGCGTGCGAGTAGCAAAGCTCCACAGAGTTCAAGGCGAGGCAAGGTTAACTTCTTGCTTACCGGCGCTAATCTCGATTTTGCAGTAATTAGACGAACGATGGTGTCGCCGTCATCTGTCAAGGTGCATAAGTATATAGCACATGCATATACCTTCTCTGAAGCATCACAAAACCCATGTAACTGCACTGGTTTTGCAGTGTCTCCCAAGTATCTTGGTATGTTAAACAGTCGAGTGTTGTGTATGTCACTGCAGAACTTTTTCTATTCGGATTGTATAGCTTCCGACACAGTGTCATTCCAGTTGCTATCTGATAGCCAAATCTGTTGGAATAATAATTTAGCCTTTACTGTCATTGGTGTAGGCCAAAAAGGGGATCGAAAATTTTTGAAATTTCCGATAATAAAATGCGTTTGGTCAATTTGTTGCAGGTGGTGTCAATCTTATTAGAAAACGTAAAGTTATCAGACTGCGGGTTCTATTGTAATCCGAGCGCCTTTGTCGTTCCTTCACTTTTAAAGTGTAACGTTGTTTGCGTTAATTCATTATTACTGATGTTCTGTAATAATTCTAAGTTGTTACTCGTCCATTTCCGTAGTGTCAGTCCCGCGCCTCGAAACACATCAATCAGCTGTTGTTGTATTACTTTAGCTTGGCTCAGGTTACTACTACCGCTCAAGACGTCATCTACGAACATTTCGTGGTGTATGACGTCACTTGCTAATGGATATTTCTCATGGTCATCTGATGCTAACTGTTTAAGAGTTCGTAGGGCTAGAAATGGTGCTGCCTTCGTTCCGTATGTCATTGTGCATAATTGGTATTGCTGTAAATTTTGACCTTGATTTTTTCTCCAGACGATTTTTTGCAGCTGTTGATCTTCTTCGCTGACCTTGATCATTCTGTACATCTTTTCACAGTCGGCTGTAAAGACATATTTGTAAAGTGTAATAAAGTGCAATAACCGGTTATGTACATATAAATATAAAACCCTATTGATTTTTCAGCACCTATTATTTGCATAATTTGGTCCGATTACTATACTATAAATGGCTGTAAATAAGAGAATAATTAAATAGAAAAAAGTATTTAATATCAAAGGTTGAACATGTATTAAATTTTAAGGTATAATTATGTAGCTGGACATTTAATTAAGGACAGTAAAGTATAATGATGAATAGAGTTAAACAAAACGAATAATCTCCAGTATTATAATATTTTTAAAAGCTCCATTTTATTACGTGTAAAATCAGTACCCAGTAGCAAAACCTTTGTTAGTAATTACCGCTTGACACCGATGTGGCATAGACATTATCAGTTTCTGACATGTTTCGATAGGAATGTTTGCCCATGCCTCACAAAAAGCTTGATTAAGTTGATCTAAAGTTGTGGTACGATAAGTTGAAACTTTTTTCTTGATTTCGTGCCAAAGGTGCTCAATTGGGTTGAGGTCCGGGCTATTTGCTGGCCAATCTAGCACCGATACTGACTGACTGGTAAGAAACGACTTGACTGAACGGGCGGTATGTTTCGGGTCGTTATCATGCTGAAACGTCCATATAATAGGGAGATGCTCCTCAGCATAGGGAAGCATAGTTTCCTCCAATATTGTTTTGTATTGATGTTGGTCTAAGTTACCCTGAACTTTTCTCACAGGTCCCACTCCACGTCCAGAAAATGAACCCCAAATTTTAATGTTTCCACCGCCATGTTTCACCTGCTTTTTTGTGAATCTTGGATTCATTTCCGCTTTTACAGGACGCCGTACGTATTGCCTTCCATCTGAAGAAATTAAATTAATCTTGGTCTCGTCAGAGAATAATACATGTTGCCATTGGGCGTAGGTCCAATGTCCATATTTACGTGCAAACGCCAAACGAGCATTTCTATGTTCTTTCTTCAACAACGGTACTTTGCGAGCCACTCTTCCGAACAACCCTGCTTCTACCAGACGTCGTCGAACGGTCCTCGCTGATACACCGGCTCTTTCGTCTGCCCCAAACACTTCGTGTTTAATTAAAATAGAGCCTAGAAACGGATCTTTCTTAGCTAACCTGGTTATCATTCTATCTTCTTGCGGAGTTGTTTTTCTCGATCTTTTAGTCCTGGGCACATTTAAAGCTGTGTTATTGCGCCTGAAATGTTGCACTGCATTGCATACCATAGTTTTTGAACAATTTAAATGTTCTGCTATCCCTCGGTATGACCAACCACGCTCGACAAACTTCATGATAATTGTTCGTAGTGTTGGATCGCAACTTTTATTTTTGCCCATATTTCTTCAAAATAATTCTCAAAACTTAAAATTAAAAATCTGGATTGCCGCCAAAACTACCACAAAACAATAAAAGAAGAAATAAAAAAGTATTGAGATTCAAATTTTGAAAATAGAACGCAATATCTCAGTGTCCCTAATTAAATGGCCAGCCAGCATTCTTTGAACAAATAGCACACTGATAATCTATCAGCTATACTGTAAAGAGGTTTAATGTTTAAGAAGTTGTTATTGTTTGTATAATCTGGCACATCAATGACTAATTATACTTACGTGTAAAAGATATGGAATATTGTTAAGACTCGTTGGAAAATAAAAAATAAATTCACAATTTGGCTTAACTAGAGATTGTCCCTAATTAGTTGACCACGACTGTATATAAGTCTTCTTTGTAAACTAAACTAAAACCTAAGTAAAAACTGGAATATTTTTTATTTTTAAGGGTTTAAGATTGCAGCCCTATTTTTTTGTTGTACTTACAGAGTCTTTTAGTTAAACAAATAATAAAAGTTGTTAGTTCGGTTATTCTTCTTTTTTTATTTTACAAATCACTTAAATAGGGATATGTCTCTTTAAAAACTGTGACGGTTTACAATATTTTGATATAATTAATGTTTTAGACTATAATCTAAATCCGGGTCATCTTGACCCAACGTGGATCTCGGTGTAACACTTTTCCACGTGGACGACGCCGGGTTAATATATTGGATCATTTTTATCCCGGTCAAAGGTTCCCTTGGGGTTTTTCAAATGTCCGCCGTGGAGGTAGTCACTCGCGGAAGCTAGTATCTGTAAAGTAGTTAAAAAAGTTTAGAAATCATCTCTGTCTTATGTGTAAAAAAAGGATGTGGTGTGGAACAAATGACGTCTTACAAAATTATTTTTCATAATTCTTTTAGGTGCCTGTGAATAAATATCAATCAACTGGATATTGCCGATTATGTGCTACTTCAATCTGTGATGGCATGTTAGTAAACGTTCAGAGTGACAACGTAATGAAAAAATTAGTAGTAAATATGTCAAATAGGCTGAATGCCAATATTGACTTCAACCAAGAACATCTGCCAACAACCATTTGCTCTGTTTGTGTCAAGTCATTGTATACGGCTTATGATTTCGTTGTTGGTATAGACCTAGCACTGATGACTCTAAATAAAATATCGATGCAGAAATATCAGATGCAGGTATATGACCAAAAACAGAGATATCTAAAATTTTCAGTCTTTGTTGAATAATTTATCTTAAATATAAAAATAAATTATCTGTAAATGCAAGATGCAGAATGCAGAGAAAATGTAAATTAATGCTATGTAAAATGCAGGCGAGGTTTATTAGATTAAAATGCAAGAGAGCTGTCGTATTGGCATCTAATAAAACACTAAAAGTAAAAATTCTGTACAAGTCAAAGTGCAGTGATCGGGCGCCGGGTAGTCGCCTTAAACTCGGTCACCGTGTCACCGTTATTGCTGTTTGGTCATATTTTGTAAGTGGTGAAATTACTTATATAAAAAAAAAATGTTAACATGTACGTGCATCGTACATACTGCCACCGAGAACAATGAAAAGATTTTAAAAACTAGCATAAGAAAAATTACAGAAAACATAATATTTGAATTACTGTTAAACTTATATAACATCGAGTGCATATTATGAACTAATAAACATTACATCACATATTAACATATTGATATGAAAATTATAGAATAAAATAACTTATAAAGTTGCTTAAGTACAATTATTATCTTAAAATTATTATTATCATACGTTGTATTAAAGTCTCTAACACCTATGTTCACTAGTGTCAAATTTCACTGCGGCCTGGGCCCTATCACTTATTCCCGCTAACTTACTCACTGTCCGATGCACTTTCATGGCATGTTGCACTACACTATACACTTCATCGCTGCTCCTTGCTTCCTCGATTTCAGGATGAGTCCATCCCCCACCCGGCTTAGCACTCTTAACATGTTTAGCCTTAGTCTTCCAGCAATAGACTGTGACTACTATGAGCAGGATACCTATGCCTATTATGACGTATATCATGATGTAATGATGCATATCATGCGAGGTAAGTGGACTTATAGTGGACTTATTGTCTTTTTAAATTCTGGATTTCATTGTTTATTTCCCTAAATTGTAGATCGTGCGTTTCTATGTGCCATGACGCATTCTGAATGTTTACGGACGTGTTTATAATTTTGTTAAGTGGTGAAATTTCTGGAATTAATAATTTCGGTGCCTCAATTGCAATTTTATCGGTATATTCCATATTTGCATACAACATGAAAGTGTTTCCTTTTAATACGCATCCTCTTTCAAGCGTTATCAAGCCCGTCTGGCGTAGTGTCTCTGACGTCATGGCGGTTGGACATATGATGCGCACAGTGCACTCGTCACAACAATATTAAAACCAGGTATTTAATTTATGTAACTTGACCCAACGATCGGTGCAATCTGTAACTTCCGTATGGCAATATAGGTCATGTCTTTGATTGTTTTTAATTAACTGTGTATCGCAAATCGATTTATGCATTTTAATGTCATATACCGGATGATTGAATTTGCACATCATTTTTTGTACGTTCATTGTTTGGCATTCATAAATGTCAGATTGGTCAAGGGGCACAAAAGTGTCCTTGTTGATATTAATGGAAATTAATTCGGATGCAGGAATAATACTTAAAACTTTCTCGCTGTCAATTCGTTGTGGAATATTAATTAATTTATTAAGTTCGTATGGCTCGTCACTTAATAGCGGGATTTTCACCTCCATTATGAGATAGTGTTGTGTAATGCGGCTATGAACTCTAAACAATCTATACATATCTCTGTTATCTTGGATGTCCGGTAGCGCTAAGTTGTGCGTGAGGTGTCGAGCTATTTTATCTAGTTCATGTTGCAGTTGGCTTGGTGATAATAAATGCACATCGATATGACCTTGGTACATATTCGTAAGCGTGTTTATCAAGGTTTGTTGTATGATTTTGAGATTTGTCATTACACTTTCCACGGCCATCATGGACGTCAAGACGTAAAATACCATTTCATCTTGAGACTTTTTATTTAGATATTCTTTGTCAAGGATTGCAATGTGTCCGTTTATCATGTCAAAGTGTTTGTTTATAGTCTTTTCATTTCGTTGAATAATGTTATTTTCTGCCTCTAAAATACTGGTTTGATTTTTTATTAATTTCAAAAGATGTTGTTCATTTTGTTGACAGGTTTTTATGTCGGTTTCATACTTTTCTGCAAATCTTTCATCGATAACTCCAAACAAAGTATTTGCAATGTAGTCAACTCCGTTAATCAAACCTCTTTTTACTCTGCTCTGGCCTAAATGTTGGGATTTTAACAGGTTATTGTAGAAATTTAGTTCATTCATATTTAGTTCTAATTGATTTAATAATACCTGAAACTGCATGCCCCATTTTCCCTTTTGAATTCCTTTAATGTGTAACACGTATTCTTCAAGAGTTTCAGTGCTTTGCCAATAACTTGTCATGTTGTAATAAAATATTACTTTCCATTCATCCTTAATCTCTTGGACTTCTGTAACCTTGTCAAAATAAATGGATTGATTGGCATTTACATGGCTAATGGTAAAACCAGAGTTTGCTTGTTGAAGGGTAGGTGTCAATAGTGTCATAAATAATAATAGTGCTAGAGAGACTAAATTTTTCCACGGAACATTCTTTATTCTGCTCCGTTTCTGCGGCTGTGCCTGTTTCTCATTTGCATTTGTGTCAGTTTTAAGGAGTGACCCTAAAAACTGCAAAGGGCGAACTTAAAAGACCTATGATTAAATTAGTATTAATCATAGGTCTTTTAAGTTCGCCCTTTGCAGTTTTTAGGGTGACCACACGCGTATGGCCGTCCCGACCCGGATGTAACTGTACTACACGCCCGAGAGCCCATTTTCCTGCAGGTAAGTTTTCGTCTTTGATACACACGATGTCATTTATCTGTGGGTCCGTATTCGACGTCTTCCATTTTAACCTGGCTTGCAGTTGTTGTAAGTATTCTCTAGACCATTTTTGCCAAAAGTCTTTGTTTAATTTTTGTACAAGTTGCCATCTTCTTCTTAAATCAAAGTTGCAATAATCTAATTCTGGAATAGTAAGGAGCGATGACCTAGTAAGAAAGTGACTGGGTGTCAAGCAATCAATATCCTCATTATCTTCTGTCAAACTGCATAAAGGTCTATAGTTTAAACATGCCTCGATGTGACATAGAAGTGTTGAAAACTCTTCATAAGTTAATTTTTGAGCTCCTACCAGCCGTTTTAAATGATATTTCATACTTTTAACGGCTGCTTCCCACAGTCCTCCAGCGCTGGGCCAGGCGGGCGCGTTTAAGTGCCAGGTTATCCCCATCTCTCCGACTTTATTTAGGAAGTGGCTGTCAATGGTGTTTAAAACAGTTCTGTATTGCTGCAACAATATGCGGTTTGCTCCGACAAAGTTTGTTCCGTTATCACTATATATGTAACTTGGCCTTCCCCGTCTCCCACAGAATCTTTGAAGCGCTGCTAGAAACGCTGCGGTACTTAATTCCGTTACTAGCTCTAGATGGATAGCCTTTGTTGCCAGACAAACGAATACAGCGACGTATGCTAGCAGCGTTTTCATACCTCTTCCTTTATTAGCCTTTATCTCTACGTATCCAGAAAAATCGACCCCTGTTTGTGAGTAGGGACGAGATATTGTCACCCTCGGTGTAGGTAAGTCCGTCATGATTTGACCTTGTGGTTTTGCATTGAAACGGCGGCACGTGACACATTTATGTATAACTTTCTTAACTGCACGATAACCTCCAACTATCCAATATTTTTGCCGCAGGTGTGGCGCTAATGTCAATTTTGGACCTCCATGGAGGAGTTGCAGATGCGCCTGTTCGATGATGATGTCTGTCAATTTATTGCTGTGCGGCAAAAACATTGGTTATTTGGTGCATTCCCTTAAGTTAGCATTTCTAAGCCTTCCACCTACTCGCAAAATGTTATCTTCGTCGAGAAGCGGGTTCAAACTTAAAATATTGCTTTTAGAACCAATGCAACTTCCTTGTTCTATTTTTATAATTTCGGCCTTGAACTCATACAACTGTATTTGCCTTATAATAACCTTTTCTGCAGTTTGCAATTCTTGGGGTGTCAAGTAACTCTGTCGAACACTACGCTCGGCCTTAATAGTATTGCAATGCATAAAACGTAATATCCACGCTACGACCCTAGTAACATAACTCATTTTGCTGTGTTTATCGAGTAATTCAATTATTATCGACGACGGTTCTGATTGCGTAACACATGTCTGCTTTTGTTTTGATTCCAGGTCCGTGCCAATTATGTCGGTTTTCCGAACCAATGTTTTGTCAAAGGTTTTAAGCCACCCGGGTCCATGCCACCATAGGGGATGATTTAATAATTGAGTGCAGTTCAACCCCCTCGTTGCACAATCGGCGGCGTTCTCTTCCGATTTGACATGACTCCAACGAGTTTTCGGTATGACGTCATGAATTTCTCGCACTCGGTTACACACAAAGGTCTTCCATGTATTAGAATCTCGTTGTAACCATGCTAGCACAATCATAGAATCGGTCCATGCATAGATGTTATTATTTTCGATGTTATACCATTTGGCGGCTTGTAAGACCGTTTTCATGAGGCGTGCGAGTAGCAAAGCTCCACAGAGTTCAAGGCGAGGCAAGGTTAACTTCTTGCTTACCGGCGCTAATCTCGATTTGCAGTAATTAGACGAACGATGGTGTCGCCGTCATCTGTCAAGGTGCATAAGTATATAGCACATGCATATACCTTCTCTGAAGCATCACAAAACCCATGTAACTGCACTGGTTTTGCAGTGTCTCCCAAGTATCTTGGTATGTTAAACAGTCGAGTGTTGTGTATGTCACTGCAGAACTTTTTCTATTCGGATTGTATAGCTTCCGACACAGTGTCATTCCAGTTGCTATCTGATAGCCAAATCTGTTGGAATAATAATTTAGCCTTTACTGTCATTGGTGTAGGCCAAAAAGGGGATCGAAAATTTTTGAAATTTCCGATAATAAAATGCGTTTGGTCAATTTGTTGCAGGTGGTGTCAATCTTATTAGAAAACGTAAAGTTATCAGACTGCGGGTTCTATTGTAATCCGAGCGCCTTTGTCGTTCCTTCACTTTTAAAGTGTAACGTTGTTTGCGTTAATTCATTATTACTGATGTTCTGTAATAATTCTAAGTTGTTACTCGTCCATTTCCGTAGTGTCAGTCCCGCGCCTCGAAACACATCAATCAGCTGTTGTTGTATTACTTTAGCTTGGCTCAGGTTACTACTACCGCTCAAGACGTCATCTACGAACATTTCGTGGTGTATGACGTCACTTGCTAATGGATATTTCTCATGGTCATCTGATGCTAACTGTTTAAGAGTTCGTAGGGCTAGAAATGGTGCTGCCTTCGTTCCGTATGTCATTGTGCATAATTGGTATTGCTGTAAATTTTGACCTTGATTTTTTCTCCAGACGATTTTTTGCAGCTGTTGATCTTCTTCGCTGACCTTGATCATTCTGTACATCTTTTCACAGTCGGCTGTAAAGACATATTTGTAAAGTGTCCATCTGATCAACAATGTCAAAAGATCTTGATGCAGTTTCGGTCCACACTCCATGAGGTCATTAAGACTGAACCCTGATCCTGTTTTTTGTGATGCATTAAAAACCACTCTTAACTTCGTCGTCAATGAATCATGTTTTAAAATACCATGGTGAGGTGTGAACCAACATGTTACCTACATGTTGGTTCCTTATCTATTAGGCTAGGCTGCATGTGACCCATATCTAAATACTCTTGCATGAATGTTATGTAGCTTTCCGAAAAATCTGTACTTTTGTTTAATTTTGCTTCCAGTTGCTTGAATTGTGCCAATGCCAAATGTTTTGATTTTCCCAATTGCTTTTCAAAATTAGGTTTCATGGGATAACGAACCTCATATCTCCCGTCTGCCAACCGTTTTGTCGTTGCAGTGTAAAATTCTTCGCAGTATTGTTCTGCTAATGTCATAGAACTTGTCGAGTCTCCGTTGATATCTTCTACCTCCCAATATTTTGCAAGATCGTCGACGTTGTTTGTAACTACGTGACAGTTGTACGTTCTAACGTTACCAGACAATATCCAGCCTAACAGTGTCTGCTGAGCTATTGGTTGATCGGGGTGACCCTTGATTAAACCGGACATTAAAATATCTGAGTAGACGTGTGCATCAAAAAGAATATCAATGGGCCTCGAAACGTTATACTCGGGATCGGCTAAGGTTATATTTGTGACGTAATCTATGTGTTTCTTTGCAAAGGACGTGTTAGGTAAATTATTAACTACGCGTGTCATGACCAATGCCTCTGTTTCAAACTGATAATCAGTGCATAATGATTTACAATTTAAGTTAACTTTACCTTTACTCTTATTTGATAAAGTACCTACTCCTGATACACTCGCCTTTCCCTTTTTAAACCTAACTTCTGGGCTGCATTCTCTGCGATGAGAGTAATCTGTGACCCTTGATCTACTAGTGCACGTAATGTCACATACTCTCCATCATGTGTTGCTACCTGTACTAACGTTGTGGCCAATAATATTTCGTCATCATTATTTGAAATATAATTACTTTGCCGTTGGTGGCGCAGCCGCTGTTGTTGTCATGGGCGCTCGTCCCAAGCTGCTGATTGCGTTATGCAATAAAGTATTATGTGGTTCATTGCACTCTTTGCACCGTTTCTCTGAAGCGCAATAACCTTTGTAAATAACATATAAACAATTTTTGCATATTTGCAATTTGGATACACATTGCAATTTATCTCTATTTGACATTTCAATAAATTTGACACACTGAAATAGTGTATGATCACTTTTGCAGAGCGGACAAGATATTTTTCCTTGATTTACGTTGCATGACGTGTATTCACCGAACTTTTCATAGGTTGACGACTTGTGTTATAGTACTTGTCAAACGAACGAGATGAATTATTAAACTGAGGCTTTATCGGTTTATTGACAGCGATGTTTTCTAATTTCTTTCATTGCAACGGTTCTAATGCTATGAATTTACTTTCTATGAATTTCTTAAATATGTCAAAACTAGGTAATTCCCGTGCATCTGATCTTGATTGCATATAATCTGTGTAGGTCAAAGAATCGAGCCTTTCACAAAGTATGTGCACTAACATCGGGTCCCATGTCGACGTGTCCACGCCCAAATTATGAATGGCGTGAATAGTTTCCATGGTCGTGTCATACATTCGTTTTAATTCATAAGCTGATTGTTTCATAATACTGGGCTGCCGCATAAACAGTTGAAAGTTCTTAGTGAACAAAAGTTGCCTATTATTATATCTGTGGGACAAAATTTCCCAGCACGTGTCATAGTTCTCTGGTGCAACATGCAAATGCTGGACGAGCTTTTCAGCCTCGCCCCGCAACCTTCCCTTAAGATGTTGCATCTTTTGAGTTTTAGTGAGAGCTGAATTTTCATGTATAGTCTCGGAATATAAGTCCATGAATGTAGGCCAATGAGTGTAACTACCGCTAAAAATATAGGTATTTCTATTTTAGGCATAGATTGTTGTTGACTCACCGACGATTTTAATTTCATATTTTATTGCCGTTCCAGTATTTCATAATTATTTTCAAGAGCTGTAAAGGTTTCGTAATATTACGTATATATTCCTTGCAAAACACCATCGATTTGTAAATGTAAATTATCAATAGGACTCCAGCGCGAATACATACATTTCAACAAAACTTCAATTTTCCACTTTTCAATAAGTTCATCCACTTTAATCGTGTCCACTAACCTGCTAAATGCTCTAAAGTAGGCACGCTGTTTCTGCTGTAGTTCTTCCACTCTATTGTCATGGCTGTCAAACTGCGTGTTGTCAAACTTGGTCTGGACCTGCTCACCGCTACTGCTAGTTGAGGGTTTTGCTTCACCTAGCTGAACCGACTCACTCTTCCGCTTCACCTTCCAAGATGTTAACTCAAGACGCGTACCTTCATACCAGTTTTTAATTACCCTGATGATGTTCTCCACGTAGTACTGATGACTCCGATCTTCTACCTTCATCAGCTCTGCGTCGTTTTGTTGGCATTCCGCCCACAAATTATATTGTGATTCTAAACGTTTCAAAATGTACTCTTCGGTTTTCCGATTAGCAGAATCCTTTTTAAAGTTATTATGGATTCTCTTAATCTTGTCCAAAATATGAGTTTGCCTCGTAATTAAGCCCTCCATTGCAAAGTAAAAAGGAAAGATCTTACTTGAAATACTGGAACTCTCCCGTATAGGATATGCAGATCTGGACTGGCGACTCGTGCCCGTTGATGCAGTTGCAGGAAGCGATGCAATTACGCAATAGACGCGGTAAGGTTCACTCGCGACGCGATGTCACTGGTTGGTATCCAGGACTTCGAAACAACTCTTTCCCGAAAACTAACTAACGTGAAAAGGTTGATCCAATATCTTATTATCGAAGGACCAAAACAATTGTAAATGCAAGATGCAGAATGCAGAGAAAATGTAAATTAATGCTATGTAAAATGCAGGCGAGGTTTATTAGAATAAAATGCAAGAGAGCTGTCGTATTGGCATCTAATAAAACACTAAAAGTAAAAATTCTGTACAAGTCAAAGTGCAGTGATCGGGCGCCGGGTAGTCGCCTTAAACTCGGTCACCGTGTCACCGTTATTGCTGTTTGGTCATATTTTGTAAGTGTTGAAATTACTTATATAAAAAAAATGTTAACATGTACGTGCATCGTACAATGATGTTTTTTCTTTAAGACAAATAACGGATCAGAAGCATGTGATTCAGATCAGCCTTGGTTACATGTATCAAGCGAAACTACTTCTTTGCAACAAGTATGATCTTTTTTTCTATATAATGCTTTGTTTTTTGTTTTGGGTCTTTAAAATTTTGACATTATTTTTCTCTTTCAGCTAACACCGAAAATTAAAGCAGCACCACGACCACATTTAGTTGAATTAAGTCCGAATATTCCTTTAATTCTTGATACACCTAGAAAACGTCGATTGAAGGACAATCTCCATAAGAAAAGACAGATTATTGTTCTCCAAAAAAAGAATTTAATAAGATTGAACCAAAAAGTTAGGAGATTCCAAAATCGGAATAAATCACTTAAGAATATCGTAAAACACCTTAAAGATAAAAATTTCATTAGCCCAGATCTATACAACACATTGAATAAAAATGTTGTTGCTGCTGACTTTTTTAATAATTTTAATCGCAAAAAACTTAAAAAGAATATTAGGTACTCTCATGCTATAAAAAAAATTTGCCTAACACTAAATTATTATTTGCAAAGGGCATATGACTATATAAGACGATCATTTGACAGTTGCTTACCTCATCGGAAAACTCTGGCCAAATGGTATGGTCATATTAAAAGTGAACCCGGGTTTACCGAAGAGTCTTTTCAAGCATACTTGGTTGTAACTTAAAACCGGATACTTTAAAAACGACATTTAAACATCCATCCAATGACTCAGAAATAGCTTGTTTTCTTGACCCAAGCCATATGATTAAGTTAATAAGAAATCATCTTGAATCAAAAAGACGATTTGTTGATTTAAACAATAGTGAAATTTCCTGGGAAACAATACAAAATCTTAATAAATTTCAAGATGAAGAAGGGTTGCATCTGGCGAACAAATTAACAAAAAGTCATATTAATTTTAAAAATAAAATTATGAAAGTCAAACTAGCGACCCAAATTTTCAGTATAAGTGTGGCTGATGCCATTAACGGGTGTGTAATGTTTGATATAATTACTTATGATCTAACGTTCAGATAATATAATTTCATTTCATATAATTTCATTTGATATAACAACTAACTTAATATTATAAACATTTAATATAATTTTAGATTCTATAATTTCATTTGATATAATATACTTTTGATATAATGTACCTTTGATATAATGTACATTTGATATAATAATCAAATGATATAAAACATTACTCATGTAATAAGCAAGCAGCATGCAAGCAAGCAAGCAGCATGCAAGCAAGCATGCAGCATGCAAGCAGCATGCAAGCAGGCATGCAGCATGCAGGCAGGCATGCAGCATGCAGGCAGGCATGCAACATGCAAGCAGGCATGCAGCATGCAAGCAGGCATGCAGCATACAAGCAGGCATGTTTTTTGTCACGGCTCCGGCGCTGCGGGACTCCGGCGGTCCCACACGAGCTTATCGTCGCAGATGGCTTTCGCTCACCACCTGCTCCTCAGCTCGTGGGCCGCCTCGCCCCTCCGCGCCTACGCGGGGTTGATTTACACTCTAGCGTAGGGCAGACAAGTCTACGTGGAGTCGGTTTTGCCGCGATTCGTTTCTGTCACTGACTTTTTTAGCACAACCATAATCGAAAACACAACGCATTAACTTTTTAAGACAATATTTGAAATCAATTTAGGGTTAAAATGTTATTTTTATTTTTAAGCAAAAATTATATCAAATGAAGTTATAGAATATGATTATTCTACCAATATAGCTTTATAGAATAAGTTGTTAGAGAATATGAGTATTATATCAAATGAATAATATACGTAATGTTGTTATACGAAGTGTATTTAGAACAAGTAAAAATTATATCCAATAAATAAATAAATAAATAAATAATCTTTAGTACAATCACACCAATTATCTAGCCCAAGAGAAGCTTCGAAGAAACTCGTTAAATGGTTACTAGACAACGGATAAACATACTTAAAATACTTAAATACATACTTATTATACATAGAAAACACCCAGACCCGAGACAATTTAGAAAAACAATAATTTCTGAATTGACCCGATGGCGACACCATGAAAACCGGTGTACAAACCACTCGACCAAGGAGGTCGTCAAATGTCCAACGAACGTTATGTTCTTTGAAATTAGTTCATTTGTCATTATATGAAATGATACGCACCCGCCATTAACACTTGTAGAGAAACACTAAAAATACCTAAATTTAAAGACTCTCAGGCAACGGAAGTTTTTATTAAAAAAATAAATGATATGTTTGATATTTTTAATAGTAGAGCAATGCAAAATTTCGATTTCAAACAACCTTTATGGGCACAAAACAAAAACAAAATATTTATTAATTATATATTACATTAGGCAAATAAAGATAAAAATTGTAACGAAAAGGAAAGTCAAGATCAATAGAAGACCAACGTTTTTAATAACCAGATACTTAAAGCCAATAGTTGAAACAAAGTGCAAAACAGGTTTTATTGGAACCTTAATTAACATAAACAGTCTTCAATATCTTTATGAAAAATTAATTAATAACGGCAAGTTGGTATACTTACCGACATATAAACCTAGTCAAGACCACTTGGATATATTTTTCTCTTCCATACGGCTTCAATGCGGTAGTAATGGCAATCCTAATGTCAGACAATTTAAAGGAAGCTATAAGAAACTTCTAACATATTTGGAAATAAAATGTATTTCTACTGGCAACTGTGTTCCTTTAGAGAAAGTTGCAATCTTAAATTGCAGATCTAGTACCCAAATAATTAACTCTACTATTCCATACCAACGCCACGATGAAGAGGAAAATTCTTGCGTTTCTTCTATTAATTTCTTGGATAAATGTAATTCTAATTTAGGTGATCTTACAAAACAGTTGGAAGTAGAACAATTCAACCATTGCCGGTATATTATAATTGGCTATATATCGGGCAATATTGCCTATGCATTGCATAAAACATTAAAATGTCAAGTGTGTTTGGCTCAATTAATAACCGCCGAAATTCTACATTTTCATAAATTGATTTTAAAGAAAAAGAGAGGTGGGCTGAGGTTCCCCTCGAAAGACTTGTTTGATATATGTTGTATTTGTGAAATTGTAATTAGGAAGTTGGTTAAAGAAAAAATACAAATAAAAGGTAATAATCAACATAATTTATGTATCTAATGACAAAAATATTGGAAATGTTCATTGGAAACCGAACAACATTTTCAAATATAGAAATTATTCACGCCCTAGCAGGAGCAGATCATAAAATAAGTTTAATAAAATGCATTATTCAAAAGTATTCGAACGTTCGATTCCATCATATTTCTAAAATGAAAAGTGTTTCCCGTACATTGGACAACAAAAGACAAGTGTACAAAAAGTTGACACAGCATAAGGGATTTTAGCGCGTCTTTCTAAAGGACAATGGCAAAATCATTGTTGAATGAATTCTTTAGCGTCTATAAATTTCACAATTACAAATACGGATGAAATAAATTCGTAAGATTTTTAAAACCAAAAAAATAACCTGTCTCTGTCTCAAAATAAAAAGAAGTCTTTGTGCGGTCAGCACATTTAGCCAGTATATTAAAGTGAATATTTTCTTAGCATAAAGTAGATGATAACGAGTGATAATTAAAGTATAATGGTAAATGATATTCCCAAAAAACCCCTTGAGACTCAATAAAGCTGTGGGACTTTATTGAAATCTTACACGGACTTCTTAAGAGAATTTGAAAAGTGATGTTGCACTGTTTTGTTTTATTTGCCAACAAACTCTCATGCACGTTCACGAACACTTAAAACAGTAAATAATCCACCATTATTTCACTTTAATATTCGACAAAACACAAATTATAGAAAATAAAACAAAACTGCTGACATAAAGCTTCACTTTCCCGCCAAAAGTCCACGTTTTTTTTTTTTTGGCATGACGTATTTTTTATATGATTGTTCCTTGAAGGAACAGGCTAAGGTCAGAGACCATACTGCCTAGTCATTAGTTAGCTAAAATCACATTATTATTATTATAAGCCTATATTTTCCCATTGCTGGGAAAGGCCCTCCCTCCTCTCTGTTCACTTTTCGCGGTCTGTTGCTTGTGCTGGCCAATCCTTGAAAGGATAACACAACTAGGTAGGTAGGTAAGTACTTGTTTTATCCAATTATGTTAGACATAACCTCCAAAACTTTGAATTGGAATATCTTTAATCGTAGACAAACTAGAGAAGTAAAACCTAGACCCTGTTGTTCAGGATTACAAACTCTATACCAACATATTTTTTTCATTTTATGCTTAAAAAACGAGTTGATAAAAGTTTGTATGGCAGTTCGCCAATCTCCTTTTATATATCTAACAAGATTACTATAGACTTAAATGATTTGAATAGAAATTTAACAGAACTAGGTACTATATATTAAGCTTTAGAAACTAAATTGTGATAACGAAAATAAAGTACAAATTATATTTTAGTTCTAAGTAATAAATAAATTATTTGTCATTATTTCTCTTATAAACTTCTCAATTTAAATAGGTACTTACCCCGTTTTCTTATTATAATACATTATGTTTGTGATGGAAAATTCCTTGCTATGATGGAGAAGGCAAAGTTGTGTATGAGTTAGGCAAAATCAAAATTCCCAATTTGCTCTAATAGCACTGATTATTTCATTATTATAAATGATTATTTTATAATTATTCATTACTTAATACATAAGCATTAAACATTATGTTATGTAAATAATACATTTATTTATACGCACGAGTAACATGTGTTTTCTTTTCTATCACTGTGGTCTTAAAAATGATGTTTGATAGGCAATAAACATTATGATTCTGAAGTGCAACCGTTTAAATTGCTGAAGTATCGGGAGCTCACAACGAATAAAAACATAGTGAATGTTATGTCACGTTTTAATAATATGTATATGATTACATAATGTTAACAATGTTTTTGTTTGCCAAAAATTATGGAAACTGATGGTTTATAAATGGCAACCCTCAAATCACGCACACACCATAAACGGGCGGCCATTAGTATGCTTCACTCATGATTAGACGAGGTTACGTCCGTCTTTTTTTCAGGTCCGTGGTTTAGACAAGGTGTTTGACTTTGACTATATACATGTCTAGACGGAGCATCGCGGTACAAACGCTTCTCAAAATCCGTCCGGTTTTTGTATTGAATTTGAAGTGTGCGTGACAGCCGCGTATCTGACACTAGCGCGAATGGTTGCCAGCGAATGCCTAATTTCCGATAAAGTAGGGAAAAAATATTTATGCACAATATAATTTTAAAATGATTCATAACATAACATAACTTTTTAAATTAGGTATGTCTATCGTATATGTAGGTATACCGCATAAAAGAAGCTGGTGTGTTTAGAAAAAATGGATGATTGAAGGCGAGGGCCAGTACAATAAAATTATGCGCTAATGGAAGCCTGCGTGCGTGTGATATGTTTGTAATAGGGACGAAATATATAGAAGGTGATTTTTGAAAAATTCAATTTTTATAAAGCAGATTACAACTCCATTAACAATGATTTAACTTCAGTTTGCTGGGAGGATAAATTTAGGCTATGCCGGACGGTGGATGAAATGGTTGGTGTTTTTTATGACTTTCTAAGAGGCATTATTCAAAAATATGTTCCGCAGTGCTCGCACAAACCAAATAGCTATCCTTCATGGTACAGCAAGGAACTTAAAAGTCTATTGAGGGAAAAGTACAAAATAAGAATACGTTTTCAGAAATATAAAAACCCTTTAGATGGCATTACCCTTACCATGTTAAAGCTTAGATGTGCGACTCAAATAAAATTGTGCTACAAAAGATATATTTCACTAGTTGAACAATCCATTACTTCAAATCCCAAGTTCTTTTGGTCTTATATTAAGAAAAAAAGGCATTGTGGCAACAGCTATCCATCCACAATGTCTTATCTAACTAAATCAGCAGACAACGGCGCCGGAGTAGCAAATTTATTTGCTGACTACTTTTCGTCTGTGTATGATGACCACCCTATTCCCTCTATTCCTGACTCTAGGAACAGTGACGTTGACATTACTTCTAATATTATTCCAACTCCCGTCTATACACCTCCTGAGATCTTAAAAAAATTAAAAAGCCTGGCATTGCATAAGGGAATGGGTGCTGACGGTATACCACCCAAGTTTGTTGTTGAATGTGCCGGGGCTCTTTGTCACCCCCTTACCATTATCTTTAACAAATCTTTCGCCAGTGGTGTCTTCCCTGAATTATGGAAGGAAGCTCGTATTGTTCCCATACACAAGTCTGGTGATGCATCCGTAGTTTTAAATTACAGACCAATTTCAATATTACCGGTGTTTGGAAAAGTACTTGAGTCGCTGTTCTGTCATTTATTAAATTGGCATACAAAAAATATTATACATACCGCGCAGCATGGCTTCTTTTCTGGCCGTTCTACAGCTACCAATCTCATGTCATTCCTGTCTGAAGTCACAGATTCTGTAGACTCGCGCAACTGTGTAGATGTCATCTACACAGATTTTAGCAAGGCCTTCGACAAAGTAGATCATCAAATTCTTTTATATAAGCTATCTCGTTATGGTGTTGCCACAAATCTTTTATCATGGTGCAAATCTTATCTTACCGGTCGTATATCAAAAGTAGTACTAAATGGCTTTAATTCGGAACCATTCTTGTCAAAATCAGGCGTGCCTCAGGGTTCCCACATCGGCCCAATATTTTTTAACATTTTCATTAATGACATCGTAGTTGCTTTCAAGCATTCAAAAATATTCTTATACGCCGATGATCTAAAAATTATGCGGCCTATTGTTAGCACAAATGACACGGTATTGCTTCAGGAGGATTTGGATAGGTTCTCTGAGTGGTGCAAAGTAAACCACATGATTTTGAATATCGACAAATGCCGTTATATTAGGTTCACAAGAAAACTGTCTACGCCAAGTACTATATACAAAATTAACAACGCTGCACTTGAAGAAGTTAAAGTTATTAAGGATCTTGGGGTCTATCTGGATGTCAAGCTACAGTTCAACACTCACATTGACAAAATAGTCACCAAAAGCTTCAGGACACTAGGCTTTGTTTTAAGGAACACAAAAGATTTTAAAAACCCCTTAGCTATTATAACGATTTATAACAGTCTTGTAAGGTCTCTGCTTGAATACTGTAGTGTTATTTGGTCACCTGTATACGATGTTCACATTAAACGATTGGAGAGTGTGCAGAAAAGATTTCTTTGGCATCTTTCATTCCGAGCGCACCTTGCTAAAACTCTTGCAACATATGAGGGTCGTCTTAAACACTACAATATTGAAAGCCTCAAAAACAGAAGATTGCTCCTTGATGTCATGTGTCTATATAAGTTGATGAATGGTAGCCTTGATTGCTCCGATCTCCTTAAAAAAATCAAACTTAATACACCCAAAAAACTACCTCGTATTAGCAGATTCAATATTTTTGTGCCTAAGTCCGTGAGGAGCAATCTGGGTCGCCATTCTACATTAAATAGGATCCAAAGACAATATAACACTCTTTCTCGGCCAAATAATTTGGAAGTGTTGGATATTTTTAATGACAGTGCTCACAGGTTCCGAAAAGTTATTAGAAATAGTTACGTAAGTCCCCTTTAAACTTCAAATAATATAAAAGTAATTATAAAATACAATAGAGTAGTTTTAGATTTAGTTTTGAATCTTGTAAGTATACATATTTAGTTTAGTTAAATTCATTACTATTAGTCCACATCGCATGCCGTGGCTGTCTTTAATTAAAAACTGTACTTAGATTAAGTTTGGAATTCACCCTATACCTATTGTTAGACTGTTGGTAAATGTTTTTGTTGACTGCCCAATAAATAAATAAATAAATAAATAAATGATTTACATTTAATACTTAATCAAAATTGATTTTTTAATTAGAAAAAATATTTTAAATTAAAATCAAAACAATTAATGGCGTTCTCTTTGTATTTGTTTCGCTTGGATGTTACATCATTTTTCATGTTCTCTAATTTCTTATTATGTTGAAACCTTGTAGTTAAATATTTCGACAACGACTTCTTTCTACCGGATCAGTTGGAAATCTGAAAATTAAAATGTTTGCTTTGTGGTCGAACAGTTGTCAAGGTTACATAATGTAATGACTGCTCATCAATATCCGTGTCCAATAGTTTACCTACATGAGACGAGAAATATTGACCTGATAAGGGCACAAACATACACCCGCACTTTCTCAAACATCGTCATCATCATCATCAGCCTATAAACGTCCCACTGCTAGGCGCAGGCTTCCCACGTGGTGATAGCACGTGGGAATATTGGGCCATAACCCACCACGCTGGCCCAATGCGTGTTGGTGGGTTTTAACAACTGTCATCTTACGACAACAAAAGAGACCAACGGCTTAACGTGCCTTTCGAAGCACGGAGGAGCTCGAGATGCTTTAAATTTGGTCACCCAGGCATTGCGAAAGTTGCTTAGCGGGCAAGATCGCAAGCCGAACGTGCTAGCCGATGCGCCATCGAGCTCTGAAGCATTCATAATACCTTCCCCTACATACATATACTTAAACACACACTTCTTACATAAATACTTACGTACATTCCATTTCAAACATAATACTTTTTTCATTCGTTTCGAATATCGATACGATACCATACCCCAATAACAATTTATAATAATAGTATTATAAAATATTACAGTAGGTATTATATTTTTTCTTGTTTTAGAACGGAACCTATAATCCAGCCAAATTCGATGACGAATGTTTGTAAACAGATTACTGTTATACCTAGTTGCAGTAGGATTTTACTTTTTCTTGAGAGCCATTCACAAGAAAACAGTTAACTATTGTGTCTTATTTCAAAAAACAGTAAAAATCCTAGTGAAACTAGACATTTGCACAAATGACATTAATATGTTTACAAACATTCGGCATCGAATAGGAACCGTGACATTTATTCACGCTTATAAATCAGACATCAGTTTAAAAAAAAACTTTGAAAGCGTTCCAATAATAATTATATTTAATGTATTTACTTTATTTACAACTAGACCATGCATAAATACTAACTTACAAGACTGAGTATTTTTTATCATACTTATTATATTTAAACCTCCTTTTATATTCTGCCACCAATAATGGGAATTCTACATTTTGATACCAGCAACACTACGCATACATGGCCGTTATTATAACAATAATTTTCATAAACTTAAAAAACTTTAAATTTTCGTTAAAATTTATCGATACTTACGGATGAAACGTGACTTTCCTTTTCGAAAAAAGTTTCATTTGTAGTTTCGACAGAATTTCACTGAGCAAACGGTCATTATGCGAACAATTTCACCGAAACGCGAGAGGTAAACACTGCTTGACGGCACAATGACACTGACCGCCAGGATTGCGCGATAGGCCAATTTTGGTCTATAAATTTTTCTACGTTTTTTTACGGCCAGGCTCTATCTAGACATATATATAATCAAAGGTGTATGATTAGTGATATTATGAATTCTGATGATTATGAGTTTCGATCGTTAGTGTTAAATATTTTTATGAAGAGTGATCATTATGATGTAAAATGGAATGAGAAATATTTTCGGACTTCCAATAGTAGGACTTAAAAAGTTATGTGAAAAAATGCGCACCCTGTTTCGTCTTCGTGGAAGTTAGCTCTTGTGCACCCAATTCATAAAAAAAGAGATCGATCAGACCCTTCGAACTACAGGCCCATAGCAATCACATCCCTCCTCTCAAAGGTCATGGAGCGCATCATTAACAAGCAGTTCCTAGGATATCTCGAGGATCGCCAGTTGATTTCCGACCGCTAATACGGCTTTCGTTATGGGCGGTCAACGGGTGATCTCCTGGTATATCTCACACAGCGTTGGGCAGAGGCCATAGAAAGTCGAGGTGAAGCTCTAGCCGTTAGCTTAAACATTGCAAAGGCATTTGATAGGGTCTGGCACAGAGCGCTTCTCACGAAGTTACCAGCATACGGAATACCCGAGGACCTGTGTAAATGTCGCTGTCGACGGTTGCTTCTCTGATGTCATGGCCATAAATGCTGGCGTTCCCCAGGGCTCGGTTCTGTCTCCCACGCTGTTTCTGCTGCATATCAATGATACGGCCAACATTGAGAGTATGCATTGCTATGCGGATGAAAGTACGGGAGACGCCCTGTACATCTGAAGACCTAATGTGCCTCGGACTTTTACATAGGAGAATCGGTTGAAACTTATGTCTTAAGTTGAGAACTCCTTGGAACGGGTCTTACAATGGGGGGAATCAAACTTAATTCAGTTCAACCACTCTAAGACACAGGTTTGCGTGTTCACCGCCAAAAAAGGATCCATTTGTCGTAGCATCACAGTTCCAGAGCACTCCACTTAACATCTCAAGTAGCATTGACATCCTTGGTGTTGACATATCAAGTGATGTACAGTTTCACAGATATCTAGAGGACAAAGCAAAGATGGCATCCAAGAAATTAGGAGTTCTAATGAAAGCGAGACGATACGTCACGTCTAACCAGCCTTTACAGTTGTACAAAGCCCAAGTTAGACCTCACATGGAGTACTGTTCTCATCTTTGGTCCGGAGCTCCTAAATGCCAGCTTGACCCTTTGGAATCTTTGCAGCAACGCGCCATTCGACTGGTCAACGATCTCAAACTCACAGACCGGTTAGAACTCCTAGCCTTGCGACGTGACATAGGCTCATTGTGTGTGTTCTACCGCCTGTATAATGGAGAGTGCTATGAGAAACTCTTCAATTTGGTGCCCACTTCTTCCTTCTACTATCATACCGCTCGCCATCGGAACAAAGCACACGCACATTTCCTGGAGCCACTGTTCTCTCGAACAGTTCGCTTTCAGGAGTGCTTTATTCCACGCACTATTAAACTTTAGAATGAGCTGCCATCAGAGGTTTTCCCATTAAACTACGACATGGACTCTTTCAAAAGGGGTGTAAAGTGGTTTTTCTCAGGTCGGCAACGCAAAAGCAACACCTCTGGTGTTGCTGATGTCCATGGGCGGCAGTGACCGCTCACCATCAGGCGGCCCGCCAGCTCGTTTGCAGACTAACATTATAAAAAAAACACAAATAATAAGTTATTCCTTCATCAGCAATCAACTTTGTTGTCGTTAAACTGGTAGCTATCGTTCGCGGTTTAAGCAAGAGTGTTGCCGGGCTGTTATCCATGTGAGATGCCTGTGCCCAGCAGTGGGACATTTAAGGCTGATAATGATAAAATGACGTAGACCTAATTTCAGTCGCTTACATTTTACATTCTATTCTACAACCGGCCATTCATGCCACTTGTCTTGGCATTTTCGTGTAGCGAACGTTACATAAGCTGGACGAAGCGGTCCGACCTGGAAGGGACCTCGGAATATCGACCACTCTGCCACCAAGGCGTTATATGGCAGGATATTCGGCTAAGCTGCTTACATCGTGTGATAATGCCCGAACTCAAGTGTCCATGTTGGAAAACCTGGGGTCAGGTCGTTGGAAAACTTGTAAGCGCATCCGAAACTGTACGATTACGCTAACGCCACGAAGGTCACTCTTGATAAAAACGTGGGGGTCGAAGTGAGCGCGAGTTTTCGATCGAGCGTTAATAATCGCACCCCTGCTATTATAATCATCATCATCATCATATACAATCAGAGATTGGGCCCTAGCCTACCACGCTGGCCCAATGCGGGTTGGTGAGTTCTGCTTTGCTAATACAATTGCTCAACTCAGCGTATCTTATCTTACCATAACCTACGCGATCTGTTTATTTTGATATTAGTAAAAACAGTTGATAGTACATATTATTATCATCATAAAATTGCCTAATCATCGTGAATCATGTTAGAGGGTCATTCTACTTTTGAATAAAAAGAAATAAAGAATAAAAGTCTCGTTTTTTACATTTGTTTTTTTATATAATCTTATTAGATATAATATAGTCTCCGTATTTTACTTTGGCATGTAAACTGTCATCAAAATAATTGGCTATTTGGTTTGTAAGGACATGTCATGTTAAGGACAGACTTTTAGAAAAGGGCTATTACACTCTAAGCGATTACATCAATGACAAAAATGCATGGAATTAACATTCCTCTAATTTCGCACACATATTGTTCTAATGCGTTCATAGTACTTGAGTAAAACTTTTAGATTTACTTTTGTTTTTTTCTTTTCTTTTATTATATAATTGTTCTATGATAATTGATTGTATAATTTGGTAAAGACGTATGGTTTTGTAAATGTCGTTACTTCTATATTATTTTAAAACTGTCGAGTTTCTTGCGCTCGTTCTTCTCCACAGCTAAAAGACCTCCTGAATGGATAAAATGCGTGGGTGGGTGCCCGTCCATCCATGTAGAGTATAAGTATAAGTAAATTTAAGTTTAGACGATTCAAAATGATTATTTTAAGCTTACTGAATAAAGAAATTTTGATTGATTTGTAAAATAAACTTAGCATAAAGCGAAAGAAGTGTGCAAGGATCTTAGCAGGTGGCGATCCATAGTCTCTGCCTATGCCTACCCCTATGGGAAACAGACGTGAGTTTATGTATGTATGTTATTGTATGTAAAATTAGAAGTTTGTATGAGATACCGAAATGCGTAAATTAATCTTTCTAAAGGATGTCATTTGTGACGTCATTTTCTTAATGAAATACTTTTTAATTACTTACTATGATACTTCCGTTTGATTTTAATTTACATGATTTTCGTTAATTTGCCTTTATACCATACTATACCTATATATACTTACTTAATTATATTAATTTATTGTCACAATTTTTTTTGAATGTATACCTTTAATTGTAGTAGAATAGAATGACCCTGCAACTAAATTGAACCTTGAATCTGGCCTATAAATAGATGTCAGTTTAGATAATTCGCATTTGTTGTTCGGTTCGGTCTTGTTGTACCTGTCGTGTTGAGCACCGGTTTATTAAAATATTGTTAGTGTACTGTGTGTGTATTCATAAATATCTTAGCAGTTTTTAAATTACTAAAGTGTGTATTGCTAAGAAGGTTTCCTGTAATTTACAAGAATATTATTTTACGCTTTCGTACGTACGTAAACTAATAAATACTTAGGAAAAAACTAGCTGTCAGTATTGCTCAGCGCACGCACACATTCTGATCTCGATCTAGATCTCTAACTCTTATTTATTAGGTGTTTCACATTCCAGCGCCATGGCTTTGGACCTGTACTACATGGAGGGCTCGCCGCCGTGCCGCGCGGTGCTGCTGACCGCCAGGGCCCTGGGCGTCACCCTCAACATCAAGACCGTGAAAGTTTTTGAAAAGGAACAGTTGACACCGGAGTTCCAGAAGGTAAGCCAAAATGAAAATGAAAAATGCTTTATTACTTTCTGCATGACTTAGACTAAACAGAACTAGAACTAAAACATTTTATTAATTATCCTACGTCTAGCACGGTTATTTTATTTTATTTTATTTGGAAAACATACAGTATGAGTATAACTAAGAGCATATCTAACATAATAAAAATATACACAATTAATTTGTTTTCGCATATAGATATCGTAATACTATTACTTACAATTGATACCCTTTTTTTCAAAATTTTACATAATATTGTCATTATCTGCCAATCTGCATAGCAGTTTGTTGTCAGTAGTTCCTATCTCTGTTTTATGTTTTTTCATTTATATAATCTTAATTTTTTTATTTTACACTAAACCCTATGTTACGTTACGTCACGTTACGTTGTGTTACTTAATTAAAACATAACAACAAAGAAAAATAACACATAATTGTAGTACAAAAAACTAGCAATCAATCGATTTTGAACCAAGCTTTAATTATTATAAGTGTATGTATATCTAAAGGCCCAGATCCGCTGGACTCCGTAGACCGTAGCTCTGCCACCAGAGAATGTATGATTCAGAGGTCCAGATCCGCTGAACCTCCAGACTATAACAATCTCACTTACAATCTCACTTAAGTCTAAAATTAATATAAGTTAACTTACGTCTAATGTTACATTGAGAACGCCGATCCTTCGGCCTTTGCTGGCCGTTCCTCGGCGCCGCGCGTCCTTGCGTGGTAGACTGCACCCCTGATGGCGTCTCCTGGTTTCTGGTGATAAGGATAAGGCTCTAAACTTCCCGTTTACCCCTCAGTACTGACAACCCAGAAAACATATGATTATCCTTCACCGTAGCACGTGGCCCACTGCCCAGCAGTGAGACTGCACCGTAATACACCGATGCACAATAACACTTAGTTCAAAACTTATTCAACTGTTAATAGTTATAACCAAAAAGAGCCAAATGCCTCGTGCGTGACGGCTGCCGTCGAAATTTAATTACTACAATAATACGGGCCGCCCGATCAAAATAACGTGCGTTCACGTGTTCAAATTTCAAGTCAGTTCCGGCGTCGCCGCACGCCGTCACATAACCAAAATTGCAAGACAGTTCCGGCGCCGCAGCGCGACGTCACACAAGTTCCCAACTGACAGCCGCTGTCATAGAAATTAAAATTACAATGAATAGCGTTTGGTTATGTTGCGTTTTATTTAATACACACCCCTGCCCCGGTCGGAAGGCTCAGACCGCTAGCTCAATCAACCGGGAAAGGAGAGTCCCATACTCGCCAACCACAAACTTTAAAAACGCGGCCCCTGAGCCAAAACAAGGAGGGCAAGTTAGTCTCCTTTAACAATACAAAAAATTACTACAGTAGTAGGCTTATTTTCTAAAAATATACAAACATTTAGATAGGTAGCCGTACCCTTGCAATTTGTGCCATTGTCGGAACGTATAAGTGAAGGCAGACCCCTACGCAACACGAAGCGATCCAACACGACGACGAAGGCCTCCGTGAACAACGCGGATACTCCCAAGTGGACGGCCTTAGTAGCCAGGTACACAAAACACAAAATATTTACCTTCAAAACCCGGGCGTTGCGAGGGTGGTCGGTTTTACCGAGAAAGGTCCAGCAAAACCCGTTGCGTGCGACCCCCAAGAATGAACGAGAATGAGTGACTCTGTCCGAAGGCAGATCCCCCATCTGCGGCTGCATGAGTGAAGCCGTCACCCTGTAACAAAATAAACACCGGAAGAGCACTACACAAATGGCTCTTCGAGCAAACAATATTCAAAATTCCAAATTAGGTAACCTAGTTACACACCCAACAGACGTCAACCGTGACGTACTGGCCTAATGAAAGGCCTCACACTTCTCATGCTCAGGGGCCATCCTAGGGACCATGGGAGGTTTCTCAATTTCCCAAAACCTGTGCATAGTTTTGGTATGAGACACAAACATAATGACTCTAGACTCATCCGAAGTCGAATCGTCAAACTAGTCCGATAATTGAAAATCAAAAATGGTTGGCACTGCCACCAGTGAAGAGCGCATGGCTCACCTTCTGGTGGGGGGGGCGCGCCTGTCGCATGACTGAGCCTCCAGTCCGCTGGGGGTGTGTTCCGCCCTGGAGCACCCCCGCCCATGTAGGACCGCCACCGCTGTTGTGTGGTCGGTGAAGCCGCTCCCGACCTGTTGGCACACAACAATAGTAAGTGGTGTGGTCCGCCACATGCACTGCAGCGCTGGGACCTGGGACGATTTCGTCCCCCAGGCAGCCAAAGCACAGGCCGCTGCGCTTTGCCATACACCGTCTGTCAATTACTGGCAACCCTTGCCAGTCCAGGCGCAGCGCCAGAGCATGGCCCGTTTGGCCACACTGTATACAGGGTGTAATCGTTAAGAGGGTTTACGCATTTCGGTTTCCCATACAAACTTCCAAGTCGAAATTAATAAAAACCAACAAGCCAATTTTAATGAAACTTTGCATGCTAAAGCAAAATACAGGGATCTAAATAGTTTGTTGAAAACATTTTAAAAAAAGGTTTATTTAGCTGAGTTATTGCGATTTAAAGTCCACTATAGAAAGTTTAAAATCGCATTAACTCAGTTATTTAAATGTTTTTCAAAAATGTTTTAAACAAACTATTTACTACACGAGTATCTACTTGAAAATCATAATTATCATAAATCATACGTAATCATAACATATGATTAAGGTAAAATGAGTACTAGACCACTTAAAACAAGGACACTAAAACCTTTCTACTAATCTCATACTAAATGTATGGGAGTGTTTAATGTCAAAATTTTGGATACTTCTCGTTTGATTATTAAAAGTTATTGATGCCATTTTAATAACAGAATGTGTAGGGACGCAAAGCGGAAATACATTCACGCGAAGATTGAAAGTGTTGGTCAGAAGCATATTTGGAGTTTCTTTGGGACGCTGGGCGTGGGCATGGCTAGGGTCTCGTGTCAGACTACAGTGGATCTTGATGCTTTAAACAATATTTTTTCTTCTCCTCCATTAACCCTACACATAGCTACAAAATCTACTTCTCTTTCTTTCCTATCAAACCTTGTACCACCTGATTGCCCATCCTTCTCTTTTAGTCCAGTTTCCGAAGATGACATTATGAAGAGTATTCGCTCCATTACCACTAAAGCGATGGTCTCAGCTTGGACATGCTTATTCCCGTACTGGAGGACATTGCGTCAGTAATCACTTTCATTATAAACTTTTCCCTTACTCGCAATGTTTTCCCAGATTCGTGGAAGAAAGCATACTCGTATGTCATACCACTTCCAAAAAATCCTAACCCTTCTGATTTCTCTCAATATCGTCCTATATCCATACTACCGATCTTGTCTAAAGTTCTTGAATCCACTGTACACAAACAACTGTACTCATTTCTTGCATCCAACTCCCTTTTATGTCCTTTCCAATCCGGCTTTCGACCTTCCCATAGCACTGTTGGTGCGCTGCTGAATATAACAGAGGACATTCGGTGGGCTATGGAAAACCCCAAACTCACTGCAATGGTTTTGTTGGACTTCAGTAGCGCATTCAATTCTGTTGACTTCGACCTTCTCCTTGCTACTCTTCGCTCAATTAACGTTTCTGCGCCAGTGTTAGAGAGGTTTCGCTCATACCTCTTTGGCCGTGTGCAGTGTGTGAAGCACCATGATGCGTCTTCTGGCTGGACTCGTTTATCAGCTGGAGTGCCTCAGGGTGGAGTACTGTCTTCTCTTCTTTTTTCTATTTTCATCAATAAAATCTCGTCTGCTATTTCTTTTCCCTACCATCTTTACGCCTTTGACCTACAAATTTACAAGCATTTTACGCCTTCCGAAGTCAGGGAGACGATCCGTGCTCTGAATCAAGACCTATCTACTGTTCAAACGTGGGATCAATCTTTCGGTCTAACTGTAAATCCTGCAAAATCACAGGCCATTATTGTGGGCAGCAGTAGGTTGAGAGGCAGACTGGATTGGAGCTCTGTTCCTGCGCTCGTATACGACAGTGTCCCCATAAACTCACCGACAAAGTGAAGAACCAGGGTTTGATGTCGGACTGTAATATGTCCTGGTCAGCTCACATTGGTGAAACCAGCAAACGTTTGCATTATAGCTTCCACTCTCTCAAGCGGCTTCAATACTTTCTCCCCTTTAAAACCAAAATTATGCTAGCGCAATCTCTTCTTCTTCCTATTTTAGACTACGCCGACGTCTGTTACTTAGATGTGACTGAGGAGCAATTACTGAAACTGGAACGTCTAGAGATTCATTTTTGGTTTGCGTAAGTTTGACCATGTCTTTCACTTTCGTTCTGAGCTAAACTGGCTTCCGATCAGACACAGCCGTAATATGCACATCCTTTCCACTCTCTATAACATCCTAAATGACCCCAATTCTCCTTCCTACCTCCGTTCTCGGTTCCAACTCTTGCCCCCACCCTGTCGCTCAAGACGTGCTTGTATCACCAAGACGCTTGAGGTTCCAAAAGTTAACACCAACTTCTTCTTGAACTCGTTTACCGTCCGGGCGGCGCAGCTTTGGAACAAGCTTCCAACAATCATCCAAGATAGTTCGTCGATTACATCCTTCAAGGGTAAAGTTAAGGACCATTTTCTGTCATCAATGTCATTGCAATCATAGGCACATTATATCCTATCCTATGTATATTTATTTAATTGTAGTTATATGAATATCTTTTGTATTGTAATATATTATTGTATTATTATTAGTAGGTATATAAATATTTTATTTTTATTGTATTTTATTGTAATTAGGTACTAAGTAAGTAGGTATAAGTATGTATTTTTTATAATAATAGAAATTTGATAGTTTGCACTTTTGTTGCTTCCTTTCACATATCAAGCTCCAATTCCACATAAGGTTGGCTGGAAGAGATCTCTTTTAGAGATAAGTCCACCGTTGCTCACCATTGTCTGTACATTATTTTCTGTAGGTATGTGTTTTCAGTGCAATAAAGAATATTAATAATAGTTATAACCAAAAAGGGCCAAATGCCTCGTGCGTGACGGCCGCCGTCGAACCTTAACTACTACAATAATAGCCGCCCGATCAAAATTACGTGCGTTCACGTGTCCAAAATGCAAGTCAGTTCCGGCGTCGCCGCACGCCGTCACATAAGTTCCCAACTGACAGCCACTGTCATAGAAATTAAAAATACAATGAATATCGTTTGGTTATGCTGCGTTTTATTTCATAAGTATAAGGATTAATATGGATTAGAATTTTTTCCATTTTCCGATAGGTTGATCTGCTGGCCGGGATACTTTAAACCAAACATTTACACTACGTTACATAATATACTTATTGCACATTTAAAACATTTGGTACTCCCTTCCAGATAAACCCTCAGCACACCGTGCCGACCCTGGTGGATGACGGCTTCGTGGTAGCGGAGTCGCGCGCCATCATGACATACTTGGTGGACAGGTTTGCCAAGGTAACTACACTAACGAGTCACGACTATTATCTCCAAAGGGTTGGTCAGATACTAGGGCATGGGGACCGCAAAAGCAGTGCACTGGCACAACCCACGTTTCGCCAAATTACTAATGCACATGTGCTCAGCGTGAAAGGTGATGACGGTAAGCTCTCAGATAGACGAACCTACCACAAAATGTCAAATTACTATAAAGCATTTTGAACTTTATATTTTGAATGAAAAAGTCAATTTCTATTCTAAGAAATGTGTCAGTTTTTGCTAGGTTGGCCTGCTGGCGAGTGTACATTATTGTAAAACTACACTAGTTTAAATTTAAAAAAGCAGTAGTTTAAATTTAATTTAATTTTAGTTAACTATAATTCAAAAACATATAGTTGTAACTTTAGTGCCTGTGAAGGCTTCATCATCATCAGCCGAAAAACGTCCACTGTTGGAGAAAGGCCTCCCCCATGGATCTCCACCATGACCGGTATGGTGCTGCTTGCATCCAGCGGCTACCCGCGATCTTTAGCAGGATCCCTACTATCACCTCTTAGAGCAGTATTATTTTAATCTTACTTTGCATATTCCCACACGAAGGTTAAAGAAATATCTGCTCTAAAAGGTGACAGTTTTGCCCCAGATCGTTGCGTCGTCGGTCCACGTTAGAGGTCTGGCTACACTGCGAGTCTTGTATTGATTTTTTTTTTAAAGTGACGCGTCATAGTTACTTCATCCTGCCTGATGGTAAGCAGCCGATGCAGTCCAAAATAACGGTAGCGCTCCTCACCGTGGAACAAGCACGGTAACAAGCGCACCCATTCATGACGGCCTGCATAAATGCCGTTTCACGCCCCGCTTAAAAGACCAGGGACTATATGAGTTGGGAAACACATGCGCCAGCAGAGAATTCCAAAGCCGAATGGTCTTACACATAACTTCAGCATCTCCAATAATGCGTACCGCTCGCCTTTGCAATCTATCAAGTGCATCGAGGAGGTATTTAGCCGAGCCGTCCCATGGATAGGATCCATACTCGATCGCACCTGAGTCTTGTACAGCAAATAGTGCTGTTCGGGAGTGAAAAACCGCCTCACCTTATTGAGAATACCCAACTTACGGGAGGCAGTTAAAATAACACTCTCGATGTAGCATTTTGGATTCAGTTCCTGGCCGGGGTCTATATTGGATTGCCGAATTTTTTGTACTTCTAATTGTCAATGGCATACAAACCTTAAGTCCTAATTTTTTTCGCACAATTTTGCTTTTCCTAAATGTGTTATTACCGTATTTTTACTTCGCCTAACTCTTTATCGCCGTTTTTAAACTTCCCAAATGCGACATTAAGCGGAACCATTCATAATCCCTACTATTTACAATTATTACAAAATTATAATTCGCACAATTAAAACGCACAAGAGTATAACCATAGAATACATAATGGTATAACGCCTAATCGTCTACCTAACACGTGACCTACAGCAGTAAGGCAGCTAGTATTTCTGTTGTCTAATAAAAAAAAACTTTTAAATTCAAGACAATCGCTACGCTGCGCTTCGCGATTGTCTTAAGTTTCTAGCTTATCACGTGACCTACAGGAGAAGGGAAGCTACTATATCTGTTGTCTTATAAAAAAAATAGTTTGAATAAAAAATTAAGGCTTTCAACACTACAGAGTAATCTTCGTAATGATGAAAGAAAGTTATGCCCATATATTTTAGTGCATTTAATATTAGGGATTCTAAAATTAGGGTTTTCAATTTTTAAGAAAAACTATAATAGTGCAAAAACAACTGTTAGGCTAGACAATTATTGTGCGTTAAAAGATGAGGCCAACATAGTTCGGCCATATGAAATTAGAACAAAAAATTTTAGGCATACCCTCCTGGCTGATGTTCATACCAAGAATGCTGATGTCCACTGAAATGGGTAAACAATCGTCGATGCACGAATTAGCCGCGAAAAGATTAGCCAACAAGTCCGCCTTCTCACAAGCGGCTGGTAGGCTAACGAGCAATCTGGATGTTTCAACGGAGGCAGCGAGGGAGAGCAGAAGTTGGCCTGCACGGCCTTAGCGAGCCGCCAAAAGCTACGGCTACCCGTAGGGTGCGAGATCAACTCCCGTCCTACCCTTGCCACTCTTTGTGCATCCGCTCCTGCGAGAGCCCTCTTATTGAACTTAAAGGCCGTGTTTTAAGCCGCCTTCAAGGAGCCGGTAAATAGGGTTATTTAGTGCGCAAGCCCTCGTCCAAGCACGATACGCCGCCTGCTTGCATTCAGCAGCTTTGGCGCATTCGCGATTGAACCAAGGCCGTTGTCTTCCAACGCTGGCAAGATCTGTGAATGGAATATAATATTCCATACCCAACAAGATCTCATCAGCGATGGTAGAAGCGCACTCCGACTGGTCCTTTCCAAGAAAGCAGCTCTGGCTCCATGAGACGGATGCAAAGTAATCACACAATCCGTCCCAATCTGCGGACGAGTAGTGCCACAGACGACGCTTGGTCTCCACCGTTTTCGGTGGACCAGCGCTATGCGGTGCTGTGGCAATTACGAAGCAGTGGTCTGACGAGCCTAGAGGTGCAAGCACCGACACTATATACCCTGCAGGGCGACTCGTCAACATTAAGTCCAACAAGTAGGGCGCGTGACCTACGATATCTGGTATCCTGGTGGGCTGGTCTAACAGTTGTGTCAGATCTTGCGTCAGAGCGAAGGCATGAGCGACTCTACCAGCGTGATCAGTTTTGGAGGAGCCCAACATCACCACCTCGTCGTTTAGGAATCGCTCTTGCGCGACATCAGTCTCTCGGCCAAGGTGTTCAAAAAGGCTGCTTGTGTTAGCATCTCCCTTGTGGGATCGATATACATAGGCACGCATATACACGGCAACGGGAGCCGAATTCAATGTGCACTCAAAGGATGGGAAAGGAGGGGTCTTCCAAGCAGTGCAGACAACGACAACAAATGTCAGCCCTAACGTACAGATACACTCCGGCTTTTGCGAGGAGTTACTCCTCAAGTAACCGGGGTACCTTAAGTAAGACGTGGCAGCAGGGCGACGAATTTGAGTCTCCGTCAGAAAAAGTAATACAGGCCGCGCCGTCTCGAGGTGTCGGTGGACGGCGTTGAGGTTAGAATGGAGCCCACGGATGTTAGTGAACTCCATCTAAAATAGCGAATTGGTGGTGGGAAAGGAGGAAGCCGCTGTATTACCTGCATTCTTTTTAGGCACTGTCATTAGAAAAGGGTTACCCATCATAAATTCGGAATTTGCTTGTACGAATTTTATTTGGTTCGGCCAAATAAAATTCGTTTTGTAATTTTTTGTTTTTCATAATTACGTAAGTAAGTACTTTTTGTAATTTTTTGTTTTTCATAATTATCGTTTTAACGAATACACAATTGCCAAAATTTTTAAATTCCGATTATAATTTTTTTTTTTTAAATCTTTATGTATTGAAATCGCACTCAATGTTTGGACGATGCTAGATGATTCATTTTCCAATATTATAAAAATTCAACATTTCAAATAATTGAAATCCTAATTTCAACGAACAACTTGTAATCGTAGTAACGTTAAAGCATGCAAGCAAGCATGCAGCATGGAAGCAAGCATGCACCATGCAAGCAAGCATGCAGCATGCAGCAAGCATGCAGCATGCAACCAAGCACGAAGTATCATTCAAGCATGCAGCAGGCATGGTTTCTGTCACTGACTTTTGTAGCACAACCTTACCGAAAACACAAAGTAATAACTTTTTAAGACATTTTAGTTTATTTACCTAATACTATGAATAATGAAAACCAAAAAAAAGAAAATCTGGGTACGGTATTTTAGAGAAAAAGTTACTTCTAATTTTAATACTTCTGATATGAAATTTATTGTAAGCAAAACATCTTCCAAAAGAAAAAAGTAGTTTTGATAATCGACTAATAGATTTTCTGGAAAATGAAACGTAGGTATAAGATAAGCTTATTGATTAACAAAATTATGTAAAAGCAACGATTTGAGAGCTGAGTGTAAGTTTGTAAATGTGCAAACGTAACTATTGCGTTTGAGTTAAGTTTTGACAGATAGATCTTAATGTTAGGTAAATAAGATCGACAATCAAAAATCTTAACACAAACGCGATAGTAACGTTTGCACATTTACAAAGTTACACTCAGCTCTGTCTCTGGTATTTAAAACTTCGTCATTTTTGAACAATTGAAATTCGTACAGGAAAGTTTCGAATTTATGGTTACCTTGGAAAAGGGGAAGAAAGGGACGTGAACAAGGAGCGAGCTCTGTCTCTGGTATTTAAAACTTCGTCATTTTTGAACAATTGAAATTCGTACAGGAAAGTTTCGAATTTATGGTTACCTTGGAAAAGGGGAAGAAAGGGACGTGAACAAGGAGCGACTACTGTTGCAAAAGAAATTAACAAAGCGAGAGTCTTCCACTTCAGCATTGGAAGAGCGTCACAACAACAGCCGACACGCCGGACGGAAGGGCTCCCATACCCTCCCGGCTGTGGTCTCCGGGTCCCACCATTTCCGATCACCAACCGGCACGACGATCAACTCCGAGATTATGCGCGACCTGGTGAGGCAGCTTCCCGAGGTGGTTAGCCCCGGTCGGGCCCCTGTACTATGGCGCAGGCGGCCAGCGGCACCACCGTTTCTACGGGTCTCCCTGGCCGGCGTGTTGAGTCTCGTCTGTCGCTCAATGGTTCCACGGCAGAACTCTCTGGTAAACTGTGTTCAACAATAGCCGCTGCCCTGGTTCCGGTAGTGCGGCGCTGTTCCCGGAACGCGACCTGCGATGAGCACAGATCACTTGGCGGGCGTATACTGCCGCACGGTGGTCGATAACCGGGCGAACTCGGCTACCACCAAATGCTCAATTAGCACTACCCAGGGGTCACATGTAGGGTCACGAGGGTACACACCTACGGATGCGAGCATTGTTAACCCCCAAAAATTGATTGGGTGTTAACAATGCAATGATTTGACTTTAACTTTTGACTTTGAAGGGCAACCCGCTGTACCCTGAAGACCTGCAGACGCGCAACGTAGTCGACCAGAGGCTATATATACTACGACGTCGGCACTCTCTACCCGAGTTTTCACAGAATCTATGTAAGTAGGTATTTGCATAATGATTAAAACTATCGGCACTACACTACGTTCTCGAGTTTAAAAAAAAAACAAAGTTTTGTACTTAAATGTTTACATAGCCAAATTGGTCCTAAACAAAACAACATTATCTAGTATTGCTACCATTCAAGCAGACTGAAAAGAAAAATTAATAAATTTGACAAGAGATGTTTTAATAAGCACAAAAATAGTTTTTGTATTTACTTAATAAAGATTTCTAGAAATCGATAAATACCTAATAATGCATTTCAAAATATAGTATGCTGCGTATGCTGTTTTTACAGCATTCGGCTAAAAAGATACCTCTTCTTAGTCGTATGCTTTGGGGTCCTACCTTCAACTCTTAGTAGTATTACTTTAATCTTGCTATGCAAAGTCCAATACGAAAGTAAGATTAAAGTAATACTGCTCTAAGGGTGGATTCGACCAAACTGGAATAAGGTCTTATACCTAGACTAAACGCCGAATTTATATAGACTAATCTCGGAGTAAGTCTTATTCCAGTTTGGTCGAATCCAGCCTAAATGGTGAAAGTAGGGCGCTGTTCGCCTCATACCTCATTCCTTAAAAAAAATATTCGTATTATGCCTTATTCGTCTTAATCACTCTCTTTTAGTTTAACTTAATGGACAAAAAACCTGAAGACCCGGCCATAACAAAGAAGGCAGAAGGCTCACTGGTGGTTTTGAACAGTCTCCTTGAAGGCAAGAAGTATATCACTGGAGCCAACCTGACTGTGGCCGACCTGGCTCTGGCGACGTCATTTTCCTACTTCGAGCTTGTCGATATCGATCACTCCAAACACGGCAACATTAAAAGGTACTTTTGCTTAGATAATAAGTTATTTTTCTATCAGCAATTAACTTTGATGTCGGTAATCCACTAGCTATCGTCAGTCTCAGCGATAGGTTTGCAGATTTACTTAGGGTAGTTGAATTATGTCTACTCTCATGTTTTTAAGTGGCCGGATGGTGGAGTAAATTATACCTTTATGTGAATCCCATAAATTCATCGATGCATGGGATTTGAAGTATGTCAACGCTTGTCATTTAGTGAACGCTACATTGGTCATTTTGAAACTGTAAAGAGTTAATTTATGTCACATAATTAATTACTTATTTATTGTAATTCAATTATGTATTCTGTGTTAGCGATCGACTAGAGTAAGCATTCGTGAAGTATCTGTAAACTTGTCTACCAATTGACTATTGGTAGACTATTGGTAAACGCTAAGGAATAGACAGGGAGCATTGCTACTTGTCTTGGGTAGGTGGGCTGCTTAGCCAGTTAGCCAGTTGCTACTCGTATTGGTTGTGGTGCAAGTTGCTAGGCGACAACAAAATTGGGTCAACAACAAAATTTGTTTTATAAGAATACGACGATTAGTTAGATTTGTGGAACATGTACGATTCTACACCACTTCTCGTGGCTCTCAAGGAACCTTTGTATCTTAAGAACCACGAGACTTGTTTGGGCTTTGTACTTCTATTCTTATTTAAGCCCTTGCTACTGTCACCTCTTGAGCAGTATTACTTTATTCTTACTATGGAAAATTTGCAGAGTACTCGTAACATTAATGTTGTACTACTTTTAGAGTTGATGGTAAGGCCCCTGTTTAGGGACAGCTATGATTTGTGGTAGCGATAACGTTCGTAGGCTACGGTATAACCATAATAGTCTAAGATCCGAGTATACAACGACCTTCACCGGGAAGGTTAATGGATGAAAAGTATTTTATATCAAATTTAATATGTTAAATAATATATATCGCGAGCGGGTTGGCTAAAAATTTTCAGTCCAGTACCTTTAATGATTAATTAATTAAAATAAAAAAATATTTTTTTTTCATTGCACTTTTTACATGTGTGTGTGTTTGTAATGAGATTATCTTTATATAAACATAAATTTTATTTATTTAACCAGACGGTTGCAAATTACTAACATTGACTTGCCTGTTTACACCTGCCTACCCAATGTTATGACAGGAAAAAAATAGTCAACCTAACGTTTGCATATTCTAGGCTCTATACTTTCGATTGGTACCTATGTAATTTATCTATTATCGAAAAAAGTGCAATGTTTAAAAAAATATATTTTTAAATATTTAGTTAATCATATTATGCTGGACTGAAATTTATTTTTAACACATTAAATTTGATATAGAATACTTTTCATCCATGATCCGGCTCGGTGAAGGTCGTTGTATACTCTGGTCCTCTACTATAACCTTACCATCAGGACTCAGGAGCCCCCTGCCTGCTGCCTGATTACCACCTCATGTGTCCTCCTGATTACCACAGTGTGGTATAAAATAAAAGTATATATACAACCTCCTTGGTCGAGTGGTTTGTACACCGGTTTTCATGGTGTCGCCATCTCTGAGGCCTCGGGTTGGATCCCCGGTCGGGTCAATTTAGAAATTATTGTTGTCTCGGGTCTGGATGTTTTCTATGTATAATAGGTATGTACCTATTTAAATATTTTACTCACTCGTGGAAATTTTCTGACACAGAAATTGGCGCAACTGTCAACGTCAAATTTGACAGAATCGAGCATAGACTAGCGATATTTTGCGATCACGATGCATAAAATGTGCCACAGAACCGAAATAATCAAACTTGTTCATACTAAAGTGGTAAGTCTATGAAAACACGGTACAAAGTCAGTGTGTTTTTGTAGGTGCGGTCTCATGCGACCGCTTGGGGGCTGAGGGGTTCCATTGTCTAGTAACCATTTTAACGAGTTTCATAACGAAGCTTCTCTTGGGGTAGATAACTGGTGTGAGTGTAGGAAAGTTTATTTATTTATACATACACACCTAGATTATCGACTATTATCCCCAAAGGGTTAGTCAGAGACTAGGCAACGAGGGCCGCAGAAGCAGTCCTCTGCCATAGTCCACATTTTACCAAGTTACAAATGCACATGTGCTCAGCATGACCGGTGGCGAGCCCATCACCCCTCTATGTTAATGGAGGTATGTGCGGTCTTTAATCCGTTAGACGCCTGGTGTAAATTCTTTCATTCATACTCAAAAAGTAGGTAGGTCTAAAGTTGCCTGAGGAGCGGGTGGAAAGTAGTACCTTTCCGCCCTAGGGAGAATCGTTTTTCTGACGTGTGTAATTGTGACTTATTATTAAAAAAAATACTAACAACACATCTCTTCCCTTGGACGTGTCGTAAAAGGCGACTAACGGATCAAAGACTGCACGTACATCCTGCAGCATAGAGCGGCGATGGGCTCATCAAAATAATACTACCAACCCCTTTCTTCCCTTGGGTGTTGTAAAAAGCGACTAACTGACTAAAGACTGTACATACATCCAACAGCTTAGAGCGGCGATGGGCTCATCAAAATATTACTACCAACCCCTCTCTTCTCTTCGGTGTCGTAAAAGGCGACTAACGGACTAAAAACATTCATGTTTTTGTTTTTACTTTCCATAAACTCGTAATTTATTTATTTATTTAGGTATAAGGTACACTTACAGCAAAACACACTAATATTACACAGATAAATACTACGATACATTTTGGACATGTATGTCAGCCAATTAAAAGTGTACACAGCATTCACAATAAGTTGACACACACGAAAAATAAAATTAAAAATAAACTAAAATTTAAAATCATACAGACAAGTAAAACTAAGTTAAAAAAAAACAAAGAATACAAAAATCTTACAGACTAATAATTTAGTAATTTATGTAATTCGCTCTTAAACTTGTTTTGCGAGAGACTGAAAACATCCAAGTATTCAGGTGATTTTGAATAAATTATATTATAAGTTTTACAGATTCTAGCTAAGGGGTAATGGAGACCAAGATTAGTTCTGTGCGATGGCAAGCTAAAGGTTTTTGTGATTGGTTTGAGGCAATTTGCGAGGAACAATCAGTTTGATTGCAGAAAGCAGGTCAGTGCATGTTATCTTATTGAAAAGCACAGTGTTTACCTTAGGTGAAAGACTTATTTACTCCCTCGAACTATTGGCGCCCTCGCTAGCTACATTCAACAACAATGTACTATTTAATGATCCGCCACGCGACACGGCTCAAAATAAAAATCCACCGATCTCGTGCTCTACACGACTTGAAAGAGCATTGAAAATGAACGCGTAATTTTTCTTTCGATAATTTTAATTTTTTTTCAGAACTAAAAAAAAAAATTTTTCGAAACCAACTTTTTCAAAATATTTTTAGATCATCTAAAACCCTTCGAATTCCGCGTCTTTTGAGCTATCACGCGGCTAAGGGCACCTCTACAGCCTCAACCGTCACTAATATCAAAAAAAGTGTAATAAGGTAAAATGTTCGTTAGTTTGAACTACCGAGGGGCTTTTTATTTTTTTTTTATTTGGCCCCGTTCTCGAGATATCATAAATTTTCTGGGAAAACACACGATTTATCGGTCAAAAAAGTAGGTTTTTATCAATTTTCAAAAATAGTTTTTGAATTTTCCAAAATATTTTTACTTAATTTTAAACCACTTCTAGTTCCGCGTCTTTTGAGCCCACATACGTCCTCGTGGCCTCAGGGTATCACGGGCGAGTCGCACTTTCAGCGAAACTGGGGGCGAACGAAAAAACATTTTCAATGTTAAAATAAAAGTAATTAAAAGTATTTTCACACCACCTGCTCGACAACGTCAAATTATATGTCATGCAAACCTAAACTAAAGTAAGTCATTATAGACCTGAGGTCTAGCAGGGCATTAATATTGTAGGTACTGAATTTCGTTAGGACCCGTTGGTCATTAATGTGATTTGAATTTGGAACATAAATAGAAATCGCATATAAACATTTACTCTAAAGGTAGTAGGTAGGTGTGCAGTCTTTAGTCCGTATACGCCTTTTACGACACTCAAGGGAAGAGAGGGGTTGGTTGTATTGTTTTGATGAGCCCATCGCCGTTCTACGCTGTTGGATGTATGTGCAGTCTTTAGTCCGTTAGTCGCCTTTTACGACACCCAAGGGAAGAGAGGGGTTGGTAGTATTATTTTGATGAGCCCATCTCCGCTTTATGCTGTTGGATGTATGTGCAGTATTTATTTAGTCCGTTAGTCGCCTTTTACGAAACCTAAGGGAAGATAGGGGTTGGTAGTATTATTTTGATGAGCCCATCGCCGCTCTAAGTGGTTGGATGTATGTGCAGTCTTTAGTCCGTTAGTCGTCTTTTACGACACCGAAGGGAAGAGTGGGATTGGTAGTGTTGGGGCTTAAGGCACCAACATGCGACGCAGGGAAATGGAAATATAGGATAGTGGGGGCTTACTTGGTTCCGGGCTGTGTTCACAGGATCGTGCTGGAGCTGAAGGCGGCTGGCGCTGACCACGGGCGGCGAGGTAGTTGATTTCCTGGCGCACAGTCACTACACGAAACTATTCACTAGGGCAGTTCGTTAGGCGTTAGGCGTAACTTTACACATACGCTATTAGTGGTATTGCTTTATTTCGAAGGCTGAGTTCAAGGGCGCTCGACGCGTGATTTCGTCTTGAGATCTCAAAGGCCACTAACTCTTGCGCGGGCGCCGTCAGTCAAAATGGCCGCGCGATGGGTTAGTGCATTCCAATATGCACTCTATTCCGGCGCAGAGACGGCTGTTATGCGTTGCGCTGTGGCGCAAACAGGTAGTATTATTTTGATGAAGCCATCGCCACTCTATGCTGTTGTATGTATGTGCAGTCTTTAGCCCGTTAGTCGCTTTTACGACACTCAAGGGAAGAGAGGGGTTGCTAGTATTATTTTGATGAGCCCATCGCCGCTCTATGCTGTTGGATGTATGTGCAGTCTTTAGTCCGTTAGTCGCCGTTTACGATACCCAAGGGAAGGGAAAGGTTGGTAGTATTATTTTGATGAGTCCATCGTCGCTCTATGCTGTTGGATGTATGTGCAGTATTTATTTAGTCCTTTAGACGCCTTTTACGACACCGAAGAGAAGATAGGGTTGGTAGTATTATTTTAATGAGCCCATCGCCGCTCTATGCTGTTGAATGTATGTCCAGTCTTTAGTCCGTTTGTCGCCTTTTACGACACTGAAGGGAACAGAAGGGTTGGTAGTATTATTTTGATGAGCCCATCACCGCTCTATGCTGTTGGATGTATGTGCAGTCTTTAGTCCGTTAGTCGCTTTTTACGACACCCAAGGGAAGAAAGGGGTTGGTAGTGTTATTTTGATGAGCCCATCGCCACTCTCTGCTGTAGGATGTATGTGCTGTCTTTAGTCCGTTTGGGTCATTTTAGCTCCTTGTATAACAATCTACTATTGTTTTACTATTGCTTTTAATTGTCTCGTAGATGGTGTGAAAAGTAGAGTATTTTCCTCGGGGATAAAGGTGCCTTCGTCTTGGGCGACCTAGAATCCCACGCTGCACTCAGGATTCTTGTCTTATCTCCCTCGCTTTGCTCGGGAGTTAACACTAAACACCCTCGCTATGCTTGGGAGTTAACGCTAGAATCCTTCGTTTTGCTCGGGATTCAATACGGGACGCCCGCTACATAAGACACTACTTTACACACCAAGGTGCATAATCTACTAATATACAATAACTCCCCTCTGTCATTGAAAGAGGTGATGGATGCGCTTGGTTTTTGCTTCATCTCTATTGAACCAAGGTCATTAAATTACCTTATTGCAAAGAATATATATATATGTATATAAGTAGCTTATTGTCTAAAGTATGTGGCGGCTCGTAAAGAATACTACGAACCACCTCCCCTTGGGTGTCGTAAAAGGCGACTAACAGACTAAAGACTGCACATACATCCACAGCACATAAATCATTTATTTGCGGAATATCTACACAACATGCATGTGCACAGCATAGAGCGGCGATGGGCTCACCACCTATCACGCTGAGCACATGTGCAGTTGTAATGGTTAAACGCGGATTATGGCCGTGGACTGCTTCTGCGGTCTTCCAGTCTCTACGACTAACCGTCAGAGTATAATGGTCGTGACTTTATGTATGTAAGTCAAAAGTGTGTGGCTGAGGCTTTCTTGTATTCGCAGATGGTACGCAGCAGTACAAAGCACAGCTCCTGGCTGGGTAGAACTTACCAGCAAGGACCTCGACCTGGCCAGAGAGTGGATCGCCCAGGCGAAGAAATCACAATAGATCAAAGTCATACTGTTAAGCTACTCATTTCTATGTGAATAATGTTAAGTTAAGCAATAAACATTACAAGTATTATGATTCTTCTTTTATTTTAACACTTGTTTTTGCCTTCGACTTCGTTCGCGAGGACTATTCCACATTAGAACTCTTTCCCACTTAACCCGTAGATTTTTCAAAAATTACCATTTTAAACTTTCATGGTCTCTACAATTATTTTTATGAAAAAACGGGATTTTTACCATGTCTGAGTTGTTGGTTTTGAGAGTTTTGGTTGAGTTTTGGTTTTCAGTTACTCCGTGATCATGGTGCATGCAACTGCGCCGAAATATCAGGGACTCAAAACCAACAACTCAGACATGGTAAAAATCCCGTTTTTTCATAAAAATAATTTTCAAAAAATGTTTCTTACAATCTTTGTCCTGGCAACAAAAAACACTACGGAAAGTAAATCAGCAAAATCGGTCGTTCCGTTCTTTATTGATGCTCCATCATACATGTGGCAATTATTTTTTCCTCGTTATGCCGTTTCTTTCTGTTTTTAGCTGATTGCATCCAGGACCGGGGGACAATCGCACGAGTGCCAATTTTCATGCATATTCACACTTTTACAAAATCGCGGTCCTAATTGTCCAACTTCAACATCCTATTGCAATACCTTTTAAATGTATAAGCGTAGTTCACACCTGTGCCAGTAATTGAGCCTAGTAGAAGTAAGCAAACTAGCAAAGCAATGTAGGTACCTACTACTTTTACCATTGAAAATGGTTATCAGATGAGAGTTATCAAATCGCCTGAGACGTATTTTTATACGTTAACCCAAGTAACACATAAGCAGGATAACAGTACACACTTAGAACTTTTAACAGTTCAAAGATGAATATGGTTTGTGTAAGAGCTTTGGGAATAGCCATATACTGAATAAGGTTGAGTACGGACCCTTAAAATACTTATTGCTTAATAAATTCTGTATTTCTGTCCTTTCCTTCTTTACGCTTAATAACCAATCTCAGTAAGATTATTAGACAGATGTTATTAAGCATTACGCATTCCAGGTGGCTTAAATCTGAAAAACAGTGCCTTCGGCAGCATTTATCTGATTAACAATAATCTATAGTGCTATTATTAAAGCAGTACTAAGCTTGTAGCGTTAGAAACAGCTAATTGCTGAATAAAGTATCACCTTCTGAATAATATTGTTTACATAATTCTGGTATTCAGCTTGATACTGAATAATTGTTTTTACTTTATCTTTAAACTGTATAAGATTCTATATTTTACTAATTATTCAGCTGCTGAATAAACAATATTATTTGTGTTTTTAATAAGCTTATTTCAGTATAATAAAGAGTTTCAACTAACTTAATCAAATTAAAGACCACATTTGTATTGATATAGCGCCCATAGCTTAATACCAGCAATTAGAATATTATTTTGATCATATTCTAAAATCTCAAAATGCTTCCTGGGCTGCCGAGCAACTAGTGAATCTACTTTCTACTTACCTAATGAAACATACAACTAAAATCTTAATTCCTAAAAAACATAAATGCCTTAAGCCGTGGATAACACCTGGACTCGTCCGATGCATTCGGAATCGAGACCGTATGCACATGAAATGCAAGTCAAATCCAAACAATATTATTTTGAACATTACGTATAAACGATATAAAAACCATTGTAATGATCTTTTAAAGCGTCGTAAAAGAATATACGAACAAACAGAACTTAAAAAACATTCAAAAAATCCAAAAAATCCAAAAATGCTCTGGAACACTGTTAAGAATATAGTACATATTAATAAACAAAAGTCGATACCAAGTGACCTATTGAGAATTGCTGATACCCCTAAAAAATTGTTTGCCTGTAAAGTCGGTTTTACGGGCGAAGATTTTACGTGACAACGTCTTTTTCTCGGTAGAATATTTATTGATATGAATATAATTAAATTGCACAATAGGAACAAGGAATTGAATGAAAATAAGAATTGCACAAATTTATCATAGTTGAGTGGGAGAGAGACGCAAGGCATTCGGCGGGCCTCTCTCTCGTTCGGTGACTCATCGTAACGTTACCCAGCGTTACACTTTTTCATAAGTGACTCCCAGCCGCAACCTAATTTAAGACGTTGTCACGTCAAAAATCAGTAGATTACGTAAATAGCTACTTTTCCCAAGTAGGTAAAAACTTAGCAGACAAAATACCTCCTAACAGCAACGTATATTGTGATAGTCAATTCAACAACTGCAATGTACCAACTCCAGTTCACTCCATTGCCTTGTTTGAAACGACTGAAGACGAAATAACTGACATCATTCGTACCCTTAAAAATGGAAGTGCAACCGGTTGGGACAGCATATCTAACATTCTTCTAAAACGGGCGATTAAATACATTGTTCCTTCAATTACACACATAGTTAATTTGTGCTTCGACATGGGAGTCTTTCCAGAGGTGTTTAAAATCTCAATCATTCACCCGATTCACAAAACAGGTGGTAAAAACTGTATCCAAAATTACCGCCCAATATCGGTGTTGCCTGCTTTATCAAAAATAGTGGAAAAGATAATGAACAAAAGATTGCTGTGTTTTCTTGATAAAGGAAAACTACTGTCTAATAACCAGTATGGATTTAGATCAGGAAAGTCAACCATCGATGCCGTAACTGAAATGTCCAACTATTTAGCCCAATGCCTTGATAAAAAAGACAAATGTATTGGCATATTTTTAGATCTCGCAAAGGCGTTTGATACGGTGTCCATTGAACTTCTTCTGCATAAAATGGAAATGATTGGCATACGTGGGAAAGTTCTCCAACTCTTCACTAGCTACCTGTCTCATCGAATGCAAAGAGTAAAAATTGGTGATTTGACCTCTGGTGACGCACAGGTAACTTATGGCGTGCCTCAGGGTAGTGTGATTGGGCCTAGTCTCTTTCTCATTTATATAAACTCCCTTTGCAATCTTAAGTTAGAAAACTGTAGAATATTTACGTTCGCTGACGATACTGCATTGATATTCTATGGTAAAACGTGGCAAGATGCTAGATCTAAAGCGGAAGAAGGACTTCGGATTGCAACTCGATGGCTACAAGCAAATATACTAACTTTGAACGATACAAAAACTAAGTTTGTTACTAAACTTTCGGTATAGGTAAAAGCACACTACCTGATAATAGTTTTAAAATAAAAGCCCACTCGTGCTTTGATTGTATCCCACAATCCTGCCAGTGTATCGAGCTGGAGAGATTGAGTACTATTAAATACCTCGGGGTGCAACTTGACCAAACTCTAACATGGAAACCACATATTGAGTTAATATCCGAAAGAACTAGGAAACTAATATACACTCGGCGTCAAAAAAATCGCACCTTTTAAAAATCATCTTTAAAAATTCTTAAACCTTATGTAGAGGATAGTGTTGGGTATCATTAGAAAGGTAACAAAAAGGAGTATCAAAAAACAATTAAATTTAACTTTCTGTTTAATTATAATTATACAAACAACATTAAAATTAATAAAATAATAAAAATCCTTAATTAAGTCCTAATTAACAACAGATAATTTACAAAGAAAAATGTACAAAAAGTGTCTTAAAATTAACTTAAAATCTAGTGTTACCCCCCCTTGCCCTGATCACGGCTTCCATACGGTCCCTCATGGACCTCACCAACTTCAGGAGCTCTTCTTGAGGGATAAGCCCCCATTCTTCAATCACCGCGTCTTGGAGCTCCTGTAGAGTCGAAGGAGCTGGATCCCGAGATCGAACCTTACGTTTAAGATGGTCCCAGAGGTGCTCTATAGGATTCAGATCCGGACTTCGCGCTGGCCACTGCATCACAGAGATTTGGGACCTCTGCAAGAAGTCGCTCACGATGCCTGCAGTGTGAGCGCGAGCGTTGTCGTGCATTAATGTGAACCCCTCGCCAAAAGATTCGGCAAAGGGGACCACATGCACTTCCAGGACCTCAGTGACATAGCGGCGAGCAGTCAGCGACCCTTGTCCGCGAGCACCTCCAGTCCGGGAGACGCAGACAAGGTCAGTTTTGCCGGCAGCAGACATACCGCCCCAAAACATGCAGGATCCGCCACCATATTCCACCGTCTCCTGGATGCAGGCTTGGGCGAAACGTTCACCCTGCCTCCGGTATACTCTTCTCCGTCGGTCGTTGCAGAAAAGACACACTCGCGTCTCGTCTGAGAAGAGAACAGCTCTCCACTGCTCAAGGGTCCAATCGACGTGGTCACGAGCAAACTGCAAGCGGGCTCGCCGATGCGCTGCAGTCAATTTTGGACCCGTAGCAGCTCTGTGGGCCGCTATCTTCTTCTCCTTCAATCTTCTTCTAACCGTAGATACGCTTACGGTGCGTCTGCGAACTGCCTGGAGCTGCTGTTGCAACTCAACAGCGTTGGAGAAACGATTTCTCAAAGAGTTCGACACAACGAACCGGTCGTCTCTTTCCGAAGTGCAGCGACGTCTACCCGAACCGTGTCTGCGGATATAGCCACCGGTCTCTATGAAGCGCTGGTACACTCTTCGAACGGAATAACGGCTCAGGTTCAGTTGCCGGGCGACATCACACTGCCGCACCCCTGATTGCAGTAGTGCAACCACTTGAGCGGCTTTATCAGCTGTGGTATCCATCAAAATCTGTGCGTGTGTCCTCTTCAACGGTTGAATAGCGAATGACCCACATTGAACCCGTGTTGACCGTTTTATACCCACAAAGGAAGCGCAACTAGCAACTCTCACGGGTAGCAAAATTTGCATCGAATTTTTGTGACACTTTATTTGTTGCATTAGGTTTTATTTGATAATGAAAAGTAATGTTTTTTATTAAGTTAATTAAGTAACCTTGTAAATAAAATCATAATTAATGCGACTGCATGTGCATATCAAGAGTAAATGACATTTGAAAGTGATTTTCTAAGAGGTGCTATTTTTTTGACGCCGAGTGTATATTTTTAAGTCTCTTAGGCATGTAGCGGATTTAAAAGTTATCAAAACTGTCTATTATGCTTTGGCTCAATCTATACTGTCGTACTGTGTGACAGCATGGGGTGGGGCAAACAAAACCAACATGATCATGGTTGAAAGAGCACAACGTGCTTTGCTTAAAGTTATGACTTTCAAACCGTACCAATTTCCGACGCGTGAGTTGTACAAGCAATGTGACGTGCTTAGCGTGAGGCAACTGTTTATATTGCAAACTATTCTTGAACAACACAAAAAAATTACATATATCCAGACACAAGCATTAAGGCGCAGAAATAACAGAATATGTCCAGTATTAAGTTCTAAAACTGCCTTCACACATAGGTTCCAGTGTTTTATCACAACATTGTTAACATCTATCCCCTTAATTTATATAATTGTAAGAATAAAGTGATCAATTGGCTTAAGTCTCAAACATATGATGAAACTGAACATCTGTTCACTATTCTAAAATAAATCAATGAAAAAAAAAAAAACAGTTAATAAAATTTTTGTACGTGAATACTCACTTTGATGTTTTCAAGTAATAATAGTTATTTAATTGTATAATAATAAATCGAATAATTGTTGTTATCACATACTAGCTGCTTGCCCGCGACATCGTCCGCGTGAACACTCCGAACCGCGTGAAGTGTTGCAAAAAAAAATGAAATAATATAATACATACATTATTCGCGGAATGTCTGGTGCGCGGGGTGTCGGGTTTTTTAGTTAGTTTACCTTTCCAGGTTTGATTAAATGAATTAAAGTCAACTAATTAATATATAGAAAATGTACCGTTTAGAATTTCCAGTTCTTTAGGTTTAGTAATAATTAAGTCAACTGATTGGGAGACTTGACATTTTGCGTATTTGGCGTTTTGTGAATGATCCTACAACCCTTGTCCTGACAACTACAAACAAAACATAGGAAGAATAAACCAAATATGTGCAGCTGTTCTGAAGTGATGCGCGAACATGCGTTCGTGGGAATTGATTTGATTCATAGTTAGTGAAAAAACATGTTGATATTAACGTATTAACACATACACACACATACAATATTGGCAATAATACGTCATTGGTATAGTATGTTACATATTGTTTAATACATAGTCGTGGTTATTTAGAAAAAAAAACTAAATATAAGACACAAATGATAAGAGTGGATTATAATATACCATAATAATTATATCAAATACATAATTGCATATTAAAAGATGCATGGCATACATGATCTGGCACTAATAAACATGTTAAAGTAAAATATTAATAAAAAGATTGTAACATTCCAGTACTACCTAAGTCTAGATGATAATTTTTTTAAATTGTATTTTAGATTACTACATAACTTACAACTTGTAATAATAATAAAAAAAAGTAAAACAAGATATATTGTATTGTGAGCGGAAGATTTAATAATAAATACTACTAATTAAGTCATTAGGAAGGAACTAGTACTTATAACCACAGGCTCGGCCTAGTTTTAAGTACTAGTACATTGTGTACTACTTTACCTATATAATATATCTAGTAATGGGCCTCATAAAATTGTTAATAATTTTAGGTTCAAAGTTTTTGTGGTTCATGTTTACATCGCTCGCTGCCGCACACACACAGTGTCAATCTCCGTTACGTTGCCTGGCCGATGCTGCGTAGCCGCCGCTGCGCCGCCGCCGCGCCGTGTCGTTGTAGTTGTGCGGTAGTGAACGAAAATAATAGTTCATAAGATCGTAATGTACCCACTATTCTAAATATGTATATAAAATGTATGTGCTATTAACTAACAAATAAACTATTTTGAATTTAAAAAAAAAATTGTACGTATTTATTTTATGCGTTGTTTAAATCATGGATCAAAAGTCGTGGCAAAAGCGTAAAGAACCGGTCATATCGAAAGAAAATTGTTAAAAGAATATTTAAATATCAGCAGTAGTAGGTAATTGTCCAAGTGTCATCAGCAGTAATGATCATGACAGGATTTGTGAAAATAGTTTAAACAAAACTGAACCCGGTCCCAATCAGCAAGCGTGTTTTCCCTTTAATGATAAGGGTTCCGTCCTCAAAAAAAATATAACAGATTTTGGGATAGGAAAACCGAAAGATCTAAAAATCTAAGTATACAGAAAATTTCATTTCTGAAATGGTTATTTTATTAGCAGAAGGTAACGCAATACAAGAAAATAAAATTAACGTTGCGATAAAATGTTTTATTTGCGTTGTTTGTTTGTTTAATCGTAAGCCAATCTACGCGAGGTTGGACACTGCTGTCTTTACTTAATAAATAAATCCGCATTATATCTTGGCCATCGAAGTTGTTCTTTGTTCTTCCATTGGGTCGGCACAATACACAAATCTGAATGTCATTTTTCTGAAACGAAATATAAATTATAATTAATAATATAATAATAAGTCCGCCATTTGTACATCCTATTGTTGTGCAATAAAGATTAAATAAACTAGGGCCCAGTGCACACCACACAAACGAAACCTGAATTTTTTTTTTAACATAATAGATACTATTAATATAATAGTCTCTTTCACGAAAAAAAAATACAAAGATGCTGTGATTTTAAATGTAAGTAATCAATTTAGTGAAAGCCTGATGGGAAAGTTACACATTATAAAAGGTTTTTGTTCGTTCGATTAGAGAACCCTAAAAATGTGTGTAACTAATATAGAAAGGTGGTCAACTATATAAATGTTATTCATAAGTAAGTGTAAAGAGACTACTCTTTTTCAAGTTATAGTTTAGTAACAAAACATGTGTGCACTTTTATTCAGCATTATAAAACAAAACATCGATCGCCATTGAAATCTTTGTAATTAATTCTTACAAGGAATTTACGAGATCACCAAAATGCTTATTAATCTTACAACTACAACATTTCCCGCTCAAGTCATGTTATTTTGTTGGATAAAATTGCTAGAATTAGATAATTCATCACAAGTACTTTTGTCAGACCTAGTATGTATGTATGAAAATACTATTTACAACTAATTATCTTGATTATTAGCGAGGCGCGTCATAAAAATGAAAACAAAACACGTACTATTCACGACAAAATTACTTGCGCACTAATAATTAACATGTAGCAGACCGCTAACTTGTAAATTAAAATTTACTTACCGAATAACTTAAAGTTCACGTCATGTCAAATAAAGGTATCGACATTATTATTGAACCCAATTTATTTCTTCTTTTCCCAATTTCTATGAATATTGCTTGCATAAATGTCAACAATAAATTAAATGCTTAATAAATTCTGAATACTCTAACCAATTCGACGTAGCTGAATAACTGTGTTGTAAAAGCTTTATAAAAGCAATGTGTGCAGTTATTCAAAAGTTACTAAGCTAATTGAAACATTATTAAGCTCCTACTCAATTGTTACTCAGATGTTATTCAGCGTTAAGCATTCAAAATTGGGGCCCTTTTTGCTTGAATAACAGCTGAATAGACGGTACTCAGACGTTATTCAGCTTAGTATTCAGCTTATGCTCTTGATGAGTGCTCTTAATCAATCTTTATTCAGCACGTCTGTGTTTCTTGGGAAGTACCAAGAGTTGGTAAATTTGTCAAGACACGTGTGAGCGTTTGAATTTTAAAAATCGGACGGTAACTTTTTTGGAATTTTGAAAAATTTTAAAAAATCGGGTTTTTTGGAGGAGTGCTCGTTTACTAAACTGTAAATATTTCAAAATAAAAAAACAGACTTAAAATTAGGGGTACTAGGGTATTAGTTTAGTTACAAAATGGGGAAAACATTCCTCAGGTCATTTTTCCTTCACTTCGTGCGTGATTGTGAGTGATCCATCGATTGCATGTAGCCCTTGCGGCAACAATCAAATGAGTGCGCAATAAATTGATTCATGGTGTCAGCGGTGACGTCTCTAGAGTTATTATTATACCACAATCTCAGAATAATAACTAAAGCATATTATTTCAAGGGTGGCATTTTCAGAAATTAAATAGGTAAGTATATATATATTTTTTTAGATTTTGCATTTTTAATAGAATAATAGAAAAAGAAAGAATTGAATGATTTTTAACGACAAAAAGTAACTTGCGACGAGATCACAAACATCCATCATTTTGTAATAAAATGTTGTCCTGATCACAGACGTAACTACTGCATAGAGAAATATAATAATACAGGAAACTACCGCCATTACCACATACCGAGAATAAAGGAAGGACTAAAACAAACACACGCACTTACAAAATATTATGATGTTATTATTATTGAATGTAGAGATAAGACGAAAGCAGGGCTCGTCGCTTACTTTTGTCTGGGACAGCGCGGGTGACCCTTAAGTATAGGCTAATGATGACGAATTATAATAAACCTCAAAATTCACTGCGTCATCATGATAGCATAGACAAATATCGTCCTTGACCTTGACTATAGTAAAGAATCGAAAGATTGAAATGCTTTGTCAGCCGACAACGTAACGGTCGCGGGGCGCGACCGTGATGACGGCGCATGACGATGACGTGGCGATGACAATGGGTTTTACCCAGGTTACTAATAAATGGTATGGTGACTTGTTTATAAACTTTTTGATTCCATACAAATAAGTACCTAGTTTGTAAGTCTATTAATTTCTGCTCCGCTTCATTATTTTTAGATAGGAAAACTTTTAATTTTTTTCCCAATTGGTTGGGGACTAACGAAGTAAGATCCTCTTCTTTATACTGTAACTTTTTTCTAAGTATTTTAAACATAACCTTCACTATACAATTTAAAATGGTAAACGGTACCCAGTAATTTAGTAAATAACAGTTCTCTACACGTAATCAATAACTAAGTATATTTTTGTTGTGTTTCTTATTGAAAGGAAAAGGTTTGTTGTAGGACAGAATTTTTTTGGAAATTCGTCACAAGGTTGTTCACGCGAATAAAGTTACGGGCGGGACGTTTTATGTATAAAAAAAGAAAATTAGATGTCTCTCCTTGAAAATTTACACGGCTCCGTAAACATCTAAACTAAACTAAGGTTCCTGTTGCGCAAAAGCGAAAAAAATAGTTCACCCACCGAACCGAACTGAAAGAGCGTGACCGACATGTAAAAAGGCATCGACACAGGGACGCGGCACAAAGGCTGGTCATGGCCGCTGCCCAAGCCTTGGCGTCGGCGCTACCCGACACCCGAGCCATTGACCACGGCAGGAGGTCGCCGGGAACCAGTCCGGATGCGCCCCATCTGAATGTCAACATGATGCTGTACGAACATGAACTTACTATTCTAAAAATATGATGACGGAAATGAGACACGATACTCCAAAATTCCAAAAAACCTCATGGAATCCTGGTTTTTAGAGTTTCCGCCACAGATTTGGAATTCCAGCTTTGTCGAATCACATCTGGAACTTGTCGAGATGCGCTGCATCTGAATACGGTATGAGGCGAGGTTGACTGTGAAATTGCTAGCTGTGGAATTGTGCGATACGTCCAAAATCGTCCAGTAGGGTTACTCTTGAAACACTTATGCATTAATCAATTTCCAATCACAAATCTAAAAAATGTCAAATGGCACTTTTGTAAGCGACAATAGCGCCACATTGGAATTAAATAGCGTGGAAATTGATTGAACAAATTGTTATCGAGATGGCGTTCCGGAATTATCTTTACTTATCCCAATATCGATACATATTAATCGCATTGGAATTGTATTAAGATAAAGTTTGCGTTCAAGAGTAACCCCCTTGAACTATGCTGAAAATAGATATTTAAGGTTTGGACTTGGCGCGCCACGCGACCCGACAGAGGGCCGGCATTGATTGATCACGGCCGGAAAGTAGGCTAATCATGACTACTTTTATAGCTTAGATTGGTGGGTTCCAGATTTGGTGTGCCAGGCTAGGCACTCGCCATCCTATCAAGTCATTAACGTGATCTGAATGGGTCCGCAGAACCTGTTTGAATCTGAAAACATCTGAATGTTAACATGTATGAGGTGCGCGTTCAAGTGCGCGGTGGTAAATTAGTATATTTCAGTAAAATATGCTTAATTCTATTATGTAAAAAAAGAAGTCCTGATTGGCAGCAGCCCACGACCCAAACTGCTAGATATAGAACGCTAAAATTAAATTGAGGCAAGCAATAAGATAAAACAAGTAATTATGCAAGGTAAGAAATAAGATGTACCTAGCCTACTTAACTTTCCAAAAATCTCTCGGGATTGCGGGATACTGTGTTTATGCGGGCAAGTCACGGACATTCGCTAGTCTAGGCTAGGTTTTAAGAGGGTTTACGCCATTCGGTTTCCCATTCAAACTTTCAAGTCGAAATATTTGAAAACTAATAAGCCAATTTTCTTGAAACCTTGTATACTGAAGTAAAATACAGGGATCTAAATAGTTTGTTGAAAACATTTTCAAAAAATGTTTATTTAACTGAGTTATTGCGATTTTTAGCTTTCTATAGTGGACTTTAAATCGCAATTACTCAGCTAAAAAAACGTTTTTTGAAAATGTTTTCATCAAACTATTTAGATCCCTGTGTTTTACTTTAGCATGCAAAGTTTCATCAAAATTGGCTTATTAGTTTAAAAAAAATCGACTTGGAATTTTGTTTGATTGATTTTCAGTTTTCGTAAAAAAACAAAAAAAAACAAATATAATAAATTAACAATAATAAACTTTCCAACACTCACACCAATTACCTAGCCCAAGAGAAGCTTCGTTATGAAACTCGTTAAAATGGTTACTAGACAACGGATAAACGTACTTAAAATACTTAAATACATACTTATTATACATAGAAAACACCCATACCCGAGACAAATTAGAAAAACAACAATTTCTAAATTGACCCGACCGGGGATCAAACCCGGAACCTCAGAGATGGCGACACCATGAAAACCGGAAACCACTCGACCAAGGAGGTTATAGGTATCTAAATTCATAACAAGTAGCTTAACCCTAAGCTGAAGTAAAACACAACCGGCCCCAAGCGGTCGCATGACACCGCACCTACAAAAACACACTTGACTTTGTACCGTGTTTTCATAGATTTACAGACTACTTTAGTATGAACAAGTTCTATTATTTCGGTTCTGTGGTACACACGGCGTCAGATCAACCTATCTAAAACTGTCAAATTTCTACAATCAATTTTGAACTTTATCGTTTGATTCTAAGGATCAATATTCATTGGAGAAATTTGACATTTCAGGGTATCTTATATACAGTCGTGGTCAACTAATTAGGGACAATCTCTAGTTAAGCCAAATTGTGAATTTATTTTTTATTTTCCAACGAGTCTTAACAATATTCCATATCTTTTACACGTAAGTATAATTAGTCATTGATGTGCCCGATTATACAAACAATAACAACTTCTTAAACATTAAACCTCTTTACAGTATAGCTGATAGATTATCAGTGTGCTATTTGTTCAAAGAATGCTGGCTGGCCATTTAATTAGGGACACTGAGATATTGCGTTCTATTTTCAAAATTTGAATCTCAATACTTTTTTATTTCTTCTTTTATTGTTTTGTGGTAGTTTTGGCGGCAATTCAGATTTTTAATTTTAAGTTTTGAGAATTATTTTGAAGAAATATGGGCAAAAATAAAAGTTGCGATCCAACACTACGAACAATTATCATGAAGTTTGTCGAGCGTGGTTGGTCATACCGAGGGATAGCAGAACATTTAAATTGTTCAAAAACTATGGTATGCAATGCAGTGCAACATTTCAGGCGCAATAACACAGATTTAAATGTGCCCAGGACAAAAAGATCGAGAAAAACAACTCCGCAAGAAGATAGAATGATAACCAGGTTAGCTAAGAAAGATCCGTTTCTAGGCTCTATTTTAATTAAACACGAAGTGTTTGGGGCAGACGAAAGAGCCGGTGTATCAGCGAGGACCGTTCGACGACGTCTGGTAGAAGCAGGGTTGTTCGGAAGAGTGGCTCGCAAAGTACCGTTGTTGAAGAAAGAACATAGAAATGCTCGTTTGGCGTTTGCACGTAAATATGGACATTGGACCTACGCCCAATGGCAACATGTATTATTCTCTGACGAGACCAAGATTAATTTAATTTCTTCAGATGGAAGGCAATACGTACGGCGTCCTGTAAAAGCGGAAATGAATCCAAGATTCACAAAAAAGCAGGTGAAACATGGCGGTGGAAACATTAAAATTTGGGGTTCATTTTCTGGACGTGGAGTGGGACCTGTGAGAAAAGTTCAGGGTAACTTAGACCAACATCAATACAAAACAATATTGGAGGAAACTATGCTTCCCTATGCTGAGGAGCATCTCCCTATTATATGGACGTTTCAGCATGATAACGACCCGAAACATACCGCCCGTTCAGTCAAGTCGTTTCTTACCAGTCAGTCAGTATCGGTGCTAGATTGGCCAGCAAATAGCCCGAACCTCAACCCAATTGAGCACCTTTGGCACGAAATCAAGAAAAAAGTTTCAACTTATCGTACCACAACTTTAGATCAACTTAATCAAGCTTTTTGTGAGGCATGGGCAAACATTCCTATCGAAACATGTCAGAAACTGATAATGTCTATGCCACATCGGTGTCAAGCGGTAATTACTAACAAAGGTTTTGCTACTGGGTACTGATTTTACACGTAATAAAATGGAGCTTTTAAAAATATTATAATACTGGAGATTATTCGTTTTGTTTAACTCTATTCATCATTATACTTTACTGTCCTTAATTAAATGTCCAGCTACATAATTATACCTTAAAATTTAATACATGTTCAACCTTTGATTTAATACTTTTTTCTATTTAATTATTCTCTTATTTACAGCCATTTATAGTATAGTAATCGGATCAAATTATGCAAATAATAGGTGCTGAAAAATCAGTAGGGTTTTATATTTATATGTACATAACCGGTTATTGCTCTTCACTATCTTGAATGTCCCTAATTAATTGACCACGACTGTATATACATCTTATGTATCGTGATCTCGGACCAATATTTGGTCCGAGATCGTGATATCAAAATATCGCATAGTTTATGCTCGATTCTGTCAAATTTGACGTTGACAGTTGCGCCAATTTTTTTGCTTTAAACGTGCCACGAGTGAGTGGTTAATTTACTTACATAGGTAACCCGGGATATTATTAGATATTTCACCGGTTTTTTAATTCCTCTTATCTCACACTGTTTCCTATCTTCGTTGCTGGGGGTGATTCAAACAATATTGTTATAATAATTTATTTTCTGTTACTCAGATCATGATGTAATGATAAGTCACTGCCAGCGCGAACAGATAACATTTTGGCCACACCGCGACAGTGTAATCTTGTTGCAATTTTCACTACAATGACAAAGATTTTCGAACATAGGTAGGTATATACTTACTAAAATTCGAGTTGATGACTTTTTTTGATACACAGCAAGTACTCAGCGAATAAAGCATTATTGAACTTATTATTAAGAAAACTATAAAATAATTGGAGGATGTTGAAGATATTTTTAAATAATGAAGCAGATTCACGCTAGATTAAAGTAGGTAAGGTAATTTTCATATTGAATTAAAAGTTTAAATTGAAAAAACATCATAGGTATACAATATTATAGGTATCCTAAACAGTATGATTATAAATATACAGATAAGCTTGTTATCAAAGCGGCTGACGCATTTGATTGGCGATCGTGCAGAGACTACAGTGCAGAGAACGCGACGCAGAGATCGAGAATTCCAGATTGCAAAGAGTCGCAACATCACTTCAGAGCGGCTGCGTCGTTTTGGCTAATGTGTTTTTTTTGTGTTTGTAAATGTCAGGAAAAGTTTCGTATGAAAGGTTTTTTTTGGAAATTAAAGAATATGTTTGGGAAATTCGTCACTGGGTAAGAAGTCCACCCGGAAGAAGTAGCAGGCGGGCTGCTAGTTTTAAATAAAAACAACTATCTTCTCTCTGATTCAGAAAGTTAGCAGTTGTACCATCCACCATGTGTTATACGTTTATGCGTTGATGATGAACACAGAACTGTTCATTTAAAAGTCTTTTAGCCCCTAGTTCGTCACGAAGATCCTAGAGGTTACTAACAATTTCACTCATATTGGGTCTGGTTTTACGGCAGCTGACAAGTAAGTTTTTAACCGCCTCTGTAGTCTAGTGGCTAAGCCACCGGTCTCAGACCTAGAGGTCCCGGGTTCGATTCCCAGCGGGGGGTACATCTTTGTGTGCTCGTTTTGGTTGGTAGTAGGGCTGTTAAGTCCGCCTGGCTAGCTACCACCATCTTATCTTAGTCTGTCGCCATAACAACGATGTTTATAGCATTGTTGTGTTTCGACAGTTTGAGATAAGGTAGCCAGTTCCTCAGTGGTTGAGGATTCCGGGTGAAGCACGCTTCCAACTTCGGCCTTATCGTCACTTATCATCAGGTGAGATGAAGGCCAAGCGCTTACCCGTTGTCAATAAAAAAAAAACAGCATCGGCAATGAGCAACGATTTTTGTACCGGTAAGGTGGCAAAAAAATCTTACATCATATCAGTTCCGAGCTTACGAGTGTTCTTAACCTACTCGTAATGCAAGCAAAGTAAAACCCTGAAATGGACAGTATGTAACTAAATAAAAACAGTAAGTAGTAAAAAATTTCAGTTTTTGAAGTGACAATGGGGATGTACTAAATTTAAGGCTTTCAGCAAATCAAGCCAATTAAAAGGCAACTCTGAGCTTGTTAGCTCGGTAGTCGGTAGTCTTTCCGAGCACTGTGTCTTTCCGAGCACTGTGTCTTTACGAGTATGTGCTCCTATGTCTATGCGTATACTCCTCCAATGTCCTCCTCCGTGAGTCTTTAGCATGAGTTTTCAAGCAATCCCAAGCGTACGTGTGTAGGTCGGCAGCCGCTTACTTTGCTTTTACCAGTTGCTTACCTTTTATTAAAAATTAATGTGCTCCTGCTCCTATCTGAGTCCTCCTATATCCTCCTACTATGTATGATTATATTTTCCTCCTTCGGTGTGAGCCTTCGGCTTGAGTATTCGAGCAATCCCAGGCAGCCGTGTGTAGCACCTCAGCAGCCAGTACTCGGCGCCCGCCAGACGCGCGTATAAAAGCTCGGCCGCTTCCCGCGCACGCCAGTTTTGTGCTAACTGCTACACGTTGACGTGCGCCACGCAGTTCGTTTCTGTTTTAGGAAAACCACACTTTCATTATGTAAGTGTTTTTTTAGTTGTTTTTTAATAGTTATAGTGTCGTTTTATATAATAAGAAAACCAGTTCGATATGGTATTCTAAACGTAGTGGTACACCAACGCTAAATTTAAAGAGAATATATTGGATGGAGATTTGTTTGACTTTATAAAAAGTATGTATAGACTTTTTAAGTCACTTTTCTTTTTACCGGGAAATTACTGTAAAGATAGTTATTGTATTATTTTAATTCAAATCAGTAAACATAGTTTATCTAAGAATTATAGGTATCTAGAAAACATCGAACCGAAAACTAAACTTAAACTATCTAAACTACCTATATTTATTAGTAAGTAACAGCATTTAGTAAAGTGTTTCATAATAAACATTATTTTGAATAATACACCGAGTGAAAGTTGTCCGGAATGGAAAGTGCTCTAGTTCAAATTGTCAAGAAGATAATATCTTTTCGCCCACTCGACAACATTAAAGTTACATGCATCAAAGTATCCACATTGAGATACTAATACAGTAAGAAACTAAGCCACAATGCGCTGCGGCAAATAAATACTCTGACATTAACTTTAAATCGGAATTGTATCCCTTATTATAAAATAGGAAGGTAACTTTGGTAGTTCACTAAATTACCACCACGTATATAACTTGTAATTTACAGGTTTTACAACATTTGTTGCTATGGCCTTTTGTTCATAATCTGGTTGATTTACCTACCTTTCATGTTTGTATCATTGTCGTGTCGTAAGACAGCATTCAAACGTTTTTATCTATTGGAACTCTCGGATCAAGTAGGTACCTATAAGATGGATTTGACATCCGCGTATACCCATAAGGGACAAACTCACCGTACCTACCCGATATTTAAATATAGTGCTGCTAACCACTACCAAAATGTACACCAAGAATGTTTAACTATGATATTACGGTCAGAGTGTTGTCTGATGTATGTAACATGATTAAGTAATTGATTTTTTTTAATAACTAGCTGTTGCCTGCGACTTCGCATAACTATAATTAAGTATCTGGCACAACAGGCATTTGGAGAAATAAAAAAAGTTGCTCAAAATACAAGTATTTAGGATTTGCCCTTGAATAGGATAGGGATTTTTCAAATCCATCACTTGTATAAAAGTGGATGGGATTACCTTTGGTGATTTACATTAGTATACTTGGTTAGATGAGGACGAGATTTCCATTGATACCTGGGTGTAAAACATAATGTAAGTAAATAAGTATTACAATTTGTAAACATCAGTGGGCCGAATGTTTAGGCTAAAAGTGGAGTGTAGATGAACCTCATACACATCGATATTTTGTGCCTTTAGGACGTTATGCTTGTAGGTCGTTTTAAGTTTCGGGTATTTTGAGTTTGGGACATTTTGCGTTTACAATATTATACGACTTTAGAACAATCTGCGTCTAATCCTACTCAAATACAACAAGGTCAACTTCTACACATATTTCTATATTTACAAACATACTCTAAAACTTTGTATTTATGACACCTTAAAATACCCCACAATTAAGGTAATTTACTAGTACCACAGCTGGTATCCCTAAATCGGTACAACTTACGTATGTAAGTAGTTGTAAAGTTATGTTTTCTGATTTTCGCTTAGTAGGTACGGCTTTTGCAGCCTAATATTAACGTATCACAATGTTTATAAGATTAATGAATACTATATACACTAAACTTCACTACTTGAATCACTATATAATTATATATTTTTGAAATAAAAAAGATGACAGCTGAGATGTAAGTACCTACACAACTTCTGCCTGTATATAATAAATATGGTAGCCCCAGTCCCTCAGTTCATAGTACAACTAAAACCGCAGATTTACCACTTAGGGTCAACAAACAATACAGCAAGTCTCATTCAAAACACACGTAGGTATATCGTACTTACATACTTGTTTTTATATCCTAACACACTTCACTTTTTTTTAACGACAATGGAAATTGTTAGTTTTTTTTTGCGCCATTCCGCGCCTGGCTGACTTGGTGATAATAAATGATTGGCGGCCTTGGTTCTATTAACCCAACTGTTATTATGCTAGTCACCGTCTTATAGGTACTGCCCATGTAGGTACCACTATTGAAGAAAACCATAAAGTTATAGTGAATTTTGTATGAGGTAGGCGTATCTACTTTGCTGTTGTAATAAGTACCTATTTGCCGGATACTTACGGTGTTGAATGAACTCATGCGTTTCTAATCAACACTAACGCAAATAATTTTTTGTTAATCTGAATAGCAAACAGAACACTTATAATTTGCTGCAAAAAAAATGAACATTGTTGACAATGGACATTTATGTAGGTAATCGCTTTACTCTTTTTATAATACGAAACTAAGTTACGTTACATTACATTTATGAATATTTATGAAAGAATTCCATGCCACCAAATGAGTTTTTTTAAGCGCATTTCGTAAGCGCTTGGCTTTCATCTTACCCTTATGGTAAGTGACGATAAGGCCGAAGGTGGAAGCGCGCTTTCCCCAGAATCCTCAATCACTGTGGAACTGGCTATTGTTACTATACCGTCGAAACACAACAATGCTAAACGTCGCTGTTATGGCTATACAGACTTAGATGAGATGGTGGTAGCTAGCCAAGCAACTAAACCAAGTAGTACCAAACCAAGTACCTACACAAAGATATACTTAATAGTAGTCTACTAGCTATGGATACACAAAAATATAGGCAAAACATCCACGTTAAACTTAAAACACCCCTCTTTTTACAACTGAGGATAAAAAAGTAAAAAGTCGCGTTTCAATTAAGTGTTTTTAAAAGTTTTAGAATAAAATAAGAGTACTTACCTACCTATTTTTCAACCAGGAAGGACAATTTTGTATAAAATTGTATTGTTGTTTGTGATGTTTGCTAGTTGTAAATAAGGAAAGTTCCAATTAGCTCCCCTACCACAAGGAAACTCAACAAAACATTCCTTTACGTATTGTTCAATTCAATTTCAATCAAAAAGTAATTAATTGAATGGCCACGAAGGATTTTCGGTGACCTCCACGAAATAGAATGCTTAGATTTTAATTATTTTACCGAACACCTTCTGGTATCTATTCTTATAATGCGCATTGTATTTCTATGTCACTTATAAAATAGTTTTGCATGTTGCCTATAGGTTTATAGTTGGTCAAAAAGGTTTTATCAGCTAGTAGCACTTTTCCTCCTTTTATACTATTGACTTCGCTTCACCTACAGAGCAGAAGACCTCTTTTTTCTGTTGTGTGACCCCACCTGATGATAAGTGAAACCGAAGTTCAAATGCGAAGAAAGTTAGTGAAAGAAAATGATGATGATCATCATTATCATCAACCTATAAATGTCCCACTGCTGGGCAAAGGCCTTACATCACATAGGGAGGTTATGGGTCATTCATAACCCACTACGCTGATCCAATGCTGGTTGGTGGGTGACGAATGCCATCTTTCGACGACAACCGGGACCAACGGCTTTACGCGCCTTCCGAAGCACGGACTGATGATGCACTAGCCATTCTTTATTCTTATTTTTTTTTACTTTACCGACTTGCAAATTACCTCCACACCACACCTCAGCAAATTTACATATCAGTAAGTACACACTATAGAACGCCGTAGAAAATAACAGTGTCGCGTAGCAGTGAAAGAATACACTACCAACCACTTTCTTCCCTTGGATGTCGTAAAAGGCGACTAACGGATTGAAGACTGCACATACATCCAATAACAGAGCGGCGATGGGCTCACCACCTGTCGCGCACATGTGGAGTCGTTATTTGGTAAAAAGTGGACTATGGTAGAGGACTGCTTTTGCTGTCCTCATTGCCTAGTCTCTGATTAACCCTTCGGGGATTATAGTTGTGATTATGTGCAGTTGTGGTCATATAATTAGGAACGGGTAGTATTCTATTAATTTTTTATGAAATCTAGTTCAAATAACTTTACACTGATTTATTATCAATATATTTTTAACAATGTAAAATGTACTATAATGACTAAAGTTCCAACTCAGAATATTTAATACACATCAAATAAACTGTTATCATGTTTCTAGACAATAAACAAATAATACATGTTTTTGCAATGTACTAGCCGCTGGAAAAATAATTAGGAACGCAATATCATTTAGTCTAAAATAGTTCTAAATTCAAAATGTAAAAAATATTTTTTTATGCTACAATTCGGTCAGATTGTCAGACTGCGTCAAAAACACAATACTGCGCTCCAAAACACAAATCGCTGATGTTGGACAAAAGGCCGCTAGTCTGAAGTGGAACTGGGCCGGACACATCTGTCGCATGTCGGACGAGATGTGGGCGAAAACCACGACTATGTGGATGCCACGCGATGCCAGGAGACTACGACGCGGCAGGCCCAGAAGGAGATGGCGGGACGAGCTAGACTCCTACTGCAAAGACTGGCCATCAAGAGCCCTTAATCGCGAAGATTGGAAAAAGGGAAGGGAGACCTTTGCCTTGCAGTTGGACGACAATGGCTGAAATAATAATTAATAATCGATAGTGTTATGGCGCCATTTTTTCATGTCTACAATTGTTAACAACTACAAGCTGTTAAATATTTATTATTGTTTATTACAAAACATGGGAAAGCAAAAAAGTTGCAATTCTTCGATATGAAAAAATATAATTGCACTTTACTGTACTGTATACGTCGGTATACCACAGGGAAGCGTCTTGGGCCCACTTCTGTTTCTGCTCTACATAAATGATCTCCCGGATGCTTAGAGCGTGTGCGAGCTATGAAGAGCATTAAACCAACGCTCTAAGCCCGGATGTTAAGAAAAATGAATGCATAATTTTTGCTGATGACGTGTCTGTTGATAAACCATGCAATGAAACACAAACATAATTATAATGAAGAAATAAATAATACAATTTGTGAGGCAATAAAATGGATGTATAATAATATTTTGAATTTAAATTTGAATAACACAACATATATTCAATTCAATGATAAAAACGGTAAAAAATACAATTTGAATGTATTGTTTGCAAGTCAGGCTATCAAGGAATCTCATTATAATATGTTCCTAGGCATAGTATTAGTTAGACGATCGATGTTCCAGGGCCGATCATATTGAGAAACTGTGTAGTAGGATAAAGTCGTCGTAGTTTGCGTTATGGAGACTAACAAAGATAAGTGACAAGCAAGTAGCCATTCAAGCATATCACGGTTATGTCAGCTCTCTTTTACGTTACGCCATCCTCCTTTGGGAAAATTCTTGTCATGCAGATCAGGTGCTTATCGCACAGAAACAGTGTGTCAGAGCCATCTGCAATGTTGATTCTATGACATATTGTAGACCTCTTTTTAGGGAACTCAAATTATTAACTGTGCCTCGTATGTACATCTATGAAATATGCATATTTGTTAAAACTTCGTTCCATTTGTTTAAACAGAAAAGAGACATTACGTAATATGAGTGGGTTACTTAATCCAGGATTGTAATGATTTAAAGGATTCATCAATGGAAAAAAAGAGTTTTGTGTCAATCAGTCCCTTAATTTAATTTTAAAAGAATTTTACGGCGATCCTTTCAATCCATCGCACAAACTATTATAAATTTTAATTGCCATGCAGTAGGCATTACTACTGTACAGAGTAGTCGTTTGTAAAATAAGTAATGTTAATTCATGATTGTAATTGTAGGTAATTATTGTAATTTAAATTTGTTTGACTTCCTGATTATCATTTGTTTTACCTACTTAGTTTGTTCCTATAAAGTTTATTGTGTATTTTGTCTTTTTTATTTTTATAGAAATTTTGTATGCCAACTTCTAGTAAACAGTGTGATCAAATTATCGACGTACCACTTGTTATGCAAATAAATTGATTATGATTACGATTGGTCTTACAAAAAGATTGCTGATAAGATGTTCAAAAATTAACGCGGTCAACCACTTTAAGAAATTTCACACTACCAATAACTTATCTCAAAAACTAAATCTCGGAAAACGACATCTCAAGAAAATTCTATGATTGTTCGGGCGGCAAAGGCTGATTGATCCCTCTAGGGGCTCAAAAACGTTGAAGATAAGTTTTTGGCAGCAGGCAAAAAGTATCCGCACGTACAATTCGTAGACGATTAAATGATGCAAGATTATTTAGAAGAATCGCACGAAAAGTACCGCTCGTCAACAGGCAGCACCGACGAGCGAGACTGGATTTCGTCGAAAGTATGGCAGCTGGACGGAAAATCAATGGAAAAATGTATTTTCTGATGAGTCAAAGATAAACAGACTGTGTTCTGATGGTAAACAGTATGTGCGGCGGCCTGCAAAGCAAGCGTTGAAAAATAAATAAACCACAAAACAAGTAAAGCATGGAGGAAACATTAAACTTTGGGGATGTTTCTCTGGATATAGTGTAAGCTCCGTGAAAAAAATTTAAGGTAATCTAGATCAATTTAAATACAAGAACATTTTGGAAGAAACAATGCTTCCTTACGCTGAGGAGACGTTACCGTGGCCTGGAAATTTCAACATGATGATGACCCAAACACACTGCCCATTCTGTTAAAAAAATTCTTAGGAAGCAATCAGTTTCGATGCTAGACTGGCCTAGCCCAGATCCCAATCCCATTGAAAATTTGTGGCGTGAAGTGAAGAGGAGCGTATCCGCTAAAAAGAGATTTACGATGCGTTTGTGAAATCATGGAACGCCATTTGTATTAAAACTTGCCAAACTCTAATAGCCTCAATGCCTCGTCGATGCAATGCGGTTATTTAATTTAATAATATTAGTTTCAGTATGTATTATTAATTATTTGTCAAGTGATTAAACGTATTACAACATGAGTTATCGAACTTTTATTACTTACATCAAAATAATTTAAAATGTCATATGGTTTAGTAAGTCGGGTAGGTGAGTATGTTAGTGACGTGAGTAGTTCATGGCAGTAATAAATAATTAAAAATTAGATTATTAAATTATTTATATCGGGTGTCCCAGATATCGACGTCAAGCCAAAACCGGGTGATAAGCCAAGTTATATTAGTTATCAGAAAAATATAAAAAAAAATCTCAGCACTACGTATTTTCAAAATTATAGACATTTTTAAAAAAATCCAAAAATCTACATCCCGTGACGGTTTTTTACCTTCTGTTGCTACAAATCTTTACTTTTTTTAAAGTTTTCTTTTGTTTTGTAATCCTGAATAATGTTTCTATATACTCTGACCTAAACTTTAAAGCCAGCTGCTCAAGCTTGGAAGGAAATGTCACTTTTTACCCAACCAAATATTCAAAATTAATATTTCGCCCAGCTTTAACGTACTGTACTGTAAAAAAAAGTACTATGGGAGTTTGACAAGTAACTTAAAAAGTTGGCGCATTTAAAAAAGAATTCTAAAATGGTATGATACATAACAATAATAATAATAATAATAAATGTTTTTTATTTTCTCATCACAAAGTAGATAATAGTTTAATATAACACAATACAACATCGGGTGGTATGCTATAAAAATCAACATTCTAGATTACAAAAAAAAACAAAAATACGTCACTTAGATTTTTTTTATATTTTTCTGATAACTATCATAACTTGGCTTATCACCCGGTTTCGGCTTGACGTCGATATCTGGGACAGCCTGTATATAAATAGATTTCATACATTGTTTTCGAAACGAACTGTTCTTTATTTTATGACCACAACTGTATATTTTGTAGAATAAAGCAGCTTGAGACGTTTTTAATTTGGAAGTGAATAATAAGAACATTTCGTTTGGTCCACAGCAAAATGCCTGATCTGTACTACGTGCCCGGTTCCGCGCCGTGCCGGACGGTGCTGTTGGCAGCCAAGGCCCTCAACGTGAGCCTCAACCTGAAGCTGGTGGACCTGCACCACGGCGAGCACCTGAAGCCCGAGTATCTGAAGGTGAGCCCTTGCTAACGGTACCTACTTCACCTATACTACAGCCAAATTCGATAAAAAAATGTCTTTGAGCAATTATTATATCTAGTGTCACTCGGATTTTTACTTTTTTACTTCATGAAAGAGATTTACGAGAAAACAATGGTATCATTCTTCCAAGAAATACGAGAGGTTTTTTTTTTAATTAGCCCGGCGCATATGACCCTGACCTGATGCTAAGTGGAAGTGAACAAAAGTGGTATGGTACAGCAGCATAAGAGACGTAGCATCAGTCACCCTCACTCTGCCGGCCCACAAAGTGCCTTTTCACGCCTCGTTTGAAGGACCCTATATAGGTAGGAGGGAATACGTGTGCTGGTAGACTATTCCATCTTTTGGAGGTGCGACAAAGAATCGAGTCACCAAATTTCTTTGCGCGTGATGGAATATTAGAAACTGTAAATTGGTGACTGGAGGGAAGCACGCGTACTTCTATGTAGGAAAGGAGAAGGAGGGATGAGGTCATGTTCTTCAGAGCACCGCCATGGTATAAACGGTAAAAGACGCTAAGTGACGCAACATCTCTACGCAATTGCAAAGGCTCGAGAGTGTTAGTGACCTATGCATTGCCGATAATACGCACAGCGCTGCGCTGCAATCTGTCCAAGGCATCGAGAAGGTACTTTGCGGAGCCGTCCCAAAGGCGAGAGCAATACTCCACGCAAGACCCCATCTGTGTCTTGTCTAATAGACACAACTGGTCAGGCGTGAACAATCACCGTACCTTGTTCAGGATACCGCATTTTTAATCACAGCCTCGACGTAGTCCTTTTGGTTCAGATCGCAGCGGATATCCATACCGAGCATGTTAATATTGCTGTGCAAGCCTAGAAATGTACCCTGAAGAGAGGGAAGGGGAAGGAATGGTGAATTTTTGGCTGTGAACGCGCACACCTGTGTTTTCTTGGCATTGAACTCCACCAGATTATCGGAGCCCCATTTAAAAACATGAGGTCCAACACCCGATCGAGCTCAATGACAAAATTTGCTCGCTTCATTTTGGTTTCTACCCGCCCAGCCGTTGGTGACCGTTATATCCCCCATGCACTGTGCTATCATCTGCATAGCAATGAATGTTTCCACGAGGAAGCATGTCATTAATATGCAGAAGGAACAGCGTGGAGAATAGAATGGAGCCTTGAGAAACACCAGTGTTCACTGACATGAACTGCGAAGTGCATCCATCCGAGAGGACACGGATTCTACACTCATGCAGAAAGCCAGCGATCCAGGTACAGAACTGAGCGGCAAACCGTATGCCGCGAGCTTGGTGAGAAGAGCTTTGTGCCAGACCCAATCAAATGCCTTGGCTATGTCAAGGCTAACGGCCAGTGACTCGCCACGCTTGTCAATAACCTCACCCCAGAGATGTGTGACGTAAGCTAGAAGATCGCCCTAGGGTGCTAGGTTCTTGATATATGCACAAAGAAATAACATTAAATTTGTTTACTTACAAACATTCTTCAACGAATTTGGCCGGAGTTATACTTGGGTGATTGTTAGGAGAAAATTTCTGGCATCAAAACTAAAGCTTCAGTTTTTAACACTACACTACGTTAAGATAAGAGTGTAAAACCAAGTCAATCAGTCGATAAACAGACCTAAATAACTAAACCGTGGATGATGCCCCTCAAAAGGAAAGTGTGCTTTTAATTATAGCCCAAACCTACCGCAACTACTCACATATTTTTTGGTTAGGTAGGTACTTATACAACAACGGATAGCAAGTGGGCAGTGAGCTAAGACTTCTTTATCTATTCCGTGACTAAGACTATGTGTGTTGTAATGTGTTGTTGTTTAATGTTGCAATTGGACCGTTCGTCGTCGTCGTCGTCGTCGTTTGTTCCAACCACTATTTTATATCTGTGGTATTCAGGATTTAATATGCGAAGATGTATGATGTGTATGGCTATGTAATATATTTCGGATTTACGGTCCGTAATAAATGATTTGATTTGAATTTTAATTGAATAGCGTTAGGAGGATTTAATATCGTCGCACCATTTATTCCATCGCACCGCTCGCCATCGGAACAAAGCACATGCACATTTCCTGGAGCCACTGTTCTCTCGAACGGTTCGCTTCCAGAAGTGCTTTATTTAACCTACGCACTATTAAACTGTAGAATGAGCTGCCATCAGAGGTTTTCTCATTAATCTACGACATGGACTCTTTCAAAAGGGGTGTAAAGAGGTTTTTCTCAGGTCGGCAACGCAAAAGCAACACCTCAGATGTTGCTGATGTCCATATGCCCATGGGCGGCGGTGACCGCTCACCATCAGGAGGCCCGTATGCCCGTTTGCATTATAAAAAAAAATATTTTTGTTTATCGTTATAAAAAAAATAACAAACTGATTAAATATTTTAGTTGAATAATAAACCGTAACTGCCGCGACTGCACTTCCTCCCATTGGTAACTAAAAATAACGTTATCATTAAATAAATAGGTACTATACTACAGGCACTATTGTTTTTTATGTATTATCATCATTTATTCAATATCCTTATTTAGGTATATTGTGACATTATCGGCCACTTACATAGGTAAATGGTTATAATGTCACTTCCAATAACAGGAAAATTACTAGTGTTATAAATTTTTGATTAGTTTATTAACATTATGTAAAGGTGGAATAAAAATATCTAGTGTTAATCCCGCTAACTCACTAATTTATCAAGCTTGGATGCTGCATGCAAGCACCGCCCTCCCGCCCGCAATGTATGCACATGCAAAAGGAGCGATGGATGCTAAATAAGGCATGCAAACCGAAACCCGACACGTGTTTCGCCCCTCCACGGGGCATCCTCAGGAGCTGTTGACTGGTCGAGAGCTGCGCGCCGACTGAAACGGCTGCGAAGATCTCGGCCCCTTATATAGCGCCACCGTTTGGCATTTGTGACGTACTACCCGCAATAAGACGCAATAATGGGGAGGAAACTAAATTTGTTTGGTCATTCAACAGTGCGTAATTATTATTGTTATGTTTTATAATTTCTAACTGCTCCAACACACACAACCGGAAACTCTTATTACATACATGCAAAATATTATATGTGTGATTGTCGCCCAAGGAATGGCCGGTGTCAATTAAATGTTTTGCGAAATGTGACTTGTCTGGATGGCCATTCCTATGTGCGGCCACATGTTCCTTATATCTAATTTCAAAATTACGGCCTGTCTGACCTACATAGACCCCATTGCATTCATTACAAACTAACTTATAAACACCGGATTTTTTGGAATTTTCTAAGCGATCCTTACTGTTACATAAATGACGCAAGTTTTGATTTGTCCTAAAAGTAGTAAAAATGTTGTTTTTTCTAAGAATATTCGCGATTTTATCTGAGATAGGGCCTAAATAAGTCAGACTACCCACATATTTGTTAATACGTTCGGGGGGACACGCATAAAGTAGTGAACGGACCCTTTTATTCTGTTTATTTAAAATTAAACTGTCAATAGTTTGTTTAGAATAACCGTTAGAAACCGCGACTTGATAAAGAATATTAAGTTCTTTGACATAACTATCTGCGGACAACGGCACCGTCATTAATCTATGGACGTAGCTGCGGAAGGCAGCTAACTTCTGTTGTAATGGGTGACAAGAGGAGGCTGGAATAATAGTGTCAGTATGAGTGGGTTTGCGAAAAATTTGGAAATCTAGTTTATTGTTAACTCTAGTTATGGTTAAATCTAAAAAGTTGAGGGATTTATTGGACTCTAACTCTAATTTGAATTTTATTTTAGGGTGGACAGTGTTAAGTTTATTAACAAAAGTGTCAATTTGACGATTAGTACCGGTCCAGCAGATAATTAGGTCATCAACATATCTATAATAAAACTGAATATTGGGTTCGTTCACCACGTTATTACGTTCAAAGTGATCCATGAAGATGTCCGCCATTAGTGGACTTTATTACCGTCAAAAGGAAGGTTTGGCAATGGGTTCACCTTTAAGTCCACTAATGGCGGACATCTTCATGGATCACTTTGAACGTAATAACGTGGTGAACGAACCCAATATTCAGTTTTATTATAGATATGTTGATGACCTAATTATCTGCTGGACCGGTACTAATCGTCAAATTGACACTTTTGTTAATAAACTTAACACTGTCCACCCTAAAATAAAATTCAAATTAGAGTTAGAGTCCAATAAATCCCTCAACTTTTTAGATTTAACCATAACTAGAGTTAACAATAAACTAGATTTCCAAATTTTTCGCAAACCCACTCATACTGACACTATTATTCCAGCCTCCTCTTGTCACCCATTACAACAGAAGTTAGCTGCCTTCCGCAGCTACGTCCATAGATTAATGACGGTGCCGTTGTCCGCAGATAGTTATGTCAAAGAACTTAATATTCTTTATCAAGTCGCGGTTTCTAACGGTTATTCTAAACAAACTATTGACAGTTTAATTTTAAATAAACAGAATAAAAGGGTCCGTTCACTACTTTATGCGTGTCCCCCCGAACGTATTAACAAATATGTGGGTAGTCTGACTTATTTAGGCCCTATCTCAGATAAAATCGCGAATATTCTTAGAAAAATGGGGTGGTTGGGATCTACCTCCTAGCGGTCCACCCCGGGCAACGACATCACGGACCAACATGGCCCGTGGTGACGGCTGAAGATCCCAGTGGCGGTGGTAGGCTCCGCAAGGAGCCGCCTGGCTCGCGACCACCATCCTGCCGAAATCCGGCGCCAAGCAGTCCGCTGCGTTCCGTCGGCGTGCGGGAGTGCCAGTGCCAATGGGGGTTGGTTAGAAGTCAGTTGCGCAGATTAGGACCGGTCTTGAAGCCTTAGCATTGCTGTACCGGGTAACTCATTCTGGAGGGTAGCGGGATCCGAAGCACGGTTTTAGCCGTTGGCCGACCGCAGTTAGTAGGGGGCCCAACTAGCGCGCTAGCCACGTGTGAAAGGCTGCCCCGCCAACTCGCGAAAAATCCCGAAATGCTCCACCGTGCCAGTTGGCGACTGGACGGGAGGACCCGGTGGCCATTTCGGGGGGGTTCGGGCGTCCCCGCAGTCTCCAGGTGAGTTCCCCTTTGGTCAGATTTGCCTAGGGCAACATCGATGGTCGACTAAGTAGCGCCTCGACTGAAAATCCTTCCCCCCAACACTCATCACAAAACATGACAAGGCAAAGCAAGAAGAAAGTGTGTAAACAACGGCTGCACTTCCTCCCATTAAAAGTGCACCTCGCGAACATCAGAGGATTGCACTCAAATCTCGATCCGGTCCATCACCATCTTGAGACTGAGAAGCCACACCTATTCTTCTTGACGGAGACGCAAATAGCAACCCCGTCGAACGTGGCGTACCTCAACTACCCTGGCTACTCAATTGAGCATAAGTTCAAAAAGCGTGCAGGGGTCTGTGTGTACGTCCGCGATGACATTTGCTGTAGGCGTCTCCGTTGCTTTGAAAAATCCGGGTTCTCCGTTATTTGGCTTCTGGTGGACACTGGGGTAGAGAAGATAATCTACGTCTGTGTCTACCGATCGCACAGCGGTGATCAGGAGGCGACTCGGCTCATTGACTACCTCACTGAGACGGCAGACTTAACAACTCAGCGGTATCCAGCGGCGGAGCTTGTCTTTCTGGGGGACTTCAACGCTCGCCACAAAGAGTGGCTGTACCCGTTCCAGAAGACTGACCATGCTGGGAGAGAAGTGCGAAGGTTTTCCCTAGCACTAAATCTCACTCAGCTGGTGGATCAAGCGACGCGAATTCCGGATATCGCTGGCCACACACCCAATTGTCTTGACTTACTGCTGACAACCGATCCACACAAGCATTCGATATCGGTCTCAGCCCCGCTGGGAACGTCCGACCATTGTGTGGTGAAATCCGTATCGATTTGCTCTCCTCCGGATATGAGCCCTAGGGGCACGAGACGAGTATGGCGATACGAGTCAGCAGATTGGGACGAGATGCGTATTTTCCTTGCATCTTATCCCTGGCGGCAAACATGCTTCTCTTCTAACGACCCTTCGTGTACGGCCGATGCGATTACGGATGTAATCCGGCAGGGAATGGAGTTTTTTATTCCATTCTCCGACATCTCGCTCGGTTACAAGTCCCGCCCTTGGTATAATGCGGACTGTACTCGTGCTGAGGCCCGAAAACAGTCTGCTTACCAGGCTTGGGTGCAAGCTCGGGATCGCAAAGTCCGTGCACGGAGAATCCGAGCAAAGAAGAGAGCCTTTAATTCGGCCGCCAAGTCGTGCAAAAGGGTTATTCGAAAGGCCAGATTCGATCACATTAGCCGAATAGGGACAAAGTTGTCATCCTACCCGAGCGGTAGTAAACAGTTCTGGTCCCTTTCGAAGTCAGCCGAGGCGAATTTCTGCCGTCCTATGTTACCACCCATGCAGAAACCTGACGGGTCGCTGGCTCATTCTGCAGCTGAGAAAGCAAGTTTATTTGCCTCTCTGTTTGCGAGCAACTCGCGTCTAGACACCGGCTCTCAACAACCACCAAATTTACCTCGCTGTGATTCTTCGATGCCGGAGATCACAATCCACAATAAAGAGGTCCGTAGAGCCCTGCTTAGTCTGGACGTGAACAAGGCCAGTGGTCCTGATGGCATACCAGCAAGGGTACTGAGGTGTTGTGCGCCTGAGTTGTCACCAGTGCTAACGCGCTTGTATCGCCTTTCTCTCGAGGCAAAAACCGTACCTAAATGCTGGAAGCTTGCTAATGTGCAGCCAGTACCCAAAAAAGGAAGTCGTGCCGACCCATGCAACTACCGACCGATCGCCATCACTTCCATACTCTGTAAGGTCATGGAAAGAGTTCTAAACTGTAAGTTGCTCTCATACCTAGAAGTTAATGACCTCCTCAGTGACCGTCAATATGGGTTTCGCCGAAGACGATCGACTGGGGATCTTCTAGTTTATCTGACGCACTACTGGGGTGAGGCCCTCGAGATGCACGGCGAAGCACTCGCCGTATCACTTGACATCTCAAAGGCTTTTGACAGGGTCTGGCACGCAAGTCTACTGCACAAGCTTCCAGCGTATGGTATCCCCGCTGACTTTTGTAGTTGGATAGCTGATTTCCTGACGGAACGGTCGATCAGAGTAGTCATCGATGGCTGCTCCTCTGACTCAGTGGCTATTGATGCCGGAGTTCCTCAGGGGTCTGTTCTCTCTGCGACGCTTTTCCTGTTGCACATCAATGACCTGTTGATACCGGGAGTTGTTGGGTATGCAGATGACAGTACTGTCGTAGAGAGATTCCTTTCGGATGCAAAGGCTAGTGGTGATGACGTGATGTTGATGAGAGAGGCCATGGTTGAGCGAACGAACCAGACATTAATTCACGTTTGCCAGTGGGGTGACAGTAACCTGGTAAATTTCAACGCCACCAAAACGCAAGCGTGTTTATTCACCGCTAAAAGGAGTCCCTTTAACCTGACTCCTACTTTTCGGGGTGCATCTGTGCCTGTTACCGATAGTCTCGTCCTTCTGGGCATGGAGTTGTCTTCAGACCTCAACTTCGGCACCAGCATCGAGTCCAAGGCACAAACTGCAGCTAAAAAGCTGGGCGTCTTAAATAGAGTCAAGCGATATTTCATGCCGGGACAGCTTTTAACTCTCTATAAAGCTCAAGTCCGATCTTGCATGGAATATTGCAGTCACCTGTGGGACGGCTCAGCTAAATACCAACTAGCTGCACTGGACACGATTCAACGCAGAGCTGAGAGGCTAATTGGCGACAAAGAACTAGTGAAGAGCAAATTTCACACCCTAGCTCACCGCCGCAAAGTTGCCTGTCTGTCGGTCTTTTACAGACTGTACTTCGGAGAGTGTGCTCTGGAGCTGCATGAGCTCATACCGCCATCCCCCTTCTTCCATCGGACATCCAGGCGCACTGCGGGCTACCACCCTTTCTTGGTGGATATTCCTAAATGTCGCACAAAGCGTTACTCAACATCTTTTATACTGCGTACAGCAAAGGAGTGGAACTCCCTCCCTGCGTCTGTGTTTCCGAGTACATATAACCCGTCCATCTTCAAAGTAAGAGTAAATAGGCACCTTCTGGGTAAACTCGCACCATCATAGATCCTGTCTTAGCCCCTGGGCTTGATTGGGATCAAGAGCAAACCCATACCTAGTAAAAAAAAAAAAAAAAAAAAAAACAACATTTTTACTACTTTTAGGACAAATCAAAACTTGCGTCATTTATGTAACAGTAAGGATCGCTTAGAAAATTCCAAAAAATCCGGTGTTTATAAGTTAGTTTGTAATGAATGCAATGGGGTCTATGTAGGTCAGACAGGCCGTAATTTTGAAATTAGATATAAGGAACATGTGGCCGCACATAGGAATGGCCATCCAGACAAGTCACATTTCGCAAAACATTTAATTGACACCGGCCATTCCTTGGGCGACAATCACACATATAATATTTTGCATGTATGTAATAAGAGTTTCCGGTTGTGTGTGTTGGAGCAGTTAGAAATTATAAAACATAACAATAATAATTACGCACTGTTGAATGACCAAACAAATTTAGTTTCCTCCCCATTATTGCGTCTTATTGCGGGTAGTACGTCACAAATGCCAAACGGTGGCGCTATATAAGGGGCCGAGATCTTCGCAGCCGTTTCAGTCGGCGCGCAGCTCTCGACCAGTCAACAGCTCCTGAGGATGCCCCGTGGAGGGGCGAAACACGTGTCGGGTTTCGGTTTGCATGCCTTATTTAGCATCCATCGCTCCTTTTGCATGTGCATACATTGCGGGCGGGAGGGCGGTGCTTGCATGCAGCATCCAAGCTTGATAAATTAGTGAGTTAGCGGGATTAACACTAGATATTTTTATTCCATTTTTGTATATCATGGATTTCCGCAAAGTAACGCCTGATTCTATTAATTATTATGTAAAGGTATTAACTAAGTAATTCATGATCTGTCAAATACATTTTTAACTGTTCTATGCATTGAGTTAAACCAATGGTTCTATGTGTAAAAGTACCACCGTAGATGCGGGTTACTGACTACTGTAGCTGCTTTTATAGGTAGGTACAGGTAATTACAATAGCAATTCTCGTAGAATTTAATAAAAATGGTTCTATTTAGTAGTTAAATAGTTATAGTACCTACTTAGCTAATAGAGGAATACGTTTTTTCTTTGAATTTTGTTAGTTACTTTGGCTTGTTTATTTTTATTAAAGAAATAACTAAACTTTTACCAACAGAGAGTCAATGAAACCCCTATAAAATAATAAGATAGCAAATATATCAAAACTTGATGCACAAAAGAAATATTTATTTGGCAAAAGATCTGCGCTAGAATTTAGAATTGATGTAGGAAATTTAAAAACATCATGCGTGATGCATGGAAAATCTTCGCAGAATGCAATTGGTAACTAAATCCATCGAAATAGAATTGGATTTACAAACACAGACAGCCATACGTTTATTCGTAATCCCACTGGCAATTTGCCAGCGGTTCCCAATGATAGGCTCAAAACTGAACTGTCATAACTGAACACCATTGCCAAACAACTGTGTGCTTTGTCTTTAACAGGATTAGGTGAAAAGTGCCTAATTAGTAATGTAACATTGGAGGCAGTCATGGGTGGTCAAGGCCAGATCTGAGTGCGTGATGGTTATGTAATTGCATTTGGAATTCAAGAGGGCATTAACCTGTAGCTTGCTAAGAACATTTATTATGTTGTTGATACGAACATTCATTGTAAACTGAATTGCAGTTGGCATAGCAGCGAACAAATAGTGCAATGTTTGCCTCAAGATAACAGCTCAATACGACAAAAACAAGCTGTTAGGGATAATAACAGTGATTATTAAACATAGGTATCCTATTTATAACGATTATGTCATGTGTAACTATGCCAAGTGCCACCTCATATTTAGTGAAAACACGCATCCTACTTTAGTATGCCTAAAAATTTGTTTGCGCACGCGCTCATAAAACACAAACTGAATATATTTTTTAGGATCGAGTACCTACCTATTTTCAAAATATACTTAAAATTACAATATCGAGCAGGTAACTTAAAAACTATAATTTGAAAACCTTTATTACCTGTGCATCCTGTATTATCAGTGCAGATTATAGGACAGTGAAATTTGTATGCGAAGTGAAACTAATTTTTAAACCAAGAAACAAATAATGAAATATTTTGATATTGTTTCCATTCGAGCTCAGTCGTGCGTGGCATACGCACACATCTGTTTTTTTGACCTCGATGGCTAGCGTTTGTTTGATGGCCTTCATCTCATCAGAGCGCCAGCACTGCCGACAGTGCGAATACTGCGAATTATTTCACTATTCGAATCACGAAACTTGTGATTCAAACCTATAAACAATAAAGTAAACGTAATGTGATTTAGATAATAGTTTTTGGTCAAGGAAAGACATTTTAAAATGTTTGCTGGGCTGTAGCTGTAGCATGCCATATAAATTCTACTAAGTTTAAGTACTTCACTCGATCTAAAAGTTAAAAAAAAGTAGTAAGTACGAGTACTAGTCATTCTGGTGGTAATTAATGATAAGTGATTGATAACTAGTGATAAGGCTGAAGCACTCTCCATCTAAAATCCTCAACTAATGAGAAACTGGCTTCTTATCTCTATCGAAATACAACAATGCATCTAACATTGTTATTATGGCGACAGACTTAGTAACACAATTAGCTTGTTTATGTACTAGCATAGCTAGAACCTATCTGGTAAATGATTTACAAATTTTGAAATCGAAGTATGGTCTAGTTTATATTATTCTATGGTATGGTATGGTATGAGATCGTGGCAGACAGGTAAATACTTTATCAAAGTCAAAACTTTACATTATTTACCCTCTACCCATTCAGTCCGTATTTTAGTTAATTAGCGAATAATGGGGTTAAGCCACTGTCAATCGGGATCCTTAACAAAAATCATCCTCTGAAACCACAGCTTCACCCGTAATTCTCAACGACCGAGGAACTGGCTATCTTATCTTTAACTGTCGGAACACAATAATGCTGTTAACATTGTGTTATGACGCCAGACTTTCGATAAGATGGTGGTGGCTAGCCAGGCGGACTTAAGCCCTACCACTAACCAAACCAAGTACACAAAGTTGTACCCTCTGCTGAGATTCGAACCTGGGACCTCTGGGTCTAAGACCGGTGGCTTAGCCACTAGACCAAAGAGGCGATTAAAAATAGGTAAATATAAAGAATAGATATAGATTCGATGACATCAATGAAAACGTGTGTTAGTGTAACTTACACCGTTTGTCACCAGGAGGCGCTGCACCTTGGCTGCACCAAGGCATACTAACTTAGCATTTAAGATATGGTGACGAAATGCTAAGTAAATCTCGAGCAAAAAATAGATATTTCGAGCTAGGCACTCTGAATATGCGGACCGAGTATTCTGATCGCGAATGACATTCGCCGGTCACTCGCAGGTCGCAGGTACCGAATTCCCGAGAACCGGTATCACGGCAAGTTACGCAACTTTAACATAATTGCTCCGATGCCGGTTCGTGCCGGCGTTGGCGCCGAGTGACTCACAAAAAACACATTTACGATCTAAAGAGAAGCCATGATGTGGATGCGATTTTGGAAATCATTTTTTACGCTTGGATAAAGAGTTTAGTATTTTTTTTATTTCGGAGAAATTTAATTGGAGCTATGTTTCTTGAAAAGGCGTTTCCAGTTTGAATTTAAGTGCTTTAGCGCCTTAGCGGTCGCCGGTAAAAGTTATAGACTTACAAACAATTCCATGTATATTGATTGGTTTAATGGCCGTCATATTCGTGATGTCCCTAAACTAACTATTTCAAATGATAACGTAGTTTTTAGTCTCTTTTGAAAAGGCAAAGGCTTCTTCGATTATGAACGTAGAAACAAAATTAAAAATGTGGACATGGTGCAAATTGAAGTAGGTATCTTAAAGGTATCTTATATTTTCTTAGCATTTACTAATTTACTAATTTGTACATACCCACAAATTCTCCGAATTATTTATTACAAACTAAACTGGGACACTATAGAGTTGACCTGACGGCATACCACAGTACCTATTGACAACCAGTTAGACTACCCCAAAACGTCCAAATTCTGCAATCCGATTTGTAACTCAACACCCAACAGTTCAGGTTGAAAATCTACTAGTAATTTTTGACAAATTTCTTACATACATACATACATACATATAATCACGTCTATAATCAGAGAATAACTAATCCCAGAAGGGTTAGTCAGAGACTAGGCAATGAGGACAGCAAAAGCAGTCCTCTAACATAGTCCACTTTTCACCAAATAGCGACTGTGGTGGTGAGCCCGTCGCCGCTCTATGATGTAGGATGTATGGTGCAGTCTTTAGTCCGTTAGTCGCCTTTTACGACACCCAAGGGAAGAGAGGGGGTGGTAGTATTCTTTCACCGCTACGCGGCACGGTTAGTATCTAATAAAAAATAGGTAACTTAATTATTACTTTAATAACCAGCTCCATCTCCTCGTCCATCTTTTTGGGCTCCTACTCCTTAGTCTGTAAACAAACGCCTATCTAAAGTTTATAGCAAACTGTCTAATTGAAGTTTGTTATCCTACTTACTTAATAAGAGTTTCTGTGATTTATTTTCAGGATTGCAAAGATTTGAAAATTTCCTGTAGGTATCGTTTTTACATATGAAATAACAATATTTAGCTATCCAGCATTAAGTACTACTAGATACGATGTTTATACATTTCATTTTATTTCAAGGCAATCGTCCATTTTTTATTTGGCCATGTCCATTCTTCAATACATTTTGAAATTTAACAGTTTTGGATATATTGCTCTGCTGGCGTATACTATTCGAAATAGAGAATGAATAATGTGAATGTCCATGGAATTAACTGTAAGTGCGCCAGTCACGCGAACCTTAGCGGTAGGCATAATATACAGGTTGGTAAAAAAGACCGTGGTTGGAGGAAAAGTACCCTTAATATTGATGATGGCAAATTTACGTGAAAGGAAACATTCCTTTATTTTCAATAATAATTAAAACTGCATTTAAAGATTTTTGAAAAATCACCTGCTTGAGCTGGGCAACGAACCGGTGAAATGAGAAAAAAAACATTCTGATTCTAAGATACCAACCGAAAGAGTAATTAATAAGGATCAATTTCTTTTAAACAACATAGTTTTCTAAATTAAAGAAATACCAAGAACACGTCTTGAAAAATTATCTCATTTTGAGCAATTCAAGTAAAGTGAACTATTTTCTTTAGAATGTAGTAAGCTTTACATTAAAAACATTATTTTTCTTGGGCTTTCCTTAATTTAAGATACTTTGTTGTTAAAAATTTATGGTTGGCATCATAAAATACAGGATAGTGTTTTTCACATTTCACCGGTTCGTCTCCCGGCTCAAGCAGGTGATTTTTCAAAAATCTTTAAATGCAGTTTTAATCATTTTTGAAAATAGAGGAATGCTTCCTTTCAGTAAAATTTGCCATCATCAATATTAATGGTACTTTTCCTCCAACCACGTTCTTTTTTTCCACCCTGTTGTAGGTCGAGTGTGGCCATAGTGTGATATTATTAAGGAGGGAATAATCGATCAAACTCCGGAAAGGTTTTAGCATAGCGAGGCATTATAACATTAATAGCATCTACACAGGAAGACATACATAGGTACATAGGTAGGACTATTATCCCCGAAGGGTTAGCCCGAGACCCAAGCATTGAGGACAGCAAAAGCACTCCTCTGCCATAGTCCATGTTACGGCGAAAGGCGTTCGCAGTAACAGCGGCGAAATAAGGGTTAGGCAGGAGGTATAAGGGAATAAAGTACTTACAGGGATGATGAGTCACAGGAACCTGGAGGCGAGCTGACCACGGGCGGCGAGGTAGGTTGGTTTCCTGGCGCACAGTCACTACACTACACAATAGGCATTTAGGCGGTCTCTTCACATTAGGTTCAGGAGTCACTATAATAAGGGCAGATACCAGCGCGCGTATTTTGTGGGCGTCTCGCGTTAGCTAGCAGACAGACTAGTCGCGCGCTCGGCTCACGAAGCTAGCGGCGGCGGGTCGCGCAGCGGTGGTGCCGCGGCAGACAGGCGGACGCGGTCGTCAACAACCGCTGAGTCAACCGCCATACAGATGGCGGTATGGTTTGAATGGCCGTCCCGGCTTTGGCGGGAACATCCTCCGGGGGCCAGGGGGGGCTCATCCACTGGGAGCCTGGCGATCCGGAATACAGGCCTCCGAAGATGTCCATTCGAGGTGTCCAGGTCTACCACCCGCACGACGCCATCCTTCCCAGGCAGGGTGCGAGCAATGCGCCCCAGTCTCCATTGGAGGGTGTAACCTCCCCGACCCCCTCTATAAATTCTATACCTTAATCTAAACCTAAATCTAATGCCTTTCACACCTATATGCCTAGCTACCTTATAATACATACACACATCCTCGCCGCTTTCACCTTAACTTAACTTATTATCTAATTCTTAAAACTAATTAACCTAATTTATCTACAATCTAATGGTTGTGTTTGGAGTTTTTGTTTAGTGCGTATTGTTTGTATGATGATGTAACCTTAGCATAGCTTAATTCTATTTACAGTGAATTTCAGTCAAGCAATGTAATATTATAATAACTACTATTTTGGCCAGATCGTCTAGTGAACCCTCCGTTGTTAACCGCATTTAAGTAACTCAAGTTCTTTCGTGAAAGTTTAGTAATTGGCTTATCCCTGTGTTAAATTATTTTCTCCTGACCTAATTACCTACCAGTCTGTAAATCCTAACATAAATATGTGCAGCCTAGCAATGACTCCGTCTGAACTGTGACCTAAATCCTTCACTGCAGCTGCGGGGAAGATTTGTAACCACTCAAAGGTAATCAGATGATAGCTTAGCTTGTAGGTATTATTATTTATTATCAGTAGCATGATACATAAGAAGCCTGGTGCAATTTATGAGCCCCACCACCGCTCCATAGCGTACTATACATCTCATGGTTTAATTATAGTTCCGTCACATTGGCTTTAACTTTAATTATTAGCTTGTGCCTTTAATTCCTTAAACTGAGAATTTACATCTCTCCTCAAATTTAATTTCATTTTACATTATGAACTATGTGTTAGCAATTTAAATTCTTATTATTCCACATAAATCAATAGAGTTTATCTCAAGGCTTGCTATCATCCAAATATCCTTTTCACATTAAGAACTTAATTATTCAATGCAATAACTTATATTCAGTTCCGTAAAGGGTGGATAATTTAATAAAACGCCAATTCAGGCGGTGGCTAAAGTAGAATGCTATTAATACAGGTAAAACTACTTTTATTTACTCTTAGTATTTATTATACAGGTCTTGTAAAGTTCCAATATAACTACATTGGATTGGCTGCATTGGCAGATTATCACATCTTAAGTTTATTAAAGGATGTTTAATTCATTCAATATCCTTGACTTTAGGAAGTGAACTGAAATAGAATACTATCATTTGAAGTAAATTACTTTGGGTTACTCTTAGTGTTCATTATACAGATCTTATAAAGTATAAGTACATATCAAGTTTATTGAAAGATGTTTAATTTATTCAATATCCTTGACCTTTAGGAAGTGAACTTAAATAGAATACTATCATTTGAAGTAAATTACTTTGGGTTACTCTTAGTGTTCATTATACAGATCTTATAAAGTATAAGTACATCTCAAGTTTATTGAAAGATGTTTAATTTATTCAACATCCCTGACTTTTAGGGAGTGAACTTAAGTTAATTATTTTTCCATTAACTTCCACCCTCTGTCTCTCAGACTGAGTGGTTAATTTGATAGACTACTAAATCATAGTCAGTATACTTTTAGTAGGTAGTAAATTAGGTAGTTAATTATCCCTGTTAATCATTGAATCAATTACATTTAGAAGTTATCTTTTACTCACTTTAATAGATATAAATTAGACTGTACTAGGTATTAGTCTGATTGATTAGATTGTTCCCATCAAATATTTCTATGTTTCATATTATTAGAAGTAAGTACTTACATATCTTAAGAGGTCTATTCGAATGGTATTAGTAGACCATTGTCAGGCTAATTAGCTGGTTGTTATCAATCAATTATTTCTATGTTTCAGATTATTAGAAGCTCATAGCTTGCAATGTCTTCTTTCAACGACTTATCCTAGGTTCTAAACTGATTTTAGTTGTTCAGTTTGTATCAGCTTATTTTTGCTAAGGTATCGGATGTAAAACTTTAACACCTTGAAGAGTGTAGCGATATGAGATCGTATTGCATCCCAGGGAAAGCTAAAAAATGCCTGTTTGGTCATTTCAGTATTAGAAATCAAACATCACAGTACGGCTAAGCTTATTTGCTATAACTTTTTAGTATTTTTCTTGTAATAGGAAACCAGTCTAGACTTTTAGGTACTCCAAAGTAATGATGGTACAATATTATCATACTTCTGTTAATTATTTAAAATGAATAATTAATTGGTAACAACTTTAGGAAAACAATTAGAATTTTACCGGCCTGCGGTAACAGATTACTTGCCTAGCTAGGACCCACATCACTTCATCATAATTTTATTTAGCGCCGTAACTTAATTATCCCTACCTTATTAGTCTGAATTAATAACTAACCATATATATATCCGCCTACCTATAGATTCCTACAACTTTCCTCACTTGAAAATGCCTATATTTTGTCGAACTAACAGTCCCTTTTGTGTACCTTGCAATCTAGGCCAAGCCATATTTAACTTAAATTCGTGATGTGTGGTGAGAGTCGCATTGCCCCTGAAAGCAACTAACTCCTAAATGTTCTATCAGTCGAGCCAGTATACTCAGTGTGTTATTTTCCTATCACTACACTGTATGTACGGAGGTAGACTCGAAATTGGACTGGGTCATACGGGTCTACCTCCAGCTAAATGGTGTCTGACCTATCTTCAACTTTCACTAGGGAGACAACTGTCTCTCCCCCATTACTCCGTCGAAGATAGTGTATTGTTTAGCGTAATAATATAAAACGCCGATCTTATTAAATACAATCAAAGATCATCCAGACCGAAGTCTGTTGAAAGGTACATAGGTTTTCGTTGCCACCGTTACGCGTTTCCGCCGATGTACCCCGGAATACTTCATTCCGTTAACGGATTCGAGTTGCGACCGCAATAGTTTTACTTTATTAATCACTTTCAATTTCACAAATCTTAATTAATATCGCAGCTCGAATATCACTTAGCGCACTATCAAAGCTCGGACGCTATTTTTCCCGTATGAGTAGTACCGCACTCTTAAATTGGACCGCACCGCCGACGTCCCAAAATTGAATGCCCGCTAATTTTCCGCCCTTTTCCCAAGCATCCTAACTTTCGCGCCACGCGCCCTAGACATTTCCCCGCGCGAGTCCGCTTTTTTCCCTTCAACCAATCGCTAGCCGTTTCCCCGATGCCCCCCGCCTTCGCGTCGCGCCACGTGGAGCTATCATCCGACCTCTCTTTCTGTCTTTTTCTCAACCTCTCGCTCGCTCATTGCCGCTTTCGCCGCGCAATTCTAAAATTTTTCCATAATCTAACCAAATCTCGTCCGACAGCCAATATTTCATCTTTGAATATCTAAATGTAGCCTTCTATAAACAATTCCCTCTCAATAATCCTCCACTTAAGCCAATAATCCTATATTTTGGGAAATTATCAAAAGTTCCGTATTCCGACCATAGATGGCGTCCGCCCGTAGGTGAACCACTTTCCCGACCCCAGAGCAGTCCCCGCGAAATTCAAAATAAAAATACGGTCCTAGTCAAGCTCACAACCATGACTCCCGCTAGACGCCGCCTACGTCGCAAGGGACGCGCAGAGCAGTCCCCGCGAAATTCAAAATAAAGAAGTCAAACTAGCAACCTTATGCGAAGCTCAAGTAAATAACTCACGCTAGATGGCGCCTATGTCGCAAGGAGCACACAGAGCAGTCCCCGCGAAGTTCAAACTAGAGATAAAGCGTTAGACCACGGACCATTATTCTGAACTAGTTTATCATTCCCCTTTTCATGCTTATTATATTAATGGTGCTACACATTAATATTTATGTTAGTGCTACCCCCACACATTCCTTACTAACGGACGGATACCATTCATTCTGTACCGTTACAAGGGCAGGCAGGTTGTCCTCCTTGATGAGGACGAGCTCGCCAACTCGGGGAGGGGAGGATGGGGACAACCATTTGGAGCGGGTTTGGAGGGTATGAAGGTAGGACTGGGTCCACAGCGTCCAGAAGCGCTGGGAAAGGGCCTGTACCATCTGGAATCGCCTACGTGTGGAGATCGGCCTATCTTCCACGGATAGTTCGGGAAGGGCCGTTAGTGGGCGGCCTATGAGGAAATGTCCGGCTGTAAGCGGCTCAAAGTCTGAGGGATCAGACGAAAGTGGGCAGAGAGGTCTTGAGTTGAGGACCGCTTCAATTCGAGCTAAAAGTGTGGAGAATTCCTCGAATGTGAGGTGTTGTTCGCCAATTACGCGATATAAAAGTTGCTTTGTTGATTTTACGTTGATCTCATGTAACGCACCGAACCATGGTCCCTTAGGGACGTTCAACAACCAAGTAATGTGCTGACCAGCGAGCTTGTGCGCAATCGTGTCATTGTTTAAGGCAAGAAAGTTTTGTACTTCGATGAGCTGATTTTTAGCGCCTACATAATTTGTACCGCAGTCCGAGCGGATGAGAACCGGGGCACCGCGGCGTGCTATAAAACGCTGTAATGCCGCGAGGAACGCTTCCGTGCTGAGGTCCGAGACCGGTTCTAAATGAACCGCCTTAGTCGAGAGGCACACGAATATACAAAAGTACGCTTTTAAGAATTTAACATTACGTAGGGTACTAGATTTAACGAGGAATGGTCCGGCAAAATCGGTCGTGACTTGACTAAATACTGGCTGAGGCGTAACTCTATCGGCTGGCACGTCAGCCATGAAGGGCGCTTGCGGCTGGGCCCGGCATCGAAAGCATCTAATGCATTTAAAAACTCGGTGTCTAATAATACGGCGCGCGGACAATATCCAAAATTGTTGGCGTAGGATAGCGTGTAAAGTGTCAGCGCCAGGGTGGCAGTGTATTTTGTGGTAGTGGTCAATGATAAGGTCTACAAGTGGGCTAGAGCTGGGAAGTATGAGCGGATGCTGCGCGTCATATCGGATAGACGCATGGGACAGTCGTCCACCAACTCTAAGGAGATAATCTTTAATGAGAGGTGACAGCCGCTGGAGTCTGACGGAGCAGATTTTGCCAGTTTGAAGGCGGTGGATGTCCTCTGCAAACTCATTGTGCTGAACACTGCGCACCCAGTAAAGTAGGGCCTCTCTTCGTTCACTGACGTACAAGGGGCCTGAGCGTCGCGAATCTGGGTGGTGTCTGCAGTTGTGCAGAAAGCGTTTTAGACAAGCTGTCACTCCGACGAGCTTGTCTAGTGAACTGAACCGAGTGAGCAGGTCAAAGTCAAGACCGGGCACTGTGACCAGTGACGGGACGTGTTTGGGCTTAAGGCCGGGCAGGGCGTGATGGCCCAAAGCTAAGGGCATCGCAGGCCAAGACTCACAAGGCTGTCCAAGCCACGTGGGAGACCACCATAGGTCGTGGGCTGACAGGGATTGCGCAGACATCCCTCTGCTTGCGCAATCTGCCGGGTTGAGCTCGGAAGGTACGTGTCGCCAGGTACATTCTGGTGAGCCTGAGCTGATTTTGACTACCCTGTTGGCTTCAAAGGGTTGAAGACGGTGAGGCGGTGTATTGAGCCCGGCCAGGACTATCGTACTGTCTGACCAACATATGTGTTGTTGTATACTGATATGGGCCGATAACTGAACTGACACACGGATCATCAGCTGGGAGAGTAGAGTGGCGGCCGACAACTCTAACTTGGGGATTGTGAGGCGATTCTTGATTGGTGCGACTCGCGACTTGGCGACAATCAAGTGTACCAAAGTATCTCCGGAGGCATCGAGCTCATGGAGGTAAACAACGGCGGCAAACCCGGCTTCAGAGGCATCTGCAAACCCGTGAAGCGAGTATGCAGCTGAGCCTTTGTTTGCACAAACGTGCCGAGGGAAGCGAATGCTAGACAACAGCGGCAGATCCTCTGAGATGTGGTGCCACTCCGTTTGCACTTCAGAGGGAGTGGGCTCATCCCATTCCAGCTTCAGTAGCCACAATTGCTGAAGCAGCAGCTTTGCGCGGAAGATAACGGGGGAAACCCAGCCGTTTGGGTCATAAAGTGAGGCTACGGTGCTTAAAATAGACCGCTTGGTGACATGTGTGATGGGGGGCAGAGAGATGCGGTAGGTGAACTCGTCTGACTGAGGGCTCCACTGTATACCCAAGACCTTAATGGACGTGGATTCTGGGTTCATGTCGAAGTCCTTGGGCATATCGCATTGGTTGTCGGGAAATCTCTCGAGCAGCTTAGGCGAGTTAGATGTCCACTTACTGAGCTGAAAGCCGCCTAGGTCTAGCAGACTTATCAACTCGTCCTGGAGTGCTTGGGCGGATTCAACTGTGTCATGACCACACAAGATGTCATCAACGAAGATAGACTTGCGAAGAACCTGAGCGGCTCCAGGGTAGCGATGGCCTTCATCATCAGCCAGCTGAAGCAGAGTGCGGATTGCATGGTATGGGCTTGATCTTAAGCCGTAGGTGACTGTATTGAGGGCGTAGGTGAGCAGAGGGTGATCTGGTGAGGACCGCCATAGTATCAGCTGATACCGTCTCTGGTCTGGGGCAACCAGCACATTTCTGAACATCCTCTGGATGTCGGTGCTGAAAACGACTGGATGCGTTCTGAAGGACATGATGATGTCCACAATGTCCTGTTGAAGGGCGGGGCCTGTGTGTAGGCATTCATTTATGCTGACACCATTGGAGCTTTTGCAGCTACCATCAAAAACAATGCGCAGCTTGTCCGACCCTGACTTAAATACGCCATGGTGAGGGATGTAGAAGTGAGGTTTATGGGCGAATGTATTTGGGTGACAGGGAGCCATGTGCCCTAAGTCGATGTATTCGGCCATAAAGTCGACGTATTTAGAACGCAGAGACGGGTTCGCCATTAGCTTCTTCTCAATATTGAGGAATCAGCGTAATGCGATAGGGTAAGTTTTACCTAGTTGAGGGGCGTCCTTTAGAAAGGGCAGAGCGACCGTATATCTGCCTGAGGGATCGCGTGTAGTGGTAGAGCGGAAGATTTCCTCGCATTGTTCCTCCAGGGGATTATTATGAATGTGAGATTGAGGGAGGGGCTCCTCAGACTCCCAGAACCTTTCCAGACTCTGACGTATGTCCTGGGCTGATTCAGCTGAGTCTGGTTGTGAGCTGACGACGTGAGCTGAGTTAACCTGCTGCGCCGGCTGCGCATACAAGTCCTCAATGGGTCCTATCAACGCGAAGTCGAAAATCGTGCCGAAGGCTATGGGCTTGCCCGGGCCCAACGAGACCTTAGTCCCGTCCAACACTTGACCAAGAACGTCCGACCCCAATAAGAGGTCGATCGGGGCTGGTGTGTGGTAAAGCTGGTCAGCCAATGGCACGGGTGGCTGGCCTAGTACGTGGGAAATGTTTGGTACCTTCTCTAAGGGAAGGTAGCCAGTGACGTTTTTTAAAATGTGAGCTGTGGCAGTAATTGTAGGAGTATCATTGTGAGTGGGTCGGCATACTATTGTTATTGCCGCCTTTGACTCATGTTTGTGCTGATTCTCAACTCCTGTAATTTTTAAAGAAGTGGGTTTTGATGGCAGGTTCAAAAGTCGTGCCATGCGTGACGTTATTAACGTCAGCATACTGCCACAGTCCAATAAAGCTCTGGCTGTGTGAAGATGGCCATGTACGTCCGCGACTCTTAGTGAGACGGTTGGCAACAAAATGGGTGTGCCAGTGGGCACAGAAGGTGAGTGAGCTCATTGAGTATCAGCTGAAATTGTATGAGCTGAGTACGTATCAGCTGTGTGGGCATGGGTTGACTGGGCATGGGCTAAATCTACCTCTTCGCTAGGGTGCTCTGTGATAGTAGGGAGTCATAATTGCTGGCGGCGTTCGCGGGGCCTACCTGGCGAACCGGACCTGGGCGGGCTGGCTCTGTGAGCAGAGCTGGGTTGCGCCTGTTTGGCATGTGCGGGTTCGTGCCGCCTGCTGTTTCTGGGACGCTCCCTCGAGTGCTCTGTCAGCTGTGGTGGGGGCACATGTACAGACGACGAATGAGCTGAGTGCGTTGGGCCGTCTGGTCGATGGAGGGACGTGTGGTGGTTCGTACTCCCACAGTTCTTGCATGCCCCCCTTGACCTGCACTCGCTCTCGTAGTGACGGCCGAGACAACGCTGGCAGCGCTCGCATGCCTGTACAAAGTCCCAACGGCCCTGTGTTGGCTGGGCATTGTACCATCTGCACGTCATGAGCGTATGTCCCCCAGTGGCACAATAGGGACAGTAGGGCGTCGAGCGTGAGGAAGAGGACGATGACGATGATGAGGAGCAGCTTTGCTGGTAGGCCGAGTAGACGGGGAAGGGCTGACTGCGAGCCGGGGAGGTGGACGGGCGGTGACGCATTTGCTGCGCTGGGCGTGACGGTTGGTGAGTAGGCTGATCATAGGCGCGGTGAGGCGACGGAGCTGAGGAACGGCCACGGTAATGGTCGGGTTGTTGCTGAGCCATCTGAGCATAAGTGCGATGGGGCAACTGAGGAGGCGCGCGGCTACGAGAAGGGCCGGGCAGGGCGTGAATGGGCTGCGGCTGGGCTATGTTGGAGAACTCTGTCTCCACACAGCGCGCGTGCTCCTCGAGGTAGGAGATATATAAATGTTGGCGCTTAAGGCACCAACATGCGGCGGAGGGAAATGATAAAATAGGATTGCTGGGGCTTACTTGGTTCGGGCTGGAGCTGGTTGGAGCTGAAGGCAACTGGCGCTCTAGGCGCGGGGTCGCAGGCTTGTGGGCGGCAACACACAACACAGTTCACCAAATAGCGAATGTGCTCAGCGTGACAGGTGGTAAACCCATCTTGCTCTATGCTGCTGAATTTATATACAGTCTTTAGTCCGTTAGTCGCCTTTTATGACAACCAAGGGAAGAGAGGTGGTTGTATTCTTTCACCGCGACATGGTTATACAGGAAGACTACCCTGTAATCACGGACACTGTAGGGTTCAAAACGCCATTCTGTATAAAATCGAAATAATATCATATTGACGACCTCTGTGGTCGAGTGGTCAGCACGCGCTGCCGCCCGACGGACGGTTCTAACGTCTCGCGTCGCCATCTCAATTTCCGGTTTGCTCAATTTAGAAATATAGGTAAGTACCGAACTGTTTTTCTAAATTGTCTCGAGTCCGAGTGTTTTCTATTTCGATATCATACAAATGCATTTAAGTATTATTTTTAAGATTGATTATTATCATATTATCAGTTAAGTAGGAGGTAGGTACTTATTTAGTTAACCACTTGGTAACCATTAAACAAGTTAGGTACTGTTCAGAAACTAAACTTGCACTAGATAATTGGTGTAAGTAAAAAAATAAGTAAAAGAAATACGAAGACAAGCAAGATTCGTAAAAAAAAGTTTCATTTTAATGTTTTGTCTTTGCGTGACTGCGAATATACAAAACTTTACTATGTACTATTTAGTTGGCAAGTGTTGGTAGTAGAATTGGTTGGAGTACTACGTATATTAACTAAATAGTGCTCGCTTCGACGCTTCTAGCATGCTATGCTACAGTAACGTTTAAGTATTATTTAACCGAACTTACCGTTTGTGAGTATTCGTTCGTCGTGGTTACAGCATATCGATTCGTTAAATAACTAGAGAGAAACACAACCAACACTGGTTGATTGCTTAACGAGTTTGTAACTAAAACTATGTACCTAACCAATAGCAGATGTCATGCTAACGGAATGACTTTATAATTATGATGACATACTCCCCTGCAGATCAATGTCACACAGCCAATATTGTCAACTTTAGCCTAACTAAACTGAACCATATGGGCATGGAATAGAATTCAAGTTTTATTTTGATTTTTACTGTACCAATAAACCTATAGTGGGTGAATGAAAACACCATTATGCGTTGACCTGGTTTGGAGTTTGACAAAGTATGTAAAATTATATGTTACTGCTTTCAATTAAGGTAGAAGTAGGTATACACTTTTGTTTTAATAATAAAATGCTTTGACTACATCAGTCACAATCACAACTCTGTGAGAATGTACTTATCGGTATTTGCAAGCCGTTCAGTTGTGATTAGGCTAGATAGATGGCGCTGATTTATCAACATCTTCATTATCATTATTTCAGCTCATAGCCACCCAAGTCAGCTTTACCATTTACGGTTTTGAGCCGATCGCATCAAGATTTTTTCCAAGGCCGCTCTGTTCTATAACTACGAGTATATTACTTAAGTTTTGTATTTTTCTACTGGGAAAACGCCGCGTATCACCGCGCCCAGAGTAGCATGACTGATTATGTAGGATTCTCCCCCCAGCTCCCGGGGATTCGGAAGAAGGGAAGCATATCCACAAGTACATCTCCTCACATGCCGCTGGGGTCTGGGATCACCGTGAGCTAACACCGTCATTTTGTTTCCAGCTCAACCCTCAACACACAGTGCCTACCCTGGTGGACGACGGTTTCTCCATCTGGGAGTCGCGCGCCATCATCACCTACCTGGCCAACAAGTACGCCAAGGGCAGCCCGCTCTATCCTGAGGAGCCCAAAGCGCGCGCCATGGTCGACCAGAGGCTGTACTTCGACATTGGAACTTTATACCAGAGGTTCTCCGACTACTTCGTGAGTATACTATTACGCCATCCTACTATCTGCTCGAGCATTGCTTCACCATGGCGACGAATTTCAGAAGTGCCCACAGAGGCGGGCACTTCCGCCTGTAAGTCCCAGGAAGACCCCGTTAAAAGTGTGGCAGTCTCATCATCATCATCATTGGTTGATATCTTCAAACTGAAGTTTGAGGTCAGTTGACTAAATTTCTTGCGGTCTCATTAGCTATTTAAAATTACTTCCTATCTATCGACCTCCGTGTTAGAGTGGTTAGCACGCCGGGTGTGGCGTCGTGCCATCTCTGAGGTCCCGGGTTTGATTCCCGGTCGGGTCAATTTAGAAAAAATTGTTTTTTTAAATTGATTTCGGGTCTGGGTGTTTTTCAATATTTATGTATATTTATCCGTTATCTTATCATATTAACGAGTTTCAAAAGAATTTTTTCATTTCATCTTGGACCTCTAGATAATACAAATAAAGAATTTATTTATTTATCGTTCCGAGCGCATGACCACTTTACCACCAAGACCTTATTATTAATTTGACCAATTCTCGTACAGTATCCACAAGTGTTCGGTGGCGCCCCCGCTGACAAGGAGAAGCTGGCCAAGGTGGAGGACGCGCTGAAGCTGCTGGAACAGCTCCTGGAGGGGCAGAAGTACGCGGCCGGGCCGGCGCTCACGCTCGCCGACCTCAGCCTCGTCGCCTCCGTGTCCAGCATGGAAGCCTCCGACGTTAACTTCGCCAAATACAGCAACATTAAGAGGTAACTGTTATAGTAACGAGCATGTATGAACAACGTTATGAGAGTGAGTGAAGCAAAAGATGTGTGTCAGTCAGGATCGTATCAAATGGAAAACTGTAGTATCTGAATACTCGTCTAGGATGCGGTAGGGCCCATCGCTCTTAGAACCGAACGACAACCATTGCGGCAGAACCCGCAGTACGGTTCTTAAGTGGTGACAGCGCACCGGAAGACGCAGTGTAGGAGGCAGGCCTCCAACAAGGAGGACCAACAATCTAGTGAAGGTCGCGGGTAGCCGCTGGATGCGAGCAGCACAAGATATGTCATCATGGAGATCCTTGGTGGAAGCAATTATAGTGGATGTATCGTGGACGTGTGATAATAATACACATTTGAATTTGATGCCAATACAAATACTGCACTCTATCTAAACGGTCAATCCGTGTCATTCCTCCCTGCGGTTCGAGTCCTACCGACTCCTACCTCGACTTAATTAGTGATGCTGTGCAGACTGTTCGCAATAAACGTCCCTCAAAAAAGCTATCTGTTGCCTTTAACACACCCAAAATAGATCTTGACTATCTAATAGGAAATCTACTAATAAGTCAATTATCTTCCCCAGATGGTATGAAACAGTGAAGAGCACAGCGCCCGGCTACGAAGAGGCCAACGGTAAGGGTCTGCAGGCGTTCAAGGATCTGGTCAATAGCATGCTGAAGAAGTAATCTGGCACCACAACATAAGTCCACCCTCGAATAAATTAATAATTGATTTCCTACTACTGCCACCTCTTTCTTATCTCGTTCTCATTCCAATTTATTAAATTGTCACCGTGTTGAGATGTACAGATGTTTGTACTGATGTGTAAAGTTTATTTAGAATGTAAGGCACAAATAAATTATGTTTGAAAACTTATAGCTTAGCTTTGTTTCCGTATTTCACCTATGTAACTAAATTATTATCCACAATGACTACGTTTACGAGACCGCTTTTAAAAAATTACGTAATTATATAATCGCATAAGGTACAACACAAGTATTTAAAACGCGATTATCCCTATGAGTAAGTACATGATCATCATCAGACAAAAGCATAAACTTTAAGATAATGGTCATATCGTAATTATGTGGAATCATTGACGTTTAAACAAACTGTGGAATAGACAGAGTAGGCATAATAAAAAAGACCAATATCCCGCCCCACGGTAAGTTACACGACAGCCAAGAGTGAAGCAAGATCAGTTAGAGGATACATACAAACTCCCATCACGGCCCCTTCTTGAAGGGGTATGCAGAGACCACAGTTTTCCATTTTCTACGATCCTGTTATAGGCGTTTCATCAAATAGTTCCAATGCCGTCATGTTGGTATTCTTGTCTTGTTCCTGCCAGTGTTGCCAACTTAGTGGATGAGTGGAGCCACATGATGACACGAAAAAAAGTTAACCGAGTGGTTGCACTCAACCATTATTCAGCCTATGAAAATGAGGTTCTATAAATCCACTAGAATAACCACTAGCCACTAAAAGCAATATTTTGCCACTAAAAGGGGAGTCGAAACCACCAGTTTTAGTGAAAATTCACTAAGTTGGCAACATTGGCAGAAACAAGACAGGAATGCCAACATGACGGCATAGGAACTATTTAATGTAACGCACTCTACACATCTTACGTCACTTAGTCTTAACATTCAAAACGTTCTTCATACATGCTCGCAGGTTTAGGATCTTGACCGGTCCTTTAACGAGAACGTCACCAATCTGATCTAAGTACGTTCGCCGAGGTTCTCCCCTTCCAACTATCCCATTCACTCTCGCCTACTTTTTTGTAATTCTTTTTTCATCCATCCACTCTGTAGCAATATGCCGGTTCACTCTAGACTTTAAGCATTCAATGCAGTATTTAAAGGCCAAAAAATCTAAAGTGGCTAGTATAGACAATTAAAGTAATTTACAAATTACGATTAAATGATAGCCGGGCGATATGATATCGATACGAATTTTAATACTCGTAATTATATAAACTGTATTGAATACGATTCATAATATTGGTGGTCCAACTTTTTTACACTCAGGCCACAATGTCCAATAAGGACCACTGAGCTCCTTGCCGTGCCGGGATATTCTCAAAGAAGTACAGATTAAGTAGGTATACGGTTTTTCAAAAAGGTAAAATTTTTCAAAAATTTGTTAAACAAGAGTGCAAAGTTGCTTTTTAACCGCGTGCTCAATTTTGATGACCGAGCAAGCGAAGGATTCTAAAAAATTGAATCCTGAGCGTTAGCGAAAACAAAAGAGTACGAGGTGAAAAATCTTTGCACTCGAATGCAACACGTAACTTTTCATCCCACCTCAGCGAGGAAATGACTACGCAAATTTAAAAAAAGTACACCAAAAAGGTTCCGAGTTTGAGTTTTTAACAAATTTAAAAAGGTTGTATGATAAAATCGGCACCATGGAGGGAGAAGTAAATATGTTTTAACACCACCTGCTCGAAATGTCAAATTATATGTCATGCAAACCTAACCTAAAGTAAGACAGGCTTGTTTCTCGAAAGGTATGTTCACATGTTCACAAGCTTCGATATTTAACAAGGACTTGTAAATTCTGTTTCACGAAGTAAATAACAAGTGTAGTTTATTTACGAGAAAAAAAAATTGTCATTGCAATAATGACATACAAATGCACTGGCCGATAAATATTTTATCTTAATGTCAATGTCACTGACATTACACTCGTAATTACTGTGAATGATCTTTCTCAGAGACAGCAATTGCCAACTATGAAAGCACTAAAATGGCCGCCAACTTGTGATTCTGATGTTCTACAAGAGTAAAAATACAAGTGCTTGTAAAATATGTTTCACAAAAACATTACAAGCCTTGTAAATAACCTACGATAATGTGCCATTTTACAAGTTCGATTGGACGATCTTTCTGAAAAACTGACGAAGATAACTTTTAACAGAGATGATTGAAATCGTAGAAAGTCTCCAAAGGCATTTAAACTATTACTTACTATAAATAGATTTGAAAGTCTCAAACAGAATTTAACATAAAACATCACGAGTGTGATACAGGCACTATTTTATTATTTTCTTTTTTATTTTAATTAATAAACAATCATTCAATTTCAGGATGAACAATGTATGACAAACGAACGTATAAAGATTTTGACCCGTTAGTTTCGTTTCAGTATTATTATATAAAAGCGAAACATATAAATTAGGAGTCTCCCGACACTGCTAGGATAATTTCTGAAAGTCAATAGTTACAAGTGTCAAATCATTTTTTTGAGAAACAGAATTAATTTTACACCTGTAAATATTAGAGTTATGACCCTTTACTTGTGAGGTTGATCACTGATTGAGATTTTATTATACATGCGTGCTAAGCACAGTTTTGTGAAACGCTACACTTGTAAGTTTGGTATTTTACAAGTGTTACTATATGGTAATATACTTGTATTACAAGACTTGTACCTTTCGAGAAACAGTGCCCTAGCAGGGCATTAATATTGTACTGAATTACATTATGACCTAACTGGTCATTAATGTGATTTGAATTTGGAACTTAAAATAGAAAGGTACATTTGAGTCTGGCCAACGAAAGTTGAACCTCGTAGTTATTTGATTGGCAACACTTTGTCTATATGTGTGTCCTCAGAACAATAACTTAAGCATAGAAACCACGCTAAAATAGCAAGCAAAGACATTTATTCATCCTTCTTCTTCTTACGAGTCATGCTAATGAGTTAGAAAGCGATGGAGAATGTTTGACTTGTCCTAATTTGTGTAGGTGGTCACTAGTTTATTCCACACTAGGGACGTCATTTCTCGGCATTTTATATCGACAAAAATATAACTAAATATTGAACATGTAAATAAATATGAAGGCGAAGGATAAGCGCGCCGTCAATTTATTTCATTTTATTAATATAGTACGTTTCCTAAGCAGGCGAAAAAGCCGAAAATGACCGAAGCATTATGTTAGCATCGAGAAGACAGAATTTGTATTGATTTCCATGCACTATTGTAATTCTGTATATTTCGTTGCGTTTCACTAGACGCACTACATTACTCACAAAATGCACTTCCACGAGAAAATATTACAGAATGACAGAAGTGTATGGAGAGCGATACAAATCCTGTCTTCCGACGCTAACATAATAATTCGGTCATTGTCGGCTTTTTCACTTGCCTTGGAAACGATATAAACTAAATCAGACAAATTTTAAAAAAACTACGTTATGGTGTACAAGAAAAACACCTACAATATCATATTAAATCACTGTAGGTACAGCTGCGTCAGATCGACCTACCCAAATCTGTTAAAATATCCCAATCGATATTGAACTCTATGACTACATCATTAGGTTGAGATTCGGTTGCAGGTATTTCACAGATTAGTAGGTCGCAGAGTAGGTAGGGTAGGGCGACATGACGCTATCTGTACAGCCAGCGTCACATCTATATCCTTGTATGTAAAATTCCCGCAATCAAATTTCATCTTAATATCAATCAAGTAGAGTTCAATATCGGTTCGATCAGTGGCCGTGTGTACACAACCCTTCGTTCTATTGTTAGGCCAAAAAATTGTTAACGGTAAAAGTGATCACTTTTGAATTCAACAAGTTTTGCGAGTTAATAACGAAAAGCAGTGTACAGTCAGTGTCACATCGGCCTACCCTTATCTGTCAAATTAACTTGATGGATATTGAACTTAATGCTTTGAACGTACATCTGAAAACTGTACAGGAAAATATAAATATGAAAGATTATTAAGGAAATAAAAAATTATAAATAAATATTCAAAACGTTTTTATTTAATCACTGCCTCTTAAATAGGCGCACATTCCTGTAATTTCTGTTTGGTATTTGTATTGTCAAATATAACTTAGGTACGGCTTTTATCAATAGGATTCTGTGATTGTCATCGAAACTTTGTTCTAGAGAATGATTAACAAGATTGCTCAAAATGCTTGTTGGTACAAATGTGTCGCAGACATTGTTCATGATTGATTGATCGTAAAATGTTTGGAACATAATTAAATGACTGCGTTTATTCCATATCCAATTTAGTCTTTCTTACACGCCGGCCGTAGCCATTCTTTTTTTATATCATCATTTTTGGAAACCTGTAACCAAAATGTAGAATTTTTCAAAATTAGTGAAAATGCAGATAAATCGTAGTAGTAGTAATCAAGAACACCATTCAATTATGTATATTTTTTAACTTATCAATAGGTAGGTACTTTAAAGTTATAAATTATTAATATCATGTTAAAAGTAAAAAAGTTGTAAATGAGGCGTATACATAAATATCATAATTTAAAGATACACTTACACAAAATACTGATTTATCGATATAGAAATGCACGTCACTAGGCGAAAAAACTTAACCTTCAACATTTGAACAAAATTTCATTGATAAATGCCCTATATCAGCACAGAACTGGATACGATGACTATTTAGACAAACTATTAGTGTGTTTTAATAGATTCATGCCATTAATTATGTTTAGGTAAAACGAAAACAGTCTGAACTCACCGATAAAAGGTTATTGTCTCTTGATTACATTCTTTTCTTATTATAAGGGATTTACAGCCCTCAATCACACAAGACATTTTGTCACACGTAACGCATAAATATCACTAACAATGCTATGGCTAGTTTATAAGTTTCTTCGGAAGAATACTTTGCAAATAATTAAATTTATCTGAGAGGAGCAACAACTTAGCGTGAAAATAATCCGTCATTATAATGTAACCAAGTTAGGTTGCCACTTATTTACACAGCAACAAAAAGAAAATAACGACACGTTTAATCTGATGGTGTTCTAAAGACATCCAATTACATCCGTTTGACATTTACCTTGTGACAACCTAGAAAAAATAGAAACGAATGTGGATTAGAGGTTTCATTCACTCTCGTTACAGAATTAAATGAAGTCATATGAGTTAGATAGCTGTTGTCTAGCTCGTCTTTTAGCGTGTTTTCTATGCTTTAGTTATAGTTCTGAGTGTGTGTCTATCTGAGGTGTCTTATCAGATCAGATGTCAAATTGAAATTTTATCTGAGAAATTGTAGCTGTGTAAGTGACCCTTTACCCTGTCATGTTTTTTTGAAATTGCCGCGTTTTACCTGGTTCAGCTTTTGTTGGCCAGACTCTACCTACTAATTCCATGCATTCACCATTAGGATCTGCACTAAAAAATAAATTGTTCGAAAATCGAACTGGCCACCACGAGTAGATTAAACATAAAAGAAAAATAGAACACAAAAAAGAGGTCGAATACTGATTTAATTCATAATGGGCGATTTTCTGACAGCCCAAATTAAAAAGTAAAAATTAGTTCAAAAACACTCGATAGATGTCGTTTTATGAAAGCTGGGCTACTTATGGGCTGTAATAAATTCTACACTTTTACTTGTCTACTAAAAGAATAAAAAAATAGTATTTACTTACCTATTTATATTCAGGACATCCAGAACCTATTTCTATTTTGGAATAGAATAAATATTACGCAGCCATACACGTGCTCTTCATGAACCCGCCTTTTACTAAGCGCCATACTAATCTATGCTAAGCGATCGAACGACGAACCAATTTCTTTTTTTTTTTTGATCTCGGAAAATCGCCCATTCATATTTTTTTTATTATTAATCTGTGGTGATACCTCTGCTGGTATGTTTAAAGCTACGATAATCGCTTACCAATCAGGCTAGCAGTTTTCCTGATTGACACTCGTAGAACACATAAAAAAATAACAAAATGTCCGTAAACAAAAAACCTTTATTAAACAATAATAATCTTATGCTACCCGTTTTCAGAGTTCAGTCTTGGCTTTAAGTTGGGCAGCGAACGCCTTAAACCGTTCCAGACCTTCTGCATTCGCCTGCTGGTAATTTGGTGCGGTGCTTTTCACTAACTCGAACCATCTGTGAGAAGAAAAGCGTTGTATCTTTATACTGTATGGAAATATTTATGGTGCAGGCTAGGTGTTAGTGAAAAATTAACATAACACGTTTTCAGAATTAATTTTTGAAGTAGTCAACAGTAAAATTAAAATCTGCGAAATTTAATAAATACTGTTGAGGCTTTATTCTGTAGAACATACCCGATGGAAACACGATTTGATAAAGTTGGCTCGATAGAATAAATTCACAAAGTTACATATTTTTGTGTCATTTTATCTTCTTTTCTAGCTTTTATTCTTAAAATAAGTGATTTGATGTAATGAGTTATTTACGAAAATGAAGTTCATAGATAACTTAAGTGATTATAACAGATTGTTTTTTTTTATTACATCTATCATTTTTATTAAATATAAACGCGCCTTTTCGTGCCGCTTCGCTGTTATACCCGTCCCTTACCGTAGTACCGTCAAGAGAGCGAGAGAGAAGCGCTCAAAATACCTCCCCTTAAGAGGAAACACTACGTCGAAGTGGCATGCAAAATTCTCATACAAAATACAGAAAAACGACGTTTCGTAGTTCCCTGTTTCCTTCTTCAGAACTGTACCAACTTTTATTACTTTTTCAGCATCGGTTAAAGAAAGAAAGAGATTTTTTTATGGTTGTATGTATCATTATTTTTTTAAACCAGCCACTTAAAGTTTCTGAAGACGCCTTAAAACGGAGTAATTTTGCTTAATTTTGAAGGCTCCTGATTATTAAATAAATGACTTAATGAAAAAGAATCAAACATACCGACATAGAAAATCTCTTTCTTTGACCGATGCTGAAAAAGTATTAAAGATTGGTCCAGTTCTGAAGGAGGAAACAGGGGACGAAACGTCGTTTTTCTGTGTTTTGTATGAGAATTATTTAGCATGCCACGTCGACGTAGTGTTTCCTCTTAAAGTATTTACATAGCGAGTCACTCTGAGTGATTCTTTTCGTAAAAAATTAGACTATTTGATGTAGTTCCAAAGTTCTAAACTAGGTGGCGCTGATGATTCGATTACATAGAAATCGTAGCTAGTTTTGATTTGACTCGTTGGATAAGAGAGGCAAATTGGGTAGGACTCAACCCAACTCAAGATTCGAGCTGTAAGCTACGTGATTGCTTGAAGCTTTATAGCCGAAACACCCACACACTCACTCATACAAATGTAAAGGGGATCCCTAGACTTAGTATAGCGTTGTGCTACAGGACTCGATGAACCTTTAAGTTTAAAGATAACGTAACGTTGAAAATATGTCTACCCTAGGTGGGAATCGAACCCGCGTCCTCCGCAATCCGGGCGGCTGCGTTGATCACTCCGCCACCGAGGTATGGTTAGATAGACGTGACGAAATTTTACAACGCTTTTGACTTTATGTGTTTATAGCCACAGTGTCATAACAAGCCTCTTAAATTTTTATCTGAATTATTCTTCAGATAAAAGTACTGCTTTATAGATTCGAAATAAATGAGGTAGACATTTTTTTCAACGTTTCATTCTTTGAGTATATTTGAGCGTTTTTAACGCAAATAATCAAATATTATGAACCTTTAACTTTCTCGCCACCCTAGGTTACAAAGTGTATTGGCCTTAAGCGGCTCCAAAACAAAACACTATTGTTCTCACCTGTCGACATTCGGGAACGGCTTGAGGCTGATGCCGACAGCATCTATGGTGGAGACGGTGGCGACGAGCGACAGGTCCGCCAGAGTAAGTGCTGGGCCCGCGGCGTACTGCTGGCCTTCCAAGAACTTGTTCAGGAAACCCAGCGCCTCCTCCAGCTTCTTGAGTAGAGCCTCGTCTGCGGGCGCCCCGCCAAATGCTTGAGGGTACTGGCAGAAAAGCAGTTGACGTTAATATAATCTTATATTTATCCAGCTATAATCTATCTATCTAATTAGCCTACGTCTGTCTACACACTGCTGAGTACGCCATTTTTCTCTGTCCTATGCCAGCTTATGCTTTCAGACAAGTCTGACTACGTCATCCATCCAATCTCTCGTCTCTATGGTGCCTACTACGGGAACGTGCGTGATCTGTGTGATATATGTAGCCTATGTAGATGTAGATATATATGTATGTATTTCTAAATCATCTTTTAACTGATGGTATGTCGTCTTATTTAGATTAATTGGTAAATGGTAATGTCGTAATGTCGAATTTTAATGCACACTTTGCCCACACCACACTACACTTATATACCTATCTTACTACCAACCTAGCCTATAGAAATAAGGAGTATGTAGTTTCTTAGTAATTGAGGATTCTGTGTGAAGGGTTCCCTATTTTTTTGCATAAAATTTTATGTCTTAATTTATATAACAAGGCATACTTTTACTTATCATAATAATAGTTACGCACAATATTAATTAGGCATAACTTTTTAGGCACATTTTTTAAAGCATAACTACTATTAGCATTATAATTGTTAAACATACTATTCTAAAGCCTAAATTTGCTTACGAATAATGATTTTTAAGCATAATTTTGATAGGCATAATAATTATATAGGAAAAAATTATTTTTTGGAAACTTGTGCTTGCATTTGATAAAATACTTTTCGTATATAAAATAAACATGTTGGCGGCTTAGGGGTAGCCGTACCCTAACCTATCATTACACGACGGTATCCAATTCATATTTGATATAGGTACCTAATACCTACTTTTATTTTTTCAGTTTCAATTAGCCTTTAATAAAATAAAAAAAATGCAGAGACAAATCTTGATAAAAAAAAAACCAATACAAATTATAGCGGATTTTGAAACTCACCTTCTGTTTTGTCTAATCTACCAGACTATCTTTATGCCTAATAAATATAAGACGAAAAAAAAAATGCCTTATAACTTTATGCAAATCAATATTAGGGCAAAAAACATTAGCCTAAACCATATTTTATGCTTACTGAAATAGTACGCCAATAAACAGTTATATCAAAATATTATTATGACAAAAAATATGCCTAACTCGTTATGCCAAATTAAATTAGGACAAAAAAAATAGTCGAAAAAAAGGGATCCCTGTGTGAAGTGTGCTTTCAAATTCATTCGACATTATTATTCGTTCTCCGCTAATAGTTAGATAACTGTCGTGTCGGCATACACTTCTACGATGTTATGCGACTAATTTAGATAAGATTGTGGTAGCTAGCCAGGTGGCTTCAAAACAAGATTGTATTGTTACTAACTCAAGTGAGCCATACTTAATAGTTAAACAAAACTTATAAAATTTTAATCATCATGATGATGATGATGAATTAAATTTGTATTTGGAATCAAATCATTTGAGCGCTTCATAACGGAATAATCGCCTTGCGTTGTAGTGCTGCACTGCATAAGGTCCTGGTGTCCAAGCTTCTTAGTAGGATAACGAAACTACTCATGTACAAGACCCAAATAAGACTGACGTGCAAAGCTTGGACACTAACCGTGAAAAAAGAAAACAAACTATTGGTGGCAGAACGGAAAATCCTTTGAAAAATTTTGGGCCCAATAAGAGGGAGCGATGGCAAAACAAAACATACACTAACAATACCATTAACTCTAAAATATCACAAACATTGCAATTCGCCCCTCGCAAGCTCGCAACACACCCACACCACAAACGTGACATGACACATGTCATATACACAATTACACACACACAAGTTGTGACACAACACACACGCACACTCACATTTTGTCATCTGTGCCTTAAACTTTTTCTCTTCTTGTTTTATTATTTTGTGTCTTTTATTTTTTACTTAATCCAGTTTTGATCGAGTCGTACATGAAATTAATTATTATAAACGCTTCGTTCACATTACCCCGGCAAAGACCTGCCCGGCACAGGGATAAATTGAAAAACAGCGCCACGTGCACATAACAATGTGAGCGCAGCAAATGCTGAATTTACCCCTTTTGCCCTCCGAATAATGCATTACATATAAATTTTTAATAAATTAGCAGCAAGTATTAATAACATAGTTTAAGTTCGTTTGTATATGTGTATTCTTTAAATTGTGCCGCTTTTAAATGTATGTTGTGTGTTTTTTTGGTAAGTATGGCAATAAATAAGTTTTTATTTTTATTTTTTATTTTTTTTAAAGAAATCAAGCCTACCTTTTAAGCTGCTGTAGCTTAAAAGGTAGGCTTGATTTGTTTAGTACAAGCATCACAATGTCTGTGCTCTAAACAAATTGTACTCTATAAAAAGTGTGTGATATAATACATAAGAATCCCCTAATAAGTTCTTTTATACTTTCAGGTTATCGATTGTATAAGTAATACACACATCCAGAAGCAGTTTTGTTTTAAACGTGTACTCCTGGGAATAGTGGGGGTCACCAACCAAGTTCCGATCCTAGTGTTTCTAGGATAGATTATGTCATTAGCCATTGTGAAGTAATGACTGTTTTACTTGACAAATTTTGAAATCTCAAAAATATACAAACAAGGCAGAGGTAAGATGTTTAGAGCCTGAAACAATGGTGCACATGGTTCATCTGGTGCAGCACCACAAATTGCCCTGCCCAGAAGTAGGTATGTCAAATTTTCACTCGAGCTCTGCCCCGAGCAATGTAGTGAAGTGGTATAAAATCAAGCTTACACAAGTGTGTAATGTAAGTATAAGTAATAGGATCACTTACGAAATATGCTCCGAATCGTGAGTAGAGCACGGACAGGTCGAAGTCCAGCCGCTGGTCGACCACGGCCCTAGCCTGCGCGTCTTTGGGGTACAGGCCTGAGTCTGCACCGTACTTGTTCACTAGGTAGCGGCTGATGGCACGCGACTCCCACAGGGCGAAGCCGTCGTCAACTATTGTGGGGACTGTGTGTTGAGGGTTGAGCTGAAAGAATGGTGGTTGAACCGTTAGAATTGAGTAGGGTATTTCACTGGCCAAGGATGTCGTTAGGTTGGAACTTTATGTCTAGTCAGAAGTTTGGTTTGTTTCGCAGCCCGGTCACCATAAGTCTGTGTAGCGCTTTCTATGCCCTGTCTCTATTACACTGTGCAGGGATGGCAGGTCCACGCAGGATACTCAATTATGTAAAATGTAGGTACCTACCTATTCGATACCAACGAATTTCTCGATGTGTTGCTACCGGTAAATTCGTATCTGTACCGATAGGTATTAATAGCGATGTCAAACTTGACGTGAGGACGTATATTATTAATTATACACATCTTATTCTGAGTTATACACACATAATACTTATTCGATCTGTGATCGAAGTACACCTAAGAGTACTAAAGACATTAACTATAATGAATCATCTATTTCATAATCCTTTCATAGGTTACGGTGCCGGTTTTAGTTGGATAACTCATGCTCATGATGACTATCACAATTCAATCGTTTCTTGTTTTTTCGAGTTTTGTCTACATATAAACTTCTTCGTCATCATATCAACTAAATTAATTATTACCTACTTGTTGGCAAGTAAGCCATAGGATACGGAAATAATAGCTATAGCTTTATGCCCAGGATTTCATCCAGTTGAAGTTAATTTCATTCCTTATAGATAGTAGTAGTACCTAGGCCTCATCTTCATCATCAGTCTATAACCATCCCACAGCTGGGCATAAGCCTTCCCACGTGATCAACAGCCCATGGGGAGATTCAAGATTCAAGAATATCATTTATTCAGGTTATGTCACGTTTAGTTTTCAACACTTATGAATGTCATTATGCCACCGGTTCGTAAGTCTATCTATGGGGCGGGAGCCTTGTACTGAGAAGAACCGGCAAGAAACACAGCAAGGGTTTTCTTTTATCCCTTTCTTTTAAAGCGTCAATTAGAAATGAAAAATGCCCTCCATATCATAGAAGGGCACTTTCCATTACAATAATAAAAACATAAAAAAACATAAAACAACGACATAAAAACAAATCAAAAAATAAAAATTTAAAGTTCAGGTATTCATCAATATAAAATAATCAATGTAATCAATGTCTTACAGTACAGAAAAATAAAAAGTAAGACTACAACCACTAATATGTATACTAATAATAAAAATAAGTTAGCAAGAGCAGACCAGCCTCCACAGCACATCAGGCGGCACCCGTTCACGAGTATGACATGTGAATCAGTCATCGCTTTGCTCAACCATTTTAGGGAACGTAACGACCCGACGCACATGCCCCCACCGCAGAGACACTTTGAGAGAGCATGACACACTCGAGCAACTCCAATAAAGCAAGCAAGAAAAACAAGAGTGAAGAGGCATCTCATGGGTAAGCATGTAACACCCTAGACTACATCCTGCTCACCAAGCAGGTTGGTGGTCAAACGCTTGCCCAGTTCAGTAAAATAAAAAAGGCAAGATTTACGCAACATAAGTTTTGGGCTATCATGAAGGCTATCATAAAGAGTTTAGATTTGGGCCCTAACCCACCACGCCGGCCCGATGTGAGGGTACCTAAGGTGGACTTTGTTTATTTTTTGCTTCGTTTGACTTCTGCCATCTTACGACAACAACCAGGACCAACGGCTTTACGTGGCTTCCGAAACACGGAGGAACTCGAGTTTTTTTGTTTATCTACCCATCTAAAGTATCCCGGTATTGCCAAATTTGCTTAACGGGGACGAACGCAAACCGAAAGTCTTTGCGCCATCGAGCTCCTTAGGTCCAAAGCGTTTGCCCAGCAGTAGGACCGTTTATTAGGCTATTACTTTGTGTTTACCTTCAAGAATTCTGGAGTGAGTTGGTCCCCAGCTCTCAAGTCCAGTGCCTTCTGATTGAGTTTAATGTTGAGTGCCGCCGCGACGAGCATCACCAGCCTGCAGGGCGCAGACCCTGGCGCGTGGTACAGGTCTATGGTCATCGTTAGCTGGCGAGTAATGAAATACTGTCAATTGTTTATTTTTATGTGAAAAAAAGGCAAACGAGCAGGCGGGGTCACTTGATGACAGTAGGTACCTAATCGCCGCCACCCATGGAGGAGAAACAAAACCAGAGAGTCGCAGATGCGTTGCCGATCTTGAGAAAGGAATAGGATCTTTGAGAAAGGAGTAGGAATCAAGAAGGGGGAAGAGGAGAGATGGGCCCCTGTACTTGCCTGTTTAGTATGAATGAAAGTGAAGACCCAATAGGTAGGCACATGAAAGTGTTAAGTATAAAAAATAGAGACCCAATCTCTTTTAGCAGACGAGGCACAGTCCCCTTCGATGTACTTTTGTCCGTTAAAAGATATAACTTTGCAGCTTAACTTAACTTATAACTTTGCAGCTCTTAGTGATATTAACTCCTCGTCTGTGGCAAGGACTCCTAGATCTCGATAACAATAGAAAATCTAATGTGTCTGGTATTTCAACAGGCGACCTATTATGGTGGACACCAATGGGCCTTAATTAACCCCTTGTTCGTCACGAACCCTCCTAGAGGTTTTACGGCAGCTGAGCTCATTACGGACTACCCAACTGACTAAAGTTAAACCTGGTTTAAAATGGATGCTGATTTTTCTTATAAAGTCTACTTAGTCATTTTATATCACAAATGTTGTCCAAAATACTAAGGTTATTGTGTTGGTACTTCTCTGTAATTACATGGTTGATGACTATCAAGGTTAATCTGTGCAGCGAGTTTGATGAAACTAGATCTATCAAATATTAACTAAGTTAAAATCTTAAACTAATTCGTTAATTGAATCAAGATTGTCACTTATTTATTACATAAAATGCCGGCATCTACTCACCGAATAGGGACGCGAGCGGCTCCAAAACAAATTGAATGACGACTGTCAAACACCAACTTATCTGCAACTCGTTGTCCTTGACTGGCAAACGCTGTGTCACTGACGTCGTGTTTATGTACACGACTGTTTTTAACCAGTGGTGGGCTCTAAGTTAAATGTTGGTATTGTTTTCAATAAGTAAGTACCTAGGTATTACGTTATTTCAGTTGTGTTGTGATCATACATATCTTAATCACACAACTGTGTGGGTAAATTGATAAGATAATGCCTACAAACAAATACGTAACAGAATTAAACGGCCTTGTTACCACCTCCTATGCTTTTTTGTTGTATTCGAACACAGACCACAGACTTCGACAAGTCGATGTTTTAGGTACTTAAATAAAAATTTTAAAAACATAAAATGTATTTCTGTTGTTAGTGTAAAGCAAGCGATTAGCATTGCAGAATTTGCAGTATATATATTGTCAAACGGAAACTTTTGGAAAGAGATAACTATATAGAGCGGCCGACATTAATATTGGCTTATTTTTATTTCGGTCAAATACATCTTCCCGGGCTTTCAAGAGTTATTCGTCAACTCGCACCTATTCGTGATTTTACCTATTATTTGTGTATAGTCAAATAAAAAATTAGAAACAAGAAATTTTGTTTTATTTTGTACTCAATACTCATAACCGACGAATTTCGCTCCTTGCTGATGCTATTCTGTCAAAATATTCGTCCAAACTATAAATAGTACATTGTTACCTTAAAGGGTGAAAGCAGCTTATACATTCCCGAGACGGGGTTTAGCGCCCGAGCGTAGCGAGGGCGCCAATAGTTCGAGGGACTAATTAAGTCTTTCACCCGAGGTAAACACTGTGCTTTTCATTACGAATACAAGGAAAGTAACTAAAAATAAAAACATGAATTAGCTTAAGAAAAAATGAATGAATTAAGTATATTTTACATAAATTAACAACTTTTTGATCTACTTATTTATTTAAAGTTTATGGTAAAATTAGTAATCACTTGAATCTATGGGCAACAGAGGCCACGCCCACACGGTTCACGCTTTAGCAAGAAACAACTGCACAGTCTGCTCATGTGCTTAGGTGGTGAGCCTTTAGCCCGTTAGTCGCTTTTACGAAACCCAACGGAAGAGAGGGGTTGGTAGTATTATTTTAATGAACCCATCGCCGCTCTAGGGTAATCATTTGAAATAAGTGTACCCTCGATAGGAGTTTGCTGAGGTGGAAAGGGGGAGGGGAAGGAATATAAACTCCCCCTGCAACCCCCATCTGCCGGAGATACGTACTTTTCGAGAATTTTTTCTTTCGTAAACAACCTCAAAACAAAAAATATGTAAAAAACGTCGTTTCTATCTTCTAATAGGCTCTATTGAAATAATACTACCAACCCTTCTCTTCTCCTCGGTGTCGTAAAAGACACTAACGGAATAAATACTGCACATACGTCCAACAGCATAGAGCGACGATGGGCTCATCAAAATAATACTACCAACCCCTCTCTTCCCTTCGGTGACGTAAAAGGCGACTAACGGACTAAATACTGCTTCTACATCCAACAGCATAGAGCGGCGACGGGCTCATCAAAATAATACTACCAACCCATTTCTTCCCTTGGGTGTCATAAAAGGTGACTAACGGACTGAACTAATTTTTTCTTTGGTTAATTCGTGTTTTTTTAGTTACTTTCCTTGTATTCGTAATGAAAAGCACAGTGTTTGTTTACCTCGTGTGAAAGACTTATTTAGTCCCTCAAACTATTGGCGCCCTCGTTCTAGAATTACCTAGAATTTAAAAGTCGGCGCAGTCGTACTCATTAAAGACGGAAACATAAGTCCTAGTAAATGGCCGTTAGCGCTGGTCAAGGAAATCCATCCTGGAAGTGATAGTGTTACGAGAGTCGTTACGCTTCAAAAAGCACAAGGGTCGGACCGGAAGAGGGCAATACACTCCCATATACCATTACCCGTGAAAATGAAAATTTAGAAGTAAGTTAGGATAAAACGCCTATACAAAGTAACATAGCAATTGTGGAAAAAAGACAAAACAAGAAGGCATAGGAAAAAATCATTTAGGAAACCGTATTATTGATTTTTAATGATAATGTTGATCTTTATACAAATGTTGGCACAAACAGGAGCCTCATATACAATAAAAATGGAACCTGGATTATACATAGAAAAGATAGGAAATGCTACATTAGACAGAGGAACTTTTAGAATAGAAAAACATTACCAAAGCAGTATTTTAGACCAGAGGGCCTAGTCAACTGGCAAACGCTCGACCGGTGACAGCTTCAAAATCGCTCATCAAATTCGCTAGGCTACATCGATATCGATAAGCTAAGGGATATAGAACATACAGGCTTGTCTTAGTATTTTTTTGTTTGATGATAATGTAACGCTTATGTAAGATTAATAAATAGGTAGTAACCACACCGATTCTTTTGAGTTTTAGTGAATTGAATGTCACTTTACTAAGAAATTCGGGTAGACTCCTTGAGACAATTTGAAAAATGAATCAATCGCTTTTTTCGCCGGAAGTTCGCCAGGCAAGCACGTTTGTAAATAAGTACTTATAATGATGACGAGTGACTTACCCACCATAATATGATATTGATATGAGACCAAACCCATTTTTCAGCTTATAATATAAATAAATTAAGACTGAAGACCACAAGCAAACGCTTGCTGCCAAGAATTTCTCAAATATTAACAACTTGACGTCCGTCTGTAATGAAATAAGTGATAACACTAAATGTTACAAACCGCGCGAACATTTAAACAGTTTGATCTTAGATGCGAGTACCCACTAGGTAGTGATTAAAACGTTTGCATCTTGTATGAGTACATCGCCTAAAGTAACTCTATGGCGTAGCGGCTAAGGCTTTCGGGTTTAGTTGTCTAACTACAACACCTATCACATTACTTTTCTAATTGATTATTGTCCTAAATAAAATAAAATAAAAAACATTCCAAGTACATGGTTTTGCTAGTTAAATTAAAACTAATTTTAAAATATGCAAACTAGCGAAGCAATGTACTTACTGTTACTTGAAAGGTAATGCTAGAGGTTTAACTAATGCAAAAAGTCCCCGCCCGCGCCGCACCGGTTTGTGATCTTGCCAGTTAGTTACGCAACTTTCACATTACCGAGCTAAAGGATGGGTAACCAAATAAAAAGCGTCTCGAGCTCCTCCGTGCTTCGGAAGGCACGTAAAGCACACTGCGGTTGTATTGGCTCAGGGCTTAAGCCTGTTATAGCCCAGTCTGCCTTAGTGCTGTCGTTCATGTGGGAACGTTCAGGACGTTCATAGGATGACGATGAAGACAACATCGCCTTAATATAGGATTGTTTCATTGTTACTTATTTATAGCGGTAGGTACCGAAAATAATTAAAATTAAAAGTCATTTATTAAATATACGCCTTCACAGACACAATGACATGATCGTGGTCTCTACGCGACAAGTTAAAATATTTATTTATTTTACATTATTTATTTCACTGCCATTCATTATGAGTTGGTTGATAATGTTTCGAAATAAAACATAGGATTATTTATGTTTACCAAAAATAATTTTAAAACAATTAATTTTATATAATTACCCTAGTATGTTGATAATGAATCAAGTACAACTTTAAGCCATGTTTAATGCAGTTTCATTGTTGGATACGACATGTGGTACACATCCCTTCTTTATTGTGAGCCTGATGCAGCATTAAATATTGGTGTTATTATGATTAACCATGCTTTTTGAAGGTATCCAGAATCTCCTAAGAAATTGGAACAATATACTTACTTATAGAAAATTGTCATACTTACATAAAAAGTTAGTAGGTAGTATATATTTACCAAAAATAATTTAAAAACAATTAATTTTATTTATTTATTTTATATTCACAGGTGAATCGACAGTTCTATAAAAAGTATAACACTGAAAATGTGAAACAGCAAACCATTTACAGATTCACACAAATAAAAATGTGATAGTAACATTACAAACTCAAGCAACAATTACAATCGATTACTTCACAATCGCCAAATTGATAATAACTAAACTATTACAGAGTATGCTAGATATGGAACTTAATTTGTATTATATGTATAACAAGCCACCTTATGTTAAGCCACCTATTTAAAGAAAAAACAATATTATAACAAACACAATAGAACCCACCAGATTTAATAATCGGATAATAATAATGCAAGTTTATACATATAATTACCTTTGTATGTTGATAATGAATCAAGTACAACTTCAATAGCTTAATGTTATGACTAGTAGAAATTGATATAAGTAGGTACTTAAACATTTTCTATAGGTACCTACTGCAAGTAAAATTAAATATCAAGTAAAAAATAACATTAATGTTGTATTTCTTAATATATTCTTATTTCCTTACCTAACTCTCTCAAAGTCAAAGTTTATTAAATATGAGGCTTCACTTTCTCTTATTGACATTAAAACTATATGTGTATAAAAATAAATGCCAATTGTGTGTTTATGAAGGTACTGTTTTTTAGTAGTACCTACCTAAGTAAATCTTATTAATAAAGTACAATAAACTTAGAACTAAATTAACTTTATACTTAATTTTTCCCCATCATATAAACCAAATCACTATTTTATGGGTTAAATATATTTATGGCACACTGTTCCTTTTCTTAAAATAAAAATGTTGTCAACGAAGGTATTGTTTTTTTGTACATAAGTAAATCTTTTTAAATAAAGCACAATAAACTTAGAACTAAATTAACTGTATTTATGGCACAGACTGCTCCTTTTTGTAGAATAAAAACGTTGACAACATTAGAGCTCCACAAAAAAAATCATATAAATAACTAAATTCAACGATGCCAAAGCCATGTTCAATGCAGTTTCATTGTTGGATATGACATGTGGTACACAACCCTCCTTTCTTGTGAGTCTGATGCAGCATTAAATATTGTTGTTATTATCATTAACCATGCTTTTTGAAGGTATCCAGAATCTCCTAAGAAATTAGAACAATATACTTACTTATAGAAAATTGTCATAGATAAAAAGTTAGTAGGTAAGTACCTATGTATTATACAAAATTGCTTGATATTGTTTTTTACCAAATAACCATGTTTGTTCACCATTCTGAGGAAGTCCATCCTCCAAATTATGAGGTAACATTTAAGACTTTTGAATCGTCGTCTCAAATCTGCAAAACCACATAAAATAGTTTTATCTTTATGTCAATACTCTTTATTCTAGCAATTTTAACAAAACTGACATTTCCTGGTAAATCCCAATATAATAATAGGCATAATACTTACCTTTATTATGTAAGTAATAATTTATTTATTAAAACTTACCGTTTGAACGTAAGGACTGATATCTTTTCCTATTAAGAAAGATGCTTGTCTGTATAAGATTTATAGGGTATAGTCAATAGGTACACCTTACTACACTTAGAGCCTTGGTTTAATACTCTAAGCTACCTGGCAAATTAAATCTTCATTGGAACCTGTAAAACAAATAGGCAATCTAAGTTATAAATTGATAAATGGACATTATGGATAGGTTACATTTAATATTTATACAAAAAGTCCCTTACTGTTGTCTTAATCTTGACCTTTCTTGTCATGATTAAAGGTACTTAGGTGGATTTATTTGGCCCAAATGTTTGTATGGTTTGAGAGCCCCTACAAATTGTTATGCAGCGACTTGCTCTTCGTTGCGGAAAATGTTGCATGACACACATTTATTTGGTCACTCACATCGCAACAACTATATCAGCACGCAATTCCCGGCAGACCTTAGCTAAATATTTGAAAGTTCGTAAACGAGAACTCTGAGAACTATTCACAAGTACAACAAACTCGATTTCGTTAATTTGCTCCAAGTAACGTAGGGAAACATTTCTTCCTTAGCGCCTGAGCACTTGATTATCGCAGTCCACAATAGCCCTAAAAAGAGCATTTTAAACAAAACTTTCAACACAACACAACTATTCCTTCATCAGCTGATCAAACAATCGCCATTTTGTGTGAATTTTTATCTTCAATGTTTGAGTGATCGCTAGATTAGCGATTCTTGGCTTGTCAAACTGTCAATTAGGTCTATTTTAGCGTAAATTTTACGTCGTAGGTAACTTTTGCTTATGTCAATCCCATACATTCGGTTTATCGTAGCGAAGATTTCGTAGCGTTTCATTTGTTTGCCAATTGACTAGGCCCTCAGACCAAGTAGAAACTGCAAAAGGAATATTAGATCAATTTAAATCCCTTTGTTACAATGCCAAAACACTAGATTGTGATACTCATTGTATATCTACAGTAGACTGATGTCTGATTTATAAGAGCGTGAATAAATGTCACGGTTCCTTTCGATGCCGAATGTTTGTAAACATATTACTGTCATTTGTGCAAATGTCTAGTTTCACTAGGATTTTTACTGTTTTTTTAAAGAAAGACACAATAGTTAACTGTTTTCTTGTGAATGTCTCTCAAGAAAAAGTAAAATCCTACTGCAACTAGTTTACAAACATTCGTCATCGAATTTGGCTGGAGTATAGGTTCCGTTCTAAAACAAGAAAAAATATACTTAATACCTACTGTAATATTTTATAATACTTACTATTATTATAAATTGTTATTGTGGTAAGTATGGTATCGATATTCGAAATGAATAAAAAAAATATTATGTTTGAAATGGAATGTAAGTAAGTATTTAATGTAAGAAGTGTGTGTTTAAGTATATGTATGTAGAGGATGGTAGTATGTATGCTTCAGAGCTCGATGGCGCATCGGCTAGCACGTTCGGCTTGCGATCTTGCCCGCTAAGCAACTTTCGCAATGCCGGGTCACTGGATGGGTGACCAAATTTAAAACATCTCGAGCTCCTCCGTGCTTCGAAAGGCACGTTAAGCCGTTGGTCCCGTTTGTTGTCGTAAGATGACAGTTGTTAAAACCCACCAACAAGCCAATGCTTGGTGGGTTATGGCCCAATATCCCCACGTGCTATCTCCACGTGGGAAGCCTGCAGTGGGACGTTTATAGGCTGATGATGATGATGACGATGTTTGAGAAAGTGCGGGTGTATGTTTGTGCCCCTAAAAGGTCAATATTTCTCGTCTCATGTAAACTATTGGACACAAATATTGATGAGCAGTCATCACAATATGTAACCTTTACAACTGTTGGACCACATAGCAAACATTTTAATTTTCAGATTTCCAACTGATCTGGTAGAAAGAAGTCGTTGTCGAAATATTTAATTTAACAAGGCGCATTGCATCAGATGACAATGACATTGACAGAAGTTGGCTGGATTGGATTTGTCGGAGAAATAGTTCTGAAGTTGGAAAAAGGTAACTTTTATATTTTTATTGTTAATAGAGCATATGCAAATACCACAAATACTTGAAAATAGGCATTGCTTTGATTTGAATGCCATGCCATTTTCGCCATCTGTCAGCCAGCCTATCGGCCTCAGAACAATATAGTTATTGTTCTGAGCTATCGGCTCTGGTCCGAGTCACTGACATTGTCAATCGCTGTCAACTGGAGCGTTTGGCTACAACTACATGATTAAATGAACAGAACAGAATTTAACACGCTCCATCCGTATCGTGTTTGATAGTTAAGATATTTGTGTACAACAAGAAAGCATAATAAATAATTTTAATTTGAATCGGTACCTATGCCCACTTTTAGTCAATTTTTTCGAGAACACTATGTTCATTTAGCACATAACGAAACGTTTCGTTAGGGTTACAAGTGTTGCTATACCTACTAGTGTCAGTGTTACCAAAGAAAAATATTTCAAACGTGAATATCTTTTCTAATAATTTTTTTTATTAAACTCTGAATAGTTTCCACGATCCATTATTCAAATACCTACGTTGTGGTACAAACAGAAATGCTATACATTTTTGGGTCTATTGTCAAAGGAATTTGCCTGATGTCCTTTCTAATTAAAAAATAAATTTTGATTAAGTAATAAATGTAAATCATCCTGCCTGTTGCTTCTATTTCGTCCCTATTACAAACATATCACACGCACGCAGGCTTCCATTAGCGCATTATTTTATTGTACTCGCCCTCGCCTTATTATGCGTTATACCTACCTATACGATAGACATACCTAATTTAAAAAGTTATGTTATACTATGAATCATTTTAAAATTGTATTTTGGTAAATATATTTTCCCTACTTTATTGGAAATTAGGCATTCGCTGGCAACCATTCGCGCTAGTGCCAGTCATACGCGGCTGTCACGCACACTTTAAATTCAATATAAAATCCGGACGGATTTTGAGAAGCATTTGTACCGCGATCAGCGATGCCAGATCTCCTGATTTTTCGGGGGATCTACTGATTTTCCCAGAATTCTACTGATCTACTGATTTCAACTGAAATTTTACTGATTTTTTCAGATCTTTACTCACTTCGCTTTACTCACTTTAAAACATGAAAAGAAATAAAGAACCTGCGTGAAATAAAACACAAAATTATCATAGTTATGTTGGCACTACAAAATTGTCATCATAAAATGGAACTTAGAGTGATGGACACATAGTTGATTATTGAAACTTAAACCTTGCTCCACAGACAACAAAATAAACCGGTTTACACACACCCCGCTAGTGATTACGTGAAGCTAAATTAAATATTAGGAGTCGTGGAGAAAGCGATACATCTTTATTTAAGTTATGCGTATTACGTCAAATGCATTAAAATAATAATAAAATGTCCACCGAAGTAATTTCTGGAATTCTTTATACTAAAATTCTTTTGAAAAATTCAAATTGTTACGATTTTAATATAAGCCCTGAAATGTTAGGCAAGCATAATAGTAAAATGTATCTCAAGGACAATATATAAACATTAATAAAATGCTAGGTATGTTATTTAAATGCTCAACTTTCTTTTATTCTATAAAATTGCATCTACTGATTTTTGAAATATTTCCCCATACATCTCCTGATTTTTTCTAGACGCATCCTCTGATTTTATAAAAATGGACCTGGCAACACTGACCGCGATGCTCCGTCTAGACATGTATATAGTCAAAGCTCCCAGGTATCATTTTATTCTCATTTGATCATCTCATCATTTAACATTGCCTTTTTTTTCTCGCTTCTGCAAGGATACATAATGATTTAGTTACTATACAATTCACTACACACATCGCAATTCCTGGATTTAAACACATTTATTACGTGAATCTAAATCATGAAATTTCAAACACTATTTTTTGACACTTTTACGTATTCCACAAGTTTCGGATCACTTTGATAATCTTATTTTACGTTTTTCCTTGTAATATTTGCATTTATCTTAACTAATTTGGCTTCAGTTTTACAGATATTATATTTTGGTCACGTTTTGACGTAACTGACAATTTCTTCTGGCTTCGTTGCTATGCAACTTATAAACAAATTAAAATCAAAACTTTTAGACTTTTTTTTTTATATTTAGCCATCTAGATTTCAGCGTTTTAAAAATAATATTTCGAATTGTATTCAGAACTCAGAATGCGAGGTTTCTTTATAAAGTTCAGCCGACGACTAATCTTCAGCTTCCGAATAGGAAGGGCCTAGTCTCAACAGAGAGCATCTTTAGCTTTCGAATAGGATGGGCCTGGTCTCAACAGAGAGCATCTTCAGCTTCCGAATTGGAATGAATTAAATTAAATTAAATTAAACTTTTCTACAGGGACGAACTGGACGGAAGGGACTAGACTCCTGAGAGCATCTTCAGCTTCTGAAACCATCAAGCGCTTGTGTTAAAAAATAGAATTTACTTTTTTAAGATGGGGTCAACCTGCGGAATATCAATACAAATATTTTCATGTAAGAATTATTGTTTCATACGTAAAATTAAGAAAGTTGTCGAAAAAAAATGTTTTTAGGAGTCATTAGATTTATGTATTGTTTGTTATTGTTTAAGGAATTTGTTTTAAATTTCAACAAGGCAACGACCTTGTGCAATGATCAGGCTAACTTACGTAAGTTCTTTTAATAAATTAAAAGAATTCAGCGCATAGTACAAGTAACTTAAAAATACGTAAATTTTCACAATTTCGTGCAGGATCCCCTTAATCATGTCAAATTATTTATTCAATGTAAACCTTTACAGGCACCTAATGTCGTCAACACTAATAATAATGACGACCTCCTTGGTCGAGTGGTTTGTACACCGGTTTTCATGGTGTCGCCATCTCTGAGGTCCCGGATTCCATCCCCGGTCGGGTCAATTTAGAAATTATTGGCTTTCTAAATTGTCTCAGGTCTGGGGGTTTTCTATGTATAATAAGTATGCATTTATGTATTTTAAGTACGTTTATCCGTTGTCTAGTAACCATTTAACGAGTTTCATAATGAGGCTTCTCTTGGGCTAGACAATTGGCGTGAGTGTAGGAAAGTTTAAAAGTTTAAGATTAATAATAATAAACCAGTTAACTAACTTGTAGTTAAGACTTAACAACTAATCTAACGAACTATATAGTCTGTGCCAGACAAACGCGTATCGCTACCCCCAGTACCACTGGAAGCCGAAACAGGACCGCAATATATTATTATATTCGACAAAACACAAATTTTAGAAAATATGACGAAACTATAGATATGACGCTTCACTTTCCGCCAAGAAGTCTGCTTAGCTCTACGTGGCTCTACAGTTGGCAGTGTACACAAATCACATACATGTTTACATAAATCAACAACTTTTTTGAGATATTTATTTAAAGTTTATGGTAAAATTAGTAATCACAAATCACATATTTACCTACATGTTTAGATAAATCAACAACTTTTTTGAGATATTTAAAGTTTATGGTAAAATTAGTAGTTATTTGAATCTATGGACAACACAGACCACGCCCACACAGTATACGCTTCAGCAATAAACAACTGCACAGACTGCACATGTGCTTAGGTGGTGAGCCTTTAGCCCGTTAGTCGCTTTTACGACAACCAAGGCAAGAGAGGGGTTGGTAGTATTATTTTGATGAGCCCATCGCCGCTCTATGCTGTTGGATGTATGTGCACATGTGCAGTCTCTAGTCCGTTAGTCGCCTTTTACAACATCGAAGAGAAGAGAGCGGTTGGTAGTATTATATTGATGAGCCCGTCGCCGCTCTATGCTGTTGGATATATAAGCAGTCTTTAGTCCGTTAGTCGCCTTTTACGACACCGAAAGGAAGAGAGGAGTTGGTAGTATTATTTTGATGAGCCCATCGCCGCTCTATGCTGTTGGGTGTATGTGCAGTCTTTCGTCCGTTAGACGCCTTTTACGACACCCAAGATGGAAAGATTTCATACCTTTCACATCCCTATCTTTGTCCATTCATATAGCGCCTTCTTGTTCAATAATACTTTGAAAGTTTAAAAATAAGTATGTGTTGTGAAATGAAACGCATGTTTGTATGTATGAAACGAAACGTATGTTTGTCTGTGACAATTTTTATTTTGTCTGTGGTTGCTACGTACACTTTTTCTCTTTGTTTTTTTTGGCAATACAAGATTTGTGAAAGTAAGCGTGTTTTATCATTTTACTACAAGAAAAGGTCAGAAAATAATCTATTCATAAATTGGAATATACGAAAATACTCTATTCAATTGTATCTATTGATTATTACCATACGATTACTTTGTGTAACATCACTATTTTTGTATTAGTCACTCAAACGACTTTTCATTATATAAAACCGTAGTGCCAACGGAGCGACTTTTACTTTAATAAAAGCATTCGTTCAAACAACTACAAAGTTTAACTTTGCCGTCACTGCGTCCCTGCCAACAGGTCATGGGCCCAGGCACCATAATTTTCAAAAGTAATTTTTATAAGTCAATTTTAATAGTAAATTCATATTGAAATAAACAATGCTGTACGTGAGTGATGAAGAAATACCAAACAGCCTCGATTAAAATTAGCTGAAACGGAACCTGATTACTAAAGGTACGAGTGTTGAGTTTTTGGGCTATGCCATTTTGAATTTTGCAAAAGGGTCAGCCACGGCTAAATCAATCTTGACAAAATTTATGTAAGAAGGAGCTTGGCGACTCAGTGAGCATTACGTAAGAAATTAATTCACCTAAAATTGCAACCGATGTCAGTTATTCCAACATTTCACGAGTTTTGATAACAGAATTACTCACCCTACCCTCATAATATGGCGGTATGATCACGGAGCTGTAAACGCTAGGAGAGGATCACCATAGCCTAGCATTCGTAAAACTCGTCTGCTAGATCATGAAGTTAAGTTGTAGACCGAAATATCTACCGAATTTAAAGTTTCGCATACCAATACAGAGAAGTTTTTTATGCGTAATAATTAAGGACCGGACAAGATAAATAAAAATGTGTACCCTCAATCTTCAAGAAGAAATCAATATTGTGGCAATTCAACAAAGACATATAAAAGATAGACAGGTTACACGCTAACATTATTGCATTTTAAAGTGCTGCAAGTAGTACTATATCTACGTATACAGTTATTTATTATGACACGTTGCGCTAACAAGAGAAACATTATGTGGTTAGAAAGAGATAAATATACATCTCGCTCTATACGCATGTGAGTTTCCATGGCGACGGCCGCCATTAGACCGCGCTAACATAGTCTGTTTCACTCCCACGCATAGAACAGACTACATCTCACTCTTTCCCACGTGAGGAGCAGCCAGCAGTTTATTTGTCGGGCATTTAATGTTTAATTTAAAAAAATTAGTACTTACGAATGAAATGACACGTTTTTCTTGTCTCTAACAGTTGCCGTGTAATTTGTGCACCGCCTAAAAACACAGGAAGGCATTTTGGCCACGAAAAACTTGATAAATTCACGCGCTGTAGCGATGTATAGCCGGGACGCGAGAGCGTGCCTGACTGAATGCGAGTCGGGCAATTACCTTACATTCGTATTGCCATTCTAGAGCGTGTACAACGCATCTATAACTTTATACATCATTGCAATTCAACGCATAAAATTACGAAACTGTACTGCGAGCATGTGGCCGTAGAAATCACATAAAAAAGGACTGCCGTTTTTTCAAGAAGTTGTCGTAACGCGAGGGCACCAGCAGTAATTTTAACTGTACAGCAAACGCTGTTCATCACGTGGAAACCAAGGGCAGTATTGCTTTTATGATTTCAAATTATTGTGAGTTATGAAACAAAACAAGTAATTCTACAAATCATGTTTTTTTTTCCTTTTCCGTTTCAGTTTAAAGAATATTTATTGTCTCAAGAAATTTACATTTCACTTATAGGACAATATTTAGCTTAAAATAACTTATTCAATATATTAACAAAACAGTGAGCATGCAACTCAAAGATAACGCAAAATGTAATTATATGATATGAAAACTCAATAATTCAAACCTACAAATACGATTACATAAATCTATAGCCATCAGGAAGTTTTGTAATTATTAATGTTCTACTAGATATAGTTTAAGTTTATTTTTGAAGCTATTAATACATTCACTCTCCTTAATATTTTTAGGTAATTTGTTGTATAGTTTTACGCCTTCATACATTAAATTTTGGGACCCGTACCTTGTTCTAGGAAAAGGTAAGTTAATGTTATCAAAATTTCTAAGCTTTTTCTTTTGGAATTGACTATTTTTCTTAAAATTTATTTCTGAGTGAATACTACCGTTTAGAATCATATGTATTAGTATGCAAGTCTTGAATAAATGTATTTGTTTTATATTCATAAGTTTTGTGTTTTTATAAAGTTCTTCGGTTGGCGTTAAATAGTCATAGTGGAAGAGTACTTTTATAGCTTTATTTTGTGCTATTTGGAGGTTCTTAAGGTTAGACGGAGCCGAATATCCCCAAATTTCTACCAAGTATTCCAAATGTGGTTTGACAAGTGCGTTGTAAATATCAATACGTACTTTTCTCGGTAAGCAAGAAACAATGTTACGCAAGGCCCCTGTTAGAGCAGTAATTTTTGGTTTGATGCTTTCGATGTGGGCTTTCCATGTGAGCTTTTCGTCAAGGATCAATCCTAGGTACTTTTCATTCGGTTTTCTTTCTAAAATTTTGCCATTAATTAATAAATTATTTTAGCTTCTGGAGCTACCGATTACATGTTAATTCACGAGATTATTTTTCTTCACATAGCAAACTACCCTGTCCTATGAAGATTGGCGTAGCTAAAAATGGAATTTCAATTTTGGCTTATGGAAAAGGACAAATCTGGAGTTCAAGGTACAATCGACGATTCGAGGATCGTTTTATTTTTCCCCCAAAGTTTCTCATAATTGACTGTTCGTAAGTCGAATTCAGCAAGCAAGCAAGTCCAATGATTGCTATTTATTTGATTCAAATGGTGTTCATATCTATAAAAATAACAAATTGCATTATGCAATACTGTAGCAACAACCTTTGTAAAATTGAATTTCAAATTAATTTACTCTCAACTTATTTAAATTCGCTATTTGGTGAAAAGTGGACTATGGCAGATGACTGCAGTCTTGCTATCCTCATTGCCTAGTCTCTGACTAACCCTTCGGGGATAATAGTCGTGATGTGTATGTAATTTAATTATCTCATGCTTCGAAATCTTTTGAATTATGGCATAAACGCTAAGAACATGTAAAGAAGCAAAGCATTATAATTCTTAAAAATTTAGTTGATCATAAATTCATGATTCGTGACATTAATCTACTGACGGCATATTATTATCTGAGCCATGCATAATAGGTAATCAGTCACGAGATCACGACTTCTTTTTGCAAAAGAAAAAGGAAAGTTTGTTCAAAATAGACCATTTTTATCATTTATTCGGATTCATGCGGTTCGATCAGCCCGACTACCGGCGACGACAAACATTATTTTCCTACTTTTATTGACCATTGAATTTTAAAGTGAAAGTCTTATAATGTTTTATTGATTTTGTTAATAAAAAGTGAAAGTTTATTTAATGCGAAGTTCGTTAATTTACACGTATTGAGAAAATGGTTGAGAATATATTTATAATGAATTTAAGCAGTTTTGTGTTTCTAAGGGAATAAGTTGCCATTTGACAATTCCGTACACTCCACAACAAAATGGTTTCTCAGTGCGCATGAATCGTACATTGACCGAAATGGCACGAACCAATGGTCGCAAGTGCGAAGTTAGATAAAATATTTTGGGGTGAAGCCGCTTTAACGGCTACATATCTAACAAAATAACTACCCACTAAAGCGCTGCTAAAATAAAAACCATACGAATGTGGCATGGTACGAACCCTAAAATTAATTACTTAAAAATATTTGGCTCTGCTTATGTAACTATGTACATGATAAAATAAAAACTAGTCGATATTGTCGGTTATAGCAAAAATGGATACAAATTGTTTAATGTCGAAAATAAGCAATTTTTTTCTTGCAAGAGACAAATGTAATTTTTGAAAATTCTTGGCCAATATGTAAAAGTGATGAGCAATATCAAGTATAAATTCCTGACAAAATTAGTCAGTCCGTTGAGGTCTCTGAACAACTAATAGGCAAGAAACACAAAATTCCAACCGACGAGAAAATAGTAATTGACGATACTCAGTCAATCAAAATTGTCAGACGTAGCGAACGGATTAGCAATCTATCCCCGAAAATTTATAAGAAAATGACTGACCCCGATTTGTATTTCTCTTTTGAATACTTCTAATTCCTTACCGCTATGTTACAGTGGTGTTTTTAATGGTGTGATACTGATAAATGGTTTTCCGTCATACATTGTGAAATCGAATCTCTGAACAATAATCAGACATGGACATTTGTTGATAGACCTAAAAATATGAATATTGTCAGTAGTAAATGGGTTTTTAAAGTAAACAATAACGGAAACGGGGAACCGGTGCGATAAAAGGCCCGTCTAGTGTTCGTTTTTTTTTACCCAAACATACTTACAAGATTACGACGAAACGTTTGCACCTGTTGCGCGAATCAGTTATTATTAGTGTCATTGCTTTTAGATTTATTCTAACTTTTGCTTTCAATTTGACCTCTAAGTCCATCACATGGACGTAAAAAATGCTTTTTATAAGTGGCGTAGTTAAAGAGGATATTTGTATGAAAATACCTGAAGGTATTACCTATTGTTGGTAAACCAAACCAAGTTTGTTAATTAAGCAAAACATTATATTGACTGACGCAATCCTCGCGATGATGGTATGAACGTTTTCGATCGTAACCTTAAAGGAATGGGTTTTCATAATTCTGAAATCCATGTCTTTATTGACTAGATAAAAATTCGATTCACATAACAACGTACATAGTGTACCTAGTGCTATATGTTAATGGTTTAGTGATTTAACACTCACAATGAACAAACCTTACAATATTATTAAAATTGTGAATGAGTTATTGAAACTGATGAACAAACCTTACAATATTATTAAAATTGTGAATGAGTTATTGAAACTGACATGATTCTGACATGACTGATTTATTTAAATAAAGTAAAATTGTTTTAGGTATTAAAATAGAAAGAACATAGAACACAATAACTTTAGATCAATTTATTTATTTACCAAATGTTTTACAAAAACAAAATATCCGTGAAAGATTGCAATTCTTCAAAATCATCATTTCCTTCTACATTAAATTACTTAGATTTGAACTCCGACGAATATTGTGATGCACCTTGTCATATTGTAATAGATTGTTTAATGTACGCTATGCTTTGTACACGACTGAAATAGACGAGACATCTGTGCAGCTATCAGTATTTAAATTCGTTTTTTTTTTAAGTTAAATTAATGAGGAGGAAATGTTTAAAGCATTAAAGGAACTATACATTTAAAATAGTATTATGATCCCAATAACAAAACCGATATTTACCAATAAAATAACGGTTGTATCAGCATTGCTAACAATCCCACAGTTCATAAAAAGTCTAAACAGATAGAAATTAGAGGTACCACTCAAGAGAGCAAATTACTGACAAAGTAATAAAGCTTGAATATCTCTACAGGAGATCAAAAGCTGATTTTCTCGAACTTCTCTCTACAAAGTTCCAGGAATTGAGAAATAAATTAATATTCTTTGATTCCTAATTGGTGCAAAAATCTTAAACTTTAAACAATAAGATGTTAATATAACAAAGAATATATTAAATTACTTATTAAGTTGAACATACATAATTTAATATGTTAATAACATGTAATAACATGTGATGTACCCACATAACTTAAGATGTTAATTAATCAAAGAATGAATTAAATTACTTGTTAAGTTGAACATACTTAACATAAGATGGTAATTTATCAAAGAATGTATTAAATTACTTATTAAATTGAACATACAGAACTTATGGTGCGTCCTTCAGGGGTTAATAACAGGTTATAACTTATGATGTAGTCCCGGGTCGGTCGCTAGAGGGCGGCACGATTAGTTCGGCTCCGTATTTATATAAACACGAAAAATAGTAAAAAGTGCAAAATCGGAATTACAGTGATATCAGTGTGCAACAGTTACTAATTTAAAACAGTGATGGAGTTATCTTGCCATAATGATAATTTTACGATAACATACGACAAGTGAAAATGTTTGGTTTGTAAAACAAGTGTTTTATGTGGTAAGAAACAAAACACACAACAAAAAAAGAAGAACTGTTAAAATTACATTCCCTCTTAACCAAATGCACATTAGAAAACAAAACTTGAAATAAACAATACATTGTACTTTGAAAACCGTTATGCCATTAACAAATATTCAAATTAACAAACGCTAAAAACAGCTGCTGTAGTAACGCTTGCTTCACCCAAATTCCAGCCGTCACTAACGCCATCTATTAACTAAGCACGATACTCCCACGCGCCACCGCCGCCGCTGTCACAATTTAGCACGCTTTATCGATTGATACAAGTATACAAACACTGCCAAAAGATGGCGCTATCTGCGAACTGTAAACAAAATCTTCCTGCCAGGCGCTCGCTTACTTGTTGTTTGTGTTTAAATAAATATGATTTAGACTGCGTGAAAGTACCTGAAATTTTTTTTTATAACATTATGAGCGCAGAAACCAAACAACGGTGGAAATGCCCTACATGTTTATATCAGATACCCAAGGTGAACAATATAAACACACCTGAGGGCCTAGTCAATTGGCAAACAAATTAAACGCTACGAAATCTTCGCTACGATAAACCGAATGTATGGGATTGACTTAAGCAAAAGTTACCTACGACGTAAAATTTACGCTAAAATAGACCTAATTGACAGTTTGACAAGCCAAGAATCGCTAATCTAGCGATCACTCAAACATTGAAGATAAAAATTCACACAAAATGGCGATTGTTTGATCAGCTGATGAAGGAAGAGTTGTGTTGTGTTGAAAGTTTTGTTTAAAATGCTCTTTTTAGGGCTATTGTGGACTGCAATAATCAAGTGCTCAGGCGCTAAGGAAGAAATGTTTCCCCACGTTGCTTGGAGCAAATTAACGAAATCCCGAGTTTGTTGTACTTGTGAATAGTTCTCGGAGTTCTCGTTTACGAACTTTCAAGTATCTAACTAAGGTCTGCCGGGAATTGCGTGCTGATATAGTTGTTGCGATGTGAGTGACCAAATAAATGTGTGTCATGCAACATTTTGCGCAACGAAGAGCAAGTCGCTGCATAACAATTTGTAGGGGCTCTCAAACCATACAAACATTTTGGCCAAATAAATCCACCTAAACCTTTAATCATGACAAGAAAGGTCAAGAATAAGACAACAGTAAGGGACTTTCTGTATAAATATTAAATGTAACCTATCCATAATGTCCATTTATCAATTTATAACTTAGATTGCCTATTTGTTTTACAGGTTCCAATGAAGATTTAATTTGCCAGGTAGCTAAGAGTATTAAACCAACGCTCTAAGTGTAGTAAGGTGTACCTATTGACTATACCCTATAAATCTTATACAGACAAGCATCTTTCATAATAGGAAAAGATATCAGTCCTTATGTACAAACGGTAAGTTTTAATAAATAAATTGTTACTTACCTAATAAAGGTAAGTATTATGCCTATTATTATATTGGGATTTACCAGAAAATGTCAGTTTTGTTAAAATTGCTAGAATAAAGAGTATTGACATAAAGATAAAACTATTTTATGTGGTTTTGCAGATTTGAGACGACGTTTCAAAAATCTTAAAGGTTACCTCATAATTTGGAGGATGGACTTCCTCAGAATGGTGAACAAACATAGTTATTTGGTAAAAACAATATCAAGCAATTTTGTATAATACATAGGTACTTACCTACTAACTTTTTATCTATGACAATTTTCTATAAGTAAGTATATTGTTCTAATTTCTTAGGAGATTCTGGATACCTTCAAAAAGCATGGTTAATGATAATAACAACAATATTTAATGCTGCATCAGGCTCACAAGAAAGGAGGGGGGTGTACCACATATCATATCCAACAATGAAACTGCATTGAACATGGCTCTGGCATCGTTGAATTTAGTTATTTACATGATTTTTTTTTGTGGAGCTCTAATGTTGACAACATTTTTATTCTACAAAAAGGAGCAGTCTGTGCCATAAATATATTTAATCCATAAAATAGTAATTTTGTTTATATGATGGGGAAAAATTAAGTATAAAGTTAATTTAGTTCAAGTTTATTGTGCTTTATTTAAAAAGATTTACTTAAGTATGTACAAAAAAACAGTACCTTCGTTGACAACATTTTTATTTTAAGAAAAGGAGCAGTGTGCCATAATTATATTTAACCCATAAAATAGTGATTTGGTTTATATGATGGGGAAAAATTAAGTATAAAGTTAATTTTGTTCTAAGTTTATTGTACTTTATTAAAAAGATTTACTTAGGTAGGTACTAAAAAACAGTACCTTCTTATACACACAATTGGCATTTATTTTTATAGTTACATATAATTTTAATGTCAATAAGAGAAAGTGAAGCCTCATATTTAATAAACTTTGACTTTGAGAGAGTTAGGTAAGGAAATAAGAATATATTAAGAAATACAACATTAATGTTATTTTTTACTTGATATTTAATTTTACTTGCAGTAGGTACCTATAGAAAATGTTTAAGTACCTACTTATATCAATTTCTACTAGTCATAACATTAAGCTATTGAAGTTGTACTTGATTCATTATCAACATACAAAGGTAATTATATGTATAAACTTGCATTATTACTATCCGATTATTAAATCTGGTGGGTTCTATTGTGTTTGTTATAATATTGTTTTTTCTTTAAATAGGTGGCTAACATAAGGTGGCTTGTTATACATATAATACAAATTAAGTTCCATAACTAGCATACTCTGTAATAGTTTAGTTATTATCAATTTGGCGATTGTGAAGTAATCGATTGTAATTTCTTGCTTGAGTTTGTAATGTTACTATCACATTTTTATTTGTGTTAATCTGTAAATGGTTTGCTGTTTCACATTTTCAGTGTTATACTTTTTATAGAACTGTCGATTCACCTGTGAATATAAAATAAATAAATAAAATTAATTGTTTTTAAATTATTTTTGGTAAATATATACTAAGTACCTTCCTACTACCTTTTTATCTATGACAATTTTCTATAAGTAAGTATATTGTTCTAATTTCTTAGGAGATTCTGGATACCTTCAAAAAGCATGGTTAATCATAATAACACCAATATTTAATGCTGCATCAGGCTCACAATAAAGAAGGGATGTGTACCACATGTCGTATCCAAAAATGAAACTGCATTAAACATGGCTTAAAGTTGTACTTGATTCATTATCAACATACTAGGATAATTATTGTATAAAATTAATTGTTTTAGAATTATTTTTGGTAAACATATAAATAATCCTATGTTTTATTTCGAAACATTATCAACCAACTCATAATTAATGGCAGTGAAATAAATAATGTAAAATAAATCAATATTTTAACTTGTCGCGTAGAGACCACGATCATGTCATTGTGTCTGTGAAGGCGTATATTTAATAAATGATTTGACTTTTATTTTCAATTATTTTCGGTACCTACCGCTATAAATAAGTAACAATGAAGCAATCCTATATTAAGGCGATGTTGTCATCATCGTCATCCTATGAACGTCCTGAACGTTCCCACATGAACGACAGCACTAAGGCAGACTGGGCTATAAAAGGCTAAGCCCTGAGCCAATACAACCGCAGTGTGCTTTGCGTGCCTTCCGAAGCACGGAGGAGCTCGAGACGCTTTTTATTTGGTTACCCATCCTTTAACTCGGTAATGTGAAAGTTGCGTAACTAACTGGCAAGATCACAAACCGGGGCGGCGCGGGCGGGGACTTTTTGCATTAGTTGAACCTCTAGCATTACTTTTCAAGTAACAGTAAGTACATTGCTTCGCTAGTTTGCATATTTTAAAATTAGTTTTAAGTTAACTAGCAAAACAATGAACTTTGAATGTTTTTAATTTTATTTTACTTAGGACAATAATCAATTAGAAAAGTAATGTGATAGGTGTTGTAGTTAGACAATTAAACCCGAAAGCCTTAGCCGCTACCTACGCCATAGAGTTACTTTAGGCGATGTACTCATACAAGATGCAAACGTTTTAATCACTACCTAGTGGGTACTCGCATCTAAGATCAAACTGTTTAAATGTTCGCGCGGTTTGTAACATTTAGTGTTATCACTTATTTCATTACAGACGGACGTCAAGTTGTTAATATTTGAGAAATTCTTGGCAGCAAGCGTTTGCTTGTGGTCTTCAGTCTTAATTTATTTATATTATAAGCTGAAAAATGGGTTTGGTCTCATATCAATATCATATTATGGTAGGTAAGTCACTCGTCATCATTATAAGTACTTATTTACAAACGTGCTTGCCTGGCGAACTTCCGGCGAAAAAAGCGATTGATTCATTTTTCAAATTGTCTCAAGGAGTCTACCCGAATTTCTTAGTAAAGTGACATTCAATTCACTAAAACTCAAAAGGATCGGTGTGGTTACTACCTATTTATTAATCTTACATAAGCGTTACATTATCATCAAACAAAAAAATACTAAGACAAGCCTGTATGTTCTATATCCCTTAGCTTATCGATATCGATGTAGCCTAGCGAATTTGATGAGCGATTTTGAAGCTGTCACCGGTCGAGCGTTTGCCAGTTGACTAGGCCCTCAGAGGGCCTAGTCAACTGGCAAATCAAATTCGCTAGGCTACATCGATATCGATAAGCTAAGGGATATAGAACATACAGGCTTGTCTTAGTATTTTTTTGTTTGATGATAATGTAACGCTTATGTAAGATTAATAAAAAGGTAGTAACCATACCGATCCTTTTGAGTTTTAGTGAATTGAATGTCACTTTACTAAGAAATTCGGGTAGACTCCTTGAGACAATTTGAAAAATGAATCAATCGCTTTTTTCGCCGGAAGTTCGCCAGGCAAGCACGTTTGTAAATAAGTACTTATAATGATGACGAGTGACTTACCTACCATAATATGATATTGATATGAGACCAAACCCATTTTTCAGCTTATAATATAAATAAATTAAGACTGAAGACCACAAGCAAACGCTTGCTGCCAAGAATTTCTCAAATATTAACAACTTGACGTCCGTCTGTAATGAAATAAGTGATAACACTAAATGTTACAAACCGCGCGAACATTTAAACAGTTTGATCTAAGATGCGAGTACCCACTAGGTAGTGATTAAAACGTTTGCATCTTGTATGAGTACATCGCCTAAAGTAACTCTATGGCGTAGCGGCTAAGGCTTTCGGGTTTAGTTGTCTAACTACAACACCTATCACATTACTTTTCTAATTGATTATTGTCCTAAATAAAATAAAATAAAAAACATTCCAAGTACATGGTTTTGCTAGTTAAATTAAAACTAATTTTAAAATATGCAAACTAGCGAAGCAATGTACTTACTGTTACTTGAAAGGTAATGCTAGAGGTTCAACTGATGCAAAAAGTCCCCGCCCGCGCCGTACCGGTTTGTGATCTTGCCAGTTAGTTACGCAACTTTCACATTACCGAGCTAAAGGATGGGTAACCAAATAAAATGCGTCTCGAGCTCCTCCGTGCTTCGGAAGGCACGTAAAGCACACTGCGGTTGTATTGGCTCAGGGCTTAAGCCTGTTATAGCCCAGTCTGCCTTAGTGCTGTCGTTCATGTGGGAACTTTCAGGACGTTCATAGAATGACGATGAAGACAATATCGCCTTAATATAGGATTATTTCATTGTTACTTATTTATAGCGGTAGGTACCGAAAATAATTGAAATTAAAAGTCAAATCATTTATTAAATATACGCCTTCACAGACACAATGACATGATCGTGGTCTCTACGCGACAAGTTAAAATATTTATTTATTTTACATTACTTATTTCACTGCCATTCATTATGAGTTGGTTGATAATGTGTCGAAATAAAACATAGGATTATTTATATGTTTACCAAAAATAATTTTAAAACAATTAATTTTATATAATTACCCTAGTATGTTGATAATGAATCAAGTACAACTTTAAGCCAGTTTCATTGTTGGATACGACATGTGGTACACATCCCTTCTTTATTGTGAGCCTGATGCAGCATTAAATATTGGTGTTATTATGATTAACCATGCTTTTTGAAGGTATCCAGAATCTCCTAAGAAATTGGAACAATATACTTACTTATAGAAAATTGTCATACATAAAAAGTTAGTAGGTAAGTAGTATATATTTACCAAAAATAATTTAAAAACAATTAATTTTATTTATTTATTTTATATTCACAGGTGAATCGACAGTTCTATAAAAAGTATAACACTGAAAATGTGAAACAGCAAACCATTTACAGATTCACACAAATAAAAATGTGATAGTAACATTACAAACTCAAGCAACAATTACAATCGATTACTTCACAATCGCCAAATTGATAATAACTAAACTATTACAGAGTATGCTAGATATGGAACTTAATTTGTATTATATGTATAACAAGCCACCTTATGTTAAGCCACCTATTTAAAGAAAAAACAATATTATAACAAACACAATAGAACCCACCAGATTTAATAATCGGATAATAATAATGCAAGTTTATACATATAATTACCTTTGTATGTTGATAATGAATCAAGTACAACTTCAATAGCTTAATGTTATGACTAGTAGAAATTGATTTAGGTAGGTACTTAAACATTATCTATAGGTACCTACTGCAAGTAAAATTAAATATCAAGTAAAAAGTAACATTAATGTTGTATTTCTTAATATATTATTATTTCCTTACCTAACTCTCTCAAAGTCAAAGTTTATTAAATATGAGGCTTCACTTTCTCTTATTGACATTAAAACTATATGTGTATAAAAATAAATGCCAATTGTGTGTATAAGAAGGTACTGTTTTTTAGTATCTACCTAAGTAAACCTTTTTAATAAAGTACAATAAACTTAGAACTAAATTAACTTTATACTTAATTTTTCCCCATCATATAAACCAAATTACTATTTTATGGGTTAAATATATTTATGGCACACTGTTCCTTTTCTTAAAATAAAAATGTTGTCAACGAAGGCACTGTTTTTTTGTACATAAGTAAATCTTTTTAAATAAAGCACAATAAACTTAGAACTAAATTAACTTTATACTTAATTTTTCCTCATCAAATAAACCAAATTACTATTTTATGGATAAATATATTTATGGCACAGACTGCTCCTTTTTGTAGAATAAAAACGTTGTCAACATTAGAGCTCCACAAAAAAAAATCATATAAATAACTAAATTCAACGATGCCAAAGCAATGTTCAATGCAGTTTCATTGTTGGATATGACATGTGGTACAAACCCCTCCTTTCTTGTGAGTCTGATGCAGCATTAAATATTGTTGTTATTATCATTAACCATGCTTTTTGAAGGTATCCAGAATCTCCTAAGAAATTAGAACAATATACTTACTTATAGAAAATTGTCATAGATAAAAAGTTAGTAGGTAAGTACCTATGTATTATACAAAATTGCTTGATATTGTTTTTTACCAAATAACCATGTTTGTTCACCATTCTGAGGAAGTCCATCCTCCAAATTATGAGGTAACATTTAAGATTTTTGAATCGTCGTCTCAAATCTGCAAAACCACATAAAATAGTTTTATCTTTATGTCAATACTCTTTATTCTAGCAATTTTAACAAAACTGACATTTCCTGGTAAATCCCACTATAATAATAGGCATAATACTTACCTTTATTATGTAAGTAATAATTTATTTATTAAAACTTACCGTTTGAACGTAAGGACTGATATCTTTTCCTATTAAGAAAGATGCTTGTCTGTATAAGATTTATAGGGTATAGTCAATAGGTACACCTTACTACACTTAAGAGCCTTGGTTTAATACTCTAAGCTACCTGGCAAATTAAATCTTCATTGGAACCTGTAAAACAAATAGGCAATCTAAGTTATAAATTGATAAATGGACATTATGGATAGGTTACATTTAATATTTATACAAAAAGTCCCTTACTGTTGTCTTAATCTTGACCTTTCTTGTCATGATTAAAGGTACTTAGGTGGATTTATTTGGCCCAAATGTTTGTATGGTTTGAGAGCCCCTACAAATTGTTATGCAGCGACTTGCTCTTCGTTGCGGAAAATGTTGCATGACACACATTTATTTGGTCACTCACATCGCAACAACTATATCAGCACGCAATTCCCGGCAGACCTTAGTTAGATAAAGTTCGTAAACGAGAACTCCGAGAACTATTCACAAGTACAACAAACTCGATTTCGTTAATTTGCTCCAAGTAACGTAGGGAAACATTTCTTCCTTAGCGCCTGAGCACTTGATTATCGCAGTCGACAATAGCCCTAAAAAGAGCATTTTAAACAAAACTTTCAACACAACACAACTATTCCTTCATCAGCTGATCAAACAATCGCCATTTTGTGTGAATTTTTATCTTCAATGTTTGAGTGATCGCTAGATTAGCGATTCTTGGCTTGTCAAACTGTCAATTAGGTCTATTTTAGCGTAAATTTTACGTCGTAGGTAACTTTTGCTTATGTCAATCCCATACATTCGGTTTATCGTAGCGAAGATTTCGTAGCGTTTAATTTGTTTGCCAATTGACTAGGCCCTCAGAGAACATAACTGTTTTTCTTTTTAATTCATTAGCATTGTTTATGATCAAGCTATTTAAATCATAAGTAGGTATAATTTCTGTACAGGCCGTTAACAGACTGGGATCCATGACAGACAAGTTAGTCGACTGAATACTTGAGTTTGATAATAAAGGACTTTCACATCTGTTTATCTCATTATTAACTAAATTGTTATATAATGTTTTTTATTGTACTTTCATTTATTTATTTATTGTTATTCTTAGCGCCAGTGCATATTGTCTTTGGTTATTGTAAAATATAGGCATCCGCAGAAAACCAGTGTCGTGACACTTCGTGTCACGGCTTAAGCTGAGCGGAGACCTTTTTGGTACAAAATGTGTTCTATTGTTAGTTAAGGTATTTTGTTATGTATTGTTTTTTTTTGTATCAAAAGGCCTAAGGCCCTCTGAGGGCCTAGTCAACTGGCAAACGCTCGACCGGTGACAGCGTCAAAATCGCTCATCAAATTCGCTAGGCTACATCGATATCGATAAGCTAAGGGATATAGAACATACAGGCTTGTCTTAGTATTTTTTTGTTTGATGATAATGTAACGCTTAAGTAAGATTAATAAATAGGTAGTAACCACACCGATCCTTTTGAGTTTTAGTGAATTGAATGTCATTTTACTAAGAAATTCGGGTAGACTCCTTGAGACAATTTGAAAAATGAATCAATCGCTTTTTTCGCCGGAAGTTCGCCAGACAAGCACGTTTGTAAATAAGTACTTATAATGATGACGAGTGACTTACCTACCATATTGATATGAGACCAAACCCATTTTTCAGCATATAATATAAATATATTAAGACTGAAGACCACAAGCAAACGCTTGCTGCCAAGAATTTCTCAAATATTAACAACTTGACGTCCGTCTGTAATCAAATAAGTGATAACACTAAATGTTACAAACCGCGCGAACATTTAAACAGTTTGATCTTAGATGCGAGTACCCACTAGGTAGTGATTAAAACGTTTGCATCTTGTATGAGTACATCGCCTAAAGTAACTCTATGGCGTAGCGGCTAAGGCTTTCGGGTTTAGTTGTCTAACTACAACACCTATCACATTACTTTTCTAATTGATTATTGTCCTAAATAAAATAAAATAAAAAACATTCCAAGTACATGGTTTTGCTAGTTAAATTAAAACTAATTTTAAAATATGCAAACTAGCGAAGCAATGTACTTACTGTTACTTGAAAGGTAATGCTAGAGGTTCAACTAATGCAAAAAGTCCCCGCCCGCGCCGCACCGGTTTGTGATCTTGCCAGTTAGTTACGCAACTTTCACATTACCAAGCTAAAGGATGGGTAACCAAATAAAAAGCGTCTCGAGCTCCTCCGTGCTTTGGAAGGCACGTAAAGCACACTGCTCTGGACGTTCATAGGATGACGATGAACACAACATCGCCTTAATATAGGATTGTTTCATTGTTACTTATTTATAGCGGTAGGTACCGAAAATAATTGAAATTAAAAGTCAAATCATTTATTAAATATACGCCTTCACAGACACAATTACATGATCGTAGTCTCTACGCGACAAGTAAAAATATTTATTTATTTTACATTATTTATTTCACTGCCATTCATTATGAGTTGGTTGATAATGTTTCGAAATAAAACATAGGATTATTTATATGTTTACCAAAAATAATTTTAAAACAATTAATTTTATATAATTACCCTAGTATGTTGATAATGAATCAAGTAGGTACAACTTTAAGCCATGTTTAATGCAGTTTCATTGTTGGATACGACATGTGGTACACATCCCTTCTTTATTGTGAGCCTGATGCAGCATTAAATATTGGTGTTATTATGATTAACCATGCTTTTTGAAGGTATCCAGAATTTCCTAAGAAATTGGAACAATATACTTACTTATAGAAAATTGTCATACATAAAAAGTTAGTAGGTAGTATATATTTACCAAAAATAATTTAAAAACAATTAATTTTATTTATTTATTTTATATTCACAGGTTAATCGACAGTTCTATAAAAAGTATAACACTGAAAATGTGAAACAGCAAACCATTTACAGATTCACACAAATAAAAATGTGATAGTAACATTACAAACTCAAGCAACAATTACAATCGATTACTTCACAATCGCCAAATTGATAATAACTAAACTATTACAGAGTATGCTAGATATGGAACTTAATTTGTATTATATGTATAACAAGCCACCTTATGTTAAGCCACCTATTTAAAGAAAAAACAATATTATAACAAACACAATAGAACCCACCAGATTTAATAACCGGATAATAATAATGCAAGTTTATACATATAATTACCTTTGTATGTTGATAATGAATCAAGTACAACTTCAATAGCTTAATGTTATGACTAGTAGAAATTGATATAAGTAGGTACTTAAACATTTTCTATAGGTACCTACTGCAAGTAAAATTAAATATCAAGTAAAAAATAACATTAATGTTGTATTTCTTAATATATTCTTATTTCCTTACCTAACTCTCTCAAAGTCAAAGTTTATTAAATATTTGGCTTCACTTTCTCTTATTGACATTAAAACTATGTGTACTTATAAAAATAAATGACAATTGTGTGTATAAGAAGGTACTGTTTTTTAGTACCTACCTAAGTAAATCTTTTTAATAAAGTACAATAAACTTAGAACTAAATTAACTTTATACTTAATTTTTCCCCATCATATAAACCAAATCACTATTTTATGGGTTAAATATATTTATGGCACACTGTTCCTTTTCTTAAAATAAAAATGTTGTCAACGAAGGTACTGTTTTTTTGTACATAAGTAAATCTTTTTAATAAAGCACAATAAACTTAGAACTAAATTAACTTTATACTTAATTTTTCCTCATCAAATAAACCAAATTACTATTTTATGGATAAATATATTTATGGCACAGACTGCTCCTTTTTGTAGAATAAAAACGTTGTCAACATTAGAGCTCCACAAAAAAAAATCATATAAATAAAACGATGTTTCAACGATGCCAAAGCCATGTTCAATGCAGTTTCATTGTTGGATATGACATGTGGTACACACCCCTCCTTTCTTGTGAGTCTGATGCAGCATTAAATATTGTTGTTATTATCATTAACCATGCTTTTTGAAAGTATCCAGAATCTCCTAAGAAATTAGAACAATATACTTACTTATAGAAAATTGTCATAGATAAAAAGTTAGTAGGTAAGTACCTATGTATTATACAAAATTGCTTGATATTGTTTTTTACCAAATAACCATGTTTGTTCACCATTCTGAGGAAGTCCATCCTCCAAATTATGAGGTAACATTTAAGATTTTTGAATCGTCGTCTCAAATCTGCAAAACCACATAAAATAGTTTTATCTTTATGTCAATACTCTTTATTCTAGCAATTTTAACAAAACTGACATTTCCTGGTAAATCCCAATATAATAATAGGCATAATACTTACCTTTATTATGTAAGTAATAATTTATTTATTAAAACTTACCGTTTGAACGTAAGGACTGATATCTTTTCCTATTAAGAAAGATGCTTGTCTGTATAAGATTTATAGGGTATAGTCAATAGGTACACCTTACTACACTTAGAGCCTTGGTTTAATACTCTAAGCTACCTGGCAAATTAAATCTTCATTGGAACCTGTAAAACAAATAGGCAATCTAAGTTATAAATTGATAAATGGACATTATGGATAGATTACATTTAATATTTATACAAAAAGTCCCTTACTGTTATCTTATTCTTGACCTTTCTTGTCATGATTAAAGGTACTTAGGTGGATTTATTTGGCCCAAATGTTTGTATGGTTTGAGAGCCCCTACAAATTGTTATGCAGCGACTTGCTCTACGTTGCGGAAAATGTTGCATGACACACATTTATTTGGTCACTCACATCGCAACAACTATATCAGCATGCAATTCCCGGCAGACCTTAGTTAGATATTTGAAAGTTCGTAAACGAGAACTCCGAGAACTATTCACAAGTACAACAAACTCGATTTCGTTAATTTGCTCCAAGTAACGTAGGGAAACATTTCTTCCTTAGCGCCTGAGCACTTGATTATCGCAGTCCACAATAGCCCTAAAAAGAGCATTTTAAACAAAACTTTCAACACAACACAACTATTCCTTCATCAGCTGATCAAACAATCGCCATTTTGTGTGAATTTTTATCTTCAATGTTTGAGTGATCGCTAGATTAGCGATTCTTGGCTTGTCAAACTGTCAATTAGGTCTATTTTAGCGTAAATTTTACGTCGTAGGTAACTTTTGCTTATGTCAATCCCATACATTCGGTATTATCGTAGCGAAGATTTCGTAGCGTTTAATTTGTTTGCCAATTGACTAGGCCCTCTGATATACATCAAAAAACTGACGACAGCGAAATACCAAATTACGTCTCCACAAGGCGTAAAAAAACACAAAATTCGCAAACTGTTGAAGCAGATATCTCAATTGATGATATGATTCAAGAAAATCACAGTATACTGGGAGAAACCTTGCCCCTAAATAAGGAAATTACTGTTTCATCTACCTCAGACATTACAGAACATTTGAACAAATTATTAAATGAGAAGTTTAATGAAAACAGATTGTCTTTAATATCTGATCTACGGTCCGGTCTTGTTATACAACAAGAAATTAATATGGCTATTACAAATATTAAAATAGAATTTACAACATGCACAAATATTCTATCTTCTGAGCAAAAAAATATCAAAGAATCTCTTAGTACGCTCAACCAAAAAATAAAAATACTAGAAAACGAAAACAAAAAAATTAAAAGTGAAGTAGAACTCCTTAAGAACACATCAACAAAAATGAATTCTATGACAAACCAAAAAAATAACGATAACAGTAACAAAAAGATTGTTTTACATGGATTTGAGGAACATTATGGAGAAACGGAAGATGAAGTTCATGACCGTGTACTACACCTCTTTTATGACACTTTGCACGTAAACTTAGAAGGATACATTGAAGAATTGAGTCGCATCGGGAAAGAGGTTATTATAAACCGTTGGTTATCGAACTAATTAGTAAAAAAATGACCAAGTATCTCATAAACCAAAGTCAATATTTCAGACAAACGGGACTAAAAATTACAGAATTCTTAAACAAAGAAGATTTTAGAAACGTAAACAAATGAGACATATACTTTTGGAAGCACGAAAAACGGGACAGCATGCCATAATAAGAAATAACAACTTAATCATAAACGGAAAAGAAAGTATTGAACCAAAACATATACAGGATAAGCAAGAAGTAGAAGAACAAAAAGAACAAAATGAGGAAAGCTTCTTGAATAGTAACACACTAAACATGGATTATACATCGTCAACTTCAACTTTTCGTGGCAAAAACAAAACCATTCGTGGCCAAAACAAAGCCTTTCGACAACGAGTTTAATATTATGAGTCAAAATTTCCAAAGTCTCAAAAACAAAGTTCAATTATTTGAATCTATACTGAATAAAGAACAATTCAATGTGATCTGCGTATCTGAAACATGGATCACTGAAAATATGAAAGACTACTTACACATAAATAATTACGAATTTGGAGCGACATACTGCAGACGAGAACGAAGGGGAGGCGGAGTGGCAATCCTGTTGAAACAAGGCACTCATTATATAGAACAAACGTACATCGCGGAGTTATCTGTAGACTGTGTTATTGAATGTTGTGCAGTAGAAATTAAACCGAATATTTTGTTAATTACCTTTTATAGAGCAGACCGTGAGATTGATAATTTTTTTGAATTCCTAGATAAACTCCTAATAAAACTGAAAACGAAACACCTAAAACACATAATTATTACAGGTGACTTTAATATTGATAAGTTGCAAAACTCATACGTATAAAAAACTAATTAACAAAATGCTTGAATATAACTTGTATCAAAAAGTAAACTCCGCAACAAGAGTAACTAGCTCTAGTTCAACTTGCATAGATCTGCTTTTTACAAATAATAATAAACATAATGTTGTTTTTTTTTTATACTTAGCCCGGCAAATGACCCCACTCCACCTGATGTTAAGTGGAAATGAGGTCCAGGCGCGAGGACAACTGGTGCAGCGTAAGAGACGTAGCATCAGTCATCCTCATTCTGCCGGCCCACAAAGTGCTTCTTCACGCCTCGTTTGAAGGACCCTATGTCATAGGTAGGAGGGAATACGTGTGCTGGTAGACTATTCCATCTTTTGGAAGTGCGGCAAAGAAACGAGTCACCAAATTTCTTTGTGCGAGATGGAATGTTAGAGACTGTAAATTGGTGACTCCGCAGAGCAGCACGCGTACTCCTATGGAGGAAGGGAGAAGGAGGGATGAGGTCAAAGAGTTCTTCAGAGCACTCGCCATGGTATAAACGGTAAAAGACGCTGAGTGACGCAATATCTCTACGCAATTGCAAAGGCTCGAGACTTTTAGTGACCTCTGCATTGCCGATAATGCGCACAGCGCGGCGCTGCAATCTGTCCAAGGCATGGAGAAGGTACTTTGCGGAGCCGTCCCAAAGGTGAGAGCAATACTCCACGCAAGACCGCACCTGTGTCTTGTATAATAGACACAACTGATCAGGCGTGAAGAATCGCCGCACCTTGTTCAGGACACCGAGTTTACGTGAGGCATTTTTAATCACGGTTTCGATGTAGTCCTTTTGGTTCAGATCGCAGCGGATATTCATACCGAGCATGTTAATACTGCTCTGCAGGCCTAGAGATGTACCCTGAAGAGAGGGAAGGGGAAGGAATGGCGACTTTTTCGCTGTGAACGTGCACACTTGTGTTTTCTTGGCATTGAACTCCACCAGATTATCGGAGCCCCATTTAGAAATGAGGTCCAACATCCGATCGAGCTCAATGACAAGATTTGCTCGCTTCATTTCGGTGTCTACCCGCCCAGCCGTTGGGTGCCCGTTATATCCCCCATGCACTGTGCTATCATCTGCATAGCAATGAATGTTTCCAAGAGGAAGCATGTCATTGATATGCAGAAGGAACAGCGTGGGGGATAGAACGGAGCCTTGAGGAACACCAGCGTTCACTGACATGAACCGCGAAGCGCATCCATCCGAAAGGACACGGATTCTACGCTCATGCAGGAAGCTGGCAATCCAGGTACAGAACTGAGCGGGCAAACCGTATGCCGGGAGCTTGGAGAGAAGAGCTTTGTGCCAGACCCGATCAAAAGCCTTGGCTATGTCAAGGCTAACTGCCAGTGACTCGCCACGCTTGTCAATAGCCTCACCCCAGAGATGTGTGACGTACGCTAGAAGATCACCCGTTGACCGTTTTGGCCGAAACCCATATTGACGATCGTGAATTAGGGAGTGATGTTATAAAAGACCTAGGAATATCTGATCATATAAGTATAATTTATAATATCAAAATGGCTGAAACAAATTCTAAGAAAAAGGTAATAAAATTAAATACACGACTGTTTAATGAAAATAATTTAAATACATTTAAACAGGCCCTGAGTAACATAGATTGGTCAGAACATGTAAACAAATCTAATATAAATGATAACTACAATGCATTTCACAACAAATTACAAGAAATCTTAGATCAGTGTATACCAAAAAAACAAGTAACACAAAAACTAAACAGCAAAATAACGTGGTTGACACGAGGTATTAGAATCTCATGCAGGAACAAAAGAACTCTGAAATTACTAATTAACGAAACAAATAATAAAACACTTTTGAACCATTATAAATCTTACATCAAAGTATTGAAAAAATGTATAAAACAATCAAAAAAAAACCTCTGTGTAAAAAAAATGAATATATCTAAAAATAAAACAAAAACTATGTGGAATATCATAAACCAAGTCACTAAAAATAAATCAGGAAAAATCTGTGAAAACATTAATCTGGTTTCTCATAACAAATTGGTGAATTGTCCAAACGCCGTAGCCAACTTGTTCAATGAGTTCTTTGTGTCGGTAGGCGTACCAGCCGATAACAAACCAGCAGGACAAAATGAGAACGCTAATTCAACAGTGTTTGAGCTACCATTGAACTCAATATACCTACAACCTGTAACTGAAAAAGAAATTACTTGTTTGATAAAAAAAACTCCCTAATAAGCATAGTTTCGGTATAGACGAAATACCACCAGTGTTAGTAAAATCATGCTGTAACGAACTAACATCCATAATAACCAAGCTTATCAACCAATCTTTTGAAGAATGCACTTTTCCCGATAGATTGAAAGTTGCTAAAATCAAACCTATTTTGAAAAAGGGAGGAAAGAAAGATAATCCCAGTCAGTACAGACCTATTGCCTTACTCCCGACAATGTCAAAATTATTTGAAAAACCTATGGCTAATCGCATAAAGTCATTCATAGAAAAATATCGTCTTTTCGATAAAAATCAATTTGGTTTCCGTGAAAAACATTCCACCACTCTCGCCGTGTATCATTACATTCAAGAAATATTAAATTACATAAGAGTAAAACATTATGCAGTAGGCTTATTCTTAGATATGACTAAGGCATATGATAAAGTATCACATTCCATCTTATTGTCCAAATTAAATGGTATGGGCATCCGCGGCAGGGCGCTAGAATGGCTACGTTCTTACCTTTACAATAGAAAGCAGTTTGTTCAGATCGAATACCTAGATGAAGGAAAAGGCGAACTTCATTCTATCCAATCTAAAACAAACACTTTAAATCATTCCATCCCACAGGGAAGCGTGTTAGGATGTATCCTCTTTATTATCTACATAAACGACTTGCCTAAGATAACACATACAAAATGCATTCTTTTCGCCGACGATATATCCATTCTATTTAATTGCCCCAACAGTATAGATTGTAGCACAAACATAGAATCAACATTTAATGCAATCAATACATGGCTTATTAACCACAACTTAGAAGTAAATTCAAAAAAGACAAAAATCATACAGTTTCGACCCTATCAAAAACAATCAACAGACTTAACATACATAAAAAATAAACTAAAAATAGATGAAGTAGGAGAATTTAAATTACTAGGCATCACCATTGATTCACATCTCAATTGGAAAAGTCACATAGCTGATGTAAAACGTAAGATGTCCAAATTCACCTATGCCCTATGTATTTTAAAAAGAAATACCAGTAGCGAACAGTGTGCTTTAAATGCATATTTTGCATACGCATGGTTGTGCTACGGAACTATTTTGTGGGGACACAGCACCGACGCACATGACATATTTGTCCAGCAAAAGAAATGTCTAAGAATAATCGCCAACATCCACCAACTTGAATCTTGCAGACAACATTTCATAAAGCGCAATCTTCTTACTTTTCCGTGCATATATATTCTAGAAACAGCCTCTTTTGTAAAGAAAAATCTCACATACTTAATTCACTAAAAACCCCCGACATCAAAATAAACTCATTCTTCCTGAACCCAAACTAGAAATGTATAGAAACAGCCCATACTACAGATCCATTCTCATTTATAATAAATACCCACAAACTTTAAAAAACGAAACAAATGAAAAATTATTTAAAATTAAACTAAAACAGTACTTATCACAAAAATGTTACTATTCAATACAGGAGTTCATGTCTGACAAAGATAATAAATAAATAAATAAATTAAAAAATATATAAAAACGTTATCCACGGAAAGCTCACCCTTGCAATTTTTATTTAGTATATATTTTGTTATTTTGTATTATAATATAATTTAGCAATATGATAATAATTATTATTATAAAAGTTAGTTAAGTTGATAAGTTAGTTTTGCGACGCCATATATAACAGGCCAGCATATATTTCTATAATTACTGTATTGTATGATAGTAATACTGTAAACATAAGTGCAATAACTAAATAAATAAATAAATAAATAAATAAATCTACATAACATAAGATGTTAATTTATCAAAGAATGCATTAAATTACTTATTAAGTTGAATATTATTTTATGTTACATTGTAATTAGTATGGAAAGAGTACCTCAGTAACTATTTTAAGCAGCTATTTGCTATTTTTGTTAAAGTAAGTATACCCTATTTTCGAGGGCGGCTGTTGGAATATACGAAAATACTCTATTCAATTGTATCTATTGATTATACCATACGATTAAAAGTAATCGTGTAACATCACTATTTTTGTATAAGTCACTCAAACGACTTTTCATTATAAAACCGTTGTGCCAACGGAGCTTTTACTTTAATAAAAGCATTCGTTCAAACAACTACAAAGTTTTACTTTGCCGTCACTGCGTCCCTGCCAACAATAAACATATGGTCGCAATCGAACCGGATTACCAGCGATTGAAAAGAAAATCTCACGGGTTGCAGCAAACAAGAGGAACTGAGTCAACCCGGAGAGCACGCCATTGTACCATTTTGTTGAGGTTAAAGTTACAAACATTTACGCAAGATTCAGTATAATTGAAAAACACTACGACTGTTAATCATTTAAAATGGCTACACCGGAGCAGTTAATTAACATATTAGAAGAGACAGCGTCCCTGTTGGAAAAATTGCAAATAAATATGAAGAAATGCCCGAAGTCTAGACTGACTAAGGGCTACATAGAAACTAGATAAAAGACTGTTGAAGACTATTGGTGCACGTTCAAGCAAGCCCATCAAGAATTGGTAAAACTGACACCAAGAGAGAAAAGGATAAATATACCATATTTTGTAAAGGAAGAATTTTTTATACGCAAAGATTGCTATGTTAGTGTACAAGCCGATTTACGGGATATTCTGGCAACTTTCGTACAAAATCCAAGTTCACCTACTGCGCATAATCAAAATAGCCTTATACAATTACCAAAAATAAATTTACCCACATTTAAAGGAAGTTACGATGAATGGACAACATTTCAAGATTTGTTTATTACAATGGTGCATAACAATTCGACACTCAATGATACACAAAAACTACATTATTTAAAAAGCAGTGTTACCGGTGAAGCCGAGTTATTGTTGAAGCATATACAGGTGACGCAAAACAACTATGCACAAGCTTGGGAGGTGTTAAGAGCAAGGTATGGTAACAAACGACTAATTATTAATTCAACATTGAAAAAATTATTCAATCAAAAGAAGATAAGTGCACAAACACCTAGTCAATTAAAAACATTGCTGGATTTAACAAGCGAATGTTTACATAGTTAAAAGAATTTAAATGTTGTTACCGAGTCTTGGGATCCCATAATTATAATAATAATTCTTTATAATAATTCTTTATAATAATTCTTTATTGCTTACACATGTGGTACATAAGAGGTGTTAAAAACAGGTGAAGATCAACACATGAACCCTGCAAGGGTATAACAACTTAGATATAATTTATATATAGTTAAACAAAGAAAAAACAAAATTTATTAATAGGTGTTTTTTTGGTTTTTTTATATTTAATTATATTTTTGGTTGTGTAAAAAATGGACCCAGACTCACACAAAGAATAGGAAGAGTGTGCTTATAAACAAAAACCAGAAGAGTTACCTACCTGGTTAGACTTGAAGCAGTTTATAGAAAGTAAATATCGTACCCTGGAGCTTGTATCAAATCCCGCTATTTCAAAAGAAAGAATTATGAAAGAACGTACTTACCATGTGGCTACGTCGCACTCATCTGAGTCAGCTCCAACTACAACTAGACTGTGTTTAATGTGTAATGAACAACACACTTTGTGCCATTGTAAAGAATTTTCTAAAATGAACACTGAAAAGCGCATCGAATATTTAAAATCACACAACCTGTGTTTCAACTGTCTTCTTTCAGGGCACTCCGTAATAAAGTGTCGCGTGCCTGTATCTTGTCGCCTATGCCATAGAAGGCATCATTCGATGTTGCACAAAGAAACTTATCATACAAAAGATAACCAGTCAGCGGCTCTACCCAAGGTCAACACATGTTTAGAAGAAATCCAAGAAATTCAAGCAAATACTACAATTTCATCAAATGTGACTACTGACCAAGGAATTGCACTTCTAGCTACTGCGATAGTACGAGCACAAAACGAAAACGGACATACTATATTTCTTCGAATATTAATAGACCAAGGGTCACAAGCATCCTTCATCAGCGAACGGGCTGCTCAGCAACTCAAACTTAAGAAACAATCTGTGAAGGGCACCATAGTGGGAGTAGGATCGACAAGAACCGATATCAAGCACATGGTACAGCTAAACATAAGTTCACGTTTGGATACAAGCTTTAATCTTTCAATAAAACCTTACGTGATGTCTAAACAACTGACCACGAAGATACCTACTCAAGTTATCATTAACAACAATTGGCAGCACCTTAACGGACTCGAGTTAGCTGACCCCAGCTATCTAACGCTTGGGCCTATAGATTTACTTTTAGGAGTAAAGGAATACACGCATATAATACAACAAGGCATAATAAAAGGTCCAACGGGAACACCATGTGCACATAATACAACATTGGGCTGGATCATATTTGGCGAAATCTTTACGAATTACGATTTTTTCATGCTGTGTATGCAATTTATGGATTACAGTCTAGTCTTACTATATTGTTAAATTTTCTTGGCTGTGTAATTGACTGTTATCTGTCTGCGTACCTAATTTAAATAAATTAAATAATTAAAGAATACTCAAATTAATTCGTACCTGGTAATGCACCATGCTATAGACCTCGACGAATTTTTAAAATCTATATGGGAAGTTGATAACGAAACAAAAAGAAAGCTTACAAGAGATGAACAACGCTGCGAAGCTATGTACAAGGAAACCTACTCACGAAATGCAACAGGAAGATATATCGTCAAATTACCGTTCAAGACTGATCACCCAAAATCGCCCAATGCTAATACCAAAGAAATAGCAACAAATAGACTACTACAATTAGAAAAAAGATTTAAAAAAATGCCTAAATTAAAGGAAGATTACAAGGGGGTAATGGAAGAATACTTACGTTTAGAACATATGAAAGAAGTTCCTGAAAAAGAAAGAAACAACAGAGCAGTATACTTACCTCACCACGCTATTGTTCGGGAACAGAAAGAAAGCACGAAAACACGTGTGGTATTTGACGCCTCCTGTAAAGTAGAAGGAGCTACAAATGTTTCTTTAAATGATGAGTTATTAGTAGAGCCTCAGTTACAGGATGATTTAAGAAACCTAGTAATGAGGTGGAGAATGAGAAGAGTATGTTTTGCAGCAGATATTGAAAAAATGTACCTTCAAGTTTTGGTTACCAAATCAGATTCAGATTACCAACGAATCTTGTGGCGTGCTGATCCTTCAGAAGAGATAAAGATATACCGTCTACTCACGGTAACTTTCGGCACAGCGTCAGCCCCAGATCTCGCCGTCAAAACGTTGCATCAAGTAGCTGAGGACGAAGCAGATTTACCTGAAACAAAAAACTTAAAAGATAAGACTAACAAAAACAACACAGAAACACGAAAAGAGGGAAAGATACTATCTGAAACAAAAAACACCCAAGATAAAGATATACATATGACAAAAGAAGAAATATACAAAACTGGATACAAAAGTAGACAAGATGAAACTAATGTATACCTATCTGCATTACAAACGATAAAGGAAGATTTTATATGGACGATCTCATGTCCGGTGCGGATACTGCAAGAGATGCCATTTCAATAGCCAAGGAAGTAAGTAACATTCTACAGAACGGAGGGTTTGTGCTATCGAAATGGGCTTCTAACAATCTGGAATTCATGCAATCTATAAGTCCAGAGAAAAGATCTATTCATGCTCAACTAGATCTCAATATAGATGGCACTATAAAGGCGCTAGGTATATAATGGAACTTAAATATTGATAAATTTCTATATACACAAAATTTACCCAAAACTATAGGAGTATAACCAAAAGAATAATATTATCGGATATACAAAAAATGTTCGATCCTTTTGGCTGGATATCACCAAGTATTGTTGGAACCAAAATACTAATTCAGAAGTTGTGGTTAGCAAAAATTCACTGGGATGAAGAAGTGGACCAAGCGAAGAATGGCAAAAAATACGCTCCGATTTTGAAAAGGTTAAAGACATTAAGCTAGACCGCTGGCTTCATACCACTAAAGAAAGCTCGTATGAAATCCATGGCTTTAGTGACGCATCAATGGACGCGTATGCGGCAGCAGTGTACATCAGAGTAATTCTGCCAGACGGTACAATTCAAACTAACTTGGTAGCGTCTAGAACACGTGTAGCTCCAGTTAGAACAATATCTCTTCCAAGATTAGAGTTGTGCGGAGCTCTTTTGCTAGCTAAGCTCTTGAAACAAGTCGGAGAAGCAGTTAGAGAACCAACGCCCAACATGTTTGCTTGGACAGATGCACTTATTGTAATAGCATGGCTTTCTGGAGAACCCAACAAATGGAAACCATTTGTAGCTAACAGGGTGGTTGAGATAACAGATATCATCCCTTCAGAGCGTTGGTTTCATGTACCATCACTAGAAAATCCATCAGACATTGCATCAAGAGGTATGACGTTGAAGGAATTGAAGTTGTGTCAGCTTTGGTTGAAGGGGCCCCAATGGCTATCCGAGAAGGAAATACCTTTAATGAAACCTGAAATAATACAAACAAGTTTAGAGTTAAAAGGAAAAGAAATTCATGCTAATTCTAAAATACAAGTTGAGAGTGAACATCATGATTTGATAAAGCAATTTGAATTGTTCGACTCGTTGACAGAATTATTGAAATGTTTTGTCTATTGCAAGAGATTTTTAAATTATTGTAAATTAAAAGATAAAGATACTGGTCCTTCAGCCTTAACAACAGAAGAGTTAGAAGACGCGTTAAAAAAGAGTATTACAATAGCGCAAAGATCAGAGTTTGAACAAGATATAGAAAATTTAAAAAGCAAAGGCACAGTAAATAAAAGAAGTAAAATAAAATCACTGAATCCTTACCTTGATGAAGATAATATACTCAGGGTGGGCGGACGCCTTCGGCATGCATCGTTGAATGATCATAGCAAACATCCTATAATATTAGGCCATAAAAACAGATTTAATGTCTTAATTATTATTATCGCCGATGCCCATGCGAAAACTATACATGGTGGGATACAACTGATGCTAGCCTACATACGTTCGAAGTATTGGATACTTATCTAAGTATCCAATACTTCGTCAAACCCTTGCATCTGCAAGGGTTTGATAAAATCTCATATACACAGATGTTGGGTATGCGCTAGACACAGTGCTACTCCAAGAACCCAATTGATGGGAGACTTACCAAAGGAAAGAGTCACTCCAGCACGACCATTCTTGCATAGCGGCGTAGATTTTGCTGGGCCTCTTCAGATTCTTATGTCTAGATCCAGAGGAATAAGAACCACTGTAACGTTATAAACGTATAGCTATTAAATACTTATATAAAATTTAAATTTATAAATATAAAAAAAAAACATAGATTATCTTATCCTAATTAACTTAATTCTAAATATTACTTTAAACCAAATTACTTATCTAATAACTACAAAGAAATAAAATCTTAATAGTTTTGATAACTGCAAAACAATCGTATTTTGTTTCATTTGGTTTTATCATTGCGCGCACGGTACCCTAATATGCCTTTCGTATATTTTTTTATTTGATGAAAATAGGTAGGTTAATTTACCTGCGCGGTGGCAGTTGGCGTCGTCTCATACGTTCGAGAGACAGCCATACTAAACAGACGTTGCTTTTGTAAATTTGTGCAATTTCATACGTTTTTTATAAATATTTAATAGGTCACGTATTTGACCAAAGCTATTATTTTTATAAAGTATCCAGCCTTATCGTCATTCTACGATAATTGTGCTACTTAATCCCCGTTAGGGTAAGTGTTGAACAGTTTTAAAATTAGAGTATAGTTATTAGCTAGTAAGTATTTAGTTGTGTGTAAATCCTTTTGTTTTAACCTTAGCTCGCTTATGCAGTGCGTGTAGATAGCATTGCTAAGCGTGCGAAGGTTTGTTTATAATTTCAAATCAAAGATTTAAACATGTAACGGTGGTTTTCAAAAGTGTTAAAACATGTAACCGTTAATGGGTGACCGTCATTGTATAATGTTAATTTTTAGTTGTGCAACTCGTTTGCTAATTTCTATTTGTTTCCTTGTCTGTCAGGAAGACTTCTAGAGGTTGTTAACTATTTAATTTCTGTTAAGACCGGTATTAATACGGTCGATCTCTTATTTATTTCAACTTTAAATTACGGAGAGGAATTAAATGTTTTACATGTAACCTCGACCGGGACTCGAACCCGCACATATGTAATTTGCTTTTAATTTATTTTAATTATTATTGAGATCGGTACTACTACGGTCGATCTCATATTTAGTTTAATTTTAAATTACTGGATGGAAACCAAATGTTTTAAAAGTACCCTCGACCGGGATTCGAACCCGCACTTAAATAATTTAATTTTAATTTGTTTTCTTTGGAACATGATTTAGTTGTTAGCGCTTCTCGCAATGCTTTTTAGCTAGGTTTTAGATTTTATAGTTATGTGCACTCCGCTCTGATTGTGATCGCTTCCCACCTCACACTACAGTCTTTTCTCATCTGACTTTTTCGGATTGGCTTGGGGTGAGGTGGCTATCGCAATCGGCGGCTGCTGGACAAACCGGCTCACGCTGCGTTGTGTTCCAGGGTTCCACGCTCGGATTTCCACGCTCGGATTTCTACGCCTGGATTTCAACGCTTGGATTGGAGTCCTACATTCCACGTTCCACGTTCTACGTTTGGAGTTCTACGCGACCGTCTTCGCATTTCGACGCGGCCGCCATTTTGTGGACACACCACGCAGCTCGCAGCTCCTGTACAGCGATGCGCCTCCCAACACCTCGGCGTTCCCCAAGCTAAGTCAGGGACGAGAGCAAACTACCCAGCTAGGCCCTTATGTACTCCACGCCCTGAGACCAAGTTTAAATAAATTTGTATGACCGTAAGGGTTGTATCATTTAATATACCCCTACGTCACACCACAAAAGCCTATATTGCAATTTTCATCTGCCTATCGACCAAGGCAATTCATCTCGAATTAGTCGGAGACCTAAAATCTGAGTCGTTTATAGGCGCTTTTAAACGCTTTGTCTCTAGAAGGGGTACATGCTCTCACTTGTGGAGTGACCAAGGTAGAAACTTTTTGGGAGCAAACAAGGAAGCCACCTTTGAGCTGAGCAATACTGCAGAATCGTTTGCACTTGATGGTACCCAATGATAATACCCAAAAAAACCCACTTTATACCCGCATACAGTCCCAATTTTGAAGGGCTATGGGAGGCAGGAGTCAAATCCATCAAGTACCACCTGAGGCGCATCTTAACTACGAATTTAACTTTCGAGGAGATGACCACCATCCTCTGTCAAATCGAAGCTTGTTTGAATTCGCGGCCCATTACAGTAATCGACGACGACATTGACAATGTTGCTCCATTAACTCCTGGGCACTTCTTAATTGGGGAGGCACCCAACGTAGTTCCGGAACCAACCTTGCAGAATGTGAAGATGCACCACCTTTCCCGATGGCAACATACGCAGAAACTCCTATGTGATTTTTGGAGTAGGTGGCAAAATGAATATCTGGCTAGATTACAGCAGAGGCCAAAATGATTAAAAAACATTAAGGAATTTGAGAAAGGCGATATTGTGTTAATAAAAATTGATGGCTTGCCACCTGGAAAATGGTTGATGAGACGAATTGTAGACAAACATCCTGGCGAAGACAATCTTACCAGAGTATATAGCGTGAAAAGTGGTGGTAAAATTGTGAGACTATCTGTGACTAAATTGTGTGCTATGCCTTTCGAATCAGATTAATTAATCCTTATTTTCATAATAGACTTATTCCATTTGTATCCCAACATAAATGGTGGCGTTAAATACAATGTATATTGTTCACTTATATAATTTTAACGCAGATATTGTTATTATTTTCAGTTTGTACGTTGACAAACTTGTATAATTGTATTTCATTGTTGAATTAAATACAACGTTATATATTGTTTACTTAGATAATTTTAACGCAAATTTTGTTATTTTTTCAGTTTGTCCGTTGACTCTCTCTTCGGTCGTTCCCTCATGACTGAGGATCGTGATCATCACGGCAGCACTTTGGATTGGACGAACTGTCTCCATGGGGTCCGGTCTGTGGCCATCCTCACCGCGGCGTAGAAGCGGGACGTTGGTGTTTCCTTCAGTTGGTCAGACCATCTGGTCGGGGAACGGCCTCGTGAACGTTTTCCTTCCACGTTTCCCACCACAATGAGCTTTTCTAAGCTACTGTCGCCACGTCTGGCGATATGGCCAAAATAGCCCAGTATGCGACGATGACATAAGGTAGACAATCTGTCCTTAACGTTCAGTTGCGACAGAATTGAGATGTTAGTGCATTTGGCTGTCCACGGTATTCGCAGCATTCTTCTCCAGCACCACATCTCGAAAGCGTCTATTCTCTGTCTTTCTCGAGCCAGAATAGTCCATGTCTCCACTCCGTAGAGGAAAATAGGGAAGACCAGTGACCTAACGAGACGCATCTTGGTGTTGTTTGTGATGCCTCGGTTTCGCCAGATATTTTGGAGACGAGACATTGCGTCCTTTGCTATCGCAATCCTTCTCTTTATCTCCGGCATACAGCTTCCGTCATTGCAGACTAGAGATCCGAGGTAATTAAATTGCTGGACCACTTCTATGTTAGGGATTGTGCTCGTATTCGAAAGGTGTCCAGCTCTGTCTACCATCATTAGCTTGGTTTTACTTCTGTTGATAGAGAGACCCATGCACTCGCTTTCGGATTCAACTTTCTGCATTAGCTGTTGCATTTCTTCCATAGAAGTAGCTAAAAGCGTTGTGTCGTCAGCATATCTAAGGTTGCAAAGTTTCTTTCCTCCCACAGCAAAACCCCCCTCCCAGTTCTCCGTTGCCTTACGGATGATGAACTCACCGTAAATGTTGAAAAGCATAGGCGACAGAATACAGCCCTGCCTCACACCCCTCTTTGTTGCGAACACATTAGAACAGTCGGCGTCGACCCTGACATAGGAGCGGTTGTCCGCGTAGAGAGAACTGATCAGACCTACCAGATGCCTAGGCACACCCATCTCCATAAGCACGTCCCACAAGCTATTCCATCTCACGCAGTCAAAGGCCTTCGCGTAATCTATGAAACACATCACGACTAGGGTATTAAATTCACGGCTCTTCTCAATGATTTGGCGGACATTGAGAATCTGCTCTCGAGTACCTTTCCCTTTCACAAAACCAGCCTGTTCTTCGGGAATTTGCCGCTCCAGGTAGTTTCTAAGACGTGCGTTCAGAATGTGCAGAAGTATTTTGCTGGCGTGTGAGATAAGGGCGATGGTCCTGTAGTTGCTGCATTTGTTAGTAGAACCCTTTTTGTGCAGGGGGACAAAGACAGATTCCGTCCAGTCATCGGGCCAGTGAGCAGTTTGCCAGATATGGTTGCAAACCTCCCCCACGAGGGCCACGCCTTTAGCACCAAGATTCTTCAGCAGTTCCGCTGGTATTCCATCTCTACCTGGAGCTTTGTCATTTTTCAAGGCTTTTATGGCCTGCTCAACTTCTGCTGGAAGAATTTCAGGCTCCAGTTCCTCAGGTTCCCACCTTACACAAGGCTGGAGAGTGTCGCTCGTGTCATAGAGCTCCGCGCAGTATCGTCTCCATCGCTCCAGTATTTGGCGGTGTTCGCAAAGAATATTCCCGGATTCATCCTCTATGACACGTGTTTGCACATTACGTGTCCTAGTCAGGTCTTTCAGCTTGCGGTATAAATCTTTAGTCTCGTTTTTTAATGCGTGTCTTTCAAGATCTGCACATATTCGGTTAATCTGAGCGTTCTTATCTTGTCGACAGCGTTTCTGTACCTCTCTGTTTAGCTGTGAGTACCGCTCCAGATCACCGGGTGTTCTTAAACCTCTTTCCTTTTTTTCTCTCCGCTCGATGATAACGTTGGCTGTTTCAGGTGTTATAAACTTTTTCAGCATTGACCGTGGCAATGTATTTTCGGACGCCGCTTTAACTATTGCCTCTTTAAGGGATTTCCATTTTGTTACTCCCTCCGATCTCTCATTGGGTTCTAACATGTCGGAAAGTCTGCTCTCGATCGCGCATCTGTATCCCTGGAGGTTTACCTTAGCGAGAGGTTTTGATATTTTTGCTCTCTGTATATTCTTCAACCTGATCCTAAGAGTCGCTACCAAAAGCTGATGATCGCTTCCACAGTCGGCCCCGGGGTATGTAAGTGCATTTAAGACCGACGATCTCCACCGTGTCTGTATCATGATGAAATCAATCTGGTTTCTACATCTATCTCCAGGAGCTATCCATGTATAGAGTCTGCGAATATGGTTCTTAAAGCAGGTGTTCATGACTGTGAGGTTTTCTTCGCTGCAGAATTGTAGGAGTCGTTTACCTCTTTCGTTCCTGACACCCACGCCATACCCACCGACCACCTGGCGCAGGTTGAGGTCGTCCTTGGTTGATCCGATTTTCGCGTTAAAATCACCAATTATCATTGTGATCTCTCGTTTTGGGATTTCTTTGATGGTCTGAGATATAGTCCCGTAGAAATCTTCAATTTCCTCCTCCGTGGAGTTTGTTGCAGTTGGGGCGTATGCTTGTATGATGTTCAGCTTGCAAGGTATAGCGTTCAGCTTGATTGTGATGACCCTGTCACTAACTGGTCTGTATTCTAGGACAAAACGATCAAGTTTTGGTGGGACTATAAACGCTACTCCTTTGCTACTCTCATCTTTGGGTCCAGAGAAGTAAATCCTATTTCCGGCGTCTGAGGTAAAATGACCGGAGTTCCTCCAGTGTGTTTCACTAAGTCCCAAGATGTCAATTTTTTTCCTGAGCATTTCCCTTTCCACGATTTCCAGCTTCCCGACCATATTCAGTCCACGCATGTTCCAAGTCCCAATGCGATGAGGATGTCGCACTGATACTGTCTCAGCGTTCGATCCATTTGCACCAGTAGCATATTTTCCATGCGGCGCCTGGTGATTAACGCTCGCATGGCCGGTAGCACATTTCACACCACCTCGCCCGGGTAGGTGGCGCCGGGCGTTAGCCGGATCGCATGACGTTTCGTTATTTCCTTTTCCGTACTTATTATCCATGATGATTTTCTTGGGATTATAATGCAGTGGTTTCCCGTTGCCTTCTGCATCAGACTTTTAGGGGCCATTTAAGCACCAAGGTCCCTGAAACCTCATCCCACCGGTTGCCCGGTGAGGCGTGTGGTTATACCGCCATTGCTTGGTCGCCAGAGCCTCGTCCGTTGTCTAGCAGGGAGCACCACGTGCAGGTGAGGTTGACTGTTGGGGCCGGCAAGATCTTAGGCCGCTCTCCCCCTTACTCCCTACTGTCCGTTGACAAACTTGTATAATTTATATAATATATATTTCATTTTAGAATTAAATAGAATGTTATATATTGTTCACTTATATAATTTTAACGCAGATTTTTATTATTTTCAGTTTGTACGTTGACAAACTTGTAATTGTATTTCATTGTTGAATTTACTTATTGAATTTGTAAAAATTGGTAAGGTACATATTCCTTGGTTAAGATTAATTTTTCATATTGATTGTGTATCAAAAAGGGTTACACTTTGCATACCCCTTTTGGTGGGCGGGATGTTGTGAAATGAAACGCATGTTTGAATGTATGAAACGAAACGTATGTTTGTCTGTGACAATTTTTATTTTGTCTGTGGCTGCTACGTCAAAGATGGACGATTGTTACTGATTCGAACAATCGAATGGTTTGATACAACTTATATTAACAATCGAATGCAAAAACAATCGATCACTAGTTCGCAAATTCGAATGAAACCGCTAGTTCACTCATTCACTATGCCATTCAAAATTAGTCTTTATCTGTCATGACATAAAGTCTACTTTTATTTGATATTCGAAGGTACAATCGAATAATGCAATGGCGCGATTGGCGGGAACGCAAAAAAAAACAAACGCCATTATTGTTTTTACATCTTTCTTTCTCTCTTACACACACTTGTTTCGTTTATCTTTTTATTCCCTCGTACAAGTTAGTTCGATGGTTTGAATATTCGACTAGATAAACTAGTAGTAATGAAATTTGAATCGGAAGGAATGAGACGACGCCATACATTCTTATTCGCTTCTCGTTTATATTCAAAATCGAATGATTTGTAAAGTTATTCGAATAATTCGAATGACTTCTACAATCGAATAATTCGAATAATGTCATTCACAATCGCCCATCACTATGCTACGTACACTTTTTCTCTTTGTTTTTTTTAGCAATACAAGATTTGTGAAAGTAAGCGTGTTTTATCATTTTACTACAAGAAAAGGTCAGAAAATAATCTATTCATAAACAGTATGTATTCTAGTAATGAAGAACTAAATTTACAGTCTACACCGCCAGCACAAAATGTTATTGACACCATCTAAGTCCAAAGAAAAATATAATATGTTGGCTTACCAAGGATTTATTAATTTGCGTGTGGTGTGAGGGCCACTTTGTTAAAACTCTTTGAAAATGTGCTTAGGATTTAGTGAACATTCCCAAAGAATTGTGAAAGTTGGAATCAGATTTTGTGAAATTCAAATAAGCGAGCTATGGACTGTATAGTTGGGCCCTCAGTTCTCACATAGAGGATTGAGGGCCCACCTGTACCGGATAAACTATGGACACTACAAAAAAGTCTTTATGCCAAAATCTAAGTTAATGCCAAACAAAATTTGTGGAAACAAGCTGTTACTGTAAAACGTTGTCCTATTTTGTAAATAGTCATTCAAAATGGGCCCTCAATACTCATACACGTTCAAGTTTATTTCGCAATTAAAATGAAACCATTAACTTACAGCTACTGTTTGCTTATCCTATATGCTACTAAATAATTTGTGAAAATTTGTGAAAGCAAGATCAGGTCACCACTTCTTGTAGTTTGAAAGTTATGACCTTGTTAAAATTCGGGCCCTCGATCCTCCATTTCTTTTGTTTACATTTTCTTACGCTTAACCTATGTAAGAAAAGACAAGACAAAATTATCTCTTTTCGTGAAAAAAATTGTGCATCAAATTGATGTTGTTTGTTACTACTAAGAATTACGATAAAACTACAAATCTTAATAGATACCGAAATCAACTTAGTTATGTAGTGGTTAGGGTGACAATAAAATCGTTTTACCCTCATGTTATAAAGGCGATCTGAGATCGATTAATCGAAAAATCAATTTAACTGAACCAAAAAAAATTGGTTATTTGGATCGATATGTAGTACTGAATCGATCCAATGAATCTATATTTCAAATTAGAAAATCGAAAATCGATTTTTCCAGTTTTAATAAGGACCATAAAATGATTTACAGTTAGTTAAATGTACTCAAACACATGTAAAGAAATAATAGATTTTCACGAATTAGTTTTCTTAGTTTTTGATTTTATTGTTTGCTTAGTTTTCCTCGCCTCTTCTTAACAAATAAAAGCAATAACAAAAGTTGTTGTTCAATGATTTATTAGGATTGTAAATACAAACTCTATAAAAAATCGATTTTTGAGAAATCTATCTTTAAGAACTCGATTTTTTTGTAAATCGATTTTTAGTATGCGGTTCGAATCAATTTAAAAATCAATATTTTATTAAAAGAATCGCCATCCCTAATGTTTTATACTTTTTTAGTAAAACGATTCTTAGTAACGTTTTAGTTGCTTCCGCTGTTGCAAAGTAATTATACCTCACAAGCTGTTTTATTGTTTACAAATGCACCATAGTTTTATTATTTAGTGTAGTTACGCTAAACAATAGTTTATGATAGTGCAGCGGAAGTTGTAGGTGATAAAGCATTAAGACAAGATATTAAACACTTTATTTCAGGTAAGTTTTTTTTGATACGTAGAGTTTATATAGGTAACTAGATTTTTTTAAAGGCAAACATGTTTGTGAATAAATTAAATATTTTGATTAAAATATGAATAAATAAATAGTTTTAGATAAATAAACACGGAGTAATTTCACCAAATTATTATTTTGTATATAAATTAATTTTAATTCGTATCGTTATTGTTTAGTTTATTATTTTATTAATATCTATACGCTGTTTGACTGTAATTTGTCCTTTGCCTTATTATTATTCTATGTAAAATAAGTAGGTATGTATTTAAGTATTTTAAGTATATTTATCCGTTGTCTAGTAACCATTTACCGAGTTTCATTACGAAACTTCTCTTGGGCTAGATAATTGGTGTGAATGTAGGAAAGTTTATTTTTATTATTTGCGCGCGAGAAATAGCGCGAAACATCTTTGTTACTCAAAATCAAAATTTCTCTATTCAGTAAGCTTAAAATAATCATTTTGAATAGTCTAAACTTATATTTACTTCTCTATATAAATATGGGTACCCACCCCTACTTACACAATAACAAAAATGTTTTCTGAATACGAAATAATTTAGTTGTAGGTACTTTAAAAACGGTTGAATTAAAAACGCATTACTATTGATATTGATTAATAGCAGAGCAAACCATTGACATTAAAACAATTATTAAAATATTAGGTAGGTACTTATAAAATTACAAGTACGTATCAAAAAAAAACTTACCTGAAATAAAATGTTTAATATCTTGTCTTAATGCTTTATCACCTACAACTTCCGCTGCACTATCATATACTATTGTTTAGCATAACTACACTAAATATTACAACTATGCTGCATTTGTAAACAATAAAACAGCTAGTGAGGTATGATTACTTTGCAACAGCAGAAGCAACTAAAACGTTACTTAGAATCGTTTTACTAAAAAAGTATATAACATTAGGAATGGCGATTCTTTAAAAAAAAATGATTTTTGAATTGATTCGAATCTAAAAATTAATCAATCATCGCATTCTTAAAAACGATTTACAAAAAAAATCGAGTTCTTAAAGATTTTCTTTTTTGGGGGTTAAAGTTACTCGCGTCCGTAGGTTTACCCTTGAGACCCTACACGTGACCCCTGGGTGGTGCTAAATGAGTGACAATGACTGAGTGGTAGAGCCACGCTGCGTTGCAGCACGCATTGGGCCGGCTCGCCCGGGTTAATACCACCCTCTCACGAATATTCGGCGTGAAATAATGGCACTTGGTGCTGTTGTGTTTCGTCCGGCCAGTGAGAGTTCCGGAGGCCCCTTCCCCTCCCACCCCTCCTCACAATTCCTATTCCTTCCTTAAACCTATTCCTGCCCTAAAGGCCGGCAACGCGTCTGTGATTCCTCTGGTTTTGCGGGTGGGTGTCCATGGGCGGCGGTGATTGCTTTCCATCAGGTGACCCGCCTGCTCGTTAGCCTCCTTCTGATATAAAAAAAAAAAAATAAAAAAAAAAATAGATTTCTCAAAAATCGATTTATTTTAGAGTTTGTATTTACAATGCTAACAAATCATTGATTACAAACGTAAATTTTTTTATTGCTTTTATTTATTAAGAAGAGGCGAGGAAAACTAAGCACACGGCTATCTCGTCAGTTTTTGAGTAATTACGTGAAAATCTATTATTTTTTTACATGTGTTTGAGTACATTTAACTAACTGTAAATCATTTTATGGTCCTTATTAAAACTGGAAAAATCGAATATCGATTTTCTAATTTGAAATGTCGATTCATTGGATCGATTCAGTACTACATATCGATCCAAATAACCAATTTTTTTTTAGTTCAGTTAAATTGATTTTTCGATTAATCGATCTCAGATCGCCTTTATAACATGAGGGTAAAACGATTTTATTGTCACCCTAACCACTACATAACTAAGTTGATTTCGGTATCTATTAAGATTTGTAGTTTTATCGTAATTCTTAGTAGTAACAAACAACATCAATTTGATGCACAATTTTTTTCACGAAAAGAGATAATTTTGTCTTGTCTTTTCTTACATAGGTTAAGCGTAAGAAAATGTAAACAAAAGAAATGGAGGATCGAGGGCCCGAACTTTAACAAGGTCATAACTTTCAAACTACAAGAAGTGGTGACCTGATCTTGCTTTCACAAATTTTCACAAATTATTTAGTAGCATATAGGATAAGCAAACAGTAGCTGTAAGTTAATGGTTTCATTTTAATTGCGAAATAAACTTGAACGTGTATGAGTATTGAGGGCCCATTTTGAAAGACTATTTACAAAATAGGACAACGTTTTACAGTAACAGCTTGTTTCCACAAATTTTGTTTGGCATTACCTTAGATTTTAGCATAAAGACTTTTTCTGTAGTGTCCATAGTTTATCCGGTACAGGTGGGCCCTCAATCCTCTATGTGAGAACTGAGGGCCCAACTATACAGTCCATAGCTCGCTTATTTGACTTTCACAAAATCTGATTCCAACTTTCACAATTCTTTATGAATGTTCACTAAATCCTAAGCACATTTTCAAAGAGTTTTAACGAAGTGGCCCTCACACCACACGCAAATATTTATTATACTAGAAAAACAACAAAAACACGCAGTCATTTTCAGAAAATGTGTTTTACTCTTATTTCATTTTTGGTTTGCAATAATTCATTGTAGTAGTTTATTTCATTTAATTTGTGATCACATATAATTGGTCTAAATGTCATTTCGGTCTTGTCTAAAGTTTTCAGATGATTAACATAGTTTTGAATGTCAGCCATGTTCTGCCAATATTTGGTCATATTATAGTACACTACCAATTTCCATTGGTCTTGCACAATTCTCATGTCAGCGATTTTGTCAAAGTAAAGTGTGTTTGTTGTATTAAATCGGGTAATATTAAAACTTTGTTGTAGTGTAGGCGTTATCAATGTCATAAGTAGCGTTAGTACAGCGACGAAATAGCTAGGTTGTTTTCGATTTCTGGCGCTACGTTTGGGATTTTGTGAAGGTTTATCCTCATTTTTCTCGTCGTCATCTTTTGAAAGGGTGCTGTCATTATCAGGGTACACCGGCAATGGTGTCAGTTTTATGATAGGTCGTTTTAAATGTCCGTTCTTTGTTTTTATTGTCACTACATGAACACATCCATCTTTTCCTGTATGTAATTTCGTTATCTTTCCCATGGCCCATTTCGACGGCGGCATGTTTTCTTCATTAACCAGGACAATGTCATTAATTTTTAAGTTGGGTTTGCTGTGATGCCATTTACTGCGTGTTTGTAAGCGATGGAGATATTCTTTAGACCATTTACTCCAAAATGATTGATGCATTTTCTGTACTAATTGCCATACATATCCCTTACAAAATATTCATGCGAATCGTCCTTAAATGTCAACAACTGATCGTGGTTAAATTGGAAATTATCCCAAAATTGATCTAATCTCTCTAGCTTCTTGCTAATATAATCTGCCGTCTTCCTGCTAGACGGATCTTTCTTGAAATTGGTATTCTCCCGTTCTAAACTCTTGATAATGGCCTGTTGGTTATTAAAAATAGCCTCCATGTTTGTCAATTGTTAAGTAGTAAAAATGTATAATGGAACAGTCTTACTTGGTTACAACTGCCACCTACGTTGTCACCTTGGGCTCGGAACGACAAGCCAAGCCTCGCCTTGTCACAATGCAATGTTGTCAGGTTCAAATCCCGGCGATGCTGTCTCTTATGTCAGGTAATCACGCAATAGCCGCGTGATGGATATGCTCGAACGACGTACTGCACTCTTTCTTTTCCTCACAAAGGAAATGTCACACTAACTTTTGTCAGAACTTTGTCAAATTATTGTCACTAGAAAATAGTTAATACTGCAAAATATTGTCACTGTATATTAAATTAATGTCACTGTTTTATAATTATTGTCACTTGTCACTATGCCTCATCACATGAGCAATGTACTGTATTTTTTACTGTCACTGATAAATCCTTCCTAAACCACACGAATCTTGCGACGAAAAGTCCAGGAAAGACCGCTCGAAGGACCAAACTGTGTGAGCCGTTACTTGCCCACACAAGAAATGTCAGAATAGTTACGACGTCACGGGAAGAGTTACGAGAGTCTTGTCAAATAAAAAATACGTCGATACTAATTTAATGCCTTTAATGCACTGTTACATACGAGCTAATACATTGTCCATAACCAAAGTAGGTCGGTTGTGCAATATAACGCGACAACGCAAATATGAATTAACAATAGTTATTATATTAAAATAACAATGGCTTGTACAGTATGCCTTACTAACAATATTAGCAACATGATTATAGAGGTGTAGTTCAGAATCAAACAGTACACCGAGATCACGAATCCTGCAAAATTTCTCTAGAGTGGTTACACCAAGAGAGTAAGTAAAATGCGTTATATTAGTTTTTTGTGTAAAAGTAATAGATTTACACTTTCCCATACTCAAGTGTAACCTATTATTAGTGCAATAGTCAACCAAGCGATTCAAGTCTTCCTGGAGACCAAAGCTATCATTAAAGTTGTGAATTTGTTTAAAGGCCTTTAAATCGTTCGCGTATAAAAGAAAGCTACTATTCTTAAAGCATTGGTCTACGTCTATTAGAAGCATAGCCGGGTACTTCTCCAAAATAATGTTATTCTGTTGATCGCTCTGGTGCTTTTTATTTATATATAGTAAATTAGTTCTATATATTTTACTTAAATAATACCGTATGAAAATACATTATGTCTTATTGTCTCTCTTTTTCTACCATAGTTTGATAAGATATTTACATTTGTAATTTTTGTGACCAGAGCGACCAATATTGAAGCCAGAGCAATCAATAATACTATAATTATTAATATTGGAAACATTTTAATAAAAATGTGACTGACGCAATCCAACCGGTTAGGTCGAACGTTCTCGCGATCGTCGACAATACGGACCTCTTCGTCCAGGCCTTCGGTGTTTCCAACACCACTCGATAGGTGAACACATTCTGAACAGGTCGGTATTGTATGCCAAGCACCAACAGCATGTTGGGGTTGTCAGAATTCTCAAATACGTGCGGATCCTGCTGGAACTCATCAGGTAGCCCCGCCACCAACTCAGGGGAATCGGACATCCATTTCCTTAGTTCGTAACCTCCTCTCTCTAAGAGCTGAATAAGCTCGTCTCTTCGGGCGAGCGCGGTACAAAAGCTTCTCATAATCCGCCCGGTTTTTGTATTTAATTTGAAGTGTGCGTGACAGCCGCGTATCTGACACTAGAATAGAATAGAATAGAATAGAATAGAATGTTTTTTTATTTGAAAAACACTGTACACACAACAAAGAGAAATAAACAAAAAAATTAAAATCAAAACAAAAAACAATTAAGTACCCAAAAAAAAAAAATACATTTGAAAATAAATAAAAAATCAAAATCAAAACTTAAATTAACTTAAAATAACGATACTTTAGCTAGCATACGATGCTGCATGCACAGTGTCACCAAACAGGGCCTGCACTCAGCATGTACTACGGGATCCTGATCCCAGGACACGTAGCGCTGATTTTCAGTACAAGCCCTTGCATGACGAAGGAAAAGTACCAGACACTGAACTCCATTACTAAGGGTGGATTTCACCAAAGTTGTATAAGTCTTATTCTAAGTATAAATCCATATTTACACACGTGTAAATGAACTTTACGTTTCACCAACGCTTAACCTAATGATAACTACACTACAGTTAATTCTTATACCGCCAATTTTGGCCGTATTAGCCCCTATTCTTAAGATAATAATGTCACTAATGTCATTTAAAGCAGCCTTCAAATTAATATTGTAAATAAAAAATGCCGCGTCGTTTGGGATTGTTGATTGACGAATCTGATAGCAGTGATGAAGATTATTTTAGGCCCACGCCCGAGATGGTTTAAGGAAAGAACAAATTACTTAGAAGATTAACAACAACAACATTTTTTTGATGTCATCGTCAGAAACGTTACGTCAGACAAACAATGTTACGCCAGAAAATAGAAAAGTGTCAAGCGCCTTTGCTCTCGTACGAGATAAACTGCAACTATACTTTGGTGGTTAATACGCTCATTCGTTCGATCCACATAGGTTCGTTCAATAGCACAGAGTAACTATGCGAGAGTAACTTATTCTTACATTAGCGTGGTGAAATGAAATACAAGTTATACGTATGATAAATCTAGGTAGTAAATTTATACTCGGGTAGCTATTCTCGTGTAATTTTGATATTGGTTAAATCTGGTCTAAGACGTACAAGCACACATACTTCTATATCTCATATACACATTATATCCACATACATATATATACACACACATACACACAACATATCTACCTATACATTACTATTATAAATAACGTATGTGTGTACAAATAGGATACCATAATAAAATTATTCTCATAATAATTTATATACAATAATAATATGTAATAATAATCATAACAGCAGAACGCACAATGCTACTACTTATACATAATACCCATGAAATTTTATAATTATGTTATGTGACACAACACAACTTCCCAAGACGACATACATGCCGACAAATAGGGTTAAAAAAAAAAAAGATTTACATAATATCTAATTTCTGTATCTCCAGCAGGTGCTTCTTATACTCTTTTCTAAATGAATACAGACTGACTAAATTCCTAATCGGTGGTGGCAAATCATTCCAACACTTCGTGGCACAAAACCGGAAACTACCACGAAACGCGACTGTACTAGCGCAAATGGTTGCCAGCGAATGCCTAATTTCCGATAAAGTAGGGAAAAAATATTTATGCACAATACAATTTTAAAATGATTCATAACATAACATAACTTTTTAAATAAAACCAAATGTGTAAGATTTGTATTGCCTAATGTTAAGCAGGTAATAACTAGTGTACAAATTAAAGATAAGAATGTGAATCCTGTGGACACCACTGTGTTTCTAGGCATCACATTGGATGCCAAGCTTCAGTGGGGCCCACATATAGCTAAATTGTCGAATAGACTTAGCTCTGCGGCTTATGCAGTAATGAAGATCCGTCAGTTAACTGACGTTGATACAGCTAGATTAGTTTACTTCAGTTACTTTCATAGTGTAATGTCGTACGCCATTTTACTGTGGGGAAATGCTGCCGACATTCAAACTATCTTTGTGCTGCAGAAGAGGGCTATTCGAGCAATATATAACCTACGGGCTGGTGACTCTCTCAGAGAGAGATTTAAGGATATAAGTATAATGACAGTTGCATCACAATATATTTATGAAAATCTTGTGTATGTTCATAAAAATATTGAAATGTTTTCAAAAAACAGTGATATTCACAAATTAAATACTAGAAGTAAGAACAAATTAGCAGTGCCTTATACTAGGCTCCATAAAATAAATAATTCTTTTAAGGGTCTGTGTGTACGATTATACAACAAAGTACCAAATGATATTCAGAAATTAGATCTTGATAAATTTAAAATCAAAATCAAAGAAAAGCTTTATAAAAAAGCTTATTATAAAGTGTCGGATTATACAGAAGACAAAACAGCTTGGGTCTGAAATGCTCCAAGTACCTACTCCAACAGCTATTTCTAATTGCCTATAATTAATTTATATAGAGCACCATATTTAATTAAAGTATTTACATTCAAATTCATATTTTGTATGTTGTGACCTGGTAACGACATATAATATATATATTTTTTGTAAATGTCGTTGCTTCTGTGCGCTGTGGTTTCTTGCGCCCGTTCTTTGCCACAGTTAAAAAATGATGTCCTGAATGGGTGGTAGGTTAAAAAATATTTGGACGTTTCAAAGTACTTATTAATTGAGTTTATTGAATAAATATATTTTGACTATTGACTATTGACTAAATTAGGTATGTCTATCGTATATGTAGGTATAACGCATAAAAGAAGCTAGTGTGTTTAGAAAAAATGGATGATTGAAGGCGAGGGCGAGTACAATAAAATAATGCGCTAATGGAAGCCTGCGTGCGTGTGATATGTTTGTAATAGGGACGAAATAGAAGCAACAGGCAGGATGATTTACATTTATTACTTAATCAAAATTGATTTTTTAATTAGAAATTTAAATATTTTAAATTAAAATCAAAACAGTTAATGGCGTTCTCTTTGTATTTGTTTCTTAAATAACTTTCGTTTGGATGTTACATCATTTTTCATGTTCTTTAATTTCTTCTTATGTTGAAACCTTGTAGTTAAATATTTCGACAACGACTTCTTTCTACCGGATCAGTTGGAAATCTGAAAATTAAAATGTTTGCTATGTGGTCGAACAGTTGTAAAGGTTACATAATGTGATGACTGCTCATCAATATCCGTGTCCAATAGTTTACCTACATGAGACGAGAAATATTGACCTTTTAGGGGCACAAACATACACCCGCACTTTCTCAAACATCGACATCATCATTATCATCAGCCTATAAACGTCCCACTGCTGGGCCAGGCTTCCCACGTGGAGATAGCACGAGGGAATATTGGGCCATAACCCACCACGCTGGCCCAATGCGTGTTGGTGGGTTTTAAACAACTGTCATCATACGACAACAAACGGGACCAACGGCTTAACGTGCCTTTCGAAGCACGGAGGAGCTCAAGATGTTTTAAATTTGGTCACCCATTCAGTGACCCGGCATTGCGAAAGTTGCTTAGCGGGCAAGATCGCAAGCCGAACGTGCTAGCCGATGCGCCATCGAGCTCTGAAGCATACATACTACCATCCTCTACATACATATACTTAAACACACACTTCTTACCAATGATATTATGTTAAAATTAGATAGGTTATGTCAGTACTAATATGATTTCAATAATGGACCAAAGCGTCGTACATACGAAAACCTGAGCATGCGCTATACTCACTAAATATTACGATGTTATACGGCCGAGGTAACTTGTCACTTCTAGTCGATGATCTCATATGGCCGCATCTGCCGAGTTAACTTGACCGTATTCTAAAGTGTGAGCAAGATTGCATGACAACTAGTAAGAGCGTAAACAAGACATACATGTAGCGCTGTGTCATTTCGAATTACATGTCAATTTGCTGTCGCACTCTATATTTTTATGACACAATTTATTCTGACATTTTGTAGTTGATAAATAATAAGAACTTAAATCAATTAAAATTTAAACTCACGCATGCCACTCATGATATATAATTTCATGACCTTTTATGTAGTTCGCATGACACAGGACAGCATATTTTTAATTAATTTTCGGAAACAAATACATGCAAACTGACACTGTCAAAGTGTCAACACTGCTAACGCTTTTGTGAGACTACGCTTAAGGTAAGCCAATTAGCATAGTTTTCTGTTGCCACTTTTTGGCACATGTAACACATCTACCTCTTTTTATTGTAACATCATTGCTTCTTACATAAATACTTACGTACATTCCATTTCAAACATAATATTTTTTTTATGCGTTTCGAATATCGATACGATACCATACCACAATAACAATTTATTATAATAGTATTATAAAATATTACAGTAGGTATTATATTTTTTCTTGTTTTAGAACGGAACCTATAATCCAGCCGAATTCGATGACGAATGTTTGTAAACAGATTACAGTTATACCTAGTTGCAGTAGGATTTTACTTTTTCTTGAAAGACATTCACAAGAAAACAGTTAACTATTGTGTCTTTCTTTCAAAAAACAGTAAAAATCCTAGTGAAACTAGACATTTGCACAAATGACAGTAATATGTTTACAAACATTCGGCATCGAATAGGAACCGTGACATTTATTCACGCTCTTATAAATCAGACATCAGTTTAAAAAAAAGAAAAACTTTGAAAGCGTTCCAATAATAATTATATTTATTGTATTTACTTTATTTACAACAAGACCATGTATAAATACTAACTTACAAGACTGAGTAATTTTTATCATACTTATTAATTTAAACCTCCTTTTATATTCTGCCACCAATAATATTATTTCTACATTTTGAGCAGTAACAACTTCCAGCAACACTACGCATACATGGCAGTTATTGTTATTAAACTTTAAATTTTCATTAAAATATATCGATACTTATAGATGAAACGTGACTTACCTTTTCGAAAAAAAAATTCTTTTGCAGTTTCGACAGAATTTCACTGAACATTTTGCGAACAATTTCACCGAAACGCGGGAGGTAAACACTGCTTGACGGCACAATGACACTGACCGCCAGGATTGCGCGATAGACCAATTTTGGCCTATAAATTTTTCTACGTTTTTTTACGGCCAGGCTCTATCTAGACATGTATATAATCAAAGCTAATCATAATATACTTACTTTTATTTTGATTGTTGTTGTTGTTTGTAGGTTTATACCTTTTTATAGGTATAGTAATCTTTGAATTAATTTTAATATTGTGTAAGTTCACTAATGTGGTACCATAATACCCCCAATGTTTGTAATTTCCTTTTTTTTTGTTTTGGACATTGACATGACAGCTACAATAATTAATTGGAAATGTTTACGATTAAAAAGTCAACGTCAAACGTTACGTCACGTACACGCTTCTTTTTTTCCTTTTCTTCGACAGAGGAAACTGGCCCATACAGCCATTGTCTTCACTTCTTAATTAATTATTATTTTTTGTTTATTTTATGTTTGTACATCAACAACATCATTTAATCGCCCTTTTGTTTTGTGTAAGAATTGGTTAATGTTTTGTTTTTTTTTGCTTTTACATTTTTTTTAGTGATCTACTTTTGTTTTTACATTATTAGCTTTTTTTTGTGAATGGTTGTGTGTTGTGTGATTTTTTTTAAAGTTATTAGTATCTATCTTTTTTTATTTGTTATCTGACGATGATTCCTTTCATTCTGCCAATGATTCTGCGGACTTTTCTTGTAACTCAAGTTTCTGCTCGATACCTGACACTCTTGGTGAATTTCTGTGTCAAAACTTCAACCAACTTAAAAACTCACTTAACATATGCTATATAAATGCCCAAAGCATTCCCAGTCACTATAGTGAAATAGTGGAGGCATTTACAGGCGCTGATGTTCATGCCATCCTGATTTCGGAAAGTTGGCTCAAGCCACACCTTCTTTCTACCACCTACCCTCTAACTAGTTTCATTCTTGTCCAAAATGACAGGATTGGAAGGGGAGGGGGTGGTGTGGCCATTTACTTGCGTAGTGAATTTCCTTACAAAATTCTTGCTATATCTGTCTCAACTTCTTGTCCTTCAGCTGACTACCTCTTCCTAGAGATTAGTGTCAAAGGGGTTAAGACACTCCTTGGTGTGGTATACTGCCCTCCTGCTGTAGATTACTTCATGGATCTGGAACTGGTTTTTGAGTAGTTTGGGTCAGAGTATGCGCATCACGTCATCATGGGCGATTTCAACACAGACCTCATCCGTCATTCTCCACGTTCCCGTAAACTCCTTCACATCATTGAAGCTGCTGGCCTTTATGTCCTCCTTTATGTCCGTCCTAGAAAGATTGCTCAGAGACGCTTCCCAAATCAATTGGGAACAGTTAATGACTGTCTCCATGGTCGACGAGAAGGTTGGTATCTTTAACCAGGCAATCCTCTCACTTTATGATGTGCATGCGCCAGTTAAGTCAGTTAAGCTAAAGCGTCCACCTGCCCCTTGGCTGACCAGAGGGATTCGTATGGCGATGAGACGTAGAAATCGGGCTTTTCGAAAATTTAAAAGAGAGCGGTCTGAGGGAAATTGGTGTCTTTACAAGTCTGCAAGAAACCTATGCAATCAGATGATACGCAACGCTAAACGCCGACACATTCATGAAAATATCTCATTGTCCTCCCCCGCTAATATCTGGAAGTTCTTTGGAACCCTTGGTATTGGCAAGGCCCGTAGTGTTGTTCTTCCTAACACAATCGTGTTGGATGATTTAAATCGTCATTTCACCACTACTGTTAGTATAGATCATTCAACCATTTGTCAAACGGTAGATTACATTGCGGGTCTGCCTCATCTCATTACCGACACTTTTCATTTTTCTCCTGTTACTGTGGATGAAATCAAAAAGATTATCCTCTCCATCAAATCCGGAGCCCTGGGACATGATGGCATCAGTCGTCGTATGATTGTCTCTATCCTAGATCATGTTATTTCTCCAATTACCCACATCATCAACTTTTCCTCTGACTCTTGTCAATTCCCCTCCCAATGGCGTAAGGCTTATGTCCGTCCTTTACCCAAAATGTCTAACCCGTCCCATCCAACCCATTTTCGACCCATATCCATTCTTCCGTTCCTGTCCAAGGCAATCGAGGTCTGTGTCCAAAAGCAACTCGCAAGATTCATTTACCAAAATAACCTCGTTGTTCCTCTGCAATCTGGTTTTAGGCCTGGGCACAGCACAGTTTCCGCTCTCCTGAAAGTTACCAGCGACATTAGACAGGGTATGGAGGATACAAAAGTCACAGTCTTGGTACTAATAGACTTCTCGAACGCCTTCAATGCCGTCAGTCATGACATCCTCCTTTCTATCCTTTCTCATCTTGTGGTTTCATCTGAGGTAAAGGAATGGTTCACCTCTTATCTTCAAGAGCGTCAGCAGTCGGTCCGCATTGATGAGACATTATCAAATTGGCGTAACCTGAATGCTGGTGTTCCACAAGGCGGTATTCTTTCTCTATTATTATTTTCAATATTTATCAACTTTATCACCCACCACCGTGGGTGTGCGTATCATCTGTACGCCGATGACCTTCAGCTTTACACCCAAACACATGTAAATGACTTATCAGACGCTATTATTAAAATAAATCAGGACTTGGAAGCTGTTAGCGACTGGTCTCGTAGGTTTGGTGTGGCTGTAAACCCTACAAAATGTCAGGCGATAATTGTTGGCAGCTTGCGAATGACGAATAAAGTGAGGATTAACTCTGTTGCTCCTATAATATTTGACGGTACGGTCATACCATTTAGCACGACCATTAAAAATCTCGGCATACATCTCGATAATACACTCAGTTGGCATTCTCAGGTCGCTAGTGTCTGTAAAAAAGTTACTTGGACTCTGCGTTCCTTAAATCGTCTGAGAAACTTTTTACCGTTCAAGACAAAAGTAATGCTTGCGCAGACTTTAATTCTTCCTATGATTGATTATGGTGACGTGTGTTATTACGATCTTAATTCAGTCCTGCTTGATAAGCTTGACAGATTGCTCAATAACAGTATCAGATTCATTTGCAACCTGAAGAAGTACGACCACATATCACAGCATAGGTCTGAGCTAAAATGGTTGCCCATTCGCCAGCGGAGGTGTTGGCGCTCCCTTACCACACTTTTCTCCTTCCTAAATTCTCTTAATGCTCCTTCCTATCTTACTCCCCATTTTCAATATCTTTGCACCTCTCACGACAGGAATCTTAGATCTTCAAATAATCTTCTCCTTCTCTCTCCTTGCCACTCTTCTGGCTTTGTTCATTCTTCCTTTCATATTCAGTCCATACTCCTCTGGAACGCGCTACCTCAAGAAGTCAGAATGGCTACGACTCGTGACGCTTTTAAAAAGAAAGTCCACATGCTACTTTTTGATAGAACCATGGCAGAATCATCTCAATAACGCCCTATTTAAATATTATTTAGTGTATGTAAGTATATTTATATGTTTGTAAAAGTATTTATGTATATGCCTACACCTATGTATATATATAATATGCTTAAATATATTTTAAATGTTTTATTTTTACATCTTTTGGCACCGCAGCTAATTGCGCCTACCTTGTCATCTCTGCACCACCCTATGGTTGACTGGTAGAGAATGCCTTAGGCATTAAGTCCGCCATGTAATATATTGTTGCAAAAGTTTTAATAAATAAATTAAAAAAAACTGGACCCATCATTGCATAGCCAAGTTTTGTCTCAATAGCGATGAGCCCATCTTGCTACAAAACCTGTCGTTCCGACAACAAAAACCTACCCAGGACGTCTACTCCTAGCAGGACGTCAACCGTACCTGGGGTGTCGAAATCGGGATCCGCTAGTTTAAGATCTGATGTCAAGGATCGAACAGCCGGATTCAACCTCACCAGAGGGTGTCGACCACGTGTCGACCCACCACATTAGTCATTACCAGTACTGAAGCGGATGCTCTATGCGAAGCGTCAAAACGTGAAGAGAACGTAATCGTAGATTATGTACTCGACAATATTCGTAACCGCAATATTCCCCACGCTTCGAATGGTCTTAAAGTATAGTTGATTATTTTCAAGCCCAACCATATCACCAAATCGTTCGACACAATATAGCCCTGTGCACCGAAATCTAACAGGGCGCGAACACGGAGGCAGTGGGCAAGACTATAGCCTCCGGTAGGGAAGCAACACTTGATTGGGCGGCAATTTCCTAGCCCCGGGGGCCCCACGCATCTTGTCCCGACGGACGGTGCACGTCAAACCCGACGAGAGGATCCCATGGCCCCTCATATAGGCCTCTTATATTGCGGCGCACTATTCAGTCTACGCAGTCATCCCATGTGACTGCTTAAACCGGGTCTGTACATCTACGGGCAGCCGAGAAAGCACAATATACAAAATTAAGTAAGACCATTCCCCGACTGGCAGACCTAAATTTCCTAGTGCCTTGGTGACCGTCAACAACGGGTTCAATACTTCTGTCTGTATGGCAGAGTCACCGTAGAAATACTAAATAATTTATTAAGTTTAGCGTCTACCAACCTACGCTTGTTGTGGTAACGCTTCACTAACGGTTGGCGGGCTGTATAATAATTTCCCTCAGTCACCCCCAAATGTGTCACCAATTGAGCCATCTTGAAGGATTTAGGTAAGTCCTCCTGTAGGTGCACCAGAGTATTAAAGAAGTTGATGAAGCTGACCCATTCACCAATAGCTCTGCCAAAGGTCGGTACCTGTATGCTCGGTAACCGTGAAACGACACGTAGGGGGGAATAGGTCTCCCCGTTCTTCATCACAACCAGCCCGGCGCTGTCGTTTAATTTCTTCAGCCCGTTGGAGTACATCATCGGCCAGTGACATCCACTGATCTACATCGGCTGACAATGCGGCCCGTTTTTGACCATCATCTTTAGAAAAAGCCTCGACTCGGCTTAATAACTCCAAAACCTTTTCTAGGCGGGCTGGTATCCAGGGCTCGAAGCAAGAGCGCATCCTGTCTATCCTTGCGGGTTATCAATCCCTGAGCTGATGTGAACCATTTCAAATCACTATTAATTTTCGCTTGCATTGCTGACAACGACAAAGTGTTACAAGATACAATAAAACCAAAGTTATATACTAACAAAACCAAATCACAAATAACTAGGTACGACAATATAGTTAAACCTAAATTAAACCCTAATTTATAACTTAATTTGAAACTCTAATTGGCCGCGAGGCACAAACAATTAAAATTAAGTTTTCCAATAACAACAATGAAACTTCAATTGCCCCTGTGGCACAAAACAATTTAAATTGAGTTCACAATAACAATCTATTGTTAATAATTAAAGTTAACTTAATGTATCACTTATTTATAATAATATACAACATGTAACAGTTGTATAATAACAGTTTTAGAACAATTCTTATCTATAATAACTTATTTAGTTTAAGTTAATAGTCTATTATTTCCCTGGTTTCTAAACCAAACAAACCAACTGCAATTATTCACATAGGTTACCTTAATGTTCCAGCGGGCGATGTATGCGAGGTTGTGATGATGGAGGGTTCCATGGCGATGGTGAATAACGACTGCGTCTCTTAAAGTGATGTTGTATATTATTTACAGTGACTACATTGTGACTAAATTATTATCTAAACCTTACAAGACTATTTATACAATAATAACTACGTAGATGTTGGAGGGATGATGCCGTGTCATATCTTTATCGGATCTGCACGCGTTTAGGAATGTGCTTACAGACTCTTTAACCAATACGTGATGATAATAAATTATGTGGCGACGCAGGCCGCCACAGTCCTCCCCCTCTAGAAAAAGGGAAAAAATCTATCAGGTCTTCAGCTTGGAGATGCCAGTGGTGCTCTAATCCACGTTAAGTCGTGATGAGCGTGCTCAAGTCTTCATTGACAATACGAGCGTTCTCCAGTCTACGTGACTCGAGACGAGCGTGTGCTACCATGTCTGGGGTGAGTCGAGACGTGTGGAGTGCGACGGTACTTTTTTTGACCGTCGAGTGATGCCGAGGATCCAAGAAGCGATACGTTGCTGCGATGGAACCTTGAGGCAGGCTGGCTTGCTGAATGCTGCTAATGAGAGCTGCTTCCGATGTTTGAGCAAAATACTTATTATAGGTATACCTTTTAAAAACGATCGGTCGTTTTACATTTACGTACACGAATATTTTTTATAATTCCTCTCAACATCATAATATTGTTACTAATATTATTTTTATATCACGTTATACCAAGACTATATTATACACACAAATTAAGTGGCATAAACAAGTACAACTTTAAATTATGCATATTCTTGCAATGAACTTTAAATTACGCATTACATGTTAATAATAAATTGAACTATTAGACTTAATAAAATACATAATAACAAAACATAAAAATTAGAATTGACTAAGATTAAACATTAATTACATAGAGATAAGACATGTTGCATTCAATATACATACTTAATATAAGGAAATAAGTGCCTAGCTAAAAAATATTATTAAAATTGACTAAAATCTTATTATTACATTAGTTACCCTAACATGGTTCATTTTTGTGCTTATTTATTCTACTGTATTCTTATTGCACAATCAAAGCATTTTAAACTTGTTGAATATCTTCATTTTGAGTACAACTTCATTATAGCTTCATAATTATCCTCAGACTGGCGTATTCCTTGGCTCTTTGTCAGATAATACCATGTCCATCACTACCTCGCAACATCCCCCGACGGAACCCTGGTGACCCCGCTCAAGCAACAAGCAACCTTCCAACGGAGTACCACGAAAAGAACACGTGAGTCATTTGCAATATCTACACATCAACCATGGCAGTAACATTGTGACGCAACAAGATTTTCAAAATAAAATCACTACGCAGGCCGCCACAGTACCACACAGTGTTGACATTAAGAGCGCTTTTACATATAGTCGTTTAAGTCGCGCGGCTGCAGCGCTGCACGTCGAATCCCTTTACACCACAGCGCCTGTAGCGCGGCTAAGTCGCGACGCCCGCCGTCGCTAGCGACAGCCGCGCTTCACAGTCGCGCTACAGATGCTCGTTGAACGTGGGGGAGACTAGCTCATTTCCAAAATATAGATTCCAACGGTATTTCTTCATTCTTCTTCGTTTATTATTTCGGTATTAAACATGCTTAAGATTATGACGTAGGTAATTTGCAACTTGCTACAGATGAGCTCGTAACACTGATCTAATGCCGATTACGCCGACTGATCGCACGCGGCTATGCGGATTATCCGCCACCACAAGCACGGAGCGCTTCTGTCGCGCGGCTGCAGCGCTACTTAGAAGCGCTGCAGTCGCGCGATTAAAACGCCTATATGTGAAAGCCCTCTTATTTGTCTCAGACACCGACAACGAACCTAACTTGATTGTGAATATTGGAACTTAATATTACCTAGCTCACACGACCTAACAGTGGCCACTAGGCAGTTACTCCACTGACCCGGTACTGGGCACACAACAGTGAGTCAACTACGCTCTGCTACCAAATTTGTTCTGGACAAACTCCACCTCATTCGCCAATATCAAGCGGGCCCATAGACTAATCCCTGGGAGTGAAACGAGCTGGAGTTTGCTCTGAACATGGGGCGATACACTCCGTTAATTCCCTAATTATTTGAGGCGCGCCCCCTAACTTCCTGCGCAGACGCCGTCACAGTGCAGACTTACGTGCCTCACGTGGCAGGGCGGACCCAAATCACAACTCTATCTCCCACGGACCATGCTATCGAGGTCAACCGTACATGGGGCTCACAAAACTAGCACACCTACACTAGATTATGAAGATCTGGCGCTGTTCATCACCAATCATATCAAAGATTTTTGAAAAAGTTATCGCCATACGACTACATGACTTTATTAACAAACACAATATTATAAACAAGCAACAATTCGGTTTTCAGGAGGGTAAATCCACTTCATTAGCATGTTTCTCATTACTCAAAAAATCACAGAATCAATTAATGATAAAATACCAACTGTAGCACTATTTTTAGATATGTCTAAAGCTTTTGACTGTGTAAGCCATGACGTACTTCTACAGAAGCTCCATGATTACGGTATTAGAGGAATAGCAAATCAATGGTTCGCCAGTTACCTAGCGAATAGACAGCAGTGTGCCGAAATAACGCAAACAGTTAATAAAACCAAAGAATATGTCCGATCTAAATATCGTCAAATAAGCAATGGAGTGCCTCAAGGCAGTATCTTGGGACCACTGCTGTTTCTTTTATATGTTAATGACCTCCCAGATGTGACTAGCAATGATTGCTTCTTATTTGCTGATGACTGTACACTATTGTTTCAAAATAAAAATATTGACATAATTAGAAATGACATTAATAATAGCCTATCTGATGTAATTGAATGGTTAAATAAAAATAACCTGAAAATTAATATATCTAAGACTAAAGCAATACAATTTCATACATATAAAGCGAAAAAACATAATATTGACATACAATACAATAATAATAAAATTGACATCGTAAATAGCACAGTATTTTTAGGTATAACTTTGGACGAAAATTGCAATTGGAAAGCACACATAGACATCTTGTGCGCAAAAATAAATAGGTTTGTATTTGCAATAAATAGAGTCAAAAATATTGCGTCATTTCAAGTAGCCCTTCAAGCGTACCACGGATACGTATCTTCTCTGCTGCGTTACGGTGTGGTAATGTGGGTGCGTTGACATCGAAAGGGTATTTAGAGCTCAGAAAAAATGCATTCGTGCGATTTGTGGAATCAAACAAACAGATTCATGTAAATCCCTATTTACAAAACATAAAATACTCCCTCTACCCTGTATGTACATACTAGAAATGTGTCTATTGGTTAAGAAATACCCAGAATATTTTGTGAAAAATAAAGACATCAAAATAAATTTACGGGATTCAAGAAAAAATAAATTGGCTATACCTAAATGTAATTTAGCCTTATTCCAGAAAAACGTATTTTACATGGCCATAAAAATATTTAATAAATTACCGTTAGACATGATGAATCTCCCGTTAGAAAGAAATAGATTTAAAAATAGTTTATTACAATGGCTCCTAAAGCACAATTTCTACTCCGTCAAGGAATATTTGGAAATAATGTGACATCTTGCTTTTAATTATCATTGACATTATCATAAATAATATGGATTTTTAATAATTGTGACATTTTAATGAATTATAATTTAATTGTATTGTTTGTATAAATTGTACAGACATTTTGACATTATCATTAACTTTTAATTTGCAATAATATTAATCTTTAATAATTATGACATTTAAATATATTGTAATTTGATTGTATTGTTTCTCGTAATTTGCAATAATATTGATTTTTAATAATTATGACATTAGAATGTATTGTAATTTAATTGTATTGTTTCTCGTAATTTGCAATAATATTAATTTTTAATAATTATGACATTTAAATGAATTGTAATTTAATTGTATTGTTGTATAAATTGTAAAGATACTAGGTAACATTAATAATTAATTTCAGACAAAAAGTCAATTGATGTAGTTACAATTATGGATATTTGCATGCCTACATACTTATGGCAGAATATTGTTGATACTTTAAATCATTGTCTTACATCTCAATGTTGTGTACATGATATTCGGCAAATAAATGATTTATGATTTATGATTTATGACTTATGTTCCACCGATGGAATCAACCAGCGTACCGAAACTCAGACTGCCACGTTTTTTCACTCGAAAATACCACAAGACATTTTTAGTTTTTAATTGTAAAAAACGTACATGACATTTGACACTTGACAGTTTCTAACAACACCCATAGAACCTAATGCTAATATCTGTTCAAAATCGAACATTCATCATTTCAAGAAAAACTGACGACATTAGAAATTATAAAATAATATATATTATATTATTTTAATATTCTCAATACAAACACCTTAGGCCAACTAATTTACATGCCAACTTACTCATAATTAAATAAAATGTGCCATAGCAATCAATAATTTTGGAAACCAAAACCAGAGTAATCAGTTGTTTACCTTCCTACATCATAAACGCGGGAACGCAAGACACAACAGTCCCCCACAGCTTATAAAGCAAGACTAAGAATAAGAACAAGCATCGGATGGGATGGGAGGGCGGAGCATTAAATGCAGGGCAAACAATTTCATGTCACTCCAGAGTAGGTAATCAACAAAAAACGTCGGACACTTCTTTAATTTTGAATTGAAGCAAAACTAATAATTATTTACATGAAATTAATTTAATTCATTAAAACAGCATTATTTACTAAGTATATGAACATTTGTCTAGTAAAATATATGGGTAATAGAAAAAAAGTTATGAAACATAATTCTAACAAAACTGGAGTCAGGACACACCAGAGCGATAAATTTTTGGTGTTTTGCGATTTTTTTTCATGTACTTAAATTAATATTAGGCGCCATTATGTAGACGTCCCAGGTATGCTGCATACCAAACAATAATAAACCATATTTTAAATTACAAGACGGCGCATTGCAGAAGGAACCACTATCGAAGCTAAACTATAACTAGCAGCGCCCTCTAGCGGATCGTCATTTTGCCTTTGACTGTTGGTAGGCTGTATGTAAGCTGTATGTAGGCTGTATGTCAACGGACGTGCACCTAAAATATCGGGATAGGGTGGCAACACAGGCGCTCTTGCGAAGTGTCGAGTCATGGCGGAGGAGCGGGCATTTTTGTGAAAAGACTTTTGATCCGGGAGCCGTCTCCGCCATACGTGCTCAACGAATCGCTCAGTTCCGGTGCAATACTAAGTGATTATTAAATAGCGATTGTTCTGATAAGTGATTTAAGTTCTTGCCTAAATAGATATTGAAGATATTTGTAGTTTAACGGCTTCGTAAAACAAAATCAGTTGGCTTCCATGATTGAGAGTCTTGTGAATATACCGCCCACATTACGACAAAAGATGGAACATAACCATGATATACGCCCTTCCTGTAGCCTACATACAAATTTATCTTTTGTTTATTATTTTCTCCAGGTAGGCGCTATTTTTTTTTTTGTTTGGAGAACTAGCCAGCTCTTAAATATATCTTACACTTTGAGTCCTATTCTCAACATTATGACCGAAACCATCGTAGAACGTCTCTCCGGATAATAGCTTACCATCAGGCTAGCAGTTTGCCTGTTTGACACTCGTAGAATACAATATAAAAAAAATCACAAAATGTACGTAAACTAAAACCTTTATTGAGGAATAATAAACTTATGCTACCCGCTTTCAGGGTTCAGTCTTGGCTTTGAGTCGGGCAACGAACGCCTTAAACCGTTCCAGGCCCTCTGCATTCGCCTTTTGGTAATTTGGTGCGGTGCCCTTCACTAACTCGTACCATCTGTGAGAAGTAAAGCATTGTAACTTTAAGCTATATGGAAATATTTATGGTGCTTTAGTGGTTGGAATCTCTAACTGTAAAAGTCGCCCATTAAACTATTTACATAGCAAGTCACTCTGAGTGAGTCTTTTCGTAATTAGACTATTTGATTCGTTTCAAAGTTCTGAACTAGGTGGCACTGCTGATTCGATTACTTAGAAATCGTAGCTAGTTTTGATTTGACTCGTTGCAGAAGTGAGGCAAAATGGGTAGGACTCAACCCAACTCTCTGCTACGTGATTGCTTGAATCTTAATAGCCGAAACACCCACACACTCACCCACGCCCGCCCGATAGACCGTTCGCTGTGGGATCAGCTATGCGATTCTGTGCTGCGCGCATGGCTGTGATCTGCTGTCTCTTTCCAATTCTATTAATATGAAAGAGACAGAGTCATTTCTCAGCACTACGGCAGCCGCTGCTACCAAGGCTTTAACTTAGAGATTCGCACTGCAGCTTAACCTATCTCCTAGCCTTTAAAAGGCTCCCTTGAGTTATTCGTTTTCAACCGGCTCGAATCCCTGCTAAAAATTTAAAGGGGATCCCCTAGACCTATAGCGTTGTGCCACAGGACTCGATGAACCTTTAAGTTCAAAGATAATTAAACGTTGAAAAAAATGTCTAACTCAGGTGGGGAACGAACCCACGTCCTCCGCAATCCGGGCGGCTGCGTTGACCATTCCGCCACCGAGGTATTGGTAAGATCTGACGAAATATTTCAACGCTTTTTACCTTATGTTTTTATAGCAACAGTGTCATATCAAGCCTCTTAAATTTTTATCTGAATTATTCTTCAGATAAAAGTACTGCTTTATAGATTCGTAATGAATGAGGTAGACATTTTTTTTCAACGTTTCAATCTTTGAGTTTATTTGAGCGTTGTTTAACGCAAATAATCAAATACTATGAACCTTAAAGTTTCTCGCCACCCTACGTTACAAAGTATATTGGCCATAACCGGCTCCAAAACAAAACACTATTGTTCTCACCTGTCGACATTCGGGAACGGCTTGAGGCTGATGCCGACAGCATCTATGGTGGAGACGGTGGCGACGAGCGACAGGTCCGCCAGAGTAAGTGCTGGGCCCGCGGCGTACTGCTGGCCTTCCAAGAACTGGTTCAGGAAACCCAGCGCCTCCTTCAGCTTCTTCAGTAAGGCCTCGTCTGCGGGCGCCCCGCCCAACGCTTGAGGGTACTGGCAGAAAAGCAGTTGACGTTATTATATATAATCTTATATATATCTAGCTATATCTATCTATCTAATCAGCCTATTATTATTATTATATCTTAATTAATGGCTATCGCGTGTAGCATTAAGCCAATATCAAGTGTTTTAATTTTTAAAGTACCTATTTTTAGTTTTGTACGGTAGATAGAAATAAAATGGAGTCTCACAACACGTGTTGTTGCTAAAATAACACGGGAGAAACTCCTAATCAGCCTACGTCTGGCTACACACTGCTGAGTACGCCATTTTTCCCTGTCATGTGCCAGCCTGATACATTATGCTTTTAGACAAGTCTGACTAGGTTAGGTACGTCATCCATCCTACAATTTATAAAAAAATTATGGATTTAAAATTCGTTTTGACAAGACGGGTGAGTTTGAGTTGCTATCGTAATAAAGTTTGTCCAGATTAAGGTAAATTTCCAAGGTAAGCAGGAAATGCGTTAAATTAATTAAACCTAGTGACCAGGAACTGGCTGAAAGTGTTAATTTTATGACGTCAAAGAGTGACCAGGTTAAGGCAGATCTAGACACCAAAGCCACGAAGATTGAAAAATTGAATGTTGAAAACTGCACATTGCGGTCACAAGTTACTGACCTGAGCAGCAGACTAAGCCAATGAGAAGAACAATCTTGATACTGCAACCTCGAAATTCAGTGCGTCCCGGAGCACAGAGCCGAAAACCTAAATACAGTAATACGTCAACTGGCTACCACCGTGGGTTATACCTTAGCAGAGCACGAGCTACTAAACTACCACCGTGTTGCAAAAATAAATCAAGAATCGACTAGACCTCGCTCCATTGTGGTAAAACTGTCTAGCCCCTTGGTCCGTGACAAAATCATAGCCGCAGTCAAAACCTTCAACAGGAGCCACGAGAACGACAAACTTAACTACAAAGTAAGCCAATATACGTGTGCGAGCATCTGTCTCTCATCAACAAGCAACTACACGCAGCTGCCCGAAAAGCTGTAAAGGAATTATAGATCCAGTTCGTGTGGGTACGAAACGGCCGCATTTAAATGAGAAGGAATGAGAAACCCCTAAAAGCTTTGTAGTCAGGGACTTGAACTTCTTAAATTCTCTCAAATTCATTTAACTTAGAATTCATGGTATTAGTGTTCAATTATTCTTCAAAATGTACGAATATTAATATACTCTATCAAAACATGAGAGGTCTTAGGACCAAAACTAAAGAAGTGCTTACTAATGTACTAAAACTAGATTTGGATGTTGTTTTGTTGAATTTGTAGAATATATTGTGCTGTTTTTGGTTGCATGAATTCCTCAATAACGCACACACATACGTATACTTAACATTTTTTAGATTACCTCGAAACTCGGAGAGGTCAGACTATAAAATGTTTTTATTTATGTACTACGGGTGGGCACCCGGCCGTTCGGTTCGCCTAGAATTTTTAGTTCTAATTTCATATGACCGAACTATGTTGGCATCAACTTTTAACGCACAATAATTGTCTAGCCTAACAGTTGTTTTCGCACCGTTATAGTTTTGCCTAAAAATTGAAAACCCTAATTTTAGAATCCATAATATTAAAAGCACTAAAATGTATCGGCATAATATTCTTTCGGCATTACGAAGATTATGATTTAGTGTAGAAAGCCCTAATTTATTATTATAATTAAGTACCTAAGTTCAAACTTTAATTAATATTTTAATTTATTTTTATTATACTATAGAAATGGGTGCGTATCATTTCATATAATGACAAATGAACTAATTCCAAAGGACATAACGTTCATTGGATATAATTTTTACTCTTTCTAAATACACTTCCTTTATTAACAATACGTAGGTATATTATTCTTCTGATATAATACTCACATTCTCTAACAACTTTTTCTATAAAGCTATATTGGTAGAATAATCATATGCTATAACATCATTTGATATAATTTTTGCTTATAAATAAAAATAGCATTTAACCCTATATCGATTTCAAATATTGTCTTAAAAAGTTAATACTTTGGGTTTTCGTTGAGCTTGTCCTAAAAATTCAGTGACAGAAACGAATCGCGGCAAAACCGACTCCACGTAGACTTGTCTGCCCTACGCTAGAGTGTAATTTAAGCCCGCGTGGGCGCGGAGGGGCGAGGCGGCCCGCGAGCTGAGGAGCAGGTGGGTTTAACGGTCACCGCAGCGGCTGAGGCTGGCGGAAGCTGCGGTGGTGAGCGAAAGCCATCTGCGACGATAAGCTCGCGTGGGACCGCCGGAGTCCCGCAGCGCCGGAGCCGTGACAGAAACCATGCCTGATGCATGCTTCTTGCTTATTACATAAATAATGTTTCATATGATAAGATTATTATGAAATATAGAATATAAAATTATATTAAATGTTTATTATATTAAGTCACTTGTTATATCAAATGAAATTATATTATCTGAACGTTAGACCATAAGTACACACATCAAAAGTGTCTAGGGATCAAGCATTTTTATGCGGATTTCTTGAGATTGAGATGTGGCTTTGTAATAAATTTATGATTTTATAAATTTATATGGATCCTTTTTGGTGCATTTCATAATTTAAACAGGAACTTTCAATCAATTTCTAGTAAAAGATGAAAATCAGCTGTCAATATTTTCCCTATAAAAACATACAACGCATTGAAGACATTATTAGTGCTACTGTTTCCCTACTACTGATTAAAACCAACGTTATTATGGAGCGGCGACGTCATTTAAGCAGGGAAGAAATGCTCAGAGCCGTGGGAATGATAGAAGCTGGTTCCCGGCAACGTACTGTGGCTTTAGCTCTGAATACAAGTCAGAGTGTTATCAGTCGACTTTGGACACGTTACCGAAGCACTGGTACCGTGGCTGACCGCCATGGAGGACGGTATCGCTGCACCACACGGAGACAAGACCGATACATTCAAATCACAGCTCGAAGAGCTCCAACAATAACCGCCATGATGTTAGCCGTGAGGCTTCATCACTCTTCAGGGAACTTAATTAGCGACCAAACAGTCAGAAACCGCTTGCATGAAGTGAACCTTCATTCCCGAAGACCGCTAAGGGTACCACCTATAGCAATGCACAATCGTAGGATTCGATATCAATGGGCTCTTGAACACAGAAATTGGGCAGAAGAACAATGGCGTTTCGTGTGCTTTTCTGATGAGTCTCGTTTTGGTATGAGACCGGATACAAGACGTATACGACACTGGAGAACCCCTGGACGCCAACAGCGATTAAAATCCTGCCAGGAAGTCCATCTTTATAGTGGTGGAACCATCATGGTATGGGCGGGTATTTGGATCGGCGGAAGAACTGAGTTGATTTGGATCAGAGGCAACCCCAACGCTCAAATTTATGCTGAGACGATTGTATCAGACGTCATCGTTCCTCTACAAGTGCAAATCGGTCCCTTATTTCAGTTAATGCATGATAATGCACGACCGCACACCGCAAGAGTTGTAAGACAGACTCTCGCCGCAGCTAACATCAATGTCATGCCCTGGCCTGCTCAGTCGCCAGACTTGAACCCGATTGAGCATGCATGGGATATGCTACAGAGAAGAGCTCTGCCGAATATGGAGGGTATCCAGTCGCAAGAAGACCTTTTTTTGTTGTTGCAACGAACATGGGCGGCCATTCCACAGCGTGATTTGGATGAACTCATTTTGAGTATGCCAAACCGATGTTCTTGAGTTGTTAGTGTTCGCGGTAGAAACACGGATTATTAATTGTTTAAGTTACCCAATAAAATTTTAAAGAAAACTGTTATTTCAGTCTTTTTTTCGAACTTTAATGTTAGTGGTTCAAATGTCAAAAATCCCTTTATTAGGAAAATGGCAAATTTCTTTATTAATGCAAAGGTGACTTGGTTTATCGTTACTGTAGACAAACGAAAACACTTTATTTGATGAATCCTTAAAGAAAATTTTAATTAATATCAATCAGGAGAAAAGTTATTGCAAAAATATATGTTGATCCCTAGACACTTTTGATGTGTGTATTTATATCAAACATTACACACCCGACAGAAATACTAGCTGCCCTACTCCTGTAGGTCACGTGGTGGGTTAGAAATTTACGGCAAACGCGAAGCGCAGCGTAGAGATTGTCTTGAATTTTGAGGTTATTTATTTTATTAGACCGAAATACTAATTGCCATGCTGCTGTAGGTCACGTGATATGTTAGAAATTTAAGACAATCGCGAAGCGCAGCGGGGATGCTGCATGCTGCATGCAGGCAAGCATACATACAGCATGCAACCTAACCAGGTTAGACTTGTACCTGCATGCTGTATACTTGGTTGTATGCATGCTTGTTTGCATACACGCAATTAGGTAACTTGCAAAGTTAGTTTGCTATATAAAAATGATTAGCCGTTATACTCTTGTGCGTTTAAACTTTGCGCGAATTACAATTTAGTAATTGTAAATAGTAGGGATTATGAATGGTTCCGCCTAATGTCGCATTTGGGAAGTTCAAACTCGGCGATAAAGAGTTAGGCGAACTAAAAATAGGCTTAACACATTTAGGAAAAGTAAAATTGTGCGAAAAAAATTAAGGCGTATGGTTTGTGTGCCATTGACAATTAGGAGATTAAAAAATTTGGCGATCCAATATAGACCCATGTACTACTGGTATTACCAGTAGGTACCTACGTAATTTGTGTCTTTTTAATGGATAGGTATTTCGTTTTTTCCTCCGAAAAATGCCTGGACTAATAACGTGAATAGGGTAAAGGAAAGTGATACACGAGTGAACTAGGTAGTTATAGGCGGTTCATTATACGGTAGGTACATAAATATTATATTACTCTGTTAGGTAGGTACCTCCTGGTTGTAGATTATTAGAAACATTATTAAATTAAACGATTGATTAACACTAATATTATTCGGTCGCAAATTTATAAGACTTATTTGTTATTAAGTTTTAAAATCAAACATTATTATAAGCACGGTTTTTAATTAAATCTACCAGTTAAAAAACAACATGCATTTTAGCAGAAACACTTCCTGTTTCATTCACAACGTATTTTATTTGTTTAAATAAAAAATATAATTTTTACAATCACAAAACTAGATAGAAACTCAAAGTAGGCAGATGTAAGTAATTAAAATACTGTTGGTGGGCAGCAGCTCTATCGCGTGTTTACACGCATTTTTTTCAAAGATATGGCCGAATTACAAGACTGATAAATGATTACCGTGACGATGTTATGCGACTAACTTTAGATAAGATAGTAGTAGCTAGCCAGGTGGTTTCAAAACAAGATTGTATTGTTAACTCAAGTGAGCCATAATAGTTAAACAAAACTAATTTAAAAAATATATTATTATTATTCTCTTTATTCAAACTATATCTTAAGAAAAATTTTTTACAATATTTTATGTAAAAAAAAAACATATTTACAATATAAAATATTATAAAAAACTTAACCTAGGTTGCCACCGGCAGCGGGGATAGACCCAAGCTACCGGTGGTTAGGGCTGCAGAGTGAGGAACCTCCTGACAATACGTGCCGTGACAAGGAGTACTGCCTTCTGTATCTGACCCTTGACCCAACCTTTTAGCGAGAGCCTCTCTAGGTGTTGATCGAGGCTCTTAGCTAAAAGACCGTTTGCCGAAACGACTATCGGTACAATAATGGTTGAATCCACATCCCACATGGCGGTAACCTCGTGAGCCAAGTCAAGGTACTTACTGAGCTTGTCCTTCTCGGCTTTCACGAGGTTCTCATCATGAGGTACGGTGATATCAACCAATATTGCCCGGCGCTGAGATCGGTCGACCGCCACGATATCAGGCTTATTGGCGACAATAGTCCTGTCCGTGATGATAGAGCGATCCCAGTAGAGCGTTGCATGACCATTTTCGAGAACTGGCGCAGGTGCGTACTTATAGTACGGCACCTCTGATTCAACAAGGCCATATTGAAGAGCAAGTTGCTGGTGAATTATTCTGGCTACTTGGTTGTGTCTGTGCAAATACTCTCCGTTAGCAAGATGAGAACAACCGGAAATAATATGTCGGAGTGATTCTCCAGGACGGCGGCATGCCCGACAGATGTCGACCGTACCGTCCTTCATAATATATTTCCGGTAGTTATTCGTCTTGATAACTTCATCTTCAATGGCACAGACAAAACCTTCGGTTTCCCCAAAGAGGTCACCGAAACGTAGCCAGTTCACCGAGGCAGGCAAATCTACATCAGGCCCAGTTAGAGCCCGATAGTAGCGCCCGTGTAGCACCTTGCTCTTCCATATGTCCTTGCGATCGAGAGTGCTTAGCACCACTGGTTTGCGCCAGTTTTCTGTTGCCAAGGAGAGCGGCGTAAAGTGTCTATCAACTGCCACGACATCCAAATGCATCCCGCACTCACTGTTAAGGAAATAATCCCTGAGACTGCACACCTCACGGTTATGTAGGTCCTTGGCATTTAAAAAGCCGCGACCCCCACATCTCCGCGGGATGTACAGCCTCATAACAGATGAGCGCGGGTGTAGCATTCTGGAAGTCGTGAGCATTTGACGAACTCTTCTATCCAAGGCGTCCAATTCGGTCTGAGTCCATCTTAGTATGCCAAAGGAGTATGTGAGCAGAGGCATAACCCAGCCATTAAAAGCACGCGACTTATTGCCACCCGATAAAAGACTATTAAGTACTTTTCTCAGGCGGCAAAAGAATCGCTCCCGTAATGACTGTTTTATGTCCCTGTCCTCAACACCCAAAGACTGTGACATACCAAGATATTTATATGTTTCAACTTCGGAGAGAGATCTGAGGTTTATCGTTTCGGAGAGTTGTAAATTGGTTGAATTTACTACTCTCCCACGCTGTACATGCATAACCGCACACTTATCCACACCAAACTCCATCTTGATGGCACTGCTGAAAGTCTCAGTAATTTTCAGCAGTTTCACCAAGTCTTGGCGGTTTGGTGCGAACAATTTGAGGTCATCCATGTACAACAAATGCGACATAACTTCACCCCCTCTCCGCAGTTGACAGCCTAACTTTGAATTTCTCAACAAAGTACTGAGAGAATTCAAAGCTAGGCAAAACCATAAAGGACTCAGACTGTCGCCCTGGAATATGCCACGCTCTATCCTTATAAGATCCTGCGTGGCAGAAACACTATCTTGACATCCTGGTTGACACAAGACCGTGGTCCACTGCCGCATGCATGACATCAAAAAGGATTTTAAAGTTATATCAATTTTATATAACTCTAAAATCCTCACCAACCATGAATGCGGCACCGAATCATAGGCCTTCTTATAGTCAATCCAGGCTGTAGAGAGAGTCCCTCTGCCACGCCGGACCTTCTGGCATATGGTCATGTCAATGAGGAGAAGCTCCTTAGTACCACGGGACCCAACCCTACATCCATTCTGAGTCATGTCCAAAATATTGTTTGCAACAATGTGCGTGTTAATTTTTGTTCTCAGAATGGATGTAAGGAGCTTGTATAAAGTAGGTAAGCACGTGATGGGTCTATAATTTTTCGGTTCCGTGGTACTACCTGATTTATGGAGCAGAAAAGTGACACCAGTAGTCAACAAACTTGGGAGTGAGCCGAGCTCTATGGCTTCTTGGAATTGTGTTGCCAGTAACTCGTGTGAACATCGAAACCATTTGATCCAGAAGTTGTGCAATCCGTCCGGTCCTGGGCATTTCCAATTTTGGGCCGTACGGATTGCACAACTTACGTCAGCTGTACTAATATTTATAGGCTGCATGGTTTCGATAGGTTTACACGCGTCACTGACAACACTCATCCATTCACCCTCCGTGTGCTCGACGGGCACCGACCAAATGCTGCGCCAGAAATTAGTCATGGCATCAACATCTGGTAGCCGCCCGTCGCTCACACGTTGATCAGCTCCTTCCCAACGTCTGTATACTTTTCTTTGGTCACTTTGAAAGAGGCGATTTTGTTGGTATCGGTCCACACGCACTCTGTAGCGTATACGGTTTGCCCACGCATAGACTTTTTGCTTCAGAAAGTCAATACGTTCCGTCACACAAGCCATATAGTTTACCGGACGAACATCAGTCCCAACAAAGGCTTGTGTGACGAATCGCATGACGCGAGGCCGATTATTGCCATTTCTGAAGCAAATTAGCTTTGCAATGAGTGTCCTGAACTTATTAATACGCCCCTCGATCCTCAATTGCCAAGCAGGGGCAGTCCCGGTTCGCCGCGGTACTCGGTCAGAATCCTGGAATTTGACACGAGCAACGCGACACACCGCGATGGCCCCACAATAAAGGATCGAGTGGGTATCAATTAAACTTTCACTGGTTCCAAGATAAGGAACCAGTAAATCGTTCAAGGCACTCATTAACGCCAAATTATGTCTATTCGTGGGCAAACAAGGTATACGCGGCGTAGAGTTACGCGTGTCACGATACTGTAGAATAGCATCTTTCAAAGCGCTCCTCATTTGCTCATTCGTCTGAGTACTTACATTCGTATTTATGAAATCTTCACCGTCGGGTAGCCAACCTACTCGCGCCACCAAAACCGGCGTCACGGCCGGTAATTGTGGGGCAGGGCGATCCTGTACCGAAGAAGAAGCCGCACAAATACGTAGTGACTCCAGGCGTAGCCGATCAAGTGCTGACTGATCCAGCAAGTTGTTACGCTGGATCACCCGCACTTGATCCGACAATCGTTGGGCAGACACGTCTATGGTCGGTTCAAAGGCCTGAAACAAAGACAGCATCCTAACACGATACGCAGTAAGGTTAATTCCTCCCTCTGTAGCCCTGTAGTAGGCGCGCATGCAGTTCTCATTTATTTCTTGAGTCCATCGCATGCGGCGCACTACACCACCGGTAGCGGGGGTCGTACGCGGGGCAGATGGCCCCACTGATCCCAAGCGTGCCGGCAGCGGTGGTCGTCTTCGTCGCGCAGGTCGTTGTGGCGGCGGCGGGGACGGCGATCGCCCGCTCGCGCTGCTCGACTCGTCTCTGGTGAAGTCATCAGACGAGGAGCTTGAGGTTGGCGGAGCAGGCGATGGTGGAGGGCGTGCGCTTCGTTTAGCTCTTGTTTGCATCATGTCATTTTCGTAATTTTCATCTCAGAACAATAAGATTATCGTATTAGTTGGTCGTTGACGTGTAAACGTCACATTGTTATTCCTTATTTTTGATTTTTTCCAATGTTTTGCAATCATTTTTGTTGTTTTTCATTGTTGTTATTTTCAAACTATATTTTTAAACGGTTGTAAATAAATTATTGTTAAAAAATCATGTTACAGAAATAAAATATAATTCCGATAAAAATACATGACGTTTTGATGACTTTGACCAGAGAGCATCAATTATATTATTATTATTATTATTATTCCATTTATTCATTTATATAGTTAAGTACATACTATTTACATTTTTAAATATTTCTATAAAAATACAAAAATCATTTAAAAATATAAAAAATAGTAGCCCACCAGTATCGGGAACAGGGTCCAAGCTACCGGTGGTCAGGGCTCCTGAGAGAGGAGCCTGAGAGCCAGCCTCCTCCTCCTCCTCCTCCATATATTATTATTATTATTATTATAATTATTATCAAATTATTTGAGCGTTTCTTAACGGAATAATTATGTTATACTCAGAGCAGTATTAATTTATTCTTACTATACATTCCCATGCGCTACTTTTACAGAAATGCAGAACAAATGAAATTGATCCAATATGTCATATTTTCGCTCGTGCTATGTCCCGTGTCTTACAGTGAAGTGGTGTTAAATCAAGCTTACACAAGTGTGTAATGTAAGTAATAGGATTACTTACGAAATATGCTCCTAATCGTGAGTAGAGCACGGACAGGTCGAAGTCCAGCCGCTGGTCGACCACGGCCCTAGCCTGCACGTCTTTGGGGTACAGGCCTGAGTCTGCACCGTACTTGTTCACCAGGTAGCGGCTGATGGCACGGGACTCCCACAGGGCGAAGCCGTCGTCAACTATTGTGGGGACTGTGTGTTGAGGGTTGAGCTGAAAGAATGGTGGTTGAACCGTTAGAATTGAGTAGGGTATTTCACTGGGCAAGGATGTCATTAGGTTGGAACTTTATGTCTAGTCAGAAGTTTGGTTTCGTTTCGCAGCCCGGTCACCTTAAGTCTGTGTAGCGCTTTCTATGCTCTGTCTGTTTAACACTGTGTAGGGATGGCAGGTCAGGTCTACGCAGGACACTAATTTATATAAAATGTATTTTATACCGACGAATTTTCCGATTTGTTGGTACTTACCGGTGCGGTAGTGTCGTAGGTCTGTACCGGTATTAATAGTGATGGTCAAACTTGACGTGAGGACGTATATGATTAATTATACACCTCTTATTCTGAGTTATACACATATAATTTTCGATTTGTGATCGAAGTACACATACGAGTACCTAATACAATTTAATCATAATGAATCATCCATTTCATAATCCTGTCATCGATTACGGTGCCTATGCCGGCTTTAGTTGGACAACTCATGATGAGTTGCAAAATTCAATCGTTTCTTGTTTTTTCGAGTTTTGTCTACATTAAAACTTCCTTCGTCATCATATTAACTAAATTAATTATAACCTACTTGTTGATAAGTAAGCCATAGGATAGGGAGATAATAGCTATAGTTTTATGCCCAGGATTTCATCCAGTTGAAGTTAATTTCTTTTCTTATAGTACGACAGTACTATTAGTTATTCTGTGCTCATAGATAATAGTAGGTAGTACTCATAGGCCTTATCTTTAACATGAGTCTATAACCATTCCACTGCTGCGCACAAGCCTTCCCACGTGATCAATAGCCCATTGGGAGATTGGGCCCTAACCCACCACGCCGGCCCGATGTGGGAGTTGGTGGGCTTTGTTTATTTTTCGTTTCGTTTAACTTCTGGCACCTTGAAACAACAACCAGGACCAACGGCTTAACGTGGCTTCCAAAGCACGGAAGAACTCGACTTCGCGAGTTGCATATCGGGGATGAACGCAAACCGAACGTCTTTGCGCCATCGAGCTCCTTAGGTCCGAGAAGGACTAGGTATAGTATCCCCTTGTCTGCCACGAGAATCATAGAGCATGCTAATAATTGAATTTCCACTGTGTCTGGTACTACGAGTACTACAGCTGAGCTCGTATATAATATATTTCGTGTTGCGTGCCTAAAATGAGAGTTGCATGATTCACTAACACCACAAATAATCTAAAACTTGATTTAACGGAACCCAGTTACATAACTAACATTTACAGCATGCAAAATTATCAACATTATTATTAGCATTCATATCTACAAGCGGGTGCGCCAAAGTTCACCTAAATTTTCAACTCCGATAATCGGAACTCAACAATCAACTGAACAATCACAATTTCCTAACTACTCTGTTTCTAATGTTCATAATTCCGAATCATCAAACTTCATAATGTCAGTAGCACTAACAGTAACTATCCGTGCGGTGACGGAGAAAGAATACCAATCGCCGCCCCTCTCTCCGTCCGGTGGGTGTCGTAAGAAGCGACTAACGGACTCTTTCGAGCGATGATCTGCTCCACTGGTGGTAGGGCTTGACCCGTCTGGTTGGTGACCACCGTACGCATGGTGTGAAACCCGTCAAGTGACTGCTTGTCGGTCGCGTTTCGGGATCAGCCAGCGTATAACCAGAGCTCGAGAGGATGATGCTGCGATGTATTTGGTCTGTGGAGGCTTCCGTCAAACCAGTGCCAGGAGGACTTCGTTAACCTGCCGACCAGGGAGACCCGTAGAAACGGTTGTCCCGCTGGCCGCCCGTGGCACAGTACAGGGGCCCAAGCGAGCCTAACCAGCTCGTGAGGCTGCCTCACCATGCCACGCATAATCTCGGGGTGGTCCGTCGTGCCGGTTGGTGACCGGAAGGTGGGGTCCCGGCGGCAATTCCCGGGGGGGTTCGGGGGCCCTTCCGTTCGGCAGGTTAATAATACTCGTCTGTGGGCAAATTCCTGGGGAAACAGGCCACCACACTTTGACCATTCGCATCGCGGCATAATTTTCTCGATTCACGCCTCTCTCTTTCCACTCCTAAAATGACAGCGCCTAACAACAAAACTGGTTCTACAGCGGTGCACACCCCCACCACAACCTTACCGTTTGAGGTGGAGTTCGCTAACATCCGCGGACTCCATGCAAACCTCAATGCCGTCCACCACCATCTTGAGACGGCACGGCCAGCAATGTTGTTCCTGACGGAGACGCAAATAATCCGCCCAGCTGACACCACCTACCTGAACTATCCCGGCTTTGCGCTTGAAGAATCCTTCAAAGCCAAAGCCGGAGTTTGCTTATTCGTTCGGGCGGATGTTTGCTGTCGCCGTCTGCGCTGTCTGGAGGACCCTTCCTTCTCTCTCCTAGTGGTACACGTCGACTTAGGCTCTCATTGCCGTGTCTACGTCTGCGTCTACCGATCCCATAACGGCGACATGGAGACAACTCGACTAATTGAACATCTTAGTCGGGTAGCAGATGATGCGCAGGAGCGGTTTCCATCGGCGGAACTGGTGTTTTGGGGGACTTCAACGCCCACCATGAGTTGTGGTTAGGTTCCTCCAAAACAGACCATGCTGGTAGAACTGCCCACGCATTCGCTCTCACGCATGACCTGACGCAACTGGTGAACCAGCCCACCAGGATCCCAGACATAGTTGGCCATGGCTCCTTACTCGACCTTCTGCTGACGAGTCGCCCAGCTAGATACCGGGTGGAGATTCGAGCTCCTTTAGGTTCCTCAGATCACTGCTTGATATCCAGCACAGTGCCCTTGGCATCGCGCCCGCCAACAGCGGTTTCGAAACGCCAGATTTGGCACTACGCGTCGGCAGACTGGGACGGGATGCGGGAGTATTTTGCATCCGTCCCTTGGAGGCAGCGCTGCTTTATTGGGAAGGACCCGACCGCTAGCGCCACTGCCGTTGCTGATGAGATAGTATTAGGAATGCAATACTATATTCCACACTCCTATGTTATCAGCAAAGGCAGACGCAACCGCTGGTTCAATCGCGAGTGTGCCAGCGCTGTTGAGAGCAAACAGACGGCATACCGCGCTTGGATCAGAGGTAAAGCTCACGGGGCTCCCGAAACTAGCTCGCTAAAAGCAGCCTATAATAATGCCACCAAGTCGTGTAAGAGGGCCTACATTAGAGCGGATGCCCAGCGCGTTGCACGAGTAGGCCAAGAACTCCTGACGCATCCTACGGGCAGCCGTAGCTACTGGCGTCTGGCCAAAGCCGTGCAATCCACCTTCTGCCAACCCTCGCTGCCACCACTGAGATGTCTTGACGGAACTTTAGCTCACAAGCCGCAGGAAAAGGTCGATCTCCTGGCCAAACTCTTTGCGGCTAACTCCCGGATCGATGACTGTGATGCACAGCCACCCTCAATTCCTCACTGTGGCCACGCAATGTCTGATATTAAAATCAGGCAGTGTGATGTCCGTGCGGAAATGCAGTCAATCGATGTCCGGAAAGCTAACGGTACTGATGGCATCCCAGCAATAGTCCTGAAAATGTGCGCAGCGGAGTTGTCCCCTGTGTTAACGCGTCTGTACCGTCTCTCGCTCTCTTCGGGTTGTGTGCCGGAATCTTGGAGAGAAGCTAATGTGCAACCGATCCCTAAAAAAGGAGATCGGTCAGATCCGACTAATTACCGCCCTATAGCCGTAACTTCAGTGTTGTGTAAGATCCTAGAACGAATATTGAACAAACAGCTTATTCGATACCTAGAAGATCACTCCCTAATTCACGATCGTCAATATGGGTTTCGGCCAAAACGGTCAACGGGTGATCTTCTAGCGTACGTCACACATCTCTGGGGTGAGGCTATTGACAAGCGTGGCGAGTCACTGGCAGTTAGCCTTGACATAGCCAAGGCTTTTGATCGGGTCTGGCACAAAGCTCTTCTCTCCAAGCTCCCGGTTTGCCCGCTCAGTTCTGTACCTGGATTGCCAGCTTCCTGCATGAGCGTAGAATCCGTGTCCTTTCGGATGGATCCGCTTCGCGGTTCATGTCAGTGAACGCTGGTGTTCCTCAAGGCTCCGTTCTATCCCCCACGCTGTTCCTTCTGCATATCAATGACATGCTTCCTCTTGGAAGCATTCATTGCTATGCAGATGATAGCACAGTGCATGGGGGATATAACGGGCAACGGTTGGGCTGGGCGGGTAGACACCGAAATGAAGCGAGCAAATCTTGTCATTGAGCTCGATCGGGTGTTGGACCTCATTTCTAAATGGGGCTCCGATAATCTGGTGGAGTTTAATGCCAAGAAAACACAGGTGTGCGCGTTCACAGCGAAAAAGTCGCCATTCCTTCCCCTTCCCTCTCTTAAGGGTACATCTCTAGGCCTGCAGAGCAGTATTAACATGCTCGGTATGGATATCCGCTGCGATCTGAACCAAAAGGACTACATCGAAACCGTGATTAAAAATGCCTCACGTAAACTCGGTGTCCTGAACAAGGTGCGGCGATTCTTCACGCCTGATCAGTTGTGTCTATTGTACAAGACACAGGTGCGGTCTTGCGTGGAGTATTGCTCTCACCTTTGGGACGGCTCCGCAAAGTACCTTCTCGATGCCTTGGACAAATTGCAGCGCCGCGTTGTGCGCATTATCGGCAATGCAGAGGTCACTAAAACTCTCGAGCCTTTGCAATTGCGTAGAGATATTGCGTCACTCAGCGTCTTTTACCGTTTATACCATGGCGAGTGCTCTGAAGAACTCTTTGACCTCATCCCTCCTTCTCCCTTCCTCCATAGGAGTACGCATGCTGCTCTCCGGAGTCACCAATTTACAGTCTCTAACATTCCATCTCGCACAAAGAAATTTGGTGACTCGTTTCTTTGCCGCACTTCCAAAAGATGGAATAGTCTACCAGCACACGTATTCCCTCCTACCTATGACAGGGTCCTTCAAACGAGGCGTGAAGAAGCACTTTGTGGGCCAGCAGAGTGAGGATGACTGATGCTACGTCTCTTACGCTGCACCAGTTGTCCTCGCGCCTGGACCTCATTTCCACTTAACATCAGGTGGAGTGGGGTCATTTGCCGGGCTTAGTAAAAAAAAACAATAAACAAATTGTTTTCCTATATTTTCTCAACATACCGTCTTTTACACTATTATTGAGGATAGTAGCTGCCCTACTCCTGTGGGTCACGTGATAGGTTGGAAGATAATCGCGAGCAGAGCGCAAAGCGATTATCTTGAATTTCGAGGTTATTTTTTTAGGGACCTTATGTTTATAGATAAAAGCTTTATGAAAAACAACAGTTTAAATATATTTTCATTAGTGTTATATTTTCATTATTAATTATAATTTTCGGAAACAATAGTGTTTTGAATATCATCGGTAGCTTCAAATTGTACTTATGAATGAAAACTTTAGGAAGAGTGATCATTCGAATTACAAATCGGTAGGAAGAACAATTTCGGGTAAAGAACTTTAGTTGAGCCAATATGGACCCTCTATTACAAGCATACAAATACAATTAAATAAGAAAATAAAGTTTATAAAATTATTGACAAAAAACACAGACACAACAAAAATACAGTTATGATTAAGAAAGAGGGGGATCGGGCGGCCTGCATTTAAACTTGAACGACGACACGGGCGATTAGTCGTGCGTGCGTGATAGTGCGGCCGGGGCGCGGGGGGTGGCGCGAATATTTTAACTACTTGGTTTAGGAAGCGATGGTGGTGGATGGTGGACGGCCAACACTGATTGAATGTAGCGATGACTTCATTTCAATGATGGAAGCGTTAGCCCAGCAGTATAGGACCGTTTATTAGGCTGTTACTTTATGTATTTACCTTCAAGTATTCTGGGGAGAGATGGTCCCCAGCATTCATGCCTAGCTCCTTCTCATTGAGTTCGATGTCGAGTGCCGCCGCGACGAGCATCACCAGCCTGCAGGGCGCAGACCCTGGCGCGTGGTACAGGTCTATGGTCATCGTTAGCTGGCGGGTGATGGAATACTGTCATTTGTTTATTTTTATGTGAAAAGAAGGCAAACGAGCAGGTGGGTCACTTGATGGAAAGGACCTGTTGGCAGGGACGCAGTGACGGCGAAGTAAAAATTCGTAGTTGTCTGAACGAATGCTTTTAATAAAGTGAGTGTCGGTCCGTTGGCACAACGGTTTTTTAATAAAAAGTCGTTTGAGTGACTAATACAAAAATAGTGATGTTACACAAAGTAATCTTATGGTATAATCAATAGATACAGTTGAATAGAGTATTTTCGTATATTCCAACAGGACCTAATCACCGCCGCCCATGGAGGAGAAACAAACCCAGAGAGTCACAGATGCGTTGCCGACCTTGTGGAAAGAGTAGGATTCTTGAGATAGGAGTAGGAATTGTGAGGAGGGAGAGGGAAATATGGGCCTCCGGTACTTGCTTGTTTGGTATGAATGAAAGTGAAGACCCAATAGGTACTCGTAGGTAGGTACTGTGGAGTCTATGTTATGTTGGGGGCACTGGCCGGTTCTACGTTGCAATATTATATGAAGGAAACATAATTTAAGGTCATGAAAAGAATTAGAATATCAAACGGGTTGTCTAGGTAAGAGAGATCGATCTAAATGGCCAACATGGGTAGACTTCCATGACGTATTTTTATAATTATTATAATGTAATATAGTTTTAGCTTCATTAATAAATCATGTATATGTTCCCAGAGAAATAGGCCAGTTGTAATTCCCAAACGCTCCCACGTCCTTTATATTGGTGGAGGGAGGCGCCGTGCGCGAAAAGTTATTTCGTAAGTAGTTTCAGATGACACGAAAGAGCTTGGAAAAGAATGAAGGATCAAGGAAGCTAAAGTGTTGAAGAATGAAGGATACATAACAGAAAATATAGTGTGTCCTTAATAAAATTAAGATTATATCTGAAAGCTAAGGAAAGTTTTTTAAGCATAATGGATCGCCTAATCACTTGTTTTATGGGTCATTTTGATGAGTCGGTGGAAGAGTTTCTGGAGCAGTTCCAAGCAGTAGCAGTTTATAAGATGTACACTAGCTCTGAGGAACAGTTATTGTTGTTGCCAGCTTTTTAAAAAAAGTGCACTGTATTTTTTCTGCTAAATAATTAGAGGATCCGAGTACACAACGACCTTCACCGGGCCGGTTAATGGATGAAAAGTATTTTATACGAAATTTTATATGTTAAAAAATATATTGCGAATGGGTTGGCTGAAAAATTTCGGTGCAGTATACCTACGATTAATTGAATATTTAAAAAATATTTTTTTTAATCATTGCACTGGTTTGGATAATAGCGTAGTACTATTATTTATTCTGTGGTACATAGGTACTAATCGAAAGTATGAAGCCTATAGAATATGCAAACGTTAGGTTGACTATTTTTTTCCGTCAAAACATTAGGTAGGCAGGTGTAAACAGGTAAGTCAATATTGGTAATTTGCAACCGTCTGGTTAAATAAATAAAATTTATGTTAATATTAAGGAAGGCCAAATGTCGCGACGGTGCGGTTATTGAGATGTCGTCGTCTGGTCTCCTGCAAGCGCACACATCTGATGTGAAATTGCAACCGATGGACGAAGCGAATCGATAGGTTAGACCTTCTTCCGTTTTACGGCCGTTGTTAGTATTTTCTACCAATAAGGTGGATTGTGTAGCTCTTGTAGACACAGGTGCCACGGTTTCCTGCATCAGTCGAACTGCCGCGGATGAGATAGGAGTAAAATATAGGGATATAGAAAATAGGTGTATTAGTGCGATTAATGGTAGTAGGTTAAAAGTAGTTTTAAAATGCGATGTTATATTTTCTTTGAGCGAATTTTTATTTAAACAAGAATTTATAATTATATCTCACTTAAAGTGTAGTGTACTTATTCTAAGTCAGGATTTCTTAATAAAGAATAAAATGTGTATTGATTTTTATAATAATTGTGTGTCTTTTTCCCAAGGAACAGTTCATTTTGTTCAGGTAAATGTGTTCAGCCAAAAAGATGAATCCGCTTTTGTTGCAAGACAGGATTCAGAAAGATCGGGTTCGCTTGTTAGACAAAAGTTAGGAAATATTCATTTTGTTCAGCCAAATGTGTCGAGCCAAAAAGGTGAACCCGCTTTTGTTGTAGGACAAGATTCGAAAAAATCTGTTGCGAATCGAAAAAAGGTTCGCTTGTTAGACAAAATTTAGGTAGGTCATTGAATGTTCCATGTCAAACAATTGGTTTAGAAAGTTTGAAGTTGGAACGAAAGTCAGATAGGATAGGTCGTCGAATGTTCTAGGGCAAGCAATTGTTTTAGAAAATTCAGAGCCGGGCGCGGAAAAGAAAAACATTGATGTCTCAGCAAGTTACAGGCATCAATCAGTTGTTGATTTTATTGATTTTCAGAAACTGCTTGAATGATTACGTATATTTTTTGAAGGCACCAAATAGTGGTGAATTTTTCGCGCCAGTGGAGGAAAACGTTTTGTAATTAATATAGATTTACATAGGTACGGGTTATCCCAAAACGAAAATCCTATAGAACGGGTAGGTCGTGTGAGAAGTTTACTTACGAAGGCACTAACTACGTAATATCAGAAAGAAGCAGGTTATCCAAAACGATTTTATGATAGAAGAGATTTTATGAGAGAGGTATTCTTTAACGTTAATGATTTAGTTTTATTATATGTTCCAAGGCGAGTTATTGGCAGATGTACGAAACTGGCACGCATATAAAATCATTGAGCTAGTGGGAAGGTCTAAGGTGGTGATTCGTAGAGTAAATACGCGATCGCGAGGGGTTGTTATCCATACAAATCGCCTAAAGCATTTCATGTCACGATGATGTGTGTTTGTAGACATTGTTGTGTATGTATGTTTGTATGTTATAATAGGTTTGTGTATAAAATGAAGGTTAAGTTTAAGTTATATGTTGTCATTGTTATAATAATATATGTCTTAATGTTTTCATATGAACGGGAGAAAAATGAAAATTTCTTAGGTTTAGTCAATATTATCGATGTACAATATGAATGGCAGGGAACAATTGGAACAGGAAGTCTAGAGGCGAAAGAAATTAATAAACTAACTAATACTTATTTTAGTTTGATCTAACAATAAATATTGTCTGGTTGAAAAGCGTGAGATAGGTTTACTAACGTATTTGTAATGTTGAATGCTGGTAAAGTAAGTATTTGATAAAGGTAACAAGTTGTAAGGGTTAAGTAGAATTAGATTTGTAGATCTAGTCGACTAGGTATTATTTCCATTATTTGGTGTAACATGATTAGGCAATAGCTATTGGTCATGGATTCCTGATTTGGGTTCACACACATAAATGATGGGATATAGGGGTAGTATCTGGTTTGTAAATGGTTTGTTATTATGAAGGGTTAAAGGATTGAGTATTTATAGCATTGTTGGTGAAGGTTTAGGAGTTAGCAGTATGTAGTATGCAGAAAAAGGGTTAAGTATTTATAGCATAGTTTAAGAAGTTATGAAGTTAGTAGTATGAAGGAGTACGATGTTGTAGGTTATTTGATTTATTGGAGTAGTGTAATAGTAGTATAGGGTTATTTGATAGTTTATTATTTTAATAGTTTGTAGCGAGTGGTGACTGGTGTAGAATAATAAAGTGACTATTCTCATAAGCATTCGGAATTACTTAGTAGAAGTAATGTTTGGAAATAAAGGGGTTATCTTTTGCCTTAAAATTTAATCAATAATTCCGTAATTTTATAGATCATGAGGGATTATTGTATTGTTGAGTATCAAGTCATAACGTGGGATAGTTGACATGTATATGAGATTCTGTTTCTTACTTGTACTTGAGCCTCCTGAATTCTTGAGAGTTTTAAAATTTAACTATGATGTAGAATAATCAAAGGTTGTAGAATATTTTTTCCTATTGATAAGTTGATAGTACATTCTGTCAAAAAAGTTTCGGGAACGGATGATTTGTTTATGATTCCAAATTCAATTTTTTGTTTTTTTTTGTTGTTATCCGTTTTGGCGCGGAGTTTGAGTTGCATCTGTTATTTAGATTAAATACAGTGCTGTTTTTAGTTAGTTTATATCTAGTGTGTATTGCGAATTTCTTAATGGATAAAAACATCGAACAAAGAGTTGTCTTAAATTTTACGTCGCCAATGGAATTTCGTGTTCGGAGTCACTGAAAATGTAACAGAAGGCTTACGGTGAATCGACTTCATCAAAAACACGTGCTTATGAGTGGTACAAAGCGTTCAAAAGCGGTCGAGATGTGATGTAAGATTTGCTTAGCTCTGGTAGGCCATCAACGTCTTCAACTGAAGTTAACATCGCAAAAGTGAAGGAAATGGTGACTGAAAATTCTCATCCAAGTTTGAGACAGATAGCCACTGAACTTTCTGTGTCTCACGAGGCGATCCGTACCATTTTAAATAATCACATGGGTGTGAAACATGTTGCCGCTCGGCTAGTCCCACAAGACCTGAATTTTCTCCAAAAACTTAATCGCATAAGAGTCGCTGAGAACATGCTACCTAGAACGAGTCAATTCCGACCCAACATTCATGCAACGCATTGTTACTGGTGACAAGACGTGGGTTTACGAGTTTGACATGCAAACTAGTCAACATGCTTCGCAGTGGCGACTTCCGACTGAACCGAAACCTAAAAAACCACGCTAAAGTCGATCAAAAGTCAAAGTCATGTTGACTGTTTTCTTTGACTATCGCGGTGTTGTGCACTCGGAATTCATGCCGGAAGGTCAAACGGTAAATAAAGTTTAAGAGAGCAAATTCGACGAAAAAGGCCAAATGTGGAAAGAAAATTCTTGGATTTTGCTCCACGATATTGTGCCTTTGCACAAGGCCATCATTGTGAACGAATTTTTGACCAAAACTCAACAAATACCATCAAGCAGCCACCTTATTCACCAGATAATCCTTAAACTCAAATTACCACTTCGTGGCACCCGTTTTCATTCGGTAGAAGACATAAAGGAGAATTCGCGGCGAGAACTGAACTAATTCTGGAAAAAGCATTTAAAAAATATTTTGATGATTGGATTATTCGTTGGCGTAAGTATCGTTTCTGAAGGAGCATACTTTAAAGGCGATAAAATAAATTTGGATGAATAACTAACATTTTGTGTATTATTGATCTTTTCCCTGTACCTACTTTCTTGATAGAGTAGTATCTTCTTTAAATCTTGATAAAAAAACCTAAGTTAAAGGACGGCTAATACCTTTAGAAGTTTAGTGATTTCACTGCATTTAACTTTAAATATTTTATAACACATTTGCTCGTAAAGTGGCTCTTATTACACCGATTTCAGCATCGTAATGTAGCTTATTACACACTAGTGCGGTAATGTAAAATTAGTAATAACGCACTAGTGCGGTAATGTAAAATTAGTAATAATTTGAATCTATGGACAACACAGACCACGCCCACACAGTCTACGCTTCAGCAAGAAACAACTGCACAGTCTGCACAAGTGCTTAGATGGTGAGCCTTTAGCCCGTTAGTCGCTTTTACGACACCCAAGAGAAGAGAGGTGTTGGTACCTATTATTATTATGAAGAGCCCATCACCGCTCTATGCCGTTAGATGTATGTGCAGTCTTTAGTCCGTTAGTCGCCTTTTATGACACCGAAGGGAAGAAAGGGGTTGGTAGTATTATTTTGATGAGCCCATCGCCGTTCAATGCTGTTGAATGAATGTGCAGTCTTTAGTCCGTTAGTCGCCTTTTACGACACCGAAGCGAAGAGAGGGGTTGGTAGTATTATTTTGATGAGCCCATCGCCGCTCTATGCTGTTGGCTGTATGTGCAATCTTTAGTCCGTTAGTCGCCTTTTACGAAACCCAAGAAAAGATAGGGGTTGGTAGTATTATTTTGAAGAGCCCATCGCCGCTCTGTGCTGTATTATGTATGTGCAGTCTTTAGTCCGTTAGTCGCCTTTTACGACACCGAAGAGAAGGGAGCGGTTGGTAGTATTATTTTGATGAGCCCATCGCCGTTCTATGCTGTTGAATGTATGTGTAGTCTTTAGTCCATTAGTCGCCTTTTACGACACCGAAGGGAAGGGAGGGGTTGGTAGTATTATTTTGATGAGCCCGTCGCCGCTCTATGCTGTTAGAGGTATGTGCAGTCTTTAGTCTGTTAGTCGCCTTTTACCTTGAAAGTTTAAAAATAATTATGTCTAGTTTAAGTAATGAAGAACTAAATTTACAGTCTACACCACCGGAAATAATAAGTGAAGCACAAAATGTTATTGACAGCCTATTACCATCTAAGTCCAAAGAAAAATACATGTTGGCTTACCAAAGATTTATACACTAGAAAAACAATAAAAACACGCAGTCATTTTGAGAAAATGTGTTTTCCTCGCAAATATGTTATAAAACGTCGTATGACATACGTGCGCTTTGATAATTACAGCCTCTGCTTTCTTGTAGCCCTCGCCTACGGCTCGGGCCACCAATATCGCCTCTGCTGTAATTTTCAACTTACCGCACTAATATCATAATGTACTATTAACATGCAGATTGAAAAAGTTAGTTAGGTAATTTTTGTTAAGGGTGATGTTTGTGAGCCGTGTTAGTAAGTGATTTGGAGGATGATTTGAAATAGGGATACAGGGCGTCCCACGGATATGCCACATGGAGGGAAAGTACCTTGAATATTGTAGATGGAACATTTAAGAGAAAGAAGACATTATTTGAATTTAAAAAAACAATTTAAACTGCATTCAATGATATTTAAATAACTATATGGTTGAACCGGGAATCGAACTCGTTACATGAGAAAAATAATCAACCTGTAGCTTTATCATACCGATCGAAAGGCTTTACTATTAGGATTATTTTTTGCTAAATAACATAGTGTCACAAATAAAAGGAAAACCAAGAATTTTAACATTTGAAGTGAAATTTTGTTCAGAAAAATGAAAAGCTGACATTGCCGTAATGACATACAACTGACATTATCATAAGTACCTATTACTAATAAATGTACCCACTTGAGAAGTACGCATCATTTCCCTATTATAATTTAAGTGCATGAATAAGTATTATTCTAAATATACACCACAACAAGAACAAAAAATCGACAGGGAGCGAAATAATCAAAAGAGTGCGACTTTGTATTCAACAGGAAGGGACTCATTTTGAGCTTTGATAAATTGATTAATTTTGTATTAAAAATGTTAAAATTCATCGTCTTCCTTTTATTTGTGACACTATGTTATTAAGCAAAAAATAATCCTTATAGTAAAGCCTTTCGATCGGTATGATAAAGCTACAGGTTGATTATTTTTCTCATGTAACGGGTTCGATTTCCGGTTCAACCATGTAATTATTTAAATATCTATGAATGCAGTTTAAATAGTTTTTTAAATTTAAATAATGTCTTGTTTCAGTAAAACGTTCCATCTACAATATTCAAGGTACTCTTCCTCCACGTGGCATATCCGTGGGACGCCCTGTATAGTTTTGTCGGGTTTATCTACATGTGCCGAGTTATTCGAAGTTTAATTCTTCAATAGCTAAACCCAAGTCGGGTTTAGGTTGAATCATTATTGTATGTATTATTGTTCCCGTCTTAGGTTGGATGTGTGTAGGAAATGTAGAAATGTATAGAAATAGCTGGAAATGTACTTGTACAAAGTTATAAAAAAAAATGTCTAAATTTTTTTTTCCCCGGGTCGGAAGGAGGATTGTGGAGTCTGGGTATGCTATGTTGTGGCATTGGCCGGTTCTACGTTGCAATATTATATGAAGAAAACATAATTTAAAGTCATGAAAAGAATTAGAATGCCAAACGGGTTGGCTAGAGGAGAGATCGATCTGACGGGCCAACATGGGTAGACTTCCATGACGTATTTTTATAATTATTATAATGTAAGTAATGTTGTTTTAGCTTATTTAATAAATGATGTATATGTTACCAAACAAAAGGACAGTTTTAATTCCCAAGCGCCCCCACGTCCATTAGTATGAAAGTGTTAAGTACCTATAAAAAATAGACCCAATCCCTCTTAGCAGACGGGCACAGACCACTTCGATGTACTTTAATTTGTCCGTTAAAAGAGATAACAGTCCACGAGCGATGCAGTTTTAAGTGACAATTGTGGTGGACACAAATGGGCCTTCATTAACCCCTTGCCCGGCACGAAGACTCCTAGAGGTTTTACGGCAGCTGAGCTCATTACGGACTATCCAACTGACTAAAGTTAAGCCTGGTTTAAAACAGATGCTAGTTTTTCTTATAAGTAAATTTCATTTGTTTACGCTCACACCAATTATCAATACCAAGATGAGTATTCTTTTGAAACTTGTTAATATGGCAAGATACCGGATAAATATAAGTACTTACATAAACATAGAAAAAAATACCTAGACCAGAGATCTATTTAGAAAAACAGTTTTCTCTAAATTAACGCGACCGGGAATTGAACCCGGGACCTCAGACCTGTTAGAGTAGACCGTTTGCTCCTAGGAAACATACGATTCCTATTGTATGTTCATCAGAAAAAAGAACTACTTGACCACGGAGGTCGTCGGATGTTTTGGATAATGTTGGGAATGTAAATTAAATGGAATCTAAGTAGTATTATGGTAATTATACTTTAATACCTACATTTAATCACGACTCTTATCCCCGAAGGGTTAGTCAGAGACTAGGTCACAGTGGTAACACTGGTACAGTGGTAACACTGTGACTAGGTTATTGGTTATTGTGTAGTATACTTCTCTGTAATTACATGGTTGGTTAATATCAAGGTAAATGTGTGCTGCGAGTTTGATGAAACTAGAAATCTATCAAATATTCTAAGTTTAAATCACGAACAAATTCAATATTATGAATAAAGATTAACACTTATTTAATCATTGAGGGTATTTAATACATAAAAATGCCGGCACCTACTCACCGAATAGGGACGAGCGGCTCCAAAACAAATTGAATGATGACTGGTAAATGTTTTCTAAGCGACTGGCAAACACCAACTTTGCAAGTTCTGCAACTCGTTGCCCTGACTCAATTGACTGACAAACGCTGTGTCACTGACATCGTGTTTATTAACACGACTATTTTTTACCAGTGGTGGGCTCTAAGTTAAATGTAGGTAAGTATTTGTTTACAATCAGTAGATTACGTAATTTCAGATGAATTGTGATATCTTATCTATTGTATCATACGTACCTACCTTAAGCACACAACTGTGTGGGCAAATTGCTAAAAATAATACCTAAGTTACTTACGGCATTATTAAAAAAACAAATACCTAAGTAAAGAATTAAAGGGCCTTAATTGTTACCACCTACCAACCTACCATGCTTTTTGTTGTATTCGAACACAGGTCATATTCGAAATTTCGAATGACTTCGGAAATAGGATGTTATAAATAAAAACCTTAACATCTATTTCATCTGTTTTGTCAAGCCAGCGATTAACATTGCAGAATTTGTTTCCGTTTGACTGGTTAAATTATCTAAATAATTATAAATGTAGGAATACCAGAACTTTTGGAAAAAGATAACTGGAGCGGCCGACATTGATACTTATTGGCTTATTTTTGGAACGACTACCTTCTGTAGTTATGTTACCGAGTAATCAAATACCTACCTACTTTTCGTCAAAATTCCTCCGAAAAGTAAGTTCTAGTTGAGGTATAAGAAAAAAGGCCACATTCATGAAATTTAGGGAAGATTTTGTTGACTCTGACAGAAAATTTGTTAGACAAAAACGAGAACACTAGCTACAGTACATCCTGAGATATAACGCTAATTTTGGTTATTCCGCTGGAGTCACGGTGTTGATACCTTAACATGGTTTTTCCACAGGAATGGAGCAAGTAGCGAGTTTATGACTATAGCCAAGATTTTGTTGATGTAAAAATCTAACCAGTTACTACTTTTCAGTTTCCTAGGTACAGTATTTTAGGAGAAATCAAAGTTTATAACTTTTTCATACTAAAAGTACCTACGCGTATAAGCCGACCAAATTAAGTTGATTCCTTATAATGACCAAAATGGCGGCCAATCTTTTTGTTTAGGGGCCGATTCCGATAAAGTGTGGTTGGACATTATAGGGTAAGTGCACCAGTATATGAACAGTTAAGGAATTATAGAACTTAAAAATAAAAATAAACGTCTGGGTATCTTAGATAAAACAATAATATTGTATGGTATTCCGAATTTATTAAAGAAGAATATAATATCTCCGTTTTTGAATAAAACTCTTATTTATAGAGATTTTGGATAATTTATGCAAAAAGACCCCAAAACCACTAGTGAATGAACGAAAATCTTCAGTAAATGAACCACCTGAATTCCAATAAATGAACTACCAGCCAAATTTAAGATATAAAAAAAATAGGTAATTTCGATAGAAAATTAATGATTAAACGAACTTACCTAAGTGAAGTTCGATCATAATTATACGAAGTGCTTCGTCCGAAAAGATTAGTATACTTACCTGTTTTACCTATTCTACTAATTAACTATGTAGTAACGCGTAAGTGTTGCCACAATCAGCACTATTTTATAAAGAAGATACCTCATTTCCGGTCTAAGTACAATAATTAGACCGAAAATGACAAATATTTTACACATTTCCGGTTATTTGAAATTCGACTTCGTATAATTATGATCGAACTTCACTTAGGTAAGTTCGTTTAATCATTAATTATACTCGTGCTTCGTCCTCAAGATTAGTATACTTACCTGTTTTACCTATTCTACTAATTAACTATGTAGATGTTGAGAGCAGGGAAATATTTATTTTGATGAATTAGACATAATAGACAACAATTTAATACAATCAATTATATGTTTTGATTGATTGAATGCAAGTTAATAATATAACAAAACAAAAGATAACTATAACACAAAATAATATCTGTATTACAGTGTATTTAACGTTTTTGCTAGCAAGGTAAAATCATCGTTACTTACAATAGGGCGATTACTTAGAATAATAACGCTATAGAAAGCATCAGATAGTCTTCATACAAGCGCTCTGTCAAAAATGAAGCACTAAACCGATTCACACACGCGTGACGTGCGCGCATGGCCCTGATCTGCTGTCTCTTTCCAATTCTATGAATATGAAAGAGACAGCACTGCGCAGGCCGCTGCTACCGAGGCTTTAACTTAGAGAATCACACTGCAGTACGTTCATATTTTGACCTAATTAACTACAAGATACTATGAAATACTGAAAGCTTACCTGTGAAAAGTGATGTTATTACACTTCTTTTTTTTTTCAGATGTGTTGTGACACAATTTAACTGCACAAACCGTCATTTTTTTTTTGTTTTCGCGAGACACGTTCGGCGCGCTGTGACATTGAACACTACGGAGCGGTCCGGCGTTTGGTGCCATTTCTGGCTTCAATTAATGTGCTTCAAAATTGCGCGCGAACTTGGTTTCTATAGCGTTATTATTCTAAGGGCGATTATAATGTTTTTGCAAGAACAGTAAAATTGTCACTCTAGCCAGCAGAATTTCTTATTAAATCAACATCCATTACTGTATGCAGACGATGGATGTAGCTGCATGACGGGTACTGTTAGCAGAAAAAATGGATATTATATCAATTCCCTGTCTTTCAATGTGGAGTTAATGCATCTGCTAATCGTTTGAGCACAAACTGGTTTATTAGGTTTTCGAAAACTAATTATTAAGTTATCAGTGTCTGATGTTCTTAGTGCTATCAATATACGAAGATAGAGTTACTGCAGGACAAATAGCTACTCTATTTTCAAATAAGGCAAATGTAAGGCTGGTTGGTGAGATCCAGCTCTAGAAGTTTTATTAGTTTTGGAGTTTTTATAATTATTTAATTATTTTGTAAATAAATTAGTTTTTGATCTTAATTTTAGATAGGGTTTGCACTCATTGTGCAGTAACAAGAGCCAAAAGTGTAAGACACTTCTTTGTGATTGTGAGTTGTTCTAGAGTAATTTTACTGCGTTAATTTAAGGAAGATAAATAATTTAATAGGATATTTGTATCCCACGTTATATTGTAACGACGTACAGGGGGTTTGAGTTTGTATACGCCCTTACAGAACCTTGTAATTAAGTCGTCATCTAAGGGTCCTGATAATAATGATATTGCAGATCTAAAAACAATTGATTGTTCGGTATTGACCACCACTGTTAAAATATAAGTAAGAAATTCGATTATTTTTTTGGTATTGAAGGTTTGTTTTAATCAATTTTATTTTCAGTGAAATAATGAAACCATTTTAGTAAGCATGAGCCGTACTGCTTTATAAGATTGACTGATAGGGATGACAACATTATATCCATGGCAGTCTTTGGAATGTTCCTTTGCCAAAGGCCTTTGCGGATAAGACTGCGGTCTCCATGGAAAGGTTGTGGTGAATATTTCTCCTGGAATAAGCAATGGCAAAGTGTTGTGAGTAAAGTTCTACTACTTTCGATATACCTAATGAGGCGATGGAACAGCGGATACCAGGGTTGTGTCGGCCACGATGGTACAACTACGACACCTTCACCTTAATCGGAGATAATCTTTCTTAGTGTTTTAAGAATAATAGCTACAGTAAGGAAGGCATAAAATAAGCAATTTGTGAAAGAAAACGTGAAGGCATCAGTGGTGTAAGCATCTGGGTCACGGTTCCAGGAAGCATACTATTCACATTTATTGTTAAGCCGGTTTACAAATAAATCGATTTGAGGGTATCCAAAGTTTTTCATTATTAAATCAAAACCTGAAAACGACAATTCCCATTTAACATCGGGATGGGAACGTCTCGATTCCTAGTCAGCAACAACATTAAATTGTCAGATGACTTTATATTAAAAGCAGCGTTATGGCGTGATTCACACACCACTGTCAAATGCTTTTTGTGATATCGTGGAGATGAGGATATTGTACTCCACCTATACGGTTCATATCTAACAGCAGTAGTGTTATCAACGCGTAAAAGTATTTGACAATTTCTACAGTTTTTGAGAATATTTTTAATGCAAAAAAAAATAGCAAAAAGTTATAAACTGTTAATGTGCAAGGTGCGTTCTGAATTTAACAATTGGTCACTAGCTGTCTGACCGTTACACAAGCTGCTCCCCACCCCGTTGTCGGTGCGTCAGAATATATCTCCAATGCATATTTACAAAGTTTTAGTTTTTTATGTTCTAGAATTTTGTTTACTCTTTTATTTCGTTTTTCTTGTGGTAGGGATTTTATTTACTTTTTTCTTCACTTGTAACGAACCCTTGGGATTGTAACAAATTTATTGTTGCATTAACATTTTCCTCACACTCTTAAAAAGTGGATTCCATTAAATAAAAGTAAATTTGGTAAATATGTAAGGAGCTGTACTGATACCAAAGGGTAGAACGTTGAATTCATACATATTTTAGTATTTGGATCGATTTTATTCGTGATAATGAGATACTTTCTTGAAATAGGATGTATTTTAATTAAAAAATATGCATCTTTATGATCTATAGTTGCCATAAAACAATTTTTTGAAATTAATTTCAAAACTGTACCCAAATCCTCTAACATAAAGTGGTTGGTAGAAACAAGTATAATTAAGTTTTTGAAATTCAAAATGAATTGAGATCTTTTCATTGGATTTAGAAACTAGAAAAACACGAGAGACATGTCGTTTATCACAAGGTGTACAAGGAGAAATGGCTCCTATTTCAAAGAAATCTTCTATGGATTCCTGATAGTGTAATTTTTCTTTTTTCAGGTCAATACAAAATATGAATTTAAAAAATAAAAAAATGATGCAATACAAAATTACAATAACGTGGTGGCACCAGTGTTGGACAATGTACCAGTATTGGACACTTTTGTCTCTATAAGCAAAAAATAAGAACATACGTAGTATTTCACGGTTGGCAACACTCAAACCATAGACAATGTACGTCTATCTATCACATCCACAAATGTCAAGTGTTTCGGCCATTTTGTTTCAACATGGCGAAGTGAACAAAATTGTGTGTACCGTTTTTTATCATTTTGTGAGATTTTCTTAACCAAATTGCTAAGAAGGTGAGTAAATATTTGTGTCAATAGAACTTTGTTTCTGATAATAACTTAAATTTATATCGAGCATAGCCCAAAGTCATAAAGTTTTACACTCGATTGCAAAGGAATTAACGCAACAAAATATTGTTTGCGAAATTGAGAGGGGGTGTCCATTATTGGATCAGCTTAAGTTCCAAAATCCAGTCATAGACACGTGTCGATTCTTAACTTTTTAGGTACATTTGGTTTTTTCTAGCCCAATCATATCTTTAAAGCTTTACATTAACATACATATTTAAAAACTTAAAAAAAATTACTCCTTCCAGTCATGGACATGTCCATTAATGGGGTGTTCATAACTGGATCTCTTTATTTGTTTAGATGCCGCCTAAGAAAAATATGCACTAGAGCAGTTGGCACAAGCTGTTACGGCAGTGCTATCTCAAGACGTATCTACAAAATCAGCAGCAAAGAGCTTCGCCATCGAGCTGTTGCCGAGTGAAGACGAATTACTCGTGAAATGGGTTATTGCTATGGGTGAAAGAAAATTCCGCTCAGCTCTTAGACAGTTTCTAGTGACTGCAAATACCGCAGGCAAACTAGCAGTCTAGCACCACCAATGATTGTCTACGATTACGATCGCATTCCCGCTAACGGAGCCCAAAAGGTACCGGAAACATGGGCATCTCCTCTCCTTATACACTAAGTTTTATTTGTACTGGCACCTCGAGACCAACCAGTGCCAGACGTCCCTGTGCCAGTAAAACACTCGCGCAGGAGACCATCTGCGTTAGGTCTTGACGCCAAATCAGTGCCCGCCGAAGCGCGCTCTTCATTCGGTACTCATAAGACTAGTGTCTCGGGAGAGTTTCCAAGTGAACACGTGTAGTTCATTGCCTATTGTCCAGATAGGTAACCGGAGCTGTCAAGCTCGCTCACTTCTCGTTGCACGAAGGGCACAACTCGCAGTTGCCACTGCTCGGGTCGTCGACTCTAAAGTCAACTCCCAAGTGTCCACCTTGGTCACGGAGTAGTAAGCACACTCACTTCTCGGAACCCATCGGGGCGCCTAGCCTGTTCCCACGTCCTACGCGGCTGGCTGGACCGGAGGCTACGGCATCTAGAGGGCCGCCTCTACTAGTTCTCCAGACTAGTACCGGAGATGTCAACACCAATGTCCAATGAGAACCACCAGACAAAGCTGCCAACTATAAGGGAAACTCACGTTCCCCGCAGGGCTTTTTGCTGCTGGCCCCACAGAGACCGCTACTAGGCCCCGCTCGCTGTGCGCGAGGTTGGAAGTCCTGGCACACAATACCAGGACAAACGAACATTGTCAAACTCTACAGCTAACCACAAGCCACAACGAGTCCAACCTACATTCGGATCCCGCCGGAGGCGCCGGTCAAGGCACAACCAGCGGGGGGCATGAACCGAAACCCCGTAGTACCCCTGAGAAACACAGCCGGACCCGTAGTTCCAGTTGCGATACCCTATCTAATAGGGGTCAGTAGATAGGGACACGGAAACATGGGCAATATTCAAGTCTGCTACTGGCTGGATGTGTCACTACACATCCAGCAAGTAGCAGCCAGTGTCACTACACATTCTTAGAATATGTGGCCAAATTTTTCAACCCATGGTTAGTCAAAGAAGACATTCAAAAACCGTTCTCCTGTTTGTTGACGGTCACAAATCTCACCTTCCAATGGATATTGCGGTATTTAGGCTGCTCAGTTTTTTTCCGGTAGGCGATGGTCCAATGGAGGGTGGAAAATAACGGGATGAAATTGAAAAAGAAGACATGCTCCTGTTTTCAAAGATGCTCTAGACAAAATAACAGAAGATGATCCTTTACATTATATGGGCACATAACAAACAAAAGGCGATTATACCAGTCGCCTCCACTGCATCTGACCAAAGTGCTGGCACATCAACCTCTCGACCCGAATCAAGAAGGTTCATAAACCGCTTCCAACACTCGACCTGAGCCCACAGCGTCCCCAGCTGCTTCAAACGACGCAGGCTTGTCCAGCGGTTGACCTGAGCCTATGGCATCCCCAGCTGCTTCAAACGACGCAGGCCTGTCCAGCGCTCGACCTGAGCCTATAGCATCCACTCAATATAAATGTCCATCATTGGGATGTCCAATACTGGATGCTGGATGTTCATCACTGGGTGTCCATTACTGAATTTTGACTGTTCATTATTGGAATTACGATGTCTTTTCAGTTGATCGATTTTATTATTATTTTTCTCAATATCCATTATACTTTTATTAGTTGTTAATAAATAATAATAATTGCTTATTATCTGACTACAACATTCTAAATTCGCAACCCTGAGACTCAATTAATAAAAAAGTTATAGGCTTACATGTTTGACTCGGCGCTTAAAGTGTCTATAATTGGTGCCATCACGTTACAATGTACTTAGTAGTATCAATTAAATAAAGACAATTAGAAATAGCTGTTGGAGTGCTTGGAGCATTTCAGATCCAAGCTGTTTTGTCTTCTGTGTAATCTGACACTTTATAATAAGCTTTTTTATAAAGCTTTTCTTTGATTTTGATTTTAAATTTATTAAGATCTAATCAGATCTAATAAGAGTCAAGACAAGAAGAACGCTGACAACCAACTAGTACTATTAAAACCGTGCGCTTTCAAACCTAACCGGATTATATTTCTATATTGTCTATTTCTAATGTCTATTGTATATGTCATCAACTTAGGGCGATGAAAGAAGTTCTTACTCTGAAGTAAAGTTTATTGTTTTGGTGAATTTTATAATTGTTCCGCTTATAAGAGCTAATTGAAAAAACTGTCAGTACCAAACAAAATAACATGTGAAATATGCCATTTAGAAACAAGTCGGACAGGCGACCAAAAAGAACATTTAAGGCAAAATTTCCACTGAATGCTTATCGGTGAGTACAGAATAACATTCATTAACGTATTAAGATATGTTTAGTTGTATATTACGTTGAAAAATTAGTTTTACGCTAAAATATAACCCTAACCTTTCACTTTCACGTAAACAATAGTGGTGTCAATAGTGATCGAAAAATCTATCGATTATTTTATTTATGTCCTGAGATGAGTTGATGACCTAAATAATGGTTTTGTTTCAGATATAAACAGTGGGTAGCAGCCACTGGAAATGAACATGAAGACTTGGTCTATTATGCGGGTTGTAACAATGCATAAACTGTAAAATACGTACCTACTATTGTTTTAATAAAAAAAATACATTGTAAACAACTTTTTTTATTAATTAGGGACGACAATCATGTCAAGTTTATCCATTGCTCGTCAACGAAGATCGGGTATCTGCTAAAAGCGTAAAACATCGATATCGATTTAAAACAGTACTGGTCCCGTGGAACATTCCTAATTTTATTTTGTTATGTTGGCACCATTGGCGCCATTTATGATTCCGATGTTGGTAGTGAATCTCGATATTAATTTCATACAAAAGTACATTTTTAATTTGTAGTATGAGAGTCCCGTCTCTTAAACTTACATCCTCATAGATGCGAATGACGAGAGCGCCACTGTGAACTCGGAGGTGGGGTGGATGTTGGCGGGAAATGGATATGTCATTTTTAACCGGTTTTTTAAATGTGTAAAAAATTTGTCATTTTCGGTCTAATTATTGTACTTAGACCGGAAATGAGGTATCTTCTTTATAAAATAGTGCTGATTGTGGTAACACTTACGCGTTACTACATAGTTAATTAGTAGAATAGGTAAAACAGGTAAGTATACTAATCTTGAGGACGAAGCACGAGTATAATAATGTATTTCCGGTCCGAAGTGGTTTATATAAAACTTTCCTAAATATAAATACTTAAGTACTTTAATTTTATTATATAAATCAAGGTACAAAAAAAATATTTAAGTAATAAGTAGGTACACTTTCAAAGTCCCGAAATTAGAATTGTTTTTAAATGATTAAAAAATACCGGTAATAGGCAGTCAATTAATCAATTAAGCACTGGGATGGCTAGCAGGCTCACGCCTTCAGGTTCATAATGCCCCTTTCCCATAATGTCCCTCAGATTCAAAACGTCCCTTTCCCAAAACGTCCACTTCCCAAAAAGTTTCCTTCTCGAAATGTCCCTTTCCCAAAATGTCCTTTTCTTAAAATGTCCATCCATCAAAATGTCTCTTTCCCTAAATATTCCTTTCTTTAAATTACCCAAATGATATTTTCGTACAACAGATAGATTGCATTGATTACACATAAAATATGGATAAAATAAAATAAAACCTTTATGGTCAATCAAATTTTAATAAATAAAACAAACAGCTATAGAACCTTCCAATATAACTTCAAAACTAAAACTCACGTATTTAAAAATCCCTCCATAATAATAAAATGTTCACATTAATCAACCCAACCATGGACACAGACGTATAATTAGTGATTAAACGAACTTACCTGAAGTGATGTTCTATCACAATTATACGAGTTGCTTCGTCCGAAGAGATTAGGTAACACTTGTAGTAACACGTATCGTGTCGCCTTTCATCCACTAAGTTAAAAGCAAAAAAAAAACTTTTTTGTAGGGTAGTTGTCGTTTTCCTCTGCGCCTCGATTGTACGACCACTCATATAGTTGAAAGCCCTGAGCCTAATATTTCACGCAAAGGGGATATCTAGGGAGGGAGGGACCTAATCTCTTCGGACGAAGCAACTCGTATAATGGGCGATTTTCTGACGGCCCAAATTAAAAAGTAAAAATTAGTTCAAAAACACTCGCTAGATGTCGTTTTATGAAAGCTGGGCTACTTATAAGCTGTAATAAATTCTACACTTTTACTTGTCTACCAAAAGAATAAAAAAATAGTATTTACTTACCTATTTATATTCAGGACATCCAGAACCTATTTCTATTTTGGAATAGAATAAATATTACGCAGCCATACACGTGCTCTTCATGAACCCGCCTTTTACTAAGCGCCATACTAATCTATGCTAAGCGCCATCTATGAAGTCATTTACGAACCAATTTCTTTTTTTTTTGATCTCGGAAAATCGCCCATTGTGATAGAACATCACTTCAGGTAAGTTCGTTTAATTACTAATTATACATTCGTTGTTTCGTCCTTTGAGATTAGGTAACACTTGTAGATTTTGAAAGATAGTGAAATATTAAAACGTCTTTTTCCGTGTAAATCAATAACTAGGTATAAATAAAAAAAAATATAATCAAAAAACAAAACCTAAATAAACCTAGAGGTTTATAATATATTGTAATCAAATCTTATTTAAAAAATATGATTAACATCAATCTATGACAATGTACATGGCAAAGTCTGGTTCAGGTTGGATGTTTCTATGGTAGTGTTTTGCAAAAACAGAAGAGTTAGCACTCCACCTAGCAGTTTTGCGAATAGTATCGATACTGACGCCTGCTCTATGTGCAACTGAGGTAGTAGCATGCCTCATGGTGGAGTGAGTAAAAAATAAAGAAGTGTCAACTCCGCTAGCTAATAAAGTATCTTTTATCCATCTACTAACAGTATTAGAAGATACTGCTTTGAGGTCTTTTGAAACATAAAAGGATTATTTTCGTTGTTTCTTACAGTTTTCGTCCTCTCAATGTATGTCATTAATGCTTCCGCTGGACATACTTCTGAAAATTCTCTGTTAAAGGGAATATTCAGATGAGGCTGTATTGAACCTAGACAAGATGTCTTAATAATGTCCTGTATCTTAATAAAAATGCTAAGCTGATTATTTATGTGCACCCTGTGTGCTGTTACAAGTATAAGAAATGTAACTTTTTAAGTTAGCTGTTCTAGATTTAAAGCGGTAAGGGGATGCAATTTTGATAGGAAATTTAAGACTAGTGATAGGTCTCAAGATATATCATATTTTGGGGCTGAAGGACGAAGTCTGTAGAATCCTTTGAATAGTTTTGTGATACGGTCATCAGACCCTACTCTTGATCCTAAGATCAGAGATAGAGCAAAACGATGGCTGATTAATGAACCATATTGTAAGCTCGAATAGAAAAGCTTTGTTAAGAAATAAATTACTTGCGGAGTTGGCGCCTCGTATAGATCCACACTGTGATCTTTATAAAAGCTTACCTAGCAACGGATTGCAACATCATATCGTTTTATTGAATTATAAGACAGAGAAGCTATCATGATATTTAAGGATGATGGTGGTACACTCCTCTTCAGTAATGCCGTTCGTAATAACCATAAAAGGAAATAATCTTCCTGCAATCAGTGTCCGCTTGGGTAGGCTGTTGGAAACCGACATTAACACGTTATCGCTGGGCACAAATTGTACCAACTCCCAACCGAGAAGAACTTGGAACAACAACAATGCCTTCTGCGTGATCCGTTATTATTTTTCTTAATACTTTTAGTATAACAGCGAATGGCGCGAATATGTAAAATAAAAGATGATGCCAATTTAACCTAAATGCAATGCAATTTGTAGCGCAAGCTCTAGGATCTCTGTTCCAAGAGACATACCTACTTCTTACATTTATAATTTGTTCTGGATGCAAAAAGATCATTATCAGGCTTACCTAGAACTCTTACTATTTTATTAAAAGCATTATCTATCAACTCCCCTTCAGTGTCAGGATGTAATTTTCGTGACTCTGCATTTGCTATTACATTATCTTTTGAGCTGGTGTACGAGTACGAAGCGAAAACGAATATTTTTCGGATTTCGCACCAAAGCCACAACCTCTTCGTTATTTCAGTAAGGTGTGGGAACCGAACTCCGCCCATACGGTTTATATAAGAAATAGCAGTTATATTATCAATACGTAACAAAATTTGTCAATTTTTAAAGTTTCTAGCAATTGTTTGGAAGCTAAGAGTTCTGAATAGTTTATGTGCTCAACTGATTCTACAATACTCGACTGACCACTAGCAGTCCCCAAAGCACCTGCCGGCCCCCCCCCCCCCTTTCATGCTTGCATCAGAAAAAGAAATTCTAAGCAGTAATTATCTTGCCTGATAAGATTATCCACCCTTCCAATAGATTTTAACTACCAAGAAAAATCGTCTTTCAAATACGGTGGTAACAACATGTAACTATCGTAGATAATCGTATTATAAATTGCAAGATATTTACACGTTTCCATTTGTTTGGTGTATAACCAACCATATTAGACGGCGGGGCAAGATGCAGTGAGAAGTTCTACTAGTCGTGCGAAGTGCCTAATTTTACATCGTTCTTTAATTTTAAAATGTTGTAACACTTTTTTGATTATGTTTCTTTTGTCATTGGTTAAACTTATTTGAAATTTTGTTGTATCTATTTAAAAAAAACCAAGATTTTGCAGACTGTATTATGGACTGTACAGCTCTTTTTGTCATTAATAATGAAACCTAAAGATTCTAAAAATTTTCTTGTTACCAAGACATTTTTGAGACAGTTTTTATAATCTCTAGCAAGAGCGCAGATATCCTTTTAATGGATCGTTGTTAAATAGCCCAACGACCGAAGAAGACACATAACTGGTTTTAATAACAATTTCGTAAAAACAAACGGTGCTGTGTTAGGACCAAATTAAAGTAATGAATTTCTTCAAATCGGATTCGCAAATATTTTTTATGACTAGGGTGAATACCTCCTAAAAAATAAGCATCCTATAAATTCAGGGTAGCCCTGAAGCTATCCTTTGAAATTAGTTTCATTGTTGTTCTTAAATGTTTAATTTTTAAAGTGTTCAATCGTAATATGCTTATTAGATTTAATATATACCAGCACACACATACTCCAAGTTGGAAAATAGCATCTATTTAAAACCGGTAGATGAGAAAGAAGTAAAGTCTATTTTACTAGGTCTCAAAAATAAATATAGTTTTGGTGATGACGAGATACCGTCCATACTTTTAAAAAAGTGTGCCTCTGAGCTAGTGGTGCCTCTAGTAATCTTAATAAATCAATCTTTCGATGAGGGCCGTTTTCCTGAGTTATTGAAAACTTCTTTAATAAGACCAGTCTATAAAAAGGGAGATAAAAATAACCCCACAAACTATCGACCAATAGCTCTCCTTCCTTCAGTCTCTAAAGTTTTTGAGCGTGCAATGACAAACCGTTTGTGCTCTTTTTTTGGAAAATACAATGTGTTGGATGACCAACAATATGGATTCAGGAAAAACCGATCAACGACCCTTGCAGTTTACCAGTATGTACAGCAAATATTAACCTATTTTAATAATGGAAATTACGCTGTAGGAATCTTGCTCGACATGACAAAAGCATATGATAGAGTTCGGCATGATATCCTTCTAACTAAGTTATTTAATTATGGTATAAGGGGAAAGGCGTACGATTGGTTAGCATCGTATTTAAAAAATAGAAAACAAAATGCAAATCGGCCACCAAGACCAACAATCAGGCCAATGGAAACAGTTCAAGTCTGAACCAACGGTTTTAAATTGCTCAATACCACAGGGGAGCGTTATCGGCTGTTTGTTTTTTATTATATACATCAACGAGCTCCCTAAAATCATAAATACGCCGTGCGTCCTTTTTGCTGATGATGTATCAGTACTACACAAATTTGAAAATACAAGCCAATTAAATACAGAGTTAAAAACAACATTTACAAATATTACAAACTGGTTAAAGGAACATAACTTAATAATAAATTACACAAAAACTAAATTAATCGAATTCAGACCGTACCAAAAATCATCTCTAAATGTAAATTTTAAAATTGGTGGCACTAAATTAGAAAAAGTAAATGCATGCTCGTTATTAGGACTGGAAATTGACTCTCACTTGAATTGGAAAAATCACATAGATAAACTAAAGTCAAAGTTGTCACGGTTTACGTATGCACTGTATGAGCTGAAATTGAGTACAGACCAAAAAACAGCAATCGCAGCATATTATGCCTATGCACACTCATGGTTAAATTACGGCATCATACTTTGGGGAAATAGCACGGATGCAAGAGATCTCGTTATACTTCAAAAAAAATGCATTCGAATTGTAGTCAATATTGCTGGTATGGACACGTGCAAACCGCACTTTATTAAATTAAAAATACTGAGCCTTGTCTCTATGTACATTTTTGAAATGTGTAAATTTGTAATCAAAAACCCTGAAATCTTTGAGGCCGCGAAACCTATCCTATCGCACATGCCTAGAAAGATAAACCTAAATAAATACAAAATACCGCAAAGCCGCATGACAATGTATAGCTCTAGTCCTTACTGCACCGCAATAAAAATATACAACCACCTGCCAGTCGAACTGAGAATGGAAACAGATATGAATATAAATCTAAAAACAATAAAACAATTATTAATAAAAAAATGCTACTACAACTTAAATGAATATATCGGTGATAGTTTTGTTTGACTTTCTTTTGATTTTATGAACCTACCTAATTATTGTGCTTCTGTTCAATTTAATTGAATTTGTCTGTATAGCCGTTACACGTTCATGCTAAAATGCAATGCTATGCCCAAAAGGGTAACAGGATGTACTGTATTATTGATGACACTACCTTGTTCAACATTCATGAATCGCAATAAACACTTTGACTTTGACTTTGACTTTAGATTTAATATAAACCTATTTGTGCCGTTGGGTTTCTTGATCAGAAAATAACTAGACAGAAACTGACCTTCACAAGGTTGGCAAAGGAGAAGTGGCGTCTGAATCGGTTAATTCAAAATATGGCCACTCTGTATTATAATAACATAATGAAAGTAAGCGTGGTTCGTGTAACTGAGAAACATGTTTAATAAAAGGGTATTTTATAACCTTTTACCCAGCAAAAAATAACCGGATCGTCGGTTATTATTCGCAAACTATCGTAAAAATAGAACAGCATACCTGCAGAATGTACCGGATCCAGCGACGAGGGCCGGGCTTCTGAAAGCGCCGCGGCGATCGCGGCGGCTGCTGCTGCCGCGGGCGTGATGCCGGTGCAGCTGGAGGTGCCAGTTCCGACCGCCTCGCAAGTCCCGTTTGCCTGGCTACCGAAAGTGGAGGCCTCTGGTTTAAAGGCTGGTTTGGAGTTTGTTTGGTATACAGCTGATCCTTAAAATCTTTCTTTATTGTTGAACATATGATCTTTATTGTTGAACATATGAAACTCCTTCTCGTTATAGACTCATTATGCTGTGTATCGCATAGCTGATGACTAGTTTCAATCAAGAACATTATGACAGCTTGGTCTCTATGTTCCAATGAAAGCAACTTGGTCAAAGAGCCTCCAATGTAGGAAATAGCAGCCGCCAGTTGAGCTTAGGTACTTATATTCTAACGCTTTGTCTTTCTTGATCAGCGTTTAAGCTGCCAGATAAAGCTGCTCAGATAAAGCTGCCTTTTTCTCTGGCTCTAGCTTTTTCTCTTAGGGCTTTGTCCCAAGAGGTTCAGTATCCCTTTGTCAAGTTCTGGACGAACAGTCACAACATTTGGAGGCGGTTCTACTTGCATCGAGTGAATGGAAGTGGCTTCGGCTTCTTGCGTAGCTGAAGTAGACGGGCCTGGTCCAGGCTCCTCTAAGAGAATCGGTCCCCAGTCTGCCTCAGGCTGCATTTCGTTTTCGCCTTATTGAACAAGGTCGAATGTTCATTGTTTTATTTTATTCACCTAAGGTGAAAATTTATTTAATCCACAATCGTTTTTAAACATAAAGTATAAAAAGTGAAGAAAACATTCCTTCTGAATCATCACTTGTACAGTTTAGCAACTGCACAATATACATAGGTAGAGTCAAATTACTGTTTCGTACGTACTTACCGCCACAATGTAATTTAATTGCTATTTATAGCCAGTTAAGCGAAAGCCACTAACTAACAAACATATTTACTGTAATTTTTAACTTTGTGATTTTAAATAAAACTATAAACCAGTGACGCCGTTTAACTCAACTAAATAACATCTTAAGACTGTAGGGCAGAAACCCTACATCTAATGGTCCTTCGAGGATAAAAGGTACGTTTGCTTTTCTTTTTCTTTTTACGGTAGCGAATCGGTTTGTCTGGCCTCCCACGAGCGGGTCTCACCAGGCAAATTGAGAAGGTGCATATACTGTGTGAGGGGAGAGGGAGCATTGCGTAACTTAAACAACTGTGCACGTGGACTATTTGCGCGTTACCGGTGTCAAATACGGAAAGTGCGTGAGTGTTTCTACTAGTGCAAACCTCTGGAAAACTTCCATTGAACTTTTCTAACTTACGAAGAAAGAAAAAAGCTACTTAGCAACATGTGCAACATCGAAGATTTATTAGCAAACCAAAACCAGGTTTTCGAGGCGATGCAGCAACTACTTCGCAACTTCAAGAAAGATCCAGCTGACCGCAAGACTTATATCAAAAAACGTCTGGAACTGCTGGAGTCACATTGGACTGAATTTCAAGCCAATCATGTTGAACTGCGTGCGTTTGAAGACCAAAACCATACTTATTTTTCTGAAAACTGTTATCAAAAAACAAAAAACTTTTACAACGAAACGAAAACCACTATTACGCAACAATCAACAATAAGCGAACAACAGATAAAAGAAAGGTCACCTTTGAAAACAAAATTTATTGAACCTGAGGTGTCCGGCGGACCCTCTACCAGTCAACAACAACTATCAAACATTCAGAAATCAACAACTGAAACTGTATCTCAAGGTAACGCTAGCAAGGCCGAAGAAATGTTCCGACGACAGCGTAGTAACTTAGAGGCTTTTTCGAGGACACTAGCTGCTATCGACTTGGAAGATATTAACGAGAAGTGGGAGTACGACGACACTTTAAAGAACATCGAGTCAAGATAGAAAACAATCGATTCACTGCATTGGGAGATTGATAGCGAAGCCATAGGAGAGCAAGGAGAGTACGAAACATTGTTTGAAAAATATGAAAGGCAATATAATTCAATGAAGAAAGCTCTTAACACTAGAATGTGGTCAGCATCTCATAAAGAAAAATCAACACCTGTAATGGAGCTGCCTGTCTTTAGTGGCGCTTATCAGCACTGGACTTCCTTCAAAGACTTATTCATTGAAACTATCCACTCGAATCCAACATTATCAAAAGCTCAGAAAATGCAGTTCTTGAAGTCGAAGGTCAAGGGCGAAGCTGAGAAACTCATTCAACATCTAACAATCAGTTCCGATAATTACAGTGTTTGTTGGGAAATACTGAATAATAGATACAACAACAAAAAGCTTATTTTCTCTTCGCACCTTAATACTATGCTAAGCTTACCAATTATACAATACCAAACAGCAATATCTATTAAAAGAGTGCATGATACTACGAACGAGTGTCTCCACGCTATAAAAAACCTTGGCGTTGATGTTTCAACCTGGTATCCAATTTTGGTACACCTCTTATCACAGAAATTGGATACAGACACTTATAACGATTACATTGAAAGTCTCAAACAACCAAGGGAGCAGCCGAGTCTCACTGAGTTTTTACAATTTTTGGAAATAAAATTTACATCTTTAGAGTCTTTGCGTCGAAAACAAGAGCGACCAACGACTGATCAACAACAACGTGGTTTATCAAACAACAAGTTCCAGCCTACATACAAAGCGTTCAGTGCTAACCAAAATCTAAGTTCAAAACCGAAAACATTTAACTACTCAACATATAACAATTATTCTACATTGAACAAAACGACTGCGAATAACATACCAATGCACGTAAGGTGCCCACTCTGCAATAATGAACATGGATTATTTCATTGTAACGAGTTTATCAAGTTACATTTGTATGACCGCAGGAAATTGATTGCGAAACATAACTTATGTAGAAATTGTTTGTTCGATCACAAGGGCAAACAATGCATATCAGAGAAAAGGTGCAAGCAATGTAATGAACAACACCATACATTGCTTCATCAAGATCTAACTGTAAACACAACACCGAAAAACAATATGAATAAATCTAACAACCAGAACGCTACGACTTCAAGCAGCCATGCTTCAATGGAAAACATATCTGAAACACTTTTAGCCACTGCCCAGGTCAAGGTCAAGGCCAAAGATGGTTCGGAGATCGTTCTACGAGCACTGATTGATCAGGGATCGCATGTTTCCCTAATTACAGAAAATGCCGCTCAGATGCTCGAATTACCACGACAGAAATGTAAAAGCGTGATTTTCGGAGTCGGAGCAAGAGAAAACAACTGTAAGGGCACTGTAACTATCACATGTACGTCTATGCATGGCAATCATACTTTTGACTCTGAAGTCTACGTCATGCGCCACCTAATCAACAATCTACCAAACCGATCATTCGCAAAACTATCAACATGGACACATCTGGAAGGTCTCCAATTGGCAGACTCAGATTTTAATATAAGCCGACCCGTAGACATACTTTTCGGGGCTGATATTTACTCCAACATTATATTAGGAGGAATAATCAAGGGAGAAGAAACTCACCCCATCGCACAACAATCCCTTCTTGGCTGGATTTTGTGTGGTAACATGAGATCGTATCAATGTAACGTCATCCTAAATAATTTGGATGAAATCTGCAGATTTTGGACTATAGAAGACATAGCGGAGAGCTCTCAAATGTCTGCAAAAGATCTTAATTGTATACAACAATACCAAACCACTACAAAACGACAAGAAGATGGCCGTTATGTCGTCCGGCTGCCTTTACACTATGATATCAACGAAAGGTTGGGAGAATCAAGAAAGAAAGCTGCTGCACAATTTCGCCAGTTAGAAAACAAATTCAAAAAATCCGAAAACATAGAAAAAGATTATAAATTATTTATCAACGAATACCAAGAGCTAAAACACATGAGACCTTGCGAAGGTAACCCGAAACCGAGCTATTATTTACCGCATCACTGTGTGCAGCGCCCCGACTCATCAACAACGGCCCTGAGAGTTGTTTTCAACGCATCCGCCAAGACAACTTCAGGAGAAAGTCTCAACGATTTAATGTACCGCGGCCCTAACCTACAAACAGACCTACAGTCTATAATATTGAAATGGAGACTCTACAGGGTTGCACTTACTGCTGACATTGAAAAAATGTTCAGACAAGTTGTTCTACACGAAGAAGACCAAAAATACCAAAAAAAATTGTAGAGAAGCTCATCTGATCAGCATATTAAGGAGTACGCGTTGACAACCGTTACGTATGGCACTAAAGCGGCTCCATATTTAGCCATGATGACTATAAGGCAACTGGCTAACGACGAGAGACAAAACTATGCTGATGCAGCAGCCATCATAGAAACATCCTTCTATATGGATGACCTTCTTTATACTTCTGATGACCTTGAGACTGCAATACGTATCAAAAATGACCTTAAAAACCTTCTTTTATCCGGTGGATTCATTTTACGAAAGTGGTCATCGAACAACCCTAAACTTTTAGACTACAATCCAACAAACAATGAACAAGAGGCATTTCATTTTCGACACCAAGAATCTACAAAAACTTTGGGCTTGAGATGGAATCCTAAAAAAGACAGCTTTAATTTCCAAATAACAATCGATACAAGTTCTACAAAGCGGGTCACAAAATGGTTGTTATTATCAAAAATTTCAAAAATTTTTGATCCGCTGGGATGGTTGTGTCCTGTAACTACAAAACTCAAACTAATCTTTCAACAAGTATGGCAAGAAAACTTACGTTGGGACGATGAAATAACTGAAAACATAAAGAAAGAATGGATAAAAATTAAAGATCAATTAATTGAAATTAACGAATTACAGATACCAAGATGGTTACAAATTAAAAAACAAGATAAAATTGAATTGCATGGGTTTTGCGATTCATCTGAAAAAGCCTACGCCTGTGTTATTTACTGCAAGGCCGCTCAAAATTCAACAGTTATGGTAGCCGCAAAGTCAAGACTTGTACCTTCTAAGAAAATAGTTTCGCTCCCGCGACTCGAACTTTGTGCTGCGTTACTGCTCGCCACATTAATGAAAAAGGGGCAAGAATGCATACCTAACCACAACATTACTTAATATGGCTGGTCAGACTCCACTGCTGTATTGGGGTGGCTGCACGGAGATCACGGACGCTGGAAAACATTTGTATCAAACAAAGTGAAGAAAATAGTTGCCACGATGCCTTCTAACCGCTGGCACTATGTTAAATCTGCAGAGAACCCAGCCGACTGCGCCAGCCGAGGAATAAATCCAATGCAGCTGAAAGAGCATCATTTATGGTGGCACGGACCTCATTGGCTGCAAACGTTTCAACCTGGAACAGAAAACAACAAGATTTATTATGAAACAAACGAAGAGATAAAAATAAACAAGCAATTGCAAACAAACGTCACCACTAAACGTTACAGATCTGACGTAATTGACGATATACTTACGCGAAACAGCTGTCTGGGTCAAGTAACACGTGTTGTCGCATGGATACTAAGAACAGTATCGCGTTACAAGCCGCACTACCTAACTATACTGGAACTTATAAAATCGAGAAACATAATTAAACACATACAACTTACCGCATTTGAAGATGAAATTTACAACCAAGAACAGAAGAAAGAAGTAGACAGAAAAAGCAGACTTTTATCATTGAACCCTTATTTAGATCAAGACGGACTTCTCAGAGTGGGAGGACGAATCAGAAATGCTAAGATTCATGAAGACCAAAAGCACCCTATCATCATTCCACATGAAGGTCATTACACCAATCTTCTAAACGATCAAGCTCACCTGATTACATTTCACGGTGGAGCCCGCCTTGCGACAGCAAATATAAGAAAGCAATATTGGATTATCGTTGGAATCAGGGCTGTCAAAAAACGACTTCATGACTGCGTGATTTGTCGAAAACAAAATCCAATAAAACAACTACAGTTGATGGGTGACTTACCTGCAGCACGATGCAACCCTACAAGACCTTTTTTCATCACTCCGGGGTTGACTACACCGGGTACATCGATGTGAAAACCAACAAAGGCCGAGGCGTCAAAACAACAAAAGGTTACGTGGCTGTCCTCGTATGTATGGTGACGAAGGCAGTGCACCTAGAGTTGGTCTCGGACCTCAGCTCATCATCATTTCTATCTGCACTACGAAGAATGGCTGCCCGACGAGGAGCTCCGCGTCATATGTATAGCGATAATGGCGCCAACTTCGTCGGAACCAACAATGTACTGAAACAAGAATTTATCAACCTCAACGAACTACTTGACCCTAAATTCTTCGCAGCGATAACAGACATGCAAATAGAATGGCACTTCAATGCCCCATCGTGGCCGAGCGCAGGTGGACTTTGGGAAGCAGCAGTAAAGAGCCTGAAGTACCACCTCCGCCGCGTCATTTTTGAACCAAAGCTCACATTTGAAGAGCACTCAACACTGTTAGCCCAACTGGAAGCATGTCTTAACAGCCGACCTCTGTTACCACTCAACGAAGATCCTGACGATATTGACTACTTGACGCCGTCACATTTTCTTTCGAGTGGTCCTACACTAACTATAATTGAAACGGAAACTGATGAGCGCACGCGCTGACAACTTGTTAAGAGAATCCACAAAGATATTTGGAAGAGATGGCAATCTGAGTATTTATCTCAGTTGTCATCACGCAGCAAGTGGCGGCAAGCGCGCGAAAACATGAGCATCAACGACGTCGTAATTATACACGATGCCAATCTACCAGCTGGAAAATGGGCCCTCGGAAGAGTTATCGAGCTGCACCCAGGAAAGGATGGCTACGTTCGAGTAGTCACCATTAAAACAAAAAACGGAATAATGAAACGCCCTATTACCAAGCTATCGAAACTGCCTATAGCAAAACCTGAAAACAAAGAGAAAGAAGTGCCGATTAATAGAAATAATCAACAGAGCGAACAAAAACAATAAACTAATAAACCTACAAATCAGAAAACAAACAAAAGACCATTGTATCAGTTTTGACGATTGTAACACCCGTTAAGTGTAATTACAGCCTTACTAACATAAATAGTAGCCAAACTCTCTATTTTGACAAAATAGCGGACATGCACCTTATGCGCGACGAATGAAAATTGATTGTATTTTATGATATGGATCCCTATTGGCATGGCATACAGACATTCAAACACTACATAGCAAACTTAGAAAGTATATGTGCCACTTCCAAGGAACGTCACTGTGACGTCATCCTACTACAACTACGTCATGCCTACACCGAGTTGAACTATTACAGTGATATGCTCCTAAGTCAGCAAGTAAAAAACACAAGGCGGCGGCGTCGGGGACTTATCAACGGCGTCGGCTCTATAGCAAACAGTTTGTTTGGCGTACTCGATCAACAATTTGCCGACAACTACGAAAAGGACATCAGATTGATCAAAGATAACGAAAAACATCTTGTCCAGCTCTGGAAAAACCAAACCTCGCTTGTAGAAGGTGAAAACAATTTATTAAAACGAGTTGAACAAACCATCGATCGCCAACATAAAATGTATAATCAACACATGGTCGAGCTGGATAAAGCCGCGAACACAATGGCGACTGAAATAAAAGACATGAAGACACTTAGCGATTTTACACTAACATCGATTATCGCTAACAACATTTTAGAAAATTTAAAGGGCCTTCAAGAAACCCTTTTAGACACGATAACAGAAATTCATTATGGAAAATATAACATTCATCTGTTAAGTCCGGAACAATTGGCAAAAGAACTGAACATTATTTCAGGACACCTTTCGAGCGATCTAACCTTACCAATCGAAAATATACAAACTGATTTGAGAACACTCTACCATTTGCTAAGAGTAAAAGCAAGAATGACTTTAAAATATTTCATATTTGAAATTAAGATTCCTCTCGTAACTCGTGATAATTACGAGATATACAACTTAATAGCCATTCCTCAAGAAACTGAAGAACAAATGGTACAGATAAAACCGCTTGCTGATCATATCGCCATAAACCTAAAGAAAGACGCTTACATAGTATGTATCACAAACTGAATTACGATCGTGTATACCTTATAATTATAAAACTCTGATGTGTCCATTACAACAACCAATTTATCATCTAACGCCAGACGAGAATCTCTGCAACAAGAAAAAGGATACAGATCAATGTGAAACTTCACATATAATATATGTACCGACATGTGGACGCAGCTTAATAAAATAAATACATTACCTACTTATTTTTCTGCTGTGGACAACGAACAATTAGAATTATATGCGAGCATCAAGTTGCAGCCGAGCGCGTCAGCCGGGCCGGCGTTATCGCACTCGGGGAAGGATGCGTCATCAAGGGCGATACCTTCACGATATATTCTCATACTCAGCAATCGAATACTATGTCAGTACGATCATCTGTTCTCAAGGTCGACATACATCCAATCAACAACATCTTCAATACAAGTATACCATTGATCCAACTTAAAAGTATTAATGAGTCGGAATATGAAAGTTATGGAAAAGAATTGAATGCCATTGACAAGCGAATCCAACAAATAAAGAGCAACGAAGTCAGTGTGCTATTTACGGATAGCATGACCACCCATGACGTACACCAGTACGTTGTGCTGTACATACTAGCCAGCGTGACACTCATCGCAGCGGGCACCTACCTGTGGCGGCGCGGGCGTGCGCGCTGCTCCGCGGCTATCTCCTCTACAGCACGCGGTGATCAACCACCTACCGAGCCTCCGATTCCACTAACACACCGTCCGCAGGCATCTCGGCATACACGTCTTCCAAACGAAACAATAGCTAAGGGACGAGGATCAAACACGAGTCCAGCTCACCTGTACGGCCGCCTAGGCAAATCAACGTCACCTGTTGTAAGAAAACTATTCAGTGAAAGTGACAGTGCTTAGTGTAGAGTGTGCAGTGTGAAATTATTGAAATCACTTAAGACTATTATCTAACACTAATTTTATAATTCTTTTTTTACTTTATTTATACTTAAGTACTTAACATTTATACTTAACTTTTTACTTTTAGTGCTTTTATTTTATTGTAACTTGTCTCATCTCGCCCTCGGGAGCATGTACAGTTTAGCAACTGCACAATATACATAGGTAGAGTCAAATTACTGTTTCGTACGTATCAGCACTTACCGCCACAATGTAATTTAATTGCTATTTATAGCCAGTTAAGCGAAAGCCACTAACTAACAAACATATTTAGTGTAATTTTTAACTTTGTGATTTTAAATAAAACTATAAACCAGTGACGCCGTTTAACTCAACTAAATAACATCTTAAGACTGTAGGGCAGAAACTCTACATCACTAATTAAATTATTTTAATTCTTATCTTGTCAAAATACGGTAATAGTCCTTTTAAACTATACACACTATTTTCAGATAAGTAAACATTCCTTCTGAATGTGCACATCACTAATTAAAGTAACGGTTTTAAATAACGTGAAGGCAACATCCCTTTTAGATGTACACAACACAAATTAAAATTATTTAAATTCTTATCTTGTCAAAATACGGTAATAGTCCTTATAAACTATACACACTATTTTCAGATAAGTAAACATTCCTTCTGAATGTGCACATTACTAATTAAAGTAACGGTTTTAAATAACGTGAAGGCGACATCCCTTTTAGACGTACACAACACAAATTAAAATTATTTTAATTCTTATCTTGTCAAAATACGGTAATAGTCCTTATAAACTATACACACTATTTTCAGATAAGTAAACATTCCTTCTGAATGTGCACGCACATCACTAATTAAAGTAACGGTTTTAAATAATGTGAAGGCAACATCCTTATTAGATGTACACAACACAAATTAAAATAATTTTAATTCTTATCTCGGCAAAATACGGTAATAGTCCTTTTAAACTATACACACTATTTTTAGATAAGTATAGTTGTACACCTTTCTTTTAGATGTACTAGTCCTTACAGCAACACATACTATTTTTTCTTAAATAAGTATAACGGTAGCACTCCCATGATAATGCACACAATTAATTATCACATTTGAATCGTTTTGATTAAGTAACACACTGAATTACCTTCAGATCGTAACGATACTGCTGCTTTCTATGCGCAAACGTTTTTCTTTCTTTCTCATTTTCTTTCTATACAATAATCACTATCGTCGTCACTATAAACTCGTTTAGGCATCGTAACACTCAATGAGTATGTTAAAGGGGAAAAATCGTGGTGATTGGCGAAGCACAAAAACGCGAATGAGCGGTCGTACAATCGAGGCGCAGAGGAAAACGACAACTACCCTACAAAAGATTTTTTTTTGCTTTTAACTTAGTGGATGAAAGGCGACACGATACGTGTTACCTAATCTCAAAGGACGAAACAACGAATGTATAATAAGAAGTATACGTCTGTGCATGGACACCCTGACTGCATTGTGTTAGAATATCACACGTCATTGTTTCTGTTATATTGAAAGGTTCTAGAGCTGTTTTGTTTTATTTATTAAAAAAATTAAAATTGACCATTATGGTTTTATTTTATTTTATCCATATTTAATGTATAATCAATGCGGGCATTTTGGAAATGGGGCATTTCGAGAAAGGACTTTTTTGGAAAGTGGACATTTTGGGAAAGGACGTTTTGAAACCGAGGAACATCATGGGAAAGGGACATTATTAACCTGAAGGGCTCACGGATTCATGTTTTAGTGGTTTCCTTTAGTAGTATTAAAATAAAAACGCAAACAAATTTACATTATATTTTATTATCTTTGTCTTTAATAAAGTAATTACAGATAGGCACTAAAAAATAACCATGCGTATGACCATAATACAATAACATATTACTTAGATACAACTGACACCGCTCCTCATTGTAGCTGAAACAAGGTTCAGCCGAGCGGCGGGGTGCGGCTAGTGCCGTATGGCGACTGTGGCAGTGCGTCTTACCGATGCCTAGTAAGAGCTTTATTCGACCGAGTTAGCTACTAACCGTATTTTTATTTTTCTCCTTGCCTGTCACGAAGACTGTCCTGTTGTCTGGTTATCGGTAGCTGAGGGGTAAGGACTTGGATATTATGAAATGATAAAACCGAAGATGGTTCTCGCGCACTTCACCCGGAATTCTCAACAACAGGAACTGGACTTTCGTAACTGCTTGGATGCCATACCCAAACAGTTACGAAAGTTCCGATTTCATACAAATTGTAGTTTACTCGGCCGAGCGCACAAGCGGCGGCACTGTCGCCGACATGTCCTATCGCTACTCCACAGAGTCGCGTTCACTAATCCTTATTGATTCACCACGAGGCAAAATGAAACAACAAAAGCTTTAATAAAACGCACATGTCTCGCATGCTCCACAGAAGGCACATAATATCCATAAATAAAAGAACGTTATTTTAAAAAAGCTATCTCGTTACTTATCAAGAACTACCAGCTAGTGTAATACAAAACAATTAGACTTTTAAATAATAATTATAATGAAGCTATGATTTTGTGTGATATTTATTTATATAACATTTCTAAAACCTCCGTATGCCAGTCGTATTTATTGCTCAGGTTAGATAAATGACTTTCAACATCAGGTAATTCAGACAATAAAAACTTAAATGAACAGTTAAATAGCAACTTTTTAAATTCACTAAATAAATACATATAATATGAATTATCTACTAAGTCGAAATAATATGTATTTTTTCCCCTAAATAAAAAAAATAATCAGGTATAAATTACACGCATCGTGTATCTAGGAGCGCCAAATGAATGCATAGTGCTGTCTATAACTGAACCTGGAACTCGCACTAAGAATGTATTACATAGTTTTTTTTCACATTACGATAATAATAATTATGGACTTTTAAACTTGATTCGTTCGGACACTAAATATCAATAATTACACAAAGCTATCTACATGAGCCACTCTTGACCGCTGGAGTGAGTGTTGCCAGACTGAAACGGCCGTCTACCACTTATGTGAGTACTGAAGGACTTGTTGAATGTTTGCTTGCGTTACGATGGCGGCGTATTTGTAAACTGGCAATCGAACAGCAACGGTGGTGCACACCATTGCTCGGGAATGATTCGTAATGATTGTGATTGGTTTTCCAGCGACATGCGTCTTCTCTTGCTTCGGCTCCGACGTTAACTGGACTTTCTGTAACAGATTACAGAATGGAATGTTAGAAAAAAACCTATTATTGAAAAGTTTAAGAGAGCGAGAAGTTCTCACTCAGCACAGTTCGTGACTTTGTCGTTATTTGCACATTGTTTTATGTCAATAAAGATTATTTTTATTGATATTACTTTTTTAATAATGTTAAGTTGAAATTATCTAAATCTGTGTGTGATTGCCTATTAAATTTAGAGTCGTAACAACTTATTAATTAGATGATAATAGTTCAATTTAGTTATAAATTTAGTATTATTGAGATAACGTAATACTAGAGATATGCTATGATATATTATGATACGATATTAGTGTAGCGTATGAAAGGATTTCTGGTTTTACGATTAGGATTATTAATAGAAGGAAATGTTGATGGACTGAAACCACCAGATATTATTAATAATTATCATCCTAAGTAATTGATTGATACTCAAAATTTACGACAGTTATGTTTTTATTTATGAAACACAACATTTGCAGGTTACTCGGGCATAGCCTAGGAAAGGCAAAGGAATTAAGCCATACAGCCAATTTTACTTAAAAACAATAATCGTGAAGAATTGTACGTAATCATCGGTGATTAGGATTAATCGGAAATATACCGAATAATCAGGATTAAGATTAATCGAACCCTATTCCTTGCATCACTAGTGCGTTACCGGTTACTGGCAGCACTGGCTGCGCACGCTGTCGGTGTGCGAGGGGCTCGGTGTGAGTGCGTGTGGTAAGTGTGGTGAGTGTGGCGAGTGCGTCACCAGCTACTGGCAGCACTGGCGGCGCACGCTGTCGGTGTGCGAGGGGCTCGGTGTGAGTGCGTGTGGTAAGTGTGGTGAGTGTGGCGAGTGCGTTACCGGCTACTGGCAGCACTGGCGGCGCACGCTGTCGGTGTGCGAGGGGCTCGGTGTGAGTGCGTGTGGTAAGTGTGGTGAGTGTGGCGAGTGCGTTACCGGCTACTGGCAGCACTGGCGGCGCACGCTGTCGGTGTGCGAGGGGCTCGGTGTGAGTGCGTGTGGTAAGTGTGGTGAGTGTGACGAGTGCGTTACCGGTTACTGGCAGCACTGGCGGCGCACGCTGTCGGTGTGCGAGGGGCTCAGTGTGAGTGCGTGTGGTAAGTGTAGTGAGTGTGGCGAGTGCGTTACCGGCTACTGGCAGCACTGGCGGCGCACGCTGTCGGTGTGCGAGGGGCTCGGTGTGAGTGCGTGTGGTAAGTGTGGTGAGTGTGGCGAGTGCGTTACCGGCTACTGGCAGCACTGGCGGCGCACGCTGTCGGTGTGCGAGGGGCTCGGTGTGAGTGCGTGTGATAAGTGTGGTGAGTGTGGCGAGTGCGTTACCGGCTACTGGCAGCACTGGCGGCGCACGCTGTCGGTGTGCGAGGGGCTCGGTGTGAGTGCGTGTGGTAAGTGTGGTGAGTGTGGCGAGTGCGTTACCGGCTACTGGCAGCATTGGCGGCGCACGCTGTCGGTGTGCGAGGGGCTCGGTGTGAGTGCGTGTGGTAAGTGTGGTGAGTGTGGCGAGTGCGTTACCGGCTACTGGCAGCACTGGCGGCGCACGCTGTCGGTGTGCGAGGGGCTCGGTGTGAGTGCGTGTGATAAGTGTGGTGAGTGTGGCGAGTGCGTTACCGGCTACTGGCAGCACTGGCGGCGCACGCTGTCGGTGTGCGAGGGGCGCGCGTCGGCGGGCTCGGCGTCGGGGCGGATCACGTCGCCCTCGGGCGGGTCGCGCATCTGCTTCTGCGACACGATCCTGTAGATTTCTGTGGAGAGAAAAAACAACAACGTTAGCCACTACAAACACAACATTTGTAGAGAACAACTGTAGGCCCATTTAACCACTTTCTAAGCGAATTTCCTTGGGTGTTTATAATTTTAACTGTCAGTGGAGTTAGAGAATAGGCCTGCAGAGTCTTCGTTGGCACAATGCTTTTTTCGTACAATGCGCACGAGCAGCTGTTTTTGAGGCCTCCTAGAATGTAGACTCTTACATAATGCAGGATATTACAGACCAGATTAATTGTAATTATAAGTTTTGCTATATTGATAGTTAAACAAGTTTCGCAATGACACGTCATTGGATGAGCGACTAAATAAAAAATACGTCTCCAGCTTCTCCGTCATAAAGATTACCGGTTGTTGTCGTAAGATGGCAAGTTTCAAATTGACTGATGCAACATGGGACCCACCAACTCCGGGACCCGGAATTCCGACATATTTAAATATCGTTTGCATTATCGGAATTTGTATGCTCAAAACCGGAGTTTCGGTATCGGAAAAAATAAACAATTTTGTCACGGCTTGAGGAGGTGCAGTGAGTCCTCAGCCTTGAAGCAACGTGCGTCCACCGGCCGCTCCGCAAACCCCGCTTCCCCGCCCCGCCAAACCTCAGGCTTGCGCTATCGTTCGCTCGCTACAGTACACTACACCGTAATTTTTTTTTATCGTTTTAATCTCGCGGTCATGATTTTGTACTGATTTTATTTTCGCGATATTAAAATTAGTTCCATAATAAAAGTTGATTGTTTTCTTGTGTACAATTACCTTACCACAGGATTAAAACGATAAACAATTACGGTGTATTATGCATTTTGCATATTTACCATTTTTATAGAAAGCCTCGAACTCCGGAATTCCGGAACTAAATTGCTTAATATCGTAACCCAATTCTGGAATTGAAAAAGGGTCGATATTTAAGCCCTAGTTAAGAGAGTAAGAGGTAAAGGAATATTTTTGCCTCAAAAGCCAAGCAAGGTAAGCCTCAAAAGTCTATAAATGTGAGTATAAAAATGAGTGTTTGGACACCACAGAATTTATTGTTGTCGGAGTCTGTATTGCCACCAGCGTCACCCGACTCCAAACAATTGGACCGTCTGTTTTATGTCCCAAAGACAACAACGCGATACACACCGCCGGTGACGTATGCTCAGTTAATCCCGTTAAGTCCATGAATAATATAGCGACGATCGCGAAGTCAGCTGCCTGCCTTCAAACTAATGATAATGACGAGATTAGTTGGGCAGTGCACGAGCAGGCACTTCGATACAATTGTACTACTACCCCTTTTATAGTGCGAGTTTAACGGTACGTGTCTATGATACGTTAGAAAACTAATTTGAATATTTTTTTAAGTTAAAGGAAATATGACAGCGACTGCGGTTTTTAAACAATTAAAGAACCTCAAAACTTGTATTTTTATGTACAATTGCCAGCAGGTTAACTCTACCACGAAATTTCAAGTTTCTTTGAATACATTTTGGTCTCAGGATCATGAAAAATTAGAGAAATTTCACAGTTTTGGGTAATTTGACACACTCCAGTGCACCAAAGTTTAGCAGTCATTTCATCTGATGGTAGAAGACGATAAGCTTGTAGGTGAAAACTCACTTCACCCAGAAGTCTTACTACTGGGGATATCGTATTTTCCTAGATTAAACTACTGTCCTAAACAAATGAAATAAAAAAATAAGAATGTTATCTCATAAATAGTCTTATAGTTCGTTGCGGCCTCGGAATTTTTAGATATCATGATTTTATATAGGAAAAAATCTTATTCTAAACCAAAAAACTTCTAAAATCGTTTTTAGATACGATTTTGTGAATTTCTCTTATCTAAGATAATATTATTGAGCAAAATTTATACAGAAATACATACAGAATAATTGTTACTTCATGAGGAATAAAGATTTTATAATTAAATTATTATCCTATTCCGATATAAACGATAAATACAACTGCAAAATTACTACAAAATGCGATGCGCCGGCCGTCCGAACTCAGCTTATTCCCGCAGAGTTGAGATTTGTAATATTAACATGGATTTATTATCCTATTTCGATAAAAACGATTAATACAACTGCAAAATTACTACAAAATGCGAAAATGGGCATTTTACGCAAAAATCACAGTCGAGATGTAATAGCGCCCATAAGGTCACTAAGATTGTTGTTATGGCGACAGACTTACGGCTAAAATGAATCAAAACAATCTATCAATCAATCTGTCCGTTGTTTTGCCTTTTATAATATGTATGGAGCTTTAGTCAAATTTCTAACTCCAGTTAGGCAAAACAACACCTTGATTACTAATTTGTGTCATTACATAAAATAGTGGACTTTAAACTAGCCCTACATCAACAAACCAGAGATACTAGTAATAGAATTAATTGAATTCACCTCTTGGCTAGACGTTTAACAGGCCTATTACATTTTAAATGTGATTTTTGCGTAAAATGCCCGTTTTCGCATTTTGTAGTAATTTTGCAGTTGTATTTATCGTTTTTATCGAAATAGGATAATAAATTTGTGCATAATATTACAAATCTCCATTCTGTGAGCATAAGTTGAATTCGGACGGCCGGCGCATCGCATTTCGTAGTAATTTTGCAGTTGTATTTATCGTTTTTATCGAAATAGGATATAAATTCATTATACAATCTTTATTCCTCATGAAGTAGCAATTACTCTGGTATAAATTTTGCTCAATAATATTATCGTAGATAGGAGACACACACAGTTAACTTATAGCAATTTTCGAAGTTTTTTGATTTAGAATAAGATTTTTTTTCTATATAATAATATAATGATATCTAAAAATTCCGAGGCCGCTAGGCACTTTTCGACTATATAAGAGACAACATTATAATTATTTTATTTCACTTGTTCAGAACAGTAGTTCAATCAATGAGCTCAAAAAAGTGCCTTCGCGCACTTTATGAAAATCTTTCTCTGCAATTTTGGGTTTGATTAAAAAATTAAGCTAAATTTACAAAAAGCGAGGCCGCTACGCACTATTCCAATTGCTATTCTACACTATTCAATAAGTCATAATTGTTAATGTATTTTTGTTTCTGAGATCCAGAACGCCAAAATAGACCAATTTACGCAAAAATCACAGTCGAGATGTAATAGGCCTCTTAAGAAATGACAAGTGCCTTTATTGTGGGCGGAAGACAAATAGATAAATTCAATATACTTGCCACAGACGGTCATGATCACAGGGGTCAATGGGGTTATCGCCACAACTTAACAGAATAACAATACTTTCTGTTAATTCTGTGAATAATGGCCTAATTTATGGATATGTATACCAATAATCTTATATTCATTTAGATAAAAACAAATAAAACTTAGAGAAAAGTTTGTGAATGTCATAGGTACCCACAGTATATTGAGCTGGCGCATACAAAGTAAAAAAGCAATTTCTCTAAACTCTATTAAGATTTACGACTTTTTACACACTTCGTTGTTTTTATCGGTTAGGGATCTTTTATATCGATAAGATTATTTTAATTAAATAGGTATTGTAAGTTTAGTTAAAATAAATATCTTCCAATTTCATAGACAGACTTATAAGGGTTTGTTAGGAGAATTTCGCAAACTCATTATTCAGTTGCAGAGAATTTTAGAATTGCATTTTTTAGCGAAAGCTCTATTAAAGTTCCTATAATTTATTATCAGATGAATTTTGCGATCTCCTTTTTCAGTTGCAGTAAATTTCAGAGTAGCATTTTTTAGCGAAAGCTTTATTTATGTTCCCGTAATTTATTAATAGATGAATTTCGCGATCTCCTTTTTTAGTTGCAGTAAATTTCAGAGTAGGTAGCATTTTATGATAAAATAATAATAAGATCAAATCAGACCTAGTAATTAAATTAGAGCTATGTTTTTATACTGCAAAATGTGTAAAACCACCACTCGCTTGTGTTAAAAATTAAAATTTACTTTTTAAAGAAGGAAGGGGTGCCCACAATAATTTTCATGTAAGAATTATTGTTTCACGCGTAAAATTAAGAAAATTTTTCGATTCGAAAAAAAAAAATTTTTTGAGTCTTACATTTATGTATTGTTTGTAATTATTTAAAGAACTTGTTTTAAATTTCAACAACGCCATGACTTTGTGCAATGATCAGGTTAACTTACTCGTACATAAGTTCTTTAAATGTATTTAACTTATTCAGCGCCTATGCTCTGAATAAGTTACAAGTACAAGTGACTTAAAAATACTTAAATTTTTACAATTTTGTGCAGGATCCCCTTAAATAATGCGATCCTGAAATCCGCTGCAACTAAATAAGGCGTTCGCAAAATATATCCAAAATGAAATATTGATTCGCTAAAAAATGCAATTCTAAAATTCGCTGCAACTGAATAATGCGTTCGCGAAATTCTCCTAACAAATCCGTAAAAGTAGGATAAGATTTAGCTAGTTAGCTGGCCATGCTATTTGTTCCCCAGATAAAAACAGTATTAAAATAATAGTACAGCCAATATAAAATTAATCAAAGCTTACTTAACACTGCAAAAGATCATCGCAATTTAAGTCCAAATAAAATATGTTGCATGAGATTTAAATCTAATTTGCTATTATTGAAAATGTTGCTAGTGTTATCTATCATCTGTGATAGGAATAGGCAGCATTTACCTAGAATTCTTGACGGGACATAACATGGAGCTGTTAATACCAACCACCAAAGGACAATGCCCACGGCCCATACATTTGAAAACCTGACAATGAGTTAGCTTGTGTGCAAAATGTAATCTATTATATTACTGTTAATTGGTCTTAATTCAGATTTTTTTCAATAAAAACCAGAGTTATGAGAGAGACAGTTTAAAAATAACAATTTTAAGTTTGTGGTTGGACATTGTTTTTTTGAAGTTTTTCGGCAACATACAATCATAGCTAAACATGTTTTATACTTCTTTTGTTCCAATTAATCATCCACATCACTTAATTATTATTAAAGATGCCAATAATTGAGACTATACATGAGTTTCATTAAACTAAAAATAACGAATCAAAATACCCTCATTTAAGTTGGTATAGAACTTATAGCAAGACTAGGTATAATCTGATCGCCCTCCGTAATTTATTATACCTCACCTTAGATCACGTGATTGGCTAGGTGTCAATATCGTTATGTCACTGTCAGGTCAGTCAAGTGTCTACTCGCTGTATATTTTTTCTTTTGCGACAGTTCGTTTTGATCATTTCTGAAACCGACATATCAAAAACCGATATATCCAAATGATCGGGTCAAAGCCCGATATATGCAAACTTGTTCGCCCAATATCTCAACTAATTATGAATCTACCTGCCGTGCAGTTAAACACATCAATCTGTGTCACTTTAAATAATTGCAAATTAACATAAAATATTGTTCTACTATAGTAACATTAAAAAACTTATGAAGTTTTTTCTAATTTGTAAAGTGAAGTGGATATATCGGTTTTTGTTCCAATGCTCCTCAGTTAAGAGGCGGAACGAAACGCAGTGGCGGAACGTAATCTACGTTCAAAAACCTGGAATTGGTAGTAACTAACTACCATAGGAAAATAAAACTTAGTAAGTATTGTATTTTTTCCAGACTTTAAAGAGAAACTATGATGGCATGGTTAGATTAAGTGAATTTTGAGCAATTTTTGCTAATACGATTTATATTCTCAAAAAAACAGGTCCAAAATGGGAAATGCAATAATTGTAAGTGTTTAAAACTATACTTTATTTAATTATAATAGTTAGAATTGTTTAAAATATTGTAATTGTAAATAGTCGCGAATCTACGAATGTAATAATAATAATAAAGCCTTTATTTCCGAAATTTTACAACTTATTGAATTTTTTTTTACTACTCTCTTTATGTCACAAAATGTCTCTAACTTCGGTGTGCCTTACGGCAAAGGCTTTTTTTCTCTTTTTTGTAGCTGGAGGCAAACGAGCAAGCGGGTCACCTGATAGAAAGTAATCACCGCCGCCCATGAACACCTGCAAAACCAGAGCAATTGCAGACGCGTTGCCGGCCTTTAAGGAAGGAATAGGCTCGTTTCTTGAAGATCCCTAAGTCGTAACGGTCCGGAAATACCGCCGCCTAGAGCTGGTTCCACAACACTGCAGTTCAAGCCAAGAAATATCGTGAAAAACGCACTATAGTAGACCGCCATCCATCAAGGTGATTTGAATGGAATGACAGTCGATTGCGTGTAGTGCGATAAAGGAAATCAGCGACAGGGGTCAAGCCGAACAATTCCTTAGAACACTCCGCATGATATATGCGGTACAATATACAGAGATGCAACGTCTCTCCAAAGAGCCAGTGGATCGAGCCGACTTGAAATAACCACGTCGTCGACAATTCGAGCAGCTCTGCGTTGAATGCCGTCAAATGGAAAGAGTTAGTATTGGGGTGCTCCAGCCCAATGATGGGAGCAGTATTCCATATGCGGCCTGACCTGTGCTTTATACAGTTGTAAGCGGTGGGCCGCCGGCGTGAAATACTGACCCGCTCAAAAAAGCACACCCAGCTTTTTAGAAGCTAATTTAGCTTTACCTTCCAAATGACCTCGAAACTGAACGTCACTCGGAATATCGAGGCCAAGGATTCCAATAGTCGGATTGGTATCAAGGGAAGCTCCCTCAAAGTTCAGAGGTTAGACGAAAGGATGTTTTTTCGCGGTAAATGCGCAAATTTGTGTTTTGGAGGGGTTAAAGTGGACTAGGTTATGTCGGCCCCAATTCGAGACATGACATGACTTAACATAAGACTTTAAACTATCGCGTTGCATTGCATTAAAAATATTTTAACGGGACCTAACACGATTTATTTTGTAAGTAAGTACATGTGTACTTACCGCTTGACGCTTCGGCCGCGATGCTGCGGCCGTGGTCACAAGCGAACTACGCGAGCTACGTCCAAGCTGACGTGATTCCCCTTTACTCTCGACTGCCTCAGCCCATCGGTGAGTAAGGTACACTAAAAGATCACTAGCCGAACGACCGCGACGAAAACCATGCTGGCGATCACTTAGTAGCTGGTTCTCTTCTAGGTACCTTAAGATCTGGCGGTTTGTAATGGACTCCATTACTTTGGAGAGTAAAGAGGTGATAGCTATCGGCCTGTAGTTGGACGGATCTGAGCGGTCGCCTTTATTGGGAATCGGGTGGACAAGGGCTGTCTTCCAAGAGCTCGGGACGACGCCAGTAGTGTAAGAGAGCCGGAAAAGGCGCGTTAGAACCGGCGCAAACTCAGGAGCACACGTCCGAAGCACAACGGGAGGAACTGCATCAGGTCCACTCAACTTATGAATATCAAGGGAAAAAAGATCCTCCTCCAACTCTTTCCACTGCTTTCTATCTGACGCTGCTCTGATCCATAGGGGTCCTAGAATCATTTTTAGATCATCCTCCCATCTTCTTTGTTTGCGACCTATGTATACATCTATGTATGTGTATATGTTTAAATGTACCACTGGTACTGAGTAGTATAAGAAATCCCCGAGTTTTCGGGAAATTCCGATATATACAAAATACCGGTATCAAGTTTAGTGGTATTAACAGCTCCATGTTATGTCTCGTCAAGAATTTTAGGTAAATAGTCTGCCTAATCCTATCACTGGTTATCATACTCAAAAACTAATCACATAAACAATAAAATAGTTATTTGATGTCAAAATTGTTTTTTATGTTGCATCACTCAAATTGAAACCTGCAAGCTAAGTTATGCACTAGTTAACTGTCCAATACAAGTAAGTAATCATCATCATCACTAGCTCTAAAACGTCCCACAGCTGGGCACAGGCCTTCCCACAAGGACATGGGGAGATAGAGCCATAACCCACCATGCTGGCCCAACACGGGTTGGTGGGTTGAAAAATCATGGGTAGAAAAATCATACAAATAAATTTACCAGTGAGAATATTCTGGAATGCAGGCTCCACATTGGTGGAGTCGAGAGCGGACGTCTCGATAAAACTAAGGCCGTTTTTTTCCGCGAACGCCTTCGCCTCCTCTGTTGGGATAGATCTGGAAAGAACATGAATTTATTATCTTACTAGTATTAAGACGAAGATTACGAACTGTGCGGTGGCGGCTTGTTAAAAGAATACTACCGACCCCTTGGGTGTCGTAAAGGGCGACTAAAGGACTAAACACTGCAAATACTTCTAACAGCAAGTCAAATGATTTAATCAATTTAACCAAAGAGCGGCGATGGGCTCTTTACGGTCACGTTGAGCAATTGTGCAGTAGTTATATAAGATGATTGCTAGACACCGCAAGAAACTTCAAGGGCTGGTCAGGTCAAGTGTTTTAAACATGACAAAAATGACAAAAATGACAAAAAGGAATTCGTGTTTTTTTTCAATATCATATCATATTCAATAGCAATATCATAAGAAAAATAAAATAAAAACAATTAAAAATAACTATCATTTACAACGCGCGGGCAAGGGGTTGACCCGTCCGCGTCAGTACCTACGTTGACGGGTCAATGGCCGGCCGTCTGTTGACCCGTCCGAGTCAGTACCTACGTTGACGGATCAATGGCCGGCCGTCTGTTGACCCGTCCGAGTCAGTACCTACGTTGACGGGTCAATGGCCGGCCGTCTGTTGACCCATCCGAGTCAGTACCTACGTTGACGGGTCAACGGCCAGCCGGCCGTTGCCCGCGCGTTGCAAATAATCGTAATTTTTAATTGTTTTTTGTCATTTTTGCCATGTTTAAAACACTTGACTTGACCAGCCCTTGAAATTTCTTGCGGTTTCTAGCAGTCATCTTATATAGTGAAATGTGGACTATGGCAGAGGACTGATTTTCCGGTCCTCATTGCCTAGTAACCCTTAAGGGATATTAGTTGTGAGTGTATGTAATGTAATATAGTAATAAAAAAAACTTAATTTAAAATAACATTCACAAATACACTCCACTACTCAAACACACTAAGATCAAAATCCAAAAGGTTAAGGAAGGCTTTATTTTTTTTTGTATTTTAAAGCAATAGGAAAATGTTTAGACGATGTCAAGAAAAACTTTGAAGTATTCTGACTGGAATCAGACAGGATGGCGATTGGCGACCGCGCCCTTTAACTCTGCCGCCAAATAACATTGTTTTAAAACAACAAACAACAACACAAAATAAAATTATTTTGTTGCCAATAAAGACAGGTCATAAAACACACATTGTATCATTTTAAATATAAAATCGCCTATTTTTGCCCATTACAATTGTAATTATTATTGTGTTCACAGCATTTTGCAGTTTAAAATCCTACATTTAGAAACAGAACATAAGGTTGCTGGTTTTGTGTGTAGTAACTAAGTACATTACAATTAGATTACAAGAAATGTAATCTTATCAATGCTTGTCATACAATGTCTCTTGTTGGTCTCATCTGGTTTTAGGTCAAATTGTAAACTTCAGATGATTCTTCAGATGATGAGCTTTAGGCAAAAATAAATTATGTAAATACAATAAATAATTTCTTATGCGTTCTTTCTCACTGCCGCATTTAAGTGTTGTTGAGACACGTTGACTCGCGGGCGCGGTCACGAAATATCAAACATATGACGATCCATCCAAGTGTTCACGTACATAACGCACGTGTGGTGTAAGTAGCTGGCAAGCTAGCGATGCCGCGCGCGGCGCGCTCGCGGCAGTATCAAACGGTTGAGACGTTTGTGTGTGTTCACGTTCACGCGATTTACTCGCGACGTCAGGTAAGAATACGTCACAAACGCGCAAACGCCTGGCGGCTAGCGTGAACGCGACATCGCTACGTCTACCGCGCACCCACCCGCCACCGCGCCCGCGCGTTCCAACGTGAACAAGCACTAATATGAAGCTAAAGTTGTTAGTTATTTGACATTTTATAACACCTTTATTGCTTCCAATGTTTGGAGCATTGAAGCTATTGTTTTACAACATTGTGTTTAAATTTGACAAATTTAATACTACATCCAGCAAAATAGTAAAAGATCAGTGCCTGAGCCATAAGAACTGAAACTTTAAAGTCCACAACGCACTTAGTGTTGCAAATGTGAATGGGCTGCGGTAGTTGCTCTCTATCAAGCAGGCCTGGGGCTGCCTTTCTGCCAGGGTTTTTTCACAAAGCTTATCGGTACATGGGGAAAAATCCACCAATATTATAATTACCTTATGCAGGCAGTGTAAAATAAAGTATCAATATTGGTGAATTTATACCTCAAACATCTCTGTTGGAAAGACATGGTTATGCATGTTTGTTGGTTCAGTAAGGGCCAGCTCACACTGAGACGTGACGTAACTTGCTGAGGCAGGTTGATTTGTTCTTTGCAATAAGGCGTTTTCAAATTATCTCAACTTAATGTGCACCTTATCGTGTAACAGATAAGTTATATTGTATTTCAATCTCAAAAAGTAAAGTGTGAGCTGACAAGACATAAAAATAACAAATATCAATTCAGTTGTCACATACCTGAGATGCCTAAGATCGCTCTTGTTGCCGACTAGCATAATGAGTATGTTCTGGTCAGCATGGTCGCGCAGCTCGCGCAGCCACCGCTCCACGTTCTCGTAAGAGAGGTGCTTCGCAATGTCGTACACCAGCAGCGCCCCCACCGCGCCGCGGTAATACGCGGAAGTGATCGCTCGGTACCGCTCCTGGCCGGCAGTGTCCCATATCTGAGCCTTTATAGTTTTGCCGTCCACCTACAAAATTGGTAACATTGTTAATTGGAACTGATTTTTTATTGTAATGATTATATTAATATTTTTAAAAACAAATAAAATTTAAGAATACTCATATGACCAACCACCAACAAACATACAATTTTAATAGGTCAAGGATCATAAGACCACCGGTGGTCGCAAAACTGGTTTTATGATCCTCAAGGGGTTAAGTATTCAATTTTATTCTATCAATATTCAGTAAAAGTTAAAACTATAAATAGATTTAGTGGTAAGACAACATTTCTAGGACCTATGTCAATCCCAGGTTTCAACTAGCATCTTAACATTGTATGATTTGTTGATGGCAAAGCTTAATTTAAGTCTAACAACAAACATCATAAAGTAAGTTGGTTGCTATGACAAGAATGTCAATAGCAAAACATAAAAATAGTATTGTGCTCTGACAGCAAGATTGCTAGTTTCATGTTGCTGAAGGGTGAATTAAGCATGCTTGACTATTCTCACTTATGGTAAGTAGAAGAGTTTCTTCTTTCTTTTCTTTCTTTCATTGTAAAATAAACTCAAAATTGAAAGATTCAAAATAATGTAATAATTTGTAATTAGGTACCTAGTTATAGCTATAAATAAACAGCCATAACATTATTGATTTTTTAAAAGCTGAAGATAGCTGAATTATAATTTGATGGTGATATAAACAATGCCCTATTGCTGATATGACATCACATACCAACAAAGCATACCATTTTGTAGGTTTGAAGTGTGACTCAAACAATTCAATTAGTGTGTGGAATTCACACCTATTGAAATCTAAAAATGTCTGAGCTTTTGAACAGCATCATGAATTGGTTTAATTATTGCCTCACAATTTGTTACAGAATTTGTAAATAGAGTAAGAGATTATTCCAGTCACCCCAATAAGGACCTCCTCATTGTCAATTTTATTGGTATTCACTGTTACCAATTGACCCTAATTGGTTTGGCATGTACAAATTTAGACCATACTGATTATGAAATGAACTAAAAATAAATTTACCTATATATTTATTTTGTTCATGCAAAATACAGATAATGGGAATCTAGTAAATAATTAAGTTATTATTTTCCTTTAAATCAGGATGCATGAAAGAATCATATTTTTTTTACTGAGGTAAAAAAAGTTACTGAGCGTGAGCAGTAATAAGGTTTAAAACTAATGTAAGTAAGTAAACAAAATTTTATAATAATTAATTGGCAAATAACCAAAATTAGAGAAAGTAATACATGTACTTAAACCACAAAAATGACATTAAAAGCTTTTAAAGATACATCATTAATTCATTACAATAAGTAATAAATGTTGTATGTAAACAACATACAGGGACAATGAAATAAATAGCAAAATGAGACTTTCAAATAGAATTATTATAAAATATGCTGTGCTAAAGAGAAACGGCGGGCGGTATGTGTTGTCATCAATCATCTGCTAACATAATTATGCTATTTATGGAAACAAAGACAATGAAATTTACCTCTATACTTCTTGTTGCAAATTCCACACCTATTGTAGATTTTGACTCTAAGTTAAATTCATTTCTAGTGAAACGTGAAAGGAGACTGCTTTTACCGACCCCAGAATCTCCTATTAGCACAACTGAAACAAAGAATTCCACATTACCTACAATCTTTTGACAAAAATTTGCAATTACAATCACAATAACTTGAAAATTCTACTCGTTAGCATTGGAATTCATTCCATACCATTAAATCATGCAAGCCAATTCGAAAGGTGACTCATGAAAAAAGCAAAATTACACCAAATCGATAGCTTCTAAACCAATCAGCTGATGAAGTAACAAAGTTAAAACTTTATAAAACCTCAGTTTAGAACTACAGTATCGCGTTAACAAATTAGAGAGATGTTTTCTTACAATTGTAATACAAAACAAAGGAGAAATTAATGTCGTAGGTTTTTTCTACGTCACTAAAGACGAAACAATAGCTCATAGAAAAACTTTTCATGAATAGAGTTGAGTAAGCTTGCAAAGAATTATATATGGGGATATTCGGAAATTTACCTTTGAACAAATAGTCGTATTCGTCCTCTCTTGTGCCCATTTTGATTTATCAAGTTTTTCTTTATTCGACGTCAAATTCGGTCAAATAAAAACGTCAAGATAAACGTAAACAAAAATAAACGTAGACACAAATATCACAGGCTTTACAAACACTGCACAGCTTCACTTAAATCACTTTTTTTTCAGGATTTATTAGATAAAGACGAATATCAAACTATTAAAATCTTAAATTCATAAATTGTCATAGGGACAAAATGGCGGATTGTTTTACGCCCCTCTTGACGTGTTCGGAAACATCGTCATTTTAGTATAAATAAAGCGCACAGGGTTATTGTAACTAAATGTTTATTTTTTTATTATTTTTACAGTCAATACGAAATTATACGAGTATGTTACACACAATTATTCTGTGATTTGATCACATAAAATCACCAACTTAGATAGGTCACAAAAAAAACTATGATTGGAAAAGCGATAATTAGGTAATCGGTAGGAAACATCGATCACGAAACAAAATTCAGGACCAAATAGTCTTATTACATAGTTACTAGCAATACATTATTACTAGCTCAGAACAATAACTAAAGCATATTGTTCTGAGATTACTAGCAATACCATAAGATTAATAAAAAAAAAACAAAAAAAAACTATTTGATCCTCGGACCAAATTTGGTCCGAGATTTGATCAATAGATATCACGTAACATAAAAAAACTATTTCATCTACAGACGTTTAATAAAGATTTCATTCATCCTCGGACCAAATAATATTTGGTCCGAGCATTCATCACTACACTAATCATCAAGTAACAATATTGAATGAAAACGTCTGTGAATGAAACCTAATTTTTTTTAATGTATATACGTACCTACCACACTGTTGGAAACAAGCCTTTCCCACCAGGTCACCTTGGCGGGAGGCCCGTTTACAACTTGTTGTGAACGAGCTTCCACTTGGTTTGCCACAGTCCACAGTGTTGCCATTTTTAGCAGGATCCTGCTTTATTAGTATTTTTAAGAGTAAAATTTAGGCTACAGCAGGATGTTAAGCATTATCGTAAAATTTAGCTTATTTGACATAATTATGTTTTATTTGCGAATTTAAATAGCGCTATTGGCATCCCTTCCTTGATATACCTAAGTAGTGAGGCAATTTAAAAAAAAATGATTAATTTACTGGAGAAAAACGCGATTAAATTTATATAATTATTAGCTAAATATGAGTTTTTAAAGATGTAAAAAATACCGCGCTGTACGTACATTAATATATACGAGGGGCGTTCAAAATATTCTCGGTATTGATACGTTACAACCTCTTTTATATATATATTTGTTACTGGCCGCTAAGATTCATCCATTGACATTAAAAAAAAGTAAAATTGGAACCGAGATGTTCTTTTGTTTTTCTGCAATTGCCGAACAAACATGAACACCATGAGCGAATTAACAATTTTAACGAAATTAGAGCACCGATCCGTCATAAAATTCTTGACAAAACAGGGTAAAAATCAAAAAACCATAAAAGAGGAAATGGATTGTGTTTACCGTGAGTCTGCTCCTTCTTTATCTACTATTCAAAAATTTTCAAGCGAATTTAAGCGTGGAAGGGAGAGTATTGAAGATGACCCTAGACCTGGCCGGCCTGTAGTGGCTACCTCACAAGAAAATATTGATAAAGTGGAAAAACTTATATTGGAAGACGGCCGAGTGAAGGTAAAATCTATAGCTCAAGTAACCAATCTCTCTATTGGTACCGTACATGACATTATACATGACCATCTTAATATGTCAAAAGTAAGTGCAAGATGGGTTCCGCGAATGCTGACGCTTCTTCAAAAGGATATGCGTGTGGCTTGCTGTTCAGATTTTATCGACCTGTGTGGTGAAAATCCCGATGAGGTGCTGCAAAAAATAGTTACTGGAGATGAAACCTGGGTTCATCATTATGACCCAGAGAGCAAACAGGAGTCCATGCAGTGGCACATTAAGGGTTCAGCTCATCCCAAGAAGTTCAAGGTAATCCCGTCAGCTGGCAAGGTCATGGCCACAATATTTTGGGATTGTGAAGGAGTTTTGCTTATCGATTATAAAGAAAAAGGTGTAAATATCACAGGGCAGTACTACGCTAACGTTATACGTCAATTAAGAGATGCGATCAAAGAAAAGAGGCGAGGAAAGTTAACCAAAGGTGTTCTGCTTCTGCATGACAACGCCCCTGTCCATACTGCTCATATTGCCATGGCAGTTATTGTTGAATGTGGGTTTGAAACTGTTACTCATCCACCCTATAGTCCGGACTTAGCCCCAAGCGACTTCTTTTTGTTCCCCAATCTTAAAAAGGATCTGCGTGGAAATAAATTTTCTGACGATGAAGCGTTGAAGACGGCCGTGGAGGAGCATTTTTACACCAAAGATAAAAAATATTTTTATGAGGGATTAAAAAAAATAATTGATCGATCTTATAAGTGTATGAACATAGGGGGGGAGTATATTGAAAATAAAAATATCAAACTTTTCGTACTTGTTTGTTTTTATCCACATACCGAGAATATTTTGAACGCCCCTCGTACGAACTTGGCTTTTTCCAGTAACCACGTTGTATGTAGGTTGTAGGTTGAAGATAGCGGTTTGTGTGTAATGGTGTTTCAGGCAGTGGCAACACAGCGGTTTTCAACGCGCGCCCGCAAACAAAGGTCGTGGAAAGGTTTAATTAATTAATTAATTTAATTTTTTTATTTTTTATTTTACAACAGTGTGGTAGCCCTATAAATTTGAATGCTCTAAGACGTAAATAAATAGGTACTTAACCCACAGACTTAACCTAATATATTAAAAACCGTGAAATTATCGATCGTAATTCGGGACTTACCCGGTAAATACCTGACTTGTGGGTAAATACCCATTTTTACCTATTTTTACTTACTCATTTTTAAATTATACCGGGTAAAAATGAAAATAAGTTTAATTTAAACCAATTATTGAATTTGGTTACAGATACTATTACGTACCGACTAAAGCATATTTTTAAGTCATTCAAAGTCTAATACTTAGTAGAATTCTATTCATTTTTGAGCTGAGGCACTACTTTCGTTATTAAGACATTCAAAATGTTAATACGTTAGTTACCATCTCTAGTTTTGTTTTAATTATAATATCATGTCTGAGACATGCACCCTGGGTATTTCTTTTAGGTATTGACATATGAAGTCAACCTATTCCCGGTTCCTTAAAAACTACTTTTTTTCTAATAGATGGGCTTGCTCTTGACCACATTCGTATACGTAGGATTAAGAAGAGGCCGACGATGGAGCGAGTTTGCCCAGAAGCAGCCTGTTCACACGGGCTTTAAGAGAAAAAACTACGTCGACGTGGCATGCAAAATTCTCACACAAAACGCAGAAAAATGACGTTTTGTAGTCTCCAGGAGCCTCAAAATTTAGCGATATCATTTCGTCTTAAGGCGTCTTCAGAAACGTTAAGTGGCTGGTTTAAAAAAAATCAAGCATACAGACATAATGCTGAAAATGTAATAAAAATTGTTCTAGTTCTGATGGAGGAAACAGGACACTACGAAACGTCGTTTTTCGGTGTTTTGTTTATGAATTTTGCATGCCACTTCGACGAATATCAACCAAGTAAGGGTGGTAAGTAACCCGCCGTACGTCTGGACTCCCGATGGTAGAAAGAGGACAGTGAAATGAGCTCGTGTAGCTCTACAGCACACTCTTCGAAGTACAACCTGTAAAATTCCGACAAGCAAGCAACTGAGCGATGGTGGAGCGAGACTGTGAAGCTTGGTTTTCACAAGTTTATCGTCACCTATTTAAGTTTCCTGGCTCTGCGTTCCAGCGAATCGAGCGCGGCATGTTGATATTTTGCTGAGCCGTCCCAAAGGTGGCAGCCGTACTCCACGCACAACCGGACTTGTACTTTATATACGAGGGCGGTTTGATAAGTCCATGACTTTAGAAAGAAAAAAACACTCTTTTTACATATATTTTTCTACATAATCTCCTCTCTTTACGCACTTAGTCCAGCGATGTTCCAACCTCTTCAACCCATCAAAAAATATTTTTTGTCAAACCCTGAAAAATAGGCCTCAGTTTTAGCTACCGCCTCTTCGATTGACGTAAATCTTGGCCCGCCAAGCCATTTCTTCATGTTTGGGAAGAAGAAAAAGTAACAGGGGACTAATTTTTGTGTACCTATTATGTTACCAAATTTAAGTGATTAAATGAATATGAATATGAATACGGAGGGTGTGGCAATAATTCGTATCCTAATTCGACAATTTTTGATGTCGCGATTGCAGACAAGTGGGCCGGTGCATTATCCTGATGAAATAGAATTTTTTTCTTTGCTAGATGCAGTCGTTTCTTGATCAACTTTTTATTGAATCTATCTAACAATGCAGGCATAGTAAGCTCCGGTTATTGTCTTGCCTTTATCCAGAAAATCGATGTAAATAACCCCTTGGCTGTCCCAAAAGACTGTGGCCATCACTTTACCAGCCGAGAAAACAATTTTTGCCTTCTTTGGGGCACGTTCCCCGGTAGAAGTTCATTGCTTCGACTGTTGCTTAGTCTCTGGTGTATAATGAAATGATGAACCCACGTTTCGTCAACTGTTATGTACTGACGCAGAAATAAACTCACTCGGATTGCGATTATACATGGCTAGGCATTCCTCAGAAGCTGTTACACGATTTCGTTGCTGGTCGACTGTTGGTAAACGCGGCACCCATCTTTCAGAAAGCTTTTTCATGACCAGAATATTATGCAAAATATAAAAAAAATCGTTCAGTCGAGACTGTGCACAGCATCACTTATTTCGCGTATCTTCACTCGACGGTCTGCCAAAACAGTATCATGTATTTTATTAACCATGCCCTCCGTAGTGACCTCAATCGGCCTTCCTGGGCGCTCCGCGTCATAGTGGTAGTAGGTACGTCCACAACGAAATTCAGTGAACCACATAAGTACCATCCCATGAGAAGGCGAAGAATCTCCATAATACTTTTTCAATTTGTCTTCGATCTGCTTAATAGTTTTACCACGTAAAAAATAGTGTTTAATTAGCACTCGAAATTAGCTTTTCTCCATTTTCAAAGAATACTTAGAAGTCGCCTAACTTTTTTGTTTCTAAAAAGCTTGTTTTCTCGCCAAATTTGAAAAAAGAACGGCATGCGCTTCGTAGTGAGTTTCCAAATATGAGACAAAAAAAATATTAAAATGTTTTTATTCCAACTTAAAGTCATTGAGTTGCCAAACTGCCCTCGTAGCGTTAGAAGCTGTCCCGGCATGAAATATCGCTTAACCTTATTTAGGACACCCAGCTTTTTCGCCGCAGTTTGAGCCTTATTTCGATGTTATTGCCGAAGTTGAGATTGGAGGTCAACTTTATGCCGAGGAGATCAAGTTGGCGGTAATTGGTACATCTACACCCCGGAAAGTAGGAGCCAGGTTAAAAGGACTCCTTTTGGCCGAGAACAAACACGCCTGTGCGTTGTGGTGGCGTTAAAACTGACTAAATGGTTGTCACCCCATTGGGAGACAAGACTTAAAGTCAAGTTTGTCCGCTCAACCATGGCCTCCTTTAAGGAACGAACTTCCTCTCCGCCGACCCTTGCGCTAGACAGATACCTCTCTGTGACCGTGCTGTCGTCTGCATAACGAACAATTCTGGGCTTGAGCAGATCGTTAATATGCAACAAGAAAAGGGTAGCAGAAAGAACGGAACCCTGAGGGACCCCGACATCGATAGCCATGAAGTCAGAGGAACATCCATCAATGACTACTCTGATTGACCGTTCACTCAGGAAGTCCAAAATCCAGACACAAAAATCAGCAGCGATGCCGTACGCTGGAAGCTTGCTCAGCAAGCCAGCGTGCCAGACCCGGTCAAAGGCTTTCGATATGTCAAGCGACACGGCAAGCGCTTCGCCATGCTTCTCGGTTGCCTCGCCCCAGCAATGAGTAACGTACACCAGAAGGTCCCCCGTGGAACGGCCCCACCGAAAGCCATATCGGCAGTCGCTGAAGAGGTCGTGGGATTCTAAATACGACAAAAGCTTTCTATTCAATACTCTTTCCATAACTTTACAGAGTATGGAGGTGATAGTTGGTGGGGTCGGCACGATCGCCCTTCTTGGGCACTGGCAGCACATTTGCAAGCTTCCAGGACTGAGGAATCGCTCTAGTAAAACGAGAAAGGCGGTACAGACGCGTTAGAACCAGAGACAAATTCAGGCGCACAGACCCTAAGTAGTCTAGATGGAATCCCGTCCGGGCCGCTGGCCTTATTTATTTTATTTCACAAAAGTCGTATAATTCAAATCACGCTGTATAAAGTGGGTAATGTTATTATCATTCTCCCTGTTACTGCAAGCTGGCAACGTCGCACATGCAAAATAAAACCGCACGCAGTCTCTCGCCCCCACTCCACGTGGTATTTTTCGTACGCGCATATTATGTTCATCCGAAGTGCATTTAGTTAACTAGCTAGATCTGCGCCACTTTGTTGTCTTTTGGTTGAAAATATATGTTTAATAAAGATTTAAAATACTTAAAACTTTGTTTTATTTGAAATCAATATTTTATCTTCAATGATAAAGATCGAAACTAACATCGTAGATCGTTATAAGGATGGTAAAGCCAATAAATAATTTTATAGACAGTATTCAATTTTTACCCGGTATTTAAAAAAATACCCGGTCTAAATGGGTATTTATTAATTTTTACTTTTCCTCCCAATTTAACCTACCCACAGACCACTTATCCCATAGACTCCGCATACGAGGGTAACGTCACTCATACTAATACATATGCAATCCATTGCATATGTAAGTGACACGCCCCCAAACCTAGATTCAGTCATAGTTTGACAGCGCCGCGGCACGCTAAAATTCAAAAATCTATTAATAATATAAATATGCCGTATTGCGCTGTTAAATTGTGTGGAAAGTGAAGCAAAACTTCTAGCTTACAAAAAGATAATATTTCATTTCATCGGTAAGTACAATTTTATGACGTAAAAGAATAAATTTTAAAATGGTGTAAAAATTCAATTATAAATTAAGAAAAATGCACGCGTTCATGTCTTTTAAAAAGTCCCTTTCATTCTGTTGTAAATGCATAAAGCACTATCTCCCTCTGTTTTGGTGAGTGTTGCCTAAGTTAGAACCTACAACTTGACCATAAATTTGTTACAAATATCGATAATTTTTTATTAAGATTAGTACTTTGTTTTACCATTATGACAATATTCGGTTATGAGAACGAAATCAAATTCACTGGTGTATTTTGGTAAATTCAAAAATAACAATAAGAAGCTTTCACGTAAAATGTAATGTTGAATTTAGCAATTTCTAGCAAAATATCATTTGTATACCTCGCGTTTTCGTAACCGAACGGAAAGTTTAGTGTATATGTACTAAAAATAAAGTAAAATAAACCTAAAAAGGTTGTTATTGGCATTGTATAATCAGTTTTAGTTGGTTTAAAATTATTATTATCTTTTTATCAAAATATTCAATGCTGACTTTTTGTTTTAACTTCTTTATTTTAATTTATTATTTAAAGATAACTAACTTTTGTTGTAAAAGGTTTCCAAAATGCCCAAACTTGAAAATAAAATGGATAGAAGCTACAAGCAAATATAGCGTTATATGCTCACGACATTTTGCCGCGGATAGCTATCAACTAATGAAAAAGCGGCGACTGTTATTTGGTAATGCTGAACCCACGCTTATGCTTCCAACTGTGGTGAGTGAGTGAGCTAAGTAACTAACTATGAAATACTTACCTACTACCTACAATTTAAATATGCATTTCAATATAATGCGACTAGGTAAATATTCATTTTAACCTTTTTTAATGTTTTAGGGTTTTTCACAAGGTGAATTTGCTTCAGCCACAACTTCATATTGTTCACCAATGAGGCCAGTTACCACCTTACAGCATAGACCATCGATGATATCTTCTTTGTCACTTAAAGTACCAGCCTATAAAGATCTAATCTAATCTAACTTCTATTTTTTTTTGATACGTTTAAAACTTTCATTATACTTGTTGTTGCAGGATTTTACTCAAAATTATCAAGAAATAACAACGACTTCAGATATGCATATCTCCGATAGTTCTCTCTCCAATAATAAAACTATAAAACATCAAGCAATTAACCAACCAAGTACAAATACCGATTTGTTAGAAATATTTTTTACAATATTTTTTCCAAATCTTGTATCTTGGAAAAAATCTTAATCGTCTAATCGTTAAACTTATCCGTCTGATAAAATTTAACCCGCGATCGGTCGCATGGGGTCTTTAAAAGCCTGAGGTATAGAAAAATTGCTGTAACTTTTTTATTCGTAAAGGTACCAATTTGAACCTTTTAGTAGCTTCCTAAAATATACTGAAGTACGCAACACAGCCAGCGGGCGTCAGTTAGCGCGCAGCGCTTGAGTGGAATAGACGTTTGTTTTGCGCTCGGGCCAAATTATGACCAAAATGAAGAGTGATTTCTTTTTATTCTTTCGTTATTTTCTCTTTTCTATCCATTGCGATGACAAAATACGTTTATAATTTTTAATAATTAAGATAATTTAGAAGAAAATTATTAAGTTTTTGTAATTTTTGTAATTTTTTGTAAAAGTTGCCAAAACTAAGCCAAATACCAAATATATTTTTGAAGTCTAAAATGTTTTCCAAATAAAACTGATTATTAAAAAACTACGACTTTTATTAATACTATGTCCTAACACCTTTAAAATCTATAAACAAAATATAATTACGTACATAGTAAAGATTTGAAAAAAATGCTATCTTATATAGGGCTTTCAAAGACCCCATGCGACCGACGATGATACAAAAATTATCGCGACCGACGGCGGGTTAATGTTTTAGGGTTTTTCACAAGGTGAATTTGCTTCAGCCACAACTTCATATTGTTCACCAATGAGGCCAGTTACCACCTTACAGCATAGACCATCGATGATATCTTCTTTGTCACTTAAAGTACCAGCCTATAAAGATCTAATCTAATCTAACTTCTATTTTTTTTTTGATACGTTTAAAACTTTCATTATACTTGTTGTTGCAGGATTTTACTCAAAATTATCAAGAAATAACAACGACTTCAGATATGCATATCTCCGATAGTTCTCTCTCCAATAATAAAACTATAAAACATCAAGCAATTAACCAACCAAGTACAAATACCGATTTGTTAGAAATATTTTTTACAATATTTTTTCCAAGATCTTGTATCTTGGAAAAAATCTTAATCGTCTAATCGTTAAACTTATCCGTCTGATAAAATATTACGCGACCAATCTAAAAATGACTTGTAAAACAATGAATGACATGATATTATGACAAAACATTTTCAAAATGGTTGTATTAACTCTAACCACCAAATAAGTTTTTCCTGACCTTTGAAAAACCGGCCATTACATATTTATTTTTTTAAACTACTCCGAAACTGATTATGGCAAACAGATTGATTGACAAAATATAATAGCTATCTTAACTTGAGTTTTGATATAAAAGTTAGTACCTATTAAATAAGAATAATTGTTTTATTAACTTATTAACACCGTTATATTAATCATCAAGTACGAAAAAAGTCCATCGATATCAATATCGACTCCTACCACATTACTAATTCGAATACATTTGATAATGGTGTGTTACGTGTCACTAGTTTGACCTTTAAATATCCAATCACAGCCAGAGTTACACCCCCGCACCACGCTGAATTTTTACGATTGCGTCTTTTAGTAAAACTCGCTGAAAGCGACGTCTATGGGATAAGTGGTCTGTGAACCTACCCCAATTTTTAGAATACCCACCACCCGCCCATCTCTACATGCATACATGTGTTAGCATTAGCAATATGAAAGAACGAGACAAAGGGCCTTTGTTGTTACTATCTCTATCTGCATGGATTTCCTATGTAGTTGCATGCGCCTATATAAAAATTTGGGCTGTCAGAAAATCGCCCTTATATTCCGACATGTCGTATCGTATCAGAGGGCCTAGAGCAAACGCTGGCAAAAAAGAGATAAGTAGATGGGTAGAATCTCAGAACAATATGCTTTAATTATTGTTCTGAGCTCGGACCAAATCTGAGGGTAGAATTTATGGCATTGACGGAAAAGATACGTCGTAAAATCTTAGAGCATTCAACCCACAGACGTATAATTATGTCTGTGATTCAACCAAGCTCTATGCGTAAAATATGTAAGTTTTGCTAATGACATAAGTCAATCCATTCTACCAAAGACTAGACTTATAAATCCGATCTCTTTATGCCATTTTGCAGCGTTTGCCAGTTGTCTAGGGCCTCAGGCATCCCAGCGACCCAGCTAACTCTACTCTTTGGACCCAGCCTAGGATCAACGGCCTGGCCAGGACATCGCCGCTCCCAGCGGCGATTTAGGCGCAGGACAAACCCAAGCGGCTTCGGGCGCGCGCTAGGCGCCCGCTCATTCGTGTTTCATATGAATTGTATATGCGCGGCGAGGCGAGGGGCGCGGGAGGGACATTTACATGCGGCGTGGCGCGGGCGGGGTGCTCATACGCCGCGCCCGACGCCGCTTGTGTTTGTCCGCCGCCTCGGCGCGACCGGGTTTAACGAACAAAATACTGAACTGCATGAAGCATGCCACGAGGCGGCCGCCGCAGCAGCAGCGGCGCGTCGAGCGACGGGGCATGCTTGTTGTTTTATGGTTGGTTTGTCAAAATTATATTTCTTCTGCTCTCTTCAAATCCCTTGACAGTGCATGCACCGTATGGACATATAATTATTTTGTCTATGGTAATAAGTACTAAAAAGCTGCAAACTAAAAACCACTTATTGCTTTAACATCTTTATTACTAGTTACTAGCTATACAAGTTAAATGAAATAAGCGTCCTATGCCCTTGCGGCGACGGCGACTTCTGCTTCATCGTCACTTTCGTCTTGCACCTCCTTGGATAGAGTGCGGTCGACATACTGGAAGGGATCAATCTTCAGCCTTTCTGTAGACGGCGGACTGACTATCATGCACCTGTAGAATAATAATACTTGAAAGAAATTACATAAATACACAGGTTACACGTACAGGACATATACAAAGGTGAGCTTATCTCTAGGAGAGATCTCGTCCAGCCAACCCTAGTTGTGGCAGGCCTGGCGCACTCCTGGGCGGAGGCTCTCACCGCCACCAATCGATCGCTACTGCGCCAAGCGCAAAAGGTCATGGCGGTGAGAGCCATAAGAGGGTACAGGACGGTGTCCTGGGCAGCGGCATGCTCGCTTGCCGGAGCAGCTCCATGGGAGTTGGAGGCAAGAGTCCTGGCGGCATCGTACCGCCTCAGATGCGAGGCCAGAGAGCGAGGCCAGAACATGGCTCCGTAAGAGGCCAGAGGGCCTAGTCAATTGACAAACAAATTAAACGCTACGAAATCTTCGCTACGATAAACCGAATGTATGGGATTGACATAAGCAAAAGTTACCTACGACGTAAAATTTACGCTAAAATAGACCTAATTGACAGTTTGACAAGCCAAGAATCGCTAATCTAGCGATCACTCAAACATTGAAGATAAAAATTCACACAAAATGGCGATTGTTTGATCAGCTGATGAAGGAATAGTTGTGTTGTGTTGAAAGTTTTGTTTAAAATGCTCTTTTTAGGGCTATTGTGGACTGCAATAATCAAGTGCTCAGGCGCTAAGGAAGAAATGTTTCCGTACGTTACTTGGAGCAAATTAACGAAATCGAGTTTGTTGTAGTTACTTGTGAATAGTTCTCGGAGTTCTCGTTTACGAACTTTCAAATATCTAACTAAGGTCTGCCGGGAATTGCGTGCTGATATAGTTGTTGCGATGTGAGTGACCAAATAAATGTGTGTCATGCAACATTTTCCGCAACGAAGAGCAAGTCGCTGCATAACAATTTGTAGGGGCTCTCAAACCATACAAACATTTGGGCCAAATAAATCCACCTAAGTACCTTTAATCATGACAAGAAAGGTCAAGAATAAGACAACAGTAAGGGACTTTTTGTATAAATATTAAATGTAACCTATCCATAATGTCCATTTATCAATTTATAACTTAGATTGCCTATTTGTTTTACAGGTTCCAATGAAGATTTAATTTGCCAGGTAGCTTAGAGTATTAAACCAAGGCTCTAAGTGTAATAAGGTGTACCTATTGACTATACCCTATAAATCTTATACAGACAAGCATCTTTCTTAATAGGAAAAGATATCAGTCCTTACGTTCAAACGGTAAGTTTTAATAAATAAATTATTACTTACATAATAAAGGTAAGTATTATGCCTATTATTATATTGGGATTTACCAGGAAATGTCAGTTTTGTTAAAATTGCTAGAATAAAGAGTATTGACATAAAGATAAAACTATTTTATGTGGTTTTGCAGATTTGAGACGACGATTCAAAAATCTTAAATGTTACCTCATAATTTGGAGGATGGACTTCCTCAGAATGGTGAACAAACATGGTTATTTGGTAAAAAACAATATCAAGCAATTTTGTATAATACATAGGTACTTACCTACTAACTTTTTATCTATGACAATTTTCTATAAGTAAGTATATTGTTCTAATTTCTTAGGAGATTCTGGATACCTTCAAAAAGCATGGTTAATGATAATAACAACAATATTTAATGCTGCATCAGACTCACAAGAAAGGAGGGGTGTGTACCACATGTCATATCCAACAATGAAACTGCATTGAACATGGCTTTGGCATCGTTGAATTTAGTTATTTATATGATTTTTTTTTGTGGAGCTCTAATTTGACAACGTTTTTATTCTACAAAAAGGAGCAGTCTGTGCCATAAATATATTTAACCCACAAAATAGTGATTTGGTTTATATGATGGGGAAAAATTAAGTATAAAGTTAATTTAGTTCTAAGTTTATTGTACTTTATTAAAAAGATTTACTTAGGTAGGTACTAAAAACAGTACCTTCTTATACACACAATTGGCATTTATTTTTATACACATATAGTTTTAATGTCAATAAGAGAAAGTGAAGCCTCATATTTATATACTTTGACTTTGAGAGAGTTAGGTAAGGAAATAAGAATATATTCAGAAATACAACATTAATGTTATTTTTTACTTGATATTTAATTTTACTTGCAGTAGGTACCTATAGAAAATGTTTAAGTACCTACTTATATCAATTTCTACTAGTCATAACATTAAGCTATTGAAGTTGTACTTGATTCATTATCAACATACAAAGGTAATTATATGTATAAACTTGGTTATTATTATCCGATTATTAAATCTGGTGGGTTCTATTGTGTTTGTTATAATATTGTTTTTTCTTTAAATAGGTGGCATAACATAAGGTGGCTTGTTATACATATAATACAAATTAAGTTCCATATCTAGCATACTCTGTAATAGTTTAGTTATTATCAATTTGGCGATTGTGAAGTAATCAATTGTAATTGTTGCTTGAGTTTGTAATGTTACTATCACATTTTTATTTGTGTGAATCTGTAAATGGTTTGCTGTTTCACATTTTCAGTGTTATACTTTTTATAGAACTGTCGATTCACCTGTGAATATAAAATAAATAAATAAAATTAATTGTTTTTAAATTATTTTTGGTAAATATATACTACCTACCTACTAACTTTTTATGTAAGTATGACAATTTTCTATAAGTAAGTATATTGTTCCAATTTCTTAGGAGATTCTGGATACCTTCAAAAAGCATGGTTAATCATAATAACACCAATATTTAATGCTGCATCAGGCTCACAATAAAGAAGGGATGTGTACCACATGTCGTATCCAACAATGAAACTGCATTAAACATGGCTTAAAGTTTTACTTGATTCATTATCAACATACTAGGGTAATTATATAAAATTAATTATTTTAAAATTATTTTTGGTAAACATATAAATAATCCTATGTTTTATTTCGAAACATTATCAACCAACTCATAATGAATGGCAGTGAAATAAATAAATATTTTAACTTGTCGCGTAGAGACCACGATCATGTCATTGTGTCTGTGAAGGCGTATATTTAATAAATGATTTGACTTTTAATTTCAAGTATTTTCGGTACCTACCGCTATAAATAAGTAACAATGAAACAATCCTATATTAAGGCGATGTTGTCTTCATCGTCATCCTATGAACGTCCTGAACGTTCCCACATGAACGACAGCACTAAGGCAGACTGGGCTATAACAGGCTTAAGCCCTGAGCCAATACAACCGCAGTGTGCTTTACGTGCCTTCCGAAGCACGGAGGAGCTCGAGACGCTTTTTATTTGGTTACCCATCCTTTAGCTCGGTAATGTGAAAGTTGCGTAACTAACTGGCAAGATCACAAACCTGTGCGGCGCGGGCGGGGACTTTTTGCATTAGTTGAACTTCTAGCATTACCTTTCAAGTAACAGTAAGTACATTGCTTCGCTAGTTTGCATATTTTAAAATTAGTTTTAAGTTGGAATGTTTTTAATTTTATTTTATTTAGGACAATAATCAATTAGAAAAGTAATGTGATAGAAGTTGTAGTTAGACAATTAAACCCGAAAGCCTTAGCCGCTACGCCATAGAGTTACTTTTGGCGATGTACTCATACAAGATGCAAACGTTTTAATCACTACCTAGTGGGTACTCGCATCTAAGATCAAACTGTTTAAATGTTCGCGCGGTTTGTAACATTTAGTGTTATCACTTATTTCATTACAGACGGACGTCAAGTTGTTAATATTTGAGAAATTCTTGGCAGCAAGCGTTTGCTTGTGGTCTTCAGTCTTAATTTATTTATATTATAAGCTGTAAAATGGGTTTGGTCTCATATCAATGTCATATTATGGTAGGTAAGTCACTCGTCATCATAAGTACTTATTTACAAACGTGCTTGCCTGGCGAACTACCGGCGAAAAAAGCGATTGATTCATTTTTCAAATTGTCTCAAGGAGTCTACCCGAATTTCTTAGTAAAGTGACATTCAATTCACTAAAACTCAAAAGGATCGGTGTGGTTACTACCTATTTATTAATCTTACATAAGCGTTAGATTATCATCTAACAAAAAAATACTAAGACAAGCCTGTATGTTCTATATCCCTTAGCTTATCGATATCGATGTAGCCTAGCGAATTTGATGAGCGATTTTGACGCTGTCACCGGTCGAGCGTTTGCCAGTTGACTAGGCCCTCAGGGAGGCTATGCGGGAGGCTCGCGGTTCCCTGATGCGGCGGTGGGCGACGAGCCTGGAGTCCCCGGTCTATGGGGCCCGGACCATAAACGCCATCAGACCGGTGCTGAGGCAATGGACCGAGCGCAAGCACGGGGCCCTGACGTTCCGCCTGGTGCAAGTGCTGACCGGACATGGTTGTTTCGGTCGGTATCTGTACCGGGTGGCGCGAAGGGAGCCGACGGCGTCCTGTCACGAGTGTGGCGCTGTGGAGGACACGATGGAGCACACCTTAGAGGTGTGCGGCGCTTTTTCTCCCCAGCGTCACACTCTGACAGGAGTTATAGGAGTGGACCTCTCTTTGGCCGGCGTAGTCAAGGCTATGCTGGCTAATGAGAGGTCATGGACGGCTGTGGCCTCCTTCGCTGAGGAGGTGATGTCCCTCAAAGAGGCCGCAGAGAGAGTGCGCGAGACAGACGCCAATGCGGACCTACTCCGCAGAAGGAGGGCGGGCGGTCGAAGGCGCAGGTTCTTGCGCCACTTGCTACCACCCTAGCATTGGCCAGCGGGTTAGAGGTGGGGACCTCGAGCCCGCATTGCACGGCCGTGCAAGCCGTTGAGGAGACGCCCAAACATCCTCGGGCGCCTCCTCCCCCTGATGGAAAATCGCCGGGCGACACTCGGTAGTCGTGTTGACCACAATCCCGAGTCCCCGTCGAGGCCGCAGGGCCTGGACGGGGAGGCAGGAGTTGGGGGGAGAGTCCCACATAACCCGGGGTGTCCCCATGCCCCGGGTATTCGTAAAGAATTTGCTCCAGTATAAAGGAAAACAAAAAAAAAGTCCTGGCGCACTCCGCGCTTTAGGTATGAAGCTACAAGTAGCCGATCGGACGGACGCCTAAGAACACCCCGCAGTCGTTAGAAGAGATAAGAGCTAAGCGATAGTACGCGATAGAAAGAGAGGCAACTTCTAGGTGAATTTAACTGTAGGTATGGGAGCGGTGTGCGACCTAAGTGCACTTTATTGTGTCTAAGCAAGAGTCGCTATTTATTTAAATAACTTAGCGGAGTGAAACTTCTGTACATGTACTATTATGTATTCTATGGCTGTGGTGATAAAATTATATCTGCGGGACTAATTGCGCTATGCAAAACATACATAAACTTAACATAATTATATTTACTTATACTAAGTTACTGATTATCGATAAAAGTTAATAGGTGCTCTTTGAGGTGATGTTTGAAAGATTCTACCGATGACCTCTACCGGATGCTGGCCGGTTTGTTCCACAGTCTAGCTGCAAAGGAACAGTGAAGGAAGGGTGCCCTTCGGTTCGCCTAAAATTGTTTGTCCTAATATGGTTTGGCCAAACCGTTTTGGCCTAAACTTAAAACGTACAATTATTGTTTCGCCTAAAAATTGTTTTGCCACCATTTTAGTTTGGCCTAAGAATTGAAAGGCCTAATTTTAGAATGTCTAATGTAAAATAGCCTAAACTATATTGAAATAACTTTATTTTGGCACAACGATTATTTCGCAAAATTTATAAAAGCTCTAATTTTAGCATATCTAAAATTAAATGTGCCAATAATGTATTGGAATAAAAGCATAGAATTTTATTGAGAAAATAAATTGACAGAAGCGAATCGCTGCAAACCCGACTCCACGTAGTCTTGTCTGCCCTACCCTAGAGTGCAATATAAGCCCGCGTAGGCGCGGAGGGGCGAGGCGGCCCGCGAGCTAAGGAGCAGGTGGTGAGCGAAAACCATCTGCGACGAAAAGCTCGCGTGGGACCGCCGGAGCCCCGCAGCGCCGAAGCCGTGACGGAAACTATGCATGCTGCATGCCTACATGCATGCTGCATGCGTGCTTGCATGCTTACATGCTGCATGCCTGCATGCATGCTGCATGTTATGCTGCATGTCTGCATGCATGCTACATGTTTGCTTGCTATGTTAAGATTAATAAATATTAATACATAAATGAAAGAAAACACAATATCATGTATCAAGTTTTTTATTTTTACTACAAAGCCACAAACACAACAGAAAGCAAAACAATAAACGTCAACATTTACTTTTTGTTAGATACCTACATACAATGTGATTAAATCTTGTTGCAACAAAATAATGCAATTCTTTTGCCAAGTTATTTTGCCTTATAAAAATGTTGTTCTGCCAAATGACGCATTTGGTAAATGACAATGTGGCGATAAAAAGTTAGGCGAAGTGAAATTAGGGCAAACACGATTCTGAAGAGTGAAATTAGGCGAAAAAATTTTAGGCTTTTCGTATGGGTGCCATTGCAAATTAGGCGTACAAAAAATTAGGCGATCCGATAGAGACCCGTGAAGGAATTGTGGAAAAACTGTGGGTAAAAAGGGTCCTGGTATCACAGGAACGTTTGGGGGTAAGTGCGTAAAACGGGATCGTAAATAATGAGGGAGTTGGAGGTAGTGAAGGATTTTGCAAAGGAGGCAAAGGATGTGCATATCACGGCGTAGACGGATTGGGAGCCACTTTAACCTCAACCGGAACTCCGAAATATGGTCATATTTTCGTAAACCGAAGATAAAACGGATGGTCAGGTTTTGCAGGCGCTCCAGTTTGATAAGAAGCTCCTCAGTTGCATCCAAAAAACAAACATCAGCGTAGTCGAAAAGAGGGAGCAGAAGCGACTGAGCAAGAATAATTTTGGTATTGTACGGTAGGTAAAACTGCAGTCGCTTGAGAGAATGATAAGAGTAGTGCATTGCATGTGCTGACTCACCTCATTCACCTGTGACCTCCAAGACAAAGTTTGATGAATAATGAGGCCTAGATTTTTAGTTTTGTTTAAAAATGCAATATTCACTCCATTATACGTAACCTTAGGGAGTATATTGAGGTCTAGTCGGTCACGGTTGCTATGCTACCCACGATTATTGCCCGTAATTTGGCTGGGTTTACAGTAGTCCATATGCGTCCGCCCACAACTTCACCGAGAGGAGATCCTTATTGAAAGATTCTATAGTAGAGTGAGCATCAACCGCGTCGAATGTCTATAAAGTTGCAAGTCACCTGCATATAGGTATATTTGGCTTACCCTACACAAGGAGGACATAAATAAAGAAGTGGTCAAAACCAGAAAAGGACTTCCTTAGAAGTGGTCCTAACAAGAAGTGGTCGAATCCAGAACTGGTCATTATTAGAGGACGACCAATAAATCGAGCAAGATAACACTTTTACGAGCTGACATATGAATATCGAGAAGAGCAAAGGTGAAAGTAACCCACCCTGCGTTACGCCCGCAGTGAAAGGAGCCCACTCATTCATCACACCTGATCCTCTGGTGACGATTGCGGAGATAATCCTAGAACCAAGAAATCACAGCAGGGGCAAGGTTAAGAGAGTGGAGAATTGCTATGAGGATTTCATAACAACGGTTGAAAGCACTGCTAAAGTCTAATAGAACGTAAACATCCGGTTATCCATGGCATAGCGAATCACTGACGTTTAACAGGGCAGTTACTGTGCTGTGGCCAGGACGAAAACCGGATTGATACGGACTAATTAAGTTGTGATGTGAGACAAAAGAGAATAGTTGTTTGTAAACAGCGCTTATCAGGACCTTGGATAGGAATGGTAGGATTGAGATAGGACGGTATTGAGAGAAATTGGTAGGAGAAGCCGACTTAGGAATAGGAATGACGTGGGCTAATTTCCATTCAGAAGGGAATGCGTTGGTTGCTAAAGAGTGGTTTATAATGTGTGTAATGATAGGCACAACGTCATCCAGGAGAGGCACTAACATGTCACGGCAAACGCCATCTTCGCCCACGGCCTTGGAAGAAATAGATAGGATGCTTTTTTTAACCTCCTTTACAGTGATTTCACATAATGTAAAGGGCTCACACCGTCAGGACGGACCGCTGTGTCTAACAAAGTGAGCGTGGCTGCCTTGGTGGTACCATCAACAATAACCGATGAGCTGGCAAAATGTCTGTTAAGGTACTTACCCACACCAATTGATCTAAGGAACTTCCAGACCCTACCTTGGGGTAGGTCTTCCACTGAGAAATGGATATATCGGCGTTTAGCATCCCGGCAAAGCCGATTGCAGTGATTGGGCAACTTTATGTAGGAGCTCAAATTATTATTATTCGGAAACCTCTTAAGCAGTGATTTAGCCTTTTTAACCTTCTCATTTGCCGTGCCAGCCGCAAACAATGTAGACCAGTCAATCAAACAAAAGTCATCCCTCAAGCGATCCACACAGATACTACCAAAATTACGCTGAAGAATTACTTTGGCTTTAAGTTTGGGGCGTACACGATAGGATAAATATCAGCCTCATTATTGAGATCATGATATGAGAAAGGGGCAGTAGTTTGTCAATGCATAAGGACTGAATCAGGTTTAGAGAGGTCAGGTCCAAAAGAGAGGGCTGACAATTAAGAGAATGATGGGTAGCAGTGAGTGGAAGCAAAACAAAGTCGACTAAAATTACAATGGAATTAAGAAATTAGGACCGAAAGTTATTCTTTTGTAAGCAAGTATTAAGATCACCTATCAAAATTACGTGATCGTAAGAAGAGCTGAGGGACTCAAGGATTGTCTCAAATGAGTCAAAATAGTTTACGCTGGTGCTGGGGCTGTAAGCAGCTCTTAAACACTGGTGTGATGTATGCTAAGTCTTAAAAATAAGTACTCTCAGGATCCAGTATAGGTACCAGGAGACTGACTAACAACAGCACCGGATGTGTTCCTTGATGATACGAGGGCAGTTTGGCAACTCAATGACTTTAAGGTTGAATAAATTTTTTTATCAATATTTTTTAATGTCTCGTATTTGGAAACTCACTATGAAGCGCATGCCGTTATTTTTTCAAATTTGGCGCGAAAACAAGCTTTTTAGAAACAAAAAAGTTAGGCGACTTCTAAGTATTCTTTGAAAATGGAGAAAAGCGAGTTTCGAGTGCTAAATAAACACTATTTTTTACGTGGTAAAACTATTAGGCAGGCCGAAGACAAATTGAAAAAGTAGGTATTATGGTGATTCTGCGCCTTCTCATGGGATGGTATAAGTGGTTCACTGAATTTCGTTGTGGACGTACTACCACTAATGACGCGGAGCGCCCAGGAAGGCCGATTGAGGTCACTACGGAGGGCATGGTTAATAAAATACATGATATTGTTTTGGCAGACCGTCAAGTGAAGATACGCGAAATAAGTGATGCTGTGCACATCTCGACCGAACGAGTTTTTTATATTTTGCATGATATTCTGGGCATGAAAAAGCTTTCTGCAAGATGGGTGCCGCGTTTACTAACAGTCGACCAGAAACGAAATCGTGTAACAGCTTCTGAGGATTGCCTAGCCATGTATAATCGCAATCCGAGTGAGTTTATGCGTCGGTACATAACAGTTGACGAAACGTGGGTCCATCATTATACACCAGAGACTAAGCAACAGTCGAAGCAATGGACTTCTACCGGGGAACGTGCCCCAAAGAAGGCAAATCTGTTTGCTCGGCTGGTAAAGTGATGGCCACAGTCTTTTGGGACAGCCAAGGGGTTATTTACATCGATTTTTGGATAAAGGCAAGACAATAACCGGCGCTTACTATGCTGCATTGTTAGATAGATTCAATAAAAAGTTGATCAAGAAACGACCGCATCTAGCAAAGAAAAAAATTCTATTTCATCAGGATAATGCACCGGCCCACTCGTCTGCAATCGCGACATCAAAAATTGTCGAATTAGGGTACGAATTATTGCCACATCCACCGTATTAGATTTAGCCCTCTGTGACTTTTTCCTTGAGGAGCTCGATGGCGCAGCGGCTAGCGCGTTCGGCTTGCGATCTTGCTTGCTAAGCAACTTTCGCAATGCCGGGTCGCTGGATGGGTGACCAAATTTAAAATATCTCGAGCTCCTCCGTGCTTCGGAAGGCACGTTAAGTCGTTGGTCCCGGTTGCTGTCGTAAGGTGGCAGTCGTTAAAACCCACCAACCCGCATTCGGCCAGCGTGGTGGGTTTATGACCCATTATACCCACGTGCTATTGTTCACGTGGGAGGCCTGTGCCCAGCAGTGGGACGTTTATAGGCTGATGATGGATGATGACTTTTTCCTCTTCCCAAACATGAAGAAATGGCTTGGCGGGCAAAGATTTTCGGCCACCGAAGAGGTGGTAGCCAAAACTAAGGCCTATTTTTCAGGGTTTGTAAAAAAACTTTTTTTTTGATGGGTTGAAGAGGTTGGAACATCACTGGACTAAGTGTGTAGAGTTGAAAGGAGATTATGTAGAAAAAAAATAATATGTATGTAAAAAGAGTGTTTCTTATTTCCAAAGTCATGGACTTATCAAACCGCCCTCGTACATATACCACCTCCACCAGCACCAACTCTGTTGTTTCGGAACAATTTAAAAGCATTTAGTGTAAAAAGAGGGGACGGTAGAGAAGGTTTGAGCCAAGGTTCGGAAATTAATATTCCATCGACTAGCCCGTTGTTAAGTGATACATTTATGACAGTGATGTGAGTGTGAGTGATACTTTGTGCATTGATATGCACCAGGTTAAGGTAATTGGATTTAGTATGTGAATACCAATGAATGGATTAATTCATTTGATACATACATATATAGATTCACGAGTATTATGCCCAAAGGGTTTGTTTAAAATGGATTAAGGCCGTACGGGTGTAGTACTTTGCCTACCAAAATTGACGGACATAGAAAAAAACAGGTCGGTAAATTTGACATTCGTCGTATGTCATTCACTTTTTTATTGGTTTGTTTGGTTCGTTTTCGGAAATGGCGGACGGCGGTCGGCTTACGGAACGCTAGTTGAATTCTATCGGTAGAACAGCGTCAAATCTTCGAAAATCGGTTAGAAAACCCCGCGAGAATTGGTTGTGTATGAAGTCCTGACGACAGGAGCACGCGCTCGCGTTTATTGTAAATTCGATGTGACTTGGGAAACTCACCAGGGTCAGTCAGAGAGAAGGCAATAGTCCACTGCCATAGTCCACGTTTCACCAAAATACAACTGCACATGTGCTCAGCGTGACAGGTGGTGAGCCCATCGCCGCTTTATGCTGTTGGATGTATGTGCACTCCTTAGTCCGTTAGTCGCCTCTTACGACACCCAAGGGAAGAGAGTGGTTCACTAAAGAAGCTCAAGGCGACAGAATGCCTTATAAGGCGAGGTATTCCGAGCGCTTCCCTCTCGCTCTCTCGACAGTACGAATGTACGGGACGGGTATATCAGCGAAGCGGCGCGAATAGGCGCGTTTTATAGGTTTTTTTGTCTATATAGGAAAAAACAAGTGAAATTTAAAATATGTACTTTTTGCATTCACTAGATAATGAAAAGTTTCTACTATTGGTAAAAAATTAAGTCATTTATTAATGTATTATCTGACTTACAGCTCTTTTAAAATGTTGACAGTGCTATCTTTGAACTTTTTTCTATCGAGTGAAGTATTTATTACTAATCATGTTTCTGTCTTTAAAGAGTCATTAGATAATATGTTCAACTATATTATATATGAATTTTAGAACTGTATGTTTTATATTGGTGGCGGTACAATCAATCGAAATTGTTAAAAACGGGAAAAGAGCGCCTTAAGCTGCCTCCTAGGAGATGAAAACCTTGAAAAATATTCGACTTGTTACCTGGTAATGAAAAGGCCATCTCTCTTCGGGCGCGCTGACTGCATATCTTGTAACAGTGCTCCAATATTCTCTGCCACGAGTTTCGGCTCCATATCTAACTGTAGGCCAACAACATTCATTATTACATAACCTTTCAACTGCGGTGATCGGTGCTCAATGAATAGAATTTAATAGACTTTTTGACGTGACAACGTCTTATAAATTGGTTTGCCGGGTGACACTTCAAGAAACTGCGTTACGCTCCGCTCACGTTATGCGCTCACAATGAGAGCGAGTGAGAGGCACGCGTCCCTTCCACTCGGGCATGGTTAGCCCGCCTAAGAGCGAGAGAGACAGACATAAAAAGTGAAAGGCACGCGTTGTATAAATAAATGTTTTAAATTGTTACTATTATTTCATCCTTCTTCCTACTATACGAATGAATATTCACATTAAAATTATTTTACCACTCAAAGTCGTTGTCACGTAAAACTTTCGCCCGTATACCGACTTTACAGGCAACCAATTTTTTTTAATTAGAAAATAGACTATGTTGGCATTAGTGTTCTGACAAAACAGAGACTAAGAAGGTATGCGTATGCCACAAAACGTATTTAACTAGCTTAATAAAAAAGCTGCATTATTTATTTCTAATAATTGTAAAAAAATATCCGCCATGGAACAAAACGCCAGGCAATGCAATATCGAAATCTGCAACTTGCCCGAAAGGCGCAATGAAAATCTTGTGTCTATCTATAGTAGAAAAACTAGGTGACGTAATTGCATGCCCAGTACGCGCACCCGACATTGTCGCAGTTCATCGCGTACCTCACGCAGACCCGAAAAACAATCGCCCGAAAAATGTTATTGTCAAACTTAATAACAGAATGTTACGTGATAATGTCATTTCGGCTTATCGATCGACCAAGGGACTGGATTCGACCAAACTATGCATAACAGGGCTGTCGTCCACTATTTACGTCAACGAGCACCTCACAATTAACAACAAACTGCTATTTCGGCAATCCAGGGAGATGGCGAAAAAGCAAGCTTTTCGATATGTTTGGGTTAAGCACGGTACAATTCTGGCACGAAAATCGGATACGTCCCCGGTCATCGCTATACGGAGCGTGGAGGACATTGCAAAAATTAAGTGATAGGTTTTGTAGTATTTTATGCTGTGTATATTGTTTGTTTACTCTAGTGATGATTGCTGCGCAGAGCCTGTACAATATATACTGTGAATATGATTCTTAAATATGAGTTAAAATTTCGGCTGTTTACTTGTGGGACATTGATACACCTGTTTTCTTTATACTTTTCTAACTATTTATCACCTACATTAAATACTAGGCACTATAATCTTATTATTGATAGTAATCATTTTAAATATACATATCCAAGGCTTACTAGGACATTAAAACATGGCAAAACATTTTTTAAATCATTTTGTCTCAGCGTTCTAAATACATTTTGGTGCAGAATAGAAGTCTGCTGGGCTTAAACGTATATAAAGCTTACCTACACATTGTTATTCAATCAATTTTATTTAAACTATTATGATAAATTAAATTACTCTACAACATTTATTACACCTCAATATGGCCAGTCCAGGACTGCTATAAGTACCTACAATTTACACATTAATACACTTTTATTACTATTTTTTACACATCGCATTTTCTCAAAGTGAATAAAAGCATGTTATCTGTTTACTATCAAAACTGTCGAGGAATAAGAACAAAACTGCACACACTATACATGAATGTCCTGGCTAATACCTACGATATTATTATTCTAACAGAGACCTGGCTGCACGGTGATATATCCGACAGCGAATTTATAGATACGCGGTATCGAGTATTTCGTTGTGATAGGGACCGGGCGGGCAGTGGTAAGTGCGACGGCGGGGGCGTGCTGGTTGCGGTACGTCGCGAGATCGCCGCCGCAACGTGCGCTCGCGCCGCCGCCGCATCCTCGCGCTCGCCGCTCATTGATCATGTTATTGTCGAGTTGCGATCGCGGGATTATTGCTGCGTGGTAAGCGCGGCATATATTCCACCAAACTTAGGATCAGATATCTATATTCCACATTTTGATGTTATCTCGCGTGTAATGCAAGATACAAATGTCAATGATTTTGTAATCGTTGGCGATTACAACTTACCCACTTTAGAATGGCGAGACTGTGGGACTTATTTGGAACCCATAATCAATAGTTCATACTGTTCATCTAATAAACATTTTATTAACCTAATATCTTCCTTGAATGGGTACCAGATAAATACACACAGAAACTTAAAAAATAGAATATTAGATCCATTTATTACCAATATTGTAGATTCCACAACAGCCATTGTATCACCATCGCTGGTGCCACCGGATGAAAACCATCCTCCTTTTTATGGATTATTATTACCAATAAATAAAACTAATCTCTCACACATTCCCAAAAAAACCAGTATACAATTTAATTATTTTAAAGCTGACTATAAAAACATAAACCTAGATGTGTCCAAAATTAACTGGGATGATTTATTCTCAAATACTAATGCCGAAGGTGCAGTCTCATTGTTCTATGAAAAAATATATAGTATTATAAAAAATAATATTCCAACTAAAACTATAAAGTCTTCTCGCTTTCCCATTTGGTTTACCCCATCTTTAGTCCATATTTTTAAAAATAAGAACAGCGCCTGGATTAAATGGAAAAAATACCGCAACTTATCTGACTTCGAAACTTTCTCCCTGTACAGAACGAGGTTTAAAAAGGAGTCGCGTATATGTTACAGTAACTATATTAAACCGGTGGAGTCTAGTATTCAGGATAATGTAAAACATTTCTGGAGGTATGTAAAAAACAGACAAATGAGTGCTGATGTCCCAGGCAGAATGACGTATGGTGACCTGACTGTTGACAGGCCACAAGACATGTGTCGGCTCTTTTCCACTTTTTTCCAGTCGGTTTTCGAGCCATCAACTGTCAGTGACACAAACGACGGCCAATGTCAAAATAATAATCACACATCTGACCTGATCATCAGTGATATATCCATCACAGATAAGCAACTGCTGGAGGAACTACGCACCTTAGATATCTCTAAGGGCACTGGAATAGACAACATACCACCGATTTTCTTTAGGTCCACTGCAGCGTCAATCTACCAACCTATATGCTCTTTATATAACCTGTGTTTAAGAGACGGTACCTTTCCCACCATCTGGAAGACCGCGCGTGTTGTTCCTATCTTTAAAAGCGGAAATAGATCAAACGTGGAAAATTATCGCCCTATATCCATCTTATCCACCCTGTCGAAGCTTTTCGAAAGGCTGGTACACAATATAATATACCCTCCATTGCAAAATATTATTATTCCGCAACAACACGGTTTTGTAAAACGTCGATCTACCACAACCAATTTACTGATATATACATCGTACGTGTTTGAAGGTATAGATAGTAACAAGCAAATTGATAGTGTCTACACGGAGTTTCGAAAAGCTTTTGACAGGGTGGACCATAAAATATTATTAGAAAAAATCGCATACAATGGCATTCGCGGGAACCTCTGGCGTTGGTTTAAATCATACATAACTAACCGTACACAGAAAGTTGTTCTAAGTGGCTACGAATCAGATTTTGTACCAATAAGCTCTGGTGTCCCACAAGGCTCAATATTAGGCCCACTTTTGTTTATTCTATTTATCAATGACATATCTAGCTGCTTTCACTTTTGCAATTTTTTATTGTACGCAGATGACCTAAAAATCTTCCACATAATAGACAACAGTGATGATCACATTAAATTTCAGGCCGACCTCGATCGCTTCTCTGCCTATTGTGCTGTAAATAAACTTTGTCTTAGCATAAATAAGTGTAAATCAATAACTTTCACTAAAAAGCGGCTAATTAGAAATTGTACTTACAAACTCACTGGTGACAATGTTGAAAATGTGCAATACATTAGAGACTTAGGTATAACGTTAGACAGCAAACTGCATCTTGATTTACATGTAGATAATATAATAAATAAGTCTTTTAAAATGTACGGATTTGTTATGAGATCTAGTAAAAAATTCACACAACCCTATACATTTTTAAACCTCTATAACGCCCTAGTCAGATCTCAACTAGAATATGCCGTGCCCATTTGGAACCCTTTTTATAAGAAATATATTGAGAGTCTGGAAATGGTACAAAAGAAATTTCTACGTTCAATGCACTACAGATGCTTTCACAATCGTTTGCCCTATAAACAACTATTAAATAAATACAAAATTCTTCAACTTGAGGACAGACGTAAGCAACTCGAGGCAATGATGTTATATGACATATGCCATAACCGATACGATTGCATACCCCTTGTGAACAGATTGTGTTACAGTGTTCCTACCAGAACTCATAGCCGAAATATTTGCCGATTATTTGCCACTTTTCGATGTCGTACAAATGCGGGTAAACGGTCGCCAATGCATCGTCTAGTACACTCATTTAACACATACTTCAACAAAATTGACATTTTGGCAACGACGCCTTTTACCTATAAAAAAATATTGCTGGAAACATTGCGCAGTAGTTATTCTTAGTTATGTTTCAATTAATTAATTAAGTAGTTTTTAAATGCCCATGTTATGTATTTACGTTTTTTAAATGTTAATGTATAGGTACTCTTTAACTACCTGTGTACTACTTACTTATACTATAATAAAAAAAAATGTCTTTTTTTCTTTTTTTTGCGAGTGTAGGTATTCTCATTTGTATATTTAAATGTTTTCGTAAAATATAATAAAATATGTTTGTTATAGTCCCAATGATATATGTTAAGCACGTTTAGATAGGTACTCAGTTTGTTTTGCAGTAATTAATATCACTCTCAACGTCTAAAATGTAAATCTAAGTTGTGGTAAATGATGCTGGTGTTGAAATTAATACTATTTATTATCTAATTGTTATTATGGGGAATGGGGCTGAGAATAAAACGTGAGTTCACTAGTTAGCAATCTATTTCAGACTCTCGTACAGCGGCTGAGAGCCGTCTCCCCGGACCGAACTTATGTCTACCCTCTTATTACTAACATCCCTCCACCAATAATTTACAAAATACTTATATAACTATATCAACAATGACATTTCTATATGAACAGTGTAAATATATTAACAATGACGTATGCTACAATTTATAGTTTATGTTTGGGTTACGCGGGCGTAAGGTAGGCGGATCGTAACGCCTTTCCGGAGATGTGAGTGGACCCACCGCGGCCTCAGGGTCTCTTGCTGCAGGTGGTCCAGGCGACGGGCCTAGCTCGGGGTCAGGGGATGTCAGTTCCGCATTCTGACAGTCGAGCCACTCTTCACATTCATTAACCTCGCCCACCCCTTCTTCTGGCCTCTGGACGGGTCTTACTAATTCCAGTACTGGCGAGGCCGCAGGAACATTTTCTAGGTGCATGTGAGAACCTACGTCTAGTGGTGATAACAGGAGGCTGTTGGTTATTCCCACAATTGGAGAAGCGTGTACATGAGGTAGCACTAGGTCTGATGCCGACTTCGCCCTGATTGGTGATGAAGAAGATAGATCAACCACCTCTAGCTCCCCCTTCCATTCATGAATCTGATTAGTATGTCTCTTTATTATGCGGCTATCATAATCGCATAACTGGATTAAATAAGCTGATCTTCCTAATTTCTTATTAACAACGCCTTTTGTCCAAAAAGATTTTCCATTCTGATGTATTTTTACTAATACGCTATCGTTGACACCAAAGTCTTTAGTTCTCCTTCCCTTGTAATATCTGGCCTGCAAGGACTGATTTTTCCTTACCGTTTCTTCCAGTGTTGTATCGGATGTTGAGGGTGACGGATTCAACAAGTCCAAACGACATCTTAACTTTTTCCCGAAAAGAACCTCAGCTGGGGATTTGTTTGTGGAAGAATGAACAGAGTTACGGTAGCTGAATAAAAACTCATTTAGCTTAATATTTAAATCGTTGCCTTTACCCCTAGACATAAAAATTGATTTAAGTGCCCTTTTTATGATTTTTACGTAACTTTCCGCTTGTCCGTTACTAGCCGGGTTATAAGCTGGTGACGTTAAATGTTTTATGCCATTGCTAGAACAAAAATATTCAAACTCGGACGATACAAATGATGTGCCGTTATCAGTACAAATGGTATTTACTAACCCGAATCTTGCCATTAATTCGCATAATTTTTGAATGACTACCTTAGAACCGTAACCCGTACTAACGTCAAATACCTCGACCCATTTAGAATAGGCATCAACCACGACTAAAAACATTTTATTGTTTATCGGACCCAAAAAATCTAAATGGACCCTGTGCCAAGCTTCCGGCGGGTACGGCCAGACGGTGAGCGGTGCGCGCTGCGGGGTAGGCCGCAGCAGCGCGCACACTTCGCAGGCGCCGGCAGCCCGCTCCACGTCTGCCGATAAGCCGGGCCACCAAAACCTAGATCGCGCATCCACTTTCATTTTCGTGGCACCTAAATGACCATTGTGTAATTCCTTTAAAATAATGTGCCTAAGCTTTTCCGGTATTACTAACTTAGAACCTCTCATTAGACAACCTTTTTCAACTGCAAGTTCAAAACGGGACCCAAAATAAGGCCGAAGTTGTTTTTCAATGTTTCTGGTTGGCCAACCCGATAACGTAAATTTAATTACTTTAGACAGAACCGGGTCCACATTTGAGGCACTTTCCACATCTTTGATAGACAACATAACTGAATCTGCATCAAATACAAAGTTAATATAACACGCCTCGTCAATTAAGCTATGACCGAACTCCTGCGAAACCGGTTCCTTTTGTCTCGCGAGTTGTTTACTACGAATGCGATCGCAACCATCTGGCTGCGGCGACACGGAGCGACTAAGATAGTCTGCACAATTGGATGCGCTATTTACGTAATCGATTTTATAATTGTAGGCCGACAAAAATAATGCATATCTTTGGAGTCTATTCGCAGAAACCTCCGGGACACTTTTTTGTGGGTGGAAAATAGACAAAAGAGGCTTATGATCGGTTCTGAGTAAAAAGGGTTCCGATCTCCCGTATAAATACTGATGAAATTTACGGACACCGAATATAATGGCAGTTGCCTCTTTTTGAATTTGACTGTAACGTTTTTCAGCCGCGTTCAATGAGCGAGATGCGTATGATACCGGTTTCTCAATTCCGTCGCGCTTTCTATCCACTTGTGATAAGACCGCACCCAGACCCCATGGTGACGCATCCACTGTCAAAATAATTTGTGCATCCGCGTTAAAATGCGTTAAGGTGTCGTCCGAAGAAAGATATTTCTTTACGGTCATAAACGCGTCCTCGTGAAGTGAATTCCAGTGCCATTTAACACTTTTTTGTAACAACTCGTGCAACGGGGCCAAGATACTAGAAGCATTTTTTATGAATGACCTATAATAATTAACCATTCCGAGGAATGATTTTAATTCGGTTACATTTTCAGGTTTTTTTGCATCGATAATACTTTTTACTTTCTCGGGACATTTATGTAAACCATTCTTATCGATAATAAAACCTAAGTAAGACACAGATTCTTGGAAAAAATGACATTTATCTTTCCTTAACACTAACCCCGCATTCTCTAATCTGCGAAAAACTTCATTTACTCTGGCTAAATGAATACTATCTGATTCCCCAGTGATCAGGATATCATCCAGAAACTGAAGGACCCCGTTATTTAAAAGGGAAGAATCGCCCTCGCCCGGGACTGCCGGTTCATTTTCGAGTAAAGACTGACCATTCTGCTCTGAGGTAATAAGAATATTTTCGAGCGTTCTCTGAAAAATAGCCGGTGCGCTTGAAAGACCGAACACGAGTCTTGTAAATCTGTAAAGCCCTTTATGCGTATTAATACAAGTTAGGTCCCGCGATTCCTCATGTAATAAAAGCTGATTGTAAGCTCCAGATAGATCTAGCTTAGTAAATCGCATCCCGCCATGTAGCTTAGCAAAGAGTTCTTCTACTTTAGGTAAAGGATATTTATCCACCAACAACTGTTTATTTAAAGTTCCAGAAAAATCAGCGCAAAGGCGAATTTTTCCATCTTTCCTTAAAACAGGAACTATTGGACTAGCATAGTCTGAAAACGGCACAGGTTCCAAAATACCTAACCTTACAAGTCTGTCTATTTCCTCGTCTAACTTCGCCTTAAGTGCAAACGGCACTGTACGAGCTTTACAATAAACTGGTGACGAATTGGGTTTTAAATGAAGTTTGACTTCAAGACCCTTACAACAACCCAGCTGATCTGAAAATAGCCTTGGGTATTTTTTTTGAAAACCTTCGACTTCTGGGCATTTGACTTCACACGTGTTAACATGACAAATCTGAAGCTTAAATTTGGCTATAAAATCCCGGCCGAGTAAGGGTGGGCCACCATTTTTAACCACAAAAACGTTTAATATCTCTTTCTTACCCCGAAAATAAAAAGGCAAAACAATAGTGCCTAAAGTCTCTATTGAGCCCCCGTTATAACTCTGTAACATCTTACTGCTTTTACTTAACTTATATTTTGAGAAATATTTCAAATATATAGTATCGGAAATGGCGGTCACAGCAGAACCAGTATCTACTTCAAAACACAAAGAAATGTTATCCACTAATACAGACTCCTGCATAGGTTCTCCTCTATACGAGCGGATATTAAAAAACAAACGCTTACCATCATCCTCTTCATCCGAACAACACTGCAAGAAATGCTGAATTTTTTTACCACTATTTTTATTGGCACACACTCGCTTTAAATGGCCTTTTTTTCCGCACGTATTACACAACGCATTTTTGAAACGGCACTTTTTGCTTAAATGACCGAAATAACCGCACACTTCACACTGATCGGACGATCGAACCGCCCCAATTCCCGGGGCGCGGCGAGGCCCGGGTGCTAGGGGCCCGCGCCCGTGAGCCGCCGGCGCCGCCGCCATGTTGTACATGTCGAGGGCCGCGGGCTGCGCCGCCGCCGCTGCGTGGCTGCCGTAACGAGCACCATCCCTGGCGCATCGGACACTGTCTGCTAGCTGCAGTGCTTTTTGCATCGTTAGCCCATCCATGGATTCGGTGAACAACCGGTCTCGCTCGGGTCCAGTAATCATACCGAGAACGAACCGATCACGCAGAGTTTCTTCTAAAGTAGACGCCGGAAACCCACAATCCTTGGCCAAGCCGCGCACGCGCGCCGACCATTGCGAAAATGATTCATTTGTTGTTTGAACGGCACTGTGAAACTTATGACGTTCCGCAAAACTACATATTTTAGTTTTGAAATGACCGTTAAACAAACTTATGACTTCTTCATATCCTAAAATTCCAACATCCTTGGGTAGGGCTAAATCTCGGATGAGTCTATAAGTAGTTTCTTCTAAACTACTGAGTAGAATTGCCCTCCGTCTTGTTCCCAACTTGTCTTCGGCCGCTGTGATTCCGTTCGCTTGAAACCATTGTTCTAGCCGACCAATATACGTCCCCCAATCTTGAAGTTCGTGGTTAAACACCTTTAATACTCCAACCGACATCGTTTATGTTGCTTAACGGTAATGAAAGCGTAAAATTCGGACTGCGCCACTGTTATTATGGGGAATGGGGCTGAGAATAAAACGTGAGTTCACTAGTTAGCAATCTATTTCAGACTCTCGTACAGCGGCTGAGAGCCGTCTCCCCGGACCGAACTTATGTCTACCCTCTTATTACTAACACTAATATTCTAAGCAACATTGTATTCAACATTGTTTTTTTACCCAAATAAAAAAAAAATAAAAAAAAAAAAACAAAGGAAAAGATGTGTTTGTCAAAAAGCATTTACAAAAGGTGTCGTAAAAGGCGACTAACGGACTTAAGATTGCCCTTCTATGATAGGGAGGGCATTTTTGAACTCTAATTAACGCTGTAAAAGAAAGGGAGAAAAGAAATGCCCTTGCTGAGTTTGTTGCCGGTTCTTCTCAGTACAAGGCTCCCGCCCATAGTTAGACTTACGAACCGATGGCATTAATGACATTCATAAGTGCTGTAACCTAAACATGGTGTAACCTGAATAAATGATATTTAATCTTGAATCATCCATCCAACAGCATAGAGCGGCGATGGGCTCACCACCTGTCACGCTGAGCACGTGTGCAGTTGTCATTTGGTGAAACGTGGATTGGCAGTGGGATGCTTCTGCGGCCCCCATTGCCCAGTCTCTGACTAACCCCTAGGTTAGGGGATAATAGTCGTTGTCAAGAGGCCTGTGATTTTTGCGTAACATGCCCATTTTTGCATTTTGTAGTAATTTTGCAGTTGTATTTATCGTTTTTATCGAAATAGGAGATAAAAGGTTGGGTCCTAATTGGCCATAAGAGGTTGGGTCCTAATTGGATTTTAAGAATTAGTCCTTTTACGAATTGCCCATTTTAAGAATTAGTCGTTTTACGAATTGGTCATTTTAAGAATAAGTCTTTTTACGAATTGGCCATTTTAAGAATAACGTATTTGTAGACTGCTAGGCATTTTAAGAATTTAATTCTAATAGGCATTTATCGACTAAGCCCCACTTTTGTTGTTAAAAAGCTTTTATTATTTCATTATTTTTGATTATTATCATTATTATTATTCTTGTTTTTTTTTTGTTTGTATTCACCTTTTTATTAATTTATATTCTTTTTATCATTCTCTGTGTTCTACATTATTTGTGCTTGTGGTTAATAAATGTTTTCTTATCTTATGTTATCTTATCTAAATAGGATAATAAATTCATTATAAAATCTTTATTCCTCATGAAGTAACAATTATTCTGGTAAGTAAGTAAATTTTGCTTAATAATATTATCGTAGATAGGAGAAATTCAAAGTTAACAAAAAGCGATTTTCGAATTTTTTTAGTTTAGAATAACATTTTTTTTCTTTATAAAATCAATGATATCTAAAAATTCCGAGGCCGCTACGCACTATACAACTATGTTATAAGAGATAACATTCAATTTTTTTTTCATTAGTTTAGAACAGTGTAGTTCAATTTAGGAGCTCAAAAAGTGCCTTCGCGCATTTTATGATAATTTATCCCTGCAATTTTGGGTTTAATTAAAAAGTTAAGCAAAATTTACAAAAAGCGAGGCCGCTACGAACTACCCCAATAGCTATTCTACACTATTCAATAAGTCAAAATTGTTAATGTATTTTTGTTTCTGAGACCAAGAACGCCAAAAATTTACCATTTTACGCAAAAATCACAATCGAGATGTAATAAGGCTCTTAACAAAATCAGTTGCAAACTTACCCTTCCAACAACCACTTGGGCTGATCCAAAGCTCTCCTGATGCTCGTCCTTCACCACCCTATACTGTGCTCCAGCGGCAAACTTCCTGACCAGCTCTCCCAGGTTAGCCTCTAAAGTACCCGAGCGGAGGTTGGGGAACCGCCGCTTCATCAGCCCGCGAATGGGGACTAGGTCCGTGAGGATGTTGGGGTGAGCCACCACGTAGTCGTAGTCACTCAGCTTGATCTGGCCTTCCTGTGAAGGGTTAAATGCTGTGGTAAACAGAGAAGACACTGTGAAGCAATTTTTGAGCACTGACAATTATTTTGTTTCGCATCTGCGCGGTAGGACATTTCTATGACAACTAAGGCCCGCCCCCATAGAAGAATAAACTAAAGCATAGAAGGAGTCCAAATGAGACTCGTATAGTTGTCCTATTTTTTCAAATGGGCCATAAACATTGAAAGAAATGAGACAAAATAAGTTGACAAAAACGTCAAACATCCAGCAAAGAAAAAAACCGGTCACCATTTACGATACCGAATTCAAAAGCGACCTATACAAATGTAATTCGAATGGTGACCAAACGGAGTGCCCACTCAAATGTCAAAGCACTCCTTCTATGCTTTAATTATTATACTGAGCCCGCCCCCAATGCCCCACGTGATGCCCGCTGTCATCTGGCTGAGCACATTTTTTTGTTCAGCTCCAGATATCACATGTAACCTTTTCTTTTATAAATTGAAAATATTAACACTACCGCGTATGTATATTTTAAATTTGGTATGTTTTGTCAAACTTAATAATCACTTGTTCACCAAATTTAAAGATATTTCGAAAAGGTCCTTGAGGTACCCTGATAGACTGACGTACAGTGTGAAACCAAAGACTACCCTTTACTGAAAGAATTGCTCAGCCATGTGCGTTAAAGTATTCAACGCCTTGCCAGCAGACTTTAAAACTTTGCCAAAGACACGATTCCGTAGACTTGTTAAACGATGGCTCCAGGATCAGTGTTTTTATTCTGTTGGTGAATATCTCGATACCATGTTTAGATTAAGGCATCAAAGTTGAGGATGATTTTATATTTTCGTCATTTGTTATGCTGAATGTACTTGACATACTTATATTCAATTTTTATTTTAAGGTATTATAATTGTAATTTATAAACAGACAATTGGATTATTAATTAATTGACATTGTAGTAGGTACTTAATTATAAAATTGACATTTGCATGCTAAATTAGCGAATCATGAATAAACTTCTTATAATTTTAACATCTATGTATTTACCATGTTTCTTGTGAATAAACGATTTGATTTGATTTGTATGGGATTTCTTCTCTAGTTTAAATACCTCTATGGCTGTAGTATTCTGTTAGTAACCTATACATTTTGTATCAAAGTCAAATAGTTTATTCAATAAAAACCTTTACAGGCACTTTTTGACAACGAAACCAATAAGACTAAAATGTTGCCTGAAGGAAACGTGGAGTTTCTCTGAGATGATTATTGCATGGCTAAGTGTAGTTGTCCACGGCGCGCCGCGGCGTAGCTTCATAGACGCTTCAAAATACGCCAAACAGCTTGAGCAGCCCAGCGCAGCGTACTAATCTCTGTCCACGAGGCATATCGCAAGCGTACGTTGTCAATCATTTGTGAGAATGTAATCGGACGACGAAGACGTTATTTTGTTTTCACTACATTCGAAGTCGACGAAGACGACGATTATATTGGACTAATCAATTTATAGAAAAAAAAATCAACTTTAGATTGTTTGTAGTGGCAAGAAAATTATTAGAAGATGACCGTTTATTTTACTCATTCTATAAAATGAGTAAAACAAACAAAATACCAATATGCGAGAATTAACACGTGCGTTCATTCTATGTATCCAAATTGTTGCGCGTGTGGGTGAGAATGCACCGGTTTAAATCGCAAGCTGTTTAGTCGCGATTCGGCTAGATGGAGCTGTTGTAACAATTACCTACAATTTCGTTAAATCTTAACTACTAAATCTATCACCAGTTCGGATTTTGTGAGACCTTTCAACTGACAAGAGCTGGCAAGAAACTCAGGAGGCTTTTTTCTCCTTTTTTTCTGTAGTGAGCAAAACATTCAACATTATAGCATAACTATTCAATAAAAATCATTTTGCTATTCAATTATTCATAAGCCCCATAGGTTACCTAAGTCATTGATACTTTTATTTTGCCCCATAGGTTACCTAAGTCATTGATAGACTTTAATTTTTAAGGCATGTGTAAGGTCTGCACTCACTGACTGCTGCTACAGTTATTATATGAGTCTACAAAAAACATGGGAAGCAGTCACTGCATCTTAGTAACAGTTACGACGTCAAGTGTATCATGTATGCGTTACCGACCATGAAGTTTCTATAGCATCTGCCCTGTTAATTGGCGGCGATGATCAAAGATCCCAATGAGTCGACGTTTGCGAGAGGTCCTCAGCAGGCCTCACTTAGATAAGATGTACCTGTATCTTCTTGATTTGTTCCGTGCTGCCGGCAGTCGTGGCTCCAGCGGCGAGTGCTTGGTCGATCAGCTCCTTGCCTTTGCAGAAGGCCAGAATGGTGCGCTCTTCGTCACGCGGGAATATGTGCGGCAGTAAGCTCAGTCTAGTGAAGCTGTCTACAAAACGATTCTGTAAAGAATGTTTTATCATCAGCCTATAAACAGTATTGTCCTTTAAAAGAGGTTGCATCTTACGCTGCACCAGTTGTCATCGCACCTGTGTACTCTACTTCCACTTCAGACGGAGGAAAATGTCTACATCATCATTTGCCAGGCTTCACATAAAAACGTCCCACTACTGGGCATAGGCCTCGCACGTGGTCAAGATCATGTGAGGGATTGGGACTGAAACTACTACTCCGCCGGCCCAATGCCTGTTGGTGGGTTTTACCGATTGCCATCTTACATCAACAACAGGGACCATCGGCTTTACGGGCCTTCCGAAACACGGAGGAGCTCGAGATGTTTGTGTTACTCATCCAATCCCAAGACCTGGTATTGCTAAAGTTGCTAAACGACGATTAACAAACCAAACTTAGGACCTGTGGCTTGCCACTAGACCACAGAGGTAGCTAAATTTATTAATTCAGTTGTAATTTTCATTGAAACACTTGGAACAAGGAATTACAGCAAAAGGCTATGATAGTCCACTTGTAGTATTTAGTATTCGAAAACCACAATACCTTTTTGGCAGCCTCCATATTGAACTCTACCTGGGCATACACAAAGGCTTGAGGCAAATTGTACATAGTCGGATGGTGAGTCTCTTGATGAGCACGAACTGCATCCTCAGCCGAGTACACCACCCATTGGTAGTACTTCATAGGAAACACATCATCTTTGGCCTCAAATTTGAAAGTGTCATCTAAGTGCTTGTTTATGTTTTGTTTGAAAGCTCTGAAAAGGTAAAATTAATGCTGCACCAGTTATTTTCATAGTAGTAGTTCATGTAGTCAAAGCACTCCTTCTTCTACTAACAGTGTCGCCTTAATTAAACTATTATGAGATTTAACTTTCCATTAATAATGGTTGTACTGTATGTAAGTACATACCTACCTATTTTTTCCCCTTTGGTTGTGCGGGATGAAACCAACTTTGGTGACTTCCACTTTAACTTTTTTAGCTCGTGCCTTAGCTCTAGTGCCTTTACGAGCTGCATAGAAAACTGTTGAAGTGTGTATGGTTCTCTGAAGAAAACATTTAAAAAGAAATAAGTAAGGACTGCCAATCGGTTAACATGTTTAAAAGTATATAAAAAATCTGTGTGCAATACTGGAGCAATAGGTCTAAATAAAAAGCAAATTAGGGACTGGAATGTTGGACACAAAAATAGTAGAAAAGACAAGAGATTCCTAATAAATATTTATACTACGTAACTTAACTTACCAAATTTGCAGTATTGATTTTGTAAGCTGTTAGTGTATTGTTGATAACTGAGCCTAAAATAAAACAATACTTACATTATTTTAAAATTAAAAATATTTATGAAGTTTTGGAAGTAAGTACCTAGGTATATTTTATTTGTAAATAATCTTACTTACGAAAAAGAGTTCCTGCCATGATTGATTACCAGTTCTATTTGGTGCTAGTATTATAATTTATTTATTATGGGTACATACATAGGTACACTATTTTTAAAATTTATTAATTCTAGGTTAGTTTTCATTTTTTCTAAAGTACCTACCTATTTTTTTCTCCTGCCTGTCATTTAGAAACAGGCAAAGAGATCTATCACATAGGTGCTGCTTCGACTACGTTTGCAGCGAATGATAAATTAAAGGAAGTGTATAGAGTGCCACAAGCGGCACTGTATCTTCATTGGTTAGGGAACCGTAAGTTTTGTGGTATAATAGTGACGCCGCCTAAGCTGCCGTAAAGTTTTTGTTAGACAACAGAAATACTAGCTGTCCTAGAGTGCGTTCCGTCGTTCTGGGTGTAGTTGTTTGGTACTAACTAACTAGTTAGTGACGAAGATTCGTACACGGCACTACCAAATTTAGTTGATAAACCTACGCGACCAACGTCGTGTTGTCGTATTGTGTTGTTTCGGAAATAATTGAAATGACTAGCGATTCGAGTGATGAGGAGTTATTACTTCTCTACTACTACCGACGTCGACGACGGAGAAACAAAAAAAGATTTTGGGTACACCCACCCCTATATCGATAATATTCTCTACTACTACCGACGACAACGTAGAAACAAAAGAAGATTTTGGGTACACCCACCCCTATATCGATATTAATATCAACTGTAGATTGTCAGTTGCAGTTGCAGCATACGAACTGCGTGAAGATTCATAACTCAATCTAGTATCTCCTGCGATTCAAAAGAAAAATACTAATATGCGGGAGTGTGTATGTGCTTAGGAGAGAATCCTTATAATATAACTATAACACAACATAGGTACTCTATTTACTTTATAAAATAAAGTCTGTTCAATATAGCTTAATCAGTGTTGCCAGATTCGTAGGTTAAAATTATCTCGTCGCCAGAGTGCCTCATATTTGTAGCATAATTACTAAAAGACAGATTTAAACTCCTTGAGGATCGTAAAACCAGACACAATTAAAAATCACTTGTTTCGCGACCGCCGGCGGTCTTATGATCCTTGACCTATTAAAACAGTAGTGCCGACAGACGACGAAGATAAGTGCCATAACATTGACAAATGACAAAAAATTCGGAAAGTATTGGATACAAGATCAGGATTCTGCTTCTATTAACTGCCCAACTTGTAAACACAAGTATGACCTACAGTGTGCTAACATTACACCCCAGCGGTTTAAAACTATGTCGCAGGATACTAAACGCGGTTGGAAATGTCCTGAATGTGTTAGTAGAATGCCAAAATCCGACAACTCAAATACTCCGCTACGCACACCAACACCACAGGTTCCGAACACCGGCACTGGTGAGTTGGATCAGGCTGACCAATGCAATGTTACCATACGTAATAAGTCAAAGTGTCCAGGGACACAGGAAAATGTTCAAGTAACGGGTTACGTCACAGAAGCAACCCTTAGAACTGTCATCAGCAAGAATTTTCAAATACAATTAAATCTTCTATCAAAAAACTGCTTTCTGAAGAGATGAGTGGCTTCAAAGTACAACTCTCGGAATTTCAAAACTCACTGACGTTTTTCAACAAAACATTTGAGGAGTTGAGAAAAGAAAACAGCGAGCTTAAAAAGGTTCAGTCTAATTTAACTACAGAATTAAAGACCGTAACAAACGAAAATTCCAACCTGAAACAAAACTTGATATCTTGTGAGTCTCGTAACAAACATTAAGAAGAAGAATCTGCACGACAACAGCAATGGTCTCGACTTCAAAACATAGAACTGGTTGGTATACCTGAAACCTCACACGAGGATACTGTCGAGATCGCGAGAAGATTAATTGAACCGCTGGGAGTGCATGTGGTGCTGGATGACATAGAATTTGCTCATCGTGTCCAGCCAAGGCGCCCTGCTAGCGCCAGGGGAGGGCGGGCCATCATTGTCAGGTTAAAACAGCGCGTAACTAAGGATCGAATCGTGGCTGCTGCCCGCAAGCGACGCGGTATAACAGCTACGGAAATAAGTCTTGGTAAGGAGACTGATATGATCTACGTCAACGAGCACCTTACAAGAGAAAATAAAAGTATTCTGGCATCGTGCAAGCTAAAGGCTAAAGAATCAGGTTACAAATACATTTGGACAAAAAACTGCAGAATATTCATGCGAAAAAACGATACATCCCCGCCGATCGTAATCCCTTCTGCTGCAGACCTGGACAGGATCGCCTAGCTTCTCCTTTGCATATTTTTGTAGTAACATATATCAGTAAGCTTTTTAATATTATTACCTTGTTCAAACTTGCACGCAACGCATTCACATACACTTCACACATCTCATTACGTCATAAATTTAAAACTTATCTATGTTTACTATTATTAACTATACTTGTCTATTCTGTCGTCCCTAGTATTTCTGACTGTCGCAAACCTTTTAGCTCGCATTATTACATATCGTTATTATTTATGATTTCCTTGACACATTTTATCAAATCTATTCCATGCTTAGCTGTTTTAATCAATATGTACTATCACCCCCGTTTCAATCAAAATGGCTGTACAAGGTACACGTGTTAATAAACTTCATTCATTTTATCAAAACTTAAGAGGCTTACGCACTAAAACGAATAAGTTCTATAATAATATGCTGCTCTCAGATTGTGACATCGGTCTATTCACGGAGACATGGCTGTGTGATAGTGTACTTGATGGCGAACTTTGTAACAACAAATATAAGGTATTTCGCCGTGATCGCGGTTCCCTGGGCGGTGGGGTAATGGTTCTGTGTTCACAGAAACTGGAAGCATGTATTCGAAATGAATGGCAAAGACCCGATCTCGAGTGCATTTGGCTTACAATCACAATATCGTCACTAGGCAATAATATGAAAAATATACACTTGGCTGTTATATACCTTCCTCCGAATCGTGACATCTCTCTACGTCTACAACAGTTCTCTGAGATAATTGAACAGGTTTCCTCAACTCATCCTAATGATCACATAATCCTAGCCGGTGGCTTCAATCTGCCATGCATTAATTGGAACACAGGTGAACCTGCAATACAAAAAAAATTAAGCCTCAGTCACGTTTTAAATATAGAGTTTTAAATTCTTACAACTTCATTTTAGCGTGTTAATTTATTATTGTATTGTCCTTCCTATTTATTAAATTTTAATATGGCTGCTCGCACTTCTAAAGTGAACAGCAGGGAGGAATCGGTGGTGTATAAATCACCACCTCCCAAAACGAAATTGTCGTCGATGGTGCCAAAGACGACTACGGATTTAGAGCTGACGCACCTCCTCCCGGGGATGTCCAATGTGGACATAAGAACAAACGCCAAGAAGGCTCAAAATAGGATGATGAAGGCCTTGGAGACAAGCGCCGGTCATCGGTCGGTCACCAAGGAGGACAAGGCCACCATCCAAAAGGAGACCAACGAGCTGGTAGCGATGGTGGCAGAGCTGGCCGACAGATTAGAAAATATCGAAAAGAACAAAGAGCAAGAGAAGGGTAAGACTGTCCAAACGCAGAGTGTAAGAGACAGCACCGAATTCGAAACAGAAACCGGGAGAAGGCTAGGGGCCATAGAGCAGTTACTAGCGGACAACCTTGCAGCAACCGAGAGATGCGAGAAGCTGCAAGGTGAAAACCAAAGAAGGGTAATGGAGCGTATGGACCAGCAAAACACAGAAAAGCCGCAGAAGGCATCGTATGCTGCAGTGGCGGCAGAAGGCCGACGAGGAACCACACCCAAAACCCTCCACTCCCTCATCATCGGGTCCACCAACGAGGCCCTGACCAGCGACGAGGTGATCGAAGCGGTCAGGAAGACGTCGGCAGTGGACCCAGAAGGCGAGTGGATTAAAATAGAGAGGATCCGAAAGGCCAAGGACCAAAAAGTAATAATAGGGTGTGGTACAGAGAAAGACGCGGATGAATTATTGAGGAAAAGAATAGAAAAAGAAAAAACGCTAAGAATAGAAAAGGCAAAGAACAAAAATCCGCTAGTAATAGTTAGATATGTAAGGGGGGACAAGAAAGGAGAGCAAGTAGAGGAGGCCATAAGAAGGGAAATGGGAATTAGGAAAGAAAAGGAAACCAAGAACGGTGAGAAAGAAATAGAGGTGATTTTTGAAAGGAAGACAAGGAACCCGCACGTCGCACACGTAGTGGTCAAGGTGACCCCCCGGATATGGCTGCAACTGACAGAGGCGGGGACTCTTCATCTGCAATGGGGAAGTTCCAGAGTAGAGGATCAGTCCCCGCTAATCCAGTGTTCCCGCTGCTTGGGCTACGGCCATATCAAGCGGGTCTGTGAGGAGCAGCTGGACAGTTGCAGCCACTGTGGGGGCAACCATTTGTACGCGACGTGCGAGAAGAAAGATAGTCCCCCCAGCTGCCTGAATTGCACGAGAGCCAGTCTGGAAGATAAGTGCCACAATACTTTCAGTGTGGCATGTCCCATTAGGGCCAAATGGGACCGGCTGGCTCGCTCAAAGGTGGCGTATATGTGCTAAGGGCCCCGCGTCAAATCCGGAACAGACAGCAAAATGCAGTAAGGTACCTACAGTGAGAGACGGTATGACGAGGGAGTCGGCGCACACTACGGCCGACGGCTTTCACCTAGGGGTGTTGAAACTGGGGAAGAATGAGGACCACAGGGTGACAGGAAGAAGTGCAGCCAAAGCGAATGGAGGATATAAAGATGGTCTTTATGACCCTCCATTCGTGGAGGCGGTACTTCCTAATGGGATTGGCTCATTCAACCCCAGAAAGACATCGTGTAGAGACGGCTCTACAGTTGGAACACGTGCGGCCGTGGTGGGCGCCCCCCCCCCCCCCCCCCCCCTCCTTAAATAGAAAACAAAAAACACTAAATACATGGTAGGTACACAAAACACAAAAGATACAAAATAAGCAAAGACAAACAAAGGGAAACAGTTATGGAAAAGTAAATAAAGGGAAATAGGACTAAATATAGATGCAAAGACCACATAAGTGGCAGGATTAAAACTTAAGTATATAAATAAGTATAAAGGGGAATAAAATATTAAGAATAAAAGAAGGGAGAACGTACAGAGAGCAAATAAAATAAATGTAACTATAATATTAAATAAAGTATATATATTGAGACAGATATATAAGGGGATAATATGCGTAGTAATAGGAAAAGAAATGTAATAGTATATAAGAAAATAAATGTAATAGTATATAAGAAAAGAAATGTAAATAGAATAGGAAATATATATAAATAAGAAGAAAATGGAATAGTATATAAGAAAAGGAATGTAAAGTAATAAAGAAAAGCATGTTATAGTAAATAAAAATGGACAGTCAAATTTGGACAAAGAGATGTATCATATTAAGAAAAATATCAAGTAGAAGAAAACAAATGTATAGAGTAAAATACTAGGATAATATATACTGTATAAGACATTGTAAAAATATGAAAAGAATGCATTAGAAAATAAAAGAGAAAAGTTGTACAAAAGAGAAAGATACAAAAAAAAGGAAAAAAGAAACAAAAAGAAAAGAAAGAAAATAAATTAGAGTCGAGCCCATAAAGCTCAAGTTTATTAACCCCCCTCCAAAAAAGAAAACAAAAACAAAAACAGAAAAAAAAGGCCTGCAAAAATGCGGGGAGCAAAGCCTAAAAAAAAATAAAAAAAATATATAGATTTATGCGAGGCGATTTCGATAAAATTAATAGAAGTCTGATTAATGAGGACTGGTCATTTATATCCGATTTACCTAGTTTGGAAGACATAGTTGCTCGCTTTTATTATATCTTGTATAAAGTAATTGACATGCATGTTCCAAAAGTCCGTATTTCTGGTTCCCGGAACTACCCTGTGTGGTATAGTAAAGCTCTTGTCAACGCAATCAAGGAAAAATCAAGGCATCATCGCAACTGGAAGCTTCTCAATAATCCAATGGATTATCAACTTTTCTCTACACTGAGATCTAAAATAAAGCTTCAACAAGATTCTTGTTATGAGTTATATATAAAACGATCACAAGAAAATATAAAAGCTAACCCAAAAGTTTTCTGGACTTATGTGAAATCTCGGCGAAATGGTCAATCAGATTATTCTAGTTTAATGAATTAAGACGGAAAAACCTTAGACAATCAGTTGGATATTTGTAATGCATTTAATGACTTTTTTACAATTACACAACTACAATTACTACGTTAACGTATATAAAATCCGTTATTGGCTGTTAGTTCCATTGTTTCAAGTAATGTTAATAAATGTAATGAGAGCTGTGAATTTTGAATAAATAAATAAATAAATAAAAATAAATTCACAAAATTATCGTAGAACTGAACAAAAATATCGTGGAAAGTCAACGAATTATCGTGCGATACGTAATTATGATAATTTTCCACTTTGTGGACAAATTGTATATTTTTAATAATTGGTCATTCATTTTACCGCAGCACAGTTTCCAGTCTTCAGTTGAAACCAGTAGCGCGCGACTAGCATGACTAGTCGCGAGTGATTTGTTACTAACGCGTTACAAACCAGAATGTGCAGCTGCCGACTAGTGTAATTGTAATTGTGTTATGTGTCAGAGTGTATGAATGTGTGGTCTCTTGTCAAGGCACCGACTAGCTACACATGAAACTTTTATACGACAGGAAGAGGACTAGAGCTACCCTATTTAATTCCCTAATCCCTACAGAACCTAAGTCCCTAAGTTCCTACGGAGCCTAAGTCCCTACAGCCCTAACCTACAGTATAAAAGTGTGATAAATAAATATATAGATAAGTACGGGATGTCTGCACCATGAGACCTAAGGTAACAGACGGAAGGTGGTGAGGAATAAGGTTTAGGCGGTGGTTATCTCACTGCCAGTCAAGCAGACTCACAAGACTGATCAGAACTGATGGCTAAGGGTGTCTTGGCCACAGTGAGGGGATTATAGTTACCAAACCAGTGAGAGTCGAAATGAAGTAGTCCGTGGTTGAGTCAACAAAAAGAGCAGGTACTTACTTAGGCACTTCTTACACGACGCCACTCAAAATAAACTAGTTACAAACTCTAATCACCAATGAGTATCCGAAATGTTACAGCACTAGTATTTCAATGGCAGTTCGTACACGACGCAACCAATCACAAACTGGGGCCCAAATCTGCTAATTTACGAATGGCATAATTGAATCGTAATTGTATCGCATTGTAAAGGTGGCCACTGACGATCAGTTTTTCCCATCAGTTGAACTGACGTCAGTCCAAAATTTGATCGTGAATGTCGAATCGTCACTCCAGAGTTTTAACTGACGGCGCGACACGTAAAGCTGGCGCGTCGCGCCAAACTGACCGTGAGTGTGTGATCGTCACTCCAATCGACTCAGTTCGAATTTCTCCAATGAATATATTGATCCTTAGCACCAAACAATAAAGTTCAAAATTGATTGTTTCGCGTCAGTTCGAACTTCTCCAATGAATATTGATCCTTAGAGCCAAACACTAAAGTTCAAAATTGATTGTACCGGCCGGTCGAGACTGACGAGCCGGCGTGACGCCAGTGAATGGGGAAATCTGTTTGGCGTAAAACCATTTGGAGTGACGCCACAGTTTTAAGCCTGGACTGACGCGCAAAACTGATCGTCAGTGGCCAGCTTAATTGTTTGAACTTTAAGACGAATTGGGGTTAAAAGCTACCATTCCAGCTGGGGACACTGAGGTGACTGGAGTTCTTACTTCAGTCCCTACAGGTCTCTCTAATGAACGTATATTTGCACTGGTAGGTAGTTCAAGGAATGTCATCCAAGTAAGGCGCTTCATGCGACGGGAGCGGAATGAGTGTGGTACCTACGGTCTCGTACCTGCCCACGCAAACAGTAGCTGTTACATTTGCTTCAACGGAATTGCCTCAGTATGTTTATCTGGACTCGTGGAGACATGAAGTCAATGTTTACGTCCCACCTGTTAAACAATGTTTAAACTGTTTGCGATTTGGACACATCGCGAAATTCTGTCGAAATGCAGAAGTTTGCTCCATTTGTACACAAAAGCACAATTTTAAAAACTGTACAGAAGACCCACAAAATGCGAAATGTGCAAACTGCGGCGGAAATCATATAGCGATATCCAACACATGCCCACAAAAAAAACAAAAAATCGAAGAAAGTAAAATAAAATCCAGAACTACAACATATTCCGATTTATTTAATGAAACTACCTTTCCTCATCTTCACGCAAAAACTATCGAAACCCAAATACAAAATCTTTCCAAATCAGACACTTTCATCAATATTCTTACAAAAGCCATCACACAAATAATAGTTAATCAAAAAGATAAAGACAAACCAATAAACTCTACATCAATAAAAGAAATATTGCAGCTAACTTCCAGACGTAATAGTCTCTCACCCACTTAATGGATACTATTAATATTATGCAGTGGAACGCACAAAGTATTATCAGCAATAAACTTTTACTAACTCAATTTCTTTACCATAATAATATACATGTAGCTATTATATCCGAAACATGGTTACAGCCTAATAAGAACTTTAATATTAAAGGTTATAAAATAGAAAGAAATGATCTTGGTAATAAACATAATGGCGTAGCCATTTTGATTCATAATAGTATGAATTATAACAAAATAAATACATACTTTGACAATTCTCTACAAAATATATGTGTAAGAATTATTGTAAATAAAAAAGAATTTAGTATTGTAAGTTTTTATTGTCCAACGAATTGTACTCCATCTTTTGATAAATATAAACTTGATTCCTTAGTAAAATCTGTACCTAAGCCTATGATATTTGCAGGCGATTTTAACGCTCATCATACATCTTGGGGGTGTAATTCTGTTAGTGCTAGAGGTAGAGACGTTTTAGAAATTGCTGATGATAATAACTTGGTCCTATTGAAAACTGGTGAAGTGACTACAGTTGGTTCCTTGACATGGCGTCCTAATGCATTAGATCTGTCTTTAGTCTCTCCGTCATTGGCTCTTTCTTGTGATTGGTCTGTACAAAGTGATCCTCTTGGCAGCTATCACCTTCCTGTAATTATCAAAGTTTTTGTTAATATTAATAATGTAAGTAGATATAAACGATAATCATAACATGCATCTGCCCATCTACCCAAACCTCAAAATGGTGGATTGGAAAATGTATGAAAAAAATGTAGCCTCTCTACTAGCTAATTTTCAGGTACAGGAATATACACCACTGGAGGCTTATAGTATGTTTAGTAAAGTCTTGCATTCAGCTACAGAAAAGTCTCTTCCCTTTAGAACTTCGCCAGTTCCTAATCCTAATAATACTAGGAAGTCACTTAAAAGTCCTTGTTTGCCATGGTGGAATAAAAAATGTTCAGAAGCCGTTCAAAATTCTAAATTAGCTTATGTTAACTTTAAAAATAATCCTTCAAACGAAACATATTTTCAGTTTAAAAGGTTACAGGCCCTCAAAAAACTTACTTTAAAAACTGAGAGATCTAATAGCTGGGTTGATTTGTGTAACTCCTTCCATCGTTGTACCCCTCTGTCTCGAATCTGGAATTTTATGCGAAAATTTAACAAAACATATTCTTGTAATAACAGTGATGATGATTGGGTTCTAGAATTTTTGCAGAAGTATACCCCCGACTACGTAAATAATAAAATAAATTTTCCCATACTAAATGCAATAAATACACAGAATGATTATTTTAATAAGTCTTTTACAATGCAAGAATTGACTTCCGCCGTTTTCTCAAGAAAAGATAGCGCATTTGGTTTAGATGGAATTTCATATACCATGTTAAAAAGGCTAAGTGAAAATAGTTTGCAAATTCTTTTGAATGTATTAAATTATTTATGGTCAAATAATGATATTCCGCATTCATGGAAGTCAGATTGTTTGGTTCCCATATTAAAACCAGATAAAATCAGGTCAAATCCAGATTCATATCGTCCCATCGCTTTAACATCTTGTGTTGGAAAAGGTCTTTGAGCAATTACTAAAACAAAGATTAGAATTTTTCATGGAAAAATATAATATTTTACCTGCTAATCAATTTGGGTTTAGAAGAGGAACATCGGCTCGTGAAAGCATTTGTCAACTCCATCTTGATATCAAAAATAATATTAAAAATAAGAATTATTTAATGTCAGTATTTTTTGATGTTGCTGGTGCATTCAATAATGTAAATATTGATGTTCTTTGTTCTGAATTGCTTTCTGTTAGCATTCCAATCAAAATAGTTCATTGGATCCGAAAATTCTTGTCTGAAAGGGAAGCTTATGTAAAATATAATTCTAAGTTGTATGGTCCCAGGCATGCCTCTGTAGGCGTTTGTCAAGGAGGAATACTCTCACCTTTAATATTTATCTTGTACATTCGTCGATTAAATCTAGTACTAGGTTCAGAAGTAAAAAATCTCCAGTTTGCTGATGATCTTGTTGTTTATGCATTTGGGAAAAATTTATCACATATTACTAATATTATAAATAAGTCCCTGGAAGGGTTGTGTAAATACTTTTCATTTTTAAATCTTGATATTAATCCATCCAAATCTAAGTTAGTAGTGTTTGGAAATCCCACTAATTCTGTACCTACTGTGTACTATAATGAAATCCCAATCCCCCTTTCTCTTGAAGCTAAGTTTTTAGGAGTAACATTTACTCAAAAAGTTTTATGGGATAATTATATTGATAAAATATGTACAAGAGCCAATAAAGCTTTCAATGTCTTAAAGTCTTTGTGTGGAACATCATGGGGAGCTGATCCCAAAATATTGTTACTTTTATATAAATCTCTAATACGTAGTCATTTTGAATATGGGTTTCTTTGTTTTGCTGGTGATAACAGACTGGTGGATAAATTAAATAAAATTCAAAATAAAAGCATGAGACTTATCACTGGAGCGTTTAAAAGTACTCCCATTAATGTATTGCAGGTTGAATGTGGATTACCCCCAATATGTATAAGATTCACCTATCTTAAAGAAAAATTTATTTTAAAACTTTACAGAAAAAGTAATAATCGCCTGTTTTCAAATTTGGTTAGTTCTCCTCGACCTTCCATTCACAATCCACTTTATATCCATCAGGGCTTTTTTCAATTTTCAAGTTATCTAAAAAATTTACAAATACATCAATCTGACCCTCTACCTTGTTATCAGGGAGATTTCAATAGTGTATTTACTGCAATTGATGTCATTATTGATCACAATCTATGTTCTAAAGAAGAAGTTTATAGTAAATTTTGTGAATTTGCTGGTTTTAGGTTTTTATATACAGATGGTTCAAAAACTGATTCTTCAGTCTCATTTGCAATCTTTGATGATCAGTTGAATTCTGGTGTAGGTTATAAAATAAATTCTAACACAAGCATATTCACAGCTGAGGCTGTGGCTATTCTTGCTGGCTTGAAACACATTAAATATAAAAATAGCGGCTGTAATGAGTGGGTAGTGGTTAGTGACAGCATGAGTGTTCTACAAAGTCTTAAAAATAACAAATTTAATACAGACACTAACTATTTAATCACTTTAATTAAACAGTTTTGGCTAGAGTTATCCAGTGAGAATATTAAGGTTGTGTTTATGTGGATTCCCTCACATGTGGGTGTGTTAGGAAATGAAAAAGTAGATTTCTTAGCAAGAATTATAACCAAAACTACTAACATTATTCCTGATTCAAGCAGCCGTCTCAATGTAACCGTACCAAGTACTGATATTGTGCCTCTTTTAAAAGAAAGGTCCTTAAATATATGGAAAAGGCATTGGAATTACACAGTACAAAAAGAAAATAAAGGTTTATGGTATGCTCCTTTCAATGTTTCAATAGGGTCCAGGCCTTGGTTTTGCAAAAGCAATACTTACTTTTTTAAGGAGGTTTTACACAACTATTTTAAGGCTTCGTTTTGGTCATTGTCGTTTAAACTTTCATCTCTTTCGTTTAAATATGGTTCAGAGTTCTTTGTGTGATCACTGTAACACCCAAGTAGAGCAGTCTTTGAGTCATATATTCTTTGTTTGCCCATCCTTTGGCATTCAGCGCCTTGTGCTGATGGATGAGCTGATTGAAATATTTGGTAGTCCCGATTTGGTACCGCACTCCATTCAGCATATTCTGGTAAATACGTCCACATATTTAGCTTTGTTTAAATTTAGATTAATAAAGTTGGACAAATTTAGATATACGCGATTTAAATGATTTCTGTAAGTATTCTTTTTTTTTCTTCTCTTGAAAACTTTTTTGTTGTAATCTTGTAAATATATTGTGTAGATCTTTGAAACTTTGTTTTTATATGGTGTAGATAAATCTTAGAGCATTTGAATGCTATAGTTAAGAGATAAATAGATATCTATGTAGGTAGGTTTTGTTTTGTTTTGGTTTGAGTTAACCGTTTCGGTTTTTGACATTGACTTATCACTGGCTTTTTTTTTTTTAATATATATTTTTTTCCATGAAGGAACAGGCTAAGGTCTGAGCCATACTGCCTAGTCATTAGTTTTTTATTTGTTTTTTCCCTTGATGATCATTATCATCACTCATTGAGTGATGATTAAGATGAATGATAAATGATGTTCCCAAACCCCTTGAGTCCTCATTAAAGATGTGGGAGTTTACTGAGGTCTCACGCGGACTACTTGAGAGAATTTGAAAAGTGATGTTGCACTGTTTTGTTTCATTTGCCAACACTCATGCACGTTCACAAACACTTAACGGTTAATAATCCACTATTATTTCACATTAATATTCGAAAAAACACAAATGTTAGAAAATAAAACAAAACTGCAGACATGACGCTTCACTTTCCCGCCAAGAAGTCTCCTTATCACTGGCTATGACGATGGTTTTCGTTTTGCACAACATTTACTGGTAGAAACAAATTAAAAAAAAAAAAAACAACATTTTCTGGATTTGGAAAAAAAAAAAAATTTCGTGACTTTCAAATTAAAATATTATATAAATAGGTACTAATGACGTAAATAATGGCCTTTACCTAAAATAAACTAATACAAGGTTTAAAACTTTGAATATAAATAACGAATATAAATAACTAATGACGTTACACTACTTTACTAGAAATAATTAAACAAACTAATGACTAGGCAGTATGGTCTCGGACCTTAGCCTGTTCCTACAAGGAACGAATAATAAAAATAAAAAAAAAAGATACAGATGTCACCTTCTGTCAAAACAAAACAATACAAAATTGAAATTGTGATTTGAATCCAACTGTGAATGAGCGAGCAGTGTTTCTTCATTCATATTACGTAGCTAATAATGATTCCTGAATTAAAACATTAATTAAAATAACTTGAACTATATTCCGAAGAAGCATGGAGCGAGTAAATTCGAGCTTACTTGTGATATCACTTTGTGCATTGCTTTGGGGTGTGGCCGGGCAATACGAGTGGCAAATTAGAGATGCTTTCGACGAAATTAGAGGTAAAATGGACAAGGTTTCGGCCGATAACTGTTTCATTACTCATTTGGACGATTTGTACCTGCCAGAAGACTCCGTATCGCATCATCCGGACGTGAAGGAGATCAACATAAATCCTGTGTTTCCTAACCGCACAGCGATGCTTCATTTACATAACATGGCCATGAACCGGGCCTTTTTCTGGAGCTACATACTGCAGTCGCGGTTTATACGACCGGCCATCAACGATACCTATGATCCCGGAATGATGTACTACTTTCTATCGTCAGTGGCTGATGTAGCTGCGAATCCGTACATTAACGCTAGTTCTATATACTTTTCTCCAAATATGTCGTACACATCGTCCTACAGAGGGTTTTTCAATAAGACTATGCCAAGATTTGCACCAAGAGCATTCAGAGCTGATGACTTCAATGATCCAGTACATCTCCAAAAAATATCAACGTTGAATACTTTCCACATTGAGGATTTGGGTGCCTTTGACCCTGAAAGCTTGTCTAGAGACTACACCTCAGATTTCTATAGAATCAATGAATGGTACCAGCTGTGGTTACCTGACAAAGTAGAAAAAAGGCATGACACTAAGACTACCTATCAAGTAGAAATCAGATATTCCAATAACACAAATGAGACATTTACCTTTCATGGGCCTCCTGGCAGCGATGAGGTGAGCTCTTATTTATTTGCTTCAAAATATGAACTATACACAATAAAAAGAGGCATTATTATTATTGTCTACTTAATTTTTATAGTGGTGCATTGCTTATTGCATAGTATGCATTACATACAATTCTCAAATACCAATATGGCTTTAAAAAATCCTTATCTCAATATTTTTCATTTGAAACTGCTGTATTATGATAGGGACCTTATTTATTTACCCATGATCTGTTGTTGGGATTTGGGCATTTCAAGCTGATAACTAGTCAGTCAAACGAGGCATGAAGAAGCACTTTGTGGGCCGGCAGAGTGATTGTGACTGATGCTACGTCTCTTACGCTGCACCAGTTGTCCTCGCGCCTGGACTTCCTTTCCACTTAACATCAGGTGGAGTAGGGTCATTTGCCGGGCTTAGCATAAAAAAAAATAACTAAATGTTTCACATTATACCTAATTTAGATAAGAACTGACCTAATGATAAAAATATTGATCTCTGACATTGGGTTGACATTGACATGAAATTCAGTATAATAGGTACTGAATACTTAGATTAAAACAAAAAGGGAAAATACGGCATTAGCATCTAGTAAGTGAGCCGCTAAAATTAGGCCTAAAGGCACAATTTCACTTCAGTCGGAATCGGTCGTGTACGTACTCGTCTGTTGCGAAGCAACCGAGACGTCAATGCGCGTCAGTTGAGTAGAACTATTATTTGATTGACTACAAGTAGGCGCATGCCATATCTTCCCTTTTTGTTTTAATCTAAGACTGAATATTATCTTTAAAATAGGAGTTTCTCCCGTGTTCCTTTAGCAACAACACATGTTGTGAGACTCCATTTTAACCTTCAACTGGTGATGTACATTTTGGTCACAGTATTGGTGAGGTGATGTCATTTTGACGTACTAACAAAAAGTCATAAATATAGCAGATTATGTTTATATGGAATGAAATTGATAATGTTATATGAAATTGGGTTAGATTATTACTAAAATGAAAACACCTTTACTTTTTAATAGTAAACTAAACTTTAATTATACACATGAACTTAATATGAATTTTTGGTCTGTGTTTTGGTAGGCATGAAATTAATCGACATAAAATTTGAAAAACCTAAAGAAAAATTGCAGCCATTTTTATTTTCTCAATTACACATAAGTAATGAATAAAAAAAAAATCAAAATTTGGGTATTGGTTGCTCAGAAAAAATTAAATTAATCCTTACAACATATGACACATATTTTGTCAAGACACGCTGGCTTCCTGTATTTCTTGCTTATGTATGACGTTATTTTCTTTTTCTTTGCTGGACATATTGTTCATGTTGTTTTTCAAGCTTTGCAGATGTTGAAAGTTTAGGTTCTGCATCTTCTATTTTCAAAATACGCTTGATAGAAGTATGTACATATGTCAAAGAATTCCTTGATTCTTTGATTCTCATAACGGTTCAACTCAGACCGGTCTTCCTTCTTGTATTTATTTCTCATTTCCTGCAATTTTATATTAGTGTGTTGTAAAACTGTCTGCAAAATATCATCAGAAAACAGAAATATTCCAGAAGTCTTCTTCTTCAGTGCAACCACATGTCCTATTTGAGCCTTCAATTGGAACAATATTATGGCTTGGAGTCCAAAAGCTGCTTCAGGATCTTTATACCACTTGAACGGTTGTCTATTTCCGACTTTTTTCCCCAAATAGAATGGTCTGTTACTTGCCATGTTACTCAAATGCTCTTTGTCAGATTTGTTGTAAGTCTCGGAAACTCGTTCTACAATTTCAGACCCGGAAATCTTACTTATAGTGTCATGATCGGATTCTAAATAGTGATTTTGATCCAACTCTTGGTCCTCTTCATTACTGATATCACTGTCAGTTTGTTCTAACACTTCAATAATTCGGCGCTCGGTATCGCGGTCCATTTTAAGTAATATGTTGAAACTAAACTCACTATTAAAAACTTACACTAATGGTGACGTGACGGCAAATTTACGTCGAGTACTATCTAGCTCCCCAAGTCCCCAATAAAGCGCTTGTGACGACCAATTCGTGGCCCGGCCGACGCCAAAGTGCAAACGAGGCAGCTGCAGGAGGCGGCAGTCGCGGGGAAAATACCGTTTCTGAGCTAAACAGATATTTCACTACTGCGACGTCAAATTGACGGTACGTCACCATCATCATCATCATCAGCCAGAAGACGTCCACTGCTGGACAAAGGCCTCCCCCAAGGATCTCCACCATGACCGGTCCTGTGCTGCTTGCATCCAGCGGCTACCCGCGACCTTCACCAGATCGTCGGACCACCTTGTTGGAGGCCTGCCCACACTGCGTCTTCCGGTGCGCGGTCGCCACTCGAGAACCGTTCTGCCCCAACGGCCATCGATTCTACGGGCGATGTGCCCTGCCCATTGCCACTTGAGCTTGGCGACTCTTTAGGCTATGTCGGTTACTTTAGTTCGTCTACGAATCTCCTCATTTCTGATTCGATCACGTAGAGAAACCCCGAGCGTAGCCCTCTCCATTGCTCTTTGCGTGACTTTGAGCCTGCTAATAAGGCCCATAGTGAGCGACCACGTTTCGGTACGTCACCAGTTGAAGGTTAATTCAATCTACCGTACAATACAAAATGTACTTTTAAAATATACCTATACCACTTGAAATTGGTTAATGGTTGCTTCACACATATCAGTGAAGCCACAGCAGCCATTTGATGTAAAGTGATGCACATACAAACATTTCAGTAATTTATTTTTATTTATCATTGTTAACTATTTGCTAGAATAAATAGACATCTGCATACAAATAGATTAACTCTGAGTCTGCAATGACTGCTATTCTGCAAATCCAAAACTGATGATACAAGAAAATGAATATAAATGACAATAAATAAAAAAAAAATTAACACAGAAACCAAGCCAACAATTAAAATAAATCAACCATACTGAAGTTCGCCATGTCAGGACATGCAGATATTATGATTGTCTAATAATCATTGTCGTAACGTAATTGGAAACAGCTCAAGTTGATCATTGTCATAGCGCAAGTACTTTTGTAGCCATGATTGTAAAGACCCATCGACTCGACTACCCTTTGTGCTGGTGTGGATCTGAGATCTACAACATATAAACTTACAAAATAGTTCACTAACTGTGTCTAAAAGTAGGATCGTAAAAAGCTACTTATGAGCATCTTTTGTATACTTACATAAGCCACATGAGTAAAGAAATGGAACAGAGACGAAGCTTCATACAACCGCCCCGTCGCGAGTAATCTACTACAAGCATACGGCGCATGTGTACTTGTCAACTAGCGTCGCCTACGCGCCGCCACTATATGAAACCGGTTTACGCTCGCTCTGCCAATGGACAAACGGAGGGCCTGCACAAAGCACTGCATTTCTCTTGTGCTGTCCTTTATATTTCTTACGAAATTGTTTTATATAGAATAATCTGTTAATAGTATAAAAGTGTAAATAATTAGTTCTGGACTTGTAAAATTGTTGTTAAGTGTACTGTTTGTATGAATAATACTAGAAAAAAAAGATATTTCATATTTCAATTATCCCAAGGAGTCTACTAGGTAAGTAAATGAAAACCAGATTATACCTATTTGAAAGCGATATGTTTAAGTATGTCGCACAAACCTCTAGGTATTATGTAGATATGTATGAAACCAAAAATTATAAAACATTATATTTAGAGTATGCAATTTGTAATTATACTTACTGAAGTAATACCTTATCTTGTCTACTACATACATACCTAATAAAAAGCTCATAAAAGTTTATTTTATTGTATTTACTTTTGCCAACCCTACTAAAATAAGTAAGAATTTTCGTATGCTCCCTAGAAGCTTTGTCTCTGTTCCGTTTCTTTACTCATGTGCTTATGCCAGTGGCTTAATAATTCAAAATGAGTCTCTAACAAACTGGAAACAAGAGCTCACTCAACATTTGTTGAGCTCCTCTCTTTTGTCACAGTTCTATAAATTATGTTATGTTTAATGTCACCTTTTTCTCCCTGTTTTCTAGATACCTGGGCCTGTTAACTGGACACGACCTTACTTTGACTGTGGACGTCTGAACAAATGGCTGGTGGGAGCGGTATCTCCAGTTGCAGACATTTATCCCCGTCATACGCAATTCAGACATATTGAATACCCAACGTGAGTATGAGTATTGTATGTTGGAATGAGCCTTAGAAAGATAGAACTCCTAGAAATATAATATTTTGTAGTAGGTAGCATTTTGTTTGATTTATTTATTCACATTATTATAAAATAATCGTCTTCTATCATCCTGGCATGTTACTTGGAGTCGTCGCAAAATGTCCTTTTCTGTCACTGTCCTATCAGTTGTCTCCTGAACAGTCATTCCCTTTTCATCTCAAACAGTGCATCCATCTTATTTTTGCCCTTACTCTCCCATTATCATAATAGGCAGGCTGTATAACAATTGTGAACAAAATGAAAAGATTGAAGGATTGAATGAAGCAAAAGAAGTGTGCAAGAAAAGGTCCTTGCACGCTTCTTATGGTGGGTTATGCCATAACCCACCACTCTGGCCCAATGCGGGTTGGTGGGTTTTAACGACTGCCATCTTTCGATGACATGGTGCCTTCCAAACACGGAAATCTTCAATCAATATCAATCTTTTTTTATTTAAGTAGCCTTCTTTCTTTTAAATTCTTATTTTTTTTAATTAACGACTTTTATAGATCACGATATGCCAGTTCTATCGGACCCTATGCTTAATTTTATCACAGAACATTAGAAGTAGACTTGAATTTGTCAATAACTTAATATGGGTGCCCTTTGACTCGCCGTAAGTTATTGCTCCTAAACTTTGTATGTATAATTATTTTCTAGCATTAGTATTATACTACGACCTACATAATCCCTAATTTTGTAAGCACTAATATTATCATTGCATGATTACATCCAAGACTCAGTCACTAGGTCACCCAGCCCAATTTTCTTGAACAAGTCAAAGTAGGTAAATCAATTTAATACATTCAACCTATCACAAAATGTAAATTTTTTTCAATACATTTTGAAATTTGTCTGCTAAGGAGCAATCCACTGTCTCTGCCTACCCCTATGGAAAACAGGCGTGAGTTTATGTATGTATGAATAACAAATGTACTTCAATATTAAAGTTTGGATCTCCTTCTGTTTTTCAGTTACACAGCAGCTGTGGTTATGGAATTAGACTATGACAGGATAGATATAAACCAGTGCCCGCCTAGCCAGGGCAACGACCGCCCTAACAGATTCGCGTCCACTGCGCGCTGTAAAATTGACACGACTGAGGTAAGTACACTGTGCAGTCATATAATAATATAATGTTGATACAGTAAAATGTACCTAATTTTAATGGAACAGTCGTATTCTTCACCAAATTAAATATTTTTCGTTTTTCAATGCGATTCAACTGCTGCTATTTGTTTGGAAGGTTGTTTCAGAAGTTTTACACGTTGCATTTTATTTATAATTATAATCATTGTAGTCTCAAATGAATATAAATAAATAAGCAATTTTTAGTCATCTGAAAACGTTTCTAGGTATACCTACTTTTACACATGTCTTTTAGCTGTGTAAAATAATGGCACAAGGAACAGTTTTTATATAGATAGTAACTCTTTAAGTGGCTTAGAAAAGATTGGACCGTAGTAGCAAAAGACAGAGTTGTGTGGAAGAAGGAGAGGGAGGCCTTTGCCTTGCAGTGGGACAAATTGGGCTAGATAATAATAATAAGTAATAATAATAATAATCCGTCAAATGCTCACGACTTCTAGAATGCTACACCCGCGCTCATCTGTTATGAGGCTGTACATCCCGCGGAGATGTGGGGGTCGCGGCTTTTTAAATGCCAAGGACCTACATAACCGTGAGGTGTGCAGTCTCAGGGATTATTTCCTTAACAGTGAATGCGGGATGCATTTGGATGTCATGGCAGTTGATAGACACTTTACGCCGCTCTCCTTGGCAACGGAAAAGTTTCGCAAACCAGTGGTGCTAAGCACTCGATCGCAAGGACATATGGAAGAGCAAGGCAACGGGAGCTACTATCGGGCTCTATCTGGGTCTTAAGTAGATTTGCCTGCCTCGGTGAACTGGCTACGTTTCGGCACAGTATAAATATAAGCTAAAGCAGTACGGAAGCTCGGCCTTTTTCTTGTTTTATATACCTACGCGCCAATTCAGCGTTAGGGTTGTCTTCTTATTTTTGTAAAATTGAAAAAGTTTTTGTTTAGTTAGCGCTGTATCTCAGCAAGTTAGCGCTTTTTTTGAGATAACTAGCAAAGCATAAGGGATGCCTTTTAAATTTTAAAATAATTAAAAACTAATAAGTTAAAGATGGCGGCTACTTTCCTCATTCTATTATCGGATTCATTGTCGGAAACCACACATATCCCCTAATATCGATGTTTGCGCCACAGCGCAACGACGAATAACAGCCGTCTCTACGCCCGCCAATTAGAGTGCATATTGGACTGCACTACCCCGTCGCACGGACCTTCCGACAAATATACCGGACGAAGTGTTAGCTCGCCTGCCGGCGCCCGCGCAAAACTAGTGCCCTTCGAGATCTCAAGGCGAACCCACGCGTCGCGCGCCCTTGAACTCAGCCCGTGACCACGTCACATATGTGTGCAGTGTGTGCAGTGAGAGAGCTAGGACTACCAGCTCACCCCTAACACTTAACGAACAGCAGTGCCCTCAGTGAACCGTGGTGTGTTGCCGCCCTCAAGCCCGCTAACGCCCGCGCCAAGAACGCCAGCCACGTCCACCTTCAGCACGATCCAGTGCCTACAGCCCGGAACACAGTAAGCCCATCTATTCCATCTTTTCCATTAAACTACGTCGCATGTTGATGCCCTCTGCGTCAACATTTATGGTCCTTCGAGCCGGATACGACATACAGTCCACTAGTTTGAACCCTACCCTACACATTTGATTTTTTGCCTCGACTCGTGCCACGCCTATACAACATACATATACATACAGCTACATAACTACAAAACTCACACAATGCACGCGCAGGCCGGGCCCAGCCCAAACACGCCCTACTGCCCCTACTGCAGGGCTAGGGGGCATAAATTGATAGCGTGCGCCCGCTACAATGCCCAACCGACACAGGGCCGGTGGGACTTCATAAAGGCGCGCGAGCGGTGCCAGAAGTGCCTAGGTCCGCACTATGAACAAGAATGTAAGTCGGTGAAGGCATGCAGGGACTGTGGGAGCCCCGAACATCACACGTCCCTGCACCGACCGGACGACTCGACACAGCGGGCGGAGCCACAGTCGGCGGCGCGGTGGCTACCGTCCCACCTACGTGACACCCCGAGGCAGCGACCCATCGACAGCCCGCTGCATGCGTCCGCGCACGCAAAGCAGCCGCATGGGTCGCAACAGTAGGTAAAATCATCACATCAATCATATTCAGCCCCCTACCTTTAATACAGTCCGCTATATATATAAATAGGATAACTATTTCAGCCCATTAACTATTTCATTTCATTTGTTCCCGTAACTTTACGAGTTATATCTCGTGCCCTAATAAAAATTAATAAGTTGTTAGTAGTACACAAACAACACATGTGCTGACATGTGGTCAGCCCGCACCTATACGGTGCGTGACATCAGCCCACGCCTTTGCGCTCACGCGCCCCCCGCGCTCACGCGCCCCCTGCGCTTCTGCGCCCCCGCGCCCCCGTGCCCCGTGCGCCCATGCGCCTTCTGCGCTTCGCGCCCCCGCGCCCCCTGTGCTTCGGGCGCACAGGCATTCAGCTCTCATACAACCATACACATGCATTCACACACACACACACACACACACGCTAACTCAACACAGCACGAATCGAGGCTGTAGTCTCCCTTTAACTTCCATTCCTTCCCCCCCTCCTACCCTCTGGGGCCCGGGAAGATGTTTGCGCCACAGCGCAACGACGAATAACAGCCGTCTCTACGCCGGCCAATTAGAGTGCATATTGGACTGCACTACCCCGTCGCACGGACCTTCCGACAAATATACCGGACGAAGTGTTAGCTCGCATGCCGGCGCCCGCGCAAAACTAGTGCCCTTCGAGATCTCAAGGCGAACCCACGCGTCGCGCGCCCTTGAACTCAGCCCGTGACCACGTCACATATGTGTGCAGTGTGTGCAGTGAGAGAGCTAGGACTACCAGCTCACCCCTAACACTTAACGAACAGCAGTACCCTCAGTGAACCGTGTGTGTGTTGCCGCCCTCAAGCCCGCTAACGCCCGCGCCAAGAGCGCCAGCCACGTCCACCTTCAGCACGATCCAGTGCCTACAGCCCGGAACACAGTAAGCCCATCTGTCCCATCTTTTCCATTAAACTACGTCGCATGTTGATGCCCTCTGCGTCAACAATCGATTTTTAAAGCAATCGGTCGAATAACTAAAAAGTTCAAGATGGAGGCTGTATTATCGGATTCATTGTCGGAAACCACACTCATCCCCTGATATCGATTTTTAAAGCAATCGGCTAAATAACTAAAAAGTTCAAATTGGAAGCTATTTTGTCTCATACTAATAACGGATTCATTGTCAGAAACCACACAGATCCTCAGATATCGATTTTCAAAGCAAAGTTTATTAACGATGAAGGTTCGTAGTATCAATAATATAAAGTAAGTACGGCAAATATCACCTTAACAACCAAACGATTTATTTAAAAGAAAAAGCTTTTTATTTAGTAATAATAAATCATTCTTACCTTTCAACATCAGAATCAGGAAGTTTAAAAAACGAAAGCTCCGGTTTTGAAGAAGCCGAGTTCAAGCAGACGCAATACACTCGCGGCATTTTTAAAAATCGCGCGCACAGCGCACGCAATACATCTCGTCTCGACGCGATACGCGCTACTGAGAGCACTGCGATGTCCGCTTAGGGGCCCTGTAAAGACGTGCGTCTGTGGGCGTGTGTCGTTTCGAGCGTTTGTACGTAGCTTCCTTACTGCTTTAAGCTCATATTTATACTGTGGTTTCGGTGACCTTTTTGAGGAAACCGAAGGTTTTGTCGGTGCCATTAAAGATATAACTTCATCTTCAATGGCACAGACAAAACCTTCGGTTTCCCCAAAAAGGTAGAGAAGACGAATAACTACCGAAAATATATAATGAAGAACGGTACGGTCGACATCTTTCGGGCATGTCACCGTCCAGGAGAATCACTCCGACATGTTATTTCCGGTTGTTCTCATCTTATATCTTAAATCTTATTATCTTAAATAAATAAATAAATAAATCTTGCTAACGGAGAGTATTTGCACAGACACAACCAAGTAGCCAGAATAATTCACCAGCAACTTGCTCTTCGATATGGCCTTGTTGAATCAGAGGTGCCGTACTATAAGTACGCATCTGCACCAGTTCTTAAAAATGGTCATGCAACGCTTTACTGGGATCGCTCTATCATCACGGATAGGACTATTGTCGCTAATAAGCCTGATATAGTGGTGATCGACCGATCTTAGCGCCGAGCAATATTGGTTGATATCACCATACCTCATGACGAGAACCTCGTGAAAGCCGAGAAGGACAAGCTCAATAAGTACCTTGACATGGCTCACGAGGTTGCCGTCATGTGGGATGTGGATTCAACCATTATTGTACCGATAGTCGTTTCGGTACACGGCCGGTTATAGCTAAGAGCCTCGATCAACATCTAGCGAGGCTCTCGCTAAAAGGTTGGGTCAAGGGTCAGATACAGAAGGCAGTACTCCTTGACACGGCACGTATTGTCAGGAGGTTCCCTACTCTGCAGCCCTAACCACCGATAGCTTAGGTCTATCCCCGCTGCCGGTGGCAACCTAGGTTAAGTTTTTTATAATATTTTATATTGTAAATATGTTTTTCTTTTATATTAAATATTGTAAAAAAATTTACTTAAGATATATGTTAAATAAAGATAATAATAATTACACTTAAGTATTGTTTATCAAATTATATATTAGAAGTATTCATGTGTGTACAGTATGCAGATATAAAGTTAGTCACGAGAAGCTTCACAGAACTCAAACTTTAGGTTGCAAGTATCTTGCGTGTCTTTATGCATGACTCTATGTGTGCAAATCTGTGAAAATCGCAATTTCCAGCTAACTTAGTTATGTGCCACGTGTTGTACACTTTTAATATTACTTTATTTATTTATTTTATTTTGGTATATATCAAAATCTACAGCTCTTAATCTAAATTAACAAATTTATATTATGTCTATCAACAAAAAAAAGAGTGTATGTCCATAAACTGAATAAATATTTTTTACCAATGAATTCTGTGAATTTATGCCCACGGAGGAGGTTACCGCAGGGGAATTGACGAAGATTTTTTTTTCTCTTTATTTATTTAGGAGCTTTGATCGAAGATTTGATCATGCCAGCTTCATTTTGCTCTAATCTTAGTAACTATAACAACTTAACGCTAGAAATTGATCGCAAGATAAAAAAGAAAAAAAAAAACAAAAGAAAAGCATTGATATCGTGTTACCGTCCAGTGCGAGCCCCTGCACGGCTGGGGCTTCCGCCGCGGCGGCTACCAGTGCCGCTGCGCGCCGGGCTTCCGCCTGCCGGGGCTGGCGCGCCGCCCCTACCTCGGCGAGATACTCGAGCGAGCCACCTCCGACCAGTACTACAACAACTTTGACTGCCTCAAGATCGGCTGTGAGTATTGGACTTCTTATTTTATCTTAGTGGGGCCTGCAGTGGTCTCCCTTTGGCAGCAGCACGTCGACAGTCTTTAGTACGTTAGTCGCCTTTTACAACACTAAAGAGCAGCGATGGGTTGGTATGACAGAAATAGATTTGCATAGATAACGCAAATGCACGTACTTTGTGTGTCCGAAAACCCCGACCAAGCGTCGGGGTTGGTCGACGCTTACTTCAGTCTGCGCGCGTCTGTTAAATTAAAATAAAATAAAACTAAACTAAAAAAATGCTTCGTTGCGTGATAATTAACTGCAATAGTCCAAAAATTTCGAGCACCCAAAGGCAGGAACGTTACGTCGGCTCTGACGTCACTGTACCTAGGTGTTAAAAAGTCAGCACGCTTGGTTTCAATACAAACCGTGATACTAGCGTTATCTATGTTTTTTTTTAAATTTTGACTCGTCATACTGACTGCATCCTGCCTGATGGTAAGCAGCCGATGCAGTCCAAAATAATGAGAGCGCTCCTCACCGTGGAACAAGCACGGTATGCGCATATATAGCGCAATACCCATTCATGACGGCCTGCGCAAATGCCTTTTCACGCCCCGTTTAAAAGACCCGGGACTGTAGGAGCTGGAAAACACATGCGCCGGCAAATAATTCCAAAGCCTAATGGTTTTACAGAGGAACGACTTGCCAAATTTTTTTGTACGAGTACTGGTAGTCTGTACAGTATGATGGTGGTTCCTAAGACCAGCACGTGTTGTCCCGGAGAGGAAAGGAGAGGGCGGGATAAGATTAAAAAGATCTTCAGAACACTCCCCGTAGTAATTCCGGTAGAAGACATTGAGCGAAGCAATGTAAATAATGAAAATTATGTAAATCTATATGTGATTGGTATGGTAATTAATTTTTTTTTCTGAGTGCCATCATCACCAGTCTACAAACGTTCTACTGCTCGGCACAGACCTTCTCGTATGAAACAGCACATGGAAAGATAAGGCCATAACCCACCATACATACATAAAATGACGACTATTATACCCGAATAGTTAGTCAGAGACTAGGCAATGAGGACAGCAAAAGCAGTCCTCTACTATAATTCACTTTAAACCAAATAGCAACTGCACATGTGCTCAGCGTGAGGCATTGTCCTAATACAACGCGATAACGCGATCATCGCGCGATTAAGGCAGTTGTCCCACCAACGGCGAGTAAACGCCTAACTATCGGATATTTTTCGCTCAAGAAACGTACATAAATATACATTCTGTGTAAACAAAAGAGATGCATATATAAATAGTTGATCGCTGACTGTTCACACTGCCGCCGAGGACTCGCCCCACTAGTTCGTCGCTGAGCGACAAGAGCTATCAAAGATAATTCTCGCTTAGCGATACTAACTCACGCCGAGACCAACCAGCGGCAGCGGCGCTTATAGCCCAGCGACAAAACTATCGGAACCACACACTCGCTTTCCGCTGCTCGCCAACTCGTTTCTAGTTCTAGCTCGACTCGCTTCTCGTTCATCGTCGGCGGTGGGACAACTGCCTAAAGTTCACGAAATAAGTTCGCGCCAATAGATTTTTAACCTTTTTGTCGCGCAAATGCATCGCGCGATCGCCTATAAGGATACCTATTCTAGATCAATGTGACATATTGATATGTTTTATCGTCGACTCTACGATGGTCGCATCGTTTAATCGCGCGATGATCGCGTTATCGCGTTGTATTAGGACAATGCCTAACAGGTGGTGAGCCCATCGCCGTTTTATGCCGTTGGAAGTATATGCAGTCTTGAGTCCGTTAGTCAACTTTCACGACACCCAAGGAAAGAGAGGGGTTGTTGTATTCTTTCACCGCTATGCGACACGGTTGGGTAATTAATAAATATTTAATAGTACAATACTCTTCTTCAAGTACCTCTTCATAACTTGAGGTTGGCCGTCAGCTTAGCGAAATTATCTCTATTCTGCGTCAAGCGAAATAGATCAGTACATAAGGCAGCAGTTCAACCTACCGCAAAATGTCAAAGGAGACCTTTCCTCTTCCCATACAACTACGGCCTCGCATGTACCTAAGATTCAAAGGTACCAAAATGTAGGAAAAAAAACGTGGATTCTAGAAATATATGTATTATATTTTTTACTATATTTGTACCACTTCAAAAAATATCATTAAAAATATCATTAGAATGGTTTGATGGCTTGCAACATTGGTTTAATTTAACTGGCAAGCAAAACTCTCTCGCTGTCGGGTGCCTTTCGTTAGCTTACCTAAGGGCCAACTAATTATTAGATAAATTAAATTATTTTTACATAAACATAACCTGTTTTTATCAAAAACATGAAATACTTACATGATATACTAACAAAAATAAGTGTTTTAACTGTTTTGAATTATTTTGTGCGTTTGATTATTTTGAAAGAGAGAGAGAGAGAGAGAGAGAGATTAGTAGACTGACTATGTGAGTTTATAGAAAACCATATAATTTAAACTAGGTTTTGCACCTATTTATTATCCATTGTGAGTTTAGATCTCAAAAAATGTTTTTTGTTATTATTATTATAACTTATTTAATTCTTCGCGTTTAGCATTAAGCCAATTTCAAGTTGTATATATTTATTTTAAAAGTACATTTATTATTGTACGGTAGATTGAATTAAAATGGAGTCTCACAACACGTGTTGTTGCTAAAAGAGCAAGGGACAAACTCCATGTTTTTGTTCATCCACGAACTGTCACCATCACAAAAAAACCAGTATGACAGTTGTCACTGTCATATTTTCGCCCTTTATTTGCACGTTTCGTTTCATGTTCACGGTTTCTAAAACCATTTAAAAGATTTTTTTATTTTCCAAAAAAAATACTAGTTTCGGCGTGTTTTATAGAAAAATTATATCATTAGGTGTTTCTGCATAATTAAGAGGATATTTTATAATAAAGTGTACCTCGGTATATTTTGAGCCGAAATGGAAAGGTTCAATACATTTTGAACTTTGTCACTTGTAAATAAGGATTAATTTCGACGGTTGAAAGCCAGACCTCGGTAGCCAAGTGGTTAAGGCAGCCTCCCGGAATGCGGAAGGTTCGTGGTTCGATTCCCGCCTGAGGTTGTCTTTTTTCAGTGTTTAAAATTTTACTTAAGTATATTTAAGCGTTAATAAAACGCTAAAATATAAAACATTAATCTATAAACGCAGCTTCATCTAAACCGAATGTTCAAATATTTGTAAAAATATTTCTTTCGGATCTCAGAGGTGAAAACTTCTAAGATTTGTTGAAGCAATGTTGACTAAAAACATAAGCATTTTCGACGGTTGAAAGCCAGACCTCGGTAGCCAAGTGGTTAGCCGCCCGGAATGCGGAAGGTGCGTGGTTCGATTCCCGCCTGAGGTTGTCGTCTTTTTTCAGTGTTTAAAAATTTACTTAGGATTAATATCGATTGGAGAAATCTGACAATTTTGGATAGGTTGACTTGCTAGCGTGTGTCCATTATTAAAAATCTTTACCAAAATGTACTAAATTTCCCCCAGGGATCCAACGTCTGCCCGTGCAATGGGAAAAGGCTCATCCGTTCATTCGCGCTCTTTACCGCGACCAGTACTACGAGTACGTGAACTCGACGGTCGGCGCGGGCGGCGCGGCCGGGGCAAACGCGCTGCACGCGGAACGAGTGAACGTGTATGATGTGCTCAACTTCATTCGCGGCGTGCAGCCCGGGAACTGCTCCAAGTCAGTGCTCATACATACTCACGACTATAATCTTCAGTCATTTTATTTGTAGTTTTACTAGTACATATTATATATACTTACATTCTTTTTTTTATTAGTAGGTTAACCCGGCGCCAATGACGTGAAAATAATTTCAAAGACGATGACCCCGGGTCATGATGACCCAAATTTCATCGATTATTTTTCAGGAAATTAATTAAATCATCTTAATTTTAATTACTGTCTATGTTTAAAGGGTTCTCTACTGAGCTAATAAAGTAAAAATAAATGTAATACATTATTTAAATCATTTTTTATTAATTATTTAACAACACATGCAAAATCATCTATAAAAATACAACGTGTCTATATTTTGAGTTTTTGGTTAAAAATTCTTAGTAATAATAGGAATCAACAATATTATCTAGGAATAAAGAGATCAAATCAACTTCTTGTCATGCAGATACAATGAGATCAGTCTTCTACTTCATCATTCAGAGCCATGGAACTGCTGCAATTATTGCAGTATGTAATCAAGTGGTCTGCAAGCCTAAAAATGTTCACTCCCGTACCATCTGTTTGCCACAAGTCACTCAAATTTTGTCTGTTAGATCTATAAAATCCAGCTAGAAACAAAAGTCCTATGTACGCTTCCATTTCACTTATTTCGACCTCACCCATATAACTATGTTTCTTCAAAACCTCACACGCAGTTCATTTCTTTCACGTATGTATGAATTCGTGAATGTTTAAATTTTACACAGATATGAATAAGTTCCAACATTCTGACTCAGTCTTAGCGCTTTGAGCTACGATTTTTACACCTGGTCTTTCAGATAATATATTTTCAGATCGTACGAACATTAGGCCGCGCAGCACAGGTGTCATTTGCCACATTGTTTCATCCTTTCTTTTGAAAAAAATTTGCCGTACTTTCCGTCGTACTGATGCAAGGTCGAGATTATCCAATGAATCTGAGTCCACATCACTTGCGTCTTGTTCACTTTCGCTGTTGTTACTACGTTCTGATAAGTGGTCCTCAATGTCAATGTCTAAAGCAGCATGGGATTCTTCACTCTTGGAATCCGACTCTTCTAGCAACGCCGAAATTTTTGCAGTGTTGGTTTTCAAAGACATTTTGACTAAAAACTTAAAAAAGAACAAAATAAATTAACACTAAACACAAAATAAGCGAATAAAAGTAAGCTACAATATTACCGCGCCACCGATGACGCCGGGTCATAATTACCCGTTTTAATTTGACACAGGTGTATCTTGCTGCGCAAGCAGCGTCGCACTATGCGGGCCGATGGGGCGGGTAGAGGGGGGCTGTACCTCCAGCTACACGAACGTTCGTGTCAAAAAATGGGCGCAAGAACAAAATATGAACACTTAAAAATGCCTCGGGTCAATATGACCCAGCGTCAATGACGCCGGGTTAAAAAACTTTAATGATAATGTCTTTTTCTTATTACAAAATCTAACTTCTGCTCATCATTTTACACAACTTTAAGCTATGGAAGCAGCATTAAAATCATATAAAAAATGGCTGCTCCATTTGTTTGATCGAATTAGGTAAAACATATTATATGATACTTACAGCTGGTTTTTAAAAATAAAATCAGAATTGGTTCAATCTGCACAAATTTTAAAATCGGAAAATAAGAGCACCACTTCCTTAGAAACGATAATAGATTAAAATCATTGGTAATTTTTTTATTAAGTAAACATTGTAGGTAAGGTTTTACTAACAATAAATTTATAACGTTACAAATACAATCTAGCACAACATTAACATTATTTACGCTTTGCAAAAATCTCTAACATGTATGTTATCACAGGTACAACCCCACCGATTTGTTCCTCAATGGAGACATCGCGTTCGGCGCCGAGGAGCAATTGGAAAACCAAGCGAAGATGGCCGTGCGCCTGGCCAACTTCATCAGTGCTTTCTTACAGGTAAATCCGGCTCGAAGGACCAAAATGTTGTGGACTGTATTGAATATTATAACTAGGTATTTTGATTGTAGAGTGTAGAGATAAAAGTCTCAACATTCAAATGCAAAAGGAAAAAATATACTTAATGTAATTAAAAATGAATGACAAATATAACGTCAGCTGTTAAATAGAAGAAAAAGAATAAAAACTAAAAAATAGGTTGCATTGCCAGTATTGTTTTTTGTAATGTTCTTACTGGAACAGTCTGCAAGGAATGCCAGTAAAGACTTTTATTTTCTTTTTCTAGCACCCTTGTTGTAGATATATTTCTAGGAATCTTCAACTTGTAGAATAGAACGATACGTCATTTAGCAAATTTTAAATTGGTAACTTTAAAACTTTGAAGAGCTAATGTAAACTCATTTTTATTCAACTATTCTATATTAAATTATTCAACCTGTGGTAGCTATCGAATAGTCAGTTCAGCATCATATCATTGAGCATTCGTCAATTATCTGTATGCTTATCTACCAATTTACTAATGCGTGTAAGCCACTTGTCCAGGGCTAAAATGATGCGTTGGTAATTTATAACCCCATCTTAATCTCTTATTTCCAGGTATCAGACCCCCGAGAAGTGTTCAGCGGTACCCGCGTAGCCGACAAACCGCTCACTGAGGACCAAATGTTCGGCGAAACCCTCGCCATGGTACTCGGAGACTCCAAAATATGGTCAGCAGGTGAGATTTTCATGCGATTAGCAACCCCATCGTGTAGGATGTAAGGTCGAATTTGATATCGAACTGTTAATAAAATGTACTTTGAGTAGCAATTAAAGTATAGAGTTGAAGAGCTTAATGATGCAGCGTATTACGCTTTCTGGAGAGAAGCTTCAAACTTGTGATGGCTTGCGTGGCATCCTAAGCATGAATCGTTGATTGCCAACGAGTATTAGTGATTTTCCGAATCCTACTAATATTATAAACACGAAAGTTTGTAAGTATGGATCGATGTTTGTTACTCTTTTTGGACTCTAACTCTCAGTAACTTGTTATAGGATACTTTTTATCCCGGTATTCCCACGGAAACGGGAACCACGCGGGTGAAACCGCGAGCGGCCGCTAGTCTTATATAATGCTTGAGTCAAGGGCATGTTTATAAGGAGTCTTATTAAATAAAACTTTGCGTTTCAGGAACATTCTGGGACAGAAATAAGTTCACGAATCGCACGTTCTTCGCACCATTCGCTTACAAGACCGAGCTGAACACTAGGAAATTCAAACTAGAAGACTTGGCTAGGCTGAACAAGACGGGTAAGTAGTTCGTCACTGTTTTAGGGTTACCTATTCAACGAGTGTTATTTCAATTTGACTTTAAGATAGGGTTTCCTGGGAAAGGATGTGACATCCTAGACTACATCCTGCTCACCAAGCAGGTTGGTGGTCAAATGCTTGCCCAGTTTACAAAAAAAAGGAAAAAGAAGGGTTTAATTTTATTTGCTACGGGAAAGTGCTTGACCGTAAGTGGCCATAAGAATAAAGGCCGGGCACTTATTTATATTAAATTTCTTATCAACATACTTAGGACTCTTATGAGCATAATAAAACTTATTTCTTTGATTATTATTTACAGCCCAGCGCTCGTGTAAAAAATTATTGATTTGAATGCAATTACGAATCGCTCGGTTACTTAGTGGCTACTGAAATACTCCAATTTTGTCATCACACATTCTCTTCCAGAGGAACTATACACCAACAAACCGTGGTTCCAATTCCTGAAGCAGCGTTGGTCCACCAACTTTGACAGTTTAGAGCAGTTCTTCCTAAAAATGAAGATACGCGACGATGAACTAGGGAAGTACCTGAAACGATACGAACGCTTCCCGACCTACTACAGGGCGGCGAATATCAAGCACGGCCATTGGACGAGGCCTTACTATGACTGTAAAGGCCATTTGAAGCAGTGGGTCATTACTTACGCGGCGCCGTTCTTCGGTTGGGACAGCGTGAAAGTCAAGCTGGAGTTCAAGTGAGTTCTTTTCAATTCCGACTCGCCCGGCGTAATACCCTCTCATGAAACATCGGCGTGAAACAACTCGTTGCTGTTGTTTCATTCGGTGAGTGAAAGTACCGAACGCCCATCCCCCCCCCCCCTTCCCAATTCTTAATCCTTCCTAAAAGTTCCGACTCCTTTCTCAACGCCGGCAACGCATCTGCGACTCCTCTGATTTTTACTTTAGATTACTTCCCATCAATTAACCCGTAAGCTCGTTTGCCTCTTTTTCCAATAAAAATAAATCTATCACTCATTTCTTCCCACATGAACATAGCGCTTGGTGAGATCGGGACATTATACACCACGGTGACCCAATTGCAATATAAATAGTAATATTAAGTCTACGTATCAGGCATCAGTTTTAACTTTAGTCAGTTGGAATAAGATGTAAGATAGCGAAATAATTCTTTTATGGGTCTCTGTGTGTACGATTTTACAACAATGTACCAAATGATATTCAGAAATCAAATCTTGATAAAGGAGACCCGGCGTTTATGCTTAAGTTGTATACTTTTTAAATTTTTTAATCTGTAATTCAATAACTGGCAATAACTGATGACAGTTGTACAGCCGCTAGCTGTCAAATCAAACATGACGTGACGGCATTGTTGACATTTCACTTTTTTAAAAGCAAAAGAATTTTGGTTTATGCAGCCACGTTAGACATTTTTAAAGTAACACGTCTGCCTTTTGATGACTCAGTGTTTAATTTTTTTTTATATATGGAACATTAAAATACATTAATAATTAAATAACTCTTATCCGCGACTCGTTAAAAATAAGACAAAACTTGGTTTAGGTAGCAAATAATATTAGCTTTACTTTATGACCAAATTCTATTGTAAACAAGTTAAGCATTTTTTCTATGGAAAGTGCCGGTTCTCCTTTAAAATCAAAATAAAAAAAAACTTTTTAAAAAAGCTTATTATAAAGTGTTAGATTACACAGAAGACAAAACAGCTTGGCTCTGAACTGAAATGCTCCAAGTACTCCAACAGCTATTTCTAATTGTCTATAATTAATTAATTTAGAGTACCATTTACATAGTTTACATTCAAATTCATATTTTGTATTTCATGACCTGGTAACGACATTTTTTTTTTGTAACACAGTTAAGCACAGTTAAAAAATGACGTTCTTAATAGGTGGTAGGTTAAAAAAGATTTGGACGATTCAAAGTACTTATTAATTAAGTTTATTGAGTAAATATATTTTGACTTTGAGTTTGAGCGATATCCTTTACGCACTTTTTTTCTGAATGTAATAAAATGTACGCCTTGTGTAAAATTTTAAAGGTTTTTAGCCACTAAATATGTTTTACATTTTATTTAAGCTTCAGATAAACAGCTAAAGAAGGAAGTACTCAATATCAATGATTGTTTTTCAGGGGCGTGGTAGCAGTGACGATGTCGTTAATGTCGTTGGATATAAACCAGTGTCCGGACAAGTTTTACGTCCCTAACGCTTTCAAGGGCACCGACAAATGCGACAGAAGGTCTTCCTACGTAAGTATTTAAATTTACATGTATTATTCCTTTAACTTACATATTGACAGATAGATAGATTAACATTCTCTTGCTCACATGCAGAGAAAACGGCTACTTTTAATTTTGACTATTTACGGGAACGTCTTCGACTTCGACCAATGTACTCCACTGTTTCTCCTTGTAACTTTGTCCATAAATACTTGCCTAATTTACGTGTGCCTCGTTATATTATTTGTCTATGATTAAGGCTAGTTAGTATCGGTGCAAGAACTGGATGCGCGTGCTTTGCCGCCATTAAAATATTTATTACTAAAAAAATAGCTTTTTGGTGCATTAATAATAATGTTTTAAAAGTACAGCCTGTATACCCACTGCAGGGTAAAGGCCTCCATCATTTAAATCGAGTCATCGCTACAATAGGTGAGTATTGGCTGAAGCACCACGCATGCCAAATGCGGTTTGATGGTCTAGTGATCATCTTTTGCCTGAGTTTGTACCCGGGCGCAGCATCGAAAGTCCGAAAACACACTTTTCCCGACCTGGGAGTTGAACCCGGGACCTCCGGATGTCGAGCCGAGCGCTTGACTACTCAAACTACGAGGCAGTCTTTTAAATATTTTTTTCTGGTGTGTTCCGCTTTGTGGCAATCTGTTTTATCACAATAAGCCGTTTCTTTGTATGATACAATATATCTGCTTTGACATCTTTAAATAGAGATTCTTTACTGAGCAGACAAATCTTTCCAAAAGACTCGAAACGACGTTTCTCTTAAGGCAGCAATAAGTATAGAAACTTATTGCTGCCGTTACCACTGAGTTCCACGGCCAGTTCATTCTTGTGACATGATAGTCTTTTCTGGTATTTAGCGCTGTCTAATAACACGTTGACTGCCGCAAAATCAGACACAATTGATATTTAACGCGTTGAGTGTTTTGTTTACACCAGGTGTTACTACAACAATTTAACTTCAATTATGTCTGGTTTTGTAGCATTCAACGAATTAATTGTTTGTCGGTCACCGGTGACTCCCATGGTGCTCTAAGTCTTAAAAATAAAATAAAATAACATATATAATAATAATGATCCAATTTCCTATTTGCATTGCTATTACTTATATTGTAAATCATGAATTAATTGAATTGAATTGTTAATAATGAGTATTTTTTTATTTTTATTATTATATTATAATGTATACTAACATAATTAATACGTGCATATTGTTACTAACCATATCCCGTTCCCGTGGAAATATCGGGATAAAAAGTATCCTATGTGTTAATCCAGGTTATAAACTATCCGTTTACCTAATTTCATCCAAATCCATTCAGTAGTTTTTACGTAAAGAAGTAACAAACATACACACTCACAAACTTTTGCCTTTATAATATTAGTGTGATACTAACATAATTAATAAGTGCATATTGTTACTAACCATATGGATCTATGTTATCTGAATAAATGAATTTGAATTGAATAAATCGTTTCGCCCCCAGTGCGTGCCCATAAACGGGCGCGGCTTTGAAGCGGGCGGCTACAAGTGCGAGTGCCTGCAGGGCTACGAGTACCCCTTCGAGGACCCCATCACCTACTACGACGGCCAGATCGTGGAGGCCGAGTTCCAGAACATCATCTTGGACAAAGAGACCCGCATTGACATGTTTAAATGTAGGTTGGCGGGTGCGGCCGCTATTCAGAGCAGCTTTGTAATTGTGCTGGGCGTTTTGCTCATTTTGTTGAAGTTGAGGTAGGTTTTTTTTTTACTATTTTATTTTTTTAGGGACTTTACACTATGTTATGTCAGTTAAGTTAAGGTAGGTGTAACAGAAAAAAAAAAACATCTAATTGTACCTTATCCGTCCCTGATAAGATTGATATTATTCCCGTCATGTTATAGGCGTTAGATAAAGAGCAGCTTTGTGCTAGGCGTTCTACTCATTCTAATGAAACTCAGTTAGGTGTAATAGCTTTGTCGTCGACATATCCATAACAAATTGACCCTTATCTGCTCCCGATAAGATTGATATTATATCCATCGTTTTCAGTTCAAATATCTTCCAGTGGCGATACAAAGCACCTTTGAGATTTACTCATCTTTTATTTTTATGAAACTTAGGTAGGTAAAATCGCATTGTCGCCAGAATTTAGGGTCGAAGCTTTTAACACTTTATTGTTAAAAGTTAATGTTTGTTGAAATTAAGGAAACTAGTATAACAACTCGAAATTTTTACTATTGAAAGACCTATTTTCACAAGTCCACCTGGCTAGCTACCCCCATCTTATTTAATTGTCTTTGTATCCTCACTTACCACTTGGTAAGATAAAAGCTGTTTACCGTAAAAAACCATTTAGGTAAGTGAATGTTTCTTATAGGTTGGCATATATTTATCATACTTTATGTATTGGTTCACACTGTTACGAGTTAGAATAATGTATGTAGTAGAACTAGTTACTTCTTATTTTTAAACTGAATTACTATGAGACTTTACTTTGAATCTCTTGTTTTACAATTTTAGTTTATACTTCATAAGCATTAGTATAATATTATATCATAGGATCATTCCGACAAGTGGCTGTATAGTAGTGCATTTTTCTATGAGATGTGGTTTTGTATTGTTTATTTTATACTATTTTGTTTTTTTAGTTCATATGTATGAACAAATCATTGGGCCAGCTGACCTCTTTGGCTTAACTACAAAATTATGTTTAGAGTTAGACAATGTCTAAATAAAATTTCTCTAATACTTTTAGACAGAGACACAACACTTATTTATTAAACTATAAATACTGTTTTGCATTTTATGTTTTGTGTCAGATAACTAAGAATGAAAACTTACAACAAAATATATTTACAAGCGGTCCCTTATTTCTTCCACACTCTTTTGTGTTACTATTATTTAGAATATTATATTTTTTACAGCAATTTTTTTGGTATGTAAGAAGTTGTGTACTGAAAGGCTATGTAAGTTAATAGAAACTTATTGCTCATGTTTACTCTGATTGATAAATCCGTCCCATGTTATCTACTTAATTGAACAGTGTATTGTAGTTCTCATGTATCTTCATCACAATGTAACATTATTATTGGTTATTGTACATAATCTCTTTAAAACTCTTTACTTTCTCTTGTCATCATGTTTCTATTTTACTTGTGCATTACATTAAGTGATAAATATGCATTTGCAATTATACTTTAGCTTTTAAGAATAATATTTTACCTATATTTACCAATAACCAAAATAAAAACACACAGTACATCAATATTTTTTAATTTATATTTTACATGCAATACAGAAGATTTTCGTGTTAAGATAAGTAAGTTTCTTATTTGAAAGTATATAGTACGTCAGAATACCTAAAAATGTAAAAAAAATCTGCAATTGGTTTTGAACTCAATCACCGAACTGGTAAAGTTGAAAATCGATAATCGATTGGAGAAGTTTGTATTGACTGATTTGTGAGTAGGTACAAGATAATTGTTTAAGATATTAAAATTGTCTAAAATTGTTTTTTTCTTTAAAATATTGTGAATGAAAACGAAGCCATGTAACTTTCCCTCTGTTCTGTGTGTGAATTTTGTTATTGGTTTATTACAATTTTTATAGCACAATTTTTTTATTAGCTAACTGAAGAGTACCGTCCATGTAGTGCCTTTACCTCCTATACAATGAAAGCACGGGCGTGACATGGCGTGACAAATAAATTGTGGTAGCTGTACCGATTATTAAAAATATATTTGAAAAAACATTTGTTACCGTCCATTGTCCAATTTTTAATCAGTCGCAAAGAGTAGAGGTATAAATAGGGGAATCAGTCGTCAGCAATAAGCATCAATAAACTCGGAAATGATAGTTCTTTTTGGTATCGGGGGGTAGCACGTTTGACAAGGAAAGTAGCTCACTCGCCCGCGATTTCATTGTGTAAGTGGCTTTTTATATTAGTAATAAAGAATTAAAAAGTAAACACGTGTGTTGTCATTTATTTTCATTCAGTCTTCAATGTAGTATAACTCTGGAATACTGTAAAACAAAACAAAAATACATCTAAGGGATGAATTATATTAGACCGGGCCGTGCACGGGACGTGCCGTGTACGTGGCCCGGACGGGGCACTGAATTGAAACGTTACATTCATTTTGTATTTATATTAGACCCGGCCGTGTCCCGTCCGGTCCCGAACGAGACACGGATCATGCACTTCTGTCGTAAAGCGAACAATCGATATGAACTGCTTCATACAAATAGTATGCAACGACGTCTCAAATCAGTGCCCCGTCCGGGCCACGCACATGGCACGCCCCGTGCACGGCCCGGTCTAATATAATTCATCCCTAACCAAACAGTGCTATTTAAACGCACATCTACCGCACTCGTGAGACTTTGATTATCAAAATGCTTCTATGAACTACAGACTAATGATCTAATGAATCATGCAATCAATACCGCCCCGCATTGGGCCAGCAGTGGGTGATATGATTTGCCATGTTAAACCGTTCTCCATGTGGACTGGATTGAAGGGCTGTGCTTAGCGGTGGGACATTTATAGGCTGACGATGAACTATTGAGACCTAGGGTGAGGATGCCGGGTAAAGTGCGCTTCTACTTTCGACCTCATCGTCACTCCGCCGACACTGGGGGCTAGCAAGTGTCAAACGCTCAGCACTGGGGGGTGATCACGCTAAATAATCTCAGCCAAACCACAACTGAAACGCAGCCGTTAGACGTACTTTTATAGTGCTGTCGCGTTTGACACGCGACAGCGCTATACGAAGTCGGCAGAACTGCTGCGGTTCAGTTGTGGTTTGGTTGAGATTATTTAGCGTGATGGTATATTTACATTGTCGTATACTTGTGTACGTGCCAATTGCCAGTAAGTAAAAAAATCAGGAGTTCGCGCGCATTGCAGGTACGACGAATTACGATAGACAGGGAGGAACGTTTCGCACTTGTCTATAGGGGCAGGTAGAAGAAAGCCGCGCGCTTCTCGGCTGTGTAAAGCCATCAACAGATAAACGCAGATTTGTAAATGATAATTAATTATTGATTAATTATCGGAGCTGTTGCTTTTCACAGCACTTGTCTTGTCCTATTCAAATTGCCCATTGCATTTTCCGAAAGGGAATATTAGTGCCATGGCATAAACCCAGGCTCACATCCATCAGGTGAGCAGGAAATTCACATCTTTAAAAACTGACTGGCTCTTGGAGTACATACTTATCTCGCAAGAAGATGCTTCGAACGTAAATTAGGGCTCCCACCAAGCCGAAGTATACTGATATGTAGATGAGCATGTAGATTACGACCAGCACACGGAACACGCCCATTGCAAGTGTTGCCAAGTGCCTCCTCAAGGCCCCCATGTGTTTCTTTTGTGTCTGTACAACATTTTATGTATTTTTTTGGTTTATTTTTCAAAAAAAAGAAATTTTATTTACAAAGACATTGTTATTTTGTTTAATAATAAAAGTTATTATGACGTTGTCACTGTAATGCTTTCTACGCTCGCATTGCGACATTGAGCTACATATAACATTGCGACAATTGCGGCAGAGCGTCTTAAGTCTCCTACAAACTAGCCTACAATTTAGATACATACCTACGCGATGCACACGTGTTACGTTCATCCTCCGAGGGACGGGTAGGTATTTTTTTAAATGTAAAAATGGCATGTATTAATGCCATCTCGTCCTCCAGGGTACCTACTAGAGGGATCACCGTCGCCGTCGGTCGCTTTACCAGTTTGCAGTTTTCGTACGAAGCAAGCGCACCGCTCGCCTGGGCACATTACGTGCCAAATAGTCGACGCGGTGTGCAACATGTGTTCAATTCTACGTGAGCAAGCATTGAGCTTTTTAAATTAAGCTCAATATATGCAACGGTTTTTGACCCGATGACTGGTAAAGCGTAGCGACAGACTGCGATACAGCTGCTTTACCGCCAATTGCAAAGCTTACATTTTGTTTAAATAAATTCCAGCAACCTTTCTAGAACATTATAAGTGGTATTAATCCTCTTGTATTAAATAAGTTTGGATTGCAATAATAAAATTTAAATAAGTTGTCCGCTGCTTACAGGCGTGTCTCGGACCGCTGAACGTTGGCGCTTATCATTTTTATCAGCTGACAATGTTGACATTGACAATTGACATTAGTGTGTAAAAAATACACCAAGGGCAATCTGTTGATTCTGTTGTACAAAAAGAAAAATTGGTTTTAATTAAGTTAAAAATACAGGGAAATAAATAACATGTGAGTTTATTATGTTAAATTGAGGCCATTTTTATTGACCACTACGACAATTCTCTCGTTACGTGACTCCTAACCTTGACATTTACTAAAAACCCTACCACGTAATTTATTCAAGAGAAAATTACCATAAACGGTAACATTGGACTTCGTGGTTTCGTTTAAACATTCACATTTTACCACAATAGCTTGTTTTCATTCCACTTTATGTGATCATTTTGCTTTCAGAGCAAAATGAGTGCGCTTGTGAAGAAACTGTTTACCCAGCTGAAGAGCAAGGAATTCAGAGAGTATCTAATGAGGTAAAATCTATTTTCTTTAAATTTCCTCAGGAAAAACTTTGTTTATAATACTTACTTATAACTCATGTTAAATGCCTTCGTCAGGTTTGACTCGAACCTTTCTGGCATTTGATTATCCAATGAGCTACCATGGCTATTTCTCTGTTTCTTCAAGTGCTTTCTATATTACGCTTTGAAACCAGATTTCATAAATTTTAGTAAGTACCTACACAATATAATGAATAAACATTAAAATTACTGTTTAATTTCAATATTGATCTTAAAATTAAGTAGGTACCTACCTACAATAATTTATTAAAATTAATAAATTTGATATGTCATAATCACACTACATAAATAATAAAATTGTAGATTGTAATTAATCTTCTGTTCAAAGTTCTATTCTTTATTGTCATACTGATGTAAGTCGCAATTATCATAGATCATAGTTATGTTATGTTTATGTTTACAGCACACATTTTTGGGGTCCAGTGGCCAATTGGGGAATTCCCATAGCAGCAATTGCTGACACGAGGAAAGACCCCAGCTTCATCAGTGGCAAAATGACATTTGGTAAGGTTTCAGAGTTTACTTTACGTACAGTCACGAGCACCAATATGTATACACTTTGACTCTTATTTCATTGTATTAAGAGTTACAATTATTTACATGTTTTTGCTCGTGACTGTACATAAATTCCGACTACGACTATTATCCCAAAGGGTTAGTCAGTGACTAGGCAATGAAGACAGCAGAAGCAGTCTATTGCCATAGTTCATGTTTCACCACATAAAATCTGTACATGTGCTCAGTGTGATAGGTGGTGATTCCATCGCCGCTCTATGCTGTTGGAAGTATGTGCAGTCTTTAGTCCGTTAGTCGCCTTTTACAACACCTAAGGGAAGAGATGGGTTGGCAGTATTGTTTTAATGAGCCCCCACACACAAAGCTTAGAGTTTACCTTTCAAAACTAATTGGTAATCGCCAAAATAAATAAGTAATGCCTTAAGTTTAATTTCTAATCTGTAGATACTGACTCAAAATATTTAATCTTGAAGTGACACAAAAGAAAAATACTACTTACTGTTAAGTGATTAGAATATGATTTTCACTTACACTATCAACATTTATTCAATGACAATTCAAGTAAAGAGAATAATTAAAAAAGTCATGTCATTCATGATATAATTATAATAATACATGTAATCCACTTATGATATGTTTAATAGATAATAATAGCCTTTATCTTTAAATCTTCTTAACACAAAGTTTTTATACCTACTCAATTTATTTTGGATTTTACAGAAGTGAGATTTATTCTTATTCTAGTCACTACAATAAGTCTTTAATCTATATTTTCATTTCACCTTGTTTGAATGAGACATTTAGTGTGATGTGTCTCACTTAGTATTCGCAAGTGTCAAGAACATTGACCTAAAGTATCAACAACATTGACCTAAGTATCAAATTATCAGCCTTTTACTAACTGATAAAGTATAACCATACCATGATATAGTGTCAATGTTTAGTTTTTATAATAGCAATCTGTTCAAGAGATATGACACAATGATAAAGGGATGTGTAGCTGATATCATATTACAATGTTAATGCAATATCATAAAGTCTCACCGCTATTTTTATCTTTATATTCTGTCTCTTATTATTCCTCAATCTGGTTTATGATTGCACAACTTTAAATTGTTGAATTGGAGTTTAGTAAAGGTTTTGATAAGCCTTACTATATTAATAATTAAGAATAAAAATTTGTTCTATTACTTTGTGTAGATGAGAACATATGTCTTAGCCTAGATAATCAATGATATACAGAACAATTAAACATATGCACTCATCTTATCTAAGAACAGACATATGTTTCCAAAACACACTTTCATCCATTAGGACCATTTGCTCCCTTTTCCGTAACACTTTCATGCTATACCTAACTATATATTTCTGTTATTGGATTCGTAAGTGCTCGGCCAGACTGGACGTGCGGGCGAGGCGCGACGCGCGGCGCGACGTACAAACATATTATGCCCCGCGCCGCGTGCCCACTATGGACACTCAAATAAGAATACATATTTAACCAGTCTCAGGAAAGCTCGAACGGGATTTCCTGAGACTGGTTGTTTTTTTCTAGTAAACATTTTATCCTAAATCTATATAGCATTGTGAATTCAAAATTTCAATAATAAAGAATACATATGTTTGAGTACGCCGCGCCGCGCCCGCGCCCGCGCCCGCGCCCGCGCCCGCGCCCGCGCCCGCGCCCGCGCCCGCGCCTGCGCCCGCGCGTGCAGTCTGGCCGAGCACTAATACTTGTGTAAGGACTGTAAAATCACGGATCCTAATTATATTTATATCTCAAGTTTCTCCGTGCTTCGGAAGAAAAATTAAGTCATTGGTCCCGGTTGTCGTCGCTAGTAGGCGGAATTAAAAAAAAAAATAGAAAATATTGACAGAGACCCATGTAAGGTGAAATCCACCAACTCTCATTGACCTAGCATTTCAATCCTGTTTTTTCGCATGTATTCTCTATGTAAAAAAAACATGATCTAGCTGTGGGACAATGCAAAATTACTTTTAGTGAGTATTCTAAAACTAAACTTAATCAAATCCATGCTTGAATACAGTTAGAAAGGGATAACACTGACCCATTCTAACTGTACTCAAGCAGAGATTTGCGTGTGAGTTTGCTTTTAGAATACGAGCCTTACTTAGTGTAGGCACTTTTTATATATTTGTGTAAAATGATTATAGACAGTGGTAGATAGTGTGCTTTATTTTAACTATCCATTTCGATGACTTGACGTTTTACACACACAACATACACACATCACGAGCGTTACCAAGACTGGAGGACAGAGTCCCCAGGTTTCCATTTAATATGATCCTGACACTTATTTTGTTTCTTTTATACATAGATACATAGGTTCATGAATATTGTCGCCAAAGGGTTCGTCAGAGACTAGGCAACGAGGACTGCAAAATCAGTCCTTGCAATGGTCCACATTTTCAAATAAATCAAATAACTGCACAACTACTCAGCGAGACAGGTGGTGAGCCCATCGCCGCTCTATGCTGTTGGATGCAATCTTAGAATAATAACGCATAGAAAGCGAGAACTCGCACGCCAAATGAGGCCAGTAAAACCAAGCCATACTGGCTTGGTACCGAAACTTTCTGCGTCAGTACTAATAATCTAAAGTTATCTATCTATCAACATTTCCAATTTCCTTACTTTTGGGGCAAATCTGATTTTTCTACCAACATTACTTGTACACTAGTGTGCGTGTCGCCGAGATAGTACGCGTAACTTACTCAGACAACCATTTTTTTCTTGCCTCACGCCATGACAGTTTTCTAATACGAGACTATCGTTCTATGCGTTATTATTCTATGGATGCAATGATATTATAATAAAAAGGTAGATAGGTTATGTCAGTACTAATGTGATGTCAATAATGGACCAAAGCTCGTACGAAAGTGTGAGCAAGATAGCATGACAACTAGCTATAGCGTAAACGAGACAGATATGTTGTTGGTGGCCTAAGTAAGCCAATTAGCATAGTTTTCAGTTGCTTGTTTTTGGCACATGTAACATATTCTACCTCTTTTTATTGTAACATCATTGGTTGGATGTATGTGCGTGCAGTCTTTATTCCGTTAATGGCCCCACAGACGATCAGGTCGCCGGCAGGTATCGGCCTGTCAGTTAGTAGTACAACGCACGGGCGGCGGCGGCGGCGGAACTGACAGGCCGATACCTGCCGGCAACCCGTGTTGCCAGGTCCGTAGGTCAAAACTATCCCAGATTGACTGCAAAATTATCGTGTTTTTATCGCATTGAAAAAGACAGATTACATACGTTTGTTTGATTACAAATTTGCTACCAACCAATGTAACAAGCTAAAAAAAAAAGGTCATCGCCTAGAAAAAGTACTGCATGTGGTACCCTAACATACGGTTAGCGACTCGTTCTTTCCGAACTGTGATTGAACGAACGGTACAAAACTAGGTTTGTCACAAATTCATCGTAGAACTGACAAAAATATCCTGGAAAGTCGAAGAATTATACGAATTATCGTGCGATACTTAAATATTATTTTTTATCGCATGTCCCTTAAAATTATCGTGGATTTACGATAATTATCGCACGTCTGGCAACCTGATCGTCTGTGGGGACCTTTAGTCGTTTCACATTATACTGAAATCACTTTCTCTTTCCAGCTCTCACGCTATACTCGATGATGTTTATGAGGTTCGCGTGGAGGGTCCAGCCCAGAAATATGCTTCTCTTCGCTTGCCATTTCACCAACGAGTGCGCTCAGCTGACGCAAGGCGCTCGGTTCATCAACTACCACTACCTACAGGGAGACAAGAAACAGAGTGAAGGTGCCGAGAACTAGATATAGGGGAAATAGGCTGCTGGGAGATAGGGGAACTGATTAACATGTGGCCTTGTGATATTATGTGAGTTAGTAAAACTATCGACGGCAATATTGGTATAAACATCGGTTAATTGTAATAGAGACAAGGTTTACTACTATAATAGTAGTAGCAGCAGCAACTTTGTGGCGTCTGAAGCAAAACTGCCCGCAAATAGGAATGTGTTTGAGCTCATTTAAAGTGTTGCCACTTATAAAATACTGCCACTGATTGAGTAAAATCTGCTGAATTGTAGAGTGTGTAATGGGAAGTGCCACACAAAGTTTTCCATAGGTCTGGCAATAGTCCCTTCCCTTGTTTACAATTTATGACTTCACCCATCCGAATTAATTCTTTAAAGTTGTAGCGAAAGAGTAGGTGCTCGATGTTACCAAAAACATGTAGTAATTTAAACTATAGTACTTTTAAGTAGCCAGTGACATTTTAAATTGTGACTTTTAAATTGTTATTGTTTGTCCCTTTCTATCTTCCTGGCTATACTCCCACATTAGGTAGTAACGTACAAAGATAAGTTTAAACATTGCCTGTTGGTTGTATAGAAACTTGTTAGATGTTATATTTAAATAGTTAACCATTGTAAAGAGTATATTTTTTGAATATTTATTGTAATTATACTCTGTTGTTGATCTGTTTTATTGACTTTTATTTTATACATATCAGGCCTACCAGTAGAAAACGTTGAGACTTAACCCCCTGGACCCCACGCTTATTCGTAGTTGGTTACGATTCTCTCAGGGTTTAGTGAATATGCTCCTCCCTCTACCCAGTTGGCTTTGACCCGGAAAAAGAGGAGACGGGAAAGCCTCCACATAACCGTGCTGCACCTCTGGTGGCCGGTGGGTTAAAAAAAGAAATTATTATATTATATAAAACGAATATTTTAGTATAAAGTCAATTTAAAAATATGTCTGCATTTCCTCCCTCTTCTTATTACTTAGGTTATATAATTGGCATTAAAATCAGTCAAACAAAACAACCGTAACCTTAGTGAGGATATGAAGCAGAACTCACTTGAATAAACACTTGTATGTGTTTCCCAAATGAGGCTAAGTGGAAAGGCTGTCAGCATAAAGCAGGCGTCCCTCTAAAGCGTGCCTACCGCCGCCCGTGACTGTCTACCCTTATTATTCGTAGCTCAGCACGCTTCATTGTGTCTGTAAACGCCTGCCACGAGTAGGGGAAGGTAGCCCAAAGCGGGTAAGTTAAGGTTAGTGTTTAAAAAAAAATCAAAAGTATTGATCAACAAAGTTATATTTTTTCAGATATAATTCCTTGTACTTTAAATACTTTATTACTAACATTGACTTGTAGTAATTCGCTTTTAAAGTAATCAATACTAAAGAAAAACAAAAGATCTAAAAATACCCGCTTTACCCTTAGGGGGGGCCTAAAACAAGTATGGTGTTTGGGCAAAACGGGTAATGACTAAATTAACGAGATCAGTTTACATTATGGCGATAATTAGTTATCATTGTACTTCTAAATATAATTTTTGATTTCTTAAGGCAATCACAACCATACATTTCAATAATTATGAAAGTAACATGGCAATTTTGAAAAAGTGGCATATGACAAATAAAATAACGTTTCATTCTTGGCACAGGTCGCAATAATATGGGCCTCTACCTAAATACGAGGTACATGACTCGTGTGCCCACATGTTACAATCATCGCACTTAATCCAGTCTTCTGGGCAAATCGGGTAATGGTAAACGGGTACCCGCTTTACCACTACCCGATTTGCCCAGAAGCACACTTTTGATTTAATCCCATGTGACCTATAAAAACAAACACGAAGCATGAAAAGTGCCACTTGGTTATATGCAACATCCATTTCACAATATTAACATACAATCACAATGAGGACATATAAGAATGTTATCGAGTAGTTAGAACAAATCAACAGCCATAATTTTTAGTGAAAATACCAAAAAACTTTAATTATGTTTTCCTTGAAATTGCGCGTTCCACGGGAACGCGATAAGCCTCTGATGGGTCGGCTGTTGGGCGTTCTAGCTCATTCAAATGTTGCCGTGTAACATTACAGGTGGACAGATTCAAAGGCTTACCCTATTTAGGCGGTATACCCGTTTTAGGCGTACTTCCCCTAGCAGCTAAAACCGACGAAGCTGGCAGTTCTGTTTGAATATATTTGGATACATTCCTCGTAAGTTACATACATATATACATACATCACCTCCGTTTCCCGGAGGGGCAGGAAGAGACAATAGCTGTGTGTATCCTACCTAACACAGCTGAGGGTTTACGCATTTCGGTTTCCCATACAAACTTCCAAGTCGAAATTTTTAAAAACCACTAAGCCAATGTTAATGAAACTTTGCATGCTAAAATAAAATACAGGGGTCTAAATAGTTTGTTGAAAACATTTAAAATAACGTTTATTTAAGTGAGTTATTGCGATTTTAAACTATCTATAGTGGACTTTAAATCGCAATAACTCAACTAAATAAACGTTTTTTAAAAATGTTTTTAACAAACTATTTATTTAGATCCCTGTGTCTTACTTTAGCATGCAAAGTTTCATCTAAAATTGGCTTAATGGTTTTTAAAAATTTCGACTTGGAAGTTTGTATGGGAAACCGAATGGCGTAAACCCTCTTCAGTATACAAACGTCAACCCATTTTCATTCACTCATTAAGTTTTATCATATACGTAACTCTTAGCAGGGCGAGTCTTATCACGAACCGCCAGTTCAGAAAGAAGCATTGTATCATTTCCAATGACTTATCATGATTTATTTGTATATGACACAGGTACCTACGTATACTCATGTCATGATAGGAATAATATGAAAATGCAATATCACGATTTGATTTGTCGCCGTCTGACCAACAAGCGTTCGCCCCGGCTGGTCGTGCCGCTATTGTTAGGTACCTACCTATCTATTCTATTGTCGCGATCTCACACTACTTACACACACCTAATCGAGATGTTGATAACAACAGGCATTAATTCACAAATACTAAAAGTAAAAAAGCATCACCAGCCTATAAACGTCCCACTGTTAAGCATAGGCCTTTCCACATGACTAAGACACATGAGCAGACTCTGCGAGAACCAAACCCACCCTGGCCAAATGCCTGTTGGTAGGTTTTGACCACAAAACAGTTAAAAACTATTATGTGGTTTTAACGACTGCCACTGTTCTTTATTTGGTCACTCATCCAACGCTATCGTCGTGTCATAATCGCCTACCGAACGCAAGCGACTCTATAGCACATCTTTAGAAAATTTATCATATTTTTTATTTGAGACAAACATGACGTTTGGTGACTTAAACAGTGGTTAATAAGCCATCACAGACCACATTACCTTATTGGATGGAATAAAATAGTGACCTCATATTCCACTATTCTCATAATATTTCTACGAAAGATTTCGCATTAATTTGATGCTTACGTGCCAAAAAACTAACAATATTGACTAACCAGTCAACTACCCTTTTGTTAAAGATAAAATACTGGCAATGTAATTCTTATCGTCGCAATGTGCTAGCGATTGGCCGCCGTTTCTTCGGATGGTAAGTGACAATGAGGCTGAGGAAGCTCACTTCACCCGAAATCCTCAACTATTGAACTGGCTTATCTCGTAACGTTGGAAAACCGAAAAACACACAATGCTGCTATATTGTTTTAAATAGATAGCAGACTTAAATAAGATCAACCTATATTACATTACTCTATGAATAAGATGGTGGTAGCTATTTGTTGGGCTTAAAACATAATACTAATATTATTAGGTAGGTAGGTATGTAGCTCGTATAAAGGTACTTCTGTTGGGAATCGAACCCTGAATTTCTGGGTCAGACGCCAGTGGTTTAGCGTAAAAACAAAAGCGCAATGTTGCACACAAATCCAATAATACCATCTGTAACGATAAAAATAATTCCGTGCAGGTCGAGTTTAAACATTCCGCTTGGCCGAACGTGTTGCCAGTTGCCACATATAACGCCGGCTCATAAATACCCGCTCATTAAGGAACAATTTTAATTAAAACTACCTATCTCTGTGTTCTCAGGCGTCCGTGCATCGCAACATGTCCAGCGGGAACTCGAGTAATACGACTATTAAATTTGCATTTCACTTTGTTGCTTTAAAGAATGCCCTACGGTCGCTGGCGTTGACTAGTTACAATTTTTTATAACTTGCTCGAATATTGGAGTTTATGTGAAATGGTTTTATACTCTGTGCTCACAAAAGATGACAGCTACTTGGCACTATCTAATTATCTATGCGTTGTGCTCGCTCTCTGTGTTTTTTTTCTTTCAATCAAAAACAATCTGCCATTATTATTATAATGGCGGGGGCATTACCGATTGTACTGTTAGATTAAGTTAGTTAAATGAAGTCAATCTCACTTATTTATAATTAATTCTATTATCGAATGAATAAACCTTGTAGTAATAAGCTGTGTGGTAAAACCGCTCACTTAAAGAATACTACAACCCCCTTGGTTGTTGTTAAAGGCGACTAACGTATCGGACTAAAGACGACAGGTACATCCCTCAGCATGGAGCGGCGAAAGGTTCTCCCCCTTTCACGCTGAGCACATGTGCAGTTGTAATTTGGTAAAACGTGGACTATGGCAGTGGACTGCTTCTACGGCCCTCGTTGAATAGTCCCTGACAAACCCTTTTGGGGTAATAGTCGTTAATGTATGTACTTATGTAATGTTTGTGATTCAAACAGACACTGGACCCTTAGTCTCCGATCAGGGCTTGCTTGAAGCTAGCTGCGCTTCGCAGCGTTTAAGCCTTATGACTCAAATTACATATGACTATGCTATATACTCACCGAATGATGCGATGGTTGACCCGCCTTGCAACCTTTAGGAGAGGACAGGGGTGAGGAAGGAAACAGGATGGCTGCAGCCCAGCTGCCGTGGTGTGGCTCCTAGCCTCTGGCAGCGTTGCCACGACGGCCGACTCCAAGAGGCTGTCCAGATCACACCGTCCCACTCGCCGAGCAGTCGCCTTTGTTTGAATGAACATTTTATTTATAAACGTTTAAAAAAACGTGCGCGTCAGTTTTCAGCAAACTTGAGAGCCACAAATTCAGCAACTACTATGCAAACATGTCTATGGTTTTTGAAATAATCTAATTTAAATACATACATACATATAATCACGACTATTATTATCCCCGAATGTTTAGTCAGAAACTAGACAATGAGGACATCCCCTCTCCTTATTCACTAAGTTTTATTTGTACTGGCACCTCGAGACCAACCGTTATGCAAGAAGTGCCAGATGTCCCTGCGCCAGCAAAACACTCGCGCAGGAGACCATCTGTGTTAGGTCTTGACGCCAAATCAGTGCCCGCCAAAGCGCGCTCTTCATTCGGTACTTCATAAGACTAGTGTCTCGGGAGAGTTTCCCCGTGAACACGTGTAATTCACTGCCTATTGTCCAGATAGGTAACCGGAGCTGTCAAGCACGCTCACTTCTCGTTGCACGAAGGGCACAAGTCTCAGTTGCCACTGCTCGGGTCGTCGACTCTAAAGTCAACTCCCAAGTGTTCACCTTGGTCGCGGAGTAGTAAGCACACTCACTTCTTGGAACCCATCCGGGCGCCTAGCCAGTTCCCACGTCCTACGCGGCTGGCTGGACCGGAGGCTACGGCATCTAGAGGGCCGCCTCTACTAGTTCTCCAGACTAGTGCCGGAGATGTCAACACCAATGTCCAATGAGAACCACCGGACAAAGCTGCCAACTTAAAGGGAAACTCACGTTTCCCGCAGGACTTTTCGCTGCTGGCCCCACAGAGATCGCTACTAGGCCCCGCTCGCTGTGCGCGAGTTTGGAAGTCCTGGCACACAGCACCAGGACAAACGAACATTCCCAAGCTCTACAGCTAACCACAAGTCACTACGAGTCAAGGCACAACCAGCGGGGGGCATGAACCGGAACCCCGCAGTAGGTACCCCTGAAAACACAGCTGGACCCTTAGTTCCAGCTGCGATACCCTATCTATAGGGGCCAGTAGATATAGGGACAGGCAATGAGGACAGTAAAAGCAGTCCCCAGCCCTAGTCCACTATTCACCAAATAGCGACTGCCATTGTGCTCAGCGTGACAGGTGGTGAGCCCATCGCTACTCTATGCTGTTGGGTATATGTACAGTCTTTAGTCCGTTAGTCGCCTTTTAAGACACCCAAGGGAACAGAGAGGGTGGTATTATTCTTTCACCGCTACGCCACACGGTTAATCCATCCAGCACCGTAAAACCAGACACAATTGAAAACCTATTGTTTTGCGACCGCCGCCGGCGGTCTTATGATCATTGAAGGGTTAATTTAAATCTATGTATGAATCATCTCTAGATGCGAGCAGAACTAGACCAGACGTGGTGGATGGGGGATCCTTTTTCGAACAGTGGCCGTCCTTCCTTCCGTTAATGATGATGATGATGATGATGACTTTGTCTTATTGTCTATTTTGTCAGTTTCATGTTGGATGGATTTCACTAACCCTTTTGTCTGTCTATAAGACTCAGTAGTAATTGCTAACAAATGAATGTCTATTTATTTATTTATTATTTATTTACCTGTACAAAAAAAAACAATTTCCAATAAATGCAAATAATAGGGTCAGCATCCGACATCCATGCTCAAACTCAAACTCAAACTCAAGACATTTATTCGATGTAGTTATACAAATGTTTAAAGTTGCAACATCATGCTGAGAGGGTTCCTTTTCGTTGTAGTATAATCTATTAGTATTAAGTTTAGAAATTAAGCCTATTTGTATAACTACATCGAATAAATGTCTTGAGTTTGAGTTTGAGTTTGAGCATGGATGTCGGCGTCTTGGAAAGAGCTATAGCCCTAGGAGTGGGCGCATTACGAGCATGCCGCGTGCGCAAAGCTGAAGATAGTGCTAAGGTCGTGCCGGCGACGTAGACCGACACGCACATAATTCTGCGGAACGTAGTAGCCAATAGAATTTAGCACTGTGGGGTTGTCCACCTTATTTCGCAGCAAAAAACAATAATGCAATGCAAGCAAGAGTTTACGCCTGACTTCTAAAGTTACAAGGCCCAACATGCCTGTTACAAATATTATTATATAATATTGTGTCTGGCATTACGACAGCTGCTCAGCTTCTTAAGCTGCCTATGCAAGAAAATTCATCTTGCTTAATATGGGGGTATAGTTTCATCCCCTTTCGGAGTGTTACCTTTTGGCAATCAACATCTTTTAATGCTTGTATTGTGAAAGCTTCTAAACACTATGGGTGCTATTCATCCCTCTGCCTTGTAAGCACTTTCTCGTGACGTCACGCGACTCATCACATATCACCCTCAGATATCAGCCCTCATGCTATGACAAACGGCCCCTCACGCAGTAGTTGCTCATGCTCATTACGACCGCTTCAAATGTAAATATGTCGGAAAAAGAGCGGTAATCGTTGTCGTTACGTCCCCGTCCCGGCGTCGGCCCGCTCACGTATGGAGTAAACAAACGTATTAGACCCCCCATTACCGATCCCATAAATTCCTGTAATATGAGTTTTTATCCCGCCTATCAGTTGTCGCTGCGAACGTACGAGTGACACGACACGGCATGGCAAAATGTAGGTACCGTAGATACTTACATGATGTTTCAGAAAAAAAAACATTATAGGTACTTATAGATACTGTAATGTAAAAAAAAATAACTACCTCAGGTAAAAATTAATTTTCCCGCGAAAAACATCAAAATGTTACGACAAAAACATCTAATTAAGTTTTTCGACGCTGTGTTTATTAGGTACGTAGGCGTTGATAATTGTAGATAAGCACCATACTTTTATTCCTAATCTGGTGGATTGCAGGATTGTAATGTTGTAGTGTCTTGCTGTTTTATAACAGTGTGGAAGCTATATTGCTAAATAAAATAAAAATCCTGGACAATAAGGTACCAACTTAATGGGAAACTCACGTTTCCCGCAGGACTTTTAGCTGCTGGCCCCACAGAGACCGCTACTAGGCCCCGCTCGCTGTGCGCGAGTTTGGAAGTCCTGGCACATAATACCAGGACAAACGAACATTCCCAAGCTCTACAGCTAACCACGAGCCACTACGAGTCAAGGCACAACCAGCGGGGGGCATGAACCGGAACCCCGCAGTAGGTACCCCTGAAAACACAGCTGGACCCTTAGTTCCAGCTGCGATACCCTATCTATAGGGGTCAGTAGATATAGGGACAGGCAATGAGGACAGTAAAAGCAGTCCCCAGCCCTAGTCCACTATTCACCAAATAGCGACTGCCATTGTGCTCAGCGTGACAGGTGGTGAGCCCATCGCCGCTCTATGCTGTTGGGTATGTACAGTCTTTAGTCCGTTAGTCGCCTTTTAAGACACCCAAGGGAACAGAGAGTGGTATTACGAGTATTCTTTCACCGCTGCGCGACACGGTTAATCCATCAAGCACCGTAAAACCAGACACAATTGAAAACCTATTGTTTTGCGACCGCCGCCGGCGGTCTTATAATCCTTGAAGGGTTAATTTAAATCGTTCTTTAGTACATTTTATAACATGTGTCGTGTCATTTTATTAAACTGACATAAACAAATAATCAAAGTAAAGGTAACTAGAAAGAAAGGTAAATAAGACAATGGAACAAAGAGAACGAGCCAACATACTGCTGTCGCTTTGAACCCGCAGTTATTGTAACGGCAACTTCATGAACTGTTACATTGTTGAAAACTCTAGAATCACGAACCACCACACCAGACAATGTATATTTTATGGAAAACGACCTTTTTACTGGGAAATGTAGTCATAACTTCCGCAGTAGGTACGACGTACACACGCCAGTAGAGCAACCTACCCAAAAAATTCAAATTTCTCAAATCGAAATCGATCCTTAACACGCAAAACATAAAGTTCAATATTATTGAAGAAATTTGAAATTTTGTACGTTTGGCGTCTGTACGTTTCGCGCGCGCGAATCGCCACAGATAAATAAAGTCCTCAAGTGTGTTCACGCTCGATTGATTCTCGAGTGAGCTCGAACGCAGCCCCCGTCGCATCCGGCCCGGCGCCGGCCGGAGCGACGCCGTCCGGTGCCGGAATGTTCCCGCACCGGCGAGGTGATGGGCGCAAAACACACCCATTACGTGCCATGTGAGATTGCCAAAACGGACATGTTAAATAAGACGGTATTAATTTAAGAGAACGGAGGAAAATGGCGCAAAAAGGGTGTAGGATGTTCGGAGAATCGGCCAAGATCGAGCCGAACTGAATAAGTGTAGTAATAAAGAGTGCATGAAAGTGTGCGTGTTTATTTATTTATTTGCTTGTTGGAAGTGAAATATCAACTAAGTATGGGTGCCATTTACACATAAAGGATATTATTGGGATTACATTTATGTGGGGTTCCTTTACCTACTGTATAGTTTTTAGAATAAAGTACAGTAGCCGCATAGCCAGATGGCACACAAAAAACTAACTAATGAGTTCCCTCCAACCGTGCCAGTTGCAACCAACTAATCTACCGAGACATTGGCCGTCCCCTATATTTCAAGAGCTCGTTCCCAAAAGGTATTTCTGTTTTCACGTCCAATCCCTCGTTAACCTATTTCTAAAGTTTTACAACACCTAGATGAAATACGAGGAACCGTTCAAATTATCCCGGATAATCCCTCGGGCAGTGTCAACGGAATGGAAATCTTGCTGCCTAGCTATTTCTGTTTAATCAGCATTGCATTGTTGTGCCTGCGCTCATACAATTTGGAGCGATTGGTGCAAATGCAGGACGAATTAGGTGCTTTTATTGAGCTCTTTATTATGTTGACGACCTCCGTGGTCGAGCGGTTAGCGCCGCCATCTTTAAGGTCCCGAATTCCCGGTCGAGTCAACAGAAATAACTGTTTTTCTAAATTGTCTTGAATCCTGGGTGTTATCTATGTATAATAAATAATTTTAAAAACAAGTTTTAAAGAAAGCTTAAATCGGGTAAGATAGTTTGTGTGAGCGTGGGTAAGCTTTTTATTTATTTAGTTATGTTAAATTAGTGGTTGCCTCCAGAAAGTGTGTAAATAAAAATGTAAATGCATAGTATCGCGAATATATTTGTCTAATTATTATTCTAGCAGTGAAAACTTCAATCACCATAGGTGAAAACGATAAATAAACGGTATTTGTTTTCTTTTCTGCGCAATATTCGTGGCATACAGGCCACGTCTCTTTCTTCTTTGTATATATTCATGGGCAGAGTAACAGTCTGTTCCGTTTCATTAGGCATAGGGAAGGTCGGCGATAATTACGAAAACTGTTCACAACCTCCTTATTTCCACTGGGACGTGGGACTGAGTAATGCGTAGATTGGCCTTATTCCAGTAATAATACACCGACTATCTCGACGATTATTCGATGTATTTTTTGTTTAATATTTCCAAAACATTTACGGCTTTAAAATAACAATGTAAGCTAAGTATTCGCTTTCGTTGGCGATCAATATCGGTTTTAGTGTCAAGGTGATCAAATTAAAAAAATATTTCGGACTCCTTCGCGCTTATAGATAATTAAACCGCTCAAAAACGCGAATAATCTAATTAATGTCAATGTTGTTCCGTCAATAAAATTGCCAAAGCATTTCATTTTAAGCCATGACTCCCGAAATAGCAAGGAGGTCCTGTTGAATTATTAAATCCCCGTGACGGCGGCGGTGTCGCCGCTAATTTGCCTTTTGTAGCCAGCACCAGAAGTGGAAATTGCCTCGCCACTAGGGTTGCCAGGCACTAAACCCTAAAGCTGGACGCGGCGCTCAATATATTATTTAATAAGGCGCCCATGTTTAAATAGTGCATTAAAGTTAATGATAGTTTTGCGTTTATTCTATATTCTAGTTTGATCGTGTGAAAAACAGGATATAGAGGCATATTAAGAGCTAAAGATGCAGGTAACTCATACTCTTAAGGCCGGCAGTATGTTTTTTTGTCGGCTCAGTCCCACAGGACAAGGGTAAAAGCTCTCTATCTGTTTGTTAGCATTTTTCAATACTTAATCGGTAGACAACTTTACAGATACATGGCGATTGTTAACTGTAGGCCATCGCTATCATAAATTAATATAAATAAATTAATAATAGATAAATAAAGGATGATGATACATAAATTAGCTTATTATGTTTTAAAATTAGCAATTTAGCGTTCGCGAAATAACGTACCGTTCACAATCAAATTAAAATTTTATCTCATACATTCATAGTAATTTCTATTCAGCTCGTCATCATCAGCTTATAATCGTCCCACTGCTGAGCTCAGGCCTTTCCACATGAACAGCACATGGGGAGGTTGGGGTCATAACCCACAACGCTGGCCCAATGCAGTAACAAAAATAAAAATCGCCAAACATCGGCATAAGCATAGCAACTGTTGCTGGCAACCCTGCCCGCGCCGGCCGCCTTGGAGCGGCTTCTTTGTGATCGGCGTTTCGGCATTCCAATCGATTTGTGCCGTTGTGTGTCTGAGACTCCGGCTGAATGCCGTTTAGGGCCATAGAATTATTCATGGCACGATTTGTGACGATATTGTTGTTGCTCCCCGCTCGTACGGAGTGCTTTAATTAGGTATGTGGCAGAAAGCGTCGGCACGTTGGCGGAATCGCGATTATGATTGACGGCGTACGAGACGTTTGCGAATACAAGTTTTTTTTTTCATATTTTCACGAACGGATCTTTAAGCAGTTTTCCATCGAAAGATTGTAGAATTCAATAATATTAGTTTTAGTTGTAGATAATAATTCTTAGGAAGTAAAATTGCACTAATCGTTACGTGTGTAAAGTCGTACAAACGAAATAATATCTAATCATCATTGTCCAGCTACAACCAGAAGACAAAACAAAGTTTTATAAAGTCCAAAGTCGATTTTCAATCAGTTCCCCGTTCAAAATTAAGACTTTGCCAGTCAATTGCTCCGCTCGGCAATCCCCGGGCGGTCACAAATTTGATGAAGCCTCGAAATCGCCGATACATCACTATCTATAGGGAACTTAATTGGACGAGATTGGGTCTGCGAAAAACCCTATACAATCATCAAGGTATCTTCAAAGAAAAAAGTATTCAAACATGAGTATTTAAAAATTCATAGTTCGTAAACACAGTTATCAGAAAGCTGTATTCCGTGTTTGTAAACTATTAAAAATCGCTGAACATACATGGTGGTGATTTGGGTGCTCCTAAAGCTGCTCTACCCCTTATGGTCGACATTCACGGTCAGTTAAACTGATCAGTTTAACTGGCGTACATCCAAAAACTGACCGTGAGTGTGAAATCTTAAGTTGACATTTTTAACTGACGACAACCCACGGATATTTCCGGCCGGACCGTAATCCGCTAGCTTCAGTCAAAGTCAAAGTCAAAGTCAAATTATTTATTCAATGTAAACCTTTACAGGCACTTATTGACGTCAATAATAATAATAATAAAAAAAACAGTTAACTAACTTATAGTTAAGACTTAACAACTAATCTAACGAGCTATAGTCTGTGCCAGACAAAATGCGCATCGCTACCCCCAGTACCACTGCACGCCGAATCGCGTCGAACCGAAATTTAAGCCGTGGTCATAGAATTGTGTAAACAAACGTATCCTGGTACGAGACAAAAATAGCGGGCAAGTGTCTCTCCCCTAGCGACACAAACGGCTAATATTTATATGTAATTTATCGTTTTTTTTTTAGGATGAAAGGTGAAGAATGATAAATCACAATGAATTGTTAACTTTAGGTAGGTATTACTTTAAGGAATAAAATTAAATGTGATTTCCAATTATCGTATTGATATTGTGGTAAGTAATAGAAATTGGAAATAACTGAGTTTTTAAAGTAAAATAAAGTAACGCTTGAAATGAGTTTTGGAAAACATTCAAATATCTTTTTTTATAAAAACTTAAGCATAGAAAACGTCAAAAATTAATAAGCATAAATTTGTGTGTTTTAAAATTGTTTCGTTTTTCGTCTTGGTACAAGCACAGAATAACTAATATTACTTCCGTACAGAAGGTTCACCCTCCAACGACCCCCACGCGAAACCGAAACCCATCGATAGGTAGGTCGCGCTTTGAGTTTTTCAAACCATCTAAGACATAGAAAATAATGGTTTAAATTCTGGAAAAAAAGTATGTATTATAGTCTGACCGCCACCGCCGCACCGCGCCCCGGGCACGCGAGCGGCGAGGCGGGGGGGCGAAACAGTTGCTCCATTTAGTTATTCCGCCGTCATCGCTCACGGCGGCAACTAGTGTGTCAGACGCACATGAGATAAAATATCCAAAATGGGTCGTGCATTATCACGAGATAATCAAGACAGTCATTTTTAAAGTGGCCGAATATTTTAAGAAAAGAAAAGCAAACAAAGTTTATATTATATAAGGTGACTGTAAGGTGACTGCCAGAAACCGCAAGAAACCTCAAGGGCCGATCAGGTCAAGCGTCTTAAGCATGACAAAAATGGTATCATTGCAGATTAACGTAGGTACTTATCGCCCAGCTGACGCGAACGGGTCAACAGACGGTCGACCGGCCGGCCGTTGCCCGCGCGTTGTAAATAATTGTTTTCCATTTAGTTTTCTTATGTTATTGCTTTAAAATAGTTCAGTTTAGTAACAGTTCGTTTGCCATCAGTCCAAACTGACCGTGAGTGCGCGTGCTTACATCCGTTTGCCATCAGTCGGAGCCAGTGTTGCCAACTTAGCTACGTTATAGCTAGATCAAGCTATTTTTGGGACCCAAGCAAGTAGAATTTTATAAAAATTGCAGCTACATTTTTAGCTACTTTTTCTAGCACCTTTCATAAAAAGTATAGAAGTACACGCGAGAAATCGTCTTATTGAAGTTGCGATAAAAACGCGGCAGATTTTTTGCCAACGTCGGCAGATTCGCCATTTTTGAGATGGTCACACTGCCCTTCGATCGAGAAATGAAGGCCGGTTTGAAGCCAGTGAGTGGGGACCGTTTTAACTGATCAGTTGTTTTAACTGATCAGTTATTTAACTGACCGTGAATGTCGAGCTTTAGCTTCCGCTTGAATCTTGGGAATAAATGAATCACCAAATGTGTTGTTGAGCGCAACATTCGAGAACAGCTCTACCGATTAGACTGATGATTCTTTTTTGTTGTGTTTGTAATGGTCAGGACAAGGGACCTTTAACTCCTTAAGTTATTTAACTTCTAGACATTTAACTTCGTCATGGTCCACGAGGTGTTCACACGGACGAAGTGGCGGGCGGCCCGCTAGTTATATATAAGTAGAAATTTGGGTTTTTGATGGTTTTTAAATCAAAAATTACTGAACGGATTTGGATGACATTTTATATACAGTATCCCAAAATTCTACTAATATTATAAACGCGAAAGTTTGTAAGTATGGGTGGATGTTTGTTACTCTTTCACGTAAGAACTACTGAGTGGATTTAGATGAAATTCGGCATACAGATAGTTTATAACCTGGATTAACACATAGGATACTTTTTATCCCGATTTACCCACGGGAACGGAAACCACGCGGGTGAAACCGCGAGCGGCTGCTAGTGACATATAATATTCTTTTTATCCTTGTAAACATAATTATGAATAGAGAGAGAGGGAAAGCTGCGCGCGACTGACGGCTTGCTCATTCCGTAGCAGCAAGTGCTACGGCGTAGCAGCAAGTGCTACGGCGTAGCATGCAAATATAAATGCTTGTATGCTTGCAACAGATTTAAATGTTCTGTGCTTGTATGTATCACTGAACGGTCGGCTATACCACAGATGTGCCCAGAATACAACTGGATGGTGACAATATCTGTTGCCTGCATTGTTTTACATTCCTGCGTATCGATTAAATTTGAAAAACTATATTCAGTTAAGAGGGTTAAACGCATTTCGGTTTCCCATACAAACTTCCAAGTCGAAATTTTTAAAAACCAATAAGCCAATTTTGATGAAACTTTGCATGCTGAACTAATAACACAGGGATCTAAATATTTTGTTGAAAACATTTTTAAAAAATGTTTATTTAACTGAGTTATTGCGATTTTTAACTTTCTATAGTGGAGTTTAAATCGCAATAACTCAGCTACAAAAATGTTTTTTTATATTTTTTTTAACAAACTACTTAGATCCCTGTGTTTTACTTTACATGCAAAGTTTTATCAAAATTGGATTATTGGTTTTTAATAAATGTCGACTTGGAAGTTTGTATGGGAAACCGTAATGCGTACACCCTCTTAAATTACAGGGCAAAGAAAGAGGCATGAACTGAAGTATCTTTATTGTTAAAATTTTGCATTCATAATTCCATATGTCAAAAAAATATTGAAGGAGCCCATTGAAAACCAGCGTCAGACTCCATTGGACCTGACAAAATGCTGAATTGGCTACCTTTGTAGCTGCGGCCGTGAGACATTGCTATTATTTTTAATAAGTGTTCTCATATTAATCCATTTTTTTTAAATCTATATTTTGATAAACTGTGATTGTTGTAACTGTCTCGTGTGTTGTAGCTAAATAAACTAGTTTTCATTTCAGTTTTCATATAGATATCCATGAAGCATGGATATCCAAAGGTCATGGGTTCGAATCCCATTCGAGCGTCCTGAAACTGGTCGTTTTTTTTCTACATTTTATCATGAACTGAAGTGTAAGGAACTTCCGCGCGCGATGCCCTGGTCTATTAACTGCTGTGGCCACTTTCATCAAACACCTACATAATTATAGTTAATTTTCGACGAGCTCCTTGGTCACCGGCAGGTACTGGTGTCGCGCCATCTCTTTGGTATCTATGGTACAATTCCCTCTTATAAGGGTAATCATCATCATCAGCACATAAACGTCCCACTGCTGGGCACAGGCCTCACCCGTGGACAATAGCACGTGGGGATATTGGGCCATAACCCACCACGCTGGCCCAATGCGGGTTGGTGGGCTTTAACAACTGTCATCTTAAGACAACAACCGGGACCTGCGGCTTAACGTGCCTTCCGAAGCACGGAGAAGCTCGAGATGTTGTAATTTTGGCCACTCGTCCAGCGACGCTTGAAAAGGGTAAATTTAGAAAAAAAAAAATGATTTCGGGTCTGTGTGTTTTCTATATTTATGTATGTTTTGCGTATTCTAGTTAACCATGGTGGATAAAATAATATTTTACTTTATTTTTTTTATAGTGTGTTTGGTGCCGTGTAGCGGCTCGCTAAAAAAATACTGCGACCCCTTCTCTTCCCTTGGGTGTTGTAAAAGGCGACTAACTGACTAAAGACTGCATATACTTCCAATTGCATAGAGAGGCGATGGACTCACCCTCTGTCAGTCTGAGCACATGTGCAGTCGCTATTTGGAGAAAACTGGACTATAACACAGGACTGCCTTTGTTGTCATCATTGCCTATTCTCTGAATAACCCTGCGGGGATAAAGACTACGACTACGACTATTAAGTCGTGATTATATATTATTTGTATGTTTTTAATAGTGCTCACTATTGCCGACATTGCCGTATTCCTACTAATTCAGCGTTCGGCATTTATGTCAGTATTTAGAGCCAGTCATGCAAGTTATCGGCAATCGCATATCCACGGGAGCCGACACGAGTGCCGCCGCCGATCTCCATTGACAATAACGGACGAGCTAATGCTACTATTAAGGCTCACTACACATTAATGATACATACATACATACATTTAATGACGACTACTATCCCCGAAGGGTTAGTCAGAGACTAGACAATGACTATAGGCACTTTTCACCAATCATTCAGCCCCAAACTAAGCATATCCCGAACTATGGTGACTGAATAACGGATAAACATACATAAATACTAATAAACATCCATGGCTTGTGCAATGCTCGTGCTCTTCACACAAACATTTGCCCCTACCGGGATTCGAACCCGGGACCTTGGGTTGCGTAGTCAGGATCGCTGACCACTCGACCACCCGTACGTCCATTGTCAACTTTTGTAGCAATGCAAACGCGAGTTATTGAAACGCACGTTTGCACCGCGACTGTTGCAAATGTATCGATGTATGCTAACACGCCTTTTTAGCCATGCCACAGACTACTAGGATTATGACACTAGCGGAACTAAGTCATGTTTTAAAATATTACTTACAGCAACGCGGTACGTCAACTTACGATAGGGCTGCCTGCTTACTGTATCTGTTCCAGCAACAAAATAGTCTATATGCTATTATTACTTACAAACATACATATAATCACGACTATTATCCCCGAAGGGTTAGTCAGAGACTAGGCAATAAGGACTGCAAAAACAGTCCTCTGCCATAGTCCACTTTTCACCAAATAGCGACTGCACATGTACTCAGCGTGACAGGTGGTGATAGCCCATCGCCGCTCTATGCTGTTGGATGTATGTGCAGTGCTGTCTTTAGTCCGTTAGTCCCATTTACGACACCCAAGGGAAGGGAGGGGGTGGTAGTATTCATTCACCACGGTTAACCATTATGGCAATATTACTTAATGTATGTAAATATTACGCTTAAAAAAGACGCCGCAGTAAAAAACGAACGGTGTGTTTGCAAACACCACACCGTTCGTTGTTTACTGCGGCGTCTTTTTTTAAAATATTGACTCGTCATAGTAATTACATCCTACCTGATGGTAAGCAGCCAATGCAGTCCAAAATGGAGGAACAAGCACGGGAATAAGCGCACCCATTCATGACGGCCTCCATAAATGGCGTTTTACACCCCGCTTAGAAGACCCGGGACTGTAGGAGCTGGGAAACACATGAGCCGGCGAAGAAATCCAAAGCCGAATGGTCTCACAGGGGAACGACTTGCTAAACTTGTTTTACTAGTCCTGATAGTCTGCACAGTATGATGGTGGTTCCTAAGACTAGCACGTGTAGGATAAAATGTTTACTAGAAAAAAACAACCAGTCTCAGGAAGCTCGAGTGGGATTCGAACCCACGACCTTTGGATTGCCGGTCCACTGCTCTAACCGCTGAGCTACCGAGACCCCAGAAGCACGTGTAGTCCGGGAAAGGAAAGGAGAAGACGGGATTAGATTAAAAAGTTCTTCAGAACACTTTCCGTAGTAATTGCGGTAGTATCCGCGACTTTGTGTACCGAGTGCAGACCGAACATCGAGACGAGTAGGTATGGCTCGCTTTTCGACCATTTGTATGAAGACAATACTGTGGTTATGGCAGACGAACTAGCGGCTACATCGCTACTGCATCGCCACTGTATCGCGTTTTCATCGTTGCTAAAAGCATCGCAGTGAGCATAGGGCCTAACAGCAAACATAATACCAAAAGCTGAAATGTTCAGTTGCTGGATGTTTCAACCGCCTTTGTATTTTGGTTAGAGCACCGGTATTAGATCAAAAGGTAAAGCATTTGATTTCCATTGGGGTAGCTACATTTTTTTCTCCTAAATAATTGCTTCGTGCGATCAGCACATTTAGCCAGTGTCAAGTTTTTAATAGTAATTTATTATTATTTTCTTTGCATTAAGTGGATGATAATGGGTGATAATGAGCGTTTAATGATAAATGATTTTCCCCCAAACCCCTCGAGACTCAATAAAGCTGTGGGACTTTATTGAGATCTCACACGGACTTCTTCAGAAAATTTGAAAAGTGATGTTGCATTGTTTTGTTTTATTTGCTATCACTCATGCGCGTTCACGAACACCATTATTTCACATTAATATTCGACAAAACACAAATTATAGAAAATAAAACAAAACTGCAGACATGATGCTTCACTTTTCCGCCAAGAAGTCCATTGGGGTACATACATATTGCATTTTTTTTATACAAAGCCCGGCAAATGACCCCACGCCACCTGATGTTAAGTGAAAGTGAAGTCCAGGCGCGAGGACAACTGGTGCAGCGTAAGAGACGTAGCATCAGTCACCCTCACTCTGTCGGCCCACAAAGTGCCTCTTCACGCCTCGTTTAAAGGACCCTATTCGATTTGGTTGGTGGTAGATCTTGTAACTTTAATCCACCAGGCCATTAGTTACCGCTCATCAAAGCCTGCCGCCAAATCTGCAATGCTCGTAGCGTTGTTGTGTTAAGGCAGTTTCAGATAAGATACCCAGTTACTCAGCAGTTGAGTATTCCAGATGAAGTGCGCCTACAGGTTCGGTCTTATTTACCGTCCGATGAGTTAAAGACGTTGCTGTTTAAATTAAAGCTTTGTATCACCTAGGTCTAGCTTTGTAACGCACACATTTTAAAGCCCTTTACATACATATACATACCGGTTATTATTTAAATAAATATAATATTACACATACTGTTTGTCAGGGAGGTAGGCAGAGAACACTGATTTCTATTTGCTACGATTAATAATATTAAAAATAAAAAAATACATAATATCTATATTATATAATGTTTTATTTTATTAACAAACCAGATCTTAGGCACTTAGATAGCCAAACAATTCTACAATTATAGCACGTGTGATAGCTGTTACTGTTCCATAGAAGTCCTAAGACGAAGATCCGATTGATACGGCGGTAGCTACGGCCCTGCTGGCCTTTTACCTACGTACAGGAGAAAGTGGTGCTTTACCCACAAAATACTACTGCACAATGCCAGAGTGGTCACCAGAGTAGTCAAAGAGGCGTACCAGTTTTGTTTCTCTTCGATACAAACAACGGACATTTTGTGTGACAATTTGGAGAATGCTGCCTCTAATATGGACCGTCCAAGCCTGAGTAATTGCTGCGAAGAGCAATATTAACCGTGTTTGCAGTGCTGTGCTACAGTAATTCATTGGGAGTGCGTGCATTTGTCATGTGTACTAATGTCGAAGGTGCGTAGGTTTGGCAACCACTCCAACAGCTATACCTAGTTTTGTATTTTAATTGTGTATTGATATTTTGGTAAGGACATATTTTTTATTTAAGGGGGTCCTGCACGAAATTGTGAAAATTTACGTATTTTTAAGTCACTTGTACTTTGTGCTTAAGAGCGTTTACGTCCTATTGCGCCGTTTTGCTCAAAAACTGTACTTTTTAAACCTCTTAATATCTGTTAATACTTACTTTACAAATATGTTAAATACTTATATCATTAGGCGATCTTGTAGTCGAAATAGTTTGTTGAAAACATTTTTAAATTTATGGATATTTTGGAATTTATAACAAGATAACTGAACAGAGGTTTTCATAAATTGACTTTCCGCGTCAACTTCGAAGCTTAAAAATGTGTTTAAATTACTAACAAATCTAATAACAACATTTTTATTTCAATTTGAAAGATCCTCAGCAAAATAGTTTGTTGAAAACATTTTTTGATTTTGGTTACTAACAAAAACTATAAAATTCCAAACATTGTGAATTTTTAAAGAATATATAGGTGATAAAGTGATTGTTTTCTCTAATGTACTAAATATATTTTAGAAGATAAAAGCTTTATACTATAGAAAAAAGTGTTATTTAAAATTTTAACAAAATTGTTTTTACTAAATAAGCTCTATAATTTTTCTATGAATATTTTAAAACTGCTCTAAAACTACTACAAAACCCTGCGCTCCACTCGCTTCAAATCAGTCCGCCGCGAGGCCTCTGAGAGAGTGGTCACGTCGCTCGACGCTCTGCCCGGCGCGGTTGTCGACCCTTCCGTAAGTTTGAAGATAGTGCAAATTTATAGCTTGATTTGCAAATCTTAGTACTTTGGTGAGTAAATTATTACTAGCTTTTATTTAACTGGCAATGTATGTATGTCTTGTTCGGGTGGAATTTTGCAACTCAATTTTGACCCACTTCCCGTTTACTGATTGAGCTGAAAATTTGCATACATGTGTAAATCGCGTGACAATGCAATTTTATGATTGACATGGTGCTGATCTGATGATGGAGATGGAAGGTGGCCATTGAAACTTTGTAATAAAATAGCACAACCTAATCGAGTTTGGGCTCGTTTGAATCGTCTTGACGAGTAGTTTGTCTTTCAATGGTAACCAGGGTCTGATGATGGAGCTGGATGGTGGTCATAGGAACTCTGTAATAAAACGACGCAACCCCATCGAGTTTAGGCTCGTCTTATTCGTCTTGACGAGTCCTTTGTTTTTAAATGGTTACCAAGGTCTGATCTGATGATGGAGCTGAAAGGTGGTCATAGGAACTCATTGAAGAAACGACGCAACCCCATCGAGATGCGGCTCGTTTGATTCATCTTGACGAGTACTTTGGTGCTAGATGGTAACCAGAGTCTGATGATGAAGCTGGAAAATGGCCATAGGAACTGAGTAATTAAACAACATAATAACCCCATCGAGTAAGCTGATGTTGGAGCTGGAAAATGGCCATAGGAACTGAGTAATTAAACAACATAATAACCCCATCGAGTAAGCTGATGTTGGAGCTGGAAGATGGCCATAGGAACTCAGTAATTAAACAACATAACCCCATCGAGTAAGGGCTCGTTTAAATCGTCTAGACGAGTACTTTGCTGTTAGATGGTAACCAGGGTCTGATAATGGAGCTGGAATGTGGCCATTGGAACTTCGCAATGAAATAACACAACCTAATCGAGTTTGGGCTCATTTAAATCATCTTGACGAGTATTTTGTCTCTCAATAGTTACCAGGGTCTGATGATGGAGCTGGATGGTGGTCATAGGAACTCTGTAATAAAACGACGCAACCCGATCGAGTTTCGGCACGTCTCATTCGTCTTGACGAGTACTTTGTTTTTAGATGGTTACCAGGGTCTGATCTGATGATGGAGCTGAAAGGTGGTCATAAGAACTCATTAAAGAAACGACGGAACCCCATCGAGTCTCGGCTGGTTTGATTCATCTTGACGAGTACTATGGTGCTAGATGGTAACCAGGGTATTATGATGGAGCTGGAAGATGGCCATAGGAACTAAGTAATTAAACAACATAACCCCATCGAGTAAGGGCTCGTTTAAATCGTCTAGACGAGTACTTTGCTGTTAGATAGTAACCAGGGTCTGATAATGGAGCTGGAATGTGGCCATTGGAACTTTGCAATGAAATAACACAACCTAATCGAGTTTGGGCTCGTTTAAATCGTCTTGACGAGTAGTTTGTGTCTCAATAGTGACCAGGGTCTGATGATGAAGCTGGATGATGGTCATAGGAACTCTGTAATAAAACGACGCAACCCCATCGAGTTTCGGCTCGTCTCATTTGTCTTGACGAGTACTTTGTTTTTAGATGGTTACCAGGGTCTGATCTGATGATGGAGCTGAAAGGTGGTCATAGGAACTCATTAAAGAAACGACGGAATCCCATCGAGTCTCGGCTGGTTTGATTCATCTTGACGAGTACTATGGTGCTAGATGGTAACCAGGGTCTGATGGTGGAGCTGGAAGATGGCCATAGGAACTGAGTAATTAAACAACATAATAACCCCATCGAGTAAGGGCTCGTTTAATTCGTCTAGACGAGTACTTTGCTGCTAGATGGTAACCAGGGTCTGCTGATGGAGCTGGAAGGTGGCCATAGGAACTCTGTAATAAAACGACACAACCACATCGAGTTTTGGCTCGTCTCATTCGTCTTGACGAGTACTTTGTTTTTAGATGGTTACCAGGGTCTGATCTGATGATGGAGCTGAAAAGTAGTCATAGGAACTCAGTAAAGAAACGACGCAACCCCATCGAGTCTCGGCTTGTTTGATTCGTCTTGACGAGTAGTTTGGTGCTAGAAAGAAAGAAATTAAAATGTATTTTCATTTCAAGTTATCGAAGATGAGGTTCCACAAACAACAAATAAGGTTGAAGGTCGAAGACTAGTAGATTTTCAATACTTTTTGGACCAAATTAAAATACTTAGTAACCACAATAGAGCCACAGGATGTACAATTGATAATTTACAAGTGATAAAAAAGCATAAAGTAGGCTTATTATCTACATTTTTAATGAAGTATAACATTTACCTTTAGATAAGTCTAAGAATCATCTAAAATCTTGTTTACATAAGAAAAGTCAAAGTGTATTTAGTTGACAATACAGCCTGGTCATAATTATATTTTCACATTATAGTTTCTTAGTCAATTATTTTTATAACTAATTAATTTTACGCTGGTATGATAGCCTTTAACAGCAGTGTCTTACAGACAAAGGTACCTACTCAAAACTTATGTTGCGTTTAAAGTATTGTTCTCTTACTTTCGTTGGAGTTGCTCGAGTGTGTCATGCTCTCTTAAAGTGTCTCTGGGGTGGTGGCATGTGCGTCGGGTCGTTACGTTCCCTCAAACATGGTTAAACGAAGCGATGGCTGATTCACATGTCATACTCGTGAACGGGTGTCGCCTGTGGAGGCTGGTCTGCTCTTGCAATCTTATTTTTTACTGGTAGTATTGAAAAGTCTTACTTTTTCTTGTTTCAGAGATACTGTAAGACGTTGTTTATATTATTTTATATCGAGCAATACTTACTTTAAACTCAACATAAATTTTGAGTAGGTACCTTTGTCTGTAAGACACTGCTGTTAAAGGCTATCATACCAGCGTAAATTAATTAGTTATAAAAATAATTGACTAAGAAACTATAATGTGAAAATATAATTATGACCAGGCTGTATTGTCAACTAAAAACACTTTGATCTTTCTTATGTAAACAAGATTTTACATGATTCTTAAACTTATCTAAAGGTAAATGTTATACTTCATTAAAAATGTAGATAATAAGCCTACTTTATGCTCTTTTATCCTTTGTAAATTATCAATTGTACATCCTGTGGCTCTATTGTGGTTACTAAGTATTTTAATTTGGTCCAAAAAGTATTGAAAATCTACTAGTCTTCGACCTTCAACCTTTTTTGTTGTTTGTGACGTCAAGACAAATGAGACGAGCCGAAACTCGATGGGGTTGCGTCGTTTTATTACAGAGTTCCTATGACCACCATCCAGCTCCATCACAGACCCTGGTTACTATTGAAAGACAAACTACTCGTCAAGAAGATTTAAACGAGCCCAAACTCGATTAGGTTGTGTTATTTCATTGCGAAGTTCCAATGGCCACATTCCAGCTCCATCATCAGACCCTGGTTACCATCTAACAGCAAAGTACTCGTCTAGACGATTTAAACGAGCCCTTACTCGATGGGGTTATGTTGTTTAATTACTGAGTTCCTATGGCCATCTTCCAGCTCCAGCATCAGCTTACTCGATGGGGTTATTATGTTGTTTAATTACTCAGTTCCTATGGCCATTTTCCAGCTTCATCATCAGACTCTGGTTACCATCTAGCACCAAAGTACTCGTCAAGATGAATCAAACGAGCCGCATCTCGATGGGGTTGCGTCGTTTCTTCAATGAGTTCCTATGACCACCTTTCAGCTCCATCATCAGACCCAGGTTACTATCTAGTACCAAAGTACTCGTCAAGACAAATCAAACGAGCCGAAACTCGATGGGGTTGCGTCGTTTCTTTACTGAGTTTCTATGACCACCTTTCAGCTCCATCATCAGATCAGACCCTGGTAACCATCTAAAACCAAAGTACTCGTCGAGACGAATGAGACAAGCCGAAACTCGATGGGGTTGCGTCGTTTTATTACGGAGTTCCCATGGCCACATTCCAGCTCCATCATCAGGCCCTGGTTACCATCTAGCAGCAAAGTACTTGTCTAGACGAATTAAACGAGCCCTTACTCGATGGGGTTATTATGTTGTTTAATTACTCAGTTCCTATGGCCATCTTCCAGCTCCATCATCAGACTCTGGTTACCATCTAGCACCAAAGTACTCGTCAAGATGAATCAAACGAGCCGCGACTCGATGGGGTTGCGTCGTTTCTTCAATGAGTTCCTATGACCACCTTTCAGCTCCATCATCAGATCAGACCTTGGTAACCATTTAAAAACAAAGGACTCGTCAAGACGAATGGGACAAGCCGAAACTCGATGGGGTTGCTTCGTTTTATTACAGAGTTCCTATGACCACCATCCAGCTCCATCATCAGACCCTGGTTACCATTGAAAGACAAACTACTCGTCAAGACGATCCAAACGAGCCCAAACTCAATTAGGTTGTGCTATTTTATTGCAAAGTTTCAATGGCCACCTTCCATCTCCATCATCAGATCAGCACCATGTCAATCATAAATTTGAATTGTCACGCGATTTACACATGTATGCAAATTTTTAGCTCAATCAGTAAACGGGAAGTGAGTCAAAATTGAGTTGCAAAATTCCACCCGAACAAGACACATACATTGCAAGTTTAATAAAAATACATGCAATATAATATTATACTTACATATTTAATGCATTACTTACGCCCATATTAAAAAAAATAATCGAAGTACCTATTACGAAAAAGCAAATTCGATCTAACGGATCAAAGTGAGTGAGTTTGACTACAGTGAGCAGAACTGGCCTATTCTACACACACAGTCGCGCGCGCTCACAGCTCGCTTCTGTGTGCGTGATATTTGGACTTAAAAACCTAAACTTGAGGTCTCGCGCTCGGCGTAAACGCTCTTAATTAGATAAATTCATTAAACTTAAGTAAGTTAGCGTGATCATTGCACAAGGTCATGGCCTTGTTGAACTTTGAAACAAATTCTTTAAACAATAACAAACAATACATAAATCTAATGACTCCTAAAAACATTTTTTTTCGAAAACTTTCTTAATTTTACGCATGAAACAATAATTCTTACATGAAAATATTTGTAATTGATATTCCGCAGGGCAGAAAAAAAGCTTCTTTAAAAAAGTAAATTTTAATTTTTAACACAAGCTCGTGATGTTTTTGCACATTTCGCAGAATGAAAACATTGCTCTAATTAAATTACTAGGTCTAAAAATTCAAAGCAGAATTGTTCTAATTATAAATATCATTAAGATTGATTTTGCTTTGAAGTTCAATAAGAGACTATGTCAATGGTCCCTACGTATAATCCCATATGTGAAAATCGCAAATTTTCAAGGAGAGCGGTTTATAGTAAGTAAATAGTAGGTTAACTTAAGAATGTACTGAATATATATTTACTCGATTTATAATATTGTATATAAGGTGACTGCTAGAAACCGCAAAAAACTTCTAGGGCTGGTCAGGTCAAGTGTTTCAAACATGACAAAAATGACAAAAAAGAAATTCGTGTTTTTTTAAATTTTTAATTAAATAATTCATTTTGTATATTTTAATTAGATGGTCTTTGAGTATCTAATTTATTTTAAACCAATAACATAAGAAAAATAAAATTAAAAACAATTAAAAATAACGATTATTTACAACGAACGGCTGGCCGGCCGACTGTTGACCCGTAAGCGTTGTCAGCTGGGCGATAAGTACCTACGTTAGTCTGCAATCACGAGACCCCATTTATTTTCCTTTAATTGAAATGTGCGTAAGTATAAGGTGCAGTTAAGTCCAACGCCACTTTTTAACTGTAATTATGGTAAGTGTTATGATGTATGAACGTAATCTCAATTCAATCCTAGTAAATATCTATCACACCACACATTATGAGAAGTTACAATTATCTTTCCTTACAAATGAAAGATCAATGAGTAGTTGGGTAGTTATCTAATATCGCGTCCGCACGCTAAGCACTTGCCGCTAACTCCAAACCAAATGACCAGATGACCTTTCATGTCCTCGACAACTAAACAGCCTAAAGCATTGTGATAAGTTACCTATGTTATGTTGTTGTTATTCAAGCGGTTATTTTACTATTCAGTCTTACTTATTTATTTACACTAAATTAAGTCAAACTAAAGTCTCGCATGAAAGGCAACGTTAATACCTAAAAAGCTGCGTAATTAATAGGTGTCGGTAGGTACTTACTTACATGGTGTTAGAAGCATTCCAGTTTATTACATCAGCGTACAGGAAAGGTGATACGCTTCCCATCACACCTCACAGGCTTTGGACTGTCAAACTAACGTAATATTACATAAAAATTAAACCTTCGCCAAAATAACGTAAATAAAATAAAATTTATTAAAGGACGAACTAAAATAACTCTTGTGATCGGCACATTATTATTACACTTATTTAACGTGTTTAAAAGAACACCACCTGTTCTACTTACAAGTCTAATACGACTTAACACCCATTTGTTACACAAAACATTAATTTGTTACTGAACTGATTACTTTATTCACGGTAGCCTATTCATAATAATACTAATCCTTTACTAATTAACTCATACTAGTTATTAGTTTAATCACCCACACACAAATGCACCTCACATATACTCCAAAAATTTCCCGAGGAAACTGCACACACCTGCTGCGCTGCGCTGCGCAAGAGACTCAAGTGAGTTCAGTGACTCGACTCAGCACAGCAGTGCCACAGTGCGATTCTCTAAGTTAAAGCCGTAACGTTGGTACACCGCTTGCCGCAGCGATAAGAATTTACTCTGTCTCTTTCATATTCATAGAATTGGAAAGAGACAGCAGATCGTCTACGTGTCGCTCGCTTGCGCATCTTGCATATTGCGAATAAAATCAAAGGATTTTATTCGGCAGTCAACTTATGCATTCTGTCTGGTGCATTCGCGTCGCGTGTGCGTAAAAATGCCTAAAGCACGCCGAATTAGTGTAATAATAATTATGTGCCGATCACAAAAGTGGTTCTAGTTTATCCTTTAATAAATTTTAATTTATTTACGAAATTTTAGCACAGGTTTTTACTTTTATTTAATCATTATTACATTAGTTTGACAGTGGGAAGCTTATCACCTTTCCTGTGCGCTAATGTAATAATCTGGAATGCTCTATAACACCACGTAAGTACCTGCCTACCTATCAATTACGCAGCAGTTTAGGTATCAACGTTGCCTTTAATGCGATACATTAGTTTAACTTAATTTAGTGTAAGTAGGCAAGACTGAATAGTGAAATAACGCTTGACTAACAATAACACAAAATAGGTAATAGGTACATACTTATTATACTTCGTTGCTGCATCCTATGAGATTTAATAAACTATGTAGTCCGTTTTTGACGTACTGCATCTCACACGAATTTTAGATTTATTTTGTGCAATGCTATAAAATAAAAAAGTTATTTAAATGACCCGCTAGGCGCCGTCCGCCATAGCCGCTAGGTGGCGTTCATTCGTTTTTTCGTGTCTGCATCGTTCACCACGCGCTCCGTGAAATTCACATCACAACACAAGTAAATTACTGTGTATTCAACTGCAGTTAGTGAAAATAATGGGTAAACGAACACGTGAAAAATCCGAGGAGGAAATTCGCAACAAGATAAGACGCCTGGAAACAGAATTAATGACTAGACAAAAGTCGACGCCGATCTCATACGAGAAAGAATGTGGTTATGAAGGTGGGTTTTTATATTGTTTCTTACCCGTTCAATCGTGGCCAGTAAAACGTAAATCTAACTATTTGGTAATGTAAATGAAAGTGATGAATAACTTCAAATCGATCATCAACATTCCTTTTCTATTGTGACTGCACGAGATGTCGTCCGGAAATTGGTCTGTTATTTTTTTTTGTTAATGTGTCTAAAAATGATACAGATATGTAGTTAAATAAACGTACAACATACTGGCGGGCAAAAATAGGTCCATAATACTAATAAAATATTTCCTCAGTGTTGGCACGAGATGTCATCCGGAAATATAGTACCTACTTTTTTAACGTGGTGATACGTGATATCATCCCTAAAAGTAACCCTAGAGAGCTAACTCAGCCAATTTTTTGTCATAGATTCTGGGGATCTCTTACATTGTGAATATGACGAGGACCAAGTGACGTACGACGATGGGGTCGGAAGCGATGTGGAAGGCGAGCCGCAGTCCCCGCTCGAGGAGGCCATCACTGAGTCACCACCACTCACCAATGTTAATACCTTAGTCTCACCAAAGAGCCTTGAACCGGTTCTGAGTGATCGTGTTGCGTCTGTCGTGGTTACAGCGGGCCCCAGTACAACGACAACGGAGAATACGACTGAGGAAAATACGATCTCTGCGGAAATTTTGGCTATTCTTGGTGAAGCCAAGAACTCTGATGAAAAACTAGGACCGAAGATACCCACTCCCATCTCTGAACGTTGGGGTAAAATCCTAGTGGAGAGGCTGGTTAAAGAACAGAAGGAGACCCTGCTTGCCCAGACCCTTGTACCAGAAAACTTCATCCTTGCTAAAGCCCCTAAGCTAAACCCAGAGATTATATCAGTTCTTAATGAACCTATAAAAAATCGAGATAAACGATTGGAAAAAATGCAAAACCAACTAGGTTCTAGTATTGCTGGCATAGCCCATTTAACTTGCGAGCTATAAAGCAAAGACGTGGGTAAAATGGAAATAGTTAAAAAACTATCAGAAATTAACCAGATTCTTCTCGACTTACATTTTGAAGAGACAATGAATCGAAGAAGACTAATTATCCCAATATTAGATAAAAGCTTCATTAATATAATACAAGGAGTCAAACGCGACATATTCTTGTTTGGAGACAACTTGGGCGAAAACATTAAAACTACTAAATCTATTGAAAGATCCAGCCTTCAAATTAAAAAACAAAATGTTTCACAGCTTCCATATCTCGTAGACCTGTCGCTTCAGCTACGCAGGGAAACTTGAGGGCGCCTCCCCGCCAAGCGAGCGGGCTGGGAGTAGCGCGCGCGCCCCCGTTGCACGCTCGCTACTACCAGCCGCCACCGCCACCGCCGCCGCCGCGCCGACTGCCGGCGCCGCCGCCGGGTCCTCGCCGGCCCCCGCAGATGTCGGCGCGTCCACAAGATCGGCGCAATCGCCGGTAGAGGTACTGCATGCTGGTCGCATCCAGTATTTTTTACATAACTGGTTGGAAGTCACGAAAGACCCTCACATATTAGAAATAGTTAAAGGTTACAAATTAAAATTCATTCGAACTCCTGTTCAAGGGACAGAACCAGTAAATCCGCCTTATTCAAATGTTGAAATGACTAATGCTATAGAAAACCTTTTGCAATTGGGATCTATTGTGCCATGTATTGAACAAAACGATCAATTTATATCTCCTTTTTTCTTATTCCAAAAAGCAATGGAACAAACAGGTTTATTCTCAACTTAAAAGACCTCAATAAATTTATATGTAAACAACATTTTAAAATGGAAGATATCCGTACAGCGTCTAAATTAGTATCACAAAGTTCATATATGGCAACAGTTGATCTCAAGGAAGCTTACTTCTTAACAAATATTCATCATGATTTTAGAAAATATTTAAGGTTTCGTTTTAATGGCAATTTATATGAATTTTCGTGTCTTCCTTTTGGTCTTTGTTCAGCTCCGTTTGTTTTTACCAAACTTATGAAACCTGTGCTTTCATTTCTGCGTAGTGAGGGTCACCAACTAGTTTCTTATTTAGATGATGCCTGGTGCGTCGCAAATGATTACTGGTCATGTTCCAATACGATATCAGTACTTATTAGCACCTTGAAAAAATTGGGCTTTGTAATCAATTACGAAAAAAGTTTATGACACCAAAAAACATCTGCAAATTTTTGGGATTTCAAATAAATTCAATAAATATGACATTAGAACTACCTTATGAAAAGAGATGTAAGATTTACGAATTAGTTAAAAAAATGTCAAGAAATAGCACGGTTAAGATAAGAGAGTTTGCTCAATTTGTAGGTACATTAACGGCTGCTTGCCCCGCCGTGGCTTATGGTTGGCTATATACCAAAAAGTTTGAGAGAGAAAGGTACCTTGCACTTCTACATAATCAAAATTATGACGCAAAAATGAAAATAAATCCATCTCTTCGGGAGGATTTCTTATGGTGGGAAAAAATCATTCAACATACTGACAACCCTATTCGCGATAACAAGTTTTGTTTGGAGATATTCTCTGATGCTTCACTTACAGGCTGGGGAGTATTCTGTAATGGTGAAAGTGTGAATGGGTTTTGGTCACAGGTAGAAAGAGACTATCATATTAATTTCTTGGAGTTGTTGGCTGCCTTTTTAGGAATTAAATGTTTTTGTAAAAATATTACTAATTCAGAGATCCTGCTTAGAATAGACAACACCACTGCCATTTCATATATTAATAGAATGGTTGGAATTCAGTTTCCACACTTAAACAATATGGCTAGAGAAATATGGCAGTGGTGTGAACAAAGGAGACTTTTCATTTTCGCGTCTTACATAAGGTCAACTGACAATGACGAGGCTGATAAGGCATCACGATTTTCAAATATTGATACGGAATGGGAATTGCACAATTATTATTTTAAAAGTATTGTAAAAGAATTAGGTAACCCTGAAATTGACTTGTTTGCTTCTCGGATCAATAAAAAATGCTCGAAATTTGTTTCTTGGAAAAGGGACCCTGAGGCTTTTAATATTGACGCATTCACTCTGAGTTGGGATCAATTCTTTTTTTACGCTTTTCCCCCTTTCTCCATTATATTAAAATGTATTCGTAAAATTATAAATGACCAAGCAACTGGTATCTTAGTGGTGCCTTACTGGCCGAGCCAGCCTTGGTTTCCACTTTTTACTTCCCTTTCAATTTCCGAACTTATTTATGTAGGACCACATAAAAGTATGTTACTCTCCCCTTACAGAACCACACATCCCTTATGGTCCAGCCTTACCCTGGTGTGCGCGAAGTTATCGGGGCGGCATTTGCAAGAGAAGCCTTAGATAGTGATACTGCTGATATAATGATCCAGTCGTTATCAAAAAACACAATACAACAGTATAATACTGCATACAAATCTTGGTATGCCTTTTGTAATCAAAATAATTTAAATACATTTAATGTTACTGTACAAGAATTACTAAAATTTTTAACTTTTCACTTTAAAAATGGTGCTAAATATGGTACCCTAAATTCATTTAGATCAGCGCTATCTTTAATATTAGGAAAGGAAAAATGCGTTAATGACTATGTTACTCGATTCTTAAAAGGAGTTTTTAAAATTAGGCCCAATATACCTAAATACCAAAATTCATGGGATCCGAATATTGTTCTAGGTTATCTTTCGAAACAATTTCCGAACGAAACATTAACAATGGATGTGATTACCAAGAAACTTGTAACTCTGCTAGCGTTGTCATCTGGACAACGGGTGCAGACGTTATCGTCGATTAAAATGAGTAACATTTCTTTTAGCGAAACCAGCGCATACATAATTATAGATGATGTTCTCAAAACTTCGGGTCCTCATAGAGTAAATCCTAAATTGATAATCCCATTCTATTGTGAAAAACCAGAGATCTGCCCTGCGAAAACTCTTTCTGTGTACATTGACAAAACAATCCAGTTCAGGAACAAATCGGCCACTGAAAAACTTTTTTTAACGGTTAAAAAACCCATCCACAATGCTTCTTCCCAATCAATAAGCCGCTGGATTAAACATGTTCTAAAATCCAGTGGCATTGATGTCAGTGTGTACTCGTCTCACAGCACACGGCACGCGGCTACTTCAGCAGCGCGCCGCGCGGGCCTGTCCGTGGATGTAATAAAGCGCGCGGCTGGCTGGAGTGGCCAATCCTTGTCCTTCGCTAAATTCTATAATTTACCACTATCAGATCCAGAACAAGACAGAGCTTTCGCCGACGCAGTGCTTAGTTCAAATAACTGATTGAATTTAAATGTTATTTAAGTATGTTAATTATTGCATATTTGTATAAGTACATCGACAGCTTTAATTATTATTAGATTTAAAGTAAGTACCTATAAGGTTACGTGAATTAAAATTGTGATTTAGCTACATAATATAATGATGATTATAAGACTTAGAGCATTTTAATTATCTTTCTGCAATTACGTCGCTAAACATCTACATAGTTTATTAAATCTCATAGGATGCAGCAACGAAGTATAATTTATGGTTAATTGAACTTACCTTAAGTGAACTTCAACCAAAATTATACGAGTTGCTGCATCCGTAGAGATTTAAGAACCCTTCCCTCCCAAACACCCACTTAAAAGAACTGCAGAAAGATCAACTTCTCTGATATTTATAACTCTGAAACGAATGAACGCCACCTAGCGGCTATGGCGGACGGCGCCTAGCGGGTCATTTAAATAACTTTTTTATTTTATAGCATTGCACAAAATAAATCTAAAATTCGTGTGAGATGCAGTACGTCAAAAACGGACTACATAGTTTATTAAATCTCTACGGATGCAGCAACTCGTATAATTTTGGTTGAAGTTCACTTAAGGTAAGTTCAATTAACCATAAATTTTAGTTTAGTTGTCGTAGACATGAAAGGTCATCGTTCGGTCGTTGGTCGTACCTTAGATAACTACCTACATTTGATCTTTCATTTGTAAGGAAAGGTAGCTGTACCTATCTTCTCATAATGTGTGATAGATTTTTTTTTGTAAGACGTAGGGTAGGATTGAGTTGAATTTACGCTCATACATAACACTTATCATAATTACAGTTAAAATGTGGCCATAACTTGATACAATCGATAGTCGTTGGACTTAACTGCACCTTATACCTACGCACATTTCAATTAAAGGAAAATAAATGGGGTCTCATGATTGCAGACTAACGTAGGTACTTAACGCCCAGCTGACGACGCGGACGTGTCAACCGACGGCCTCCCGGCAGTTCGTTGAACTTCGTTGCCCGCGCGTTGTAAATAATCGTTATTTTTAATTGCTTTTCATTTTATTTTTCTTATGTAATTGCTTTAAAATAAACTAGATACTCAAAGACAATCTAATTAAAATTTACAGAATGAATTATTTAATAAAAAATTAAAAAAACACGAATTTCATTTTTGTCATGTTTAAAACACTTGACCTGACCAGCCCTAGAAGTTTTTTGCGGTTTCTAGCAGTCACCTTATATATGTTATTTTACACTTACTGAACTTTACGTCGGAACATACAAATCATTTAACAAATCAAATGGCACTTACTGAATTTTACATGGGGAGTTGCTCAACGTCAAATTTTGTATGTGGTATATAATGATTTTGTTTTCGGAAAACTTACTGGTTTAACTTAAGATAGGGTATTAGACAAATAAAATAAATTGTAATGTAGGTATATGTTAAATTAACTTTTATTAATCCACATAATTAGTTCCAAATCACTTAAACTTTAACGCAACTGACACTAGGGTACATATACGAGAGGCCCCTCGCGCAGTGACGCTCCGACGTATCATTCAAGTTGTGGCACTTCAGACATACTATGGCGGATAATTTAATTTAAATTGCAGTTATAGTATTTGACATACTTCGAAATCTAGATAATTATTGAACTTTTTCACTGGTTTGTTTCATAGACCGATAGAGTTAAATCAGTAGAAGACAATTAAACAAAAAACTGAAAATCACGGATGTGCCACATCTGGGATTATACTTAGGGACCGTCGATGTCAGTTTTGCGACCGCGATGCTGTTACTTAGTAGTGTGGTGGGCTCATTATTAAAAGGATACTATTAATTTATCTCTTACTTTGGGTGTCGTAAAAGGCGACTAACGCACTGAAGACTGCACATACATCCAATACCATAAAGCGATGATCGGCTCACCACCTCTCACGCTGAGCACATGTGCAGTTGTTGTTTGGTGAAACGTGGGCTGTGGCAGTGGACTGCTTCAGCGGTTCTCATTGCCTAGTCTCTGACTAACCCTTTGGGAATAGCATTCGTGACTGTATGTATTTAGATATGAGAAGTCAAAGTCAAAGTCAAAATAGTTTATTCAATAAACTCAATTAATAAGTACATTGAATCGTCCAAATCTTTTTTAACCTACCCCCCCATTCAGGACATCATTTTTTAACTGTGGCAAAGAACGGGCGCATGAAAACACAGCGCACAGAAGCAACGACAATAACATAAAAAAAATGTCTTTACCAGGTCATAAAATACGAAATGACTTCATGGCGGGAAAGTGAAGCGTCATGTCTGCATTTTTGTTTTATTTCCTATAATTTGTGTTTTGTCGAATACAAATGTGAAATAATGGTGGATTATTTACTGTTAAGTGTTCGTGAACGTGCATGAGTGTTAGCAAATAAATCAAAACTGTGCAACATCACTTTTTAAATTCTGTCAAGAAGTCCGTGTGAGACCTCAATAAAGTCCCACAGCTTTATTGAGTCCCGAGGGGTTTGGGGGAAATCATTTACCATTAAACGTTCATTATCACTCATTATCATCCACTTAATGTAAAGAAAATAATTACTAAAAAACTTGACACTGGCTAAATGTGCTGTTCGCACGAAGCCATTAATTAAGAGAAAAAAAATACAAAATATGAATTTGAATGTAAATAATTTATTTAAATGAACACTATATATTCGAATTTGTTCACCCAGGTGAACATAATGGAAAATACCGTAGGTACCCCCTTCTGGGAATAGAACCCTGCTATAGACGACAGTAAGCAGTTAAAACCAATTGAATTGTATAAGGAGAAAAATTGAAAGCGCAGACTGTAATATCCGAGTTTGCTTCCTTTGCGCGACGACAGAGGGAGACGGCCAATCGAATTACTATAAATCAGACGGGAAAAGAAACAACTCACAATCAAGTAAACTCTAAATCAAAGTGGCGGCGGCGGCTAAATGGATTTGGATGTTGATAAATTCAGTATTTCAGTTTACATGATTGTTATTATTCATACTAATGCGGAGCTTAAAAGATTTCTTCCCTTGGGTGTCGTAAAAGGCGACTAACGGACTGAAGACTGCACACATACATCCAACAGCGTAAAGCGCTGATGGGATCACCACCTGTGAATCGTGGAGTAAGGCAGTGCACTCCATTCGCGGTTCTCAATGCCTATTACTGAACTAACCTAATTCCTTTCGTGATGATAGTGCATGTTATGTATGTATGTACTCATAATATATAATCACGACTATCACCCAGAAGGGTTAGTCAGAGTCTAGGCAATGAGGACAGCAAAAGGCAGTCCTCTAGCATAGTCCACTTTTCACCAAATAGCGACTGCACATGTGCTTAACGTGACAGGTGATGAGCCCATCGCCGCTCTATGTTGTTAGAAGTATGTGCAGTCAGAGAGAGGGTTGTATTCTTTCACCGCTATGCGACACGGTCAATGTGTATGTACACTAATGCTAAATAACACAATCAATCAATCAATCTTATCAACGATGATTACAACGATGTTTATAGCATTGTTGTGTTCCGGCAGTTACAGATAAGATAGCCAGTTCCTCAGTGGTTGAGGATTCCGGGTGAAGCACGCTTCCGCCTTCGGCTTTATCGTCACTTTCCATCAGGTGAGACGAAGGCCAAGAGCTTACCTGTAGTAGAATAAAAAAAAATCAATTCGGAGCCCGAGTTGTCAAGCACTCGGTTCGATGTCCGGAGGTGCGCGGTTTAATTTCCAGGGCGGGCAAAGTGTATTTCAAAGCTTTTGTCGCAAAGCCTGGGTGTGTGATCAGATTACTAATTCACATCGGGTAAATTTGATTAAGCCAATATTAAATTAATGTAGCTATTACTTGATTTTTAATGATGGATGCATTTACTCTGCAGTGAACAGTAGGTATAAAACTGTACTTTGTTTTATTTTTTTCCACTAAAGTGTTATTGTGACAAAGTTTTGGATATAAAGAAAAAAAGACAATTTAAAGCAATTAATCGCCGAGTCTGGAAGCGCTATTAAACATGTTGTGAAAATGTTTTTCTTTTTATGAATTATGAAACTCTAGCCTTGAATTATGTTATGTGTTTACAAGGATACAGGAATAGTTAAGGAAATGCAAATTTAATACGAGTAGACCTAGGCAAGATGTCTAACTAATAATTTTATTGTCAACTAAAAATGAAATAATTCTAATATAAGTCCAATTTGTGTGGTGACTCCCACATTATAAACATTGCAATGCTATTAATTATAAATGAGTCACTAAAATATATATAGCTACCTAAATATAAAATCTAAATCATTCTTAGTAAATCTGTCAGATGTTTGAGATTCTTCGCCCATAAAAGTTTCTAACTTAGAAGTGACTTATCAACGATAAACGTATACAATAAAGATTCTACGTAATAGTACATAATGTATACCTTACATTAGCTATGTACGTCATGAGTACGGAGCGTAGATTGACCGGCAATCGCCTGTTAGGTTGCTAAACGTGTGTCCATTTCCGGTGCCTTTATTGACGTTCGCTCGCGAGTTAAAGGTTGTTAAACGATTCCGGCGCACACGGCTCTGTTACAAATGCAAAACAATTTATTAGAGGATCTTTGGTCCGAGAGAGGATCCGAGTATACAACGACCTTCACCGGGCCGGTTAATGGATGAAAAGTATTTGATATCAATTTTAATATGTTAAAAAATATATTGCGAGTGGGTCTGAAAACTTTCAGTCCAGTATAAGAATAATTAAATATTTAAATTTTTTTTAAAATTTTGCACTGGTTTGGATATTAGATAAATTACATAAGTACCAATCGAAAGTATGAAGCCTATAGCAATGTAAAAGAAATAAAAAAATAAATTAATCATTATAGGTACTGGACTGAAATATCTCAGCCAACCCACTCGCGATATATTTTTTTACATATTAAATTTGATATAAAATATTTTTCATCCATTAACCGGCCCGGTGAAGGTCGTTCTATACTCGGATCTTAGACTAATTGTTTATGTGGTCATGTCAGAAACGATTGTGTTTAAACGTACACCGAAAATACCTATACTCAGTAAAACATCACCAAAAAAATTGTTTTGTTTGTTCAAATAGGGCCTTACGTTTATTTCACGTTGGTTGCGATTCCATCAGAGTTTAGTGGTTATAATGCCCCTTCCTCTACCCAGCTGACTTTTGACATGGAAAAAGATAATACGGGAGAGCCTCCACATAATTGTGCTGCCCTTTTCACACTCAGATCCTAGGGTGATGATTCTCTAACGAAAATTCGAGACTTCGTAACCATCATAGTTATGTTATCTTCACTCTCGAAGCTTCTTTTATCAGAAGTCGAAGTCATCGGGGACTAGGTTTTAACTTTAATATTGCATATTATATTTACATTAATATTGAAGGTCCACCAATTCAAGGTCGCTCAGCGTGCAATGGAGCGAGCGATACTTGGAGTTTTTCTAGCGGTAAAAATCCACAACGAAGTTATTTGACAGAGAACTAAAATTGCCCACATCGCTCGCAAAATCAGCACCCTGAAGTGGAGGTGGGCCGGTCATATCTGCAGAAGGACTAAAGACCGTTGGAGCAGGCATATATGTGCTATAGTGTGGAGACCGCGTCTAGGCAAATGCAAGGTAGGACGCCCTGCAGCGCGATGGACCGACGACCTAAGGAAGGTAGCGGGCAATGGATGGATGCGGACTGTCCAGGTGTGACCGGGATAGTTGACGCTCATTGGGGGAGGCTGACGTTCAGCAGTGGACGGTAATAGGCTGAAAAAAAGTAAACGTGTGAATGGTGAAGTGAACGCTGAAAGCCTTTCCCCAACAATGGATGTTTGCATTCTGTTTGTTATTTTAATTACTAACATAGTTGTAAGTCTATTGTTACTAACTTAACTACTTTATTTTATTTTATTTGTTCAATTTTAATGTCAGCTTATTTCATTAATAATTATAATGTGGTGTAATTTAAATAATTAATTTAATGTATTAATATTTAATTTTTATTGTGTTTGAATTTGTAATTTGTGAATATGGATCATGGTCTGAAATAAAAAGATTTTTTTTTTTATTAATGGGTCTATTTAAAGGCTGTACTTTACTTTACCATTTACATTACATTTCGTAGTATTATTGTTTGTAATTTTTAATTTCAAGATAAATCACTGAGATGAGATTCAAATCCCTCGGTAGTTTAAAGGCCATGAGGTTCACTAAAAAGCGAAGAAGTTTATGTTCTAATCACTATTAATTAGGCTTAATAGCCAGTCACCATTAAGCAGGCCGTACGTTTGTTTGACGACTCTATCAAATAAAATCAGGTTATAAATCTGCCTGCATGCATAATTTGAGTGGGGGAGCGAAACAAAAACTGTCGGTGAAATGCAGCGCAGCATAAATAAAAAGGGACAGCAGTCAGTAAGCGCGGCCGCAGTGCTGCAATGCGGTCCCGATCCGGGATAATGCCGGGCGGGCTTTGTCCGAGACGGAATTAAAACGGAACGGAATTAAACCGCGGCGACTGAGCCGTGTCCGATAATCCGCGCGGATTAATGGAATTCAATTGATCTTTTCAAATTTGCTCACCTAGGAGCGGCGGAGGCGCCGCGCGGTTGGAAAACTAAATGGGCTCGGTGGAAGTTTCCATTTCTTTTGGTCTATTGTTTTCTTTAACTATAATAACTTTGACTTATCAGTCTTTCCGCAGGTAGTTTAAGGACTTTTTATAATTTTGTATTATATTTATAATACATCTATCTTCTTACGATATTGAAGAGGAAAATCTTAGGAAAATATTGGGTAGGTTGACTAACACAAACAGCTTTTCATTTTAGTAAAGTGGTTTTTTTTTGCTTACGGGATTCAATATGTTTCAAACAAAATTCAAATATTCGTGGCAAGAATGTCAAACAACATTCGTGCTTCCCCATTTTACTAAAAAATATAAACTTTCCTTACCTAACCGGAAATGCCAGCAGACAAACACCCAAACACCCAAAACAATATTGTCATTTGTCTATGGCAATGTCAACATTGATTTACACGAAGTCGCACGGCTGCCGTCTCGCTAAATATCTGTAATCAAAATATTAGTGTTAATTAATTATGTAAACTAACTCCGCTCGACCCGTTGATCCCGGCCTTTTAGCGGCGATTATAGAGTATTGGCGCAGTATGGACTCTGAAAGGCGGTGATAAAGTTTACTCTTCTTTGATGGGAGAAAAAGCAATGATTCTCTTTGGTCCTGACTCCGGAGTGCCCGTCGAAGGCGCTCGGCGTGCCTTACTATGCAGGCTGTGTCTGCAGTTGTAGTTGCATAATCTTTACCGCTTAAATAAAAATGGATAATAAATATAATTATAACGGGAAATATAAACTTATAGTAATGAATATATTCCAAGTCTATGTCTATGTAATGTATGTTGAGGTCGGTGTCGGTTTAAGGCTCTCTTGAATTGAAAGATTCATTACTTTACTGTAAGCAGTTCAGTTTCAGTTTATTAATGACGTTGAAAAGTGCGTATGAATTCTTAGCATGAATAAATTATTTGACTTTGACGTCTGTTATTAATCTGCAAGCACTCTCTTATACACACATATTATTTTAAACTTAAACACTAAAAAATACTTCATACTTACATCTTTTTGGTTTAGTGGTCAGTCCCAGATCTTTTATAAGCTCGCGGCTCCTACATGATAAGAGCATATTTTTTACTTTTTTATCTTTTTTTATTTGCATGTTGGACTTCGTCCTTTTTATTGAGATGGACTGAAGGTCCACTCCTAACAGAATTGCGGGGCACAAAGGGGGGGAAAGTGAAAAAAAAGGGAATAGAGGGAAGAAACAAAATTTGAGGAACTAAATCTTTATTTTAGATTGGGATTGGGAGATTTTAGAAGGTTTTGGGAGTTAACATTTTTCTTATATTTTGTTTATTTATATTTTAAATTTTAATATGTACATTTTTATTTAGAGTATTTATTTTATTTAGTTTGTTTATTTAGGTTATGTTTAAGTTTAGTTTAAGTTTAGTTTAAGTGTAGTTTATTTTGGTGTTTTAGTGATTCTATTTTTAAGTTAGTAATATAGTTTGTAGTTTGTAGGCTTTTTAGGTTATTAAGTTAAATTTTAGTTTATTTTGACATCTACTTTAGGTTTTTGTTGTATTTGTTTTTATTTAATTTGTTTAATTTATGTCAATTGAGTTTATGTTCTTTTATTTATGTTGGTTTTAGTTAGGTTAGGTTTTAAGTTTTATTTTTATAGTTATAGTTATAAGTTTATTATTTAGGTTGGTTTTAATTATTTACTTGATAGATTGGTGAATTTAGTTTTACTTGTTTTATTTTGTTAAATTTGTTATTAAGTTTAGTTTATGTTGTTTTATTATAGTTTGATTTAGTTAGGTTAAGTTTAGGTTTTATTTTTATAGTTATAAGTTAAGTATTTATGTTAGTTTTAGTTATTTATGTGATTGTTTGGTAATTTTATTATTTATTTGTTTTATATTTTGTTAAGTTTAGTATTAATTTAGGTTTAGTTGTGTTCGTAAATAATTAATTTAATTTGTTATGTAGATTGTCTAATTACCGTAATCGGTCTGGCCCTGCAGGCGCAGGACCATTGACCGAATACGGGGACATTCGCTGGTGTTTGTGGCATTATGGCCGGTGTCAATCCTTTTGCCCATGCGCGTGTTATGGGCCAAACACTTTGGCCCCTGGGTCTTGTTGCGGCATTGTGCTACTTGGTGGCTCGGACTGGCGCAATGGGCACAAGGCTTCCTTTCGGCCTTACACTTTGCCTTCGTATGGCCATACTGGAGGCAATCCCGACACTGTATAAAGCGGCTGAAGTCCTCAACGTGGAACCTACTATGGTCCACGTTGAGTCTCCCGAGAGGTAAGATGGTAGTTCGCATCTCGGGGGTGACCTCGATTACCGCGTTATACAGTGCCGGGCTTCGGTTTGAGGTTATGAAGCAAATGCGGGTCACTGCAATGTCGTTTTGGGCGACTAGGACCTCCTCTAACTCCTCGCGGGCAATATCCTTGGATATGCCCTTTAGGATGATTAGAGGTGGTCGTACTCGCACAGCAGTAAATTCGCCGCCGAAGAGGCGAAGCTCGCCTGTTCGGCGGCGAATTTACTGCTGTGCGAGTGACGGGCTATAGTTTCCGTGCATTGCTTCACATCCTCAAACTCCACCCTCAGTTTGGCTTTGGGCAACGACTGTATTCAAATAGGGGCATATTTGTGCCTCCGGAATGACATCTCCTGTTTCCAGAGGGACACCACCTCCGGAGGCTTCAAGGTGCAGTCATACGATGAAATTATGACTGCGGGGTATGTTTTGGGCGTAGGTGGTATAGCCCTGGCAGCAACGCTGGCATAGGAGGGAGCACTCGGGAGCTCGGCCCCTTGGACTTTACTGACAGTGTGAGCGCCGGTCGGTGGACCCTGGGAGAGAGGAGCCTCCTTCAGTGCGGCTGTGACCATGTTGGCGGTCAGCCGCACAAGGTCTTCGAGCCGCGCCTGCTGCGCCAGCATTTCGTCGACCTTTTGGGTTACCTCTCTCCGGATCTCCGCCGTTGCCTCGCCCTGAATGGCGACTACGGCGCTCACGCTGTTATCCAGCTTATGGCTTAACTCCCTTATGCTGTCCTCGTTAGCCTGTTCCTGTTCGTGGGAGAGATCTGGTTCGTGGGCTGCTTCCAGGATCGAGACCAGGCAGCCTTCAATGCTGGCCGCGGAGTCAATGATTATCTCCTTGTTGGCCTTCGTCACTGACTTGCCCGCCCGAACCGCCTCATTTATTTGCCTGCAGTATTTTCTGACCAGTGTTTTGAAGGTCTTTATGTCCCCGATCCCTACGTAGGATCTTTCAGGGACACCAGGCGTTTCCTGTTCGCTCATCTCACCAGGCGGCGGACTAAGCATATGCGCCATATCGAGTTAGGTTAGAGTTAGGTTAGGGTTAGGTTAGGTAATAATTTTATTTTTTAAGTCAATTTTAAGGAATTTTTTATCTAAAAATTTTTTGTAAAATGTTTGTTTTTGGAGGTTTTTAGGTCTAAAGTTTTATTATTTAAAGTTTTTGAAATTTTGAATTTTTGGTCGAAAATTTTTTTTTGACTTTTTAGTTATTGGGCAAAATTCAAATTTTTTTTCAGAATTAGCTCCGATAATTTAAGAAACCTTTAAGTTTCGAGTTAGGTGTATTTCGGGTATTTCCAGGTAGGAAATTTAAGAGTTCTCTCTGACTAACCATTAGGGCATAAATAGTCGTGGTGTATGTAACATAGTAAACTATGCTAGGTACGCGGTAACATAGTAACTCACCGACCCGCATTGGGCCAGTGTGGTGAGTCATGTCCCATCTTAAAATGTGCAGTAGTCCCTGTGAGAAGGCCTGTGCCCAGCAGTGGGACGTTTATAGGCTGACTAGTTTTTGCCCGCGACTTCGCTCTCGTTAACTTTTTGGATAAAGTAGTCTATAACCATGTTCAGTATATCCCTATACCACATTTTTAAAATACGATTCAGCGGCTTAATTAGGTATGAAAGCGTAATACTAGGCATTTTGCACTCCGTCTTACCTACCGCGAAATGCACCTACGGCGCGCGACAACGCGGCGTTGTAAATCGGTCAGGGACTCAGGGCCCCAGCGCGCTTTCGAGCACACGCACCACAGCAAACAGGCATAGTTTGAAGTGGTCTCGGATCGCAATTTCGATTTGTTTAAAAATAACTACCTCTCCGATATCATTTAATCTACAAGTTCCGTAATAATGGTGTAATGCAACATTAATAATTGTTGTGTGAAAGGCTGTCGAAATAAACAGAAAGATTCGAAGTTATCTTTTTTTACGTTACCGTAAGATTCTGGAAGGTACCTATAATTATATTTTATTTATTTTAAACTTAAGTTGGTTTACAGAACAAATAGGTAATACGTAATTAAAGGTAGGTAGGTATGTCATTACTTATTTATGTAAATTATTTTGCCGTGCGATCGTGAGATCTGTGCTGTGACTGTTGTGATGTAGAAGGTACCTAACCTACCTGCGTAGCTTATATTTATAGTGAGTTCGTAAGAATTAAAATCGCCAGTTCTTATCATGATGTAGGTAATAGAATATATATAACGTAATAAAATGTGGTTTCCGTTTTTTTTTCGTTATATCTTCAACTCGTCATGTCGTGCAGTGTTTGCTTGTTTCTAAGACTTTGAGTGCTTGTTTGTTAAATAGGTAAATAGGTAAGTAAGTAACTTACAGAACTACATTTTACTTGGTATGCAATCACAGAATAAATTACTAACTATAGTTGCGTAGATATTTGCTGTCATCTCTAACACACGAGTCGACGGCGTAGGTACGTTCGTTACAAAACGCACCACAAAGTATTAACTACTCTCCGCGTAGAGCGATAAGGTGCTATTTTGAATGCACACGGTGCCTATCTAATATTGTAGGTTATTAAAACGGCGGCTTTCTTCAACATCAAAGGAGTGCAACTTCTCTACGTAGTACTATTATTTATTAGTACTATTATTTATTCTGTGGTAATACGATTCAGCGGCTTAATTGTGAAAGCGTAATAAACAAACTCACTTTCATATTAATAATATTAGTTAGGATGATTTTCATTAAACTGCTTTACAATTGGTCGCGCAACTAGTCGCGACCGACAAGCTTCAAATATAGATAGTAAGGCCACGGGAACGGGCAAATCGAATTGTGCAAGTTCCCGTCAATTTGGTGACGCCGCCCGTCTATGGATTGAGCTCGCCTTGTTACGCTTATGAACGGCTTTCGATAAACAGCTGTAGGGTATAACAAGTGTTCGTGGTTGAAGTCCCATCTCCGTGGCTGATAGGGGATGGTACTTAGGCCTTTTGAATTTAATAATGTAATATAAGTACATATACACATTTTCCACTCTAACACAAATTATTATACCAAAGTTAAGCTTATTTGGAAACTTGTTCATTGGTTAGATGGGTTTGTTAGATATCGGATAATTAATAAAAACACCCAGACCCTAAATCATCTTAGAAAAACAGTTATTTCTTAATTGACCCGACCGGGAATCGCACCCGGGACCTTAGAATCAGCTTGCTAATCACTCGACCATGGAGGTCGTTTTAGGGTAGGCTCCTCTGACCCAATGAGCTTTTTAATAATAAAGTCTAAAGGAGGAGCTCGATGGCGCAGCGGCTATAAGACGTTCGGTATGCGATCGTGCCGGTTAAGCAACTTCGCAATTCCGGGTGGGATGGGTGAAAAAATAAAAGAAAACATCTCAAGCTTTCGTGCTTCAGAAGGCACGTAAAGCCTTTGGTCCCGATTCATGTCGCAAGATTGGCAAATGAATGTATCTATTAGTGCCAATTGTATTGAATCCGAGTAACATCAATACGCGAGCAAAACGTAATAGTAGAGGATCCGAGTATGCAACGATCTTCACCGAGCGGTTAATGGATGAAAAGTATTTTATATCAAATTTAATGTGTTAAAAAATATATTGCGAGTGGGTTGGCTGAAAAATTTCAGTCCAGTATATGATTAATTAAATATTTAAATTTTTATTTTTTTAAATATTGCTTTTGTTTCGATAATAGATAAATTATACAGGTACCAATCGAAAGTGTAAAGCCTATAGGATATGCAAACGTTAGGTTGACTATTTTTTTCCTGACATAACATTGGGTAGGCAGGTATAAACAGGAAAGTCAATATTAGTAATTTGCAACCGTCTAGTTAAATAAATAAAATTAATGTTTATATAAAGATAAGCTCATTACAAACACACACACACCAAACAAGTGCAATGTAAAAATAAATATTTTTTTTAATATTAAATTAATCATTAATGGTTCTGGACTGAAATTTTTCAGCCAACCCACTCGCGATATATTATTTAACATATTAAATGTGATATGAAATACTTTTCATCCATTAACCTTCTCGGTGAAGGTCGTTCTATACTCGGATCTTAGACTATAAGTACTAATTCGGTTTAACCCGTTGACAAGCCGCAACAACGATGGCGACACAGGCGATCGCCAGTCTATGTACAACCCAACAACCCGTTATGGGCCAGTGTGGTGCGGGTTATGGCCCAATCTCCGCATTTAATGTTGCCCCTGTGGGAAGGCCAGCCCAGAGTGCCCAGCAGTAGGACAATTACAAGCTGACGATGACGACGGTAACATACATACACTCATGATTTTTTTTTAGTGCTCTATCCTCAGAACAATAACTAAAGCAGTTCTGAGGCTCTATCTTGATATATTTTTGTGGTGCTCTAAGCTTTTTCTGTATGATCTTTTCTATCCTTTGTGGTAGGCAAAGAGACCACAATCATACTGCCAGTTTTCAACATAAAGGATAGGTATATAATATTAACAAAACAAACAATAAAAATTTCAATAATAATTAAACACTAACTAATTACAAATATAGCAAACAATCCAATTAATTGTACAATAAAATAAAAATTAATAATAAAATAAAGTGAGACAACTATCGTACATTCCTCTCACAGTACTTCAAGCATTCAGTTATGATCACCTTCCATTCATCCGCAAACACATCACAATCTGGGCTGTCGTCCAGAAGGGCATTGAGCGCAGTGAGGCTACGCGGTATGGGGGATCTTGCACGGGCAACAGTTCTACATGTTGGGACAGCAAACAGTTTATGATTCCTGCTCCGCCGGTAGTTATTAAGGACGAAAAGTCGACACAGCTCGTCGTAAAGATTAGGAGCATCAACTTTTCCTCGGAAAACTTTACAAATAGTCACCAATTGATCATCTTCTGACGTCCAACGAATTGTACCCCAAGCAACCCAATAGAAATGTAGTCGGGTACATATATGGGTAGTAACCATACGTGCGCTTGTATAGGTTTCTTAAAAATGCCTTCTGAACTTTTTCTAATAAAAGTGCATACATGCTCTCATGCGGGACATACACACGCACTGGCCTCAAGCTTGCTGCGGACTAAGGTGTCAAAGAGAAGCTTAACCACTGTGGCGTTATTATGTTGTAAAAAGCCATCGGAGGCTTTATATTGTACATATAATCGGACGAAACTAGCGCTGAAGCCTAGATACCGAAAATTCCTTTGTTCAAATCGCCAGTTCATACAAAATTGACGGCGACCATGTTAACTGCACCGGCTATCAATAAATATGCACAACCGATCGGTTAGCAATTGGATATATAATGGCTGCGTGCTATTGCCGAGATGGCGTTTAAAGTATTTGTTTATTAGTGTTATTAGTTTGTTTAAAGCGGCGTGTAGTGTACCATTTTTTTTATCTCATTAGCTTACAATCATTAAATTAACCGTGTCTCGTAGCGGTGAAAGAATACTACTACTCACTCTCTTCCCTTTATATATGTAATCTCGACCCGAAGGGTTAGTCTGAGACTAGGCAATGAGGACCGCAAAAGCAATCCTCTGACATAGTCCACTTTTCACCAAATAGCGACTGCACATATGCTCAAAGTGACAGGTGGTGAGCTTATCGCCGCTCTATGCTGTTGGATGTATGTGCAGTCTGAAGTCCTTTAGTCGTCTTTTAAGACACTTATGGGAAGAGAGGGGGTGGTATTATTCTTTAATTTTACCGCTACGCGACACAGTTGCTTCTTATGTTATCTTAATTTATAGGTCATATCATCAAATCCGATCACAAACAGTAGCGTGTACTGTCCGCATTAAGTAAACACGTCTCGATAGCGCGTGGTCAATGAGGTACTATAACTAGAGACGACAACGCGAAGAAACTTTGTTTTGAAACTTTCCATCATAAACAAACATTTAGGCTCGTATAAAACCAAACTCACACTCAAATCTCTGCTTGAATACAGTTAGAAAGGGATGGTGCTATTCATCGCATATATCGCCATCCCTTTCTAACTGTATTCAAGCATGGATTTGACTTTGAGTTTGGTTTTAGAATACGAGCCTTAGACGGGGATAAACGCTAACTACTTATTATCCTACGCATACCTTTTTTATATGCGACGTTTCGACTGAGTCGCACCATACGTGTTCTTCCACCGTCACATTTTTTATCCACCTACCGTCACACACAACACTAACGATGTCCCTATTACGCATACAGGCCTTATTCTGGTGGTTAGCCGATTGGGATCTAAAACGATCACTGAGTTGCAGTCCATGGGCTGCAAATGCCTGAAAATGTCCCTTACGAAGCACTTGTTGCTGGAGGATGCAGAACCGGACCTTATTTAGGAACCGGGTTTTTCGGTTCCATTTTACCAAAGAACCAGGTACTTACCCGGTCTTCTCGGTGCTTTTGGGTCCGTAAAATAAAATAATGTTAAATTGGTTACCAATGCTTTTATTTAGGAAGTCTATTAATTACAGTTAAGAAATCGATTAGTAACAGATTACAATAAAGTTATCAAATCAATAATGTCAATTATAATATTAATAGAGTTTCACTGTCCGTAGTAATTCCGGTAGAAGACACTCAGAGAAGCAATGTCTCTACGCAGGTGGAGGTCCTCAAGAGAGGCTGTAACCTCAGCATCTCGAAAAATGCGTACCGCTCGCCTTTGCAGTCTATCAAGTGCATCGAGGAGGTATTTAGCGGAGCCGTCCCATAGATGGGAACAATACTCCATACTCGATTGCACCTGAGTCTTGTACAGCAAACAGCGCTCCTCGGGAGAGTAAAACCGCCTCCCTTATTGAGAATATCCAACTTACGGGAGGCAGTTAAAATAACACCCTCGATGTAGCATTTTAGATTCAGTTAGTGGCCGATGTCCATGCCGAGAATGCCGAGGTTCACCGAAATGGGTAACGGAGAGTTCTGAAGACAGGGAGGAGTAAGGAAGGGAGTTACCTTGGACGAGAATGCACAAACCTGGGATTTGCTGGCATTAAACTCGACCAGGTTTTCAGATCCCCACTTAGAGACACGATCGAGAGCCAGGTTCAGTTTGGTAGCCAGTTCTTGCCTTTTCACCATGATATCGGCTTGCTTTGCCGCAGGATGTCCCAAGTACCGCTCATGCACCGTGCTGTCATCCGCATAACAATGAATATTGCCTAAGGACAACATGTCATTAATATGCAGTAGAAATAGAGTAGGTGAGAGCACAGAACCCTGCGGCACTCCGGCATTTACTTTGAAGAACGCGGAGGACTACCCTCACGAAGGACACGAATCCTCCGCTCTTCTAGAAAGTCTGCAACCCAGGCGGGCAAACAGGGCGGCACACCGAAGGCCGGTAACTTGGAAAGAAGGAAACGATGCCACACTCTACCGAAAGCTTTGGCGATATTAAGGGTAACTGCCAGGGATTCGCCATGCTTATCCATCGCTTCACCCCATGCGTGAGTAACGTACGCTAGAAGATCACCCGTTGATCAAGCGATCGCCAGTATGGGTTCAGACCCAAGCGAGTAGACATACTGGCGATCATGGAGCAGCGAGTGATCCTCTAGGTAGTGAATGAGCTGAGAATTAATTATCCGCACAAACACTTTGCACATCACAGAAGTTACAGCGATGGGAATAAAACAGTCTTATATTTTTTCCACGACAAATCACAGTATAATAAAATGTCTCTCTTAAAAACTACTAATAGAGTAATATTTTTCATGCAAAATCAACAATTACTCATACCTACCTACTTAATGGATTTTTTTTATTTATTTGACGACATTTATAAGAACCGAAAGAACCGAAAAAACCGGGTAATACAATTTTAAGAACCGGTTCTTTGAAGATTAATAGAACCGGGTAAAACCGGGTCTTTTCGGAACCGGGTGCACGCCCTACTCGTTGCCCGCTGTCATCTAGCTTAGCATAATTATTTTATGTAATATGGAATGCAGTGAGCGAAAAAACATAGAGAAAGCCCTTAGTAAAAAATCCATCGCGATCGTGGTACCCAGCAAGCAACCTACATACTTTCAGATTTTCCCAACATGAATATGCATTTACGTTTAGAACACACGCTGAAATCTACCTTTCCTATTTTCGATTAAAGTTGTCGTCAAGTGAGTAATATTAATTCTATACGTGTTTTCTCTTTGTACACTCGGCAAACAAACGTCATTAAGCGACGCATACGGTAACTGTTAGAATTTAGATTATTAGAATGAGAAATACAAGCCTGGGATACTTTTTAATGGGGCAAATATCAGTTCGATGTTATAATACCGCAGTGAGGCGATCCGTCGGAATAACTCGATAGATCGCCGCGCCAGAGGGCCAATTAGCACGCTCCGGTTTGTTTGTAAATGCGTCGGTCACATGGCTAATTCAATACTGGCTATATTTGGCGCCAAAATGTATCGGCCATTGCGAAATCTGCATCACTGGCCGGGTTAAACGTTTTTATTTGTTTTAGTAACTACTTTCTCTTTTATACTTTAAAATGCTTTACCTGTCAACTAGCTAGGTTTTTATTTACATGTTAAAAATTTTGAAGTATAATTTAATCCTTCGACAAATGGCAGATGATAAAATTTTTAGGTAAATAAATAAATAAAAAATAAAATATTTTACGCTTAGGTACACTAATGACGTTGTCTGTGTGGGAAGGCCTGTGCCCAGCAGTGGGACGTTTATAGTCTGGCGATGATGATGCTTTGAGATTTAGATTTTAAAACTATTAGAATACAGTCACCACACGAAAACGCTCACCGCTTTTAGGGCAGATTGCAATCTAGACTGCGCGCTAATCTCGTTGTACTCTGTCAGTTGAAAGACGTTGATAGAGACAGAATGAAATTTAAATTGCTATTCTATTTCTATGCATATAGAGCGGGATTTAATTAAACCTACGTTTGATATCCTCGTGCTAGCTTTTGTCTTTGCTACAACAAGCTTGAAAGATGAATCGCTTTCTGTGGTCTAGTCGCTAAACCAACTTTGGACCTATAAGTTCAATTTCCATTGAGGATACAGTCATGTTAGTGTAATAGATTTGATTGGGTGGAATGCTTTGTATGTCCGCCTGTTTAACTACATACTAACGATTTCTTGTCTAAGTCTGTTATCAATGTTGGTTTAACGGTTTGTCATGCATTCCGAAGCACCAAATACATAGAGACAATTATTCTCACCACCCATACACCGAACTAGGACCAGTTTTAGATCAAAATTATTTTTTGTTACTTAAGAGTATATAAAAGGAAAAATAGTTACGTGCAATCTAGAATAACTTAAATAAATTGTAAGATGGTTGTTTTTATCTTCATGAATACAACGATAGATTAGATAAACTTTAATATGGACGCTTATTATTAATCGTGCTGTGTACACATGTTATATATAGGAATTTAGCTCTTATACAATTTGTGATGCTTTTTTGTTATTTTTAAATTTCTATCTGTTTACACAAAACAAGGGTACACACCTAATAAATAAATAAATAAACAACGTCTGCTTGGTGGAAGGTTAGCATAGAGTGCCGCTTTCCATCAGCCCCATAGCTTTTTGGCCGGTCAGAAACATTACAAAAAGCAGACAGGGCCGGCGCAAACTAAGCATTATCATTCCGCGGAATTCTTTCAAGCCCAATCCTAAAGTAAAACAGAAAATATTAATTAAAGAGGCGTAGGAAGGAAGCAAATTTAAATTTTTTAAAAGTTACCTCCACGCCCTTCCCGGCGGCGCGGCGCGGCGCGGCGCGGCGTGGTTCCGCGAAAATCTTTTGTTTCCTTTCCACCGTTTAATTGTGCCTACAAAGCGGAAAGGAGGGAATTATTGAAAAAGTTAACGTCGCCCCGCGCCGCGCCCGGCCCGCCTGATTTTGCAGACGGGCCTTTTTTCATGGCTGTTAATCTTTCTTTGTGATTGCGCGACGGTCGCGTAATTGTATCAGAAGCTGCTGGTGAACACAATAACGCCGTCAAAGGAATCTGTACCTTTTACACGGTAACAAACCATTTTTTTTTGTCTGTCAGTTAGGTATGTTAATATTTATTTGCTCCAGCGAATCCTGATGATTGAGGGTTGTGACCACCAAATGTAGATACGCTGAACAGGGCTCTCCAAGAATTGCTGGGTAGGCCGTCTTACTTAAAGTGATGGTATTCCCGGATCGTCACGAATTTAAGGACCTTCTAAATACGAGCCTATATACTCCTTTCTCGTAGGACGGCAATGCATCGGTGATTGCTTTCTATTCCACCAGCCAGCTGTCTCGTTTGCATCATCATCAGCCGAAGGACGTCCACTGTTGGACAAAAGCCTTCCCCAAGGATCTCCACCACGACCGATCTTGTACTGCTCGTATCCAGTGGCCACTCGCGTCTCACTCACTTTTTTATACTAACGATCTGTAAGTGAAGTTCAAGTCACTTACAGATCGTTAGTATAAAAGAGTATTATTATTGTGCTAGTGTTTATTGCGTAAAGTTATTTACGGAGGTATGTACGTATGTTTAACTTAAGCAACTCCAAACAGCAGTTGTAGCATATGACCTTAGTTTGTGCGTTCAGCCGGTGTTCCAGTCATTACACGGGCGGTGTTTGCAATTATCAGACTCTCTTACTTAGGTCTAGTACTCTCAGGAGCACAATGGAGGTTGAAACTAAACACTTATACACTGTAATGTTAACACTTGAAGTAAATTATCAATTAAATTAACTCTGATTAAGTGTGTGACTGTACTCCGGCTCGATGATGTAGCGGCTAAGGCGTGTTCGATCTCGCCAGTTAATCAACTTACGCAATGCCGGTCACTGGATGGGTGACCAAGTTAAAGACATTCCGAGTTCCTCCGTGCTACGGAAGGCAGGTAAAGCCGTTGTTCCCGGTTGGTGACGTAAGATCACAGTCACAGTTCACACAAGGTTAAAACCCACTAACTCGCATTGGGGCCTATAATTTCTATGTGCCTTGCCATAATCGTATGTCAGCCATCTAATATCAACATATTAGTCTAAGATCCGAGTATAGAACGACTTAATGGATGAAAAGTATTTAATAATATCAATTTTAATATGTTAAAAAATATATCGCGAGTGGGTTGGCTGAAAAATTTCAAATTTAATTTTATTTATTAACCGTCTGGTTAATACATAAAATGTATAAATGAAGATAATCTCATTACAAACACACACACACACACACCAAACCAGTGCATTGTTTTAAACAAATATTTTTTTAATATTTTATTAATCATATAGGTACTGGACTGACATTTTTCAGCCAACGCAATATATTTTTTAACATATTAAATTTTATATAAAATGCTTTTCATCCATTAACCGGCCCGGTGAAGGTAGTTGTATACTCGGATCCTCTATTATTTAGACTATAAGAAAAATGACAGAATTAGGCCGCTGAGACACGATTGAAGTCCTGAATAAGTAGGCCAAAAATTTTGGACGATGTGCATGTGAAGTGCTTCTAAATTTGAAAATAACGAAACATTAAAAAAATGTCTACCTTAGGTGAGTTTATAAATTATTTGATTCCTTGAATAAAAATACTTTGACTTTGATGGTGTTTTAAAATAGCAGAATCTCGGCACAGGTCTCCCGCCCAGCCCTGCGTAGGTACACCGGCGCAGTAATATTCGCCAATCGTAAGGAAAACAACTTTGCCCATTACGCGCGCGCGCGGCGACTGCAGACGTGAGGGCCGAGCGAAGGCGGTATACAAAGGACAATGGCAGGGTACTATGGAGATTTTGTACAGGCCTACAATTTTCATGTTTGGCAATGAGACTTACACATTTGGTAGATTATATTATTGAGAATTACTATATAAATTAACAGAAATTTTAAATGTTGGGGTTTAAAAGTTATACTTGTATTTCGATAAATTTTTAAGGTTATTTTTTTTCCTGTATTTGATTGACATTGACAGTTGAGTGTCAGGGAGGGACGGACAATGATCTGGCGCAGCGGACCCGGCTTGACAGTACCTAACAAATTAAATAATTAATCTGAAAAAATGTACGTTCGCGCCTTGATTGATTGATCTATAGATCAATCGTGAATCGAACTAAAATAGGTAGGTAATTAAGTAGTGCATTTCAATATTAATTATGTAAGTACCTATGTATTGTTAAGCCCGAGTTATAGATTCTAGAAGATAGATAGGATAAGAATATAGGCTAAGTACCTATCAGGAACTGCTGCGACTGTGATAATTCAGATCTTTGTGCTTGATTATTTAAAACACAAAAAGAAACTACCTACCCATCTGTGTTTTGATAAATAACAGCAAAATACTTAAAGCATGATGAAAGTCATAGATGTAAACAATAGTAGGTATACCTACACGTTCCCACTTTAGTAGTCGCAACTTTAGACTACCTACCTACCTATACCAACATTAAGTGGAAATCATCTCCTATCCTACATATTTATTATTATAAATGCGAAAGTGACTTGTTTGTCCTTCCTTTACGCCCTAACTAAGCAACCAATTGACTTGATCTTTGGCTTATAGATTTTGAAAGAACAAAAAGTAACATAGGCTACTTTTTATGCCGATATTCCTATAGGAACGCGAATCACGCGGGTGAAACCGCGGGCGGAAGCTAGTGGTTAAAATAATTGTCTCTGAGATAGGAATGTTAGTCTACTAGGTACTGCTCAGAATGCATACTTACTTATATTTACAGTACAATCGAGGATCCTTCCAGTAGATACTACTAATAAATTACTTCATCAAAGGCAAACAATATAATATAATCCTAAAAATATGATGAAAACATTTTAAATAAATCAGAAACTAGACTGGTCTTTCTACAGGGAAGATTCACAATTGTAATCACACAGACGAGTAATGTTTTTCCATATTAGCATTGGCTCAGTGGAAATAAACAATAATTTAGTTTGGTCACATATTTAATATTAAATTATAAAGTAATTAAGGGCACTCTTAAAATAACATCATCGAAAAGTGGAGCAGGTCTAGTCATGCCTTCATGGCGAGCAAATCTGTGAGCAGCACCCAACAGTTCGTAGCCCCACAATGCAGTTAAAACTCTGGCTGTCCACTTCTACGTGAAGCTCTTTGAGCTCGGAGCCAGCAAGGAACACAAGCTTCATTTTCTGAAGAAAGCTGAAATAAACAATCACAATTAAATTGCAAAAGTAACAGAGTGTAAAGTAAATATTTTTTAATCTTACACCAATTAGCCTAGCCCGCTGACCTTTCTATAATACAAGAATGCTGACCTAAATATTTACTATCTTGGGTGTCTCAGGTAACAAATTGATAGTTTAAGTAGGTCAGTGGCCTAGCCCCAAAGTAAGCACTGTAAGGCTTGTGATATGTTATACTAGGCCAATGGGCAAAAATGCAGTAGTAATAACAGTGGCGAGGGATGTGTTTAAGCCGGCCAAGAATTTACAAATCAGACAATAAAAAACATGGAATCTTTAACTCATTGGTGGCACTAATTACTGACATAATTATTAAGATCTGCATGGTGGATCCCTGGAGTGGGATTTTTTATAGGGAAGCCGATGGGAATCGGAATGTATGGTATTTAAATGTATTTAGTAGAATTATTATTCAGTAAATAGTCATGACGTCAGGTACAAATGCTCGTATTCGTCATAGAAACATTTCCCCTACTGGGATTCAAACCTAGGAACTCAGAGTAGGCATCACGACGAAAACCAGTGTACATATTATTCCACCACGGAGGTAGTCAATAAGTAAATATATGTAAGGTGTTACCTCTCGTGGTCTAATCCAATTCGAAATTATGTTAGTAATCCTTTATTCCTCTTCATTTGGCTCTTGAAAGACACTCTCCGTCTGCTCGTTCTTAAAATAGAACGTCCACATACAACACGTCATGGCGATGGCCAACATGCCTTGTAGTTTTGCTTTCAGATGCAATAGAATGTGTTGCTAATTCCCAGGAAGCATGACAAATATAATCAGGTGTTGCCTAAAACAATAAGAGCATGGATGAAGTTTATTAATTGATCAACAAAATAGTAGAACATTAGTAGTAACAGATACAGAGGTGCATTGCTGCACCAAGTATGTACCATGTGTTCTCGGTTTAGATGTCTAAAATGGTTGACGACATATTTCGTACTATGTACGACTTACCTCTCAGAGATATGACCAAAAACGAATAGTAAGGCTTGACTCTCCTTCGTCAGTAAATGCCGCCTGATGCGATCCACTCGAAATGCATTGCATACTCGACATTGTGATGGTAATGTATCACCTAATCAGACAATAAAGCTATCACGAAAGTGCAGTTATAAGTACTGCGCAAGCACAACACAATATTGTTAGTGTTCATTTCATTATCACATTCACAAAACAAAGCGGCTTTTCGCAAAATAAGTAAGAATAGGAATTTGGAAGGAACTTTTAAAAACACACAATTTTTTTATTACGTTGACCAAAAGCTCAATGATTGACATTGACAGTGTTGCAAGTAGTTTCATTCGTCTTTTTACCAGAAACAAATCGATAAGAAAATCAATCTTATAAATATAAATTAAAATAAAAATAAATATCAAAAGTAAATAATCAACCATTTTAAGATAAAAAGTGTGTAATTATATAGGTTTAAGCTCGAAAATAGTTGCAGAAATAAGTTTTTAATCGAAACTAGATTAACAATAATAAGACTTAATTAGCTATTTGAGAATCGATTTCAAAATCGATAAATCGATATTTTTATGCCAGGCAACTCTGACAGCAGATTTTTCGTTTTGCGTATAGTATCTGCTAGTTGAAATGCGTTTCGTTATTAGTTTTAGTATTATTATTTCGCTTTACGATTTTTCTTTTCCCCGGACTTCTAAAAATATAACATTTACTGGAAAATAATGAGAAAAAATTAAGGAACCAACTATGCAAAAAAATGGTACCAAAACATGAAAATTGTGGGGTTGTACGCCAGTACGCGTTCTCCTTTGTATTAAAACTAGCATAGCAAACAAGTACCGCCTTTATCTGTCCCATTGTTGGGCAAACACCTTTATTATTGTAATCTAGTAATCGCTACAGTTTATGGATATTGGATTATTCAAAACTATTCCCAACAAAAAAAAATTGATCACAAATCCAGCCTATGCATCGAAAAATACGGCATTTTGCAGGCGACCTGGAAAATCAACCCGGGTCCTCCGCAATCCAGTCAGCTGCGTTGACCACTCCACCAAGATTAGACTTGTCTAAATTGTTATACTATTTTTATTTTTATTTTTGATTTTAGGCTTTATGTTTACTTATATACTTAGCAACAGTGGCTTAAATTTTAATTATATCGTTCACCGCTTTCTCTTTTATATTGAGCTGGACTAATGCCGGTTTGTGAACAACGTTCCGATTTTCGAAGCGAAAAAGTAAATGTATTATTTAAAAGAATTGGATATTAAAAACTCTGTTATTAGAGTCTGACACTTCGGAATGGCTTTCAGTTCCAGAATTGAGGCATAACTTTGAACTTATCGCTAGTTCTGACTTTTCATTAATTGTTCATTGTTTTCTTTTCAATTACCGAACGGTTGAAAAAATAGGGTTCTTTTTCTTATGTAAATGTTAGCTTTTATTATTTATTTATTTGAGAATAGCCGCATGAACTCATGTTTTAACAAAATGCAAATTTTAAAGTTATTATTTTGCATATAGAATGCTTTATTTGTATCGATGATAAAAAAACCATATCTTTTATTCGCGAGACAGCTCTTCCATTTGTGCTGCCTCGCGAGACATAGGTTTTCTGTCATGGAGACCTAACTCTCAATCGTGTCTCTAAGTGGGATCTAAAAACCTGGTCGAGTTTAATGCCAGAAAAACCCAGGTTTGTGCATTCTCGTCCAAGATAACTCTCTTCCGTACTCCTCCTTCTCTTCAGAACTCTCCTCTACCTATTTCAGTGGACCTCAGCATTCTTGGCATGGACATCGACCAGGAACTGAATTTAAAATGCTACCTACATCGAGAGTGTTATTTTAACTGCCTCCCGTAAGTTGGGTATTCTCAATAAGGTGAGGCGGTTTCTCACTCCCGAGCAGCGCTGTTTGCTGTACAAGACTCAGGTGTGATAGAGTATGGAGTATTGTTCCCATCTATGGGACGGCTCCGCTAAATACCTCCTCGATGCACTTGATAGACTGCATAGACGAGCGGTACGCATTATTGGAGATGCTGAGGTTACAGCCTCTCTTGAGGACCTCCAGCTGCGTAGAGACATTGCTTCTTTCAGTGTTTTCTACCGAAATTACTAGGGAGAGTGTTCTGAAGAACTTTTTGATCTAATCCCGCCCTCTCCTTTCCTGGCCCGGACTACACGTGCTGGTCTTAGGAACCACCATCATACTGTGCAGAATATCAGCTCTCGTACCAAAAAATTTGGCAAGTCGTTCCTCTGTAAGACCACATTCGGCTTTGGAATTCTCTGCCGGCGCATGTGTTTCCTAGCTCCTTTATCTCCGGCTCTTTTAAACGGGGCGTGAAACGGCATTTACTCGTATGCAGGCTGTCATGAATGGGTGCGCTTCTTACCGTGCTTGTTCCACGGTGAGGAGCGCTCTCATTATTTTGGACTGCATCGGCTGCTTATCACCAGGCAGGATGTTGTCACTATGACGGTGTCACATAAAAAAAGTATCATGTTTATGCGTAAATAAATACGTGCATTTTTAATACTCGTTTTTTTTGCTGATAGGTCTTTTTCTAAGTCCGCCTGACTACCACCACCTCTAAATTAAGCATTGTGGTTTACCGAAAATAAGTGGCAACGGTAGTTTGATTCGACGTTATTAACGAGCTACTCCACAATGCCAAAAAAGTTGTAGACGTAACCTATTAGTACTTAGTTGTAAGTTAGTCTTCAAGTTATCGTGAAGTTTTGTGAAACTACGCATATTTATTACTCTGAAAAGAAGTGAAGTTGGTTAATCACGGTAAAGCCGAGCTCTAAATAAGCAGAAACTTGATTAAGTGAAGTGAGCGCACGGGCGCACTTTTGACTTGAAGAAAGCCGCTGGACTTAGTCAAAGTAGTTGGAAAATGTGTTATTATTTTTCATTTTTTTTAAATGGGCAAACGTCTTCTCTTTCCTAATATTAAGCAAAGACCAGCTTAAAGATGAATCTTTTTTGCGACCTCCGTGGTCGAGTAGATAGCACGCCGGGTCTGGCGTCGCGCCATCTCTATGGTCCAGGGTTCAATTCCCGGTCGGGTCAAGTTTTCCAAAATTGATTTCGGGTTTGGCTTTTTTTTTGTTTATGTATATTTATCCGTTATAAGTATCACCATATTAACGAATACTTATCTAGGTCTAGATCTAGGTGTGTGCGTAAGAATTTTTTTTTTTTAGATTTTAATTTTAATCTTTTATTATAAAAGACTAGTACGAATATGTACAGACACCAGCTAGTCGACCTACCACATACCAATGACTGACTGATGAATAGTGCCTCTTTACCTTTTTTACTGCACTGCACCCTACTCAAAACAAAATAGGGCCTATAATTAAGTAGCAAGTTAGTTTATTAATAATTTTTAAGGTATTTTTTTATGATTAGGGCGTACAGTATACATGTTTAGAAGTTCTTATCAATGTCTCAAGCGACAACTTTAACGATATTCTCAAGTGGGTAAACAGAAATAAGTGAGATGCTTAAAAATACCCTACACATTATTGTTAACCAGTAGTGTTTCTGTCATCATTGCAAACTTTTCTTTTGGAAGCAGTTTTGTGTAGTTGTTCTGTTTAGTTTCGATATAGTCCTGATTACTATGCCCGGTGCCCGGACATGGAAACCTCGACCAGAGCGGTCATATTGCTGCAGGAAGGTGCCACGACGACCTATCCGGAATGTATGGGAGCCCTACCAGGAGACTGGCAGTGTAGCTAGAAGACGAGAATCAGGAAGTGTTCGTGTCACAACCGCCCGGGAAGATCATTACATGAGGCTATCAGCACGTCGGAATCGTACTGTGACCGCCCGGACCATACAAACCCAACTACGGCAATCTACTGGTACACACGTTAGTGATCAAACCATTCGCAACCAACTTCACGAGGATGGACAACGATCAAGAATGCGTGCTGTTCGACTCAAGCTAACAAGTAGACATCGTGCAGCACTTTTAAGGTTCGCAAATGATCATCTGAATTGGACCGTGGATGACTGCAGGAATGTACTCTTTACAGGTGAATGTCTAGTCAAGTTTTTTAATGATGACAGACGAGTACGGGTATAGAGAAAAGAAGACGAATGTTTTTCAGAATCATGCATACACGGAACATACCGTTTTGCGGAGGCCCAAGTGTGATGGTATGGGGTGGGATAAGTTTGATGGGCAAAACAGACCTGGTTATTCTGAATGAAGGTACCGTAACCGCTGCCAATTATGTCGAGCGAGTAATACAACCACACGTGATCCCCTTTTTACAAAGAGTGGGCAGTGATTTCGTTTTTATGCAAGATAATGCTCGCGCACATACTGCCCGAACAAAGAGCCCTTTCTGACGCCAATATTACAGTTTTGCCGTAGCCAGCGATGAGTCCCGACCTTAATCCCATTGAACATTTATGGAATCAGTTGAAGAGAAGCCTCAAAGAAAATTACACCAGCGTTTATAGTCAACAAGAGCTCATAAATGCACTAACAGTGTGTTGGGAGCGAATACCCGAAGAAAACGTCCGATATCTGATCGAGAGTGTGCCAGAGAGGCTCAGAGAATATGCATTCGGAACCGAGGAGGTCCCACACGCTATTAAAAGTGACAATTAATCATAATTGATTTAAAAATATAGATTTAATTTTTTTTTTCATATTCATTTTATTATTATTTTACCAAATACTGTCTTTTGTTAATAATAAAAAAAATAAACAACTTTTACCATTTGTTATGTTTATTTAACATCTTAATCCATACTTAAAACAACCATATTATTATTCATATAAACTATTTACACTTTCATATCATCATGTTAATTTTATACGTATAAACTAAGTGGGTCCTATTTTATTTTGATATTTCAATGTGCCCTATTCGTCATTGGAAACTGACTACTTCTATACAATAGAGTACAATAATCTGAAATCTTAAACAATATTTCAATCGTGTAATAAAGAATTTATCGCGACCGTCATACAAAAATACATACATACGTATAATCACGACTATTATCCTTAAAGGGTTAGTCAGAGACTAGGCAAAGACGACAGCAAAAGCAGTCCACTACCATAGTCCACTTTTCACCAAATAGCGACTGCATTTGTGCTCAGCGTGACAGGTGGTGAACCCATCGCCGCTCTTTGCTGTTGGATGTATGTGCAGTCTTAAGTCCGTTAGTCGCTTTTTACGACACCCAAAGGAAGGAAGGAAGGAAGAGAGGGGGTGGTAGTATTCTTTCACCGCTACGCGATACGGTTAAATATACAAAATAAGCTGGCCGTTTATAAAAGACGGTCAAAGACGTTTATAAAAGACGGCAAGTTAAAAGTTGAGAAGCTCGAGCGCTTTTCACGCCGAAAACAAACTTAGCCGCAATTGACCAAGCTTGGATGGGGCCTACTATTTAAGTTAGCGCCATTTGAACCTTAAACTTAAACATACACACTTTCAAAAGCTGGCACTTGAAAATCATAAAAGTGACTGTCAACTGTCTTGTCTGTGCGATACTTGTACTTATTTATTTCTTAATAGTTTTAGAAAACTATGCAGCGCGTGTAAGCATTATTAGTACGTATTGTATCGTAAGTATGTTTAAGTGAACACCAAAACACGCGTTTCACTTGCCCGTTCCGAATATCCCATTCCATGCGAACCTCCTAGGAAAATAAACGATCAAGGCCGATTTACATCAGACGAGCGTTATTCTATCCTCACTCTATTCAATCTTCTAATGTAAACAGACTCCGAGATTTCTTTCGTTGTTCTATTGCGTTCAAAGACATTAAACTATTACTAATAGACAGGACATAGCGATCAAAACATTAATCCACAACTTATTACCAAGTGGTAACAAGTCGCTTAGTATGATGTTATGCGCCCTCTAGTGCAGTCGTGTTTGTGCGTGAACAAATTTGACTTAAACAATAGAAAATATACCAAATTGCATATTGCGATACTGCAAATCCCGATATGGAAAAAAGGCTGAATGTGATTACAGCTTATTTTCGTAAATATTTTGTATATTTACCCCATAATCAGACTATAATCATAATTTCTAATAAATTATTCTAGAACATTTACCGTTGCCCTATGCTGACCTCTAGTGGTGAAAAGCAAAAGTATCTACTTTTAGGATGTCACCACACTTGTCGAAGCGGAAGTAGATGATTTAGTGGTGTTCAAGTGATGTCGTTTTACTTATCGAATAATATTATAAGTAGATAATATTTTTATATCGTAAGTTTAAGTTTTATATAAGTAGTAATATTCTGACTCAATGATCATTGCGTCCCTAACGCAATGTTATGCAGTGTAACAGTATCGTGCGATGATCATTTAGTAAATTAGAATATTACTACTTATTTTAAACTCTTCGATCAACAATACCAACTAGATGTCAGGTCGGCGCGCGGCGCGGCTTGTTAAATAACAGCGCACTTAACAAGTGAGCTCTTATTTTGTTACTTTGCTTGAAACACGGCCAATGTAAACACGTTCACAATGCCGTGTATTTAAAAGTTGCATAATTAATGCCCGAAAAAGCAATTAAGATCGACAAAAATAATTTGATAGGTACAGTCACGAGCACCAATATGTATACACTTTGACTCTTATTCCATTGTTTTAAGAGTTACAATTGTTTACATATTTTTGCTCGTGGTTGTACTTGCGATTGCGAGTTGTCATTAACACGCAATGTGGTCTATAATATCTATGTAAACTTAGGTATTTTAAAATGAATCACTATATGGATCAACTCGTGTTAATCTGTTAAAGTCAGCCATTTTACCTTATCATTCCTATGAATTGATTCGTTAATCCAATCACACAACCATGTTACATTTGTTTTGAAGTTGACTTGATTTTGGTATACGGGAGTGTATAATAATCCTTACTTATGATGAGTGATCGCGGGGGTGGGTTTACTTCAAAAATGAGTATTGTCAGTATGCTGTTCGTAGGTACTAGCTAGGTGCTTATGTTATTTCATTCATTCATTCTTTGTTTATAATTAGTTAAGTATGTTGAGTTTTTAATAACTTTACACTTTATAACTTAGTAAATACTCATTTGAAACACCCGAATTTTCATTTCCTTCCCTAATTGTCACTTGCTTGTTCCAATATTGTATATTATACCGATTTTAGTTAATCTTCATCAAACTTATCGATAGGTACGTCGAATTTTTAACGGAACATCCCTACTGCAGGGCGACACCTACCGTGGGGTAGGTAAACTTATTCTAATTGTTCATAGTGTACTTCTTATTATTCTTGATATAAGGTTTTGCTTTTCAACGTTTGATGGCGTAACTTGAGCACCAGCTCAAAGTTTTTGTATGAAATAGTGACCAATAGCCGCTCTATTACTATTTAAATCTCTTTGATTGCGTTCTATGGAAAATTCTGAGAATGCTCGCTCGCTTGATGTATAGTGGTTCTAGTATTCTAGCAATTTGAATACATACTTATCGATTTAATGATGATGATAATGATATAATGTCTTTTGGATGTTGTGGGACCTTTGAATACTACAGAAATACAACTCGCAAACAAGATGATTGGCAGGAAATGGCAAATCTACTAGAATGAAGAAGATGTAATTTCTTTTTAAATGTTTGTGACAAAATCATAAATGCAGCACTTGCAATTTTAATATTACTGTACATACGGCACGAATGAGCAATGAGCATTCGTTCGGCTGATCTAAACATTCATTGTGCAAGCATTCTGGTTCTTGGTTCTCATTTTTGCTCGTTGATATTTTAGTGTAAACGCTGATAACGAGATTTCGTTTACATTAAAGGATCAAGAAATAATGCTCTTTTTCTAGGTCTATTTCTATGTTCGTTTGGTCTAAATCCACCACGTAATAAAATTATGTTTAAGTGAGCACCAAATCACGCGTTTCACTTGTCCCTTCCGAATATCCTATTCCATGCGACCCTCCTAGGAAAAATAAACTATTAAACATATTATATAAACGGAGACAAGATTAAACAATATTTAAATGTTAGTGTTCTATAACATTAAATAAAACATAATAATTAAATAAGAGGAGAAAAAACTCTGTAGTTAAGGATTCAGGGGTGCAATTCTCTACGCTCGATCGTAAACTCGCGCTCACTTCGACCCACATGATGAGAGCATAAGTGACCTTTTTCACGTTAGTGTAGAGTGGAATTTAGAGAAAGCGGATTTGATAACTCGCTGTGGATTAAGCATGACGTAAGCATTGAGCGTTAGAGAATGCTGCTATTTTACCTTATAATTACTTCAGCCTTATAAAACACCTAACATAAAATTCACCTGATATTAAGTGATTACAAGGCCGAATATCAATGAAGGTCAAGCACTTTCCCGCTGTCGGATAACAAAAACGTGACCCTAACACCTAAAAGTTGTACTTACTTCAAAGTAACATCTAGAGAAGGTAATAAGGTTTTCCGAAAGCCTCAAGAAAGTTAGTCGCAGTTTGTTCTAAAGGCCGCAAATATGATTAAAACATTATTAAAGTTGTAAAGTATCAAATTTTAGGGCCGCGAAACATTTTTATTATTCAACAGCTACCCAAGATTGCGGGAAGAGTGGGGCGGGAAGGGAAAAGTGTTAATTTTTAACCGGCACGACCGAATCTGCGATGGCCAAATGCTGAGCGGGAAAACGACGCTCTATTGTTTTTAATGTTCAACTTTTTATTCACTAACGTGACTTTCTAATCTTATCTTAGGGCTAAGTTTCATGAGAAAATGTAGCTTTAAGCAATATGACCACAGTTTTACGTGCAGTGCGAAGCATGGAGTAGATCGAGATTTTTTTAATTTGGTCCCCCATCCAATCCATTCAAGTTATCAGAACTAATGTAATTGCAACAGCAGTAATAGCTTAGACTAGACTACATAGATCATAGGGTATAACTCATCGAAGTTAGATAACTCAGTTAACCTGTAGATAGATTATTCGCTTGCTCCGAATTGATAAAAACCTAGATATAGTGCTAATCATGCTTAAAACAGCTTTATCAGTTGTATAAGATTCTGCTATATCTATTACTAAGAATCTAGATTTAGTGTCCCTAAATCATTTATGTGGCCACGACCCAGAGGTGTGTGTATCTACGCAGAAAAATAACAGACTTTTTCTTATGATTATTATTGTAATACTATAATAGCTATCTTTGGTCTGCGTCTGCATATACCGTAAATGACGTCAATTGATATAGTGGTTAAAACTAATGAAAAGTTATTCCCTATTTTACCTTATATGATGAATGTCCAAAATACTCGTCTTAGGCGAGTTTTATATTTAGTTCCAACACGTGCAACCCAAACAGCTAGGTTCGTCCCGCGGTTTCATCTTTTAAGTTTTAAAGATATACTACAATACGAACCACAATATTAATTAGTTTATATACTGTACCCCGGACATTCTTGGGCTCCAATATTGAAATCAAATTATTATTAAAATTGATGGGTGTTTGCTTTAATGCGGGTTCATGATCATAAACCCAGACTATGCATCGAAAACTCCTGAACACACTTTGCCCACCGTCCCAGCCATTACAATTACTAATTGCATGCAGGACCTTCGGATATCGAGTCGGTCGCTTTCCCACTCGCCCACCCAGCAGTTACAAAAACATTATTGTTAATATATATTCTCAAGCGGCGTTGACACACGAGAAAAAGCAAGCGTTTTGCGGCGAATTCCCGGCCCGTGTGTCCCGCGACGAAGTTAATTTTTAATGCAAATATCATTACGGCGTTGCTTTAACGAGATTCCCTCCCCGTAGGTTTGTCTCCGAGCACTCCCCGTTTCTCTGGTTGTTGGGAAACAGGAGCTGCGCCGCCCACAAGTAATGCTTTACGAGTCTGACCTTTTATCTTTTAAGAGCCATGTCTCACTTTGAACGACGGATACTAAGTATTAATGCGTATGGAAGCGAAACATACCTCAGTCTGTAGCCAATTTGCAGTGGTCGTTTGTTTTTAAATACAATTATAGTATCAAGCAGACCAGTAGGCTACCACTGCAATGGCGTACAGGAAAAAGTGAAAAGAGGGAAGAAGAAGAAATGACGAGGAGGATTACACCTTGTCTGTTAACCCTTTATAAGGCAGTGGCACATATATTGCCACCATATTTTGAACTTTAAACAATTAAGATAAGGTCGAAAACCAATAAAAAATTTAAACATGCTGTGCCCGTTAAAGGGTTAAGCAGACTCCGACCTCATGGTGGTGGTATCCTATGTCATCATAGGATACGGGAGGCTGAGTGAAACAACCATACAATAATATGGCTCACGCTGAAAGGTTGGATCAAGGATCAAATACAGAAGGCAGAAATGACGGTGTTAGAATTTTCCTCACTCTGCAGCCTTAACCACCGACAGCTTTTTAATAAATCTTAATTAATCTATCGCGTGTAGTAGCATAAAGCAAATTTCAAGTGTTTTATTTTAAAGTTTATATATTATTGTACGGTAGATAGAAAAATAAAATGGAGCCTCACAACACGTGTTGGTGATAAAAGAACACGGGAGAAACTCCCCACCGACAGCTTATGACTCTAGCCGCGTTGTCGCTGTCAATGTCATACTGTCAATAAAGATCATAAGACATACTTTTGTTATTTTTTTTTCATAATATCATGACTATTATCCCCGAAGGGTCAGTCAGAGACTAGGCAATGAGGACCGCAAAAGCTGGCCTCTGCCATAGTCTACTTTTCACCAAATGCGACTGTACATGTAGGTACTCGGCGTGACAGGTGGTGAGCCCATCGCCGCTCTATGCTGTTGGATGTATGTGCAGTCTTAAGTCCGTTAGTCGCTTTTTACGACACCCAAGCAAAGAGAGGGGGTGGTAGTATTCTTTTACCGCCACGCGACACTGTTAACTTAGCTTTCTAGCATTATAAGCTGTTTTCCTTGAACCTACGGGTATAAACCAAGTAATAACAGGGCGTCATGTGCGTTTAATTATTGTTTTCTTTATTCATTTTGTTTTACTTATTTATTTAGGTTACCGCCTCTTATAATAGGTATAATCAGAACGCAGAGAAAATTGATTACACTGTTAACTCCCAAAGTAATCACATGTTTCAGAACAATATTCAATAGATATATAGTAGCCAATAAACAACTAAGTACTCGAACAGTATTAACGATAATATACTATCAGTGTTACGGAAGGTTCAAATCGGCAACCCAATAAGTTAACGTGGTGGGTTCGAAGTTTGTTAATGCATCACCTTTATTAGTGGGTAGTTACAGTCGGTAGCAAAAATGTTACTTAGACAGTTTGTGACAGTAAAACAAAAAAAGTAACACTATAATACACCATAATATGTCCATGGACTACACTTACTTCGGATATTTGACGTATTTTTACAATTTATTTTGGCCGGACATTTCTCAGGGTCAGTTTCCATGCGGAGACAAACGTTGTCGTAAGTTAAGTAACGAAAAAATAAACTACCTACCTCAGGAGAGAATCGTACCTACGTCCTCCGCAATCCGGGCTGCGTTGACCACTCCGCTGAGGCAAACCTCTTAGAATTTACATCCTAAGAGATCCAAATGAGAATATTTAACAATATTTTAAATATTCCGCCAAATTAATTTTTCGTTTCGCATCTGATTTCCTTCACCGCACTACCACGCAATCGACTGTCATTCCATCCACATCACCTTTATGGATGGCGGTCTACTACTATGCGTTTTTCGCAAAATTTCTTGCCTCGAACTACAGTGCTGTGGAACCAGCTCTCGGCGGCGGTATTTCCGGACCATTACGACTTAGGGATCTTCAAGAAACGAGTCTATCTATTCCTTCCTTAAAGGCCGGCAACGCGTCTGCGATTGCCTTTGGCTTTGCGGGTCTCCATGGATTACTCACCATCAGGTTACCCCACCCGCCTGCTCGTTTATGAAAAAAACGTCCTCCTTCTTTTATGAAAAAAAATCTAATTATAAACTCTACTTTTTTGTATGCACTTTATTTAACGAAACAAAATTATATTCTTTTAAAGACTCGCCTAATGAATACGGGATAGTCGTTTACTCAAAGTTTTATTTATTTATTTAGTTTTGAGACAACAAACAGCCAGTAGATAACAATAAAGTGCAATAACAATATCTGAAACACATATTAAATAGGCCTAAATTGTACAATGTACCCTCTTTCTTTTCAGGATAATTACTCACACGTTGGGCGCCAATAAAGCGGCGAACTTAATAAAGCTTTTTCACTAAGAACATACGGCATTTTCATTATTATTATATAATTACCCAAAGGAGTAGACATGTGTAAGCGAATATACTTCCCGAAAAAGGGTCAATTTGACTGTAGGGCACAAAGGCAGCGTAGTAATAACAAGTCTATATTTATTAAAGGTGGAGCAGTGGGATTTGGACGAGATGATAACGGCTTTAATAATTCCACTGAAGGATGGGTTTCAAGTGTTATTATTAAGCGTTACAGGTAGTTCAAATCGCATTCTTTACTTTAAAGAAGTTAAACAAAAGATAATTAAACAATTAAAAAAGAAGATAGGTACGTAATTATGCTGTAATTATATATTTATTTTATTTTATGTTACTCCTGCCAACCAATCCTCGGATTGGTTATTAGGGGTAACATAGATTCAAGATTCAAGATTCAATATCATTTATTCAGGTTAGGCCATGTTTAGGTTACAGCACTTATGAATATCATTTATGCCATCGGTTCGTAAGTCTAACTATGGGGCGGGAGCCTTGTACTGAGAAGAACCGGCAAGAAATAGCAAGGGCATTTCTTTTCTCCCTTTCTTTTACAGCGTCAATTAGAATTGAAAAATGCCGTCCCTATCATAGAAGGGAACTTTCCATTACAATAATAAAAACAAAACAACTACAAGGACATAAAAATAAAAAATATATAGGTATTAATAAAAATAAAAAGTTCAGGTATTCATCAATATAAAATAATCAATGTAATCAATGTCTTACAGTACAGAAAAATAAAAGTAAGACTACAACTACTAATATACTAATAATAAAAATAAGTTAGTTTTTAAATAATAAAATACTTACTTCATCAACAGCCTATAATCGTCCTAATTCTGGCCTCAGGACTTTTCACATGGGCAACAGTAGGTACTTATATGGTAAGATTGGGCCTTAACCAACCACGCCGGCCCAATGCGGATTGGTGGGGTTCTCCATCTACTTGCTATCATATAATCAACTTTCAATCATGTGAATCCCTGTTAGGAATCAAACCTGGGACCGCTGCATTTGAAAACTGTCTGGTCTAAAGACAAGACCACAGAAGCGGTAAAGATTGCACAAATACAAAATGGCAGTCAGTCGGCAACACGCTAACTTTACTCAGACATTGTCGGCCTCAGGTGCGGCTATAAAATTTAATTAACGGAAATTATTTCGGATTACGTGGATTTTTCTAATTAGACTGCGGGACGGGCACCACTTGTGTCCTCCTTCAGGTGGATTTTAAACTGTACAATGGACCCGTATTTTTACTTTTTAAACATTATATTTTTGTCTTTCTTGCTGCACTCGACTTGAGTGGCTTTGATCATTACACACCTTTCGTTGCTGGCCCATTTTTATGAGAGAAATAAATACGACTATAAAATATTGAATTATGAATAAGTGCTTTAAAGTTTATTTAAAGCTAGTTGTTGGACTGAATGATCAATAATGAAATGTCGCAGTATGTGTCATGAGAATTTGTTCTTATGAGAATCTGTCCATAAGAGAATGACCCTCACAAGCTTATGTCGTGTATGTGCGCATTTTAGAAGTCAAATGTACAATAAAAGAAATCTATTGTACCAGTAACTAGTAAGTCACAGGCTACCTAGATAAAAACAACTTGAAAACCGCACATCAGATTAAATTTAGGTTATCTACTGTTGAAAACCTTAACTAAGAGAGGCGTATAGGCAAGACATACGGAATCCTAATAACAAAACAGAACTCGTAGATTTCTCTCACTAATTATCATACTTTCGTGCAAGGTACAAGCTCTCCTTGTTTTGGGTTTTGTAAAATAATAGGGTATTATGCAATCGTAAGTTTATAATTGTACGTACAGACAGGGCTAATAAAAGCGTGTGGATTCCGTGTCATCTATTAATAGTGCCATCTATGAAGCAAAAGCGGGACAAAATTCAATTTGACGTAATGTGTAATGACAACAAAACTTAGATTAAAACAAAACAACAAAAGCAATAATAGTTAAGTAGTGAGTGCTACGGAATAGATAAAGCGATTGCAATCCTTTTGTTTTACACCGACACATTTTAGTTGTTGTTTTCCCGCGGCAGAACGATTTACCTTTAGTAGTACTAACGAAGATTAAAACAAAACAACAAAAGCAATAATAGTTAAGTAGTGAGTGCTACGGAACAGATAAAGCGATTGCAATCCTTTTGTTTTATACACTGTCACATTTTAGTGGTTGTTTTCTCGCGGCAGAACGATTTACCTTTAGTAGTACCACATGAGTAAACTACCCTATAGAGTGCAAGCTTTCTAACAACGCGCAAAATTTATACCTATTCTGATAGGGCTGACACCTGTTGCACGTTTAAATAATTAGGGAGGAAAAGTCAAATAAGGTAAATAAGAAGAGGTACAAATTAAAACGTGTATTTCAAAAGGTATAAAATAAGGATTAGTGTAATTTGACACATACTAAATTTAAATTAGTTTAAAGATAACGAAACATTAAAAAAATGGTTTTCTGTGTTGAATCGAACCCGCGTCCTCCGCAAATAATCAAATATTACGAATCTATAAAGCAGTCTTATCTTAACTAAATGTTTAAAATATAAAAAAAGAAATATCCTTATTTTTTCCGGAATTATTCATACACACGGTGCCAGAGTTGGGAATTGTGTAACTAACCCGACTTTGTTTTATATACATAGATTAAACACAAATGTCCCTTATTCGATATTATATAAATAATTAATCGTGTCGCGTAACGATGAAAGAATATACTACCACCCCCTCTCTTCCCTTGGGTGTCGTTAAAGGCGACTAACGGACTAAAGACTGCACATACATACAACAGCTTAGAGCGGCGATGGGCTCACCACCTGTCACGCTGAGCACATGTGCAGCCTCAATTTGGTGAGAAGTGGACTATGGTAGAGGACTGCTTTTGCTGTCCTCATTGCCTAGTCTCTGACTAATTATTAATATAATTTTATGTTTCTTAATTTTATGTTTGTTTTGTTAATATGATTTCTTTTTGTAGTTCTCTGTAGTACTGATAAAATTAACTAATGTTCATATAATTTTCCTGAAATTAATTCCGATTATTTTTCATTGTTGTCATGTTGTGTTTGCCTATAATGTTGTTGCATTGTAACTATTATTATTCACATTACCATTTTAGATATAAGCTGTAATGTAACAATGTTGGCAGACATAATAATAAAAAAAAGTAAAAAAACCTTTTACAAAGCGTTAAAAAGAAAAAAATAAACTTTTACTTTAAAACTTTAACTAACAACTTATAACGTCATTACACAATTTATAATGATACAAAAGGTTGTCGCGAGATTTATGTAAGTAAGTACTCGTATTTTCTTAGATTAAAAATTTTAATAGTTAAAAACAATCGCATCAAGTTATTTAATTCACTTGTTTATATTATAGTAAATCTCGGAACAACCTTAATTATCATATAAATTGTGTAATGACGATATAAGTTGTTGGTAAAAGTTTTAAAGTTTACATTTTTCTTTTTACCGCATTTAAAAAAAAGCTTGTTTTTTAAAAAGGTATTTTACCTTTAAATTATTTTTTACTTATTAGTTATCCCTGAAAACGTGTCCAGGGATAACTAATTTTTATCTGTTCATCTCACTGAACGTGTAGGTATACTACAGAATTTATTCACGTTTTCCAAACCACCACCACTCACTACCCATCAAAAACGGTCTATCCATTAAGACGAATCAAACTCGACGCGGCTGTGTGCTTAATTATTGAGTTTCTATGGCCATCTTCCAGCTTCATCATCAAACCCTGGTTACCATCTAGCACCAAAGAACTCGTCAAAACGAATCAAACGAGCCCATACTCGATGGGGTTATGTCGTTTAATTACTGAGTTCCTATGGCCACTTTCCAGCTCCATCATCAGACCCTGGTTACCATCTAGCACCAAAGTACTCGTTAAGACAAATCAAACGAGCCCATACTCGATGGGGTTATGTCGTTTAATTACTGAGTTCCCATGGCCATCTTCCTGCTTCATCATCAGACTCTGGTTACCATCTAGCACCAAAGAAATCGTCAAGATGAATCAAACGAGCCGATACTCGATGGGGTTGCGTCTTTTCATTACAGAGTTCCTATGACCACCTTCCAGCTCCATCATCAGACCCTGTTTATGATTGAAAGACAAACTACTCGTTAAGAAGATTCAAACGAGCACAAGCTCGATGAGGCTGTGTCGTTTCATTGCAAAGTTCCTATGGCCACCTTCCAGCTCCATCATCAGGTCAGCACCATGTCATCAGTATATTGCATTGTCACGTGATTTACACATGTATGCAATATTTCAGCTCAATCGGTTGAAGATATCTGCTTCAAAATTGAGTTGCAAGATTACCCGAACAAAGATAATTGTACGTACATTACATACATTGCAAGTTATATAAAAGCTTGTAATAAATAACCCTTAGGGGCTAAAAGTCGTAATTATGTGTATGTATGTATATACATATTTAAAACACTGTAATGGTAAAATCCCAAATTCGTCAACAAAATCACTCGATTAACTGAATCTCATCTACGAGTAATGCGCGCGAACGTGCGGCCCTGTCCGTCATACCACAACTGAACCGGCGCAAACCAGTTTTTACCACGGCGGAGCGTCGGTGAACCTGTCGGTGAGAGTCACACACGCATCGCCGCGCTTATGTATGAGTACACCTACAGCGGGCCGCTTACAGGCAGCTTGTATTCTGTAGGGTATTTATTCTTTTTTATAATTTATTCATGTGGAGTACTATCGAATCATACAAGTTATTTTTGACAAAAATGTCAATAAAATTTCGACCTCACATACTAATATCGTCAGCTGATCGGACCGGTTTGTATGGGAGGTCGATTTTTTTTGTTATTTTTGGCAAAAATAACTTGCATGATTCGATAGTACTACTAAAGGTAAATCGTTCTGCCGCGGGAAAATAACCACTAAAATGTGTCAGTGTATAAATAGGTACCTACTAGCAGTCGCGGCGAACTCCGTGCCGCCTAACTATCAATGAATGTAGTGTCTGAATAATAACGTCTAGCTGTCAATTCTTATTAAGAATTTCTTAAGTCAAATTATGTCAATATTTTTTTTTATTAATGTTTTAAATTTCTTTCGTTTCCATTAATTACAACCACTTTGCTGTCTTCTATGTCACTCACTCAATCACTTTATATCAATTTTTTTTATCACTTCTTCAGACAGACCTTGTCTTAACAATTACAAACACAACAAAAAAATAATTAGCCAAATTGGTGCAGCCGTACTGAAATGATGCGCGCTCGAACATTTCGGCAATTGATTATACCAAATTAAAATAAAATATATATATTGATAATACCAAACTGTTCTAGTGCCGTGGATTTTTTATATATAACAGGTTCGATGTTATTGGTTGGTATATTATATTTTATTAAACGCGTAACGTATTCTCATGCGACAATCAGAACGTCTTGTCCATCGAATCCGTCCAGATAATTTTTACCATTTCACCATCGCTTTGTACATAATCAGGAAGGAATCGAATATCATAAAAACAACACAGTTCGGACCTCCCGCTCATACATATTCAATACGGGCCCGGTACGTATAAAAAAGTGTAAAAGTACTCTCCCCAAAACTTTGCGTGTTTGCTATCGTCTGAGACTGTTACTTTTCTTGTAAGGCTTTTACGCCATTCGACGCCGTGTCTTTGTAAATATATTTTTTGTGACTAAAACAGTGGCAGAGTAATGAGCCGTGTGCTATAGGGCTCACTAAACGAATGCTACTAACCCCTCTCTTCCCTTGGGTGTCGTAAAAGGCGACTAACGGACTAAAGACAGTTGTAATTTGGTGAAACGTGGAGTATGGCAGTGGACTGTTTTTGCGGTCCTCATTGCCTAGTCTCTGACTATCATCATCATCAGCCTATAAACGTCCCACTGCTGGGCACAGGCCTCCCACGTGGATAATAGCACGTGGGGAAATTGGGCCATAACCCACCACGTTGGCCCAATGCGGGATGGTAGGTTTTAACGACTGTCATCTTACGACAACAACCGGGACCAACGACTTAACGTGCCTTCCGAAGCACGGAGGAGCTCGAGACGTTTTTAATTGGTCACCCATCCAGCAACCGCCATTGCGAAAGTGGCTTAGCGAGCAAGAACGTAAGCCGAACGCGCTAGCCGCTGCGCCATCGAGCTCCATAGTCTCTGACTATAACTGAGTATAATAGTCGTGAATATGCATAATAGCTGGGTGAGAGATTGGGGCCAATATCCCAAGGTCCAGGACCTTGGATATTGGTCTTAACCCAATCGGGCAGCCCTTCGGCAAATACCAAGACGAACAAAGGTGTTCTCTTATTACTTTTCACATTGGGGAAGGCCATCATCGCACCTGATTTTAAATTAACAATGTTAAATAAGTGTCACATATCTGTACTGACGTGATTGCATTTAAAAAGGTAAGTTCCATAAAGGCTGTACACATACGATTGTACTTGAGCGCTCACGTTCCCCCCGCGATCGTGACCACTAAAAACGACGTTAATAACGAAGTTATTTATTTCACAAGAGCAATTGAAAGCGGCCTGGCGGAATAAAAAGCCGAGGGCACCAATATAGACGGTATTGCTCAAGTTTTCTCATATTTTTGTCATCCTCACGGCCAGAGCCGGCTAAGTACACTTGCTTAACTAAAAGGAGACGTGCTTGGCGGAACGGGCGATGGCGGTACTCCTTAGTGCGGTTGGCCGTTTCATAATGTGTATAGTAGTTATTTCCGGCTGAATAAACAACTTTATCTTCCTTATAGATATTGACAGAGTTGTGTACAAACAAAACAAATTTAAGAGTAAATTAATTAAAGGAAAGTAGAAGTAGTTGTAGTATTGTGCCCAACGTGTGACGCCAACATCGGCTACGCTAGCCACTTGGGAGCGTAAGAGAGGGCAGACCAACAAAGAATAGAATAGAATAGAAAAATGATTATTTGATACAAAATAAAAAACAATACATAACAAAATACCTTATCTAACAATACAACACATTTTGTACCAAAAAGGTCTCCGCTCAGCTTAAGCCGTGTCACGATACTGGTTTTCTGCGGATGCCTATATTTTACAATAGTCAAAGACAATATGCACTGGCGCTAAGAATAACAAAAAATAAATAAATAAAAGTACAACAAAAAACATTCTATTTTAAACAAACATTTCAGTCAAAGCAACGGCAACGTTAATGGTAACATTATTTATACTTTTGAGTATTAGAGGAGGTCATTCACTAACTGACTTTTGTAGGTCCAATAAGTATCTCTTTAGTTTTAATTTGAAAGAATAAACTGAAAAGCTATTTCTAATAGGTGGAGGTATGTTGTTCCAACACTTTGTAGATAGAAATCGAGAGCTAGAATAGAGATATCGAAAGCTACCTCGAAACGCAAAAGTGTGGAAGACAGGACATACTAATCGGTCTGTGACTCGCGTTTGACGTTTAGTAAACCTTAGCTTTAAATGCAGATAAGGCGGTGTTTTGCTTTTAATCACTCCGAAGATTAAACTTGCAAAGTGCATTTGACGACGACTTTCCATATTCAACAGATCACTCCTATTCAGATATGGAGTCACGTGAGCTCGACGAGGGATCGTGAAACAGTACCTAGCACAAGCGTTTTGAACTCGCTGAATAAGTTTTTTTGTGCGACCTAGTAGGCAACCACCAATCACTGTATCCGGGTAACTCAGCTTGGATAAGATAAGTGATTCACAGAGGTGAATTCTCACTTCCACATTCAGATATTGTCTAATTGGGTATAGAACTTTTAACCTATAAAAACATTGTCTAACCGCATTTAGTACATGGGTTTCAAACCTTAAATCACCATCAATTAGTACACCGAAATTTAGCGCTTCATCGACTTGTTCAATTCTATTACCCCTTATTTTGAGTTCGGGTTTATAGCTGTTTATCGGGTTTATGGCTTGATAATCGCTTCCTTCTAGATCTCCGGAAAAGTACCCGTCTTTATAGACATGTTAATGATGGCAGTGACAGCACTATGCGTTTGTGGCATGGTTAACAGAATCATATCGAGTGTTATACCATCTACGCCTTGTGCATTTGTCTTAATATGTTTGATTATTTTCATAACAGTAAGTTCATCCACCTTTTTTAGACTAAAAGAGAGTGTCGAGTTGAACCGATTGGAATTGAAGTAAGTTAATTGTGTACTAGTATTTTGAATGCCACCAGGAAGCAGCAGAAAATGGTCATTAATATGATCAGGATTCGCAATGTTTTCTGAAAGCTCTATATGTTGTTTATTGAAATCTACCACATGTCGTTTGATACTTTTCCAAAGTGCACGTGGATTTTTAATATTATTGTTCACACATTGTCAAAAAGATGCAGATTTTTCACTATATATTGCCGCACATACTAATATTTTTTAAACTTTTGAAGTACTGTTTATGACTCTCTAACTTAGTTCGACGATATCTAGCATGAGCTTCATCCCTCAACTTCATCATGTCTCTTACAGTTTGCGTTATCCAAGGGTAACTCTGCTCTTTTATGTATGATGATTTTAAGGGAGCATGAGTGTCTAGCAATTGGGTTATCCGCGTATTAAAGGCTGCAACTGAATCATTTACATTCCCAACTAGCAACTGTTCCCATGTTATAGCCTTTAAGTCAGCATCAAAGTGGTCCAAATCCATGTCCTTAAGCGGCCTATAGGTCACCCAACGGGGTGCCGGCTTAGGTTTTTGTATGTTTAACTCAAATGATACAAATGCATGGCTGCTGAGATCAGGCACGTGATCAACAGTAACTTTTGTCACTTTGGTAGTACTGCACACCACATCCGACAACGTCGCCGAATGATCAGTAAAGTGAGTCGGCTCAGACACATATTGTTTGAGGTGCATATACTGAAAGAAGTCTAATAGTTTCTTAGAATTGGTTTCATTCGTTTTTAGCAGATCAATATTAAAGTCACCCATTAAAACCACATGTTCACAAGCCGAAAAACTGCTAATAGTTTCCGTTAACGTATCTATGAACGTGTCAATATTCATCCAGGGTGGGCGATAGGCTGTCCCTATAGCCAGCTTGCATCCGTTTAAATTAATTTTAAACCACATTTGTTCTACGGAAGATGATGGTGGGTGCTCGAGAAGACGCGCGTAGATTCCACGCCTAAGGTAAAAACCAACGCCGCCGCCGCGCGTCAAAGTAATGACGAATGTCTTTTATGCAGTCGTTGTTAGCCGAAACCAGCTAAGATCATAGGGAGATATTAGCTACAGAACTCACCGCACACAGAATCGGTTACGCTATAAAGGTCCTAGGCAGCCAAAAGTAAATTCCCCCTTTCCGCTGCTGCCGGCACGATTTTGACAGTAATTGAACTTTTGTAGTGGTTAGCAGTAAGCCACTACGGCTTAATAATGGTTACGTTGGATATGATTGGGTATACCGAAATCTCTCGGGTAACCACATAAGTCAATCAATGACATAAAACGTAATGAGGTAACACCGGAAATTAATTAATGTTTATAAAACAATACGGCATCCATTTATAATGATTCCACATATTGAAAATACGTAGTTCTGCTATAGGAACACATCGTTTATATGTATGGTGGATGGGTGGGTTTTGATGACTGCTATCTTACGACATCAACCGGGACCAAAGACTATCCTCCGTGACCGGGACCAACGGCTTCACGTCCGAGCAGGAAGGAGCTGGAGATATTTTTAATTTTTCACCCACAAGTAACCTAGCTCGATGGCGCAGCGGCTAGCGCGTTCGGTTTGCGATCTTGCCCGCTAAGCCACTTTCGCAATGCCAAAGGGTGACCAAATTAAATAAAACATCTCAAGCACATAAAGCCGTTGGTACCGGTTGCTCTCGTAAGATGATAGTCGTTAAAACCCACCAACCCGCATTGGGCCAGCGTGGTGGGTTACGACCCAATATCCACACGTGCTATTGTCTACGTGGGAGGCCTGTGCCCAGCAGTGGGACGTTTATAGGTTGATGATGATGATGGTGATGATGGTAGATTGGTGGGTTTTAATGACTGCTATATTACGACATCAACCGGGACCAACGGCTTTACGTCCGAGCACGAAGGTGCTCGAGATGTTTTTGATTTTTTTTATAATGGCTCGTCATAGTGACTGCATCCTGCCTGATGGTAAGCAGCCGATGCAGTCCAAAATAATGAGAGCGCTCCCCACCGTGGAATAAGCACGATAACGAGCGCACCCATTCATGACGGCCTGCATAAATGCCGTTTCACGCCCCGCTTAAAAGACCCGGGACTGTAGGAGCTGGGAAACACATGCGCCGGCAAAGATTTCCAATTTGGTCACCCATCCAGCGAAATGGCATTGCGAAAGTAGTTTAACTGGCAAGATTGCAAGCCGAATGCCTTAGCCGCCGCTCCAACTAAGTATCCGCCATGAACAACAAAACCTTTGCCGTTAATGTTTTTTTAACTGGCAAGATTGCAAGCCGAATGCCTTAGCCGCCGCTCCAACTAAGTGTCCGCCATGAACAACAAAACCTTTGCCGTTAATGTTTTTTTAACTGGCAAGATTGCAAGCCGAATGCCTTAGCCGCCGCTCCAACTAAGTGTCCGCCATGAACAACAAAACCTTTGCCGTTAATGTTTTTTTAACTGGCAAGATTGCAAGCCGAATGCCTTAGCCGCCGCTCCAACTAAGTGTCCGCCATGAACAACAAAACCTTTGCCGTTAATGTTTTTTTAACTGGCAAGATTGCAAGCCGAATGCCTTAGCCGCCGCTCCAACTAAGTGTCCGCCATGAACAACAAAACCTTTGCCGTTAATGTTTTTTTAACTGGCAAGATTGCAAGCCGAATGCCTTAGCCGCCGCTCCAACTAAGTGTCCGCCATGAACAACAAAACCTTTGCCGTTAATGTTTTTTTAACTGGCAAGATTGCAAGCCGAATGCCTTAGCCGCCGCTCCAACTAAGTGTCCGCCATGGACAACAAAACCTTTGCCGTTAATGTTTTTTTAACTGGCAAGATTGCAAGCCGAATGCCTTAGCCGCCGCTCCAACTAAGTGTCCGCCATGAACAACAAAACCTTTGCCGTTAATGTTTTTTTAACTGGCAAGATTGCAAGCCGAATGCCTTAGCCGCCGCTCCAACTAAGTGTCCGCCATGAACAACAAAACCTTTGCCGTTAATGTTTTTTTAACTGGCAAGATTGCAAGCCGAATGCCTTAGCCGCCGCTCCAACTAAGTGTCCGCCATGAACAACAAAACCTTTGCCGTTAATGTTTTTTTAACTGGCAAGATTGCAAGCCGAATGCCTTAGCCGCCGCTCCAACTAAGTGTCCGCCATGAACAACAAAACCTTTGCCGTTAATGTTTTTTTAACTGGCAAGATTGCAAGCCGAATGCCTTAGCCGCCGCTCCAACTAAGTGTCCGCCATGAACAACAAAACCTTTGCCGTTAATGTTTTTTTAACTGGCAAGATTGCAAGCCGAATGCCTTAGCCGCCGCTCCAACTAAGTGTCCGCCATGAACAACAAAACCTTTGCCGTTAATGTTTTTTTAACTGGCAAGATTGCAAGCCGAATGCCTTAGCCGCCGCTCCAACTAAGTGTCCGCCATGAACAACAAAACCTTTGCCGTTAATGTTTTTTTAACTGGCAAGATTGCAAGCCGAATGCCTTAGCCGCCGCTCCAACTAAGTGTCCGCCATGAACAACAAAACCTTTGCCGTTAATGTTTTTTTAACTGGCAAGATTGCAAGCCGAATGCCTTAGCCGCCGCTACAACTAAGTGTCCGCCATGAACAACAAAACCTTTGCCGTTAATGTTTTTTTAACTGGCAAGATTGCAAGCCGAATGCCTTAGCCGCCGCTCCAACTAAGTGTCCGCCATGAACAACAAAACCTTTGCCGTTAATGTTTTTTTAACTGGCAAGATTGCAAGCCGAATGCCTTAGCCGCCGCTCCAACTAAGTGTCCGCCATGAACAACAAAACCTTTGCCGTTAATGTTTTTTTAACTGGCAAGATTGCAAGCCGAATGCCTTAGCCGCCGCTCCAACTAAGTGTCCGCCATGAACAACAAAACCTTTGCCGTTAATGTTTTTTTAACTGGCAAGATTGCAAGCCGAATGCCTTAGCCGCCGCTCCAACTAAGTGTCCGCCATGAACAACAAAACCTTTGCCGTTAATGTTTTTTTAACTGGCAAGATTGCAAGCCGAATGCCTTAGCCGCCGCTCCAACTAAGTGTCCGCCATGAACAACAAAACCTTTGCCGTTAATGTTTTTTTAACTGGCAAGATTGCAAGCCGAATGCCTTAGCCGCCGCTCCAACTAAGTGTCCGCCATGAACAACAAAACCTTTGCCGTTAATGTTTTTTTAACTGGCAAGATTGCAAGCCGAATGCCTTAGCCGCCGCTCCAACTAAGTGTCCGCCATGAACAACAAAACCTTTGCCGTTAATGTTTTTTTAACTGGCAAGATTGCAAGCCGAATGCCTTAGCCGCCGCTCCAACTAAGTGTCCGCCATGAACAACAAAACCTTTGCCGTTAATGTTTTTTTAACTGGCAAGATTGCAAGCCGAATGCCTTAGCCGCTGCTCCAACTAAGTGTCCGCCATGAACAACAAAACCTTTGCCGTTAATGTTTTTTTAACTGGCAAGATTGCAAGCCGAATGCCTTAGCCGCCGCTCCAACTAAGTGTCCGCCATGAACAACAAAACCTTTGCCGTTAATGTTTTTTTAACTGGCAAGATTGCAAGCCGAATGCCTTAGCCGCCGCTCCAACTAAGTGTCCGCCATGAACAACAAAACCTTTGCCGTTAATGTTTTTTTAACTGGCAAGATTGCAAGCCGAATGCCTTAGCCGCCGCTCCAACTAAGTGTCCGCCATGAACAACAAAACCTTTGCCGTTAATGTTTTTTTAACTGGCAAGATTGCAAGCCGAATGCCTTAGCCGCCGCTCCAACTAAGTGTCCGCCATGAACAACAAAACCTTTGCCGTTAATGTTTTTTTAACTGGCAAGATTGCAAGCCGAATGCCTTAGCCGCCGCTCCAACTAAGTGTCCGCCATGAACAACAAAACCTTTGCCGTTAATGTTTTTTTAACTGGCAAGATTGCAAGCCGAATGCCTTAGCCGCCGCTCCAACTAAGTGTCCGCCATGAACAACAAAACCTTTGCCGTTAATGTTTTTTTAACTGGCAAGATTGCAAGCCGAATGCCTTAGCCGCCGCTCCAACTAAGTGTCCGCCATGAACAACAAAACCTTTGCCGTTAATGTTTTTTTAACTGGCAAGATTGCAAGCCGAATGCCTTAGCCGCCGCTCCAACTAAGTGTCCGCCATGAACAACAAAACCTTTGCCGTTAATGTTTTTTTAACTGGCAAGATTGCAAGCCGAATGCCTTAGCCGCCGCTCCAACTAAGTGTCCGCCATGAACAACAAAACCTTTGCCGTTAATGTTTTTTTAACTGGCAAGATTGCAAGCCGAATGCCTTAGCCGCTGCTCTAACTAAGTGTCCGCCATGAACAACAAAACCTTTGCCGTTAATGTTTTTTTAACTGGCAAGATTGCAAGCCGAATGCCTTAGCCGCCGCTCCAACTAAGTGTCCGCCATGAACAACAAAACCTTTGCCGTTAATGTTTTTTTAACTGGCAAGATTGCAAGCCGAATGCCTTAGCCGCCGCTCCAACTAAGTGTCCGCCATGAACAACAAAACCTTTGCCGTTAATGTTTTTTTAACTGGCAAGATTGCAAGCCGAATGCCTTAGCCGCCGCTCCAACTAAGTGTCCGCCATGAACAACAAAACCTTTGCCGTTAATGTTTTTTTAACTGGCAAGATTGCAAGCCGAATGCCTTAGCCGCCGCTCCAACTAAGTGTCCGCCATGAACAACAAAACCTTTGCCGTTAATGTTTTTTTAACTGGCAAGATTGCAAGCCGAATGCCTTAGCCGCCGCTCCAACTAAGTGTCCGCCATGAACAACAAAACCTTTGCCGTTAATGTTTTTTTAACTGGCAAGATTGCAAGCCGAATGCCTTAGCCGCCGCTCCAACTAAGTGTCCGCCATGAACAACAAAACCTTTGCCGTTAATGTATTTTTAACTGGCAAGATTGCAAGCCGAATGCCTTAGCCGCCGCTCCAACTAAGTGTCCGCCATGAACAACAAAACCTTTGCCGTTAATGTTTTTTTAACTGGCAAGATTGCAAGCCGAATGCCTTAGCCGCCGCTCCAACTAAGTGTCCGCCATGAACAACAAAACCTTTGCCGTTAATGTTTTTTTAACTGGCAAGATTGCAAGCCGAATGCCTTAGCCGCCGCTCCAACTAAGTGTCCGCCATGAACAACAAAACCTTTGCCGTTAATGTTTTTTTAACTGGCAAGATTGCAAGCCGAATGCCTTAGCCGCCGCTCCAACTAAGTGTCCGCCATGAACAACAAAACCTTTGCCGTTAATGTTTTTTTAACTGGCAAGATTGCAAGCCGAATGCCTTAGCCGCCGCTCCAACTAAGTGTCCGCCATGAACAACAAAACCTTTGCCGTTAATGTTTTTTTAACTGGCAAGATTGCAAGCCGAATGCCTTAGCCGCCGCTCCAACTAAGTGTCCGCCATGGACAACAAAACCTTTGCCGTTAATGTTTTTTTAACTGGCAAGATTGCAAGCCGAATGCCTTAGCCGCCGCTCCAACTAAGTGTCCGCCATGAACAACAAAACCTTTGCCGTTAATGTTTTTTTAACTGGCAAGATTGCAAGCCGAATGCCTTAGCCGCCGCTCCAACTAAGTGTCCGCCATGAACAACAAAACCTTTGCCGTTAATGTTTTACAAACTAACCCGTGTCGCGTAGCTGAGAAAGAATACTACCACCCCCCTCTCTTCCGTAAAAGGTGTCGTAATAGGCGACTAACGGACTAAAGGCTGCACATACATCCAACAGCATAGGGCAGCGATGGGCTCACCATATGTCACGCTGAGCACATGTGCTATTCGGTGAAAAGTGGACTGAGGCGCAGAGGACTGCTTCTTCGGTCCCACTGCCTAGTCTCTGACTACCCCTTCGGGGTTAATAGTCGTGATTATATATTTTTACAAACTTATTAATTTTCCCTAATTATTGACACAATCCCTAAGTATTTAGTACTTGACACTTAGCTTTTCTTAGAGTTGTAATGAAACACTTGCCGCCATTATTTGTAATTTATAATGAGATTGATCTTTGACCTTTCCTCGTGCCCTCTTCAATATTTAAAGTCTCTTTAAACTCAACAGCCACTCTTGAAACGCAAAGCAAAGATACATTTAAGCTTCAAAGGACAATTAAATTACATTATCTTATTCTTAACAGAATAGGTAAGTAAGTACCTATACAATTTCTTTTACAAATACTACTAACATTTTATAATAATAATAATAAATCTTTATTTCGGATAATGAGATCCATACAACACAAATGAAATTGAAAACAAATATTAAAAACATTAATTACAAATTAGAAATAAAATTAAAAATTACATACTTAATTAAAATAACATTTAGCTACATTTTAAAATCAAAAAATAAAAATACAAAATTTAAAATACGAAAACAATTTATTAAATATTAAGTAAAATATAAACTAAGTAAATGTAATTTATTAAATAGGTAAGAAAGGAAGAGAAAGGGTACAAAGATTTTTCATCGAGTGTAGCCGTAGTCTAGGCTATCGACCATTATGTCTCTAGCGTGTCTTCGACAACTTTGGCCACATTGCCAGGAAAGGAGGCGACAACCTGGAAAAGTTAATTGTTCCGTAACAGTTAACTGTACTTTCCCCGTGGAAAGTCGACGGCATACAGAAACTAGGTCGCAGCCCGATGAGTTGGTCTGATCAGATTCGCACCACCCTCGATATGCCAGTCCATGACTTACTTACTTACTTACTTACTTAGGAAAGGTTATTACACAGTCAAGGAATATTTAGAAGACAAAAACAGCCTGGTTATAATAATATATTTACATTATTTTTTCTTAATCCATTATCTTTATAACTTATTGTATAATTTGGTAACGACATGTTGTTTTGTAAATGTCGTTACTTCTATATTATTATAAAGTCGTGGAGTTTCTTGTGCCCGTTCTTCTCCACAGATAAAAGACGTCCTGAATGGGTTTCCTATGCCTATCCATCCTTCCAAAAAAAAAAAAATGTAGACGATTCAAAATGCTTATTTTAAGCTTACTGAATAAAGATATTTTGATTTGATTTGATCCAAATACATTTAGACGATTCAAAATACTTACTTTAAGTTTATTGAATAAAGAAATTTTGAGTTTGAGTTGAGTTTGAGTTTATGACGCACTGCATGCCACCTGTGATAGAGGACGGTGGAGGATGATCATCCATGAGAGGCTGCTCGGAGCTGGTGGTCACAACTAGGGCCACCTTTTTTTTAGGACGAATAAAGTATTTTTTCATTTTATTGCAACAAAAATAAAGTACATATCATAAAAAGAGTATTAATTTATTTGTCCTTAAAAACGTATTTTCTGTTTCTCTGCGACATTTAACAAATATTTGTTTTTTGCGTAAATAGTTTTACGTAAATAGAGTATTTTAGCGTACTTTATTGGTGTAGTAGATTCAAAGTACGCCTACATGAAAACGAGAACAATACTCTATTTTAGAGTACGTTTGGCAACCCTAGTCACGGCCTTCAGACATGAGGAATACGACGCGAACAGGAACTGTAATAAGTAGGTACATGCATTGACGACTATTATCCCCCACGGGTTAGTCAGAGACTATTCAATGAGGACCGCAAAATCAGTCCTTAGTCATAGTCCACGTTTAACCAAATAACCACTGCACATGTGCTCAGCGTGACAGGTGGTAAGCCCATCGCCGCTTTTTACTGTAGGATGTGTGCAGTCTTTAGTAAGACACCCGTATTCACAAACATTACTTGTCTAAGCAAAGTAAAAATGCTATGCGAAGTAAGACATTTCTTAGTGCGTTTCGTTTGACAAGCCTGGCTACCTTAGCTATGCGTTCATTTTAAGGGACGCATAGCGCCGGTGGCCACTCAAGTACTGTTTAAGAATAGGATTTTGAGACTCTGTGCGTCCGAGCGCAATGTGAGACCTCATAGTAATGTTTGTGAATACGGGTGATGTCGCTTAATGAGCTGTATGGTGGCGGCTCAAAAGAAACATCCTGTATATATGCCTATCTTTCCTTCCCTTGGGTGACGTCATAAGTAGGTAAACAGACATGATTGTTATGAGTTTTTTATTAATTAATTATAATTGTCAATTACGTAATGCCAATTTTATTTAACAAAATATGCACAGAAATTATTTGCTGCCGATATGTTTTTCTATAATAACAGCAAAAGTTAAACCTGTCAAGCCGTTTGTAAGGTCGACATAATAATTCAATTAATTTCGTTCATTCGCTACAATTACTTTTATTGCTGTCCGCTACCAAAGCCTATTTGATCTGGTTTCATTGGATTATGGCAGTCGTCCAACTCATGAAGCGAAAACAGATTTTACCACATATACTTGAGAGTTTAAATTTCTACATCAAATTGCAACGTCGAACTTCTGTACCAACTCAAAATTAAGTTTCGGAAAAGTGTAACAGGGGAAGAGCCCGATAATATTGTGAGAATTGGTAATGGAGTGTTGTTTTGTTGTGTTATAATGTTGTTTTAAAAAATGGTTAGTGGTATAAATGCAATAGCAAGTTTTTGATGAACTTAATTATCATTGTTTATTAATGATTTCTGTAAAAAATGTTGCCCTGTTGTAGATTTATGAGATAATTACGTAACATAAAGTTTACATAAGAGTCATTATGCATCTTCTAGGTTCGCATGCTTCATCTTCCGTCTCGTCGTCATTTACCATAAGGTAATATTATGTTGAGGGTTTAAATTTAAATAAAAAAATAAAAATCTTTGGACTTTTAGAAGCGTCCTTTCTTCAGTTTTTTTCTCTGCCCCCGTTCTTAAATATCTCAGATCAAAGTAATAAATAATAAAGATAGCATAATTCGTAGTGCGTGCACTTAACCCGGAATTTCCAAAAGATGCGGGTTCGAATCCTACTCGTGAAAGCCACGAAGTCACGTGAAAAAAAAGTGGGAAACGATCTAAATTCGAGGACATTTCATATTCTTTGGTAAATCGAAAAAAATTGTATATAGTAGAGCGCGCCCGATTAGGCAACATATTTCTGCCGCGGGCATACAAATGACACAATCCTTTGTCGATGCCAAACTGTCTCTGGCACGGTCAATTTGGGATCCAATTACGTCCAGCTTAGTGGGAAAAAATCCGGGGTAATCCCGCTCTTGAGACGTGGCCCGAGCGACGGGCGCGTCGGCCGGCTGACCGCGATCCTATGTTTTCGACTCTGATAACATACAATGTAGTTATCTTTAAGATAACGAAGCGATGCGAGCGTTTTAAAGCAAATAATCAAATATTAGGAATAGTTTATCTTTATATAAATTTACGCAAATTTTTGTTGAGAACAAATTACATTATTCAGAAAAAAGCAATGTTGAAACAATGCCCACGAGCAGGATTTAAACCTGCACCTTTTGACATACCAGGTCAAGTATTTTACCAACTAAGTCTTTTCCAGATTTGTTAACCCTTTTCTGAGTGGTAGAGCCACGCTGCGTTGCAGCACGCATTGGGCCGGCTCGCCCGGCGTAATACCACCCTCTCACGAATATTCGGCGTGAAATAATGGCACTTGGTGCTATTGTGTTTCGTCCGACCAGTGAGGGTTTCGGAGGCCCCATCCCCCCCTTCTCCCAATTCCTATTCCTTCCTTAAACCTATTCCTCTCTTAAAGGCCGGCGGCAACACGTCTGCGATTCCTCTGGTTTTGCGGGTGTCCATGGGCGGCGGTGATTACTCTCCATCAGGTGACCCACGTGCTCGTTTGCCCCCCTCTTTTATATATAGAAAACTCTATTTTATGTTTTTTCTATTAAGAACTAAATGACGCAGAAGCTTTTGAATGCTGGTCAAGATCTTGCAATTAAGCAACTTTCGCAGTACCGGTTCACCGGATGGGTACCAAATAAAAATATCTTAAACTCCTCTACTGAATCGAAGTTCCACCTGATTACATTAGTGTAAGCGTACTTCACCAGAAATCCTTCAGCACTGAAGAACTAACTAGCTATTTCATCTCTCTGGCTATTAAGCTTACCAGTTCCTATTCTTAATGAGATTTTCTTCAAAAACTCTCAGGTTTCAGGTGCCAGTATGCACCGCTACCGCCTGTGACCCGCGCCTAGGCTGCAGCCACGGTACCGCGCCAGCTTCCCGGCGTCCCATCAAACACAATCGTGCCCCGATCGCGGATTAAAAGCCTCCGCCCTCATCAGGACCTATTGATTGCTTTGTTCCAATTCAATTCCTCATCATTTGTTCTTTATCTTTGCCTTACGAAACAATTTGGTTTACGTGTTAACTTAATGTGGCTTTGGCTTGATGGAGAGGCGATTATGTTCCTCTTTTACTTAACAACTTTATCGTTTTCATGTTACTTGCTGAGTTGTATGTATTGTTTCTTACATGATAAGGCTATAAAGATCCAAATACCGGAAGCGTCCTGGTTTCTGGTATTTGTATCTTTTAAGTCTGAGACCGGTGTTATCTTGTGACCACAGGAGCATAGCAATGCATCGCAGTACACTACACTGCACCTTGGTTACATAAATAGGTATAAAACTATATCACTTTATTAAGTTCAGTGAGCGTTCATTTGTGTTGACAATGAATATATAATAAGTATTTATAATAATATAATAAGTTAAAACAGCTTGCTCGTACAAGACTGGAAGCTTTTTTAGGTGTGGCAACAATTTTACATAGAAATGTACTTTTGGACTGAAACAACTGGATCCATCGTTATTATCTTTACATCAAAATACAGCAAAATGGTAAGTCGTGACCAAACATCATAATTTTGTAACCTTACCTTAAATTCCGAAAAAGTATATTTCTTGGAAAGGTTAATTAGGTGGAGGTATTAGCCTCCATCCGCAATGGGATCGGATGCTTCTCAGAATTTTAGAAGCATTAGTTATCTAATAAAATTCATAATTTTATATTATGTAAGAGATAACAATAATACTCCAAAAAACATAAAAAGTTTCGGTTTCATATATTTCTCGTCACTAGATAGGTAGATGATATTAAAATATTACAGATTACAAATTAAATAAGTATTTATGTTATAAATCTCAATAGATGGCACTTTTTGTTTCAAAAAAAATCTTGTGAAAAAAATCTATACATATCGATACATCGTACGTACATGTACGTACGCATGTACGTAGTGCAGGCAGGCCTCCAACAAGGTGGACCAACGATCTGGCGAAAGTCGCGGGTAGCCGCGCTGGATGCGAGCAGCACAAGGCCGCTCGTGGTGAAGATCCTTGGGGAGGCCTTTGTCCAGTAGTGGACGTCTTTCGGCTGATGATGATGATGGCGATGTACGATCGAGGAATTTCCCGGTCGACCATTTTTCGGCTATATTCGCTACCTCACGATCTACGCGCACGCTACTGTACACTCATGTGACTGTACAGTCAACAGCATTAAGATGTGACTATCGACGGCCTGCAAAAATATCTGATCATTGGTGGAAGGCAAATATACAGGGTGTTTCTTGTAAGGTGTCAAGCCGATGCGTGGTGATAGGGGACTACCATACCTATCTATTGAACCTCCCATATAATGTTCAGCGATTTTTGGTAGTTTTCGAGCTATAATTTTTTTCTTTTCTAGGTATTTTGTTGCGACATCAGGTTAAATTATTTTTTTGTAACTTGTATTGATATTGAGAAGATGATTTCTAAATAAAGAAAAAAATGCACAGAAATGTCTACGCGAAAAGAAGATACTTAACTACTTACATATAAAAAAAAATCATTCGTCATGATCTGATAATGCAGTCGGAAGGTGTCATAGGAACTCTGCAATGAAACAAGACACACCCGACGACGTGTTTGAGCTTGTTTGATTTGTCTTGACAAAACTATAACATTGCGTGGTGCCCCGGGTCTGATAATGAAGAACAATGACGTAATAAGCCCGTCGTGATTAGGCTCGATTGATTTGTCTCCTGACTATAAATATAACCTTGAATCGGAGATATTTTCAAATAAAATGTTAAAAATATACATAGGGTAAGCAGTAGTAATCTTGGCCCCCCCATAATCATTGGCCACTCGATTGAAAAATCAATTTATTAATGAGAGTGGCCCTTGATGCAAGGAAAAATAAATACATAAAATTTCTTTGCTGACAACACTCCAAAATGTAATTGATAGTTCTTAAATTTAACTGCTGGAAACACATTAAAAATACTTTTGTGGCGGCAACAGCAAAGTGTGTGTTTTGCTACAAAAATCACAAAAAGTATGTACTTTTAAATTGATATTTACCTGTTTTCTTGTTATTTAAATAGTGTTATATGTATTTCTATACGTCATTTACCATTAAATTATGGTTTATACACGTTAATTCGTGTAAAAAGACTCATTATAACGTTATGATAGGTAGGCCAAAGCTAGTACCACTGGTTTGTATGGAAGATTAATGAAAAGCATCGGTGCCAATGATTGTTATCAGTGCTTCAAATGAACCACTTTGTTTAAAAGTTATAATTAACGTTATTGTCAATTTCTTTTTAAAATAGTTTTATTCAGAATGTCACAGGTTCGTAATAACTAGATTTTGGCAGGCCAATCATTGTACATTTTATGTTATTGGCCATGCCAATTATTATATGTATACCTATGCCAATATACAAAGAGATCTTAAATTTCTTAGTGATGTACCGAGGTCGATATTAAATCTATACCTACTAATATTATAAAGAGGTTTGTAAGTATGTGACTTTGTTTGTATGAAGTAATCTCGAGAACTACAGAACCGATTTTAAAAATTCTTTCACGAGTAGAAAACTACATTAATTCTGAGTGACATATGTTATATTTGATTGTGATAAATACTATTTTAAATTGTTTGACGCCCAGCGAAGTAGGCATGGGTTATCTAGTAATCTATATAAATGCAACCTTGGTAGGTACTGAGGTACTTTTACGTTATATTTTACTTCACACTATTGCTAAATGTCTTAACGAATAGGTATTCTGTAATAATGTTGTACAGGCAACAGTGCCTTTGACTTCCCCAAAATGTAAATTATTTTAGATGGATTTTCAACTCAAATCCATCGTTTAGAGTTCAATATCAATTGAGAAATATACCTACTTACCTTAGTCATTGACTTGATATGCTGTTGACTATACTATGTATGAGATAGGTACTTTTTTTAATTACATAATGTTTACGAAAGCTCGATAAAGCCCTGCACGTCACTTACGTATAATACTATAAATTTGTATTATGATTGGCTCTAATACGGTATAAATATTGGCAGTGACAATAAAAACAAAGTATAGTGACTGACCTGCCAATCAATATACTTTTATGGTCAATGATTGTGTTTTAGGCATATTTTTTATAATCATTGCGTTAAAGTTGAAAATGAGTTGAAATATGATTTAAATTTTAATGTATTAAAATTCTCAGTTTCTTACTGATCAAAATGACAGCCCACGTGTAACGATTCTGAACCTTAATTCAAAAGGAGAAATGTTCAAAGTCAATGTTCTCCTTAGATGGCCAATCATTGTACTGCTTACCCTACGTACATATAATCACGACTATTATACCTTAAGGGTTAGTCAGAGACTAGGCAATGAGGACAGAAAAAGCAGTCCTCTGCCATAGTCCACTTTTCACCAAATAGCGACTGCACATGTGCTCAGCGTGACAGGTGGTGAGCCCATCACCACTTTATGCTGTTGTCTTCTTTCTTCCGTTATTTCGCCCGTCAGTCTTTAGTCCGTTAGTCGCCTTTTACGACACCCAAAGGAAAAGAGGGGGTGATAGTATTTTTCACTACTACGCGACACTGTTTATAAAAAAATTCAAAGGATGCTGTCCTTATTGCTTAGTCTCTGACTAACCCTTCGGGGATAATAGTCGTGTGTTTGTATGTATGTTAAATTAAAAAATCCAATTAGACATAAACCTCTTCAGCGACAAGCTTATTAAATTTTAATAGTGACCTATAAAAATATACCACATAAAATATACACATATACAGTTGTGGTCATATAATCAGGAACGGGTAGTATTCAATTCAATTTTAAGAAATCTAGTTCAAATAACTTTGCACTGATTTATTATCAATACTTTATAGTTTAAAGTAATTATTACTTTAAACCACGTAAAAATGTACTATCATGACTAAAGTTCCAACTCAGAATATTTTATACAAATCAAATAAACTTTTATCATGTTTCGAGACAATAAATAAACAAGACATGTTTTTGCAATGTACTGGCCGCTCGCTGAACAAATAATTAGGAACGCAAAATCAGTTTCGTTTTAAAATGGTTCCAAATTAAAAAATTAAGAAATATTTTTTATGCTGTAATTTGCTAGTGTTTTGGAGCCATTTGTTCAAGCCTATAATTACAAGTTGTAAAAAAATAATATTATTTAATACAAAACATAGGAAAGAAAAAAAGTTGTAATTGTTCGACATGAAAAATTATAATTGCACTTTGTGAACGTGATTGGTCTTACAAAAATATTGCAGATCCTATAAAATGTTCAAAAACAATAGTTTTTAATGCGGTCAATCACTTCAAGAAATTTCACGTTACCAATAACGTATCTCGAAAACCTAAATCTCGGAAAACGACATCTCGAGAGGATTCTATAATTCTTCGGGCAGCAAAAGCTGATCAATTTATAAGCTCAGAAACGATAAGAAGGGAAGTTCTTGGCAGCAGGCAAGAAGTATCCGCACGTACAAATTCGTAGATGATTTAATGATGAAATTTTTTTGAAAGAATCACAGAAAGTTACGCTCGTCAACAGGCAGCACCGACGAGCGAGACTAGATTTCGCTCGAAAGATGGCAGCTGGACGGAAAATCAATGGAAAAATGTTTTATTTTTGATGTGTCCAAGATAAATAGACTGAGTTCTGATGGTAAACTGTATGTATGATGTCCTGCAAAGCAAGCGTTGAATAATAAATACACCACAAAACAAGTTAAGCATGGAGGAGGAAACATTCAAGTTTGGGTATATTTCTCAGGATATGGTGTGGGCCCCGTGAATTTTTTTTAATTTAGTCTTGATCAATTTAAATACAAGAACATTTTGGAAGAAACAATGCTTCCTTACGCTGGGAGACGTTACCAGTGACCTGGATATTTCAACATAAAAATGACCCCAGACGCACGCTGCTCTTTCTGTTAAAAAATTGTTAGGTTACCAGTCTAGACTGGCCTGCAAATAGACCAGATTTCAATCCCATTGCAAATTTGTGGCATAAAGATAAGAGGAGCGTATCCGCTAAAAGTACAAGTAATCTAAACGAGCTTTACGATGCGTTTGTGGAATCGTGGAACGCCATTTCTGTTGAAACTTGCCAAACTGTAATAGCCCTGATGCCTCGTCGATGCAGTACAGTAATTGCAAACAATGGTTATCCTACCAAATATTTATTTTTATTTTTGTAAACTACAGCGATACCTCTACATTTACGTTATTGAATTAATTAAATTTGATTGTTATTAATTTAATAATATTAGTTTCAGCTTGTGTTCTTAAATATTTGTCCAGTGATTAAACGTATTACAACATGAGTTATCGAACTTTTCATTACTTACGTAAAAATAATTTAAAATGTCTTAAGGTTTAGTAAGACGGATAGGTGAGTATGTTAGTGAGGTCAGTAATTAATGGCATTAATAAACAATAAAAAATTAGATTTTTTTATATTTTATTTAAGTACATAAATAGATTTCATACATTGTTTTCAGTTATTGTAATTCTAGGACCACTATATTTATAAGTGATTGAAGACTAATTACAATATTTGTAATTTTTCAAATTTTAGTATGACTTACACTAACTTACGTGCACCAATATATAAAATAAAAGTATGTTAAAATAAGCTACCGAGCAAGTAGCGTATTACCACAAAATGCGATACCATTTCGACTAGACTTATGATAAGAATCTGTGCATTTTAAAACAGAATACAAGCCGGCATTATCATTCGAGGCTTACCAGGCCCATCGCAAGGCTTTAATTGCTTGGATGCCCGCCAGATGGCTCCCACTCTCAGAACTAGCGAACTTCATTACTGTCCAAGCGTATTGATTTCCGATGATTAACTACTATGCAAAAAGGGGACTTGTTAATATTTTATCTTGTTTTAGTATATGGGGGGGGGGGGGGGGGGAGGAAGAGTGTCCAGTGGACGAAGACTGACACACCTGCGTTAGAAACTTCATCACCATCGTCAACATTATTATTTTAGCCCACCAGTGTTAACGGGCTAAAATGATTATGTTGACGATGTTTAAGAAGTAGGCTTCTTAAAAATGCAGAAAGTTATTTTTAATAAACTACTTTTCATCCATTCATTTATCTTTAGTAAAAGCCTCCAAAATTACAAGATTTTTTAGAATCATTTTCTATACATTTTTTATTATCTTGACAATTTCATTAAATGTTCACGGAGGTATTAAAGAAGGACGAAAGATCTTGAGACATTTAAATTTGATCACCTATCATCTAGAGAATAGCTCAACTTGCATGATTGCAACTATACAACTTAACAGCCGTTGGGCTACCGTTATTCACGTACAACTCAATAAAACACTTAAAATGTTGCCATAATATGATTGTTATCAAAGAATTCACGTACAATTTAATTGCTTTGAATTCCATGGTACGAGACAGGTCAGTGCAATTCTTTTCATTTATTTCTCGAATGTGTCTTGGCGGATTCCTTGTTATATCTCTGTAGCGTCGACAAGCAGGCACATTTAATTTTCTCGTCAACAACACTGCAGAGCAGAAATAAGAGTCAATTACAACAATAGAACAGAGTATTTTAAAATGAAGTCTATTAGAATCCTTTCAAAGAAGTACGAGTACTTAAGAAGTAAAATTTTAAACACTGAAAAAAGACGACAACCTCAGGCGGGAATCGAACCACGCACCTTCCGCATTCCGGGCGGCTGCCTTAACCACTTGGCTACCGAGGTCTGGCTTTCAACCGTCGAAATTTGTCAGTGCTTGATGCTTATGTTTTTAGGCAACATTGCTTCATCAAATCTTAGAAGTTTTCACCTCTATGATCCGAAAGAAATATTTTTTTTTCAACAATGTTGCCTAAAAAACATAAGCATCAAGCACTGACAAATTTCGACGGTGGAAAGCCAGACCTCGGTAGCCAAGTGGTTAAGGCAGCCGCCCGGAATGCGGAAGGTGCGTGGTTCGATTCCCGCCTGAGGTTGTCGTCTTTTTTCAGTGTTTCGTAAAACCATATGAAATAAAATACGCTTGTTTTGCAGTTATCAAAACTATTAACACTTCATTTCTTTGTAGTTATTAGATAAGTAATTTGGTTTAAAGTAATATTTAGAATTAAATTAATTAGGATAAGATAAACTACGTTTGTTTATTTATAAATTAAAGTTTTATATAAGTATTTAATAGCTATACGTTTATAACGTTACAACTTATTACTTTGAAAGTTTAAAAATAAATATGTCTAGTTCTAGTAATGAAGAACTAACAGTCTACACCGCCGGAAATATTAAGTGAAGCACAAAATGTTATTGACAGCCTATTACCATCTAAGTCCAAAGAAAAATATGTTTTTATAAAATTCACAACGGGTAAGCGCTTGACCTTCATCTCACCTGATGGTAAGTGACGATAAGGGCGAAGGTGGAAGCGCGCATCACCCGGAATCCTCAACCACTGAGGAACTGGCTATCTTATCTCAAACTGTCGGAACACAACAATGCTATAAACATCGTTGTTATGGCGACAGACTTAGATAAGATGGTGGTAGCTAGCCAGGCGGACTTAACAGCCCTACCACCAACCAAACCGAGCACACAAAGATGTACCCCCCCGCTGGGAATCGAACCCGGGACCTCTGGGTCTAAAACCGGTGGCTAAGCTAAGGTGTTCCAGAAAATGTATTTTCCTCACAAGTGTGTTGAAAAACGTCGTATGAAACGCGTGTGCATTGGTAATTACAATCCTCGGCTCCGCTCGAGCTCATAACCCGGCTCGATTGTAATGACCAACACAGCACACTTGTTTCATATTGAACTAAAATAAAAGAGCCAAATATTTCTGAATGTGATTTTTTCGAAACCGAACAAGTGCATTATCGTGTCTTAATGCGCATGACCTTTTGTACACATGACTCAGGCTGTCGCAAAATTTTCAATCATCTTAAATTTCTAAATAATGCACAAAATTTTAAGTAAAGACCGTCAGGAAAGTATATCTAAAAACATTTCGTTACAGCATAAAAATCTATTGAAAAGTTTAGATTGACTTTCGAAAAGTTGTATTGATAAAGGTATATTGGTCGCGAGGGCTTTCGATGAATTTTTTGTGCGTCAGCGGGATAGTACTCAATTTTTTCCGCTTTTCAAAGCTAATAGGGTTTACGTTGGTAGTTTTCATAGTATGTGGTCGACGTTCGAAACGAGTGGAAACAAAATTCAGATACTGTTTTCTATTGTGGTATGTACTGAACTTTTTATTATTTGCATAACTGCCTGACGAACTATTTCGGTCAATGTTCATCTACATTTTTATGTTACTTGTACAAGGGTGGGCCAATCAGGTACCAATGGTTTACAACCTGAGTAAAATTGTAGCTTACAACATTTGAATCATACAAACAATTAGCAAAAATATATTTATTATGCTATGGAAGGATTAAAGTTAAAAATTTAACTTAAAATATCTTTAAAAAATTAATGAGCTTAACACTAAAAGTTAATTTCAATTTTAGAGGGTCCCTAGTTTTGCAAATATTTATCGAGACTTTAACATGAGTGCAGCACAAAAGCTTTGATCAAATAATTTCAAACACTACAAACATAGATTATAGTTTCAACAATGCAAGGCTGGACAAATTGTATAAATTGATTTCTAATTGCCGGTGTTGTCGAAATTTGAAAATTAATACATTGTACGTTGCCCAATCACTGAGCGCAGAGCGGGAATCGCTGCAAGTACCCTTTGCGATGAGATAATGAATATTTGATACGACAGCCCGATCGACTCGGTAACAACCGCCCTGGAGCATCGAATTTTATGTGAGGCACTTTTTATTAAACGTGAAACCTGGAATAGAAATTTTAAGCACTGTTATTTACTTCATTTTCAAATGAAATGCCGTAAACTCTCGTTTATGTTTAATTTTCCAATACAACGTATTAAGTGATTAATTACAATTGCAAAACACTGTCAATGTAACATATAAAAATAATAGATGGACGAAAATTAGACAGGTGTACGTAAAACAAATAACACATGAATTACAAAGAATTAACAACAAAGAAATATAAAGAAATGTATGCCTGTGTGGGTCTTTAAAAGGTCACTGAGCAATTAAATTATAACATTTATTTAATATAAATTAAAGATCACACAACAAGAACACTTTGAGTTGTTCGTTGCTTTTTTATATCTGCTGAATTATATAATTCAAAGTAACACTGCTCAAATCATATGCGTTTGAAAGGAAAGGTACTAATGATCTCAGTGGCAAATACAAATCTTTAGTTTAAGTTTCTGCTGTTAAATTGATTGCTGATTGCCTTCAAAACTACTTGGTTAAAATTGTACGACCGCATTACATTTCTTTTGCCATATCCGTACTATCCAACACCTTTATTGTACAACGATATTCGCGATTCGAGCCGCTTTGCGTAAGTAATTATTTTGGAGCGGTGCCAAATAATAACGTGGTAGGTGCTCGGATTTGGCATTCCATCATCATCGGTTATGTCATTTGGATCGCGGACGAGCTCTTCAAGTCAGATTGGTTCTATGTAGCCAACTTTTCTCTTGATAGGATTATGTAAGTTAATGCAACCGTGTTCAGCTATTATTAGGAGAGCTAGGGAACGCCACTGTCAATTAAGATATTCATTCTTGTGTTACAAAGTCTAGTCTGGTTTTAACACTTAGGCGCTGCGCGTAAGACACTTTCATTATCGAGACGGGACATCATCATACTAAAACGCAGTTGCTGTATCCGGTAGCGAAAATTGAACGCAATGCAAATCGCGTTTTTCTATGGTGATGTCCCGTGTCGGCAACAGAAAGTACTACATTTATACAGTGCCTTAGACTTTGGAGAAAATGCAGAACCAGAACGCTGACACACAATTGAAGAGGTTTCAAAAGAGCGGAATTGAAGTACAGATGATGCTCCGACCGTTACTAAGACCGAACACAACATTTAAGAAAGTTTATCTCACCTAATTTGTGTTGCCGTGAGCTATCCCGATAACCTTTTCCGTGCTATCCGTCGGGCCGCCCATAAACTTCCAACATAAAACACGGAGGCTTTAGCGGCGGAGGGTTTACGCCGCGCCGGCTTCCGTGCCAAGTCGCCAATGACGTCACAAATTCTGTAGCTCCAGGCATAACCGTAAAGCCCTATTTGGTGCTGCGAATCGCTATGAAGTTTCAATGGGGGTTGTTTCTTTGAATTGCTGGATAGTATGTTGCTATCGATATGGTGATGTGTGACAAGACAATTTATTGATCTGGTGAGAAAAACCACACCTAATCATATCACATAAAGATGAATATGAATACAATTAAAGTTAACGGATTAAGGTAACACTTATTACGTTCTTTCTACCCAACTGTTATGAGAATCATGATCCAATGTGGAAAGTCCTATTCTTGATACGTATCTACTGCGGGTCGCAATACAATACGCTCTCCAGTGTCACCCAGATAAGATTGTGAACTGTTCCTCTTTATTTTCATCAACAGCCGTTTACATAAACGTCTTACAGCTGGGCACAGGTCTTTTCACATTGACAACAGCATCTCCCAATAACCCACGAACCCATCACACTGGCCCAATGCGGGTTGGTAATCATAACCTTGGGGTAATGCATCGAAATTATCACAGGATTACGGGAATTTAACCCAGGTCTTTTGGATTGGGTAGAGCGCTAGGCCACACAGTCACCGAAATCAACGATTATAACAAAAAATAATGACGTGTGATTCAATATTACCCCAGAACATGCGATATACTGTTGAGCTTCGACTTTTGTGATGTATTGTAGCGTCTTGAGGGAAATTGCAAGATATAGCTCTAAAGTACGCTAAATCGAATGCCACTTTTCGGAATAAAAAATGTTTTAAGGGATTACTACCGTTGGCAGCCAGCCAGCGTCAGAAGGTTTACGGCTGGCAAGAGCCTTGGTTGGCGTCACCCGACCTGGATGGCAATTAGCCACCTGAGCATTTTGAGAACAGGTCAGGAACTGGAGCAGGCTGTTCCGGCGGGCGAAGTGTGCGAGGTTGAGAAGATGGGGTTCCATGGCGATGGTTAATAACGACTGCGTCTCTTAAGGTGATGTTGTATATTTACAGTGACTACATTGTGACTAACTTATTATCTAAACCTTACAAGACTATTTATACAATAATAACTACGTAGATGTTGGAGGGAGGATGCCGTGACATATCTTTATCGGATCTGCACGCGTTTAGGAATGTGCTTACAAACTCTTTAACCGATACGTGATGATAATAAATTATGTGGCGACTCAGGCCGCCACACAGGCCTCGCAATCTGAGAATCTTGTGGCCGCGCACCATTCGGACGGTATGTTCGTTTAATAACACAACCTAATAGATCCCTATAATTCTAACGCTTGTGAAAAAGTGTACTTAAAATCTTTAATTTCAGTTAACCATTACGATTAAGACAACCATTTGCTTTTGATCTTATATCTATACTCATAACATCTACCACTTCAGTGAAAAGTTAAATTGACTGCTATACCTGCATTAGTAAAATTAAACTTTAATTAACCACGGTCGCAATCACCACGGCCCCGAGCGGAGCGTCCACTGTTATAATTGGGTCTCATTGGGCAATAGCATTAATTTTCACACAGTCGATAGCTGTTATAACTGTTAGCTCCGCCATTTTACGTCGACCCATCGAGGAGTTACCAAAAACCTCGTGTCGGGAGCCGAAGTATGTAATTCGGGGGACGCGAAAGCTCAAATTGTAGTGGTCGTTAGTAGCAGTAAAGTCGTAATTAGCACCTGTGTCCTGGTAAGTTTGTAAGCATAACTTTGCACACCTCGAAGACCCGGCGAATATTGCGCTTGAGAATGTAATTAGAGGCGGAGGTGCGCGTCACGAGTTATTGCGATAAGGCACAGGGCACAGGAATCTGTTTACGAGTTTCGGTCCCGAATGGAAAACAAGTTTTGCAAATTCTGTTTTCCTTTAAACGTTTGGAGCAAATAGCATAGCAGATTTCATTAGAGATGGTGTTATGTAACAGTGTTGCAAGATTTCGGAATACTGAATTTCATGTAGAAGACTTTATTAACCCACCAACCTACATTGCTGTGCAACATGAAGCATTTCATTGTTAACATTATTTTTCTCTCACTAAGGGTGGATTCGACCAAACTGGAATAATACTTACTCCGAGATTAGTCTATACAAATTCGGCGTTAATCTAGGTATAAGACATTATTCCAGTTTGGACGAATCCACCCTAAATGCACTAAACCTTGCACTTGTACCATTTTATTTTCCATTTTTTTTTATATTTTGTAAAAGTAATAGTATGTTTATTTCCTGGTGCTTCATTCACGTCAATCCGGAGTTAATTAAGGTTTGATTTTTTGTTGGGATAGCCCGACAATGCCATAGGCTATTATTATCATCCCAGAAAAACATTATATTCCCTCGGCGTTTTTTAAACTAATTGTAATTTAAAAACAAAATACGGAAAAGCGACAGCAAAAAGGAACAAATACTTTTAAAACTTTCTTGCTCATAGACATACCCTACACAACTTGTGATAAAAATTGGGACGATGTAGTCAAGAACATTAGTTTGTTCAAAGCATTCGCTAAAACGGCGCACAGCGCAATATATTTAGAAGTTAAAACTACAATGTGTAACAGTGTCGCAAGTAAGTGGTACAAAGCAGCGCGGCGGTGTCAGCGGTAATCGAATGATCGCGGATTATTGCGGCGACCGCTCCGGACTTCGGCGGACACTGTAACTATCTGTAATATTGTATGTCCTGTGGTGTTCTTGTGAGTTGTGCCTATTTCAAATAGATTAAGATTATGAGTGTATTTAAAATACGAGCAACTATTCATACAGTAAAGATTAATAAAATTTATTATAAACTGAATGCCATTCGAAACTCATTTTTTAATTTTGTGAACGGATCGAATAGAAAATAAACTGGCCAAGTGCGAGTCGGACTCGCCCATAAAGATTTCCGTAGCAGCAAGTAACATCATATAAAAGTTCTTGTAGTTCGTTGTAACTTTTATCGATGTTTTAATAATAGTGTATTTTTTTAAATTAATTAATTTATGACTTATTAAAAAAAACTACTTACTAGACCTCGTTCAAACCAATTTTCGGTGGAAGTTTGCATGGTAATATACATCATATATTTTTTTAGTTTTATCATTCTCTTATTTTGGAAGTTACAGGGGGGGTCACACATTTTACCAATTTGGAAGTGTCTCTCGCGCAAACTATTCGGTTTAGAAAAAAATGATATTAAAAACCTCAATATCATTTTTGAAGACCTTTCCACGGTCTTGATACCCCACACGGATGGGTTAGATGAAAAAAAAATTGCGTTTCAGTTCTAAGTATGGATTTTTTTTTCTATTTTTGTGTAAAAATCTTAATGCGGTTCACAAAATACAGCTACTTACCAAGTTTCAACAGTATAATTCTTATAGTTTCGGAAAAAAGTGGCTGTGACATACGGACGGACAGACAGACATGACGAATCTATACCTAAGGGTTCCGTTTTTTGCCATTTGCCTACGGAACCCTAAAAAGATCGCATTAGGCTCTCATGTCACCGCTAGATGGCGTTGTATTGTGAACACGATTTTTTCGGCTGGGAATACACACAATGGGATACACACACACAAGCGCCACACAATCAGTTTTGGCAGGCTGTGGATGCCATAGCTAAGCCTACCTGCTTTTGCCAAATATTTGGGAATGTTATGCTTTGGTTTCCACTTCTATTTAAAAATATTTTTTAATAGAGTTGGTTAATTGTTACCTGGATTGGTGCTTAATTCTGTGAATAATCGCCTGTTTAACGATTTGACACACATAGTTTTCTATCCGTAAGTACGTAAGTATAGTACAGATTGTACAGATAGAAAATACTTGTACGTGAGAATTCTTGCATGTCATACATAACTCCTTCGTTCAAAAAGTATATAAGTAATAACAACGTAGAGATCACAGTAAAAACTTACTCCCTGTTATTAATAAACGTTGATTAAAACGTCATCATTCCATCCGTGTCGCGTGAAAGAATACCACCATCCCCTCTCTTCTCTTCCCTTGGGTGTCGTTAAAAGTGACTAACGAACTGCACATACATCTAGCAGCATAGAGCGGCGGTGGGCACTCCACCTGTCACGCTGAGCACATGTGCAGTCGCTATTTGTTGTGCCGTGGACTATGGCAAAGAACTGCTTTTGCTGGCCTCATTGCCTGCTCTCTGACTAACCCTTCGGGGTTAATAGTCGTGATTATATATTTGTGTGTATTCCATTCAATTATAAACAAAATAATCTTAATGAGGTTGTTTAAAACCAATTAAGGCCGTATGGGGGTGGAGCTTTGCCTATAAAAAAAAATGACTGTCAGGTGTCAATGTCATGTACGGCCTGTCATTGACAAACGGTAAAAATGTCATGGGGCCTCAGAATAATAACTAAAGCTTATAAGGCATTGATATATATACACACTCAATGTTATAAGGAGTCTAAATGGGGCTCGCATTAGTTGTCCTATTTTTTCAAATAGGCCATAAACATTGATAGGAAAGAGACAAAATAAGTTGCTAAAAACGTCAAAGGTAAAGTGAGAAAAAAAAATGGATACCTGTTCACCAGCTGAATTCAAAAGCGATCTACAAAATGTAATTCTAAGGGTAATATTTGACTTTATAAACATCAATGGACATTGGCAAGGGCCAATGTGCTCGTGTAATTTACTTGGGTTATATTTTTTGTGCATGTCACATAATATCGCATTGTTTGACAACAAACGGAGTGCCCACTTAAATGTCATAGCACTCCTTCTGTGCTTTATTTATTATTCTATGCATGGGGCATTCTATTCGAAAAATGTAATGGCGTAGCATCTGTGACGGTACGCTGCTTTGATTCAATCGTTGGAACAGCAGCAGATCCTGATAATTGGTTTAGAACCGCGAGGATTATTCTCGTATGTAGTCTCGGCAGGACTCGCGCTCGCGATAGTCGCTTTGTGGAGACTTCGGTTCAGGTCGGCGCATGGCCGCATGTAGGTAAGCTTTGTGAAATCGGAGGCTATTGTGTATAATTGATGATTAAACGAACTTACCTGAAGTGAAGTTCTATCCCAATTACACGAAGGCTCTGTCCGAAGAGATCAAGAAGACATATGTAGTAACGCGCAGGTACCGCTATCCTATCACTAAATTTGAAATCAACAAATAAAGAAAACAATCACTAGTAGCGCCCTCCCTCGGTAACTCATTTAGTTTAAAGTAAGGAACGGGATTCTATAGTTACCATACATACATAAACGCATGAGGGTCTCGTGGATCTTAAATGGTATAATGAGAGTGGGATTGGGTGGGTGTTGATCTCTTCGGACAGAGCCTTCGTGTAATTGGGATAGAACTTCACTTCAGGTAAGTTCGTTTAATCATCAATTACACTCCGCTCTGTCCTCGAGATCAAGAAGACATATGTAGACATTGAAAGCATTAAAATGCGTTGTATGTATGTAATAACACTATAATAATATAAGAAGGGATAATACATATCTTAGTAATCAATGTAATAATCACTATAACTATTGCTTATAACAATATTAATTTGCACTTAAAACAGATAAGGCGAAATCATTGGGATTATTAGTTAACACTGGTCTTTGATAGAACCTGGCAAATACAGATGAAGACTTACTCCAGCCTGCAGTCTTTCTAATTAGATCTATGGAAACGCCTGACTTAAGGGCCGCTGAAGTAGACGCATGTCTGGTGGAATGGGCCTTGAATTTACTGGTATCAACGCCACTGTCACATAGAACATCCTTTATCCAGCGACTTAAAGTCTGCGAACCTACAGCTTTATAGGGGCTTCTAAAGCTTATGAAAAGATCTTCTATTTCACCTCTAATCGACAAAGTTCTTGAAATGTACGATTTAAGTGCATTTGCAGGGCAAACTTCTGGTTGCTGAGTAAAAAATGGTAAATAAAGACAGGGTTGTGTTGAACCAATACGCGAAGTCTTAATCAAGTCTGGAATTTTAACAGACACATGGTTTGAATTGACACAAATGTTTTTAATATTTATTTTCGAAATGGTCTGAACTCTGTGGGCTGTAACTAATGCTATTAGAGTAACAGTATTTTTGGTTAGACAATCTAAGTCCAACTCATTGTTAGGGTACAAGTTAGACAAGTAATTTAGTACAATAGTCGGATCCCAAGTTTCATTATATTTAGGTAATGGTGGTCTTAATTTATAGAAACCTTTAAATAAGCGAATAATTATGTCATCTGATCCAATTTTTGAGCTAATTATAAGTGACAAAGCTGAACGATGACTGTTTAAAGTTCCATATTGAGCTCCGTCATTAAATAATCGAGTAAGAAAATATATGATATTTGGAACAGAAGCTTCATATAAATCCACATTGTGTGTTTGACAAAAAAGGAACCATCTTTTTAAACCTGTGTTGTATTGCTTAATAGTATTCTTGGAAAACGAAGCAAGCATAATATTGAGAGATGAAGGAGGGACTCCTCTCTTTAGTAGTGCCGTCCTGACAACCTCCCTGCAGCCAGGGTAAGCGGTGGTGGTGGCGGTCTGTGGACACATGACAATAGAGCTTGTTCACGTGGTTTAAACAGAATGACTTTTGATACTAATAAAGACTGGAACAAGGGGAACCATGGCTGAGTGGGCCAATATGGAACAACAACGATGCCTTCAGCTTCGTCTGTAATTATTTTTCGGAAAGTTTTTAATATGATAGAAAATGGTGGAAAGGCATAAAAATTTAGATTGTTCCAATTCAAAGTAAAAGCATTTACCGCGTAAGCATCAGGGTCTCTTTTCCATGACACATATAAATTACATTTCTTATTGACTCTGGATGCAAATAGATCAATAGTTGGTGTACTGAACGTAGTGATGATCTTTTTGAAGGCATTGTTACTTAGTTCCCATTCTATGTCAGGATGGGTGGCCCTAGATTCTGCGTCTGCTATTTCATTATTTTCTGAACTAATATAGGAGGCGAAAGCGTATAGATTTCTCTCCTCGCACCACTGCCAGAGTTCTTTTGTAATTTTATTTAGATGTGGGAACCTTATGCCACCCATTCTATTTACATAAGATATGGCTGTGGTATTATCGATGCGCAAAAGGATCTGGCAATTTTTAAGATGTTTAGCAAATATCTTAAGCCCAAAAAAGGCAGCCATGAGTTCTAATAAATTAATATGTAGATCCTTTTCTGCATCACTCCACTGCCCGTTTGCGGTCTCTTCGCCACATGCTACTCCCTACCCTGTTTTGCTAGCATCTGAAAATATTTCAACTGAATATTTTTCGACACGAATAGGATTTACGTTATTCTTAATAGCGCTCAACCACTACAATAAGTCTTGGTGTATGTGTGGAGGTATATTCGTGTAACTCTCATAATTATCGGACTTCAACAATGCTAGGTACTTACATCTCTCTAACTCTTTTGTATATAACCAGCCGTATTGAATGCCTGGACAAGCAGATACAAGCAGACCCACTAGACGAGCGAGACATCTAATCTTGCAACGCTTAAGGGACGTAAATTTATTGATCTCGTTCATAATGTGTGCCTTTCTCTTATCAGTTAATTCTATATGAAATAAATCTGTGTTAATAATGAAACCGAGATATTTACAGCTAGTTTTAGGAGTTAGTGAACTTTTTTCGTAGTTTATAACAAAACCCAGAGACTCTAAAATTAATTTGGTAATTTTAACATTCTGTAGACATTCCTTAAAGGTTTTTCCAATGCAGCAGACGTCATCTAAATAAATAGTTGACAACAAGCCTAAACTTCTTAATAATGCCATGACAGGTTTTAAAAGCTTTGTAAAAACGTATGGCGCTGTACACAAGCCAAATGGAAGGACATTGAATTCATAAAGATTGTTATCTAGGCCTTCGATTTTTGGTATTTGAAAACGTAAAAATTTTCGATAATATTCATTAATTGGAATTAAAAAAAAATGCGTCCTTTATATCAAGTGTAGCTAGATAATAATTTTTTGAAATTAATTTAACTGTAGTACGTAGATCTTCTAATTTAAAATGGTTTGTATTTATAAATCTATTTAAGGACTTAAGATTTAATATAAATCGTTGTTTTCCATCTGGTTTGGGTACAAGAAAGGTGCTTGAAACATATTGATCATGACACGGTTGATAGGGCGATATTGCGCCCATTATTAATAAATCGTTGATGATCTTTTCATATGATCTCAAATCACAGTTATTTAATATTGGCAGCGATGGCGTGTTATTTTGTAACACACATGTATGGAATGGTAATTTATACCCCTCAATCCAAGATAAAAGTACTGTGTCGCTAGTGATGAGACGCCATCTATCTATAAAAAACGACAAACGTCCTGAACGACTCACCAGATCTAACGGCGGCGCGGTGCATGGATCTGTGAGCGCTTGTAGGGTGCGCGCAGCTGCGGCTGTGGCGGGGGAGCGTGGCGCTGCAGGCGCTGGTATTCCGGACGGTTGATCGGAGCAGACATCAACGGACGTCTCGCCGCAGCTCCCGTCTGCCTGCTCGTGGGCGGAAGTGGGCGTCTCATGTTTAAATTTTGTGTCAGGTTAGGTAACCTCCTTGAAGGTCCAGGACCAGAAGTTTCGGTTTTCATTTCCGCGCCTGTTTTGTTTATTGCTTTAGCCGCTTTTAAAAGGTCACCCAACTGGCTGCCAAAAAGGTGGCTGTCTATTTTAGTTGTGTACAGGTGATCTTTAATTTTTTTTTTGATAGAGGAGCAAACAAAACCTCTGCGGATCATCGATTCCGTGTGTTGCAAATCACAGGCTAGTTTTCCGGCGTCATTTAACGACTTTATAAGCTTTATGTTTGTATTGTCTGTCGATAATACCTGTGAAAGGGCATCCCCTAAACAAGTGATTATTAAGGCAATTTGTTTCTGTTTAGTTTCAATTGCCTTATCTTTCTTGTTAAGAACCTCAGACAAAGCTGCTTTAACCTCCTGATTGAGTAAAGGAGCTTCAATATTTTTACAGTTATCTGGAACCACATGATTGTCAAAAATGTCTTTCTTAGCTTCCTTAGAAAGGCCATTTGTTGCTGTATGCTCCCATCTGATAGCTAAATTTGCATTCAGAGCTGGGCCAAACCTTTTATCCTTTATTGGAGCTTCTCCTAAAATATCCAAAATCTCATTTGGAAGATTGTCTTCAGCTGCGTTATTTTCGACAGGGTCAGGCGAGATACTTAATAGGGCTGGTAAGACTGGAGGCTCCACCGATGTGTCGACCATATCATTGTGTGGAACATCTACCTCGTTAGGAAGGTCTGTAACCTGTGTGGTCTCAATGACCTCTTGGGGGAGCTGGAGGCATTCATCACAAGGATCACTTCTATGTGGTTCGTCTGGAAAGGACGTACAAAAAGGTTTTTTTTTTTGTATATAATGTGGGTAGGCGTGTTTTTGGCACGTAATAAGTAGCCGTAAAAAAATATTAATAATTATGTTATAAATATAGGCCTTTTAGAAAACATGACGGAAGTATTACCAAATACATTGTAATGCTCACAATCGTTCTCTTAAAGCATTGGTATCCCTATCAACTGTACACAGCTTGGTTGTTGTCAACGGCGGCTACATTCCATTCAAATGTACACGACCAACAAAACAAATAAATTAAAAACATAATAATTCCTCGTTCGATTTGTACGTACCTATGAATTTTAACGAATCTTGCGATGATGAACGTTGTCGGTGTGATCGTCTTTTTCTTTACGATTAAAAATCGTAACCGGTAGCACTTAAACTGCCTAAAACACAGATTTTTCTAAATAAAATAATTATTTTTAGAGAGGAACGAATAAACGTGACGGATAGCGTATGCACTAAAACGCGAATGAGTTACCGAGAGAGGGCGCTACTAGTGATTGTTTTCTTTATTTGTTGATTTCAAATTTAGTGATAGGATAGCAGTACCTGCGCGTTACTACATATGTCTTCTTGATCTCGAGGACAGAGCGGAGTGTAATTAGACGGAACCATGAACATTCATCATTCAGCAGACATTGTTAGCCTCTCGGGAAGACATTGCTTTTTAGTTAGTGGGAATCGGTTCACCTTGATAATCGAAAGGCAGATGACTAAGTGGAACTGTGTGTGAGTGATTTGGGACCAGCTTTAGGGATTCGGCAGACGAGGCACACTACCAGAGGCCAGGCGTCACATCATGGCAGCTGTGAGCGATATCCTCCTGTTTCCTTTCTACCACTACCACCTCCTTCTTCTAGGGTCGCCAGGCGAGCTGAACATTGGACTAGTCGGTGAGTACCCTAGGTTAAGTGTCTGTGCCTACCACATTAGATTAGATTATATGTTTAAATCTAACGCTGCGAATCGCAGTTAACTTCAGGCCACTTCTGATCGGAGACCAACCAGGTCCAGTGTTGTCTGAATCAGAGGTCTAATGAAATATACCGTACAATATAATATAATATACTTACATACATACAATATAACACATACCATATAATATACAATATACCATCTGACAAAACCAGATATTAAAAGGTAAGCGTGGGATAATTTTACTTAGTAAACCCTGTTTCAAAAATAACAAATTGTTATCATTAACATAGCGCTTAACTTGTCCAACATAGCTCAGACCAATAACGTAGTAAAACAGACAACAATGTTATTACGACACAAAAGTTTCTTATGCTAGACGATGTTGCCGGCGGCACACAACTGAGAGTTCAGACGTTTGTTGCCGATCTAGATCTTGTGCTACATCTTGATGTTACCTGTATTAGTTACTTCAGTCCCAGTTTGACGTTTTAATTGCAATGTAAATTCCGATGTTAGATGTTTGTTTACGACAAGCGTAACTTTACAAAGTAACATACATGCATCCATACATAAAATCACGACTATTATCCCCGAAGGGTTAGTCAGAGACTAGGCAATGAGGACAGCAAAAACAGTCCTCTACCATAGTCCACTTTTTAACGAATAACGACAGCACATGTGCTCAGCGTGACAGGTGGTGAGCCCATCGCCGCTCTGTGCTGTTGGATGTATATGTGCAATCTCTGTCCGTTAGTCGCCTTTTACGATACATAAGGAAAGAGAGGGGGAAGACTAAAGCACAATCACGGGAGAAGTAAATGATACGAAGAACTGTGATTAGATGACTTAAATACAATAAAGTACATACAGCACATTGTTGAAACTTGAAATAGGTACCTACAATAACAAAGTATAGTGTGGGTGGACAGATCACGACACGTGAGTTACAATACAAACACAGCACATGCATCCAACAACTAAGACTGGCGTTGGGCTCACCACCTGTCACGCTGTCAATGTGCAGTCAATGTGCAGTTGTAAGGCTCTTCGTACACAAGACTACGCAAATCTCCGATTCTAATGTTGTATCCTACATTAGTATCAAATCGCGAGTATCGAGTAGCGCACAGTCCGTACACAAGGCTACGCAAATCTCCGATACTAATGTTGTATATATAGGCAAGGATATTTCTCTACCTCAGAAACAAATTTAATATTTAATGATTGCTCTGCGATCTTGGAAATCGCCGCGACTTAAGTAGCGGAGATCTCGACTGGCAGTTAGCGCGCGACTGGCGCGACGCGTGTCGCGAGCCAAAGTTTACCGCCGGCGACGCGACTAGTGTACGAACCTGAATGGATTTGTATGGCGGTAGCCGTTTGGAGACTAAAATCGTCGAGTATCGGAGATTTGCGTAGCCTTGTGTACGAAGGGGCTAATGGTACCAATATGAGCGACGACGTCCAAACCGAATGAATTGAAGTTGAAGATGGCGGCCGCCGGCACTAGTGGGGTGGGCAAGCGCGCGGCGAGCTGTCCATAGACTATGCGGCTCCTGCTGGTGTTCCTTCTCTTGTAGTTTGTCTATGACTTTTGTTGGTGCCATAGAATAATAACTAAAGCATAGGAGTTCAAATGAGACTCGTATAATGGGCCATAAACATTAAAAGAAAAGAGACAAAATAAGTTGGCAAAAGCGTCAAATGTCCAGCGAAAAAAAAAACGGTCACCATTTATGATACCGAATTCAAAAGCGACATACAAATTATTTAATGTAATTCGAATGGTGACCAAACGGAGTGCCCACTCAAATGTCATGGCACTTCTTCTATACTTTAGTTATTATTCTGAGGTTGGTACAAACGGCGCGTACAGTAGTATTCTTTCAGCGCTACGCGACTCGGTTTAAAAAGTAAGGGCTATTATGCAAAGAGGTTTGATAATACTCACCACCCACCCGCATCCAGGCAGCGTGATGAGTTTATGTCCAATCTCCCTATGTTTTTTTTGTCTAAGGGAAATCCTGTAACTATAGTTATAGGCTGCTATAGCAGTGGGACGTTTATAGGTTGATGAGGATATAATACCTTACCTACTCGTTTGTAAGTAATACTAGATTCACCAGTTTCAAGCCTAAATATTATTATGATTGAGTGTGACTGTCATTGGAGTTTATTTCCATTTGCGTTAGTCTTGCACTTTGGGATTCACACACAAACGCGCATTTTCAAACAATATCAGCATACCGGGTCTTCATATTACCTACTCCTCGAGAGGGCTGTTTGCAACCAATTAAATGTTTTTCTTGAGAATAATAAAATTTTACCAGAGCTGCAGTCCGGTTTTAGAAAGGGGCGTGGTACTACAACTGCTCTACTAGATGTAACTGATTCCATACTGCATGCACAAGATCAAGGCATGTGTGTGTACTTTGCTGGTTTTTATTGGATTTTTCTTGGGAATTCAAATCTTTAAATATAAATCTTCTTATGTCAAAACTAAGTTACTACGGTTTCGATAATCAGGCCCTTCGGTGGTTTCATAGCTACCTCAGCAATCGTTACCAGTTTGTAAAATTGAGCTCAATCAATGGTTCCTCTATAGAATCTGAAAAGGTGGCCATAAAGAGAGATACATACATCTCAGGGTTAAATTTTAGGTCCAATCCTTTTTATTTTGTGCTTAGCAGATATTTCACCTTTCAAAAATTGCCCATTGGTCTGATTCCAATTGCCTTTTGTTGAACTCTTCTAAGACTAAATTCATGATCTTTGGGAACAAACATCAGTTAGGTAAAATAAATTCTCCGGTGCCAGTCAAATTAAAAAATGAACCCATTGAAAGAGTTTATGAGTCACGAGATTTAGGCCATAAGATGGACTGTAACCTATACGTTTCGAAAATCATATTAGGAATTCTATCCGAAATTGTTTTTATAAACTAAGAGTGCTATTATATATTACATAGGGTTAGACGTTACCTAAGTGAAGAGTTGCGTATCCAGCTAGTGGAGTCTTTGGTTTTGTCTAAACTAAATTATATGGAGACTGTTTATGAACCTCGTCTACTTGTGAAGACTCAAAAACTTATTCAAAGAGTGCAAAATGCCTGTGCTCGTTTCTGCTTCACTATTTCGTTAAGGGCCCATGTGACTCCATTTTTAAATAAACACTATCTGTTGAAGATGCGACACCGCCGTAAACTCTATTTGGCTTGTGTAATGTTCAATATTGTAAAGGATCAAGCTCCTGCTTATTTACATAACAAGTTGTCTTGGGTTTCGAACAGTAAGCCTTATGGGGCCCGAATACATGCTTTACAGCTGTCAACTCCACATCACGCATCTGCTGCTTTCCGAGAAAGTTTCAGTTATGCAGCGACAAAATGCTGAAACAATATTCCTCCACCGATTAGGGACCTGCAAAACAAAAACGGTTTTAGGCATAAACCAAAAATGTTATTAAGCAACTTTCAGAGTACACAAGAGTTTTTGCTCCAAGATACGAGCGCATTGTCATAAAACTCTTACCTTGTTTGTATGTCCTGTTTGGTTGTTGTGAGGCGTCTTGTGTTGTGCTGGCTAGCACATTAGTTGTCAAACACTATGGTACTTGTTAAATTCTGTCAAATGTTTGTGGTTACCTGCTCGACAATGTCAAATTATAAATACACATTTAGACGGGGATTAACGCTAACTACATATTATAGGCATACTACGCATACCATACCATATACTCACATATATAGCATACCATATAAAAAATGTGACGGTGGACGAAGACTCAGCCGCGTATACGGAGGCAGCACATCGCGACACCAGTCCGCCTGTGACCAGGACCGGTGCAACTCGGTCGAAACGTCGGGTATAAAAAGGTATGCGTAGTTTGCCTAAAATATGTAGTTAGCGTTAATCCCCGTCTAAATGTGTATTTATAATGGAACGCGAAAGTTTATAAGTGTCAAATTATATGTCAGTCAAACCTAACCTAAAGTAAGTTATTAAAGACCTGAGGTCTAGCAGGGCTTTAATATTGTACTGGCTAATGTGATTCGAATTTGGAACATAAAGTAGAAAAGGTACATACTAATTCCATGCATTCACCAATAAGATCTGCACTAAAATAGTAGATTGTTATACAAGGGGCTAAAATTACCCATTAAATACGAGGTAGTTTCACTCCCGAGCTTTAGCGAGGGAGTAAATAGAAACCGAGTTTTAATGGGTTTTTAGCGCCGTGTGTTACACTCTGTTTTTCACTGCGAATGCGAGAAAATAAAACAATCTAATACAATATGAATTGGTTTATTTTATTATAAACAAAAATTTTAACAAAAAAAAAACCGACTCCAAAAAAGTTTAATGAAATAAATGCACTAAAACGTAAAAAATAATTGCGTAGTTTAGTTTGTTCAATTTACTTGCAATTTAACATTTATTTTACTAAATCTTATAATCTTAAAAAATATTTTTGGAGTCGGTGCCAGCCAAGGTAAACATAAACATTAAAAGACATACTATATTATTATTATATTAGCCCATATTGTCCCATTGCTGGGTAAAGGCCTCCCCCCCCCCTTCCAGTATTCGCGGTCTTTTACGTGTTGGCCAATCCTTCGCGTAAGCATCAAGCTCATCTCTCCACCTCCGTCTGGGTCGACCTTGCTGCCGTTTAACCCCATTGTCGTTTTTATTTGTAAATATGTTTAATTAGCCTCTAACCAATGATATTATATCATTGCCTCTAACAGTTGTCGTGTTCATTAGTGAATATGATATTGCTACATTGTCGTATGAAGCTGGCACCGACTCCAAAAATATTTTTTTGAGATTATAAGATTTAGTAAAATAAATATTAAATTGCAAGTAAATTGAACAAACTAAACTACGCAATTATTTTTACGTTTTAGTGCATTTATTTCATTAAACTTTTTTTGAGTCGGTTTTTTTTTGTCAAAATTTTTGTTTATTTCTCGCTTTTTAGTGAATCGTTCCGATCTATTTATCGAAAGCGAATATTGGTAAACGTACAATACGCGCTACTTGTATGAGACAGCGCCGTATAAATGCGACAAGCGAAGAAAACGCGAAACACCTATCATAAAGTAGGAAATCAACATCCAAAACAGACGGCAAGTTACCCGGATTTACTTGTGAACGCTGTATAGACCCCCCTACGATGATGACTTGCGAGTTACTAGGGTTCACCGTTAGGCAAACTAGAGGGACGTTTTTGACTTTCTTCAGTCGTAGATCGTAGCCAAGTCACCATTGATCTGCTCAATCGCTTCCGAGAGGTTCTCAGCCGAAGCCTGAGAGTAAATTTGTAAGTCATCGGCATAAAGATGTTAAGAAGAATTTAGACAAGAAGTGACAGAATTAATAGTGTGAATAGTGTATTTTTAAATGCTAATAGAAATGTTTCGGAAGGAGTGATAAAAAGTGGCTTATGTCACTATTGTTCTTCAGCTATCTATGTGCAAAATCAGGTCGATGCACAAGTGAGAGATGGACAAACAAACAAACACGCTTTCGCATTTATAATATTAGTTAGGAAGGATTTATTGCCGGAGTGGATCTCACTTGACCTATGGCCGAAAATACCAAAATCGCTATAGATATGCCTACAATATTTGAGGAGTTCCCTCAATTCCTCAAGGATTCCACAATCAGAACTGAGTTCCGGTACCTGCCTTCTTTTGCCTCGTCATAGTCGCTTAACTATCTTAATCGAGATATCTTATCGCCACCCGTGAAATACTTATCATTGAGGAGTTCCAATGACATTCTGTGGTCTTCTTCATCAGTTCTACTTCATCAAATGATACTTTCTGAATGCAAATTCTTGACCCTCAATTCCTGAGGATTTCATCATCAGAACTGGATTTTGATAAAAATGGGACCAATCTGGAAGTATATCCTTTCAAATAAAAAAATAATTTTCTAAATCGGTGTATAAATGACTGAGTTCTGAGGTAACAAACATAAAAAAAAACATACAACCGAATTGAGAACCTCCTCCTTTTTTGAAGTCGGTTAAAAATTAACTCGTTGGTTGCTTTAACGACACCCAAGGGAAGAGAAGGGTTAGAGTATTATTTTGATGAGCCCATCACCGCTCTATGCTGTTGGATAGTAGGTGTGTGCAGTATTTCCATCTCTTCCCTTGGGTGTCGTAAAAGGCAACTAATGGACTAATGACTGCACATACATCCTACAGCATAGAGCGGCGATGGGCTTATCAAAATAATACTACCAACCCCTTTCTTCCCTTCGGTGTCGTAAAAGGCGACTAACGGACTAAAGACTGCACATACATCCAATAGCATAGAGAAACGATGGGCTCATCAAAATAATATTACCAACCCCTCACTTTTATTCAATGTCGTAAAAGGGGACTAACGGATTAAAGACAAAACACAAACATCCAGCAGCATAGAGCGACGATGGGCTCATCAAAATAATACTACAAACCCCTCTTTTCTCTTCGGTGTCGTAAAAGGCGACTAATGGACTAAAGACTGCACATACATCCAACAGCATAGAGCGGCGATGGGCTTATCAAAATAATACTACCAACCCCTTTCTTCCTTTGGGTGTCGTAAAAAGCAACTAACGGACTAAAGACTGCACATACATCCAACAGCATTGAGCGGCGATGGGCTCATCAAAATATTACTACCAACCCCTCACTTTTCTTCGATTTCGTAAAAGGGGACTAACGGACTAAAATCTGCGCATATATCCAACAGCAAAGAGCGACGATGGGCTCACCAAAATAATACTACCAACCCCTCTCTTCTCTTCGGTGTCGTAAAAGGCGATTAATGGACAAAAGACTGCACGTACATCGAACAGCATAGAGTGGCGATGGGCTAATCAAAATAATACTACCAACCCCTCTCTTCCCTTGGGTGTCGTAAAAACGACTAACGGGCTATAGGCTCACCACTTAAGCACTTGTGCAGACTGTGCAGTAGTTTCTTGCTGAAGCGTGGACTGTGTGGGCGTGGTCTGTGTTGTCCATAGATTCAAATGATTACTAATTTTACCATAAAATTTGATAAAAAGTTGTTGATCTAAGTAAACAGTACTAAGTCGAGTCTTTATTCATGATTATTCTACTAATGACTAAATACTTTTTCGTTTTTGTAGGCTCATTGTCATGTGACAGACAAAAAAAAAGAAAACTTTTTCCCTTATGGCAAGAAAAGCTATTTTAGCCTCGCTCTAGAATGCTACAATGACGGTCTTTTTGAGCAAGAGGAATGAAAAATAAATTGTTCTAAAATCGAACTGGCGATCGAGTAGATTAAAAATAATAGAAAAATAGAACAATAAAAGAGGCGCGAATACTGAAAATTGCTTTGTTAACATATTGTCTCGTAGATGGTGTGAAAAGTAGAGTATTCTCCTCGGGGACAAAGGTGTCTTCATCTTGGGCGACCTTGAATCCCACGCTGCACTCAGGATTCTTGTCTTAACTCCCTCGCTTTGCTCGGGAGTTAACTCTGAACACCCTCGCTGCGCTCGGAAGTTAACGCTAAACCCTTCTTTTTGCTCGGGATTCAATACGGGGCGCCCGCTACATAAGACACTACTTTATCCCCTTGGTGCATAATCTACTATTATTTCATTACTGTACCTACCTATAATTGTACTCTGTCTCACTAACATTACAACTTATACAAGGTATATTTATTATTTTGTGAATTTTCATGGATGACACACGTTTATTTCCTCTTGTTGTAGTTTTTTTTAAATTTTTTTTATTTGTCTGTAAATATCTGCTTTTAAATAAGGCGAAGGTTTTTGCTGTATACGGCTACTAGTTAAGTATTCATATTTAATTTAAAGTTTTAATTTGTTTTTATTTTTTGTACTTAATTGTTTTTTATCTTGTTACACGTTGCCCATCGCAGCATCACCAAACCGTATCCGACGGAAGATCAGCGCTGATAGCAAGGCCAGCATTTTGCTGAGTCGGTTTCCGTTTTGGGACGTTCTCTGTATGTTTTATTTTTATTTTTGTCTGTATTAATGAACTTACTGTTGTGTCCCAAATAAATGTTTTTTCATCCTTTCTTTCTTTCTTTCTACTTGTTCCGATATAATGACTCGCTGTATGTTTTATTTTATATTGCATATACTGGATTTTTTTATCTGTGTACATAATTTTTAAACAATAGAGTAACTTAATCTAAAACTACAGATTTAATTGAATATTTGTTATGTGAAAAATAAAGAAACTAAAATTTGTCAAACACATCGACAAAATACCGTTAATCATGGTCAATCGACCGGGACCGCGCAATTATTATTGAACTCTAACACATTACGATACCACGGGATACCTAGGGTAGGTTACCTTTGGGGTGCGTGTTGGGTGGTCTCCTCGTGTGGCTGACTTTCATTTGTCGCTCCTGATACGTTGGGAGCGAACGATGGAAGTCGGTCCTGGCGCTCCCTGGTTCCTATAGGGTACTAATGCGTCGAAAAAGGCATTGGAACCCTATAGCCAACAACCCAGCGCACTAGGCGGAGCCCCCTCTGGGCCCGCAGCCTCCCTAGGCATGTCCCTTCTGGACTGCACAATAGGCGGGTCCCTTATGGACCTGCGGGAGGTTTTTGCCGGCACCCCTTCTGGGTGTTGTACACGGGAGGGATTAGGGTAGTACGGCGTCCCTTATGGACGTCGCTTTAGCGCCTTGTTAGCGCAAGGAGTTTTGCCACGTTATATAGGTAGGTAGGGGTTTAAGGTATAGGGATGTAGGGTTAGGAGCGATGTAGGGTTAGGTTAGGTTAGTTTAGGATAGGCGTGTAACGTGGCAGGAAGACAGCATAGGTGTGGTGCCAGCCTATTGCTTATTGTTATGTTTGTTTTGTCGGTTCTGTGCGACTGTGACAGCGACCCTGGTTTTGGTGCAGCCGGGTATGTTTTTTTTTTTTTTTTTTTTGTTTTATGACTTGTCCCCCGACGTGGGTTATGTCGGAGACGTTATGTGCGTGCTTAAAACTACGGTCGTACGTATGTACGATGGGAGCTAGGCCGCGCTAGGGCGGCTCTCCTATGCTACTTTTCTGGCTTAGTGCCTACATTTTTGTCGCACTTTCTGTGCCCTATCCATTGCTATTCCTATTTTATATTTAATTTATATAATTATTTTTCTAAGAGACTTTTCCATTTTTATCGCACGCTTGGTGCCCTCCTTCTCATTTTTCCTTATAATTATTTACATCCTATATTATACATTTTTGTTGCATCCTCAATGCCCTATTTTCCTACTTTTCTTTCTAATCTTATTATCTACTTTTTCCCGATTTCTCGGTTCCATTTTTACCTATGGGTGCCCTTCCATCTTAATTAACTTATTTACTTAGCTTATTACATACTTACACTACTTATTTACTATTTTACATTTTTCTTAATATTACAACTCTGCTTACTTACAGTATTTTGTTTACTTACTTAATTTTATAGTTCTTATCTATGGCTCTTACTTACTATTCTAATTTTTACTATTTGCTATGTAGACCCAAACATACGCAACAAGTGGAGGCGCATCGCGAGGGCTGTTTTAGCCAATAAAAATGCAACGTCATCAACCACGACCACTCTGTCAAGAGTGAACGACTAAGGAGGATGTAGACCCTTGGTATATTCATTATACTAGTGGTTACATTACTTGGTTTTATTTCTTTTAATGACTTTACTTGCAATGCCTACGCAGAATTCTATAAAAGGTGTTCTGGTGATCTTATTTGCTAAATTTTTGCAAATTGTGTGACTTTCAATCTTCATTCCAGTCATACTTTCATACCTCATTCTTTCATACTGGTAAATAGGGCAACTTGTCAGGATGTGGGTTATGCTCTCTTCTTCCTCGGGGTCACAGATACACGATGGGCCCTCCTTGCACTTGAACCGATTCAAGTACGAGGAGAACCCACCGTGCCCTGTCATAATCTGCGTCAGTACGCCCGTTGGTCGCAACTTCCTTACTAAGCTATAGGCCGCGGTTGCATCTGGGTGGAACATTTTCGTCACCGAGGCCGTCGTACTCATTCGCCAATCGTTCTCTCACGTATGAAACGCTTGGCGAATGAGACCGGACATCGCTCGTAGTCCAACTTCCTCCGCGACGGACCTGCTGCCTCCTTTGCGATCTCGTCTGCGCGCTCGTTGCCCGGCAGTCCCGCATGGGCCTTCACCCAAAACAAGTTCACAGTTTTGCTTTGTTCGAAGGCCCTTTGCAGGTTCGACCTCGCCTCGATCGCTAAGCGGTGAAGCGAGCCACGGTTTGTTACAGTTTCTAGTGCAGATCTAGAGTCACTGTAGACACCGTAGCTCGCTTCACCCCTTTTGACTATCTCCGCAGTCGCCCTGAGTATCGCGAGCAGTTCGGCCTGGTATACGGTGCAGTACCTCGCCAGGGTAATCTTGACCGACGCGATTTCGGCCCCTCCCCTCCAGATGGATAAGGAGGCTCCGACCCCGCCGTCGATCTTGCTCCTATCGGTGTAGATCTTGATCTCCTGCACCGCATACCTGTCCAGAGTCTCCTGGTCCTTAAGGGCTACGAATTCGCTCCCGACACTCAGGGCGGGATGCGGAGTATCCACAAACCGAGCCGGCAGCTCCATTTCCCTATCATCCGGCACGGCCAGGGTCTTGCCTCTCCTCGCATCATACAGGGCCGCGGCCTTAAGGATGCGGAGGTCGAGTGGCAAAATCCCGGCCAGCAATAGGGCCGAATTCAGGGAGACCGTGCGATACGCACCGCAGAGTTTCTGTACAAACCCTCTTTGTACTGCTGCCAGCTCGTTCCGGGTCCCTATCTTTTTGGCAGCTGGTGACCATGCTGCCGCCGCATATGTGATGATAGGCTCTACTGCCATGATGTAAATATGCCTAGTTATTTCCGGGTGCAAACCCCAACTGACCTTCGCCGCAGTTCTAAGTTTCTTATAGATGTTTAATGCTTTCTTACAGGTATTTGCGACGTGCGTGTTGAATGTTAGCTTGTCGTCGATGGTGAGACCCAGGACCTTAATCTCTCTTTGCATCTCGATGTCTTGCCCCCCCATGCTCAGCCTTGGTGCGTCATATTTAAGCTTTCTGGTTACTGTCATTGCTACCGTTTTATTGGCAGCGAACCGTAGCTTATTTATGACGCCCCAATTCCAAGCATAAGATAGCACATCGTTCGCCTTCACTGAGATGTCAAGTCCCGAGTCCCCATCGAAAACAAGCAGCACGTCATCCGCAAAAGCCTGTATATGGTGTCCCTTTTTTGAAATTTGCCAGAGAAGTGGGTCCAGTAACAAGTTCCACAATATAGGCCCCCCGACGGAACCCTGCACACATCCTTTTTCGGTCTTTCTATCGGCCCTCCTTCCTCCATACCTGACCTCGACCTGCCTGTCGCTTAGGTAACTATCCACGACCCTCCTTATGTTTACCGGGCACCCTTCCTCCGCGAGCCTAGTCCTGATTTTGGGCCACCAGGCTGCATCGAAGGCGCCCTCTATGTCCAACGATACTATTGTGACAATCTTTTTATTTTCTATCTTGTCTCTCACATAGTTCATTAGGGTATAGAGAGCGTCCTCGGTGCTCCTTTGGGGTACAAAACCATACTGCTTGGGGCTCAGCTTTGGGATGAGGTGCCATCTTAACCTCGTCATAACCAACTTTTCGAAGATTTTCCCCATAACGGGAAGAAGCCCGATGGGTCGGTACGATTTCACTTCCGTGTAATCACTCTTGCCCGGTTTCCGCAATATTACTACCACCGCCCTCTTCCATCTGTTTGGGAAATGTCCTAGCTCCAGACATTTATTTACTAGCGACAGATAGATTGAAGAGTGGCGGCTTATTGCCCTATGGCAGATGTCGGAAGTGAAACCGTCCTCCCCCGGGGCCTTCTTGGGGTTAAAACTTCTCACTGTGTCGGTCAGCTCCTGTGTTGTGAAGGGTGGATCATGGGTCTCTCGATCAGTCCGCTGATTTACCGTTTTTGCGCGGTCCCGGACGTCCTGGTGTTCCTGAGTCTCTCCCTGCTTGTCATCCGTTGGGTAAAATCTTTCGGCAATGTATTTTACCGACTCGTTCATGTCCAGGATCTTACCATCTTTTCTCAGCGGCAGGTCCTCTTTCCTCTTCTCCGTCTGCTTTATTATGCGGTATACTCCGTCCCACACTGTCTCTTTCTCCTGCTTCTGGCAGAACTCCTTCCAGCTTCGGGTTTGTGCGTCCTTTGCAGCTCTCTCATACCTTTCTTTTTCTTCCAGGTACTCTTGCACCACTCTGGCCCTGCGGATCGGCGCTGCGCATCGGATCTCCGTCTCATCGTGCCCACTCTTCGCTTCATGCGGAACAGGTCGTCGGACCACCACGGGATGGTAAGTTTCTTTTGTGTCCCCTTCGCTGGAATGTGTTGTGTGCATGCTTGTGTGATCGCTTCAGTGTATTTGTGTAGTATATTATCTATCTGTGTAGTGTTATTAATTTTGTCTATGTGTGGTGTGTTGATGTTGTCTGCGTGAAGGAGTTGGGTGAGTTTGTCATCAAACTCCGCCCAACTTGCCTTTTTTGTATTGTATATGCGTGTGGTTCTGTTTAGTGTTATGCCTTTCCCTACTGTGAAGTCCAGTTCGAAGAGGACAGCGTTGTGGTCAGAGCCGGGTATGTTGTAGTTGTTGCAGACTGAGCGGCTTTGAGAGGAGTTTTTGACGGCGCCCCTTCTGGGCGTCGTTACATGGGGAGGGAATGGGGTAGTCGGCGCCCCTTCTGGGCGCCTTTCAGGCAAAGGCTTCATCGTTGCGGGGCGCGGCGATGGGCGCCCGTCTTCGGACGGGTTGGTGGGCGGCAGACAGACTACCCCCTAGCGACCAGGGGGATGGCAACCCTTAAATTGCCACCCCCCCTTTATGAACAGAATGCACGATAGTTGTCTTGCGCTCCGGCTGACGCCCGGCGCTCGCAGGTATCCGGGCCTGCGGGTGAGAAATTAGTTACCGAAGACTGCCCTGAGGTAGGCAAGCAGGCCTCGGGTGCTAGTATTACTACTGGAAACTCGTCATGCGACGCGGCTGACGCCCGCCGCCAACCAGTATCCGGGCTGGTTGGTGATAAATTTGCTACCGAAGACTGCCCTGGGGGTGGTGAGGGAGAGCAGAAGGAGCGGAGTGGAGAAGACCGCGGGGAGCCTGCAGGGCGTTACCGCCGACGCTGCCTGTTCCCCGAGCGGAGGAGGAAGTTGTGAGGGCTGTGGATGACGAGATGGACAACATCAATTTCGTCGAAGGTCAAGGTTTCATGGCCAAGAAGGACTCCAGTGGAATAACACTGGGGATTCCCCGTGGGTCTCCCCATGGGATGGAAACGCGCAAGAGGTTGCGTGATAACGTTAACACCTCGACGGAGGAGGAGACGCAGCGGAAGGTCCCCGAGAGGGAGAAGACCGCGCGTGGTAGGGGTCTCGTCTGAGCGGAATGTTTTCTTATAATAATATGTGGCTGTTTTTATTGTAATGCTTTGTTATTGCGTTTTATTAAAACATGACATTCTGTTAATACCAGGCGCACTTTGCCGCCAAATCGGGGAAGTGCGCCTGGTATTAACAGAATGTCATGTTTTCTACTTTTGTACTAAAAATCATTAATTTAGTGTCAGATTCCAATGACACGACTGTGGTTGTTGTTGCAAAACATCACTGGTCCCTAAGGTACCACAACAAGTGTCATTCGTGAACTTAAACACAAGTTATATTGCACCAAAGTCAACTATGGAAAAAGTATGGCGCACTTCGCCCCCCTCACCTTACTATGTCTAATAAATTATACTAATGTCAATTACTTAGTTACTATAAATTAGAATTAATAAACAAACAACAATTTGCTAGTCACTATTTTCACTATCAGAGTTACATGTATTACGGGGAAGCGAGGGGGATAAAGGGGATGAGAAGAGCTCGCCCGCCCCCCCCCCCCCCAAACCCGGGCCGAAGAGAGGGGCTGGAGGGACCCTCAGAGGAAAAAATATGGCCGCATACCTCAAGGGGGCTGATGAGCCGGCGGACCAGGAGGTGGATGGCCCTGTGGTCAGGTCCTCGAGGAGAGGAGGGGACCATCACAAGGCCCAAATGTCGCTGAAGTCGAAGGACGACATTATTGCGGCGGCCCACGAGAGCCTGGATAAGCTGGCACATTGTGCAAAGATCTCCAGGAATTTAAAGGGGACCGTCCATAGAGACCTGAATGATGGGGTCAAGGCGGTGCAGGCGTGCCTAGAGTCCCAAGGAGATGTCCGTGTCCGATGAGGCCAAAAGACTCCAGAGGGACAATGAAAGGCTACGCATTCAGGTGGACTTATTGACGGCAGAGGTCAGGGCCATCAGGGAGGCCCAAAAGGAGCCCAGAACGTTGCGGACGAGGGCCACCAATGTCCAAAGAGAGGTGCACGTTTCCATGGACGACCGCATGGAGACGTTCAAGGGGGACTTACTCCGTCAGCTGGGGGAAATGATCAACGCGAGAATCGAGGGGTTGGAGATGCGCCTTCCACCAGCGCCCCCTCTGAGGCCCCCTCTGACACATGAGCAGAGGGCCAGGGCCTCCTATGCCGAGGCGGCCGTCGGATCCCCCAGAGCCCCCAGTGCTCCCCGGGCCCCCCAGACCGAGACAGGCCTAGGTCGGATGCCCGATTTGAGCAGCCCGCCATTGCCACAAAGAGTGCCCAGGGAGAGGATCCCCCCGACGACGCGTCCGGTCTCCCCTGCTCTGGCTTCGGCGTCTAACACCCCGGCAACGGAGTGGAGGCTAAAAAGCTCCCATAACGCCAGGAGAAGGGCTAAAGCGGCTGCCAAGGCCGCCAAGGCGGCAGCGAAAGGGACCGCCGCCACGAGCTCCCCCGTGTCCAAGCTGGTGCCACTCCGCTCATCCGTCGTCACCATTACCTTGAAGCCCGAAGCCGTGGCGAGGGGCGCTACCTATGCCTCCGTCATGGAGAAGGCAGTCGGCGCCATCCAACTGCAGGACTTCGGGCTCGAGGCCGTACGGATGAGGAACACGGCGGTGGGCGGGCGCAAGCTCGAGATACCGGGAGCAACCAGCGGCCCTAGGGCGGACAGGCTCGCGAAAAAGCTCCGCGAGGTCGTAGCGGAGGAGGCGGACATAGGCAGGCCGTGCCGCAAAGCGGAGCTCCGGCTGGTGGGCCTGGACGACGGCATAACGAAGGAGAGGGTCAGCGCACCAGGGCACCGAGCGGCAGACTGCGGCGCAGAGAAGGCCTTCTGCGTCGTATGTAAGGAGGCCAAACTCCCCCACGACCACCATCTAGGGGGGAGGTCCTGTAGACCCCCCATTACGAAACCAAAGTTGAAGGCGGCCCCTTGGACAAGGGCCCCCCCAGCGGCAAGGGCGCAACCAGCAGCGCCAATGGAAATAGGAGACCAGGCACCGGGACCCATTAATGTCAGCACACCCTAAGACTCTCCTACAGGCCAACCTCAATCACGCCGCCAATGCTCAGGACCTTATGGTCCACCAGCTGGCGGCATTGGACATCGATGTGGCTATCGCAGCGGAGCCCTACACCATCCCTGCGCGAACGAACTGGATCGGATCCACCGACGAGAAGGTGGTCATTACCACCCCGACCACCTCCGGCATGACTCCACTGTCGCTGCGAGAGCTGGGCGAGGGGTACGTGGCGGTCGACTGGGGCAATGTCGCCCTGGTTGGGCTTTACTTCTCGCCCAATCGCAGCCGCAGCGAGTTTGTGGAGTACGCCGGGAGGATCCAGAGTGTCGTGCGCAGACTGGCTCCGCATCAGGTGATAGTGGCCGGCGACCTCAACGCCAAATCCAGGGCCTGGGGCTGCCCTGTGACCACCAACAGGGGAGAGGTCGTCGAGGACTTCCTGGTCCAGTCCGGGTTGGTTGTCCTCAATAGGGGTACGGCTAGTACATGCGTGAGGTGGCAGGGGGAGTCCATCGTGGAAGGATTCGCAGGGAGGAGACTCCGGTCTGCCACCATTGCGGACAAGAAGAGGACACTCCCGAGCATACGCTTGAGGAGTGTAGTGCCTTCGCACCACAGAGGCGTACGCTGGAGGTGGTCTTGGGGAGGAGAGGCCCTCTGGCTCTGCCGGATATGGTAGCCGCAATGGTGGAGAGTGCGGAGAATTGGGCGGCGGTGGCTGGATTCGCTGCGGAGTGCTTGGGTCTCAAAAAGGAGGCCGAGCGCGACCGGGAGGAGTCGGCCAACGCCGCGCCAATGAGGAGGAGGAGGGCGGGGAGGAGAAAGCGAAGATTTGCCGACCTCCAGCCGCCGTAAGGTGGCGCCGCCCTGTTTGTGTGTGTTGTGTCTTGGTCGTTTGTTTTTGTTTTTGTGTGGAGTGGTCGAGGGGAGACTCCGTCTCCAACTGGGCCGGTCAGGAGGGGGGCACTGGCATGGGTATTTCACCATACCAACCCAAGTGCCCCGGGCTCACCGGATGTGTGTTGTTTGTGTGTCCCGTTTGTCGTGTGGTCCGCATGCCTGGGAAAGCCGGGCATGTCAGTCTCTGTCTCTGTGTTGTGTCCGCCCCCTTCTGGGGCAATTATGTTGTGCTGTGTGCGCGTAGTCGCCGTGTGCTGGCGCGTAACGGCTGCTTAATGCGGTAGTTATAGGCCAGCACACGGATGACGGGGTGGCCTCGCGAGGTCAATTCCCCCGTGGATCAGGTCCCGTGACCGCCACCCTAAGAGCCCTACGCTATCGGAGTTAGGTCCCCCGGTGATTAGTGGGTAGGCCCCTCCCTCTCGCCCGACGACTACGTCGTGGAAAGGGGGACGGGAGAGTCCCACATATCCAGTCTCCCTTCTGGAGGCTGGAATCCATAAGCAGGGATTACACCGGGTAAAAAAAAAAAAGGTTACCTTTACGTTACACGTGACCTTTCGTTCGCCCGGTATCTACGAGTTATTTTTTATTATGCCGGACAAATTAAATAAATAAAATTTAAAAAATGAAAATGATGTCTATTATCGATACTGAATGCTATAAAATAATATGTGTACATTAAAAAAAATCCTGTATATACATACATACATATAATCACGACTATTATCCCGAAGGGTTAGTCAGAGACCATGCAATGAGGACAGCAAAAGCAGTCCTCTACCATAGTCCACTTTTCACCAAATAGCGACTGCACATTATGCTCAGCGTGTCAAGTGGTGAGCTCATCGTCGCTCTATGCTGTTGGAAGTATGTGCAGTTTTTAGTCCGTTATTCGCTTTTTACGACACCCAAAGGAAGAGAGGGGATGGTAGTATTCTTTCACAGCTACGCGACATGGTTAAAGTTAAGTAAATAATTATCAAAATCTGTGGTCTCGTCCTACCCCTTCTGGAAGCGGAAGTGATGTATGTTTCAGTACTTACCCGTGGTACTACTGATGGTCTTACTGGTAGTTTTTTTTGCACGTAGTTCTACTATCCTGTCTGGTAGTACCACGGGAGATTTTGCATTACCCGTGGTACTACTTATCAATTTAATATTCCCTACAAACGTATTTCGAGGTATGCATAAGCTTTAAAAATATAGTGTTGTAGAACCTTTCTTTTGTTTTTTTTTTGCTATTATTTTTGTTTTTTTTTTGTTTTTGTTTTGTATGTAAGCCACACTGATGGAAAACCTAAAAATCATATCGGCATTAAAGTCAAAGTCAAAAGATATTTTTTCAATAAACTCAATTAATAAGTGCTTACTTGAATCGTCCAAATCTTTTTTAACCTACCACCCATTCAGGACGTCAATTTTTTACTGTGGCAAAGAACGGGCGCAAGAAACCACAGCGCTCAGAAGCAACGATATTTACAAAAAAAATACCTATATGTCGTTACCAGGTCATGAAATACAAAATATGAATTTGAATGTAAACTATTTAAATGGTACTCCATATCCATAGAAGCTGTCGTGTGTTATCTGCATAAAGCAGCGTCTTGGTTTCATTTCGCCGTTTCCTTGGAAATATTCATCAGCCGGTTTTCATTTATCATGAAAATGTCAATGTAACGTTTTAATTGTGCAGTAAACTACATTGTTGGTAGTTTTGCACATTTGGTCGATATAGCAACCATAAACTGTTAATGGTTTCCTTAACTGTGCAGTTAAGAGGTCTGATGCAACAAATACTTTGTTGGAACGTTTAGTGTTGAGATGTCAATTATATGTGCGAATTTTGGGGGTTAAAGTTTCTCGCGTCCGTAAGTTTACCCTTGAAACCTTGTTGTGTTTCATCCGGTCAGTGAGAGTTCAGGAGGCCCCTTCCCCCCCCCCAACCCCTCTCAATTCCTATTCCTTCCTAAACCCTATTCCTTTTTTAAAGGAAGGTCGGCAACGCATCTGCGACTCCTTTGGTTTTGCGGGGGTGTCCATGAACGGCGGTGATTGCTCTCCATCAGGTGACCCGCCTGCTCGTTTGCCTCCTTCTTACATAAAAAAAAAGTTATTTGTGATAACACATGAGCTGTGGTGGCTACTTACTATAAAAAGAATATTACTCGCTCATCTTTTTCGTTGGTGTCGTAAAAGGCGTACTTTTTCACTTGTATCAAAACTGAAACAGACACGGTTTATTACCAAACATAAAAAGCACGCGGAGCACGATTGTGCAGCTGCTAAGACGTTTGCGATCGTCCCCGTTAAGATGAACTGTTGATGCTAATTATTTTAACCCCTCAAGCCCCACCTAAAAACTCGCTATTCCGTCAGACGCCAAGCGGCCATGGCCGCGCTCTCCACTTGACTTTGTACCGTGTTTTGATACACTTAGAGACTATTTTAGTATGAAAAAGGTCGAATATTTCGGTTCTGTGGTACATTTTATGCATCGTGAATGCATAATTTAACATAAACTGCTTTCAATTTATTTTAATTTTTTTTCCATTTCCGTAAGTTTCAATTCCCGGTCCTGCTATCTTGATCTCTCGGAGGACCAGCTAAATAAACTTGAGCGCCTTCAAAATCTTTGTATTCGATTCATATTTGGCTTGCTCAAGTATGATCATGTTTCTGAGTACCGCGCTAAACTCAAGTGGCTTCCTATTCGTCTTCGCCGGAATACTCACATCCTCTCCCTTCTATATAACATATTGTTTAATCCCACCTATCCTTCCTATCTAAAGGAGCGTTTCAGTTTTCTTTATTGTTCGAACTCGCGCTTATTACGGTCATCAGAAAATCTTAGCCTTAGAACCCCTCTTCACAACACCACCTTTTACGATTGTTCCTTCACTGTTGAAGCTGTTCGTCTCTGGAACTCGCTTCCAGTTGCGATCAGGCGTGCTCAAACCATTCACGCATTCAAGGAACTCGTGAAAAATTTCTACCTTTCCCTTTAACCCTATCCTGCTACATAGCTGTCTTTGTCTCCTATTTCTTACCTGCGACTATTATGTTTAAGTATGTATATGTAAATATGTATATTATTAATATTTATTTATTTTATAGTTTTATAATAAATGCTATAATATAATTAATATTTTATTTTAATTATTTTCTTAGTTTTGCTTTTTATTGTGTTCTTAACTATGTTTTAAATATTTGCACTTCCGATCATAGAGTTTATAAGTTCTCTCCATCCGATTGGTTGTCTGGCAGAAATCGCTTTTAAGCGATAAGACCGCCAAATTGTAACTTTGTATTTTTGCTCTTTTATGTCTAAATGTTTGTGTTATTATGTTATAATAAAAGTATTATCTAAAGACGTTGGTCCCGGTTGTTGTAGTAAGATGGCCGTTGTTGAAATCCACCATCTCGCATTGCATTATCGTGGTGGCGTGTAGTTCCTATTGTTCATGTGGGAAGTCCTGTGGTCAGCATTGGGACGATAATAGGCTGTTGATGATGATAATGATGTTACTAAAAAAAACACAACCCAAACAGCGGCAACAAAATAATAAAACCTCCCGAATATAAAGTGCAGTTGGGAAAACAACCTGTTCCCAAACTTTGCCGGTGACGGGGAGCCGGTAAAAAAAAGGTGACGACACACGCGGAAGTTGCCGGTCTCATTAAAAGTTGCCAAGTTTTGACTAATAACGATAGCTCCGCTCACAACGGATGCTGGCAATTAGTTAGTGGAAGTTGCAATGTTTCGCCGGCGGTTGGCGCTCGGGGTGCCTCGGGTTGGCTGCTCTTTTTTGTTACGCTTTTGATTAGAAGAGGCTCTTCCAGTTTGATAATTAATACAATTGTTTCTTTTTTTGTTCGATGATGAAAACCCTGATATTTAATGATAGTTCTGCAGAAGTTAATAATGTCTTGATTAAAAATAGTTAAATACACATTTAGACGGGGATTAACGCTAACTAAACATTATAGGCATACTACGCATACCTTTTTATACCCGACGTTTCGACCGAGTTGCACCGGTCGTGGTCACGGGCGGACTGGTGTCGCGATGTGCTGCCTCCGTATGCGCGGCTGAATCCTCGTCCACCGTCACATTTTTTATCCAGCTACCGTCACACACAACACTAACGGTGTCCCTATTACGTACACAGGCCTTATTGTGGTGGTTAGTCGATTGCGAAGTAAAACGAAGTTGCGTTTTTGCAAATACTGGATTCCACGCTGTAGATAGTTTGTGACCGTCTTTCCGATTGAAATTATTAGGATGTTTTTTGATTTCAATCGCTTCACGCACTACCCTTGAATAAAAGTGGCGATCTGTGGAGAGGACTTGCGTTCGATAAAATTCAATCCAGTGATTTGCGCCTCTTTCCAGTAGATGTTTTGCAATCGCTGATTTATTAGACTGGCGGTTTTTGACAGCTGCGATATGTTCTTTGACCCTTTCATGAATTGTCCGCTTTGTCTGGCCTATGTAGGAACTACCACAGCTGCAGTCTATTTTGTAGACGCCTGGTGTTTGCAGTGGCAAAACATCCTTCGGGGTGCCAACGATGTTGTTAACCTTTATGCCAGGAGTGTATATGGTCGGTATGGAGTACCCACGTAATATATGGCCGATCTTGTCTGTGACTCCTTTGACATAAGGCATGTAGGCCGGTTGCCTGCTAACCCCGGGATGCTTGTTGCGTTTGATCGGTTTCCGTCGTGGATTCACTTGATATCCGTTGTTCTTAAGTGTCTCCTGAACATAATCCAACTCCCGCTCCAAATGCTCAGGGTCACAGAGGTCAAAAGCTCTGTTCTTGAGTGACGTAACAACGGATTGCAAGTGTCGAGGGTGGTGATGTAAGGCAGCGTGTAGATATCTGTCCGTGTGCGTGGGTTTTCGGTACACACAGTGCGATACGGACCCGTTGGATCTCACGGTCATCTTAACGTCTAGAAAAGACAAGGACCTGTCCGCCTCCATCTCGTATGTGAACCTCATATGTGGGTGAATGGAGTTGAGATGTTTAATCCATTGATCCACTTCCTGCTTGCTACCTTTAACGACACTAAAGATGTCATCTACACATCTTTTCCAAAGTCGTATGGTTTTAGGCCCGAGACTCAGTGCCTTCTCTTCAAAATGCTCCATCCAGATATTGGCTAGTACCGGGGCGACTGGGCTTCCCATGGCGACACCATCAATCTGTAGGTAAAATTGACCTTGGAAAAGAAAATAGTTGCCGTCTAAACAGTGCTCCAGTAGATCAATGTAATTTCGCGGCATTTCATTGTCCCTCAGTTTTTCCCGGACTACGTCCAAACACTCCTTTATTGGAACATTGGTGAACAGAGATTCCACATCAAAGCTCACCATAATGTCTTCCGGTTCCAATATAAGGTCTTTTATAATTTGGAAGAAATGGCGTGAATCCTTTACAAAAGACGGTGTTTTACCCACAAGTGGCTGCAATACCACGACCGGTGCAACTCGGTCGAAACGTCGGGTATAAAAAGGTATACGTAGTATGCCTATAATGTTTAGTTAGCGTTAATCCCCGTCTAAATGTGTATTTATAATGAAACGCGAAAGTTTAAAAGTGTATAAAAATAGTTAGTTTAATATTTGGTATGAGATATGTATTAAAAAGAAATATGGACAAAAAAGATTTAAGGATAATTTAGTAACGCCTCGGTGGCCAAGTGGCTCAGGACTCGGCCCGGTAACCGGATATCCAGGTCAATTCCCGGTCGGACAAAGTGTGTTTCAGATTTAAAAATTTGGTACACTCGAAAGATACATATAAATAATCACGATTCACGACTATATCCCCTGAGGGTTAGTCAGAGACTAGGCAATGAGGACCGCAAAAGTAGTCCTCTACCATAGTCCACTTTTCACCAAATAGCGACTGTACATGTGCTCAGCGTGACAGGTGGTGAGCCCATCGCCATTCTATGCTGTTGGATGTATGTGCAGTCTTTAGTCCGTTAGTGGCCTTTTACGACACCCAAGAGGAGAGAGGGGGTACCGCTGCGCGACACAGTTATCGGACCACTCAGAAGAACTTAAAAAAAAGTTAATTTGATTAAAAGATTTTAGACTTTGATTTTGTATAGCACTTCTAATAGTGGTATACTCTCCTGTGAAATTACTAGGCATGAGGCATAGAGGTATAATACCGCATACATAAATCTAACAATGTCGTAAGGTATATCCCAGGGTATTTAATCATCATCAATCATGTCATCGTAACTATAATAACTTATATGTCGCCATAGATAAGTTCTACAGCAGCTTGACTACTCACAAGGTTAGTTATGTCAAGTCAGTATGGTTACTTAGGTCAAAAATTAAGAGTGTTGCTGAAACAGTATCCTTATTTTTTATAATTTAGATTGGAAGCCAATTTAAGAACCTACCAAAACTATTAAGAACATTAAACAATTTTTTTAAAAAGTAATTGTAAATAATTTTTACATTATTTATAATTAGTTTATTAAGTTGTGCATTATTTGAGGAATTTTAATATGATAATAGTCATTAGTTACTTCTAACACTAATGGAAGGGAACACATAAAATGATCTTGATATCTTCATATATCGTTACTAAGATCATAAAGTGAGAATTATTATAACCGTTGCACATTTTTCTACTAGAAATATCAGCACCAATTCTGTTGTTCGTACATTTCATAATCTCTGAGTTCAGTCGCCTCGCGACGAAATCTGTTGTAACGTTGAGCCAAACACAGCTTTAAATGGAAAACGACACCCTCTCTCATCCAATTCGGACAGCTACGTAGACTTTTTGTTTTGGCGAGCTCAAGTGCTTTTTTAAACATTTCAAATTCCGGTCCGTTTTAGTGTGAATTCCGAGCCGTTTTCCCGTCTCGAGCCCCCGTTCCCGTGGCGAACTTAGCGTATTACGTGCCACAACTTATAATTACGGGGCCCTGGGCATTAAACTTGCCAACTGACTAATGCGCCACCTGCCGCCGCCGACGTTGATTCCAATGAAAAATTTATTTTGGTTCAGCCCAGGATTGTTTTGTTGTGATTAAAAATTGGGACGATTTGTCCCGATGAGCGGCCGAAAAATTTGGTACGAATGTGATGGGAAGTTTCCCTGTGAAATGGATAGGGCTTTTTTAGGGTGAATGGAGGGAGTAAATTTATTTATTTTTAATTAATTATTTATTGATAGGAAAGCCAACAGCTATGTTACAATAAAGAAACTTATAGATAAAGTCAGAAAGAAAATTACAGGTCCTCACTGATAAAATACTGTGACACAATCTTGCAAGAAACTCAGTCAAATAGGTACAGAATTATTAATTATCTACTGCTCATCAATGTGACCCTCAAAAAACAAATGGCTCATGAGACGCTTCCTCGATGTAACACTGGTATTAAAAAGGTCACGGAGGTCAGGTAAAGCAACGCTTTTGACAAGATTCTTTCCGGTTCTTCTTAATTAAAGATTAGGAAGAACCGGCAACAATCACACTAATATTATAAAGGCGAAAGTTTGTGAATGTGTGAGTGTGTATGCTTGTTACTCTTTCACGTAAAAACTACAAAATGGATTTGGATGAAATTTGGTATACAGATAGTTTATAACCTCGATTAACACATAGGGTACTTTTTAATTCCGATATTCCCACGAGAACGGGAACCACGCGGATGAGACCGCGAGCGGCCGCTGGTCTTATCATAAGCCCATCACTATCTCTATCCAGACTTACGAAACGATTGCGTAATTACTCCTATAAAGAGTATATGATCCCGCTACTGAGCCATCCAGTTAAGTTGTTAGTTACACTTGTTAAGAATAACTATTTGAATGGGACCAACTCTGATATTGCGAAAAAAATCAGCTGTTCCGTACATTAAGGTCGAATAATATTTATAGTTTTGTGAAATAAACGCGCGAGTATATCCGAACCCTCTTAGGTTTACGCATTTCGGTTTCATAAACAATCTTCCAAGTCCAATTTTAGTGAAACTTTGCATGCTAAAGTAAAATACAAGGATCTAAATACGTTGTTAAAAACATTTAAAAAAATGTTTATTTGTCTGAGTTATTGCGATTTAAAGTCCACTATAGAAAGTTTAAAATCGCAATAACACAGATAAATAAACATTTTTTAAAATGTTTATTTGTCTGAGTTATTGCGATTTAAAGTCCACTATAGAAAGTTTAAAATCGCAATAACACAGATAAATAAACATTTTTTAAAATGTTTTCAACAAACTATTTAGATCTCTAGATTTTACTTCAGCATGCGGAGTTTCAACAAAAAAGGCTTACATGTTTTTTAACAAATCAACTTGGACATTTGTATGGCAAACCGAAATGCTTAAACCCTCTTAAGGTATTTAATTACAACGTGTAATGCTCCCTTAAACTTTAGGCAACAATAAAAATGGCCGTTGCACCAAACACAATTGTTAATCAATTGCCGGGGCTCCACAAGTTGTTTGCGCTGCAACATTATTTACTCCGCGGAAACCTCTTTATCCACCGTTAGTGTGCAGTGTTTCGTTGGCCGCCGCCAAGTCAATGGACTGGTGTTCCTTTGTGACCGGCTGACCGATAAATAAGTGGCCCAGGAGCACAGGCGCCCAGGCCCCGAGCTTCTTTTGAGTGCAGGGCGCCGTGAAATTGACTCGCTATTGTTTGTTGTGTCTTATGTAACGCTGCTTCTATAGAAGGCGAAGCGAAGACGATATCGAATTTTGTAATACGTTTAAAAAATGTATTCACTTTTAAGATGAGTAAGATGTTTGTAAATTCTTCGTCATCATCATCATCAGCAGCTTACCTTTAACATCCCACTGCTGGCATCAGGATAAGGTGGATAGGAAAGAAGCATCAATGTTAGGCTACGAATGTGGTGTTGCTGTGTTACAGAAGCTGTGTGACGTCACGCTCTAATAGTGACAATGTGGCCACAATATTTTGAATTTGGCTTTCGTTTTAATTTCTTTACTAACCATGTGAACACTAAACTAATTTATTTTTGCATACCTATTTAAGAATGTCCGTCTAGTTCAAGAAATGTTTGTGAATTAAATTAATAAAAAATAAATAATAGCCAGGTCGCTTCTGTATCCATTGCGATCATGTTCATGTTTTCTAGTGAGAAGTGTTAGCAGGCGACGGTCCTTTTTTTTAAATAACACCAACTGAACAGACATTACACAATGATAATAAAGGTGTATTATCTGTTCTGTTGGTGTGTCATATGAAATAATGATCAGAGGGCCAAGACAAGCGGCGTAAACGCTTGTACAATGGAATGTTAAATGTATATACTAGTATAAAATTTCACATTAAGTCAAATATCGTTATCGTCATTTAGCGAACTTTAAATAGGTAATTTTAAAACTTTAAAGAGCTCATTTATGAACATCATTCTTTATTAAATTATAAATTCTGTGGTATTGATCGACGAGTTAGCCTTCGCTAAGTATCTGTAAACTTGTCTACCAATTTACTGTCGTGCCGTCTGGGGGATGTCAAACTCTTGAGACACTCACGCCTTGGTGAGATAGGTACCTACTTTTTAGAATAAATTAGACCCAATCAACAAATACAAACATTTAAAAACTTTATGTAAATATATTCTAAAATAATATTAATTTCTTTCATATAGGTTCGTCCTTTACTAACCATTTACCTCTAAAATAAACTAGTAAATATTTTTCATTTAAAAGTATTTCTTCTAAAATTTACAAAAAATACAGGTACATAATTAAGATTTATATAATTTATGTTCAACGTCATCAAACAAAATAATACTGTTTAAAATCTCATTCTGCAATATCCCAGTCTGTCAGCTCTGTATCCAGTGGGGCAGTTATAAGGTATAGCAAGTATCATCTTCAGCGGCTTCGCATTTTTACAAACACCTTCCTTATTCTTCACTTGCCCCGTAGGACAATCATGGTCTTCAACAATTTCACTTGTTTCTGGTACTTTCTCATTGTCGCCAGGATCAATCAGTTCCGTTTCTTCTTTAGGATCAACACTTTTTACCTGAGAAGCAGCAGATCTGTCTTCTGTTTTGAATTTGTCGTGAACACTTTTGTATATCGCCAGGATATCGCTAACTGTTGTTTTGAGAATACTCTCTTTAGGTTTCTCTAATGCGTTCGACGGTTCGTCTACTTTGTTGAATGAGAATATTTTTATTTTGTTCACCAGCACGTCGGCCAAGATCTCGTTCCACGTCACGGACTTTGCGTCGTCCCTCTTCACGTTTTGGATGTATTGCAATTTTCTTAAAAGTATCCTTTGTGCGAGCTCATTTTTGTGTGTGCTCCTCTCTAAAATGCTTGCTTCACCCACCACAATTATTAGAACGCCGAAAAATAAGGCGATATTCATGTTTTTTTTCTTTCACAACAATAGCGTCACAATGGTGGCACTAACTGAAGAAGTTTGTGAGATAACGTAGATAAGGTGCCCGGTGTTGTGTACAGTCGCGGACAATGTTCGTTGTCGAGTTTATTTAGAGTATGAAAACATTTGTGAGGATATAATAATAACGTATCAAACTTGTAACCATGTTTATGTACATGACGTCATGTTACATTTACAATACAAAGTTGCATTGTAGCTAAATCTAATAATGTATATTGTGTTGTATGTAAGTTGTTACTTGTTTTTTTATTACGTTAATACAACCAAGCAAGAAACCAGCCGATAAAACTAAAACTTACCTAAAAATAACAATAACTAAAATAATGACTTACCTAAATATAATATTAGATTCTGATGTCTTACTCATTGTTTATGGACATAAATATAAAAGACATTAAATTAATTTTTACAAGGCCTATTCCATCTCAAATGAGATTTGCGTAAAATACCTATTTTTGCATTTTGTAGTAATTTTGCAGTTGTATTTATAGTTTTTATCGAAATAGGACAATAAATTCATGCATAATATTACAAATCTCCACTCTGCAAGAATAAGCTGAGTTCGGACGGCCGGCGCATCGCATTTTGTAGTAATTTTTTAGTTGTATATATCGTTTTTATCGAAATAGGATAATAAATTCATTATAAAATCTTTGTTCCTCATGAAGTAACAAGTATTCTGGTATAAATTTTGTTCATTAATATTATCGTAGATAGGAGTAATTCACAGTTAACTTTAAGCGATTTTCGAAGTTTTTTGGTTTAGAATAATATTATTTTCTACATAAAATTAATGATATTTAAAAATTCCGAGGCCGCTACGCACTACACGACTATTAAGTTTATAACATTAAATTTTTTTTATTTGTTTTGTTTTGAACTTTTTTTTATTTCATTTGTTAAGATTTCAATCTAGAAGCGCAAAAAAGTGCTTCCGCGCATTTTATGAAAATGCCTCTCTGCAATTTTGGGTTTAATTAAGAAGTTAAGCAAAATTTATAAAAATCGAGGCCATTACGCACTATGCTAATAGCTATTCTACACTATTTAAAAAGTCAAAACTGTTAATGTATTTTTGTTTCTGAGATCAAAAACGCCAAAATTGGCCATTTTTAGCAAAAATCACAGTCGAGATGTACTAGGCCTCTTAATAAGAACAAAACGAAAATGCTTTTCTTTTTATGTCCACTCTAAATCACTTAGTAAATTGATTCGTATAAACATATTTTCTCAGGCTTATGATACTTTCACTTCCACTCCATTTAAATAAAATACGTAAATAGCGAGAATGTCGTAGGTATACTCGATGTTGGTACTGCTCGAATAAATAAATCATGGCGGAGATCTCAGTTCTCAGAATTGAATAGAATGAAAGATATATCTTGCGCGAACAAGAAATGTTTTAATAACATCGAACAAGTTTCAATACAGATAGGTATTCTGCGTGCTGCGTTGCAGCAAATATAATTGTTGAACTTTAATTCGGTAAGTATTGTATTAATCAAAAGATCCTACGATACTTCACACACATATTATAATGCTGTAGGTCTATATTTTTATTCTGTGGTCTTCATACAATGACATGTTTTTTATAAAAAAATATTTCCAATAGTTATATATTTTTTTCAGTTTGGAACGTTTGAACGTCAAGTCTGAATTGTAAATGTCCGGAAAAGCGGACGGCTTATTACTCAGACCTTAATTCACTTATTAGCAGCAGTATACCAACTTCTAAAAAGATAGTTTGAACGCCGCAAAGCCGCTGCAACGCTGCGGTACCTACTCGTAGCAATAACTTTGTTTATAAAGTTTTTGTACGGTAACTCGCGTGACGAGAACTCAAAAGTTGCCAGAGCGTTTAAAACTTTAACGGGTTGTAGATATCTATGTGCATATATATACTCGTATGCACATAGACGCCGCTACAAAAACACCAGTGCTCCAAGAGAAAACTTAAAAGTTTTAGATACAACCTATAAGTGGGTGGAAAAGCTTAGATACCTGGGCTGCACTACATAACGAATACTAACACCAAGGAAGAAGACATAGATCTCAGGGTTCAAAATAGTCTTCGTTGTAGTACAGCATTACACAAGGTATTAGTGTCCAAGCTTCTCAGCCGACGAACAAAAATCTGTATTTACAAAACAGTTATACGGCCCATACTAATGTACGGAGCCTCACGGCTTGGACATTTACTCATAAAGAAGAACAAAAACTTCTGGTGACGGAAAGAAAAGTGCTGAGAAACATTCTTGGTGCAACGCGTACGGCAGAAGGAATATAGCGAAGGAAGAACGAGGAAGTCGACCAACTGATGACCGGGCCCAACATAATCGGCGAGATAAAAGCACACAATCTCCGCTGGCTCAGTCACCTGTAGAGAATGGGGAGTGATTGTGCCGTCAAGCGCGCGTACTTGGGACGACCGAACGGCCGGCGACCGGTCTGCCGGCCTAGGTACCGCTGGGAAGATCAGGTCATGTGGGATTTGCACGAGCTCCAAGTTCTGGATTGGAGGGCGATAGCGCACGACAGACCGAAATGGCGGCTCTTATTGTCGGAGGCCAAGACCCACTTTGGGTTGCTGCGCCATCGTAGTAAGTAATGGTAAGTAAGATATCTATGTCCAGAGTCCGACTGCATGGCAGTTACACTAATATACCTTTTTCCCCGCCTATTGCCAAGCATTGTTATTTTGTAGTGTTGTGGTTTGAAGAGATCCGGTGGAGTTACAGACCATACAGACCACAGCAATTTTAAAGCTTCATTCAACGAAACTCTTATTGTTGACAGTCTATAGGCTGCAGTAGACACTTGTTTGTGTGACTGTACTGCGTATCTTTTTGATAAAGATAAAGTTAAAAGTAAACATTAACTATGTGACGCGCGGTTAGCGTAGCAAACTAACCAGAGCATTATCACTACAAGCATTAAAGTGAAATCGTTTCAAGGACATCGGATTGTTTTCAGCGGAATATTTTGGAACTATTTATTTTCGACTTCGGGGAATAACGTTGCTCGCTTCCGTGGTTTTATCCTCGAGACCCTACAAGTGTCGCCTGTGGGGTGGTGGTGCCAAATGAGTAGCAATCAGAAGATTGCTACGGTGGCTTCGGCCGTGGCTGGTCACCACCCTCCGAACTAAGTCACTACGTCAAATGGCAGTAACCATGTTCCGTAGTGTTGTTCGGAGTAGCCATTCAGGAGTGTCGGGTCTGGTTAGTCAGTTACGTCGAATGCGTGGCTGTTTGTGACTGCTCACTACTGCCACACCAGGCGCCTGTCATTGGAGGTTAGTGGGATCCGAAGCACAGTGCTGCCGCTGGCTGACCGCAGGAAGTAGGGGGCCCACGTAGCAGGTTAGCTACCTGTGAAAGGCTGCCCCGCCACCTCGCGAAAAATTCCGGGATGCTCCACCATGCCGGTTGGCGACCGAATGGGAGGGCCAGGTGGCCATTTTCGGCTGGGTTCGGTCGTTCCCGCAGTCTCCAGGACAGTCTCCTTCTCTGTAAGTCATTAGTGAGTTTGTACTCTAGTCGGCAAAATTGATGCCTCGCTCCACTGCCGCTCTCCTGCCTATTTACTCCAACCTAAACATTCATAGCACTGAACAAAAGAAAGAAACGTTTTCCACAGCGGCTGCACTCCTTTCCACTCAAAGTGCACCTCACCAACATCCGAGGATTGCACTCCTCGGGAAACGCTCAATACGAGTCCTGTGGATGGTCAATCGTCCGACCTAATGGAAATTGATGCAGGAGTTCCCCAAGGTTCAGTCTTATCTGCGACACTGTTTCCCCTGCAACGATCTGCTGGCACCGGGTACTATTGGGTATGCAGATGATACCACTATAACTTGCAGATATCTATCCTATACAAAGGCCACCAAAGATGAAATCCAGTCTTGTCGAGAGTCCCTGGTTAAGCAAACGACTCTGGCACTTCAGGCTGTCTCTGACTGGGGCAGCGCCAATCTTGTCAGTTTCAATGCCGCCAAAACTCAGACGTGTTTATTTACCGCTAAATGGAGTCCCTTCCAACTGACTTCGACTTTCCAGGCTTGCCTACCACTCTTACATAGTTGACATTCCACTTGTCCGTACCATGCGTGTTGCTAGTTCGTTTGGTATGCGAACCGCCAAAGAATGGAACGCACTGCCTGCTCATGTGTTTCCCTATCACTACAACCTTGGTCTTTTCAAGACAAGAGTGAATAGGCATCTCCTGGGTAAGCATGTAACACTCTAGACTACATCCTGCTCACCAAGTAGGGTACCTCGTGAGCTCACTGAAAGAAACCTAATGAACCGTGTACTCATTTGTGATTGTGATTCTTTATTACGACGTATTGAAACAGAACCATTTTTTAAGAAGCTGATAACTGGTGATGAAAGTGGATCACGTACGACAAGAACGTGCGAAAAAGGTCGTGGTCAAAGGCCGGTCAGGCTTCACAGACTGTAGCGAAACCCGGGTTAACTCGCAACAAGGTGATGCCGTGTGTGCGGTGGGATAGAAATGGCATTATTCATTATGAGCTGTTAAGTAACACCAGGCCATACAGGCCGGACCATCGATTCTGAACTCTACTGCGAACAACTGATGAGATTAAAGCAAGAAGTTGAGAGAAAGCGGCCGGAATTAATCAACAGAAGGGGTGTGGTTTTTCATCATGATAACGCTAGACATCACACATCTTTAACCACTCAGCAAAAATTAAGAGAATTTGGCTGGGAGGTGTTAATGCATCCGCTGTATAGTCCTGATCTTGTTCCTTCAGATTTCCACCTGTTTCGGTCTCTTCAGAATTCTTTAGGCAGTGTCAGGTTAACATCACGAGAGGACTGCCAAAACCACTTGTCGTTTATTGTAAATCGTATTTCGATCAGAAGCCCCAAAATTTCTATAGAAATGGGGTCATGTCCCTACCTACAACATGGCAAAACTTATCGAACAAAGTGGCACCTACATACTTTAGTTAAATGTAAATATTAAAAATGTTTTGAACTTTCCTAAAAAATGCGAAGAAACTTTTTCCCCTACCTATTATGTATTATAACCCATAACTACTTAGGGTAAACTCAAGTATATATTTCCTGATATTTTGAGATCTGGACTTTAGGAATCTAATAATAATGATAAAAGATAGGTTTTGAGTAAATATGTGAAGAAAAAAATAATTAAATTTAAAAAGCCGGATGAAGCTATTACCGAGGTATGCTAAAGTGATTGCAGCTAATACCGCGAATCATGATTCTATTACCGAGGGTAGAAAAATAATAGGCATTTTGGTTCCGTACAAATCTTTATTTACTTAAAACAAATTTTTGGCTATTCTATGTATGAAACCTGCACACTCAGGCGACTGAATGTGTAACCATGATCCAAACTGGTTAGGTTCCCCTGTTAACAGGGTCACGGAGATTAGACAGCAGTCGCTCCACTGATTACCTGATCTCCCCAATCCTGGATCACGGTCCAAAGTTAAGGACGTAGAGTTGGCGGTAAATCAAGTTGCCCACCATTTTTTTCAAATCTATATATAAAAAAAAGTTATTTTATTTTAAAAGAAAAGAGGTAGCCTTGAATTTTTGCCTACGTAAAAATTAAACCCTCAGTTAGAAAAGTAGGTAGGTATAGGTAAAACTAGGGTTGTGAATTTCATATAGGTCTTGTTTCTAGAGAACCTTAAACTGAAAAATAAATGCTATTATCAGTCGGTATTAGATTTCTATGGTAAAGTTAATATCGAGTAATAACACTCGGTAATAGCTTTGTATACTAGTTATTACCGAGTAATGCTAATTTTTCACCATCGGTGGTAGCTTCATTCGTGGTAGTGTAAAAAATCTATTTCCGAGGGATAAAAAGTGATTATTTTAAACAAAACAAAAGTTTAATCGATAGCCAATAAAGTAAACTAAACATATATATGATATTTGAATTAATTACTGCGGTTTAAAATGCAGACTAAGGTAAGGTTTCATGTCGTTTTTAATTTAGTGCTCTCACACAAAGTTGATTTTTATGACTCAATTTAAAAATAAGAGTTCTAGTGCAATTTTCATACCGCGAAAATAGTTCTTTTTACGATAAATACATAATTACCTAAACGAATTACCAAATCATTTGGGTCACTGCTATACACAATTTTCTTAAACAATTAATAAAACTATTGATACTGATTTATGCTTTTACCGAGTATACCGCGGTCAATACTTTCAAGAGGAAAATTGTGAAGCTATCACCGCGGTATTTTATTTTTATTTACTGTCAAATAGTGCAAAATAAACAAAAATTAGATAGATACAATCATAGCTGAAACTATAATCCACCTTCTGACCTACTTCGAATCTGTTTAAATGGGTTCTTTATGACACATTAACCTTCTTTTGAGTATTTCATTTTCTTTTGAATGTGCCATCCAACAGTCGTAGATTATCAGGCAGAGCGTTAAATAAATTAACGGCTACCTATATTGTTATTAGTATCGGAACTAGTGATTATTGCGTGACACTGTCATGTTTTTCGGAGCATCGCACGGCACATACGAGCAAGTATAGGCTTTGGGGCTGTCAATTCAATTTCACGGCTCCAAGCAGAGCCTTTGAGCGGGTCCTTTGACGGCCGGCGATCGCAAGTGGTTGATGGCATGTGACCTAAAAGTAATTCGCTATAGGATTACACTCTGTTAGCATATGTATTAGGGTCTATTATGTACGAGGGTGAACTGTTTATTTAATAAATGTGGAGCAACCTTCGATTTTATGTTTACGAAGAAGCGATATAGATTCGCGTTTGTTTTTTTTCTGGAATATTCAACCTCTTTATGATCGGCCTTTACGAATATATGTCCTGCTGGACACAGGCCTTCTTACATAGACAACATGTGGAAATTGGACAAAATTTGGAAATAAAATTTCTAAAGTGTCTACCCCAAACAGCTTATTGTTTAATTTCAACATCTATCGCAATGCCTTTAAGGAATTGCTTAAATAAGCAAACTAGCAAAGCTATGTATTTGTACTTTAACCCTGTTATTAATAAACGTAGCTTAAAGTTACACTTGGGATTAAATTGACGCTGTCTCTATCGGTCTTCTTTAACAAAAACGAGACAGCGTCACTTTAAACCGAGGTGTAACATTTGGGTAGAGATCTTATCTTATCTTATCTTAGCCTCCTGCTTAGTATCATAAGCATATCATTTCAAGTATCCGACGTTTCGGCCGAGAGCTTTAGTGACAAGTAGGCCGAAAAAGTGTAATTGAACCGCACTGTGCAGAAAAGCGCAATTTTCTAGTTCGCCGGCACCCCCGTTCATGCGTAACAGCAAATCAAACAGAACTTTGTGTATCAGTTCTAAGCGTTTGCCTGCACGCCCTGAGGCCGGAATAAATTCGCGCAATGAGCCCGTGTAAATAAACAGTGTCTCTCACTCGTTTGTGAGCGCCGTTCGAAGGCGGCCGTGCGGAACGCGCTCGCAGAAGGACCGTTCCGAGAATTTATTTCCACAATTTTTTTTAGAATTCCATAGTAAGCACTTTTATTTATTTATTTTTATTTATTTATTATTAAACATAATTAAACGGGTATAAACCCAATTACATAATTATGTAAACTAGAATGCTTATTTAATATATACTTAGAGTCGAATTTTACTTAAAATCGATTTTGGTTCATCCACATATATATCAATGTCTGGGAAGTTAACAAGAAGTGCGTTTAGTGCTTCATGCATTCGACATAATGGCGACTGCGCGCGCGCCACTGTGCGACACGGTGGATTCGCAAACAGTCTATGTCTACGACCGGCACGTATTCGTGAATAATTATTAGGAACATAAAGGCGACACAACTGTTCGACACATTCAGGCGAGTCAATTACTCCCCGCAAAATCGACAGAGCGGTTGAAATATCCGTACGAGTTCTTCTGAGTTCTAAGGAGTCCATTCCCAACATACCCAATAAATACTTTGTAGGATACATAAACGGATAGTAGCCATATATACGCTTATAATAATATCGAAGAAAAGCCTTTTGAACCTTTTCCAGCATTAGTGCATATTTGGCTTCGTGTGGGCTCCATATACACGAACTAGATTCCAGCGAGCTCCTTATAAGACTAGTGAACAGAAGCTTTATGACGTCGGGGTTCCGAAAATCACGTAAATTACGTAAGATAAACCCTAGACGACTGTAGCAGCTACGAGTGAGTATAGAAATGTGAACATTGAATGTTAAGGAAGGATCGAAGGTAACACCAAGGTCTTTCATTGAATCTGTGCGATTCATAATGACACTGCCCAAGTTATATTCATATTGGGTAGGATTACGCTGACGACTAAAGGACATAACCAAGCACTTACTGTAATTAAACTCTAAGCCATTGTCGTTACTCCATTTAAGTATGGCATCAATATCCTTTTGAACGAGCTCAGAGTCCGCTTTATCAGTGATCTCCGCATATAATTTCAAATCATCAGCATAAAGAAGACAATTTGTAAATTTTAGAACTTTATCAACGTCGTTGATCATCAGCAGGAAAAGCAAAGGGCCCAGTATTGATCCCTGCGTCACACCCGATGATGTTGGATACGGCTGCGAAACATAGCAACCATGGCGTACATATTGCTGCCGACCTTTAAAGTAGTTCGAAAGTAAGTTAATAAGCTTAGTGGAAAAACCAACAGCATCGAGCTTAGATATAAGGATTTGACAATTAACCCTGTCGAAAGCCTTGCAACAATCGAAATACACGACATCCACCTGCTTGCCCTTATCCATCGTTTTCGAAATGTACTCTACCAATGTTAACAGATTTGAATTCACCGACCTTCGCGGCCTAAATCCGTGCTGCTCATTACAGATGTAAGGATGGACTTGCTTGCGAATAACATTATGTAGGAGAATTTCTAGGACTTTCGCTGGCGCACAAAGGATAGCAATCGGCCTGTGCTCTTCTACGAGCAACTTGTTAGTGCCTTTGGGGATTGGCGTTACACGGGACACCTTCCATGCTGATGGATAAATACCATAATTCAAAATAAGATTAAACAGATGGCACAGAGGAATGGCAATGGTTTTCCTACACATCTTCAAGAGATTTGCCGGTACACCGTCGGGTCCCGATGACCAACTAGGCTTTAAAGTTTTGATGGCACTCTCAACATCAGGGACAGAAAAATCACTGACATCAATGTGTGCAAACGCTGAGAGGGAGACAGGTGTTGATTCCAGAGTTTGATGGTCCTGAGCGTAGATACTTGAAAAATGACTTGCAAATGCGTTCGCCGCATCGGCGCCAGAGCACTGAAGCCCTTTGTAATAAACAGTAGGCTCAAAACCACCAACGGACCTTAAACTATTCACGTGACGCCAAAAGTTCCGAGGATTGGAACGAAGATTGCTTTCCAAGTTCATGATATAGGTATCGTATGCTACTGATACTCTTATCTTAAGAGAAGCTCGAAGATTCGAAAAACGATCGTAACTCTCTTGACACTTAGATCGTTTCCAAGTTTGATGAAGACTAGTTTTAGTTCGCATATCTCTGATGATGTCGGCTGTAAACCAGACTGGATATCGTCTTACAGATGATTTGGGCCTTCGCTTCTTAGGTACAACTCGATCAAGAACGTAATAAAGAACCTCATAAAATAATTCCAAGGCGTAAGACAAATCTTGGGATTGTAGCACAGTGTTCCAGTCCAAATCATCTACATGTTGGCGCAGAACATTCCAATCGATCTTATAAAAGTTCCAGTCCTTGCTATTGTCTATGTTACTGGATTGCATGGACCCGCGCTGAACTGTTGTCGCAAGCGTGACGGCAACGTCAAGTGGAGGGTGATATTTGTCTGTGCGCGATACAAGACTGCCAAACTCAGAATTTGCCACGTTTACTGCACAAGCGCACTCCTGTGTCAACACAACATCGAGTTTACCACCGTGAGAATTAATAATGTGATTTCTATCTACCATGTTACAAAAAGACAAAAAGTAACAATAATAGTTACTAACATTTAAAGAAGCGCTATTCATATTGAGATCTCCTAGAATGATTACAGGTTTATTTAAATTGTGCATGAAACTCTCGACTCTAGTAAACCATTCCAGATAGATATTATCAGATGAAGTTGGGGATATGTTGGGGATATGTATACGACACAAACATACATTACTTGAGATTGTACAGTGACAGATGCCCAGAGATCCTCGCCAGACAAGGTTTAAAGATCTTTATGACGGAGCATCGCAACACCAGGCCGTGCTGCCAACATCACACCTCCGCCCCACGATCCACGATCACGACGAAGAATAGTCCAGCCGCTGTTAACTACTTCAGCATCGCTAACAGAGTGGTCTAAATAAGATTCTGTAACGGCAACGATATCGTGCTCAAGCAGCATCAAGCTTGTATTGAAGTTACGAAGTTTCGTCTTCAATCCTCTCACATTTTGATATATTATGTTGACGGTGGACGAAAATCTGGTGACACATCGATGATTTGGTAAATTTGCACGAGCCATGTTGTCACTTCTATCTGTGAAATTCTCGGCGTCGTTAGGACTCACCGCCGCTGCGTTGGTCTGCGCGAAAGGGGCGCCTCCAAGGCTTAACACATGCATTCTCAGGCCAGTTATCGGGGGCTAATATTTGTTCAGAGGAAGCAGCGGGAACGCATATTTTAAAAGATGCATATGGCCCACGAGCGCTGAGACTCTCCACTTTGCAGTCAGCGCCTCTAGTGATGTTCGAAATGTGCGCCTTCACTTGCTCTTCAGTAGTACCAAGTTTGAGGTAGTAAAGGTGGAAATTGCGCTGTCTTTCGGAGGCTTGAAGCCCAACACTACCTGGCTCCGCGGTGCCCCGTAACAGCCCAGCGGGAACTCGAGCGCGGCGCGGACCATCCTTATCAATGCTTTGTGATTTACTATATGCAAATGCATTACCCTTTTCGGCCATAGCACTCGGTGTTGACGCACCATTATTGCGACGGGGTCGTTTGGCTACTTCATTCCAACCTTCCTTTCGCTTTGCATCTATATCATTGGAGGTCTCAACCAGCGGCCGCATAGACTTTTTCTGCACATCAACATTGGTATTTGACATACTCAAAGATGGAGCAGAAGGCGCTGTAGTTGTTTGTGTAGAAGAGTTGTCAAGTACTGGAGAAGTATTCCGTAGCTGAGCGTCAACTAAAAGCTCCAAACCTCTTTCCATCGCTGCGACCTTTTCAGCTAAATGAGTAATCGATTCCGAGAATACTGTCGCTGCTGTCTCAGTAATAGATTTAGTGATTACATCACGTATACGATCAGAAAAAAAGAGGTGTAACTCCTCGCGTATAATAGATCTTATTTGATCGAGCGTGGGCAAATAGTCGCAATCACCTGGCAAGGACTCATTTGCCACTTTCGAGAAGCCAGGTCCACGTCGGAGAGTAATGTTATCTGGACTATCTTTAGTTGAACGAGCAGGTGTATTAGTATTGTCTGTTTTAGGCGCTTTACTCAAACACGTTTGACATTTCCAAGCAGCTTTATGTTCCTTGGTCATTGTATTTACAAATCGCTCTTTCGCAACACTCGCACACAAGAGATCATAGTACTCCCGACAGAGGCAGCATTGCAAAAACTGCCTGTTTTGCACAGCACTGCGACAACCGGCACAAACAATATTAGGCATACTGCTGCACTGCGAAGGACTTGTACCACGAAGTTTTTGAAGTCAGGCAGTATCGCTCGATAGTCGCTCGTTAATCGCAGCGTACAGTGGTAGCGGTGGTGATTCACGACGGGCGGGCGATATGAACGATACTTTTGGCCGCGCCGCGTCAAGCCACCGTAGCCGAGCGTGTAAAGGTTCGCTACTCACGCGAATGTTCCGGAGATCGAATCCACGGTGCGCAGCAACTTTTCGATATTTCTCGTGAATGATGGAGTCTTCAGAAGCGGCGTGGCGGATTCCTGAGTTCTGCAGGGCGAAATCCGGGGCTCCAGAATAGTTAAAATTAAATATTGAATTATTACGTGACCAACCACGACAGTCTGCTCACAACGAAATCTGCACATGTACACTTTATCTCACTTGATGGTAAGTGACGATAAGGCTGACGGTGGAAACGCCATTCTCCCGGAATCCTCGACCACTGTCTATAGTCTATAGTCTTATATATGGCTATAGTCTTATCTCTATAGATAAGACTCTAAGCTATCGCGGAACACAACAATGCTATTAACATTATACCTATTACATGAATGAAAATGAAAATGAAAATGTGTTTTATTTCAGAAAATCTTTAGCAAATTAGTTGCTGGGGCTTCCCGAAAAGTAATCAAACGATACCTGTGTTGGGAAAGCCTCGCTCTTCCTAGGTGTGCATCACATTTTATTACCATTTAGCTGTGCTAAACTAAGCTAAACAAAATAAATATCACTAAAAGTGTGTATGTACATAGTGTGGGTGTACATACATAGGTACATACATTGATTCAAGACTGTTATCCCCAAAGAGTTAGAGATTAGGCAATATGGACCGCAGAAGCACTCTACTGCCATAGTCGTAGACTAATTCACGAAGTTACAAGTGCACATGTGTTCAGCGTGACAGGTGGTGAGCCCATCGCCGCTCTATGCTGTTGGATGTGTGTGCAGTCTTTAGTCCGTTAGTCGCCTTTTACGACACCCAAGAGAAGAGAGGGGGTGGTAACGACTCTTAACAATTACAATAACAAAATACAAAAGTTATTAGTCACATTTTATAACTATCCTTGTACCGTCAAATGCCCTAACTTAATTTTGATGATATTTGACTTTGTTGTATTATAAATACCTGAATTCGGATTTTTTAGCAGGTTATTTATACTTTAAGAGACGAGAATAACGAGAATAGTATTATTTTAATTGATTTTTGACAATTAGCTTATATTTAACAACATTTTAGCTTGTTTTAAGAATTTGGCAAAGTTATGTCTTATATTCTTAACATTGCACTTACACCACTTACACCACAATAAATTATAAACTGGTTATCCCGGGGTAATCTAAAACGTAGCTTAAAAACTGAATAACACATATCAATTTTGAATAACGTATTTTGGAGTTATTTAGTAGGTAAAATCAAAAAGGCAATGTTAGGATACAATTTCTAGCAAACTTCATTATACATTGACTAAAAATGTGTAGGGTTATCTCATAAAAAATAAAAGAATACAAAACATCAAAGTAATAACTTATCGCTTTTTTACATCTTTTTTATAAATTGACATCGACAAATTCAAACATAAAGCAAGAAATTATTTGTACTTAAGCCAACTCTCGGAAAGCATAGTTTTGTAAACGAAATTTCATCATTTTTTGTCATAACGAAAGAATGTTTGTTTAAAATGAATAAACAAATTTTACTTATGAATAAACAAGTCAAATCAAGCTCTTACAACATTAAACAAAAGGATGTAAATATTTGGGCAAGTGTAATAAAAAAGTAATTTTTAGGATAAATATAGGCGATTTGCTTACAAACATTCTTTACGAGTTAACTGGACTGGAATGGAATACTTAAACGTATACCATATAATATAGGTGACGTGTCTTAAAAATATAATAATGAGTGTGTCAACCCTAGCTTCGGCAATGTTTGGTACACTCGTTCTGAAAACATGCCAAACTTTGCCTAAAAATATTCGTGTATTTCCATCATGAAGAGTTTTCTCTATAACTTCATGATGATCTAACAATCATCGTGTTGTAGAATGAGTTTGAAACAGGTAACAATTGAACACATTTTAATGACTTACTTGAAAAGTTTACCCACAACTCTAATTCCCGCCTTAGTACACTTTGGTTTGACACATAATTGTCAAAAATCTATGCATGTTACCAACATAACGTAACCAATTTTGCGTTGCCATATAAAAATTCTAATAATGTAAAAATTTTTGGATTGCCTTATGAATAAATTAAAAAAGATATTCCTTCTTTTCCATAATATGCAAACATTGGGTGCGAGGCAAAATTAGGGCATTTGGCGGTACTGAAACCGCTATCAATTTCTCATCGAAGTAAACCTTCTCTCCTTTTATTTAGTCCAATAACCAACAACATAAAAAATGCAACAGCTGATTGAATTTTTCCTCTTTTTTCGATTTGTTCTGTAGGGCTGTGTCGTACTAAACTCAATTGGAACAAATTGTACTTGTTAAACAACTTTCTAAATGCCGGGCACCAGATTGGTGACCAAATTATAAATATATGAAGCTCCCCCGTTCTTTAGAAGGCACGTTAAGCCGTTAGATCCGGCTTTACTCACCAGATAAAAGTTAATGAAAGTTGCTTCTAATGGCTCACAAAAGTAAAAACACGCCAGATATCAGTAGTAGCGCTTGTAAGGTAATGAGTTAATTTTACATCACGGCTAGGTTATGCTTGGCATTCTGTGAATGAGAGATAACATTGTCCATCGCTCGCCATGAATTGTTTTTTAATTCAATATAATGGAAGTATATTTATGGTATACAAATATTTATGGAAGCTGTGTGTTGGCTCATTAATCTCCTTTTGTGGGTGTTGTAAATGGTGGCTAACGAACTGAAGGATGCTTATGCATGCATAGGTATTGAAGCTCACCACATGTTATACTGAGCACACGTGCAGTTGTTATATGGTAAAAAGTCGGCTGAAAGGTACCTGTTTTTAATTATAACTTTAGTAGGTAATAAGAACTAATTTGTAGACAACCCTATTGTGGCAATTCCCAAAGGATAATTGTGTAAACATATTTTTTCGTTTCTACATTGTGTATTCGAGTTTGTAGGCTTAATTGGAAATCTTGTACTGCAAACTGCGTAAAATTGCTCCGACAACAGTTTGGCATCTTTTAAATAATAGTTGCTACAAAAAGTATTGTTCGCGCTGGCGCTGGTGTTAACAGGGATATTTAAATTAAAAATGACTAAATTGAGACTATTTATAGTGAAACTTTACCTTTTAACATTTAATTTTGTTTAATTTTATGGTAGGAAACATACGGAAGGTCTTCATATACCAGAATGACTTCAAATACCAGTGCGATTGTCTCATCAGACATACAAATTTAATAGAGTTTTACAAATCAAGTTTGTGTTACTAATCACTGTGATTCAATCAAAAAAGACTTATTTTTTGAGATATTTTTATTAATTAAAAATCTAAAAATGCTTTTAATCCTGTTATACTGTAGCTATATGTGTGACATCATAATGAATGTTGGATACACAGTTCGGTGTCCTGCTATACGGTCCTGCGAGCAGTTCGTTACAGCTCCGAGCCGGCTACGCGAACAAACTTTTAATGTGTTCCGTAATATCCTTTTTGCTGTCCAAAGTTAAACCACTGATGTCGATAGAGGCGTAAAGTTGCAATCACTATTTGCAATTTTTTAAACTTTTTATCGAGTAACAATTTTTCTACTTTTTATTTAAACACTTTGTCAATCTCGTGCTTTTTGAATACTTCTCGTCTCAGACTTTACATCCAGCGAGGTTTTCATTTTTAGCTGTGTTGGTGGCAAACATACTTTTATATATACCTACTTATATACATCTCTCCCGTTTTCCTAATGGTAGGGTAAATCAAAATATTACAGTAGATACCTATCACAATCGCAGAAAACCAAAAACAATTTATACCAGCTCTAAAAAAGACTAGTTTTAAGGGTTTTATTGGAATAATTTTGGTTAGAATACCTATGTAACACTCTAGCGGGTATTCAACGAATTGTTTGTGGATGGAGCGGCGCGGCGGGCCGTGAAATCGAGCCAACCGTCCGGCGTCCGGCGTCCGGGCCGGACACGGCACAAAAGCTCACGGCTGTTGTGTTATACCCAAAATTTTTAGTGCTCTACTTTTTACGTGCCGGAAACTAACCTATTAATAGTTTACAGTGCTGTAAATTGAGACGACACTTAGTTTGAAGTCTTATTATTTATTTATTTGTAGAAAAGGTACACACACCAATAGTACACATCGGTTTAAAGAATATTTATTGTCTCAAGAAATATACATTTCACTTATAGGACAATATTTAGCTTAAAATAACTTATTCAATATATTAACAAAACAGTGAGCATGCAACTCAAAGATAACACAAAATGTAATTATATGATATGAAAACTCAATAATTCAAACCTACAAATACGATTACATAAATCTATAGCCATCAGTAAGTTTTGTAATTATTAATGTTCTACTAGATATAGTTTAAGTTTATTTTTGAAGCTATTAATACATTCACTCTCCTTAATATTTTTAGGTAATTTGTTGTATAGTTTTACGCCTTCATACATTAAATTTTGGGACCCGTACCTTGTTCTAGGAAAAGGTAAGTTAATGTTATCCAAATTTCTAAGCTTTTTCTTTTGGAATTGACTATTTTTCTTAAAATTTATTTCTGAGTGAATACTACCGTTTAGAATCATATGTATTAGTATGCAAGTCTTGAATAAATGTATTTGTTTTATATTCATAAGTTTTGTGTTTTTATAAAGTTCTTCGGTTGGCGTTAAATAGTCATAGTGGAAGAGTACTTTTATAGCTTTATTTTGTGCTATTTGGAGGTTCTTAAGGTTAGACGGAGCCGAATATCCCCAAATTTCTACCAAGTATTCCAAATGTGGTTTGACAAGTGCGTTGTAAATATCAATACGTACTTTTCTCGGTAAGCAAGAAACAATGTTACGCAAGGCCCCTGTTAGAGCAGTAATTTTTGGTTTGATGCTTTCGATGTGGGCTTTCCATGTGAGCTTTTCGTCAAGGATCAATCCTAGGTACTTTTCATTCGGTTTTCTTTCTAAAATTTTGCCAATAATTAATAAGATCAAATTGGTTTCTACTTTTTTGTTTTTTGCTGCGAATATAATATAACTAGTTTTAGTAGTATTAATAGTAAGTAAATTTTGATTAAACCAACTAAAGAGCAGGTCTAAATCTTTTTGAGCTTTTTGTATGACCTCGTGAACTGTATCTCCGAAATAGAAAAGACAAGTATCATCTGCATATAAGGTTAGGTGACCATGTAGATCAATTTCATGTAAGTTATTAATGTGAATTAAAAATAATAAGGGACCCAGGATTGATCCCTGAGGAACGCCGCAGGTTACAGGAAGAGGCAAACTCTTACAATTTCCAATTTTAAGTACTTGTTGTCTGTTTTGTATATATGAGAGAAATATGTTATACGCAGCGCCCGAGAGCCCTATATATTTAAGTTTGTCCAAGAGAAGAGAGTGACTGACTGTATCAAATGCCTTCTTTTACTATCAATGCTATTTTTTATTTTAGTAACAAGATCTACCGTTGCACACAAAGTTCAACGAGCAAGGGAGCCCAGACATCAGAGATAGCATATGGAACTCCTCACTGACCGACAGTAGACATATTTGGATTTATTATTACGTTGAGTATAAAAAAAAAGTAGCTGGTAAGGTAACTATCAATGAGCAAAGGATCCCAGACTTCACAGATACCATATGGAACTCCTCAATCACCAACAGTACACATATTGTGATTGGTTATCATGTTAAGTTCGAAGAGAAGTAGCTAGTTAAGTAACTATCAATGAGCAAAGAATTCCAGACTTCACAGATACCATATGGAACTCCTCAATGACCAACAGTACACATATTATAATTGATTATTATGTTGAATACAAAAAAAAGTAGCTGGTTAGGTAACATTCAACGAGCAAAGAATTCTAGACATCACAGATAGCATATGGAACTCCTCAATGACCGACAGTACACATATTTGGATTTATTATTATGTTGAGTACTAAGAAAAGTAGCTGGTTAGGTAACTATGAATGAGCAAAGGATCCCAGACTTCACAGATACCATATGGAACTCCTCAATCAACAACAGTACACATATTGTGATTGGTTATCATGTTAAGTTCGAAAAGAAGTAGCTAGTTAAGTAACTATCAATGAGCAAAGAATTCCAGACTTCACAGATACCATATGGAACTCCTCAATGACCAACAATCCATATATTGTAATTGATTATTATATTTAATACAAAGAAAAGTAGCTGCTTATGTAACTATCAATGAGCAAAGGATCACATACTTCCGAGATACCCTATGGAACTCCTCAAAGACCTACAGTACACATATTGTAAATAGTTATTATGTTGAATACGAAGAAAAATATTGTAAGTTTCTGTATTTTCCCAGTCGGAATACCTTCTTAGGTGTAAGTGAAAAGGAGGGTGCTGATTGGTCATTGTTTTCAAGAAGTGTACTTATAGTTTTAAGCACCTCATTTTTGTCAGATTCTACGCGCTCATTTTTGTTTACACTTGTAGATTCTGGTATTCCAATTATAATTAGGTTCTTTTTTCTCAAATTGCGTTCCTGCAACTCCATAATTACTTCTTCATAACCAGGCGATGAATGCGACAACAAGGATTGTGTGGGAAAATTACTTTGTAGACACTTTATACTGTTTTCGTTTTGACAACATAGTGCTTTTAATTATTCTAACTCAAATTTCATTTTATTTTGATCTTCAATCACTCTTACCGTCGTTTCTCTAATTCCACTCAATTGTTCTTTAATTTCTTTTATATCTTTTTGCATTTCTATCGAGTTTTCATTTTGAGTTTTTATAAAACTCGTTAAAAGTGATTTCATCTCGGTACAAAAAATAACAAATTTATCCAATAATAGAATACACATAAAAAACATTATACAAATTATTACTTATACATATACCTATTACAGGCGGTACAAAACATTGATAATAAGCTTGTTAACGCTAATAAATTTATTGAAAATTTAATAATAAAATCGAAAATTAAAATTAACAGGTAGGTAGGTACTAAAAACAAAATTAAATTAAAATTAAATCTAAAAAACTTTCCACTATAAAAACGAACACAAGCCTTGATACATAGTACTAGTCCTTCAATAAATTGTTTATGTTGACCTTAATTATTATGATCTACCTAATTATTGTTTGTAGATATTTGTGTTTGTTTTGATGATTGTTTTATAAATAAATAAAAATATAATTATGTTATAACAAGAATTCACTTTTCTGCACAGCGTTAGTCATTTGTTTTTATATTGAACAGTGAGCAACTCACATTCAATTGGAATATTAGTCTCCCAAGCGCTTGACCTTCGGATCACTTGATGGAAGTGACCAGTGAGAGTGAGACTAGATGTTTTTGAATGTCATATATTTGTCACTGTTACATTCATTCTACTATGGTATAGTGGAAAGTAGTGCAGGCCCTAGTGTGAACCGCACGTAGATTCAGCAAATTGCCAGTCGCTGACCACTTTATTAATTAATTTAATACTAGCGGCCCGCCCGCGCCTTCGTCCACGCTAACTTAGAAAACCGTCATACTTCAGCCATTTAAAAAAAATATCAACAAAATATAAATAAAAACCATCTCTAGTTAACGTTCTATCTTTAGATGAAAACCGCATTAAAATCCATTGCGTAGTTTAGAAGAATAGTGCGGTGCCACACACAAAGGAAAACAGCGACTATACTTTATAATATGTAATGTATGGAAAGCTTACAGCAAAACACATAATTAATGTTTTAATGATTAAGTATTATTATAATTAAACACAATGCAAATTAAACATTTTCATTTTCGGCGTCAAATCACAACACTTTCTGTCAAAGCCACTGAAGAATTGAATAGATTTTTTGTCAAATTGATGCACAGTTACTGGGACATCTGTGTTTTAACCGCCTCTGTGGTCTAGTGGTTAAGCCACCGGTTTCAGACCCAGAGGTCCCGGGTTCGATTCCAAGCGGGGGGTACATCTTTGTGTGCTCGGTTTTAGCTACCACCATCTTATCTAAGTCTGTCGCCTTAACAACGATGTTTATAGCATTGTTGTGTTCCGGCAGTTTGAGATTAGATAGCCAGTTCCTCAGTGGTTGAGGATTCCGGGTGAAGCGCGCTTCCATCTTCGGCCTTATCGTCACTTATCATCAGGTGAGATGAAGGCCAAGCGCTTACCCGTTGCCAATAAAAAAAAGACATGGAGCGAGAGCCAGCTTCTACAGCCGCTATTTAACGAGCCATTTCAAATTACGTTGATCGATAATGTACTCTCAAAAATAGTTATGTGATTATTTTGTGAAGGTGGAGCTAGTTATTAGCGTTGAAAAATTTTACTATCTGATTCGTTAACTAGTACTTTGTCAAAGCCACTGAAGATTTGAATGGGCGCTTGCCAAATCTACTGTTACTCTTCTTTTTTTACTACTAATAACTACTTCAGGCTGTTACCTGGCAATGAGCCTACAGGACTTTCCCCCCATTTACTCCCCTTTTTTCAGCTCTAAAGCGGCGGGCCAGAGGAAGGGCAGGGGGTATACCCATCTTAACTCCTGAATGTCTCCTTCGATTTGACAACCACTACTACTACAGCTGTTCTCCTTCACCTTGACGAATATTAAATGCTCAATTCGTGATACTGTGATGTGAGTGATGTTTAAATTTCAGCTGCAAAATTCACCAGTCCTCGAATGGTGGCAGAACTATTTTTCGGCGTCGAGTCATCACGCTAACTAGTTCGGGCCTCGTTAGCGACCGCGCCTGTCTCGCTGACAGCCCTGGTAATTAGAAACAGAAGCTAACGAACATTCCGCGGAAACTTTGGCAGATAATAATGTGCCGGTTATCTGATACACTCAAGGAGTGCACCTTGTGTTGTTTCTCGCGTGTTCTTTTCGCAACAACACGTGTAGTCAGACTCTATTTTAAATTATATCTCCGTGCAATCGTGTACTATTAAAAAAATATGCTACTTGAATTTTAATGCGTAAACCGCAATGTCACTAAGTTTTATTATTAAGTTCACCGTGAGAATGACATTCGAGTTGTATTTGTTTTGTAATAGTGTCACCCTTTGACAACGTCTACGTTTGAAATAAAAGAGTAAAATGAAAGTGTACAAAATTATATACCTTATTGATCAATCGACTCGCAAAAGAATATAAAAACCATGAAATCGCATTATCTCATTTCTTACAACAAGTAAAAAATGTAATAAGGATACATTTTAATTTCGTTTTTAACTTTGACCAATGTAATTATGTACATTTAAATAAAAAATAATTATTAAGTTATATTAATGTAAATCAATACTACTTTTACCTGTCTTTTTTGTATGAGTGTAGCTATGTAGATCTATGAGAATGGCACACGTAAATATTCGGGTGAAAACGAAACTGATTCATAGTAATTAAAATTTGTAATTTTTTCGGGTGAAAATGAAACTGGGGAAAAACGCCACTAACCCAGTAAAAGTAAAGTTAATGTCGGTGACTGACGGTAGATCAACCTGAAGTGGAGTTGGGCAGGACACCTGGTAAGACGTGGTGATGGCCGATGGAGCAAAACTTTGACGGAGTGGTGGCCAGAATCTGGCCAAAGAAATCGAGGACGTCCGAGGGCACGCTGGGTTGATGACATCGCCAGGGTCACTGGCAGCACCTGGATGAGATCGGCACGAAACAGAAGGGACTGGCATAAATAAAGGGAGGCCTATACCCAGCAGTGGGTGGTTGCGGGCTGATTGATTGATTGATTATTTGATTGATTATTGACTGACGGTAAAGCGCTTGGTGATTTAATTATTTTTATTGTATGGATGACTTCATTATAAACTGTAAGTGTTTCATTTCAATTGTGTGAAAGATGCTTGTTACTTTCTACTGTCATTAACAAGTAGGTACCACATTCATATAATTTCCCTTTAAGTTCCGTATTGGAAGAAAGGCTTGTACGCTATGATTGTGATCCTGAATGTAAAGTGAGTAGTAGGAAATTGGGCTTTCTGACTCACGGTCGTTCAACATAATTGAAGTTTTAGTTTTCAGTCTAAAGTGAATCATTCAACTATAGAGCGCGCTTGAGAGGCGTCTGGCGACGCCTTTTGTGCGCGTCCCGAGTTGATTGATTCACCTTAGACTGAAAACTAAAACTTCAATCATGTTGAACGACCGTGAGTCAGAAAGCCCAATTTCCTACTTTTACACTCACAAACTGGATTTATAGAGTGTTTAGTGTGATAGCTTCACATAAGCATAGGATGAGTATACTACCTAGGTTAGGTTCCCTATTGGTGAACATCAACGATACTGTTCATAACCTATAGAAAATAAGGTATTATTGTAGTAAGTAAGTATATAATTATATGTTAAGTATTACAAAAAAATTGTAGTAGGTAGTGAATCCTAAATATGGAACCTACTATTAGCTCTCAGTTAGAGTAGAGTGAATAGTATAACTGCTTATATTATGTTGATCTATTCAATTATGAGTCTGAAAACTTAACTTCTATTCTGTTGTGTTCGAAGAGTTTGCAATTCAGAACCCGCGATTCTGCATAAAACTATAATATTTTATAAATAATGATTATCTTTTCTCTACTTAGTCATGGGTAATTTAGTTCTGTATAGAATAAATAAAGGAAAAATAAAAGAGTAAAGATAAAACATTCTTAATATTTATTAAGGAAATATTTAGATGATAAAATAATATTAAAAATACTTGCTATTTTCATTACATATTTGCTCACTCATTTTATCAATTATTTCACGCACAGCTTTATATATTTCATCCTTGAAAATGTTTTGAACGATATGCTGACAACATATTTCAGCAGTACATTTACAAATCCCCTCACTGTTAAATTGCTCCGCATCATAGATTTCTAACTTGATAATTTTTCGCCCCATGGCAGGAATTTTAATATAGGAATATGTCCCGTTTTCTTTGGTTCGCTTTCTTGATACGTCTGATCCTTCACCAACTTGTTTTCCATAATTTGCTTGAACTTGATTAGGACGAATAAAATTAAACAGAGACTCTGTATCCTGAAATTAAAAAGAAATAAGTAAACTTGAGAAGTGAATATTAAAAAGAAAGGTGAACATTTTATAGCATCTCGTTATAATTTAGCTTGCTTTTTACAAATTAGTTTAAGTTTTATTAAACTTACCGACATTGTCGTTTGATCTTCAGTTTTGCTTAACAGATAGACACACGTGCGACAATACTCAACAATACTTTAAGACTAATAAAATACTTATGAACAGCCCCTCCCCCCACCCCTTCCTCCCCTGATTTTGTAACTTTGTTGCAATCAAATCTAAAAGAAATCGCAGTTACATTGCTGCTTTAGTAAGAACCAATGTGACAACTATCTCACTGAAAACAGTAATGTAACTGCGGTTACAACCGAGAGTTGTTAGCAACAGAGTTACGTAATCAGGGGCTGGTAAATTCCATAATTGTTTCTACAGCATTTTATATACTTACATAGAAACTGTTACTATGTCTGTTAATAAATGTTATGTTAAGTAATGTTAATAATAAATCTGTTAATACGGTAGCTACCTATTTTATGGGTGTTCAAATTAATATCGCATACCTTTAAAATTTATTAATAATACGAGGAAAACCGCATGACAATATTAGTATTACAAAGATATTGATTGTCTTTCTAATATGGAAATTTGCTGACATACACCACGCGCCGTGAAGTGCACGCACACACCAGCTTGTACCATATCGGGTAAGTTTCTTTCGTCTTACAACAAACCACCACTAATGCACATCCTGAATCTATTTATAGACCCTAATTTGTATCCCCTCGCCATTTGCTGCAATTTTTTGTGACTGATTTTACTACTAAGTAATTCACGTTACCTGTCGAGATTTAGAATAACTTCAGTTTTAAAAAATAAGTGTTTTAAAAGAAGCAAGAAGATTAATTATGTAAGTATTCAATAGAGTTTTACAAAGATGTTCTTTATAAGTCACTAGATTTTTCTCTATACATTTTCTGTGATATTTTTAACGTGATTAATATTTTAAAACAATCTTTATTAAGGTCGAGCAAACAAGAAGTACAAGCGCACTTGAGCGACAGTAGCTCATCGAGCTCGAGCAGCTCGTCAAGCAGCCGGGAGTCTTCCCTCGAGCGCGCGCCCCAACCAGTGCTAGAGCCTGTAGCACATGAGCGAAAGAGGAAGAACACTCACTCGCATTCTTCTAATAAAAGGTAACCATAATATATAATTATATCATTTTCTGTGGTTCATAGAATTTTCCTTTGATATTTTAAATAATTTACCATAAAGTTAAAGGTTTATTTATTGTTTAAGTACTATTTTCTCAGTTTAATTTAAAACTCTTTTATACGTTGAACGATATTATTTTAGATGTTGAATTATACGTAATTCTTGTGTAAGTTTTTATACTTCCATACTATAATATGATAAATGTGTTTGTTGAACGATGAAAAAACGGAGCAATGAATTGGCATGATTTTTGCACGGGTTATAGTTTGTAGGCTGGAGAGTCACATAGGCTACTTTTTAGCTGGGCAAATTATCTCATTCCCTCGGGGATAACTTCGTGTAAACCGCGCGCACGTGAAACCGCGGGCGGAAAGTTAGTATATTATAATAAAACTAGTCACTAACCTAAAACATTTTTAATTCTAGAGCTAAACACGCTGAAAAATCGGAGAAGTGTCAGAAGCATAAGGCGAAGAGTAATGAGCGTGTTGCACAACCGCTAGCTGCGACGTCTTCCACCAAGGTCACTGCGAAAGATATTATGGGGACCGATTCGGATGCCGATGAAGATCAAAAAGCCGGTAAAAAAGATGAGCTTGTATCATATTTGTGTCGTCGCGGATCTAACGGCATTTCCAAACAATTCAATCCAGATATTAGAGGTTCACGTTTTGTAGATCTTAAACTTTACATGTGTAGTGAAATTGAAAGTATTTCACCTATGAACAGGTGGCGTCATGCTGTAGTAACGTTGAAAACTAAAATAGATGACGACAATCCAGCATACCGTTGTTTTGTAAAATTTTTAAGAAAAGTAAAAAAGAACTTTAAGGATTGTCCGATCACTTATGTTAGTACACCGAATCAATAAAATAATAAAATAAAATACTTACTTATAAAAAGGTAAATTCATTCAAAACCATAATACATTAGAACATGAGGTTTCTATATAATGATATGGTACTTTGAATTTTGCATTTACAATGACATATAGGTATATGCTTTGCTATAATATAAATAAGTGTATATTATTTATGAAATATTATTTTGGTTTAGTAATAACTAATGGTAACTTACTTATTGAATTCTTGAATGATTGAACTGTATATAGTTTAATAATTCAAGAATTCATTAAGCAAGTAACTTACTGAATTCTTGAGTTATTGAACACTATGTTGAATTAAGCACTTATAATCATAGATAATATAATACAATAATAATTCATATAATAAACTTATTGTTTACCTAATTTCATTTTATAAGCATAGAATAGTTTTATAATTGTATTAATGTTTAAGATGTTTATTAAAATACAAATATTAATGAATACATTTTTACTTTTTTCAGACAAATACCCCCCAAAAGCTTTGAATGAAAAGATAAATAGAAATAAAAATAAAATAAAGATTTGTAATGAATGTAATATTAAAGTTTTAGAAAGCTCTTACAGATTTCATTTAAGAACTAATTTACATAAAAAGAATTGCTTATTGAAAACTAGTTTTGATAACATTTATATTATAGCTTCAGCTTTTCGAGAGAGAATAGTTACTTATAGAGTAAACTCTGATGACAATGTTTGTTCTACTCCTGAGGAATTTTTACATAAAATTACAGATGATGTGAAAAAACTTATAGTCATGAATTTGTCTAAACATGGTTCCATAAAGCTTAATTTTGAATTATTTGCTAATTTCAAATTACCTACATCAGATGAAATCCAAATGAAATCATTCAATGCTAAGTATGAGACCATATTTAGAAATACTGATTTATCTGAACTGTATTCAAAAACTCAGAATATATTAATTAATAAATTAAGTGAATTTCAGCACCGTGAGTCAGGCTGGTGTTTTAACTCTGTCAATCATTTAGAAATAAACGTTAATAAATACTCCCCTCTAAAGGGTGGTAGCTATTTAGAATTACCTAAAGAAATTAGTAGTACTAAAAGTTGTCTAAATGTAAAAAATTATGACAATCATTGTTTTGTATGGAGTATAGTGGCTGCTTTATTTCCTTGTACTAAAAACGTCAATCGAACAAGTTCATATCCGTTTTATTCTTCAGTTTTAAATATCAAAGGACTGAATTTCCCGCCATCATTCACAGATATTAGATTATTCGAAAAAAATAATCCTTCTATTAGTGTCAGTATTTATGGTTTAGATAACAAAAATCATATCACAGGCCCATTATACATGACAAATCATAGAAAAGAAAATCATGTTAACCTATTGTATTTTGAACAGAAATCCAGAGGTCATTATTGTTTAATAAAAGACTTGGCAAAACTTACTAGACGACAATTCAGTAAACATCATGGTAAAACATACTTATGCGAAAGCTGTCTTCAGTTTTTTATAACACAGGTAAAATATAACTCACACACTTGTTCTAAAGTTTTAACAGTTTTGCCAAGTAAAAATAGTAAATTAGAATTCAAAAATTATGAAAGACAGCAGAAAATTAATTTTGTAATTTATGCTGATTTCGAAAGTTTACTATTAAACAAACATGAAAAGAACAGTTGTAATACCGAAACCTATAAATTACACCAACCCTCATGTTTTGCATATTACATTTGTTGTTCACATGATGAAAGTCTAAATAAACTTGTGCTGTATAGAGGATCAGATTGTGTTGAAGTTTTTATAAAACGTCTAATAGAAGATATAAAATATATCGAAAGCATACTTAGAAAGAAGGAACCCATGTTACCGATGACTCAATCACAAAAATATAAACACCTTAATGCAAGTATTTGTCATATTTGTAAACTACCACTAATTAATGATAAAGTTGTTGATCATGACCATATAACCGGTGTATACAGAGGTGCTGCTCATACTAAATGCAACTTATTATTTAAAGTATGTCCCTTTGTGCCAGTAATTTTTCACAATTTAGCAAACTATGATGCTCATTTGTTCATAAAAGAATTAGCTAAATATGATGGTGATATCAGAGTTATTCCGAAGAGTAAAGAAAAGTATCTATCTATCTTTTACAAAATTTTTAAAAAACGCAAATTCTCCTTCTACAATTCAAATTAAGTTTTTGGACTCATTTCAGTTTCTTAGTTCCAGTTTAGATACTTTAAGTAAAAACTTAGCAGATATAGATTTGAAACATTTACAAAAAATATTTAATTATAAAGAACAGTTTTATTTACTTCGTCAAAAAGGTGTATATCCCTATGATTATATGGATTCATGTAAAAGATTTGAAGAAACAAGTTTACCTAAAAGAGACTACTTTTACAATAGTTTAACTGGTGAGCACATTAATGAGGAGGATTATACTCGCGCACATAAAATTTGGAAAGTCTTTAACATTGAATCGCTAGGAGAATATACAGACTTATACTTGAAATGTGATGTGTTGCTTCTATGTGATATTTTTGAAAAGTTTAGAAATAGTAGTCTTAAGTATTATAAACTCGACCCAGCTTATTATGTTACTTCTCCAGGCTTAAGCTGGGATGCCATGCTTTTATATACAGGTGTTAAATTAGACTTGCTAGATGATAAAGATATGTATGAAATGATAGAGAAAGGAATACGCGGTGGCTTAGCTCAGTGCTCGCTTAGACATGCTAAAGCAAATAATAAATACATGCCAAACTATGATGAATCAGTACCATCTAGCTACCTTATTTACTTAGACTGTAATAATCTGTATGGTTATGCTATGATGCAAAAAATGCCTATGTCTGACTTTAGATTTTTATCTGACAATGAAATTCAGAATTTAAACATATTAAGTATTTCTGATGATGCTGAATTTGGATACATTTTAGAAGTGGATCTGGATTATCCTGCTAATTTACATTCAATTCATAGTGATTTACCATTTGCACCGGAAAAACATATTCCACCGGGTGGCAAAACTAAAAAACTTATAGCAAATTTATATGACAAATTTTATTACGTTATCCATTATGTATATTTAAAAGAATGTTTGAGAAATGGTTTAGTATTAAAAAAAATTCACCGAGTGATCAGTTTTCGACAGCAAAGTTTTTTAGCTAAATACATAAAATTAAATACATATTTGCGTCAAAATTCATCTTCCACATTTGATAAAGACTTTTTCAAACTTTTAAATAACGCTATTTTTGGGAAGACAATTGAAAACAGAAGAAAACAGGTAGACGTCAAATTAGTTACAAAATGGAGAGACACTAATAATAAAACAAATAAAATAATTGGGGCAGAAAAACTAATTTCGAGACCCAACTTAAAAAGTATATCCATATTTTCAGATAATTTTGTTGCAATTCAGTTAAAATTAGAAAAGATTATTTTAGATAGACCAATATACATAGGGTTTTCAGTTCTTGAATATGCTAAACAGCACATGTATCATTTTCATTATAATTTCATTAAAAAGAAGTATAACGAAAATGTAAAGTTATGTTATACTGACACCGACAGTTTACTTTATTTAATAAATAGTAACGATTTCTATGCTGAAATGAAAAGACATATTGCTTATTATGATACTAGTAATTTTGAAAAGAATAATGTTTACGGTGTGCCTGCCTTGAATGCAAAAATACCAGGTCTTTTTAAGGATGAAATGGGTGGTGATATTATTAAACAATTTATTGGTTTGAGGGCAAAACTCTATTGTATCGAAAGTACAAAAACTCAGATAAAAAAAGCAAAAGGTATATCAAAGTCTGTAACTAAGAAACTGAGACCAAGTCACTATGAAAACACATTGAATAATAATATTAATATAAGATGTAGTATGAATTTAATTAGATCTTTAAAACATGTATTATATTCACAGAGAGTTAATAAACTGGTGTTAAATAGACAGGACGATAAACGACAAGTTCTCTCAAATCAAATTTATACTTTACCATGGGGTCATTGTGATACTTTATTTTAAATGTTAAATTAAGTTAGTTGTATTGTTTGTATTTTGTTAAATTTGTACCTATATAATTTTATTATTATTATTAAGTATAAGGAGTGAAAATATAATTCTTACCTTGATTTTAGACTTTTTATTTATTTTTTATATTTCCTAAACCTATACAAAGAACTAAAAGATTCACTATCTATTAAAAAGCTGAAAATAAAATATAAGTAGTGGATAATTGTGGTTCCTGGCAGACACATCCGTTACGAGATGTGTGCCGGACGGTCGACTGTTTAGCTTACTATGTACACATTTTTTCAGCCTATAAACTCATAATGAAGCTCGTTAAGCAAACTCTTTCGTTGGAGGTCAATGATTTGAACGTTGATACCAAATTGCATAATGTGAGGCATAGCAAGCTTTTGCCTAATACAATACGGTGCATAATTTGTGGTCCTTCAAATTGTGGGAAAACAAATGTTATGATAAATTTATTGTTACATGAAAATGGTCTGAAGTTTCGTAATGTTTATTTATATTCCAAAACAACTTTTCAACCTAAATACAGATTTTTACAAAATGTGTTAAAAAGAGTAGAAGGAGTAAAGTTTTTTGGATTCAATGACCATGATGAAGTTATTCACCCTAGAGATGCTCTCCCAAATTCCATCATTATATTTGATGATGTTGTATGTGATCGACAATCAAATATTCGCAATTATTTTACCATGGGTAGACACAACAATATTGATTGCTTTTATTTGTCACAAACATACTCTAAAATACCAAAACAATTGATACGTGATAATGCTAACTTCTTAATAATCTTCAAACAAGACGATATTAATCTAAAACATATTTACAATGAGCACGTTAATACTGACATGACTTGGCTTTATTTTAAAAACATGTGCTCAGAAATTTGGAAAGTTCAGCACAATTTTTTAATAATTGATAAAGATAGACCTGTAGCACAAGGAAGATATAGGCAAAAGTTTGACATATTTATAATATTCTGAAAAGTACTAAATCATTGTAACAATATGAAAATTATGAGTTATAGTTTATAAAAACCAGTTGAAACGATAATAATAATATTAGTATCTTTATTTCTGTTACAATTAATGGTTGTGTGGTAATAATGGAGGGAAATATTAAACAGCAATTAATTAAGTCAGTTAATTCTATCCAGGCTAAAATTAAACAAATGAAAAATGAAGAAGATCAAACTGACTTAACTATGAAAAAGTTGCTGGAACCTGTGACCGTTCCAATTAAAACCTTAGTTGAAAAAAGCTGTAATAATAATAATAATAATAATAAACTTTTTCAACATAACAATATGGAAAAATCTTATTCAGTGCGCAGCTTTAAGCAAGTGATGATTTCCAAGATTCAGATTCTTACAATACTGTTTTTGGTAAAAAAGATGATGATCATGATAATGAAAGTGAAAACATAAACATTTTATACAAAAGCTCTGATCTTTATGATGATGATGATAAAAATATTTTACTAAAGTCATTAGTGAAAGATGATTTATTCGATATTTATGAAAACCTAAATATTCCATATGGAATAAGAAGTCAAAATGAAAATCTGTTTATGGGTGACTCAAAAGTAATTTTATCTAAAATGGACAATGCCCCGGGTCGTGACAACAATTTTTTCATTACTATAGATAGTAAACGTTGTGAATTAACGCCAGGACTAAAAGAATTGCTTTTAACTAAGAAACCCGATTTAAGTTTGGTTTCTGAAAATGATAAAGTTAAATATAAGAATATGCTTTCCATTACTAACGCACACAGAAGAGATTATCGTCCTAATGGACAAATAAAAGGTGATAAAAGCGCTAAATATCGTGACATAATCAAACCATTATTCCATAATACCGACATGGAAAAGCATGGTGGAAATTTGCCAAAGTTTAAAACGTATAGATCTAATACTGATTTGGTATACTGGGATGATCCTAATGAGTTGATAGAAAGATTAAAATTACTGATTGCTTCGAAAGAAGCTGGTAATACTAATCATGATAATGAAATTTTATCTATTATTGAAGAATTGAAAGAATCTGATATTATTAAACAATAAAACCAAAAACCCGATAAAATAATATTTAGTATCAAATAAACATTCAATATGAATGTCGACAAATTTGGTCACCATGTACATAAAAACAAAAGAATTAAAAAAGATTTGATGATAGTTGAATGTGCTCTAAAACATTTGAGTGATAACAATTTGGATGCTCAAAATAAAATCATACGAAATGTAAAATTACCAGTTTACGTAACAGATAGCGCAAACAAGGAATATGTTGATAAATCTATTGAAAATATTTATAAAGAGATAGATAATAAAAATACAACAGACAAAGAGTTATTATATAAATCCTTAGAAAAATGTTTGAAAGCCATTCAGTCAACTGATAAGAAGTTGAATGAGTTTACTATTAAATTAAATAGTTTTGAAAAAAGTACAAATAATAAATCCAAAAAATGAGTAAAGCCGATGTGGTTAATGAAATACATAAAAATGTGAGGGTGAATTTTCTACGACGAAAAGTTATTATGAAAGATATTGATGACTTGTGGCAAGCTGATCTAATTGATATGCAAGGTGTCTCTAAAGAAAACAATGGTTATAAATATATTTTAGTAGTTATTGATACATTCTCAAAATATGCATGGGCCTACCCATTAAAACGAAAAACAAAAAACGATATATGCGATGCTTTTATTGATTTATTCAGTAATGGACGTGTCCCGAAAAATTTACAAACTGATCATGGAACAGAGTTTTATAATGATGAACTGAAAAAAGTTTTTGCGAAATATAAAATCAGACATTATTCCACGTATTCCGTTAAAAAGGCCTCTATTGCAGAAAGACTTATTAGAACATTGAAAACGAAAATGTATAAATTATTTAGTTTAAAAGGTAATTACAGGTGGAATGATGGTACTTTAAATGATGTGATTCGTGAATATAATCACACTTATCATAGAACTATAGGTCTAAAGCCTGTAAAAGTAAATAAAAATAATGTTCAGATATTGCATGATAGGTATGCTAACCTATCAAATAAAATAGTGAAGAGACACAAGTTTAAAGTCAAGGATTTTGTGAGAATAAGCAAATACAAAGGAGTATTTGAAAAAGGTTATACACCTAATTGGTCAGCAGAAATATTCAAGATTATTAAAGTACAAAAAACGTCTCCACCAACATACTTAATTGAAGATGCAAGAAATCGGGCTATTTTAGGGGCATTTTATGAGCAAGAATTATTGAAAGCAAAGCATCCTAATATATACTTAATAGAAAAAGTATTAAAAACAAAGGGAAAAAAGGTATTTGTGAAATGGTTGGGTTTACCTTCGAATGAAAACAGTTGGATTAATAAGTCAAATATAGTTCAATAGTATATTAATATAGGTACATTCTTCCAGTAAACTAGTTCTATACGAGTTATGGTAGATAGCAGTCTACTAAATTGGTTTATAAATAATTTACCTTTTGAACTTCATTTACCTGGATATAATTATTGTGGTCCTGGAACTAAACTAGCAAAAAGACTAGCTCGAAGAGAAAGGGGTATTAATTTATTAGACGAATACTGTAAAGAACACGATATAGCTTATAACAAATCATCTTCATTAAGTGATCGTCATAAAGCTGATATAAAATTAATGAAAATGGCACGAAAACGTGCTCATGCTGTAAATGCTGGTCTAGGAGAAAAGCTTGCAGCTCATTTAGTGAATAAAGCTATGTTAGCTAAAGTTAGCACAGGTTATGGTTTGAGAAAAAATAGGGAAGAAAATAAAGAAACCCTTAAAAGTGGAGGTGGTGTGAAGAAACATTTAAAAAAAAATGTTTCTCATACAAAAAAACATTTACAAAAACTAAAGCCTAAGTGTAAAAAAATAGCTATTGAGCTAGCAATAGCAGCAGCTAAAGAGTCAATGAAAAATTCTATTGTAAAACTACCTCGCATGATTCCTGTTCCAAAAACTGGTGGAGTTCTTCCTCTTATACCTATATTTGCTGGATTGTCTGCGGTTGGAAGCTTAGCTGGCGGAGCAGCAGCAATTACTAAGGCTATTAATGAATTTAAAGCAGCTAAAAAACGTTTTTCTGAACTAAAACGACACAACGAAAAGATGGAAACTTTATGTATAGGAAAAGGTTTAGAAGTTAGACCTCATCATAATGGATTAGGAATTTTTATTTCTAATAAAAAAAACTAAGTAATCGGCTACCCAATCGAGCTTTGAGCAATATCGATATTATTAAAAATGCTAAAGATATTCCATTCTTTCGAGGTGTTTATATGCGTGATGAATTGCCGAAATATCCACTTTCAAAAGAATGTGGTATTATTAATCTTGATAGCTCCAAAAATCCAGGTTCTCACTGGGTAGCCTATGCAAAATATTGTAAAAGTGTAATGTATTTCGATAGCTATGGTAATTTAAAGCCACCAAAAGAATTCATTTCTTATGTCGGTACTAGTAATATAAAATATAATAATGAAAATGTACAGAACAATCACCCTTTTAACTGCGGGCATTTATGTCTCCAATTTCTTAGAAATTTTTGGTCTAAAATCCTAAATAAATAGTTAGTAAAGCTTTCAAACTAGTTAGTACTACATAATGTCTATTACTTTAACCATTACTGGGGATAAGTCCTACTTGGAATCACAATTCCAGCCCCCTTTAACTTTATGGGAAAAATGCGAATGTGGATTATTATACTTTTCCGCTTTAAATTCCATACCAAATGTAACTGCTCTTAACAACATATTTACTTATGGTGCTGATAATAAGCAGTTAAAAATACCTCTCGGAACTTACGATCTTTACGATATTGCGGAATATCTTGAAACAAATATCACCGATTGTGAAATCAAGATTAAACCTAACAACAATACGTTGAAGTGTTATTTCTATTGTTCTCAAAGAGTGGACTTTAGCGTTAATAACAGCATTGGACAGTTACTTGGCTTTCAGAACGTAAAGTTAGAAGCAAATAAATGGCATGAATCTGTAAGTCCAGTAAACATTCTGCCTTTATCCTTGATCAGGATTGAATGTGATATAGTGCAAGGATCGTATAATAACGGCGCGCCCTCACATATTATACATGAATTTGTGCCGGACGTATCACCTGGTCACCGATATATAGAAATACCGAAAAATATTATATATCTACCAGTTAACAAAAACAATATATCATCTCTGAGTGTAAAGTTTTTAGATGAACACGGAAATTACATTGATTTCCAAGGAGAAAGTATTCAATTGCGTCTTCATTTACGTAGAGCAACATGATAGTCTTTTATAAAGTTCAGAATACGAACACCAAGCGTGTCAATACCCGACATAGTGTTAAAGTGTCCACACGTGTTAAACCTGTTAAAAAAATTACGAAAGTCAATAAAAAATTTCTTCAGGCCCTAGGATTTAAAACATGAGTATTCTTGGAATAAGTGATTTACCTCAATACGATAACTCAATTGAAAGCTATGAAATTCATACTTATAATCCTTACAATAATAATTTTAATGAAAATGATGAAATAAGAATTCCAATTCATCAACAGGATATATACATATTACCATCGGCGAGTGCTATATATATAGAAGGAGATATACAACTTTATGATAAAGACGGTAAACCTATGAAAAAAGGTATTAAGCTCACTAATAACCCGGTTTTATTTCTATTTCAAGATATTAGATATGAGATGAATGGTATTGAAATAGACCGCATCAAAAATGCCGGCATAACCACTTGTATGAAATCGTATATATCAATGAATGAAGGGGAGAGCAAAGTTGCAGCTATATGGGGATGGAGTTTGAATGGAACTATTAGGAGTAATAATAGTTTTAGTGCAGTTGTGCCCCTTGATAAAATATTAGGATTCGCAGAAGATTATAAGAAAATTGTAATTAACTGCAAGCATGAACTTATTTTAAACAGAGGTCATGGCGTATTGAACAGTGTCATTTTGCCAGACGATGTCAATCATATTAAAATAAATATACAAAAAGTACAGTGGCGAGTTCCACGTATTAAAGTTTCGGATTATGAGAAACTATCATTGCTTAAACTTCTTGAAAAAGACAAGCCTATCCAAATTGCTTTCAGAAACTGGGATTTATATGAATACCCTGTATTACCAAAAACAGTTAAACATTCATGGTCAGTAAAAACTACTTCACAAATAGAAAAACCTCGTTATGTGATTTTAGGCTTACAAACAAACAGAAAGAATAGTAGGACTCTCGACTGTTCCGAGTTTGATCATTGTAAATTAACAAATGTTACATTATTTTTGAATTCGCAATATTACCCCTACGAATCTATGAACTTGAAGTTTAATGAGAATAAATATAGTATATTATACGATATATACACTAAATTTCGTCACTCGTATTACAACATTTCACCAGACCCATTGCTCAATCTAGATAATTTTAAAAACAAGGCTCCTTTGTTCATCATTGATTGCTCAAGACAAAACGATAATTTGAAAACTGGACCTGTAGATGTGCGAGTAGAAATTGAATGTTCCGAATATTTACCAGATGACACAACAGCATATTGTTTAATTATTAACGATCGTCTGGTTGAATACAAGCCTCTGAGTAAAATTGTTCGAAAATTATCATGAAGGTTATTGTAGATGTACAGGGTTTTAAAACGGATGATAATAAATTCATTCTAAAAGAAATTGCTATTCTAAACAAAAAACAGTTAGAAGTTCTTCTTATAAAACCTCCGTTTCCTTATTACGAGCTAAGCAAAACAGAGAGGAAACAGGTAAATTGGATTGAGAGAAACAGAGCAGTTTACTGGAAAGAGGGTTTCATACCATATCCCTATCATAAAGAACATATTGTACGACTGTTGTCAAACAAAATGATTTATACTAAGGGAATAGAAAAAGTGAAGTGGTTAAAAGATGTAACCGAAAATAACAATGTTTATAATTTAGAAGATAAGTTTTGTCCTAGTTTACTTAATTTGTATGATAAGTATAAAGAGTCAAACGATGTATTTAGTTGCATGTATCACACTCGGGTGTGTGCATTAAAAAATGTATTTTGTTTAAACAAATGGTGTGAAGAAAATAAACTTTTTTAAATAAATTTGTTTCTTTCATTTTATACCTACCTACTTATCAAATATATTTTTATATACTCAGGTACCTAAATATTTATTTCACCTTTATTAAATTAGGTAATACTGCTCTAGAATATTTTCAAGTAATGATGGTGATGATCAACATTAGGTAATCCAGCTTGGTATAGCTACCTATCTATCAGTAATAGACATCTCATCCTTTGCATAAATGGAGCTACCACACCAAGCACTCTATAAATCCAGTTTGTGAGTGTAAAAGTAGGAAATTGGGCTTTCTGACTCACGGTCGTTCAACATGATTGAAGTTTTAGTTTTCAGTCTACAGTGAATCAACCAACTCAGGACGCGCACAAGAGGCGCCGCCAGGCGCCTCTCAAGCGCGCTCTATAGTTGAATGATTCACTTTAGACTGAAAACTAAAACTTCAATCATGTTGAACGACCGTGAGTCAGAAAGCCCAATTTCCTACTACTAAAGTGACTTTCACTACCCGGGTTACTGAATGGGTAACTGTTAAAGTATCTGAAGGTAACCGTTATATATACATACATAGATTTAATCACGACTATTATCCCCGAAAGGTTAGTCCCAGACTAGGCAATGAGGACAGCAAAAGCCTCAAATAGTGTCTGCACATGTGCTCAGCGTGACGGGTGGTGAGCCCATCGCCGCTCTATGCTATTGGATGTATGTGCAGTATTTAGTCCGTTAGTCGCCTTTTACGACACCCAAGGGAAGAGAGGGGGTGGTAGTATTCTTTCACCGCTACGCGACACGGTTATGGTTAACCCTTACCCGGTGGTAACCCATTAACCCGTTAACGCACTTTCTGCCAGCGTGCTCCATTTATGCCCTATCTTCCCATGTGGGAAGGCTTGTGCCCAAATATGGGACGTCTATAAATTAATAATGCCGAATGGATCCCAGAAAAAGTACAGACTATCGCGAGGTTAGGGAAAAAAAATATTTATTTATTCTTACTTACACATAAATTTCTTAGAAACTGACGTAAGTAGTAGGTACACACTAAAAGGAAAAAGAGTTTATTAATCTGAAATCTTTCGAAATACCTACACAAATACATATTATGTGTGTTGGAATATAACCTGAAACGAAAAAGGAAAACACGAATCTGTATTCAATCAGTCTCTCATATATCGGTTATATCAGTCCCCTCCCATCTCTTTTATATTCAAAGGCTCGCGAATAGAAATCTGTTAGTGTCCCATATCTTGGAGATAACCATGTATGGGACAGGCTGGGCTAATTTCCCCCGGGAGGTACGTCTTCGCGTCCTTGTAATTACCTTTCGTAAAGAGGAATTGTTTTCTGTATCACCAATGACCTGCCTTGGGTTGCGCAGATAGTGAGGCTTGTTGTGAATTGTAAACAGCTATAATGAGATAGATAACTGAAGACACATTTTATTGGGTAAATATACCGCATAAAAATGTATATTATGTACTTTTAACAATACAACGGGAAAGCTTAGCCTTCATGTCACGTCATTGTAAGAATGTTGTCCCGAAAATGAAGGCGCACTTAATTCGGAATCCTTTACTGAGGAGGTAGCTATCTTATCTTTAGCTGTCGGATACAACCTTGCTATTAACATTTTTAGTATTACGACAGAGTTGGACAGGATTGCGATGGATCTTGAGTTCGAGTACCACTTGAGACAAGGCATCTTTTTTACAAAATATTTTCAAAACAGTATTTTTAGAGTAAAAAAATGTTTATCCTTTAAGTTTATACACTAGTTCAAATATCACGAATTTATACACTAGTGTCAAAAATGTGACTAAAAATATCACACTTTTTCCCTAAAGGTTTTCTTATTGGTCTTTATACCGATGTGTTGTATCGACTGCCACCATTAAAACTTCCCGCGCCCCGGACGTGTAGTTTTATGTCCCCAATCTTGATACTTACAAAGTTAACTGTAAAACTCCAATATTGTCAGAGCAGAGAGCCGATCAGTCAATGGCCATAAACATAAGTACTTTGTAACTCAGCCCGGCAAATTGATGATACTGAAAATATCCAGTCGCATGCCGGCAATAAAACTAACTTGTAAAAATGAGTGCCTTATTTTATGAGTGTCCTAAACTGTCGGCTCGATAAACTTTTATCTTCAATCCGCTGTTTAGGTGTGCGAAGAGAAAGTTTATAGTCGTACGTGAGTGAAATTAGACTTTACAGCCACTGAAATTGAGTTTGTAATGCGCAATCATTGTTGCTATGGCATCATTATAATCTGTCCTTTGCAGGACCATAGGCTTCTACTAATGCACAACAATGAGTGAGCCCGATTTTAGACTCTTCTCTCCTAGTCAGCCTGGTATCCTGTCAGCACTTTGAGCTACATCTAACCGGAAGGCGTCATTTTAATTTTTGTTTCGGCTTATTTGGTTTTTATACTAGTGGTTCGCCAACGACTTCGTCTACGTGAACACCATCTATAGTCCGGCAACTTCGTGCGCGACTCCCCTGCGGGGTACAGACGTTGGCGGGGGCGAGGTAGCACTGGTAGCACGTCATTTTACAACACGGCTACACACAGTTGCACGCGTTGCCCTTCCCCGCTACACCACCCGCTGTCCGCTGACATCTTGGGTACCTCGTCCACGCCACTGTCTGTCATCACGCGGGATGGTCGCGTACGAAATTGTCGGACTATACAACGTCAGTCAGAAAGGGGGTACTAAGCCGAAAGGAGGGTAAGTATACATGATTGTAAATAACTTATGTCTAAGAACTTTTCCTAAAAAAATTATAATTTTAGTTTAACAGCTGTTTTAAGATTTCACTCGAAATGACGCTGTGGTAGCCCTGGCGGTCACTGTTTTGACAAAGAGACAGATTTGAGTTCATTGAGTTCATTGCCGGGGGTAACAAGTGGCGTTAGCCCCGCCCCTATTCAGGGTTGTACATTTTTTAAATATGAATATGCATAAAATATGAATGTTTTTCGCAAAGTTTATATTTGCAATATAACAGTTGATAGTAGCACTTTCAGTTGTCCGCGGCTTAGTACCCCCTTTCTTACTAACGTTGTAGTGACAGAGCATAGAATTGAAGTTTCGAGGTCTGCAACGCGCGCGTTATACCCTTGGTATTGTAAGCGTATGCTCCTTTGATCATTATCATCATCATCCGTTAAATAACCCACAGCTGGGGTACAGGCCTTCCCACACGGGGAGGTTGGGCCATCACCCACCACGCTTGCACCGTGCGGGTTGGTGGGTTTTAACCGACTGTAATATTGACAAAAACCGGGGCTCACGGTTTTACGTGTCTTCCGAAGCAAAGGGAGCTCAAGATGTTTTTAATATGGTCACTCATCCAGTGACGCAGCATTGCTTAAAGGGAGGTATTTCGAGCGCTTCTCTCTCGCTCTCTCGACGGTACGGCGGTAAGGGACGGGTATAACAGCGAAGCGGCACGAAAAAGCGCGTTTTATATTTAAAAAAATTGATAAATGTAATTAAAAAACTGATCGGTTATAATTCCTCAAGTTATCTTTGTAAGGTCAATGTGGGGAAGTCCGGCATACTTTTCTAAAATTTAAGTTTAACAGAACTTATTGAATCGAGATACGCTATATTAAGTAACTTGTGTCGTCGGAAATTATAGGTAATATATTTATTTACTTATATTGGTCTAAAAATCATATGAATTGCAATAATCTTTAGATTTATATGATATTTTTTTAAACTCGGCGTGTAGACGGACTTCCCGTGCAGTTTAAGGTAAGTCCGTCTAGTAGCAATATAACCAAAACTTGTGACGCAATATGTTTGAAAACAGTTTGTAGCAGTGATGTACAACTGGCGTTGAAATGTGTGTTATATGATTTCGTACACAAGATTTAAATTTCAATGATAATTTACTTTATTTCATTTTAAGGCAAGTCCGGCATATCTTTGGTGACAGTGGTTGCAAACATTTTTAATAAAATAGTAACGAATTTCCTTTTTTGTAAAAAAAATACTAAGTAAAAACAAAAATAATTATTTCTTATTGAACATTATAAGTAGTGCTGCAAAATGAACAAATACCTTCCCTCATTATCATTTAAGGGGTCAGAAATTTTTTAACTATATTTTTTGCACACCTGTCAACTTTCTTTGGTTTTTTAATAAAAATCAACATTTGTATTTTTTTGTTTTAAGTATTTGTCCCATATACCTACGCCGCCGTTTTGAGCTAAAAACAAAGAAATTTGACAGGTATACCAAAAGATTCGAACCCGTATAAGACATTAGCTAGCAGGTTGCAGGACTAAGAAAATTTTCGAGCAAAAATTTTTTTTTTTCACAAACCGCCGAAAAACACTGCCATCAAAAAGAGATAGAAAAAGTTTTAAAAAATTGTAATAAAACTCTTAAAAGTTTTTTAGTTGAGTTTATATGGAGCCGACACTTTAAAAAATTTGTATGACTTAGAAAAAATTATGTATGACTGCCCTACTCATGTAGGTAATTTAAGAAAATCGCGAAGCGCAGCGTAGCGTTTGTTTTAAATTACCACATTAGACAACATAAATCTAGCTCCATACAAAAATTATAATAATTATTTGTAATTTTTTTTCTAAAAAAAATATCTTTTTTTTAAATCTTTCCATCTTTTTCCGAAAGCAATATATCTCGTCAGATTGTAAAAAAAAATAGAGTGTATTTTTTATGCACCCCCTTTGCTACACCCGGACCGAATATGGAAAAATAATAAATGACAAAATTCAGCAATGTGCAAAACCTGAGAAAAGCTTTCTTAGTCTAGTCCTATCCTAGTCTATAACAGTAATGATAGTCCCGCCACTGAGCATTCCTCACCTGCTAATTGTCTTGTAGCCAGACAGACAATACAGCTTGAATATAAATAGGTACCTAATGATAGTTTTCATTGGGCGACTACTTTTAAGTAGTAGCTAGCAAATACAAAGAATCGTATAGTAACATAAAATACGTGCAACTGAAAAGGTTGACAATATCTGCAATCGAGGCAAGACCGGCATATGACGGACTTTCCTTAAGCATGTAGACGGACTTCCCAACTATTACATTTTGAGCTTAGACATTTGTTGCAGGTAATAATTACGAAACTCAAGGGATATTAATGAATTCATCACCAGAAATAAGTATGTGGATCACTAAATGACTTACGTAATCAAGGAAACTCCAAAAATTCCTTTGATTTTCTACTTTTTTTTTAGTTTTTTGAAGAGACGTTACACTCCAACTTCAAGTACACAACGCGAAAAAAAATGGCCTACCGATTTCTTTCGACCTAATGATGTTAGCGACGTCTATGATTCTCAGTTCGAACTAGCTCCGTAATACTGTTTTACCGACCGAGGCATAAGAACCTAGCCGTTCAAATATGCAAGTTATTGCCGCTAGACGGGCTTACCTCCTAGACGGACTTCCCCACATTGACCTTACTTCATTTTGGTAAATAACTCATAATATCAAATCACTTATTTTAAGCATAAAACCTAGAAAAGAATATAAAATTACACAAAAATATGTAACTTTGTGAATTTATTCTATCGAGGCAACTTTATCAAATCGTGTTTCCATCGGGTATATTCTACAGAATAAAGCCTCAACAATATTTCATAATTTTCCCAGATTTTAATTTTACTGTTTACTACTTCAATAAATAATTCCAAAAACGTATTATGCTAGTTTTTTACTAATCCGAACGTGCTAGCCGTTGCGCCATCGACCTCCTCGCGTATACTCGTTTACCAGGGGGACCTTACCATCAAATCTTAGAGTAGTATTAATTTAATCTTGCTATGCTTATTACGAAGCCACCACCATAAGAATTTTTAATGGTGAGGTTAAAGTAATACGAAATAAAAAATATTTAGGACAAAACAGTTCAGTTAATTTAGACAAAAATAAAATTGTACAAAATAATGTCCCAAAACGGATTCCGGCTCAGCAAAATGATACCTACAGCTTGCTTACGGTCAGAGCCGTTCTTCCGTCTGAACCGGTTTGATGATGCTGCAATGGGCAACGTGTACAAAATAAAATAAAATTACAAAAATAAAAACAACATAAACGAACACTTAACTATATGTATAAGTACAGCTAACCCCTTCGCCTTATATAAAAATAGATTTATTAAAAAAGTACAAAACAGCAAAAGGAAATATACTGCTCCAAGAGTTGATGCTAAGGCCGATTAAAGCAATACTGCTGTAAGAGGTGACAGTAGGGTACCTGAACAGTACTGTACCCCTGTATCATTATAATTTAAAAAATCTAGAAATATTTATCAGGAGGCACTAGAGCTCCAATCAATACAAAACGAATGTCATTAAAATAAATTGGAGCTCGCAATAATGTCGTTATAATCCAATGTAATTAAATTTAACCGTTTTGCAATAATACGCCAAGTCATTAATTAGTGTTGTTACAGTAAATATTGGTTTGTTGTAGTAAATATTGGTATGTTGTTTCACCGCAAAATCGGGATACGATTTTATTTACGACTAGCTTACTGAAATAGAATCCTTAATTATTAGCATCAAAAACGACTGTGCAACGGGTTTGGGATTCTATACCGGTCAACTTTTAAAATTGGCTGGACATGTCATAGTTTCAGTTATTTAAAAGATCATTGCACACACACACACCCCCCCTCTCTCTCACACACACACACACCCCCACTCTCTCTCACACACACACACACACACACACACACACCCACACACACTCTCTCTCTCTCACACACACACACACACACACACACACACACACACACCTACAACAATGCCAATGTAACACAGGTGTTAAATTGGTATTGTTCTGTACCTAGAGTTTGTATCGAAATAAAATTTATTATTATTGAAAAAAAATGCGTTAACGAATGCTTTTCTTTTTATTTAGAACGAAATTTTATCAATTGAAAATCAATTGATAAGATTTTGTTCTAAATAAAATAAATACAGTTTATCGTTTTGCATTTATCGGTTTCTTACTTAGAGCATTCTAAGGTTTATTAGAACCACACAAAGTTTAGTTAAAAATATATTTCTAAAGAATATGAAGTAAAGTCTGGAAAAGATTCAACTACAAATCCAGCACAAGGGAGCTTCAATAATGTATAACTTATAATCTACCGGAACGCGTGTAACATTTGAATTGTCACCTTATGGCTCTCGGAATAAAGAGCAGATTTACAGAATTTATATTCGTATGTTGAAGAATCCGGCACTTGAAATTCAAAGTTTGTCCGTCACACAGTATGCTATCTGTGCATAGAATACGTTTCGCAGATGGGGCATGATATACTAACATACCTACGTTGTATGTAAATTCCATACATAATATTTTATTTATACCCTCTTTTTTAAGGCAGTGGCAAAAGAAGAAAAGAGCATAGTGTTATCTCGATCATTCGTAAAAGCTACAGTACTGGGCATATAACACTTTGTCATAAAAATATGAGGTGCCCGGATTTAAATAAAAACGTTATGACTCACGGCATAATTATATCCTAATTCTTAACTGAGGTTTTCAATTAATAATTTCTTTGAAATTATATATTTAGCACGTTGTCTGTGGGCTAGGTTTCGCATTCGACTCATGTGCATATTAGTGTGCTCGGTATTGTATGGACGATTCAAAAGCACTTTAAAAAAGTTTATTTGTCTTAACGATTTTTTAATTTGACTTTGACTTTTGACTTGTGACTTTTCAACATTTCTCTTTTTCGGATAATAGATCTTCAAGACTTGCAGTCTTAAGTGTGAATAGCGGTTTCCCTTCGGGCGGGAGGCTGGTCGTTATCTCAGGCGTCCAACAATCCCTTTAATTCGGGGCAATAGTTCACAACAGCGATGGAGGTAGTAATGTTTTACCAATACCGATTCAGTGCGACTTGGTTTGGTTAAGTCACTTTATGATATAGCATATAGCACATAATATATCTAAGGCGGACCTGTGTGGTGGCGTAGAGCGTAAAATACCTTTTATTTAAAAAAAGTTAGTGCCTTTTTTAAATAGTAAGTGAACATCAGGAAAAAGAAGGCAAAGTAAAAGTGAGTGGAAAATAGAAAATCCAAATTTCTGGTTACTCCGGTCCTGTGACTTGCCTCTTCAACACTAGGCTATAACTACATCTACATAACATACATTTTAAATTCGCCCAAGTAAATAATTCATACCGTAACCATGTCGCGTACCGGTGAAAGAATACTACCACCCCCTCTCTTCCTTTGGATGTCGTAAAAGGCGACTAAAGGACTAGAGACTGGACATACCTCCAACAGCATAGAGCGGCGATGGGATCACCACCTGGCACGCTAAGCACATGTGTCGCTATTTCGTGAAAAGTGGACTATGGCAGTGGACTGATTCTGCGGTCCTCATTGCCTAGTCTCTGTCTAACCCTTTGGGGATAATAGTCGTGAATGTCATGTCATGTATGTATTAACCATTACACACATGACAATGGCACACAACTGAATCAATTCTCCAGTTATTTACATTTCATTTAATAATTTGAATAGATCGGATAGTTTTGATTACGTCACCGGTAACGCTCTACATCGAACGTAACCCCTCAGCTCGTTCCGCACTTCCACGAGCCGCGTTATCTGTGGTCTCCAATCATTGAGTTAGGTATTATTACTAGGAACAACACCGCCAAGCAATTTTCTGCGCACTGAGTACCGGCGTACGGAATGCAAAACGCACCGCAATCGCTTAGAAATGAAGCCCATTGGCCGTAAATTAGTGCGTAAAAATTGCTTCGTGGTGTTATCTCTAGTTGGTATGCCTCCAATCCGTTTAGTACGGCCGGCTTGTTACCAACAATTGGAATTACTTCACTTTTAGTTCTGAGTAATAATGGAGCTCGATTATGTCCAAACGGATTATCGGAACTGATGTTTGTCATGTTTCTATTAAGTATATAAGTGATTTTAAATACTTTTTTAGAACACACAGGTACAATCATTAACAATTTTACACAAAGAAAATGGGACTCCATACAGCGTTTGTTGCAGTAGTGATGATATACTACAATGCTGATCTTCGGTTGAAACCTCGTTTTTTGTGTGTACTGTAACACTTGTAAAGGTTGGGGGCGTTTGTTATGAAATAACGACATCCTTTACTTAATATACGACTTCATATTTATTTACAAGAACTATTATTGTATATTACCTACATTATTTAAAACTTAGATTAATGATTGGTCTCGCTGCGCTCGACTAGATACCTCCGTCGTACTTGTCAAATGCGGCAACTAATACTACGCCGAAATCGGCGTACCCGAGCCAGTCACACTGACAGCTGTGGGTGACGTGTACGTCCCGAATGTTTTATTAAATTTTGGGCTTAATTCAAACTAAAATGCCAGTTTGCGTAGTAAAACTGTGTAAAAATAATACTTCTAAAAATAAGAAGGACACTGGGATCACATACCAACAGTAAGTATCGTATAATTTCGAAATTTCATCATAAAATAATATGAACTATAAACGCCATTCAGTGTTACCGCTTATACAAGAATAAAGTCCCCGTGGTTGAGATTTTTACTATGTGAATTTATTGTTATTGTCTTTTTTTTTAAAGGTCACCAAGGTTTTTATTTCATTTGTCTTACAAAGTTACTATATACTTAACCTAGTTCTATGTTATTTCATGTTTACTTATATTTGTGATCTATAAAAAGGTGTAAAAATGTTAGCTGACACTATATCAAGGGGATTCTACCAATGAAACTGAACAACTTTCCATAAGAAACATGGGTTGAAAATTTATTATTTTTCCCTATACAAAATGCGCAATCAGCTGATTGACTCAAGTATGGAAAAGCTATTTTTTTCATTTTGACCTATGTTCCTGAAATGTAAACTTTTCGTGTCTGTACTTACATTGAAAATATTTGCGAAAAACATAATCTAGGGGATGAAGGATACGTGAACATTAGAATCATTTTTTCTTGCCCCAGGGGATATAGTATTTTTTTTTGTCTGTTTCATGACAATGAGCCTACAAAAACGAAAAAGTATTTAGTCATATGTAGAATAATCATGAATAAAGACTAAGTAAAATTAGTAATCATTTTAATCTATGGACAACACAGACCACGCCCAAACAGTCCACGCTTCAGCAAACAACTGCACAGTTTGCACATGTGCTTAGGTGGTGAGCCTTTAGCCCGTTAGTCGCTTTTACGACACCAAAGGGAAGAAAGGGGTTGGTAGTATTATTTTGATGAGCCCATCGCCGCTCTATGCTGTTGGATGTATGTGCAGTCTTTAGTCCGTTAGTCGCCTTTTACGACACTGAAGAGAAGCGAGGGGTTGGTAGTATTATTTTAATGAGCTCATCATCGCTCTATGCTGTTGGATGTATGTGCAGTCTTTAGTACGTCAGTCCCCTTTTACGACATCGAAGAAAAGTGAGGGGTTGGTAGTATTATTTTGATGAGCCCATAGTTGCTCTATGCTGTTGGATGTATGTGCAGTGCAGTCTTTAGTCTGTTAGTCGCCTCTTACGACACCGAAGGGAAGAGAGGGGTTGGTAGTATTATTTTGATGAGCCCATCGCCGCTCTATGCTGTTGGATGTATGTGCAGTCTTTTGTCCGTTTGTCGCCTTTTACGATACCCAAGGGAAGAAAGGGGTTGGTAGTAATAAAAAAAAACTAAAAAAATGGGGTCTAATCCAATGATATTATGTTAAAAAGAGGTAGATAGGTTATGTCAGTACTAATATGATTTCAATAATGGACCGAAGCGTCGTACGTACGAAAACCTGAGCATGCGCTATACTCACTAAATATTAGGATGTTATTCGGCCGAGGTAACTTGTCACTTCTAGTCGATGATCTCATATGGCCGCATCTGCCGAGTTAACTTGACCGTATTCTAAAGTGTGAGCAAGATAGCATGACAACTAGTAAGAGCGTAAACAAGACAGATACATGTAGCGCTGTGTCATTTCGAATTACATGTCAATTTGCTGTCGCACTCTATATTTTTATGACACAATTTATTCTGACATTTTGTAGTTGATAAATAATAAGAACTTAAATCAATTAAAATTTAAACTCACGCATGCCACTCATGATATATAATTTCATGACCTTTTATGTAGTTCGCATGACACAGGACAGCATATTTTTAATTAATTTTCGGAAACAAATACATGCAAACTGACACTGTCAAAGTGTCAACACTGCTAACGCTTTTGTGAGACTACGCCTAAGGTAAGCCAATTAGCATAGTTTTCTGTTGCCACTTTTTGGCACATGTAACACATCTACCTCTTTTTATTGTAACATCATTGGTCTAATCATAGCTATACATACCTACCATTTTTCTACAGAAGAAACCTACGTCTAACCTACATAATAATATATACAATTATATTGATACATATTCGCTTTTGATTGTTAATTTTTAAATATTTTCTGAGCTACATTTATAACCAGCAACTGAACTAAACATCACAGCAAAAATATTTTTCCCATTAACTCGGGTAACAGTTGAGCAGCTGGCAACAAATTTTTCACGCACACTAGCATCCATGCATATTGTCATAAACACACTACATAAATTAAAAATAATTAAAACAAAAAAAACAGTGCAGTGCGATTCGCGCTCGGAAACGGACGCGTCCATTGTGCAGTGAGAATTTTTAATTCGCGATTTGCGCGGCGATAGCCGCTGCACGTGTTTAGACTATGAGCTCCCAACTCATAGCCAACGAGCTGTTGGCGTTTATTCAAAACGCCATCGACACCATGGACGAGGTCAGCATCTTGTAGATCTGCAAGTCCAACTTTAAGGAGGACGAGATTTGCAGTGGCAAGGCCCTGCTCTACCAGACCGTCGGCAAAGCCAGCCAGATGCCATCTCGACGGAGGGATGGAACAGAAAGGAGTCTCCAGGACATCATCAGCCTGCTAAAGGAGACCGACCCGAACGACGTGCCTACGTTCGTGGCGAAGGAGTTACACAAGCTGCCTCCCGTCACATTCGACCACGTCGATGTCACCAGGCTACTGAAGGACATCAACTTCCTGAAAGCGAGCCTGGCCGAGGTAGTGGAGAAATTGGAGGCCTCTAACAACACCGTTAGTGAGTTGCGTGCCCAAGTAGTGTTATTAAGCAACGCTGCTTCGGTAAGTAGGTCACCCGAGGCCTCTAATGTCAACACTCGTCGCGGGGCGCAAAACGCATCCGTCTGCAGTTTCGAGTCGGCGCATGCGGATGCGTCACCGGCCGTTGTTGCGCGCGATGCGCCTAGCCCCGCTGCCCGCCCCCCCGCCCCGGTGGGCACGTCACGCGTTTGCACGTCAACACCTCAACGTGCCGCAGCAGCTGCGGCCGCCAGCCGACCTGTCGGCGCCGCTGCCGCCGCCGCTCCGCAACCTGAGCGGCGACCGCTTCAAGAGAAGAAGAAAAGTAGCCAGGGTGTCATCCATGTAGCTACTCCTGTGGCACCGCAGGTTCACCATCGTGACGAGGAGGGCTTTACCAAAGTGGAAAGGAAGAAGAGGAAGCCCGCCTGTCGCAACCTATGCGGTGTTGCACCGACCGGACCGAACCACCTGCTGCGTCCAGCTATACCGACGACGCTGCTGTACGTGTCCCGACTCCATTACTCTACGAAGGCAGAGGAGATCGTAGAGTATATACGGATCAAGACCAAATTCACTCTTAGGGTCGAACTGTTGGAGTCCCGCCACAACGTGAATTTTAATTCCTTTGTGGTGAGAGTGCCGACCGTCCATCTATCGGCCTTTATAAAAGAGGAGTTTTGGCCGAAGGGTGTCCTGTTCCGGCGGTTCCGTGGTCGGCTACCGGACACCGCGCTGCGTCACACGTCGCCGTGTTTACGTGTAAAATAGTGAAATAGTGATAAGGTTTTATATTGTATGTATGTTAGTCTGTAAGGTATTTATCTATGGGCCTGCGTTGCCTGAATACAAATAAATAAATAAAAAAAAAAAATTAATGAGTTGCCGCATTTACGGAGCTGTGGTTTATAGGTAGCGCGGTATCTACACGAGCGCAGCGAGACCAATCATTCATCTATGATTTTAAATATAAAAATAACATGGTAAGTCTACCCATGTTGGCACTTCAGATCGTTCTTCTTATTTCCACTTTTGACATCTTGTCATTTCAAATTATATGTTTTATTTATAAATTACTACAAAGTAAAACCTGCCAGCGCCCTAACATAGCATAAACTCTACAGTACCGTTATGGCCTGTTCAAACCTGAGCGGTATTCGCTGCCGCTGTGGGTAAAGGTATATACCGCGCGGTGGCCGCGCGGGTTTCGCTCAGGTATTTAGTATAAAGTTCCGCGGCTAGAGCGACCTGCGCGGTATTTTTGCTGCCGCTACCCACAGCGGTAGCGAATACCGCTCAGGTTTGAACAGACCTAATTATACCGCGCTGTACTCATCAAATGTAAAGTAAGTTAAGTGGATAAGTCATTGGTATAAAATATCGAAACTGATAATAATAAAACTCGACGACAAAGTAGGACTTGGTATCTAACTGTAAACGTTCGTATAGGTGAAAGTCCCAAAAGAGAGAAGTCTTTAAAAAGTGCAGTTTAATGACATAAATATTGTATTTTCTTTGCCAGTTTTTTATATTTCTCTTTAGGAATAAAGCAATTTACAACTACTACTTTATATAGAAATAAAGCTTTTAGTGTTATATTCTTCGACAGTTCAACTTGCAGGCGTGTGTGTTACAAACGTAACTACGAGTATGTGTACAGTAGCTACAATGGTTAGCTCAACTCGACAAAACCAAACAGAAAGAAAAAATAACAATGCAGTAATGTTGCCTACAAAAGAAGTAGGTATCACTTTTACATACATACAAACATATAATCACGACTATTATCCCGGAAGGGTTAGTCAGAGACTAGGCAATGAGGATGTAGGGACACAGCACAATGTAAGTGCTGAATTGCAATTATGAAATCACGAGGCACGGCGTGCGGTCACGTACGCCAGTTGTTCCCAGACGTTCGTTGGAACAGTCGTTCCCTAGCTACGCGTTAGAACCATTGTCCCAAGCGCGTCGCATATAGCCATAAGCTTACGCCTAGCCATAGATATACTTCTGTACAATTAACTGTGTAAATGAACAAGTGCCAAATAAAAGACAGTTGTTTAGTAACCATTCAGACTTTAATTCAATCAACCTTCTGAGAGTCAAGTAACAGTTATCACTGACATAGCTAGCACATATAAGCTCAGTTAGCAACAGTGATACATTACAAGGACAGCAAAAGTAGTCCTCTGCCATAGTCCACTTTTCACCAAATAGCGACTGCACATCTACTCAGCATGACAGGTGGTGAGCTCATCGCCGCTTTATGCTGTTCGATGTATGTCTTTAGTCCGTTAGTCACCTTTTACGACACCCAAGGGAAGAGAGGGGGTGGTAGTATTCCTTCACCGCTACGCGACACAGTACTTCTCACTTTTATCTACAATCATTTATCTGTCATGATTACCTATTTATCATTCGTGCCGTAACTATTATACACCGTAATATTACCTACATCTCTGCTTTCAAAAGACACTATTTAAATATGACGTAAACATTTTAAATGCGCCGCCGAAAGTAATTATTTTTAATGCTTTCAAAAAAATCTCATAAGTGATGGATGGATGATGTTTCGCAAAAAATTACTGATTCGTGAGCTGATTCGCTTCGATAAGCAATGGAAACATTAAAGGAATCCATTTTTTATATTAAAATGAAAAATATTTTTGTTTGAATAATTTCGTTGTTCGAACATTATGGTTTTTAACTTTTATGTGTTTTAAGTTAAAATTTAAAGTTCTTTATTCTCGGCAAAAAGTCCGGCTTTGTTCTGACACATACATATTAACATTTTCCAGTAAGCCTGCCTGTGTTAAACAATAACATTATTGTACTCACACGAAACAAAAACAAAATTGCTAAAAACTAAACAGAATTATAACGAAACGGCGTTTAAAACAAAAAGTTCAAGTTGGTAAACAGCGATTTATAAATTCAGTTTGCCACAAACCCGCCGTCCAATTTATGTGTCCACTCGTGAATAATGTAACAATAGGTTTTAAACATTCACAATGGCAGAGTTTTGAGGACAGTGGCAACTTTTAATGGGCCCACCGGGCAAAGCAACTCTGGAATACATCCAACAATTTCGGCAAGTATTGTTACAACTGCATCTATACAGAACTGTGGCATAAACATAAAAATTTTGAAGTTTCATTATTTTGACCTAAAAGTTACCTTTTAGCTCAGAAAAGTGCAATCTGCTTTACTAATTTACTACTTACTTGTTAGCCCAAATAAAAGTCTGAAATACATAGCGAATTTTCCGATTTCAAATAAACGTAGGTCGTAATGATATAGCTTCGTCAAACCTTTGTCAAACCTTTTGATACTTCATAATTGTAGTGATAAAATAAAAATAAAAACTACTAGGTAGCGTAGCCATGCAATGTAGGGGCGGGAGAAGCTTTGATTAAAACGACTGTATCGTATAAATTAAGATGACATCAGAAACATGGGATGAGAGGTGAGGTAAGTCACATATTACAAAACTTCTTGGATCTGGCTAGCCAAACAAGTAGACTTCAGTCAGGCTCTTTATCCTTAAAATAATTGACAAGCTTTTTTCAGCCTCATGATGAACTTTGAAAAGTTGACGTGGCTGATGTCACAAAAGATGCCAATGGGAGGAAGTGCACTGACAGAGGAGAATCTATGCAGGGCAAGATAAGATTGTGTAACTTAGGTGGTCTGAAGAGTTTCAAAGTTGCATAACAACTTGTTGTGTCTACAAAATAAAATTGCTGCTTCTCAAAATAGCTCGATATGAGACTGTTTGATTATCATAATATCCAACTTGAATGGTGAAACCCATCAATAAATATAGACTGCTCAGTTTCGAATATTCTTGTGACACATAAAGCTTATCCCTCCTCCTCCCTTTCTCCTTAAGCGCGTACTTTACGCATTTTCTGCAATTTGGAAGGCACGTTGGCCGTTTTTGCGGTTCGCCGGAATCGTTATAACCGGCTATGGAACAGGGTATTCGGTGCTTGCTGTTCGTAGTTCCGAGCTATCCCCGTGATGGACAAGGAAGTAGATTTTTTTGTAGGTAGGCCTTTTTCGTTGAGCTCCTAAAAACTGGGCGGGGCAGATTGTTCCACGTAATCCGGGGTCACCCCTGACACCGGTGTATGCGACAGCATTTAACCTAGTCAAAAATAAATAGTGGTAGGTTTTGACCTTGGTGTAATTGTCAGGATGAGAGAAGATCGTATGGTGAAGTGAGATGGCCTAGTGGTCAACGGTGGTCATCTCAGGTATTGCTGAGGGGATGAGGTCGGGAAGGACTTGGGTTGGCTCCAAGCGGATGACTGGCAGGAGGTGGCGCAGGACAGACCCAGGATATTATTTATTGGAGGCCAAGACTCACTTTGGGTCGCTGTGCCAACTTAGTTAAGTTTGCTTTGGTTCCCCATTTGCTAAATTCATGTCAGACGGCCTTGTCCCAGCAGTAAGACATTTACATTCGGAGGCTCAAACTTATCATAGCTTTGTCCTGAGAAAAGTGAACACAAATATTTTACAATTCGACGACTTTGTTGTCGAGTGGTTAGCACGTCGGTTCTGGTACCGTGCCATCTCTGAGATCCCGGGTCCGGGTTCAATTCCCGGTCGGGTTAATTTAGAAAAACACTTTTTTCCTGAATTGATTTCGGGTCTGGGTGTTTTTCTATGTTTATGTTATACAGTTATAATAGTTTAATCATGTTAACAAGTTTCAAAAGGGCTGAGGCTTGGTGTGTGTTGTGAATTGTGATCATATAACAGATCACTGTTGGAGACTCATACTCAGAGGCATAAACTGCTGAAAACGAAGGATGTTCACCATTAAAATACCAGAAACAAAGAAAAACTATGTAAGCCTAGAGTGAAATTACAAAAAGTTTGTAACCTTGGTTTAAACTTGAAAATTAAGTTATTTGATAAATTACCTGCTATTACAATCGATTTGCCTTTTATACAATTTAAGCATAACATTAAGCATTTCCTTGAAAGACACCCATTCTAAAGTACATCAGAATTCATTGCGAGCTCGTTTCTGTGATATTTTAATATTTTTTTTTTGTCTTAGAATTTTAGAATTGTAGAATGAATTAAAAATCTATATATATTAAATTTTTATTTAATAATACTTTTAATTTATTTTTATTTTAATGATATGTAGTGTGTGTGATGTGTGATATTGTAATAATATTGTAAATGTTTAACTTACCTAGGTTGCGTTATGTAACAAAGGATGAAAAAATAAATGAATTGAATTGAGTGTAGAAAGTTTATTTTATTTTATTTATTTAATTAATTACGTACAATTACCCGCAAATGCTAAATAGCATAATAATATTATGAGACAGGTATATTTTGAAGTGCCTCGCGGTGCGTATTTCACCATTGTTCAGTGCACCAGGCGCTAATACTGTTATTAGCGCCTGGTGCACTGAACAATGTAATACTGTTATTACAGGAATTGATACGTGCATTACTATGCCGGTCATATAAAAGTTCATGCACAGAAATATATTTCTGTGAGTTTTATAATTGAGAATAATGGGTTTCAACCCGCGAGTAATATACAATATTATGTTTGTTTAAACATAAACGTGTGAAAATTAGCCATTAAAAAGCGCCAAAAATATTAATATAGAAATTTAAACTTTAATTACGTACAGTCAGCAACAAAAGTAGATACACACTTTTGACCTTTGACAACTATTGACCCTTATGTCTTTAGTTGCTGCCACTATTTACTTCTGTTGCTGATATTTCTAACAATAATAAGTTCATATTGATGATGACGTAGTGAGAGAGTAAGGCTCACTTTGGTTTACCCACAAACACGCATTGGGCCAGTGTGGTAGGTTACGGTCCAATATCCCCATGGGTTGTCCATACGGGTAGGCCTGTGTCCAGCAGTGGGACATTAATAGGCTGATGATGATGATGACTAACAGTTTTAGTCAGTATCTACTTCCACTTCACACTATTTTTTATTTATTTTTGATTTTGACTTGTCATAGTGACTGCATAATGCCTGATGGAAAGCAGCCAATGCAGTCCAAAATAATGAGAGTGCTCCCCATCGTGGAATAAACACGGTAACTAGCGCACCCATTCATGACAGCCTGCATAAATGCCGTTTCACGTCACGCCCCGCTTAAAAGACCCGGGGCTGTAGGAGCTGGGAAACACATGCGCCGGCAAAGAATTCCAAAGCCGAATGGTCTTACAGAGGAACGCCTTGCCAAATATATAGTTACACTATCCAGGGTTGACTAAAATTTGTATGTGTCAGATACGGCCACGATAGCCTAATGCCCTACCATTAGGCAGCTCGCCCGGAATGCCACAAAGATTGGGTTCAAATCTTGCTTAAAGAAAAGAAAAATACACATTTTCTTCATGGCAGTTAGTTAATAAGTTTTAAAATACTGGTTGCACACCGTTGTGTTAAATTTTGTACACCCCCTCCAAAAAGTTTGGTGAACGTTGATTCCCAATCAACATACCAAATTAATGTTCTTGTCATATTTCTAAATTGCTTCTTTTACGAGACGTGAGCGAAAAAATATTAAAGTCGTTGATATAGTAAATATGTCTAAGCAAAATGATTATGACAAGCTTCACAAAGCTTTTACTCATAACGTTTGCGAATGGCAATATAAATTTTTATTACAACAAGAATTCCAAATACGTGAATTATAATTTGTTTACGTCAAGAAGTCTCCGAGCGTAATGGCGTTGACAGCGGTACAAAGCGATGTAGCTTCCTCAAAAAATTATCAACGGCCAAGAGTATCAGTAAATGGTAAAACAAATTTGTCTTAGCACAAAGGTCTTGAGACAAAGGTCGGGTCCGCGGTTCGCCCCAAGATGATTAATCACCAGTTACACAAAAATACAGCGGGATCGCCTCGCAAACCACTCTCCTAATACATCATACCGCCTTTGTTGCCCGACGGAGACCCTAAAAGTGAATACATGTAAGGAGATAATCAAGATATGACGTAATAGAATTAGCAGCGTATGACAATATAGCGACTTCAATAGCTGGAACTTCAATATCAGTTTTTCGACCTTCTATACAAAAGCCTTTCTAACTTTGTACCGAGTAAGCTCAAGATAGAAGCTTTCTTAACTCGGATCAGTCAACCACTGAGGAACTACTATTCTAGTTTTAGTTTATAGCTTTTTTACATTTTCGAGGATTGTCACACTAGCACACACACGTGTCACTTCCTAATTTTTTTAATTATTAAAAACAATAACAAATAATCGTTTCAGAACTCTCTTAAAAACTAGAAACGTTTCTAAGCATAGAAAAAAAGAGAAAATGTAAAGTAAGTCGAGCAAAGACTTTATTGAATCAGAGCATGTCAGCGTGTCACCCTCTCGGCGCATATAAAATTAAATGGCGCGACGTAATCTCTCGAGCATTTAGTAGGATCGTTAACTAACCAGAAACGGCAATATATTCTGTACGAACAAAACGAAGTCACTCTGCAAACGGAGTTAGGGCTGGATGTCACCTCACTCAACTCCGGTTCACACGCTTCAATCAATTACAACAGATGTCCGGGATGTTATTTATGCTGGACCTAACTCCGCTTTGAGTTAATTTATTTGCCCTCAATTTTCTACAAAATATGTTAATTCGTCTGGAATCGGCTGGCGCGGTAAGCTGTTTTGGAATGCTTTCCTTTGTGCCTGAGGATTTATAGAAGCGAGTCTCTAGGGTGGACTTGGTTCGGAAATCCGATGATATGACATATATGGTGTTAGTTGGTATGGTGAAGTTTGTTTGGTCGGTCGTTCGGTGTTGGTATGGTCATATGGTTATGTTTGTCTCCCGTGATACTTACATCATTCCCACGATTTAGATTTATAAGCACTTAAAAAATAGCAGACACAGCAATGTCATTCAGCAATAACTATAAATTGATTGTCAGCCCACTGCTGTTTGTCCCGATGTTTTCCACTTAGCCGTTCATCGACTTTTCTCATACAACTGCTGCCAGCCTATTTGAGTCTATAGTCACAATAAATTTCCGAGTATTATTGAAGTATTTTTTTTCTTCAGCCTATTTTTTCCCACTGCTGAGCAAAGGCTCTTCCACGCATCTCTGTCCTTGGCGGTTTTAGTATTTATTTAACACACATGAATTTTTTGTCATTTCATTTTCCTGTATTATTTACCAACATAATTATATGTATACAAATAAAATATTTACCCTTACAAGACACACATGCTTTGCGCAGCGGTGAAAGAATACTACCACCCCCTCTCTTAAAAGGCGACTACCGGACTAAGACTGCACATACATAAAACCGCATAGAGCGGTGATGGGCAAACCACCTGTCACGCTGAGCACATGTGCAGTCGCTGTTAGGTGAAAAGTGCACTATGGTAGAAGACTGCTTTTACTGTCCTCATCGCCTGGTCTCTGACTAACCCTTCGGGGATAATAGTCGTGATTACACGCATTCACCATTCTCACACATACACACTCGTGCAACATGCATTATTATTATTATTCAGCCCGGCTTGTCCTACTGCTGAGCAAAGGCCTCCCTCTCTCCCCCCACTCTTCAAGGTTTAGGGTTGTAACTTGCCAGTCCTTCCGATAGTAGTTTAGCTCGTCCCGCCATCTCCTTCTGGGCCTGCCGCGCTGTAATTAGAACATGCATGCATTCTAATAAATTTGCATAGAGATGGTTGCAAAATCCAGAGAGTGCTAGATTTCTTGTATCTTTATTGCAAGAGTTGATATGAGGAGTGAAGAAAAGTGTTAATTCAGAATTGGTAAAAATCTTCTGAAATTATGTAAGTGATGTGAGCATCGCTCTATAATAGTTCTTAAATAAAATGTACATTAGCTACACATAGTACGGCTTGTTGTCTGTGAAATTAATGTGGTTATGAAAGCGAGAGAAGCTTTACAATAAGGCCCTTTAACGAACGAAATCATTTAATACTGGTCGTAAAAAAATTTGACACCGCGATCCACGTGGAACCAGAATGCTTTTATTATCTGCCCACTACCCTTCCCTTTCTATGTATTAGTATTACTAGCTTTGCACTACTTATATATTTATGTTTTAAGTAGTAGGTGTGGATATTTAAGTAAGTATATTTTAATGTCTTCATAGTGATTTAGTTTTATGTGCATCTAGTTCTGTATGATTTCGATTTATATATACATAGTTCCGTGCTAGGTCTATATATCTAAGTAAGTGGCTCCTATAAAATTATCATGAACTGCGAAACGATATCTCTTTTCAAAAATAAGCTTACCTCTACTTCTTAAATTTACTAATTTCTATTGTCTATTTGTGAACAAATTTATCGTCTTCTTCTTAGACGAAGCCTCCTCTTTCCTATTCAATCTTCTGTCATCTCACTTTGCCCTGTCTTCAGTATGCTGTTTGGGGAAATAGTTCCCATTCATATCCGCTCTAACGACATCAGCGGTTCGGTGTTAACTTCTCTCTACTAGACAAGTTCTGTTCTGGGACTAAAAATGTCACTCTAATTTTGAAATTTATTTACCTTTAAGATATACGTTGTGTACGTTTCGTTTAGTAAATACATAAAAAGTAAAAAAAAAAAAAGTGTTTCATTTCAAATTGTTTAGTGTTCGCATTAACGTTAGAAAACAATTTAGTTATGCGTAGACTCATTGGTTATGAGTAAACTCCTCGCTGTGCTCAAAGACGGTACTTTGTACTGTTACCGCTATCTTTAATCTGCTGTAATCCACAACAAAACACACACATTATTACGCAGAACATGTTTAATATTTTATTCACGTAAGTCTCCCGGTCCGGTTTAAGTTATTAGGACAAAGGTTTCCCTGCTTAAAAACCCATTTACTTAATTGCGAGTTCGTATAAAAACATTCCTGCAGTGGAGCGATGTAATAAATTTTTAATGTTGTTGAGGATGTGAGATGTGAAAGTGTGTCTATATTTAGTTTAGTATACTGTTATTACTTTAGGTTAAACTATTTTGTAATATAACTTGTCGCACCTCCAAAAGATGGAATAGTCTACCAGCACACGTATTCCCTCCTACCAATGACATAGGGTCCTTCAAACGAGGCGTGAAGAGGCACTTTGTGAGCCGGCAGAGTGAGGGTGACTGATGCTACGTCTCTTACGCTGCACCAGGTTGTCCTCGGGCTTGGTTTTCACTTCCACTTAACATCAGGTAGAGTGGGGTCATTTGCCGGGCTAATTATAAAAAAAAAAAAAAATAATATTGGTCTATACTATATGTAACCTACCAACCCGCATTGGGCCAGCGTGATGGGTTATGGCCCTATTTCGCCACGTGCTGTCGTGCATGTGGGAGGCCTGTGCCCAGCAGTGGGACGTTTATAGGCTGATGATAATAATATAATACAGGCCTGCCTTTCCCTGATAGTTTTATATGTTTGCTATCTTATCATCTTATCTTAGTGGAGCCTGCCGAGGTCTCCCTCTCGCTATAGAACAACCCTTGGGATCTTTTTTAAATCGGTTTAGTGGTTGGCGTAAAAGCTTAAAAAACAAGCAAACAAATTTCCGCATTTAAAATGTTATTTAAGATTGCGTCATTGGCGTATTTAAAAAAAAATGTACTATGGCGGAGGACTGACTTTGCGGATTCCAGGTCATTCTCATAAGGACAGATTCTCAAAAAGACAGATTCTCGAAAGGACAGATTGTCAATAAACCGAAAATGGTACAGGTGCACACACAAATTAATAGAAGGAAATGTCTTGCACGCTGTTTCCACATTGTAAATTAGTATTTTTCCTAAAGTAACCTACCAGCTTGTACCTATTGCCTAGTCTCTGACTAACCCCTCGGGGATAATAGTCGTGTTATTATGTATGTGTGTAGGCATCCAGTGTAATCTGGGCATTACCACCGTGCACGGGTTGCGGGCATTAACACAGACAAAGTCGCGGGCGTTCGCTAGTGTGAAATAAACGTAAGTAGGTCCGTATAATGACTTTCATTACAATGTTACTAGCTTATTAAACTTATAGCGCAAACGTTCATTGTGCCGCGACCCTCAAATTGAAGGAGGCTTAATATTTATTTAGGCAGAAACAATTAATGAGAGGGGCTACGGTGTTTAGCTCTTGTTTAAATATAAACACTATTTTGTTTGCCGCTCTCGTTAGTTTCGTCTGGTGACTGTCGATTTCCCTTTTGTCTGCCATTAGGCAAAGAATGTGTTTGGGTTTGACAAGGCGAGACAAACCGACAGTTTGTAGGCATTATCAATCTATTGTGTGCATGGCTTGTAGAAGTGTTGATAATAAAACAGATGGCAGAAGCGAAAGTATTGAAGCATTTATCATGTGTCCTTCTATATAGGGAGAGTATTTTCCAATTTTTTCTGACGCTGTAAATGAAAGCGAGAAAAGAAATCTGTGCTTTTTGGTGGCTCTTCTCAGTATAAGTGTCTGTCTGACTTGCAAATTGTAGCAATATTTATAAGTGCTCAATTAAAATAATAGCATACATTTTTGGGGGGTTAAAGTCACTCAAGTTCGGTTTACCATTGAGACCCCTGGGTCATAACGCTAAAATAATAATCTCAACCAAATCACAACTTAACCGCAGCCGTACTGCCGACTTCGTACAGCGCCATCGCGTGTGTCAAAAGCGATAGCACCATAAAAACAGGTGTAACGGCTGAGGTTCAGTTTTAGTTTGGTTGTGACATAGACAAATAAGATTGTGATTATTTATTGTGACCGTTACTTGAATAGTGCCAAATGTCACTGTCTATGTGGTGGAGCCGCTGTGCTGCAGCACACATTGGCACGGCTCGCCCGGCTTAAGAGGGTTACGCATTTCGGTTTCCCATACAAACTTTCAAGTCGAAATGTTTAAAAACCAAAAAGCCAATTTTAATTAAACTTTACATGCTTAAGTAAAATACTGGGATCTAAATAGTTTGTTGAAAACATTTTTGAAAAACGTTTATTTAACTGAGTTATTGCAATTTTAAACTTTCTGTAGTGAATAACTCAGCGAAATAAACGTTTTTTAAAAATGTTTTTAACATACTATTTAGATCTCTGTGTTTTACTTTAGCATGCAAAGTTTAATTAAAATCGGCTTAATGGTTTTCAAAAATTTCGACTTGAAAGTTTGTATGGGAAACTGAAATACGTAAACCATCTTAATACTATATGCCCTCTCATGAAATATCGACGTGAAACAAAAGCAGTAGTTGCTGTTGTATTTCGTCCGGAGTGAAAGTACTGTCTGGCACATTTTCCTCCCTCCGATCTCACAATTACCTACTACTCCTTCTCCTTCCGAGTTGCAGCGGACCAAGGCCGGCGCAACTCGGTCAAAACGTAGGTAGGGTACCAAAATTAGTTTGCATGAAACAACGTTCAAATTGTTTAGAATGGTAAGAGAAAGTTTAAAAATGTATCTGAGGGATTTATAGGTATGTAGGTACGATCAGAAAGTTGTTTAACAACTCATTGGAAATTCGTATACATAATCGTTGGATTAGGGTTATGATCAGCAAGCTGTATTTGTTTGCTCTTTAGGTTAAAATTAGTCTAGACGAGGCATGTGTTTCTGAAACTTTATGATCTAGCGATATTATAAAATTTGGTAAAATTTATTCAGTAGCATGTTGTTTTGACTGCTGGCGTGATTAAATATGAAAAAATCGCTTGGCCTTCATCTCACCAAGCGCACTTAATAGGGAACCCACAACTACTGAAGAACTAAATACCTTATCTGTCAAAAATAATCTAAAACTAACAACACAGCAATCATTTATATTAATTTAAATCAAAATGTTACACGAGCATCGCTGTCAAGTAAAGTTGTTGATTTATCTGTAATAAGCAGAACACGAGCGCATAAAATCGGCAATTCACACAAACAACTTTCCCTCGCCGCTGTGAAAATGTTACAGCAAAGGAACACCGCATCAGCGTTCGTATTAGAACGTTACTAATAAGAGGGCCTTGTTTGCGCCGCCCGATTAAAATGCTAATTATTTGCAGACATCTCGAAACGCCACTGCGTAGGGCTGGCAATGCCGGCGAACAGTTTCGAGACTGAGGGATGTAGTTTTTTAATTATTTTAACGTATTGCTTTGCCGATGGACTAAGGCCGTCACCGTATGGTGGCCCAAGAGATATGCGGCAGCCTCGAGGCAGACAACAGACTGCCGGACGGTATGCTGAGGGCCGGCAACGCGTCTGTGATTCCTCTGGTTTTGCCGACATGGACACCCGTCCATGGGCGGCGGTGATTATTCTCCATCAGGTGACCCGCATGCTCGTTTGCCTCTTTCTTTTATATTTTTTTAAAAAAAACCTGAATAAATGATATTGATTCTTGATTCTTGACTTGATTTCAAGTCATCGCTACAGTGGGACAGCACACAGGCTGTACTTTATACACGAATACTTTTTATCGGTGATCAGGAACTACTGATTTTAAGAAAATGATGGCCATTGCAATAGCAGTAGTAGTTATTTCTTTTTATTATTTTTTAATTTTTAATTGGCGATTTTCTGATAGCCCAAATTAAAAAATAAAAACTCAAAAGTAAGGTGGTGGGAGAGCAGTGAATCCGGCTACCAGATCGCAAGGAGTGGAGTAAAGAAAACGAGGCATTTACTACCCTAAATTTTAATTGGCAATTTCAATACGAATCGACAGCATGCGCGCATTTTGTAAAAACTCTATTAGACATGTATTTTGTAAAAAACGGGGCGTGAAAAGTGTTAAAATAAAAATTCCTAACGTTTTAAAATATTTTCCAAGATATAAAATATTATTATTTACACGAATTATCCTTTTTTTATTACATGTTTACTTATCAAAGTTAAATACGGCATTCTAGAGGACTGGGATTAAAAAGTTCGCCGTTACTGAACATATTTAAAATTCGCGCACAAACAAAAGTTCCTGACCATAAAAATGGTAACCATCGCCACATCTCTACATTGTTACTACCCCTTGAGCGTTCGTACAAATATTTGTGAGTTTGCGAATGCGATAAGGAATCGCTTTATTTTCACTTGCAAAATTACGCGAATTAATTAAGGCAACTTCATGAAATACTGCCACCACCAAAGGGGAACCTATTCTGATAATTTGTTCTCAGATTTATAAATTTGGGAGTGTCTCGAAAATTTGGCACCACTAGAATTATTATAAATTATTGAGTTCATTAATGCGACCTGGAAGAAGAGCTAATGTTTTGATATGCTTGTCTGGTGATTAATAACAATAATGATAATGTTACTTAAAGTCATTGATATATTTTTGTTTAGCTAACAGTTTCCCTGAGTTCCCATTATTGTTTTATTTTGGCAGTAAGAGCGGTTTCAGACCAGCGTTTTGTTTGCGTTTTGAAAGCGCGTGTCACGTCTATGCACATTTTTTTGCTACACGTTCAACTAGTATGAGCGTTGATGTGCACACAAGCTCGTATAAGCTAAATATTGCTACTAACTGACCCCTTTACGAACCACCACCATCCGAACGAACACGCCGAAATAAGCCGGTTTAGGCGCATTTGGTTTTTTGAAAGGCAAATGTGATACGTGTAAGCCGATACGAACTTATACGCGCAAAAATAAACGCTAGTCTGAAACCGCTCTAAGAGTTAGGATCAGCTCCTTGTATTGTTCTGTATGATTCCTTCTTGGGATTTATCGTCACTTGCCATAACGTGAGAAGGAAGCTACAAGCAGTGCTACCAAATCGAATTATAAAACATTAAATTGCAGTAATCGGCACGCCACAAAAAGCTGGAGATAGCAAAATTAATTACGGAATATTGACTCGCGGTCGACCCTCCATTTTGTATTTGTAACAATTTCTCGCTCTCTTTTGCGTTTGACGTAGGTCCACGGAATGGCGCTGGCCGACATCAAAGGTTTTAGTAATGTAACCGAATATTTGGAATTACGACGCAGCCGACGTAGAGGGAATATGTAATGGGGTTTCTGATATCGTAATGAGAATATTATATCGACCACCTTGCCGATGCGAGATTGACCGTTTTTATATTGGGTTTTAAGGTGGTTCACTTAGAATCTAAATTAAGTTGGACGCGTTGTAGTCGGATTGTTGGTGTGTTATGATTTATTTATGGTGGTTACTGCTGCGGCTCTTTCATCTTCATTCTCTTTGGCCGTTTCTCTGTAATACGCAATGTTTAAGGATTTATAATAAGTATTGGTATCCGGTTAGTTAACCTTTTCAATACTTAAGGTTTGCGACGTGGCTACAAGCTGGCAGATTTGTACGTGACAGTTCCATGGTCTGCGGGCGACGGGGGAGGGGTGACACCTGCACGCAAATGACGTTCCTACCAGGGACCGGAAAACCCCTTTTTTTGGTTAAGCCGATTGTTAGGGAAACCCCATCAAAAGGTTACCGAACGATAGGGTTTCCCTATTGATAGGGTTAGTCTTTCGTAGCGGTAACTTTTTTGAATAAGGTTAACTGCTTCCAATGCACTTACCAAATCAAATAGGGTATTTGTAACGGTAATTTTAAGCGCTTATCAACTAATAAGGTTACCCTATTGTCTCCTATCTCGTTTTCGCGCACAGCGGGCGGCGGGTTGCGGGCGGAGGACTGCAGTCCGCCGCCGCGCCGCCGCGCCACCCGCTGTTGTCACATGAAAGCTTCATACAACCGCGCCGAAACGGTATTTGTATAAAAAAAATTGAATTGAAATTTAAATAAAAAACTTGTATAGTAATATCATAGGATATTACTATACAAGTTTTTTATTTAACTTGCAATGCATGTTTGTTGGGTGAAATCTTGCAACTTAATTTTGATCCACTTCCCGGTTACCGATTGATTTGAAATTTTGCATACATGTGTAAATCGCGTGACAATGCAATATTATGATAACATGGCGCTAAGGAAGCTGGAAGCTGGAAGGTGGTCATAGGAACATCGCAATGAAACAACACAATCTCATCGAGTTTGGGCTCGTTTGAATCGTCTTGACGAGTACTTTGTTTTTAGATGGTTACCAGGGTCTGATCTGATGATGAAGCTGGAATGTGGTCCTAGGAACTCAGTAAAGAAACGACGCAATCCCATCGAATCTCGGCTTGTTTGATTCGTCTTGACGAGTACTTTGGTGCTTCATGGTAACCAGGGTCTGATAATGGAGCTGCAAGATGGCCATGGAACTCAGTAATTAAACGACATAACTCCATCGAGTATGGGCTCGTTTGATTCGTCTTGACGAGTACTTTGGTGCTAGAAGGTAACCAGGGTCTGATGATGGAGCTGCAAGTTGGCCATGGAACTCAGTAATTAAACGACATAACTCCATCGAGTATGGGCTCGTTTAATTCGTCTTGACGAGTACTTTAATGCTATATGGTAACCAGGGTCTGATGATGGAGCTGGAAGGTGGCTACAGGAACGAACCATTAAGACGAACAAACGAAAAGTTTGATTCGTCTTAATGGTTGGACCGTTTTGATGGGTGGTGACTGGTGGTGGTTTGATAGATGTGAACAAATATTGGATACACGTTCACTGAGATTAACTAAAAAGTTAAAAATAAATTAAAAGTAAAAAACCTTTTATTTTAATGCGCTAAAAAGAAATCTCATAAAAGTTTGTTTATTTTATTTTATTCTCTTTTGAAACCCTACTAAAATAAGTAAGAATTTTCGTATGCTCCCTAGAAGCATTGTCTCTGTTCCGTTTCTTTACTCATGTGCTGTTGTTTTATGGTTTTTTTTTTATTGAGTCGTCATAGTGACTGCATCATGTGCCTGATGGTAAGCAGCCGATGCAGTCCAAAATAATGAGAGCGCTCCCCACCGTGAAATAAGCACGGTAACAAGCGCACCTATTGTATTTTTTGATACGAGTACTGATAGTCTGCACAGTATGATGGTATTTTCTAAGACCAGCACGAGTAGTCCGGGAGAGACACTCTCTGTAGTAATCCCGGTAAAAGACACTGAGAGGAGCAATGTCTCTACGCAGCTGGAGGTCCTCAAGAGACGCTGTAACCTCAGCATCTCCAATAATGCGTACCGCTCGCCTTTGCAGTTTATCAAGTGCATCGAGGAGGTATTTAGCGGAGCCGTCCCATAATAGGTGGGAACAATATTCCATACTCGCTCGCACCTGAGTCTTATACAGCGATCGATACGTGTACGATCGAGAGCCAGGTTCAGTTTGGAAATGAAATGAAATAATTTAATCACAGAAAATAGAGTAGGTACAAAAGATGGTAATTTATAACAATGTTCGTCTATTTTGCCAACGCAGGGCATGTGAATGAAGATAATTAGGTAAACCGAATTAAAAAAAATAATAATAATTAATTATACATTATAGCCAATATAATTATATATTGAATATTACGTCACTAGTATTTACATCTTTATTAATAAATAAATACTGATGACTCTTTACAAAATACAACATTCCAGTATATATATTGAAGGGAGAGTTAATAAATTTAATTTTGGGAACAATTGCCTGCATTATGTCATTGGTGTCACGTCACATATGGCCCAAACGCATTGTTTTTGTGATATGAAAGCCTTATTCATGTCGACTGAATTTTCCCACAAAAGTATGCCATATTTAAGGTTTGATGCCACGTATCCGTGATAAGCCATCAATGCGGTTTTTTGGTTGATTTGCGTCGTCAGTCGCCACAGCGCGTAAGCAAATCTATTTATTTTAGAACATAATTTCTTAATATGTTTTGTGAATATGCACTGACTGTCAATAATTATGCCCAAAAAAAATAGATTTAGACTTTTGGGTTTTCTGTTATAAAATTGTATATATTTAGTTTTGTTTACATTAACTTTTAAATTGTTCTCTGTCAGCCATTTCGTAATATTATTAATAGTATTGTTAATATCTTCATTAAAGTTTCGGTCTGGAGTTTTGGTATTACCACATATATATCGTCAGCGAATAAATGGCACTGATAATTAGTAACAGGAGGTAGATCGTTAATGTGTATTATGAATAATAAGGGTCCTAAGATAGTCCCTTGTGGGACACCCACATTATTTCGGACAAGTAGTGATTTTGCAGAAGTTTCTTCCTTATGTTCATTAACGTAATTAACTTCGATATATTGTGTACGATTTCTAAGGTAAGTTTGTAACCACTTTAATGCATTTCCTCTTAAACCGTATTTCTCGCATTTAGATAAAAGTATGTCATGTGAGACAAAGTCGAAATAAATAAACTTAAATAAACTTTAAAACTTTAAACTTTAAAACTTCGAAAGCTAGAAGAATACGGCTGTTGTATCGTTATTCTTGTCAATATTTTCGGTAACATTTTTTATCAAATTAAAGACTGCTAATGTGGTTGATTTACCTTTCCGAAAACCATTTTGTTCCTTGGCTAATACTTTAAATTTTTCTAAAAAGTCATAAATTCTATTGTGCACACAGACATATTATAATGTCTGTGATTGTGCATAACCTTTTCAAAGACTTTAGATAGTACTGGTATTAATGCAATAGGTCTGTAATTATCCATTACATCAATATCGCCTTTTTTATGTATTGGTTTTATGATTGATAGTTTGAGGGCTTCCGGAAATGTGCCTTCAGTCATTGAAAGGTTTGTTAAATAATTTAATATGTCAGAAAGAACTAGTGCGCAGTATTTAAGAATCTTTGTGGGTAGTGCGCCATAGCCCACCGATGTTGTGATACTGAGGGATCTTATAATTTTAAATATCTCGTCATGTGTTGTTGGGTATAAAAAGATGCTCGGTTCTAAATGTTGGATATTATTAACAGATGTCGCATTAGAATTATGAAAATTAGATGATTGGATTGTAATGTCAGAATTAAAATTATTAAAATTATAATTAGAATTAGATGATTGATTTGTAATGTCGGAATAAAAATTATTAAAATGATTACAAATGTCAATAGGGTCCGTAATATTCATATTGTTATGTCTGATTTTGCTTATGTAATTTAACTAACTCAATTTTCTCTTTGACACACATGACTTTTTAATTCCCCTTGTGATCCAATTGCAGGGTTTAGATCTATTTCTTAACTTAATTTTACACGAGGGAAAACATAATTTAAAAAACAGTGTTAAGGTGTCATGAAATATATTAAATGATGTATTTAGATCAGTAGTCTCATATACATCTGACCAAGACAAACCAGATGAAATTTCCTAAATTTTTTTCATATTTTCAATGCTGAAATCCCATCTGTAAATGTACCGTGCGCTATTTTGCTTTACTTTATTTTGTATTGGGATGCAGAGTATTTGACAAGTGTCATGATCCGATAATCCTACTGGGCAAGTATTTCCTATAGCTGTAGGAATATTACTTACTATCTGGTCTAAGTAAGATTTCCAACGAGTTGGTACTTTAATGTGTATTATGGTTCCATTGTTTTGATTTAATCTAATGTACTCTTCTTGAACATCACTTTCTTTTAATATGTTTATATTGAAGTCACCGGCAATGATTACTTTGGTGTTTCTTTTATATCTTAGTTTTGAGAGTAAGTTCTCAAACCGCTCTAGGAATATATGAGAGTTAGAGCTGGGTGTTCGATAAATACAGACAACTATACTTTAATTTGAGGAATTTCAATGCCACAACACTCAAATGATCATTGAATTGCTAGTTCCCTAAGAAATGGAATTTTCTTAAATGCATAGTGATCCCTGCATAAGATACATACGCCGCCACGTCTTGGCAACCAGTTTTTGCCTTTTCACAACGATATCGGCATGCTTTGCCGCAGGATGTCCCAAGTATCGCTCATGCACGGTACCGTCATCCGCATAACAATGAATATTGCCCAAGGACAACATGTTATTAATATGCAGAAGAAATAGAGTAGATGAGAGCACAGAACCCTGCGGCACTCATGCATTAACCTTGTAAAACGTGGAGGAACTACCCTCACAAAGGACAGGAATCCTCCGCTCCACTAAAAAGTCTACAACCCAGCCGCACAAACGGGGCAGCACACCGAAGGCTCGCAACTTGGAAAGAAGGAAACGATGCCAGACTATATCGAAAGCTTTTGCGATATCAAGGCCAACTGCCAGGGATTTGCCATGCTTGTCCGTCGCTTCACCCCACGCGTGAGTAACGTACGCTAGAAGATCACTCGTTGATCACTTGCATATTCCAAAATCCAGACAAACTAAAGAGCCGGACAGAGTCCGGACTAGAGTCTTAAAAGTCCGGAGTCCATTTCCGGTATAATCCGGACAGATGGTAACCGTAGTCGGGTGAGGCCGGACGTCCGAACGTACGAACGTCAGACGGCCCTGCATGACTGATACAGGCAAAGGAATCAAGTTCGCTACTCTTATGTTGTAAGGCTTGGAAGAACGGTCAAGTTGCCTTGGCTTAATGTCCGGATTTTTTGTAGGGACTTATCAAGTTTCCAAATAATAACGTGGTTTTTATTTGTCTTAGAGCCCGGTGGTTGACCAGACCATAAAACTGAACAATTTTCTCCAAGAAATAGGCCAAAACACGAGATATTATTTTTACTTTTCCATACAAATCTTGCTCAGTCAATAGAGACTTTGAAAGAATAAAAAACCACATAGTATATAGGTAGGTTAATAATGTACAATTGTATGATCCCACTAACCCACATTGGGCCAGCGTGGCGGGTTATGGCCTAATATCCCCACGTTCTATTGTCCACGTGGGAGGCCTGTGCCCAGCAGTGGGACGTAAGTAAGCTGATGATGCCGTTGTTAGAACTGCCATACGTCCATGAACATAGGATTACCATACATTATTCATTTATCATATACCATGGATTTATCCGGACAAAAACAACAAAAATTAAAAGAAATTATACTTTTTAAAAACAAGCTTTTATTATGTTCTTGTTGTTAAAAGATCTAAAATTTTAAAATAATAATTTAAACCTGATAAGAAAAGTATCATTATAATAGGCATACCTACATTGCAACCTTTAACGGTAATTAACCATATTCGTCTACGTCACAATAATCAAATATCGTAGGTAGGTACATACCTATTAGACATTTTTATTAAACCATAGAAATTTACACCTTGTATTAAATCTTTGCGTTTTTATCACATACCTAATTTTTTTAAATAAAAACGTAAGAATAACATTGTGATGGAGCATTAAAGAACAGTTAGCATTATTACACCGTCATAATTTTTTTTGCAATCACAATGTAACACCCTTTTATTTATAATTTATAAAACATTACATTACCCATTATAATGATATTTTTCTTAAAAGGACTAAATTATTATTTTTAAATTTTTAGTTCATTTTATCACCAAGAACATGAAAAAAGCTTGTTTTTAAAAAGTATTTTTTTCTTTTAATTTTAACTTTTTAGTATTATTTTATATTTTAATACCTTAACATATCAATAAAAAATAGTCCACCCATTAATACGAATCAAACTCGACGTGGTTGTGTCGCTTAATTACTGAGTTCTTATGGCCACCTTCCAGCTCCATCATCAGACCTTGTTTACCATCTAGCACCAAAGTACTCGTCAAGACGAATCAAACGAGCCCATGCTCCATGGGGTATGTCGTTTAATTACTGAGTTCCTATTGCCATTTTCCAGCTACATCATCAGACCCTGGTTACCATCTAACACCAAAGTACTCGTCAAGACGAATCAAACGAGCCGAGAGTCGATGGGGTTTCGTCGTTTCTTAACTGAGTTCCTATGACCACCTTCCAGCTCCATCATCAGACCCTGGTTACCATTGAAAGACAATCTACTCGTCAAGACGATTCAAACGAGCCCAAACTCGATGAGGTTGTGTCGTTTCATTGCGAAGTTCCTATGGCCACCTTTCAGCTCCATCATCAGACCCTGGTTACCATTTAGCACCAAAGTACTCGTCAAGACTAATCAAACGAGCCCATGCTCGATGGGGCTATGTCGTTTAATTACTGAGTTTCTATTGCCATCTTCCAGATCCATCATCAGACCCTGGTTACCATATAGCACCAAAGTACTCGTCAAGACGAATCAAACGAGCCGAGAGTCGATGGGGTTTCGTCGTTTCTTAACTGAGTTCCTATGACCACCTTCCAGTTCCATCATCAGACCCTGGTTATCATTGAAAGACAATCTACTCGTTAAGACGATTCAAACGAGCCCAAACTCTATGAGGTTGTGTAGTTTCATTGCGAAGTTTCTATGGCCACCTTCCAGCTCCATCATCAGATCAGCACCATGTCATCATAATATTGCATTGTCACGCGATTTACACATGCATGCAAAATTTAAGCTCAATTCGTAACCGGGAAGTGGATAAAATTTAATTTGCTAGATTTGATGACAAACGGACAGGTGAAACGAAATAAAATCTTGTAAAAATCTAACAAGCTGCATTGCAAGCACCGCGCGACAGGTCTTAACGTGAACTGATTGACAAGTCACACGAAAATTAACTTTAGTGCGAATAACTTATTTACGAGTAAGCGATATTTTGCAGCACGCTCGCCGCGAGGGGGCCTCTGTTGAAAGCTACACACGTAAACAGTTATGCAATAATAAGACTAATGCATTGCAAGTAGAAGCTTGAATCGCTTGTGCGCGTTAAAACCCTTTTTATAGGGTTAGCTTCAACAGGGTTTTTGGATGCGGTTAGTGCTTACCCTAATTAACTGTATCAATTTGGTTATTCTTTCGATGCGGTAAGTCGACGATATGCTAACCGTATTGATAGGGTTAGTGAAAACAAGTCTATGAATTACCCAATCAAAAACCGCTTATTTGGTAAGCGGTTCCGGTCCTTGGTTCCTACTACTACGCGGCCCCTCCGCCCGCCCCCGCAACCTTTCGTCGCCCGTCCCGCAGACCGTGGGATTGTCCCGTATTAATTACCCAGCCTATAGTAGTAGCATTGTTGTATTTACGATTTAAAAGTAGATATCCGTTAAGGCCTCTACACACCAAAGCACCAACCATAAGACATTGCAAGCCGGAATAATTGTCGCAAAATATACTAACTAAGGCACTACCAATACTTACCACTACCCACTAACTTGTTGTGTAGAGGGCATTATGATTTTTTTTATAATGACTCGTCATAGTGACTGCATCCTGCCTGATGGTAAGCAGCCGATGCAGTCCAAAATAATGAGAGCGCTCCCCACCGTGGAATAAGCACGATAACGAGCGCTCCCATTCATGACGGCCTGCACAAATGCCGTTTCACGCCCCACTTAAAAGACCCTGGACTGTAGGAGCTGGGAAACACATGCGCCGGCAAAGAATTCCAAAGCCTTACAGAGGACCGACTTGCCAAATTTTTTGGTACGATTACTGATAGTCTGTACAGTATGATGGTGGTTCCTAAGACCAGCACGTGTAGTCCGGGAGAGGAAAGGAGAGGGCGGGAGAAGATCAAAAAGTTCTTCAGAACGATCTCCGTAGTAGTTCCGGTAGAAGACATTGAGAGAAGCAATGGTAAATAAATAAATGTTTTGTGGAGGTATGCGTAGCTTCAACACTTTAAGGCGAGTCCTTTCGAGCGCTTCTCTCTCGCTCTCTCGACGGTACGACGGTACGGGACGGGTTAACAGCGAAGCGGCACAAATAGGCGCGTTTTATAGGTTTCTATAGGTTTTTTGCCTATATAGACTTTATAGGATTTAATGAATAAGCAGGTTCTCTGTAGTACTTTAAAATAAATATTCATAAGTCACACAAATAAAAAAGTCTAAAACGGATGATTTCTTACATTCAAAAATGTAAGAAATCATCCGTTTTAGACTTTTATTTGGCCTGTTTTCGGGATTTTTTATAATCAAGTAAAGTACATCTAATCGCGTAACTAATTAGCACATTCTTTAGTCAATATCCTTTAGTGTATTGTGTATTTTTATAAGAGCATTGACATGATGGCGGTGAGCCCTGGTACATTTAAGTGAGTTAGTGCACCTCACTGCGCCGCATCAATTCCATGGACTACTAATCTGCCTCTCACTGTAGTGCATAAGTGCTTATGTGTAAATCATTAAGACTTTTCATCCAAATTAAATTCAGACTAGTTTAATTATTATAGTACATATTTTGTAACGTAGCACTACATTGTCAACCTAGCATTATTTAATTTTATTTACAATATGTGGTAAACGTTGTTGGTGACAATTCTACCAAATCATTTGTCATTGTTTTTAACCATTAAGTATTGTAATTGTTTATTAACCCCAATAAATGGAAAAAAAGAGCGTTATTTAACATAAACCATTTGATCTAGCAAAACAGTTTTGCCTGCATTTACCGGTAGCGTGCATGTTGCAAGCTTACGTCGCGTCGATGTTGTTACAAAAGTAACAGAAAAGCTAGCACAGTAGGGCAGCGACTAAATTTAAAGAAATTTTTGAATAGCTTCTAGTCTTCTGAACCTAACAGTTAGATTACAACTTAAAACATTACAGAGAGCTGTGATATCCGTAGCAATAATTCGTGATACGTTATTAATAAGTATATTTGTATGTTAGAGCCGCGGAAAGGGGTTACTTTCAAATCAAGTACAACATTGATTACAGCTTTCTGGGCTTCCTAGTCCAGTCCATATTAATAATCATACTGAAGTTGACATAAAACACATAAAACTACTTTAAGGAACAGAATCTACCAATGCTACACTTCATTCAATGTAACCCCGTTCGTCGGTATATGAAGAGACTTATACTGTTGTGTTATACTTGCTAAAACGACAGTTTACAGAGTTAATAAAGATAAATTGCGCTGTGTGCAAGCGCCGTTTAAAATAATATACCTACGTTACCTCCATTCAACCCATAGGAAATGAGATTTTGCGTTTCCTATCAATGAGGGCGAAGTCGTTTAAACATCCCCCTTTTCAGTGAATATTGGATCTTATTGCAATTGCAATACGGAGATAATACCGTACGGATTCGCTATGTTCACAATAGAATTCAATATGTTCGGCGATTGTTCTCGTAGTAAAGGTTTCTAATTCGAAAAAAGGTTTGTATCAAATACGGTATGTATTGCCTATCACCGAATGCGGCGAAAAGAGGGTGAGTATTAGGGAAGGTTTTCAATGGAAATTTTTAAAGCCTTTATTTAAACGACTGCTAAAAAGGTTCTTATTATTTATTATTGAAATTTTTGCATTTACAATGCTAGTGCAATGACAGAGCAGTGGACCGGTCGTCCAAAGGTCATGGTTTCGAATCCCATTCGAGCTTTCCTGAGACTAGTTGATTTTTTTCTAGTAAACATTTTATCCTAGGTTCTTATTCATCCAAATTCAAAATTCACCTTTCCATGTATTTAAGTATTCTGTATTTTGGTAACATTTTGTATTTGGCTACTTATACCTGGACTGAGTCATCGTCAATGATGTAACTGATTTGTTTTTAATACTGAAATCGATAGATATCCTTTTTTATGTTGTTTTATTTCCGAAAATACAAAAGTCTGCATATTTTGTACTTTACCTGTCATTTTGTGGGTACAATAACAGTAAGACATAATTATTGAAATAAAACAACAAGCGTTTTACGTATACACTTGCGTTTAATTATTTATTTAATCCCGACGTTTCGAACCCTTTACTGAACCGGTGGTCACATCCCAAGTAACAAAATGTGGTCTTGTAGTGGTTCCGGAGCCAGGTCTATAACAGGCTAGTAAAAGTTTATAACCACGGAAAAGGGCCCATTTTATACGCGTACTTTTGCTAATAAAACACTCATAGTAGACTTGGCGAGCACCACTTAGACCATTAATACACTTATAGTTGGACTACGCAGAACCATTTCCTCCCGCGAAGCTCACTATGAGCATTTAATAGAACCAGGCAGACTTGTAACGTACTCCGCACTTCTATTACTAGCTACTTCAAACATTTGTGAATTGATGTTTTATTGTGCAGTTGTGGTGAAAAATAAAAAAAATAAAGTAACTTCGTCTATTTTATATAAAATGTATTAACAAGTATTTTGCACGTAATATTATACGTGCATACATGATTGCACGGCAAACGTGTATGTATTTTCGGTGAAATATATTATGTTTTACATCTCAATTTTTGTTCGCCTTTTGAACATGGCGTATTAACTAAGTTGTGTTTAAAAATAATATTAGTCCTAACAGCATTGTCGCGCCATATTGTGACGAAATAGGGTTCCGCATACAAATGTCTTATGCTTAATTTTAATAACTAAGAGTTTATTATTTTTAGGTTTTAGTTGTGACTTTGATCGAAATATCATGGTCATATTTCCATTTGTTTATATCCATTTTTGTAATAATTTAATAAAAACCCAATGACTCAAAAGAAACCAAAATGGCCGTGAAGTTGCAAGAAATATTAGAAGCAATTGTCTTCTTAAATGGACTTCACGAAGATATCTTTGGACACTAATAGTTTTACAAGAAACCTTTTTAAAGAAATTAAGACTATAACAGTATTCGAGAGTCCACAATAATACCAAGTACACTTACTCTTAGAAGAAACCACTGTAGAACTAATTCACTTATAATTGGCATATAAAGTTGACTTATACACTCCTATAAGGTCAAGTAACAAGTGCAAATGGTTTTAGTCTATAAATTACTATTACTGGCGTATGACACTTATAGCGGATTTATAATTACTTCTTGTAGGCGATTATAAGTGTAACTTACTGGAGCAAGTTTTCTCAAGTGTATTTACACCTATGCAACCCTTTTATAGGCCATCTTAGCCTTTACTGCGCCTATAATTTCGTTCTATACACGACTATAAGTCAACTTATAAGAGCAGGTGTACTATAAACCCAAACGAACTCCGTGTAACCTGTTATAAGCTTGGTAGTAAAACCTGGAACCACTAAAAGAGAGGTACTAGTGCTGTAAGCCTATAAACTGTGCACTACAGGAGAACTTTGTTACTTGGGATGGCGTCTCACTTTTGACTTTATTTTGTGTGCCATTTGTAATTTTCCAGCAATTGAAAAGGTACGGCTACCAGCTAAAACCTATAGAAGGAATTCTAGCATTCTATGCGAATTCATCAGCGCTGTTGCCGCGAGCAGAAAGCTTTTCCCCGGCCAGTGTTCTTTGAGGCAGTCGATTCTTACGCGAGGCACGTGCGCCGCGAATTTGCAGCCAATTCATTCGATATTGGATTATTAGGCATTGATCTTTAAATTTTTTCGGATTAGGTACACTTCGCACTGTTGAATCGCCTTTTTGTGGTGGCACGTTTGTCTAAGGCTGATTTGATTACAACTTGCGATCTTTGGTGAAAACCATTGTGGTACCATTTTTGAGACAATCTCTATAGTTGAAGTTTCAGCACACAGAGTACTTACAGCTTCAAATATCAGAAGCCTTGGGTGCATATTTATTTATTTATTAGGTACACAAAACAGAAAAATAATAAAAAAGCATCACAAATTGTATACGAGCTAAATCTCTATCTAAAACATGTGCACACAGCACGATTAATAATAAGCGTCCATATTAAAGTTTATCTAATCTAAAACTAATATTCAAATTAAAACTAATTATATACATATAATGTAGAATAATAAAAATCAAACAAATCGAAAACTTATTCTAGTTTAATGTTGACAACTATAAGAAGTTTTCTTAATAAGTGGAATAATGCCGAGCCGAGAACTTCCGCACATTTTTTTTTAAATTCATGTATTTTCATGGAAGATATGTCGATGTTGTTATTAAGTGCAACCAGTTCATTGTATAGACGGCACATTTTTATAGACATTTAGTACAAAACTCTTTGGCACCCGGGTTCGATACAAGTATTTATTTGAATTAAAGAAAGCAATTCAGTTGAATCGATTATTGAGTGCAATATTTTAAACAAGTAAATTAAATCATACTGTTCTCGACATATCAAATCAACATATTTATTGTGGAACATAATTTCAGCAGCTTATGAACATAGTAGGTAACTAATAATATGTAGTTAGTAATTAATACATAGATACTCAAGACTGTTATCCCAGAAGGGTTAGTCAGGGACTAGGCAATTAGCACCGCAAAAGCAGTCCTCTGCCATAGTCCACTTTTCACCAAATAGCGACTGCATATGCGCTCAGCGTGACAAGTGGTGACCCCATAGCCGCTCTATGCTGTTCGATGTATGTGCAGTCTTTAATCCGTTAGTCGCCTTTTACGATACCCAAGGTAAAAAGGGGGGTGGTAGTATTCTTTCACCGCTACGCGAAACGGTGACACGGAGAAGACAGATAAAAAAAACATTTTTACAAGTATTATTGTCCTAGCAGTAGGTTCAGTTCCAAACATGAACTTGAAAGATCCCTCTCGGAATATCGATGAGAATACGAGACTATCATTATATATTATATTTATATACCTTTTATACCAAAACTTTATCGTTATCGTAAAATATGAAATAAAATACATACATCTGACTACCGATATTCATAAAGAAACTACGAGTATTAGCTTTTTTTATAAATCTTTTTAAGAAGATTAAACGGAACCTAGATTCTTTGATCCTTACTTTTTAAGCTCATCTGTGATATTCCTCGGGCACTTTAAATACCTACATTCCGCTAATCAACGGCTTACTGAAGCAAAATATTTCAGTGGAGAATTAAAATGTTCAGAATAAAAATGTTAATTTATGTCTAAAATAATAAAAGGGGAATAACAATAATTTGGATTGTAATTTTTAGAAAAACTATTTAGTTGTCTAGATATTTCTATTTCATAGGTATTTGGAAAAGTATTTGTTTGGAGTTTAATTTTCGCTACAATTGGCTACTTGACAGTTTTCGAAAAAGTAATTACAAACGCTTATTTTATACCCCGTACAATATTTTCTTTCTCGAAAAAACCTGTATTTATCAGACAAAAACATATTTTTTACTCCTCTCGCTCAAAAAGACCGTCATTGTAGCGTTCTAGAGCGAGGCTAAAATAGCTTTTCTTGCCATGGGAAAAAGTATTTTTTTTTAAATTTTTGTCTGTCACATGACAATGAGCCTACAAAAACGAAAAAGTATTTAGTCATAAGCAGAATAATATTGAATAATGACTCGACCTATTACTGTTACTTAGATCAACAACTTTTTTGAAATAGTTATTATTAAAGTTTATGGTAAAATTAGTAATCATTTGAATCTATAGACACAGAGCACGCCCCACACAGTCCACGCTTCAGCAAGAAACAACTGCACAGTCTGCACATGTGCTTAAGTGGTGAGTCTTTAGTCGAGACCCAAGGGAAGGGAGGGGTTGGTAGTATCATTTTGATGAGCCCATCGCCGCTCTATGTTGTTGGATGTATGTGCAGTCTTTAGTCAATTAGTCGCCTTTTACGAGACTGAAGAGAAGAGAGGGGTTGGTACTATTATTTTGATGAGCCCATCGTCGCTCTATGATGTTGGATGTATGTGCAGTCTTTAGTCCGTTAGTCCCCTTTTACGACACCCAAGGGAAGAAAGGGATTGGTAGTACTATTTTGATGAGCCCATCGCCGCTCTATGCTGTTGGATGTATGCGCAGTCTTTAGTCCGTTAGTCGCCTTTTACGACACCGAAGGGAAGAGAGGAGTTGGTAGTATTATTTTGATGAGCCCATCACCGCTCTATGCGGATAGAATTTATGTGCAGTCATTAGTCCGTTAGTCGTCTTTTACGACACCCAAGGGAAGAGATGGAAAGACTGCACATACCTACTATCCAACAGCATAGAGCAGCGATGGGCTCATCAAAAAATACTACGAACCCTTCTCACCCCTTGGGTGTCATTAAAGCAACTAACGGGTTAATTTTTTATAAAATAAACCAATTGGATTGTTTTATTTTTTAGACGACCTCCTTGGTCGAGGGGTTTGTAAACCGCTTTTCATGGTGGCGCCATCTCTGAGGCCCCGGGTTCGATCCCCGGTCGGGTCAATTTAGAGAAAAACTGTTTTTTTAAATTGATTTCGGGTCTGGGTGTTTTTTCTATGTTTATGTATCTCTATCTATATTTATCCGTTATCCTACCTTAATTACGAGTTTCACAAGAATACTCATCTTGGTCTAGATAATTGGTGTGAGCGTAAACAAAATTTATTAATTTATTAATTTATTTTTTCGAATTCGTAGAGAAAAACAGAGTGTAACACACGGCGCTAAAAACCCATTAAAACCCGGTTTCTATTTACTCCCTCGCTAAAGCTCGGGAGTAAAACCTCGTATATATCGTGTTTCTTGTAAGGTGTCAAGCCGATGTATGGTGTTAGGGAACAACCATACCTATCCATTGGACCCCCATGTACGTACTACGATTTTTGTACTTTTCGAGTTATAATTTTTTTATTTATTTTATGATTCAACGACGAGACGGCTCTAAAAAAATTATATCTTTTTTTTGGGTAGACCTTTCTATGATGTTTTTTTTTAAAACAATGCCTATTGATTGCACTTTTATGAGTAAAAAATCTCCTTCCTAACTTTAACCTATAGTACTAAAATTTTGATCATAACTTTAAAAATTGGGTTAATCAGAACAGAATGGAATTTTCAACTTCGATGAAAAAATTAAAAAACATTTTCCATAGCTTCTGTCTAGTCTTAAAAACTGCCCAACCAAATATGCTTTTATAATAATATAAAAAAATATGTACTAAATGGGACTTTTTTTTGCTGAAATCGGTCGTTGAATGTGGTAGATCGGAAATTGTGTAGTTTTCATCTATACTAATATTATAGAGAGGAAAGATTTGATTGTTTGTTTGTATTGAATAGGCTCCGAAACTACTATACCGATTTAAAAAAATCATTCACCGTTGGGAAGCTACACTATCTCCGGGTGACATAGGCTACAAGATATTTAAAAAAAATTAGGGATCCTTACTAAAACTCTAATAAATTCCTTACATCTTGTGTGCTACGAAAACTATTGATGATAGAACAAAATAAATGCGATGTAGGCGTCGTCACTGGGGTACGCGAGGGGAGTCATTTTGAAAATTCGTCACGGGGTCCACGCGAACGTAGTCGTCGGCGGTCTGCTAGTATTTTATAATTTCTTAGTATCTTTGCATATTCTTGTTTAGCAAGAGATTAATTATCCTTTTACGTTTAAGAACTCAGTTGATACTAATAACATACATTTCATACCTACTACTATCCTCAAAATTACCATTAATAATGAAAGAGCCAAAATAAAACTAAAAATGCAATAAAAATTTAATATGTTCAAAATGCCGGCCACCAAACGAAATGCACATATGCCGCCGCAAAAATGTTTTTCTTAAATTTTTGCGGCGGTGCCGCATTTTATTTAGCTCTCTTGTTATTAACGGTATTTTTTTATATTTAAACTCAAAAGACGGCACCGCCGTGACGACGCCTACATCGCGTTAGAGTTTTTGTAAGGATCCCTAATTTTATTGAAAATATATTGTAGCCTATGTCACCCGGAGATAGTGTAGCTTCCCAACGGTGAAAGAATTTTTTAAATCAGTCTAGTAGTTTCGGAGCCTATTCAATACAAACAAACAATCAAATCTTCCCTCTTTATGATATTAGTATAGATGAAAATTACACAATTTCCGATCTACCACGTTCAACGAGCGATTTCAGCAAAAAAAGTCCCATTTAGTACATCTTTTTTTATATTAGTATAAAAGCATATTTAGTTAGGCAGTTTTTAAGACTAGTCAGAAGCTATGGAAAATCTTTTTTTAATTTTTTTATCTAAGTTGAAAATTCCATTCTGTTCTGATTAACCCAATTTTTATAGTAAGTATCAAAATTTTAGTACTATAGGTTAAAGTTAGGAAGGAGATTTTTTTACTCATAAAAGTGCAATCAATAGGCATTGTTTTAAAAAAAAACCTCAAAGAAAAGTCGTCCCAAAAAAAAAGATATAATTTTTTTAGAGCCGTCTCGTGGTTGAATCATAAAATAACGAAAAAAAATTATAACTCGAAAACTACAAAAAATCGTAGAACATACATGGGGGTCCATTAGATAGGTATGGTAGTTCCCTATCACCATACATCGGCTTGACACCTTACAAGAAACACGCTGATAATGGGTCATTTTAGCCCCTCGTATAACAAATCTACTATTTCTTTATTGATTTCAAATTTCGTGCGAAAACGGTTGGTCACGTGACATTTTGCTCTGTAACGTCACATTTCAATAAATATAGAAACATATCTTGAAACCTGACAGCTTTGATTATTTATATACATCTCTAGATAGAGCCTGGCGCTAAAAAAACGTAGAAAAATTTATAGGCCAAAATTGGCCTATCTCGCAATCCTGGCGGTCAGTGTCATTGTGCCGTCAAGCAGTGTTTACCTCTCGCGTTTCGGTGAAATTGTTCGCAAAATGACTGTTGCTCAGTGAAATTCTGTCGAAACTACAAAAGAAATTTTTTTTCGATAAGGAAAGTCACGTTTCATCTGTAAGTAATACTTACAGAGTATCGATAAATTTTAATGAAAATTTAAAGTTTAACAATAATAACGGCCATTTATGCGTAGTGTTGCTGGTATCAAAATATAGAATTCCCATTATTGGTAGCAACATATAAATGGAGGTTTAAATATATTAAGTATGATAAAAGATACTCAGTCTTGTAAGTTAGTATTTATACATGGTCTTGTTGTAAATAAAGTAAATACATTAATAGTTATTTGTTATACAAGATTGCAAAGTTGCTTTTTAACCGCGTGCTCAATTTTGATGACCGAGCAAGCGAAGGATTCTAAAATTGAATCACGAGTGCAGCGAGTGATTCAAACATTTGAATCTTGAGCGTCAGCGAGGGAATCAAAAGAGCACGAGATGAAAAATCTTTGCAATCGAGTGCAACACGTAACTTTTCATCCCACCTCAGCGAGGAAATGACTAAATGCAAAAAATGCCGCGTAAAGAACCGCGTACAAAGCAAATTGAAAAAAGAACACCAAGAAGGTTCCGAGTCTGTGTTTTTAACAAATTAAAAAAAAGTTGTATGATATATTCGGCACCATAGAGGTCGCAGTAAATAGGTTTAATGTTTTTTTTAATTCACAAACTTAGTGCACACGATGTTCTTAATTCAATTTACTTTATCCTCTAGAGAATAAAAACGGCTTTTCCATTCAGATATTGAAGATTAAAAATACTCTTTCCGGGATGGTGGGATGAAAATAGAATTATTATTGAAACGCTTTCAAAGTTTTTCTTTTTTTAAAACTGATTTATAAAAGCGTGAATAAATGTCACGGTTCCCATTCGATGCCGAATGTTTGTAAACATATTACTGTCATTTGTGCAAATGTCTAGTTTCACTAGGATTTTTACTGTTTTTTTAAAAGAAAGATACAATAGTTAACTGTTTTCTTGTGAATGTCTCTCAAGAAAAAGTAAAATCCTACTGCAACTAGGTATAACAGTAATCTGTTTACAAACATTCGTCATCGAATTTGGCTGGATTATTATAGGTTCCGTTCTAAAACAAGAAAAAATATAATTCCTACTGTAATATTTTATAATACTATTATTATAAATTGTTATTGTGGTATGGTATCGTATCGATATTCGAACAAATAAAAAAAATATAATGTTTGAAATGGAATGAACGTAAGTATTTATGTAAGAAGTGTGTGTTTAAGTATATGTATGTAGAGGATGGTAGTATGTATCCTTCAGAGCTCGATAGCGCATCGGCTAGCACGTTCGGCTTGCGATCTTGCCCGCTAAGCAACTTTCGCAATGCCGGGTCACTGGATGGGTGACCAAATTTAAAACATCTCGAGCTCCTCCGTGCTTCGAAAGGCACGTTAAGCCGTTGGTCCCGTTTGATGTCGTAAGATGACAGTTGTTAAAACCCACGCATTGGGCCAGCGTGGTGGGTTATGGCCCAATATTCCCACGTGCTATCTCCACGTGGGAAGCCTGCGCCCAGCAGTGGGACGTTTATAGGCTGATGATGATGATGACGATGTTTGAGAAAGTGCGGGTGTATGTTTGTACCCCTAAAAGGTCAATATTTCTCGTCTCATGTAGGTAAACTATTGGACACGGATATTGATGAGCAGTCATCACATTATGTAACCTTTACAACTGTTCGACCACATAGCAAACATTTTAATTTTCAGATTTCCAACTGATCCGGTAGAAAGAAGTCGTTGTCGAAATATTTAACTATAAGGTTTCAACATAATAAGAAATTAGAGAACATGAAAAATTATGTAACATCCAAACGAAAGTTATTTAAGAAACAAATACAAAGAGAACGCCATTAATTGTTTTGATTTTAATTTAAAATATTTAAATTTCTAATTAAAAAAATCAATTTTGATTAAGTATTAAATGTAAATCATCCTGCCTGTTGCTTCTATTTCGTCGCTATTACAAACATATCACACGCACGCACATTTCCATTAGCGCATTATTTTATTGTACTCGCCCTCGCCTTCAATCATCCATTTTTTCTAAACACACCAGCTTCTTTTATGCGTTATACCTACATATACGATAGACATACCTAATTTAAAAATGTTATGAATCATTTTAAAATTATATTGTGCATAATTATTTTTTCCCTATTTTATCGGAAATTAGGCATTCGCTGGCAACCATTCGCGCTAGTGTCAGATACGCGGCTGTCACGCACACTTCAAATTCAATACAAAAACCGGGCTGATTTTGAGAAGCGTTTGTACCGCGATGCTCCGTCTTGACATGTATATAGTCAAAGCCTGACAGATAGTTTTTGATAATTTTGTGAAATGTGACGTCACATGAAGCTCAATCATGGCCGCCCCTTTATTTTCTCTTAAATAATGGCTTTGTGCCATCACATTTAGCCAGTGTCTGGTTTTAGTAATTATTATTTTCTTTACATTAGGTGGACGATAATGAGTGATAATGAACGTTTAATGGTAAATGATTTTCCTCCAAACCCCACGAGACTCAATAAAGCTGTGGGACTTTATTGAGGTCTCACACGGACTTCTTGAGAGAATTTGTGTCTTTTGTGAAAAAAGTTATGTTGCACTGTTTTGTTTTATTTGCTAACACTCATGGACGTTCACGAACACCTAACAGTAAATAATCCACCATTATTTCACATTAATATTCGACAAAACACAAATTATAGAAAATAAAACAATACTGCAGACATGACGCTTCACTTTCCCGCCAAGAAGTCCTGGCCGCCCCTTGCAGTTCGTGTTTCGTGTCTTGTAATCCACAGATAAAAAATCGTAAATTTATTTTGTAAAAATTAAATATTTACATGTTTACTTAATTAAAAAAAAAACTATTGGATAATTATCGTTAAATCATAAACTACTATTTTCGACATATTTCATATTTTATTGTTACAACTGTCAAATAGCCAATTGATTGGATATTTACTTATTTGTCAATTTTGCCAAAATGCGTATTGATCACAAACCCGCGATACGCATCGAAAATCCGAAACACACTATGCCCAACTGCTTCGGTTATCGAGCCGTCATTCGGCCACCGATTAGGTACCTTCATCGTAAATAGATAGTCAGTGACGATTAGATTGAAGGTAGAAAGAAGTACTTCATCCGTAACCTGCAAATTAGCGGCAGCAAACCAATGATATTATATGTGCAGCAAACGGTGGTTGCTATTCAGTCGGAATCTGGAATGAGTCTTGTCACCACCTAAAACCGTTTGACAATAAAAAATAATTATGCTAAATTACCTACTCAAGTCGTAATTATCTGCAGAAGGACGGACGACCGTTGGAACAAGCATGATTTAAATTGGAGATCGTGTAGTAGGACGCTCAGCAGCGCGACGTACTAACGACATAATAATATGGAAGATGGCAGGCAATGGATGAATGCGGACTGTCCAAGACTGGGATAGTTGGCTTTCATTGGGAGAAACTTTCGTTCAGAAGTGGATGGCAGTAAGTTGAAGAGACGCATGACTGAGATGACTTGATGTAAAGATCCAGAGATTCGAAGACAGCTAAAGCGTGATTATGCTGCACTAGCCGTTCTCGCTTTGCCGACGGCTTCTTCACACCAAGCTCAACAAGCATTTTGCTAACAATATCAAAAGTTATTTGAAAATACAGTTTAAATTGAACCTTAGCCAGCAATAACATAGGCAAAGTATATACGCAGTCGCGAAGTGCGCGGGATTGTGCGAGCAGGCGACAACCGCAAATTCTGAGAAGGTGCTGAGACAACTTTTAATTAAATACTAATGCAATGCGTAAGGAAATTTACAATATGAAATAGGGACGGTCGGAACATGTCGTTGTGTTTATCGATAAATATTCAAAGGTTAGTAAATAGGTATTCAGAGGAGCTCGATGGCACAGCGGCTAGCGCGTTTGGCTTACAATCTTGCCCGCTAAGCCGCTTTCGCAATGCCGGGTCGCTGGATGGGTAATGAATAAAAAAAAACATCACGAGCTTCGGAAGGCACGTTAAGCCGTTGGTCCCGGTTGTTGTCGTAAAATGACAGTCGTTAAAACCCACCAACCCGCATTGGGCCAGCGTGGTGGGTTATGGCCCAATATCCCCACGTGCTATTGTCCACGTGGGAGGCCTGTGCCTAGCAGTAGGACGTTTATAGGCTGCTGATGATTACAGGAAAAAAGGTAAATGCATGTCAAAATGCGAAACGCTGATATTAACTTGGTTATTAAATTGCATTAAAGACGTATCGTCAGCTTATAAACGCTTATTTGCAGCTTATAAGCATTAGGAGATCGATCCATAACCCAAGTCACGGCAGTAGTAGGAAGTTTTGATTAATAATTATTCGAAACGTGTTAGATTTGTTAAATGTTTTGGCAGGCCTGTGCTTCTTTACGAAACGGTTAGAAAATTGTTTAGTACAGTAAGTATGTCCTTTAATTAGGGGTACAATGTTAGTTTACAGTATAATGGGACTAACTTTGCCATCCTTATGACATAAGTATTTTTTTTAATTAGCAGAATGAGGCAAACGAGCAAGCGGGTCACCTGGGGCCCAAGTCTGCTAATTTACGAATGGCATAATTGAATCGCAATTGGATCGCATTGTAATTGTTTGACACATTTGGTATTCCCATACTCATTTAAGAATACCAAATGTGTCAAACAATTACAATGCGATCCAATTGCGATTTAATTATGCCATTCGTAAATTAGCAGACTTGGGCCTCTGATGGAATGTTATCGCCGCCGCCCATGGACAAAAAACAAAAATTGAAAATAAAAAAGTTAGCAAAAAGTTTCTTAACCAGAAATTGATCAACGCCGTGATTAATTTTCTACCCCTTAGCTGAAGTATGTATGCATACATATACATACATATAATCACGACTATTATCCCCGAAGTGTTAGTCAGAGACTAGGCAACGAGGACAGCAAAAGCAGTCCTCTACCATAGTACACATTACACCAAATAGCGACTGCCCATGTGCTTAGCGTGACAGGTGGTGAGGCCATCGCCGCTCTATGCTGTTAGAAGCATGTGCAGTCTTTAGTCCGTTAGTCGCCTTTTACGACACCCAAGGAAAGAGAGGGGGTGGTAGTATTATTTCACCGCTACGCAACACTTACGACATGTATGCATACTTCTGCCAAATAGCAAGGGAAGTTCAGTACAGCTCGATACGTGGTCAAGTGTATTTTATTTTCAGATATCCCTTTCGAAGTAACTACCTATTTCAGTTACGCCACGCACCGGATATTTCTGTTAAAGCGCCACAACGTCTGAAAAAAGGCGTATATTTCAGCAATTTCACCATTTTATGTGAAATCTAATCCGAAAGAATCACCAAGGCCTTTCTTTTACAACGAGGCGTGAAAGTTATGCCGAAGGTCTACGCATCTGAATGCTATTTGAATAATGAAAAGGGTCTTTGCTGGCTTCCTATAACGCGCGCACGGTTATTTTTTTGTACGCAGGGATCAAATTTTCTATGCTCACAAAGCTGTGGCAGTCCAATGCTGAATTCCTGATTGGTACTCGTTGGATTTGTTTTTAAAAGTTATTGTGTGGATTTTTTATATATATTTGCACGCCAGCATGCAGGTTCAAAACAATTGGATTTTTTTCTAAGGTTTACGCGAGCACTACATATTGAAATTAATCACTTTTTTGGGTCTAACTCGCGTTTATTCCATTTTTTATATATTTTTTTTATTCTACAATGGCTAAGCGCTTCGCCTTCATCTCACCTGTAAGGTAAGTGACAATAAGGCCGAAGGTGGAAGCGCGCTTTACCCGGAATCCTCAACCACTGAGGAACTGGCTATCTATCTCAAACTGTTGGAACACAACAATGCTATAAACATCGTTGTTATGACGACAGACTTGGATAAGATGGTGGTAGTTAGCCAGGCGGACTTAACAGCCCTACCACCAACCAAACCGAGCACACAAAGATGTACCCCCCGCTGGGAATCGAACCCGGGACCTCTGGGTCTGAAACCAGTGGCTTATAGCCACTAGACCACAGAGGCGATTGAATTGATTGAAACATTTTGGGGTTTTGATTTTAGTCCTGACGTTTCGAACCCTTTACAAGGTCTGTGGTCACAGGGAGACTGTACAATTGTATTGATTTCAATCTAGGTATTTTCCAATGGGAAATAAATATACCTACTTGCTTGTTCAACAACACAAGCAAGTAGGTATATTTATTAGCCATTGGAAAATACCTAGATTGCTTGTGTGGTTGAATATCAAAGTTTTATCAAAAACATTATTTGGTTTATAGAATTAACGTGCAAATATTTGTATTAATCCTTCTTAATCGGATATTTAATAAATTGTGATATTCCATGATACTAAGCAATGCTAGTAATAATTCGGTTCCGACAGATATAGTCTATACTAATATTATAAAGAGAAAAGATTTGTTTGTTTGTTTGTATTGAATAGGCTCCGAAATGACTGGACCGATTTAGAAAATTCTTTGACCATTAGAAAGCTACATTCTTCCCAAGTGACATAGGCTATATTTGATCCGGATATTCCCACGGGAACGGGTACTACGCTGGTAAAACTGCGATGATCCGTTGTAATAAAGAAAATTCAGCAGCAGCAAAATTAGTTTACTTATTCGACGCGTAACGGAACCACAACAAAGCTCTGTAAGATGCGCTAAGAGGTTATCTCAAGAAATAATTTATTTATTTTTATAAAAGAAGGAGGCAAACGAGCAAGAAGGTCACCTAATGGAAAGTAGTCACCGCCGCCCATGGCAAAAGCAGAGGAATCGCAGATGCATTGCCGAAAATTTTATTCTTAATCATGTTTTTGTACACACATACGTATAGAGGAAGGAGTAGGACCGTCGAGAAATAAGTAGGAATAGTGGAGGGAGAGATGGGCCTACCACAAAAATGTTCATAGTTTTTATTGTTTCATTTTATTCATCATCATCATCAGCTTATAAACGTCCCACTGCTGAGCACAGGGCCACTAGCATGTGTGGATATTGGACCATAACCCACCATGCTGGCCCAATGCGGGTTGGTGGGTATTAACGACTGTAATCTTACGACAACCGCCGGGACCAATGGCTTAACGTGCTCGAGATGTTTTTAATTTGATCACTCATCCAGCGACCCAGCACCGCGAAAGTTGCTTAGCAAGCAAGATCGCAAGCCGAACGCGCTAACCGCTGCGTCATCGAGCTCCTCATTAATTTTATAACAAATATTTTATCTATATATATTTTATAATTATCGACAGTTGACTTCCTTGCTCCACACGTGTGTATGTTCGTGGCGGTGAAGAAATTAATTCATCGTCGGGCGGCTCCAGTTAAGAAGTCGACCTCGTTCATAACGTGCTACGAAATAAACGCATTACTTTTGTTTCAAACTAGTCATTGTCCGCATTGTTAGAAAAATTACCTTGCGGACGACATTTATTTATTTATTTAATCTTCTTTACATATAATACTGTAAAAGGTGGACTTAAAGCCACCAGGCATTCTGTATCTAATTATCGCTTACCATTCAGTAAGATGAATACGAAGCGCTATTTTTTTGTTCTGATTTCAGGACGAAAAATAGCACTTTTCTTTTAGACACCCTTATCTACATAAAACGAAAGTAATCTTTTAATCACTGGCTGACTCATTTAAATCCAGCTCACACCCTTGGACCTAGCTTTTTGCATAGAAAGTATTTTAAGGTTGAAGGCAAGGAATAAGGAAATTTTTTCAAAATTTTCCAAAGTACACGTGTATAATTGTGGTACACGCGTACCTAGTGTTTGTTACTTTGCTATTGTGTAATGTGGTATGGAATAATGCATTGTCTTTTATTTCACTTCCCGTGTTCCAAATATAAAACAACTATAGGTAATCATGACCAACATTTTCAAACTTCCTTCCGGATTTTTTAACATGTGCTTCCGGTCAAAAAAACACTGAGTAAAACGTAATTTTTTTTAAAGGTTTTATTTTGTTTAATTATCAGGCGTTTCTAAAGATTTTTTTAACCGACATGCGAAAAGTCTAAACCTAAATTGCCGTTGAAAGTATCACTGATCAGCGATTCTCGAAGCGTGCCGATTCCACTTTCGAATGCTTGCTTTTATTTTAGAGAACAGTTAAAAATTCGTCGACGCTCTCTCGGATTTGCTTCGCATTCCGACTGAAAAATATGTATCGACGCGGTCGGTCGGTGCCACGTTTTTGTTTCGCTAAAAATATTTGCATCAGTCATTTGTTTTTCAATTCAACAAACGTGCTGACTTTAAAGTCAATATACACTTTTAAAGTGATACCGAGCCGGCGGCATTTAAGCATATGGCATCCCACCAAAGCCCAAGGACACCAAGGAGATCAAGCTCGCTCTACCGACTCTGAAGCTTCAGTTCTTATACCTCTATGCATGGTGATTTCACTGGATCTAAACTAGATCTAGTCCAGTCCTTTACCTAAATGCGTTCAATGCGCAGTTAACTATGCATATCTATTGGGCGGCTGAAATAATATTAAAGGTGGTAGTAAAGGTGGCATTATTTATAAACGTTATATATGTATAAGTGTTACTTAAGATTTGACATCCTTACAAGTATATGTTTTAAGTAGCGTTTGTAAGTAAGAGGCATACTCTATAATATTTATGTAATGATATCCACAATCTTTAAGAGCGAACTGAATGGAGAGCATAAATGAAATAAAATGTCAACGTTATAGTTTTTTGTATTGTGCCAACAAATTAAACCCCAAATCCTTATCAACCATAATACGGTTTTAAAACTAAACGTTCTCACAAATATTATTATGTTGTTTGGCAACTAACTACGGATAGGGTGACAATCAAGTCTTAGTAAGCGTGGACGAAGTAAAGACACTCACGGTCGGTTGAACTGATCAGTTGAATAACTGATCAAGTTAAAACAACTGATCAGTTAAAACAACTGATCAGTTAAAACGGCCCCACTCGCTGGCTTCGAACCAGCCTTCATTTCTCGATCGAAGGGCAGTGTGACCATCTCAAAAATGGCGAATCTGCCCGACACTGGCAAAAAATCTGCCAAAATCTGCCGCGTTTTTATCGCAACTTCAAAAAGTCGATTTCTCGAATGTACTACTACACTTCTCATGAAAGGTGCTAGAAAAAGTAGCTAAAACATTTAGCTGCAATTTTCATAAAATTGTAGTAGCTGCTATTGGCTCCCAAAAATAGCTAGATCTAGCTATAAAGTAGCTAAGTTGGCAACACTGGCTCTGACTGGTGGCAAGCGGATGTAAGCACGTGCACTCACGGTCAGTTTGGACTGATGCAAACAAACTGATGCTAGCGGATTACGGTTCGACCGGAAATATCCGTAGGTTGTCGTCAGTTAAAAATTTCAACTTAAGATTCACTCTCAACTCTCAAGATTCACGGTCAGTTTTTGGATGTACGTCACTTCAACTGATCAGTTTAACTGTCGAGCTTGAGACACTGGTCCTAGATACTGATCTAGGGGCTTTCATTGTGTGGCGGCCTTCTAAAGTGAAGGCTTTTTAATTATAAGTATGTAATTTTATTATGTTACCAATTGAAATGCATTTTCTTTTTAAATCTTGAAAAGCGTCGACATGGCGTTCCAGGCTAGTTGACTTCTGAAATAAAAGAAATAATAGGAATTCACAGATCTGTTGTCTGTGGTCTGAACTTTCAAACCAACCAATTTGGGTAGTTTGAAAGTTACATAGAATATTAGATTCAATCGCTCTATAAAAAGAATGTATGGAATGTTTGTAAATTACTTTACAGTTTGATGCCAAAACAAATTAAAAACAATCAAAAGAATAATAATAAATAATATAATGTAACATAACATAATAATAGGCAATACAGAAAACTATGTCAATCACACGAGATTCCCTGGTTTCACAGATATATCTTATGAATCCTGAAATTTTGATGAACCAACGTCACCCTAACCGGGAGCCTTTCCAAAAAATATTCAGTCTTCATTGTTCCGGGTTGTACGGAGAAAATTAAATTGCTCCATTAACTCCCGACCATTATACACTCCGCCAAATTGCGTGGGTACCTAGCGATACAGCTACATTCTTCTGCGGTGTATGCTCTTTGATATTGCTCATCATATCTCATGCAACTTAATTTGTCCTTTACGAATGATCACAAAGCATCAGCGGGTCTATCGGCTAAAAAATATGGATATGGACATGGGCTTCATTTGACATTTGAAGCCCTTATTTTGTCCTTATATGGGCATATTACGGGCTTCAAATGTCAAATGAAGCCCATGTCCATATTCATATTTTTTAGCCGCAGGTCTCGATCTTTTGCGGAAAGGATCCCACTAAAGATCCATTTAGCGCAAGCAACTATTATTGCTCTCTTATTCTCACTTTCATACACTTACACCAATTATCTAGCCCAAGGGAAGCTTCGTTGTGAAACTCGTTAAATGGAAACTAAAACTCTAAAATATGTGTATGACTATTAACGCTTATCCGCAGGACGTGCAAAGTTTGTTTCACATTAATTTTTCAATACATAGCTCGTGCTTGTGATCGCCAGCCCGCATTTGGCGTAGCGATGACTTGATTTTAAAGGCGTTTGCCTAGCATTGCGACAGTAAACAGGCTATTTACTAATAAAAAACAACATCTGCCCGAGCCCTTGGGACGTAAATACGGCTTTAAAGTCAATGTAGCTGCACACTGCTTTATTTGACATAGCTTTTTTCAAATGTGAGGTTGTTAGCATTACAGTATTAATAGCTACAACCGATCCATCAACCCTAGTGCATGGGTACGCATAATGTGTCGATCGCAGATGTTTGTCGGGACGATTGAGACACTCAGAAAACGCGGTCTCTCACACTTAGTTGGGTACACACACTATACAGTAGACATTACACCGTACACGAGCCGAGGTGTACACTCGCCGTTAGCTAATGCCACGTGACAATACCTTTTAAAATAAACTTGGACAAACTTAAAGCATTTATTGTGTAAACGGTTAGATGTTTTCAAAATGGGGATATATCGATGAATACTAAAAATAACATGGACATTATAGTAAGGAATGACATCGTGTTGCACAGGATGAACAAACGCCTAAAACTCCTGAAAACTATAAAGCAGTGGAAACTGTAATCGTCGCAAACGAAGTCGCGGGCAACAGCTAGTTAAATCAATAAAACACACACGCACATGTTTTATGAACTTTTTCTATATTATTATGTTGTTTAGGACTTTCATGTTTTTCATTTTCACAAATTTTTGCATTGTAAAAATTTTACCATAATTATGTTTCTCATCTAATTATGAAAAAGGAACGTCTTAGATATTACCCGTTTAATTGCAATAATCTTCGTATTTTAAACGAGGCATTGCTTACTATTCCTTTAACCAGACGCCGCGCCGCCCGGGGCCGTCTGTCGCCGGCTAAACGGTCGGCCTGAATCTCCACTCTTTCTTAATAATCTAAGAGCTAGCTACGGAATTAGGTACACAATTTATAGAGCAACGAAATCCCTCTAGATAGTAATCCATACTATCATTATTAATTATTTCGAGCGCCTGCCAGCTTTTCAGCGGTGGGTGTGAGAGTGGATGGGCAACAAAGGGGTTGTAAAATCAATTGAAGGTATACAATTTATAGAGCTGCTCTGAGTTTGGTGTGATATAATAGCTTATAATATATTTTATTCAAATATAACAATGCCAGACGTTTTAATTGAGGGAAAAGTAGTGCCAGGTGGTCCATAAGCACGAAAAAGTGCCAAGTCAACTCATTTGCTGGGTAAATTTTATCGTGTTCTGTTACCCAAAGGGTGAAAACGGGACCTTATTACTAAGCGTGACTGACTCGCACTTGGCCGGTTTTAATAAACTTTACAACCCGGGATAGAACCCGTACAAACCTGTGAAAACTGTATAAAGCTTTTTGTTTATAAGAAACACTGCACTATTGTATAAGTAAAATAGCCGTTTGTTTTCCACGAAATAAAAATAAATAAAAATTTTTTTTTTTTAACCCGCAGCCAAAAAGATACGTTTTTATTTGAGGCAATAATATTAACATCGTCATTGTTTTATTTATTTATTTTGTATCAAATATTAGATCTATAAGCGGGGCGTGAAACGGCATTTATGCAGGCCGTCATGAATGGGTGCGCTTGTTATCGTGCTTGTACGGTGAGAAGCGCTCTCGTTATTTTGGACTGCTTCGGCTGCTTACCGTCAGGCAGGTTGTAATCACTATGACGTGTCACAATAAAAAAAGAGATATTAAAAGTAATTTGTAATATATTATCATGTTTATGTTTATCGAAATGTTGGCTCGCCGAAATTTTTCGTGACCTGAAACATGAATGAAAAAGACTCGGTATCGACATCGTATGACTGAAGCGGCTGGCGGGGGTAGCGCGCGCGGCGGCGTCGCGAGCGGCGCGAGTTGGAGCCAGTTGCCCATTGTCGTCGCCTGGCGGGGTGATCAACTGAATATTCGCGCCTGTATTTTTGCACACACGATTCTGAAGGTCCAGTATAATGAAAAAGTATAGGCCCAACCCTCTATAAATGAGACGACTTTGGCACTTTTTCCCGCGCCTTGGATGTCACCTGGCACTACCTTTCCCCCAATTAAAGTGCCTGGCAATATTATATTCTAATTAAATATATAATTAGCTATTATATCACACCAAACTCAGAACTCTATAAATTGCACACCTTCAATGGATTTTACAATCCCTTTGTTGCCCATCCACTCTCACACCCACCGCTGAAAAGCCAGGCGCTCGAATTAATTAATAATGATAGTTTGGCATACAAACTAGATGGATTTCGTTGCTTTATAAATTGTATACCTACTTCCGTAGCTAACTCTCCGTCTATAAACTTCACTATTATTGAATGATAGTAATATCTTAGAGCCGTGGCCGCGCATAATAACTGTCGTTGCTTGCTACCAGACGATTGAGTTGTGCTGGAGAGTTCTGAGCTGTGAGGTCTTAATTGAGTACATATTTAAAGTTACTAAAACTCACTTAAACTACACAGAACAAACTTTAAGTGGTGAAAAATGGCGAAGAAATTGTTTGATGGTAATAGCATTGATAAACAGTGGTACTTGTTTACTAGTTTTTTCCTCTCAAACCCCAAGCTGTCGCATGAGACCGCACCTACAAAGACACACTTGACTTTGTACCGTGTTTTCATAGAATTACAGACTACTTTAGTATGAACAAGGTCGATTATTTTTCGTTTCTGTTGTACATTTTATGCATCGAGATCACATAATATCGTCTATGCTCGATTCTGTCAAATTCGACGTTAACAGTTGCGCCAATTTCTGTGTCTGAAAATTTCCACGAGTGAGTCATTAAATAATAAGAGTTATGGCGAGATAATGCACAAGTAAAATCTACTAAAACTACTAACTAATTTTTTAATATACTTATGGTTAAATAAACTTAATTTCTCATAGGAATACATAGATTCACTTACTGAGAAAGGTACTAATTAGGTTTGATAGGTAGGTACTACTTGGGCCTGATATATAGTTTCGAATGCCGTCGTTGCGACGCACGCTGTTGATACATTTTTTTGCACGATGAACGCACTGAGTAAACGGAATTACTAATATTGTGGGTAGTTTGCATTGAGGTACAATTAACGTTTATAGTAGTTTGTATTTTTGTGCGGTGGTCGTTGCGGCCATACCGCCAACTACCTACAGTGTTATTTATTATTGCCCGGGCACCAAGCATAGATGTTCGGAGCAAGTTAAACAGTCATGATCATCAGAAGCCTTTGTAAGTGCCACGGCTGAGTTCAGGCCTTCTTACATTAATTGGGGTCTGGTACCTAATCCCGAATGACAAAAGCCCGAATAACAAATGCCCGAACACTAAGGCCCGAAAAATCACTTGCTCGAACGCTTAAAATCTCGATGGTTCATATGCCCGAAAACTCAAAAGCCCGAACACAAATGCCCGAACACTATTTGCCGAAGAATCATTAGCCCTAATGCTTAAAATCCCGATCGTTCATAAGCCCGAAAACTCTTTAAATAAATAATATCAAAATAAACGACACAGTAGCTTGTTTCTTTTGGTGAACTGTGGACATTCCGGGCGCTGGCCTTTAAAATGTCTCTGACCACATTTTTGGGCGTGAGCTGTATGTATATAAGTATGTACGTAGGTAACAAAATAAATACAAATTATTATTCTTTGAAATCAGTATTATTTAATGTAAGGTGGTACAAGTCCGACTCGCACGCACAAATATTGTCCTTTACGTAAGATACTCGTACCTATAGATAATTCAATTGGCATTTTTCTACAATTTTTAACTGCCTACAAATATATATTTTTTCTATATGATATTGGATTGTTTAATGTTCAACAGAAAATTAAGAAAATATACTGATTTCAAAGAATAATTTGTATTTATTTTGTTACCTACGTACCTACACACTTTTAGACATACAGCTCAAGACCATAAATCCCAAAAATGTGGTCAGAGAAATTTTAAAGGCCAGCGCCCGGCATGTCCACATTTCACCAAAACTAACAAGCTACTGTATCGTTTATTTTGATATTATCTATTTAAAGAGTTTTCGGGCTTATGAACGATCGGGATTTTAAGCATTAGGGCTAATGATTCTTCGGCGAATAGTGTTCGGGCATTTGTGTTTCAGGCTTTTGAGTTTTCGGGCATATGAACCATCGAGATTTTAAGCGTTCGAGCAAGTGATTCTTCGGGCCTCTTAGTGTTCGGGCATTTGTTATTCGGGCTTTTGTCATTCGGGATTAGGTACCAGACCCCATTAATTGCCCATAGGAGATACGGCCATTCACCCTTCATGCTAGCCCAATAAAGACTGGTAGTCTTTAACGATTGCCATCTTACGACTGGGACTAATAATTAGGTTACATAATTGAAATCCCAGCATCCATTTTACTAACGACTTCATTAAAATTGCACAAATATTCAAAATAAATATTATAAATTGAACACAAAGTTGTTTTGCGGACAAATTACAATTCGGAAAAAGGTTAAACATTAATGACACTTATTTATAAATCACTGTTTAAAAATATATTACTAGGTATGTAAATTCGAAAGCACCTATGGTTTTTTTCTGAAATAACCTAAACATTTTAGTATTAAACTACAACTGCGTTACAAAATGATGCGGACAACATAAACTTTGATTAGGCATAACGTTGTTTTCTCCGTTCAGTTTTATGGGCATCACAAGACAGACAATAACACTCCGCCAGGTTTTTAAGCCCGCCCGTAATAAACAAAGGCCGGAACAACCGCAACTCGGTATGGGCCTCATGAACACAAGGTCAAACTCGGGCTAAAGAAATAGGCCGGAACGGCGGTTGGGTTCCACTGATATTTTATTTCTCGGGGTCACTGTCCCGCGGACCACACGCAGAAATATATAAGGAAGTAAATAATTAAATATAATTTCCAGTGGCATATTAGCGAATACCTACGTTGTTAGTTTTAATTAATTATTTTACATTTTTCGTTGTTTATACTTAAAACTATCAATTTTCGCTTTAGAACACGGTCGTGTTTATTAGTTACTAAGTTCGGATTGACTAAGAATGTTTCCTTAGCTTATTTTTATCTGTTTGATCACAGATTACTTTTCAACTGTTTTAACCATGCATTGTATTTGACTTAAATACATCCTTCCTACCTTCAGGAGGCACATTAAGCTGTTAAACCCTGTTGTAGTCTGATGATGAGACTGTTGTCCATGTGGAAAGGCCTGTGCCTAGTAGTGGAAAATTAACAGCTGATGATAATTAATCTACGCAAATATTTTTGTTTTTCATTCAAAGCCATGAGTTATTCCCCAGTTTCCCCATGTTGTTGGATTTTAATTTTTTTTTATTATGCACACTGACAGATTACAATCGTTACATGACAATTTATAACCCACATTGTTAACATGAACTTAGTCTAGATCATAACCCTTAAATAGTGTACACGGCATGAACTTAGTACAGCGGCTACAGCGGCGTGTTGCATAAAAATAGAAAAGGAACCAAAGGATAACGGAACCTAAAAAACGAAAAAGCAAAATCAATTTTAAAGTTTTGTTATATAAAATATTAAAATAATTTTTAAAAATCAATATTCTATTATTATGAAGCATGAGCAGCACATGAGTAGGAAACCCTAAACCCAGTAATGTTATGATTACAGGTCGAAGATGACACATCAAAACTTTTTTTCAGTAGGTACCTTGTCTATGCAGAAGATGACACATCAAAACTATTTTTCAGTACCCAGTCTATGCATGCTAGAATGAAGATTTAGATATACGAGCAAGATGTTGGCGTTAAATCTCAAACCGGTGGCAAACAAACCGCATCCCGCATCCAGCGCCAATGGTATAATTATCCGATAATTAATCTACCGGCTTTGCATAGAAATTAGCGCCGCAAACGGCTCTAGTTGCGACCAGCTGGGCGGGGCGGTGACAGCGAATTAGTTGCAATCACTGCTTCATCTAGAAAAGTAAAGTAAGTATTTATTTACATACATAATATAATCACGACTATTATCCCCGAAGGGTTAGTCAGAGACTAGGCAACGAGGACAGCAAAAGCAGTCCTCAGGCATATTCCACGTTTCATCTAATTACTCGTACAACTGCACATTTTCTCATCGTGATAGGTAATGAGACCATCGCCGCTCTATGTTGTTAGATGTATGTGCAGTCTTTAGTTCGTTAGTCGCCTTTTACGACACCCAACGGGCGAGAGGGGTTGGTAGTATTCGCTTACACTGCCCATTCGTGTGGAATGTATATGTTAACGTTACTCTGTACATCCAAGCTATGTAGCGCGTCCGAAATTTCTGCAAGCACCGTGTAAAAAGAGCCATATTGTCTCAGTCATCCCAACGTGTTTTTTCTCCAAATAGCGATTGCACATGTGCTTAACGTGACTGGTGATGAGACCATCGCCGCTCTATGCTGTTGGATGTATGTGCAGTCTTTGGCCCGTTAGTCGCCTTTTCCGACACCCAAGGGAAGGGAGGGGATCGTAGTATTCTATAGCCGCTAAGCGACACAACAGTATTTATTGTATTTGTCGTGAAACGGCATTTATGCAGGCCGTCATGAATGGGTGCGCTTGTTACCGTGCTTGTTCCACGGTGGGGAGCGCTCTCATTATTTTGGACTGCATCGGCTGCTTACCATCAAGGCAGGATGCAGTTAATATGACAAGTCAAAAAAAAATATTTAATTAATAACGGATTATAAACAAAATAAACGATAATAAAAACTATTCTTAATATCTTCATTAATTAAATTTCTGCATTCACAATGCTAATATAGAATATGATAAAATGTTTACTAGAAAAAAAAACTTTCAGTAGTTTAAATCATCAGTAGAGCCTACATACTGTCCCAGTGCTGGGCAAAGACCTCCACCATTGAAATCAAGTTTTTGTTACAATGGACGGGTATTGGCTCAATAACTCATCATCAGCCTATAAGCGTCCCACTGCTGGGCACAGGCCTCCCACGTGGACAATAGCACGTGGGCATATTGGGCCATAACCCACCACGTTGGCCCGATGCGGGTTGGTGGGTTTTAACGACTGCCATCTTGTGACAACAACCGGGACCAACGGCTTAACGTGCCTTCCGAAGCACAGAGGAGAACGAGATGTTTTTAATTTGGTCACCCATCCATCGACCTGGTATTGCGAAAGTTGCTTAACGGGCAAGATCACAAGCCAAACGCGCTGACTGCTGCGCCATCGTCCTCCTCGGCTTAATAACTGGTCTTCAAAAATGCGGGTAGGTGATCACAAATCTTGGCTAAGCATCGAAATACCGAAACACACTTTTTCCAACCTGGGAATCGTACCTTGGACCTCCGGTTATCGAACCGAGCGCTTAACCACTCGGCTACTGAGGTGTGCGATGCATAATCACTAATTGGGAATAGACAATTGATGAATAGAATCGGGCGATACTCTACGGAATTCCATGGCATGCAAAATTTGTAGTGTCAATTCCTCTAACTCACTGGTCGATGAAGCATGAATGCAGCAAATGTATGCACATACAAAAGGAGCGGTGAATGCAAGCAATCATGCAAACTGAAACCCGACACGTTTCGCCTGAAGAGAGTTGATTTTTACTGTTAACTGAATGATAACTTGAAAATCGCTACCATTTCTATGACAGAGGTCACGTATTCTGTGATACCCAGTAAAATTAAAAGCTTTGAATTGAGAAGAAATCGTCTCTGAATAATTTTTTTTTTTCAATATTATTTACTAACTTACTATTATTTTTCTTAAAATATTAGAATTCTTTTTAAATTAGTTTATTTGTTTTAAAACTTTGAAGTTTGTTATAGGACATAGCTATTACTTGTACAAGAGGAGTTTCTCCCGTGTTCTTTTAGCAACAACACGTGTTGTGAGACTCCATTTTATTTCTATATACGATACTAAATATTACTTTAAAAAATACTGCTACACGCGATAGCCATTAATTAAGATATAATAATAATAACTTGTACAACAAACATCAGACAATTAACAACTGAGAGAAAAACAAAATCCATTACATATTGTTACCTACACAAGAAGGATCCCTAAACTGTCGCTCGAAAGAAATACCTGTCGGCGAGTCCATAGCTTCCCCGTTTTTACGAGGAGAAACTTGCCTTATGTCTCCATCGGGCGTTTTATCGCCGCCGTAACGCGCCCCCCGGGAGCCTTCGGATATCGGTCAGTGAATTTGAATCCTGAATCGGTATACTACGGCCGCGTTTCTGCCTCGCGTAGGGTTGCGCTTAACCATTTTACTATGTACTTTCGCGGTTCATTGAACACGCTAAATGTTATGCGTGAGTGACGTTTGGCTGATTGGCATTTGTTATTATTTTTGTTTTTTGTTTAGGTGAGGTTGCAGGTTACAGGCAAAGAGTTACAATGCAATGTGACCTCAATAAACTTTTAATGACAATTTAGTCTCTTGCTGTCACTTTTAAGAAAAATTTTACAGATTTTAGTCGGTTTGATTCCCAGGTGTGGCAAGCGAATTTTCGAAAATTTTTGAAAACAGTTTTCTTTTTAAAAATAAAGGAATGTTTTCTTTGAGTAAAATTTTCTATCTACAGTATGAAGAGTACTTTCCCTTCGGGTAGCATTACAAAATTCCACCCTGTACATTACTAAATAGAGAAGGAAATATATTTAATAATATATAATATAAAATCCCGACTATTATCCCCGAAGGGTTAGTCAGAGACTAGGCAATGAGGAACGCAAAAGCAGTCCTCTGCCATAGTCCACTTTTCACCAAATAACGACTGCACATGTGCTCAGTGTGACAGGTTGTGAGCACATCGCCGCTCTAAGCTGTTGGATGTATGTGCAGTATTTAATCAGTTAGTCGCCTTTTACGACACCCAAGGGAAGAGAGGGGGTGGTAGTATTCTTTCACCGCTATGCGACAGAGTTATTTACCGCGACAAGGAAAGATATTTAAATGTCATTTACTTTTAATTGACGTCTCTGAGTACGGCAGTGAGAGCATTAAGTTCGACTCTATTTTTCGCTACATTAGCGAATGGTGGTGGTAAATAATATTATTATCTTCGATATTATCGTTCCGATTCTTTAGCGTTAATTGATGTTATTGTAAGTCGGTCTTCTGCTATCTGCCAAAGGTAACACATTATATGAAATATCGTGTATCAATCCTTTTGTCTTCGATTTTGTTTTTAATACAACTTAGTGCCTAAAAACTTTAAAACACTACCGATTCTAAAGACATATTAATTTGATGTATATCAGAGCTTTTATATTATTACCAAGGGTCTGGTTACTAAGTTCATAGTAAATAAACAATTAAATTGAATTGAATTATAAATGGTATAGTATACTATTCAAAAAGTCATTGCTAAGAAAGCATTTAATATATGACTGCTATTCAATTACACCAGCTTATCAATTTGCCAACTGTGAAATCCACGCTTTATAACCTACATCAGCTGATACGTATGTTATAATATGGAAGCAATCAGCAAAAATAAATTTCATTGGTTGCGGTAAACATGTCAGATTGATTAATTAATATTGTAAATGGGTGTGTTACTCACTAATTGAACGGCAAACTTGTTTATGTTATTCATTATACGGCATGGCGGCAATATTTCGGAATACTAAAATTATTTACGTGCGCAAATGTTTACACGTCATAATTGTTCCAATAAGCATTTCCGTTTATCTCTTTCAAATGAAATAAATTAAGAGACCTATTATTTTAGTATCATTGGATGGGTGACCAAATTAAACCTCGATCTCCTTCATGCTTTGGAATGTCCGTAAAGCCGTTGTGCGTTGGTTACTTTTGGGCCACTTTGGGTCAGTGTGGTTTGTAATGGCCCAATATTAAATTAAATGAAAATTATTTTAAAGTTTACGCTCACACAAATTATCTAGACCAATAGATAAATATACATAATTTTAAAAGAAACACCCACACCCGAAATCAATTTCAAAAGCAGTTTTTCTCTAAATTGACCCTACCGGGAATTGAACCCGGGACCTCAGAGATGGCGCGACGCCAATCCGCGTGCTAACTACTCGACCACGGAGGTCGTCACATATCCCTATGTACTGTTATCATTGTGAGAAGGCCGGTGCCCAGCATTGGGATGATTAATTGCTGATGATTTTCCACATAACCAGCACAGTTAGACATCAGACCAATAACTACTACACTGGCCTATTACGGATTGAAAATATTTTTTTTTCTTTAACATGCCTTTCGATGCGTTAAAGGAGATATTATTCGGTCCCCGACATTATATTATCCGTTGATCCGACATATATAAGGCGACTGCTAGTAACCGCAAGAGACTTCAAGGGCTGGTCAGGTCAAGTGTTTTAGACATGACAAACTAACAAAAAAGAAATTCGTGATTTTCTGTTTTTCATTAAAAAAATCATTTCATGAATTTTAATTTGATAGTCTTTGAGTATCTAATTTATTTTAAAGCAATAACATAAGAAAAACAAAATGAAACAATTAACTAGTAAATAACGATTATTTACAACGCGCGGGCAGCGGCCGGCCGTTGACCTACCCGCGCCGTCTGTTGACCCGTCCGCGTCAGCTGGGCGATAAGTAGGTAGGTAGTATCTGCAATCTTTTTTGTCATGTTTAAAACACTTTGACCTGACCAGTCCTTGAAGTTTCTTGCAGTTTCTAGTAGTCACCTTATTATATGCTTAGCTTGCAAGATTGCTAGCCGAAATTGTCACTTCGTCATCAAGATTATTAACTTTACACACACAGTAATAATTAAAGCCTGTGTACATATACACAAACAAACTTCTTAATCCAGCATAAATCAAATATAAGAAAATAAACCGTATTAGCAATATCGAATAATGAATTGTTATAACAATTTTCTTACATTGTGAAATGGGGAGCACCAAATTTGTATGCTCGTTTCAGTTTTTTTTATGTTACTGAAGTCTTTCTTTTTTCCTCCATTTTTTGCCTTGCAAATATTGATTTCTTCTAAATCAGAATCGTTTAAATCGCACAATAAAAACATCTAGTTGTTACAGATTTTCCAATAAGTTCGGCTAACATTAATTGATTTTCGATTGGCCTTGTGAAAGTTTCAAAATTAGATCGGCGGAAGAATAGAAAATTTACATAATTCGTGGAACTTATAATACTCTATAAAGTTGACTACTATGGACTAATATAGAGGTCGCTAAAGTTACCCCAATTACTGCTCAGGGCGTTATTAAAGGTTACTGCATTCAAGGCCCCTCAAACTTAATGACTTAGGGAGAAATAGACCATCGCATAGTGAGATATGGAACGGGCAAGCATAAAATATTGTTTGAATTATTAAAGTAATGAACACTTAAAACTATTTATTCGCGTTTATTCTACGTATACTTAGGGTAGGCACAAATACTCTTTTTAACTACGGACCTGAAAATTCTTTCCTTTTTAATGTTACCTACTAAGCTAGCAAGCAAGTTTACGGCCCGCCTAAGCCCCCTCTTCACATCGGCAGACGCATCCGCAGACGAATTGCGGTATTTAACGTCTGCAGACGTAGACGTTAAATACCTACCACAGACGCGCAGATCACCTCCCTACACGTCGGCCGACGCATCTGCAGACGTCATCTGCGTCTGCCGATGTGAAGAGGGGGCTTTAGACGCGCGCGACACCGAGGGCATAACGCGCGCAACGCGTGCCGCACCCTGATCTTACGCCTCTATGTAGTTTCAATGAATCCAGTACCCTTTAAATCGAAACATAGCTATGTTAAACATTGCTGAAATAGGTTAAACAGGAATAGGTTTTAGGCACTCTGACCACCTTAATAAAGTCGGATTCTGAATAGAAAAGTGGGCAAAAAAACTCTTTCACTTGCATTAGTGACTTCTTTTGAATTAGTGATTAAGTATAACTCTGTTTGGCTAACATAGTTGGTCTTATGCGTACTCGTAAGTATTAACAACTTGGTTGACATAACGTGTCTTTAATGACTATGTTCCAGGGTTACTATAACAGTTACAGGTAAGCCTTCTTCGCCAAACTACAGAATAGTTCAGTCCAAGATACATGTTGTTTGTGCTTTCAAGAAGTGATTACGCGCTGCTACCTTATCACATAAACAAACTTTTAAGCAGAGAGAATTTAAATTGATGTAGGTAAATAGAATTAGAATCATTGTAAGCTCATCTAGTTTCTATTTTTCAATGTAAAATTATCGTGAGGCCCTCGAAAGATACGGTAATGAGCCACCCCTGGCCATTGAGTCGGCAGATTACCTGATAAGCTGTTTCCCAATATACCGGCACGCCTTTAAATATCCATATTTGCCCCATTGACTTATGAAGCGCAACGAAGTATTATAAAGTACGTTACGGGCATATGGCATAATATCCTACTAATAATATAAACGCGAAAGTTTGTAAGTATGGATATTTGTTACTCTTTCACGTAAAAACTACTGAATGGATTTGGATGAAATTCGGCATACAGATAGTTTATAACCTGAATTAACACATAGGATACTTTTTATCCAGATATTCCCACGGGAACGGGAACCACGCGGGTGAAACCGCGAGCGGCCGCTAGTTACAACTAAATTAAAGTACAAGTCATAATCAAAGTAAACATTTTCGGTTGCTTGTTTAGTTTCCCAATTCCTTGATCAATAACACAAAAACAACAAAACAAGCCGCCTTGTACCAGCGTGATGGATTTGCCCAGTTTAGCTGTGCCCAGCAGTGGGACGTTTATAAGCTGATACATACAAACATATAATCACGACTATGTCCCCGAAGGCTTAGTCAGAGACTAGGCAATGACGACCGCAAAAGTAGTCCTCAGACCGCAAAGGACAGACTTTTAAAAAAGGGCTAATTACCCTGCAAGCAAAAATGACAAAAATGCATGGAATTAACATTTCTCTAATTTCGCACACACATTGTTCTAATGCGTTCATAGTGCCCGAGTAATAACTTAATAACTTTTAGATTCACTTTTGTTTTTATCTTTTCTTTTATTATATAATTGTTTTATGATTATTGATTGTATAATTTGGTAACGACATATTGTTTTGTAAATGTCGTTACTTCTATATTATTATAAAGCTGTGGAGTTTCTTGCGCCCGTTCTTCTCCACAGCTAAAAGATACGTCCTCAACGGGTGCTGCCCATCCATCCATATAGAGAACTAAATTTAAATTTAAATTTTTGACGATTCAAAATACTTATTTTAGGCTTACTGAGTAAAGAAATTTTGATTTTGATGTCTTTTTTATTCCTGCCATAGTTTACTTTTCACCAAATTGCGAAATTGCGACTGCACATAATGAACAATGTACTAACTTACGCAGTGATAGCACCAATCAGCGTTAGTCAGTGCTACATACATAAAAATAGGTACTAACGATGTTATTATCCCCAGTATAGTATACTCGAATACTAATACACCTTAATTTTTATTAGTTTTAATGAAATTAAGGGTGAGTTCCACCACTGGGGGGCTAAAGTTAGGCTCGTGTCCGTAGGTTTACCCTTGAGACCCTACACGTGACCCCTGGGTGGTGCTAAAAATTGACACTGACTGAGTGGTAGAGCCACGCTGCGTTGCAGCACGCATTGGCCGGCTCACGAATATTGTGCGTGAAATAATGGCACTTATTGCTGTTGTGTTTCGTCCGGCTAGTGAGGGTTTCGGAGGCCCTTCCCCCGCCCCCCCTCACAATTCCTATTCCTTCCTTAAAGGCCGGCAACGCGTCTGCGATTCCTCTGGTTTTGCGGGTGTCCACGAGCGGCGGTAATTACTCTCCATCAGGTGACCCGCCTGCTCGTTTGAACCTTCGTTTATATACCTAAACAAAAATGAGACAAAAATGACAAAAAATTTCGACCTCCCATACAAAACTGTCCGATCAGCTAACGACAATAATAGTAGAGGGGGGCGAAATATTTTTGTCATTCTTGCACATAGGTTTCTTGGGGAAAGTTGTTCAGTTTCATAGGTAGAACTAACCCTTAATTTCATTAAAACTAATAAAATTTAAGTGTGCTATTAGTATTATTAACGCCTTTGTTATTTGACGCCTTGTCTTAGGCTATTTTGTATCTTATTTGCAATGCAGTCCCCAATAAATGTGTCCAACCGCAACACTCTTTACTCACGCGACTAATCCGCGCTTAACATTGTCCCATTCCCAAAATGGAAATGAATGTAAGTGGGAAAACTTTGATGAAGTCCCCGCCCGCCGTCTCGGGAACTTTTCTTTCGCTAAATTTTATAAACAAATCCCTCTCGCCGCGAGCCGCGTCAGGCGCGAGTTCGCCGTCGTACCGTAAGTGGGGAATTATCGCTTTGTTTGCTATGAATTTGTTTAGTACAGTTGATTTATTTTGTGCGAACCGATTTGGGGGGTGTCTATTTTTGTTTGCGGAGAGTTTGTCTTGTAGTTTTTGGAGCAAAGTGATTGGTTTTCTGGTATAATAGTTTTATAACTTTTTTTTACACGAAAGGGTACATCCCTTTAGCCTTGCATCTCAGCTGATGGTATAAGTGATGCTAAGGCTGAATGGATACACACTTCATTTGGAATCCTCAACCATTGAGGAGCTATTTTATTTCTAACTGTTGGAACATCACAATAATAATAATAATTTGTTTAATTTGATTTATTACCGATACGTTTTATTTACAACCTTTACAACCGATAAAAAATAATGTCTGAAAACAACAACAATGCAAAACAACAATAATGTCTGCAAACCATTGGAAAAACCCAAAAATGGAAACACATTGTGACGTTTACACGTCAAAAAACCAACTAAGAAGAAAATAATGAGAATGATATGATGCAACCAAGAGCCAAACGACGCGCACGCCCTCCACCACCGCCTGCTGCGCCGACATCAAGCTCCTCGTCGTGTGACTATACCACCAGGGTGTCAATATCAACTTACGAGTCGAGCAGCGCTAGCGGGCGATCGCCTTCCCCGCCGCCACAACGACCTACGCGACGTGGACGACCACCGCTGCCGGCACGCTTGGGATCAGTGGGGCAATCTGCTCCGCGTACGACCCCCGCTACCGGTGGTGTAGTGCGCCGCATGCGATGGACTCAGACTATAAATGAGAACTGCATGCGCGCCTACTACAGGGCAACAGAGGGAGGAACTAACCTCACTGCGTATCGTGTTAGGTTGCTGTCTTTGTTTCAGGCCCTTGAACCGACCATCGACGTGTCTGCCCAACGATTGTCGGATCAAGTGCGGGTGATCCAGCGTAACAACTTGCTGGATCAGTCAGCACTTGATCGGCTACGCCTGGAGTCACTGCGTATTTGTGCGGTTTCTTCTTCGGTGCAGGATCGCCCTGCCCCACAATCACCGGCCCTGACGCCGGTTTTGGTGGCGCGAGTAGATCCGGTACCCGACGATGAAGATTTCATAAATACGAATGTAAGTACACAGGCGAATGAGTAAATGAGGAGCGCTTTGAACGATGCCATTCTACAGTATCGGGTCACGCGTAACTCTAGGCCGCGTATACCTTGTTTGCCCACGAATAGACATAATTTGGCGTTAATGAGTGCCTTGAACGATTTACTGGTTCCTTATCTTGGAACCAGTGAAAATTTAATTGATACCCACTCGATCCTTTATTGTGGGGCCATCGCGGTGTGCCGCGTTGCTCGTGTCAAATTCCAGGATTCTGACCGAGTACCGCGGCGAACCGGGACTGCCCCTGCTTGGCAATTGAGGATCGAGGGGCGTATTAATAGGTTCGGGACACTCATTGCAAAGCTAATTTGCTTCAGAAATGGCAATAATCGGCCTCGCGTCATGCGATTCGTCACACAAGCCTTTGTCGGGACTGATGTCCGACCGAAAAATCTATATGGCTTGTGTGACGGAACGTATTGACTTTCTGAAGCAAAAAGTCTATGCATGGGCAAACCGTATATGTCGCTACAGAGTGCGTGTGGACCGATACCAACAAAATCGCCTCTTTCAAAGTGACCAAAGAAAAGTATACAGACGTTGGGAAGGAGCTAATCAACGTGTGAGCTACGAGCAGCTACCGGATGTTGATGCCATGACTAATTTCTGGCGCAACATTTGGTCGGTGCCCGTCGAGCACACGGAAGGTGAATGGATGAGTGTTGTCAGTGAGGCGTGTGAACCTATCGCAGCCTATTAATATTAGTACAGCTGACGTAAGTTGTGCAATCCGTACGGCCCAAAATTGGAAATGCCCAGGACCGGACGGATTGCACAACTTCTGGATCAAATGGTTTCGATGTTCACACGAGTTACTGGCAACACAATTCCAAGAAGCCATAGAGCTCGGCTCACTCCCAAGTTTGTTGACTACTGGTGTCACTTTTCTGCTCCATAAATCAGGTAGTACCACGGAACCGAAAAATTATAGACCCATCACGTGCTTACCTACTTTATACAAGCTCCTTACATCCATTCTGAGAACAAAAATTAACTCGCACATTGTTGCAAATAATATTTTGGACGTGACTCAGAATGGATGTAGGGTTGGGTCCCGTGGTACTAAGGAGCTTCTCCTCATTGACATGACTATATGCCAGAAGGTTCGGCGTGGCAGAGGGACTCTCTCCACAGCCTGGATTGACTATAAGAAGGCCTATGATTCGGTGCCGCATACATGGTTGGTGAGGATTTTAGAGTTATATAAAATTGATATAACTTTAAAATCCTTTTTGATGTCATGTATGCGGCAGTGGACCACGGTCTTGCGTCAACCAGGATGTCGAGATAGTGTTTTTGCCACGCAGGATCTTATAAGGATAGAGCGTGGCATATTCCAGGGCGACAGTCTGAGTCCTTTATGGTTTTGCTTAGCTTTGAATTCTCTCAGTACTTTATTGAGAAATTCAAGGTTAGGCTGTCGACTGCGGAAAGGGGGTGAAGTTATGTCGCATTTGTTGTACATGGATGACCTCAAGTTATTCGCACCAAACCGCCAAGACTTGGTGAAACTGCTGAAAATTACTGAGACTTTCAGCAGTGCCATCAAGATGGAGTTTGGTGTGGATAAGTGTGCGGTTATGCATGTACAGCGTGGGAGAGTAGTAAATTCATCCAATTTACAACTCTCCGAAACGATTAACTTCAGATCTCTCACCGAAGTTGAAACATATAAATATCTTGGTATGTCACAGTCTTTGGGTGTTGAGGATGGGGACATAAAACAGTCATTACGGCAGCGATTCTTTTGCCGCCTGAGAAAAGTACTTAACAGTCTTTTATCGGGTGGCAATAAGACGCGTGCTTTTAATGGCTGGGTTATGCCTCTGCTCACATACTCCTTTGGCATACTAAGATGGACTCAGACCGAATTGGACGCCTTGAATAGAAGAGTCCGTCAAATGCTCACGACTTCCAGACTGCTACACCCGCGCTCATCTGTTATGAGGGGTGTGTAATGTTTTATATAATTACTTATGATCTAACGTTTAGATAATAAAATTTCATTTCATATAATTTCATTTGATATAACAACTAACTTAATATAATAAACATTTAATATAATTTTAGATTCTATAATTTTATTTGAGATAATATACTTTTGATATAATGTACCTTTAATATAATGTACATTTGATATAATAATCAAATGATATAAAACATTACTCATGTAATAAGCAAGCAGCATGCAAGCAAGCAAGCAGCATGCAAGCAAGCATGCAGCATGCAAGCAGCATGCAAGCAGGCATGCAGCATGCAGGCAGGCATGTTTTCTGTCACGGCTCCGGCGCTGCGGGACTCCGGCGGTCCCACACGAGCTTATCGTCGCAGATGGCTTTCGCTCACCACCGCAGCTTCGGCTTGCTGGCCGGCTTCGCCGGTTAAACCCACCTGCTCCTCAGCTCGTGGGCCGCCTCGCCCCTTCGCGCCTACGCGGGATTGAATTACACTCTAGCGTAGGGCAGACAAGTCTACGTGGAGTTGGTTTTGCCGCGATTCGTTTCTGTCACTGTCTTTTTTAGCACAACCATAATCGAAAACACAACGCATTAACTTTTTAAGACAATATTTGAAATCAATTTAGAGTTAAAATGTTATTCTTATTTTTAAGCAAAAATTATATCAAATGAAGTTATAGAATATGATTATTCTACCAATATAGCTTTATAGAATAAGTTGTTAGAGAATATGAGTATTATATCAAATGAATAATATACGTAATGTTGTTATACGAAGTGTATTTAGAACAAGTAAAAATTATATCCAATGAACGTTATGTTCTTTGAAATTAGTTCATTTGTAATTATATGAAATGATACCCACCCGTTATGAGGCTGTACATCCCGCGGAGATGTGGGGGTCGCGGCTTTTTAAATGCCAAGGACCTACATAACCGTGAGGTGTGCAGTCTCAGGGATTATTTCCTTAACAGTGAGTGCGGGATGCATTTGGATGTCGTGGCAGTTGATAGACACTTCACGCCGCTCTCCTTGGCAACAGAAAACTGGCGCATACCAGTGGTGCTAAGCACTCTCGATCGCAAGGACATATGGAAGAGCAAGGTGCTACACGGGCGCTACTATCGGGCTCTAACTGGGCCTGATGTAGATTTGCCTGCCTCGGTGAACTGGCTACGTTTTGGTGACCTCTTTGGGGAAACCGAAGGTTTTGTCTGTGCCATTGAAGATGAAGTTATCAAGACGAATAACTACCGAAAATATATTATGAAGGACGGTACGGTCGACATCTGTCAGGCATGCCGCCGTCCTGGAGAATCACTCCGACATATTATTTCCGGTTGTTCTCATCTTGCTAACGGAGAGTATTTGCACAGACACAACCAAGTAGCCAGAATAATTCACCAGCAACTTGCTCTTCAATATGGCCTTGTTGAATCAGAGGTGCCGTACTATAAGTACGCACCTGCGCCAGTTCTCGAAAACGGTCATGCAACGCTCTACTGTGATCGCTTTATCATCACAGACAGGACTATTGTCGCCAATAAGCCTGATATCGTGGTGGTCGACCGATCTCAGCGCCGGGCAATATTGGTTGATATCACCGTACCTCATGATGAGAACCTCGTGAAAGCCGAGAAGGACAAGCTCAGTAAGTACCTTGACTTGGCTCACGAAATTACCGCCCTGTGGGATGTGGATTCGACACCTTGACACGGCACGTATTGTCAGGAGGTTCCTCACTCTGCAGCCCTAACCACCGGTAACTTGGGTCTAGCCCCGCTGCCGGTGGCAACCTAGGTTAAGTTTTTTATAATGTTTTATATTGTAAATATGTTTTTTTTATATAAAATATTGTAAAAAATTTTACTTAAGATTATATTTTAAATAAAGAGCATAATAATAATAAAAAATAAAAAATTGACACCGCTCAAACAAGACGTCTTTTTGGAAAATTTTCTTTTTATATTGCAATTTTGCTTTTTCCACCCTTTACGACAGCCAAAACTATAATATAACTAAGTAAACAATGCCACAAACATATCAAAAAAGAAATAGTGCTAAAACCAGCAACAAATTATAATATTTGATCTACACCTATTTTTATGCATTTGACATTAATGTCATCATTGTCAACAAACTACAAGCAAATGTGATAAAAATGATAACAAGATCCCAAAAACGTTTTTTTTTTTTTTACTGGTAACAGGTAAGCGCTTGGCCTTCATCTCACCTGATGGTAAGTGACGATAAGGCCGAAGGTGGAAGCGCGCTTCACCCGGAATCCTCAACCACTGAGGAACTGGCTATCTTATCTCTAACTGTCGGAACACAACTATGCTATAAACATCGTTGTTATGGCGACAGACTTAGATAAGATGGTGGTAGCTAGCCAGGCGGACTTAACAGCCCTACCACCAATCAAACCGAGCACACAAAGATGTACCCCCCGCTGGGAATCGAACCCGGGACCTCTGGGTCTGAAACCGGTGGCTTAGCCACTAGACCACAGAGGCGGTTAAAATCGTCTAGCGGAATCTACTAGCGCGCACCCACCACCTCCGCCCGTCGCGTCATCTCCGAGCTCATCGTTGGAGGACGACTTCCTCAATCCTACGGAGGGCAGCTAATCGAGTGATGACGACGGGCCTACGCCGCCGCCGCCGCTACCACCACCTGCGCGACGACGAGGACGGCCACCGCTGCCGGCACGCTTGGGGCCTGTGGGGCAACCTGCTCCGCGCCCGGCCCTCGCTACCGGTGGTGTAGCGCGTCGCATGCGATGGACACAGTCTATGAATGAGAACTGCATGCGCGCCTACTACGGGGCTACAGAGGGAGGAACTAACTTGACCGCGTACCGCGATAGGATACTGCCTCTGTTTCAGTCCCTTGAACCAGCCGCCGTCGTCTCTGCACAACGACTGTCGGATCAGGTGCGGGCCATCCAGCGGCTCAAGTTGTTGGATGACTCTACGCTTGATCGACTGCGTCTGGAGGCGTTACCTGTTCATACTACCTTTACTTTAGCGCGGGACTCGCATGTGGCGTTGTTGACGCAGGGGCCGACAGGCTCGGCTTCGACGACTGCCCTGACGGATCCCGCACTGGACGTAGATGATTGTATGAATACGAACGTAAGTATCCAGACTAATGAGCAATTGAGGAAGGCTTTGGAAGACGCAATTTTGCAATATCGTTCCACCGACTCTAGGCCGAGACTACCACGCTTGCCAACGAATAAACGCAATCTGGCATTAATGGGAGCCCTAAACGTTTTGCTAGTCCCCTATATGCGGACTAGCGAAACATTAGTTGATACACACTCGATTTTGTACTGCGCTGCCATAGCGGCGTGTCGCATCGCTCGTGTTAAGTTTCCGGACACTGACCGAGCACCGCGACACCCAGCTGTCCCCGCGTGGCAAAAAAGAATCGAGTGTCGTATCAACTCGTTTAGGACTCTCATTGCAAAATTAATATGCTTCAGAGGGGGCAATCATCGTCCACGAGTCATGCGTTTCGTGAACCAGGCCTTTGCTGGGACCGGGATTAGACCCCGGGACTACATAGCTTGTGTCACGGAGCGCATTGACTTTCTGAAGCAGAAAGTTTATTCGCTGGCAAGCCGTATTCGTCGCTATAGAGCGCGTGTTGATCGATATTGTCAAAATCGCCTCTTTCAAAATGACCAAAGGAAGGTGTACCGGAGTTGGGAAGGAACCGACCAATGTGTGAGCGACGGGCAGTGTCCAGATGCTACTACCATAAATAACTTTTGGCGTAGTATCTGGTCGGAACCAGTCGAACACACTGAGGGTGATTGGATTAGCGTCGTTGAGCGTGCGTGTGAATCTATCGAATCCATGGGGCCTGTGACCATTAGCCCCGAAGACGTTAGTTGTGCGATCTGTACGGCTCAGAACTGGAAAAGTCCTGGACCGGACGGGTTGCATAACTTTTGGATAAAGTGGATTAGATGCTCACACGACTGCTTAGCGACGCAATTCCAAGAAGCCCTCGAGGTCGGTTCCTTGCCAACATTTATGACAACCGGTGTCACCTTCCTGCTCCACAAGTCCGGTAGTACCACGGAACCGAAGAACTATAGACCCATCACATGCTTGCCGACGCTTTACAAGCTCCTTACATCCAATCTGAGAATTAAAATTAATTCGCACATTGTTGCGCACAATATTTTGGCTCCCACTCAGAATGGATGTAAGGTTGGGTCTCGTGGTACTAAGGAGCTCCTCCTCATCGACACGACCATTTGCCAACAAGTCCGGCGGAACAAAGGGGCTCTCTCCACCGCCTGGATTGACTATAAGAAGGCCTATGATTCGGTGCCTCATACCTGGTTGGAGAGGATCTTAGAGCTGTATAAAATTAATACAACTCTGAGATCTTTTCTAGGTTCTTGTATGAGACAGTGGACCACAGTCCTTCGTCAACCGGGTGGTGGAGACATCCCGTCTGGTCCGCAGGACTTCGTAAGGATTAAGCGAGGCATCTTCCAGGGTGATAGTCTGAGTCCGTTGTGGTTCTGTCTAGCCCTGAATCCTCTTAGCACATTGCTAGAGGATTCAGGGCTGGGCTATCGGCTTAGGAGGCAGGGTGAAGTTATTTCGCACTTGCTGTACATGGATGACCTCAAACTATTTGCACCGAAACGTCATGAATTGGTGGCGTTGCTGAAAGTCACTGAGACTTTTAGCAGCGCCATCAACATGGGGTTCGGTGTAGACAAGTGCGCGGTCATGCACGCACAGCGGGGGAAAGTTTCTGAGACGATGACTTTCAGATCTCTCTCCGAAGCCGACACCTACAAATACCTTGGTATGTCACAGTCATTGGGTATAGAGAGTGAGGGTATAAAACAGTCGGTGAAAGAACGCTTCTTTGGTCGCCTGACAAAGGTACTTAACAGTCTTTTGTCAGGAGGCAAGAGGGTGCGCGCTTTCAACGGCTGGGTTATGCCCTTACTGGTATACACCTTTGGCATACTAAGGTGGACTCAGACCGAGTTAGACGCCCTGGACAGAAAGGTTCGACAGCAACTGACATCACATCGCATGCTCCACCCACGCTCGTCTGTTATGCGACTGTACATCCCGCGGAAATGGGGTGGTCGAGGTTTTTTAAATGCCAAGACCGTCCACAACCGTGAGGTGTGCAGTCTCCGAGAATATTTCTTCAACAACGAGTGTGGGATGCATCGCGATGTGGTGTCAGTTGACAGGACCTTTACGCCTCTCTCCTTAGGCAAAGAGAACTGGCGCAAGCCTCAGGTGCTGAGCACCGAGGATCGCAAGGATGTATGGAAGAGCAAGGAGCTGCACGGCCGGTTCTATCGGGCCTTAACAGGGCCCGATGTGGACCTGCTCGCGTCGGTGAACTAGCTACGATTCGGGGACCTCTTTGGGGAAACCGAAGGTTTTGTCTGTGCAATTGCGGACGAAGTTATCAAGACGAACAACTACCGGAAGTATATCCTGAAGGACGGTACGGTCGACATATGTCGAGCATGCCGCCGTCCCGGAGAGTCACTCAGGCATATTATTTCCGGTTGTTCTCATCTTGCTAACGGCGCGTACTTGCACAGACACAATCTTGTAGCCAGGATCATTCACCAGCAACTTGCTCTTCAATACGGTCTTGTGGAGTCCGAGGTGCCGTACTATAAGTACGCACCTGAGCCAGTTCTCGAAAATGGTCGTGCTTTGCTCTATTGGGACCGATCGGTTATCACGGACAGGACTATTGTTGCCAATAAGCCTGACATCGTGATAGTCGATCGGTCCCAGCGGCGGGCAGTGCTAGTCGACATCACCGTCCCACATGATGAGAACCTCGTGAAGGCTGAGAAGGACAAGCTGTGCAAGTACCTTGACTTGGCTTACGAGGTTACCGCCATGTGGGATGTTGACTCGACTATCATTGTCCCGATAGTCGTATCTGCAAACGGCCTAATAGCGAAGAGTCTCGACCAACATCTCAAGAGACTCTCGCTAGACGGCTGGACCAAGGGCCAGATACAGAAGGCGGTACTTCTTGACACGGCACGCATCATCAGGAGGTTCCTCTCTCTGCAGCCCTAACCACCGGTAGCTTGGGCCCTGCCCCGCTGCTGGCGGCACCCTAGGTTTAGGTTTTTTAATGTTAAATGTTTTATTTTTTATAGTAGTTTTGTTTATTATTTTTATATGGGATATTATAAAAAACCTACACTTAAGAAAATAAATAAACACGTGAATAATAATAAATTTATTTATTCAAGTAACATAGACTCATAATGGTTAGTAACAAAGGAACTTAAGAGCTATTGTTAGTACATATTATTATTTTAGGTATGTAATTTAAATTTCACATCGAGATCACAGAATAAAATTAATTAATTTGATTATAGTATAAAAATAATAACAATAATAATAATCACATAAATGTTAGTACTCTATATTTAACTTTGATGTAGTCGCCTGACATAAGTGCCACATAATGGGACAAACATTTTGCCCGCTAGCAATAACCCTCAGGATGGTGTTGGTACTGCCCCTTACTGTGCGCAACAGAGATACCATTTTTTTGCGCATTACTGATGAGAAACTGTCAGTGCGCGCCTCTGCAAACATTGCAGACGCGCTGCAGAAACGAGGCATCCCCAGCAACACTCTGAAGACATTGTTGTATTGGACCCGCAGAGCGCTGAGCGACTTTTTGGTATGGTTGACCCACAGACAATGATACTCACACTCTAATGTGACGATAGACTTACACTAAAAATCAAATACTTTCAAGAGTTAGAAATTTTACTTAAGCTCCATGTCAAATTTCTAACTGACGTAATTGGTAGGTGTTGTGTATGCGTCATAGCGTGGCTGCGATTGTGCAATTTCATCGGGAAGAGGGAGCAGAGAGGAAATATAGGGGGTTAAGTTGCTGGGGGGTTAAGTTGCTCGCGTCCGTAGGTTTACCCTTGAGACCCTACACGTGACCCCTGGGTGGTGCTAAATGAGTGACACCAACTGAGTGGTAGAGCCACGCTGCATTGCAGCACGCATTGGGTCGGCTCGCCCGGCGTAATACCACCCCCTCACGAATTTTCGGCTTGAAACAATGGCACTCTGTGCTGTTGTGTTTCGTCCGGCGAGTGAGGGTTCCGGAGACCCCTCCCCCCCCCCCTCACAATTGATATGGCAGCGAACTTTAATCTAGATTTACCCCAGGGGGGTACCGATACATCCGGTGTCGGAGAATACCCCCCTGAGCGTTCTCGCTCAGGCTGCCCTACGTATTCTAGGGAGGGCAAAAGTCCGCTGGTGCCAAGGCATGCTGCAGGCAGGAGAAAGGCAAGACAATTGGCACCCCCTCCTTCGCTTCGCGTGGACTTCTGCAATATCAGGGGAATCCACTCTAACTTGAGCGCCGTCCATTACCACCTCGAGACGGCGAAACCGGCCTTGCTCTTCCTCACCGAGACGCAGATATCCCCCCCTCCTGACATCTCGTACTTGCGCTACCCGGGATACAACCTGGAACATGCATTTATGCCACGAGCCGGTGTTTGTGCCTATGTCAGGGAGGATATGTGCGTTCGTCGCCTTGGCAATCTTGAAGATAGGGACCTCTCCATCTTATGGCTGCACGTCGACTGCGGACGTCATCCTCGCGTCTACGCGTGCCTGTATAGGTCCCACAGCGGTAACATCGGAACTGACCAACTTATCGAGACCGTCCAAACAGCGACAGACTCCCTTCTCCAACGGATCCCCTCGGCCGAGATTGTGGTATTGGGAGACTTCAATGCCCACCACGTCGAATGGCTTGGTTCACGCACAACTGACCACGCGGGTAGAGCCGTACATGACTTCGTTTTGGCCTACAGTCTGTCCCAATTGGTAACCGAGCCAACACGGGTTCCAGATGTGGAGGGCCATGCACCTTCTTTATTGGACCTTCTGCTGACCTCGCACCCAGACGGCTATCAAGTTTCTGTTGATGCACCACTAGGCTCATCAGACCACTGTCTGATTCGCAGCACTGTGCCTCTCACAGAAACTTCAAAACCGCAACCAGCGGCTAGCCGTCGAGTCTGGCATTATAGGTCAGCGGACTGGGATGGGATGCGAAGCTTCTTTGCGTCCTACCCGTGGTGGCGAGTTTGCTTCTCGCTGGATGATCCTGTTGTCGCCGCTGACTCTGTCGTTGATGTGATACTGCAGGGAATGGAACTTTTCATTCCAAACTCTGTGGTTCCCATTGGCGGCAAGTCCCAACCATGGTTTGGTCGTTCCTGCAAAATGGCGTCTCGCCAAAAGCGACAACATTACCAAGCCTGGGCTAATGCGGTGTCATCAAAGGATCCAAACACCAGTGCGCTCAGAAAGAAGTACAACTTTGCCGCCAGATCCTTTAAGAAGGACATTACCAAGGCGAAGTCATCATTCATAGGTAGAATTGGCGAGAGGCTAGTGCGTCTTCCTTCGGGGACGCGTGCGTTCTGGTCTCTCGCCAAAGCTATCTTAGGGAATTTTTGTCAGCCGTCCCTACCACCATTGCACAAGACCGATGACTGCCTGGCCTATACTGCAAAGGAGAAAGCCGATCTCTTGGGCTCTCTTTTCGCATCAAACTCGACCTTGGACGATGGGGAAAACTCTCCACCAACCATACCGCATTGCGCTTGTACAATGCCAAACGTTCAGTTCCTGCAAAGGTCAGTTCGTAAGGCTCTTTTTTCCCTTGATATCCATAAGGCGAGTGGGCCTGATGCAGTTCCACTCATTGTGCTTCGGACGTGTGCTCCTGAATTGGCACCAGTTCTAACGCGCCTTTTCCAGCTCTCTTTCACCACTGGCGTCGTCCCGAGCTCTTGGAAGACAGCCCTTGTCCACCCGATTCCAAAAAAAGGCGATCGCTCAGATCCGTCCAACTACAGGCCAATAGCTATTACCTCTTTACTCTCCAAAGTAATGGAGTCCATTATAAACCGCCAGCTCTTAAGGTACCTAGAAGAGAACCAGCTACTAAGTGATCGCCAGTATGGTTTTCGTCGCGGTCGATCGGCTGGTGATCTTTTAGTGTACCTTACTCACCGATGGGCGGAGGCAGTCGAGAGTAAGGGGGAGGCACTGGCAGTTAGCTTGGACGTAGCGAAAGCTTTTGACAGGGTATGGCACAGGGCTCTTCTCTCTAAACTTCCATCATACGGGCTTCCTGAGAAATTGTGTTCATGGGTTGCCAGCTTTCTTACTGGGCGTAGCATCAGAGTCGCAGTCGACGGTTCGTGCTCCGACATGAAGCCCGTGAATGCTGGAGTCCCGCAGGGGTGTGTGTTGTCCCCTACTCTGTTTCTTCTGCATATCAATGACATGCTCCATAACAACAGCATTCATTGCTATGCAGACGATAGTACTGGGGATACGCTCTACACCGGGCGAACTAACATGTCTCTGGAAAGCGTCATCGAGAGCCGGAATAAACTTGTGACTGACACCGAGAACATGTTAAGTCATGCCTCGGATTGGGGCCGACATAACCTAGTCCGCTTTAACCCCTCCAAAACACAAGTTTGCGCATTTACCGCGAAAAAACATCCCTTCGTCGTACCTCTGAACTTTGAGGGAGCTCCCCTTGATACCAATCAGATTATTGGAATCCTTGGCGTCGATATTTCGAGTGACGTTCAGTTTCGTGGTCATTTGGAAGGTAAAGCTAAATTAGCTTCGAAAAAGCTGGGTGTGCTTAATAGAGCGGGTCAGTATTTCACGCCGGCCCACCGTTTACAACTGTATAAAGCACAGGTCAGGCCGCATATGGAATACTGCTCCCATCTCTGGGCTGGAGCACCCCAATACCAACTCCTTCCATTTGACCGCATTCAACGCAGAGCTGCTCGAATTGTCGGCGACGTGGTTATTTCAGGTCTGCTCGATCTACTGGCTCTTCGGAGAGACGTTGCGTCTCTCTGTATATTGTACCGTATATATCATGGGGAGTGTTCTGAGGAATTGTTCGGCTTGATCCCTGCCGCTAATTTCCTTCACCGCACTACACGCAATCGACTGTCATTCCATCCACATCACCTTGATGGATGTCGGTCTACTACTGTGCGATTTTCAAGAAATTTCTTGCCTCGAACTACAGTGTTGTGGAACCAGCTCTCGGCGGCGGTATTTCCGGACCGTTACGACTTAGGGATCTTCAAGAAACGAGCCTATTCCTTCCTTCCTTAAAGACCGGCAACGCGCCTGCGATTCCTCTGGTTTTGCGGGTGTCCATGGGCGGCGGTGATTATTCAATCAGGTGACCCGCTTGCTCGTTTGCCTCCTTCTGCTATAAAAAATAATAATAATAATAATAATTTAGCCAAGAACGCCAGAGTACGAAAGCGAGGATGAAGTCTCAGGAAATTGATGAGACGATGAGTATAACCCAAAGACACAGACGTCGCTATCCCGGATTGGCTCTTATTGATGAGTAGTACCTACTGTATGGAATTGTATTGTTATTGTATGTAACATTTATTAGGGGAAGGGACAGTTGTGTATGCGTCATAGCGTGGCTACGTCCCCGCTGTCATCCACTAAACGCGCGACGTTCTTGGCGTCGAATAAACAGTGCGTCTAAGAACTATCGGATGTTTCTATCGCTCCCATCCGCATACTTAACAGTAGGCAAAACAACAGATAGATTGTATATTAATTTCAGCCGTTAGATAAGATGGTGGTAACTAGCCAGTTGAGCTTAGAACAAGCCTTACCTGGTTTCTAAGCCGGGACCTCTGCATCTAAATCCAGTAATCTAACCGCTAGACTGCAGGTAGATATAGGTATTGCATATGCGAACTAAACTTAACCTCTATCACTAAGCTAAGATATTGGAATTGGAGAAATAAAATTTAACGGCTGCACTTTGAGCAAGCGAACAGAATTATTGACGTCATAATATCAAAATTTCAGTTCACTTCAGAACAGTTGCTTGTAATGTTAGAGAATTAGCTGAATGGTGTGGAGCTTATGCATTTAACATAGGTACTGTTTTCATACATACAAGAGCTGTGTAGTGGCGGCTCAATAGAATACTACCATGCATTCCCATGGGTGTCGTAAAAGGCGACTAACGGACTAAAGACTGCGCATACATCCAACAGCATAAAGCGGCGATAAGCTCACCACCTGTCACGCTGAGCTCATGTGTAGTTCTTGTTTGGTGAAACGTGTAAATTGTGGTAGTTGACTTTTTTTCAGTTCTCATTGCCTGGTCTCTGACTAATAATTCGGGGATAATAGTCGTTTACTGGACTCTGTTTTATCTCCACATGTCCTGTAAAAGCTGTCTGTTACTAGTTGCATTCTGTAGAGACTTTGTTTCGTGGCTTAATTTTCTGTCAGGGCAATGCCAATTTTTCCGGCCTGCCGTAGTTTTAGGTCTAGGTAGGTAATATTATATCATCATTTGATTTTTAAACAAAGCCCAAATAAATAATTATTTAGAAATCTCAACTGAAATAAACGGTACAACGCACAATGGTACAACATTTTGAATATACTTAATGAATTTTTGAATATAATGATTAAAACGTCACGAGCAGGATTTAAACCTGCACCTTTCTAACCTGTACCTCCTGCTTAGAATCGAACCTGGGACTTCTAGGTCGCAGACTGGTGGGCTAAACAAAAGTGGTCTAGTCATGTCAAATAAAATCGAATCAAATCATAATCTATTTATTCAAGTAAACTTATTATGGCATTAATATTTATTATATATTTTAGCGTTTTATTAACGCTTAAATATACATAAGTTTTTTTTTAAACACTGAAAAAAGAACGACTACTAAAATATTTCTTTCGGATTTCAGAGGTGAAAACTTTTAAGATTTGATGAAACAATGTTGACTAAAAACATATATAAGCATCAAGTACTGACAAATTTTGATGAGTGAAAACCAGACCTCGGTAGCCAAATGGTTAAGGCAGCCGCCCGGAATGCGGAAGGTGCGTGGTTCGATTCCCGCCTGAGGTTGTCGTTTTTTTCAGTGTTTTAAAAAAAGTATTACTTATAGTATTTTTGAATCGTCTAACAAAATATTTTTTTCTCTTTAAGAATGGGTATATAGGCACCCAATGTCAAAGGCGGTTAAAATTGTTAAAACTGGTCGAGTATTGAAAGGGATTTATATGACTGAAAAGAATCACCGCAGATCAAATATTAGCCAGAAAGTATTTTCGTCCTACAGAGTTTTAGTGTATAACGCAAAAAGACTGTATAAAATTTTACTCGTTCAAATGTTCAGCTCAATTTACATAACGAAGTCTCCTACTTTCAATATTGATTAAAGCACTGTTCACTAAAAATTTCAGATGATTTTTACACTCGGCACTTTAAAAAGAATCCAAATTCTCGTGGAAACGGGAGATTTCGCGTCAGACATTCGTCTGATGGTGAGAGTGAGCCATCGCAGCTCGCAGCCATATTATTGACTTTAGTATAAAATTGGCCAAGACGGCACCGCACCGTTAGGAGGTCCGTTTATTTATATATTTTTTATATATTTATTTATTTATTTAATGACAACCAACAAAACAAACACCATGTACATTTATAAAACAACAGATATTGGGTTATATTCTAAAGCGCTGTCTTAATTAGAGGTTGCCACGACATGCAAAAACTAAAATAAAGCAATTAAGAAGCAAACTATGCACACACTATTATTCACTTAAACAAACTACTTAAGAATAACAAGATTTATTCAAGAAACCACAAGCCGATTTTGTCATAATCACCCTGTGGTTGTGGCCCCTCCAGGCAATTGATTATCTAATTCGGTTATCAATATGGATCTAAACTTACCGTTACCAACTCCGTACCAAAAAGTATTCATTTATTATTTTATTGCATATCACATTCATTGCGAGGTGTTAAAACTCAAGTTAAGGTATACATGTGACGCCCTGCTAGGACACAGCTAATGAGAGGGCCAGCCATCTTAAAAATCTAGAGAACTAATTATAATATAAACAACGCCAGTTTGACTAGCATGCAATACTATATTGCATTAACAACAATATCAGTACAGTACAATACAATCTATATTTATTTATCATTAGAATCTACATACATTTTACAATTAAAATGAATAGAGTTATCGTAACATTATGTCATTATTTTTAATTACGAATTAATTGTTAATTATTAAGTATAGGTATAATAAAAAAATCTGACAGGTTATAGTAACATTTTACCAAAAGAAAGCTTTTTAACAATTTGGCGAAATACTTAGAATACTATAGTCACCATGGACGGGAGAGTGGAGTAGTTGGGAAGGTGGTTGTATATTTTGATCAACATTGTGGGGGGCTAGACGAGACAAATTTTAATTTGGAGAATGGTATTTTAAGTTTGTTTAGTACGTACGTCGTATTTCGCAACACGGTTTTACTCATACACACATACTTTTGCGGTGGGGTACGCAGAGACTAGAGCCACAAAACAGAAAGGTACAGAAGGCAATCACATGTTTGTACATCACTTCTCATACCTACGTTCGGCGGTCGCGCAATTCACCGTTTATTGTTGAATTTAAACAACCGCCCACTGAACAGCTATAATAATTTTTTTTGTTGCTCCATTTTGCACAAAAATCACAGACTCGTGTCTTAAGCGGATGGCACTCTCGAGTCGCGCTCGCAGTGGTCCCAGCCGGTCCGAGATATCGTGTCCGTGAGCGGTGTCTATGTGTGCGTTGCTCGAGCGCGCCTTGTATGTAGATTGCCTTCTGTACCTTTCTGTTTTGTGCTAGAGCTTTCAAGTTGCTACGATCCTCATCGTTTCATTTACTTTCATAGTCTATAAACGTCACAATCCTTCCCACATGGAAAGTACATGGAACAGTACAGAACAGTACATGAAAAGATTTGGGTCATAATGACCCCACCGCACTAGTCCATTGCAGGTTGATGGGTTGTAACGACTGCCATCTTACTACAACAACCGGGACCAACGGCTAGATCATGCTGCCTATTGTCGGCTCACGGTGAAATTTTAACCACTTCTGTGGTCTAGTGGCTAAGCCACCGGTTTCAGACCCAGACGTCCCGGGTTCGATTCCCTGCGGGGGTACATCTTTGTGTGCTCGGTTTAGTTGGTGGTAGGGCTGTTAACCTGGCTAGCTACCACCATCTTATCTAAGTCTGTCGCCATAACAACGATGTTTATAGCATTGTTGTTCCCGAAGTTTGAGCTATGATAGCCATTTATTCAGTGGTTGAGGATCCCTGGTGAAGCGCGCTTCCACCTTCGGCCATATCGTCATTTACCATCAGGTGAAATAAAGGCCAAGCGCTTACCCGTTGTAGAGTAAAAGAAAAAATAGGTAGTTTTCATTCGACACCGGAACCCTGACAGAGTGTGACATCTCACCGAGACGTATAGATTGTAAAAATAAAATAAAGCGTTGTCTGCTCTTGGGCTCAATAGAACGCTCTACTCGGAACCGTCTAAGTTTTTGGCGCAATGCGATTCTTAATAGTAAAAGTATTGGTACAGGCTATTATTGTAACGACATTTATATTTCTCTATACTGGCAGTTTCTCATATTTGTTCGTATTATATATTTTGGTCTGTTCTTTTTTGTGTGGGGGTTTTGCGACCAACGCGTTTGATGATATTAATTTGGTCTTATCTTTAAGGAGAGAGAACAAATTCTACTTTTAAGTACACATTTTAAATACTATCTACTTGTGTAATGTTAGTGGCCATGACAGATAATAAAGGTACGTACATATATACACGTACTCTAGATCTGACCTTTAACGAGAACTATCCCATTCACTCTTTAAAGAAAATATAGTTTTAGAGTCGTTTTATTGTTAAAGAGGATGAACTTCTTCTAGCACACGCTCGCAGTGCATGAATTATAGCCGTCCCAGAGTCCGAAGCGTGAACACAATATAATGAGGGAGCAACGCAGCCCCTGAGAGGAAAGTTTGGAGGGAACTCGCAAGTGCTCTGCGTAATTTTTCCTGCTTGATTTAAAACGATAGCGTCTAACCGAGTTTCGGCTCTTTGTGGCCGCTGTTTCCGATCGTAAGTGCTTTTATGTTCGGCATTTTATATCATGGTTGTTGATGCTGGATGAGCCGGTTCGTCACGTAGTCTCAGTTAGTTGACTGGCACCCATTCCTTCTGGTCTTCTTTCCGCGACCATGGCCGCGGCCGCAACCGCGTCCACGCCCTCATGGGCCCCCACGACCTCGGCAAACCAGCACTCTGCAAACCGGCAAAACCGGCACACTGGACCTATTTCGGGGACAAAGTGACATACGAGTATATCTAATTGGACAAAAATAGCTCTTGACAAAAGACAACTTTCTGAGGTGGGAGTTCAAACCACGACCTTTTGCGAATCGGGACAGCTCTTTCATTTGAGCTACCGAAAAGTTGGTTTCCCTGACTACCCTGCTAATGTTTTTGATACGCTGTTAGTCAATAATATTCAATATCAAAATAACCTAAATAACAATTAAAAATTTGTATCCGTCAATTTGTACCGACTTATGGTCGAAATTAAGAGATAAAGTTTGGACACAATGAGATTATTTTGTATGAAAGCCAGACGGAGATAACGGGATTAGCTGGACTCCTACACAAAGGATTGATCCGAAGTAACCGTCTGTCTTGATAGAATTAAGTTGAAAGAGGGGAAGAAGGCCCTTGCCCTTGCGATGGTCAAGATAGTAATGATTTTATATTGGAAAAATTTAAAGCATATTATTTTGATATAAATATTATTCGACAGAGAAAAAGCGTTTGGCCCAAAACAGGGGTATGAGTTTCGAGTATAAAAACATATAAAAACGGTAGGAGGCTCCTTCATCAGTAAATTTATTTCAATCAGCCTAAAAACGTTGCACTGTTTGTTTCAGATCTTCCAAGATAGGCAAATGCACATAATTGGAAGGCTTCTAATGCCATAAGTATTTGTCCTAGGTACTCTACGTATCCATGTTAAATTGAAATAAAAATCAATGGTTCGGAAAAAAATCATTAAGGATAGGACTATAAATTAACAGTTGGAACTGTAACAGCGGTACGTTTCCATTTTGAAATGCGCGAGTAAGACCATTGTCAGTGCCTAACGTCCGAGCGCTATAAATAACGGCGCAGAAAACAAAGCATAACATAAAAACCAATTGAAAACGATACGTTTGCCGCCATGAAAATTATTGGATACAATGCGGACATCACTTCAATACTATTGTAACAATAAACATTATACGCGTATGTCCACACAGTAAACAATGCATCACGCTGGCGTCAGTCATATAAACCGTTGTGAAATATCGAAAAGTGATAAAATTAAGTATGAACCGTGCTGTGTAGTTTCACAAGCGCATTGTATTTCACACTATAAAAGTTTGCAAAGTGATTTCACGCTAGCCTTATTCCTATGTAAACTATTATGAAATGCATAAAGTTTTAAACAGAGAGCCGTTGGACGTTGTTACGCGCCGCGTCGCCGTAAATATGTTGAAGGAAGATGACATTTTTGTTGGTTTAGATCGTCGTGTTGGATTCGATGGGATTTTGTTGAAACCTTGTAAGGTTCTCGCTTAGATGCCGTTTGGATTGCCTGGATTGCCTTGTAACCTCCTAACAGCATTATGCTTTATAGCATTTTGCGTTAATTAACATATTTAACCAGTATTAACAAATAAATAATTAAGTTAAAAAAAATAGGTATTAAAATGTATTCATAAGCTCACGCATTATTCCATTATAAAGTACTTCGTACAACAGATGTTAGAACGTTGCATAAATTTGGTGCTCATTAAGTCAGTTTCTGGATAGTTTAATGCTGCCCTGATTCTATGTTGTGTGCGGTAGGTTTAAAGTTTGCATGTGTAGAGTAACTGGCTCTGTAACTATGGCCACTCAGATTATCTGGTCGTTCAAGCTTCTTACTTAACTTTTTTAAGTAAGTAAAGATAAGTAAAGCAATAATATAATCTAGTATACTCGTATAGACAAAGGTCTTCATCATTGAAATCTAGTTATCGTAACTTTTTTTATTTATTTATTTGGTTTACCAACAATTTTTACAAAAATGTCGTATACATTTACTATAGCTTATGTGGCGGCCAGAATCGCCACATAATTTATTATCATCACGTATCGGTTAAAGAGTTTGTAAGCACATTCCTAAACGCGTGCAGATCCGATAAAGATATGTCACGGCATCCTCCCTCCAACATCTACGTAGTATTACTGTATAAATAGTCTTGTAAGGTTTAGATAATAAGTTAGTCACAATGTAGTCACTGTAAATATACAACATCATATAAAGAGACGCAGTCGTTATTTACCATCGCCATGGAATCCCATCATCATCACAACCTCTCACACCTCGCCCGACGGAACAGCTTACAACAAATGCACAACCAGTTACAGGCAAACACTGCATGAGCTGTAGGACAATACAATATAATTATATAAAACAAAGAACAAATTTTCAAAACATACACATACATCGATTATATTTGTTTATTGATCTGTCAGATGCTCATTAACCTTCCTGCGGAACTGTGGTAGTGAATCCGCGAACAGATCCATAATTCCGCCGCACTCGTTCGCTGCTTGCATAGTCGTGCAATAGGGGAATTAGCGCCAAGTACTGATCTTCTGAGAGGTGGGTATAGGAGATTAATACTGTAACGGGGATATCGGGCCGGAATCTTAAAACGTATTCAAATACAACATTAATTACAACCATAGTTACAATTGACATTAATTAGGTCCGACCTATTCGAGATGATCAATATTTTTTTAGGAGCTTGTACAATTTTGAGGCGTTCGTGTCGGAAGACGAGCGGCTAGATGCTCTGGTTGAACGCGAGTAATCGTGGTGCAATCCCCTATAGCTCCGTTAGACCACTGATGTGAACCCACTCCGACACAGTCATTTAGATTAACAGGATGGGCTAATAGGACTAATTATGTGTTAAACGCACATTAATAACAATCTTTAAAAAATAGTACGTTCACTATATATACCAACAGCTGCCAAAAAAATAATATTTGTTTCATCTAATTAGTACGAAATACATTAATTGCACTCGTAAACTAATTAATTATAATAATAATTTAAAATTAAATATAATAAAATATAAAAAGAGATAGGTACTTAAGTATTTTTTCATATGATTAATTTTAACACTAAAGTTAAGCAAAATATCATTTAAAAAAATTAATAATCAGTAAAAAGTTATTTGTCGGTTGTAAAGGCTACAATCGCTTGCACCCTTGTGCATCGATCACTATTAATCCTCTCGAAACCATTTATTTAAGCATTTTGTTGGCAAAGGGAAGTTGGGCGCAAACAATCTCGGCGGTGCAGATTTCATCGCCCTCTTTCAGCATCAAGGTAGTGCCAATATTCTGAAACCTAAATAAGATAGTTTTATTTTTACTCCGTCAGGTCTATATAGGTGATAGCTGAAGCCTTATTACGACATATCATTGCAATCACATTTGCACTAACTTAGATTAACTTAGCCAAGGCTATGGCTTTGGGGGTTAAAGTTACTCGAGTCCGTAGGATTACCCCTGGGTGGTGTTAAATGAGAGACACTGACTGAGTGGTAGAGCCACGCTGCGTTGCAGCACGCGTTGGGCCGGCTCGCCCGGCGTAATACTCACAAATATCCGGCGTGAAATACGGCACTTGGTGCCGTTGTGTTATGTCCATCCAGTGAGAGTTCCGGAGGCCCCTCCGCCCTTCACAATTCTTATTATTTCCTCATCCCAATTCGTTTCTTAAAGGTCGGCAACGCATCTTCTCTGGTTTTGCGGGTGTCCAAGGGCGGCGGTGATTGCTCTGCATCAGGTGACCCGCTTGCTCGTTTGCCTCCTTCTTACATAAAAAAATATAAAATAACATATCATTAGTCATTAATTGGTATGCAACAAAGTGAACCGTGTTGCGAACGGGCTCAATAAAAGAATATCACCAACCCCACTCTCTCCCTTATGTGCCGTAAAAGGCCACTAACGGACTAAAGACTGCACGTACATCCAACAGCATAGAGCGGCGATGGGCTCACCACCTGTCACGCTGAGCACATTAAAATGTACAGTCACTATTAGGTGAAAAGTGGACTAAAGCAGAGGACTGCTTTTGCGTTCCTCATTGCCTAGTCCCAACCCTTCGAGGATAATAGTTGTGATTATATGTATATGTATAAAGTAATGTAAAGCGTTTATTTAATTTCATCTCTGTATTGTATATTTACATAGTACTTGAGGCCGCTCGCGGTTTCACCCGCGTGGGTTCCGTGGGGCCCGCTTTCCCGTTTTCGTGAGAATATCGGGTTAAAAAGTATCCTATGTGTTACTCCAGGTTATAAACTATCTGTATACACTGCATTCATCCAAATCCATTCAGTAGTTTTTACGTGAAAGAGTAACAAAGATCCATCCATACTTAAAAACTTTCGCCTCTAAAATATTAGGGTGATAGTAGGATATAAACTTTATTATCAATAATATTAGTGTGATAAACTCAGAATCTTTCGACAATAGCCTTTGCCGAAAGGCGGACCTCTCTTCCTCTCTGTACAAAGTCTACACCACCTTGGTTTGCAAAGGCATGGATTAGTATTTGACGACCAATAATTTTTTTGTTATTGTTTAATGCCAAAAATGCAGATGGGAACATTGCTTTTAGAACTCTAAATTTATGTAATATTGTTTTTCCCTAAATAGTGAATAATATTGGGCATCTCATTATCACTTAGTGGTATCTCCCCGTCCAGCTAGAGACGCCAATCGATGCTCCACAAAATTGATACGATATTAACATTCAAAGTGAAATCGCTTTGTCTTTGCGCAAAATTGTTTTGAAATAGGTACATTAAGGTGCTCCCAGCAGACTGACAAACAGTGCTCTCATCAGATTGGATTAGATTCGGTACAAAGCCCGAAACTCAAGATAAATATCTAACATAACATTAACATAAACTCTCTGAAGACTGTGTGAACATATATTTGAGAAAAATAATTCATCATTCACTTACAACAAGGTAAATAAATCACCACACTGATTCAATATAAAATTAGTTATCAAAACAATTATTTGTTGTACTTACGTATTTACAAGTTAAGGCAATTTTAATTTTTTTATGGCTTTATCTCAATTTTTTTATTATTATTTTACTTAACCTTAATGAAGAAACTAAAGAAAGAAATAACACAGGGACAATATATAGCCCTTCGCATACAATACAATAATGCATTCAGGGTGCTGTTGGGGCTGCCCCGTTTTTGCAGCGCATCGGGGATGTTCGCCGCAGAGCGCGTGCATGGATTGCTTTCACACAGTGATGCGGAAGCGGTGCACATCTCTGGTGCGTAGGGTGCGGGCCAGTGCCAATAGTATCCTGAGAGAATTGGCCCGAACGTTTTGACTGTCAGTATGTGAATCACTGTAATATGATTCACTGACTAAAGTCAAAATAAATAATTAATACACCTATTGTAATTTTCATTAATGTTTATTGTTTTGTATGTAAAGATCATTATTTATTTAAATTTTTATTTTAATGTTAATCAATTATCTAATTTTATTTTTATTTAATTGTATAATATAATGTGATTTTATAATTGTAATGTAATGATCCATGTTGGTCGTATAAATGAATTTTATTATTATATTATTAATGACGTAACATGATTATAAAACACCTATAGTAACAGTAGGTTTTGAAGGCACATTTTATCAAAGAAAATTTCGAAGACGCCTGTTACACTAATTACAAAATTACAAAATTGTGCAAGTACCATGATCAAACGGCTGAAGTACACGGCCCCATGCCAAGTGTACATTTAAGTTAGAAAAGTAGTTGAGTTGAGCTGAAAGGGCATTGTGGTAGTGATTCATTAGAATGTTAGCTACTTCTTCTCACTCAGCTGCTCTTTGAATAGCTTATTAAACATTTTTTGTGACTTTAACTGGTTTCCAAGTTCATTACTAATATTATCTATGCTAATACGCAGTGGAACTCGATTAGATTATTAATGTTTAACTATTTAGCTTTTTTCCAAAGAAAATGTAATATTTATCGAGTCATATTAAATATAATATTTATCGTGATCATGATACAAACTCACGTTTGTTCCTACCACAAAACAATACTTTCTGTTTTTACCTTGTCACACCAATCACATTTTAAATGCTGTAACTTTTCCTTTCTCTCCTAACTTCCTTTGGCGTTAGGAACACTGTCGAACAAATTATAGTGCACTCGAACCAAATTGCTCCGGCATGCAGCGGTACGGATCTAATCACAAAGTTCTGCACGGATCAAGATTGGACGCACCGCATACACACTTTCCAGTGTTGGTTTACTTTCAGGATACCTTCCTTGGGTGGGTTAGTTAGCTAGGTAACGGTTTGCTTCTTCATGTTTAGGGTATAATTTTAATAATACCATGCCACTGGGTGGGTGACAAAATTAAAAAAAGACTCGTCTTAGTTTCTCTGACGCTGCTTAGCCCAGCTAAATTCGTTACGTTATTTTCCCACCTCTACACAGCCAGTCAGTCAATCAGCCAGTAGCACCCATTACTGGCCAAAGACTTCCTCTCTTTTTCACTTTGCCACTCCTGGGAATCTTCTGTCTGCCGGATCCACTGCCCCTACCGTCTTAACAATATCAAATAATGTCCTCCGATCAGCGGGGATGTGGTCAGCTTCGGGAGGCAATTACCACTTTTATTTTCTCAACTTTGCTGCGTCATCATCAGCCCTATAAACGTCCCACTGCTGGGCCTTTCCACATAGACAACCGCACATGAAGAGATTAAGTATTGCCTAATGACCCTTTTTTACTACCTAGGTAAAATGATATATACGCATACACCGCAGCCTGGGGCGACCTCGGTTTATGTGCTACTTTCCTCCCCTTCCGCCGCCCAGTCATAATAACTCGACGTGGTAATTTGGAGGCTTACCCACTAAAAATCCTAGTACCAACCCTTCTATGCCATACTACGCAAGCCCCGGTTTGGTGGGTTAACTTTGCTTACCTGACCAAAACTATACAAGCATTCGGCGTCGTGAAAGTACGTCCAGTATTACAGGCGAGTCCCTCATAGACAAAAGCGTTTGAGGAGATTGGGTATGACCCAATTACCCACCACGCTGGCTCAATGCGGTTTGGTGGGCTAACCTGACCTTTGCTTACCTGACTACAACTAGACAAGCATTTGGCATCAACGTCAGTGTCGTAAAAGTACGTCCAGTATTACGGGCGAGGGACGGTCACAACTCAATCCGAGCAGGCCACGGTGCGCCACTAATGACGCGACCGGCGAGGCCGATTGTGATTTATACGCCGCGGGCGACGATCCCGTAAGTAGCCCAATATAGAAGTGTTAGCGGATATAGTTCTCCAGCGTGACGTGATCTCTGATCAGTATCACATAAGTCCAGGTAGCCTTCCTTCGTTCTACTTGGGCACAGGTCTACCCACATGGAGAAAGACACGTGGAAGATGAGGCCATAACTATGACGTTAACCTAGTGCGTTGCATATCGTTAGGTCGTTGGCCTAAGCGGTCCATCTGTTGAGGAAATCGATGGCGCAGCGGGTCGATGGCGCAGCGGGTCGATGGCGCAGTGGTGTTCGGTTTGCGATCGTCCGTCTGGAGCTGAAGAGCCTGACATAAAAAACGCAAGTCTCTGACCAGTATCACATTTTGATGTCCAATTAGGTAGCTCTTTCTTATTGTTTTCTGAGGTTTAAGCGAGCACTACACATTGAAATGAAATACTTTTTGCGGATTAACTCGCGTTTAATTTACTATTTACATAGTTTTTATATTATCCTGACGTTTCGAACCCTTTACAGGGTCCGTGGTCACAGGGAGACTGAGGTGTTGGTCGTCTCATAGTTAGAAGTTATTTGCCTACCGTCCATTTTTATATTTAACCGGGTGCGTTCAAGTTTACACAATACGAGCTAACAATATTTTTAGGTCTGGCAATGTGTTGCTGTTGGGGCTGGGATTTGATGACCTGTATGATGGGGTCCCAGGCAGGTGGTAAATTCCAACCATCCTCTCTATTGAAATTTCGATGTTTTTTTAATTTCAATAGCCTTGCGTATCATCCTAGGGATGAATCGTTGTTCCTAGGCGAGTATTTGAGGTTTGTCAAATCTGATGTAATGGTTGGGTCCCTCGAGAGCATGAGTGTGTGAACACTGCAGACTTATTTTCGCGCCTATGCTAGCTCTTTCTTGTTAATACAGCTCACATTTTTAGGCATATGCCTTCCCACATGAACAACACCAATGACTTTACATATCTTCTGATGTTTTTAATTTGGTCACCAATCTAGCATTTCGAAAGTTTCGTAACGGAGACGATCGCAAAACGAAAAGTCTTATAACGATATAACAACGATATATCTCACTTGGTTCGCGATGGTTTTCATAGACGTGCACGCACATAACCATTAGCAGGTTTGTTTAGTGAAAGATTTTTGGATATTCGTAAGCACCCACGTGGAAAAGGCCGCGGGCGGTCCTCTAGTTTTATATAAATAAACATCCTTGGTAATCGCTGCCGCCCTTACTTTGCGAGCACACGTTACTCGCACCTGCTACGAACTTTCGATATTCCAACGCGAAAACGATAATTGGTTTCGATTCGGCGCTTGTTTGCGCGAAATCGCCCGCCAATTTAATTTTGTTTGGACGTCGTTAAAAGTCGTTTAGGACACTCACTTCTGTTGATATTCCATAGTGTTGCGTCATTATCATCGTCGGCCGGTGGATGTCCCACTGGGACTGGGGTGACCCTTGTAAACTAGAAAAATACTTCAGAAGCCGTAGGTACAGTCACGAGTACCAATATGTAAACACTTTGACTCTTATTCAATTGCATTAAGAGTTACAATTGTTTATATATTTTTGCTCTTGACACATGAACACAGCACACCCGTATCCCGTAGAAGTAGGCAGAGACCGCAGCTTTTTAATACTTTTACAAGCCGCTACAAACTTCAAAGCCTTATTTATATTTTTCAAACCAATAAGCCAATTTTCATTAAACTCTTTCATCAGCTTTGAAGTTTATCACGGAAAGTTTAAAATCGCATATGGGTCATTCTTAGGTCAAGGATCATGAGACCGCCGGCGGTCGCGAAATAATTGATTTTTAATTGTGTCTGGTTTTACGATCCTCAAGAGGTTAAAGGAAAAAAAAATGTTTTTTAAAATTATAATCACGACTATTATCCCCGAATCAGAGACTAGGCAATGAGGACAGCAAAAGCAGTCCTCTACCATAGTCCACGGCACACCAAAGCGACTGCACATGAGGTCAGCGTGACAGGTGGTGAGTCCATCGCCGCTCTATGCTGTTGGATGAATGTGCAGTCTTTAGTCCGTTAGTCGCCTTTTACGACACCCAATAGAAGAGAGGGGGTGGTAGTATTCTTCCACCGCTACCTGACACGGTTTTTATATGTATTGGATTTATTTTATTAATGAACAAAAATAATCAACGTAATAATTAAAAAGAGAGATCGTTTACCACTAATTTCTGAGAAATTCAAAATAAGCGGCTAACAGAAATGACGTTACAATTTACAGAAATGATGACTTTCTGTATAAATAGGTCTGAACCGCTATAAAAACAAGTTATTATATTTTATAAGTATTGATTTAAAAGGTACATTAATAAAAATCACATAATTTGGATCGCCGATTTGGGCGGACGAGCGTATAAAGGACCAGTTCAACCTTGAAGATGCGTGGAGATCAACGTTCAACGGCATTAACTCGGAGCTAATACAAGACACCACGCGGAAGGTTCCTGGTTTGGATGCCGTGAGAAAGATTTGGACCCGACTGAACCGGTGTAGGACCAACCACGGGAAATCCAACCATCACCTTCACAAATGGGGGCTTGAGGGAGACGCCACACTGTGAATGTGGTCATTTGAACCAAACCCTATCACATATAATCAATGACTGCCCTCTTCATCGTTTCCCAGGTGGTATAACTGAGCTCTAATAACACTATGACGGATGCGGCTGAAATTTGGCTGAGAAGTCTAAAAACGCAGGATCAATTTTGCCATACGCAATAATAATAATAAAAATCAAGTCAATTAAAATCAAACGGAAACATCAGCACAGTCACGAGCAAAAAATGTAAACAATTGTAGCTCTTAATACAATGGAATAAGAGTTAAAGTGTATACATATTGGTGCTCGTGACTGTACCTACGTAATAAAAATTCTAAAGATTTGATCAAGGAAATGACGTTACAAATATCATCCTCTAACTGTTTAGGAGCTCGATGGCGCTGTGGTTAAGGCGTTCGGTTAACGATCGTCGTTAAGCAACTTTCGCAATTCCGAGCGACTGTTTTTGTGTAAGATTTCAATAACCTCACCTCAATGCAGCTTGAACAGAGATGACTCGCAAACTTTTACACAGTAAAAATTACAAAAAATAATAGTTTTATGTCACGAAACTCTTGCTAGCACTGTTTAATTTGCAGTCGATCCGCAAATCGCATGTAATGTAGTATGCTACATCGTAAAATTGTATTCTTAAGTAGAAGGTTACTGGCTTTTTTTTACAAAATTACCAGAAATAATCAGAAAATTGTAATACAAGTAGAATCGTGTACAATGTATTGTAAACTGTACCGCCTTTTATTTTGTTGGTAACAACATAAAGTAGATTATAGTAAAGCAATATTTGTGGTATTAACAATATTCTGAACTCACACATTATATATTTTTGCCACCTTAATGTGGTATCCTATGAAATGCACAGATATAACAGAACGTGATACGTGGGGCGCACTAAAAGTTTCCGGAATGAATAAGAAAAAATACTATTAAAGGTCAAAAATGAACTTATTATTTCTTAAAATATTCTCCCTTTGCGTAAATGCACTTTTTCATTCGATTAAACCAATTTTGAAAACTTTTGTGCCACTTCTCCGTGGTGACCTCAGAAACGTGTTTTTCATTTTTTTTTTCGACATGTCTTGATTTGATGAAAATCGTTGACCGCGTAACTGGTTCTTAATTTTTGGGAACAGAAAAAAGTCACAAGGTGCCAGGTCGGGACGGTATGCAGGATGGCTCATAAGTTCTACGTTTTTCACCTTTAAAAATTCGTTTGTCTTTCTGGCCGTGTGGGAACTAGCATTGTCGTAGTGCAAGATGACACGGCGTTTACGGTTATTTTTACGGAGTTCGTCAATAACTTCCGGCAAATAAATGGTCTTATACTATTCACGGTATATACGATATAATTGTTCAATTTCAAACTTATGTAGTTTAATAAGAGAACGGATGATAATAGACGTCGATTTCTGTTGTATAATAAAAAATACTTATATTTAGTTGTTCTTGTAGGAATAGAAACTTTTGTCTGCACACTTTTTGTACCAGAATAGAATGACCCATAAATACAGTTGAATAAGTATATATTTTTCTTTTTTGTCTACTTTTGTCTCTTGCTTCTAAAGTGGTCTACTAACTCACTGGATTCCGTAGTCTATTAGAATTGCTTTTATTTGTATGAAAATCATAATTAGTATGGTGAGATTGTAGGTACATGTTTATGCTTAAGTATACTTACTGCATATAACTTTTTGTGATCGAAGATTTTTTTTTATTCTACAACAGGTAGGCGCTTGGCCTTCATCTCACCTGATGGTAAGTGACGATAAGGCCGAATGTGGAAGCGTGCTTCACCCGGAATCCTCAACCACTGAGGAACTGGCTATCTTATCTCAAACTGTCGGAACAAAACAATGCTATAAATATCGTTGTTATGGCGACAGACTTAGAATAAGATGATGGTAGCTAGCCAGGCGAGGCGGACTGAACAGCGCTACCACCAACCAGACCGAGCACATAAATATTATGTCACCGTAACATCAATGTTTGAAGCATTGTTGTGCTCCGACTGTTAGAGTTAAGATAGTCAATTCTTTAGTAATTGAGATATCCGGGTGATGTGCGCTTCCACCATCGGCCTTATCATCACCTAACATTAGGTGAGATAAAGGCCAAGTGCTTATTATTAGGAAAATTAGAAAAAAAAAACAAATTCCAATCGTCTAAATATTTTACCTTTCACGTACCATGTTGTGTATAAAGCGGTCCATTTTCCCGATCGGTGTACGTTTTTTCTGGCGCTAGTACCGCCAACTGTCGCACGGAGTCAACCCTTCAAAGGCTTGCCGCTCCCGTGTCGCGGGCAATACATACACAATAACTCAACGGGGGTCGGTAAAGCCGCTTACTGCATTGACTGTTGTTGGGCTCGACGCATACCAGGGGCCTTATCATCAACTCTAAGGCTCGTATTCTAAAACCAAACTCAAAATCAAATCTCTGCTTCAGTACAGTTAGAAAGGGATGGTGCTATTCATCGCATATATCAATCCATTGAGATAAATAAACTATAGAGGTAACTTCGATGTGCAAAATTTTCACACATGCACAAAAAAACGTCGCCTATGTGTGCGTTACAAAACTTACCTTGAAAATGATATTCGAGACACTTTCCACTCACTTCTATTACTACAAATTGTTTAACTGAACAACTTATTATTAAATTAAACCCACCGAAATACTAAGAAAAATAAACTTATTCAACTTAAAAATAGATAATGACAGCGATTTGTTTGAGTCCAAGTGCGGTTGGCTCCATGTAAAAAGTTGCACAGTTTCACCGACACAGCCCTTTCATCCTATGTTTTGTCTTTGTTTTACTTAGGGTAAACATGATGTGCCGAAACGGAACCAAAATTGTAATGGTTAAGGCAGAAAGAAATAGCAAACTTATCACGTTCGCTGACAGTACGTCCAAAGGCGGGAAGCTCAAATGATGCGTTGTGACAGTACGTCGACGGGCGGGAAACTTTATTTTATTTGTTTGGACACTACGTCGACAGACGATACTTTTGTTTGTAATTGTTAGGAAGAGCAGTATCTACTGTCATCTTGTGAGCACTCTTGTATTTTTTACTGTCGTATTACGTGTTTTATGGGTAGTTTTATATATCGCTGTCTCGCTCTTTTACCCCCACACATAAACTCTCGTGCATCGAAACTACGTCGACCGGCGTGAACGCGCGCCTGTCTTCTCGAACATTCAGTGCGGCCAGTGCCATTTTGGAAACATCTACGCGCGTACGTCGCTAAAATCGTAAGTAAATTTTATTTTTACTTATTTTGAGATATATAATGAGTTCACGTAATGTATGAGGAATAATTAGGTGCATAAATTAGGAACCACGGTGCTTTTGTTACGTTTTTCTGTTATCATAATGTATTTTTGTTTAAAACCATTCAATCATTCGATATTGTAATAAAACTTTTATTTTTAAAGACATATCAGTATCGTTAAATGTTTGCTATTAGTTTATAACTGGATGTTGACCATTTGGAAGAGTTTTTAACACGAATTAGTGATTAAGTATTCTGATTCTTAGTTCTAAGGCCGTCTGTATCTATTAAAAATAAACAAAAGAGCTGTAGGTACCTACTTCTGCATAATTAATGCAAAATTACCTACAAGCTTTACACTTTGTAAATAATTCACTTTTTAATTTCAGATGTCAGCCAATAATCCTAAGAAATGTCAGAAAAACCTCTTCGACGATATGTCTTCAAACTCGGAAGACGAACACGACCAGGACCCGTACAAGGACAAAGACGGTGATTATGGCTCTGACGAAAACTATGAGCCACAACAGACAGCCGATGCAGACGCTTCTACTTCCTCAGAAGAAATATTTTCAGTAAGATCTCGACGACGCACCTCTGGAGGCCCTGTTGCTTCATCGGATTCCAGTAAGTCCGATATTACAAATGTAAGCTCACACTCCGATTTTGGACAGGACGACAGACCTACCGCACTGATCGAACCACTAATAACAGAATCAAGAGATGGTTCACCATCCCTAGACGCGCCTCAGGACAATAATTCTAATGATACAGATTCAGCACCAGTGCAGAATCGACCAAGATCTCCTGAACCAGAATACCAGCCGTGGTCAAACACCACAGAAGACATTCCTGTTTTTGACTTTGATGTCAATTCACATGGCCCTCAATTTGAGGTTAACTCTCAAACTAGCGTTGAGGAGATTTTCAATCATGTTTTCCCTAAAGAGCTAATAGATTATCTAGTTCAGTGTACTAACAATTATGGTACAGCTTTGTGTAATTCAAATAGACCTTCCACTCGATATTCTCGATCTCAATCTTTTCGCCTGACTACCGCTGAAGAGATGACAAAGTTTTTAGGAAATGTGTTCCAAAAATAAAAAGAGAGTTGAAACTAGCTACAGATGTATTGGTTGCCCGAATCTTCCCCCATTATGTCCTGAATGTTTCCGAGATTACCATCTACTTCAGGAACAGACAGAGCAAGAGTCTTGAATTTGATTTATTTTTCTTTTTAAAAATTACTTTACAGTCTGGTATATAAACTTGAATTGAGTATTAATCGATTGTAGCTTGTGATTTCAAATACCTCGTTTATATAATATAATACCTACATAGGTATAGTAGGTAGGTAGGTACATACCTATACCATTGAATATTGTTTTTTTTATAATGTGGAAATACAAGTCAATGGCGTGGCGTTTATTGTGATGGTGAATACCATAAGGTTTTCGAGATTATTTGTATGTTGATTTTTTTTCGTATGTCTATCGCTGTATCATTCAGACTAAAATTTTAATATTGTATTAGTTAGGAGTTTATTGTGATAGTTAAAACATAAGGTTTTGTTCCTTTTTAAGAGATTACTTTTTGTTGATTTGTTTTTTTCGTATATCTTTCGCTGTATGACGCAGACTGAAATTTAAAATATAGCTGTGATTACTTTAGAAATGTGTTTTATTCTACTCCCTTACATATATAACTCTAACGTGGCTCGACGTAGTGTTCTGTTTGGGCAGGCAAAAATGTGTAAAACGTGACACTACGTCATTAGATATTACGGTCCTGGACGTGGTGTCGTACGAGGCTATCAATTTACTATTCAATGTGACACTACGTTGTTAAACGTTGACATCTCTAGACGTAGTGCCATATAAGATAAGTAACTATCTCTTTAATATGCCACTACGTCGTTGGACGTTGACGTCTCTGAACGTAGTGTCATATCAGAATAGTAACTAGCTCTCTAATATGACACTACGTCGTTGGACGTTGACGTCTCTGGACGAAGTGTCGTATTAGACAAAATTTAAATATTCACATGACTTAGTACGTCTGTCGACGGGTAATCGTTTAGTATGGAAAATTCTAGTGCCCTATTATGGCGACAGGACAACTTCTTAACGTCAGCGAACGTGTTATGCTCACTCTAATAGGCATAAAGCTCAATGTATCAATCATAAGTATTCAAGCATGGATGGATTTGATTTTGAGTTTGGTTTTAGAATACGAGCCTTAGAGCAGCATTGCTTTAACCATACCACAATATAAATATAGCTTATATTTATACTGTGACCATACCATGCAAAATTCGTTTAGCAATTTGAACAGTACGGTTAATGTAATACTCCTATAAGAGTTTATGGTATGGCTCCTGTACAAATACACGCTACTAAAAGTAAGATGATGTGATGATATGAAAGATACCAGCTTCACTAGTTATCATGGGTTAAGTTGACGATGAAGCAATGGAAGTACGAATATATCGTGGCAACAGGAAACATTCGCGAATGGACATGCTTAGCCAGCGTTGATGATCTGTTTCGTAAGGCGCAGAATAGAGAGGTTTGCTAAGCTGACGACTACAATTATGGAGAGGCACCTAAAGTCAAAGACTATAAAATAGCTGTATGTTATTTTTTATTGCGTCCATTCAATTTGTTTCTTAATATATATACGTAGTAACTATGTAATGACAGCAAAACTTACTTGATTTAATACCAATCACTACAAAGTGACTCTGCTTATTTATTATCACCACAATAAGGCCCCCAGAGATGGTCCAAAATTGATTCAGTAAAATTGGTATTGTTGCGGTTTTATTGACCTATTTAAGCCTTTTTTAATAAATAAATATTGTGATAAAGTCAGTATGCGGTCTGCTTTACTGCAGTAAACAGATCTGGCCTGCGGCAGGTACCGTAGATAACATATAGACCGTAACGCTTCGATCTACGTACCGATTATTCTGAAACTGACACGGTACCAACCCGCATACACAAAACTCTGGCAAAATTGTTTAAGCGTAGCTTGTACTGTGGATTGAGGTATCTTACTTTAAATTAATGTATGTGCATCTCCAGCCTATAAAAATATGTCCCAAAAGGTGCATTGTAGCTACACAAAAGTTCAGAAATGCAAAATAAAGTCTTGTCACTTAGTGACTTCACTTTCGTACTCCTACTCGCAATAACGACAAAGATTAAAATAGAATTTAATTCTTTTTGTTACCATAAATGCTCTGATCTGAACGTAAAAAATATATTTTCCCGCTCTACAAGTCAATGATTGACCTATTTGTACAATTTTTATTTACTAAACGTTTGCTTTAATGTTACTTTACAAACCTTTTTCTTTACTTGTGACAGTTTATAAAAGTAACACAAGTTCTAAATAGCTGTACTTACGAAAGTGCATCTCAGCCTGTCTGATCAGTCACCGCTCTTGCACATTTGCGCTAACTACATAAAATTACTGGAAAAGGGTTTCCCCAACTCTACGATCTAATTGCTACTTCGTGACTACTGCTCCATCTTCCATTAGCAACTTTCATTACGGAACGCCAGAAACGAAGAGCAAAGAATTTTGCTTCAAACACATTGAAGTTTCCCTGCGCACTTTGCTAACGTTCCCGGTAAGTGCGACGGCAATGGATGCAGAATGACAAAAATTGTCAACATAATAGCCTTTTTATGCACTCAGGTCTACTACTCTCTCAGGTTGGACTTAATCGCTAAAAGTCTAGACAGATAGCTATTCGATAAGTTATTTAGATCGACTTACTAACGGTTCTTGTTAGGTTGAATGGAAAATAAAAATTCAGCATGAAAACAAAGTACTTGTTTTGTTAGTGTTTCAATTAGTGTTGGATTTCAATTAGATAACAGCAAAAAATACTGTTGAATAGGACTCTTATTGTTTTTTCTTAAACATTATTCTCAGTGTTTTTTGTTTACTTCGTGAGTAGCTGTCATCAAAACTCCGAATCTCGCAGTCTGAACTGCGTGAGCTTGTGCTTCTTCCGTGCGTGCTTCTGGTTACATGGAGTACCGCTTGCAGATGAGATGTTCACCTACTTACTAGATAATTCGGAGAAGTTGCAGTCGCACAAACCACATCATTGTCGACCTGTCACCAAACTTCAAACATTTACAAATGCGTCGAGATTTTGTGTTGCTTAGCGTCTACTGTAATAAACGGCGAATGTTCTGAGATATTTTACTTCCTCTTTCTTTTTTCTTTCATAAGACACGAGCGCAAAGGTCTTCGAGGGTTTAGCAGTGGGACACAAAGGGTTAAAAAAAGATACACGAACGCTGGTGTATAAAATATAGTAGACTCTTTCCTTATAAGAAGTTAATTATCAGGATCTGTAATGGTAAACACCCAAGGTGGTACAACCTGTACTTCCCCTGTACCTTCAGGCAAAGAACATGATTTTTTGATAACTAATTCTAATACGAAAAATATCTTCCAACTTATCTTTAATATTGCCTTCATGAGTCTCTAAATTGTCAGATTCTTACCTAACTACGTATTAGAAGTATTCCAGTATTATACTAAGTATACCTACCAACAATTGAAGCAGTTGCATACCATAAGTTCATGTAAGATATGCTGTACAATATTTTTATTTGGTGGGCTGTATGCAAAGGATTTCGCATCATACTCCAAAACTTCATTTCAAAGTTGTTGTTGTAGTTTTAGTAAAGAAAACCGTTCTTTAACGTTCAGATCTCAGCAGTAGAGAAAAATGGAGACCACGAGAGTGCGGACCAGATTGGTATTTGTTTTTTTATGTTTTATGCTAGTGGAACTGGAGTCCAGGCGCGAGGTGAATTACTGGTGCAGCTACAGAGACGTAGCATCAGTCACCCTCACCTTGCCGGCACAGAAGGTGCCTCTTTCCGTCAGAAGATGTTCTTTTTCTATAGTTACGAGTAAATCATTGTACTTTTGATTACACCTCCGCCTCCCAATTTTCCACAGCATTAATAAAAAGACGAGGACGAGGACCTCGATGGCGCAGCGGCTAGCGCGTTCGGCTTGCGATCTTGCTCGCTAAGCTATTTTCGCAATGCCAAGTCGCTGGATGGGTGACCAAATTAAAAACATCTGGAGCTCCTCCGTGCTTCGGAAGGCACGTTAAACCGTTGGTCCCGGTTGTTGTCGTAAGATGGCAGTCGTTAAAACCCACCAACCCGCATTGGGCCAGCGTGGTGGGTTATGGCCCAATATCCCCACGTGCTATTGTCCACGTGGGAGGCCTGTGCCCAGTAGTGGGACGTTATAGGCTGATGATAATTAAAAAGACAACTTTAAAAAACCATGCTTGCCTCCGTAATGCCATCCGCAATTGTAAGTCTGAATGCTTTACTTAACATCAAGTTTCGCAGCTACGCAACAATCGAGCAATCCACGTCAATTCAAATTAAGAAAATAAATTCTGTAACTTGAAAAACGCAATAATAGCCACAATCCCGAACCCATTTCGCAACTCCTTCAATGGCGTACGGACGACAAATTCACTTTTCCTGTTGTCGAAGTGAGGAAACGAATTCTCGTCACCTTTATGCTCTAATATTCCTTTAAACCTCCAAAGACGGGGCCTCTTTGTACAGTTTTGGGGTAATGTGTGGAAATGAGTCTATTTGTTTCACTTCCGACGGGGAAATGGTGTGGTTTGTTGGGCTCCTAAGTGGAGGGCGCTATGTTTTAGCTATTTTACACGTTTGCGTTGGAGGAGAAAACTGTATTTTTGTTTGCGGATTTAGTTTTGGAGTGGCAAATTTCGGGGAGTGGCAATGCACAGTTTAAGGTTGACATATGATCTTGTGACTCTAGAGAACATTTGTACACTTATTTATAAATACAACTAGTGATCCGCCCGCGACTTCATCCGCGTGAACACTCCGTATCTATTACACAATGAATTTTTCTTTTCTTTCATACAAATTTTGTCCTGACAATTACGGACACAATAAAAAAGAATTAGCAAAATGGGTGCAGCTGTTCTAAAGTGATTTATGTTTACATAGACTATTATCTTGTTAAGAATTTGCGAAAAATAATTAATGATAATATTATCGCACTCTTCGTAAAAAGGGTATCTACAAACAAGTTTTGACGTAATTCGACTTATTTCCATCGGACAATGTAGTCCGGTTTGATAGATGGAACAACGTTCAAAACGGCTCGGTATATTGGTATTATTGTGCACAAAGCTTTACTCGCTCACGGGTGAACTCGGAAACATGCACCTAACGTTGATGGACATGTAATTCGGACTCTGTGGAAATAATTCGAACTATTTGGTGCGTTCGCTGCATTGAGGTATTGTACCTAAATGGCTCGTCGTTTGGCTGGGATTATTCGCGCGCTATGTTCGTTACTGTAATATCGATTAACCTACCGACCCGCATTGGGCCAGCGTGATGGGTAATGGCCTCATCTCCCCACGTGTCGTTGTCCGTGTGGGAAGGACGAATGATAAATTACAATAGACCAACCTGAGGTAGTAATATTTATCAACATTATAGTCAGAGACTACGCAATGAGGACCGCAGGAGCAGTGCTCTACCATTAGTCCACTTTTCACCATTAATAGCGACTGCACATGTGCTCAGTCAGCGTGATAGGTGGTGAGCCTATCGCCGCTATATTATGCTGTTGTATGTATGTGCAGTCTTTAGTCCGTTAGTCGCGTGGGTGGGTGGGTGTCCATCCATCCATCCATATAGAGAAGTTAAATTTAAGCTTAGACGATTCAAAATGCTTATTTTAAGCTTACTGAATAAATACATTTTGATTTTGATTTTGGCCGTTAACATACTGTTGGTACTATGGCCATACGCATTATTGTAATGCGTATGGCCACGTGTACAGTCACATGTATTTGATTAAAGAGGTGTTAGCTGTACAACAGAACTCAGTTGATCATTAAAAATGCGAGCATTATATTGGATGGATGTGCAGTCTTTAGTCCGTTAGTCGCCTTTTACGACACCCAAGGGGCGAGAGGGGTTGGTAGTATTCTTTCACCGCTACGCAACCCGATTAAGTATTATTATTGCCTTAATTAATGGTAAATGCACTTAGCTAATTTCGAGTAATATATTTTTAATAGTAGTACACTTAAGATTATTCGTTGGATTGAATACAAAATGTACGCGTGTTGTTAAAAGAACTCGGTTAAAACACCGAAAAGTACCTATAGAAAAAAGCGGTGTTAGACACTCCACCACCAACACCTTCCGTTAATCCGATCAGTATACTGACTTTCATTTATAAGCCAAAAACATAAAGAATCGGTGCGCTACGGCGAAGACCACTTTGTGTCGAGAAGAAGCAGCATGAAACTCTGCAAGGTTTAAATTCTTATTCATATTTTGTTTTAAAATAAAGACAATACATTGTAGTTAAAGTTCAGCATTTTTAAATTCATAAGAACATTTTCTTAGCCTATATAAAAAACGATACCTGTATCATTTTAACCTTGTATAAAAGTGTTAGCTATTTATTTTACAATTACCTTCGTAGTTCTTTCCGATTTTGCGTACTCAAAATTTATTTAAAAAAGACTTTCTAAATATACCGTAGTACATACTTTGAAATAAGATATAATGTTTACTACAAATAAATCAACCAGTCTCAGGAAGCTCGAGTGGGATTCGAACCCACGACCTTTGGATTGCCGGTCCACTGCTCTAACCGCTGAGCTACCGATAGCTCAGCGGTTTTTCACATTTTATCTTATATCTATATAGCATTGTGAATGCAAGATTTCAACAACAAAGATATTTATAAGCAATTACGTCTTTATCGATTGTTAAATACTTGCAATAGTATTTCTTTCCAATGTGAGGGTAGACTTCACAGTGATGTAATACAGCTGGCTTGCAGCGTAAATCAAACTACTAGGAAAATTCAGCGAGTCTTCTGGGGTCTCGGTAGCTCAGCGGTTAGAGCAGTGGACCGGCAATCCAAAGGTCGTGGGTTCGAATCCCACTCGAGCTTCCTGAGACTGGTTGATTTTTTTCTAGTAAACATTTTATCTTATTTCTATATAGCATTGTGAATGCAAAATTTCAGCAATAAAGATACTTTGAAATATACCGTTGTAGGTATATTTTAAGTTATAGTGTAGATTCAAATAGCTTTATTATAGTGTTGATTCAATTCAACCCTTAAAGCAATATTCAAACACAAACTTCCTTGAAATTCAATCGCAGTATATCGAAAGTTGAAATTCAGCTTCACTCAAGGCAATCGTATGCATTCGGCCCCAAAACTTCGGCCATTTATCTAACTGATTTACCTCGGGAAAAAATGGAACGCATTCACTATCTATGTCGCATAGCGCTTTAATTTTATTATATTGAGGTGTGACTTTTAACTATTATAACTAAATAAATTGTATAAGTTAGTTTCAATTTTGAGTTATGCAGTTTAATAATAATAATAATAATTTTTTCAATTTTTGAAACAACAACACAACGAAGTCATAAATAGCAGGTCTACTTTAAAACAAAATACTTAAGACACTAAACATAATTAATTCAATTCAATTTATTTACATATCCTTAGAACCATTGTGTTATACAGAGACGCTAATTTGATGTAATAAGCATACCAATATTGAATAAGCTCATTAGAATATTGTTATGCTTATTAAATCAGCCTAATAGGGCTTATGCATATATCATCAGCTCCAACGAGCATTCCCATCGCCCATCCTCCTACAGTACAATGTTATTTATCTAATTTGACCATACGAATTGGCGATTAATTAATGGATATTCACAGTTTGGATGCGGCGTCAGCCAATACGCACCAGCGCACCGCCCGGGGCACCCGTAAATGCATATTAACAGAGCGCCAATCGAATTGCGGTCCAATGGAAACGATTTTTGACCGGAATTCCATTGTGAATACGAAAAAAATCTATGGTATCTACCTATTTTGTGGAGAATGTGCGAGTGCGCGTTTGACTTTGTTATGCCATCGAAGGTATAAAGTGTATAAAAAATGTATGACCGGTCGACAAGGGTGTTGTCAATGTATTTGTTGTTACGCCATGTATAGCTCAAACTTTGCTAAACCTCAGCTTTTAGGCTATTTGGCAGAATTTACAGTGCGTTCAGTTGCCGCTAAAGAACACTGTTAGGCCTACATGAAATCGAAAGTTGCCACATCGAATGTCACGACAGCGGTCATCAAACCGATGCATGGTACGACACACTCTCGATAGGCATAACGAGAATAAAGATTACGAAAATTTCACCTAGCATCAAAATATTCAATTACACACGAAAAATTATGAAGAAATAATTTTTATTATTGAAATTTTGCATTCACAATGCTATATAGATAACGGATAAAATGTTTACTTGAAAAAAATCAACCAGTCTCAGGAAGCTTGAGTGGGATTCAAACCCACGACCTTTGGATTGCCGGTCCACTGCTCTAACCGCTGAGCTACGGAGACCCCAGAAGACTCGTTGAATTCTTCCCGGCCGGCAATCCAAAGGTCGTGGGTTCGAATCCCACTCGAGCTTCCTGAGACTGGTTGATTTTTTTTCTAGTAAACATTTTATAAGAAATAATTTATTTTTGAATAATAATATATGACGAATAATAATAGATATGCATAAAAGGTGGAAGTGCACTGCACCAGGAATCCTAATGTGATAACATATTTCTAGAAATAATAATAAATGAATAATCACAGGTTAAGTTTTTTTAAAATAATAGATGGCCTTTGTCGAGGGTAGGGCTCCTGGCAGAACCACGACGTCAGTGCTCCGCCAATAAGTATGAACAAAACACGAATGCAACTTATACCCCCTCGACCGGAGATTTATTTATTTGACTCACAAAACATCTATGTACACAATAGTCAATACACAATATATAACAAGGTTATACGCACATAAGGTAATACACACACACACACACACAGTAGGTAATACACATATGGTCATGCACACACAATACACGTAAGGTCCATGCAAATTAAAGTCAGGCACAAAAGTTATACGCACAAGGTTATATACACGCACACACACACAGGTACGTAAATGGTCAAATCCAAGTTAGTAATTACACGTCAGTCAGATACACAAAGCACAATTTATACAGTGTTTATAAAGTTTCCCAAAATACTCAACTTCCCACACTGGCTCTAAACGTTTCTAGGTATATCTAATACTTCTTCAGTTTTCTGATTTTCAATAAGTTTCTGGTTCATTTAGCTACTCGCTTATTATGCTACTCGGATTGCTGCTTGAAGTGAACACACACAAAGCACAATTTATACAGTGTTTATAAAGTTTCCCTAAATACTCAACTTTCACACTGGCTCTAAACTGCTCTAGGTATATCTCAATTACTTCTTCAGTTTTCTGATTTTCCAAAGGTTCCAGCTAGTTGCTGCTCGGTAGACTGCTTGAAGTGAACATGAAGACCGAAATCCCGCTCGGCCCTTTTATACAAAAAAGCTTCTAGAAGATTTGAATTATTCTAGCCAATTAGAGAGCAGAGAAGTAGAGGTAGTCGCCCCTTTTTAATTACAAAAATATTCTGAATGCACATTCAGATCCACTATGAACTGACACTTTAAAATCGACTAAAATTCCATTTATATCCAAACGCTCTGATTCTAAGTTATACAACAAAATATAAGTCTAGACCTATCTTAAAATATATTTGCGTATGCGATTCGTTATAATAACACATCTAAGCAATTGCATATCTTAGAGCGCTAGTCTAGTTTTTGCGAGAATTATTCCTAAACAATGCTACGTGCAGATTACAATAATTCCGCGCGGCTAATTTTGACTTCACCACCACGTCGGGCGTTATGTCTACCATAATTCTAGATAAACGCCATTCACGTGGGCTTAGCCGTTTCGGAGTAACAATACAATTCGTTGTCCGACCATAAAACATTTACAAGTTTACCACGATCGCCATGTTAGTTTTATCTCCTATTGTTATTCCGTTCGTACTATGCTTACATTGTATGACTAATTATCATTTAAAGAGGCTACTTGTTAAGCTGCCCATCAATAACAATCGATAACAATCAAATTCGTGACAATTATTAAAACTTTCAAATTACGTAAATAGCAGCTTCATCTACTCATCAAGAGAGGGAGCTGTAGCAAACATGCAAATTTCTAGATGGCGATGGTAACTTTTTTAACCGCTACGTAAATACGACGGCTAAAATTTTCTAAGATTTTATTTTATTCACATTGTATGCGTATACAATCAAACGCAAGCGGATGCGATGCGGTATCGCCCTATTGTTTATCAAATCAATCATTATACAAATTCCAATCCCTAATTGATTCCGAACCTAATAGTTACATTAACTTGTTCGTTCTCTACGTACCTAACCATTAATTTGATCACCGATTAATCTGTCCGTTACAGCCTTGCTCTTGGCCACATTCTTATCCGTAGGATTAAGAAGAGGCCGACGATGGAGCGAGCTTGCCCAGAAGCAGCCTATTGTGGGCTATATATATGCACTCGGGAACACAGACGCCGGCAGGGAATTCCATACCTTGGCTGTACGCATTATGAATGAAGACGAATAACGCTTGGTGCCTATTGAGTGGAATATCAACCGAGTAAGGTACCACCCTTACCCGCCGTACGTCTGGACTCCCGATAGTAGAAAGGGGACAGTGGAATGAGCTCGTGTAGCTCAATTGTCTTCCACAATTAATTTATTAGTATTGATTAAAGAATACTATCACCCCTCTCTTCCCTTGGGTGCAGTGCTGTAAAAGGCGACTAACGTAATAAAGACTGCACATACGTCCAACAGCATAGAGCGGCGATTGGCTCCCTACTTATTACTTTGAGCTCATGTGTAGTTATGATTTGGTGAAACGTGGACTATGGCAGTAAACTGCTTCTGCTTTCCTCATTGCCTCATGGACTAAGTCTCTGGGGATAATAATCCTGAATCAGCATATGCATGTAGGTATGTATTAGGTACAAGTTGTACAAAAAGGTGAAATCGCATTACACCCGGATTGTCAACGTGGCTATCATATTTCTAGAAATAATAATAGATTACAGGTCATGATTGTCTTTAACAATACTCCTGCTCAAGGCGCTTGTCCGACATAACTCACAGCATTTGTCTCACCCGAGGCATACCGGCGCAGTCCGTCGCAGATTGTGTTATTCCACATTGCGACGATCGGCCCAGCCCGAGGCGCTGTTCATCAATGTTACGAACATGCATCGGGATGGCTCGAGGCGCTTAATGTTTGGCTTAAACGTTACCTCGTTGTATTATCGTATGCACATAGAATAATAACGCATAGAACGATAGTCCCGTATTAGAAAACTGTTATGGCTTGAGGCAAGAAAAAAATGGATGTAGGAGTAAGTTACGCGTACCTACTATCACGGCGACACGCACGGAAGTGTACAAGTAATGTTGTTAGAGAAATCAGATTTGCCCCAAAAGTAAGGAAATTGGAACTATTGATAGATACTTAGATAAGTTTAGATTATTAGTACTGACGCGGGCCGTTTCACTACCAAGCCAGTATGGCTTGGTTTTACTGGCCTCATTTATCGTGCGTGTTCTCGCTTATGCGTTATTATTGTAAGCGTATGCACATGTGGAAGGATTTCCCAGAATCCGACTGGATTTCTACTCTATTGCCTTTCTGTGCCGCCAAATACCGTAGCAGTAGCTGTATTTTGGTTTGGAGAGTTTCAGATCCAGTAAAATTACAGAGATTGAACATACCATGTTCTACTAATAAAAAATATTTGTCACATTTTATAAAAAAAACACTTAAGTACATAATAATCCCCGAAGGGTAGTCAGAGACTAGGCAATGAGAACAGCAAAAGCAGTCCTCTACCACTACACACACCACTCTTCACCAAATAGCTACTGCACATGTGCTCAGCGTGACAGATGGTGAGCCCATCGCCGCTCTATGCTGTTGGAAGTATGTGCAGTCTTTAGTCCGTTAGTCGTCTTTTACGACACTCAAGGAAAGTATTCTTTCACAGCCACGCGACACGGTTTTAATAAAATGCACTTGACTAAGTCAGCTTTTAAAATTACGTAACTCTATCCTTTTCTTGGTAACGGTGCATAAGCGGTGCATATATTAAAATTCTTGGATAAAAAAATAAGTTAGGGTTTCTGAGGTTTTGAGCAATTAAATTAACACGTTATATAATAAATTCATTCATACCTTATTACAGAAAAAGTTGACCGAATTAATGTAGCCTTTAATTCTGTCAACTTTTTCTGAGGGTCCAAAATGCTAATTCTTGGGCAATTATAAAGGTGTATACCAAGGCTCGTATTCTAAAACCCAACTCACACTCAAATCTCTGCTTGAGTACAGTTAGAAAGGGATGGCGCTATTCATCGCAAATATCGGCATCCCTTTCTAACTATTCAAGCATACATTTGATTTTGAGTTTGGTTTTAGAGGAGCCTTAGACTTAAACTGACAACAGTTCAGCCATTTCGAATCCAAGAAATCGTATTTCAATTCCCACGTTAAAGCCACGTTAGACTATTGACGTAAACCCACTCCTAGCACAAGCGTATTAGCTTACTGGTTCGGTTTACTGGACTATTACAAGTATTACAGCCCACAAAATACACGTACATAATATATTATATTAGCGACTATTATCCCTGAAGGGTTAGTCAGAGACTAGGCAATGAATGAGAACCGCAAAAGTAGTCCTCTAACCAAACAGTGACTGCGCATGTGTCAGGTGGTGAGCCCATCGCCGCTCTATGCTATTGGATGTATGTGCAGTATTTAGTCCGTTAGTCACCTTTTACGACACCCGAGGGAAGAGAGGGGTAATAGTATTCTTTCACTGTTATGCGACACGGATACCCATAAATTATACATAAATAAATAAAACTAAGTTGTCTTTCCGAGTGGTAGAGCCGCGCTGCGTTGCAGCACGATGTAGACCGGTTCGCCCGGCGTTATACCACCCTCTCACCATTCCATTTCCATCAGGACTCGCCAGCTTGTTGCTACATTTTCAATTGAAAAAAAAATCAAAGAAGCTCTCGGCGGCGGTATTTCCGGACCGTTACGACTTAGGGATCTTCAAGAAACGAGCCTATTCCTTCCTTAAAGGCCGGCAACGCGCCTGCGATTCCTCTGGTTTTGCGGGTGTCCATGGGCGGCGGTGATTACTTTCCATCAGGTGACCCGCTTGCTCGTTTGCCTCCTTCTGCTATAAAAAATAAAAAAAAAATAAAAAAAAAAAAAAAAAGAAGGAAAGGAGGTGTCGTATTCGCATCGTAACGGAGGCGTAGAAAACAGTTTTTTTTAAAATTCGTTACGGTTACTGGGTGCACAACGAAGTCGCGGGCTAGCAGCTTGTAAAAAAATAAATTTTGAAAACATACCAAATCAAACAGCAGAAGAACGACGAAGAGGATTAAAAACAAAGAAGGAAAAAATTCAAAATTCATAATTTTTATTTATCAATAAACTTAAAATAAGCATTTTGAATCGGCTAAATTTATTTGGATGGATGGCCACCCACCCCTATCCATTCAGGAAGCATTTTAGCTGTGGAGAAGAATGGGCGCAAGAAACTCCACAGATTTATAATATTAAAGAAGTAACAACATTTTCAAAACAATATGTCGTTACCAAATTATACAATATACAAATTACTAATATTTTATGCTCGTACATGCACTATATCCATTGTTTGTCATTTACATAATCTTCCACTTTATAATAACCTTTACTCATGAGGGTTTCTTTAATATGGGCTTTAAATGTATGTAAAGGCATTTTTAGTAATATTTAGTGGAAGTTTGTTATAAAACGTTACACATTTACCTAAGAAAGAGCCACCTGTTTCATGAAGTCTAAAACTAGGGACGGCAAGCCTTATTTCTCTACGAGTGTTTAAGTTATGAAGATTACAATTTTTAACAAATGTCTTTTCATACTTCTTGACATACATAAGGTTTTTAAAAATAAATTGTGATGCAATAGTTAATACTTATATCGATTTTTTTAAACACTTCTTTGAGTGAGTCTCTAGACTTGAGGTTGTATATGGCGCGGACTGCCCTTTTCTGCAGAATAAATACATCGTCAATATTAGCACCCACAACAGTAAGCCATAAGACATCACACTATGGAAATAACTAAAATAAACTACTGTTGCCGTCTCAACATCAGTTAGAAGCCTTATTTTCTTAACTGCGTATGCAGCTGAACTCAGTCTTCTTGACAAGGTATCAATATGTGGGTCCCGTTATAAGCGTGAATTCAGTTTAATGCCTAGAAACACAGTAGAATCTAATTCAACTACAATATCGTTCATCTTGATTTGTGTGCTGACCTGTCTTACATTAGGTAGGTAAAAAAAATTTAACACACTTTGTTTATGCTGAATTCAGTAATAAATTATTAATAGTGAACCAATGTAATATACCTTTGAAAGTGCACTATTTACATCGTCAACATTTTTAAGGCCTCTTTTAACATTAAAAATAAGAGAAGTATCATCTGCAAATAGTACAGTCTCACACAAGTTTCTAGAAAAGTAGGGCAGGTCATTTATGAATAAAAATGGGCCCAATATTGACCCTTGGAACACGCCTATAATTATGGGTGCTCCGGAAGACAGCACCATTAATAACAACTTTTTAAGTTCTATTCGACAAGTATGATTGAATAAGGCTCAGTACTATTTTTGAGACACCTTAATGCTCTAAACTTAATAACTAAAGTTTCATGACTAACGCAATCAAAAACCTATGAGAGATCACAGAAAATACCTATTGCATCTTGCTTACCCTCCCAGGCGTCAAAAATGTGTTTAAGAAGCGCAACTCCAGCGTCAGTTGTAAATCTACCTTTAGTAAAACCCTTCGTAAAACCAAACTGTTTTTCATGAAAAAGTTTATTTATTGCAAAATGAGGCAGTAATTGATTGTAAATAATTTTCACATAAGGCTGGTAATATAGAAATTGGCCTAAAGTTAGAGGGGTTGTTTTTGTCACCAGCTTTAAACAATGGAATGATTTTAGCATGCTTCATTAAATTTGGAAAAGTTCCTTCTTCAAGACACCTATTGAAAATATCGGCCAATTAAGGAGCTAAGGAATTAATAATTGTTTGAGCAACATTCGTAGAGATACCCCACAGATCTTCTGTATTTTTAATATTTATTGTTTTAAAAGCTTTCCAAATGATGTCAGTAGTATTTATAAATGTCTAAAACTAAAACTGTCACCGCACTATCAACACTTAACTCGAGGAGAGCAACAGCAGAATGAGAGCAAGAACTTATATTACTATTTATGTCCGTAGGTATCATATAGAAAAAATCCTCAAATGCACCAGCGATTGCGCCATCTGATTCTATTATTTTACTATTGACTTTAAGTGAATATGAACGCTCCTTAATTTTTGTTTTACCAGTTTCCATGTTTTAGTTTAGGTTTAATAAATAAAAATGATTTAGCCTTTATGCAGACTTTTTAAAATAATTTTGAATAGTTTCTAACATATTCAATAAAGTTTGGATCTTAAGAAATAGATTTTAAGTCATACAATTCATATAATTTTCTACTTGCATAAATACCTGGTGTCGCCCAGTCACTGAACTTTTTCTTATTTAATTTAATTATTTTCTGCTTAAATGTGTTGTTAAATTCATCTCGAATGCAACTGAAAACTTCTTTATAAGTATTATCTGCATCATCAGTAGGTGCTACTGAAAGAGAATAAAGTTTTAAGTGAATATTGGTTCTAAATTTTTCGATACCTTTTTCACTGATTGGTCTACACACTATATTTTGTATGGGAGATACATTATGGTGCTCAATAGTGGCTAATTGTCCGCTATGGTCTGAACTAACACAATCTATAAAAGATTTTTTAAAAACAAGACAATTACAAAAAATATTGTTTAAGCAAGTAGCAAATGTGGATGTTATTCTAGTTGGTTCATTGAACACGTGATCTAAATTAAATGATTTAAGTAAATAAGTTTATGAATCTACTGGACATAGAACATCGGTTCAAAATGTTAACATTTAAATCTCCACATACTACTACTCTCTTACTTTTTTACCTATGATTTTTAAAACCTCTTCCATAGCGGACTCAAACAGTTGGTAATTTCTAGATGGAGGTCTGTATACACATATATATACATAAAGTTATTTCGGCAAATTAATAATATTAATGACTGTAAATCACTGCAGGGTGATATTGATATTTTGTTAAATTGGTGCACTAAAAATTATATGTCTCTTAATAGTAAGAAATGTCAAACAATAAGTTTTACAAAAAATAAACATAAAATAGTGTTCAAATACCATATAAATGGAATGGTCTTAGATCGTGTAACCGTTGTCCGTGATCTAGGTGTATTTTTTGATACGGTTTTATCCTTTAAGCAACACTACGACCATATTTGCAGTAAAGCTAAAAGAATGCTTGCATTTATAATAAGACAATCGAAACCATTCAAAAACCCGAATTCAATAATCATACTTTATACATCACTAGTTAGGACTACCTTAGAGTATTGTTCTAGCGTTTGGGCGCCTGTCTATAATAACCACACTGACAGGATCGAGTCTATTCAGCGCCACTTTTTGAGGTATTTGTGTACAAGGCTAGGTCTGAGACGTAGATTGCCAGAATATGCTGACCGGCTAACAAAATTTTCACTTGTCAGTTTGGAGAAGCGCAGACTGGCAAATGACTTATGTGTTTTGCATAAAATTGTTAATGGTGACCATTGTGATGAACTTTTAAAACATATTAACTTTAAAGTACCAACTCGTTCAGTACGTAATTTTCAATTGTTCAGTTTACCAGGTGCGAACAATAATGTGTCAAAAAATGCACTGCTTTTACGCATGTGTCATGCATATAATAACTTATGTTCTCAAAGAGACATTTTTAATTGTAGCTTAAGATCATTTAAAGTATCACTGTTTTGAATTGTTCTCCTTTTTTTTCTGTTTGAATTTGTTCGTAGCACTCACTTATTGCTTTGGTTCTTGTTCTATTATTTTCCAAATTGTTCAAAAGTTGTTAACTTTTTATTTTAAATTATGTAATTAATTAAATATTTTGTTTACTGTTGTTTTGGGTCAATGCTGTGTACAATTTTTTATTGGGATACAAGTTCAAAAAGTGTTGGTTTGATGGAAATTGCAATGTAACAATTTGTGTTCTGTTATTGTACCTTTAAAAATAAATAAATAAATAAATAAATATTACAACAACCCTCAGAACAATAACTAAAGCAACAACCTCATCTAGTTCGACACATCACAATTCTATAGTTTGTTCTATAGATAGTGCAAGCGTTGACAGTTCCTAGTAAAATATAAAAAGTTTCAAATAGTATTTAAACCGTGATACGCCATTCAGGATCATTACACGCTGGGTGGGGTAAAACAATACTTAATGGAAGTAACTGGCAAGCTTAAATTGACATCACTTTATCAATATCGATGTTAAACAAAAATATACGAGTACAAAATATGTTTTTAATTTTCAAAATTCGTACGAACACGCTCTTTTGTTTCATTAAAATTTGTTTTCTGCGAAGCGCAGAAATGAAACATTCCACGCTCCAAACGAAATACTTACCTACAACAAAATAGACTTCACCAGGTGGAAATCAAGTGCCAGTTATATGCTCTGTTGCCAAATAAAAAACATGAAACGGGTTGATGATTTTTTTATAGTTTTAACCGTTACGCTGGTTTTGACCAGAACAGACCTACCATCATAGGTGACGTGACACTATCCATCAGCCCCCCTAGACAACTGGCAAGCGCTCACCCCCTGTCTATTCGTAATTCGACTGTGCCAATGGGCGCTTTTCTGACAGTCCAAATAAAAAAATAAAAATTAGTTCGAAAACTCAAGATAGATGGTGTTTTATGAAAGCCGAGCCGTACATAAAGGCTGAAATAAATTGTGCACTTTTGCTTATCAACCAAAAACTAAAAAAATAGTATTTTCATATCAAGGCCTATTTATATTTTCCTTAATTTCTTTTTTTTATAGCAGAAGGAGGCAAGCGAGTAAGCGGGTCACCTGATGAAAAGTAATCACCGCCGGCCATGGACACCCGCAAAACCAGAGGAATCGCAGACGCGTTGCCGGGTTCGAATTTCGTTCACAGTTTGACAGTTGCACAATATCTATATTTTCTGATACCATTACGCAGCCATACACGTGCTCTCCATGGACTCGCCTTTTACTAAGCGGCATCTATGAAGACATTAGGAACAAATTTCTTTTTTTTTGATCTTTATAAAGTAAAAAATCGCACATTGCTGTACAGTGAAGAATACAGCAACACGTGCGCTTTGTACGACAAACTACGAATAGACAGAGTATGAGCGTTCGCCACTTGTCTGGGGGCTGGTGAGATAAAGACAATGCGTTTGCTCCATTGTCATTATCAGCCTATAAACACGGCTACAAACATCCAGCTGGGCTCAGGCCTTTCTATATTGACAACACACATGGGGAGATTGGCCATAACCCACCAAGATGGCCCAATGCGGGTCGGTAGGTTTTTAACGACGGCCCCATCTTCCGATAAGAAACCCCGGTGCCAATTAAAATAAACACGTTAAGTATGTCCTTGCTTTTTGCAGCATACAAGTGTTGTCCGAAAGTGATCGCTTCTGTACTCGTATATACAACAAACACACTTCGCATGTTTGTACTTCGCACCGATGCTAAAAGTATTATGTATGCGATGGCTCCAGAGCAGACATGCTACTTTTAGCAGCGGCGATCGGAGATTTAGACGCTTCTTAGAAACTGATTGCAGCGACTGAATCTCAAAACGCGTGATTCCGATACTGCAATCGAACGCAGAGAGTCGCCAAAAAGCGATGCCAGTCGCAAAATCGCCGATCGCCGATGCTAAAAGTATCATGTGTGCGGTGGCTCTAACGTGTTGACAAAAACAATTGAACAAACAAAAGATTTATATTCACCCATAACCATTTCTATCACGGCGACAGCTGTTCCGTATACAACATCATTATCTTAATATAGAAGAGATAGGTGAAGCAGGGGTTCACGAAAATTTAATAAAAGACCAAGTGACACGGGAAGAATAATGACGGCATGATAACGAGCGCTGCGTTTAAACTCTTTTCACAGCCGCGCTGCTGTGTACTGTGAGGTGCACAGATATAGATTTAAATAGAAGCGGCATGTTAGCTCATTTGTATGAAGACCAAGCGTGACACTTTCGGTGTCAATTAAAAAAACAATATTACTCACCGATGTATTCATGAAACTTTTTGATTGCCTCGGCTAACCTTTCTTGTGCAGTTTTTACAGTTCGATACGACGCAAGTAGTATTTTTTTTTAAATTGGGTTGACAACGGCTATATGTTGTTCATAATACCTATATAATAAAGAAGTAGAGTAGACGGTGTGAGGCATAGACAAAGCGGACCACCCACCGCTTAGGAATTAATGTGGATGAATGAATGCGTAGTATGCGTTATGAAAGTGCGAGAAACAAACATGCGAAAACTGGCATGGATGAGAAATAGCAAACAATATACTTACAGCAATCAAGTGGGACTGTAAAGCACGAATAAAAAAAAACGGGTAAATGAAACGCGGTCGAAAGATGGGATTTTACCATCCTTTTGACACTATTTTGGCACGCAGTACCTACACATGCCGCTTCTACATAAATCTATGTCTGTGGTGAGGAGGTTCTAATGATCCGCCGTGTTTTATGCCCTTTTTAATGTACTTTCTGAAAACATGTTGGGATGACTGAGACAATGGCTCTTTTTACACGGTGCTTGCAGAAATTTCGGACGCACTTAATAGCTTGGATGTACAGGGTAACGTTAACATAGACATTCCACACGAATGGGCAGTGTAAGCGAATACTACCAACCCCTCTCGCCCGTTGGGTGTCGTAAAAGACGACTAACGGACTAAATACTGCACATACATCTAACATGCTACATCGAGAGTGCTATTTTCACTGCCTCCGTACGATGAGTATGGAGTATTGTTCCATTCTATGGGACAATTCCGCTAAATACCTCCTCGATGCACTTGATAGACTGCAAAGGCGAGCGGTACGCATTATTGGAGATGCTGAGGTTACAGCCTCCCTTGAGGACCTCCAGCTGCGTAGAGACATTGCTTCTCACAGTCTTCTAGTTGAATTACTGCGGACAGTGTTCTTAAGAACTTTTTGATCTTATCCCGCCCTCTTCTTTCCTCTCCCGGACTACACGTGCTGGTCTTAGAAACCACTATCATACTGTACAGACTATCAGTACTCGTACCAAAAAAATTGGCAAGTCGTTCCTCTATAAGACCGTTCGCCTATGGAATTCTTTGCCGACGCATGTGTTTCCCAGCTCCTACAGTCCCGGGTCTTTTAAGCGGGGCGTGAAACAGCATTTATGCAGGCCGTCATGAATGGGTGCGCTCGTTATCGTGCTAATTCCACGGTGAGCGTTCTCATTATTTTGAACTGCATCGGCTGCTTACCATCGGGCAGGATGCAGATACTATGACGAGTCATAATATAAAAAAATAACAGCATAGAACGGCGATGGTCTCATTACCTATCACGCTGAGCACATGTGCAGTTAAAATTTGTTGAAACGTGGAATATGCCAGTGGACTCCTTCTGCGGTCCTCATTGCCTAGTCTCTGACTAACCCTTCGGAGATAATAGTTGTGAATATACAAGCTTTTTTTTATCAGTGCAAATATTTTTTTTAATTATAGAGAAACTTATTGTAGAGCTACAGATTTAATTTAATTTTTTAAGTGAAAAATAAAGATACTAAAATTGATCAAACATAACCATAAAAATATTGTTGATCATCGTCAATCGACCGGGACCGCGAAATTGAACTCTGACACATTACGATACCAGGTGGTCGGGCGGGTCAATACACTTGCACCGACACGTGACGATTCGCATACCTGTATGTAGATATATAATAATGGCATAAAGACTATTTTGTTGCTGGTACTAGGTACTGTGGGTATGTATGTGTGAGCCTCCAACCCGCTTTAATTTGAACGCATCAGAGAATTTGACTCATTCCAATTTTGTCCAAACTATTCACAGCTTATATACTTAGTCAAGTGGCTAGACCTCCGGTGAAGGAGTTTAGTTGATGATGCGGCTTGTTTGAAGTCTGCTTGCTAGCTACCACTATCGTATCTTACAAATGTTAGTTGCATTAATATGCTGTGATAAAGGCGCTTAATATCCACCACCACAGTACCACCCTCTCACGAATATTCGGCGTGAAATAACGGCACTTAGTGCTGTTGTGTTTCGTCCGACCAGTGAGGGTCCCGGAGGCCCCTTCCCCCCCTCCCCCCCTCCCAACTCCTATTCCTTCCTTAAAGCTATTCCTCCCTTAAAGGCCAGCAACGCATCTGCGATTCCTCTGGTTTTGCGGGTGTCCATGGGCGGCGGTGATTACTTTCCATCAGGTGACCCGCCTGCTCGTTTGCCTCGCTACAACAACTTGCCTTTGCTTTACTCCTTGAAGGCCTTCCAACGTAGAAAGTATGAAAGTGAAAACCCTTAAATGCCTAGAGTATCAAAACGATGGACGTTTTTATTTTTAGACATAAGTCGTGCAAAGGATATATTTATATTAAATAAATATTTAAATTAAAACACGTTTTTTAAAATTTTATAATATAAAATTTTTCCAGACAAGGAAGTTTTGACGGAAACCTCTTTGGATACGAGAATGCAACCTATCTTTGAAAAATTTAATAAAAATACTTCTATTGAAATAGATTTGTAAATTATTAAAACAATTATAAAGCAAAAAAATATTATGAAATAAACAAAATGAAAATAAATTATTTAGGAGAGCATTTTTTCATGATTTTTCGTATTTTTTTTAATTAAAAAAGGGCAGTGGCAAAAAATTATTTTTTTATTTTTTTCGATGTGTTGGAATCACAAAGTATCCATTAAAAATCTTTTTATGATAAACAAAAGTTCAGGCATTTAAGGGTAAGGAATTTCTAACAAGAAACCACATTTTATACTTTAAAGGATTAAGATTTAAAGTAGGTATAATGGTGAAACGTGGACTGTGGCAGTAGATACTGCTTTGCGATCCTCATTGCCTAGTCTTTGTCTTACCCTTCGGGGATAATTAGTCGTGAATATATGTATGTATGCTATTTAGAAAAACAGTTTTTTTTAATTGTCCCCGAAAGGAAATCAAACTCGGAACTTCAGAGATGGCGACGAACCGGAGAGCTACTACTCGTCATTCGCTCCTGCCCGTTGTCTTGCAGGATTGTTTTTAAATACCGAAACGTTAAGTATAACTTTCAGAACTTCTCCAAGACGGACATTCTCCGTTTCACAAACATTTTAAACAGTTCGCATCATCAAAAAGTGTTCTCATGGAAGTTTCTCTTTGGTATCATTCCCGTAGTTGTAGAATAAAGGCTCTACAGGCGCCGCCTGATAACAACCTGCCTTGAGAAATTTTCTGGCTTAGACCGTTATCTTCGAGAAATATACATACACTTCGAATTTATATTCGGGACTATTGCCCCCGAAGGGTTAGTCAGAGACTAGGCAATGAGGACCGCAAAAGCAGTCATTTGCCTTAGTCCACTTTTCACCAAATAGCGTATGCACATGTGCTCAGCGTGACAGGTGGTGAGCCCATCGCCGCTGTAAGCTGTTGGATGTATGTGTAGTCTTTAGTCCGTTAGTCGCCTTTTGCGACACAAGGGAAGAGAGAGAGTGGTAGTATTTTTTCACCGCGTCGCAACACGGTTACTTTAATGAAACCTAATAATTTTAATAATTATTCATGAATGTCTAAGGCTTCATTTCAATGATGAAAGTCTTTGCCCACTAGTAGGTACAGCTTTACTTCACATCAAATGCTACTCGGAGTTCTATTAGTTCCAACCTTTATTGTTTTATATTTGCATGCTTTTTATTTATGAGAGCAGCTCAAATTGAGTGCTCCCAAGCAAATACCTCCTTCACGTTAAAATGATTTTCTATTTAAACTGAGAGCCAATTTAAGAGTAAAGGCTCTGCTAACTTACTATTTTATTTTAAGTAGAAAAGTATTTTACATTCCAATGTTCTGTTGAAATATTGGATCGGTCGATGTTTTAAAATGGTTTAAAAGTGCGTAATTTGAAAGAAGCTTTTTTCATTTTACTTGAATAAAGAAACGCGAATACACTGAATACTGATAACTTCGTTATAGTTGACGGTATTGCACAATAAAATGATAAAATTAACTAACTCAATTTGATTCAAAGAAAGGGGTTCGCACATTTTTGTACGGAAGCTGGCATATCCACATGCCGCCATTTTGATTTTTTCCTGAAGTTTCCGAGCACGGTAAAAGTGGTAAAATATGGATAGAGGATACTTTAGCAAATAAAAAATATTATCTAATATGGTATCCTAATGTGTCACGTTCCCGAGATATTTGGAGGTAAAGATCGCCATGTGAAAAAATAACAATCATTAAAACCTTTCTCTGAGTTAAAACCCAAAAATTACGTGTATATACGGATTCCACTGCATTCAAATGATAGTTCCCAGGTTAATTTAAGTATTTATTTGAAGGCAGCACAACCTATAGCACGAAAAAAAACACTTTTTAATTAATTACTTGCCTACTAAGTTGCATCACATCGCAATGAAACGCTATTTTGTAAAAGTAGGTAACTCGAATCGCGGTGGTTGGCTTGTTTTCTATCCCGTCGCCGCCGCCACGGTATTTTTATACCTAGGTGTTGTAGTTTTAATAATAATAAACGATTGTTACATTACATTTACATTATGTGTTTTGTTTTATTTTTAACTGGTTATGGAATGGAAGATAAGGCAACCACCGCGGTTCGAGTTACCTACTTTGACAAAATGCCGTTTAATTGCGATTTAGTAGGCAAGTAATTAATTAAAGTGCTTTGTCGTGCTACTAGGTTGTGCTGTGCTGCCTTCTAATAAATACTTAAATCAACCTGGGAACTGTCATTTGAATGCAATGGAATGGAAACGCATATACGTAATTATTAGGTTTTTAACGATTGTTATTTATTTTGTATAGCGATCTTTACCTTTAAATATCTCGGCAACGTGACACTTTAGAGTACCATATTACTAAAAATTTCTTGTTTTTTAAAGTATCCACTATCCATATATAGGTATATACCATTTTTATCGTGAGCGTAAACTTTAGGAAAAATCAAAATGGCGGCATGTGGATATGCCACAAAGGTTCTATCCCCTTTTATTTAGAAAAAGTGACTTATAAAATTAAATGTATTTTATTTTAGTTGTTTATTTATTTAAGAAACTCCACAGCCTCTTTTTCAACAAACATGCTTAAAATAATCTTATAATTATAACACTTGGCCAATAACAGAGTTTTACAACATGGTATACTCGTATTATATGTACGAAGCACAGCTGTAAATGTATATGTTTAAAAGTGTGTAAAACAATTGTATTTAAAAGTATAAAACATTTTTTCCTTCATGCGTACTTACTTACTAACAATGATATTTCAAACAATATTTGGTTTGGATGGGTATTAGCATAACAAAGGTAATACTCGTAATACTAAAAAGAAATTAAATAAAATGAAAAATAATAAAAGTGAAAGTGTAACGAGGTATGCAACCTGCGGATACTGTTATATGGTTTTCCACAGCTGCGCAAAGGTATCAGTGATATAAAGCAATTTATTTATTTATTTATTTCTTACACCAACAAAGCAAGCACACATAAACCATAAAATAATATGTACAATGCTACATTTCACAATACACATAAATACATAATTATACATCATGCTCGTTTTCTGGATGATTAGGCAAAGACCACAGCTTATCTTTTCATTTGCAATAAAAAGTGCTACCTCAATTTCAGGTGTAAACAACATGCAAGAGGATAATTAACCAAAATAGGTAGGTTTCTTATAAGACTTGTTTTTATAAATCTTTGCCGCTAAATAAATAATATTCATATCACCTGCTGATGGTAAGTGACGATAAGACCAAAAGTAGAAGCGCGCTTCACCCGGAATCCTCAACCACTGAGGAACTGACTATCCTATCTCTTAATTGTCGGAAGACAACAATGCTCTAAACATCGTTGTTATGGCGACAGACTTAGACAAGATAATGGTAGCTAGCCAGGCGGACTTAACAGCCCTACCACCAACCAAACCGAGTACACAAACATGTACTCCCCGTTGAGAATCGAACCCGGGACCTCTGGGTCTGAGACCTGAGACTTAGCCACTAGACCACAGAGGCGGTTGCCTGTATTTCACAAAGCCACCATTGCTCGCATTCAAACCAAGCCACTATCCGTTTGGATACAGACGCATTTGGTGTTGCTGTATTTCCCATCGCCCTGTAAATTCCTTTGGAAGTGGCTCGCCCGTTGAGGAGAGTTCTGTTGCCGTGTTTATACGCGGCCGTATCGTAAATACGGCGAGGTTGTTTCCCGTCATGGGGTTGCAGTAAATTCATTGCTACGTACCGCTGCTCGACAAGCAGCTTTGTTGTCGCTGTAGAGAGCTTTTAGTAGTCCATTCGGGAAGCTCCCGGAATCAAACAACCCAGAGATCTCTTAACTTTAGTGTGGGACACTTCTCAGTTCCTCTTTTTCTGACAATTCTCTTTCTTTGAACGTTAACTATTTAATTGATTAGGTAGAAAAAATATTTACACTAATTTACACTAAGCTACCGCAAAAACAATTTACACATAAAAAGGAATATGGAAAGCAAGATTGAAAAAAAAGTAAGAAAAATGAGAGAAAATATTGCCCTTCCACAAAAAAAGGAGAATACATACAACAGTAAAAAAAGAATCTTACAACACTGGCTTATTAGCCCGCATGTAGAATTACTTTTAATTCAAATTGCAATGTAGTCTTATAGCGTGGGTACTGAATATAAAATGTCCCACGGCGCTCGCTCCACTAACTGGCCGTTTGACGGTCACGCCCAATCTTGACACAAGGATATAGTTTATGTCTGGCTGGATATGTTCACTTAGCTCCAAGTTTATGAATACTTTTCTTCGAAATATTAGTTACGGGTCGAGAGAGCTCATACAAAATTATTGGAAACTCATTCATGATACGTATAGGGGATTCGCAAGTGCATTGAAGCTGACGATATACTCGTAAATACAAGAATATTTATTATCTTTGTAATAAGTTGCGCTTTAACAAACTACGGTCAAATTCAATGAAGAATGTTTGTAAACAAAATACTGGCGTTTTTTTTATGCAATATCAATTTGTCAATCGGATTTTTGGATTTTTACTGTTTTTGAAAGAATAACTGGTATCTTTGTTTGTAGTTTTATTGTGAATCTCTCGCAAGAAAAAGTAAAATTCGAGTGACACTACATATTTGCAGAAAGAATTGTGATTTTTTTATACTAAATAGCTTTACATCATTTAATTTTAAAATATAATTAATTTAATTTACTTTCTTCAACAGAAATGATTTTACAGACTCGGCAGGGTGTAAAGGATAGCTCTAGTGTTGCAAACGTTCTTCATACATACATACATATACATACATACATAATATAATCACGACTATTATCCCCGAAGGGTTAGTCAGAGACTAGGCAATGAGGACTGCAAAAGCAGTCCTCTACCATAGTCCACTTTTCACCAAATAGCGACTGCACATGTGCTCAGCGTGACAGGTGGTGAGCCCATCGCAGCTCTATATACTGTCGGATGTATGTGCAGTCTTAAATCCGTTAGTCGCCTTTTATGACACCCAAAGAAAGAGAGGGGGTGGTAGTATTCTTTCACCGCTACGCGACATGGTTAAACATTATTGTAAACCTTAGAATAAAACAAAAAGAGAAGATGCGACACTAATGCACGTGAGTGAGCCGCTAAAATTAGGCCTAAAGGCACAATTTCACTTCAGTCGCAATTTGCCGAGAGAACATACCAACATCGTACTATTGAGGATTTTCTGCTGTGTGAAAAAGAGAAAGACGCTACTCCGCAGTGGCGTCGGAATAGAGATGGGCGGTGGGTAAATACCTACCGGGTAAATTCCCAATTTGGGTATTTACCGGGTATTTATCGGGTAAATACCATAAAGCATGGGTAAAAAGAATAAAGTATGTTTTCTTTTGTCTTTCTTTCTATTCATTTATGTTTAGTAGTATGTTTTGGTACAAATAATGAATATTATCTTGATTACGGATAAAACGTTTACTAGAAAAAAAAAATCAACCAGTCTCAGGAAGCTCGAGTGGGATTCGAACCCACTTTTTTTCTAGTAAACATTTTATCCGTTATCTATATAGCATTGTGAATGCAAAAATTTCAGTAATAAAGATTATCTTGATTGTTAAATAAACTAGTAAGATGATTTTCATTTCCATCTATTTGATTAGTTGTGTTCTACAACAAAATAAAACGAACGCCATATAAATATAAATGAATGACTAATTGAAATGAATGAAATAAATGAAAAATACTTTATTGCACTATAAAAACAATTTAAAAACAAAGAAAAACAGTATGGCAAAGGGCGGCCTTAATGTATAATAATAATAAAAATATAATTATTTGGTAAAACTTTTGAATCGAGTCGCCTGAATTGGGGGTAGAAGGAGAAGTACCCTCCATTACCCCCCCTTCTGCAGACAAGTAATTAACATAACTTAAAAAAGTTATGTTCCCTTTAGGTGGGTTAGGTTCGCTCGCTTCGCTCGCTTGGCTCGCGCGTTTTTGGTCAACATAATAACCCAACCTCACCTAATTAACTCTTTTGTCATGGCAGGGGCCTTCGCCTCCCCAGCTCCCCCCCTCCCTGAGCTCCCCCCACGCGGCGGGCGACGGCGAGGGCGCTTTTTTAAATCCATAGCGAAGTGAGGGATTCTAGAGCAGAATGCCGAGCGTAGAGAGGGATTCTTTAATAGAATCCTGAACGTAGCGAGGGATTCAAAGTACGTCGCCCGAGCCAAAAAGTAATACACTCTACTTTTCATCACCCACTATGAGAAAATATTATTTTGATGAGCCCATCGCCGCTCTATGCTGTTGGTTGTATGTGCAGTCTTTAGTCCGTTAATCGCCTTTTACGACACCAAAGTGAAGAGAGGGGTTGGTAGTATTATTTTGATGAGCCCATCGCCGCTGTATGCTGTTGAATGTATGTGCAGTCTTTAGTCCGTTAGTCGCCTTTTACGACACCGAAGGGAAGAGAGGGATTGGTAATATTGCCGCCCTAGGGAGAATCGTTTTCCTAGCCACATCTAGCATCTATCGCAGCGTCGCAAGCTCCATGTCCCCGGTGGACATTTGGACGGAGACCAGGGCAATTAAAACGTAGCTGCGGGATGCATACGGCGTGCACTTCCCCACTCAATTATCCGTCCAATAGCGATGGCCACCTTTTAATTTGCTCTGGCTAAATTACAACGCAAATTCTAAATGTTGTGGCCGCTGCGACCTGAGACGTTAACGTTGGCTGCTTGGCTGTTTCCAGATCTAATTGCGATAGTGGAAATGTTGCTGCTTACAATGTTGTGAGTTGTCAGATTGGGTTAATGACTTGCCATGAATATTCTATGTAGCGTAGCGGTGAAAGAATACTACCACTCTCTTCCCTGGGTGTCGTAAAAGACGACTAACGGAATAAAGACTGCACTGCACATACATTCAACAGCATAGAGCAGCGATGGGCTCATCACCTGTCATGTTGAGCACATGTGCAGTCGCTTTTTGGTGAAAAGTGGACTAACGTAGAGGACTGCTTTTGCTGTCCTCATTGCCTGGTATCTGACTTACCATTCGGGGATAATAGTCGTGATTATAACATATTACGAGTATGTATGCAATATTCTTGTTTGAAGCTTTTCGGCATTTTACTGTGGGAAAACGCTGACGACATTCAAATTATGTTTGTGCTGCAGAAGAGGGCTATTCGAGCAATCTATAACCTAAAGGCTGGTGACTCTCTCAGAGAGAGATTTAAGGATATAAGTATAATGACAGTTGCATCTCAATACATTTATGAAAATCTCATGTATGTTCATAAAAATATTGTTATGTTTTCAAAAAACAGTGATATTCACAATTTAAATACTAGAAGTAAGAACAAATTAGCAGTACCTTATACTAGGCTTCATAAAAGAAATAATTATTTTAAGGGTCTGTGTGTACGATTTTACAACAAAGTACCAATTGATATTCAGAAATTAGATCTTGATAAATTTAAAATTCATATCAAAGAAAAGCTTTATAAAAAAGCTTATTATAAAGTGTCAGATTACACAGAAGACAAAACAGCTTGGCTCTGAACTGAAATGCTCCAAGTACTCCAAAAGCTTTTTCTAATTGTATATATTTAATTTATAGTTCCGTATATTTTACATTCAAATTATTATTTTGTATTTTATGACCTGGTAACGACATATCTTTTTTTTTGTAAATGTCGTTGCTTCTGTGTGCTGTATTTTTTTGCGCCCGTTCTTTGCCACAGTTAAAAAATGACGTCCTGAATGGGTGGTAGGTTAAAAATTTGGACGATTCAAAGTACTTATTAATTGAGATTATTGAATAAATATATTTTGAGTTTGAGTTTGAGTTTTGAAGGGAAGCTCTTTATACAGATCTACTTGTATTTTTGTAATACTACGGCCTTGATGGCCGAATGGTCAAGGGCTCGGCTCTATAAACGGAGGTCCTAGGTTTAATTCCTTGGTCAGGCAAATCGTGTTTTCGGATTGTTTGATGCAAAGCCCGAGTTTGTGATCACCAATCCAAATTTGGCAAGCGTGGTGATTTAACCAATCCATATTAATTGTAGCGATGACTTGATTTCAATGGAGGCCTTTGCCCAGCTGTGGGACACTATACAGGATGTACTTTACTTTACCTTTCTTAAACACTCACTCGTGGCACTTTTCTAACAAAAAAATTGGCGCAACTGTCAACGTTATATTTGACAGAATCGAGCATACACTATGCGATATTTTGCTATCACGATGCATAAAATGTACCACAGAACCGAAATAATCAAACTTGTTCATACTAAAGTAGTCTGTAAGTCTATGAAAATACGTTACAAAATCAAGTGTGTTTTTGTAGGTGCGGTCTCATGCGACCGCTTGGGGTTTGAGGGGTAATGGTCGTCATCTCACCTAACGATAAGTAACAATAAGGCTGGAGGGTAGACACTTGACTTGGAATCTTCAACTTCTGAGGTTATCTGAACTGTCTAGCTATCGCAGCGTATTAATACTCCTCTACTACTATTTGACGATTTCCGTGTTCGAGTGGTTAGCTCGCCGGGTCTGGCGTCGAGCCATCTCTGAGGTCCCGGGTTCAATTCCTGGTTGGGTCAATATAGAGAAAAACTGTTTTTCGAAATTAATTTCAGGTGTGGGGTGTTTCTTCTATGATTTTGTATATTTATCCGTTAACTTACCATATTAACGAATTTCAAAAGAATACTCATCTTGGTCTAGATAATTGGTGTGACCATAAACAAATTTAATTTTACTATGGGGTTTGGTACTAAATTCTTAAGTCTTTTAACTTGACGCCAATGTATAAATACTTGAAGAATATATTATTACTAGCATATTTATGACCGTATTAATAATTTAAAGACCTCGGTTTTTTATATAAATTATAAACCAACATTGATTTCTACTCGAAAATGGCAACATTATGTTGGGATTGTGACACTTAGTTATTAAAAATAAGAAAGTGACGCTTGTTTGACGTTCTATAATGTCAATACGCATCGTAGACAGATGTCAGATTGTCACTGTTAGCCGCCAGACGATTCCCAGCCGCGCTTTTGTTGACTCGTTGTGTTAGTTAATTAATAGTTGTGTGTATCGTTGTTCCAGTTCATATCGATCATAATCGAAGTTCCAGTTCATATCTTCCGGCTCCATCATCAGATCAGTTCGACAGTAACATATTATTTTATTGTCATCAGAACTACATACAGCTGCCAATTTTTATTACGCTACGACCCCTGGAAGATGTTTAAATTAGTTACCTTAGATTTCATTACATAGTTTGTTACATACAGGTCGACCTAATAAAAGCGTGTTAAAAAAATATACAGAATGATAGCATTTCGTATCTAGGTTAAGGAAGTATATAAATTGTTGTAGTAAATTTTTATTTTATTTTAGTAAAAATAAAAATTATGTCCTATAACTATTAACATTTCTAAGTTAAGGATAGAAGAAGTAGCTAGCAAGGCGGATATCAAAAAAGCTCCATCACCATCATCGCCGTATCAATGTCTCACTTCTGGGCACAGGCTATATCCTACATGGACAACAACACAGTGGGCTATAAACCACCACGAAAGTCAATTCCGGGTTAGTGGGTTTTAACGACTGCCGTCTTACGACAACAACCTGGTCCAACGGCTATAATTACTTTCCAACTTGTGTAAATACCTACCTACTGATTTATTTATTCTTCTTCTTTCGTATCGTTGGTTCGTGCGCTTAAAAAATACAACTAATATGATTAGCTCAGTACGCAGCCAGGTCTATCGTTGCATCTGTGGCCGCCATGAGTTAACCTTCAAGCCTAATTGCCTCTTCAGGAAGTCTTGCCGACTGGCGCTGAACTCCCATGACCAATCTATCTGGAAAACTTAACCGTCTGCGAGCCCAGGTCCGTTGCTGTAAGCAAAACCTTTGCAATTTAGGGTTTCTTGTTGGCACGAATGAATGCGAGTGTGGAGCCTAACCTCAGTTGATCACCTGCTCATCTGTTCCTAACGCCCAAGTTTATGCACGATGGAGGATTTGTCAAGGCTAACCAGAGGGCTGATGACATGGCAGGCATGGCATGGCACGTTTCTGGTCACGAATAAATTCGACTGTCGCTGACTCGAAAAGAAGAAGAGTTCATCCGTACTGCATGGATGTGGGGCCACTGTGCAAGAGTGTAAGTGCTACATAGTCTGCTCGGCGACACCGCATTTACACAACCTAGAACTCAATTGAATCCGCAGCGGCAGTTATAGGTTATAGGGCATCATAAAATTATAAACATTTAAAAAAATGAAATAATATGAAAAAATAAACGATAAAAATGTCATCGTGTATGACATCAAGTATCGTCAAACGAACCTCTTTCAAGCATGGGTAGAATGCAGGCTTTGTTTCACTTTGTCTAAAATAAAAATAAAATCACAGACTTCGCGCGTTTGACATGTCAGCTGAAGCTGGGACAAATTCGGTTTCTGCGAAATCCACTTCGCATTTTGAGGTGTTGTTTCGTGGCTTTTGCCGTGAACCATGTGTTAGTGGTTTTCTTTTGAAGCTGGCCTTTTAAGTAAGTACATATTGCATTTGTTGCTTTGTACTTATTGGCCATTTTTAGGGATTAAGGCAAGTCCACATTGATAGTTATTCTTAATTATGTGCTGGTAGTAATAAAATGAATTATGTAGTGGTGAGACTTTTGGTATATTTAATTTTTCGAGCTTTAAAAAGACTAAAATTTTAAAAAGACTTTATAAACTTTAACTACGAGAAGTTAAGTTAAAAACAACAATGTTTGCTGAGCTGTAAGCTCGGGGCAGTGTGCATTTGAAGGATTGAAATTTCTGAAAGCTCCCTTTAAAAAGCTCTGTGAATGCCGTTCCGTTATACCGGTACGTGTTTTCTAATAGCGGTTCTGAAACACGCTACGCCGTTTCCGGTGCATGGGTCCAACGCGAGACAGAATGTAGTCGTATGTCACACCGCATAGTATTGCAATAAACGCGATAGAACTGCAACGGGGCTGTGAACGTATTAAAAGGAAAACTTATTTACGGAGAGAAATTAAACTTGAACAAACTTTTGAATACATATATCTATATTAGTTATTCACTTGGAAACAATTACAGGGCAAAAGATATTTTAATCGAATGAGAAAACGCGTGTGTCTCCGATGACGTCCAAGTGTGACTAATCAGGTAGATCGTAGATCTCAGGGCACACGCCGCGCTCGCCGGGACCACCCGAACATTGGCGATGGTAGCCGATGCCCTTCCTCTCGTTATTCCTTACAGTCGGCCATTCTGATGATGCTGCGCGTCCCCGCGTAGTTAGAGAGTAGGTATATGACGACACCTCTTGAGGTGGTCTGTCATTGCTGCGAAGAAACGTTAGTGACGCCACGTATTAATGTGCCTTGAACAACCTTGCACAGTCAACAGCCAAAGCGTTACTTTATAATAAAATGTACAACGAGAAAAAGAGAATGAAATTAGTAATGTGATGAACTATTCACTGTACAACGCTATATCCTTATAGGATGCAGAATTATTGTATTGCCACTTCTTAATGTGTCCGGCGCTTTTCGACGACTCTTGTAAATGTATCTGTCGTAGAGATGATGACGCCCACGTTTATAAAATCAGCAGATTTAATTGATGAATGTCAATCAGTCGACTACCATTGTTAGTTGTCTGACTGAAAAAGCAATAATAATTATACGTGGGATCATCTATCATCAAAGACGACACCTTCCGCCATCTATCACTTGCTGAGTGACGACGACCAGATATCTGTCAGATGACGACACCAGGGCCACAGATCACTGCTGACATGAATGTGGATTTTGAGGACCTTAAACTGGGGCGCCGATACCCCGGTTATCTGTCATCTATAGACGACACGTTGAAAAACATGTCTGTCGGCGGTAACGACACAGTGTATCTATTACCAACCATTGGAAGCTTCACATTATAGACGCGACACCAAGTCATTGTCTGTCTATATATACCTAGTAGCTTTGTAAGCATAATAGATAAGATATGATACGATTCAGTCATTGAAAGACCAGTTAATTGTTACAAGCCTCATTTAATAAACTCGTTTTGTCCATTAGGTCGGGTCATAATCATAACAAAAGTCTGTTAACTTAACCATTCACAGTTTTATTTTATCACACCTTAAGCAAACTAACATTCAATATGAAACATATTTTTAACACCACACTTATTTTTCTGTCACGCATTTATAGCAACAACCACTCATCTCAACCATCAAACTCAACTTATATATGCATCTTCTCCACGAATAATAAGTTCATAATTCTATATAAATCCTACCATAAACTATCATATTATTATCTAAGTCTTAAATCCTACCATGAACAATAAACGTAACCGTATAGAATAACTAAACATTAAATTTTAATAATACTAGTTTAATATGGAAACTACACAACAATTTGGTAACCCATTATTCGTAGCCGAAGTTGCATCTATAAGATATTTGTTAGAATCATAATCACAATACAATCTCAACATTCTCAATATTTCGTAAATGGCACACATATCAGTGGTTATAGAAAAGTACAAAAACGGTTTAGTCTGAGTCAAGGTCTGTAGGATACTGCATAAGTTTCAATTTATCCCTGGCAAGAACATTTTTATAGGGACGACCGCGAGTACTAGTGCTCGCTATTAAGTATCGGTCATGAGGCAATACTTTACGTACCACATATGGTCCGTCAAATCGTGACATAAGCTTGCCACTACGAAGTCCTTTTTTAAATACTTTGCGCTCTGCAAGAACAAGATCTCCTTCTTTAAATGGGACGCCCTCACGTCTCCTCTTATCAAAGGAAGCTTTTGATTGTCGGGCTGCCTCTTGCGAGCGAGTAACTGCACCCGCTCTGATTGCGGTAATATCGGACCTTGTTGGCACGACAATGTCGCCTGCGAGCCGCGGACGAAAACCATACAGCAATTCTAATGGAGATTTTCCTGTGCTGACATTAACGTTAGAATTAAGACCCAATTGTACTTTAGGCAAAAACTCTTCCCAGCGATTTTGCTCGTCTTCACCAACGTAAGCAACTAGAGCATTTAATATGGAGCGGTTAAACCGCTCTACTTGACCGTTGGCCCTCGGACTAGCAACTGCTGTCATAACATGTTTTATTTGCCTATCACGACAGTACTTTTTAAAGTCGTGGCAATCAAATGCTTTACCACGATCGCTAATAATGCGGCTTGGCAATCCGAATGTTTTAATGAATTGGTCAAAAGTTTTTAATACTCCTGCACAGCTAGTATCGCGGACCGCCTCGATCCATATAAAACGAGTAAAAGCGTCGACGATCCCTAAAATATGCATCTTGCCTGATGGACTCTTACAGAATGGGCCGAGGTGGTCCACGTGTATTGTGTGGAATGGTACAGCCACCTTTTCAATGGGGTGTAGTAGTCCTACCTTACGACCAGTGGGTTTCTTGGCGTATTGACACGATATACAACCGCCAACATATTTTTGAACAAAACGCCTCATGCCACCAAACCAGTATTTTTCTTTCAGAGCATCATATATTTTAATGTAGTTGGCATGCCCATTATTATCATGGAATGTTTGTACAAGGGACCATCGAGATTGACGGGGCACGACCACTTTATTTTTATTATTAATTTTTCTAAACAGTACGCCATTATCAAGTACGTAATCTCGTGCTAAACCGCTGACATTACCGACGGAAAGCTCATCCTTAAGCTGGTTTACCGTGAGACGGATTGAGTCATCATCCTCTTGCATGCTTTCTATTAGGTCCTTTTCTACACGACGCATTACAGATTCCACGGGATTGCGACTCAACGCATCCACGTGAGCCATGGACTTACCAGCGCGATATTCCACGTCAAAGTCATAGCCTTGAACTTCGAGCCACCACCTCGCAATACGGGGGTTCAGATCTCGTTTAGACCATGTCCACCGCAAAGCGCTGCAGTCGGTGAGTATTACAAATTTTATACCGCTCAAGTAAACTCGAAACTTTTGCAATGACATTACGACAGCTAATGTTTCTAACTCAAAACTATGATAGCGTTGCTCTGCGGTAGTCGTTTGACGACTAGCGTACGCCACTGGTTGCAACGAACCACCAGGCGGCCTTTGTAATAAAATACCACCGAGACCGTGTTTGGACGCGTCCGTGTGTACTTGTGTCTCATAATCGGTGTTAAATAAAAGTAATACGGGACGGCTGACTAATATTTCTTTAATAGAATCAAAGGCTTGTTGCTGCTCAGAGCCCCAGGTCCATGGTTGGTCCTTTTTTGTAAGTAAAGTTATAGATCGCGCGAGAGTGGCAAAATTGCGCACATATTTCCTAAAATAACTGGCTAAACCCATGAATTGTCTTGCCTGGTGTACGTTCTCGGGTACTCGGAATTTAATTTATGCTGAGCTGGTTTTACTTCACCATTGCTAACTTCATGACCTAAATATTCCACGCGGGTAACGAGAAACGAGCATTTATCGAGCCTGAGAGTCATTTTAGAATCACGAATACGTTCTAATACCGCTCTTAAGTGTTGTAAGGCAATATTCGTCTGACTAGAGTACGTCAATATATCGTCCAAATACGCAGTACAAAATTCAAATTTAAGAGGCCCAAGTATCTCATCTATAGCGCGTTGGAACACGGCTGGCGCGTTCGCGAGACCGAAACTCATTCGTTTGTATTGATAATGTCCGTTCGGCGTTATAAACGCCGTGAGATGTTTACTATCCTCGTCTAATTTTATACAATGATAAGCGGACAAAATATCGAGACAAGAGAAGACGCGAGCTTTAGACAAGCGATCCAATTGATCCTGTATAAGTGGCAAGGGGTAGCGCTCTTTTTTTGTTATTTTATTAAGTGCGCGGTAATCGACGCACATGCGCGGCTCTCCTGTCTTTTTGGGAACGAGCAGCACCGGGCTGGCGTATGGAGAGGTAGACTCTTCTATTATATCCTTATTTAAGAGGTCACTAATTATTTCGCGTACTTTATCGCGGTCACTGGCTGACATGCGGTAGGGGCGATAATATATTACCTTCTCCTTATCAGTCAGTTCGATGTGCATTTTTACCGAGCATTTACCTATTTTGCCATCATCGTCATCAGAAAAACATTCTGAATATTCATTTAGGATAGACTCCAGCTCAGCAAGCACATCAGGACCTAGATTATTACCAACCTTGTACGTTTTGCGACCATCGGTTATCGTGGCGCGGGCAACACATCGGTTAACCGGTAAGTCAATACTATTTTTATTAAGATTTATCATATTCATTATAGCCCTGCCGTTGATAATTTCGAGGTGATGCTCCGGGATGACACACTCAGCCCTAGGGCACTTATGTTCCGTGTGGCGCACAGACGCTTCACCGAAAATCACCTCTTCGCACGATACCACTATTTTATTAATCCCGGGTAACAAAGTGACTTTGCCGTCTGGCATAAACTTAATACGCTCGGCATCCTCGCATATACTGGGTAACTCACATAAATTATTTGCGTTATACATCTTTAAAGACATCGGCGTCTTAATAACATAAACGTTTGGGTAATCGGTAAACGGTTGCCCGACAATCACACCAATATCTTGAGCAAAGTCTGGTACAATATACGCGCGAGTCTCACACGACGCTTCATCAGCACAAATGCGCACATAAGATTCACCTATTGGTGTTATCTTAGAGCCACCAAACCCGCCAATAACGCAGTTAGCATCACAAGGTTGAATTTCAATATTTAACTGTTTTGCAACGGAGTGAGTGATCGTTATACATGAGCTACCGAAATCAATAAACGCCTCTAACGGAGAGTTATTTACTTTGACCATCATATAATATTTAGCACTAGCAGATCGATTTTCGTTATTTATAGCGTTTACCGACTGTGATACAGTTGATGCGGGGTTTTTATTCGCATTACGAGCTTTTAACTTTAAACATTCATCTTTAATATGACCCGGCTTACCGCAGTACGAGCATCTATTTACTTTGCGGAAACACTTATCGGCTACATGACCCAGCTTATTGCAAATAGAACACAATGACTTATCACGCTTATAACGACAAGTGGATGAAATATGTCCCCGTCGCTTGCACAAACTACACCGTACTCCTTTTGAGGTATTATAATTAGGTGAGGTATGATAGTTATGTGTGGTATTTGAGGTACTAACCTCAGCGGTAGTACGTAACGAGGACAGATAGTGTAATAATTTAGCGGGTTCATTACAAGCTGCCGAGACAGCACCAATTTCAACCACTTGGCTCCCGATTGTCCCTATAATAATCTCCGTTGTGAGGGATGGTGGAAGACCACAAGCATTACCCAGAGCCAATTTATCATGGTAAAATTGCATAAAATCATCACCGGGCTTTCTAATAATATTTACTAAATCACGCAACATACTTAATTTACTTTTCCGGGATGGAAAGGCGACCATAAGCTCAGCTTTAAATCCTAACCATGTCATATTGATATCAATTAATTGATCAAACCACTGGCGGGCATAGCCCTTCAATTTTGAAGATGTGTTGAATATGGTCGTCTTTTCATCCCAGCCATACATATGAGAGAGTCCTTCAATTTTCTTAAGCCAGTTCTCCATACTAATTATAGATTTTTGCGGGTCGAACTCAGGTATGGGATCACTGCGCCCAACGTAACGTAACTGTGATTGAGAATGGGCATACCCAATTCCAGTTACATTGGTCACCTCATCAAACGGTGCGCACGCGGGGAGCACCTGTTGGTGCGCGAGGTGCGCGGTACCTTGCGGCGGCGCGCACGCTGTTGATGAAAGTAGGCCGGATAATCCGGCCGACATAGCTGGCATCGTTGGCGTCACCACGGTGTGCGGCACGTTGGCATACTCCACCGGCGCCAATACGACCGCACCCTGCCCGGAACAAGGCGTAGATGCCGGGGCACCCAGCGCGCATTTCGACGTGGATGATCGCTGAGCCGGGGCCGTGGTGCCTGTGGTACTACCCACAGACGTCACCGGCGACGCTGAACGTCGAACAGAACTCCGGTCACCGCTCACAAGCGACGACGACAGTGGCGGCGTCAGCGACCCATCTTCATTAGGGCTCCGGGGAACGCCGTAAACTTTCTTCTCTAGCGATTTTAATCGCTCCACTAATTTATGAATGTCCATATTTGCTTACACAACACAATGAAAGAAATCACCACAGGTGATGTGTGACCACAGCAAACAAAAACTTCTTTTACAAACGGCGGTTAAGACAATAATTACTCGTATGTATTATCACGATCACGGCGGGCGGCGCGAGTGAGCGAAAATGTAAGAATAAGTTTGTAACAATAACAAACGCGCCGGCCGGCGACCACTACGAAAACAACACCAAGGGCCAGCTCAGCAACACGGGCGGCTATACAAAGGGCTCACTCATTACCACCTCTAAGGTAATGTGACGCCTCGGGACACTTGCGTTCTTGTTAAATTTTGATACACTTTTGTGGGAATAAGTTCATCCCACTTCTGAGCTAAAAGGAAAACTTATTTACGGAGAGAAATTAAACTTGAACAAACTTTTGAATACATATATCTATATTAGTTATTCACTTGGAAACAATTACAGGGCAAAAGATATTTTAATCGAATGAGAAAACGCGTGTGTCTCCGATGACGTCCAAGTGTGACTAATCAGGTAGATCGTAGATCTCAGGGCACACGCCGCGCTCGCCGGGACCACCCGAACATTGGCGATGGTAGCCGATGCCCTTCCTCTCGTTATTCCTTACAGTATATTTAAAACTTTTTTATCTAATTTCAATTGCGTAAAGTTCAAAATATGGTGGGAATATGTTCAATTTAATTCAATTCAAAATTATTTATTCAATTTAGGCTACAATCATTGAGCACTTATGAATGTCGCTGTGCCATCGTCGGTTCGTAAGTCTAACTATGGGGCGGGAGCCTTGTACTGGGAAAAACTGGCAAGAAATTCAGTAAGGGGCATTTCTTTTCTCCCTTTCTTTTACAGTGTCAATGCAAATTGGAAAATAGAAAATAATAGAAGGTTATTTTCCATTACGAGATAAAAAAAATAATTTAGTATGATTACAAGACAAACATAACAACATACAAAAGAATAGATATCTTATGAAAAACAGGTATTGCTTAATTTAAAATAAAATAAACAACGTCTTACAGTATCTTTAAAAAAAACGAAAGACTTTTAAATACTACCAATAAAAATATGATTGCAAGAGCAGACCAGCCTCCACAGGCGGCACCCGTTCACGAGTATGACATGTGAATCAGCCATCGCTTCGCTCAATCATGTTTTAGGGGACGTAACTACCCGACAACGCACATGCATGCTAAAGGCGTAAATACCAGCGTAAAATTATTTTATTAGATATAAACCAGGCTGTTTTGTCTTTTAAATATTCCTTGACTGTATAATAACCTTTCATAAGTAAACTAGATTTTACATGATTTTTAAATGTATCTAAAGGTAAATCTAGTACAGTACTTGGTGTTTTATTAAAATTGTGTATGTATACCTTGCCCCAAGAAAGAGCCGAGAACCTTTTGTAACCTAAACAGTGGTATTTTTTTTTATAGAAACGCAATTCACCCGTAAATGTATAAAACAAGTGGAAACAATTTTTTGAACGTATTTTATACTAGTGGCCGCTCGGTTTCCGGTTTCACCCGCGTGGTTCCCGTTCCCGTAGGAATATCGGAATAAAAAGTATCTTATGTCTTAATCCAGGTTATAAACTATCTGTATACCAAATTTCATCTAAATCCATTCAGTACTTTTTACATGAAAGAGTAACAAACATCCATCCATACTTACAAACTTTCGCGTTTATAATATTAGTAGGATCGGGTGGTGTATTTAGATGATCGAAGGCTGTTCCATACAAAACTATACAACTCGACTTTAAAGTTGAGTTGAGTTGAGACTTGAGAGGGCCCATATCAATAGATATTCTTTACTATAAAAATACTTATTGCCTAGATGTAAGATTATATACTTCATATAAAACACCCTGTATAGATATAGATATATGATTGGGAACTCTTGAACGACAAATGGCACATGTTGCGTGACCGGGTTATTTATATGAAAGGTCACGTATTACTTTCGTGACACATTCGTTGTTAGGCCAACACTTGACTGGAATAGGTCACACGGAAAAGAAAAGACATAGTGACAATACCATTAAAGTTAAAACGTGAAAATCACTATCCAATTTATAATGAATGAAACACAAATCTTTAGTCCGTTGGTCGCCTTTTACGACACCCAAGGGAAGAGAGGGGGTGGTAGTATTCTTTCACAGCTACTCAACACGGTAAATACAACACATTGAAATAAAACAATCTTCTTACATGGATCCAGTCACCTTAATTTTACAGGGTCTGAAACGTTGGGATACAACAATAGGTAGAAAAACACGTCTAGATCGGTACGAAGTTCGCTCGATGATTCAATCTCTTGCCAATCGTATGTTCCTAAAGCCCCAGCACGCCCGTAATGACGAATTACTGGAAACTATAAATACGCGCGTTTAGTCGCCCAATCTTCCTACATTTGAACAAGGCCCTACGGAATTTGATGTACGAAAGTAGGCCTTTGCCTCTTCAATGTTTACGTGCACAAAATAGGGCCGTTTCCCAATTCATCAGAAAAAAAAGTAGGCAGAGTTCATTGTTTTCCATTGGCCTTAGTAGTAACTCTTAAAGTGATTATTACCATCTGATTCTGTATAAGCTTAAAAACTTCTGCGTTCTGAGTCTGTCAAGCGAGTCGTGTCCCATGAAAAAGGCGGCAAATTCAAAAATCTTACAGGTGTCAACACTGATAATTTAAATGAAACGCTGAAAACATATATTTAATATTTGAATTTTTGTAGATATTTTGATTTGATGCAATACCGATATAAAAGTCAGGCGTTGGATGTCTTTACTAAGTAGTAAGCGATAATCCCTATTTAAATACTATATGAATGAACCCTTTGCAAATCCGATTTTCTGGCTCAGTTTCCAAACTTACGGATGTGCACTACTAAAAAGATCGGATACATAACCGGATCGGATACTTAAAGATAACATAAACGTGGTAAGAATTAACTATTTTAATGTATTTCACGTAATAAACTTTTATAGTGTGTAGAACCATGACAGTTTAAAAAGTTATATATTCAGGGTTTCGGTGTAAATCATGTTTGTCAAGAAACGTTATTCACTCTTTGAACAAACTTAAGTTCCACCCTCCCCAATTTTGCATATGACTTGCTCTGAATGAGTGCAGCAATTTTTTTAAATGCCTCAAGTGCTTTCTTCTTTACTTACTGCGTTTCGTTCTAGACGTCTGAGGAAAATATGGTAGTCGCGCGGCTTGTTCTAAAAACAATCTTACTTCAACATTCAGGTAAGTCATCACACCATTAACAATGGTATAAACTTCGTTTAAAATACACTTATTATAAGATTATAAGGATAGAGGAAATAACATGCCAACATGGAACTTTAATATTTTTCAGCTAATTCTAATGAAATTCACACGATTAAGAAAAATACGGAAACCTAGTTAATTCGTATAAACAAAATGCACTATTACTAATCTTCATCAGGCTATGAGCATTCCAACTCCGTAACTACGGGCATAGCATGCGCAACACGATATATAAGATGACTGCTAGAAACCGCAAGAAACTTCAAAGGCTGGTCAGGTCAAGTGTTTTATACATGACAAAAATGGAATTCGTGTTTTTTCGTAGGTACTTATCGGCCAGCTGACGCGGACGGTTCAACAGACGGCCGTCTGCTTTAAAATAAATTAGACACTCAAAGACTATCCAATTAAAATTCACAAAATGAATTATTTCATTAAAAATAAAAAAAAACACGATATACATATACAAGGTGACTACCTTATATATGTCGCGGACGATATTCTCTCTTCCTTCGATGGCGGGAACGACAAACTATCTCGGTTACAGTTGTCAAAACTTGATAAAATTATTAATTTATTATAAACTTTATTGCGCAAAATCGAGTACAAATGGCGGACTTAATGCTAAAAACATTATATACCAGTCGACCACTAAAACGAGTTAGAAAAAAGATAGACGGCGTAATTATGTTGCATGTTAGGGTTTGTAGATAAAAATACGACAGACAAGCAAAAACTACTATTATGTCTATTTTTGACATATCGTGTTTAGACATAGCACGAGAAAACGGGTCGATAAAATTGTCTCGTGTTGCGCATTCTAGGCCCGCTGGTGGTACACACGGCGTCAGATCAACCTACCCTAAACTGTCAAACTTCTCCAATGAATATTAATCCTTAGTGCCAAACAATAAAGTTCAAAATTCATTGTAGAAATTTGACAATTTTGTGTAGGTTGATCTGACGCCGTGTGTACCTTTGAAGGACGGCATGGCATTAATTAATGCCATATTTACATAAAAAAAATACCTACCCGCCCCTCAGTCTTGGAAATTTTTTGACACAATTTTTGGCGCAACTATCAACGTCAAATTTGACAGAATCGAGCATAGACTATTGCGATAACAATGCATAAGATGTACCACAAAACCGAAATAACCAAACTTGTTCATACTAAAGTAGTCTGTAAGTCTATGAAAACACGGTACAAAGTCAAGTGTGTTTTTGTAGGTGCGGTCTCATGCGACCGCTTGGGGGCTGAGGGGTCGTACGATATCCAACAACTATGCTGAAATATAATTAGCTCAAGGACAATAAGAGCTTAGCTGCCTTAATACCAGACACAATAGAAATTCAATTGTGAGTAACCTTTAGGAGTCTACGTGACAGACAAGGAGATAAAAATCTATTAAAAAAATTATATTAAATTTGTTTACGCTTACGCTTACACTTAGAAAAAACACCCAGACCAGAAATCAATTTAGAAAAACAGGTTTTCTCTAAATTGACCCTACCGGGAATTGAACCCGGGACCTCAGAGATGGCGCGACGCCAGACACGCCGTGCTAACCACTCGATCACGGAGGTCATATCACGAACATAACTACATTTAAAACGTTGTCATTTGTAATTACAGTGATTCATTAAGATGTAACGGAATATTTAACTAACAGAGTATGATGAAATCGGTTCTAAGGTGACTTATACTGAAGTACACTAATTCTCTAAGTGTAACTGAGATTTATGAATTTATTAGTTAAACGTTATCAGTGCCAGACTCGTGGTTGTCGTGGCGATAGCTCCGTGAATAAGTAAGAGGGCACATTACATACATCAGGAGTCGTCAATAAGAAATCACACCGCGACTCGCGCAGAGAGAAATTCGCACAATGTTCTTGTAAGTTTCAGCTATGTCGTTGCCACAAGCTACTGGCGATCGGTACTTTTTAGAATTAATTATTTATTAGAATTATTCGGAATTTTAAAATGGGCGCATTTTTTTATTTGAACAGTACCTACCATAATAGTCATTATTTATTACTTTTGCATTTTTTTTTCATTAAGGGGAGGTATTTCGGGCGCTTCTCTCTCGCTCTCTCGGCGGTACGACGGTAAGGAACGGGTATAACAGCGAAGCGGCGCGAATAATCGCGTTATATATTTTTTAAAAAATTGATAGATGTAATAAATAAAAAACTATCGGTTATAATTTCTCAAGTTATCTATGAACTTCATTTTGGTAAATGACTCATAATATCAAATCACTTATTTTAAGAATAAAACCTGGAAATGAAGATAAAACGTCACAAAATTATGTAACTTTGTGAATTTATTCTATCGAGCCAACTTTATCAAATCGTGTTTCCATCGGGTGTATTTCACAGATTAAAGCCTCAACAATGTTTCATAATTTTCGCAGATTTTAATTTTACTGTTTACTTCTTCAAAAAGTAATTCTAAGAACGGGTTATTTTAATTTTTCACTAACACCTAGCCTTAAGAGGCGGCTGCCTAAACGAGTAGCGATTTCGAAGATAAATTATCATATGTGTACAGCATACTAGACATGTCAAATTTAAGTATATGTTTCTTTGTATAGTTGACTAAGGCTTGAGCAAAGCAAAAACAAAAAATATTGGTTTATGTACGATACTTTTATTTATCGAAAATGATGAGTTTTTGAGATATTATTACGTATATCTTTTTACGTTATAGAGCCTTACGTATAAAAATACAACGAATATATTACTAAGATAGTTAGTTAGGGACTGGTAAGACCATTTTTCAATTGAGTACTTAATAATCGAATTATAAATGAAAACAGTTTTGTGACTTACGTCATTTACTTCTGCGCTAAGCGTGTTGAAGCGGCGCACGCAATATTCAACCGTACTACTGCAGAAATAGAACTATTCTAAAATCTACGCGAGCGCACTCTCAGTCCCGCAATGCGCGTCATGAACGGTGGACCTGTGCAACTCGCTAGCGCACGTGACAGAGATGCTGCTTACGTTATTATTTTATTACGTACGACTAATTGTTTAGCAAGTCGTTTTGGCTAGCCAAATTATAGGCAACAAGAAAAATAAAAAATATGTTTCGAGGATAAAAAGAGATTCGAAGTATTGAATGCGTAATGTATGAGAGTATAAGTATAATTTTGAATCCATTTCCGTACGTAGATTTTCGGTTCCTATCGTAAGTCTTGCCGTAGTCTATCACACAATATTACTGACCTATTTTTTTGTGCTAATCTGCGATAGCTCTAAAACTATAAGCAGATTTGTTAAGGACTTTTGACTTAGCTAACTATTTAAAAAATTATTTGACTAAGGCTGTTAAACCATCTGTAGTCCTTCAAAATTAATAATCAATGTAAGTACATACAATAATAAAAATGATACTAAGAGCTTTGCAAAAACAAAATAATACGCTTTCTCTAACTAAAGGAACAATTTGTACTTCGGAACAAAGACAACGTGGAGTCGCCAAATAAACTAATACATTTATTACCGATTCCAATTTGTTTAGAGGAAAGGTAAGTGTTATTCAAATCAAATAGTATCTTATTATATCATTTCAGCAAAGTTAATTTTTTTAATACAAATCCAATCTTTAAAAAAAAACTCTTTATTAATTTAATTATTAGGACTTTTATAATTTATTTCGATATTTAATTTTAAATACTGTATTAGTGTTTGTTTCAAATGACCTGAATTGATATTTTTAGATTAACGTTCCTAAGCCTAGGAACTGGCAAAAATAACGCTAATGCTCAAAGCGCAACCATTCCATTACTGTCTATATGTGAAGATCTAACTCAAGTACGTTTTTTATTTATTAGTCAATAGTCTAATATTGTATATAATTTAATACAATAATAAAAATGATACTAAGAGCTTTGCATAAACAAAATAATACGCTTTCTCTAACTAAAGGAACAATTTGTACTTCGGAACAAAGACAACGCGTGGAGTCGCCAAATAAACTAATACATTTATTACCGATTCCAATTTGTTTAGAGGAAAGGTAAGTGATATTCAAATCAAATAGTATCTTATTATATCATTTCAGCAAAGTTAATTTTTTTAATACAAATCCAATCTTTAAAGAAAAAACTCTTTATTAATTTGATTATTAGGACTTTTATAATTTATTTCGATATTTAATTTTAAATACTGTATTAGTGTTTGTTTCAAATGACCTGAATTTATATTTTAAGATTAACGTTCCTAAGCCTAGGCAACTGGCAAAAATAACGCTAATGCTCAAAGCGCAACCATTCCATTACTGTCTATATGTGAAGATCTAACTCAAGTACGTTTTTTATTTAGTGTTTTTAAACATAAGATACATTTCAGCGTTTCAAATTGAACAAGTTTTTTTTTTTTTTTTATATAAGAGGGAGGCAAACGCGCAGGCGGGTCACCTGATGGAGAGTAATCACCGCCGCCCATGGACACCCGCAAAACCAGAGGAATCGCAGACGCGTTGCCGGCCTTTAGGGGAGGAATAGGTTTAAGGAAGGAATAGGAATTGGGAGGGGGGGGGGGAAGGGGCCTCCGGAACCCTCACTGGTCGGACGAAACACAACAGCACCAAGTGCCATTATTTCACGCCGAATATTAGTGAGAGGGTGGTATTACGCCGGGCGAGCCGGCCCAATGCGTGCTGCAACGCAGCGTGGCTCTACCACTCAGAAGTTTGATTTGTACGGGATAACGCAAGAACAAATAACATACTCTAAACAGTTACTTACCTATCATTTGACGTTTCGGTCTATTATCTATACCCATAGTTGTGAGTGGTCTAGCTAAATGTTTCGGTGTCAGTTATCTTGTTGTTTCTTGAGCTTCGATATATCTATCTATACTTCGATAGGTATTAGGTTGAAAGTTTAAATTCTACAGAGCACTCAAAGTTTTATAGCTTTTTTATATAAAGTTCATTTCTGGAAACGTGACAGGAATGGCCATCATCATCATCATCATCATCAGCCAGAAGACGTCCACTGCTGGACAAAGGCCTCCCCCAAGGATCTCCACCACGACCGGTCCTGTGCTGCTTGCATCCAGCGGCTACCCGCGACCTTCACCAGATCGTCGGACCACCTTGTTGGAGGCCTGCCCACACTGCGTCTTCCGGTGCGCGGTCGCCACTCGAGAACCGTTCTGCCCCAACGGCCATCGGTTCTACGGGCGATGTGCCCTGCCCATTGCCACTTGAGCTTGGCGACTCTTTGGGCTATGTCGGTTACTTTAGTTCGTCTACGAATCTCCTCATTTCTGATTCGATTACGTAGAGAAACCCCGAGCATAGCCCTCTCCATTGCTCTTTGCGTGACTTTAAGCCTGCTAATAAGGCTCATAGTGAGCGACCACGTTTCGGTACCGTATGTCATCACTGGCAACACACACTGGTCGAAGACTTTCGTCTTGAGACACTGCGGTATTTTGGACGAGAAGATATTACGTAGCTTACCGAACGCTGCCCAGCCGAGTTGGATTCGACGATTGACCTCTTTCTTAAAGTTGGACCTACCTAGTTGGACTGTTTGTCCCAGGTATACATATTCGTCAACAACTTCAAGAGCAGAGTCTCCAACCTTCAGAGGAGTGGGAGTGGTCTTCTCCATGTTCATTTTAAGGCCCACTTGTTGAGAGACTCTGTTGAGATCACCGAGCATTGTGCCGAGTTCCTCCAGGGTCTCAGCCATGACTACTATACACGCCGTTAATATTGATGCCGAGTCCTCTCCAGTCCAGAAGCTTAAACACGTCCTCCAGTGCAGCAGTGAAGAGTTTCGGAGAAATGACATCCCCTTGTCTCACTCCACGTTGCAGCTGGACTGGCTTCGAGCTCTGGTCCTGAAGACAAACTGTCATAGTGGCGTTTTTGTACAAACACTTCAACACTTCGATGTACCGGCAGTCAATTTGGCACCGCTGGAGAGACTGTAGCACGGCCCATGTTTCGATCGAATGAAAGGCTTTCTCATAGTCCACAAACGCTAAGCAAAGAGGCCGGTTATACTCTTCGGTCTTCTGTATAACCTGCCGCAGCGTATGTATGTGGTCTATGGTGCTAAAGCCTTTTCGCAATCCGGCTTCGATAGGCTGGAAGTTAACAAACCTGCGTGCGAGACGATTAGTTATAACTCTCGAGAACAGCTTATAAACGTGACTTAGAAGTGATATGGGTCTGTAGTTCCTCAGTAGGGCCTTGTTGCCCTTCTTAAAGAACAACACAACCACACTTTCATGCCACGCTTCTGGCGTTCTACCTCCGAGTACGACGGAATTAAATAATCTCTGAAGAGCTGCGAGTACCGGTCTTCCGCCTGCTTTCAGAAGCTCAGCCGTAATTCCGTCAGCACCCGATGCCTTGCTGTTCTTAAGCTGCTTGAGAGCCATACCAATCTCGCACAGGCTGATGTCCGGGATATCTTCGGTGTAGTGTCGGGTTAGTTTAGCTCTAGGGTCTGTAGCTAAGCTTTGTACAGGTGGCCGCGTGGATGTGTATAGCTGTCCATAGAACTTCTCGACCTCTCCCATAACTTCAGACCTGGACGTGACAGTTCTGCCGTCATCGGTTTTCAGCGTCGTCAGTTGGCTCTGCCCAATACCCAAATCTCTTGCAAACACTTTCGAACCTTTGTTTCGCTCGATAGCCTCTTTAATACGGTCGGTATTAAATCGGCCAGTGTCGCAAGTCAAAGACTTCGAGATCTGCCTATTGAGCCGCCGAAGCTGAGACGAATCGTCCGAAGAACGCAGAACCATCACGCGCCGCTCTTCCATCAGTTTGAGAGTATGGTCCGAGAGCTTTTTAGGTCCTCTTATACGGTGGGTTTTGAAGAACTTAGACCCAACCGCATGGACAGTTTTTACAAACCTGTTGTTGTAATCGTCCACGTCTACGCAATCCTTCAGGCATTCGAAGCGATTTTTCAGTTCGAGCTGGAAGCTTTCGGGGTTTTGGATTTGGATGGGTGCAGGGCGGAGCGTAGACTTCATCAATCGACGTCTTTCAAGCTTGATATTAATGTTCAATGTGCCTCTTACCAACCGGTGATCACTGCCAGTTTTGAACGCGTTGATCACAGGGACATCATTGAATATTTGCTTTCTCGTCGACATGATAAAGTCAATCTCATTTTTTGTTGCACCATCGGGACTTAGCCAGGTCCACTTGCGGTGTTCAGATTTCCTAAAAAAGGAGTTCATCATGAAGAGTCCCTCCTTTTCCAGAAAACAGAAAACAGGAATGGCCAAGTGAGTATTAATTTAAACAAATATAATACTAATATAATATATTTTTATATCAGTTATAATGTATTAAATCAGTTGAACACAATAATTAGATATGTCACATATTTCGTATAAGTATCTCGTCTCTTTTTATATTTTCAGGTTACTGTAAATAAAAAATCGGATTGATATTATCAAGCCGAAGGATATACAGAATAAGTGACGGCTAAAACAATCACTCCCACTGACATTATAGCTATACGTAACAGTAATGAAGACTCGTCGGAGGTCACGAGTTGCAAGGCTCCAGCAGTAGAGTGACGTTAATTAGGTTTTACGGAATTATAATTCTACCTCCATATCAAAATACATTTACTTTGATTGACTGGTTGTATTTTATTTTTCCAATAGGTAATTTATTTTTAATTATCCAATAATTTCATATCGATAGAACAAGTAAAAGTTTTTACTTAGGTATATTCAAGCGTTAATAAGACGATAAAATATATAAAAAACATTAAAAGTAAAAGAAGCTTAGAATCCCTCGCCAACTTATTCCCATTTTTTCTTCCCTGCTCCGTTATCAGATTTTGATCATCACCTAGCTACAACCTATTTGTAGAGACCATTCCTATGAGCCTAAACACGATACCTATGTTGTAAGTTGGTAAGGAATTAGTTATTCTTGCAGATGCTGCAGCATCAGGTCAAAGTTACCATGTTCTTTCAATATCATTTATGTAACAGGGTATCAAATTTTTAATCGATCAGACTTATGAAAGTTGCTCAAATCCTTTTCTCGACTATGTAGAGATAATGATCTTCAAAAGGCTAAACAGATTTTCTTAAAACACAATTCTTCTTAAAAAAGTAAAAACGATTTTATTGATTGATAGATTCTGGCTCAAAATCACTCTCGATCAAGACACCTCTCAAATAAAAAAAAACAAAATCAAAATTGGTGCATCCGTTCGGAAGATACGATAATTCGTACAGATAAACAAATTACTCAAATACACACGTTAAACTTGCAACACCCTAAAGGCCTGTTCAAACCTGAGCGGTATTCGCTGCCGCTGTGGGTAAAGGTATATACCGCGCGGTTGCCGCGCGGTTTTCGCTCAGGTATTTAGTATAAAGTTCCGCGGCTAGAGCGACGTGCGCGGTATTTTTGCTGCCGCTACCCACAGCGGTAGCAAATACCGCTCAGGTTTGAACAGACCTTTAGTTTTGCGTCGGGGGTTAATAAAATGTGTAAAATTGAAGTGTGTCTTTGTGCATTATAATAAAACAAATAAAAAGAACAACAACATTATAATAATACAATTATTTACATTGCAATCCGGCTTGACAAATATAATTTACACTACTTTTCCCGAAGTAGTTTCATAATGATAAAGTTAACTTACATAAAAAAAAAAATTAAAATTGAAACAATAAATAAATAAAAAATGAAATAGGTATACAAAGTACAAACATGATCTTCAATATATTATAATCAAAGTTAACATACTACTGCTCATAAAAAATATGAATAATCTGTCTTTAAAATTACTGAATAAAGTTGAAAAAAAATTGTCGAAAATGCTCTATTCATTCTATGTTCTTGGATCATGAACTCGGATGACCTGCGCGCGCGCGAATTTTGAATTGGTTGTTAATGTATCGCTAGTGTAACGAGTGTGGCATGCGGGTGGCGGGGCGCGCTGGGCGGAGCTAGCGCTGGATTTATTTTAGGGAGCCCGCTCTTAACCGTGTTGCGTATTGGCATAGAATACATAAGTAGTGGTAAAAGAATACTACCACTCTCTTCCCTTGGGTGTCGTAAAAAGCGACTAACGGACTAAAGACTACACATATTTCCAACACCGATATATACGTTACACTAGATAGCCCGCTCTGAACACGCACTATGTTCCACTCATCTGTGGAGTCGACTCGGCACCTTGGTTTAGTGTGGCTTTGACATTCGCGCGTGCGGAGCAGCGAAAATAATTAGGGATTTATTTATTTTCAAAGTGTACACCTGGACGTTTACTACAATTCAGTGGTCAAGTAAGTGAAATTAATTGTTTTTATGTCACTAACATGTTGTTATATATTATATTAGAATAGAACCGATATTTTCATTTATTGTTATTGACAATCTATTTGGACGCCATCTTGATACAAACTACGTTGTCTTTGACCGATCTGGCGCTGCGGCGCTGCGATGTCTGTATGTTGATTAGACGACATAAATGTTTAAAAGCGCTGCAGCGGCTGCAACGAACTTTAGGTCTCTCATTCCAGAATTTGAACAAATGGTTTGTATGAACGTTCTTGTCTATACTTCTAGGTCAATGCCATCCAACAGCATAGAGCGGCGATGGGCTCACCACCTGTCACGCTGAGCACATGTGCAGTAGCTATTTGGTGAAAAGTGGACTATGGTAAAGGACTGCTTTTACTGTCCTCAGTCTCTGACTAACCCTTCGGGGATAATGGTCATGTTTATATGTATCTGTGGTATATAATAAAGTGCGCGGTTTTAAATCAAGTTATTGAAACATCAAAAAAATTGCGCACATTTCAAAAAGTAAGAGTAGCTGCAGATAGTGCTCAGTGGCATGTTCTTGGAGAGGCATCAGCTTCCAGCAGTGGACAAGTATGGCTACGAAGTCCACCTGGGTGTGTCCCGCGCCACCTCCTGCCAGTCACCCGCGTAGAGCCCGCGTAAGTCCTTTCCGACCTCATCCCCTAGCGCGCAGCGGTACATAAGACGACCAAGTATAGGCTGGCAAATTCATGCGTGACAGTTTCATGGGCTGCAAGCGACGTGGGTGGGACGTGGTGTCATCTGCACATAGCTGACGTTTTTGCTAAGCGGCCCCGCTGCGTCTTTTTGGCCCCTGCAACCGTTCGTCCTCCATCTCGCAGACCACGAGACTGTCTCATATGAATTTGCCAGCCTACAGTAATTATTATTTAATAGAAATAATATTATTAAATAGTGATTACTAAAACACTATTTTATACTGTTCCTTTTCTGACTTGCACCACCGCTGACCGGGGCGGCATAATAAAAACTTTTCGTGCAAATAAATAATTCAGCGAACATTTCGTTTGCGGGCCAAAGTCATAGCAAAGATATCTTGTGTCAAATTTAATTTTACTTTGGCGACTGCCGAAGAACCGTTTCCATTTAATTATTCAGTTTTCGCAGTGGCACTGGCTGTTTGATATAACAGCGAAAGTTCACTCGGCGAGTGGTGTGGTGAGTGTACTGGCAGTTATATTTTATAGTAAATACTTACTAAAACTTCAACTGGTATGCACGAGCAGATAACTTTATAGACCGCTACCCTTTACTTAACTTACCAAGCCGCATTGGGCCAATTTAGTGAGTTACGGCCCGAGGAGCTCGATGGCACAGCGGCTAGCGCGTTCGGTCTATGATCTTGCCAGTTAAGCAACTTTCGCAATGCCGAGCCACTGGGTGGGTGAACAAATTAAAAACATCTCGAGCTCCTCCGTGCTTTGGAAGGCACGTACGGCGTTGGTCTCGGCTATTGTCGTAAGATGGCAGTAGTTAAAACGCACCAACTCGCATTAGGCCAGCGTGGTGGGTTATGGCCCAATATCCCCACGTGCTATTGTCCAGGTGGGAGGCCTGTGCCCAGAAGTGGGACGTTTAGGGTACGTTCAGATGATCAGCGCTCAACGCGCGTTTTGCTACTGCACGTTTATAGAACGGTATAGAAACGCGCGTTAGCATGTGTACTCCTAGAATAAAGTACATGTAAGTAGTTGTAAACGCGCGTTAGCAAAACGCACGTTGAGCGCTCATCATCTGATCATACCCTTATAGGCTGATGATTGTCGTAGATGGCAGTAGTTTAAACCCACCAAACATTTGCATTGGTCTAGCGTGGTGGGGTATGGTCCTTCCTCCCCATTTGATGTTGTCTGTTTGAGAAGGCTTGTGCCCAGCTGTGGGACAATTATAGCCACGCTCACGCCGAGAGACCAACCAGCGGCAGCGGTCATTTCCCGCCAAGAGGACTGTACGCTCGGCTCGGCCGCCGCAAACGACTGGCGCGAGCCGCGCGAGTAATCGCCCGTCTCACTCGTACACTCGCTTATAGCCCAGCAACAAAACTATCGGAACCACACACTCGCTTTCCGCTGCTCGCCAACTCGTTTCTAGTTCTAGCTGGACTCGCTTCTCGTTCATCGTCGGCGGTTGGAAATTCCTAACTCTAGTAGACAAAAATATAGAGACATAGGTTATTGACAGCGGCCGATAGACGACGTCACCGTAAACCTAGGTGTAAATTTTAATCTAAATTTAATAATAACAGGTCTAGCGTGTAAAATAAATAGAAAATAATAATATGTAGTGTGTTACGCAGCACTACTAAACATTCCCAGTAAGGACTACCTCACCTAAAACACCATCGAAATAACCAAAACTTTGGAACAAACTAACCGCCCATACTATAGAAACTTCTTCCCTTCCTTGAATACAAAGTATCCTAAATGTGGCTCGCGTAAGCTATAACTAAGTCATTCAAATACATGCAGTAGTTTCGGCGGAAGCTAGCAAACAAAAACTCCAAGCACATAGTTTCGGTATCTGTAACGATAAAGGTGTTACCCTCGATCAGATTAATGTTCAGAAACAAACCCGTTACAGTTTTATTACATTTAAGACTAGCTGTTGCCTGCGACTACATTCGCGAGAAATGCAGGTTGAGGTTTGACTGCACGTGCTACAGGAACCTGCTGTTACAGGGACCAAAAGTATTATATGTCATACATAATACATAAAATCACAACTATTATCCCCGAAGGGTTAGTCAGAGACTAGGCAATGAGGATCGCAAAAGCAGTCCTCTACCATAGTCCACTTTGCACCAAATAGCTACTGCACATTGTGTTCAGCGTGGTGGTGAGCCCATCGCCGCTCCATGCCGTTGTATGTATGTGCAGTCTTTAGTCAGTTAGTCGCCTTTGACGACACCCAAGGGAAGAGAGGGGGTAGTATTTTTTCACTGCTACGACACACGGTTATCAACTATGGTTTATTACTACTATTATAATTTGTTTCTGTTATTTTTTCAATGTTGATTATTCTGCTATACTCTATCCTCATCATAGGGTCCATATCTTCTATTCTTTTCTCTATCATCATATCTTCATAATAAAGTCGATCCCATGATGTAGCTATTATGTACCTATCAATAATATTTTGATTGTCACATCAATGCCGGAATTAAATTCCAATGGCTAAAACTGAATAAAAAAATCTATAAAGTTTGTTACGAAAAACAAAATCCTCTAACATCTCTGAATGTACAGTACGGAATGAATCGGTTCAAACGTTAGATATAATTGTGGGCCCCCCCGGTGGCGATGCAAACAAATTCATGTCTCCTATCTGCGGACTGCGCTGCCACAGAATTGCTACCTACTTCAGAGCACTGCTGTTACACTCGTTATAACTTGCTTTGGAAAAATGTACTAGTATTTAGAATGTTATTTTTTGGAGGTTCTCCTGTTTATTGGGATACTAAATGTTGGTATGTTCAGAGTACCGTAGAGGGTATCGCATCGATGTAAAGGATAATGCTTGAGCGACGACCAGACCGTAGACAATATATAAGGACGTGGTCAATATTATCGCAAGAAGGAAGTGGGCATGAACATGGCGTATTTCTGAAATGCCTTTGAGCAAGGAAATCTTTCGAATAGAGACCAAGAGCCAATACCCGAAGAAGAGAAAGACCTCAGAATGAATGGGTTGATGATATCCGACGATAAGGAGTGATTTGGATGGAGAAGGCGCCAGACCACCAGAAGAGGAGAGGAGGAGTACAAGTCCTTAGTCCAAACTTGGACAGATGATGGATTGCAATGATAACAATGAAGAGTTAGTAAACCTTATAATGTTATCTCTTAAAAACTCTATGGGTAACTATTTATGCAACCTACATCGTCCTAAATGAATTGGTAAGTTGACAATGCGGTGTGATTAGGTTGATGCAAAGTAAAAAGATGTGAGCAATGAAAAAAAACAGGGTAATTTACTAACGATAAAAACGAATTGTAAAATCCGGTCTTTATTATAACAACATGTAAACATCTACGCGCGGATTTTAAACAAAAGTAGATAATTAAGAAATGTTATTAAAATTTTGTTATTTTCTACTATTTGTACCTACGTAACATTTAAAATCTTATTATGCGTATGTTAATTTTATCGTTTAAGTGCACACTTGGTCTGCCATTTTTTGTGTACTCTCTGCAGGCTTGCTAAAAAAATCAACCTGAAATAAGCAGAGCCTTGTTTATGTTTTCCGTATTTTGTTTCTTTTCATTATATATATATTATATCATGAATACAAAAACTGCTTTCTACAATTATACTTACCATCAATAAAAATTTAGCTGTTCTGCTTGTAGAGAAACATTAAGTAAAATCCACAGACAATATTGCTCCTAGGCTCGAATAAAAACTTCAGCCCTGTTTTTGGGAAACTAGTAACAGCGAACGCTACTTATCCTCACTCGCCGAGCAGCCCGTGAAAAAATGTTTCAACAATCACAGACTCATTTCCAGCCAATGCCTAGCTTTAAGCCCTGCGGCGATCTTTCCTTTGTCAGACTACTCCTATTTTTTCGAGTTGTTCGACCCATTCATCGTTTAATAGGCGTTGCCTACTTCAGCTAAAATAATGCCTCTACCTAATTCGTCTAACTGTATTACCATCTTTATATGTGCATAACTTTCTAAACTATCATGGTTACTAGTGTATCTCGATGATCATGCTTTTCAATGTAACTAAGCCGAAATATCAAACACTCAAAATCGACAAAAACAAGGTAAAATAACGTTAACAACTACTTTTTTCTAGTAAACATTTTATCCTATATCTATAAGGCGACTGCTAGAAACCGCAAAAAACTTCAAGGGCTGGTCAGGCCAAGTGTTATAAACATGACAATAATGACAAAAAAGAAAATCGTGCTTTTTTCATTTTTAATTAAATTATTCATTTTGTGAATTTTTATTGGATAGTTTGAGTATCTCATTTATTTTAAAGCAATGACATAAGAAAAATAAAATGAAAAACAATTAAAATTAACGATTATTTACAACGCGCGGGCAGCGGCCGGTCGTTGACCCGAACGCGTCAGCCGAGCGATAGTACCTACGTTATTCTGCAAATGTGCGTATTTTTCTTATGTTATTGCTTTAAAATAAATTAGATACTTAATCAAATACTTGCAATAGTATTTCTTTCGTCCGTGAGACTTCACAGCGACGTAATACCGTTGGCTCACAGCGTAAATCACAAACTGCTAGAAAAATTCAACGATTCTTCTGGGATCTCGGTAACTTAGCGGTTAGAGGAGTGGACCGGCAATCCAAACGTCATGAGGTTCGAATCATATTCGAGCTTTCCTGAAACTGGTTGTTTTTTTCTAGTAAACATTTTAACTACTTACTTTTAACTTAATAATAGTTGTTATACTAAAATCAAAAAATATGGCAGACACAGGATGATGTTAAAACATAATGCAAAGTGTAAGAAAAAGAGGAAGAAAAAAAGTAAAGACAAAAAAAAAGAAGGTTTGGTTCCGGAGGACCCATAACCCCCCCCCCCCCCCCCCCCTCCCCCTCCTCACAATTTCTATTCCTTCCTTAACCCTATTCCTTCCATAAAGGTCGGCAACGCGCCTGCGATTCCTCTGGTTTTGCGGGTGTCCATGGGCGGCGGTGATTACTCTCCATCAGGTGACCCGCCTGCTCGTTTGCCTCCTTCTACTGAAAAAAACAAAAGTAGAAGAAAATAACACAAAAGCTTAAAGTACCTACGAGATCACAAAAAAAAATCTACGAATACGACGAACAATCAGCACTTCATAAGAGACAGCGGATAAATGTAAATATTCATACACAAAAAAAATTAAGTACCCGTGTCTCGTAGCGGTGAAAGAATACTACTACCCCCTCTCTTCCCTTGGGTGTCATAAAAGGCGAAACTAAAGGACTAAAGACTGCACATACACCCATCAGCTTAAAGCGGCGAAGGGCTCTCCACCTGTCACGCTGAGCACATTTGCAGTCGCTATTTGGTGAAAGTGGACTATGGTAGACGAATGCTTTTGCGGTCCTCATTGCCTAGTCTCTGACTAACCCTTCGGGGATAATAGTCGTGATTATATGTATTATGTAAAATTGAAGTACATAAACTCCTAGTTTCAACTCTGAAACATATTCCAATCTACTACTATTTACACATTATAACATTAATAACAATAAGAAAATCACTTTTAAAATATTATTCTAAAACTACGTTATGCACTCTCACCGTTTTAAAGATACCTAGTGCATAAATCTGAAGAGACAAACACAAAAAAGCTCCAAGCACTTACCTACACAAATTCCTAGTTCCAACTCGGAGACATAAAATTTCAAGCTACTAATTTTTCTATTCCCACAGCGCATCTTCACGGCGTGTTATGTAGTAATTGAGTTGACAGTAAAAGTTATGAAGAGAGCGGCGTCACGGCGGCACCGCGGCGGATATCAGCGCCCCCCCCACTTTTCTTTAACCCACCCCCTCTTTTCTTGTGCCGGATACGGGTGTAGAGATAGCAGAAATTCGTAGCAATAGAAAATACACTCCTGTTATATGTTGCGGAGTGGTGTAGTGTTTTGGGTTGCAACTTTGTTTATGAAGTTTGCTAAAGAACGTCAAACTACTATAAACGTCACATTACTAGGATTTTGCATGAAGAATAGTAAGTAGTTGGGGAGATGTACCACACGCTGACCCAATGCGTGTAGGTAGCTTTAACGAGTGCCATCTTCCATAACATTCGAGAACACGTGACGTATTTTCTGAAGCAAGAGTTCAAATTACTTTTATTAGATCACCCATCCCGTAAACCGATATTGTTTAAATGGATTAACTTGCAAGACGACGCCGACGCAATTCTATCACGCTGCTCGAATTACAAGAGACTTACTAAAATATTATAGTTAAATTATATATTGAATATCGTCAATTAACTAAAATTCATTAGCCTGATTTGCTGCCAGTACCAGTAGAAAACTCATTCTAAAGATCTTCCGATGAACTCACACAAAAACTTATTCGAAGGAAGTAAGGGAGTCATTTATTTTTATACGCCACTATTGTTTAGTCATTTCTCATTTGGCGTCGGTAGTTATGCTGGTTTTATGTTCTCGCCCATTATCTTGATGTAAGGATACTTATTTATTGGTTTACGCTCTCCGGTTTTTTATGTATTCTTGTTTTGATTTCGCGCTGACCCCTGGCCCAGCCCGGTTGTTGTAAACAAATGTTTGTTTCTTTTCTTTATGTGTTTAGTTGTCATACGATTGACTTTGGAAAGGTTAAATAACTTTATGACACAAAAAAAAACATGTTGATCGTCTTTTATTTTCGTTTTCTAATTTTGAAATGATATTGCAATAATAATACATATTTATCATACATATAATCACGACTATTATCCCCGAATGGTTAGTTAGAGACTACGCAACGAGGACAGCAAAAGCAGTCCCCTACCAAAGTCCACTTTTCACCAAATAGCGACTGTGCTCAGCGTGACTGGCGGTGAGCCCATCGCCAATCTATGCTGTTGGATGTATGTGCAGTCTTTAGCCCGTTAGTCGCCATTTACGATACCCAAGGGAAGAGAGGGGGTGGTAATATTCTTTCGCCGCCGCTCCGCGACACGGTTAAATACCTAAACATGTTAAACCCTAACCTTTGTGATAAATATCGGTTTGCAGTCTTCATTCAATGAAATAAGTCCTTTCGAAAAGGACGGACATAATCGCGATATTATCTCTGGTGTTTTCTAGAGCTGTAACAAGGATCTTGTTGGCTTCGCACACCATTTCCGTGTCTCGATTTTCATAGTTTTTCCATCCTTTTTTTGCTAGAAAGTTTTTTTATCTTTTCTTGTGATATGTGTATTAGCTAATAAAATAGTTATTGTTATACATGAAATAGGTACTCTCAAACGCTCCGGAAGGCACGTGCTACCGTAAGTCATGAGTCATGACTAAAAAGTTGCCCTAACAACTTGGCACCAGTCCAGGTAAACAGCCATAGGAGATCACGATGGTATTCCTGTTAAAAAGACTGTGTATTTTTTTCTTTTCACCACGATGAAGCGCTTGGCCTTCAAACTTATCATTCGGACCTTAAACTCAATGCGAGTTTAATACAGCTTACTTTAGATGTATCGATAGGTGGCTGGATAATCGAGGAAGTGAAGGATGAGCTAGCGCTGCCATTCATGTAGTAGAAATTAGGTGAATCTCTATGTTTTCAGTACCAAAACATTTTATTTTGTTAAAACAATAAAGGAGGCAAACGAGCAGGCGGTCACCTGATGAAAAGCAATCCCCGCCGCCCATGGACACCCGCAAAACCAGAGGAAACGCAGATGCGTTTCCAGCCTTTATAAGGAAGGAATGGGCTCGTATCTTGAAGATCCGAAGAAATCGCAACGGTCCGGAATGATTTACTGCCGCCGAGGGCTGGTTCCACAGCACTGCAGTTGAGCCCTTGTAGGACACCGCAACATAATCAACATCACCAGCCATAAACATCCCACTTTTTTATTCTTTATCGGGTAAGCGCTTTGCCTTCATCTCATACATATACGTTCTGTCAAAAAAGTTTCGGGAACGGATGATTTGTTTATGATTTCAAATTAAATTTTTTGTTTTTTTCTGTTGTTAGATTGGCACAACTGTTATCCATTTTGGCGCGGAGTTTGAGTTGCATCTGTTAATTAGATTAAATACAGTGCTGTTTTTAGTTAGTTTATATCTAGTGTGTATTGCAAATTTCATATTGGATAAAAACATCGAACTAAGAGTTTGTCTTAAATTTTGCGTCGCCAATGGAATTTCGTGTTCGGAGTCACTGAAAATGTTACAGAAGGCTTACGTTGAATTGACTTTATCAAAAACACGTGCTTATGAGTAGTACAAAGCGTTCAAAAGCGGTCGAGATGTGATGGAAGATTTGCTTTGCTCTGGTAGGCCATCAACGTCTTCAACTGACGTTAACATCGCAAAAGTGAAGGAATTGGTGACTGAAAATCCTCATTCCAGTTTGAGAAAGATAGCCGCTGAATTATCTGTGTCTCACGAGTCGATCCGTACCATTTTATATATTCACTTGGGTCTGAAACATGTTGCCGCTCGGCTAGTCCCAAAAGACCTGAATTTTCTCCAAAAACTTAATCACATAAGAGTCGCTGAGGACATGCTAGAACGAGTCAATTCCGACCCAAACATTCATGCAACACATTGTTACTAGTGACGAGACGTGGGTTTATGAGTTTGACATGCAAACTAGTCAACAAGCTTCGGAGTGGCGTCTTGCGACTGAACCGAAACCGAAAAAACCACGCCAAAGTCGATCAAAAGTCAAAGTCATGTCGACTGTTTTCTTTGCCTATCGCGGTGTTGTGCACTCGGAATTCTTGCCGGAAAGTCAAACGGTAGATAAAGAATATTATTTGAGCAATATGCGGCGTTTAACAAAGCAAGTTCGACGAAAAAGGCTAAATTTGTGGTAAGAAAATTCTTGGATTTTGCACCACGATAATGCGCCTTGCACAAGGCCATCATTGTGAACGAATTTTTGACCAAAAACTCAACAAATACCATCGAGCAATACCTTATTCACCATATATGGCTCCAGCCGACTTGTTTCTTTTTCGTAAACTCATATTACCACTTCGTGGCACCCGTTTTCATTCGGTGGAAGACAAAGGAAAATTCGCGACGAGAACTGAACTCAATTCCGAAAAAAGCGTTTAAAAAATGTTTTGATGATTGGATTATTCGTTGGCGTAAGTGTATCGTTTCTAAAGGAGCATACTTTGAAGGCGATAAAATAAATTTGGATGAATAACTTACATTTTGTGTATTATTGATCTTTTCCCGGTACTTTATTGATAGAGTAGTACATATATACAACATTATAATCACGACTATTATCCCCGAAGGTTTAGTCAGAGACTAAGTAATGTGGACAGCAAAAGTACTCCACTACCATAATCCACTTTTCATTAAATAGCGACTGCAAATGTGCTCTAAACTCTTAACCAAGCGCACAAAGATGTACTTCCCGCTGGGAATCGAACCGGGGACCTCTGGGTCTGAAACCGGTGGTTTAGCCACTAGACCGCAAAGGCAGATACACCTTAACTTGGCACAGGCCTTAACACATGGGCAACAGGGCGTCGGTAGATGGGGCCTCAGTCCGCGACGTTGTCCCGATGCGGGCTAACGGGTTAACATTGAATGTACATACTGGATTAATTTTTGGACCCCCCGCCAAAATAAAGATGGGTTAAAAAAAGTAATGATAAAATATTTGACGTAAAAATAATGAATGTTTTCTTTTTTTAAATACAATTTTTTGCCTGCTTTTTACAGTACGGACTCGTGGTCACACCAACATGTCACACCAGTGTGAAAATCAGGAATATTTTTCCTGTTAGGCACACGATAGTATTGCAACACCTTTTATCGTGAGGTGAAATATGAATAAAAACACCAAAGTATCGATATGATTTTTATATTCAATTCATGTCACTTTAATAAAGATATGCATTATGTTTCGTAATGTAGTCTAACCTTTGTTCTTATCTTCTATCACTGCCTACCACGAAGTTATTATAACTTCATGCTGGTGACCTACCTATGTCAAATTATATGACTCTGGTATCTCATCCACAAACCTTTTGTACATTTAAGTTACGGTTTTAAAAGATTTTCAGTGTTATTTTTTCAATTTACCTAAATAATAAAGTATAATATAAGTACCTACATAATCGATTTTAATGTATACATTGATAATACCGCACTATATAGTTGATAATGACAAGTAATAAAAGATGTTGCAATACTAGCAGTGTGACTAACAAGACAAAAATCCTGATTTTCACACTGGTGTGACATGTTGGTGTGACCACGAGTCCGTACTCGCTTTTTATGTCCTATAGTTCTAGGTGCGTGGGCTCACCCTTGCGGTCAAAGCGGCGCGGGCGGCGGCACGTTGTCATTGGTGCACGGGGTGAATGAGCTATCATTCACCCCGTGCACCATGCGCACGCATGCGCATGCGCACGCGTGCGCTTTGACAACCGCGATAGGCCGCGCACTAGGTGACGATAATTTTTATTTTCTTTCGGAAAAGTTGAAACAAAAATGTAAAAACCATATGTTTTTTATTTCTTTATTTGGTTAAACTGCTGCTATAGGATCACGTAAAAAAATTTGGCGTGAGGTCTAAAACTAACCCTGTGCACATGTCCAATTTATATCACACTAGCAGCCGCTCGCGGTTTCACCCGAGTGGTTCCCGTTCCCGTGGGAATATCGGGATAAAAAGTATTTTATGTGTTAATCCAGGTTATAAACTATCTGTATGCCAAATTTCATCCAAATCCATTCAGTAGTTTTTACGTGAAAGAGTAACAGACATCCATCCATACTTACAAACTTTCGCGTTTATAATATTAGTAGGATGGGGACAGCTTAACTATCGCAAACAGAAAGCAAACGTCATTAACGTCACAATACTAAAACAACAGCTAATAAGCCCACTAATTCGACCAGTTTCGCTAAAGGAAAGTACCTACGACCGCCGCAGTCATACACGGCGCATTTGTGCCCGTTAGATATTTTATTATCTACTTACTTTCGCTGGAGCAAACCATTGGTACTGGTACACTGGTATTATAAGTAAAGACGACACACCGCGACGCAATTGCGCTCTCATTTGCGGCCGCAAGATCTACAATCGCTTAGATCACCTTAGTTACTCACTTAAGATATCTTCTCTATTGAGTTGATTTACGGAACGGAATTGTTACTGATAATTTTTCATTATTGTCATGGTGTGTTTGCCTACAGGTAATTGTTGTTACATTGGATAAAATGTTTACTAGAAAAAAGTAACCAACTATTTATAATTCACATTGTCGTTTTAGATGTGTAACAATGTTTGCTTAACTTATTAATAAATAGTCCATGCTGCGACACTGGGTTGCCCTACATTTGACACCGCACGCCTAGAACATATGTTTTATAGAACTTTATTTTTACTATTTCATTTAAATTATTTATTATTATTTTTATTGGAAATATTTTAAATTTAAGTTTTATTAATTTTGAAATTTTAATTATTTTGTTTTTTTATTGTTAATTATTATTATTTAATAATATAAATCTTTTAAATTTTTAATATCTATTTGTTTTTACTAACGTAGGATAAGAATTCAATGTTACTAACACTATTATGGGCTATGCCTGAAATAAATGATTTTTAATTTAATTTAATTTAATTAATCACTAACAAGGCGCTTGCCCATGCACTGCAGCACAGTGCGCAAAAGTTTGCTTTTCGGTGTATATCGTTTAGTTATATTACCTCAATGGAGCAAACAAAGCAAAGCAATATGGCCACCGCTTGGCCCATATAAAAATGTGCGGCGTATTCGAAGTGCGAACCTAAAGCAGCTAATGAAAGACCATTTATCATTTGCGATGCCAAATAAGAGGGAGTGACGCTTAGCCCGTTTTAATGAGAAAAACTGTTTGGATAGTGGAATACGGTATTGTACCGTTTTGTTAGCGCTTTCGCGTGGACGACCCAGATTGTGTTTCGTGTATAACATATGACTTAATATTATGTTATTAATACTGGTTGTTGCGGAGTTATATACCTATTACCAAGGACGATATGCTATTACCAAATGATAGGTTATAATTTCGCAACGAAGCCATCGTATTAAGTGCAAATAACATAATTGGATGATCCGGTTGCAGTTGCACTTATTACCAAACGCTCTGTAAAGTTACGTAATATTTTTACTGGCTTGAAATTAAAATTATAATGCCCTATTCATCATTTTAGCCTACAATCACCCGTTGCTGGGATAGGTTCTCCTTTATTAGGTACTCCTTTATTTTGCGGCAGTCCCCTCCGTTTTATGTCTATTGCGCCGAGGTATTACGAGGAATTAGACTACATATTAGCGTATTAGCATACCAGCTAATACGCTAATATTAGCTTGTATCGGGGATTCAAGTTACTCGCGTGGGGGCCAAAGTTACTCGCGTCCGTAGGTTTACCCTTGAGACTCTACACGTGACCCCTGGGTGGTGCTAAATGAGTGACACTGACTGAGTGGTAGAACCACGTTGCGTTGCAGCACGCATTGGGTCGGCTAGCCCGGGGTAATACCCCTCTCACGAATATCCTGCGTGAAATAATGACATTAGGTGTAGTACTATTATTTATTCTGTGATTAGGTGCTGTTGTGTTTCGTCCGGCGAGTTAGCGTTTCGGAGGCCCCTTCCTCCCCTAAAGACTGGCAACGAGTCTGCGATTAGTGGAAAGTGGGCTAAACTGTATTATTAATCTAATCAAGGCTGTAAATCTGGAATCCTAAATCATGTTGACATTTTTTTTAATTTTTTTTATTCTGCAACGGGTAAGCTCTTGACCTTCATCTCACCTGATGGTATGTGACGATAAGGCCGAAGGTGGAAGCGCGCTTCACCCGGAATCCTCAACCACTGAGGAACTGGCCATCATAGCTCAAACTGTCAGAACACAACAATGCTATAAACATCGTTGTTATGGCGACAGACTTAGATAAGATGGTGGTAGCTAGCCAGGTAGACTTAACAGCCCTACCACCAACCAAACCGAGCACACAAAGATGTACCCCCCGCTGGGAATCGAACCCGGGACCTCTGGGCCTGAAAACGGAGGTTTAGCCACTAGACCAAAGAGGCGATTGAATTTTTCACATTTGTCGACGAAACCGCTAACCGGTAACATAACAATTTACATACATACACACATCACGGCCGCTTCCTGGAGGGGTAGGCAAAGACAACCGGTTTCCATTAGCACGATCCTGCCACATATCCTTTGCTTCACTCACTCTCATAACATTCCTCATACATGCTCGTCGGTTTAGGGCACTCTTGAGCTGACCTTTAATGAGAACGTAACTCTTGAAACCGATCCCGATCGATCGACATTGGTATTGTGAAGTTTCGTACTCCTAAGTTACGACACCAGAGCTAATATGAATTCATATTGCGCGGATATTGAGTGAAAAAAATACAAAACTAAATGCCATTTAGTTCATCCATTATGAATCCAAATTAGCGCTGGTGTCGTAACTTAAAAGTACGAAATTTCACAATACCAATCCGATCCAATACCGATCGGTTTCAAGAATAAAGTGGCTCATCCAAGTACGTTCGCCGATATCTTCCCCTTCCAACTATCCCATTCACTATCGCCACATGCACCTTTTTTGAATTTCTTTATTCATACATACAACAATTTTCTGAAATAAAAACAGTTTGCAATGAAATTGCTTGATTCATACCTAACCAATCTATTGCTTCGGTAAAGCAATGTAAGTCGAATTAATTACAGCATTGATAACAGTCCTCGGAGAAATAACAGCTACATGAAAATCTATAGCTAACTAGAAACTTTTATAGCGGAGTTAGTAAATAATTTCAAAGGGATAAAGCGAGAAAGAAGGACTCTCGCTTCTCCTTGTTTACACTGGTATTTTAATTCGAGTACCCGCTATAACTTTAATTAGAACTCAGCGCAAAAAAAAACAAACCATCTACGTGAACTCACAGAAAAATATCTCGTCCGAAGAGCATTTTTATTTATAGAAAAAAAGCGGTGATGCTTCCGGATTTTTCGAACGTAGTTTATTTTGTAAAATATCTTTCGACTTTCGTGCGCTTTGATTTCATGGAAGATGATACTTCATAATGATTAATAAGACGGGCTTTAGATAAAAAATTGCATAATGTTTTTAATAAAATTTTAAACACTGAAAAAAGACGACAACCACAGGCGGGAATCGAACCACGCACCTTCTGCATTCCGGGCGGCTGCCTTAAGGCTAGGTGTTAGTGAAAAATTAAAATAACACGTTCTTAGAATTACTTTTTGAAATAGTAAACAATGAAATTAAAATCTGCGAAAATTATGAAATATTGTTGAGGCTTTATTCTGTGAAATACACCCGATGGAAACACAATTTTTTAAAGTTGGCTCGATAGAATAAATTCACAAAGTTACATATTTTTGTGTCATTTTATCTTCTTTTCCAGGTTTTATTCTTAAAATAAGTGATTTGATATTATGAGTCATTTACCAAAATGAAGCTCGTAAATAACTTGAGTTGTTATAACCGATGGTTTTTTATTTATTACATCTATCAATTTTTTAAAATATAAAACGCGATTATTCGCGCCGCTTCGCTGTTATACCCGTCCCTTACCGTTGTACTGTCGAGAGAACGAGAGGGAAGCGCTCGAAATACCTCCCCTTAACCACTAGGCTACCGAGGTCTGGTTTTCACCCGTCGAAATTTGTCAGTGCTTGATGCTTATTTTTTTAGTCAACATTGCTTCATGAAATCTTAGAAGTTTTCACCTCTGAGATCAGAAAGAAATATATTTTTGAACATTCGGTTAAGATAAAGCTGCGTTTATATTTTAGCGTTTTATCAACGCTTTAATGTACATTAATGTTTTTAATAATTATTCAAAAGTATTGAAAGTGTGCCAGTCCAAAAATTATAACAATAGAAAATAAATCCCTCCCCCCCGGATATCACAGTGAGTGGTCGTGTGTCGAGTGACTCCGTTAAAATAAATAAATAAGAAATAAATTAAAGCCGAAAAAAAGTTTTTGTTCAATCTGTGGTTCGAACCTGTGTTTTGTGGTTTTCGGGGATCGTGCGCTGCGCCGGCACCGCTCGGCTAACGAGGCGATAACTCAGCGTGACAAAATTACTCTTCCCTTCTGGCAATCTGCGCGCAACTGTGTAAGTGGGACAACAACTACGAGACAGCTTATGAAATTGTCTCTTCGTCTGCATGCGTCATTGATGCATTAGCGCGTCGGGCCTTGCCGTAATTCACAGGCGACAGCGGATAGCGGAGCACTTCAAGGGGCTGATCCAATTTATATCTACGGGTACTTCGGAGTCAGTTTTGATAGTAATATGCCACTCAAGCGTACACCACCCAGCACCCCCACATCCGAGGATTTGAAAAAAGCTGGAGCAAACATCCCGAAGGAATCTCAATCGGGATCCGCACCCGACATATCTAAAAAGGAGCGCAGCAATGTAACTACTAGACGCAAACAAGATGACTCGAACATCAAAAACTTCATGTCAGAAATTAGAGAAATGCTTGCTAAATCAAACTCACAAAATGATAGCAAATTCACATCTTTGCAATCTTCGATGAGGGAACTCTTGGTACAAAATACAGAAATCAAAGAGTCCATTGCTTTTGTCTCTAAACAGTATGAAGATATGAAGGTTAAATACGAAAATGTAGAAAGACAAAGAAATGAAGATCGTCTTTATATTAATGAGCTTGAAAAGAAAATTGAGTCTTTGGAACGAACCTCTGCCTTGACAAAAGTCGAAGTGAGAAATATTCCTAAGCAAACCGGCGAAAATAAAGATACTTTATGTGAAATAGTTACCAAAGCTGCTGAGATTATCAAGGCTCCCATTCAAAAACAGGATATCAAAGATATCTATCGGACAAAAAGCAAGACAGGATATGGAACTATTGTTGCAGAACTTGGGAGCATAATAATGAAAGAGAATATCATTGAAAAAGCACGTAAATTTAACAAAAAGAATTCTGCAAGCAAATTAAACACCTCACATTTAAGTCTGTAAGGGCCGGCTAAGCCATTCTTTATTTCTATCACCCGGAATGTCTATCACACAATGCTAAACGATTGAACTACTAGGCACGTGCATTTGCCCAGGAAAACGGGTATAAATTTTGCTGGACTTCGTTTGGAAGAACTTACCTAAGACAAGATGAGGGTAAACGGCATATTAGAATTGATTGTGAGGGTGATTTAAATAAACTACATCAGGAGAAATGACTATTGGTGATCCCCGGGAGGCAGCATCGCCCTACGAAGACTCTCCTATTTGTAAGAAAGTCGCACCTAGCAATTAATTTTAATGGTAATGTTTTGTTGTTATATGTATAATATTATTATTATATACTATATCATTACACTTTTCTATAAATTTTTTATCATACTATATTAAACCCTACTAATAAATTACACATTTTTAGTCCCGTTATATTTATAAAGTTGAGATTTTATCTGCCTAATGATTTACATTTTTCTCAGGCACATATAGCCGCGACCTCCAGCACTAATAGTTTTGAAAATGGCTAGATTGGTTAACCATATTAATTATGATATTGACAATATGACAGTGGCGACAGCTTACAGTTGTGATACAAAGACGTGTAGAGAGATCGTAAAAAAATCCTGTAACTCTCTAAAGATTATAACTCAAAACATTCGTAGCATTTACAAAAACATTGATGGCTTTATGGCACATATAGCTTGTCTTTCTATTAAACCAGATTTGATAATTTTAACTGAATGTTGGCTACACGATTTCAAACCGATACCCTATCTTACGGATTATAACTCTTATTTCACAAAAAAATGTCTTAATCAAAATGACGGTATCATAATTTATGCTAAGCAAAATATTAATTGCATAATTGAGGAACCCGATCCCAAAGATGCGAACTTTTTGTTAGTCAAAATATTACCAGACATTGTGCTCTTGGCTATATATAGATCGCCATCGTTTTACAACACAGATCGATTTCTAAATGTTTTGGAGGAGATTGTTCAATCTATAAAATCCAAAAACGTATTTTTAATAGGTGACATCAATATCGATATTAAATCTGGAAACTGTGACAGGAACAGCAACTCTTATTTAAATCTGACGAGCGAATTAGGCTTTCTGCCGGGCCACACATATCCGACACGTTTTAACAACTGCCTCGATCACGTGATGGTTAAAACTGTTTTACAAACTAACGTTATTGTTATTAATTCCACTGTAACTGATCACGCCTCCATTTTGGTAACTTTAGTTCTTGATGGCGGACGAAGTAATGCTCATGACTCTTCTATCGTTGAAAAAGTTAATTTTAGTGACGCTGTAAAATGTATTGAATCGGCGGATTTTACTTTTATTACTCATACGTGTGATGCCGAATTTGCTGCAAACCGATTTGTGGAAATATTGTCATCTGCTATTAAAACAAACTCTAAAAAGATCCAGGTGCCCAGGCGCAAAAAAATTCTTAAGCCCTGGATGACTCCTGCTTTGCTTCGTTGTATCCGTCATCGGGATAAGTTACATCTTAATTTTAAAAAGGATCCCCAGAATGAAGTTCTCAAAATATCGTATAAACGTTATAGAAACTTCTGTTGCTCGCTTCTCAGAAGACTAAAACGCGAACACGAAAAATTTTTATTAAAAAGTGCAAAATCGAATAAAGAAACCTGGGCTGCAATTAAATGTATCACAGATAGTACAATAAAAAATTCTTTGGCTAATGAGTTAATAGGGAAAGCTAATCCATCAGATTCAGTTGAAGAAATAAATAGTTATTTTTCTAATATTGGTAGAGAGCTAGCTGAAAATACCACGGGGTATGGGAAACACAAAGTAGGCAAGGAAAAATGTAATAGTTTAATTAATTCATTTGGATTTTTCCCAGCAGATGAATCAGAGGTCGAATCTCTTATCTTATGTCTCAAAAATGACTGTGCCACTGGTTGGGATTATATACCAGCTCGATTACTGAAAATGGTGAGACATGTTATTTTATCACCACTTACTATTTTGCTTCAGGCGTGTTTTGAACAAGGCTGTTTTCCTAAAGTCTTTAAAAGGTCTCTCATTACCCCAGTTCACAAGAGTGGTGCCCGAGATAGTGTCGGGAACTACAGGCCGATTTCTGTACTTCCGGCGCTGTCTAAAGTTCTGGAGAAGATGCTAAATAATAGATTAGTCTAGTATTTAAACCGGTACAACATTCTGTCATGTTCACAATTTGGCTTCAGATCGGGTATGTCGACAGACGATGCCATAGATAGCTTGACAGAGTACGTTACTGAGAAACTTGACAGGAAACAAAAATGCCTTGGTGTTTTCCTCGACCTTGCCAAGGCATTTGACACGGTCTTGATACCTACTCTTGTGGACAAACTTGAAAATATAGGAATTAGAGGTTCAGCCTTACTTATTTTCAAAAATTTCCTTTGCGGTCGGGTGCAAAGGGTAAGGGTTAATAATTTTATTAGTTCCGACGCCGATTTAACTTTTGGGGTTCCGCAAGGTAGTATTCTTGGTCCAAGTCTTTTCCTTATTTACATAAATGACCTATGCAACATGACACTAACAAATGGCAAATTGTTTACCTACGCCGATGATACAGCTTTAGTTTTTTATGGGGATACTTAGACTGAGGTTCAAAATATTGCGGAAACTGAACTACAAAAGGTGGCTAAATGGCTCGGAGAAAATTTACTTACTTTAAATATATCTAAAACTACATACATACAATTTCACACGGTAAATTCTCATTTGGCCGATATTAATCTAAAAAATCACACTTGCGAGGACAAGCATAAATGTTCTTGCACTAATATTACGAAGTCCGAGACTGTTAAATACCTTGGTATTGTGTTGGACAGTAAACTGTGTTGGCTTCCTCATATCGAGCTTGTGACAGCGCGCACGCGAAAATTAATCTGGACTTTCAAAAGGTTGCGCCATGCCGCTGAATTTGAACTCCTCCGCACTGTTTACTTTGCCCTAGCGCAATCGGTTATCGGATACTGTGTGAGTGTGTGGGGCTGAGCTTGCAAGACGTATCTCATTCAGCTTGAAAGAGCCCAAAGATCTCTACTAAAAGTAATGACCTTCAAACCCTATAGATTCCCAACAAAGCTTTTATATGAACAGTGTGAACTGCTTACTATAAGGCAATTATATATCTTTAATATAATAATCCAACAACATGCCAATACCCGTTACAACCCGGAGACATGCCGTAATAAACGGCTTACACCGAATGTACTCTCCCCAGTAAATTTTTGTACTGCCTTTGCAAGGCGACAACGTGCGTAGGTATCTCTCAGTTTGTCTCTATAATAAAATAAATAAAAAAATAAATTTTTACCCTCTTCCACTTTATGAATGCAAATCAATAGTTAAAACCTGGCTTATGTCCTTAAACTACGAGGAAACAGAAGATATTATATTCAACTAACGGGCTACATATAATATAAATAATAAAACAAATTTATTAGTAAGTACCTATCTTTAAATAAATAGAAATAAATATGTATTAATTTTATATTTGTTTATACATACATTTATATATTTATAATAAATATTATTTAACATAGTAATTCACCTTATTATATATTGAAACATTATAATATAAGTACTTAATTTAATATACATAATAATGTAAAGTGCATTGTATTTTTTTCGTTTTTATGATGTTTTCTTGACACTTGTTGCAAAAATTGGGAGAAGCCCCTGACCCTTGAGATACTGGCATTTTAGCCTAGTTTGGGGTGTCAGAGTTTTCATAGGAAGTTGTAAAACTATATGTCAATAAAATTATTATTATTATTATTATAAAATTATTATTATTATTATTATTCCATTTATTCATTTATATACATACTATTTACATTTTTAAATATTTCTATAAAAATACAAAAAACATTTAAAAATATAAAAAATAGTAGCCCACCGGTATCGGGAACAGGGTCCAAGCTACCGGTGGTCAGGGCTCCTGAGAGAGGAACCTCCTAACTATGCGCGCCGTGTCCAAAAGTACTGCTTTCTGGATCAAGCCCTTGATCCAGCTGCCCAACGAGAGCCTCTTTAGGTGTTGGTCGAGGCTCTTGGCAATCATGCCATTGGCCGTCACGACTATCGGCACAATGACTGCTGTGTTCACATCCCACATGTCGACAACCTCGCGAGCCAAGTCAAGATACTTAGTTTGTTTATCTTTCTCAGCCTTCACGAGGTTCTCGTCATGAGGGACTGTTATATCAACAATCATTGCGCGACGCTCTAGTCGGTCTATCACCAATATGTCAGGCTTATTGGCAACAATAGTCCTGTCAGTGATGATAGACCGATCCCAATACAATGTGCAATTGCCATTTTCGAGAACTGGGTCGGGCACATACCTATAGTACGGTACTTCCGATTCCACAAGATTGTATTGAACAGCAAGTTGCTGGTGGATAATCCTGGCTACAAGGTTGTGCCTGTGCAAATAGTCTCCGTTAGCTAGACTAGAACAACCGGAAATAATGTGGCGGATGGATTCCCCGGGCCGGTGACATGCCCGACATATGTCAACCGTACCGTCCTTCACAATGTATTTCCGGTAGTTGTTCGTCATCATAACTTCATCCATAATCGCACAGACAAAACCTTCGGTTTCCCCAAAGAGGTCACCAAAACGCAGCCAGGCTACGGACGCTAGGAAGTCTACATCGGGCCCATGTAGGACCCGATAAAAGCGTCCGTGAAGCTCCTTGCTCTGCCATACCTCCCTGCGGTCGTTAGTATCTAATACCACAGGTTTGCGCCAGTTCTCGTTAGCCAAGGAGAGCGTGGTAAGGCCCTTGTCCACCGCCACCACATCTCGATGCATACCCACGTCGGCCTCGAGGAAATATTCCCTAAGGCTACATATCTCGCGGTTGTGTAGGGTCTTAGCATTTAAAAAGCCACGACCCCCGCACTTCCGCGGGATATACAGCCTCATAACCGATGACCGTGGGTGATGCATCCGATTTGCGGTAAGCAGTGAGCGTACCCTCCTATCCAGGGCGTCAAGTTCCGTCTGAGTCCACTTAAGTATGCCGAAAGAGTACATCAAAACTGGCATGACCCAACCGTTGAAGGCGCGCACCTTGTTCCCGCCTGATAAAAGACTGTTAAGTACTTTGTTCAGGCGGCCAAAGAAGCGCTCCTTCAACGATTGTTTCACGTCACCAGCATTGATACCTAACGCTTCCGACATACCTAAATACTTGTAAGTTTCGGTTGAGGAGAGGGATCTAAGGTGTATGGAATCCGAGAGTTGGGTCCCCACGGATTCCATAATCTCCCCTCGCTTTACATGCATAACCACACATTTGTCCAAACCAAATTCCATCCTGATGGCGCCACTGAAAGTTTCGGTTACCTTCAGTAGCTTCATCAGTTGCAAATCGTTAGGAGCAAAGAGTTTCAAGTCATCCATGTAAAGGAGGTGCGATATGACCTGACCACCTCTTCTCAACCGGTAGCCTTGACCCGAACCCTCCAGGAGTGTACTGAGAGGGTTAAGGGCCAGACAAAACCACAGTGGACTCAGACTGTCGCCCTGAAATATGCCACGCTCGATCCTTATCGGGTCGCTGTTCGCCTGGATCTGTCGGCATCCTGGATAGCGAAGGACCGTCCTCCACTGCCTCATACACGACATCAGGAAGGTGCGTAGAATTGCATCAACTTTATACAGCTCCAGCACCCTCATGAGCCACGTATGTGGCACCGAGTCATAGGCCTTCTTATAATCTATCCAACATGTCGACAGATCCTTTCGGGAACGTCGAACCTGTTGGCTAATGGCTATGTCGATGAGGAGCAGCTCCTTAGTACCACGGGACCCGTTTCTACATCCATTCTGAGAGGAAGACATTATCGAATACCTTTCTATATGATGGGAAATCTTTGCTCTCAAAATGGATGTAAAGACTTTATAGACCGTCGGTAAACACGTGATCGGTCTATAATTTTTAGGTTCCGCAGCACTACCTGATTTATGGAGCAGGTGGGTTATTCCTGTGGTTAGGAACTGGGGCAGCGATCCAGACTCTAAGGCAGACTGGAATTGAGATGCCAAGCGAGCGTGCGATCCCGTGAACCATTTGATCCAGAAATTGTGCAGCCCGTCCAGCCCTGGAGATTATTATTATTATTATTATTATTATTAATTTGTTTTGAAACACAATGTGATTAATGGGACAAATAACTTTCTCAAACTATTTTGCTATCAGGCAGAATTCATAATTATTTAGTTTCATAAACAAACTTCAGAGTACAGCTGTAAGTAGGTACTTATAATAAAAAGCAATTCTCAAGGTCAAGGTCCAAGCGAAGCTGGCGTGAGGATCTGGATACATTTATTGCTTAGTGCACACTTTTGCCCGGCAGAGGCAGTGGGAGCATTTAGAGAATTTAAAAATCACAAGTTTTACCCACAAATAAGTTTACAACTTATGTTTCTACTTTTAGTTAAATACTTCGTCGCTGCATCTCCTCCCTGCATGAACTTAAAATCGATAATTTTTGTAGCTAACAAAGTTAAAGAAAACTACTGCCATTAGTTTAGTAAGAGCATGGGTACCTAATACTTGTTCTGAAGTCCTTCAAAGCAACGCCCATTGAGCTACGGCGAGCTACAAGAAGAATTTGAAATCTCTTCAGTTGCAGAGATTCTAAAGGTGCCATTCCGAACCAGCTCGGTTCGGAACTACAACTGCCGACAGCACGTGCAGCGACTGCATGAAGTCGGCCGCAGCTGCTCTACTGGTTTGTATGTATTTATATGAAATTGCTTCCAAGCGCCGCGGCAGCTGCAAGTGCAGCGCTGCACGTGCTGTTGGCAGTTGCAGTTGGCAGCTCGGTTCGGAATAGCACCTTTGCGGTGAAACTTGATGTAATATAGGTACTTAAATGTAGGTAAATGATAGATGTACGGGAGCCGGAAGCGCATAAAGCGAAACAACAACTAATTTGCCACTCATGTTTATTGCCAATCACGGTGGAGACACAGCCCGCACGCATCAATACTTTAAAGCTATAATTAGCGTCTGAAAGAACAGTGTTTTTTATTTTTTTTATTTAGCCTATACTGTGACCTACTGCTGGGCAAAGGCCTCCCCTCCTCGTTCCCACTTGTACCTATCCTGGGCCGCATCAGAACATCCAGGAAAAAAAACGATCTGTAGCTATCTTCGCACATTAGTATGGAGCGCAGCGTTGTGCTCCGGATTCGATCGGTCCTCTTTACACCTAACATGCTGCGCTCCATCGCCTGTTGGCAAACCTTGAGTCTGGCCTTTTGATGTTCGGTCAAAGACCATGTCTGAACGCCGTAGATCAGGATAGGCAGGATGCACATGTCGACGAGTCCGCGAAAGCGGAAGCTATTGTCTTTCACAAGCTCTTTCATAGACCGTAGCTCTACCAGGCATTGTCAACCCTACGATAAATCCCCTTGCTACAGGCCACAGGCAGGCCTGTTGTCTGTCTGGCCCAAGAATGTAAATTCGTCGACAGTAAAATCCACCTAATTATTCTTCTATATTTTAATAATATTTACCAAAGGGCCAATAAAGCCAGCATTTACAATTTATTTACATTATCTAAGTTGCCTAACTTTTTTTCACATACCCTTACACCATAGAAAAAGTCACAAACTAGAATTAGTGTATAGAAAGTTCCACCGATAAGTTATAGGTGCGAGCGTGCGAGGCGCCGCGTGCGGCACACGTGACGGCCGCCATGTTGTCGCCGCCAATAAACAACGGCTTTTCCCGCCGATATTATGGCGCGAAAGTGTTTGTGAAATATGGCTTTTGTTGGACGATAGGCGAAAATGGCGGTCGCTATATTGTAGGTAACATTGGCATTGGCTAGTTTTTCTATGTCCCTCCAATGAAATACTTTCTCCTTAAGCATTTTTGCGATTGGGACACAAATGTTTTTCGTTATTGGTTTATAAAATGTCGTCTGGTGATATGTGAGAAACAAGTTTATTGCTTAGAGTATTTTTACTTATTTACTACGCAACATAATTATTAATTCCGTTGACTCTTCATACACAATGTGAACACCAAAGAAATACCTATCCATTTAGGTACACGACTACACGTGCCACCAATAAAGAAACTGTTACAAGATAAATGAGCCTAATAGGTTCACTGATCGATAAAATCACTTAAAAAGGAAAAAAAAACTTCGATGCGAGAAAGATTCCGAAGTTGTGTATCAAACATCAAAGCTCAATACAAAATCACTTTGGCACTTGCTTACACAGCCCGCGGGCTGCCAAGAAAGTTAACACCAACTAAAGGAACTTGCGAGGCTAAAAAAACGCGATCGGATGTAAACGAGCGTTCTCATAAATAAAGATGCGAGAATTCGCAAAAGTCGAGTTTCCACATCGACATCGGCATATGATTCGCGGCTGAGTAAGCAATCAAAAGTTTGAAGAAATGACAAGCAGTGAAATATGAGCGCGGTTTGGGCAGACGGGCGGCGTGGAGGCGCGGTTTTTTTTATAAAGTATAGTTTATTTCATTATCATCATCAATGGACATTCAATGTTGGTTATCGGTGTTCCACCTGATTAAAAGCAAGTTGTAGACACTGAAGTACATGATAAAAATAGGTTTTAACGAGATTAGTAGTAACTTCGTAATTATTTCGTATTTTAGTCTACCATACCTTTTATTGCACCGGCCACGATCACTGTTTTAATCAGTTCGTGGATACGAAAGTAAAACAAAAGTATAATGAAAGTTCAGAAGTTTCTGCAGTACATTTGTTACCCTAATTCACTAATTGTCGTTCAATTTTAATATGCCCACGGCGGTGAAATTACCGCAACCGTGACGTAGGAACTGCTCCCGTATTAATTAGATCTCAGCGCATCAAAGAGGCTGGCTAGGCAAACAGAACGTCTGAACACTACAAATATTTGCCGGCAGTGTGATGGCACCGGGGGCTGCTTTGCATGCCTTCAGTGTACAGTTAATTAAAGTAAGTATTTATTAAAATCATAAAAAAACTTTTTATAAATACTACCCTCTCTTCCCTTGGGTGTCGTACAAGGCGACTAACGGGCTAAAGACTGTTCATACATCTAACTGCATAGAGCGGTGATTGGCTCACCACATGTCACGCTAAGCACATGTGCAGTCGCTATTTGGTGAAAAGTGTACGATGGTAGAGGGCTGCTTTTGCTGTCCTCATTGCCTAGTCTTTGACTAACCCTTAGGGGATAATAGTCGTGATTATATGTATGTAAATACCTAGTGAATTTTGAAAAATATGTTTTCCCGCAATAAAAAGTAGCCAGAGACATTCACAAAAAATACTATTGTAGTTATATGAGTTCATACGTTCAGTCTCTCACTCATTCTTAATTAGTTTATTGACGAATCAAATAGGGCGCATGGTACAAAAAGCTTTTTAAATAATGCAATAGTCGCTCGGTTTGAGAAATACCATGAATTAGAATCATAATTAAGGGTTTTATTCACAGCTTTATTCATGTGTTACCCACATCATTTTCGATATAATTATGCAAATATTGAAAATTAAAATAATATGTATACGTTTATGCCTATGCTAAATTAAATTGTCAATTTTTGAAAGCAAAGATAACAATCAAATAATACATGATTTTCAATCGTGTAGATGTGTTGTGCACACACAAGAATGTTATAATATTAATTAAAATTATTCAAATGAAAAATCTTACCTCTTAATATATAGTTATGGCATGCAAATGCAATTTATTAGCATTCAATTATTCAAATGAAAAATCTTACCTCTTAATATATAGTTATGGCATGCAAATGCAATTTATTAGCATTTCATCGCGTTAAAAATAATCACCAAGCTTTATATTCAGCAATTTAAAAAAAATAAACGCCGCGTTCCAACGCTCCATCGATCAAAGCGGAGCTCCATGATACCGATACAACCGCAAAAACTCGGAACCGGGGCACAGCGAAAAAAAAATCAAACTGTTGTCATGCAAAAAGTCCGAGCCATACATCTCCTTCGGGAATCGTTCGGGAATGAAAGTTGCGTTCGACTTTTTGTAGCCGACGTCCGTGTTGACTATAACTTTTCTTTTCATTGGACATCGAGAAAATTATTCCAATACATTTTCCTTTAAAAGGAATTCCTGTAAAATCGGCACGACAGATAGAAAGTTAATAAAACACCAAGAAATGTGGATATTTCTATTGTTTTATAAGTATTTTGGCTTTAATACTTACTATAAACAAATTTAAAGATTAAACGCTCTTATAATGAGGAGCTGATTCTTTTATTTATCTCTCATATCAACCCAAACTCAACTGAGCTAAAATAGCATACAAAGACTAGATGGTGGTAGCTAAGATAAGCTAAGAAACTCTTTCAGCATGTTACTGGAATAGACTGGAGGTTAAACCACCAAATAACAGAGGTACTTCAACACATACTACGCGTCAATCTTTTTTATAAACAGTCTAAAAATGACTATTCTGCACCTGATCTCAAATGGAAATGGAGTACAAGCGCGAAGACAACTGGTCATAATATTATAATCAATTCAATTACACATCTTTCCTATGTAGTACAAACAATAACTTGGCAAAGATAAACCTAATAAAATGCAGAGTATGTAGGCTGGTCTCCCACCAGCTTCTAGGGAGGTGCTAGAAGCAAGAGATTGAGATGATATGGACTGTATGGAGGCGTATGGCCTGGACCGCGGCACTAGGAAGTGCGGACACTTAGTCGACGACTTTAAGGAGTGCCACAAACAGTACAAGAGGTTTATTGTAATGCGTAGAGAACGGGATAGACAAATAGCAGAAGGGAAATTAACCGGTGACAAAAAGTATATCAATCCAAGGGTTGACTTTGGAGTTGATTTCGTTATGATTGTACCAAAATATATATATATATATATAAATATATACATAAATAAATACATGTAATCACGACTATTATCCCCGAAGGGTTAGTCAGAGACTAGGCAATGAGGACCGCAATGTTTAGTCCTCTGCCATAGTCCACTTTTCACCAAACAGCGACTACGCATGTGCTAAGCCATCCAGCTCGGAGGAATATCTTCCCTTTGGTCTTTCTACAATGTGGTATCCATTCTACCTACCAAGGCTTACCTACACACACATACTCGTACATCCAACAGCGTAGAGCGATGATGGGCTCACCACCTTTCACGCTGAACACATGTGCAGTCACTATTTGGTGAAAAGTGCATTGCCTAGTCTCTTTTTAACCCATAGGGGACGATAGTCGTAAAATAATATCTATGTATGCCACTTTTTTTAACTCTTGGATTTCAAATTTACAATCAAACTTGAGTTGACATAAATAAAATTAACACGATGCATCTCTTAAAGTTGTGCATACAGCTGACCATAACTTTGTGTTTCAATGGGCATCGGAAGGTCTTCTAGCAAAAGGCACCGTTGAGCTACTAGTCTTAAGGTGTATATTCGGTTGTATCGATGTGTCGTATAATATTGTGGGGTAGTAGGGCTCACGTCCATGTTAGCAAGCCGTGCCGTCGCATAACAACGATGCAAGTTGATCGCAAACACACCTAACCTAGGTATTTGTTGGCCGCCTTTATTTTTATCTGTCGTGGGAAAGTGCTTTCACCTTGAAGATAAACTCATACTACTCTAGACTCAGTCACTCCGACTAACTCAAGGTGGGAATCGAATTCAAATCTTTCGTATACAGGCTGCGCGATTTCTCCGCTAACGAGGCATTGACTTGACCTGTCGAAATTCTTTAACCTTTATTATTATTGCTATTGTATTAGCCTCAATTGTCCCACCGTAGGGCAAAGGCCTCCCTTCCCTTCTTCAATTCATCCCTACTAGCAGCGATCTGAGACCAATCCTTCAGGAAAAGTCCAGCTCGTCTCGCCATTTCCTTCTGGGCCTGCCGCGCCGCCGGTTCCTGTTATTCGGTACACCCAGTTTGTGGTTACTTTAGCCCAAGGCCCGTTTGGCATACGGCAGCCATGGCCTGCCCAGTTTAACGTTTATTACTTATTAATACTACCACCTCCTCTCTTCCCTTGGGTGTCGTAAAAGGCGAATAACGGAATAAAGACTGCACATACATCAAAAAGCTTAGAGCGGCGATGGGCTTACCACCTGTCACGCTGAGCACACATGCAGTCGCTATTAGGTGAAAAGTGGACTATGGCAGAGGACTGCTTTTGCGGTCCTCATTGCCTAGTTTCTGACAACCCTTCGGGGGTAATAATCGTGATTATGTAGGTATGTATGTATGTTAAACAAAATTGTCTCAACAAACCGCTTTGAATTTGAGATCAAATGAAACATTTTAACGTTTTTATTTGTGACACGGAAGAGCTCGATGGCGCAGCGGCTAGCGCGTTCGGCTTGCGGTCTTGCCCGCTAAGCAACTTTCGCAATGTTGGGTCGCTGGATGGGTGACCATTAAAAACATCTCGAGCTCCTCCGTGCTTCGGAAGGCATGTTAAGCCGTTGACCCCGGTTGTTGTCGTAAGATGGCAGTCGTTAAAACCCACCAACCCGCATTGGGCCAGCGTGGTGGGTTATGGCCCAATATCCACACGTGCTATTGTTCACGTGGGAGGTCTGTGCCCAGCAGTGAGACGTTTATAGGCTGATAATGATGATGATGATTTGTTACTAGAGGTTCACCCGCGTCTTTGTCCGCGTGGACACCCTACCCTGTATGCCGTGGACACATTTCCAAAAATTTTCTTTTTGTCCTGACAATAATTGCGTACACAACAAACAAAGAATCAGCCAAGAAATCGGTCTAGCCGTTCTGAAGTGATGTGCGTACATACATTTCGGTAATTGATTTTTATTAATATAAGTACTGGATTGGATTTAATGTGTTTATGTTCTTATAAAAATCAAATAATTTAATAAATCTCAACACAAATCAAAAAACATTCCACGAAATAATTACAAACAACCACTGTACCAAGTTCGCCTGGCTACATTGTACTAAGTTCGCCTGGCTACATTGTTCTAAGTTCGCTTAGCTATATTGTACTAAGTTCGCCTGGCTACATTGTACTAAGTTCGCCTGGCTACATTGTACTAAGTTCGCCTGGCTACATTGTCAGCCAATGAATGTGAAGCGCTAGCATATGGGGAGGTCTGGCAAAAAGTGTTTCGGATTTTTCGATGCCCATATAGGGGTTGTTATCACGAACCCACATTTAGCAAGAGTGGTGATTTATATAACTGGATTTCAATTATGGAGACTTTTGTCTAGAAGTGAGTCAGTATTAATGCTTCATTTTACTTTAAATTAGTTTACATTTCCGTCAAAACATTTAACAAAATCATAAGTCTGCCATCGTTCTTCTAAAAGCACTTTGGCAAAACACTGACACCGTTCATATTTTCGTTAAATAAATAGCCATCGAAAGCTTACAAAAAAGACTTTAAAAAAGTGAGGAAAAATATTTTAACTCCACGGGGCGCGGCGTTGATAAATATAATCTATAACTCACACACTTTCTTTTCTTTTATAAATTCTAACGGAACACTGTCGTCAACTTTAATAGATTGTTAAATTTCTCTAAGGGGTTGAAGTTGCGAATCGCTCCCCAGACGACGCGTCGCGACGACGCCTGTAAACTGAACGCTATTTTGTGATCCACTACTTAGTCACGGAACAGTTGCGAGTGCGAGCAGAAGGATAGGTGTTGGTTTTATTCAGCAGTCGATTCAATTATCAAACACTAGAAAATGTATGCAAAGTGAATAAAGTATAAGAGATGTTTTTTTTTCCAGTAATGGTAAGCACTGGCCTTCATCTCATTTGATGGTAAGTAAAGATAGGGCCGAAGGTGGAAGCGCCCTTCACCCGGAATCCTCAACCACTGAGGAAGTGGCTATTTTATACCTAAACTGTCAGAATAAATATTATGGCGCCAGACTTTAGTTACTGTTAAGATGGTGGTAGCCAGGCGTACTTAACAAGGCCCACCAAATGGAAATGATTCCGAGTGAAATTAGCTTCCACTTTAGCCTTATCGTCTCGGCCTTAACGTCACCTAATGACGAGACGTAGAGACGGAAAGGAAGTACAAATATTTTTCAGTTTTGGTATACCTTAGCTATTTTTATAGTTAATCTACGAGTATAGTTATTTTAATTAGGACAGTATGTTTGTTCAACAAAGAAGAAATTAAATGACGAATAATTAATTGAAAAAAAAAACATCCAAAGACAATTTTAACGGCCAGAGATGAAAGTAAAATACTCATTAAAAAAATCTCTTCGATTTCCATCGGAATTCCTCAAAATTAACATCGCCCGGGCGCCATATCGTTTCACCTCGATTACTTTCGCCTATTCCTCTTCGGTACTAAATTCCAATTTTCATTTCGCTTCGATTTTATTGGCAAAGTTAAGCTGTACGTACCTAAAGTACTTTGTACATAGCGCCGTTCAATTCGTCAAACAATATCTCTGTCACATTAATAACTTTATAATTGACAATAGAAATGATAAGTTTGGATATAAGTTGTTACTACGATGGCAATTCTGATGTCTCGATGCACTGCGAGTTCTGAAAAGCCAAAAAACTCATTAGTTTGTCTTCTAATTTCCACTTGACTCTCTGAAAACGTTGGCAATAATTTTATTGAAATAAGTTTTTTGTGGTAATCTGAAAATAGGATTCTAAATTTAACTAAGAGATCTAATGTGTTACATGGCCGCTGCGTCATGAGCTCTAATTATAATAGAAATGAAATAATTAAATACAACACTTTTTAAATTTGTAAATATAGTATGTACGAGGCCTTTACACATATTTAAACCTAAGATTTTATTATAATTATAATCAATTGAACTTGCAATTGATCATTCTGCGAGGCCGTATCTATCGCGGCCCGAAACAGAGGGCTCGGATTCTTCTCGTCAGTCGCGTTTCTTTTTTATTGACTCTTGAAGTTTATTAGTGAAATTTCACCTGGCAGATGAATTATTGTGGTTCGGAACAAAGCAGGGAAGGTCGCGAATAAATATTTGACCAAGCTTATAATGCTTGACAACTTAGAAAAATGTGTGAGTAGATTGCGTTTTTGTCGAATGTTTGCGGAATGGAGTACAGACGGCTTTCACGCCGTACTGCGTAAACGAGTAGCTTCGCTTTGGGAATGAGTGCGGGGCAGCACTAACAATCTCCTAAGGGTGATCGCAGAAAGAGTGGATATCCTGAAACATTGGATGTCCATCCACGTTACATCTAATGAATTCTTTGAATTTTACTAACAAACTAGACACATTTTATGGATTTAGATGTATGTAATCTGAAATAAATGAATTGTGGCGGTGCCACCTTCCGCATGACGCCGCACATAGTTCGACACGAAGCAAACATCTTCTCAACCGTGTCAACAGATGGCGCCACAAACGTATACCAACGACGTCTCCATACTACGACGGTAAAATAGTATGGGAAGCCTGCATCGCGGTAGCGAAGAATTCACCATCTCCTGCTGAGGAAGATCTTCCCGTTGGCCTTCCTACAACGTGGCATCCATCCCATCTACCATCCGCTTCCTGCTATGGTGACCCCGACGTGATGTGGCGGCGCTACCTACCATTCCCTTTACAATACAATTATTATTATTATTAACATTTTGAACTTTCATGGTCACTACAATTATTTATATGAAAAAACGGGATTTTTACCATGTCTCAGTTATTGGTTTTGAGTCCCCGATATTTCGGCGCAGTTGCATGCACCATGATCACGCAGTAACTGTAGTTACTCAACAATTTCTGAACTGAAAAGTATTACCCGTTTGCAGTAACTGTAGTTACTCCGTGATCATGGTGCATGCAGCTGCGCCAAAATATCGGGGACTCAAAACCAATAACTCAGACATGGTAAAAATCCCGTTTTTTCTTTATTATTATTATTACTATATAATTCAGATCTCCAAGCACAAATGGAAAGCTGTGGTTTCCATTTGCTTGCTTTTAGAAAGAATATGTTTATGTATGTATATCGGAGTAATTATCATACATACATACCTACGTATAATCATGTCTATTATCCCCGAAGAGTTATATAGTCATCAGAGACTAGGCAATAAGGACAGCAAAAGCAGTCCTCTATCATAGTCCACTTTTCACTAAATAGCGTCTGCACATGTGCTCAGCGTGACAGGTAGTGAGCCCATTGCCGCTCTATGCTGTTGGATGTGTGTGCAGTCTTTGGTCAGTTAGCCGCCTATTACGACACCCAAGGGAAGAGAGGGGGTGGTAGTATTCTTTCACCGCTACGCGACGCGGTTAATTCGGAGTCATTATCAGTATACATATAACATGGGTATGTTTATTATATCAGATGAGAATTAGACGCATACTAACTTATTAATTACAAAAGTAGATCGAAGCCACTCAAGTTTACGACGAAAGTTGTGATAATTGCTTTCAAGTTTATCTACTTAAGTAACTGAGACTGGATCTATTAAGCTTATCTTAATTGTTGAATACCGATTATGTAATAAATAACGAAAAACCTTTATTGACATACCTACCCTATAACATATGACGTACGTCTACAGGTCACACTACAGAAAAGAAGACCTCTTTCTGTTGTTATGTGGTTAACACATAATAATTTAACAAGTACAAATAGAATTTGTATTATATTTCTTGATAAAAATCAAAACAGCTACTTATAACAGTAAGTAAGGAAACTTTCACAATGTCAGGTAGTTACCTGACATCGCTAATTACTTACTAATCCAGTTGGATTGATAGCCTTAGTAATTTCCATTATCTCTCTTGTTTGAAATAAGATTTGCTCTTAATAATATTAATTATTGGTGTGTCTACGTTGCAAGTGGACTTGCCAATAATCAAGATTGTTTTCAACAATCGAAAAAGTTTTGTAGCCTTTTACCTAAATTTTGTTTGTCATTACTAAAATCCAAAAATACAAATCTGTCCTAGTTATAAATATTAGTATAGAATACAAGCCTCTGATGGACTAAGGGTTGCCAGATTTGACTTATTCTTTTAAAAATAGTCGTAAGTTGTGTATTATAAACCCAATAAATGGAATAAAATAATGAAAGAACGATAAAAACTATAATTTTAAATTTGAAAGTTTGTGATTACACCTTGCGTTACTAACGCAGCAGTCATTTTATGGGGCATAAAGACATATATATGTGATTTTGTGAGGCGTATTCACCAGTTAACTTTTAAATATTATGCACCACAAAAATCAACGACTTTTGGTGTAAGAATCATATTTATATGATCAATAACAACAAAGTTGAGACAAACACAAAATTTTAATTATTTTTTTGGCTCCACTGAAATGTCGTATTTTGGTGGTTACGCCCTTTGAGCCGCAAGGTATCGATAAGCAGTCCTCTACCATAGTCCACTTTTCACCAAATAGCGACTGCACAAGTGCTTAGCGTGACAGGTGGTGAGCCCATCACCGCTTTAGGCTGTTGGATGTATGTGCAATCTTTAGTCCGTTAGTCGCCTTTTACGACACCCAAGGAAGAGGGAAGGTGGGGGGGCTGCGTTCCATTTGCTACGATCAAGACACCTCTTTTGTTTATTTTACTCTCTTGACATTCTACACTTGACGCTTATCGAATATACCTTTTAAAACTGTCCAGTTATTGTTTTCAAAGTCGCAAAAGGCCGAGTTTTTATTGTGGCCAAGTTTAGCCATCAAAAACCACCTGCCGTTTATGTGGCTTGTAAAAACAATCAATAATAGAGATAAGAAAAATCGGAATTGCCCAAATTTTATATGGCCTACGCAGCTGTGGACTTAGGCCTATGTTAAAGCTGATTGCTTTGGGAGTGTACTAAGAATAATTTTATTGGGATCAATCTATGGAAGCAACCTTTTGATCGGCTTTGTTTGAGCGAAAGGGATTCTTTACTTTTATGCCCATATTTTTATAGCGGAATAAACTATTTAATGGATCTATCTTGGACGTTTCTTTTGGTAGTAGATATAAATGGGTGTATTAGGCATTACCAATAAGATATGTGTTGCGGTTCAACTGGATTTAAGGGGCTTATTCGGATAAGTTTATGACTATTCGTCTCGGTGGCTGGGCCAAGCGCTCGTCTTAATATCCGGAGGTCCCGAGTTCAACCCCTAGGACGGGTAAAGTGTGTTTTCGAATTTTTCGATGCATATCCCGGGTTTGTGATTGTAAGGGGTGGGTGGGTGGGTTCCTATGCCTATCCATCCAACCATAAAAAAATAAATTTAGTCAATTCAAAATGCTTATTTTAAGCTTACTGAATAAAGATATATTGTGTATGATTTTTTTTGATTTAATTTTTCAATGCATATCCCGGGTTTGTGACTGTAATTTTCGATGCATATCCTGGGTGTGTGATTGTAATTTTTCGATGCATATCCCGGGTTTGTGACAGTAATTTTTCGATGCATATCCCGGGTTTTTGATTGTAATTTTTCGATGCATATCCCGGGTTTGTGACTGTAATTTACAATGCATATCCCGGTTTTGTGATTGTGATTTTTCGATGCATATCCCGGGTTTGTGACTGTAATTTTCAATGCATATCCCGGGTTTGTGATTGTAATTTTTCGATGCATATCCCGGGTTCGTGACTGTAATTTTTCGATGCATATCCCGGGTTTGTGACTGTAAATTTCGATGCATATCCCGGGTTTGTGATTGTAATTATCAACCCGCATTTGGCAAGCGTGGTGATTAAGCCAGTACGCCGCCGTCTCGGTTCGCAATACGGCGGAAGACCTTGTACTGAGAAGAGCCGGCAAGAAACTCAGCAAGGGCATAGTAATTTATTGGTACTACTGCTGTCCACAGCGTGTGTATTATGTAATGTTCACATGGAATTTTTTTTTGAATATTTATTTTGTTACGTTGTAAATACAGGGCCCTGTCTGCCTTTACTAATCTACAAAAGGGGTTCGCAATAGTTGAATAATAGTTACCTGAAATCATTGTAGATAAATCATCAGATGTCCAAAAAAAGTAGTCATTGTAGCTTGTTTGAATTAAATCCATTTTCCTTCACATTAAAGACATGAAGCCTTGGCTGACACATTGCAAGACACACTTTTCTTGCATTTTCAATCAATACACATTTCTAAATCAGGTTTAGCAAGACTTTGCATTCGATTTGGAGAAAATTAAGTCTGTTTACGTTTTGTATTTGACATAACACCATAGACAACACCACAGCCACCGTAGCGACGCCTAGCGGTAGCGGGGCGAAGTAGCTGTCAGCTTTTAGTTTCACATAAAAGATTTAATTTTAAAAATAGCCGAAACAGTTCCAATAATAAATTACATAATAAATTAATATGTATAATAATTACTTTAAGTAATTAAATTTAATTCAAGCAAATCCGGAAATAGAACTATTTTTTCTATAAGGACTTTTATCTAGAACATTCGAACGGGAGAAATATTTTTTATATGGATATTGTCTCTGCCCGTAGGGGTTACCAGAGAGGAAACTAATACTCCCTAATATTAAGATAGGGTAATTAGTGAGTTAAATATCACAAAAAATAATTTTTAATAAAAGAAAAACGCATTTCACATTGCTAAACGTTAATATTTTTTTTAGGTCTTGTGTTGTTATTGTTGGCAAATTCTGTTAGCAGAGGGCGAGTTGTGACAGACGTCATATTTGACGTTTTGATAGTTTGAAGGAAAAATTCTCAAGGAACTGCGTTGTTATATATTATTTGAGAGTAGAAATGATAAGCTGGCCTTCGATTTATAAGACTTCTGGCGAAAAAAAAGCTGCCGAGTCTGATGACGTCGAAATGATTTCAATCTCTGGCGTGACGTGGTGTGGTGTTATGTGTTGAGATCGATTCACTGAGGTAGGCATGAGTTGTGGTAACCTTTTGTTTTAATCTGAGGTCGTAAAAATGTAGTGGATTTGAGGCGTCATTAGCTTATGAGAATATAGTCAACAAGTGTGTGGTTTATTTACAGGGATCCGTGCCCGAAACGAAGTTCCGGTCGCTGGCAGCCACGCGCAAAGATAAAATCTCCCAGCGCGTAAGTATCCCAATATCATTGTTAAGTATAATAAGCCGTCATCCTAGGAATTCAAATCGATTTTTCTAGGTGTCCGAATCATGCCTTGTCGCCAGGCGACGCAAGGCTCTTGGCCATGTGGCAGACGTGTCAAACCCCTTTAGGAGTGGATATTGCATCATCCCACAATAGTCTAGCATTGTTTGGTTTTGTTTAGTGGAATATCGTAGCCGTGTAGTGCCTTGTGTACTAGTTAAATGTTAAACTACACTAAAATTGAAGCATGGTGTTGAATATTATTGTTGTAGTGTTAGTTTATAGTTGTAAAACAGCGCTGGGAAGCTTTTGATAACCCATAGCGCTGCGAGTCCCTGATTATAATAGGTTGCAGCCCCAGATACACAGAAAGCAGACTGCGGGACCCTAATTTATGTAACAGATCTGAATTAGGCGTGTAGTGTTATAAATAGGCCTCGTGTTGATAATTTCAGATGCTTCGAGAGGCCCGTCTAGCTGCCAGGATTTAGAGCTGGGCCCTAAAGCCTGGACGCGAGACCTGCTTCGTCGGGGTACCAGCGGCCACCTGCTACCAGTCGAGCTGTTGCCGCCTAGCGGATGAGCAGGCAAAGACGGTTTTTTTTACCCAATACTAGGGGATAATTGTTTTTTAAACTGGAACATTTTTTGAATTAAGGTTTCGACACCTTAAGCTTTATTTTCCTTTTATATCCAACTACACCAAGCGTTGGTGAAGTTGTGAAACATTTGAGGATCTGCGAGTTCGCCTTGTGTGAAGTTGTATGGTGACATCGTCTCCAGATTCGTGTCTACATTTAGATCCTGGCGCCCTTTAATATTAATTTTATATCGGTGTAACCCCACGGTTCTCTAGTGTATTGGCTTTAAACGTGTGATAGTTTTGATACGGTTAAACGGATTAAAACATTTAATTTAATATTTTTATAGACGGATTAATTTACTTTTAATTTCAACTTCATACTCCGAACGGTACTGGTTTTATTCCAACCCCCCACGACCATAGCTCGTACCACTGAAATATTAGCTGGCTGGTTAGGTAGTAGTAGGAACAGTATTATAAAATTTATTTGAAATTAAAATTATCACCGACCCGCTTGGTCACTTTTGACTCTTAGGATTTTAGTGTGTTTTATTGGGTGATATAGCTTGGTAATAAGGTTTAGAGTAAAGTAGAACTCCAATTATCCGAATTAATGGGGACCGGGACCCATTCGGATAATGAAATATTCGGATAATCGGATTTAAAAAAAAAAAATTGCCATTGGAGAGAATAAAAGCTACGTTTTGATATTGCACTATTTTTTTATTGAATTAAATGAAAGAAACATGAAATTTTCACATGTTTTAAATATAAATAAAATGTACTTATGTACAAGTTTAGAAATAAAAATCATTGTTTTTTAAACATCTCCGTCAATGTAAGCTGTTTTGCGGTCTTCAACCGTTTTCGGGCAGCCAGGTCACGCATTCGCTTGACGGTGAGCAGTTGCAAGTGGTGGTTTTGTGATTCGGATGATCGGCGATTCGGATAGTCGGAGTTCGGATAATTGGAGTTCTACTGTACTTTAAACAGTAAATTATAGTTGGCAAAATTAATAAAAAGTTTGTTGGACTTTCATTTGAGATTGACCCTAGGGTCAATTTCAACTGATAGTTTTTTTTGTTATTTTCGGATTAATAAATTAAAAGGAGTAACGTAGATGATTAGTACCTAACATAATATAAGTAAAAATTGTGACTAACCCCCTCTTTTAAAAAATAAGAGTGAAATAAAATTTATAATTTTATTTTATTGTTGTTGGACAAAATTTTAGTGTGTGTTCTTTTACAATATACTGCCTAGCTGTAAAACATTTTATGGTTTTATTTAATAACATCCCACTGATGCTTGCGTTTGGGATTTTCTTCATTTTCCCCAAAAGGGACAAAATCCCAAATGTAACAATTTATTCGCAAAACATATGGTATAACAAAGGTCTTAGGATTAAGAAGTACCGTAAATGTCTGCCACGTAAGTGGCGTGCAAATATTTAATTAATGAAAGTATAAAAAATGTCCAAGGTATTTGAAATTAAAAAATTTATAGCTATGTCATAAAATAGTACAATGTCAAAAAAAAAGTACCTATTAAATAACAATAAAGCGTGGGTCAAACCAGACGCGTTGCGTTGCAGCACAGCACCTTGCAGCGCAGCGCGTTGCGTAGCGAGGTCACACTGGCCGCGCGGCCAGTCGCAAGTGGCCGCTACGCAACGCAACGCGCTGTGCTGCAACGCTCTGCACTGCAACGCTCTGCACATCGGCCATTTTCGTTTGAGAAATGGAAGATAGTGTGAGCATTTCTGAGTAATCTGACGAAGGATGGCTGTGTAGTAGCTCATCTGATGAAGAACTGCTGCTTCTAACGATCCATCAGGTCGCAGGTCGGAAGAAATAAAAGAATATGGGTGCATGAATAAAAGAAGGATCGAACGAAGCGAATACAATCGCCTATGCCGAGAGTTGGAGTCACATGAAGACCGATTTTACTGGTATTTCCATATGTAATGCCATAATAAAGTTTTTTAATTCGTATTCTTGTAGTTCTTGTCTTATGGCACATATAAACTTTTGTGATTCCGAACTAATTCTATTAATTTTTCTTTGATTTCCGCATCCATTTTTGTATTTAAATACAAACCACCGTTTTCCTGCTGCACGGCGCTGCGCGTCTACGCGCGTAGTCGTCCGCGGTGTAACGTCCATTATAGAAAGCCATATAATACAACGTCATCATGGCACGTAGTGCGCGCTATGTTGCCAAACCGCCTGCTGCGTTCGCGCGCGTAACGCGCTCGGTTTGTCCCTGCGTGGCGTGATGCGCGGGGACGCGCGTAGCTGCGCAGCGCTGTGCAGCATCGTGCGTTTGGTGTGTCATGTCATGTCTCATAATAATGCTTATATTACAACGTCATAAGCTGCGCCGCGCTGTGCTGTGATGCTACGCAACGCATCTGGTTTGACCCACGCTTAAAAAATATCTTATATCAAATTCAATAATAATGAATGTCAAACAAAAATACGTCTTTTATCCACAATGGTTTAGTCAGAGACCAAGCAATGTGAGCTGTAAAAACAGTGAATTGCCGCATTACGCTGTATTGGATGTATGTCAAAGTCAAGGTCAAATGCGTTATCTATACGAATACATTATAAAGAGGAAAGATTTGTTTGTTTCTTTGTTTGAATTGAGTAGGTTCCGAAACTACTAAACCGATTTAGAAAATTCTTTGACCATTAAAAAGCTACATTCTTCCTGAGTGATATAGGCTATATTTTATCCCGATATTCCCACGGGAACGGGTACCACGTGGGTAAAACCGCGTGGATCCTCTAGTTCAATACAATGTTTACATTTACAGGTACTGTTGACGTCAAAAAATAAAATATACAAAAAAGTTAACAAACAGTAGTTAAGTCTTATCAACTAACTTAACTTCCTACCTAATCTACCTACCTAACTAATCTACCACCAGTTCGGATTTGGAGAGAGCCTTAGCCTGCTTATGAGTAGTTATTAGTAAGTTAGTCGCCTGTTACGGCACCCAATGGAAGAGTTGTTGGTAGTTTTGTTACTCATGCTCACAGTCTATTTGCCCCTAAGCGATGTAGAACCAACACTGGCGCGGGCGGCGTTTCGCGGGGCATGTCACATGGTACCGCGGCGCCTCGTCGCGCCCCTGACGGCAGATGTCGGTTCTTTTACCGGGTCGGGCCTGCATGTCCTTACTCACCCGTTTCCCCCACGGGGGGGCGGGTGGGGACATATGGGTTCCAGCCCCGGACAGTGCATGGGGTGTCTCACGCTCCTCTCGAGGCCTCATGCCAGTGCAGAGAAGCATTTTCTCCGACTAAAACAAAGAAAAAAAGAACCAACACTGGTGAAAGAGCTCCTTTATGTCGATTCATGAAAAGTTATAATGAAAAGTTTGTTACTATAGATCTATTTCTCTTTGTCACATATGCACAGTTTAAAAAATGTATCCTTGAAAAATTAGCTTAACTGTATTCCTTTATAATTTAGTTGCAGTTTATTCATTTAAAGAAAATTTAAAAACATTGTTTGCTTCAGTTTGCTTGTATTTAATTACATACCTACTTTAGTTCTAATATTATTATAAGGATATTGGTGTTGGTTTCGTAATTACAATAGATTTTACTTAGTATTAGTGATAAGCTTTATTACGCAATTGTTTGTTATCCTATACAAAATAAAAATAAAATAAAATAAAATATAAAAATCAATGAGCAGCCATATTAACATCTCAGCGGTGGACATTGAGAATTCATTTATTTAATAAAAAAAATCAAAAAGCGTGTCACACACACCGCAAGCCAGCTAAGTTACGCGGATAAGGAAAATAAATAATCCCATTTGCCAGAGTATCATCGGCCGGGCAACTGCTAATGATGTTTGTAGTTTTTATGGAAGCCTCTCGATGAAGGGCGCTGTGAAAGTTCCACGGCCAGATTGAGTTACGGCTTATCATTAGATCCGGTGCAGGGAGGCTTAGATTGTAGGGCGAGATTACTACCTAAACTCTGTAACTCAGCACAAAAATTAGATGATACCACTTAATTACATTGTTTCAGTTTCCTAAGCTTTCTTTGTGAGTAAACGTAGTAGGTTATATATATTATTATAAAGGTTTATAACATACAGAAGGTTTTAGAAATACGTACAATTACACGAACGTCTTTTATCTCTAAAGGGTTGTCTGTCAGAAACCAGGCAATGAGGACAGCAAAAGCACTAAAAAAACCCTCATGAGTAAAGGTTATTTATTATAAAGTGGATGATTATGTAAATGACAAATTTGTATGAACATAGTGCATGTACGAGCATAACATATAAGCAATTTGTATATTGTATAATTTGGTAACGACATATTGTTTTGTAAATGTCGTTACTTCTATGTTATTTTTCTACTCCACAGCTAAAAGACTTCCTGAATGGGTGTTTGCCCATCCATCCAAATAAATTTAGACGATTCAAAATTTTATTTTAAGTTTATTGAATAAAGAAATTTTGAGTTTGAGTTTGAGTCTACAGCCACTGTTCACGATTGCCCAAATTACAACATGTGCTCAGCGTGACACCTGTCACGCGAGCCCATCGCAGCTCTATGCTGTTGGATGTATGTGCAGTCTTTAGTCTGTGCGTCGCCTTTTACGACACCCACGGGAAGAAAGGAGTTGATAGTATTTTTTTAGTGACCGTCACACAGCATTTTACAACCGTGCCGCGTAACGGTGAAAGAATACTACCACCCCCTCTCTTCGCTTAAGTGGGTTGTTGTACCTTTGTCACAAAGTAAGTTTGCCACAGAAAAAAGTATGTCTAAAATTACCACAATTCTATTTTAATGAAGTTAATTCGTCATATTTCAATTTGTTTTAAAAAATTCGACACATTGTATTTTTTCGTACAGACAGAAAAGTGGTCAAACAATAAGTAAGTAAATAAAGAGTCATTTATTTATTTTTCGTAATCACGGCATAAAATCACAGGTAAACTATGGTCATATGCCAAAAACCAAAGAGCATTTCTATAATCTATTATGAATATAAAATTAAATCACTAATTACTATTATCAATCACTATTAAATCACAGCAAATTTAAAATTTTCCTTAGCATCTACATACGCGTAAAAATAGAAATTATTTTTATTGTTATATTATGTTGGTACTTACAGTTTTTTTCTTTCATAATTTTAGTAATAAACCTTCGGTAAGAGCATGTAAATGCCTACATTGAATAAAAACTTTTTGATTTTGATTTATGATTTTCTTATTTTATTTCGAGCGCTAAACACCTAAAACGTTGCTTGCTGCCGGTACTTTATGCAAACATCATTGTAACGAATTAACTTGTGACTAATTTACAATAACACGTACCTACCTGTGACGAACTTACACATATGTTTTAATGCATGTGGCAAATTAACTTTTAATGTATGGAGTGTACAAAATGTGACGCACTTACTTTGTGGCAAAGGTACAACAACCCCCGTCGTAAAAGGCGACTAACGGACTAAGGACTGCACATGTCATCCAACAGCATAGAGCAGGGGCTCACCACCTGTCACGCTGAGCACATGTGCAGTCGCTATTTGGTAAAAAGTGGACTATGGCAGAAGACTGTTTTTGCTATCCTCATTGCCTAGTCTCCGACTAACCCTTCGGATATAATAGTTGAGATTACATGTATGTATGTATGTATTAATTACAAATGTATATTATTATGTTTGCAAAGACGCTGAGTAAGGCTTTGATTAAACAAAGGGCGTAACGCCCCCGCGGCCGCTGCCACATTATGCGCCATCACGCAAGTGCTATCGGGCTCAAGTTCGGTTCAAGCCTAACCTCTGTCAGCAGACAGCTTACGCTAAAGACCTAAGTTTGATCGAGAATTAATTTTGCGATTCGAATATGGATTTAATGGACTTAGAAAGAATCAAAATGTTTAGCTTATTTGTAAATTCGTTGTACTTGTTTCGATGTTGTAATAAAATAAAGAGTCTCTTGAAATTTTGTTTTTGTTTAGTACAATGCAGTTTAATAGAAAATAATGTTACGTTAGGTAAACCTTAGTTAATGATGTGACAACAGATATGTACGAAATTATGCTCAAAAACCACTAACGAGTTGAAATTCTAACGACTGGTTTTCTATCTGAGCAACCGCGGCCAGACCAATAACGGAATATGGCCATCATGATATAATAATTATTACACGATTTAAACTGCTGATTAAAACTTAAACATCTAATGGTGAACGTAGGCCTAGTTTAAAAACCGCAGTTTTAAAACTACAACCCGACTCCTCTGGTTTTGCGGGTGTCCATGGGCGGTGATTGCTCTCCATCAGGTGACCCGCCTGATCGTTTGCCTCCTTGTTATATAAACAAAACCACGATTGGTAGGTATTAAACTAAAATCAGGTTTTCAAATGAAGCTATCTCTCTACGAAAAATGTTTAAGAAAGTTTATAAAAATAACAAAATATGTTATTTGATTCCAAAAATATAACTCGTACCTACTTTATGTTATCGGTTCGTCATTTAAAATTTAAACCCATCTAAAATTTAAACCATATTCAAACAGAATGAAATACGTTTTTGTGATCGAAAAATATATTTGACCTCAACTCCTACGTCTATATTTTACATACGAGTACATAATCTTAGATTCATGACTTTATCCCCGAAGGGTTAGTCAGAGACTAGGCAATGGGGACCGCAGAAGCTGTCCACTGCCATAGTCTATGATTCACCAAAACCGTCTTTATTTTAATTGCATAATAATGTTCGGAAACCATCCTGAATTAGCACGCCTACATAAAAGGTACAGTGACATACAAATACAAAAATGTAATTATGAAGGTATTTTATAATCTTTTTTTTCTTGTTGACTGAAAGTGACATTTGACTAAGCAAAAGCAAAAAATAACTTGCTGTAGTAATCTAAACAATAACTTTTGCTAGTGACCGTAACAGTTCAAGAAGTTAAAGTTATTTATACTTTAGAAATACATTAAAAGTAAGTACATCCTGTATACTCGTCACGCGTTTGCACGTCAACACCTCAACGTGCCTACGCAGCTGCGGCCGCCAGCCGACCTATCGGTGCCACCGCCGCCGCTCCGCAACCTGAGCGGCGACCGCCTCAAGAGAAGAAGAAAAGTAGCCAGGGTGTCATCCATGGAGCTACTCCTGTGGCACCGCAGGTTTACCATCGTGACGAGGAGGGCTTTACCACAGTAGAAAGGAAGAAGAGGAAGCCCACATGTCTCAACCTGTGCGGTTTGCACCGACCGGACCGAACCACCTGCTGCGTCCGACGACGCTGCTGTACGTGTCCCGACTCCATTACTCTACGATAGCAGAGGAGATCGTAGAGTATATACGGATCAAGACCAAATTCACTCTAAGGGTTGAACAGTTGGAGTCCCGTCACAAAGTGAATTTTAATTCATTTGTGGTGAGAGTACTTAGCGTCCATCTATCGGCCTTTATAAAAGAGGAGTTTTAGCCGAAGGGTGTCCTGTTCCGGTGGTTCCGTGGTCGGCTACCGGACACTGAGCTGCGTCACACGTCGCCGTGTTTACGTGTAAATAGTAATAAGGTTTTATTTATTTATTTATTTATTTAAGGACAGTTTACAAGTCACACACCAAAAATATCAAATACACATGATTAAGCATTACAATGTTGTAGTGTGGCCTTAGTTACAAACTGCCACGACAAGCACAGATCACTTGGAAACATAAGTAAACTACTTAAATTTAAAATATATAATAATGAACTATTCAAATTGAAAATAATGAACTACTTAAAGTTGTAATAATGAACTACTTAAATTTAAATTTACTTAAGTTAAGGTACTAAGTACATACCTACTGTAGAAATTTTAGAAGTATATTGGTATACATAGAGAAGTACCGTGCGGCTTACAGGCTACTTATTGCAACAAAGTTTTTAAAAATGTTCTCCTGAACTCAGTATACCCAGAGTAAATATCCAATTCTGAATTAATTTTAGAATATGTTCCGAATTGACTTTGCATTCTATCTAAAGATGAATAATGTCCCAGATTGCTCTTAAAGGATTTAGGTGAAAACAATTTATAACGTGAGAATCTGGCGGTTTTACGAGGAATAGAAAAATTAATTGTTTCTAAAAGATGATTACAATCTACAACGCCATTAACAAGTTTATGCAAAAACAATTGATCCAACAACTGCCGCCTTTTTTGTAGACTTAGGATTTTTATATTGTATGTATGTTAGTCTGTAAGGTATTTATATTTATATGTATATGTTACTTTTGATGGTATATATCTATGGGCCTGTTATTTTAACTGTGTAACCTGATAATAAATAAATAAATAAAAATTAAAATAAAAAAAATGTCCCACTGCAGGGCAAAGGCTTCCACCATTATTGAAACCATGTCATTGACGGGTTTGGCATTCGGACTTTTTTTTCTTCAGAAATATTACGGACAAATTTCATTTTTATTCCAAGCAAACAGATAACCAATCACGACGACGATATTGTACAGAACACGTTCACAGCTACCAGTTCCAAAAGAAAATATCTCGTGAAACTAACAAGTGCCAGCTACCGCGCTCAGCGGAACTGCAAAACATGTCGCACTACATAAACAATATAACGACGTTCCATGCTTCCTTGTCAATACTGGACACAGTACAGCGAAGTGCTCGTAACTCGATTATCGCCTGAAATTACCTTTAACCTATTAGAGTGAGAAATTTGACATCATTTGTGCGAAGATAAAGTCAAAAATTTGTATTTAGAAGGCTAAACAAACTATACTTATCAGTTATCTATAGTAGGTACAAGCTAGTAGGTTAGTTTAGAAAAAATACTAATTTATACTGTGGAAACAGCGTGCGAGATATTCCTTCTATTAATTTGTGTATGCACCTGTACCATTTTCGCTTTTTTGACAATCTGTCCTTTTGAGAATCTGTCTTTTTGAGAATCTGTCCTTATGAGATAAAAGGGACTATTAATTTCGGGTGTACATCTACGTTTTCGCCTTTCTTCGGTTTTGAATTTATCGTCATCATCATTGTCGTCGAACTGAGGTCACATCACATGTTCAACTGCATAAGTGGAGATTGGACCATAAACAACCACGCCACCCAATGCAGATTTAAACGACTGCCATCTTTCGACAAACACCGGAACCAACGCCTTTACGTGCCGAAAGCACGGATTTTCAGATACCTCATTATCATTTTTGTCTTTGAACGTCCTACTGCTGGACAGAGGATGTTCAACATGTCACTTAAGGATAGATCATAATCCTGTCCCAAAAGCTCAGCTGTCGAAAAACCAGACACAATAAAAATGCAACTGTTACTACATCTGAGTGAGAAATTAAAGAGACGCGGCAGATTGGGGGCTAAGGGTGTTGGTAGATTTTAATAACCGGGACAAACTGTGAGACGTGGCTATCAAAGTATTTGAAAGTTTGGATGAATTATACATAAGTGTATATTTAACAATATTGAAACGGTAAAAAAAGCTAGTACATCTCCGGAGAATACACGCAGCCGCTTAGAAAGCCCCGCACGAAAGATGTGGGTTCAGGGGACTCATTTTGTAACTTCATCACCTATCGCAATACATTGCTTCGTTAGTTTGATTATTTTAAAATTAGTTTTAAAAACAATGTACTTGTACTTGAAAGGTATTGGTACATGTTTTGAAATTAGACAATTTTTTTTCAACGATTTAATACTTATCTTACTTACTTATCTTTAAAACGTTTAAGCGTTTAACCGCAAACACATTAATTTCTGGCAGCGTTCCAAAGGGTTGGGGATTATGTGATGTAAAGTGTATAGAACAGGGGGGATACCGACACATCCGGTGCCGCGGGGGATCCCTGAGCGTTCTCGCTCAGGCTGCCCTACGTATTCTGGGGAGGGCAAAAGTCCGCTCGTGCCAAGGCATGCTGCAGGCAGGAGAAAGGCAAGACAATTGGCACCCCCTCCTACGCTTCGCGTGGACTTCTGCAATATCAGGGGAATCCACTCTAACTTGAGCGCCGTCCATTACCACCTCGAGACGGCGAAACCGGCCTTGCTCTTCCTCACCGAGACGCAGATATCCCCCCTCCTGACATCTCGTACTTGCGCTACCCGGGATACAACCTGGAACATGCATTTGTGCCACAAGCCGGTGTTTGTGCCTATGTCAGGGAGGATATGTGCGTTCGTCGCCTTGGCAATCTTGAAGATAGGGACCTCTCCATCTTATGGCTGCACGTCGACTGCAGACGTCATCCTCGCGTCTACGCGTGCCTGTATAGGTCCCAAAGCGGTAACATCGGAACTGACCAACTTATCGAGACCGTCCAAACAGCGACAGACTCCCTACTCCAACGGATCCCCTCGGCCGAGATTGTGGTATTGGGAGACTTCAATGCCCACCACGTCGAATGGCTTGGTTCACGCACAACTGACCACGCGGGTAGAGCCGTTCATGACTTCGCTTTGGCCTACAGTCTGTCCCAATTGGTAACCGAGCCAACACGGGTTCCAGATGTGGAGGGCCAAGCACCTTCTTTATTAGACCTTCTGCTGACCTCGCACCCAGACGGCTATCAAGTTTCTGTTGATGCACCACTAGGCTCATCAGACCACTGTCTGATTGCAGCACTGTGCCTCACACAGAAACTTCAAAACCGCAACCAGCGGCTAGCCGTCGAGTCTGGCATTATAGGTCAGCGGACTGGGATGGGATGCGAAGCTTCTTTGCGTCCTACCCGTGGTGGCGAGTTTGCTTCTCGCTGGATGATCCTGATGTCGCCTCTGACTCTGTCGTTGATTTGATACTGCAGGGAATGGAACTTTTCATTCCAAACTCTGTGGTTCCCATTGGCGGCAAGTCCCAACCATGGTTTGGTCGTTCCTGCAAAATGGCGTCTCGCCAAAAGCGACAACATTACCAAGCCTGGGCTAATGCGGTGTCATCAAAGGATCCAAACACAAGTGCGCTCAGAAAGAAGTACAACTTTGCCGCCAGATCCTTTAAGAAGGACATTGCCAAGGCGAAGTCATCATTCATAGGTAGAATTGGCGAGAGGCTAGTGCGTCTTCCTTCGGGGACGCGTGCGTTCTGGTCTCTCGCTAAAGCTATCTTAGGGAATTTTTGTCAGCCGTCCCTACCACCATTGCACAAGACCGATGACTGCCTGGCCTATACAGCAAAGGAGAAAGCCGATCTCTTGGGCTCTCTTTTCGCATCAAACTCGACCTTGGACGATGGGGAAAACTCTCCACCAACCATACCGCATTGCGCTTGTACAATGCCAAACGTTCAGTTCCTGCAAAGGTCAGTTCGTAAGGCTCTTTTTTCCCTTGATATCCATAAGGCGAGTGGGCCTGATGCAGTTCCACCCATTGTGCTTCGGACGTGTGCTCCTGAATTGGCACCAGTTCTAACGCGCCTTTTCCAGCTCTCTTACACCACTGGCGTCGTCCCGAGCTCTTGGAAGACAGCCCTTGTCCACCCGATTCCAAAAAAAGGCGATCGCTCAGATCCGTCCAACTACAGGCCAATAGCTATTACCTCTTTACTCTCCAAAGTAATGGAGTCCATTTTAAACCGCCAGCTCTTAAGGTACCTAGAAGAGAACCAGCTACTAAGTGATCGCCAGTATGGTTTTCGTCGCGGTCGATCGGCTGGTGATCTTTTAGTGTACCTTACTCACCGATGGGCGGAGGCAGTCGAGAATAAAGGGGAGGCACTGGCAGTTAGCTTGGACGTAGCGAAAGCTTTTGACAGGGCACAGGGCCACTAGATTATCGGAGCCCCATTTAGAAATGAGATCCAACACCCGATCGAGCTCAATGACAAGATTTGCTCGCTTCATTTCGGTGTCTACCCGCCCAGCCGTTGGGTGACCGTTATATCCCCCATGCACTGTGCTATCATCTGCATAGCAATGAATGTTTCCAAGAGGAAGCATGTCATTGATATGCAGAAGGAACAGCGTGGGGGATAGAACGGAGCCCTGAGGAACACCAGCGTTCACTGACATGAACCGTGAAGCGCATCCATCCGAAAGGACACGGATTCTACGCTCATGCAGGAAGCTAGCAATCCAGGTACAGAACTGAGCGGGCAAACCGTATGCCGGGAGCTTGGAGAGAAGAGCTTTGTGCCAGACCCGATCAAAAGCCTTGGCTATGTCAAGGCTAACTGCCAGTGACTCGCCACGCTTGTCAATAGCCTCACCCCAGAGATGTGTGACGTACGCTAGAAGATCACCCGTTGACCGTTTTGGCCGAAACCCATATTGACGATCGTGAATTAGGGAGTGATCTTTTAGGTATCGAATAAGCTGTTTGTTCAATATTCGTTCTAGGATCTTACACAACACTGAAGTTACGGCTATAGGGCGGTAATTAGTCGGATCTGACCGATCTCCTTTTTTAGGGATCGGTTGCACATTAGCTTCTCTCCAAGATTCCGGCACACAACCCGAAGAGAGCGAGAGACGGTACAGACGCGTTAACACAGGGGACAACTCCGCTGCACACATTTTCAGAACTATTGCTGGGATGCCATCAGGACCGTTAGCTTTCCGGACATCGATTGACTGCAGCTCCGCACGAACATCACACTGCCTGATTTTAATGTCAGACATTGTGTGGACACAGTGAGGAACTGAGGGTGGCTGTGCATCACAGTCATCGATCCGGGAGTTAGCCGCAAAGAGTTTGGCCAGGAGATCGACCTTTTCCTGCGGCTTGTGAGCTAAAGTTCCGTCAAGACATCTCAGTGGTGGCAGCGAGGGTTGGCAGAAGTTGGATTGCACGGCTTTGGCCAGACGCCAGTAGCTACGGCTGCCCGTAGGATGCGTCAGGAGTTCTTGGCCTACTCGTGCAACGCGCTGGGCATCCGCTCTAATGTAGGCCCTCTTACACGACTTGGTGGCATTATTATAGGCTGCTTTTAGCGAGCGGGTTTCGGGATCCCCATGAACTTTACCTCTGATCCAAGCGCGGTATGCCGTCTGTTTGCTTTCAACAGCGCTGGCACACTCGCGATTGAACCAGCGGTTGCGTCTGCCTTTGCTGATGACATAGGAGTGTGGAATATAGTATTCCATTCCTAATACTATCTCATCAGCAACGGCAGTGGTGCTAGCTGTTGGGTCCTTCTCACTAAAGCAGCGCTGCCTCCAAGGGACGGATGCAAAATACTCCCGCATACCGTCCCAGTCTGCCGACGCGTAGTGCCAAATCTGGCGTTTCGAAACCGCTGTTGGCGGGCGCGATGCCAAGGGCACTGTGCTGGATATCAAGCAGTGATCCGAGGAACCTAAAGGAGCTCGAATCTCCACCCGGTATCCAGCTGGGCGACTCGTCAGCAGAAGGTCGAGTAAGGAGGGCGCATGGCCAACTATGTCTGGGATCCTGGTGGGCTGGTTCACCAGTTGCGTCAGGTCATGCGTGAGAGCGAATGCGTGGGCAGTTCTACCAGCATGGTCTGTTTTGGAGGAACCTAACCACAACTCATGGTGGGCGTTGAAGTCCCCCAAAAACACCAGTTCCGCCGATGGAAACCGCTCCTGCGCATCATCTGCTACCCGACTAAGATGTTCAATTAGTCGAGTTGTCTCCATGTCGCCGTTATGGGATCGGTAGACGCAGACGTAGACACGGCAATGAGAGCCTAAGTCGACGTGTACCACTAGGAGGGAGAAGGAAGGGTCCTCCAGACAGCGCAGACGGCGACAGCAAACATCCGCCCGAACGAATAAGCAAACTCCGGCTTTGGCTTTGAAGGATTCTTCAAGCACAAAGCCGGGTTCAGGTAGGTGGTGTCAGCTGGGCGGATTATTTGCGTCTCCGTCAGGAACAACATTGCTGGCCGTGCCGTCCCGAGATGGTGGTGGACAGCATTGAGGTTTGCATGGAGTCCGCGGATGTTAGCGGACTCCACCTCAAACGGTAAGGTTGTGGTGGGGGTGTGCACCGCTGTAGTACCAGTTTTGTTGTTAGGCGCTGTCATTTTAGGAGTGGAAAGAGAGAGGCGTGAATCGAGAAAATGATGCCGCGATGCGAATGGTCAAAGTGTGGTGGCCTGTTTCCCCAGGAATATGCCCACAGACCAGTATTATCAACCTGCCGAACGGAAGGGCCCCCGAACCCCCCCGGGAATGGCCGCCGGGACCCTACCTTCCGGTCACCAACCGGCACGACGGACCACCCCGAGATTATGCGTGGCATGGTGAGGCAGCCTCACGAGCTGGTTAGGCTCGCTTGGGCCCCTGTACTGTGCCACGGGCGGCCAGCGGGACATCCGTTTCTACGGGTCTCCCTGGTCGGCAGGTTAACGAAGTCCTCCTGGCACTGGTTTGACGGAAGCCTCCACAGACCAAATACATCGCAGCATCATCCTCTCGAGCTCTGGTTATACGCTGGCTGATCCCGAAACGCGACCGACAAGCAGTCACTTGACGGGTTTTACACCATGCGTACGGTGGTCACCAACCAGACGGGTCAAGCCCTACCACCAGTGGAGCAGATCATCGCTCGAAAGAGTCCGTTAGTCGCTTTTTACGACACCCACCGGATGGAGAGAGGGGCGGCGATTGGTATTCTTTCTCCGTCACCGCACGGATAAAGTTATTACAACTGTATAAAGCACAGGTCAGGCCGCATATGGAATACTGCTCCCATATCTGGGCTGGAGCACCCCAATACCAACTCCTTCCATTTGACCGCATTCAACGCAGGGCTGCTCGAATTGTCGGCGACGTGGTTATTTCAGGTCGGCTCGATCCACTGGCTCTTCGGAGAGACGTTGCGTCTCTCTGTATATTGTACCGTATATATCATGGGGAGTGTTCTGAGGAATTGTTCGGCTTGATCCCTGCCGCTAAATTCCTTTACCGCACTACACGCAACCGACTGTCATTCCATCCACATCACCTTGATGGATGGCGGTCTACTACTGTGCGATTTTTAAGAAATTTCTTGCCTCGAACTACAGTGTTGTGGAACCAGCTCTCGGCGGCGGTATTTCCAGACCGTTACGACTTAGGGATCTTCAAGAAACGAGCCTATTCCTTCCTTAAAGGCCGGCAACGCGCCTGCGATTCCTCTGGTTTTGCGGGTGTCCATGGGCGGCGGTGATTACTTTCCATCAGGTGACCCGCTTGCTCGTTTGCCTCCTTCTGCTATAAAAAAAAAAATAGAAACGTCGGTAGCCGCACGGATACATTTGAGTTCATGCAAATAACTAAATAAAATTTATATTTCAATACATTAATTCGTAAGTTAATCCACATTGCTGCGTTAAACTACTAACGTGAACCTATTTGTAATACACTCGTATCGACTATCTGAAAAGGTTAAAAGTAGGTACTTACTATTAAGACGACCTTCTTGGTCGAGTACACCGGTGGTGTACACCGGTTTTCATGGTGTCGCCATCTCTGAGGTCCCGGGTTCGATCCCCGGTCGGATCAATTTAGAAATTATTGTTTTTCTAAATTTTCTCGGGTCTGGGTCTTTTTATGTATAATAACTATGTATTTTTTTTTTTTTAATTTAAAATGGGTTTGCGTTTGGCCTCAGTCTCGCCTGGTGGTAAGCGATGACGAGGCCGACGGTGGTACACGCTTACCCAGAAAATGCCTATTCACTCTGGCCTTGAAGATACTAAGGTTGTAAGTATCCGGAAACACAGACGCAGGGAGAGCGATCCACTCCTTAGCGGTGCGTACTAGAAAAGATGCAGCAAACCGCTTCGTACGGATTGTTGGAAAGTCAACGACATGGGGGTGGAAGCCCTCCCGGCGTCTAGTGGTGCGGTGGTAGAAAGTAGAGGGTGGTATCAGGTTATGTAGTTCCTGCGCACACTCGCCAAAATACACCTTATAGAAGACCGATAGACAGGCGACTTTACGCCGATGCTCCAAACTCTGAAGTTTGGTTCCAACGAGCGCATCGTCGCCTATGAGTCTCCTAGCCCTTCGGTCCACTGAGTTCATTGCGTCCAACTGGTACTTGGCAGAGCCATCCCACAGGTGGCAGCAGTACTCCATACACGACCGAACTTGTGCTTGATACAAGTGGAGCAGCTGTTCCGGTGTGAAGTATCGCCGAACCTTAAAGAGGATACCAAGTGTTTTGGCAGCAGTTTTTGCTTTCGACTCAATGGAGCTACCAAAGTTGAGGTTAGATGAGAGTTCCATACCTAGGAGCTCGAGATGGTCAGTTATCGGTATCGGTGCATTCAGAAAAGTAGGAGTAAGATTAAATGGACTCCGTTTGGCGGAGAACAGACAAGCCTGTGTTTTGTTGGCGTTGAACTCAACAAGGTTAGCTTCGCCCCAGTCGGACACTGCTTGTAATGTTGAATTCATTCGCTCAACCATGGCCTCTCTAAGTGACTCAGTCTCAGCGACACTGGCGCGGGCACTGGACATATATCGCTCTGTAACAGTGCTGTCGTCTGCGTATCCGAAGATACCTGGGCACAACAGATCATTAATGTGCAGCAGGAAAAGTGTCGCAGAGTATTTTTATTTAAGTATTTTAAGTATGTTTATCCGTTGTCTAGTAACCATTTAACGAGTTTCTTCGAAGCTTCTCTTGGGCTAGATAATTGGTGTGAGTGTAGGGAAGTTTATTTATTGATTTAATGAAAAGACAAATAATAATTCACTCGAGCTTCTTGAGACTCGTTGATTTTTTTCTAGTAAACATTTTATCCGTTATCTATATATCATTGTCAACGCAAAATTTCAATAATAAAAATAATTATTATTATTAAGGATCAGTATCTCCAAGTCCAGTCTACTGCCTTTCCCGCACACTGTGTATGTGTACGTTTTTTGCTCTGTTTATAATAGAAGGGGTTAGAAATCGAAGTTTCCCCTCATCCCCGCGATGGTGATTTATATCAGAACTTGGGACTGTTCAGACTCGCGCTATCTGCTCGATGGAGTTTGGTGGCTGAGTGGTGACTCGGGTAGGTCGGAGATTAAATTCTCAATGGATAAATGTGGCCTATTGCACCGAATCTCTGACACGTGGGTATTATGTGATGTAAGTTTTGAAACTAAAACTGTGATCTGTTAGCTTGTTAAACGTTGTCTTTGTGAATCCGACGTTTCATGTGTTATGCTATGTGTGAGCTGTGTAGTAGGTATAGCGGTTCTGTTCATTATCTCTCTTGTTGATTATTTATACCATGGCATAAAACCTCCTTGCCAAAGCTGGTTGGATTTGGAGCGCATCTTTTTTCTTCTGACGACGAGTCAGTTAGCGTTTTTCTTTTGTTCTTTGAAAACTTTGGTACCAAACAAACCAAGAACTGCAGAACGAGCCACAGATCGCGTCTCCTCAGAGAGCTGGTCTAGATAAGTTTTTTTGCCATGTTATGGGTAGTAATGAAAATGTTATTCTCTGCCGGCGCATGTGTTTCCCAGCCCCTATAATCCCGGTTCTTTTAAACGGGGCGTGAAACGTCATTTATGCAGGCCGTCATGAATGGGTGCGCTTGTTACCGTGCTTGTTCAACGGTGAGGAGCGCTCTCATTATTTTGGACTGCATCGGCTGCTTACCATCAGGCAGGCACGGACCCAGGTCCGTGCAGGCAGGATGTAGTCACTATTGCGTGTTACTTAAAAAAAAAGTTGTTAAGGCAGATACCGATACCGAAGGCATTGTGTAATTTAATAGTTTGATTCCAACACCTAAGTACATACAGTCCACTCTTTAACATTATTACCGTGGTACTTTGCTGCCACAGGTTCACTAAAATAATTACCGACCTATCTCTTCCACTGGGTGTCGTGAAGGGCGACTAACGGTCGAAAATACTGCACATACATCCAACAGCATAGAGCGATGGGCTCACCACCTTTCACGCTGAACACATGTGCAGTTAAAATTTGGTAACAGGTGGACTGGCAGTGGACTGCTTCTGCGGTCCTCATTGCCTAGTCTCCGAATAACCCTTTGGGGATAATAGTTGTGGATTCAGATCAACCTACACACGGCGTCAAATTTTTCCAATGAATATTGATCCTTAAAATCAAACAGTAAGTTTAAAAATTGATTGTAGAAATTTGATAGTTTTGGGTATTTTGATCTGACGCCGGGTGTACATTATGTATGTTATGCTGTGCCGGAATATCGGATACTCAGTATTAACAAATGTATGCAAACATTTGCAAAAGTGACTGGCTACTTTCTGCGGCTTCAACTGCGTCAAATTTGGTGTGCTACAAAATATGAAATTCCGAGGGCACACATTACACACCGAACTAGCTGAAAATACAAACACTTTTTTACATTTACAATAGTAATACACATACATACTAGGTTTGGTTGGTGGTAGGGCTGTTAAGTCCGCCTGGCTAGATTTTTGTAATATTATAAGAAGTAGGCAAACGAGCAGGCGGGTCACCTGATGGAGAGCAATCACCGCCGCCCATATGGACACGCGCAAAACCAGAGGAGTCGCAGATGCGTTGCCGACCTTTAAGAAAGGAATAGGATTAAGGAAGGAATAGGAATGGTGAGCGGGGAAGGGGGGGAAGGGGCCTCCGGAACTCTCACTGGCCGGACGAAACACGACAGCACCAAGTGCCATTATTTCACGCCGGATATTCGTGAGAGGGTGGTATTACCCCGGGCGAGCCGGCCCAATGCGTGCTGCAACGCAGCGTGGCTCTACCACTCAGTCAGTGTCACTCATTTAGCACCATCCAGGGGTTACGTGTAGGGTCTCAAGGGTAAACCTACGGACGCGAGTAACTTTAATCCCTATATAGCTACCACCATCTTATCTAAGTCTCTCGCCATAACAACGAAGTTTATATCATCGTTGTATTCCGACAGTTAGAGATAAGATAGCCAGTTCCTCAGTGGTTGTGGATTCCGGGTGAAGCGCGCTTCCACCTTCGGCCTTATCGTCACTTTCCATCAGGTGAGACGAATAAAAAAAAGAGTTAGTCAAGAGAACTACTTATACAATTAGGACCGCGAAAGCTGTGTACGTTTCACCAAGTATAAACAGCACATGTGCTTAAAGATAGAAGATATATGAGTCTTTCATTACATTTGATGACCTCGTTTTCGCAGCAGCTTACACATTCGAGTTAAATAACTTTTGCAACGATGACGCTCCACCGAGCTTAAAAAGGCACGTTAAGCCGTTGGTCCTGGTTATAGTGGCAAGACGGTATTCGTCACAACCTACATTGGACTAGCGTAATGGTGCGTGGTCGTAGTATCAATGTCCATGTGTAAAAGACCTGAGCCTAGCAGTGGGACGTTTATTTAATTAATTAATTAAATTAGCTTAGATAGATTTGATAGTACCTACACAATTGATTCAGGTCAAATAATGTCATGTGTTCGATTTAAAAAACTATTTCGAAGACAATACGACTGTTTACATTGGCGTTCACGTATACGAAGCCAATCTAATCAACCCAGTGGATGGCGCAAGTTATAAGACTACAGACAAAAAGTAAAGGTAGGTAATATTTGTAAACACCTCTGTCTTTAAAAAAACCTCGTCTCTATATTTTATATTACAAAGGAGAACTAGTTAGTCTTAGTATAAGTGACATTAAAATAAAGCAAGGGTAAGGTTATTCAAGTTAGTTTATTTTCAGAAGCATTTTTAAATAGTTTTGATTTATTAACCGTGTCGCGTAAAAAAAATACTACCACCCCTCTCTTTCCTTGGGTGTGGTAATTGGCTAAACTAAAGACTGCACATACATCGAACATCATAGAGCAGCGATGAGCTCACCACCTGTCATACTGAGCACATGTGCAGTCGCTATTTGGTGAAAAGTGGACTATGGCAGAGGACTGCTTTCGCGGTCCTCATTGCCTAGTCTCTGACTAACATTTCGGGGATAATAGTCGTGATTACATGTATGTGCATGTATGTATGTATTATATTATAATAGAAACCTCTTAGCCCGATATCAATAACCTTTAAACAACTAGCCATCTTGAACTCTGAACTATTTTGTTATGCCCCCTCTTCACAAAAAAATAACATTCTCTTGCTTGTGCAGAGGGGGTGATTTGCGCGGCTGTGGTAGGTATTTAACGTCTGCAGATGCATCTGCATCGCATCCGACTGTTGTCGGTTTTTGTGGCACGCATCAAAGGGATTCGGCGTCTGTCCACACGTCTGCCGACTCATCAGTTTGATCGGAGTTGTGATTGAGAGTACCGAGGATACTTTTAGGTTTAGTGAGCTATATCAAGCTGAAAACTGTCTGTGGAATCCTAAAAAATAAATATCACAAAAATAAAAATGTCGTAAGTAGGTATACTACCTAGGTATAAAACAATATAGTACTTAGTTAACTAAGTACCTATTTTAATTAATTTGTAATTTGTGTAAATCGCGTGACAATGCAATATTATGATGACGTGGTGCTGATCTGATGATGGAACTAGAAGGTGGCCATAGGAACTAGAATGTGCGAGTGCGAGTTACGTCTGCTCAGAATGAACATAGACTGATCGACCTACAGACGTGTGGACAGCTCGTGGAAATTCATCCGCGGACACATCTGTAGACATGTAGAGGAGACATTACACCGTGACTTACACGATGTCCCACACTGACCTAACGCATTGTTGGGTTTTAACAGTAGCAGGTGCTTGGCAATACGTATTATATACATAGTGCAAAGAACAACAGCTATTCAATTTTGTACAAGAGCAAACCTAACACTGCGAAAAAAATGTGTAGTAGAATGGCCCATGAGATCATAATACCAATTACCAAACACCCTGTAAATATATAGATAACACTGACATACTCGCACATAATAAATTTAGTAGGTTGAGGTGGGCCGCATGCTCGTTTGGCGGCTAAGGGTGGATTCGACCAAACTGGAATAAGACTTACTTCGAGATTAGTCTATACAAATTTGGCGCTTAATCTAGGTATAAGACCTTATTCCAGTTTGGTCGAATCCACCCTAAATGCCATAAAACAAAAGAATAACAGTTACAAGATGACCACTTTAATAGTATATTATGATACGAGTGTGCTATGGTCATTACAATCGAGGCGGGTTACGAGCCCGAGCCGAGGATCGTTTCATACGACGTATTTCAACACACTTGTGAGGAAAACACATTTTCTGGAAATGACTGCGTGTTTATGTGGTTTTTCTTGTGTATAAATCTTTGGTAAGCCAACTTATATTTTTCTCCGGACTTAGATGGTAATATGCTGTTAATAACATTTTGAGCTTCACTTACTATTTCCGGCGGAGTAGACTGTAAATTTAGTTCTTCATTACTAGAACTAGACATATATATTTTAGAACTTTCAAAGTAATATTGAACAAGAAGCCGCTGTATGAATTAACAAAATATAGGTATGTGAAAGAGACGGCAAATTTTATTACGCACGCTGTTTCTCGCGCGCAAGTAAAAATAATAATAAGGCAAAGGACAACAGCCAAACCTATAGATATTAAAATAATAATAAACTAAACAATAATGTTACGAATTAAGGTTAATTAATTGACAAAATAAATAATTTGGTGAAATTACTCCGTTTATTTATATAAAATAGTTTATTTAATCATATTAAATAAACTATTTGAGTCGCGCACTGCCGCCGCCGGCGCGGCGCTGCTCCGGTCGCCGGCCGGTTGGCGTGCAATGTTCACTGGTAGATGAATTGAAAGGTGAATTAAACTTCCCTATACTCGCAGCAATTATCTAGCCCAAGAGAAGCTTCGTTATGAAACTCGTTAAATGGTTACTAGACAACGGATAAACATACTTAAAATACTTAAAATAATACTTAAACATAGAAACACCCAGACCAGAAACAACTTAGAAAAACAATAATTTCTAAATTGACCCGACCGGGAATCGAACCCGGGACCTAAGAGATGGCGACACCATGAAAACCGGTGTACAAACCACTCGACCAAAGTAGGTCGTCAAAGGTAGATAGATGCGCGCAGGCCTAAACTCTGTATCTGATCTGTTTTTTGTTGTTAAAACTGTTTATTGTTCCCTATTTATCTGTTTTATATTACTTAAGTTTTTAATTTTTAAATGAGAAAGTAGGTACATTGTTCCTTAACAAATTTTTTTTGACATATGGATGCCAATACCTTTATTGGCATCCATATGTCAAAAAAAATTATTGAAGGAGCCCATTGAAAACTAGCGTCAGTCTCCATTGGACCTGACAAAATGCTGAATTGGCTACCTTTTTAGCTGCGGCCGTGAGACAACAATGTGTTAAGTATTGCTATTATTTTTAATAAGTTTTTTCATATTAATCTGTTTTTTATATATGTTTTGTTATACTGTGATTGTTGTAACTGTCTCGTGTGTTGTAGCTAAATAAACTAGTTTTCATTAATTTCATTCATATTTTAATAAAATTAGTTAATTTATTCTCAAACAAGTTTGTCCTTTAAAAAAAATTTAGTTCTGAAAACTCTATGTTGAGATTCTATTTTTAAACTACATTACCGCACTAGTGTGTAATAAGCTACATTACGATGCTGAAATCGATGTAATAAGAGCCACTTTACGAGCAAGTGTGTTAAAAAGGTATATTGTATCTATATTAACAAAAATCAAATGCCGAAATGTTTGTACGCGCATCACTTCAGAATGGCTCGACCGATTTGGATGATTCTTTTTTAACAAAACAACAATTGTCAGGACAAGGTTGGTATGAAATATTTTTTTGGAAATTCGTCACGGGATGCGCCGTCCACGCGGAAGAAGTCGCAGGCGAGCTGCTAGTATGTGATAAATTGGTTGTCGTTGCCAACATCCCTATTCCATTGACCGCGGTGTCGTTAAAACGCTACAACTACATTCTTAGTCCACAACGCCAGATGCCTTGGACTCCCTCCAAGTGCTTGCTACATGCTACCTCAGAGGTTAAATGTATATAAAATTGCTGTATACTTTGGTGATTGCGAGTCGCCATCGCCTTGCTGTTAACGCTGTTACAAAATAGCTTGCATGTTGCTTCTGTAAGCTTTCCTTGGCGTTATCGGTTGTTGGACATTGAATTCGGAAGCTTATTAGCTTGAATACGAGTCGAAAGGGAGGTTCATAAGTTTTACTTTGTTATTTTGTGTTAAATAAGTAAGTACAAAAACAGTTTACAGATTAAAAGATATAGTTATAACTTAATAGAGTCTGAAAGTCAACAGATCTCAAACATTGTTAAGTTATAATTTATGAGAACATGGAAAATATATCGATGACGTTGTTTCAGTTTCACACTCACAAAGTAAGCAAACGGTAGAGCAATTGCCCATCAGGAAATGGGTTCAAACCCCGTATTTTTATTTCTGAACTTTTCTAACACAATTTCTAAAATGTTTATAGGTATTCATCCGTAAAAAGTGTCTCATTTGTTCAATGTTTTTAGCTGATACGTGGGGCGCACTAAAAGTTTCCGGAATGAAAAGGAAAAAAAAACTGTAAAAGGTCAAAAATAAATTTATTGTTTCTCAAAATATTCTCCCTTTGCGTAAATGCACTTTTTCATTCGATTAAATCATTTTTGAAAACTGTATTCGCGGGTCAGAAGACACCGCCAAATACAGCAGAGTAAAGATGGTTAGGCAGGAGGTAGAAGGGAGTGAAGTACTTACAGGGATGATGAGTCACAGGAACCGGGGGACGAGCTGACCACGGGCGGCGAGGTAGGTTGGTTTCCTGGCGCACAGTCACTACACTAAACTATTCACTAGGGGGCACTGGTTCGTTAGGCGTTAGGCGTAACTGTACACATATGCTATTTCGAAGGCTGATTTCAAGGGCGCGTGACGCGTGGTTTCGTCTTGAGATCTCAAAAGGCACTGGTTTGCGCGGGCGCCGTCAGGCGACGCGGCGCGGGCCTCGCCGCGGCGGTCGCCGCTCGCCTGTGATTGGCTGACGGAGTCGGCGGCCGTCAGTCCGTTGCGCTGGCGCAAACATCTTCCCGGGCCCCAGGGGTGGGCTCATCCAATGGGAGCCTGGCGATCCGGAATACAGGCCTCCGAAGATGTCCATTCGCGGTGTCCAGGTCTACCACCCGCACGACGTCATCCTTCCCAGGCAGGGTGCGAGCAATGCGCCCCAGGCTCCATTGGAGGGCAGGCAGGTTGTCCTCCTTGATGAGGACGAGCTCGCCAACTCGGGGAGGGGAGGATGGGGACAACCATTTGGAGCGGGTTTGGAGGGTATGAAGGTAGGACTGGGTCCACAGCGTCCAGAAGCGCTGGGAAAGGGCCTGTACCATCTGGAATCGCCTACGTGTGGAGATCGGCCTATCTTCCACGGATAGTTCGGGAAGGGCCGTTAGTGAGCGGCCTATAAGGAAATGTCCGGCTGTAAGCGGCTCAATGTCTGAAGGATCAGACGAAAGTGGGCAGAGAGGTCTTGAGTTAAGGACCGCTTCAATTCGAGCTAAAAGTGTGGAGAATTCCTCGAATGTGAGGTGTTGCTCGCCAATTACGCGATATAAAAGTTGCTTTGTTGATTTTACGTTGATCTCATGTAACGCACCGAACCATGGTCCCTTAGGGACGTTCAACAACCAAGTAATGTGTTGACCAGCGAGCTTGTGCGCAATCGTGTCATTATTCAAGGCAAGAAAGTTTTGTACTTCGATGAGCTGATTTCTAGCGCCTACATAATTTGTACCGCAGTCCGAGCGGATGAGAACCGGGGCACCGCGGCGTGCTATAAAACGCTGTAATGCCGCGAGGAACGCTTCCGTGCTGAGGTCCGAGACCGGTTCCAAATGAACCGCCTTAGTCGAGAGGCACACGAATATACAAAAGTACGTGTTACGGCGAAAGGCGTTCGCAGTAACAGCGACGAAATAAAGGTTGTGGGCTGGGTAGGTATGGATAGTGAAGTACTTACAGGGATGATGAGTCACCGGAACCGGGGGACGAGCTGACCACGGGCGGCGATGTAGGTTGGTTTCCTGGCGCACAGTCACTACACTACACAATAGGCATTTAGGCGGTCTCTTCACATTAGGTTCAGGAGTCACTATAAATAAGGGCAGATACCAGCGCGCGTATTTTGTGGGCGTCTCGCGGTAGTTAACAGACAGACTGGTCGGCGCGGTATATCTCACGAAGCCAGCGGCTGCGGGTCGCGCAGCGGTGGCGCCGCGGCAGATAGGCGGACGCGGTCGTCAACAACCGCCTTACCGATGGCGGTATAGTTTGAATGGCCGTCCCGGCTTTGGCGGGAACATCCTCCGGGGGCCAGGGTGGGCTCATCCAATGGGAGCCTGGCGATCCGGAATACAGGCCTCCGAAGATGTCCATTCGCGGTGTCCAGGTCCACCACCCGCACGACGCCATCCTTCCCAGGCAGGGTGCGAGCAATGCGCCCCAGTCTCCATTGGAGGGCAGGCAGGTTGTCCTCCTTGATGAGGACGAGCTCGCCAACTCGGGGAGGGGAGGATGGGGACAACCATTTGGAGCGGGTTTGGAGGGTATGAAGGTAGGACTGGGTCCACAGCGTCCAGAAGCGCTGGGAAAGGGCCTGTACCATCTGGAATCGCCTACGTGTGGAGATCGGCCTATCTTCCACGGATAGTTCGGGAAGGGCCGTTAGTGAGCGGCCTATAAGGAAATGTCCGGCTGTAAGCGGCTCAAAGTCTGAAGGATCAGACGAAAGTGGGCAGAGAGGTCTTGAGTTAAGGACCGCTTCAATTCGAGCTAAAAGTGTGGAGAATTCCTCGAATGTGAGGTGTTGTTCGCCAATTACGCGATATAAAAGTTGCGTTGTTGATTTTACGTTGATCTCATGTAACGCACCGAACCATGGTCCCTTAGGGACGTTCAACAACCAAGTAATGTGCTGACCAGCGAGCTTGTGCGCAATCGTGTCATTATTCAAGGCAAGAAAGTTTTGTACTTCGATGAGCTGATTTCTAGCGCCTACATAATTTGTACCGCAGTCCGAGCGGATGAGAACCGGGGCACCGCGGCGTGCTATAAAACGCTGTAATGCCGCGAGGAACGCTTCCGTGCTGAGGTCCGAGACCGGTTCCAAATGAACCGCCTTAGTCGAGAGGCACACGAATATACAAAGGTACGCTATTAAGAGTTTAACATTACGTAGGGTACTAGATTTAACGAGGAATGGTCCGGCGAAATCGGTCGTGACTTGACTAAATACTGGCTGAGGCGTAACTCTATCGGCTGGCAGGTCGGCCATGAAGGGCGCTTGCGGCTGGGCCCGGCATCGAAAGCATCTAATGCATTTAAAAACTCGGTGTCTAATAATACGGCGCGCGGACAATATCCAAAATTGTTGGCGTAGGATAGCGTGTAAAGTGTCAGCGCCAGGGTGGCAGTGTATTTTGTGGTAGTGGTCAATGATAAGGTCTACAAGTGGGCTAGAGCTGGGAAGTATGAGCGGATGCTGCGCGTCATATCGGATAGACGCATGGGACAGTCGTCCACCAACTCTAAGAAGCTCATCTTTAATGAGAGGTGACAGCCGCTGGAGTCTAACGGAGCAGATTTTGCCAGTTTGAAGGCGGTGGATGTCCTCTGCAAATTCATTGTGCTGAACACTGCGCACCCAGTAAAGTAGGGCCTCTCTTCGTTCACTGACGTACAAGGGGCCTGAGCGTCGCGAATCTGGGTGGTGTCTGCAGTTGTGCAGAAAGCGTTTTAGACAAGCTGTCACTCCGACGAGCTTGTCTAGTGAACTGAACCGAGTGAGCAGGTCAAAGTCAAGACCGGGCACTGTGACCAGTGACGGGACGTGTTTGGGCTTAAGGCCGGGCAGGGCGTGATGGCCCAGAGCTAAGGGCAATGCAGGCCAAGACTCACAAGGCTGTCCAAGCCACGTGGGAGACCACCATAGGTCGTGGGCTGACAGGGATTGCGCAGACATCCCTCTGCTTGCGCAATCTGCCGGGTTGAGCTCGGAAGGTACGTGTCGCCAGGTACATTCTGGTGAGCCTGAGCTGATTTTGACTACCCTGTTGGCTTCAAAGGGTTGAAGACGGTGAGGCGGTGTATTGAGCCAGGCCAGGACTATCGTACTGTCTGACCAACATATGTGTTGTTGTATACTGATATGGGCCGATAACTAAACCGACACACGGATCATGAGCTGGGAGAGTAGAGTGGCGGCCGACAACTCTAACTTGGGGATTGTGAGGCGATTCTTGATTGGTGCGACTCGCGACTTGGCGACAATCAAGTGTACCAAAGTATCTCCGGAGGCATCGAGCTCATGGAGGTTGTAATGGCGTTGGGACGGAGACCCGAAATGAAACAATGTCTTGCGTTGAATCAAATTCCCTTTATCCTCTAGTGTATCATCTTAAATACTAATTAACATCACATCTATACGTGACTAGAGGAAGGACGCCTTGTCAATCAGGAAGACCTTAATTATCACGTACTATTGAGTACGTGCTGATAGTGTAATTCACTATATCACACCTCCCCTGAAAAGGCTAGGCATCCCTTCCCTGAAAAGTAAACTCTTATTTTCTAAATATCTTAGTCCTATTCTTATGAACTATATATTCTTTATTATTCTTTAATATTTTTACGTTAGTACCTAGCTCTTCTAAAACTTCAAATGGACCTAAATACAAGTCATTCAATTTATTATAATTTTCATTCTTATACAAGAGTAGATCACCTTTTTTTGTAGTGTACTTCCTTACAATCTAAATCATAATTAGTTTTTCTACTTTGTTTTGATATTAATAAGTTGTTCCTGGCATCATTATGAGCTTTTTGCAATCTAAATTTTAACTCCGATGGATAATTGTCGTATACATATAAGGGATCAACTTTACTAACTAAATTACTAGGTACGTTACATGTTTTCCCAAAAACTAGTTCATAAGGGGAGTATTTGGTACTAGTATTTACAGAATTATTATAAGCAAAGCACCAATATGGTATCCAGGTACTCCAATTTGCCGACTGATTCTGTGTTTGTATTCTCAAGTAACATCCGAGATGTTTGTGCCAGTTTTCTAGCGAACCTATACTCTCATGATGATAGGGTGTTGAATTTAACTTATCAATATTTAGCAATTTACATACTGTTTCTAACGTGGAATTAATAAATTCCGTTCCACAGTCAGTCGCAATAACCCTGGGAGTACCATATCGTAAAATAAAATTTTCAGTAAAAACCCTAGCAACAGTTTCAGCTGACTTATCAAGTATTGGGTAAGCTTCTACAAACTTTGTCAATTCGCATTGTATTGTTAATATGTATTAATTACCCAAATTATCGACCTCCAACGGCCCCACAATATCTAAATATAATTTTTCAAAAGAAGTAGATGCTGTAGTGGTTATTACCATTTTCTCTTTATTATTTTTATTACAAAATTTCTGCTTTTGGCAATCTTTACAGCGAGTCACATATTCAGTTATGTCTTTTTGCATATTACTCCAAAAATATTTTTTTAGAATATTCTTAGTCATTTTATTTATGCCTACATGACCACTTGTCGGCAATAAATGATAATCATTTAGTATAACACGTATCAAGTCTTTATTTGTAACATGTTCAACTTGGTTATTAATAATACATAACCGCGGTAATTCTTTATGTTTCATGAAAGTTTGGTTCAAAATTTTAATAAACTTTTTATTAAACCCATTTTTATTCACAACGACTTCTACAATATTATATTTTTTACATAATGCACTCAGTTCTCCTATCGTTGCGTCTCGGCGCGCCTCCGTTAGTAGAGATTCCTGATTTATGTAAATAGTAGAGTCACTAAATAACATATCACCCGTCTGTGAGACGTATCTTTTCTTTTTCCTCAACTTCACGAAGTTTTCATACGAACAAATATCTAACCTTACATCATTTTGTGATTTCTGCATAATATCTACCACTCTTGGTTGCCTATGATCAACAGGGGGCTCAACCCTGCTACTTCCAGAGGTAGCGGGTTCATTATTTTGCTCCATGGTTCTTTTCATTGAACGGGTTACTACCCCCAAAAAATTTGAATTTAGATTTTTTAACTCGTCTGATGTTATAATGACTCTCGATAAGGCATCTGCCGTTACATTTTCGGAACCTTTTATGTATTCAATATCGAAATCATATTCTTCTAAACAAAGTCTAAACTTAGTTAAACGGCTACTAGGATCTTTTATGCTAAATAAATGAACCAATGGTCTATGATCTGTTAATACTTTAAATTTTCGTCCGTATAAATATGGTCGAAAATGTTTTATAGCCCACACTACCCCTAATAACTCTTTATGAATGGTTGGGTAGTTTATTTCTGAACTGTTTAATTGTCTGCTTGCATAAGCTACGGGCTTATTATTTCCATTTGATAATACAGCCCCCAAGGCTACCCCTGACGCATCGGTTTGCAACCGGAAAACATTATCTTTTCCAAAATCTGGATAATCTAAGACAGGAAATGAACTAAGTGACTTTTTTAAGGTCTGAAATGCCACGTCACATTCTTCCGTCCACTGAAACTCGACATGTTTCTTACAAAGACGGTTTAGTGGGTACACTATTGTGGCAAAGTTTTTTATGAATTTTCTATAAAAGTTCGCAAAAGCCACAAAACGACGAATCTCATTTACATTTTTAGGTACTGGGAACTTTTCCAAGACCTCGATTTTACTGTTGTCTGGCAACACCCCGTTTGGCGTAATAACATGCCCTAAATAATTAATTTCTTTCCTCAAAAATTCGCACTTACAAGGGTTTAGTTTTAAATTAACTGACCTAAACCTCTCAAATACACTCATTAAATTTGTATTATGCTGCGATAGGCTTTTCCCGAAAACTATTACGTCATCGAGATATAGAAAACATATCTCGTGATTTAAACCCGATAGAGCCATAGACATAAGTTTAGAAAATACGCTAGGACTCGTTTTGAGACCCATAGGTAATCTTTTCAGTTGATATTGCTTATCAGCTGTAAAAGAAGTGAATTTCCTACATTCTGGTGATAACCCTAGCTGGTAATAACTAGAACTGAGGTCTAAATGAGAATAGTATAAGCATCCCGAAAGTGAGTCAATAATTTCTTGTATATTTGGTAACGGGAACTTTTCGTCTACTATTTTTTTATTTAAAAGTCTATAATCTATTACGATTCTCCACTTTTTTTCACCGCTACTGTCAGCTTTTTTCGGAAGTAATAATAATGGAGAAGACCATTCGCTGGTACACTCTTCGATAATATCTTCTTCTAACAATTTACCTACCTGTTTTATTAACTCAGCCTTCTGAGCGTGCGGTATTCTATACGGTTTGACATAAACAGGAGACGCGTCATTTTGCAGTTTAATGTTGTACTCGTATAAGTTTGTAACGGATAGCTTATCACCCGGCATATGAAAGATATCTGCATATTTTGCACATATTTTCTCAATAGACCGTCTCTCTTCATCACCAAGATATGTTTTTAATTTAAGAAAATCGAATAGTTGTTTAACCCTCTCGACAGATTTTCCGTTTTCCGTATCAAAAGAGCATACGAAATAATCCGAGTATTTTCTAATTTTCGGGCTAAAGTTATTTAATTTTACATCTTCTTCCCGTGTGTTTAAAAATCGCACCGGAATCTTTTTCCCGTCTCCTACTACCACGGCGCCTGCTACAAATACGCCTGCAATAACTTCCTCCGCTAAAATGACACATTCGCCCTTTATCTCTGACGAAACATATTTTACGACCTCACATCTCCCTGGAATAGTCGTTATTATGTTTTTACCTAAGCCTAATTCTAGACTTATCTTATCCTGTAATGTAAACAGCTTATTTTCATAGTTAATTTTACAACTATATTTTAATAAAAAATCTTCTCCTAAAATTCCATCATTTTTACAGTGGAAGTTGCTAAACACATAAAACTTATGCCTAAAATTATAATTGTTAACACATAAGTCTAGATAAACATAACCTATTGATACTAAATCCCCACATACTCCTTTAATCTTAATTTCATCCCTTACTAGCTTTGCGTCGCGGGACACGCTACGGAGTTTATTTAACCAATCTAACTTTAAAATTGAAATGCTTGCTCCTGTGTCTACTAATAGAGAAATTTGAGTTTGACTACAAGTAAAACAAACGTAATTACCACTACCATAACTACAAATATCTACCTCAGCGCTATTCAGAACGAAAAAAAATCATCGCTATGATGTTCGTTCTGACGTATACTCTGACGTTCACTTTCGTTCTCGTCATTAGACTGTTCTGCTGAGTCAACTAAGAAATGTACATTCCTACGTTTATTATGAGGTGACGTAAACCTGGTGTTGCGCTGACCCTGAAACCTATTCGAGTTATAGTAGGCACGACCCCGACCTTGCTGACTCGTCGCGTTGTTGTTACGTGACTTATTATATTGTTGATGATAGTTTTTATTTATCTTTTCAAATCGCTGGTTCGAAACATAGTTAACATAATTGTTTATTGGTGGTTTCACTACCGAGTCTTCTTGTTCTAAGGCTATAGTTATTGCCTGCCTAACTGTGCTTACGGACCTAGACGTAACTATAATGCTTGTACGAGCATTGTTTAGGCCGTCAGCGAAACGCTTGATAGCCATTTTTTCATTAATCGGCTTTAATAAATTATATGCCGACTCGTCTCCATTAGCCTGTGCTGTACTTAAATCGTTGGACATTTTTTCGATTTCACTACCAAACACTTCTATGGTCTTGTTTCCTTGCCTACATCGTAGCATTCGGTCTAAAATGGCTGTGTATGATTTAATCGGAATTAAAACATTTTTTATATCTTTTATTAGGTCTGCCACAGACACATAAGACTTATTAATTTTTGTTTTAGCACTGCTAGAAAGACGAGTTTTTAAAACAAAATTGATTAACAGAGGCTGGTCCTCGTTTCTAAGGGTACTACTATAATACTCTATTCCGTCTATTAGTTGGTTAATTTGCGTTTCGTCGCAATCTACTACTGGGAGGAGCGTGAGCGCGACTTTTAGATCGAACGTGGCCATGGTTGTGATCGTTTCTGAATGATGCGGGTTAACGAGTGACTCGATTTCCTCAAAATTACATAAAAACTTTGACGATATTGCTTTTGTTATTTGTAATTCTACAGCATCTATCCCTTTTTTACATAAGTCTGCAGATATTTGTTCAAAAATATTTTTAATTTCCTTTGCTCTTAAAAACTTATTCTGCCCCTGAGCGGAATAACGTTTGTCCTTACTTAATTTAATAATAGAGTCTCTAATAGCCTTAAGCTCACTCAAGAGTTCTGACAGGTTTGCCATGAACACACTTTAGAAAAAAAAAAAAAATCACTCACACACACACATAGATTCTTGGTAGCATACTTATATTAATTCGTGCTGGCTTACACGTTCTGTGCTGGTCCAATTGCCCGTCGAACCGCTCTGCGTTCTACCTCTTCTAATAGTCGTGCGTTGAAGTAACGTAGCAGCCTAAGTACTATATAGCCCGCTAGTACAACGACGATGGTCAGTAAAAAGATCTCTGAAAGTTGCATCCCAACGGCCAAGGGAGTTGATGCTGCCGCCGATTGAGTTGGTGATTGACTGACAATAATATTGTCTTTAGATTGTGGGTTTCCCATAGTTAAACAATTTTGGCTTACAGTTTTTCTTCTTATTTCCTTCGTCCTTCTTGTAGGCCCGTGTAGCACTATTTTCCTGATATTTTGTAGACTTCAACTAGCGATTTCGCGGCGCGGACTTGTGACACCATGTCACGGTCGCCATGTAATGGCGTTGGGACGGAGACCCGAAATGAAACAATGTCTTGCGTTGAATCAAATTCCCTTTATCCTCTAGTGTATCATCTTAAATACTAATTAACATCACATCTATACGTGACTAGAGGAAGGACGCCTTGTCAATCAGGAAGACCTTAATTATCACGTACTATTGAGTACGTGCTGATAGTGTAATTCACTATATCACAAGGTAAACAACGGCGGCAAACCCGGCTTCAGAGGCATCTGCAAACCCGTGAAGCGAGTATGCAGCTGAGCCTTTGTTTGCACAAATGTGCCGAGGGAAGCGAATGCTAGACAACAGCGGCAGATCCTCTGAGATGTGGTGCCACTCCGTTTGCACTTCAGAGGGAGTGGGCTCATCCCATTCCAGCTTCAGTAGCCACAATTGCTGAAGCAGCAGCTTTGCGCGGAAGATAACGGGAGAAACCCAGCCGTTTGGGTCATAAAGTGAGGCTACGGTACTTAAAATAGACCGCTTTGTGACATGTGTGATGGGGGGCAGAGAGATGCGGTAGGTGAACTCGTCAGACTGAGGGCTCCACTGTATACCCAAGACCTTAATGGACGTGGACTCTGGGTTCATGTCGAAGTCCTTGGGCATGTCGCATTGGTTGTCGGGAAATCTCTCGAGCAGCTTAGGCGAGTTAGATGTCCACTTACTGAGCTGAAAGCCGCCTAGGTCTAGCAGACTTATCAACTCGTCCTGAAGTGCTTGGGCGGATTCAACTGTGTCATGACCACACAAGATGTCATCAACGAAGATATACCTGCGAAGAACCTGAGCGGCTCCAGGGTAGCGATGGCCTTCATCATCAGCCAGCTGAAGCAGAGTGCGGATTGCATGGAACGGCTTGATCTCAAGCCGTAGGTGACTGTATTGAGGGCGTAGGTGAGCAGAGGGTGATCTGGTGAGGACCGCCATAGTATCAGCTGATACCGTCTCTGGTCTGGGGCAACCAGCACATTTCTGAACATCCTCTGAATGTCAGTGCTGAAAACGACTGGATGCGTTCTGAAGGACATGATGATGTCCACAATGTCCTGTTGAAGGGCGGGGCCTGTGTGTAGGCATTCATTTATGCTGACACCATTGGAGCTTTTGCAGCTACCATCAAAAACAATGCGCAGCTTGTCCGACCCTGACTTAAATACGCCATGGTGAGGGATGTAGAAGTGAGGTTTATGGGCGAATGTATTTGGGTGACAGAGAGCCATGTGCCCTAAGTCGATGTATTCGGCCATAAAGTCGACGTATTTAGAACGCAGAGACGGGTTCGCCATTAGCTTCTTCTCAATATTGAGGAATCTGCGTAATGCGATAGGGTGAGTTTTACCTAGTTGAGGGGCGTTCTTTAGAAAGGGCAGAGCGACCGTATATCTGCCTGAGGGATCGCGTGTAGTGGTAGAGCGGAAGATTTCCTCGCATTGTTCCTCCAGGGGATCATTATGAGTGTGAGATTGAGGGAGGGGCTCCTCAGACTCCCAGAACCTTTCCAGACTCTGACGTATGTCCTGGGCTGATTCAGCTGAGTCTGGTTGTGAGCTGACAACGTGAGCTGAGTTAACCTGCTGCGCCGGCTGCGCATACAAGTCCTCAATGGGTCCTATCAACGCGAAGTCGAAAATCGTGCCGAAGGCTATAGGCTTGCCCGGGCCCAACGAGACCTTAGTCCCGTCCAACACCTGGCCAAGAACGTCCGACCCCAATAAGAGGTCGATCGGGGCTGGTGTGTGGTAAAGCTGGTCAGCCAATGGCACGGGTGGCTGGCCTAGTACGTGGGAAATGTTTGGTACCTTCTCTAAGGGAAGGTAGCCAGTGACGTTTTTTAAAATGTGAGCTGTGGCAGTGATTGTAGGAGTATCATTGTGAGTGGGTCGGCGTACTATTGTTATTGCCGCCTTTGACTCATGTTTGTGCTGATTCCCAACTCCTGTAATTTTTAAAGAAGTGGGTTTTGATGGCAGGTTCAAAAGTCGTGCCATGCGTGACGTTATTAATGTCAGCATACTGCCACAGTCCAATAAAGCTCTGGCTGTGTGAAGATGGCCATGTACGTCCGCGACTCTTAGTGAGACGGTTGGCAACAAAATGGGTGTGCCAGTGGGCACAGAAGGTGAGTGAGCTGATTGAGTATCAGCTGAAATTGTATGAGCTGAGTATGTATCAGCTGTGTGGGCATGGGTTGAGTGGGCATGGGCTAAATCTACCTCTTCGCTAGGGTGCTCCGTGATAGTTGGGAGTCATAATTGCTGGCGGCGTTCGCGGGGCCTACCTGGCGAACCGGACCTGGGTGGGCTGGCTCTGTGAGCAGAGCTGGGTTGCACCTGTTTAGCCTGTGCGGGTTCGTGCCGCCTGCTGTGTCTGGGACGCTCCCTCGAGTGCTCTGTCAGCTGTGGTGGGGGTACATGTACAGACGACGAATGAGCTGAGTGCGTTGGGCCGTCTGGTCGATGGAGGGACGTGTTGTGTTTCGTGCTCCCACAATCCTTGCATGCCCCCCTTGACCTGCACTCGCTCTCGTAGTGACGGCCGAGACAACGCTGGCAGCGCTCGCGTGCCTGTACAAAGTCCCAACGGCCCTGTGTTGGCTGGGCATTGTACCATCTGCACGTCATGAGCGTATGTCCCCTAGTGGCACAATAGGGACAGTAGGACGTCGAGCGTGAGGAAGAGGATGAGGACGATGATGAGGAGCAGCTTTGCTGGAAGGCCGAGTAGACGGGGAAGGGCTGACTGCGAGCCGGGGAGGTGGATGGGCGGTGACGCATTTGCTGCGCTGGGCGTGATGGTTGGTGAGTAGGCTGATCATAGGCGCGGTGAGGCGATGGAGCTGAGGAGCGGCCACTGTAATGGTCGGGTTGTTGCTGAGCCATCTGAGCATAAGTGCGATGGGGCAACTGAGGAGGCGCGCGGCTACGAGAAGGGCCGGGCAGGGCGTAAATGGGCTGCGGCTGGGCTATGTTGGAGAACTCTGTCTCCACACAGCGTGCGTGCTCCTCGAGGTAGGAGATAAGGTCCCTTAACGTGGGCAGGGTGTTACTAGACCCGTGCTTGCGTTCAAATAAGGTTGCTGAGCTCGCCTTTGAGCTTCCGCACCACTATTGACACAAACACGTAGTCGTCTCCTATGGGCAGATCTAAATTGTTGAGGGCACACTGAGCCGATATAAGCGGCGTAAGGAACAGTGTGCGGATGTTCGAGCGCGTATGGATGCTTGGCAGCCCCAGGATGATGTCCACAAAACTATCAATGAGAACCCGGCGGTTCTCGTACCGCTTCGTGAGGATGTCCATGGCCACGGCAAAATTCTCATTGGTGACCTTTAAGTGGGATACCATACTTAATGCCTCACCGCTGAGACTTGAGAATAGGTAGTGGAGCTTGACTGCGTCCGACAGGGTCGCCATGTCGTCAGTCAGACTCCTAAACAGCGCAATGAAGGAAGGCCAGTCCTCCACTTTTGAGCTGACCCTAGGCAGCGCTATCTTGGGGAGGACGGCTGTGGGCGTATTGACGCCGAAACTGGGCTGAGCGCTATGGGTTGGGGATGACGTGGAAGAGGTTGAGATTTCCTCCCTAGCCATAAGTATCCCCAGGTACGCTCCGGAGGTCTTTGTGTGGTTCTCAGTGTATGTCTTCTCGGTCTTCTCGTCCAGGTCCTCCTCGTCAAGAATGCTATAATACACTGCGTCCATCCTGTCTTTCACGCCTTGTATCTGTGCGAAACGCACGTTAAACTCCAATTTGGAATGTGTGGTGCTGCCAGCAATAATTTGTGACCCTAACTCAAGGAGCTGAAGTATGGCCTTAACTGCTTCCCTAAATATCGCGGCTTGTGACTTGGTCGGCATCGCGATGAACAAAAGGAGACAAGAAAAAATAATAAAAAATAAAAAGAATTAACAAATTTAAAGGCAGTAAAAAGAACAACACCCTGTATATATTCTATAGTTGGGCTGGACGTATTTGTTTACTAAGGTAAACGCAAATGGGCTAAAATTAACGCAACAATAAGGAAAGCAAAACTAAGTTGGGACGCCTTGTATATGGCCCACGGGTGGTGCAAACGCGTTTGTATGTGTATGTCTGTGTTTATTGAACGCGCGTACGTAACATTAGCCGACCGCAAAACAAAAAGCAAACAAAACAACAAAAACAAAAAAAATCACGTTATCCGTAGCCCACTGTTGGGCAAGGCGCTCACAGTCGGGCAGACCTGTTGCCGACACTAGCGCGAAGAATGAGTCAGTCGCAAACAAAAAAAATAAAAATAAACTAATAATAAAAACTTAATTAAAAAGGTTGGGACACTCTGTCTGTGTCCCACAAGTGGGCAAACGTGTGTAGAAGTACTATGCTCTTGTGGTGAGCACGCACAAGAATGAGCCGATTGCCAAGGCAAAAATTAAAACCAAAAAAATACAAAATTAATACTAGCAAAAAATAAAGCACGCTACTTGACACGCGTGGTGAGCATGCACGAGATCTGAGCCGATTTAACACGACACGAACATAAAAATTTCATTACAAAATAAAACGGGAAAATAAATCTCTCGTCATAATACCACACGCAACGCAATAAAACGGGAAACCTTCTCTCGTTATATTACCCTACGTAACGTAATAATTTAACTACTAATTAAGTCACCGTTAGGAGTATGAACAACATATCGTTAGGCAAAAATCGTTTGGGTACACACACAAGCCCGCTCAGATTACAACAACATTACAACATTGCATCACACTTTCAACGGATGCATACACAAAATCAACAATAAAAACACTAAACTAATTAGCGTAAATTAACTAGGAGTTAGCACGAATCGGATACTGGTACGAACTTTTATTTGGAACACGATACCCGAAACACGATTTTTTATTCGTGTAGGTAGGTCAATAATATTTCGCAATGCACTTTGCAACGTCTGTCGTGCAGAAAAGATTTTGTATGGAGATGAAATTATAAATGTTAGGAAGTGAAATAGATATAATTATGAAATATTATTTTAAGCGGACTGTAAATAATTAATCAAAGTTAAGGGCTGATTCGGGGCTGATTATGGTCGAAAGACCATGAAGTTTAGAGGTATTCCGCGCTCGATGGACCAGAAAGGTTACGGCGAAAGGCGTTCGCAGTAACAGCGACGAAATAAAGGTTGTGGGCTGGGTAGGTATGGATAGTGAAGTACTTACAGGGATGATGAGTCACAGGAACCGGGGGACGAGCTGACCACGGGCGGCGATGTAGGTTGGTTTCCTGGCGCACAGTCACTACACTACACAATAGACATTTAGGCGGTCTCTTCACATTAGGTTCAGGAGTCACTATAAATAAGGGCAGATACCAGCGCGCGTATTTTGTGGGCGTCTCGCGGTAGTTAACAGACAGACTGGTCGGCGCGGTATATCTCACGAAGCCAGCGGCTGCGGGTCGCGCAGCGGTGGCGCCGCGGCAGATAGGCGGACGCGGTCGTCAACAACCGCCTTACCGATGGCGGTATAGTTTGAATGGCCGTCCCGGCTTTGGCGGGAACAGTACGCTTTTAAGAGTTTAACATTACGTAGGGTGCTAGATTTAACGAGGAATGGTCCGGCAAAATCGGTCGTGACTTGACTAAATACTGAGGCGTAACTCTATCGGCTGGCAGGTCGGCCATGAAGGGCGCTTGCGGCTGGGCCCGGCATCGAAAGCATCTAATGCATTTAAAAACTCGGTGTCTAATAATACGGCGCGCGGACAATATCCAAAATTGTTGGCGTAGGATAGCGTGTAAAGTGTCAGCACCAGGATGGCAGTGTATTTTGTGGTAGTGGTCAATGATAAGGTCTACAAGTGAGCTAGAGCTGGGAAGTATGAGCGGATGCTGCGCGTCATATCGGATAGACGCATGGGACAGTCGTCCACCAACTCTAAGGAGCTCATCTTTAATGAGAGGTGACAGCCGCTGGAGTCTAACGGAGCAGATTTTGCCAGTTTGAAGGCGGTGGATGTCCTCCGCAAAGTCATTGTGCTGAACACTGCGCACCCAGTAAAGTAGGGCCTCTCTTCGTTCACTGACGTACAAGGGGCCTGAGCGTCGCGAATCTGGGTGGTGTCTGCAGTTGTGCAGAAAGCGTTTTAGACAAGCTGTCACTCCGACGAGCTTGTCTAGTGAACTGAACCGAGTGAGCAGGTCAAAGTCAAGACCGGGCACTGTGACCAGTGACGGGACGTGTTTGGGCTTAAGGCCGGGCAGGGCGTGATGGCCCAGAGCTAAGGGCATCGCAGGCCAAGACTCAGAAGGCTGTCCAAGCCACGTGGGATACCACCATAGGTCGTGGGCTGACAGGGACTGCGCAGACATCCCTCTGCTTGCGCAATCTGCCGGGTTGAGCTCGGAAGGTACGTGTCGCCAGGTACATTCTGGTGAGCCTGAGCTGATTTTGACTACCCTGTTGGCTTCAAAGGGTTGAAGACGGTGAGGCGGTGTATTGAGCCAGGCCAGGACTATCGTACTGTCTGACCAACATATGTGTTGTTGTATACTGATATGGGCCGATAACTGAACCGACACACGGATCATGAGCTGGGAGAGTAGGGTGGCGGCCGACAACTCTAACTTGGGGATTGTGAGGCGATTCTTGATTGGTGCGACTCGCGACTTGGCGACAATCAAGTGTACCAAAGTATCTCCGGAGGCATTGAGCTCATGGAGATAAACAACGGCGGCAAACCCGGCCTCAGAGGCATCTGCAAACCCGTGAAGCGAGTATGCAGCTGAGCCTTTGTTTGCACAAATGTGCCGAGGGAAGCGAATGCTAGACAACAGCGGCAGATCCTCTGAGATGTGGTGCCACTCCGTTTGCACTTCAGAGGGAGTGGGCTCATCCCATTCCAGCTTCAGTAGCCACAATTGCTGAAGCAGCAGCTTTGCGCGGAAGATAACGGGAGAAACCCAGCCGTTTGGGTCATAAAGTGAGGCTACGGTACTTAAAATAGACCGCTTTGTGACATGTGTGATGGGGGGCAGAGAGATGCGGTAGGTGAACTCGTCTGACTGAGGGCTCCACTGTATACCCAAGACCTTAATGGACGTGGACTCTGGGTTCATGTCGAAGTCCTTGGGCATGTCGCATTGGTTGTCGGGAAATCTCTCGAGCAGCTTAGGCGAGTTAGATGTCCACTTACTGAGCTGAAAGCCGCCTAGGTCTAGCAGACTTATCAACTCGTCCTGAAGTGCTTGGGCGGATTCAACTGTGTCATGACCACACAAGATGTCATCAACGAAGATATACCTGCGAAGAACCTGAGCGGCTCCAGGGTAGCGATGGCCTTCATCATCAGCCAGCTGAAGCAGAGTGCGGATTGCATGGAACGGCTTGATCTCAAGCCGTAGGTGACTGTATTGAGGGCGTAGGTGAGCAGAGGGTGATCTGGTGAGGACCGCCATAGTATCAGCTGATACCGTCTCTGGTCTGGGGCAACCAGCACATTTCTGAACATCCTCTGAATGTCAGTGCTGAAAACGACTGGATGCGTTCTGAAGGACATGATGATGTCCACAATGTCCTGTTGAAGGGCGGGGCCTGTGTGTAGGCATTCATTTATGCTGACACCATTGGAGCTTTTGCAGCTACCATCAAAAACAATGCGCAGCTTGTCCGACCCTGACTTAAATACGCCATGGTGAGGGATGTAGAAGTGAGGTTTATGGGCGAATGTATTTGGGTGACAGGGAGCCATGTGCCCTAAGTCGATGTATTCGGCCATGAAGTCGACGTATTTAGAACGCAGAGACGGGTTCGCCATTAGCTTCTTCTCAATATTGAGGAATCTGCGTAATGCGATAGGGTGAGTTTTACCTATTTGAGGGGCGTCCTTTAGAAAGGGCAGAGCGACCGTATATCTGCCTGAGGGATCGCGTGTAGTGGTAGAGCGGAAGATTTCCTCGCATTGTTCCTCCAGGGGATCATTATGAGTGTGAGATTGAGGGAGGGGCTCCTCAGACTCCCAGAACCTTTCCAGACTCTGACGTATGTCCTGGGCTGATTCAGCTGAGTCTGGTTGTGAGCTGACGATGTGAGCTGAGTTAACCTGCTGCGCCGGCTGCGCATACAAGTCCTCCATGGGTCCTATCAACGCGAAGTCGAAAATCGTGCCGAAGGCTATGGGCTTGCCCGGGCCCAACGAGACCTTAGTCCCGTCCAACACCTGGCCAAGAACGTCCGACCCCAATAAGAGGTCGATCGGGGCTGGTGTGTAGTAAAGCTGGTCAGCCAATGGCACGGGTGGCTGGCCTAGTACGTGGGAAATGTTTGGTACCTTCTCTAAGGGAAGGTAGCCAGTGACGTTTTTTAAAATGTGAGCTGTGGCAGTTATTGTAGGAGTATCATTGTGAGTGGGTCGGCGTACTATTGTTATTGCCGCCTTTGACTCATGTTTGTGCTGATTCCCAACTCCTGTAATTTTTAAAGAAGTGGGTTTTGATGGCAGGTTCAAAAGTCGTGCCATGCGTGACGTTATTAATGTCAGCATACTGCCACAGTCCAATAAAGCTCTGGCTGTGTGAAGATGGCCATGTACGTCCGCGACTCTTAGTGAGACGGTTGGCAACAAAATGGGTGTGCCAGTGGGCACAGAAGGTGAGTGAGCTGATTGAGTATCAGCTGAAATTGTATGAGCTGAGTATGTATCAGCTGTGTGGGCATGGGTTGACTGGGCATGGGCTAAATTTACCTCTTCGCTAGGGTGCTCTGTGATCGTTGGGAGTCATAATTGCTGGCGGCGTTCGCGGGGCCTACCTGGCGAACCGGACCTGGGCGGGCTGGCTCTGTAAGCAGAGCTGGGTTGCGCCTGTTTGGCATGTGCGTGTTCGTGCCGCCTGCTGTTTCTGGGGCGCTCCCTCGAGTGCTCCCTCAGCTGTGGGGGTATATGTGCTGACGAATGAACTGGGTGCGTTGAGTCGTCTGGTCGATGAAGGGACGTGTGGTGGTCCGTGCTCCCACAGTCCTTGCATGCCCCCCTTGACCTGCACTCGCTCTCGTAGTGACGGCCGAGACAACGCTGGCAGCGCTCGCGTGCCTGTACAAAGTCCCAACGGCCCTGTGTTGGCTGGGCATTGTACCATCTGCACGTCATGAGCGTATGTCCCCTAGTGGCACAATAGGGACAGTAGGGCGTCGAGCGTGAGGAAGAGGACGAGGACGATGGTGCTGCCAGCAATAATTTGTGACCCTAACTCAAGGAGCTGAAGTATGGCCTTAACTGCTTCCCTAAATATCGCGGCTTGTGACTTGGTCGGCATCGCGATGAACAAAAGGAGACAAGAAAAAATAATAAAAAATAAAAAGAATTAACAAATTTAAAGGCAGTAAAAAGAACAACACCCTGTATATATTCTATAGTTGGGCTGGACGTATTTGTTTACTAAGGTAAACGCAAATGGGCTAAAATTAACGCAACAATAAGGAAAGCAAAACTAAGTTGGGACGCCTTGTATATGGCCCACGGGTGGTGCAAACGCGTTTGTATGTGTATGTCTGTGTTTATTGAACGCGCGTACGTAATATTAGCCGACCGCAAAACAAAAAGCAAACAAAACAACAAAAACAAAAAAAAATCACGTTATCCGTAGCCCACTGCTGGGCAAGGCGCTCACAGTCGGGCAGACCTGTAGCGGACACTAGCGCGAAGAATGAGTCAGTCGCAAACAAAAAAAAATAAAAATAAACTAATAATAAAAACTTAATTAAAAAGGTTGGGACACTCTGTCTGTGTCCCACAAGTGGGCAAACGTGTGAACGTGTGTAGAAGTACTATGCTCTTGTGGTGAGCACGCACAAGAATGAGCCGATTGCCAAGGCAAAAATTAAAAACAAAAAAAATATAAAATTAATACTAGCGAAAAATAAAGCACGCTACTTGACACGCGTGGTGAGCATGCACGAGATCTGAGCCGATTTAACACGACAAGAACATAAAAAATTCCTTAAAAAATAAAACGGGAAAAATAACAATGCAATCTCTCGTCATAATACCATACGTAACGTAATAATTTAACTGCTAATTTACCGTTAGGAGTATGAACAACGTATCATTAGGCAAAAATCATTTAGGTACACACACAAGCCCGCTCAGATTACAACAACATTACAAACATTGCATCACACTTTCGATTTGTGATCAGACAATCGGATGCATACACAAAATCAACAATAAAAACACTAAACTTGTTAGCGTAAATTAACTAGGAGTTAGCACGAATCGGATACTGGTACGAACTTTTATTTGGAACACGATACCCGAAACACGAATTTTTATTCGTGTAGGTAGGTCAATACTAGCCCGGACTTTGCAACGACTGTCGTGCAGAAAAGATTTTGTATGGAGATGGAATTATAAATGTTAGGAAGTGAAATAGATATAATTATGAAATATTATTTTTAGCGGACTGTAATCAAAGTTAAGGGCTGATTATGGTCGAAAGACCATGAAATTTAGAGGTATTCCGCGCTCGATGGACCAGAATGTATTCGCGGGTCAGAAGACACCGCCAAATACAGCAGAGTAAAGATGGTTAGGCAGGAGGTAGAAGGGAGTGAAGTACTTACAGGGATGATGAGTCACAGGAACCGGGGGACGAGCTGACCACGGGCGGTGAGGTAGGTTGGTTTCCTGGCGCACAGTCACTACACTAAACTATTCACTAGGGGGCACTGGTTCGTTAGGCGTTAGGCGTAACTGTACACATATGCTATTTCGAAGGCTGATTTCAAGGGCGCGTGACGCGTGGTTTCGTCTTGAGATCTCAAAAGGCACTGGTTTGCGCGGGCGCCGTCAGGCGACGCGGCGCGGGCCTCGCCGCGGCGGTCGCCGCTCGCCTGTGATTGGCTGACGGAGTCGGCGGCCGTCAGTCCGTTGCGCTGGCGCAAACAAAAACTTTTGTGCCACTCCTCCGCGGTGGCTTTAGAAACGTGTTTTTCATACTCTTCGACAGCCTCTTCTGGTGAAGAAAATCGTTGACCGCGTAATTGGTTCTTAATTTTTAGGAACAGAAAAAGTCACAAGGTGCCAGGTCAGGACTGTATGCAGGATGGCTCAAAAGTTCAACGTTTTTCACCTTCAAAAATTCGTTTGTCTGTCTGGCCGTGTGGGAACTAGCATTGTCGTGGTGCAAGATGACACGGCGCTTACGGTTATTTTTACGGAGTTCGTCAATAATTTCCGGCAAACAAATGGTCGTGTACCAGTCACTATTCACAGTACGACAATTCTCTAAAGCAACAGTAGCCACGTGTCCAGTTTTATTAAAAAAAGAAGCAACCATCCGCTTAGATGCACTTTTCACGCGCGCCGCTTCAGTTGGTTTCGGCTCATCTTGAAAGACTCATACGCTTGATTGCTGCTTTGTTTTGGGATCGTAGCATTAAATCCATGTTTTGTCACTTGTTATATGTCCCACACCAAATTAGACGTACCTTCGTTGAATCTGGTAAGCATGGCACTGCACCAAGTGACGTGGTCCGTTTTTTAAGCCTCGGTCAAATTGTGTGGGATCCACCGCGAGCACAGCTTTCTCACACCCAAATGTTTGTGTAGGATTGATTGTATTTGACTCATGGCCTTGTCTAAGAATGCGCGAATCTCATGGCATGTTTTTGTTGTTCACAGCGGTGGACGGGCGACCATCGCGAGATTTGTCACTGAGATTAACACGACCGCACTTGAATTCTGCAAATCAGCTATAAATAGTCGTCATGCATGGTGCTTCGCCGAAAGCAGATTGAAGCCGAGCGATGCTCTGTTGAGCTGTCAAATTACACCTAAAATCGTATAAAATCATACTACGAAAATTTTCCCGAGTTAAATCCATGTTAATGTAGACACGCAATTTTTAAAATGGCGCCAGTGTAAAAGCAATTGACAGTCAGATGAAACAAACTGCATTCTACAGCCAAAGAGTTCCATTTTCAAATGTTGTAATTACTTTTTAAATATTGTTTATGTAAGTGGCCAGTTCCGGAAACATTTAATGTGACCTATGTATAATATTAACCGTGACGCGTAGCGGAGAAAGAATACCACCTCCTCTCTTCCCTTGGGTGTCGTAAAAGGCGACTAACCGGTTTAGTCCGTTTTGACTGCACATACATCCAACAGCATAGAGCGGCGATGGGCTCACCACCTGTCACGCTGAGCACATGTGCAGTCGCTATTTGGTGAAAAGTGGACTATGACAGAGGACTGATTTTGCGGTCCTCATTGCCTATTCTGACTAACTCTTCGGGCATAATAGTCGTGATTTGTAGGTATGTATGCATATAATTATAATCTATACTAATATTATAAAGAGGAAACATTTGATTGTTTGTTTGTATTGAATAGGCTCCAAAAGTACTAGACCGATTTAAAAAGAACCTTCGTTTAGCGTTGGAAAGCTACACTATCTCCAGGTGTCACCTGGCTATATTAAGTATATTTAAAAAAAATAGGGATCCTTACTAAAACACAAATAAATTCTGTACATAGCGATTGATTAAAAAAAATCTTTCACCGTTGGGAAGCTACACTATCTGCGGGTGACATAGGCTATAATATAATTTGAAAAAAAAATTGGGATCCTTACTAAAACTCAAATAAATTCCTTACATCGCGTGCGCTAAGAAAACTATTGATGATAGAATAAAATAATGTAGTATGGCTTTGCAGAACACATCATTATCTACAAAAAGTGTCGCGATAGCATATGTCTAACTATTATAGTTACGTCACAATAAGTGCTCTTAGGAGGGGAGTCATTTTGAAAATTCGTCATGGGGTAGGGGGTCCACGTGAACGAAGTCGCCGGCGGCGGTCTGCTTGTGTTTATATAAATTCAAAGTGTATGTTTTCTCGAAGATAACGGCCTAAGCGCGAAGATAACTCCAGGCAGGTTGTTATCAGGCGGCTGTAGTCTTTGTTCTCCAACTACAGAAAGATACGAAAGAGAAACTTCCATGAGAACACTTTTTGATGAGGAAAACTATTTACAATTTTTGTAAAAACGGAGAATGTCCGTCTTGGAGAAATTCTGAAATTTATACTTTAAAGTTTCGGAATCCGAAAAACAATCTTGCAAGACAACGGGCAGGAGCGAATGACGACCTCCGTGGTGGAGTGGTAGCTCGCCGGTTCTGGCATCGCCATCTCTGAATTTCCGGGTTTGATTTCCGGTCAGTGTCAATTTAGAAATGACTGTTTTTATAAATAACATACATACATATATTCACGACTATTATCCCCGAAGGGTTAGTCAGAGACCAGGCAATGAGGACCTCAAAGCAGTCTACTGCCACAGTCCACGTTTCATTAAATGACAACTGCACATGTGCTGAGCGTGGCAGGTGGTGAGCCCATCGCCGCTCTATGCTGTTGGATGTATGTGCAGTCTTTGGTCCGTTAGTCGCCTTTTACGACACGCAAGAGAATACAAAATGGAGAAACTGTCAACTACACCTGTGCTCAGCGTGACAGGTGGTGAGCCCATCGCCGCTTTATGCTGTTGGATGTATGTGCAGTCTTTGGTCCGTTAATCGCCTTTTACGACACCCAAGGGAATACAAAATAAGTTAACTTAAGAGAAACTGTCATTATATTATCGGGTCAAGAGTTACTCGGGTTTGATAGAATAGACCCTAAGTCGATTTATAGGCTACAGCAAGTAACTGAACTGGCTAACTCCTTGCTGTTATGCACTCAACAATTTGACGTGTTCCGTGTTACGTCAAAGCCACAGATGCTCCGAGGCGGGATCGAACTGCCCACCGCCACCGGCTGCGGCGCGAGCGAGCGCCCGGCTTACAATAACAGGGTGGCTACGCTGCAAGAACCTTATGGAATTAATAAGAAACTGCAATTAAAAGAAGGATTGTTTTCATTATTAAAATTACATATTACAAATTACATACAAGTACATAAATATATAAATAGTATCATGAATAAAAAATAGAAATACTCGTGGTATTATCACCAAAGGTAAGTCAGAATTTTTGTCAAAGACAATAGGCAATGAGGACTACAGAAGCAGTCCACTGCCATAGTCCAATTTTCATTAATATACAACTGCATTTGTTCGTAGCGTGCTGTTAGATGTTTCGTCCAGTCTTTTAGTCGCCTTTTACGGCACCCAAGGAAATATAAAATAAGTTAACCTAAGTGTAAACTGTCATTTTATTATCGGGCCTATCTGTCACTTTTTATATTAACTACTTCCTTATCCCATGAGACACATAACATGATTCATATCAATGGTTTTTCTACTGTCATATTTTTTGGACAGGAAAATTACTAAGATCGTAGTGGAATAAATAGTAATACGCTCTTGGTTACATATCCGGACCGGCTTACAATAATATAGGACAGCCTCGCTGCGGATACCGTAAGGGATTGAATTTAAATTCTAATAAAGGGTCTTCCAATAGGCACGTTCGAACTTTGACAGTTGGTAGCGGCCATCTTGTTGAAGCTACATCTGTCAAATTGGTTGTCATTTATTCATTCTGTTTGCCAAATCATCATGGATAGCTAAAGCATTCAACAACACGTGCAAATGATAAAATTGTTTTATTTAAATGAGTGTTCTGTTCGGGCAACGCACCGCGCGCTTCGCCCATTTTACGGTCGCCATAATCGTCCTACCGAGAGGACTATTCGTCGTGTGGTGGATAAATTTGAGTCCACTGGTTTGGTAAATGATCGACCAACACCCGTACGTCAACGAAACGCAAGGTCTTTTGAAAACATCGCTGCTGTCCGTGAGAGTGTGCAGGAGAATCGAGGCAGTCGATTTCGCGGACTGTAGCTGTAGCTTCAACAAGATGGCCGCTACCAACTGTCAAAGTTCGGACGTGCCTATTGGAAGACCCTTTATAAATTGAATTGTGAATTACTGTGTAGGTAGAGAGTTTTCTGACAATAGTGGGTGAGGTATCTCAACGGCATACTCTCTATGAGCTCATCTACCGTAAAAGACAGCCTAAAAGAAATTCAATTGGCAATGTAAAGATCGTCCTCGATAAAATACTCTTTTGATGTTACATCTGTGTTTTTTTACATTAACTGAAGAAGTTATGTAAATTTCTCACTTACTGTGCTTATGTTCATGTTTCAGACACAATATCAAAACTTACGTTTAAACTGTGTGTGAATCAGAGTTAAAGAATAACTATTTCATTTAATATAAATCCTCTTTTAATTATAACAAATTGGTCACCCCATCTTAAAATAATATGCAATACCCACGTAGCAAGTATGTAAACATGACGGCAAGCAGTGCCGCGGCCGAAGCATTGTATGTAGATGTGTAGCCGCAAGAATAAGATAATGGTTAGGTACATAGTACTACACAGTGGAAAGACAGAAAGGGTCGTCGCTATTGATGTTGTAGGAAATGTTGCTATAGTACCTATAGATTAGTAGTTGAGGGTTCTGGGTGAAGTGCGCTTCCACCATCAGCCTTAACATCAGCTAACATCAGGTGAGATGAAGGCCAAGTGCTTACCTGTAGTAGAATAAAAAAAGGGGTGCGTATCATTTCATGTAATGACAAATGAACTAATTTCAAAGGACATAACGTTCATTGGATATCATTTTTACTTGTTCTAAATACACTTTCTATAACAACATTAAGAATATTATTAATTTGATATAATACTCATATTCTCTAACGACCTTTTTTCTATAAAGCTACATTGGTAGAATAATCATATTCTATAACATCTTTTGATATAATTTTTGCTTATAAATAAAAATAGCATTTTAACCTTAAATCGGTTTCAAATATTGTCTCAAAAAGTTAATACGTTGGGTTTTCGTTAAGGTTCTGCTAAAAAATTCAGTGACAGAAACGAATCACGGCAAAACCGACTCCACGTAGACTTGTCTGCCCTACGCTAGAGTGTAATTTAAGCCCGCAGCGCCGGAGCCGTGACAGAAATCATGCCTGTTGCATGCTGCATGCCTCTTGCATGCTGCATGCCTGCGTGCACGCTGCATGCCTGCGTGCATGCTGCATGCCTGCTTGCATGCTGCATTCTTGCTTGCATGCTTCATGCTTGTTTGCATCCTGCATTCTTGTTTAAGTGCTGCATGCTTGCTTGCATGCTGCTTGCTTGCTTGCATGTTGCTTGCTTGCATGCTGCTTGCTTGCTTGAATGCTGCTTGATTATTACATGAATAATGGTTTTATATGATTACATTATTATATCAAATGTATATTAGACATTTTATTAAATGAATTTATAGAATCTTAAATTATATTAAATGTTTATTATATTAGGTCAGTTGTTATATCAAATGAAATTATATTATCTGAACGTTAGACCATAAGTATTTATATCAAACATTACACACCCTAAAAAAACACCCAAAATGTCACACAAAACATATGGCATGTGGTAGGATTAGGTAAAGTTCTTTTTTTTTAAATAATAGTTTTTAAGTGACCTGAATTCTAGTCCTTCTGATGAATACAATTTACTAAAGTATATAAAAGGCATGGATGATTTATGATCACTGCAAGTTACGAAAATATTCTTTGCTTTCAGAAAAGTGGTAGCACTCTATTGACACACGGATGCGGACTTATAAGATTAGATTAGATTAGATAACTCTTTTATTGCAACAGTTTACATATACAAATACATACAAAACATGAAAATTGGTAAAATACATAGTCACAATTTGGCGGTCTTATCGCTATGAAGCGATTTCTTCCAGACAACCAGACGGATGAAAAAATCATTTAAACTCGAAAATCAGAGGTATAAACTTTTTACGGAATTTAAATAAAAGTGAATAGATAGCAATAAATAAAAAATATATATAATGTGGGTATACAAATAGGTGTGTGTGAAATAAATATATTATTACGTGTAAAAAAAATGTTTCATAATCGGACAACAAATTTGTTGTCCGATTATTGTACCATGTACCAGTGTACCATGGATCTTAAGATCCATGGGTATTCCATGAACATTCAAAGAAACAGTGTTAGCACTTAATAACTAGAAGTGATTTATTAGTATTTCAGCGTTATTATCGCAAATAATCAATTATTACACAACTAGAAGTGAATTGGTAATATTGCACATTAAATTAAATTAAATTTGTTTACGCTCACACCAATTATCTAGACCAATATGAGTATTCTTGTGAAACTCGTTAGTATGGTAAGATAACGGATAAATATACATAAACATAGAGAAAACACCCAGACCCGAAGTCAATTTAGAAAAACAGTTTTTCTCTAAATTGTCCCGACCGGGAATTGAACCCGGGACCTCAGAGATGCCGCGACGTGCTAACCACTCGACCACGGAGGTCGTCGCATATGCTCGACAAGTGGACAGTCCCCACTGTCGGCGATGACTCTAAAAACATTGTTACGGCTGCCGCGCACTTGCCGTAAAAGAGATTGCCGGCTTTTCCGCGCAGTATGGCCGGGAATCTGTCGACCACCGCGTGCGCGAACATGCTAGAAAAGAAGCTGTACAAAAAAAATAACAAAAAAAACGGACTTCATACATGGTTATTTTTTGACCGTAAATTTATAAGCCTTGACTTCGTAAACCCTAACGGTAGAGACCTTGTAACGAGAAGTCGCAAGGTACCCGGCGAGGGCGGCAAACATTACAGATTGTTACATTACTTACTTAATGTGAGTTTCTAGAATCGCTTTATGGTTACATGTATTCTGAATTTACACTTGAAGGGAAGTACCGCTTTGATGTTACATAAGGTTAGCGACTTAGCGTAAGTATCGTTTAACAGGACGGCGAGCGGCGCCGCGGGCCAGCATATGTTTACATAATTATTTTGCAGACGCTTTGTAATGGATATTCACATAATAGCAACATCTGTGGCCAGCGTTATATACCTATTAAATACAACAATAACCGACAAGGTTATAAGTAGATTGCATATTTTCTGATCTTTCAAAAGGTGTCGTAGGTTGGTATAGTGCTTAAAATTAAGATAAAGAGAAAACAACTCTTTGTAAGCCAATGTCCTATAGTATTTCTTTGATAACATAGTCAATACATAATATCAGTAATTTCTAATATATGTATAAATTTTTCTAATTATTACTTAATAGTTAATTAATTTGCGTAATTCGCTTGTAATACATGCGACTATGCTTAATGTATAGTTAAATAATTGCACGTTATTCGTACATGAAATTTTAGGTGAAAAATGGAACGTTTACACGTTAGAATGGCGCTCTCATTTAATTAAACGTTTAATGATGTTTCCGTTCCTGTAATTTTGTTACACGGAAATAGAATATTAAGGTGAGCGACTAAACAGTAACAACGCCGGTTGTATCGTTTCGAAGTCATTATTCTAAAGTCTATTAAATGTAGCAGCTTTCTGCCCAAACAATTGTTAAAGCAAAAGTAAATTAAAAAAGATTTTTAAAGAAGGCTGTTCAAATACGAAACCCTCTTTCGCCTTTCGTGTGAGACCGGTATCGTGCCTAAAGCATGGAAGTCAGCTAACGTGCAACCAGTGCCCTAAAAGGGTAGTCATGCTGAACCCGCCAACTACAGGCCAATATCAGTCACTTCCATTCTCTGTAAGACTATGGAACGTGTTCTAAATAACAGGCTCATGACGTATCTAGAAGCGAACAGTCAATACGGTTTCCGCCGAAACCGGTCCACTGGAGACCTACTAGCTTACGTCACTCACATCTGTAGCGAAGCAATCGAGAGGTACGGTGAAACGCTTGCCGTTTCCCTCGACATCTCGAAGGCTTTTGACAGAGTTTGGCACGACGGCCTTATTAGTAAACTTCCATCTTTTGGCTTACCTGCTGGTTTGTGGCGCTTGGATTTTAGACTTCCTGCGGGACCGATCGATTCGAGTAGTCATTGATGGCTGCTCATCCGATCAACTAGCGATAAACGCTGGGGTCCTTCAGGGGTCAGTACTCTCTGCGACACTTTTTTTGCTGCATATAAATGACCTGTTGAAACCCGGTATACTTGGGTATGCAGATGACAGCACTGTCTTAGAGAGTTACACATCCAGCCCACGTACGAGTGGAGCTGAGATTCAGTCTCTAAGAGAGGCCATGGTCGAGCGTTTGAACACCATCCTTGAAGGAAGTATGGGGTGACGCGAACCTGGTCAAGTTCAATGCCACCAAAACACAGGCGTGTCTATTCTCCGCTGAACGGAGTCCGTTCACCATGACTCCTACTTTCCGAAGTGTCTCTGTACCTATTTATGACCATCTCGAACTTCTTGGTATGACACTGACACCTACTCTGAACTTTAACTCCTACCTGGAGTCAAAGTCACAACTTGCCTCAAAAAAGCTGGGTATCCTCTCAAAGCTGAAAAGGTACTTCACACCGGGACAACTGCTTACTTTATATGAAGCACAAGTCCGGTCGTGTATGGAGTACTGTTCTCCCTTTAGGACGGATCCGCTAAATATCAACTTGGGGCACTGGAGTCGATTGGAGAGCCAGAAAGCTCATCAACGATGACAACCTTTTTGACGCCAAGCTGCAGAACTTAGAACAAAGGCGCCAGGTGGCTTGTCTATCAGTTTTTTATAGGATACACTTCGGAGAGTGTACCATGGAATTATTCGATTTAATTGCTCCATCCTCTTTCTACCATAGGACAACCAGACAAATTGAGCGACGTCATAGATTCACTGTGGAGATTCCGCATATGCGTACGAAGCGCTTTGCGTCTACTTTCATCATTCGTACTGCAAAGCTGTGGAACTCCCTGCCAGAGTCGGTGTTTCCTATAAGGTACAATATTGGGATCTTCAAATCACGAGTGAACAGGTTACTTCTAGGCAAGCATGTTCCACCGTAGGTCACATCATCACTTACCATCAGGTGGGATAGTGGCCAAATGCAAGCCTATCATACAATAAAAAAAAAGAGTTTCATTAAAACTAGAACTTCATTGAGACATATAAACTAAATGATAAAGACCGTACAAACCAATGCATGTTCCCAAACACTAAATGGTTATGATCTAAGTACCATTATTTTACATTAATATTCGACAAAGCACAAATTAAAAAATAGTTAAACAACTCTGCAAACGTGAACGCACTTTCAAGCCAAGTGAAACGAAATGCGAATTAATCTATGAAAAGGGTTTCATTACAATGTGTAGTCTTCTTGTAAACATAAAAAACAATAGGTCGTGATTCTACCGCATTAGCACATGAGTAAAGAAAAGGAACAGAGACAAAGCTTCATACAACGCGCCGTCGCGAGTCTCTCCGTTTGTCCACTAGCCGAGCGTGCGTAAATACTGTGGTAAACCGGTTTTATCCAGTGGCGGTGCATACGCGACGCAGCGGCTAGTGGACACGCAAACATGCGCCGTAAGCTTGTAGTGTTGACTCGCGACGGCGCGGTTATATGAAGCTTTGTCTCTGTTCCGTTTCTTTACTCATGTGGCATTAGTAAAGTAAAGTAATAACACTGTACCACTGCGAGTAAAGGCCGCCATCATTAAAATCTAGTCCTCGCTACAGTCTACCACATGGACGACAGCACATGGGGAGATTAAACAATAACGTACCACGCTAGCCTTATGGTGGGTTTCAATGACTGCCATCTCACAAAAACAACCAGGACGAACGGCTTTAAGTGCCTTACAAACTTCGATCAACAATAGGTACCAATAGATAACGTGCCACGTACAAAATCAAAGCTAAATTCTGTTTACGTGAATATATACTTATACAGCTACATTTCTTTACTAACGAACTGAGACAAAAGTTATAAAACACTTTTAAGTTTAACCTAATTACAACCATGGACCTAGTAAGTAATAAAGTCACAAATGCACCCATCCACGCATCCACTGTTCTGTTAAACAAATGTTGGCGCGTCTATTGGTCAACATTGGCCAAACATTTGTAGCGTCGGTTAAAATCGGTAATTGTGTTCAAAATTTAATATTATTTGTTAGTTTAAAGCTTAAAATATAATTTATTCTACATGTTCTTACGGAAAGTAAGACTCCGGCCGTTAAATTTCTTTTTCGGGCATTATTTTTGCAACTTTTAAATACACATTGCGGCATTGTGAACGTGTTTACATTGGCCGTGTTTCAAGGAAACTAAACAAAATAAGAGCTCACTTCTCAAGTGCGCTTATTTACTGAGACATATTTTTAGCGCCGACCTGACATCAGTTGATATTGTTGATCGAAGCTTACGAAGTACGGAAGAACTCGGTATGTTTTTAATTTGGTCACCTATCCAGTAACCCGCTGTCAGCTGTGCTGGCAAACTCCCAATTACGTAGGCCTTAAAGAACAAAACCGTGCACGTTCATTTGTTTAATAAACTATATAGTCATATTTCGTTTTCATTGTCGTGTTATTATCTCAGCCCCTTCATTACAATTTCACCCTTCAAGGCCACAACTCACAACACAAGGCAGATAACGTCTCAACTCGTTACATACACGCTACTGAGGACTTATCGTTCACAGTTCGAGTCTCGTAATTATCTTCAGGCCTAAAGCGACGCTTTCATGAATGTGGTGGAACAACAGGGGGTCTACAATTATTACCTTTTAAATCAGCCTTATTATAATAACTTTTTATTTAAGTTTCAAAAAAGCTGGCAGAATTACATTTTTATCGTAAAAGTATTAAACATACTAGGTTATGTATTAAAAGTAATAATAGCCGATTCTACAAAACCCAAGTATTTCTTAACCCGTTAACAAAATTACAGTTTAGTTTATTCTTAAGCTAAATTATTTTGTATTTTAAACCATCATTAAGTAGTTTACCAAAGAGTAAATCACTACACCTCCAAAATTTACGCGCTAAACCGACGATATTACTTGGTGTGTGCATAATCGCCACTATTTAAAAACGAAGGTATTTCAATTTTAGTACTTCAATTACCACGGCGTAATAAAATCAAGGAACCTAATCTGGAATGTGCACGGGAAATTGGACATCTTTTAAAAATTAATCTTATTGTTATATGCCTTATGTTCTATTACAGAAATAATTTGCTTAAGAGAGAAACGTGGTCCGAATAAGATACCGCTTGTGAGAGTCGTGAGTCCCTTTCTATATAAGTCACACAGTGGCAGGCTCTTTGTCATTAGTCATGTTGATTTGTCAGCCTCCAGTCCTCGGACCAGCTCCAGTCAGCGTCTATCTGTCTACGTATGTTAGCCTGATGAAAGAGACACAGGGTACTCGCGAAGCTATCTCACTGGACCGTGAATCAGCAGCTCGAAAAGTTCCTTGAGTACTAATACTCAGTTTAACTAAAGTTTGAATTACTTTGGTAAAATGCAAACGAGTTTATCCCAGAGATTTACATTGGTGTTAATTTTACTCCGGTAGTAGTGACTCTGTTGAATCATGATATTTGGTCGAATTCATACCCTAAGAAAAGGGTGGTCCAACCGAAACGCACGATGTTAATTGTAAATAAAACAAAAAGTTTTCAGAGAATTATCTTGTTATTTTTTATTATGATAGAAGGATCAATCATAATTTTTTTTCACAGTAATTATCTTGCCCAAGAGAAGCTTCCAAGAAACTCGTTAAATGGTAACTAGACAACGGATAAACATACTTAAAATACATACTTAGTATACATAGAAAACACCCAGACCCGAGACAATTTAGAAAAACAATAATTTCTAAATTGACCCGACCGGGGATCGAACCCGGGACCTCAGAGATGGCGACACCATGAAAACCGGTGTACAAACCACTCAACCAAGGAGGTCGTCAATAATGTGTGAAATAAAATATCTGCCAAATGCTTGCCACGGCTTCGGTGGCATACCTCTATCCGATGGTCCATATTTTCAATGGCTATGAGACATTAGCATCTTCAGCGACGAGGCACACTTTCACCTCAGAGGACTCGTTAACAAGCAGAATTGCCGCATTTGGGCAAATGAGAATCCACGAGTGATGTTGAAAAGCCGATGCATTCACAAAGGGTGACTGTTTGGTGAGGTTTATGGGGTGGTGGCGTCATCGTGCCGTACTTCTTCGAAAATGAGGCCGGCCAAGCAGTTACAGTGAATAGTGTTCGATATCGCGAGATGATAACGGACTTGTTGTGGCCAGAAATTGAGAATATGGACCTGGACGATATGTGCTTCCAACATGTTAGAAGCACATAGGATGATGCCACACAGCCAACGAAACAATGACTCTTTTGCGCGAGAAATTCAATGGGCGTGTTATCTTACATAGTGTCTATGTTAATTGGCCGCCACGATTATATGTGATTTGACACCGTTGGACTTTTTTCTTTGGGGATATTTAAATGAAAAAGTGTACGTGAATAAGCCAAGAACCATTCAAGAGTTAAAGGATCAGATAATTCGGCACATTAACGACATTGAACCTACAATTATGTCTCAGAGGAGGATAGAGGTATGCCACCGAAGCAGTAGCGAGCATTTGGCAGATATTTTGTTACACACATAAGTAACATAATTGTCATAGGTCCTTCTATCATAATAAAAAATATAAAGATAATTCTCTGAAAACTTTTTGTTTTATTTACATTAACATCGTGCGTTTTGGTAAGTCCACCCTTTAGTATACTTTGCAAATTAGAAAATTTATATTGAAAGTTTAATTACTATTCTGAGTCCACGCACAAAAGACGATTGCCCTCATCGTAAACTTACATAGTACCTACCTAACCTAAAATATCTGTTTTTTTTTTAACAAAGTATAATTATTATCATTAAAAAGTTATACTCATCCGTCGTCGGTTCAAATCACATCTAGAGCAACTTGTATTTTTTGCTAATCACATTTTAAATCCAAAATGACGTGAATCGAACCCGCGTCCTCCGCAATCCGGGTGGCAGCGTTGACCATCCGACACCGAAGTGTTGGTTACACCTGACGAATTTTTTTTCAACATTTCGTTATCTTTGAGTTTAATGGATCGTTTTTTATCGCAAATAATCAAATATTACAAACCAAAATCCCGTTTTAACATAATGTGCATAATATAATTTGGTTTACATACAGTTACTGTTACACTTCGTAAGGAGATTTCCCAATTTTGGGTGGTTCGCAGGTTGTAATATGCGTGTGATGCGGCCTTTTATATGACCGCAGATAACCACACGCGTTGCTTAAATTACTGTAGTGCTATAATAATGCTGATTTACATATTGTAATTGTTTAAAAAATGTAATTTTGTAAACTTTTTTTTTTAAGAACATTTCCACAGTCGCTACAGGTTATTTAAACTAAAAGCTAATTCGGTGAGCTCACTCAGTAAAATCAATTTGTAAAGAGTAAAAAATCAATATGAGGTAGTTTGTAAAGTCCATCATCCAGACTATGATAGGGAAATCGGTTTCCAGGAAACATAACGTTGATTTTTATGTAAATATTGGAACTTATTTTTGTTAGTTCCATCAGTTTCTATAATGTGATTATGCAATTTATGATTTTGATGTTAGGTTATAAAAAAATATTGATAGTTGTAAAGAGTGTTTGTTGCACATAACAGAAGTTGCTAACAGATCTTTTATGGTTCTTCAATCCATTTTATACCTATCATCATCATCATTATCATCAGCCTATTAACGTCCCACTGCTGGGCACAGGCCTCCCACGTAGACAATAGCACGTGGGGATATTGGGCCATAACCCACCACGCTGGCCCAATGCGGGTTGGTAGGTTTTAACGACTGTCATCTTACGACAACAACCGGGACCAACGGCTTAACGTGCCTTCCGAAGCACGGAGGAGCTCGAGATGTTTTTAATTTGTTTACCCATCCAGCGACCCGGCATTGCGAAAGTGGCTTAGCGAGCAAGATCGCAAGCCAAACGCGCTAGCCGCTGCGCCATCGAGCTCCTCAGCCTATTATTAATTATATAGTATATAATTAGTCTTTATATTTTCATAGAGCTGTATTTATTTGTCTATTAGTGATTGCACAATCACGCTGCCCTTGTTGTTTGAAACCCCTATATGAACGTCGTACAAATTGACACAACAAAAAAAAATAGAGTTAAAATATGCACTTTTTTTAGTTTTGCGTGTATCTCTCAACGCACATCAATAAAGTTACAACGAATTTGGTCATACCAACAGGACAAAATTACGTCAACGATAAAGAGATATTACACTGGCCTGCAAAAACGAGTATCACACTTTTAAAATTGTAATAACTTTTAAAGTACACAAGATAAACAAGACACCAAGACTTAAAATGTTACTATTGTATAATTTACTATAGTTTCAAAGAAAGTTGATAACATTGCTATAAAACGTTTTTTATTTTAAATCTCTAACTTCTTTAGTTTAGAAAAAATGAAATTTTAAAGTGTGATACTTATTTTTGCTTATCTTTGTACCCTAGGGCGCTTGTTGACGAGCTGGTTTCTACCCGGTCCGGCGCCGGGTCGGTGCCGGCTACGCGTGTTGACGAGCACCGTTTGTGCCCGGTTCGGAAATGACGGCTAGCCGGCTGAAGTGCGGCTTCTTCGGCACACGCCATGCGTACGCCGGCCGGCTCGTGAACATACCTTCATAGTCTATCATAGCCAACTGATGACCGGACGTAAACTCGGTTTATGACCGTCTGTAGGCTGTAACGTTATAAACGTATAGCTATTAAATACTTATATAAAATTTTAATTTAAAAATAAACAAACGTAGATTATCTTATCCAAATTAACTTAATTCTAAATATTACTTTAAGCTAAATTACTTATCTAATAACTACAAAGAAATAAAGTCTTAATAGTTTTGATAACTGCAAAACAAACGTATTTTATTTCATATGGTTTAATCGATGCGCGCACGGTACCCTGAAATGCCTTTTGTATTTTTTTATTTGATGAAAGTAGGTAAGTTAAAAATTACTTGCGCGCGAGCAGATGGCGTCGTCTCATACGCCTGAGAGTCAGCGATACTACACAGACGTTGCTTTTGTAAATTAGTGCAATTTCATACGTTTTTTTATAAATATTTAATAGGTCAAGTATTTGACCAAAGCTATTATTTTTATAAAGTATCCAGCCTTATCGTCATTCTACGATAATTGTGTTACTTATTCCCCGTTGGGTAAGTGTTGAACAGTTTTTAAAATTAGAGTAGTTATTATCTAGTAAGTATTTAGATGTGTGTTAATCCTTTGTTTTAGCCTTAGCTCGCTTATGCAGTGCGTGTAGATAGCATTACTAAGCGTGTGAAGGTTTGTTTATAATTTCAAATCAGAGATTTAAACATGTAACGGTGATTTTCAAAATTGTTAAAACATGTAACCGTTAATGGGTGACCGTCATTGTATAATGTTAATTGTTAGTTGTGCAACTCGTTTGCTAATTGCTATTTGTTTCCTTGTCTGTCGGGAAGACTTCTTGAGGTTGTTAATTATTAAATTATTATTGAGACCGGTATTAACACGTTCACTGCGGCGCCGAATTTTGACTACCTGCCGAACTGTGCGTTATGAGATAAAACAACCTCACAGTGTACCTTCCAAGAGGTGCGATTTGAGATCTTTCCGCCTCATATCATATCATTCATTTTAAGTACGTTTTTAAAGCTAAATACCACAAATTATTTAAAAAGAAATATACTGTTTTATTTCAATATAATAAAATTATATAACTTTAACTTCGCCGCAGGTTCTGGTTACAGAAAACCGAGAAAATTGAGAAAATGTTTGTGGGGTCGAATAACCTCATAACACACCCAAATTATAGTACATATCCACTTACACTAGTGAGGCGAAGTGAAAGATATCGATAAATTAAAAGTCATTTCTACTTTAAATTATTATAATGTAACTTACTTATTAAAATTACAAATGATCATTATAAAAACATTCCAAACACATACTTTTTTCACATTCCTTACAATATGACACAATCTTTTTAACTTTTTTTGCAGCATCTCGACTACCCATTGTGTTACGCTTATTTGCGTAGCAACCCACGCATCTCCTTTTGTTTTGTCCTTTTTTCTCAAAAGTATGCTTCTTCTTCAAATTGACGACACGTGAACTGCCTGCAACGAAAAAAAGAGTAATATAATACTTTTATTTGGTATTAAAAGTATTTTTCCGCTGTCCTCCTAGCATAACAATAGAAACACATTTTATGTTATTTATATATTATTACAATTTTTATTACTAAATCGCTATACTATATTGAGTATCGATGGTCATGCTATGGAGCTGGTTATACAATCAAAATAATTACCTGTAGCAGTTACTCCCATCGGTTTCTTAGTTAGAGCTTCTAAAACTACTTCATAAAACTCTTTCTTCGATATGCGTTTTCCTTTCCCCAATTATATAGCAACCAACTGTTGACTAAAGCTGTTCCAAACAAGAGCTCCATCATTACTTTTCTGAACCATTTAACCCCTCACTCTTGGAATTTTTTGACAGTCTTTCGACACTAACTGTCAACGTCAAATTTGACAGAATCGAGCAAAGACTATGCGATATTTTGCGATAACAATACATAAGATGAACCACAGAACCGAAATAATCAAACTTGTTCATATTAAAGTAGTCTGTAAGTCTATGAAAACACGGTACAAGGTCAAGTGTGTTTTTGTAGGTGCGGTCTCATGCGACCGCTTGGGGTTAGCCAGTTAGGTAATGAAGTATCATCAGTAGAATTCACATGATTTACTAACTGCAACATTCTTCTGTATCGTTTTTTACCACTATTAGACATTTTCGTGCACGCGCGACGACAAAAAGTAATGCAGCCAAAAAACGGCGAGCCTCTCGTCTTACGTAAGCGCCGGCTCATCACTAGTTCAAATTCATAAAAATGTGTTATTATGTAGGTGCGGTGTGGGGCGGGAGCGCCTCCCGCGCGTATGAGGCGGATACACCTCACGCTCGCATGAGAATAATATTTTTTTAATTTTATGCGACATGAGGTCTAACCACCTCATATAAGTTTTTTTGACATTTCAGAGACAGTTTTAGTAGGTAAACACATCAGTATATTTGTTTCTTTCATACACGTAGTATTTTTTAAGATACGAGCTCCGCACTAGAGCGAGAAAGCAGCATAATCTTTACCGCGCTGTGTGGGAGTACATTTGTGAGGTCTAAAAACCTCATAACGCATTGAGCGTGTTAATACGGTCGATCTCTTATTTAGTTCAACTTTAAATTATGGAGAGGAATTAAATGTTTTACATGTAACCTCGAACGGGACTCGAACCAGCACATATGTAATTTGCTTTTAATTTATTTAATTATTGTTGAGACCGGTACTACTACGGTCGATCTCGTATTTAGTTTAATTTTAAATTACTGGATGGGAACCAAATGTTTTAAAAGTACCCTCGTCCGAGATTCGAACCTGCACTTAAATAATTTAATTTTAATTTGTTTTCTCTGGAACATGATTTAGTTGTTAGCGCTTCTCGCAATGCTTTTTAGCTAGGTTTTAGATTTTATAGTTATGTGCACTCCGCTCTGATTGTGATCGCTTCCCACCTCACACTAAGTCTCTTCTCATCTGACTTTTTCGGATTGGCTTGGGGTGAGGTGGCTATCGCAATCGGCGGCTGCTGGACAAACCGGCTCACGATGCGTTGTGTTTCAGGGTTCCACGTTCCACGTTCTACATTCCACGTTCTACATTCCACGTTCCACGTTCTACGTTCGGAGTTCTACGTCCGGAGTTTAGAAGATTTCTACGCGACCGTCTTCGTATTTCGACGCGGCCGCCATTTTGTGAACACACCACGCAGCTCGCAGCTCCTGTACAGCAACGCGCCTCCCAACACCTCGGCGTTCCCCAAGCTAAGTCAGGGACGAGAGCAAACTACCCAGCTAGGCCCTTATGTACTCCACGCCCTGAGACCAAGTAATATAAAGGAGACCCGGCGTTTTATGCTTAAGTTGTATACTTTTTTAATTTTTTAATCTGTTATTCATTATTTATCTGGCAATATCTGTCAACAAATGACAGTAGTTGACAAATCAAACATGACGTGATGGCATTATTGACATTTCTCTTTTTTAAAAGCAAAAAAGTTATGGTTTATGCAGCCACGTTAGACATTTTTAAAGTAACATGTCTGTTTTTCAAGACTTCATCATCATCATCATCAGCCTATTAACGTCCCACTACTGGGCACAGGCCTCCCACGTGGACAATAGCACGTGGGGATATTGGGCCATAACCCACCACGCTGGCCCAATGCGGGTTGGTGGGTTTTAACGACTGTCATCTTACGACAACAACCGGGACCAACGGCTTAACGTGCCTTCCGAAGCACGGAGGAGCTCGAGATGTTTTTAATTTGGTCACCCATCCAGCGACCCGGCATTGCGAAAGTGGCTTAGCAAGCAAGATCGCAAGCCGAATGCGCTAGCCGCTGCGCCATTGAGCTCCTCAAGACTTAGTGTTTCCATATTAAAAAATATTATTAATTAAATAACTCTTATCCGCGATTCGATAAAAATAAGACAAAACTTGGTTTAGGTAGCAAATAATATTAGCTTTACTTTATGACCAAATTGTGTTGTATACAAATTAAGCATTTTTTCTATGGAAAGTGCCGGTTCTCCTTTGTATGTTCGTAAGTGGGTTGTATTATTTCATCATATACCCCCTACGTCACAAGGCCCGGCAAAAACCGGCTTCGTCAACAAGTCGGCACCATGTTAGGCGCCATTAAGCGACTCATGCGAGGAACTAGTATGCTGTTTGTATCGTAAATAACAGTGTTGTTTGCCCAGAAGAAGCCATTACTGTGCACTCTTACTCTAATGGCTAGTGATTGTAGGCTTTCGAAAATCATCATCAATGATGTCTACGCTAAAGAGATATAAATCTTTGTACCCTGAGAGTAATTTCGGTACACCATGTTAGGCGCCATTAAGCGACTCATGCGAGGAACTAGTATGCTGTTTGTATCGTACAGAACAGTGTTGTTTGCCCAAAAGAAGCCAGTGCTGTGCACTTTTACTCTAAATGGTTAGTGGTTGTAGGCTTTCGAAAATCATCACCATCATCAGCCTATAAACGTCCCACTGCTGGGCACAGGCCTTCCGCGTGGACAATAGCACGTGGGGATATTGGGCCATAACCCACCACGTGGCCCAATGCGGGTTGGTGGGTTGTAACAACTGTTACTGTCATCTTACGACAGCAACCGTAACCAACGGCTTAACGTGCCCTCCGAAGCACGGATGATAACGGAAGATCGATAATAATAATAGGTTATTTTAAGGCGAAGGCTACACGTTCAATAAATATTGTGATCCACGGCTATTTATTCCATATCGTGATATTTATTAAGGGTGTAGACTGAAGTATTGACGGATCGCGATACGGATCACAGGATTTCTAGAAATCCGAATTACGGATTGTCAGTCCATGGATCGTGATAAATATTAAACGTGTAGACGCGCGGTCAATATTTATCACTTCAATTCGCTCCGCAGCAGCGACGGGTGACGATGTGCCAGTGCCATGCGAGAATTGTGCATGCCACGTGGACGTAGTGTTCCCTCTTAAATAATAGTACCAACCCATCTCTTCCCTGGGGTGTCGTAAAAAACGAGTAAGAGGTGACTTTGTGTAAAAATACATAAATACATATAATCACGACTATTATCCACTAAGGGTTAGTCAGAGACTAGGCAATGACGACAGCAAAAGCAGACTCTACCATAATCCACTTTTCAACAAATAGCGATTGCACATGTGATCAGCGTGACAGGTGGTGAACCCATTGCCGCTTTATGCTGTTGGATGTAGATGCAGTCTTTAGTCCTTTAGTCGCTTTTTACGACAGCCAAGGGAAGAGACGGGGTGGTAAGTAGTATTCTTACACCGCTACGCGACACAGTTAAAAATTGTTTGTGTAAAAATAGCGAGTGTAAATTTTTCTTGCACCTCTTTTGCTACACCTAACCTTCTGTGTTGAAATGTCGGATAAAACCACGAAAACCATGGCAATAGTCCCTAATTATACTCATAACGTGACCATCCGTTGATAATTAAGAATCAAACGAACTTACCTTGTGAAGTTTGATTCCAATTATGCGAGGGTCTCAACCGAAGACGATTACTTATTACATGCAGCAGTACATGAGATGGTGCTATCTTCTTCACACTTTTATATATATCCTAAAAAGAAATATCTTATTTCCGTTCCCTGCACTGGCAACCCCGCGTCACGAGACGTCATTATTTCAGAGAATTTTGTGTTTTCCTCCACAATTTTTTATTTTATTTTTTGGGTTGGGAGGGATGGGTTGACGTAATCGTCTTCGGTTGAGACCCTCGCATAATTGGAATCAAACTTCACAAGGTAAGTTCGTTTGATTCTTAATTATCAATATCGACCAAGTTATAAAAAAAAAAAAAAAAAAAACTTACATTTAATATAAATTGGATAAAGCAGAAGGTATTGATGTGGTACAGATTAGAATTTACATCCTTGGTATACAATGTGACCCAAACTTGTTGTCCAAGAAAAATGTTCTTCGGCCCTAAATAATATTTGTTATACCTAATTTCCTTTCAATGCGAGCCATCCACTTCTAGATAGCCTTATCCAGGTGGCGCCAAATTATTAGTGATACGTTGACCAGACATGGTATACGAGCATCTTGAGATATATGTTTACATCTCTTGCAACACAATTAATTAAAGAAAAAAAAAAAAAATGAGTAACATTAAATCAGTACTGTATTTGATAATATCTTGGTAGCTTTATTCAAAAAATAATAACTTGTATCTTTTCAAAGCTGATAGTTATAAAGTTATCATTTCTAACCAAAAAGTTTGAGGAAGGTTCTATGTTGTTTATACGCATAGGTCTACTTTACCTGTCATATAAGGGAAGTAATTTACTTTCCAGGAATGACTGTGTTAATCACAGTTTTGTTAAGTGTACACTAACTAAGATTTATTGCTCCAAATCAAAAATACAATTCAATATGGGACACAAATGTCATATTAATTAAACTATATTTCCAGGACTATCCTTAGAATCAGATCATAATCAATGATATGTCACTTATGAATCTTACACTATATTTTCTATTGTTTCTGTTATTTTAATTAAAAATAATATATCAATACAAAATTATGTGATTGTGATTGAAATTACCGACTTCATTTAAACTTCAGGACCCGTGTTTAGCAACCGCTCATCAGATTGTCCAATATTTGTAAGAATCCCAGTTATTTGTTGCTGGCTGTGCCAACCTCATAAAAAGGCGGTCACAAACATTTGTTGCAGATAAAAAAAGAAAAAAAAGAAAAAAGGATTTTAAGACAGTGGACGACATGCCGATACGGATATTTGTCTGTATTTGGAGCTCACAGTCACGTAGTCGCTCGGCATTTACTGCTCACACTGCTCACAGATCTAGTCTGGAGGTGTTTCGCAGAGTTGTTGTGGGCTGGGCTGAGTCACTCAAATGTATTTGTTAATACTGTTGGAGAAATGTTTAGGTACAAATTAGAATGAATTTGTCAATGCAGTATTTACAACAAAATAATAATACTTAATCAAATAAATAAATGAAATTGTTAAAGTCATATATTATAGATAGGATTTCGTGATGCATTCTGCGTTTGTAAGGGTTTGTAAGGTCAAATTATGGCTTTGCCAATAAACTAATAATATGTGAAAACGCATGGTAGGAGAGTTACCTACTCCGTATCTAAGTATATTCGTATAACGTTTTCACAAGGCTGGATGTAGGATGCGAATACATAAAAGTTTCTGAATCAATTAATCCTAAGAATTTCTCTTGTTCAAACAACTTGGTGTAGGTAGGTAATTCAAACCGCAACGGCCGCTGTGCATGCTGTAGTCAATATTCTTGAATTTATCTAAATCTCTTATTATACATTTATGTATAAAACAAGTTCTGTTGCTCGGTTTTTTAGTAATGCTTTTGTAAGTGTTTGTGACAAACCCTATGACTCCAAAAAGGTGCTTGTACTCGTAGTTTTATTATTCAATACACACTCGTCATAATTTGAGCTTATTTTTCGTGCGTAGGTACAAAACATAAACTAAACAATTATTGTAGAAAATTCAAATATTATGCGCAATTGTTCTAGAACCGGTTCCAGTAATTTCGCAAACACAAATAGGCCGAACAGAAGAACATTAATTTCAACTGAGGCCTCAAACTAAACCTTAACTTTTTCCGATCAGCTTTAATTGCAGTAGGTAGATACTTAATTAAAATAAGCATCTTGAATATCAATTGTTGACAATAGTAGCTGTGATTTAATAATTTAAGGGCAGTTCGATTCTTTTAAATATAATTATTATGAAGCTGCTTTAAATTTTAAGTGAATCTGTGAGATCCTATACATTGTTTTTTGTAAACTTTTCCTGACCTTTATAAACACAACAAAAGAGAATCAGACAAATCAGTCGAGCCGTTTTTGTGCGCTTAGCAACACATTTGGCGATTCATTTTTATCTATATGAGATAGTAAGTAACACACATTGTTTTGAAGTATAGTTGTTTTGTATAAGGTTTGCCGGGAAAATGAATATTACATTTACGAATCCAATGTAAAACATTACGATCCCTAGTGAGCTCACACTTTCTGTCATTCAGTCATAAAAATAGGTCAAGCGACTGCAGGAGCTCTGATTCCAACGTCTCCCTGTCAGATATCCGGCGGAACCTCGGCAGTCCCTCGGCGGTGTGAATGGTCCTGGTGGGCTTGATCGCAGCTCGATAGCTGATGACACGCAGTGGCGCCCCCCCTAGAGTTTAAAGAACCTCGAAGTTGATCACGACTTCAGCCCGGGCATCAGCCCGGGACCCTGTACAGAGCGTTGGATTTTTGTTTTCTTTCCGAATCAAACTTGGTTATGGCATTAGGGGTCTTAATATTATTATGCTCAGAAAGTGAAGTTTTAAAACTTTTATTCATGTTTACCTCCAACAGAGCTTATTATTATTATTATTATTATTTCAATTTCCTAATTTAGTTTTGGAACTTAGAGGCTTATGTACATTATTACCATTTTTTTATTATTATTATTATTTTTCTCCATTTATTTAAGTAGGTAAGTAAGTACTTATTATTTTATTTTTTTGTTAATTATTATTATGAGTAACCCTTTATTTTTTATGAGGTTCTTCTCTGAGAAATTGTAGAATCTATGGGTGTCCAATGAAAGCAGGCTACCGTCGGACTGACCGTCATATACGGTTACAGATCGAAGATCTTAGTGGCACAGCTGGCACGGGCACAGGCGCTAGCGCTGCAAGCAGCGCGAATGGCCAAGCTTCGTTTCTGCCGCTACTGGTTGAGTCATTTAAACATCAATGACATAGTTTAAGATGTCTTCACCAAATCATTATTGATAAGTAAACCCGAAGATAACGAAACGTTGAAAACATGTCCACCCCAGGCGGAAATCGAACTTACTTCCTCAACAATGTTTAGACTCTGCTTTGTTCCACGGATGACGTGGAAACGTGAAACTGTTAGGGTGAAATAGGTATGGCCTCTAACGGTTTATGTGGAGTAGAAAATCCTCAACACAGTTCAAGTGGAGTTAGAAACCATGAAACGGCTTTCGTGGAATAAAATAAATCCTCAACACTGTTAAAATGTAATAAATACATATTCCCGAAACGGCTTGCTTGAAATAAAATATAGCCTCACTCAACCCTGGTAGAGTGGAGTGAGTATCTTCGACACGGCTTGTGTAGCCGCTGTGTCACGGAGAAAGTCTAATTCTTATTCTAATACAATTAATAAGTATATATAATGCTGAGGTCTGACCTGAAAAACGCGTGGCGACTCCTTTGCTTCCAATCCAGAGGGGTTCCTTGGAATTTTCTTTCTTGATGTACCAATTGACAATTGACACCAATTGACAACATCCATATAGCCTCAACACTGTTAAAGTGGAGTGAGTATCTTTGACACGGCTTGCTTGGAGTAAGATATAGCCTCAACACTGTTAAAGTGGAGTAAGTATCCTCGAAACGGCTTGCGTGGAGCCCCAACACTGTTAAAGTGGAGTAAGTATCCTTGACACGGCTTGCGTGACGCTTCAATACTGTTGAAGTGGAGTAAGTATCCTCGACACGGTTTGCGTGGAGCTTCAACACTGTTAAAGTGAAGTAAGTATTCTCGACACGGCTTGCGTGCAGCCTCAACACTTTTATAGTGGAGTAAGTATCCTCGACACGGCTAGCGTGGAGCCTCAACACTGTTAAAGTGGAGCAAGTATCCTCGACACGGCATGCGTGGAGCCTCAACTCTGTTAAAGAGGAGTAAGTTACCTTGACACGGCTTGCGTGGAGTAAAATAGAACCTCAGCACTGTCTAATTGGTGTAAGTAACCTCGATACGGCTTGTATGGAGTAAAATCAATGACATTCAATGTCATTGAGTAAAATAAAGCATCAACACTGTTGAGCAGTTATGTATCCTCGACACATCATACGTTTAGTAAGTTAAACACTGTTACAATGGTGTCTTAGTAAGTATTTTAGTATTTAATGAATTTCTTGTTGTAAATGGCTTTTAATTTTGTTACAATCATTATTATAGAACCCAAGAAAAACCAATAAAAATGAGGGTAGATAATTTTAATGATAAATGATCTTAGTTCCTTAGAACTATGATACATTCCTTAATAGTTAATTTTCCAGGTAAATTAGCGTTATGTTCCAATACCTGCGTGTCGTAATATCGTTGATACGACATTTATCACTATTTACCGACACCGATGATGATAAACGCCTACGTTTTTTCCATTAAAAATGATTTCTTTACTTTACGAAGAATACCGTAATGATCACTGTCTCTCAACTTCGAACTTTAACATTTTCCCTTCTTATTAAATACATATTTAATTTCGTTACGAAAAGTACGTGTGATTCCGATAACACAAAAACACGTAATGACGTCTCGTGACGCGGGGTTGCCAGTGCAGGGAACGGAAATAAGATATTTCTTTTTAGGATATATCTAAAAGTGTGAAGAAGATAGCACCATCTCATGTACTGCTGCATGTAATAAGTAATCGTCTTCGGTTGAGACCCGAAGTATAATGATTGTAATGTGCCCATGACAGTTTAAATAAAGGTTAGGTCAGTTAATTAAAGCAACACTCACACTGCAAAGTCCCCGGATGACGTTCGAGATGAACGGCCGGCCGCACCTGAACAATTTTTATTGCCCTGGATCCGATTGTACAGCCGAGCTTCGAGAGGGTTAAGCCGAAACGACTGGAAGCTATCCCTTAAACACCGCCTTTCTAATCTCGTTCCCTTTCAGTCGAAATTAAAGCGGGGGTAATTAAATAAATCAGTTGTAATTACACCCCGGAGATATACCTTGCTCGCTCTCGATTCTTTGATATTTCAACTTTTGAGTTAAACTTTTTGTTAATTAGTTGCTAATTGGTTGTGCTTGTTGTGTGTGCTCGGAATTATTTGAGTTTGGGTAACATTATGAGGTTGTTTTAGTAGGTACGCAACTTGTTATCAGTGTAGAATTGAAAAGGCTGACAACGAATTTATTTTTATTAAAATTTAGAAATAAAAGGTAGATTATAAGGATTGTTATGGAAAATTTACACGAACACAGCACAATACAATGAAGCACTTTTATGAATCTATTCGCAGTTCGGAACGTCAGGTTTAAATATTACTTTACATCCTTTAATTACATATTATATAGACTATGTGAATAAATAGTATTTGAGGCGTGTCGGTAGCCGAGCGGATAGACGCTCGGGTTGAACGCGAGAAATCGTAGTTCAATCCCCTAGCTCCGTTAGACCACTGACGTGAACCATTTAGATTACAGGATGGGTTCATAGGACTATTATTAATGTGATAAACGCACATTAATAATAAACTTTTTCTTTTAAATAATAATAAAAAAAATATATATAAATAAAAATGTATATTACATCAGATTTGAATAATACTATTTATGTATATAATTTTTACTGAATCCATTACGTCGCGCATAAAAAAATATTGGTGAATTAACGAATAGCGATAATGGATGTGTTCCTTCCTAGCACGGCCCCCCGAGCTAGGCACGTAAAACTAATGCTAATGCTTCAGATGCTCAATGTACCTCTAGAATTTATCAACAGAATTCAATGTACCTCAACCGTTTTGACAGAAATTACAATAAAATGCCTGATCTTCCCAGCTGGGCCCTCGGCTGTATAACGCTCGAAATACATAAAAAATATACTGATCTAATGTACTTCCAATGTACCTCCCGATTTATGTATTAAATTCCAGAAATTCTAACTAGAACAGAAGATATTCAGCTTTAAAGTTTTGTCATCCTAGCGGGGCCCTCTGTAACCAAAGTGAATACGAATAAAAAAGTATACCATTTTTAAGTTTTTCCAATGTACCTGTTAGTTCTTCGCAATTTACCAAATTTAGATACAAAATTATGATACTTGGTAAGGTAAGGTCAACTAAACATATTAGTAGGTATGCTAACTAAATTAAAACTGCTTTTTGGTAGGAAAACTAACAAATAAACTATTCACAGCTACCCTCACTGCAGCAAATATTACCTGTTGCTGACCTTATCTTACCAAGCGTGTACTGTTATTTACTAATATCATAATTTGGTATCTAAATTTGGTAAATTGCGAAGAACTAAGAGGTACATTGGAAAAACATAAAAATGGTATACTTTTTTTATTCGTATTCACTTTGGTTACAGAGGGCCCCGCTAGGATGACAAAACTTTAAAGCTAAATATCTTCTGTTCTAATTAGAATTTCTGGAATTTAATACATAAATCGGGAGGTACATTGGAGGTACATTATAACAGTATATTTTTTATGTATTTCGAGCGTTATACAGTCGAGGGCCCAGCTGGGAAGATCAGGCATTTTATTGTAATTTCTGTCAAAACGGTTGAGGTACATTGAATTCTGTTGATAAATTCTAGAGGTACATTGAGCATCTGAAGCATTAGCTTTAGTTTTACGTGCCTAGCTCGGGGGGCCGTGCTAGGAAGGAACACATCGATAATGGACGAATAGCGATTTGGACGAATAGCTATATGGACGAATAGCGATATGGACTAACTGCGTTAAGGACTCCTGACGAACTACATAATGGACGAACTGCGTATTGGACCAAATGCGTGTAGGCCGAACGGCTAGCAAATCGAATCACTCTACCAGCACTAGCGTCTTCACTCCCTCTTACGAAGGGGTCCTTTAAATGAAGCTTGAAATGGCAACTTGTGGGCCGGCAGAGTGAGGGCGACTGATGCTACGTCTTTTAAAGCAGGACCATTCGTCATCGCGCTTCCACTCTATTTCCATTGAACATCAGGAAGAGTACAGTCATTTGCCGGACTGGTTATAAAAAAACACCCTCGAACTTATCGTCACTTACCATCAGGGTAGATGCAGGCCAAGTGCTCAATCGTGGTAGATAAAGAAAATATAAAATATGCTTCAATTAATGTTCACAGACATTTGCCTAAAATATTCAAAGATACAACTACAAGTATCAATTCCAAATGCAATATCGGTAACTAAATCTTCAACATGATCCGTGATCATTGAAATTCAGCATCGAAATTGGTTTTACAGAAACACAGTGACTAGCTTCAGACTCCGCTCCAATAAACCAGAATAAAAGAAGTGAGGTTAGCTTCGACCTAATTGACTAAGTTCTGATTGTCTACTTGATGCTTTGGATATAGTACGGGCTGAACAATCTAGCCACTCAGACATATAAGGTGGCTTTGCTACAAATTTAATAATTAGCGATAAGAATAATACCTAACAATTTGATCCAGCTATGTAGGTATAGCTATTATACTGTAACATACGTAAGTATAGTGGATGGGTACTCTTTGTAGCGATTTTTCATAAAGCATCAATATTTTATGGTCGCGTTTATTTTAATCGCATAAATTACCAGTAGCTTTTTTAATTATCTGCTAATATTTTCAGCAGCATTTTTTCGCAATCTTGTTTTTTTACGTTGATTCTTTTATAAGAAAGTATAAAATCAAATTGTAATTAAGATTCAATGCAAGTTTAAATAATATTCCCCATTTTTTAATTGTATGAAAGTTTTCTAATAAAAGAATCAACGCAACTAAACAAGATTGAGAAAAAATGCTGCTGAAAATATTTGCAGATAATAAAAAAAAGCTACTGGTAATTTAAGCGATTATAATAAACGCGACCATTAAATATTGCTTCATGAAAAATCGCTACATTAAATTTCGCGAATAAAAAAAAATACGATAATGAAAAAATGCGATATGAATAAATACTACAATAAAATTCGCAAATAAAAAAATTACTATTATGAAAAAAATCGATATGAAAATTTGCTTCTATAAAAATATGCTTTTGTGAAAATGATCTAACAAATCCTCTATAGTAGTATTTAATAATTATTTGATAAGGTCATTATACATCATCATCAGCTTAAAAACTTTCCACGGTTAGGTTCTACTATGACAAAAGGATAGAGCGGCGATGGGCTTATCATTTATCACGCTGAGCACGTGTGCAGTTGTCATTTGGTGAAAGGTGAACTAATGGCGACTGCACTGCCTAGTCTCTGACTTACCTTTTGGGGATGATAGTCATGAATGTATGTATGTATATTTAAATACGTCACGGCCGTTTCCGGTGACGTACGGTGGGGGTCACCGTCGCTTTACCACTTTGCAGAAATTTTCGGATGAAGCGCGCCGCCTGCCTGGGTTCGAGCCCGTACCAAATAGACGGCGCGGTGTGCAAGGGATTTTGACCTTCTGGTAAAGCGACGGAGTCCGCGATAGTACGCAGAGGCTACAGAGCGTCCCGTTTGCTACGATACTGACACACATCTTTTGCTTCATAATACTTTCATAACGATAAAATGTTTACAAGAAAAAAAAACTTGTCTCAGGAAGCGAATGGGATTCGAACCCATGACCTTTGGACCGGCGATCCAAAGGTCATGGTCATGAGTTCAAATCCAATTTGAGCTTCCTGAGACTAGTTGATTTAGTAAACGTTTTATCTTATATTATTGAAATTTTGCATTTACAATGCTATAGCATTGTGAATGCAAAATTTCTATATATAGATGTAGGATAAAATGTTTACTAAAAAAACAAAACAACCAATCTCAGGAAATCTCGGACGGGATTCAAACCCGTGACCTTTGGATTGCCGGTCCACTTCTCTAACCGCTAAGCTACCGAGACCCGAGAAGACTCGTTGAATTTTTTCCAATAGTTGATACGCTGCAAGCCAGCGGTATTACGTCACTGTGAAGTCTACCCTCACATTCGAAAGAAATTATTGCAAGTATTTTAACAATCGATAAAGTCGTAATTGCTTATAAATATCTGCTAAATAAAAAAAAGATGTAGGATAAAATAAAATGTTTACTAGTAAACATTTAATCCTATATCTATATAGCATTTTGAATGCAAAATTTCATTAATAAAGATACTTTTATAACGTTTTTCATACATGCTTGTCGCTATACTGCCGTGCGATTCTCTAAGCTAAAGCCCTGATAGCTGCGGCTGCCGCAGCGCTGAGAAATCACTCTATCCCTTTTATATTCGTATATAGGATTGGAAAGAGACAGCACATCACAGCCATGCGCGCAGCGTCTATGTGTCGCTTAGAGAATTGCATAGCTGCATATTATTAATACACAGTCCCACGGATAATCATTGATTAATAAAACTATACATTGCAAACATCATCCATTTTACCGGCTGTATCTATATGCAATGGCTGAACATCTCGTGGTGTTTGTATTATTCATAGCGATCTCCCTTCCCCGAGGACTTTACGGATAACGAAGCGCCGACTCATTAGGTGCAGCGTTGTCTATCATAACTAATACCGAATACATTTTATTTTACATCGACATGGAAATAAGTTTATAAATGAAGCAAAAAAAAAAGGATTATTGTGAAAGCTTTTGTTTTAGAGTAGAACAACAAATCCCGACATTTTTATGTTTTACAATATCGAAATAAAACAATAATATTTTCAAGCCATCGCTACGACTGATGGGTATTTAGCTTAATCATGCCACGTTGGGGTCAGTGATCAATTACCTGAGCTATGCATCAACAATTTTTTATCCCCTTCGGGTAAGCACTCTTGGCCTTCATCTCATCTGATGGAAAGTAGCTGTAAGGCCGAAGGTGGAAGCGCGTCACCCGGAATCCTCAACCGCTGAGGAACTGGCTATATTATCTCTAAACTGTCGGAACACAGTAATGCTATTAACCCGTGAGAAGGCGCGCGATGAGCATTTTGCTCACGCAAAATTAAAAGTGTTTTTTTTGTGATACTGCCACCGTTGTCTCTCATGCGTGTAAGTACCTTCCTAACTATTTAACCCCCTCCCTTGACGTTACTCATACGCCGCTCGGTGCTGCCGCGGCGATCGCGCAGTGAAGTGTTTCTGAAGACCATGTATCATCGTGCGGCATTTTGCTCATAGCGCGCCCATCCGCGTTAGTATTTTTTTTAACAAAATTCTGTGCTTGTATTTTTTAAAGAATTGTCTTTTTATTTGTGAGTAAATGCAAAAGCAAACTCATCAGGATCTCCTTGAGGAATAAATTTTTCGATTGATTTCTATTTTTATATTGATTTTTTTCAAAGTTAAGGGCCAAAGTTAAGATATTTTTTACTTGCGTCGAAAGTTGCATTTATGTTACATAATTTTAATAAAAACTGTTATTTTCATACTATATTGTATAATTATATTTTTAATTTATATCAATAGTTTAATAGTTGAATAATATTATAATAAACTAAATAAAACCATTTATAAATTTGTGAGCATTTGCTCGCGCGCGTCATACCGTGATAAAAAAGGTGCGGCTTCTCACGGGTTAACATTGTTGTTATGGCGCCAGACTTTAGTTGGTGGTAGCTAGCCAGGCGGACTTAACGAGCCCTACAATAAATAGTCTCTTGGTCACAATTTTCATGGTAAGACACGTGATGTTGTAGGCTGGCAAATTCGTGTGTCCCATGGTCTGCGAGCTACATAGGAGGAGTGAAATCTGCATCCAACTGACGTTCTTACTACGCGGCCCCGCCACCCGCTATCTTCTTTCCCGCCCCCGCACCCTTCCGTCCTCCATCCCACAGACCATAGAACTGTGACGTATGAATTTGCCAGTCTATAGTATTATATTAGTACCTACAGAACAATTTCAGACTAATTGTTCCAACAACGGAACGGCAAGCTTGCAGGACAGTTTCGCCATATCAACCGCATCTAACTTAAGCAAACATCCGTGAGCGCGCTTGGTAATAAGTAGTTTTCCAGAAACTAACTAGTTGAGCTAAGCCTGGAACTATTCCAAAATAATTACGCAAACGACTGCGCTATTGCCACTACAGTCTATTGCGGTTTGCGTATCTCGCTATATAAGGTGGCGTTGATTCAAGTGCGGATGTTTTAGGTGAATCTCATTTATATACTTATCTTTTAATGTGTATAGGAAACACATATTGAAATATATGTTTAACTTCTAACAGGAAAATTTATGTCATCGTGATTTTGTTAAACAACGTAATCCTTCTATGCCTCTCCCGTGAAAATCAGAATAGGGTATATAGTTCGCAAATTCGGGTTATATCCCGATTCGTTCGCTTCGTTGCCTTTTGGTATATCTGCATAGTTCTCGCTCTCACTCGACATTTGGTGGAAAGTGGAATATATGTATGGACTATGATAGAGGACTGCTTTTGCGGTCCTCATTGCGTAGTCTCTGACTAACCCTTCGGGGATATTAGTGTCTGATTATATGTATGTACGTATGTATCTGCAAAGTGACTCTGTATTATTTATTTATATTCAATTCGACATGCTTGCTTACAGTGTATAACAAAACGGTAAATAATACAATTATGTTAATAACATAATAATATATTATTTATTATATACAAAGGTACTTATAGTTTTGTATGAAGAGAGGTTTCTCTTCAATATCACCCCGTGTGCAATACTTACCTTTGATACTCGTATACTTTTGAAACATAAACAACAACAACATGTTGTTTTTGTAACATAATATTCTCAACGCAGCTATCCAGATTTTTTATTTTTTTTATTCTACAACGGGTAAGCGCTTGGCCTTCATCTCACCTGATGGTAAGTGACGATAAGGCCTAAGGTGGAAGCGCGCTTCACCCGGAATCCTCAACCACTGAGGAACTGGCTATCTTATCTCAAACTGACGAAACACAACAATGCTATAAACATCGTTGTTAAAGCGTCAGACTTAGATAAGAAGCTTCTTTTCTAGCATGTTCGCGCACGCGGTGGTCGACAGTTTCCCGGCCATACTGCGCAGAAAAGCCGGCTCTCTTTTACGGCAAGTGCGCGGCAGCCGTGGCAATGTAGCATTGTTGTAATGCTATAAACATCGTTGTTATGAAGGCAGACTAAGATAAGATGGTGGTAGCTAGCCAGGCGGACTTAACAGCCCTACCACCAACCAAACCGAGCACACAAAAATGTGCCCCCGCTGGGAATCGAACCCAAGACCTCTGGGTCTGAAACCGGTGGCTTAGCCACTAGACCACAGGGGCTATTAAATTTTGGAAAATTGCGGAGGACGTTGGTTCGATTCCAATCTGAGGTACTTAGTAATTTTTTCAACGTTTCAATATCTTAAAGTATCTGCGAGTGTGATTGACGCATTAAACCATAAAAAATGTTACGAAAAAATTCACTATAAACCTTTATGTTGTTTAAACTGCATAGACAAAGATGGGGACAAAGTGCTCTATTTCAATTTATGTCTATTATTATATTTATAATTATTGTAATATAATGGTTATAATTTTATTTATTTATTTTATTTTTATTATTTCATTTGTGTGCTATTGGATACTAACACAGCTTTATAAGAGAAATTGTAACTTACTTAATGGACTACATAATTGACTAAAATGAAACATTTTTATTTATTTAGGTAGGTACTCGTACCTACCACTTGAACTTAAAACTTACAGGAAAATAAATTAAACAATATAGTCTTAATCATAGGTAGGTACTTATACTTTTAGGGTTCCGTGACAATGCACTAATTCTACTTTACTTTACTTTATTAAGTACTAACGTCCAAAAATCATTTATTATGTTTTTGCATAAAAAATGTTTTTGCAAGATTGCATTAATGGTAGAATGATTAAAACTTGTAAAAAGCCATAGCAAGGCGCACCGTGTCACTAGCCGTGCATCATATTAGTATTCCCGTCTTACGCCGCGCCCCTCTCAATAACTGTACTCGCTAACTACGTCACACGTTACATTTCGACCGTGGTCATAAGATGGCGCTCTTCTTATAGTTGGAGAACTTTGCGATGTAGGTTAAATGTTATTTTATAATATTAGAAATCAACTATCATAAAGTCTCTATCGAGAGTGAGACAAAGTAGGTATTTGCAAGTTTTCAATATATAGTTTTTTTTTAAATTTACTACGGTTAAGTACTTCGCCCATATCTCACCGACGGTAAGTGACGATAAGGCCAAAAGTGAAGGCCTACCACGAACTAAACCAAGTACAAAAAGATGTACCCCCCGCCGGGAATCGAACCCGGGACCTCTGGGTCTGAGACCGGTGGCTTAGCCATTAGATCACAGAGGCGGTTAAAATGTAAGAATAAAATTTAAAAAAAATATGAGTGCCACAAACTACAAGTTATTATTACTAAAATGCGGCAGATGGCATACCTCTCACGACGCTAAGGCGTTGGGCGAAATGGAGGGGAAGTTCCTCAATAGATGAGTTACATACGAACATATTATAATCACGACTATTATCCCCGAATGGTTAGTCAGAGACTAGGCAATGAGGACCACAAAAGCAGTCTTCTACCATAGTCCACTTTTCACCAACGACTGCACATGTGCTCAGCATGACAGGTGGTGAGACCATCGCTGCTCTACGCTGTTGGATGTATGTGCAGTCTTTAGTCTGTTAGTCGCCTTTTAGGACACCCAAGGGAAGATAAGGGGTGGTATTCTTTAACCGAAACGCAACACGGTTCGATAGATGAGATGGTTGGAATTTACCACCTGCATAGGGTTCCATCATACAGATTTTTAACTCTGAATAACAACACCACAGTCTAATACTTAAAAGTAAGGTAAACTGCGATTTGCGTCAATTGAAACATTATATTAAATAATAATAATAATAATAATTTATTTATTTGACAGACAACGGAGATCCAGTTAGTATACAATACCTTAAATTCTAAGTTAGTTAATGATATTTATAAGAGACTTAACTCTACACACTAAATGGCTAATTAGGGAACAGTCCCCACGATTAGCTATACGCTCCTACACTGTTGCGGCTGCCACGAACGCGTCGCAGCATAGAACCTGCTTTTTTGCGCAGTGTGGCCGGGAAACTGTCTACCTGCGCATCCGCAAACATCCCTGACGCACTACAATGTCGCGGCAGCCACAGCAATGCCATGAACGCGTTATTATATTGCACGCGAAGGACGCTGTACGATTTTTGGGAAAAGTTAACCCACAGGCTGCTTGAGTAAAATGATGTACAGTATGTTAGAAGATCTGAGGATGTTTTAATTTATTTCAAGATGATCTACACCTGTCTTGATAAAAGTATTATGATGGTTATTATCAATTTATGAAACATTTATCACGTGGACAATATTAAAAAATCACGGGCAGATAATGTTAATTCTTTTCAGGAATAAATAAATAGCGTTCTACGCTCACACCAAATATCTAGCGAAAGATAAGGTTCTTTTGAAACTTGTTAAAATGGTTTAACTAGATAACGAATAAATATATATTAACATAGAAAAACACTAAGATCAGAAATGAATTTAGAACAACGGTTTTTTCTAATTAGGCCCGACCGGGAAGAACCCGAAGCGATGCCAGAAACGACGTGCTGACCACTCGATCACGGAGGTCGTCGAATTTTATTGATGTCCAACAGAAAACATTTCGTTTTATGAAAACCACTGTTGAAAACTAAGAAAAAGTGACAAAAGTGTTATTTTCCTGTAACCTCTAAATTGGCGTGCGAAATTAATTTTGCCGCATTTTTACATTTACCAAACTTTTGTCATCTCGAATGAGGTTAATTCTCTTGTAATTATTCCCGGCAACATTTTAGCGCCGCCCCCCCGGGAGCAACCTTTTCCCGTCCAGAATTATCTGTATCGTTTCAGAAGACTCTGCTCGGGAAATATTATATTTTAACGCGTATTTTTTTTCTTATTTTCGGTGAGTAAATATGACCAGCTCGCTCCAACAAACTACGGAGCTTTAACGTTGCGTCTTCCTTGAGAATCCGTTTTTGTTCTGCTGTGAATGGAGAGATGATATTTTTCCGAGGAAATTTGTCTTTTGTCGCATAGTATCCATTATACTGAATAGCTATTTTTTTTACACTACAACGGGAAGCGCCTGTCCCTTATCTCACCTGATGTAAGGTACAAAAAAGTTACCTGAGTTTCTTGCCAGTTCTTCTCAGTTGAAGGCTCTGTCAATATCCGAACTGGTAAAATAGTTTGAACATCAATAAGTAGTGGCTGTAAAAAATTGTAAAAAAATATTGCATTTGAAAAAAAAAACTTTGAGTTTGACAGTGAAAGTGCAAGCTCACTTTGCGGTTTCAGCGGAGTTAACACGTACGTGCAGGTAAACAACTTTTTTGAAAAAGTGTACGCTTTTTCAAAAAGCCGTGAAAAGGTTTTTATAGCGTCGGCGTGAGTAATATACCTATGGTGTTGTAAATGACGTAAGGCTATGCTGCTTAAGCGGGCCGTATGCATAACCGACACATCAGAGATATTAAAAATAGGCTACTTAAATTAGCCTTAAACTATCGGTATGCATGCGATGTCTATGTCAGATCCTCCACAACTTTACTAAGAAAGAAAGAAAAAAAAAAAAGGTAAAATCATTTATTCCAACACTGTCACAGGTCACAGCTACATAACGATGTTGTAACATCGTCCATTTGGCTTGTGTAATGTTCAATATTGTAAAGGATCAAGCTCCTGCTTATTTATATAACAAGTTGTCTTGGGTTTCGAACCGTAAGCCTTATGGGGTCCGACGACATGCTTTACAGCTGTCAACTCCACATCACGCATCTGCTGCTTTCCGAGGAAGTTTCCGTTATGCAGCGACAAAATGCTGGAACAATATTCCTCCACCGATTAGGGACCTGCAAAACAAAAACGGTTTTAGGCATAAACTAAAATTGTTTCTAAGCAACTTTCAGAGTACACAAGAGTTTTTGCTCCAAGATACGAGCGCATTGTCATAAAACCCTTACCTTGTTTATATGTCCTGTTTGGTTGTGAGGCGTCCTGTGTTGTTGTCATGAATTTGTGTTGTGCTGGCTATCACATTAATTGTCAAAAGCACTATGATGGTACCGTACTTGTTAAATTCTGTCAAATGTTTGTGTTTGACTCTTTTTCAAAATTATATCCATTTATTTCATATCTGTACCTATATTTGTATTCTGTCTCACTAACATTACAAGGTATATTTATTATTTTGTGAATTTTCATGTTTATTACACACGTTTATTAATTCTATTTCGTCTTTGTTGTAGTTTTTTTTTGTTTTTTTAATTATCTGTAATTTTTTTTTAATAAGGCGAAGGGGTTTGCTGTATACAGCTACTAGTTAAGTGTTCATGTTTTAATTTAAAGTCTTGTTTTGTTTTTAATTTTTGTAATTGTTTTTATTTTGTACACGTTGCCCATCGCAGCATCACCGAACCGGTTCCGACGGAAGATCAGCGCTGATCGCAAGGCCAGCTTTTTGCTGAGTCGGAATCCGTTTTGGGACGTTTTCTGTATGTTTTTTTTTTATTTTTGTTTGTAAATTACCTGTTGTGTCCCAAATAAATGTTTTTTCTTTTTTCTTGCTTTCTTTCTAACAAAAAAAATATTAGTTTGTGATATTTAACTTGGTGTCCGTTTCGATCACCAATATAGTTACATACATAAAACCGCCTGCTCCTAATGAATTGACTAAAACCTTTTCTCGTCTGTCAGTTGAGTACAACAACACAAATAGCAAAAACAATTAGTGTGGTCACGCTAAATCCCTTGTAACAGAGCAAGTAAATTAGGGCGGAAATCGCGGCCGGCGGCGTAATGACTGCGTAATGAGACGAGGCGGCCTGTCCGCAGCGAATTGCAGAGGCGAGGCAGCCCGAATTAAAAACTGATGTATATTCGTGATCAATAATTATAAGGAGCCCTGTGGTATAGCGGCACTCTAAATAGGTGTATATTTAGCCCGTTAGTCGCCTTTTACGACGCCCAAGGGAAGAGATGGGTTGGTAGCGTTCTATTAAAAGCCCTCCCTTAACCACACAGCTCTTATAGTTCATAGTTATTTATTCCATAAAACAATTTACATTGTATTGGAAATTACACAAAAAAATAAAATAATACAAATTTAAAAAAAAGGAAATTAATTACATTGCCTATTTGTTCCTACTATATAATATAATATTATCACACTAATATTATAAAGGCGAAAGTTTGTAAGTATGGATGGATGTTTGTTACTCTTTCACGTAAAAACTACTAAATGTATCTGGATGAAATTCGGCATACAGATAGTTTATAACCTGGATTAACATATAGGATACTTTTTATCCAGATATTCCCACGGGAACGGGAACTACGCGGGTGAAACCGCGAGCGGCCATTAGTTATAAATAAATTAGTAAATAAACAAGAATTAACTTGGTAAATGGTGTAAAAATGGTATGTTAATTAATTAAATATGTCGCTATAACATCATTGTAACAGGTACTGGAATAATATAGACAGTGCCTAAGGTAGTCGAGGAATCCAGGTGTAATTCTTTTCTACCATCGCATCCTATCATTATTTCTGTATTCGAAAATAGGCACTCTGAAAGAGAATAAATTATTTTCAATTAAAAAAATATATTTCGCAACGGAATCCCGCGTCTAATATTGAAACTGCCGAAGGGAAACCGCTCTGTGTTACGTTAAGCACATTTTTCATAAATCAGGCTGCGGGGGCCGTTCAAATCGTCACAAAACTTTTTCTATTATAAGCCCATATTTAATGGGAATATTTAAAGTTGAATTAATACGAAATGAAAAGAAAGTCAGTGACAACTCGTCATTTCCATTTCGGTAAAGGTTCGCTAGGATTGATGTTGAAAAAACAAAGCGTTTTAAATTGCCCATTTTCCGCTGATATACATATAAGAAGGAATGTGCCCGCCCAGCAGTAGGACGTTTATAGGTTGATGATGATCTAGCAGTCGAACGTCTTGATGTGACAAAGTGCTCCAGGTCGGGCCAAATATGTTTCGGATATTTGTTGCATTGGGACAGTAACTAATACAAATACATATAATCACCTCGAAGGTTTAGTCCGAGACTAAGCAATGAGGACCGCAAAAGCAGTCCTATGCGTGGCGTGACGTCCACTTTTCACCAAATAGCGACTACACATGTGCTCAGCGTGACAGTTGATGAGCCCATCGCCGCTCTATGCTGTTTGATGTATGTGCGTCTTTAGTCCGTTAGTCGCCTTTTACGACACCCAAGGGAAGATAGGGGGTGGTAGTATTCTTTCACCGCAACGCGACACTGTTAACGATACGGCGGACAGTAATATGCTGTTACTTTACTTTTTATAATTATAGTTATATTTCTTTTCGGAAGCAAAATAGATAGAAGCATTTCGACCCCATAGACCCAACATTAATTGTATATAATAAATACACTATTACTGTGTTGAGTCCACCTGACCAGCTACCACCGTTTTATTAAAAATATGTCGACATTACACCAATGTTGTGTTCTGACAGTTAGACATAAGATTGAGGAATCGGGGTGTATCCGCTGTGTCACGGATTGATAAAAGATATGACGGCTCAGCTTAGATTAGTCAACACCTGATATTAGCATATTTTTATATAGATAGGTTTGCTAAAGAAGTATAATTTACTAAAAATTTTACAGCGCATACTTTTTACGCTAAAATTTATTGAAATTTGCAAAGTAGTCAAGAATTGAAGGAAAATCGACAAGTTGTTTGACGTGAAATATTAAAACGTTTAGTTTTATGCAACTAGCTGCCCTAATCCTTTAGGTCACGTGATAGGTTAGAAATTAAAGAGACATTGTCTATAGCGAGGCGAAAGGATTCAGCTCATACAGCCTTAGTACGAAACACCGGGTAAAGTGCGCTTAAACCTTAGTAAACCATCGTCCTTGTCATCACCTAACGTTAGAAGCGATGAAGGCCAAGTACTTATCCGTAGAAGAATAACAAAGAAAGAACAATAGCTCGCTCATTTTCGTACTTCATAATGAATTCTTGTGTTATACCTACTTAACTATCGAAGCATGTTTTCACAAATCCTCTCAATTTATAGCTAATGAACACAAAAAAATATATAAGGCGAAAGCATTATCGTGCGCTTTTTATGCCTTGACCGGGTAAATTAATTATTTTCTTTTATGTTAACGGAAACAATGGGAATTGTTAATGAGGGAGATTCTCTTCCTTTTTTGTGTATTGCGTAGCCATTTAGAATATTAGTTGGCTGGCTTGTGGAATTTTATAGTCAGATGAATGAATTTTTTTTTCACAATAAAAAATGTAATAGAATTTTTTGTTGAAAATGAACAAAGAACTTTGTATACTTTTGTAATACAGTAAGTATTTGATTTCTTGCGTTAATAACGTAATTTTTTTTACTTTAAATCAACGCCTTATTTTGCTTTTTATCCACTGCCCCTAAACAATATCAATGTAGGCATTAAATACCCTGTACCGAGAGAAATTACAAGAAACGCAGTCTTTCTCTCGTTGATGAGTTCAACGAGTATACCGTTAAGATATTGGAACGTTGAAAAATATCAAATATTACAAATCCATAACGTGTAACGAGATAACGAGTCTTATCTTAACTACACTTAAAGCACGTCGGTTCGGCGTCGTCGCGCCATTTCTGAGGCCCCGAGCTCAATTCCCAGTCGGGTCAAAAACTAACACCTAGACGGCGACACACACATTAATTGTTTATTTATATTTAACGCGAACTTAAAAGTGTATTTAGAAAAAACTGTTGATATCCGAAGGTGCTGTTTACAATTCCCGGATAGAGCAAAGCGGTGTCGGAGTTTTACATACATGCATATAATCACGACTATTATCCCCGAAGGGTAAGTCAGAGACTAGGCAATGAGGATCGCAAAAGCAGTTCTCTGCCATAGTCCACTTTTCACCAAACAGCGACTGCACATGTGCTCAGCGTGACAGGTGATGAGCCCACCGCCGCTATATGCTGTTGGATGTATTTGCAGTCTTTATACCGTTAGTCGCCTTTTACGACACCCAAGGGAAGAAAGGGTGGCAGTATTCTTTTTCACTGCTTTGCGAGACGGTTAACGACGCGGTCGGATTTTTACACGCATACTTTTTGTTTACTCGTATTGCTACAAACACTATTGTTACAGCGACATTTTAAATAAGATGGTAGTGTAGCTAGCCAGATAGGCTTAACAAGCTCTAACACCAACCAAACCGTGTTTCGCTTGGAATGGAACCCGGGACTTAGGACAAAGCCACTAGACCACAGGGGCGGTTAAAATATTCCAGATTTTATGACCTCCAACTCGTATTAGTGACCGAGGTGTTTGTGCTGATGCTTTTTAATTGTAACGATATAATTTTTAATAGTTTACTTTACTTTAATTTTTAATGATTAAAGACTTTGCCCAGCTATGATACAGGACATAGGATTTACATTTTAAATAATACGACTTTACAGAGAGTTATTATGTGAGGTGGAAAGTATTATTAATGCTGTTTCATGAACCGCTGGCATAAATGATACAAAAAAATGTTTTTCTGGTAGAATAACAATTTAAAAATTCCTTTCTGTTAAGTCCGAGGTCAAGGGGATGCGTGCTAGTGAAATACTGGTTAGCGACACACTGTTTATTAAATATGGCGCTGGTGTGGACGCAGCCACACACACTAATATACGTACATAGATAGCTGTGCGTATCGGCTCACGCTTACTTACATACACAACACTTCATACTACAACAACTCCTTGCAGACTTGAAGATTAATCTTAAAAGATTCTTCACACGGAATACGTAATTCCGAATACACTCGCTTTGTGAACCATTACGTTTCTTTGAAAGTAGTGTTGGATCAAAGGCTGGAGGGGAAAAATCAACATTGAATTAATGTTTTATTTTTAGCGTTTTATTAACGCTTAAATATACTTAAGTAAAATTTTAAACACTGAAAAAAGACGACAACCTCAGGCGGGAATCGAACCACGCACCTTCCGCATTCCGGGTGCCTTAACCACTTGGCTACCGAGGTCTGGCTTTCAACCGTCGAAATTTGTCAGTGCTTGATGCTTGTGTTTTTAGTGAATTTTATCAACATTGAACTTTTAATTTTTTTTTACTTCCTTATTTTATAAGCTAAATCATAGAGAATCGAGAGATATTTCGTTAGAACATTTTAATATTTGCAGATATTTCGTATTCTTTTGTTATTTAAGCTGTATTTGTTAATAGGGCAAAATTAAACTATTTTTGTCTATTTCATAAAAACATACTATCCAATGACTTTTTAATTTTGCATTTGCATCTATGTGTAATATTTACTAATAGTCAATAGCAGTATTAATTGCCGCCTGCGGCTGCGCCCATAGATTCATACGAACACGCTGCAGTTACAATATGCAGGTTGCATTCTGCCGCCACCATTACAATCATATGATTTGATTGGTGATATCACCAATCAACCTGTTTCGACCAACGGGTGTGCTACGGTCCATAGGTCGTAGCAAGGTAGTGTATGTAGACATTAAACTGTAGCTCATAGGCTACGGTCTATCTTATACATACATACCTACCTACATATCTACCCTCACGTCACGACTATTATCCCCAAAGGGTTAGTCACTACTAGGCAATGAATGAGAACCACCATCATTACAATCATATCACCAATCAACCGCTATCGACCAACGAGTGTGTGCTACGGTCCGTTGCTCGTAGCAGCGTAGCATTTGAGGACGTTAAACCGTAGTTCATAGGCTATGGCCTATCTTATACATACATATCTACACTCACGTCCCGACTCTTATTCCTAATGGGTTAGTCAACACTAGGCTATGAGGACCGCTGCCATTACAATCATATCACCAATCAACCTGTATCGACCAACAAGTGTGTGCTACGGTACGTAGCTCGTAGCATCGTAGCGTTTGAAGACGTTAAACCGTAGCTCATAGGCTACGGTCTATCTTATACATACATACCTACCTACATATTTACACTCACGTCACGACTATTATCCCTAAAGGTTTAGTCTACCAGGCAATGAGGACCGCAAAAGCAGTGCACCGACCAAATAACAAACTGCACTTGTTCTAAGTGTAATAAGTGGTGAGCCCATCGCCGCTCTATGCTGTTGTTGGAAAATGTGGAGTTTTCAGTCCGTTAGTCGTCCTTTACGACACCCAAGGGAAGAGATCGGTTGGTAGTATTCTTTTTATAATGAGCCGTCACTACACAGCTCTATGCAAAATACAATATTCTTAGCTACCAGTTAAACAGACTTTATTAATAAAATAATAAGTTAAATAACTGAGATTAGATACGTACAAAGTAATTCATTTTAACGTGGAGTGTTCACGTAAGAAAACAAGATCTAATTTTTTGCTGTTATATTATCTCAGTTGTTGAAATTTTGCATTCACAATGCTATATAGATTTAGGATAAAATGTTTACTAGAAAAAAATCAACCAGTCTCAGGAAGCTCGAGAGGGATTCAAACCCACGACCTTTGGATTGCCGGTCCACTGCTCTAACCGCTCAGCTACCGAGACCCCAGAAGACTTGTTGAATTTTTCCTAGGCTATTTTCCTATGCTACGATCCTGCCACACATCCTTTGCTTCACTTACTCTCATAACATTCTTCATACATGCTCCTCGGTTTAGGGTACTCTTAGCCTGACAGTTGACGAGAAGGTCACCGATCTGCCCCTGTATCGGCAAAAAAATATGAAAATGGACATGGGCTTTATCTCACATTTGAAGCCCATAATATGCCCATAATATGCCCATAATATGCCCATAATATGCCCATAATATACCCATAATATGCCCATATAAGGACAAAATATGGGCTTCAAATGTCAAATGAAGCCCATGTCCATATCCATATTTTTTAGCCGATAGACCCGCTGATCTAAGTACGTCCTTTTGGTCAGCAGTGAAACAGAACATAGGCAAATACTAATAAGTAAACTTTTTAATGATAAAAAATAAAAATAACTAGTAATAGTTTTATCTCGACTAAAAACAGTGTAACAAGTTGTAATAGCTCAAAACCTCTTGAAATTTATACATTCAGGTGGATATCGCTCCGAGTAAGGTCAATATAACCGAATTAAAAGTAAACAGACAGTTGCGTACTCCAGCATAGTCTATGTTGTAGTTAATTGCGAGAGACTTAGCGCGCTCGTCTCAGCCCGAGTTCCATTATAGCGCAGATTATCAGATATTACGCGGATTAACGCCATATTAGCCATGCTCAAAGAATAATTGCCGCTGCGAGCGCGGGGATAGGAAGTAAAGTTGCAATATTGTAACCGAAGGTGTTTTGCGTGGAAGTTATTACCAAAAACCGGACAAGTGCGCGTCGGACTCACCCACTGAGGGTTCCGTACAAATTTGTAAGTGCGTACACGAAAATTATTAGGTACCTAGGTAGGTACTTTTTCCTTTTTTATAAGTACTTATAAAAAAGGAAAGAGGTTTTTTTTTATTCTTCGTCATAAATCAAAAACTATAACATCATATAAACAATAAACAATCTGTTTAAGCTTGTGCCAATAAAGCCCTTTCATACGATACCCCACATAACACGGTTAACTCAATTCAAAATTTAGACTGCCGTTCCTGGCATAAACCCCTTTGCTTTTAATGATTTAATTACAAATATATGGTTTTCAGATTTTTCCCTATACTTGTACTAGAAGACGGTAATACTTGCCAAATTTCATAGTTATAGGTCAACGGAAAATACCGTTATACATTTTGATTCTCTTGAGAGTGTCGAAATATACGTTTTTTGCGGCATAAACGGCCGTACCTTTTTTGTACGTTAACTTAGGAGTTTGATTTTTTTACAGTTTTAAGAGACTGTAGACTTGAGTATATTGTTTTAAATTCAACTCGATACCTGCACGCGTTCCCGAGATAAAGGGTCATGGCAGAAAAACAGACGGACAACAAAGTGATCCTATAAGGGTTCCGTTTTTTCCATTTGAGGTACGGAACTCTAAAATGAAAGGAATCATAAGTAAGACACATGCTTAATTACACCTAGGACTAACTATGGGAAAAAGACAATTCTGTTTGTCTGTTTGTTGTGAAAACCTGTGAGACTTTAGATATGTTTAAAAATAAACTTATACTGCATATTGCAAAGAGTACCACATAGAGACAAATTGTACTATCATTTATTTTTAAGTAATATTTATATCTCATTATAAGTGAAATCTAATTTCGTATGAGAATAAATGGGTATGATGGGCTCGCCACCTATTACACTGAGAACTTGTGCAATTTGTTATTTGGTGAAACGTGGACTGATGACAGAGCACTGATTTTGCGGTCCTCATTGCATGTACATGACTAGCTCTTTGGTGATAATGGTCGTGAAGTATGTATAAGATTTGCCGCAGCACAGATATAGATTTACATAGATAACGCAAATGCATGTACTTCGCTTGTCCGAAAACCCCGACCAAGCGTCGGGGTTGGTTGACGCTAACTTCAGTCCGCGCGCGTCTGTCATACTAAAATAAAATAAAACTAAACTAAAACATGCCTTGTCGCGCGCTAATTAACGGCAATAGCCCAAAAATTTTGAGAGCTTTTAAAAGGCAGGAACGTAACGTCGGCTGTGACGTCACTGTAGGTGTTAAAAAGTCGGCACACTTGGTTTCAATACAAACCGTGATACTTGCGTTATCTATGTAAATCTATTACTGTGGGCCGCAGCCTATGTGCTACGGTTTAATCTCCTAGTACGCTACGATGCTACGAGCTACGGGTCGTAGCACGCCATTGCTGAGTCGATACAAGTTAAATAAATAAATCTTTCCTACAATCACACCAATTATCTAGCACAAGAGAAGCTTCGAAGAAACTCGTTAAATGGTTACTAGACAACGGATATACATACTTAAAATACTTAAATACATACTTATTATACATAGAAAACACCCAGACCCGAGACAATTTAGAAAAACAATAATTTCTAAATTGACCCGACCGGGGATCGAACCCGGGACCTCAGAGGTGGCGACACCATGAAAATCGGTGTACAAACCACTCGACCAAGGAGGTTGTCATCGTCGTCAGTTGTTTGGTGCTATGATTATTGTTGCTGACCAGCAGTTTTTTTTTATCCGCCTCTTTGGTCTAGTGGCTAAGCCACCGGTCTCAGACCCAGAGGTCCCGGGTTCGATTCCCAGCGGAGAGTACATGTTTGTGTACTCGGTTTGGTTGGTAGTAGGGCTGTAAGGTCCGCCTGGCTAGCTACCACCATCTTGTCAAAGTCTTTCGACATAACAACAATGTTTATAGCATTGTTGTGTTCTGACTGTCTAGAGATAGGATTGCCAGTTCCTCAGTGCTTGTGGATTCCGGGTGAACCGCGCTTCCACCATCCGCCTTATTGTCACTTTCCATCACGTGAGATGAAGGCCAAGCGCTTACCCGTTGTAGAAAAATAAAAACATATAACAATAATAAAATATACTTTTATTGCACACAAGAACATTAACAGAAAACATTTATACAGTCACAAAGTACAAAACAGGCGGCAACATATTTTCTACACTTCTAGTAATTTTAATTTTATTGAAATTTTTGTATTCACAATGCTTTATAGATATAGGATAAAATTTTTACTAGAAAAAAACAACTAGTCTCAAGAAAGCTCGCATGGGAATCGAACCCATGATCTTTGGATTGCCGGTCCACTGCTCTGGAGCAATGGACCGGCATTTTTTCCTTGTATTGTCTTTTTATTGTTTTTGGTATAACATATCGTTATGTTTTTGGTGAGTCTATCATTCAGTTTTGTAATTTTTAGATGCCCTTGTAAATAAATTATAATACCCAAATTTAGTGTCACTTATCAACATTACATTTATCGTCAAGAAACAGTCATCCATTCGCTTTATCTCTAAATTTATGATCTAAACTTTATCCTTATCAATTGTAATAGTGGCGGCAGAATGCAAACTGCAAATTGCAACTGCAGCATGTTCAAAATTCAGCAAAATTTATAATACCTACAACTAAAATACCTACGGTTAAAACATCAAAATACCGGATGTATGAAATACCTATGCCCGATATACCGAAGCTCAATATGTCGATTTTCAAATAACCGAAAGTTCAAAATCCCTAAAGTTCGAAATACCGAAAGTTCAAAATCCCGAAAATTCAAAATACCGTATTTTATAACACCTTATTTCGAAGTTTTTTTTTATTGGACAACAGAAATACTAGCTGCCCTATTCCTGTAGGTCACGTGATAGGTTAGAAATTTAAGTTACATTGTGAAAACACGTTTAATCTATCTTTCAGGATTTTGAACATCGGCATATCGACTGTAGGTATATAAATCTTCGGGATTTTGAACATTCGGGATTTGAACTTTCGGGATTTTGAACTTTCGGGATTTGGAACTATCGGGATGTTGATCTTTCGGCATTTTAATATGCGGCCTTCCGTTCATAGGTCTTATGAAATTCGGTTTTCTAAAATTCGGTATTTTAATACGTACCTGCATGTTCTTATAAACCTATGGGTGCAGCCGCAGGCAGCAATGACTACTGCTATTAGTATAGCTATAAGTAAATATTTCACTTATATGCAAATGCAAAATTAAAAATCATTTATTGTGTTTTTTTAAATAGACAAATTACTTAACCCATATATGCCCAAGGGGTCGAGAACGACCCTCTAAGCAGATGCATAGTCTTTATTTTTTTTAGGGAAACCAATTATCGAAATACAATTATGAAACTATATCACACAAAGTGAATAACAGCACTATCGATAACTATTTATTGTTCCATTACTAGAAAAATGTGTATCAATTCAAGGTTTTTTGAAGTTTTGATTTGCTCTGGTGTGGCGATTTTTAGGTTTGCACGGACAGCAATGTTAGTTTTAAGAGTTATTATTTTAAATAATTAAAATAAAACAGTCAATTTAGATAAATCGATTATTGCTTTATGTAATGTAATAATACAATTTTAGATAGACTTTCAATTAGATGGCTAAATCAAAGTAATTACTTGGATGGGTCGCTAATGATGTGCCCCTGGGCACATCTGTTCCAAAAATTGCTAAGAGAGATGGGTGGAATAAAATAGTACTGAGACAGATAAAGTCTATTTTATTTTAAAAAGCTATGCATGTCAGCTATAAAACATTTGTCATGAAAATAGAGATTGCATTTTATACATATTGTGACGGTTTTGTTTCGTCACAAGGCATACCTTCGCCTAGCCTGACCAGTCAAAATGTTGTGGTCTACTGCATGTCTCTTCACACTGAAAGAAACACTAGTAGCTACGAGAAGCTGTGGTTTTGCTGAAGCTGTGGTCTAACTTATGCCATAGCTGTACAATAAGTACGAGGCGAGACTTCAGATTATCAACGGTAGCTCCAACCAAAACAATAGATATACCATTTCTTTCCTCTCATTGCAATACGGTATACCCCTATATTAGTATCTAAGCATAACTGATCAATGCCACCTTTATATTTATTAATTATATTTATAGATAACATGAAGTTGGACGTATTATCAATATCTGCTTCGTTGCAACATAATATATTTGTACTATTTACATATAATTGAGATAATAGTTGGACAATACTTGCTTGCGAGATCATATAGCTACTGACGATGCTCTGATGTCAAGATCCTTAAGAATGAAGTATGCTTTAGCTAAGACATAAATTGGACCGGCAAAACCACATCTTCACACACTCGTAGCTACAAATGTTCCTGTCAGTGAGATGAAACATTCAGTAGACCACGACATTGAACTGGCCAGGTTAGGTGACGATATGCATTGTGCAAATATAAAACCGTGTAACTGTCTAAAAAATGCAATGTCAATTGAGCCGTGATAAGATGACTTGAGCTTTACATTAATAGTTTTTTTTTAAAGAAAATCACCTCCATCACTTCCAGTACTGTTTTATTTCACCCATATACCCCGAGCAATTTTTGCACCAGATGTGCCCAGGGGGTCGTTTACGACCCACTGAAAAAAAGAGACTTTCAGTTGTGTAAAAAAATAAAAAGTATTTTTTCTGAAGTAGCAATGATGAAAAATTGACAAATTCAAAAAATTATAAAAATCGGAGCTGCAAATAGTTGTGGGCATATTTGGATTAATTTCTACGTATTAACAAAGACTGCTTTAAGAACTGAAAAAGAAATATCTGCAAAAAATAAAATGGTCTCAGGAAATATCTGTTTATTCTCTTTGATGTAGCGTATAAAATAAAAAAATATAAAAATGAAAGGTTCAATGTTGATTTTTCTCCTCCCGCCTTTGATCCAACACTCTTACAAAGAAACGTACTTAATGGTTCACAAAGCGAGTGTACTCGTATTCCGAATTATGTATTCCGTGTTAAGAATCTTCTAAGATTGAGCTTCAAATCTACAAGGAAGGAAATATTTAAATTGTTATATTAACAGTAAAAATTATTTTTTTCATTTATGCCAGCGGTTGATGAAACAGCATAAAGAATTTGCTTTTCACCTCATATTATAGGCGCGCCTAGCTAGCTACTTACTACCCATCGTATCTAAATATGTCGCCGTAACATCAGTATTTGTAATAATAGCAGTAATTGAACAATGAATAAAATATGCATTAAAAATCCCACACACCAGTGGTATTACATTTTAAAAGTAAATATCATTCCCACACACCCAAAGGTACGTTTTGCGAAAGGTGCCTTTTGCGAAAGGTGCATTTTGCGAAAGGTAATTTCTTGCGAAAGTTGCATTTTGAGAAAGGTACATTTTGCGAAAAAATTGGTGGTGAGAGTAAATAAATTTACTTTGTTTTATATTATATGTTCAAAAAGTCATATTTGTAAGGTGAACATAATATTACATGTGTTCCATTTAGAAAAGATATCTATTTATCATCATCATCATCCACAGCTCGACTTATATCCAGCCTTGTCCTTGTCCTTGTACATTTCGGCTCATGAAGATATATTCAGGTTAGGGTCAAGAGAGCTCAAACTGGTTTGATATCTCTTTATGGTGTTAAGAGGAACGATATTTGATCCGGAGATGTTAAGGACATATCTCAATCTCAATATAGCAAATATACTCGTATCAGTGCGGAATACGTATGGAGACGACGACCTAGAAATCGCACTAATTCACAGCACGAGGCGACTCTGACGCGCGCCTATCGCATACTCAACCTCATTGATATGAAAACGGATTTATTCATTTGTTCTTTGAGTAAATTCTGAAATTAGCTACAAGGTTCAGTTGTTTCATCTATTGCGTTGGGTAAAAAAAGTTGTGATGATAGTTAATGTAAGCTTGTGTAATTGGTAAATACATAAAAATAACCGAGCCGCGTAGCGGTGAAAGAAATTCTACCAAACCATCCCTTCTCTTAAGTGTCGTAAAAGGCGACTAACGGACCAAATATTGCACATACATCCAACAGCATAGAACGGCGTTGGTCTCACCACCTGCCACGCTCAGCACATGTGCAGTTATCATTCGGCGAAACGTGGACTGTGGCAGTGAACTTGTTTTGCGGTACTCTTTGCCTGGTCTATGACCAACCCTTCGGGGATAATAGACGTCAATATACGTATGTGAAAAAATGACGTTGAAGATGTTGACAATCCATTTTAAAGCGCCGGCCATACCAATACCAACCGCTCAGTATGCGCACACTCGGGAGCTTCTCTGAAACCACACAATAAAATGTGGCAACAAAGTACCACGGTAATAATTTAAAGAGTGGACTGTATACTTAGGTGTTGGAATCCAACTATTAAATCACACGATGCTTTCGGTATTGTAATCTGCCTTGGCAACTACCCATAATATGGCAAAAAATACTTACCTCGACCAGCTTTCTGAGGAGACGCGATCTGAGGCTCGTTCTGCAGTTCTTGATTAGGTTTTGTAGGAAAAGATTTTTTATACGTATTTTTACGGTGAACGTCACACGCATTATTTTTACCATCGCGTAATCTGTGAGGATGTATTCCCATTCACCATCATTTGTCACCACGTCCAATCAGCTTTAATATTCCTATGAAAATTTCTTTACGAATTTTGCGTAGATTAAAGTGACACTGCTCTAAGAGTTAAGTAAAGCTAAGTAATAGCATAAGCATAAGTAATAGCTGGTTTATCATTGTTGACCTTCCATTTAGCTCCTTTGGCCTAAACTAACGCAAAGGGCAAAGGAAGATCTCTGTATATCTAATTAAAATGAATGTAGCTGAGAGCCCTTAATCGCCTCATGCCTTTGATGTAATATTAAAGTGTTGAATGTATTAACATCGTCGGGAATATGATTAAGCTTAGAATGCAAAGCTTGTTATTTTTATATAAACCAATTTAAAATAAAAAACATACAGAATTACAGAAACGTTAACAAGTCTTTGCAAATCCTACGTGCCTAGAAGATATTTTTTCTGCATCTGTTTTTCTTATTTAAGAAATTAAAAACAATTAAGCGACGTTTCAAATGGGGCTACAATTTAGTTCCTATAAAAGTTAGTCAGGACACTTTGTACGAAGAATAGGTTCTCCTGATCTCAGACGTCACTCTAGGTCAGACGAATGGCGGCCGCATGTCTGCCTAAACGTCATAACGCCTGTCTATTGTGGCAAATGCTGCTCATAAGTGTTGCAATATAACAATTAGCTGGCGACTTTGACGAATTGTAGCTATCTGGATCAACTCTGTCAACGGCATCATGTGCCCTCCGAAGCTCTAACTGGTCCAACGGTCCTGGCTCCTACTTTACTATAATTCTTATGAAATCGTAAGAAGTTCAAGCAGATAACGTACCGTACCGTAGCCTCCTTGAGTACGCTAGTTCTTTAAGGAACCCCTCCTATGAAACTTATGCCACTAGAATTGAAAGAATTCAAGGAAAGTTTACTCGTTTTGTTAACTATAAATTAAAAAATAACAAAAACGTCATATGAAGAACGTTGTGCAAAGTTTCATATCTTACCCCTTTTTATTAGACGGCACATTGCTGATGTACCATTGCTTGTGAGGGTGATTAGAGGACTTAGCGGACTGCCTAGACTATTAATAGTATACGAAATGTAATAATTGAACTCGCTGATAATGTTATATAAGATATTCAAAAATTACAAAAAGTACTTTTAATATTAGGTAATTAGGAAGACCGTGAAACCAATTTTTGTTTTTATAGTTAATAATCTTTTTGATGGTTTATGCTATCGTCTACACAAACGCGATTCTTCCTATTCGTGATTCCCATTCAATATGGATTCCACACACCTGCAGTTTACTACATTCGTGATTCTACACAGCCGTTGTTTTAACACAATCGGGATTCTTCCTTTTCGTGATTCTACACAATATAAGTTCATCGCAACTGAAGTTTACTACATTCGTGATTCTACACAGCCGTTGTTTTAACACAATCGGGATTCTTCCTATTCGTAATTCTACACAATATGGGTTCATCGCAACTGCAGTTTGCTGCATTCGTAATTCCACTCAATTTTATTTTAACGCAATTATAGAATTTTTTGGGGTTTAAAGTTACTCGCGTCCGTAGGTTTACCCTTGAGACCCTACACGTGACCGGGTGCTAAATAAGTGACACTGACTGAGTGGTAGAGCCACGCTACTGCGTTGCAGCTCGACTTGGGCCGGCTCGCACGGCGTAATACCACCCTCTGACGAATATTCGGCGTGAAATAATGAATAATAATAATAATAATACTAAATGATAAAGCATCAGCAATACCTGAAGGTTTTCGCTGTGTTACTCAAACCATGCCTGATGTATAAGAATATACTCAGTTCGAAGAATACTATAGAGAACAATGGATGAAAAAAACGACACCCGAGGTCTTCAGTTGCTACAATAAATTGAATATAACTACTAGTGCATTAGAATTGTGGCACCATAGAATTGGTGTAAGATTTGGCTGCCACCCAAAACTGTTTTTATTCTTAAGCAAATTAAAAAAAGAAGCTAAATATCAACATTTCCAAATAAAGCGAAATTTAGCTGGAGAGAACAAAAAAACCAAAGAAACAACGAACTTCGAAATACCAGCAAACAGATATGATCCAAAATTATGTAAACAGAGTCGTAACTATAGAAGAAGCTTTGAAAACTCTTAGTGAAAACGATAATTTCAGATTAATGTTTTATATTTAAGCGTTTTATTAACGCTTAACCCTTCGCGAACCATGTGGGGTTTCACAAACCCCAGACGTATAAAAATCCTTATAACTTTTTAAAAACTCGCGTGGTTTTTTCGGCGCTTTGAGTAGCTGGAGTTAAGACGTTGTTTAACCGCTTGGCGACAGTGGTTTAATAGTCGCGTCGCCGGCTCAGCGAACAAACGTGCGCAAAGTGCGCTCGGGTGCCACAAACCCCACGTAGTTCGGGGCGTCGTCTAAAAGGTAAGTAGATATTTTATTGTAATATAATATGAATATAGTGTGGACTGATTAAAATCAAGTTAATATTGTTATGTTTCTGTGCCTTATAAAGTAAGTTTTAAACATTAAGCAATGTGAGAAATATTTGATTACTTTTTTATGGTGGAAGTTAAGTTAAAGAAAAATCTATGTTTTAGTTCATAAAAGATTACTATGTTTTGATTTTTTGTTGTAAAAGATTAAACTTGTTGATTATTTCACTTGGTAAAGTTTTATTTTACTTTATAATAGCCAAAAAATAGTAATATCAAATAAAATAAACAGATAATTACAAATTACGTATTCCTTGCCCCAGATAATTCTTGGGGTTTGAGAAATGCCACATGGTTTGCCGTGTAACTTTTATGCACGTGGTTCACGGAAGGTTAAATATACTTAAGTAAAATTTTAAACACTTTAAATTTTAAATAATTTCAGCTTTGAAGATTATGACAGTTCCGAAACAGAAACAGATAATTCAGATTCGGACATAAACGCCAGTTCAGACCAAGTCGTAAGTCTCGATAAAAGTGATTCTTCAGATTATAACATATTTTAGAAAAAAGAAGTTATTACAGTATTTTTGTTTTTTTTTGTCTAATTTGAAAGAAAGGAAGGAAGGAATTTGTATTACTTACTACACTTTTATCTACTTAGAAAATGTTCAAGTTATTATAATTATTACTTATGTATCTTATGTTATCTTTTGTTCTCGTTTATGTTGAGTTGTGTAAAATTCTTCCCTAACCTCTATAATTAATATACCCAAATGTTACATGTTTATATGTGCTTTATAAAAAAAAATTGAAAAAAAAGGTTTTATTTATTTTCTTACGAATTATAGATTTGTAGATAGGAACTTGATGGAGTAGCGGCTAGCGCTTTCGGCTTGCGATCTTGCTCTCTTAGCTACTTTCGCAATACCGGGTCGCTGGATGGGTGACCAAATTAAAAACATCTCGAGCTCCTCCGTGCTTCGGAAGGCGTTGGTCCCGGTTGTTGTCGTAAGATGACAGTCGTTAAAACCCACCAATCGCATTGGGCCAGCGTGTTGGGTTATGATCCAATATCCCCACTTGCTATTGTCCACGTGGGAGGTCTGTGCCCAGCAATGAGACGTTAATAGGCTGATGGATGATGATGATACAGAGATAGTATAAATTTATTGATTACAATGAAAAAATAACAACTGAGTGGAATTACGAATGTAGTAAACTGCAATTGCGATGAACCCATATTGTGTAGAATTACGAATAGGAAGAATACCGATTGTGTTGAAACAACGGCTGTGTAGAATCACGAATGTAGTAAACTTCACTTGCGATGAACCTATATTGTGTAGAATCACGAATAGAAAGAAACCCGATTGTGTTAAAACAACGGCTGTGTAGAATCACGAATGTAGTAAACTGCAGTTGTGTGGAGGAACCCATATTGTATGGGAATCACGAATAGGAAGAATCGCGTTTGTGTAGACGATAGCATAAACCAATTCATCGGTTAACGTCTTCAGCTAATTGTCCTATTGCCACACCTAGGAGCAGCATTTGCCACTTTGACAGGCGTTTGACGTTTAGATAAACGTGCGGCCGGCATTCGTCTTAGACAAGTTCTCCTTAGTGCACACACAAACACGTCAAACAAAAGAACACCGAGAGAGAAAAACAACGTTGATTTTTCCATTCCTCCCTTAGTGGCGCAGTGCCTTAAAGTGGCTGACGTCATAACTATTGTATCAGCCGGGGGCCACTTAAAACTTTTCTCATTATAGGCTGTTAAAAAAGTAATCCCGCGCAAGGTGAGAGGGCGAATAAATAAAAATAGAAAACAACTCAACGGAGAATCTAATTAAAATGGGAGTTGTACCTTTTTCCCTTTTGGATTCGTCTTGGCTCTCGAGCTGCGAGTTATCTGAGAAGTTTCTAAATCTTATTTCCCTTTGTTTATTTGTGATCTCGTTACAGGTAGTTAATGCGAACGATTGGCTTTTGGCAATTCAACACGGTTATTTGGAGGAAGAGGATTTTAGAGGGGATTTCAAGTGGCGTTAGCGAAATATCTGTTTTTTTTGGGCTCCGCAGAAGCAGAGAACAAAACGGTTGCCTAATTGAAAATAGTCTATGGAGATTTTCAATGCACGCATGTGAATGCAGAAGCACACTCAAACGTATTCAACCACTTTTTTTGGGCCGGTCTCAGGCTAGCTACGCCACTGCTAGGTTCCGTATTTAGCCATAAGGTATGCACATTTATAACAATTAGTCTTTAAATGATCGTCAGATAGATATTAATTAATAGCCTTTTTTATTTCTTGCCCCTGTATATAGTCCTTTCTCTGAGTTTTTATGTGACTAGGTTTTCGTTGTTTTGTTAATGTTCAGGTAAATTTATAATTTGAGTTAACAATGAGATTGCTCCCATAAGATATAGGATAAAAAATGTATCCCATAAAGTAAAGATTCTTTGTCTTTTCTAAATAATGATCTGACTAAAAAGTTTCTAAAATTGGAAATCAATTACTAAAACCTTAAGTACAGCCATTATACGCAATCGACTGTCATTCCATCCACATCGCCTCGATGGATGGCGGTCTACTACTGTGCGTTTTTCACGAAATTTCTTGCATCAAACTACAGTGTTATGGAGCCAGCTCTCGGCGGCTGTATTTCCGGACCGTTACGACTTAGGGATCTTCAAGAAACGAGCCTATTCCTTCCTTAAAGGCCGGCAACGCGCCTGCGATTCCTCTGGTTCAGCGGGTGTCCATGGGCGGCGATGATTACTTTCCATCAGGGGACCCGCTTGTTCGTTTGCCTCCTTCTACTATATAAAAAAAAATATTTTGATTATGCTATTTTTTTAAATCAGTTTCATAATTAGATAATTACGGCACAAATCTATATATCTGCTCAGGTGCCAAAAAACGAGACACAAGTATGATTAATAAAGGTTTGTATACTAATGTTAACATTTTTGATAATAAATAATGAAGACACTGTTTTCTGGTGTTATTAACATAGAAATAAGTACGAATAAGTATTTAAGTCAATGTTTTCCAGACACTGCCGCCGCTGGGTCCGGTCTACGAGAGCAACAACACTGTGTAATTCCACGTTAAGCCTGCACGCTTATTGGAAAGTTATATAAATTGTTAGTGCATCGCTCTGTGCTATACTTAAAGCTTAATTTTACGACTTTGAAAGTGTAATTTTTTCATTTTATTAGGAACAGTTTTGTTAAAATTCCCATAACCTTTGATGTATTTAAATAAAATTGTAACGTTGACGCTGGTGAGCGGATCACTTAAGAACTAAACTGATTGGGATGAAATTTTGCACCCATAGTTTAATCCACAAAACTATCAAACTTACTTAAATTAGAAATGTTGTGCAGTTTCATTGAATATTAGATTGTAAATTAATGAAACCTTACCTATGTTTTAAGTTAATTTAGTAAATTCTTTAACATCTTTTCTTTTATACCTACGTAACATTAATTTAATTACAATATAATTTATGAGACTAATTACCTTAGGTACTTCCCTATTTTATAATTCACTCCTATCCGAAATTGTAAGTAATTAAATTTATACTTTAGATCTTTAATTTATTTGCCCGTTGGATGTTGTGCACTAAATGAATAAATTTAAAAAAATCTTTGTACTCACCTGTGGACGAGTGGCTACTGGCAAAGCACATGACGTTTTTCGGATTAATCAATCTTTCTATTGTTCCGCAATTAGGAAGAGTGGTATCAAAGTAGCGATAATTCGATTTCAAAGATAGTTTTTGGAAAATAAAAACTTTTTTTTTTTAATGGTGGAGGCCTTGTCTACCATTGGCACAGTATATTATAGGCTGATGTTTTTGTATATCTAGTAGTAATCGAGTCATCTTATAGTGCCGAATAGCAAAACGCTCCCAGGTCAGGCTAAATATGATTCGGTTTTTCTTAATTTCTTGACTTGATATCAATGACGTATTTATTAGTTTTGTCTAGCTAAGGGGACAGTATATAGGCTAAAACTAAAGTAAAAACTTAACTTTTTGTTCTTCAGACTTACGGTTGAACGAACGAGACGCTAAACGAGACTAAAGGGTACAACGAAACATAAACAGCTCTTTTCACACTGTTAGTACAGATTAATCGAGCTCTTTAGGTGCCATAACTTAGACTTAAGGCCTTGTATTATTCCGAGAGTTTTCACTAAGATTTTGTAAAATGAAAATGAGCTAGGTAAATTACATTTAAAAAATCAAAGAACTTAATAAAGATACATTCTAGTTTCATGTTGGGGCAGAAGCTAGTGAAGTATCTATAAGCCAATCAATAGTGTTTATGTTTGTATAAGCTCTCAACTGCCGTAAAGCCAGGCACTAGTCATTCAATTATTAGTAAATTTTATCATAGACGAAAGGATAAGAAAAGTCAGGAAAAAGAAGACATTTTTAGTTTACCAAACACATTGAATAAGACGCCGAATTGAGAACGCCCGGAAAAGTTTCTGGTCCATGAAGACGCTAGTGAAGGGAGATTCCTTCATAGAGAAATATAAGATCCCTTCCAATCTCTCTGAAGCGCAGACTCGTCGACATGTGTATCTTGCCCATCCTTACCTACGGTGCACAAACCTGATCGCTAACCGAATCACAAAAGTCCCGACTAAATGTTTGCAAAGAGCCATGGAACGCAGCATTCTCGGCATCAAGAGAACCGATCATGTCCGAAACACCACACTGCGTTCCATGACAGGTGTAACGATATTGGACATAAATCTGCAAAGCTCAAGTGGGACTGGGCAGAGCACGTGGTCAGAATGAACTCAGAGAGGTGGGCTAACATCAGCACACATTGGTACCCAAAGACCGACGTCGGTGGCGCGACAACCACGATCTCTTTAACGGAAATTGGTTAGAGCTGGCTGAGGAGAGAGAGAACTAGAAGGAAGTGGGGGAGCCCTTTGCCTAGCAGTTGGATACCATAGGTTAAATAAATAAAAAATAACACGGTGTCAGGTCTGAGGAAGGATGATTGAAAATGGTAAAATTTTGATGTCATGGCACTTTTAGTTGTTGTTGTACTTTTGGACCGACTGATTTGGTGGATGTCACGGGTAGCCGCTGGATGCGAGCAGCACAGAACTGATTGTTGTGGTCATCTTTGGGGGAGGCCTTTGTCCAGTACCTAGACGACGTGTTTCGGCTGATGGATATGATGATAATGATACGGTGATACTAACGTTTATTGTACCACACGTCCATTAATTATGTAAAAAAAAACAATAACAACCAACGCTAACAGATCCGTATATAGTGTTTCATAGCAAAAATCTGACACCCGGCACAAAACATGTCTAGAGTAACACAGAAGAGTGACGTTTAATATAAACTAACATCGCGAGACATAAAGGAAAAAAACAGAAATGCTCCCGCCGTAGTAGGTAATGGATACATCGGACCACATTGTGAAGATATGACAGCCTTTGTCGCGAGGCTTTGTAAGGAAAGCTACGCACTCATAAAAATAAATGGACCGTGACACCAATCCTGTTAAGTAATTAAAATTAAATTAAGAATATTTCATTTCAGACTTTACATCCATATTTTATTAGTATACATAAATACTTACAAATAATCACGACTATTATCCCCGAAGGGTTAGTCAGAGACTAGGCAATGAGGACAGCAAAAGCAGTCCTGTACCACAGTCTACTTTTCACCTATTAGCGACTGCACATGTGCTCGGCGTGACACGTGGCGAGTCCATCGCCGCTCTATGCTGTTGGATGTCTGTGCAGTTTTTAGTCCGTTAGTCGCCTTTTACGACACCCGAGGGAAGAGAGGGGATGGTAGTATACTTTCACCGCTACGCGACACTGTTAATGTAAACAGAATATATTAAAAATAATTACTTAGGACTTAAAAATCATGTTTTTGCATGTTAATTGTACATGTTTAATGTTAATTGTTGCTATATTTTATTGGTGTTTTGTACCATTTGTCGTCATCATCAGCCTATAAGCATCATACTGCTTAGCACAGGCCTAATAACCTCACCCTGACGACAAGTGATGGGATGGTACAAGGAGTTTTAGTGGGTAGGGCCCCTCTTCACCCGAGTCTCTGTCGAAGCCTTCGGACCTGGACAGGGAAGCGGGCGCTGGGGGGAGAATCGCCACATAACCAGCGGGCTTCCCCAGGCCCGCTGTGTATCCGAAAACAGGATTTCTCCTTGTTAAAAAAGACCTAATAACCTACCACTCTTGTGTACCAGGAAATGGTAATGGTGTACCGCATTGTAATTCGGCTAATACCTATCTCTTTTTATAAACTTTTTTTATAACACCACGGTAAAACTTTTGATCTTCATTCCAGGGTAACAAACAAAATATGAATATATTTATATCAAATTTAATATGTTAAAAAATATATTGCAAGTGGGTTGGCTGAAAAATTTCAGTCCAGTATATGATTAATAATTAAAAATTATGTTTTTAAACATAGCACTGGTTTGGATAACAGATAAATTACATAGGTACCAATCGAAAGTATGAAGCCTATAGAATATGCAAATGTAAGGTTGACTATTTTTTTCCTGTCACAACTATTGGGTAGGCTGGTGTAAACAGGTAAGTCAATATTAGTAGTTTGCAACTGTCTGGTTTATAAATAAAATTTATGTATAAATAAAGATAATCTCATTACAATCATACACACACCAAACCAGTGCAATTATTAAAAAAATATTTTTTTAAATATTTAATTAATCATACTGGACTGAAATTTTTCAGCCAACCCACTCGCGATATATTTTTTAACATATTAAATTTGATATAAAATACTTTTGATCCATTAACCGGCCCGGTGAAGGTCGTTCTATACTCGGATCTTAGACTAGTTGTTCGTGTACCGTGCACCGACAGGCCCCGCCAGAATACCAGCGTTGTAGCGATACGTTCTGATCGCAACAACACAAGCTGAGGCGGGCTCCTGATTGACAATTGTCTAAACCGACAAGCATCGATGAAGAGATGAAAGTAAGTGGAGCAAAGGTTGTATGTCAGGATCGTAGCAGCAAAGGGAAAGCTATGGAATTTGCCTACCGTACCGGGAAGCGGGCGTGATGTGTGTGCACGTGTGTGAATAAAATAAGATAATAATACATATAAGTACCTTTGAGTTCAATTGGCGTATAAACCATTTTTGTCAAATTGATACCATGGTTCGCAGATTTTTTTTCTTTATCGATCTGTATAAGTACACGAAATAAGGAAATTCGCAAAAAAAAAGTTTTTACGACCCAGATGTTTTTGGTCATAATGTATTAAAAAAGGTAAATTATCAATGTACTCGTATAAGCCGAAAGTTTTCTTTTTATTTATGTTATGATGTAACGATCATAATTTAAATCAATTCAGGGCGTAAAAATCTTCGTTAATTCTAAATAACGTGTTAAACGTATTACTTACGAGTACACTTAGTTAAAATTTTACGTCGTAAATCCAAATTGCCAAAAGTGTTTTGATGTATTATACCATGTTTATTGCAAGAAACACTTTACGACCCACAAAACACAAGGCATACAACTAATAATAACTAACGTCGCAAAAGCCAGCAGTGCCGCGACTAGCAGAAGAGCGGGATAAAGAAAGATATTATAATTTATGCAAAAGGTTAATAATTTCAGTTTCATATGATTCTGTTCATACTTTCGTTTGAAGCATGTAAATCAAAATTTTATCGACAATGGTGATAACTTATAAAGTATTGATAACAAAATTAAATTACTTATAATGTTATTAACCTAAGTTTATAAAGTTATTGTTATATCTGCTGTTATATTATCTCAGGCCAATCAAATCAATATTATTTTTCAGTAGCAGTTGCTTCAAAAATTTAAATAACTCATCCGGAACGGGGCGGATGTGTCGAAAATGCTTTATTTGCCACATGTCGAAAGATAGAAAGTCTATAATGAATATGCATGCCGAATGGGCTAGCCGATATCAAAAACCGTGTATCTCTTGTGTGTCCACGTTTTCGGTATTCTTTTTTAAAAATTTGTAAGCCTCTCGTAACCAATTCATTAATATTCCGGCCGAGGGCTGCGCGTGTGCGCCGCTTGTTGTGGGAATAGACAAATCAAAAAGTTCCCCGTTCCATGGTTCCGTAGTGAATCTGGGAACCCTGGGATTTTGTTGATGTTGTTGCTGCAAAAAGTTGCAACATTCTCAGACCCGGAGGGGTAGGTAGAGACTAAACCTTTACATTTGTTGCGATCCTTCGCTTTAATTTTTACTCTAATAATGTTCTTCGTACACGCTTGTCGGTTTAATAGTTTACCTCAGACATAATTGTAAGCCTCATTAATCCAACTACATGGCAGAGGTAGAGGACTGCTTTTGCTATCCTCATTTTCTAGTCTGTCACTAACCCTTCAGGGACAATAGTCGTTATATATAATGTAGGTATGTACGGCAAAGGTTTTTCTTCCCTTCTTTGATTTTTCCCTATTCATTGCGATCTGAGACAAATCCTTTAGATAAAAGTCCAGCTCGTCCCACCATCCCCTTCTAGGTCTAACACGTCACCCGGTCCCTGTTGTTCGGGACCCACTCTAAAGTTATTTTGGCCCAAATCCCACACGGTAGAGGTAGCCTGCCTAGTTTCAAACGTGGTGATGGTGATGAACCTATCGAAGACTGCCATTTTAAGACAACAACTAGAACTAACGGCTTTACGTTCCTTCCGAAGCACGAAAAAGCTCGAAATGTCTTTTAATGTGGTTACCCATCCAATGACTAGTTGCGAAAGTTGCTTAATTGGCAAGATCTCAAACCGTAAGGTATTTCTGACCTGAGATAGATGTTCGGTTTTTAACGTTTTATTATCTTTGCCATCATCGACGGAACTCGTCATTGCGAGAGCCAGTCTCGCACTTGGCTATGGTATTTTTTGTGTTATGCAGTTCGGCATTTGGCCGCCGGCCGTGTGTACGTTGTACCCTTTTTCTGTTGCAATACAGATTTTCACTTTTATTTCATAGATGGCTTTCAGTCACATTAAAAAATAAACCTTAATGTTATATGATCGAAGCCTAATGTTGTCGCTGATTAATTGTATTTTTAACAAAAGCTGTCAACGCTAGCCTATGAACGTCCTACATACAGTGATGATGGCCGATGGTGAAAACACGCAAAACCCGGATTTCACAACTATTGAGGAACTGGCTATCTTATATCTAGCTGTCGGAACACAACAATGCCAGTAACATTATGTTATGGCGACATATTATTTAAGTAAGATGGTGGTAGCTAGCCAGACGGACTTGAAACAAACCCTACCACCAACCAACTAACCAACGGATATCCTTGACCACGATGGTGTTTATGTCATTTTAATGTTGACTGCGCAAACAAGCTCTATGTACTAAGCAGAGATATTTTTTTTGTATACAATACGCAGACTGTCAGAGATAACTGTCAAAGGTGATTTTAATAAAACGTGATCAGATTTTTTTAAAGAAATGAAACAAGACTGTTGTGTTGAGTGTATTTTCACCATTATCTTACTCTGATATTAATTTGACGTTGTTACTTTCACAATGCTGTATTGTATTTGTATCGCAACTGAAAAAATACCACTAGCTTTTAATTGATGAAACAACGCTGCCAAGAACCTATTAAGCCAAGCACTTCAAAATTTAAACAAGAAGAAAACCAATGCCTCGGTAGCTTAGTCGAAAGAATTGTCGCCCAAATTGCAAAAGGTTACAAATTCAAAACTCCACTTGACTGATTTTTCCTTATTCTCTTTCCGAGTTATGTTACAAATATTTCGGATAAAGCATACCTTACCTACGGCTGGCCCACAATTCGTGATTCCGCAAGATTAAGCGTCACCGCAATCTTAACTGTCTGCGGGAACAGCCGTTTTGCGGCAATCGGCCGTTAATGCCGACCAATAAAACACCAGAAGTCTCCACCTGGAGAAGGCGACAACCTTTAAGACTCACCCCGCCTTTTAACCTCGCTCATAAAATTCGCATTTTTCTACTTTACCCATTGGATTTCCTTGCCGTACTGATCTGAGATTGCAAGAAAATGCGTTACATTGAAAATAACGCGCTATCTAGACTACAAATGAAAACGGCACTTACCGACCTTTATAAAAGGTCTTTATTCCCGTGAATGCGAAAACAAAGCGTCAAATCAAAATCTTAGTCGAAGCGCTGCTGCCCCTTTTTTGCGTCGAAAACGACTTACGCCTTTATTCTCCTAAGTGTTTAGAATACGCTTTTATTACAACTGTTGGTTATGCTCGAGCTGGTATTGTGTCGGAAATATTTTGTGTTTTCTTTACGTTTTCCTTGTTAACCGTAATGCTGGGTAAACCTGCCGGATGAACGTCATAAAAATTTCATGTTTCTAACGTAAGGTGCATTGATCCAGTACAAACAATATAGTGTATGTTTATATAAATATATTAATTTTAAATTATTTCTTATACAACAACGACGAAACACTTGGTCTTCATCTTGTATAGCGGTAAATGGCGATAACTCCAAAGACAGAACATAAGCACACTCACTCGAAATTCTCAACTATTCAGGACCTGGTAATTTTATTTGTAACTCCCGGAATACAAATTGTTGTTAAAACATATTTCTTTTACTTCTTCTGTGTGGTTTGATGCGGTTTACACATAAAATCAATGTCAAGTAAGGAGACAATAGTAGATATTTTCTTGGTCTAAAGAAAGATTATCATGAGAGATAATAATATAAACGTGAACGTTTTATAATTTGGGGGTGTCGCGCGATCGCAAAATCTGACATAAGTTTCAATAATGAACTTCAAAGCAAAAAATTCAATCATATTAATATTTATAATTAGAACAATTCTGCTTTGAAGTTTCAGACCTAGTCATTTAATTAGAGCAATGTTTTTATTCTGCGAAATGTGCAAAACCATCACGCGCTCGTGTTAAAAATTAAAATTTACTTTTTAAAGAAGGGGGAATATCAATACAAATATTTTTATGTAAGAGTTATGGTTTCATGCGTAAAATTAAGAAAGTTGTCGAAAAAATATGTTTTTAGGAGTCATTAGATTTATGTATTGTTTGTTATTGTTAAATTTGTTTCAAATTTCAACAAGGCCATGACCTTGTGCAATGACCAGGCTAACATACATAAGTTTTTTAATGTATTGAACTAATTCAGCGCATAGTACAAGTGACTTAAAATACGTAAATTTTCACAATTTCGTGCAGAGCCCTCTAATTGTGAATTATATTATGTTTCACTAGCTTCCGAAGGCAAGTAAAGTCGTTGGTTTTGGTTGTTGTTGTAATATGGCAGTTGTTAAAATCCACCAACAGCATTGGGCCAGGAAAGCCTGTGCTTACCAGTAGGACGTTTCTGAATAATGATAGATAGAGACTATACCTACTTTATATTTAAGCCTACTAAGGATGGATTCGACCAAACTGGAATAAGGTCTTATACCTAGATTAAACGCCGAATTTGTATAGACTAATCTCGGAGTAAGTCTTGTTTCAGTTTGGTCGAACCCACCCTCAGTGACAGACAGACAGGAACCGTGTCGTGTAGCGGTGAAAGAATACTACCACACCCTCTCATCCCTTTAGGTATCGTAAAAGGCGACTAACGGACTAATGACTGCAAATATATCCAACAGCATAAAGCGGCGATGTGCTCACCACCTGTCACGCTGAGCATATAATGTAGTCGCTATTTGATTAAAAGTGGACTATAGCAGAGGACTGCTTTTGCTATCCTCTATAGTCTCTGACTAACCTTTCGGGGATAATAGTCATAGTTTTATGTATGTATGTGAAAGACTGTAAAGAACACCTAAATAAGCCTATTTTAGGCGCCCACAATAAAATGTGATACGGCCTGTTGATCCCGATAGCATCTGCCGACCGCAGGGAGCCCACTCGAGCACGTTTCGAGTACACTTACACGCCCTTTGGACCTTTCAAGTCGAGGTTTTGTAACAGCGATTCGGAGCTGGTATCGGTGAGATCACGTGAAATTGTTATTTTTGATACATTTCAAGGACAGCTTTAATAATTCGTTGCGAGTCAAATGATATTCTACGTCAGTTTTGGGGTGATAGATTATCATTGTCACACTGGGCAAGCTCGCTCCATCGTCGGCCTCTTCTTAATCTTACGAATGTGAATGTGGCCAAGAGCAAGCCCATATTATAAATAAGACTATACGTCCCACTGCTGGGCACCGGTCTTCCCACATATAAATGACACATCGAAAGTACATACATATACAGTGTGATCGGGGTGGTACTTCTAACCCGTTAAGGCTAAGTACTATATCTAAATACATCGACAAAAAAAATAATATTGGGGGTCCAACCCCCTCCCCTATAATTTATGACCATTTTTACTTTATGCGATATCAAAGGTTTCATACGTCGGAGAAACATGAAAAAAATGGCAAACGGTAGCTAATGACACTGGCTAACTAATAAGTTACTTTGTTTCGTATGTTTGAGATTATTTTGGTGAGAAAAAAAATCATTACTAACTTAGTTATTTTGTGATTTAAAATCACTTTTTTATGTCCATATTATTTTTTTTGGCGATGAAATTAGATGTAGTACTTAGCCTCAACAGGTTAGAAGTACCACACCTATCACATTGTATAGATCCACGTTCATTCTCCCCAACGAGTTAGTCAGAGACCAGACAATGAGGACCGCAGAAGCAGTCCACTGCCATAGTCCAAGTCCGCTCTATGCTATTGGATGTATGTGCAGTTTGTTAGTCGCCTTACTACACTAAAGGGAAAAGAAGGATTGGTCGTATTCTTTTAATTACGCACACATCGGAAGTATGCAGCGTAAAACGCTACACAGGTCTAATGCGGGTTGTTTGGTCCTAACGACTGTTATTTCACGACAACCGGGAACATCGACTTAACGTGCCTTCAGAAGTACTAAGGAGTTCCTTTCGGAGAGGCATTTCGAAGTAGCTTAACATGCAAGAACGCAAGTAGAACGCGTGTTATAGAGTATAGTAGTATTTGACGGTACCCAAGTAAAACTGTGAACTACTCGTGTGCACGTACATTTTTATATTTTACTGTAGACGTTAAATTTATTTCGAGACCCGTTTTATGTGAACAGTATAATAAATTACCGAAATCACAATCCTTATTAATATTTCACGAACCGAAAAATTACATAACATACAACAAGCAAGAACAGTAAGATTTTCCAATCATTTCCAACCGCCCATAAAATCAGAGATACATTTCAAAATGTTGAACGCTACAAACCGATAAATATACGTCGAAGTGATTACGGAGCGGAATCGTATACGATATAATAAATATGACAATCAATCAATGCCAGTAGGTAATAATGTTATTTATTTAGGCGGAAAAATCGCACGCCCGCCCTGACGGCTGCCGCGCATCAAATTGGGCTTAGCAAAATTATATACATGGGTAATTTTTATGGCACAAGTTCATTATTAATATGGTACAAAATAAGGTAAAGTAAAAGAGTTTTTACTAAGCTGCCTTTATAAAAATATGTCTCTATTTTATTTAAAAAAATTAGCATTAAAACAATTTCCACCATTTTTTAAAGTATAATTAGGATTATAGTTACGGTTAATTGCACTAAAATGGAGTCTCACGACTCGCGTGGCTAACCATGCGTGTCGAGAGGTGGGCACCTGTGCCATCCTGTGCAGGAATATTTCTGTGCTGTTCTCCAAGAAGGTGCACGAGGCGAGAGTAAATGGGATAGTTGGAAGGGGAAGACCTCGACGAACGTACTTAGATCAGATCGGTTCGTTCAGATTCGTTCTCGTTAAAGGTCAGGTCAAGAGTACCCTAAACCGTCGAGCAAGTATAAACTTAAACTTCCCTACACTCACACCAATTATCTATATCCCAACACAAGCTTCGTTATGAAACTCGTTTAATGATTACTGGACAAAGGATAAACATACTTAAAATACTTAAATACATACTTATTATACATAGAAAACAAGAGACCTGAGATAATTTAGAAAAACAATAGTTTCTAAATTGACCCGACCGGGGATCGAACCCGGGACCTCAGAGATGGCGACACCATGAAAACCGGTGTACAAACCACTCAACCAAGGATGTCGTCGGAGGAGGTATGATGAACGTTATAAGAGTAAGTGAAGCAAAGGTTGTGTGGCAGGATCGAAGCAAATGGAAATAATATGTTGTCTCTGTCTAACCCTCTGGGAAGCGGGGCAGGCAGAGACCCATGGTTTACCCCCTCATTTAAGCAAACAAAATAAGATTAATTTTCCTATATTCAATTGATAATCTTGCCAAGAAGTATTCCAAAAGGTGTTCTATTAATTGAAAACGCAAAACAAAGCGTCGAGTGAAGCGTCAGTCAAAGATACAAGTCCATATTACGAAGGTATAATGGTTTTGATTCCACAAACTACTATGATCATTTACTAACAATGTTTTCAGGTAATTGCATTGAGTAAGTTATAATGTACTACGTACTAGAAAAGACGTCTCAACTAGATTGTTTGTAACACGTGTTAGAGCCAGCTCGCTCCAACTGTAGTAGTCTGTGGCAGGCGCTAGATGCAACAATACGTATCCCAGCTAGCAAAATACCCTTAGAAACGAAAGCTTTTAAGAGCTATGTCCTTAAATAAATTTTATATACGTTCTGATTAAGATAGAGGCTCTAATAATGGCATATTATAAGTCTATTTAAGCTATAAGAGCATATATACTTATAAAAATACTTTTAGAAGTATATAAGAAAACGAGAAATGACATCAATAAGACCAGTAGTGTTATAAACGCACTCCGTAAGCCTAATTCTTAATTAACACTTATAGATGCACTATGTAAGTCCACTTAATCTTAAAAGTGACTTATCAAAGTATTTTATTAGATATCGGCTGTTACACTTATAACTTATTCTTACAGACTTATATAAGCAAACTTTATGTAATGTTTATTAGAGCAATAGTATTATATACGCACTTTATAAGCCTAATTGCCCTTGAGTCTTAATTAACACTTATACATGCACTTTGTAAGACCACTCAATCTTAGAAGTGACTTTACTAAGTGTTTTGTTAGATATCGTCTGTTACTTATAACTTATTCTTAAAGATGTATATAAGCTTACTTTATAAAACATTTGTAAGAACAGTAGTATTATATGCGCACTTTATAAGCCTAATTACCCTTGATTCTTAATAAACTTTTATGAATGCATTTTGTAAGATCACTCGATCTTAGAAGTGACTATTGTAAAAGATAGTAAAGAGTACTAGCACGTTAAATGTCTTAGAAACTTAGATAATTGCAATTAGAATTCTAATGCATTGCAAAAATTTCAAAAGGTGGTCGACCAGGAACTTCCCTGTTTGTCTTTTAGCCTACTTTTACTTTAATAAGGAACCCTAAAGGTTATGAGCAATGGCCGCGTAGATTAAAAAATGTGGTTGAATGTGATTTTAGAAGTGCGGTGTAAACCTTAAACAATGGTAATGCACTTATATTGGTTCTGTTAAAGCCACTATAAGGCATGATTGGTGATAATGGCGACATTTCCATATTTTTCATTTTTAATATAATATTTTTTATTATTAAAGATACATTGTTGAAATGGCCCGTAAAAATATTGTGACTATTATTTCTAAATACTCGATAAAATCGACTTCGCAATTAAATAACAGTTAGTAATGCGTAATAAACATGAAATTATACTTACACATTTTGTAGGAAAGTGAATTAAACAGTACTTAATACTTACGTTTTTAATACTCTTCTTATTATTCAGAAAAATTTCACGAGCACTTGGCAATCCTTTCGGCGGACTGTGATTACATCTGATTACATGTCTTACTAAAAGCTCGCAAAGAGCACTACAAGTAATATCACACTTATAACAGCATTAGTAAGTGCATTATAAGGGTAAATGCCCATAAAGAATGCCTTTGTAAATCATTTGTAAGTCTGTTTGGTATTATTAAAGCATCAACAAGAATTTTGTAAGATTGAAAATACACTTCTCGAGACCATTTTAAGATATATTTAAGGGTAAATAGACTTATTAAGTGCGCCCAAATCCACACTTATAGCAGTCTATCGGAGTACCATAAGACTGGTAAAATTATACTCTTGGGATGTGTGTAAGAGGAAATTTTGCTAGTTGGGATGTATTCTGTGTTCTATTTCATTAAAATATGCCTTTTTAGGTGCTAAGGTACTGTTTAAACAACTCAGGAAATACAAATAAAACCAAAGGAATCACTTTTCAACCTGGAAATACGTACTAAATTATCGATGTAACATGCATTTGACTAATTATTTTATAACACATTTGCTCGTAAAGAAGCTCTTATTACACCGATTTCAGTATCGTAAAGTAATAAGTTTCGCACTAGTGCGGTAATGTAATTTAAAAATTAGTAATCATCTGAATCTATGGACAACATAGGCCTTTAGCCCGTCAGTAGGTTTTACGACACCCAAGGGAAGAGAGGGGTTGGTAGTATTATTTTGATGAGCCCATCGCCGCTCTATGCTGTTGGATGTATGTGCAGTCTTTAGTCCGATAGTCGCCTTTTACGACACCGAAGGGAAGAGAGAAGTTTGTAGTATTATTTTGATGAGCTTATCGCCGATCTATGCTGTTGGATGTATATGCAGTCTTTAGTCCGTTAGTCGCCTTTTACGACAACCAAGGCAAGAAAGGGGTTGGTAGTATTATTTTGATGAGCCCATCGCCGCTCTATGCTGTTGGATGTAGTCTTTAGTCCGTTAGTCGCCTTTTACGACACCCAAGGGAAGAGAGGTGTTGGTGGTATTATTTTGATGAGCCCATCTACGCTCTATGCTGTTGGACAAAGAAAAATATATGTTGGCTTACCAAAGATTCATGCACTAGTAAAACAACAAAAAACGCAGTCATTTTCGGAAAATGTGTTTTCTTCGCAAGTATGTTATAAAACGTCGTATGGCATACGTGCGCTTTGATAATTACAGCCTCTGCTTTCTTGTAGCCCTCGCCTACGGCTCGGGTCTAGCAATATCGCCTCGGCTGTAATTTTCATCTTACCGCACTTATATCATAATGTACTATTATCAAATCGCCGAGACATGAAGCGGCCGGCGGCCATGTTTCGGTAAAATGCATAGAGTAACAATATTTTCTGTTTTGTTACAACTAGGTAAGCCCCGCACCACGGTACAAGTATATTGGAGCTGTGCACATTAATTGTATGGGACGTCTTCTCTAGTTTATTTACCTCAATGGGTAATTGTTATTTTTAATGATTGCGAACCTATCTGGGATGGAAGGGATCAAATTCACAACGTAACAGTATGTATGTACAATGTACATGTATGTTGTTTACGTGGCTTGCCAGGTGAAAGAATAATACTGAAGCATAATTTATTACCTTAATTATTTGCTTCGTGCTAAAAGAAATTATTGTCTAGTAGCCATTTAACGAGTTTCTTCGAAGCTTCTCTTGGGCTAGATAATTTGTGAGAGTGTAGGAAAGTTTTTTTTATTTATTTATTTAATTCCCGAAGTGCGTATTTGCAATTGTAAAATTAGGATTTCATTAAAAATAGAGTCTCACAAACACATGTTGTAACGAAAAGAATTAGGGGGAAACTCCAGGTGATAAGAAAAATCTGGTTTAGCTAACCTGACAAACACCCACATAATTTCAAAATTTGAAATTCGCATTTACCTACATCAAGCGTCATTTGTTTTATATCATCAATAACAGCAAAAATTGTAATCTAAAACAAATGAGGTTCATTAAAAACGCGCACCCAGAGGTAAATCATTTGCGATAAAAACCTTTTTAATTGGGTTTCATACTACCCTTAACAAGAGCGATCAATCTACATCACAATATAACATATGAAATTATTTATTTTTGGGGCATTTTGCGTGCCCCGATAACAGAGGGGAAATTACTGCCGTTATAATTGTTTCGGGCAGAGTGGGGTGACGGTGAAAGTTTATCTGCCCTTTTTATATGGGACCTTTCGGGACTTAATGACATTTTATTTTTTATAGTCGTGAATTTTGCTGAGCACAAGCAAGAAATAATATTTAATTTTATGCGACAATTTGCTTTCAACATTTTTGGGTTGAGCCTGAGATGTTAGATACTTAAAAACACACAATAAACATTGAAAAAGAAATACTTAAAGGAATGTTTTCAATTTCCCCAACATACTGGTAAAGTTGCAAAGTTGCGTATTGCCACGAGTTTAAAAAAAAGTAATTGTGTCCAATAGTCTAATAATAGTCTAATAAGTTATAAATACTTACTTTTATAATGAATCAACGAGAACAGAATAACACTTGAAGATATTGATCAAACGTGATATCCGACATTTTGAAATGTATTGCTAAATTCTATCCAATAAAAACACAGCAGTAGTTAATCCGGCCAGCATAAAAGCACTTTTCTGTTTTAGCCTATCGTATCCGCTCTCAAAGGTGTCAATACGGTTGAAACGTAACACCTCATCGTGTCATAAATTGTGAGAATCCGCTAAAAGCACCTATTTGGTATTCAACCTACATCTCCAGCCTTCAGGGCCCTGTCAAGCATTTAAAGACGTGGGGTTTATGCTGGCAATGAAAAGACAGTTACGTGTTCCTATTTGTGTGCCTAAGCCTACACTTGAAGTTAGTTGTCTCTAGCATGTACCCTGAAACCATTATCAACACTGTATCTACCTATAGAACCTAAGGCAGAATGCTGTAGACAATGAATCTGCTCTTATGGACTTTAGAAATGTCGTTAAGTAAATAATTCCAGTTCATTTAGTCAAAGTTTGAATAAATACAAAAATATTTTTGTTTCACTAACGTAATTGTTTTGACAAATCATCTACAGTCAAAAAGCGGTCTTATTAATAATAACTAAAGGAGGTTATTACGTTTTTGCACGTAGACATTTCTCTAAGAGCGAAACTTTTAGGTCCTATGGCTGGACAGGACTTGCCCTCATAATTCACTCACGTTACATTTAGACCCTCCAAAGTTGCAGGTCCTTTTAGCCCTGTTACTTAGAAGTATTTTACTTCGTCAGTGGACGCCAGTAAAGGAACTGTCAGAGTTTAGGTCAATGGTTATACCTACTGTTGAGCTGAATTCATTTTTAGTTTGTGGGCACTAGAGTCGAGTATGGACAAGGCTCGGAAAATGTATACTTCAACTTTGGACTTTTTTGTCTTTACAATAAATGTGTGTTTATCTAATATTTAAAATTTTTGCAGCCTTTTTATTTATAATTGGTTTAATTAAACTAATTTAGCAGTATCAGAACGAAAGTGAGTACAACACCATATTAGTGAATTGGTTCCTGTGGCCAGTGAATTCCCAGAGACACAATAAGACACGGTTTATTTTTAACGGAAAATTATCTGTTAGTACTTACTTTCTGTTCATATTACTAGTTATTTACGTCCCTAAAATGTAAATTATTTTAAAGTATGTGTATATGTTTAAGCTTATTGTAAAAAAATATGATTTTGGTTTAATTAAAATGTGACAAAATTTATTGAACCACCAAAGTTTTCCAAAACAAGGAACAATCTGATTCAGACTAAGCATTTCAAATTAGTGAACAAAAGAACTATGTTTGAAAACGGGAAGTATAGCTTTATTAAATAATAGTAGCTAGATACATTAATATTGGTGCTTGATATAAGGTCACAATCAAAGCGATTAATGGCCCCAACAAAACACAGTCAGCAAAGCTCGTGAAACGGCGAAAGCCACGAAACCGAACGTCAACCTCAATAATTATTTCCACGGAAAAAAGGGCGAACAAAAAAGTTCCCGCAAAAAGTTAAAGGCCCGTGATTGAAAGTGCTATTTTATCTGAACAGCAATTTATAGAGGGTGGCCCGCCCAATCGATGGGGTGCTAACCGTTGGCCAAAACGTCCGAGATAAGGATTATAGTCTTACGTACGTTTTTTCAGCGAAACTTTCTCGCATTCGCAGGAAAATCGAGTACCACTAGTGAGATAAGCTGTGCAATTGTTTTCGAATAGCCCTTAACACGTATCGCTCGGCAACACTATAACGATTCACGATTGAGTTAGGAATATTATAGCACGTGGCTCGTACCCATCACTTCTGTGGTAGTTTTTTAAATGTAAGTAGATTCAAGACTATTACCCCCCAAAGAGCTAATCGTAAACAGTGGTCCTCTCCATAGTCTGTCCTGTCTAAGTGCAGTATTTAGTCCGTTAGTCGCCTTTTATGACACCCAAGGGAAGAGAGGGCTTGGTAGTATTTTTTAGTGAGGTGCTATACCACAATCACCACATGGCGCCTAGTAATATTAAACGCAAGTTAAATTGCCATCATCACACGATGTGTCACCATTTTATTGTTTGTTTTCGTTTTTGTTTTTCATCGGTAGGTACTGTTTATCTTTTTGGAGGTTTCTCGTAAGTGTTAAGTTTCGAAATCGCGACTAACAACTAAAAACTGCACATACATCCAACAGCATAAAGCGGCGATGGGCTCACCACCTGTCACGCTGAGCACATGTGCAGTCGCTATTTGGTGAAAAGAGGACTATATGGTAGAGGACTGCTTTTGCGGTCCTCATTGCCTAGTCTCTGACTAATCCTTCGGGGATTATAGTCGTGATTATATATATTTATGTATTTCTAAGTTCTTTCATGTGATGGAAATTGTTCTTCTATAAAAACATTTCTCAATAATCTGCGCCGTAAAAATAAGCGGAAGGTCAAATGGTTCTACTTTAAGGATTAAAGCTACGCTATTGCTATTTGGCTATTATCTTAAGAAAAGTTTACCTTCTTTCCTACGACCCTCAGCTTTTGTGCTTTTGCCGATTGGTAAATACATTTTTCTACTTTAAAGCCATTTTAAAAGTATTGAACATTATTATTGTGCTCTTTCGATAACAGGGAGTGAAGGAGATATTCTTGAGCGTAAGAAACACAATTTCTCAGATAATGTCTTCCAATAAAGCTGACTTATACAGTAAGCCTCTTAAATACTTAACGGCACTTAATAAATTACGAAATGACTTACACGAAGTTAATTTTAGAGATTTTTTAAAGTTAAATGATGTTGCACTGCCTGATACAGAAATTGTGTCTTGGAAACCTCAATAATAAGTATAAGCTTTAAGCCGTAACAGGTAAATTAAATTCGTAGGACCATGGGAAGAACGTCCCACCATCCAACAGATTTGAAATTAGTGTTATTTGAAAGGTCTAGTAGCACAGATATTTTTTTACTATGGCGACGTTCTTCAAATACGTTGGATTTAGGTTATAAAAACACGTTTTTGATTTTTTTTTTCCAACAAAATAAGATTGCAAGAGCAGTCCAGACTCCACAGGCGGCACCCGTTCACGAGTATGACATGTGAATCAGCCATCGCTTCGCTCAACCATGTTTTAGGGAACGTAACGACTCGACGCACATGCCACCACCGCAGAGACACTTTAAGAGAGCATGACACACTCGAGCAACTCTAACTAAAGCAAGAAAACAATAAAAGTTTTTTTAAAAATTATAAATAAACCCAATACTTTTTGCAACTAACACAGGTACTTTAGGCTTCTTTGGGTCCCAATAAACAAATTGACACGTATCCCATGACTGTTGTAGGGTGGGGACGGGGTTTATACAAAATCCCCATGGTCCTACGTAACTAAATATACATACACCAATATATACATCACATACTTTGGCTTCATGGGGGTAATGATTTGATTATGTACCCGCTATGCTGGACACATCTCTGGAGATGAGCCTACTCATTGTTTTGAAAAAAGTCATGTGCATTACCTACCTATATTTTGTACAACAGCAACTAGGACCAACTCGTTCAAACCATAGCATAGTTAAATCTAAAGCAAGGAGCTCGGGATATTTTAATTAGGTCATCCATACTTACATACATACAGGTACATACATCACGCACGATTCCCGGAGGGGCAGATTTGAAGGTAGGGACAACCGTTTTCCATTTGCTATGATTCTGACATATTCCTTTCCTGTTAGAGGCCCTACTGTTATCTCCTCATATCATATTGCTTATATACTTATAATTTTTGATCTTATCCCGCCTTTTTGGCAAGTCGTTCCTCTGTAAGACCATTCGGCTTTGGAATTCTTTGCCGGTGCATGTGTTTCCCAGCTCCTACAGTCCCGGGCCTTTTAAGCGGGGCGTGAAACAGCATTTATGTAGGCCGTCATGAATGGGTGCGCTCGTTATCGTGCTTATTCCACGGTGTGGAGCGCTCTCATTATTTTGGACTGCATCGGCTGCTTACCATCAGGCAGGATGCAGTCAATATAGACGAGCCATAATAGAAAAAAAATCATAATCAGCCCGTGTTAGTCCACTGCTGGACATAGGCATCTCCCAATGCATGACACTGAGCCCAATCTTCGGCTCTTCAATCGATCCAACTGCTGCCAGCCACACTACGTTTGCCGAGTCGCGGTCTCCACTCCAGAACACGTCTGCCCCAGCGGTTGTCGGTCCTGCGGGTAATATGACCAGCCCATTGCCACTTCAGCTTGTTAATTCTTTGAGCTATGTCGATCACTTCGATTCGCTGGCGATTTCGATGATTTTGTTGACATAAGGCCTACACAGACCCCGTGAGGGTGCAATAAAGCATTGAAATAGTTGCTTAGCTTGCAATATTTACAATAATAATGACAACAGATATTTTTATATTATTCCCTTTTTTAAAGTTAAAGTCTTGTTTTTTGCTTGTAATTGTGTTTTGGCAAAAAAATGAAATTTGAATTTGAACTTAAATCAGGAGCAATCGAGTTTCACAAGTAGGGTGTGCAATGCAATAGTTTATCGGGCATCCAGAATCGCGGGGAGTCCCTCCTTGGCGGTTGATTTTTTAATTCCTCTCCTCTCTCCAATGGTTCGGAAATGCTGAATGCATTTTTCCACTGGATCAGATTCCGGAAAAATAGGCGAGTTGCATCTAAATGAAATTTCCCTCTTATTTTTTATGGACTTAAAGTGGGATGGATAATGTTTTCCTAAGTTAATCTGATTTCAGTTTTAAATGTAACTTTTGAAACTATATTTTTTAGTAATGTCTGTAGTAGGATTTTGCTTAAATTTCGACTGGATATTTAAACTAGTCTCTGTCTTAGAAAATAAAGAAAAATATCCGTCCAGGTTTACAATTAAAATCATTTAAAATTTTCAAGCTTTAATCAAGGGGATATTAAAAAATATGCTCCGGCTAATGAACCCCGAGTTCGGGATTAATTATCAATTGCTGGTTCTCTCACACTTTTTATGCTTACTTCGGGTAGCTTAGAAATATTCGAGTACCAAGTAGATCTGAGAAGAGGTCGATGCACACTTTTTAAGATTTGCTGGTGTTTGCAGTTAATATACCTACTTAATTTCTTTTGTTTTTAAATTTATCTGTAGTTATGCTTCTTTGCCGAATCATACCACAATACTAATTATTGCAGCTCTTGAGAAGCGACTTGTCGCTCCAGCTGTATTGCTTAGAAATCAAGGCAAATTAGGCGTACAAAATTAATCGCTTCTGTGGTCTAGTGGCTAAGCCACCGGTTTTAGACCCAGAGATCCCGGGTTCGATTCCCAGCGGGGGGTACATCTTTGTGTGCTCGGTTTGGTTGGTGGTAGGTCTGTTAAGTCCGCCTGGCTAGCTACCACCATATTATCTAAGTCTCTCGCCATAACAACGATGTTTGTAGCATTGTTGTGTTCCGACAGTTTGAGATAAGATAGCCAGTTCCTCAGTGGTTGGCTTCCAGGTGAAGCGCGCTTCCACCTTCGGCCTTATCGTCACTTACCATTAGGTGAGATGAAGGCCAAGCGCTTACCCGTTGTAAAATAAAAAAAAATAAAAAAAATCTGAGATATGCATTGACAAGGTACTTAAGTATAAGGTATAAGGGGTTAATCGGAGCGAGCGTACAATTAGACAAAGAATGGAGGAACGAAATTTACGTGTCCGAAGCCCAGCTCGGGGTCCAGAACTTCTCCAAGAGCATCGTGTAGCTCGATTCCGTTTTGCCAGAGAACACAAAAATTGGACGCATGAGCAATGGAGCAAAGCTTTGTGGACTGATGAAAGCAGAGTGGACTCAAGAGCCCCTGATGTTCGTCAGCGTGTGTGGAGAAGGCATGGAGAACGGTTTCTGCCAATCACTACTACTTAAATTGTCAGCTTCCATGGTGGATCCGTTATGGTTTGGGGCTGGATCAGTTCTGAGGCACGTCAAAGTTGGTGGTGGCGGAGGGTCGTCTAAATTCAGTGCGATACATCGAAGACATCCTTCAAGAACATGTTTTGCCATACGTAGCGTTAATTAGTCATGAAAAATTTCTTCTAATGCAGGATAATTCTCGACCTCACACAGAACGTTGAGTAAACGATTATCTTTTAGATGTCGGAATTCAAAAAATTCAATGGCCAGCAAGAAGTCCAGACATGAACCCTAAAGAACATGTCTGGAATATGCTAAAAAGAAAAGTTTACGGATAAAGGCGCGTTTATTTACTACATTTTTTTTACATTTCTTACATTTACGGACCTTGTTATTCTAATTAAACAATTACTTATATTTCTGTTGAAACGGTCGATTCTAGTTATTTAGGCTTATTCCTTGTTACAACTGTTTAGCACAGTAAAACAATCCTCCAAACAGTCCTCCGTGTAATTTTACAAGGATTTCATTTGTTTTTACAAACCAGTTGTTTTTTCTAAACAAAATTGCCTCGTTCCCCTACCAGCGCACATTTATTGTACACTTTCTGGTTAAAATATAACGACGGACTTTTTTGTTTATCAGTTGTCTAGCGCGGCTAACTGACTGGTTGACCAATTAATCAATCAAGGGGGCTCACTTGTACAAATGGGTGAATGTCATTTTTTTTAATTTCCTTTTAGTCATCCATTATTTTCAGAGATCTTGGTTTGGTACGCAGGGCCAACGTGCTAGCAATAAGAGTAAAGATAGCAAGTTTCATTTAACTATAGATTTAAAGTTAATTTAGCTTTTCCTAGGGTAGCGAAGCAGCGAATAAGCTCTATTTATGTAAACCTATACTATTCATCAAATTTCGATGAAACTTTGATAAGTTGTTGTGCGCACGCTGCGAAGGGTTTTGTAGGTATACGAGTATAAGTAAAGCTATTCACTGAATATGGGTGCTCAGAGAAAGTCGCAAGCGGACCGCTAGTGTTATACATAAAAAACACAATGGTATGGAGAACATTATGGCTGGACTCGTGCTATATAGCGTTTTTACGATTCCTCCTTATCTTGAATTGTGAGGGCATGTCTCATTTGCATTGCAAATGTTTTATGTCGGCATTATGATTTGCTGGCGGAGAAGAAAACTAAAACTGAATTACATGGAATACGCTTTTCCGAGTGGCAAAGTGCACATTTCTTCAGTAGCTGTAGGTACGTAGCCAATTCGCAGGTCCAAAGAAAGGTTTTTATTAGTTTACTCCAGGACGTTTACACACTTTTAACCGCCTTTGTGGTCTAGTGGCTAAGCCACCGCTTTCAGACCCAGAGGTCCCGCGTTCGATTCCCAGCGGGAGGTACATCTTTGTGTGCTCGGTTTCGTTGGTGGTAGGGCTGTTAAGTCCGCCTGGCTAGCTATTACCATCTTATCTAAGTCTGTCGCCTCAACGATGTTTATAGCATTGTTGTGTTCTGACAGTTTGAGATGAGATAGCCAGTTCCTCAGTGGTTGAGGATTCCCTATGAAGCGCGCTTCCACCTTCGGCCTTATCGTCACTTACCATCAGGTGAGACGAAGGCCAAGGCTTACCCGTTGTCGAATAAAATAAAATAAAACACTCTTCAGTACCTAACCTAGTGGCTAAGAGTACGGGCCTGATAACTGGAGGTTTACGGTTCAATTCTCAGATCAGGCAAAGTGTGTTTCGGACATCTCGATGCATGCCTGGGTGTTTGATTACCAACCCGCGTTTGGCAAGCGTGGTGAGGCCGAACATTTGGATGTTGCGCGGGCCCTCGCGGGTGTTGCGCGGTGCGGGGTCCGCGGTGATTCGTGAGCGCCATTCACATTTTTGTCAAAAAGTTAATAACAATGTTTAGTTTTTTGGAAATCCAAATCAGTCAAGAAATCGAAAAGGTAAATACTTATGTGTTTATGATTTTATAGGAATCACTATTGTAAAACACAGTCGTAATGTGCATTTGTATGAAATTTTAGAGGTAACTTCAGGTTTTTTTTTCTATTGAGCCAAATGTTTCCAATCGTGTTTTGGCTTCGTTCATCCCTTTACACATACGCTCTGTAGGTTAATACACATTGAAAATTTCAGTGCAAAATATCTAATATATTTTGAATACCTAAGGCGCCTTATAGCGAATAGTGGGCCCGTATAATATACTGGCTCATTATTTCCACTGCTGGGTAAAGGTCTCCATCAATAAAATCAAGTCTTATAGGCTATACTTACTTCTTTCTTACAAGAAAAAGTTTAGGCCTATTTCTCTGTCAATCTCGAATCTTATTTCTCTTACACATTTTTTTTAAATGATTTAATTCGAATTTAATACTTTAAAAAATACACTGCGCAATGTTGTACCTACCTACAAATATTTATTATTTATAATTTAAAAAAAATTGCTCTTTTAGTTAGTCGGGAACGTTTTATATGTGATCGAAGGCAGGAACCAACCTTCGTAAGCGACAGGGATATTCGTTATTAATATCTTTCTATTTCTACCTATTTGAGACTATATATTAAAGATTTATGTAAAAATTATTTATTCTTATTGTAAACAAAAACTATGAAGAACATAGGTGCTAAGTACCTAATCATGAATGTAAATAGACGGTTTTTAATACATATTAAAACAACAATAGTGTCGGTTGTCAAAATAACTAAATCGAATATCAAACAGAACGAATAAAAAAAATTGTCACTCCACGTTCAAATGAAAGTCAATTTCATAAAACCATTGAGCTATAGCAAACTCACGTTTTACAGCGGCATAAAGATCGCGCCAGCCGCCTCAGCGAAAGTTTAGCTTAAAGCGAAACAGGTTGACAATAGCGGACTTTGTAGAGGTCGCCGGTCGTCTTTATTTCTTGGGCTTTACTAGCATTGCTGGTTTACGACGCGCCCGCCCTGCGAAATCCCCGAGCCCAGGTTATAGTGCCATTAAGACGACCCGCGAGAGCTGGTTGCCGGCACCAGATTTTTACTCGAGCAAATAACTGTCGCGTACGTAACGGACTAATGAGGTTTACACACGGCCCCCTAACGAGATGTCAGATACACGTTACACGCCGCCTTATGTAGATAGGTACTGTGTTGTCGCATTTCATCAATTTTAAGGCCACTGTGAAATTTCGTATACTTATCTTACGTACTTACCTACGTTTCCGTCGCATTTTTGTTGTGGAGCTTTACTGGCTTGAGGAGATAGATAGCACTGCTTGTTAGAATTGTTATCTTGCAAGTTAAGATTCTTGACAATAGTCAGGCCACTGGATGGAAGACCAAATCAAATAGTCGAGAATTACCATGCTGCGGACGGCATGATGAGACATTGGTTCCGGTTGTTGTCGTTATATTAAAAACTAGGCATCATCACGCAATACGGAGTTTAGAGTTAAAAATGTATAAATAAGTGGTTTAGTACTCCCCAAATTTCTTCTTGAAATGTAAATTTTTCGTTTCTAAGTTTGTAATAAAATATGAAATGCTGAAAATTTTAACATAATTATCTACCGCGGTAAATCCTGCCTGAACAAAGCACCTTGAAAATACTTTTACCTTTAGATACTGTGTAAGATCTGTGACCTGGCAAACATCTCAAAATTTGTTTCTTCCTTAAGTAGAAATTGTGAGTGAATTATCAAAGGTATTTTCTAATTATCTCCGCACATTACATACACGATTCTCGCATTCCGCTGGCTCCCAAAAGATTTGAACTCATATTAATTCGGGTCCGACCATCCGGAAATATCGTTCACGCTTGTTTCCTCGCCGTTTGAGATCAGACTGATAATGTATTTACCTAATTTTATTTAATGTTGAGGAGTGGGACTCAGGAATTGCTATTATCATGAATTTGAGTGTCTGTGGAGGTGATTTTATTGCGACCAAAATAAGTAACTAGGTATTAATTATCGTGGCGATAATTATAACGAAGGGTTCGTTACCAGATAAATTTTCTGTGCTTCAGAAGGCACGTCAACCAGTTGGTCGGATGGTGCCAACAGCTAAAAGCGCGCTAGTTGTTGGTAATATGGCCATTTTAGGCCGCATTGGGCCCCTGTGGTCTGTTAAGGCGTCTCCTCATTTCATATTGTTCATTTAACGAAGGTAGAGCCTGTGACGATGCAGATGATATCTGGCAATAAGGTTGGTCTATAAAGACATATTAATCTTCTTTGGTTTAGTTTAAAAAAAATTGGTACGATAACCTTTGCACCCATTGATCTCGGAAAAATTGCGTAGGTAGTAAGTAGGTTTAATAATAATAGATATTGACTTAGAAGCTATGCCTTCCGTATCAGATATTTCCACGAATCCTACCCCATTTTCCGGATCTGAAATGCCAAAATAAAGGTCCCAGCTCGGGAGCTCCCTAAATACACAGCCCTTGATAGACGCCCTTGTCGCCTTTTACTCCCGAATTGATTGAGAGCCAATTCTGGGTCAATCGTCGCTTGCTCAACCGCGAATGTGTAAAATTTAGATTGATTCGTTGCCAAATGGAATTGTCTCCATTACGACCATTAGGTATATTTTATACCTACGATAATATACTGTGAATGTTGCTTCGGAATGTGGTACCTTCAATAATAACGGCTGAGGAATGACAGATGAAATGACCCACAAGGTGTTAATTTAAGTATTCATAAAGATGTGAAGATGAGCGTAAGTAACTAACTTAATTTTCAGTTGTTAATACTTAATACTTATTTACCCATACTTTTATTATTAACAGCAGCTATACGAATAATTTCTTCGCAACACAATCCATTGGGCAAAACTATAAACCTACAATCACGTCACACATCATAATGTTATGCTACCACGAGCGGGGGGAGAAATCTCTCGGAAAACTCCAGTTATAAGGCTAAGTACCTATTAGGGCTGCTCATTTAACATCTTAACGCATATCGTTGCTATAAATCATTATGAGTGCTTCCTTTATATATTTGTCAACGTTTATCCGCAGTCTGAATGATGGCGACTCATTAATGAGGAGACTCCATCTTGAGGCCATTGAGGGCAGCCCTCCTCGAGGCCTATTTGTCCTCGAGGCCAGTGATAAATGGGAGTGTCCCGACCAGCGTAATTAACAGACTACATCGAAAAGAGCCGGTTATGTATCTGTGGAGTGTAAACATACTGACTGTGTGAGGTGCGCGCCCGCGACTGGTATTTTGAAGCTAATCAAGCTGCTATATAAAACTTTGCTGGTTTTGAGTAAGTAAGTAGGTACTTAATAGAAAAAGTTATTATTGCTTGTCCCTTTTGATTTTGAATTGCGGTGAAATTTTGCTTCGGTTTAATGAGTGGCGACCGCGCACCGGAAGATGCAGTGTAGGCAGGCTTCCGACAAGATGGACCGACGAACTGGTGAAGATCGCGGGTAGCTGCTAGATGCGAGCATCATCACGAGATCCGGCGTGGTTATATCTTTTTTATTCTCCTACCGCGGTAAGAATTTGGCCTCCTTCTAACCTGGTGTTAGGTGAAGATTTGGGGGAACTTCACCCGAAATCCTGACTACCGAGGAACTGGCTATCTTATCTCTAACTGTCGGAACACAACAATGCTACTAAACATTGATGTTAGGCGAAAATTTAGCTAGTGCTAGTTAAGCTAGTGGTAGTTGTATCAGGCTCACTATCTAGCTAGAGTCTGACCAACGAAACGTGACGCGGTACGTCTACTTTCAAAAGTTTTATTATGGCAATAATTTTAAACTAAAGGTATGTTTGGTGTACTTGAATTTATCATTTTGATACTTAACTTATCTTCTTTTATTGTTCTCGTCTATTATTTTACATTTTACTCTGAAAAACTAATACAATCGTAAATAATTCTAGGTTAATTATGTATAGTTACTTACTTTTTCCTTTCATTAAAAATTAACTTATTGAGTTAATTATAACACATTTAAGTACATCATGTACTACGTACAAGAGGAGCTATCCCAAGCAAAATACTTGTTCTATTTTTTTTTAAGTTAAAACAAAAGTGCGCTGCAGCGCTAAAATAATAATTTATCATCTTTCTGAACAATCCAAACATACAGCGCTAGACCGCTTCTTTTCTCGCGACCAAAAGATTATTTATTCTGTGCCAAAAGGTCTAAAGCGCCGAAACATGGCCGCCGCCATGTCTCGGCGATTTCATAAAATAATTAGTCAAATGCATGTCATATCGATAATTTAGTGCATATTTACAGGTAAAAAGTGATTCTTTTGGTTTTCTTTGTATTTTCTGAATTCTTTAAAAAGTACCTTAGCACACATGAAGGCATATTTAAAATAGAACACAGAATACACAAGTATTGTTGCTTGTTGCGTCTAGCGCCTGCCACAGACTAATATAGTTGGAGCGAGCTGGCTCTAACGCGTGTAGCAAACAATCTAGTTGTGACGTCTTCTCTAGTAAGTAGTACATTATAACTCAATAAGATGACTCTACAACCAATTTTTGTTTATCTTACCTACAGAAACTTCAAGTACTAGTGAGACAAAACTAAAATATTGTCAAGATTATTACGACATCACTTGAACAAGAGGAAGTTTTATCTAGTGAAACGCAATATTTGGAAACAATATCGTCAATGACAGACCCATTTTCCAACAAATAAAATTCTTCTATTCTACTTTGTAAGGTGGTTAATATTAATTATGGTTTTTTCATTACCACAAATGCTTTTTCAATTATTCTTAAGATTTATTCTTATTTATTTATACTTCAAATTATATGTTTGGTTGATCTACAGTTTAATAAAAAAATACAAGTATCAACGTCGTTTTTTCAGAGTATAATGAGTGTTGACACCCCAAGAATTTTTGAATTTGCCGCCATTCTTTCTAGTCACGTTTCGTTGGTCAGACTCTAGATTCTCCAGGGCATTCGAGTCAGATATTTAGATAACCTTGGCTTGAGTTGTTATAGAAAGCTTCTGGTCTATAGGAAGGAAGAGCAACATATTTGTAAATAACAATTACAATGTATCACAACAATACGAAACAACGTTAACGTTATTTACAGCATTTTCAATCGAATGTTTCCCAGAACGAGTACCTACCTACCTATTATCAGAATTACTTTGGCAACACGGAAAACGAATCAACGCATTCTGTATTCTACAGCATCGGTAAATAAAGTTTACTTTGCTGAATGCTTCACCTTCATAAATATGATGTTATGAATGGTTATTGATGCTTTTTTTGTCGATATTATAGAGATGGGATACATAATTTATCTATTAGTTGAATGCGTATCTTTTGAAAGGCTTTTACTCGTACTATTGATTTGTGTTGGAAACGTTGATGGCAAATTGGTTATTTTCGGGCATTGATTTGTGGGGCTTTCGGTGAAAGGAAATATTGCTACTTAATAGGGCTGCTGCGTCGATAATCGAGTATGTAATTTTTATACTTTTCTTCTTCGTATTTTTTATCGGATGGTAATGGTAATTACTTAATGACAAACTTGCGTGACATTCCCCTGATTCTCTCGAGTTTAGTTTTGGTACATCAAAAACCAAGAAGTCTGTCGGGATCGTAAAAAAATTAAATCACTTTTCCAATGATAAAAAAAACACTTTTATTTCGGTCCACTTTCGTACATTTGTCTAAATCTACATAAAATACAAAACAATGGTAATAAGAGTACGACAATAGAACACCCACACTCTCTGACAAGTATACTTAGTGTTATTTGTAAATTAACGAGTTTGCTAATGACTATCATACAATGTTGACCCTTTATAAGGCTCTGTCAAAATAATGAACAATTTTAAGCTTTATCACTTCGACATTAGGTCGGAAAGCAATGCTCAAACATTTCTAAAAGACCGTAGACTTGTTACAGGGCCGCGTTATTAAAGCCACTTTTTAAAATTCAAATTAACTTCATCAACACTTTTGAATCGGCCTACAAACATTTTTGCTGCTAGCTGTCCACTTAAGATTTCTTAGCTGTGGAAAAGTTTAGGCGCAAGACACCGCACAACTTCAGTCAGAGACTAGGCAATGAGGACAGCAAAAGCAGTCCTCTACCATAGTCCACTTTTCACCAAATAGCGACTGCACATGTGCTCAGCGTGACAGGTGGTGAGCCCATCGCCGCTCTATGCTGCTGGATCTATGTGCAGTATTTAGCCCGTCTGTCGCCTTTTACGGGAAGGGAGGGGGTGGTAGTATTCTTTCACCGCTACACGACATGGTAGAAATAATGACTTTATGAAAAAAAAATAAACCACTTGCTACTTATACGCCTGCTAGGTACTTTATCTGCGTAAAAAAATGTGTATCTCAATTCCGAAGACTCATCAAATATGAAATAAAAATAAATAAGTAGACACTACGTAGGTGAAAAATGGTTTTTATGAAATAAGTTTTAGAAACGGTTCGTTACAGTAATTAGGTATTTGAACGTAAAACAGAATCAGTAGGTAGGTATTCCTACGTTTTGTAATCTCTTCTGGTGTCCACGGAAGACCAGGGTCTGAGTGCTAATCCCTCCGTCAAAAGGCTACCAGTATCTTTAGTATGGTCGAGCTGCTAAATGCTCGAGCAGGACCTATCCAGTACCCACGAAAAGACAAATAAAACCGGCCAAGTGCAAGTCGGACTCGCCCATGAAACATTCCGTAGCAGCAAGTAACATCATATAAAAGTTCTTATTAGTTCGTTGTAACTTTGATCGATGTTTTAATAATAGTGTATTTTTTTTATTAGTTATGACGTATTAAAAAAACTACTTACTCGATCTCGTTCAAACCAATTTTCGATGGAAGTTGGTAATGTACCTACATCATATGTTTTTTTTAGTTTTATCATTCTCTTATTTTAGAAGAGACAGGGAGGTTACACACATTTTACCTTTTTTCAAGTGTCTCTCGCGCAAACTATTCAGTTTAGAAAAAAAATATATTAGAAACCTCAATATCATTTTTGAAGACCTATCCATAAATACGTATGGGTTTGAGAAAAAAAAAATTTAGTTTCAGTTTTAAGTATGGGAAACCCCCAAAATTTATTGTTTTTTTTTCTATTTTTGTCAAGTTTCAACAGTTTTTATAGTTTCGGAAAAAAGTGGCTGTGACATACGGACAGACAGACAGACCTGACTAAATCCATAAGGGTTCCGTTTTTTGCCATTTGGCTACGGAACCCTAAAACTTAAATGGTGGTTGGTAGCTAATGCTACCAATAAAACACAATGATACAAGTTCAAAGTTCAAAATATATTATTAACTCGTTATTTTACAAATACACAAAATATTATAGGTTGTATAATGAATATAATAGATATATACAAAAGCAAAATAACATATCACATTAACAATTTGCTATAAAGGTTGGCTTACAACTGACTAAGTATTTGTGAGCTGAGCGATGTAAGATAATATTATCATGTTGCATAATGAAAAGTAGAACAACAATCATATTTAAAGTTTGTGCGATTACCATAAAACTATAAATCATTAATTATGAATATCACATTTCGATTTAATTTAAAATAAAGTTATTAACATTCATAGACAGAGAGTTGGGTTGAGCATAATACCTACTCTTAAACAATTGACCACTCTCTAGAAAGAGACAAAGCAACTGTGCGGCCAACACTTGTCGAGGGCCAATCATAAAAATAGAAAGAGACAACTGCAAGCCGCACGATCGCTTCGGCTCTCTTACAATTTTAATCATTAGTGATATCGTCACAATATAGCTTGAAGACGTGTAAAGAGGATTATAGTAGGTAGGTACTGGTAATCAATCGTCTCCCGACATTATGTAATTAATTGTACTCTTGTTTACAAAATGGTAACTGAACTGTAATACCTATGAATTGTGATCAAAACGTATATCAGTCTATAATTATATTTATAAGAAAACGTGCGTATTTAAGACGAGCACCGTAAGTCGCTTGCAGTTGCGATGCACCTCTTGGCCTATTACATCTCGACTGTGACTTTGGCGTTCTTGATCTCAGAAACCAAAATACATTAACAGTTTTGGCTTATTGAATAGTGTAGAATAGCTATTGGCATAGTGCGTAGCGGCCTCGCTTTTTGTAAATTTTGTTTAACTTTTAAATTAAACCCAAAATTTTAGAGAAAGATTTTCATAAAATGCGCGTAGGCACTTTTTTTTAGCTCATCGATTTAACTACTGTTCTAAACAAATGAAATAAAAAAAATAGAATGTTTTCTCTTATATAGTCGTATAGTGCGTAGATTTTATTAAAAAATCTTATTCTAAACCAAAAAACTTCAAAAATCGTTTTAAGTTAACTGTGAATTTTCCTATCTACGATAATATTATTGAGCAAAATTTATACTAGAATAATTTGTTACAATGAAGAATAAAGAATTTATAATGAAATTTTATTAAATTATATTTTATTTCGATAAAAACAATAAATACAGCTGCAAAATTGCTACAAAATGCCGGCCGTCCGAACTCAGCATAATCTCGAAGAGTGGGGATTTTATGCATGAATTTATTATCTTATTTCGATAAAAACTATAAATACAACTGCAAAATTACTACAAAATGGGAAAATGGGTATTATACGCAAAAATCACATTCGAGATGTAATATGCCTCTTAACTTTTCAACTGTGGCCACTGATTAGTGCTCAATGAAAAGAATTGCTATTGTGTCAAGTGGCGCCGCGTTCTAAGTGTAAAATCACTTATGATACAATAAAATGTCACTTCGTATCAGTGCCAAGCCAACCGCTACATGCATTACAACTAAATGCTACAAGTGTAGTCGTAGCACGACGACTGTTCCCGTTTGCGCTCCTCGTTTGATATGCGAATGTTGGATGAGGTGCCGCCCGTCTCCCATAGACCGGGTGTTTCTATGATCTAGTGGAAAATAAAATATTTTGCATTTACTAACACTATATTAAGTGTAAGCAGGAACACTGTTATTAGATTGACGAAATAACTAGAGATACAATTTTTTCTAGTGATGCTTGGAACACAATGTAGGTACTGTCGCGGACTCCGTCGCTTTACCAGTCTAAAGGTCAAAATCCTTTGCACACCGCATCGTCTATTTGGTACGGGCACGCTACCGGGCGGGCGGTCGGGTGCGCTTCATACGAAAATTTCTGCAAAGTGGTAAAGCGACGGTGACCCCGACCGTGCAATTACAGACGTCGAGTCATAGTTCAGTGTTTAAAGTGTCATGTTAATCCTAATGCATCTTCAAGACGAAATAAAAATACCGTAATTAAAAAAATTGCTCACGTCTAGATTTGCGCTTTGTCGTAACGGGTTACACGCATAATGACAACTGAACACGATTTTACCTATACGCATAATGACACACACGCAATATGACACACACGCACAATGACACACACGCATAATGACACACACGCAATATGACACACACGCATAATGACACACACGCAATATGACACACACGCATAATGACACATTTCAATGGGTTTGAAAATAAATATGATGCATAAATTAGATTAATTTGTAATTTATTTATTGTAATAATTAACAAAAATGAAACATTTTTATACTAAAAAGAAAATCCACGCTTACATATTATATGTACAGTCGGCATCAAAAGTAGCTGTGCACATTAGTACTGAGACATGGTATTATAGTATTTAGCTAATTTTGATGCTGACCGTACTAAAAAAAACAAAAAATTACACGTACTCTCTGTTAAGATGTTTTGTTGGAACTTGAAAGTTTAGTAAAGGACATATTTTTTTTTACTGTGGGGCTTTGTACTAAATTCCAGCCTTTTAACTTGACGCCAATGTATAAATACTTGAAGAATACATTATTATCAACATATTTATGACCGTATTATTAGTTTAAAGACCTCCGTTTTTTTATATAAATTAAAAACCAACATTGATTTCTACTCGCAAATGGCAACAATATAGTAGGATTGTGACACTTTATGTTATTAAAAGTGAAAAAGTGACGCTTGTCTGACGTTTTATATGTCAATACGCATCGTAGACAGATGTCAGACTGTCAGCCGCCAGACGATTCCCGGCCGCGTTTTCGTTGTGTTATTTGTGTGTATCGTTGCTAAAACTTTAAGTGCGAAAAAGATAACTGTGTTAGCGATATCGTTTCTACATTACCATAGACCTCATAGACTTACCTACTTAATAACCCTGCGTTCGTTAACATTAAAAAAACAAGAACTTTCGTTCAGAAACGTACAAAACTTATCAAAATACAGTATTCTTTAACGGAGGTAATTAAAAATGTAAAAATATACAGAATGATAGCATTTAGTCTCTTGGACAAGGAAGTATATGAATTGTTGCAGTTAATTTTTCTTTCATTTTAGTACCAAAAAAATATGTCATTTAGTATCTTGTACTCACCTATTGTTTTATTTAGCTTTTTTGCCATCTTATTTTACATGTAAAAATTAAATAATAGTAATAATAAGACTTACATATTTTAAAACATCTAAGCTGATAGCCGAAAATCGGGATTATTTAAAAAAAACAATTAAATTTAAATATCTCGAAAACAGTTAGATTTAGGATAGGGTGTTTCATAGTCAAATTAGTTACAAACGATGTAAACTAAACTCCCTTAACAGGATTAGGTCGACTTAACCTGTAACCCTGTATAATATATCATTTCGCGTATATGTCGTTTTGCGTATATGTCATTTTGCGTACATGTCGTTTTGCGTATATGTCATTTCGCGTTTATGTCATTTCGCGTATATGTCATTATGCGTGGCCGAAATGTGTCATTATGCGTGTAACCCGTCGTATCGTGTATCAGACTGGAGACTTTGTTGGAATTAGTAAACCACTTTCTTAGCTAACTGTTATTAATCATCATCATCATCATTTCCTGATCCCACTACTAGGCAGAGGCCCCTTCCAAGTTATGCCATTTCCTTCGGTTTGAGCCGATCGCATCCTGGTTTTTTCCAGTTTGAAACAATAATGTTGAGAAAAAATAAATAAATTAACAGTTTAAAAAAAGACAAACCACTGAAGTTATTTGAGTCTATATTATAGATGTTTTTTATTACGATATCTACTGTATGTTTGCAAGCGTTTCTTTTTTTAAGCTTCCCATTTAGAAGATTGTGTACATTAGTAAGATGTCTGTTGGTTTCTCTTACAGTTTTAAATGTAAAAATTATGTCAAGTATATAATATATATATAATATATACTTGACATATATATATAACTTCGTAGTAAATCTGAAAGCTTGCACATAGTTTAAAATGTTATGTGTGTACAGTGAAGTTCATGTAAGTACATACCTTTTGCACGAGCTCTTCGAAGGCCAAGCTGATTCCCTCTTGTGTTTTGGCACTGCTCTCGATGAAGAGCATCCTGTGCTTCTGTGCGAAGGCTTGTCCGCGCTCTCGAGGCACTGCGCGGGGCTACGGAACATAGGCATTACTATTTTTAACTAGCGCCCGTCGCGGTTTCACCCGCGTGGTTCCCGTTCCCGTGGGAATATCGGAATAAAAAGTATCCTACGTGTTAATCCAGATTATAAACTATCTGTATGCCGAATTTCATCCAAATCCATTCAGTAGTTTTTACGTGGAAGAGTAACAAACATCCATCCACACTTACAAACTTTCGCGTTTATAATATTAGTAGGATAGGATGTTACGCCGAGTGTATCAACATCCTACTTGGCAGGATTAAATGCTGTTAAAAACATTTTGGTTGTTTCACAGTCTTTTTTACTTTTTAGTTACCTAACTGTTTTTGTTTTGACGTCATCATGTACCTGTAACGGTTAATAAGCCGTAAACTTAAGTAACCGTGTCGCTTAGCGGTGAAAGAATACTACCACCCCCTCTCTTCCCTTGGGTGTCGTAAAAGGCGACTGACGGGCTATTAGTGATCTTAAAAGTTTTACATACATACATTATAATCACGACTATTTGCGGGGGTGTTTCACTCCGCAGTTTAGGTATGTTCGTTTAGCGCGCCTCCCAGGCAGGCCGCCTAGGCGTATGGCAGTAAAGGTTGCCGCGAGCCATAGCACCGAACACCGAGCGAAGAGTCGATAACTAGACATCCCTGCGGGCGCGCGTAAACCCTACGCTCTGTGACGTCATGACGTCAAATCGATATCGAGTCAGCGTGCTTAACAAAATATGAACGCTCGGGTCACACGATAAGTTTCAATTTCGCGTGAAAGTCGTTAGAGAGTGAACCTTCTGTACGTAGTACTATTAGTTATTCTGTGCTATTATCCCCGGTGGAATAGTCAGAGACTAGGCAATGCCACAATCCACTTTTCACCAAATAGCGACTGCACATGTGCTCAGCGTGACAGGTGGTGAGCCCATCGCCGCTCTATGCTGTTGGATGTATGTGCAGTCTTTAATCCGTTAGTCGCCTTTTACTACACCCAAGGGAAGAGAGGGGGTGGTAGTATTCTTTCACCGCTACACAACACAGTTACATTCTGTGTTACCTCAATCACTTGATATAAAAAAATAATTAATATAAAAAATTAAAGCTTACCTTGTCAAGTTTGTTTCCCACAACAAGGCATACTAAATTCTTCTTTGTCGAATACACTTGGAGTTCATCGACCCACTCTTGTAGCTTGTCTAGACTTCTCGGATCTGATATGTCATAAACTAATATTGCTCCGTGTGCGTCTCTGGAAAGAAAAAGATGGAAAAGATGGTTTTCTTTCACTTCATTTAAAACTAATAGTAAAGTGTTCAGTTTCTGTGTACTGTTCATATTATTTATTATACTACCCACCAGTGGGATGCATATTCCCACCGAAATACAAAATGTATAAACTTTATTCCCTTAACATAAGGTCGAATCCAATGAAAATTTTCAACATGTTTGACCATTAAAGGGTTTAGACCTCTTTACTATTGTTTACATAAACTTGAGATAACAGTGTAGGTATACTAATTACCAATTATATTATTATGTTATCTTTGATATTTCATTGTTACAATTAAGTGCAATCAATGGTAAGTAAGGTAATATATAAAATTTAATTAGTACTCTGTTTATGTTAATGCAATTTCTAAGGAATTACATTGATTCTATGAGACTGAATTAATTTTAATTTTTTTAAGTACCTATCTATTTAGTATACCTACTAATATAGGGTGACTGTGAGTATAATTGACCATGCATAGGTAATTGACCAATTATTTTGAATTTGAGCGCAAATATAAGGCTTCCTAATTGACGGTTTGTTGTCTTTCTTCTTTTTAATTATGTTGGCACTACTGAGTGACAAACCAAACTCGTTCAAGGGCAGCTGTCACTTCATTAAACCTCCATTTTGTGGGTTTTCGTGATTGTTGCACAAAAAGCCTCGCTTATGGAGGTGGTCGACGAACACCTAATTGTATAACACTATAGCCTAGAACCCACAAAGTGAATATGGAACTCACTGTTTCTAAAAAGACTTTGACACGAACAATGAACTCGTCTTAGGAGTCTCTATATTATTGTAAAAAGAGTTGTGTTCTCGAGTCATATTGTAAGGACTCGTGAGTCTCATCACTGACAAAAAGGCTTGGGCTCTCATTTGCGAGTCCAGTCTCGAAAAATCGAGTCCAGCCCCTAAAATCGGACTTAAGCACTGGCCCAATAAGGGTTAGTGGATTTTAAATATGATTTTGAAAACATATAAGTACTTAATTAAAGTCTTACCTATAAAAGCTAGATGTGAGTGTCCTATACCTCTCCTGCCCAGCTGTGTCCCAGATACCAAGCTTCACTTTGATCCCGTTAACTTCCATCACCTTGCATTTGTAGTCAACTCCGATCGTAGCTGGAAACGATGCATTGTAATCGCCGGTTGTGAATGCCAGAATTATACTAAAAAGAATAAAAGTTAGCAGCTATATTTAATTTTATGAGAAACGGTTAATATAACATATGGCTATGCAAATTTCTTCGGTAGCTGGTTAAACTTTTATTTTAATTTTAATATTTTATGCACTTTTAAAGTTGAACGAGTCCCTTTTAATAATATACATACTTATTGTTTTATTTAGTGAATACAGTGTGCAACAATACCACAGGTATACTGAGTATAATAAGTACAAACAATGGAAACAAATGTTATAGGTTAATAAAATTCTGTTTTAATTTGTCGACCTTCAGTATGATTCATTCAGCCACCATTCGATAAGGTTAGGAACTCATTGTTTTACAAACTTTTGAAACGAAGCAGAATAATTGTACAATCTTATAAAAACAAAGTAAGCAGTATGATTCATTCAGCCACCATTCGATAAGGTTAGGAACTCATTGTTTTACAAACTTTTGAAACGAAGCAGAATAATTGTACAATCTTATAAAAACATAGTAGTGAAGGCAAAGAAGTTTTAAAGTGCCATTAATTACTGAAAGAAGTATTCTATCAGTGTGAAAGACGCAATCTGTGTTTATTTATATAAATAATACCTAGGGGAAACTTATCATTAGTATGATGAATTAATATTGATTAGAATAAGTCTTAAATCGCTACCTGGATTTACCCACGCCGCTTTCTCCAATCACGAGGATCTTCAAAGTAGTAACATAATCCATTTTTAGACGGTGGAACTAATGATATCACCAAGCAATCGTCGAAAACAACAATTAACTTTATCGTGGTGCTGCTGTTGATTTTCAAACTATTATTATGCTATAATGTCTAATATTGCACTATTAAGTTTGTAAAGTGGCCTAGGCACTAAATAATCACAATTTGACCTTAACTTTTATTGCACAAAGAAAGAACTTCCTTTCCTTCCTCAAAATATAAGGCTGACATTTTGCGTATTAGAAAATGACGTTGACAGTTGACAGCCTGCTGTAAGTGGGGTTTGCGTTACGTTTCGCAGAGAGAAATTCGTTTTGATCGTTTCAACTTTTAAGAGGCCTTTTACCGCATTTTGTATCTAGTGATTTTGCAATTGTATTTATAGTAGAGGATCCGAGTATACAGGGACCTTCACCAGGCCGGTTAACCCTTTCCCGCCGGGATATAGATATTTAATAAAGAAACTTATTTTATCTATGTTATATTAATAAGGTAGGTAGGTAAAAACAAACACTTATTTTATTTTTAGATTTCAATTTAACCTTTCTAGGTTAAATTAAAATCTAAAAGAAAGAAAGAAAGAAGTACTATTTCTAATACCTAGACCTAAAAGTACCGTCAGGAACTTTAAGGCATCATAATGTTAGGATCAGAACCTTTGTCAAGTTCTTCTAATAACAGTGCTTCGATTAGGTCAGTATTCATAGAAATATCCATTATGAAATACTTACCTAAAACAATAAAAAGTTCATAAAAAACAATAGCAACAAAAAAATACCTTGATCATGCAATTTAAACTTCTAAGAAAATTCATAACTTACGATATCAATTTCGCCTGACGGTACTTTACAGTCCTCGTCAGTTATTGTAAGATATTCTTAAGAAAAAAATCAATAATACACCATATAAGATTTTACAATTAGAATAACACTTACCTCTATTATTCTAATTTTAAAACTTTTTCAAAACAGGTGCAAACCGAAGTAACTGAATCTATGACTGGTTAATCTTGCTGTTCAAATTATTAGGCGACATCTTGCGGGAATTCAAAAAAAGCTACCTATGTGATTGGCTTACGCACACCACACGGCACTGTAAAGGATCGTTAGTGCAATAGACGCGTTTTACCTGAAATAAAACGCATATTAAATACTTACCTCATTAGAAGCTTATAATATTGAGATAGGCATATCCGTTTCCCGTCGTATTTTCCTTCTCTTTCTTCCGGTATATCGCTGTCTCTCTCGCTCATCCCACTCAGTGGCGTCACCAGGTGGCGCGGTGGGGGAACCAGGAGATTTCACACCCGTGCCCATTTGTTCATCATTGCGTCGAAATATGCATTAAGCACCAGGCGGAAATAAAAACTAAGCTTCTAATGAGGTAAGTATTTAATATGCGTTTTATTTCAGGTAAAACGCGTCTATTAAACACTTGACCGTCATTAGAAGCTTATAATATTGAGACCTGTTTGTTATCGCCTGGTGAAAACGCCAATGTGAGAAATAAATTAAACAATAAGTGCGAGAGAGTCAATCATATGATTATGGTTTAAACAAAAAGTTATAATAAGAGATTTAATTAAGTACTAATTATTTACAATTTAAGTCATGTAAGGAAATAATTGGCCAGTCATTGATGAACAATCAAATAATTTAGCTTGTAAACCATGTAAACGAACATTATTATTAGGTAATAAATATTGTTTACTATTTGATTTCAATCACTTTACAGGGTAAAAATAAAAAATGAAAAACTTCGTGAAGCCTGAATCAATATTTCACGACAATAAACCTTGTGAAAAGTATTAAGTAACTAATCTCCATTTACTAATAGTTAGTATATCCTCAATGGGTAAATCATATCAATCTAGTTTGTAGATGCTACAGCGGAGCAAAACACAACCAGGTGTGGCTGTAATATCCATCTAGCTACCACAGTGCTTGAAACAGGTGACAGGTGAACCACTCGAAGTTTTAAATAAATTAGTTTAGCCATTTTGTACAATATTTATTGATCCTTTTAACCAGTAGCAATTTCTAGCTTGTTTGTCTGTAGTCCCTACAGTCAGTTTTTGACCCAAACTGTCGCCATAATATTACTGCATTGTCCTGAACAAAATAATGTTTGGTGTCCACAGCAAGGTAACAAAGGAGCAATGCGACAATAATATTGCAGTGTTACGAACTGTTTGAAATCTAGTTGATTCTAGGTAGGTATGGGCGTTATTTAACGTAACCAGTTTCAGTAACAGGTTATGCAGCCTGTAACGGAATCACTAGTTTCGGCTTGAACAATGAACCGGTGATTTTTCGTAACCAGTTTCATAGAGCAACGACGTTATGCACAAAGCGCGAGTAACGCCGACCGGTGACAAATGTGACTGACACAAAAAAAACGTAATGTAACAAAGAACAAAAAAACGTAATTAATGTAAAAATGTGTAAAAGGCTAGAAAGAACTATGAAAATTTGTTAATAATCAAAAGGTGTAAAAAGACAGAAACGATTCTTTATATAACTTTTAAAACCTTTAAGTGAAAATGTTTAAATACTCGTAACTGTATATTATTGTATTAATTTCAAATTATTGTATAGAATGAACTTTAAAACACAATTTATCTTTCCTACATAGTTAATGCAGTTAGTCCTAAGCCTGGATAAAATATGAAGGAAAGTTCATTAGATCAATGCTTACTTACTTCTACAATAATTATATTGATAGATAGATATAACGCTTTATTTGTACACACAAAAATATAAAAATATATAAAACTTGTTTAAATTGTCACTAAGTTCCGATAATAACTAAATAACTGTAACTAGCTACAGCATACTCATGCATGTGGTGTCACTAGTCGGGCTGTTATAAGGTTAATCATTGTCAAATCACTTGTAAAAATCACTGGTTACGAAAAATCACTCGTTTCGAAACAGGTGACGACATCGGAATAACTGGTTACGTTTCGTTTCTTTAGAATCGCGTAACGACTCATATCTAATTCTAGGTTTAAAATACATTACAAAGGTCTACAGACTAATATTACTAAAACCTGGAAAAAGGAGGTTTTGTTGTTTTTAAATGTTTAATTGAGATTGATTTTAAAACATGTTTAACTATTACCTCGTCACTAAGATTTCCATACAATGGGCGATTTTCCAAGATCAAAAAAAAAAAAGAAATTGGTTCGTAAATGACTTCATAGATGGCGCTCAGCATAGATTAGTATGGCGCTTAGTAAAAGGCGGGTTCATGAAGAGCACGTGTATGGCTGCGTGATATTTATTCTATTCCAAAATAGAAATAGGTTCTGGATGTCCTGAATATAAATAGGTAAGTAAATACTATTTTTTTATTCTTTTGGTAGACAAGTAAAAGTGTAGAATTTATTACAGCCCATAAGTAGCCCAGCTTTCATAAAACGACATCTATCGAGTGTTATTGAACTAATTTTTACTTTTTAATTTGGGCTGTCAGAAAATCGCCCATTGTGCGCTGCATAAAGTAGAAACGACAATTTATGGTAGTGTATAGTATTGTAAGAAAGATTTAAAATATTAAGTGTAAATCTGCCAAAAACTGGACTGACTGGACCCATTTGGTACGCGTTCCGCGTGTGGATGGCGCCGCTGCTGCTAACGCCCTTCCTGTACTACTGGACCAAGCACAAGTGCTCATATGGTTTTATAATAACCGGACGCTTGAGTAGGGAAATTTGCTTGTGGTTCCATAACGATATATCATTTAAGCACACCAAATTTCAACGTCATATCTTGAACCTTGGGGGTTGGCAGGCCTGTGGTTATGTCTACCAGGCGTCTACGTTTCGAATTCCATACTGTGAATGAGGCAGCAAGGGGTACCACAATCAGATAAATTCCTGTTGAGGTGTGCTAGCACCCGGGGGATGAGGGAAGGTGGTGCGAATTTCCAAGCCAGAGGGAAGCGTTCTACTTCAGGCTGAAAGCATTGTGAAACATCGATTCGTAATCATTGAGATAAATCTGTATAGTTTACCCACTACTCGAGCGTTCTTGGATACAAACAGGTGAATTACTGGCCAGGCCCACTTCGCGAATATCGTTTGTGTGAATTCTGGCAGTAGATGCCACTCTAGAGCTTGGCTATGTCGAGACAGTTGATCTGCATAGCTGTTCAATTTCCCTGGAATGTAATGAATTTTGACCACAATTTGATTGGTGGTCATTTGTTGGTTGGCAATTTGGAGGATAAAAATAAAATTGTCGCAGGCTTCGTGTTCGATGCTTGTAATTCAAAGACTTAGAACAGCCCGCTTTTCTTTTTGATTGCAGTGCAACTTTTGTTCGGATGCACTCCACCTTCCCGATAGGGCAGAATGTTGAGTTTTGACCCCCCAATCCTGAAGCAACGGTTGTCAAAAAGAAAGTTGGTGGAGGTATGTGTATTGGTGTTTCTGATAATTTTTAGCTACCAATACTTTTAACTACATCGTAAGGTAGAGTCTATTTTACCGCACAATTTCTTCTCTTAGGTATCGTGAAATGCGACTAACGGACCATAGATTGCATCCAACAGTATAGAGCGGCGATAGGCTCATCACTTGTCACGTACATGTGCAGTTATCATTTGGTGAAACGTAGACTATGGCAGAGGACTGCTTTTGCGGTCCTGCCTGGTCTCTGACTAACCCTTCGGGGATAACAGTCGTAAGTATATGTAGGTATGTATGGACGCTTGTGATTCCTCCATGTATCCTAGTATGTCCTTACGGAAGACATTGATTTTGGTAAGCGCCCTGCGAGGGCGGTCAAACAGACTTTTTGAAGTTTATGTGGACACCAAAATAAGTAAGTGCTATTACAATGTTGGCATGTCTGGACAGAACCATCTGGTCTTTATGTCTATAAGATAAATAGTCTAAGAAAACATTGCCGTGCTCATCTCAAATGGAAGGCATATAATTTTTAGTAATTCGCCTTTGCAGAACAGACGAAGAAACCATTGTGGGATTTGGCTATAGTCAGATGGTAGTACCTAGGTCTGAGAAAAGTAATTTGTGCATCTCGTCTCTTGGCCGTACACAGTCCGGAATTCATATAATAATAAAATTTAACGAGTTCAGGTTAAAAATTGGACGGAGTGACCTTTCTTGAGTGCTCTTTGGTACTAAGAACTGGGTTAAAACGAAGCTGGAAAAAAAAACTTACTGTTTCTAGAAACCTGTTCCTTCATCTGTGTCAGCATTGCAGACATTTTGTCCGATACAAGCGTGTAACAACTGTCGATTGTAACGTTTGGAACCTTGAGCGATGGCTTCAGATAAAACGGTATTCGATACCTTTGTGTTATGATAGAAAACTTGGAGCACCTATTTAGTCCCAACGGTGTCGATAAAGTGCATATTGACCGGCTCGAAATTTCGGAGCGTCATTGTCTATGTCTTTTGTTACCTCTGGTAGCAGAGAAGATGGACGTCTTTGTCCTGATTGATAGAGCTGCCAAGCCTATGATCCTGGGGATCGAAAGTAAGAACAGCCTCCGTTGTTTATATTATAGCTACGATGTGGTTCGGGGCTGGCATAAGTATGTCCTTGCGGAGGACATTGTTTTTGTTAAGCGCCCTGCGAGGGCGGTTCATAGCCATGATGTGGTTCGTGGCTGGCATAAGCATGTCCTTACGGAGGACATTGATTTTGGTAAGCGCCCTGCGAGGGCGGTTCATAGCCACGATGTGGTTTGTGGCTGGCACAAGAATATCCTTGCGGAATACATTGTTTTTGGTAAGCGCCCTGCGAGGGCGGTCCATAGCCACAATGTGGTTCGTGGCTGGCATAAGCATGTCCTTACGGAGGACATTGTTTTTGGTAAGCGCCCTGCGAGAGCGGTTCATAGCCACAATGTGGTTTGTGGCTGGCATAAGCCTGTCCTTGCGGAGGACATTTATTATTTAATTTAATTAAAAACGGTTACATAACCATTTCCAACAATTAAACGTATTATTCAAATTCAAATAAAATAAGGAACATTTAGCATTACATTAACATACATGCATCTTCTCGCAAAAACCGCAAGCATTCAAGTAATATTACCATTGATTTTGGTAAGCGCCCTGCGAGGGCGGTTTATAGCTACGATATGGTTCGTGCTGGCATAATCGCATAAGCATGCCCTTGCGGAGGACATTTATTTATTAAATTTTATTAAAACGGTTAAATACCAATTAAATAATTAAACATATTATTCAAAATAAAATAAAATTAAATAAGGTACATTTAGCATTATATTAACATATATGCATCTTCTCGCAAAACCGCGAACACTCATGTAATAACCATTGATTTTGGTAAGCGCCCTGCGAGGGCGGGCAGATTATTGCCACGATATGGTTTGTGGCTCCCATAAGTATGTCCTTGCGGAGGACATTGATTTTGGTAAGCGCCCTGCGAGGGCGGGCAGATTACAGCCACGATATAGTTCGTGGCTGCCATAAGTATGTCCTTGCGGAGGACATTAATTTTGGTAAGCGCCCTGCGAGGGCGGTTCACAGCATGCTGTGCGTGTGTCTATCCCATGAACCAGAAGAACAACGCGATGGTACACTATAAGAAGTTTGCCCTTGCGAAAGGTAACCGTTTGTTGTTAGTACAGGTTTTGCTTGCGAGGCATTCCCAGTACCAGATTTAATAACTGGCCAAAAAGTTTTCTAACAGGACAATTTTTTCTAATGCAGCTGTAATCTGTTCAGAATTAAACAAATGTGTGTTTGAAGGTAGAATCTTATTCAAAGTAGCAAGCATTAGAGGGTCTTTTACATTTTTATGAGTACCTATTCTCTTTTCGTATATTTATAGTTTCAGTCTACAACCTAATCACCACTGAAAATAAGACCTTTAAGAGAGGCATCAGATCTTTGCGACCAACTAGTAAACTGCGCAGACAATTATTAAAAATATCTTTTTAGTTTTAAAATACCAAAAGTCATTGGTGCACAAGATTTATCAGAATATTGGTGCTTAAGGCCTAGCTGGCTCTTTTAGTTTACTTTTAAAATCAAAAATAAAATCTAGATCACTACACGGAATATTTAAATTGTTAACTGTTTTAGTCAGTATTGGTAACACCTGCGAGGTGCAACAATCGTTGTAAGATCTCCTCTAACGTCCGATAAAGCAGACACATTGTCGTTATCGTCATGAAAGGCGGGTAGGTACGATGACCATGCTTCTTTGAACGATGACGACTAACTCGAACTCAACCTTCGCCGATGCGTTCGGGATTGTTAGAAGGACTAGCTATAGCCGCTTAGCTACAATTCATTTTTCTCATTATCTAATGTAAGCACTAATTATCGGTTTCTTATCTAAAATAAAAAGAAAAAGTGCCTGGAGGGTAGATACCACGTATTAAACACAAAAAACACTTTTAAAAATACTATCTTTACTCGAATGCTTTCTTATCTTAAAAGAAAAGGTGTATCTACATCTCTTGCGGGTAAAATAAAAAGTTTGATATACCAGATAAGTTTAAATTATAAATTCAGCGAACGGTAAAACCGTTAAGTTAAGAAACTATTCTAAGTACTCACGTGTGTAGAAACTCACGAGAACTGTGTTGCAGTTTAAATAAAAATAATTCTATTTCTTTGTCACTTGATCACTATGTAGTGCACAAGTTACGCCGACGGGAAATTTCACGCCAATGATGAACAAATGGGCACGGGTGTGAAATCTCCTGGTTCCTCCACCGCGCCACCTGGTGACGCCACTGAGTGGGATGAGCGAGAGAGACAGCGATATACCGGAAGAAAGAGAAGGAAAATACGACGGGAAACGGATATGCCTATCTCAATAATAAAAGCTTCTAATGACGGTCAAGTGTTTAATAATTTGTTTTCGTATCCAATATATTCGAATATACTTCTTAGTACCGTAAGGAGGGAAAGGGTTAACCCTTTATTATTTAGTATTTTATATCAAATTTAATGTGTTAAAAATATATTGGCTGAAAAATTTCAGTCCAGTTTATGATTAATTAAACAATTATTTAAATTTTTTTTAAACATTGCACTGGGGCCCAAGTCTGCTAATTTACGAATGGCATAATTGAATCGTAATTGTATCGCAATTGTATCGCATTGTAATTGTTTGACACATTTGGTATTCTTATATGAGTAAGAGAATACCAAATGTGTCAAACAATTACAATACGATCCAATGGGCGATTTTCTGACAGCCCAAATTAAAAAGTAACAATTAATTCAAAAACACTCGATAGATGTCGTTATATGAAAGCTGGGCTACTTATGGCCTGTAATAAATTCTACACTTTTACTTGTCTACCAAAAGAATAAAAAAATAGTATTTACTTACCTATTTATATTCAGGACATCCAGAACCTATTTCTATTTTGGAATAGAATAAATATTACGCAGCCATACACGTGCTCTTCATGAACCCGCCTTTTACTAAGCGCCATACTAATCTATGCTAAGCGCCATCTATGAAGTCATTTACGAACCAATTTCTTTTTTTTTTTTGATCTCGGAAAATCGCCCATTGCGATTCAATTATGCCATTCGTAAATTAGCAGACTTGGGCCCCTGGTTTGGATAATAGATAATTTACATAGGTAGGTAGCAATCGAAAGTATGAAGCCTATAGAATATGCGAACGTTAGGTTGACTATTTTTTTCCTGTCATAACATTGGGTAGGCAGGTGTAAACAGGTAAGTCAATATTAGTAATTTGCAATCGTCTGGTTAAATAAATAAAATTTATGTAAATATAAAGATAATCTCATTACAAACACACACACACCAAACAAGTGCAATGTATTTTTTTTTAATATTAAATAAATCATTAAAGGTACTGGACTGAAATTTTTCAGCCAACCCACTCGTGACATATTTTTTAACATATTTTTAGGTCACAAGTGGCGTTTTCTTAAAAAAAACACAATCTTAACTATTTTACACTCTTTATGATTTTTAATGATTTTTGGAAGACGAAACAATAATTAATAATCAAAAGACACAAAAATAAATAACAACAGAAATGAATATCACCAAACATAGAGATGTCCTGACAGCGACGTTGTGCCCGATGTGATCGCCTCGCGCGCCCCAACAAAAGTGATCCGCGCGTGCCAGTGCTCTTGCTTTATAGCCAATCGAGGAGGTGAGGGTGACGTGGTAGGGATGGCTGCTTACACGGCCTCTCCTGACGAAGAGTCGTCCTCGACGCGTGCTTCTCTTGTGGTGCCACTGGGACCAGCAGCATTAGATGTCGAAGGTCCAGCTTCAGGGTCCAAGGAAGGCATGGATAATCCGACCTCAGTCCTTGCTGATGTCTCGATAAGTTCGTCGGTGTCTTCAATTTCATCGTCTAGAAGAAAGAAAAGACAAAATAGAAAGAAATTATTTGTTATAAAAGAAGTATGTTGCATTCGCTTTCACACTTATTTCTTTTAGACAACATTCAATCAATTCATCCTTCATCTAACAAACGCATCCATAAGTCACACTTCGTTAACTTCACACACAGAAAGCCAAAAGACTAAAGTGTCTCTTCGTGTTGATGTTGTCCTGCGACATAACGTGACTCGTGACTAAAGCATCCGCCTGATAGCACACGTATAAGGCATGGCGACTTGGTTAACATACCAACGCCAAGGCGACTTGACAAAAACGCCAACGCCAGTGCGACTTGACAAAAACGCCAACGCCAGTGCGACTTGACAAATGAATGCCAACGCTACAGCGACTTGACATATTAATGCCAACGCCAGGACGACTTGACGACGGGCGCCAACGTCCATATCCGACAAGCGATTAACGCTACGGAGCTTCATACATTCATCTCTAAGCACACGTAACCCTTTTCGTCCCGATTATAGCGCTGTAGGTTTGGTTCTGTTGAATTTTAAATTAACATGTCAGATCGGATGACAGTTACTAAAAGTAATGAATAACAGTTGAATCGTGAAGAAAAGGGTTCGACAGTGATAGTGATTATGAACCAATGCTCACGTTCGAAGAACGCCGCGCATGTCTCCGGGCACCACTCTCCTCGCCACGGCACCATGTGTTGTGCTGCAGCCTGCGTGGTTTTGCCGTAACTGCCACTGAGCAGTCTCAGCTCATAGCGTCCACTTGGCAAAATTTTGGTCACCTTATATGGACCGCGCATGCCAGGATCGAGTTTCCCTGTAGACTGTGAAAATTTGATCACGAAAACAAGGTCGTTAATGTTAAACTTTCGAGGTGGGCGACGCTGCCGATTCACCCGTTCATCTTGATCAACTTGGTTCCGTCTGAGCAACCGACGAGCCCGGTCTCTGGTTATTTCTCGCAGTGCCTCTCGGTTGGGCGTAGAGTCTTCTGCTGCAATATCGCGTACTAGTGCACGAATGACAGGGGTGGTGGCGCTTGTACCAATGAGCAGGTTAAGAGGAGATGTTTGTGTGGTCTTTTGCTTCGTGACGTTCAGTATAAGTTGTAACTTCCACAGTGTATTAGACCACGACGCATTTCTATGATTAGTTTCAATACGAAGCATGTTTAGGACTGTTCTCACATACCTTTCGACCTGCCCATTGGCATGGTGCATCTCCGGTGTTATGTAGTGTAGATCGCACCCTTGCTCATTGATCCACGACGAGAATTCATTCGACTCGAACATTCGGCCCTTGTCTGTAATTATTATTTTAGGTACACCGAAGAGAGAGACGGCTTGCATAACTACTCGCTTCAGCTCAGTCGCTTCCTGTCGGTACATGGGAAAGAGTAGACAGTATTTGGTATAAGCGTCTACTATGAGCAGGATAAACTTATATCCATCTGACAATGGTAGGGGGCCTAATGCGTCCATATGAACTGTGTGGAACGGCTCATCTGGTTTTTCCCATGAAGTGATGTTCTGAAGTGGAGCACGAGGGACACGCTTCTTTGAAATGCACACTAGACAATGAGAAGTATACTTGCGAACAAATTGTCTTATTCCGGGAAACCAGAAGTACTTCAAGATAAGATCTAGGGTCTTATCCGCCCCAATATGACCGTGCTCATCGTGAAATATCCTCAACAGGCTAAGTCGATGTCCCTTGGGTATGTAACAGAGTAAATGTGAATCCTCACCAGGCGGCGTGTATTTGTAGTACAGAATGTCTCCCTGGACCACGTACCTGCTCTGATCTAGCTCACCATCGCGATGTTTTTGCAGTAGTTCTTGGGTCTCGTCATCAGCTAATTGGGCTATTTGCGCCCAGTTACGCGGCCTAGAAATTTGATTGACTTGGGCGGCGGGATTGCGGCTCAAGTAGTCCGCGTGGGGCATCATGACTCCCTTTCGGTACTCGATAGAAAACTCGAAGTCCTGGAGGTAGATCCACCAGCGCGCCACCCTTGGTAACAAATCTTTCTTGCGCTCCGTTGACTTCAGGGCGTTGCAGTCAGTGACAACGATGAATTTCAACCCAACGAGATAATGGCGGAAATGTTGAAGAGCCTTAACCACTGCTAGGGTCTCAAGCTCGTAGGAATGGTATTTTCCTTCGGCTCCCTGAGTTACTTTACTAAAGTACGCTACGACGTGTTTTTTACCATCGAAATGCGTTTGGAGTAGAACAGCTCCATAGCCAATGCTACTTGCATCGGTGTGTACTTCGGTCGGAAGCTTGGGGTTAAAAATTACTAGGACTGGTTCGCTAGTTAAGTATTTGATAAGGTCCTGTCGAATCCCTTCGTGTTCCGAGGTCCAGCTGAACTCGATGTTTTTGCGCGTTAAGTGCGCTATTGGAGCCGTTTTGAGAGCATAATCTTTTATGTAGCGACGGAAGTATCCAGCCAAGCCAAGGAGTTGGCGCACTTGCTTTACGTTTTTGGGCGGCAGAGTATAGACAAGGGCTTCGATTTTACGTGGACTCGGCCTAACCTGACCTTGACTGACCACCCTGCCTAAGTATTCGACTTCTGTCGCGAGGAATGAACATTTACGAATGTTAATTGAAAACCCAGCTATCGTGAGAGCGCACAAAACCCTACGAAGAAGCTCAATCCCTTCATCAACAGTATGGCTCATGAGGAGCACATCGTCTACGTAGACCAATACCTGACCTTCGTCCATGAGGGGCCGAAGGGTATCGTTTATGATACGCTGATAAACGATAGGAGAGTTGGCTAAGCCATATGGCATTTTGACATATTCGAAGTGTTCCTCTGGTGTTACGAAGCCTGTTAGGTGTATGCATTCTTCTTTTATTGGGATCTGATGGAAACCAGTTGCCATGTCTAAACTGGTGAAGAACACATAGCTACCCAACCTATCGATGTGATCATCGATCAGTGGAAGAGGGTATCGATCTTTGACCGTTATGCGATTAAGGGCTCTAAAATCGACGCAGAGTCTATCCGAACCATCCCGCTTTTTGACTAGTATGATCGGGCTAGCATACTCTGACTGCGATCTCCTGATTATACCCTTGTCTAACAGATCCTTGGTAATTTCCCTAACCTTTATTTTTTCTTGGTAAGACAACATAAAAGGTCTATACACAACTGGAGTAGAACTAATTAGTTTTATTTCCATTTGTCCCGTTTTAACCGTAGTTGTGGCCGTTCCGGAAATAAGGAAGTCAGAAAAGTCACCAATAACCGACATAAGGAAAGTCAGTGTGTCACCTTGAAGAGGCGTGTTAACTTTAATATTCATTTGAGTGCTCTCTTTAACAGTATTAATCGCAGAAGCTAAGGAACTGGAATGCGTAAGGTATTGGAAGTCTTTGGTGCGCACATAAGTGATACCATCGCGATTAAGGACATCGGTGCCAATTATGACTGGGGTATTCATATAAGATGACGGCACTACTATCAAATCAACCTCTATAGATATGTCTCGAAACTCTATAGTGGTCGTGACATAGGTAGTGGCTACTAGTTCTCTATCGCTAATACCTTTGAGTACGCAACGTTTCGCCTTTGGTTGACAGTTTAAATACTTCAAAACGTCCGAAGAAATGAGGGACACATAAAGTGCACCGCTGTCTATGAGCACATCAACAGGTATGCCATCTATCACAGCTGAGGTGATGTCTTTATTTTGCGGAATCTCGGGTTGGTGGGAGCACAAGTTAACACTACTTGGATTTCGGGACGCTGACCGCGCTTTCGCAAAACAAACATCCTCGGCATGTCCCTGCTTCTTACAAAACGTACAAAAATTACTCGTGCTAGGTTGAGGGGCTGTATCTATCTTTGCGCTTGGTGTGTGTTTTTGAGGACAGTCACGATTTAAGTGTCCACGTCTGTTACATTTATAACACTTGATGTCCGTACGGTTGTTGGATTTTTGGAAGTGTGGTTTCTTAGGTGCGAAGTTGGAGCGATTATCAGGCTTTGGTCGATTTGGCTTAGTATAAATCGATAAAAAGGAAACAAGGTTTTCAGGGGTTAAGTCAGCGTTTGCAGCAGCGGCACGAATTTGAGGGTTGTCTATTCCACGTATAACTATTAAAGACCTTAAATCATCACTGAGCCCCTGAACTACTTTTAAACGCCACAAGGTGCGACGGGCATATTCCGCGTAAGTAAGATATCTATCGGACGTAGTGTTCATGGCATCGAACAAAATGTTCGCGAAATCTAATTTACGAGGACAAAGTGGTTTGAACTCTTGTTTAAAATTCGACCAAGTACGGTCATTCGTGACCCACTCTCCCAGCCACACCTTGGCATCACCCTTAAGGCATGAAGCTACTCGAGACAGACATTCATGATCGTTCCAGCCATTTGCGTCTCTGGCGCGATCCACTTCTTCGCACCATGCATCGATATTATTAATCGAGGGATCAAAATTAGAAACAAAATATGTCTGTGATCTCACAGGTTGAATAGTTTTAATTGCTTGCATTAATGCTTGTGCGAGAGTGGACGCCTCAGAGCAAGGAACAGTTGATCTAACAGAACCATGGTGTTCAACTGGTAATGACGGTGTTCGAGGGCGTGAGACAGTCTGCGACTTATTATGCGTACGCGGACTGCGAGAGCTACGTGAACGAGTGCGGTTCCTAACACGACGATGACGGCGAGCCCGGCCACGAGATCGGAATCGTCGCCTTTCATACGAGTCATCGGATGAATAATCACTACTCCGAGTCCGTGATCTATGCTTTGAGTCATGTTTACTTGAAACAACACGGCTTTCTCGATAACGCGACCGACGACTAGAACGTTCACGTTCGTTACTACGTGAGTTAGACCTCATTTCAATGAACCAATTATTAATTCAAAATGTAGGTATCACTTGGATACGAATAACACTCACTCAAAAATGTAATTAATTGACTTTGGTTTAAAAATGTAAATCACAAAACGAAACGACTACAAAGAGTAACCTCTAATTCAAAGGGTATTCTGTTAGTCTTATTGATTCGCAAGTGCCTACTACAAACACAGTTAATAATTTAAGAACGGAAAGCACTATTTAACACGCATTCAACTCGAAAAGATTAACACTTACTGATTTCACCTGCTTTTCAAACAAGGTACCCTCCAACGGGAAAAAACTTGCAAAGAAAATCAATTGTTTCGTTTTCCACTAATAATGGGTCGTGAAGTCCCTTATCCCACTTCTGATTTTAGGTCACAAGTGGCGTTTTCTTAAAAAAAACACAATCTTAACTATTTTACACTCTTTATGATTTTTAATGATTTTTGGAAGACGAAACAATAATTAATAATCAAAAGACACAAAAATAAATAACAACAGAAATGAATATCACCAAAAATAGAGATGTCCTGACAGCGACGTTGTGCCCGATGTGATCGCCTCGCGCGCCCCAACAAAAGTGATCCGCGCGTGCCAGTGCTCTTGCTTTATAGCCGATCGAGGAGGTGAGGGTGACGTGGTAGGGATGGCTGCTTACAATATTAAATTTGATTTAAAATACTTTACATCCATTAACCTTCCCGGTGAAGGTCGTTCTATACTCGGATATTGGACTATTATCGTTTTTATCGAAATAGGATAACAATTTCATATAAAATCTTTATTCCTCATGGAGTTACAATTATTCTGGTATACCTACATTTTGCTAATATTATTATCGTAATAGGAGAAATTCACGGATAATTTAAAACGATTTTCGAAGATTTTAACCATTGACAATGGTTAGGTATCGGATGCAAATCGCCTGAAACGTATTTTTGCCCATAGCTCCGAGGGTTTTGGAAGGATCGAGATGGGAATAGTACCAAGAGTTGAGGAATTTATTGAGAATCGTGTGAGCGTTTTATTTTTGAAAATCGGCTAGTAATTTATTTGGAATTTGGAAAAAAAAAATCGGCTTATATGGGGGGGCGTTTGTTTACTAATTGTAAATATTTCGGAAAAAAACAGACTTAAGAAAAAAATTTAAAAAAGGATCTTATGGTATATCTAAGTACGAAAAAATTTTGAAAATCGGTTAATAATAATTAATAAATTACTTAATAATAATTATTAAAATGTACTTGTCACTGTCACAACTTGTCATTCTTCAAGGAAATATTTAATTGGTTTTATTGATTTTAATGTTGTTTGCTTTGGTACAAAATTTCTGTAAGCAGTAAAATAAATTAATGGATCATTATCAAATATACAAAACACCGAAATGGCCGTGCCTTTAAAAATTACTTTTCTAATAGAAACAGTGATCCAATCCCGTACCTACCTGACATGTTGACGTACAACGTCAACATGAAAACAACAATTTGAAAAACGATGAAAATGAAGAATGATAACTAGAAACAAAACTCAACGAAGCGCACGCCCTTCATTATCGCCGACTTCAAGCTCCTCGTCGAATGATGAACTCACCAGGGTGTCAACTGACGAGTCCAGCAGCGCGAGCGGGCGATTGCCGTCTCCGCCGCCACAACGACCTGCGCGACGTGGACGACCACCGCTGCCGGCACGCTTCCCAACAAACCTATATTGGCTGAATAACTTTTGTGTAAAAGAAATTTGACTGACTTTAAGCTACCTTGGTTGAGGATATAACGTCTGTATAAGCGCTTATACAGACGATATTCAAGCGGTTTGGGCACAAAATAACTCGCTTTAATTTGGATAACCGCTGATTAATGGCCACATATTATCTGAATAAATGTACAACAGGATGTATATCTTCTGAATAAATGCTTAACTACCTTTTATCCAGCAATTATGGCTTATTATATCCAGCTAGTAATATTGACCTCAGATATTCAGTTTATATTCAGACTTCAGATGTAAATCGTAATTTTATAAAGAAATAATGCAAGCTAAATTAAAAAATGTCATTTTAGTTTCGTATGATCTTGGTTTCATAGTGAATTTACAACAGTCAACGAGAAAAAAATAAAAAGAATTGGTAAGTATTTTTGTTTTACGTATTTCATAATTCAGAAGTGATTTTTTTAAACGCATGCTACTTTACTGTGAATATATATATAACTTTATTATAAAATTTTGAAGCGCCACACGATGAACTACAATTTAGTAAGTAATTATCTTCGGTAATTTTACAAGTAAAATATTTTCAATGCTTTTTTCAAATGTTAGTGCAGAAAAATAATGAGGCTACAAGTTGTTGATCACCTAAAGTATTTTTACTTGGGGGTTAGAAGTGTTTGATAAGTAATTTTGCATTAACTTTCATAAAAAATAGGTTTGGCAATGGCGTGATGTTTATCTTGGTTAAAGAGCCGCTCGCTCAACGTTTTCTTGCTTATTTCTGCATAATAGTTCGTTTGTGACTATTTATTCAAATATGATATGGTTTAAAGTAGAATTAACATCATATTTTTGAAAAACAGTTCCAAAACTACCTAGCTTGTTACTTTTATGCAGTTTATTGGGGATAATTTAGAGAAAATGTAATCATGGTAACTTTGGAGATAATTGATAGGTTATATAAATAAGTATTTAAATAATAAGTAATAAGTTAAGTTAAGTTATAGTAATATTTAGACATTTATAATATTAATATTGACAGGTGTTAACAAAAGGTAAATATAAATAATTATGTTAGGTATTTTATTTATCGCGCGTAATATTATAGGTATATTCTTGCTATATTCTTCTTCTATATTCTTGGCCGCTTGCGCCGGCCGCCGCCCGCTAACGCCCTCACCTCTTTCCCCACTACACGCTCTTTCCCCCCGCATTTCATCGCTCTCTCGCTCGTACACGCGGTACACGCATCACGCAGCAAGTTTTGTTGATAGTCTAAATTTAAAACTGTAGAAAGAGGTCGCTTCGCGCGCACTTATACTAGAGAGCAGGGAGATTGTACGCGTAGTTTTATTGAATAACGGCGGATGGTTTAAAACTATCATTGGCAGACAACATTCACAAGGCTTTATCGTGACATCCGTTCTAATATCGTGTATAAGTTAGTGTTACTGCTTCCTATCTAAACTTCATAAATACGTATCCATGTATTCATTCACAGCGTCTTACTAAGCAATTATTTTATTATTTTTTCAGGAGGATGTTTATGATCGTATCGACTCGTCACAAAGGCGGCCCCGGATTGAGTTGTGTACTGTTCCCGCCTCATGGAAAATAGACAAAAACTTCGCTGGCCTAAAAAAAAAGGCGAATTACCTACTCTCGAAAAATTTTAATAACCTACCTCAACCTGATTGGCCGATTTTTAATTGCATAGTAAAGAGAAGAGGTTTTTTAACTTACGATGAGGCTGAAGAAGAATTAACGCAAATGTTAAGGAGGACGGATACTGATGACACAGACTATAATGAAGAAGTACAGTCGAGGTCGAATGACAATACTAATACGTCGATTACTGTTTATGATTTTAATGCTATGGCGCAAAGCTTGGTAAGCAAATCATATTTTTTATCAATTATAAACGACAGGTTTAGGTAGGCACCGAAAGTTTTTTGATTGTTTGTTACTCTTTCAACAAAAAACAACGGATTTCCTAAATAACCACTCAAAATCTTCTCCGTACTTTTTTATCCGCAATATAGTGTTTTCCTAACCAATACACCACCATATTTATTTGGTGTTTATTGTACTTTTATTTAAATTTTAAAAACATGATTTTTGTCATAAAAAAACAACGGATTTCCTTAATTACTGCTCAAAATCTTTTTCGTACTTTTTTATTTCCCTATCCTCAATATTTATTTATGAAGTTTTACATAAATGTCTTTGGTGTTCTTTTGTACTTTTATTTCTAGAAATTTTAAAATAATGATTTTGGAAAATATTTCTATTGTCGTCATTTTGCATAATATAATTACAGCTTGATTCCGGAAGTACGTGTACAGTGACAGAACATCCACTTGAAGCTCATAGCATTAACGGTGACATTTATGAGGGGGTGATTGCTGAGGGACCACCTGTAGAAAATGAAGGACAACCTTACACAGCACGTGTACAGTCCCAAGACGACGGTCAAAGTAATTTAACAAACGAATTGCTCATTATAGTTACACAGAACCAAGAAAAAATGATAAAAAAATGGCGGAGATTTCAGTTCTGCTAGCGGAACTGAATGAAAATAATAGACAACTCGTATGCACACTTTTGCACAAGCTGAAGGATCACAAAAGCAAAAATTCACTATGAAAGCTATAGATACAGTCGAAGACTTGGAAAATTTTGAAAAACAACTGTCGGACCCTTTAATAATTTAAAATTTATTTATTCAAAAATATTCAATTTTGTGTTCTGCAGCAGAAGGGAGTGGATATAATTGTGCATTCAGATTATTAGATTCCCTCTTTTCAAAAAAAATCTTATGCGAGTGTTCGTGGACTGGAGGCAGTCGTGGTCCAGATGTTAAAATTGGATTCAAGCGCTATTAAAATATCATTAAATTTTTAATTAATTAAAATATTTTTTTACAAACTCAGACACATTTTCCTGCGAACCACTAGAACTCGAATCACTTTCTTCGAAATTTTGATTGTAATCTTTATCTAGAATCTGTGAGGAAGATATATCAAGACATGCGGAACCCTCTTCATTTAAATTAGTTCCACTTGTGCTTGGACGCGGGATATTACTTCCTAGATTTATTTCTGCTGCTGAACAGATACTATTTTTTATCTTATTAAACACTTTCTTCTTATTCCTCCCGTTCTTCGTTTTTTCTTCCATGAGCCATTTTTATTTAAACCTTTGTGAGATGGCATATTTGTTGATGCAGTGACACGACACCATATTGGCTCTTTTTAAATAAAAACTGTGGATTCCTTCAATAATCAGTTACTATCTGCATAAAAACCTTGAATTAATATATGTTTACGCTTTAAACTGAATATAAAGGTAGTAGCGTGCTTTTATCGCTGTAAGTTAGGTAAAAGACCATACTCATTTACAATTTACACAATTTATTGCTGCATAAAAGCTAAAAAATATTAAAATATCCAGCATCTGTATACTAAGAATAAGTTGACGTGTTGTGCAGCTTAAAGTGAACATGAAATAGAATATTCAGAAATAATCTTTATAATTGAAATTAATGTCAACGTTATACAGAGCAATGCTGAATCTCCAGCTACTATACACCTTTTAGCAGTTTCGTTTGCTTCAATTTGAAATGAAACTCCCCAATCATTTCTTTATGTATTTGTGTGTTGAGGGGTTGAAATCACTCAGTTTAATTTAATAATCATTGTGTCTACAGAACACCATCTTCAAAAATAACAATATTCTTTGAGAAATTAAATTCACTATTGCAGATTTTATCACGAAGACGTAATAAAAAAATTATACTATGCGAAGATTGGAACATTGACATGTCACAAAAAAATAAAAATAGTAATGAATTGGTCAGTCTATTGAGTAATTACAACATAGTTAATCACATAAATCAACCGACGCGTAAAAGAGCGTGTTTAGATCTGATTGCTAGTAACATAGGTAGCACAATTAAACCAGGTATACATTGTTTATGTTTATCAGACCATGAAAAGGGTCAGAGTATAACATTTGAATTACACGGTGACCAAAAGTATTCAAAAAAACTTAAGCAATGGTTTGAGTTTAAACATGACATGTGTAAACTTAACATACAAAAGTTTGTACTCTGCATCTCTTCACTTACTTTTAATGATGTACTAGAAGAGCAAGATGTAGAGAATTCATTCAATTGTTTTCACGATCATATAACCCTATTCTTTAGTTTATGCTTTCCAGTTATAAGAGTGAAAAAAACTAGCAAACCGTTAAAAAATATGTGGCTAAGCAAAGGTATCGAACGATGTTGTGTTCATAAGCGACAGCTCTATCTTAAATATAGGTTGGCGTCATCTAACAAAGTAATTATTAAAAGACGTTATCAACATTATAATAAAATATTTAAAAAATGTATTTTACAAGCACAAAAGATTGCTAACACTCATTACATCGCGAAATCAAAAAATGTATGTAAATCATCGTGGGATATACTAAAAAAATATGTACTTTGTACAAAGTGCTGAAACAAAAAATGGCAAATGAAATAAAATTAAATAATAAACTTATTAATAATCCTGTTGAAATATGTAATGAATTTAATAAATATTTTATTAACTTAACGAACAAAAATAATTTGGGTAATAAATTAAACCGAAATATATTGAATGACATAAAACAACATATAAATAGTATATACCTAACGCCTATGAATGAAAATGACTATTACAAAATAATTATGAAACTTAAGAATTCTTATTCCACTGGCTACGACAATATTACAACTGATTTAATTTAAAAAATTGCTTCTTTTATTACTTTGCCTTTGTCTCATATAATCAATCTTTCATTGTCAAAAGGACACTTTCCCTCTAAACTTAAATGGGCTATAGTGAAACCAATACATAAGAATGGCTCGCCTTTAGAAATTTCAAATTATAGACCTATTACCCTTATATCTATATTTTCAAAAATACTAGAAAAGGTTATGCATGAGAAAATATATTTATTTGTGTCCTCGCAAAATCTAGTAAAAAGTGATCAGTTTGGTTTTAGGAAACGTTGCTCGACCACTCTAGCGTGCTACCACTTAATTAAAGAAGTGACACAAAATATAAGCAGTGGAATGAGTATTATAGCTATATTCTTAGATATGAGCAAAGCGTTCGATTTTGTGCCTCATAAATTATTATTAGCCAAGCTGGAAAAATATGGCATTAGAGGAACGGCTTTATCTTGGATAGACAGCTACTTGTCTGATAGGCAACAATGTGTAGAAATCTGTAGAACTTCCGGTAACACCAGAAAGTTAACTTCATCTACATATGATTATAACCGATGCGGTGTTCCACAAGGGAGTGTCCTGGGACCTTTATTGTTTTTGCTCTTCATTAAGGATCTGCCAAATGTTACAGACCAAAAATGCATATTGTTTGCGGATGATACAACACTTATAGTAAAAAGTAAAAATGAAAGAGAATTAGAAACTATTGCTAATGATAGCTTTAATAAAATTGTTACATGGCTTCAAATTAATAACCTCAAAATAAATATAAATAAGACAAAGTGCATTCATTTTAAAACTCATAACAAGACAAATATAAATATAAACATTAAATATGATAATAATAAAATAGACATCATAAATGAAACAAAATTTTTAGGTGTAACAATTGATAAAATGTGTTATTGGAAAGCTCATATTGACACATTAGTATCTAAATTAGAAAGATATGTTTACGTTCTTAATAGAATCGCGAATGTAGCATCTAAAGAAGCTGCTCTAATGGCATATCACGGCTACGTGTCGTCATTGCTGAGGTATGGGCTTATTCTATGGGGAAACTCTGTTGACTTGCTCAGAGCGTTTAGGGTACAAAATAAATGTATTAGGTCAATCTGTGGTGCAGACTTCCTAGATAGCTGTAAGCCATTGTTCAAGGCATTAAATGTTTTACCCCTACCCTGTCTTTACATTTTTGATATAGGAATCTTTGTAAAAAAATATAGCAATCTATTTGAAACTAAGATTAGATCTGAATATAGAGGCAGAAAAAGAGAAAATCTATGTATACCTGACCAAAGATTAATATTATATTCAAAGAACGTTCATTGCATGTGTATTCGAATTTTCAATAAATTGCCTGGTGATATAAAAATACTGGCATTTTATAAATTTAAATCCAAACTATTTCAATTTTTAATGAACAAAATGTACTATACCATTAACGACTACTTAAATGTTAATATTTGACATGCTTTATTTTAATTGTATTAACGTTGACTATGATTTTATTATAATTTGTTAATTATTTGTGTTATGTCTAATGTAATTTTGAATATTTGCACATTGTATTATACGATAGAATAAGCTGGTTAACATTATTTTAAGAACAATTTTTGTACCATATTTGAGCAAATAAATATTTGATTGATTGATTGATTGAGGTTGCCGCCATGTGGGATGTGGATTCAACTATTATTGTACCGATAGTCGTTTCGGCACACGGTCTTATAGCTAAGAGCCTCGATAAAGATCTATAGAGGCTCTCGCTAAAAGGTTGGGTCAAGGGTCAGATACAAAAGGCAGTACTCCTTGACACGGCACGTATTGTGAGGAGGTTCCTCACTCTGCAGCCCTAACCACCGATAGCTTGGGTCTATCTCCGCTGCCGGTGGCAACCTAGGTTAAGTTTTTTATAATATTTTATATTGTAAATATGTTTTTATATAAAATATTGTAAAAAAAATTCTTAAGATATATGTTAAATAAAGAGTATAATAATAATAATTATTATTATTAATGTGGCCCGGCTGTCAACTTGGCTGACGTAAATTTTTTATTGCTTCTTTTATTTGCACAATTTTATTGAAAAAAACCAATAACAATATGTATTTGATCACCAATCCACCGAGAAAAAAAATTAGAATAATATAATAAGTTACAACAAACAAGAAAAAACACCGAAATCAATAATCATGGAAATTGGAAATACAATTTGACAACTAGACATGAAAAACTGAAATGCTGACAAGAAGCCGGACACGAGAGAAAAACACACGACTGTCATCTTCGGGTTCGTCGCTCAGCTCCGCCTCACAGCCGCCGGGACCTGCGCCAGCCGCGAGTCCAGAGATTCCGGTAGCTGCAGTTGCGTCGAGTTCAAGCGACGAATACTTCTCGCCGCCGACGACACCACCACCTGCGCGTCGGCACGGACGAGGCCGACCTCCGACCAGCTTGGGACCTCGAGGCCCGCCGGCCTCTGACAGGGTCCACGCTATCGGTAGAAGTGCGCAGCGCATGCGATGGACGCAATCCACTAACGAAAATGTCATGCGCTCATACTTTGGGGCTACAGAGGGGGGAACTAACCTGACTGCGTACCGTGGTCGGATGCTCTCTCTGTTTCAGGTACTTGAGCCAGCTGTCAACGTTTCAGCGCAACGACTATCGGATCAGGTGCGGGTCATCCAGCGTAACCATATGTTGGATGACGCCGTACTTGATAGACTGCGTCAAGAATCGCGGAGTAACCATGTCTCACCTGCTTCATCACCGGCCGCGGTGCAAATACAACGTGTTTCACCGCGATCCAACCTCGTTGGTCAAGATGATGACGTCGGGGTTATATCCGTGAGTACCCAATGCAATGAGCGATTGAGGAGCGCTTTAGAAGATGCTTTCCGAGAGTATCGCTCTACACCGCCTGGGCTTAGACCCCGTCTACCTCGTTTGCCCATGCATAATAAAAATAGGGCGCTGGTGTGTGCTCTAGATTCGCAACTAGCAAATTATTTTGATAGCAGCGAAGACCTCGCCGATACTCACTCGATCTTATACTGTGCTGCTGCAGCAGCATGTAGTGTAGCTCATGTCAAATTTCCTAGCAGTGGCAGAGCTACACGACCAGCTGTACCAGCTTGGCAGTGCAGGATCGAGCGTCGTATCGGTGAGGCTAGAGCACTCATCGGCAAACTCATCTGCTTCAGGGAGGGCAACACTCGCCGTAGAGTGATGCGCTTTGTGAAGCGGGCATTCTCGGGGACTGATATTAGTCCTCGGGATTATCTGACCCGCGTTACAGAGTGTATCGACTTCCTGAAGCAGAAAATCCATGCATGGGCAAACCGCATACGTCGGTACAAGCGGCGAGTGGAGCGATATACTCAGAATCGCACATTCCAGAGCAATGAGAGGTGGGTTTATAGGGCTTGGGAGAGAGCGGACCAAGGTGTGACTGATATGCGCCTACCGGATGATGACGCCATGTATTCATTCTGGCGCAGCATCTGGTCGGTGCCTGTCAGTCACACAGAGGGTGATTGGACTCGGGAGGTCGAGTGTGCGTGCGATCTGATACCAGAAATGGGGGCAATTAACATCAGCCCCCAAGATATTGCTCGTGCAGTCCGTCCGTTACCTAACTGGAAATCTCAATTCTCTCAACAATTTCTGGATCAAATGGTTCACGAGATCGCACGCTCGCTTGGCATCTCAATTCCAGTCTGACTTAGAGTCTGGGTCGCTGCCCCAGTTCCTAACGACAGGAATAACCCACCTGCTCCATAAATCAGGTAGTGCTGCGGAACCTAAAAATCATAGACCGATCACGTGTTTACCGACGGTCTATAAAGTTCTTACATCCATTTTGAGAGCAAAGATTTCCCATCATATTGAAAGTTATTCGATAATATCTCCCTCTCAGAATGGATGTAGGAACGGGTCCCGCGGTACTAAGGAGCTGCTCCTCATCGACATAGCCATTAGTCAACAGGTTCGACGTTCCCGAATGGATCTGTCTACATGTTGGATAGATTATAAGAAGGCCTATGACTCAGTGCCATATACGTGGCTCATGAGGGTGCTAGAGCTGTATAAAGTTGATGCAGTTCTGCGCACCTTCTTGATGTCGTGTATGGGGCAGTGGAGGACGGTCCTTCGCTATCCAGGATGCCGACAGATCCAGGCGAACAGCGACCCGATAAGGATCGAACGTGGCATATTTCAGGGCGACAGTCTGAGTCCACTGTGGTTTTCTCTGGCCCTTAACCCTCTCAGTATACTCCTGGAGGGTTCGGGTCAAGGCTACCGGTTGAGAAGAGGTGGTCAGGTCATATCGCACCTCCTTTACATGGATGACTTGAAACTCTTTGCTCCTAACGACTTGCAACTGATGAAGCTACTGAAGGTTACCGAAACCTTCAGTAGTGCCATCAGGATGGAATTTGGTTTGGACAAATGTGCGGTCATGCATGTAAAGCGAGGGGAGATAATGGAATCCGTTGGGACCCAACTCTCGGATTCCATACAACTTAGATCCCTCTCCTCAACCGAAACTTACAAGTATTTGGGTATGTCGGAAGCGTTAGGTATCAATGCTGGTGACGTGAAACAATCGTTGAAGGAGCGCTTCTTTGGCCGCCTGAACAAAGTACTTAACAGTCTTTTATCAGGCGGAAACAAGGTGCGCGCCTTCAACCGTTACGTTATGCCGGTTTTGATGTACTCTTTCGGCATACTCAAGTGGACTCAGACGGAACTTGACGCCCTGGATAGGAGGGTACGCTCACTGCTTACCGCAAATCGGATGCATCACCCACGATCATCGGTGATGAGGCTGTATATCCCGCGGAAGTGCGGGGGTCGTGGCTTTTTAAATGCTAAAACCCTGCACAACAGCGAGATATGCAGCCTTAGGGAATATTTCCTCGAGGCTGACGTGGGTATGCATCGAGATGTGGTGGCGGTGGACAAGGGCCTCACCACGCTCTCCTTGGCTAACGAGAACTGGCGCAAACCTGTGGTATTAGATACTAACGACCGCAGGGAGGTATGGCAGAGCAAGGAGCTTCGCGGACGCTTTTATCGGGTCCTACATGGGCCCGATGTAGACTTCCTAGCGTCTGTAGCCTGGCTGCGTTTTGGTGACCTCTTTGGGGAAACCGAAGGTTTTGTTTGTGCGATTATGGATGAAGTTATGATGACGAATAACTACCGGAAATATATTGTGAAGGACGGTACGGTTGACACATGTCGGGCATGTCACCGGCCCGGGGAATCCATCCGCCACATTATTTCCGGTTGTTCTAGTCTAGCTAACGGAGACTATTTGCACAGGCACAACCTTGTAGCCAGGATTATCCACCAGCAACTTGCTCTTCGATACAATCTTGTGGAATCGGAAGTACCGTACTATAGGTATGTGCCCGACCCAGTTCTCGAAAATGGCAATTGCACATTGTATTGGGATCGGTCTATCATCACTGACAGGACTATTGTTGCCAATAAGCCTGACATAGTGGTGATAGACCGACTTGATTGTTGATATAACAGTCCCTCATGACGAGAACCTCGTGAAGGCTGAGAAAGATAAACAAACTAAGTATCTTGACTTGGCTCGCGAGGTTGTCGACATGTGGGATGTGAACACAGCAGTCATTGTGCTGATAGTCGTGACGGCCAATGGCATAATTGCCAAGAGCCTCGACCAACACCTAAAGAGGTTCTCGTTGGGCAGCTGGATCAAGGGCTTGATCCAGAAAGCAGTACTCTTGGACACGGCGCGCATAGTTAGGAGGTTCCTCTCTCAGGAGCCCTGACCACCGGTAGCTTGGACCCTGTTCCCGATACCGGTGGGCTACTGTTTTTTATATTTTTAAATGTTTTTTGTACTTTTATAGAAATATTTAAAATTGTAAATAGTATGTATATAAATGAATAAATGGAATAATAATAATAATTTCATTATTATTATTATTAAGTAATAATTATTAATTAGATTTGTAATTGTAGGAAAACGGGTATATCCGTATAATTTAAGTCTTAGAGCATTCAAGATAAAAGTGAGTAAGCTTCTATGATTATTGACCGATCGTCATTGGTAAGGGAAGACCCGGGCCATGCGCGGGGCGTGCCGTGTAAGTGGCCCTGACGGGGCAAAGATTTGAAACGTTACATACATTTTGTATTTATATCCGGACGGGACACGGATCATGCCCTGTGTAATATGAACTGCTTCATACAAAATGTATGCAACGTCTTAAATCAGTGCCCCATCCGGGCCACGCACACGGCACGCCCCGTGCACGGCCCGGTCTAATATAATTCATCGCATAGGGTTTTAAAAGATGCGGATGCAGGCGAGAAGTGCATTTGAGTTGGAATATCGAAAATCAAAGTGAAGTTGAAAAATGAATTTAACTTAGAGGTTGTAAAAGAAAAGAAAATGTTATTCTCTGTGTTGTGCAGTGTTATACATTCGTATGTTATAATTAATTCGACTTGAAAGTAATGAAGTTGTGTAATTTTCTTATAAATAAACTTAAAATGTGTTACTTACTTAATCAAAATAAAATAATATTTACTTATTTTGTAAATTTTTGTATTCATTTCCAATGCTCCGATTCTTTGAAGTTTTTTCAATATAAAATCAATGATACGTACATTAATAGCTTTAGATTGTTGTTTGACAGATTATTTGCTTTGTGAGGAAACATGCTTTACAAAGTTAAGTTTTGAAAATAAAAAACATGTAATTCAGTTAGGCCGTGCTCGCCCAGATATGACTTTAAATTACAAAAGACGCGATGGTTTTTTTAAACATTTTAATGTATCCCTTTACGATAAATATCAATGGCTAACTGGCAGTTGTAAATTAAATAAAATGTATTGTTGGCCATGTTTACTTTTCTCAGATGCTAGTAGTTTATGGAATAAAGGTGGTTACACCGATATTAATAATCTAACCAATTCATCTAGGAAACATTCTCAGAACGAAAAGCATATACCTACGTAGTTGTTTAGCTTTACATGAGTTTGGGACTAGTAGAATCGAAACATTTTTCGATAATTCGCATGACGTACGACTTACACGTACGACTTACACGTATAGTAAAAGCGGACTGAAGATACATCTGCCTATACAAGACTGAAGCCAGGATGCCAATCACAGATTTTCAATAAGGACTCAAGACTGCGTGCCCGCGCTCGGAGTAGGTAAGCATTTTTTTGACGCTTCGCCACTGGTACGTATCTAAAAATTCCGTAGCCGCTAAGAACTAACTATCGACTATAGAAGAGATAACATTCAATTTTGTTAATTTCATTTGTTAACAGTAAGTACCTAGTTAAATCTTGGAGCTCAAAAAAGTGCCTTTGCGCATTTTATGAAAATCTTTCTCTTCAATTTTGGATTTAATTAAAAAGTTAAGCAAAAGTTACAAAAAGCGAGGCCGCTACGAACTATGCAGGCCAATAGCTATTCTACACCATTCAATAAGTCAAAATTGTTAATGTATTTTTGTTTCTGGATCAAGAACGCCAAAATTGGCCATTTTACGCAAAAATCACAGTCAAAATGTATGTAATATTGCTCAGTAATCTAACTTCGATCATTAATCTAATCATTATTATCATCATCAGCCTTAAAACCACTGCTGAGCACATGCCTTCCAACATTGACTACCTATATTATTTAATAATGTTCCACCCACAGCTCTTTGTACTTATAGGTACTTTTCGACCTAAGTTTGGTTAGGTAAATTAAATTAATAATAAAAAAATGGTAAATAACGCGAATAATAATAAAAAAGCATGTTAAATAGTAATAGGTCAAGGATCAATTAAAGACGTGAGTTGATGAAAGTGATAAGTCACAAAAATTGAATTTTGAGTAAATCGAGGTTAAAGTTTTACTTTTATTTTCTGAGATAAGTCAGTACATAACTGATTTTTGTACTAAACTATGATGCAAACTTGTTTAAATTACCTAAAATATTAAGTATATAATACCAATTAAACACTTGTTATAATGATATTATACATTTTAAAGAAAAACTGAACATAACTCCTTCTTCCATGATCAAAAGCGAACTTTTCCGTACTTTTAGCTTTTTAAAATTAAGTTATGTACGAGTGGGGGTAAACATTGTCTCATTTTTTCTAAAACTAAACCATATCAATAACAAAGCAAACTAAGAACAGCCCCAAGTAACACATCAAAGCAGTATAACAGCCGAGTTACAACATTACTGTATCGTTTTCGCATTTTGAGTTTGTTCTATAGTAGCATTACAAACGTACGTTTTATATACGGCTACTATAATGCTTATTTGGGCATAACTTATACGCCTTTAGATCTTAAATAGTTTTACAATAGTTGTTTAATTGCATTACAGAGGCTTTATATTAGCATTATCGGTTTTTTTATATTGCCTCGTCATAGTGATCGCATCCTGCCTGATGGTAAGCAGCCGATGCAGTCAAAATAATGAGAGCGCTCCCCACCGTAAAATAAGCACGGTAACAAGCGCACCCATTCATGATGGCCTGCATAAATGCCGTTTTACGCCCCGCCTAAAAGACCCGGAACTATAGAAGCTGGGAAACACATGTGCCGGCAAATAATTCCAAAGCCGAATGGTCTTACAGAGGAACGACTTGCCTAATTTTTTGGTACGAGTACTGATAGTCTGTACAGTATGATGGTGGTTCCTAAGACCAGCACATGTAGTCCGGAAGAGGAAAGGACAGGACGGGTTTATATCAAAAAGTTCTTCACAACACTCTCTGTAGTAATTCTGGTAGAAGACACTGAGAGAAGCAATGTCTCTACGCAGCTGGAGGTCCTCAAGAGAGGGTGTAACCTCAGCATCTCCAATAATGCGTACCGCTCGCCTTTGCACTCTATCAAGTGCATCGAGAAGGTATTTAGCGGAGCCGCGTCCCATAGATGGGAATAATACTCCATACTCGATCGCACCTGAGTGTTGTACAGCAAACAGCGCTGATCGAGAGTGAAAAACCGCCTCACCTTATTAAGAATACTCAACTTATGGGAGGCAGTTAAAATAACACTCTCCATGTAGCATTTTGGATTCAGTTCCTGGACGATGTCCATACTAAGAATGCTGAGGTTTAACTAACCTGGGTTTTGCTGGCATAAAACTCGACCAAGTTTTGAGATCCCCACTTAGAGACACGATCGAGCCAGGTTCAGTTTGGCAACCAGTTCTTGCCTTTTCACCAAGATATCGGCTTACTTTGGCCGCAGGATGTCCCAAGTATCGCTCATGCACCGTTTTGTTATCCGCATAACTATTAATATTGCTCAAAGACAACATGTCATTAATATGCAAAAGAAATAGAGCAGGTGAGAGCACAGAACCCTGCGGCACTCCGGCATTGACTTTGTAGACCGCGGAGGTACTACCCTCACAAAGGACACGAATCTTCGCTCTTCTAGAAAGATTTTCTGCAAGTAGCTGTAGTCAAAGAAGGGAACAATTGCATTATAAAGCATTGTTATGGTCAATGAAGTTGCTTATCGCATTACAGAAGCACTAAGCTAGCAATATTTGATAATAAAGATGTTAATTGCATTACGAAAACATTAGACAAGCTACATATTTAAGTGTTCACAGTTAGAACTTAATAAACCCTACATTATTTCAAAAACATCTCTACACTACGGTACAAATGTTTATAATACATTGAAGTTGTAATTAAACTACTTTGTCCTGCAATATAATAATGGACAAAGACATGTCAAAACGATTTCTAGTGTAAAACGTATTTTACATAATTAACATAAAGTATTGGTTGGGCAGTATATTAAATTAGGTTTTATCCTTGTCTTATAGGTTTATTGCTTTTATAAATAAGTCCGAATTATAATATTTCATGTTATTATAAAATATTTACAAAATGGTGTTTATCTATAGCAGCCCGGCGAGCCATTAAAAAAGCTAATTAATGCCGTCAGCAGCGTAAATGAATAATATATTTCTATATATATATTTGAATAATAGTGCCATTGCTTGAAAGACATTTAGGGGATCCTTGAGCAAAACAATTAAATCAATTGCAGAGTTTTTGTACTACTTGAATCCGTTTGCCAAAAGTTGATAGGCTAGAGATAAGGCTTTCTGAACGTATTATCTACATAACCAATGCGCGTTGCTTTTTGGAATGATTATGGCGCTGTTAACAAAAAAAAAATAAGTACCTAGATATAGTATCATTCGAGTATCTACTTCAATATCACTCAATTAACAAGGCCATTTATTGTGATTCTATAGATTGGGCGTTATTAACATCATCAGTTTCAGTAACTGGTTTTAGTTAAATACATTCGTTTCCAAAATGGCCGATAAACAAATGGTTTTACTTTACGAATACTGTAAAATTAATGTATATAGCCATACGCATTACAATAAGTCACGTGCATTTCATCAAAGAGCTGTTAGCTGTGCAGCAGAACTCAGTTGATCATTAAAAATGCAAGTTTTTTTAAACAGCTAATAGCTGTAGAACTCCAAACGTAGAACGTGGAACGTGGAATGTAGGACTCCAATCCAAGCGTTGAATTCCAGGCGTAGAAATCCAAGCGTGGAACTCCAAACGTGGAAATCCGAGCGCGGAACCCCTAACGGGGATTAAGTAGCACAATTATCGTAGAATGACGATAAGGCTGGATACTTTATAAAAATAATAGCTTTGGTCAAATACGTGACCTATTAAATATTTATAAAAAACGTATGAAATTGCACAAATTTACAAAAGCAACGTCTGTTTAGTATGGCTGTCTCTCCAGCGTATCAGACGACACCAACTGCCACCGCGCAGGTAAATTAACCTACCTACTTTCATCAAATAAAAAATATACGAAAGGCATGTTAGGGTACCGTGCGTGCAATGATAAAACCAAATGAAACAAAATACGTTTGTTTTGCAGTTATCAAAACTATTAAGGCTTTATTTCTTTGTAGTTATTAGTTAAGTAATTTGGTTTAAAGTAATATTTAGAATTAAGTTAATTAGGATAAGATAATCTACGTTTGTTTATTTATAAATTAAAATTTCATATAAGTATTTAATAGCTATACGTTTATAACGTTACAATTTATTTTGGAAATCGGTGATATGGGCCCATACCTCTTACATCCAGAGCCATTTTTAAACTAAACTGTACATAACACCTTTTTCAACTTTCTATTTTCCAAAATGTGCCTTAAGCCATTTGTATCGACATATAAACTTTATTTAAGCAAAAAAACACCGATATCCGAAAATACGACATATCACCTTCATCCACTCACGTATACAAACGCTTATTTCATACCCCGTACAATATTTTCTTTCTCGAAAAAGCTACATTTAACAGAAAAAACATTTTTTTTAATTAATTTCAAATTTTGTGCGAAAACGGTTGGTCACGTGACATTTTGCTCTGTGACGTCACATTTCAATAATATAGAAACACAATTTCTAGAAACTTACAGATAGTTTTTGATAATTTTGTGAAATGTGACGTCACATGATGCTCAATCATGGCCGCCCGTGTTTCGGCGGCCATGATTGAGCATCATGTGACGAAATTTGCGATTTTTTAACCTCAGATAAAAAATCGCAAATTTATTTTGTAAAAATAAAATATTTACAAATTATCATAATAAAAAAACTATTAGATAATTATCGTTAAATCATAAACTATAATTTTCGACATATAACATATTTTATTGTTACAACTGTCAAATAGCCAAATAAAGGCCTGCAGTTGGCTGTAAGCGAGTCGCCAGCGAGAGGTGTGGTGTGGTGGTGAACGGAAGCATAAAGAATAAATCTATAGAAGATCTGCACGTGTGGGATTGCCGGAACCAAAATATCATTGGCCGGAACTATTTACCTGGAGCTGCGACAGAAGACATGCCTGCTTACTTAAATGCAGCGTGAATTGTTGATTGATTTTATGCTACATCCGTGAGCAAACATGAAATTTTTATTCCTTTGAAAGTTATCATATAAGTACCTACATAATTAATAGTAAGCAGTGCTGTGCAAAGTATACCGTAAAATTTTAAATATCGGTAAAAAAAATTATATACCTAGATACTTATGTAACCGTGTTGCGTAGGGGTGAAAGAATAATACCACCCCCTCTCTTCCCTTGGGTGTCGTAAAAGGCGACTAACGGACTAAAGACTTCACATGCATCCAACAGCATAGAGTGGCGATGGGCTCACCACCTGTCACGCTGAGCACATGTGCAGTCGCTATTTGGTAAAAAGTGGACCATGGTAGAGGACTGCTTTTGCTGTTCTCATTGCTTAGACTCTGACTAACCCATCGTGGATAATTAGTCGTGATTATGTAGGGTGGAGTCTCCTAGTATCGGCCGCCTCCTAATATCGGCCTTTTTGAGAAAATGAAACATAACTATAAAAATAGCCCTAAAATCATAATAGTTTTTATGCAAAAAGTAACTCTATATCCATACGCATATCCTCCCATATTTTGGTGCGGGTGCCTCAACATTTGAACGTTTTATTGGCAATAGAGCACGTGCAGGTACAGACGTGCGTCGTTTGGTGGCATTGCTTAGTCAAATCCCTGAGTCGACGCATTGCGTTGGTAAGTATTTGAATGGAAATAAACATACCTATGGTATTTTATTTTATTTGATCTTGAAGAAAAACAGTCTAAGTACCGTTTAGATAGTATGTTTTTACATTTATTTGTCTTTTTTATAAAATAATCGTGGGGCCGAGATTAGGAATCTGTATTATTGATAAATCTCAATATCGGCCGGGTGGCCGATATTGGGGAAATGCATGAAAACGTTAAACAACATGTTTAGCTATTTTATATGTTAGCAGTAACATTAATAAAGTTAAAAATGAAACAACAGCACAGTTTGATCACTAGATCCTAACATCGGCCGCCTAAAAACGATTTTTATCAGCTACGGCCGATATAAAGGGAATCGATGCGTAATAACGGCCACCAAGTATTGGGTACCTACCTACTTTCCTACTACCCTCAAACTTTACAATAAAAAGGAAAATATTGTCAAACAACTCCAGGAAAGAAAAAAAAGAATTGAAGAGAATAAAGCGGAGAGAGAAAGAAAAAAACTGGAAAAGAGAATAAAAAAATAAACCAGCCAAAGAAAACAAAAGTAGTAAATAAGAGATTATTAAAGGACAGCAATCGCGAGACTGACCTCATTGATTTACCTTCTCAAGACATAATGGAAAAGGAGAAAATTCTTTGTGCTGGCTGTGATGTCGAAGAAGATGAAGACAAAAACATTGAATGCGACATATGCCCCCAATGGTTCCACTTAAAGTGTACAGTTCATCGTGGACGAAATTATATTGATGTTGCTAAAGAAGATTTTACTTGGCATCACTGTTTAGAGCATTTAAATTGAAGATACTTTAAGTAAAGTAATTTTTTTTGTTGACTTAATTTGCTAATTATTTTTAATTATAATAATTTGTTTTTGGAGCTCCTTTCTTAATTTTTCTTAATAATGTTGAATCATTGTGATCTTTAGTTTATAATAACAGAATATATTTTAATTTTTAAGACTGAGATCTAAAGAAAAGACTAATTAATGATATATAACAGTTAAAAAAAGTGAATTGTACTTGAGTTGAAATATAAAACGATATCATTTTTTACTTTGGTTAGTAGTTTTATTATGAGGGTTGACGCATTTCGTTTTCCCAAACAAACTCTCAAGTCAAAATTTTTAAAAACCAATAAGCCAATTTTAATAAAACTTTGCATGCTAGTGTAAAATACAGAGATCTAAATAATTTGTTTAAAACATTTTTCGAAAACGTTTATTTAACTGAGTTATTGCGATTTTAAACTTTCTATAGTGGACTTTAAATCACAATAACTCAGTTAAATAAATGTTTTTTTTAATGTTTTCAACAAACTATTTAGATCCTTGTATTTTACTTTAGCATGCAAAGTTTCATCAGAATTGGATTATTGGTTTTTAAAAATTTCTACTTGGTAGTTTGTATGGGAAACCGAAATGCGTAAACCCTCTTAACCTAACTTCACCTAGAAAAGGTATGCCGATATTAGGGTCACAGGCGGCTGATATTAGGGTGTTAGAGGCCGATATTAAGGGAAAACAGCATACTCGGAAAAAAGCATCTTTATTATCAAAAATAACAAACGATTCGTAATTTTGCGAATGTAGCAATGGAATTTCAGTATTCCTCTACCCAAAAAAGGCATTGCAAGAAAGTAAAAGCTATTAACGTAAAAATTACAAGCAGTCGAAGTTCAAAAAAGTTGACATGGCCAAAAATTGGTGCCTCCACCCTATGTGGGTATGTATAAGTGCTTGTACTGTCGTATTGGGTTTTTTATCTGTAATGGTACTGAAAAATGATCCTGAAAAAAAGCCATACTTAATTTAAATGGTAATTTATCGTATAGTGAAGTAAATTTTATTACTAGCCTACATTATTGTCCCACTGTTGACCAAAGGCCTTCGCTACATTTAATGGGTATTGGTATCACACTGATCACAAACCTGGGCATACATCGAAAAATCCGAAACACATTTTGAACAACCTGGGATCGAACCCGGGTTATTAGGCCAAGCGCTTAGCCATTTCATATTTTGTTTTTCAAAGCTTTCAGAAATGATTTATTACAATCTGCAGCATCTATCACTCAATCCTACTAATATTATAAACGCGAAAGTTTGTTAGTATGAATGGATGTTTGTTACTCTTTCACGTTAAGACTACTCAATGGATTTGAATGAAATTCGGCATACAGATAGTTTATAACCTGGATTAACACATAGGATACTTTTTATCCCGATATTCCCACGGGAACGGGCACCACGCTGGTGAAACCGCAAGCGGCCGCTAGTATTCTATATAGTCGTTACCCTTACTTCCTAGAATGAATGCACAATTTTCCTCCATTAAACCTCAAATTGTTTAGATAGAAATTTGAACGCGCTCCTGTATTTTTACACACAATGGCAGTTTCTGAATGCATTCTAATGAAATAAAGAAAGGTTTTGTCCCCGATACCCTGTTGCACTGGCTCGACTGAGGTGTAGGGTAGCCATGGCCCAGTCTCTAAAATAACGTAACGCCGCCAACCGCTTACTATTTACTTCAGCTTTGCTCTTGATCTTTCTAAAGGAAGTAGGTACTCATGTATGTATATTATCGCATTCTTAGTAAAACGTAGACCAAACTAGAGCAGCTTTACATCTTAGTTTAAAAAAAAAAATTAGGATAGGTCAGTGTTTTAATAAGAATGCGTTTTAATTAGGCGAAAATCAACGATTAATTTTATTAGACTTAATGAGATTTAAAACAGACTTTGCAAATGTTGGGCATTTCCTTGGTTAACTCGTGACATGTATTAAGAAGTCTGTAACCCATGTCACACTTTGCCCGCCCCTGGAATTGAATGCGGACATCCATATATCTGGCTAGCCTTTGCTACTTAGCCACTGAGGCTTCGACTTCATTTCAATGATTTTATTTATGTGTAATGAATTTCAGTTAACACGTTTTAATTAGATTTTTTATTACTTTATCTCTGTTTTATTTTATTATAAATTATTTTTATAACTTATATTATATATATTATATATAATAATTGTTGATACAGCATAAAGGTGAAATCACAATGAAATTATTTATTTACACCACAACTCTAAATGTACATGTATTAAATAGCAAATTAGCAAATACAAAAAGTGATAGCCTTTGCCCAGAAGCCCGATATTATTATAAATAAAATGTATTATATTTATTTATTATAAAAAATAAAAAGCGTTTATTTCGATCAACACATTTAACATGGATCATATTATAAGCCCGATATTATAATATTTTTAGCCAAATCTCACAATATCTCAACGCAACATAACGTGTGGTGTCATTAACGGACCTAAATACGCTTGAATGAATAGAATAGGCGCTCCTCTATACTGTGCCAATTCATATCTCCCTAGTTCTGTTTCTCTTCCATCATTTCAGTCGTATTTGAGCTCTTTATAGTTACTCTCATCGACTTTCATCATATGGTCTACAAGATATTGAATAATTAAACTATGACTATTTCGATATCCTTAATATTTGATTATTTGCGTTATAAAACTTAAAATAAACTTTATAAGATATCGAAACGTTGAAAAATTTCATCAGGCCTAACCAATATCGGTGGCAGTGGTCAACGCTGCGAAGGTTCGTTTCCCAACTGAGGTAGATATTTTTTTTTCAACGTTTTGTTTTTTAGATATTTTTCAGCTGATGAGTTAATTGCGTTAAGTTCTCCGAAAGTATCCAGTTCATTATGTTAGGTACGTATTCTTTAATAATAAATTCGTAATACAATTTCATTAAATGTTCGCGACTTCGTATCCGCTTGAACCACTATCCATAGATCCACAGTGGAACTCTCAAATTGTATCTAAGAAATAATTATCACCAATCTAGTAGGTAGGTAGATTTCTTAATTATTAATTATTATTAATTATTAATTATTTTTTTATTTATTTTTACTTCACTTGATTGGTGATAATTATTTCTTAAGGCCCCAGTACACATTGGCGTATGTTGGCCCACTGCCGGTCATCGCCAATGTGTAGACGGGGTAATGGTGTACATTGGCAGGCAATTTGTCGATAGTGGCGCGCAATTCACCCCGTCACACAATGGCGATGGCCGGCATAGGGCCAACATACGCTAATGTGTACTGGGGCCTTTAAACAAATAAATCAATTACGCCTCTCCCTACCAATCGTATTCAAAGCCGCCAATGTCATAATATTATTATTAATACTAACTGAAAAATATTATAGTAGTAAAGTAGATAATTAGGTAGGTATGTAAAAAAAATAACACACATTTTTAATTTAAGATTACCGCCACCCCGGTTTGGGCAAGGAAAACGGCCGAAATGAGTGCCTAAAATTAACCCTTCAAGTATGGCAAAGGTTCATTCATAACAAATGTATTTTCGCGATACCCAAAATGGTCGACGTCCAGAAATAATGGTATTGTATTGAAATGTCATTCCATTGTTCATCGCCATAGCGAATCGAGCGTAATTTAACATTGAATAATGAACTGTTTTATTTGGGAAGATGAGCTTAACGGATGAATTTGAATAAGTCCCTGTATAATACGCACCAATTTTGAAACAGCAGGGTTGACGACACGCAGAATTTTTATATTCCTACCTTTTGCCTCACGTAGGTGGGCGAGTGGCTGAGCGCTACGCGCGATATTCAATTCCTAATTCAGGCATAGTGTGTTTCAGATTTATCGATCCATAATGGGTTTTTTTTTGTAAAAGAAAGAGACAAACGAGCAGGCGGGTCAACTGATGGAATGTAATCAGCGCCACCCATGGACACCCGCAACACCAGAGGAATCGCAGACACGTTGCCGGCCTTTAAGAAGGAATAGGAATTCTGAAGGGGGGGGGGGGGGGGAAGAAAGGGTCTTTGGCACCCTGGCACCCTCACATTCCGGACAAAACACGAAGCGTGGCTCTCAGTCAGTGTCACTCATTTAGCAGGTCACGTGTAGGGTATCAAGGGGAAACCTACGGACGCGACTAACTTTAACCCTTAAAAGGTTTGTGATCATTCCCGCATTTGGCAAGCATGATATTTAAGCCACTATTTGACTTCAATGATAGAGGCCTTTGTCCAGCAGCGGGAAATTGTAAATCCTATATCCATTCTTGACCATTTTGTAGTTTTTTGTAGTTCAATTAAAGACGACGCTGTCTGACATTGCACGGAAATAAGGAATAATCTTGTTGTCTATACACTTTGTTGTCGCCCAACAACAAAGGCGCCCTATGCTAGTTTTGTAATTACCTGTAACGTAATTTGTACCTATACAAAAATAATAATTGCAACTATCTTTGTTTGTCACCAGGAGACACTGCGTTAATGTCAAAGTTCACATTTCATTCAATTGACATTCGCATTTAAATTTCGGAAGCCAAGACCCAGCAGGCGTACGTCTCAAAGTCCACCCGAAACTTCCTTCCGACATATTTAATTAAACAATCAAGTACCAATATTTTTGAGTACCTACCTATTACTTGTACCTAAGTTGAAGTGTCAGCCCTATGCAAGTCAAAATGGCCGCATAACCCCGTTACTCTGTTGTTTTATTGAAAATCATTATTTTCGCTGATCGTGAGCGCTCGTTAAACTTTTAGTTCTCTCTAACGATATCATGTTTAGCGTCCTTTATAAACTATAGATGACCATGACTTTGACTTATAGTCAAGTAGGATGTAGGCAAACTTCACAACTAATTTAAAAACTCGAATTTGCCTCCTACCCGTAAGCATCCGTAAGTCCATGCGAATACTTGACATTAAAATAAAAAACTTATTCTCATCGATAATTTAGATTATTTTTATAATCTAATCAAAGAACAAGTCTTTTTTTACTTTAACCGTAAGTTTAAAAGTTACTAGAAAAACCGAAAGTAATTGAAAGAAAAGTAATTGAACAATATTTTTTAAGAACGGATTGAATTAATTAAATTAAATAATGAATGAATTAATTTTAATATTTTTAAAGGTCTCATCAAACTTTGGTCACCGCAGATAATTGCACCTACCATGTCATCTCTGCACCACCCTATGGTTGACTGGTAGAGAATGCCTCAGGCATTAAGTCCGCCATGTAATGTTATGTTGCAAAAGTTTAAATAAAATAAATTAATAATGAAAGCTCTACACAAATAATTCATTGTTTCAATGAAATAGATTTCAACACCTTGTTTACCTATACGTGCTTGATGAATAAAATAAATGAATGAATGATTGTCATTCGTTACACTACACGTTGACGACCTCCTTGGTCGAGTGTTTGTACACCGGTTTTCATGGTGTGATCTCTGAGGTCCCGGGTTCGATCCCCGGTCGGGTCAATTTAGAAATTATTGTTTTTCTAAATTGTCTCGGGTCTGGGTGTTTTCTATGTATGATAAGTATGTATTTAAGTATTTTAAGTATGTTTAACCGTTGTCTATCAACCATTTATCGAGTTTCTTCGAAGCTTCTCTTGGGCTAGATAATTGGTGTTTTTTTTATTATTATTACTAACTTCTTGTATATTTTTTATTTATGTCAAAGTAGCGGCTCGCCCCGTGACATCTGCGCGTGAAGATCCCGCACGGAAAGAAATTATTAGTTGGGTTTACCATATTTCAACAAAATTTTAGGGTTAATTTATAGCACCTACTCTTGAGTTTTGTTGAATGAGCAAAAACTGTATTGTTGATCAGTTACGGTAATTTGAACTTATTACATATATCTTTTGTTGTTTTAACGTATTTATTTTGTAAATTTAACAAAAAAATTGTTTGCCTGTAAAGTCGGTTTTACGGGCGAAGATTTTACGTGACAACGTCTTTTTCTCGGTAGAATATTTATTGATATGAATATAATTAAATTGCACAATAGGAACAAGGAATTGAATGAAAATAAGAATTGCACAAATTTATCATAGTTGAGTGGGAGAGAGACGCAAGGCATTCGGCGGGCCTCTCTCTCGTTCGGTGACTCATCGTAACGTTACCCAGCGTTACACTTTTTCATAAGTGACTCCCAGCCGCAACCTAATTTAAGACGTTGTCACGTCAAAAAATGGTTATTTCAATAACTTGAACAGTAAAATCAACAATTAAGTACGTATTGAATTATGCATGAATTGTTAAGCCAACAAGTACAAATAGGTAAAAACAACTGTTTTCATATCAACAAAAACTTTTCTGTGAAAACAACAATTTGTTCATGTTGCTTTAACCCATCACTTTGTTAATTCAACTAATGTATCGCCAACCCGTGCAAAATCAACCTTTTGTTCTTTCAGTGCGTAAGCCGTGACGAATTTCCATGTTTTTCAATAAATTTTTTGTCCTAACTATTACCAACACAACAAAAAATAATTAGCTAAAGAAGCAACGACTCCGAGATCTGAGTGTAAGTTTGTAAATGTGCTAACGTTACTATCGCGTTTGAGTTAAGTTTTGGCAGATAGATCTTAATGCTAAGTGAATAAGATCGAGAATCAAAACTCTTAACACAAACGCGATAGTAACGTTTGCACATTTACAAACTTACACTCAGCTCTAAGTGATGCGCGAACAAAACAATCACTGCAATTGATTTTTATATAAATAGGTTATGATAACATTAAAACCGTGTCGCGTTGCGGTGAAAGAATACTACCACCCCCTCTCTTCCCTTGGGTGTCTTAAACGGCGACTAACGGACTAAACACTGCAGATACTTCCAACAGCATAGAGCGGCGATGGGCTCATCTCCTGTCACGCAGTGCAGTCGCTATTTGGTGAAAAGTGGACTAGGGTAGAAGGCTGCTTTTGCTGTCCTCATTGCCTAGTCTCTGACTAACCCTTCGGGGATAATAGTCATGATAATTGGTAAGTATGTATGTAACTATAACATTAAAAAATAAAACAATAAGCTTCTACTATTTTCATACTAAGATGATCGCATGAAAATGGTGAGTAGAGACATACTACGGACCGAGTTCATTTTAGCCGGCTATTTGGGCTGGGCCGCGGTTTGTTTGTGAGCTTTCGACTACGCCTGTGCTAATGCACACCCTTGATAGGCTGAAATTGTTCCTGTTATGATGTTAGGCTCTGCGCTGAAATAAGTGACTTTGGTCATGCACATTTAGTGCGTCTATGATTTAGTGTGACTAGTGTTCCAATCAAAAAGGTCTCTTTGTGTTCCGTTCTCTTTGAGAGAGATACCTACCGTAAGTGCCTGTTAGAGGTTTGACATTAGTTTGTAACCTTAGTAAAGATAGTTAAGTAGTGATGGTAAGGAACTTTAACGCTAGGTTTTTTACTGATTGTAATGCTTTAAATCTTTCTCTTTATTCAGTATTACAGTTAAGATAAAAATTATATTGCACTTATTACGAATTTTACGATTTTTTTAGCTCTTTTAAGTGGTTTGGTTTGCGATCTTGCGATGCCAGTTAAGCACCTTTCGCAACTACGGATTAAAAGCATGAGATATTTTTTTTTATTGTACACTAAAATATAAAATAATAAAACATTACAATTAATGTGCCTTGGAAGGTAGGTAGTAAAGCCGTTGGTCCCGGTTGTGGCACCAGATGGATGACGTTAAAACCCACACCAACTCACATTGGACCAGCGTGGTGGGTTATGTCAAAGTCAAAGTTAAAAGCTTTATTTAATCAAGTAAGTACTTATTGACGTTAAAAAATATGTATGTATAAAATAAAGTTAACTAACAGTAGTTAAATCTTATCTACTAACTTAACTACCTACCTACCTAATCTACTTACCTAACTAATCTACCGCCAGTTCGGATTTTGGGAGAGCCTTCGACTTACTTTTTTCTCCCTCTAAGTAACAAATTCAGCAATGTCCAAAGACGAAAGTCTTCAATCAGTGCGTCCTACCCGTCATGACATACGGAGCCGAAACGTGGACACTGACGGTAGGGCTGGTTCACAAGTTTAAAGTCGCTCAGCGGGCTATGGAAAGGGCCATGCTCGGAGTTACTCTGAGGGATCGGATTCGAAACGCGGTGATCCGGCAGAGAACCAAGGTAATCGACATAGCCCACCGGATTAGCAAGCTGAAGTGGCAGTGGGCCGGCCATATCAGTCGCAGAACCGATGACCGTTGGGGTAGACGAGTTCTGGAGTGGAGACTGCGTATCGGCAAGCGTAGCGTAGGACGCCCTCAGACAAGGTGGAGCGACGGTCTTCGCAAGGTGGCTGGCAAGAGCTGGATGAGAGTGGCCGCGGATCGTGCTCAGTGGCGTGTTCTTGGGGAGGCCTATGTCCAGCAGTGGACGAGTATAGGCTGATGATGATGATGATGATGAAGTAACAAAAGTTGTAATGTCGTCGCCAAGTCATACAAAATGAACCGATCTCCTATGTGTCGTTGTTCATGTGGGAACGCCTGTGCCCAGCAGTGGGACGTTTAAGGTAGATGATAGATAGATAGAGATACATGAGATGTTAATACAACTCAGTACTTACCTCCTTTTAGTGCCAATACAAAAGAAACCAAAGAAATAAAAACTACTTTAAGTAACGCCGATCAATGTAAAAAGTTAAATTGTATCTACCCGCACCACAGAAAACAACTTTTAGTACTTTAAATTACATAAAAGTCGCTTTTTACGGTGCCACTGCAATAAATTGTGCTGTTATACCTACCCTCCAAGTTTATTGTCTAAGTTACGATAAATATAAATAAGTTAGCTGTACCAGATACCAGATTTAATGGTTACAGTATTTGATGGCGTATAAAAGCTCCGACCGAGTAGGCTCTAGCAAGAGTTTCCGATTGGATAGTTCCATTGATCACTATGTTTCATTGTCTATTAGGTGACTATAAAAGGTCTATAGATTCTTTCGTTTCTCATTATTTTTATTTCACAACTTTGAAACTGCTTTGGTCTCTGCCTATGCGTTTTTTTCCAGAAAACTTGCGTGATATATGTATTTATTTATAACTTGGAAGCGGTGAACCTCTATCTGATCTTATGATCGATAAGACAAATAGTAGAAGCTCAGTTCACCCAGGAATCAGGATCCACAGCTACTGAGGAATTGGATATTTTAAACGTTTGTGTTAGAACACAACAACGCTACTAACATTTTGACTGTCGCTATGAGGATAGTCTTAGACAAAAGGTGGTAGCTTGCCAGACGGACTTAGAGAAAGTCTTATTATCGCCATCATTCGCCAAATAACATTTAACGATCGAGTTCAAATGTAGGTATTGACTCAATTATTAAGTAGATACAGCTTACAGAGCGTATACAGTCTGTTGTTGTCACTCTTAAATAATATTTGCATTTATTTATTTATATTTTGTAGAGTCACGTAGGTACCTACCGACCTAAAATCCTTCTTGCGTCTATTCTTTTGCACAGCTATTAAAAGACAATTTTATGGATTCTTTAAAATGCACGAAATTGTGAAATTTTACGTATTTTTCAATCACTTGTACTATGCGCTGAATTAGTTAAATACCTACATTAAAAGAACTTATGTAAGTTAGCCTGATCATTGCACAAGGTCATGGCCTTGTTGAAATTTGAAACAAATTCTTTAAAATAACGAACAATACACAAATGTAATGACTCCTAAAACATATTTTTTCGACAACTTTCTTAATTTTACGCATGAAACAATAATTCTTACATGAAAATATTTGTTTTGATATTCCGCTTAAAATAAATTTTAATTTTTTGTACATTTCGCAGAATAAAAACATTGGTCTAATTAAATTACTAGGTCTGAAACTTCAAAGCAGAATTTGTTCTAATTATAAATATTAATATGATTGATTTTGCTTTGAAGGTCATTATGAGACTTATGTTAGTTTTTGCGATCGCGCGGCACCCCCTCAATTACTGTATTTGTGTACTTACAACATTTGCATAACCCATTTTGGCCTACTGGAAAGCATGTCCGAATAACAAATTCGAAGCGAAACAGACGCATTACTTTCGCGCCACAAAACGTGACGATAGTTTGAATGGCAATTCGTACCATTTCATCTGTGCGTCACAATGCGGACACAGGCGCCGCCGCCAGTGATACGACACCATAACACGAAACAGTAAAGTTCAAATTTCTTTGTTTAAACGATAAACTTATCATTGTATTAACAGATTACCAAATCGCAGGCGCATTCTCATTTAGCTCCAACTGTATGGGAGGAGAGCCGGTTTTGGCTTGTTTGGCCATGCTTTGTATGTTTGTGGAATGCATCTGTCGTGTATGCAACAAAGTAGCGGAATGGACCGACAAACTTGCATGGTCCATTACTCTTTTGTCTATGGAACGTTCGGATTATGCTCGTTTTACGTCATTATTTATGGCAACAGTAGCAGTGGTTTCTTCGTGTTAGTAAGCGAATTGGTTTGGGATGGCCACATGACATGACTTTTAAACGCAAATATTCCTGACTGAAGACAATGTTAAAAAAAAACCATCAGTAGGATTCTAACCTACACACAAGTAGCAAGCCTAACCCGGTATGTCTTAAGGCATAATAGTGGAAGTTCGAATCCAGCTTGTGGTAATTTTTCACCAAAGACCTCAACCAAATTTCTTTGTATTTAGTTTAAAAGTTTTATTATTATTATTCTCTTACTGAGCTTGTCCTTCTCGGCTTTCACGAGGTTCTCATCATGAGGTACGGTAATATCAACCAATATTGCCCGGCGTTGAGCTCGGTCGACCACCACGATATCAGGCTTATTATTATTATTATTGTTTAACAGACAGGCAGTTGAGACAACTGGTGTAGTCTGTATCCTGTTTTCTCCTTTTAATGTCTTAGTCTGGTTATTTGTTCATATTCAAATGCTTGTCTAGCCTGTTTTATGACTTTGTTCTTTTATAAACAACAATAAATTAACATTTAATGCATTTAATGAAAAAAAAAGAAAGAAAAGAATTGTTAATTCCACAATCTTTTCGAGTATTTTATTTTATAAAAGAACTAGGCAAGCGAGCAGGCGGGTCACCTGATGGAGAGCAATCACCGCCGCCCATGTACACCCACCTGCAAAACCAGAGGAATCGCGGGCTCGTTACCGTCCTTTAAGAAAGGAATAGGGTTAAGGAAGGAATAGGAATTTTGAGAAGGGTGGGAGGAGGGGGGATGGGCCTCCGGAACCCTCACTGGCCGGACGAAACACAACAGCACTAAGTGCCATTATTTCACGCTGGATATTACGCCGGTCGACCCGGCCCAATGCGTGCTGCAACGCAGCGTGGCTCTACCACTCAGTAAAGTGTGTACCTAAGTTGTCTTTAACATTTTATGTTAGTACTTGTTTTGAGTCATAGGGAGGAAAATGGCTGCAATAAGTTTAGTGAGCCCAACAAAACTGTGGAGAGACGAGCAGTACTCGTGCCTGGTGTTTTAAAGTGATTAGCGATTAAATTTTTTTAGGTAAAATACATGTCATGACATTACTCTCCAGAGACATCCCCTCTCCGTACATTGCTAATTTTATTTGTACTGGCACCTCGAGACCAACCTTTAGGTTATGCAAGAAGTGCCAGACGTCCCTGCGCCAGTAAACTAACTCGCGCAGGAGACCATCTGCGTTAGGTCTTGACGACGAATCAGTGCCCGTCGAAGCGCGCTCTACATTCGGTACTCATAAGACTAGCGTCTCGGGAGAGTTTTCCCGTGAACACGTGTAGTTCACTGCGTATTGTCCAGATAGATAACCGGAGCTGTCAAGCTCGCTCACTTCTTGTTGCACGAAGGGCACAACTCGCAGTTGCCACTGCTCGCACGCTCACACACTCTCCAGAGACAGGTGCTTTCGAAGTGAGTTCCGTCATCTGAGTGAATTCAAGTTCGAGTTCGGATTATTGAAGAATCGCACTACAGCTCCTCCTCCGCCGCGACAAACGAGGCGAATTGCAAAAGTAACTTGCTTTAAGCACTCTGATCTAAATGTCAAGCTAGTTTTAAATTTTTTAATTATTATCGAGAGTTGTGTTTGAAATATTGGTATATTACGTCTAACTTGCCAAATTAGTGTTTTAAATACTAGTATATTACGTCTAACTTACCAAATTATTTGTACTCTATGGTCTGAAATAAACAGTAAGATTCAAAGAACAAATTTGGGGCTTGCGATATGTTGCCCAGAGTGACTTATATATCGACGACGGCGTAGGCCCTAAGGGTCCGATACTGTGCTAGGGTAACCAATATTTCAAGATTGGATGGGACTACGGTGCTATAAAAGTGCTGAATATTTATTACTTGGAAAAAAGGAGTCAATTGCAAGAAATATCCAAGCATCTCTTTAATTTATTGATATGAAAATGTTACTGTTATCGGTACATACTCGTACTTACATTTATCGAGATGAAGAAGATATCTAGATTGTGTTATCGGTACATACTTTGAAAGCTATTAAACATTTTAGTTGAGTTACAGTTGTTAATTAAATTTATTTTTCATATAAATCACTTCTGCTGATTTTGATTAAACTTCAAGATATTTAAAAACATGGTTATTAAACATATGATTTATGTCACGCCTTAAGAAATTACTAGAGTGCTTAAGTGCTAATTTTTCTAATAGGCCGTCACCAGACTGCTCGCTCATATTCGTATTCTCTTCATATTTTCATATCACTGACGTATTTCAGAAAATTTTGATTCAGTCTCGTATTACTTCTAATCCGAAGGGGGTGATACATCACCGTGCATAATATATCATGCATACCCATACGGCTCGTACTCATATATCGTTGTACAAGGAATGCTTTCACAAACTTATAGAGCAGTCTTTCTCTCCGTGTTTTTTACGTGAGTTTTTCCCTAAACAAGGTTCCATTTGGCGTCATTTCGTTTATTTTTCCATGGCGTTCTGCATTCACAAGGCAGAGGGGCCATGTTTGTGTTTTTTGCCTTAAAAATGTGTGATGAACATGGAATATTTGCATTTCTGTTTCGGGATTAGGGGATTTGTAAAAGAGTTTTTATTGCTTGCAACATCATGATTTTAGCTACCAGTCATATCAACGTAATAAATAAATAATAAAGTAAGTAGTTATTATTACAATAATAAACGATAAAAAGTTTGAAAATAAAAATATAATTACGATTCTGTGGAGTGTCTCTTAGTGTTACTTCATTCTTAGAAACATCTAAGACGTAGTATCAAGAAGAGTATAGATGTGAACTAGAGGATCCTTTAAGATGATATTTGTTAGAGTTAACCGTGTCTCTTACATTTTGTGATTTTTTAGATTACTAACTGATTTGACCAGAACCAAAACCCGTTCGGGGTTTGAATTTGTGTAGAATTGCATAACATATAAACAAGGAGTTGAGATCATTGGCTAAAACTCCAATCAACCTTTATAAATTCGACAATGTCCTTACTAGAAAAAGTTTGCTGGTCGCATCACAAGTTCTTGTCGAATTGATAGCGTCGGAGGTGGGTGGCATACAATGAGCGTATTGGGAGTTCTTCTTGTCGTTAGCTAAAACAAGCAATCTGTATGGACTATACCAACAACGTGCGAGATACTCGTAATGTACCTGAGTTTGCTCAGAGTCGTAGCTACTACTGACAGCAGAGAAAGTAAGGGTGTTTACAATAAAACTGTTTGTCGATTTTGATATGATTACAAGGACAGCTTCTTGGAACTCTTTGAAAGGATTGGGATGAGGCCAAAGCCTTTTTCGTATTACAGTAATTATTGTCTCGATAAATATTAGATCTACCGGATTAGTTATTATCATTTTAAGCAATTATTTGTTGTATTCATAGCCGCTTAACTAAATTACGTATACGATGTTTTAGAATTAATTCACAAAACACACATACTTAATTATGATGATGTCGCTCGCTTCTTAATTTTTTTTATAAAAGAAGGAGGCAAACGAGTAGGCGGGTCACCTGATGGAAAGTAATTACCGTCGCCCATGAACAGCCGCAAAACCAGAGGAATCACAGAAGCGTTGCCGGCCTTTAAGGAAGGAATAGGCTCGTTTCTTGAACATCCTTGAGTCGTGAACGGTCCAGAAATATCGCCGCCGAGAGCTGGTTCCACAACACTGCAACGTGCAGAACATGTTTGTCTTCATTAATCAAAATGATAAATGTATTTATATCTATACTAATATTATAAACCTGAAGAGTTTGTTTGCTTGAAAGCGCTAATCTCAGGAACTACTGGTACTCATAGGCAATATTTTGTTTAGGTACTGGTACGGGTAAGGGTAGACACCCGTTCGGAGCCGGGGCGGGTCGCTAGTCAATTATATTTATGTAAAACACGTTAGTGGGTAAAATCTCACTTACCCGCATTGGGCCAGCGTGGTAGGTTATGGCCTTACCTCCCCATGAGCGTGCCCAGCATGCACGCTGATAATGAATGAATGAAAACACGCTAAAGACCTATTATTATTTTTTGACGACCTCCTTGGTGTGGTTTGTAGTCCGGTTTTCATGGTGTCGCCATCTCTGAGGTCCCGGGTTCCCGGGTCAATTTAGAAACTATTAATAATAATAATAATTAATGTTTTTTATTTTCTCATCACAAAGTAGGTAATAGTTTAATATAACACAATATTGTTTTTCTAAATTGTCTCGGGTCTGAGGGTTTTCTATGTATAATAAGTATGTATTTAAGTATTTTAAGTATGTTTATCCGTTGTCTAGTAGCCATTTAACGAGTTTCATAACGAAAATTCTCTGGAGCTAGATAATTGGTGTGGGTGTAGGAAATTTATTTATTTATTTGTTATTATTATTATTAGCCTCAATTGTCAATGTATGTATTTATTTATGTATTTATTTAGGTATGTGTTTATGTATGTGTTGATATTAGTATTTTGCAGTATTAGTGTAAATATTTTAATTAGTATTTATGTAATCCCTGTATGTTCGTTTATTATGCTGTTAGTAATTGTTGGTATTCATCATCATCATCATCATCAGCCTATTAACTTCCCACTGCTGGGCACAGGCCTCCCATGTGGACAATAGCACGTGGGGATATTAGGCCATAACCCACCACGCTGGCCCAATGCGGGTTGGTGGGTTTTAACGACTGCCATCTTACGACAACAACCGGGACCAACGGCTTAACGTGCCTTCCGATGCACGGAAGAGCTCAAGATGTTTTTAAATATGGTCACCCATTCAGCGACCCGGCATTGCGAAAGTTGCTTAGCGAGCAAGATCGCAAGCCGAACGCGCTAGCTGCTGCGCCATCGAGCTTCTCATTGTTGGTATTAATTTAACTTTAATATCGCCTAACTTCAAGTCTCCCACTTTTTTATTTATTTAATCTTCTTTACTAATACTACTAACTAATACTATCTCTTCCAGGAAAAAGTCTAGCTCGTCCGCCATCTCCTTCTGGGCCTGCCGCGCTGCCGGTTCCTGTTTTTTGGTACCCAGTCTGTGGTTACTTTGGCCCAGAGCTCGTTAGGCATACGGCAGACAAGGCCTGCCCAGTTCTAAAGACCTATTAAGCGTACCAAAAGCGTCGCTTTATTCCAACGACCATATTTCCAAGTTCTTAGATGTCCTACGCACTACATTCCAAGAATGTGAATCTTGAGTCGCTCGTAAACATTATCCGTAACCGATGGAGTGACTACTTTGTATTTGGCGCTCGGTTCAACCATAAACCCTTGCTTTATGTGATCTACGGGAGTTCTCACATCGCGGTAGCTGAATTTTTATTTGGCCGCGCCACCCGTGAATACTAAGAGCATGGTAGAAATGAAATGGTAACTCGTATTGGTAGAATACTGTGAAGCATAGTATGTGAAAACCCACAGAATAAGTGAATTTACCTCAAGAAGTTCAACATCCCAGAACATACCGGTGAGCTGCCATGCGATTCTCTAAGCGACACATAGACGCTGTGCGCATGGCTGTGATCTGCTGTCTCTTTCCAATCCTATGAATATGAAAGAGACAGAGTCAATTCTCAGCGCTGCGGCAACCGCTGATGCCAAGGCTTTATCCTAGAGAATTGCACTGCTGTTCGCAGAGAAAGTTGCCAAATGGTGTGTGCGCTATTGCTTAGGCTGAATCCCTGACATACAAACTGATTGCCAATATAAGTGCTCTTCTTATGGATATATCTATGGGGTATACCTAGTATGTGTCAAGGCAAATGCAATAGTTATATAATAGTATGACCCTTTTGCTCTGCTACAGCATAGGTTCACGTTCTCGATGTGTTTAATGTGAGTTTTTATTTGAGTGAATAATTAAAATGGTATTTAAAAAAAAATATTTCTTTGTTATTTTGTATATTATTTGTCATCGGTTTTTCAATCTTTTGATGGTTTTGTGTGTGTACCAAATAAACAATGTAAGTCTGCAAGCCTCCAAGGGCTGTATTTTTCTATCAGGTGATCCGAATTCTTGTTAGCTGGCTCAATAGCGTCTATAAAATGTAATTAAATTCTTAGTCCTAAAATATATTTTTTATATTTGATGCAAGGGACGGTTAATGTAAATAGAATAAAAAGTTAATTTCCGATTTACTATTTTGGTTATACTATGGCAAAATGCTGAAGTTTCGGCAGTGCTGCCTTTCGATTTGCCATTTTGTGGGGTAAAGCTGATTCTTTATATTTTGCGGTACCTACCTACTCGTTGACACAAGCTTCATTTATAGGTAAGAGAAGTTCCAGTCTAGAATTTCGAGCGATTTTAGTTGATTTTAGCACATTTTAGATCAAAGTCCTAAATAGTATATTTCATTACGAGTGCGGAAAGTCTGTCATTGCAAAGAGTTACGACGAATGTTGACAGTCCGAACAAGTTGCAATGACGGTTCCGCACGTGTACTGAACAACTATTTTTAATACAGTTGCGAAAAAATGAAGCAATTTAGTAAAATAATAAAAACACAATAAACTCAACTAACTAATCATGAATTCTTATAAAAGTTATAATTCACATATTTCTGGGTAGGCAATAGGAACTATGCCTATACAGCCAAGTCTTCAGTAGAATTTTTTTATTGATATGAAATGAAAATCAAATTTAATGAGATGAAATGAAATGAAACCTAACCTAACTCATTGAATGAAATCAGATATTGAAACAAATTAGTAGCATCTTTTTGGAAATATTTGCATGAATCATAAAAACTTCTATGAAATTTTTTTAGTTAAAACTTCGTGGTTGGTTTTTTCTTTTTAATAGACATTATTTTGACAGTTGGGAAAGAGAACGCACGAGTTCGGAAAAGGTAAAGAAAAAGCTCGAGTATGTAATAGCCCACATCCCCGAACGTTATTACGTCCCTGCAATACGCCACTTTTTGAGCAACTGTATTAAAAAATCCATTTATTTTGGTAACCATGAATCTCTTGTATGAAATGTCATTGTTGGTAACAAATATTTTACTATGACTTAGAAACTGAGGCCTTCTCGTAATTCAAAGAGATGTGTTTCGTAAATCTCGTCGGTCGGTCTAAACGTGTCGCGGTGAAATAATACTACCACCTCTCTTTTCCCTTGGGTGTCGTAAAAGGGGACTAACAGACTAAAGACTGCACATACATCAATCAGCAAAGAGCGGCGATGGGTTCACCACCTGTCACGCTGAGCACATGTACAGTCGCTATTTCGTGAAAAGTAGACTATGGCAAAAGACTGCTTTTGCGGTCCTCGTTGCCTATAGTTTCTGACTAACCCTTGGGGGATAATAGTCGTGATTATTATGTAATATGTACTCGTTGTAGATACTAACATCATGCCCGTTTCCCAAACCGATAGGCTTTCCAATTGCTACGATTCTGATAGATTTGCTTCTTTTACTTTACGTACATAAATCACGACTAATATCCCCGAAGGGTTAGTCAGAGACTAGGCAATGAGGAACGCAAAAGCAGTCCTCTGTCATGGTCCACTTTTCACCAAATAGTGACTGCACATGTGCTCAGCATGACCGGTGGTGAGCCCATCGCCGCTCTAAGCTGTTGGATGTATGTGCAGTCTTTAGTCCGTTAGTCGCCTTTTTACGACACCCAAGGGAAGAGAGGGGGTGGTAGTATTCTTTCACCGCGACGCGACACGGTTGAGCCTATCCCAGTTTATCGAATTACTCTTGAGCGATATAACTGTAAATAGAAATCACTGTTCGCCGTGCATGAAAATGTTTTTAGCAGCCGAAAGAATGTTAAAAATATCAATGTTTTACCGATACCACCATTTGCAGTTAAGACCATTCGCTGAAAGCTCCACTGGGCGAATTAGCATTTTTTCGATAGAAAGCATTGCAGAAAGCGTTTTGAATAAAATTTTACTGTGATTTGTCGTGTGCGTTACCCCAGCAGGAAAGTAGCTCCTAGAGTGTTATGAGTGGAACAGATAATTAGTGCTCAATCTGCTGAGCATGTGCGCCACATAAAAAATTTGTGCGTGTTGTCATTTTGGAGAAAAACTATTCCTGCTGCAGTAACGCCGTTCCAGCAGGAAAATTCTAAACGAATGATCGGAGAGAGAAAAATTGTGCATGGGCAGAGAGCTTATATTAGTGCAAAAATGTGCGCCGAAAATAAAATTTGTGCGTCTTTAGGTTTTCGAGATATTGCATTTCCTGCTGGAGTAACGTTTTGCAGAATCGTGTATCTCTAGAGCCTTTGTATCTGCGCCTGTAGAATAAACATACACGGGTAGCTCTTGATTTGTGCGTATTTGTGGCGGAATTAGATTTACAAAAATATTTGTAAATTGCAAGTAATCACGCTTTATTTAAAATCCGAAAAAAAATCGCAGCGCCTAAACGAGAAAACGTATAAGCTTACTGAAAACTGTATTCAATCCTACTTGTCAAATATAATAACCATAAAAAGTTTCAAAAGGTTACATACATGCGTTATTGATTAATATTGCTAAAAGTCAAAATGACGGTGTGCTAACTTTGACGTCAACATACAAGAAACCGGCTCAATCCAAGATGAGCGGGCTTAAACCAAAAATTAGTGCGTTTAGTCAAATAACATAGTAAAAATTTTCAGCTTGGAATGTTTAGCATATAAATAGATATAAACAAAAAACAAAAATGTAAACAACGCCTGGTTATCCGACCAAATTCGAATGACTACAAAAAAGCGACGGATTCGTACATATCAATGACCTTCTTTATTAGGCGTATTACACCTAAGCAGTTGTCCGTACAGTCGCGTTCAAACGACTCCGGGGTATGTTGGGTCAATTGTCAGAATGTCCAAGGTGACATAATGTCCGGATGATATATAGACCGTTAGTCAATATGTACAAGTGTCATAATGTCCAAGAAGACATATCGTTCAGATGTTATAATGACCGTTGGTCAATATGCACAATTGTCAGAATGTCCAAGAAGTCATAACGTCCAGACAGGGTGGCACGATCACGTTTTAACCGACATAAAGCACACGTCCCTCTCATACTCGTACTCTCATATTTGCCAGTACGGGCCGAATGCTTTATGTCGGCGAATAAACGTGATCGTGCTAGCCGGGCATCTGATGATAAAGACCATCACAAATTGTCCTTTTTAGGTACTCGTGTTAGGGTTCCTTAACCAAAATAGCAAATGCTGACAAACAATTTGTGGTTTTGGTAATTGGCTATATGTCTACTAGACGTTTTGGCAATTGGGTATTTTGATATTGGACATTATGACAATCCGACTTATTAACAATTTGTTGTTTTGGTAACTTTGACATTATGGTCATTAGACGTTTTAGCAATTTGTTGTTTTGACACCTGAATATTATGACAATTGGTCATTTTAACAATTGAGCATTATTGCCATGTTATTTTGACACACTGGACATTCTGACAATTGGCCCAACATACCCCGGAGCCGTTCAAACGTTTGTTGGCAATTACAAGACCTAATTTTAGGGCCTTAATTAAAAAAAATATTGAATGCACCTTGTTCCCGCCAAAGCCGGGACGGACTCAGCGGTTGTTGACGACCGCGTCCGCCTGACTGCCGCGGCGCCACCGCTGCGCGAGCCGCCGCCGCTAGCTTGGTGAGCCGCGCGCGCGACCAGTCTGTCTACTAGCTAACACGAGACGTCCACAAAATACGCGCGCTGCTATCTGCCTTATTATAGTGACTCCTGAACCTAAAGTGAAGAGCTCGACCTAAACGCCCTTAACCAGTGCCCCTAGTGAACTGTTTAGTGTAGTGACTGTGCGCCAGGAACCAACCTATCTCGCCGCCCGTGGTCAGCTCGCCCCCCGGGTTCCTGTGACTCATCATCCCTGTAAGTACTTCACTATCCATAACCTACCCAACCCACATCTCTTATTTCGCCGCTGTTACTGCGAACGCCTTTCGCCGTAACATTCTGGTCATCTTCGAACCGGTAATATTAATGCCGGCGACCTTCCCGTAGCAAGTATTCTTTTACCATTTCACCATAACTTGGTCTCACGTTCCATCAGCTCCTTTAATTACAGTCCACTAAAAAATAATCGTTTCCGCCCATAATCTAATTTGTGCCATCATTTCGGAATTCATTTGTTCACATAACTTTACCCTGCCCCAATAAAAATTTGGTGAGGTAGGTATAATTTGTTTGTGGTAGGATTGCGACCACACAACATCCGAATTATCTTGACGCAATTATTTCTGCATGTTGTTTTTATGTTGCTTTCGTGTATGCATCCGGTATTCTGAACCAGGATCACAGAACTATTGTGTCATACAATGTTGTTTGTGCCTAATTCGTGCTTGAAATAATAATTCAGCTCAGTTACTTTACCTTTGCCTTTTTCATGCTACGTTTGGCTACCGTTTGGCTACAGATTTAGTTAATTGTATGGTGCCTGGTATTACAACAGCTAAGCTAATTTAACACTGCATAAAATAATTCAGCTCAGTTATTTGGCCTTTATTTTAATTTTTTCATGCTATGTTTATCGGCTGCAGGTGTATTTTTCTTACATAATAATACAACAAGATTTAATTTTTTTTTTTTGAGTGTTAATTTTTAATTTTATTGTTTTGATTGTTGCCTTTGCGAACGGCTCATTTCTTGTGCGTGCTCACCACATGAGCTTAGTGTTTCATAATTTTGAATCAGTTTTTTTAAAAATCGCTTACGGCTATTTGCGTGCGTCGCCTTCGCTTCTACACATGTTTGCCCACTTGTGGGACACACATACAAAGTGTCCCAATTTTTATTTTATTTTTTATTAAGTTTTAATTGTTTTTTTTTTTTTGCGACGGAGTCGTTCTTTGCGCTCGTTTCCGCTACAGGTCTGCCCAACTGTGGGCTACGTACAACGTATCCCACACTTTATTTTTATTAGATTTTTTTTTTCCTTTCCCGTTCTTAACGCTTTCCCGGCTGATTGGATGCGCCGCCATCGACTACGCATGCGCTTGCCCACTAGTGGGCTACGGATGACGTGATTTTTTTGTTGTTTTTTTCCTTTTGCGGTCGGCTAATATTACGTACGCGCGTTCAATAAACACAGACATACACACACACGTGCGTTTGCCCACCCGTGGGCCATATACAAGGCGTCCCAACTTAGTTTTGCTTTCTTTATTGTTGCGTTAATTTTAGACCATTTGCCCTTACCTTAGTAAACAAATACGTCCAGCCCAACTATAGAATATATACAGGGTGTTGTTCTTTTTACTGCCTTTAAATTTGTTTATTTTTTTAATTTTGTTTTTATTATTTTTTTGTCTACTTTCATTCATCGCGATGCCGACCAAGTCACAAGCCGCTATTTTTAGGGAGGCAGTTAAGGCCATACTTCAGCTCCTTGAGATAGGGTCACAAATTATTGCTGGCGGCACCACACATTCCATATTGGAGTTTAACGTGCGTTTCGCACAGATACAAGGCGTGAAAGACAGGATGGACGCAGTGTATTATAGCATTCTTGACGAGGAGGACCTGGACGAGAAGACCGAGAAGGCATACACTGAGAACCACACAAAGGCCTCCGGGGCGTACCTTGGGATTCTTGTGGCTAGGGAGGAAATCTTACCCTCTTCCACGTCATCCCCAACCCATAGCGCTCAGCCCAGTTTCGGCGTCAATACGCCCACAGCCGTCCTCCCCAAGATAGCGCTGCCCAGGTTCAGCTCAAAAGTGGAGGACTGGCCTTCCTTCATTGCGCTGTTTAGGAGTCTGACTGACGACATGGCGACCCTGTCGGACGCAGTCAAGCTCCACTACCTATTCTCAAGTCTCAGCGGTGAGGCGTTAAGTATGGTATCCCACTTAAAGGTCACCAATGAGAATTTTGCCGTGGCCATGGACATCCTCACGAAGCGGTACGAGAACCGCCGGGTTCTCATTGATAGTTTTGTGGACATCATCCTGGGGCTGCCAAGCATCCATACGCGCTCGAACATCCGCACACTGTTCCTTACGCCGCTCATATCGGCTCAGTGTGCCCTCAACAATTTAGATCTGCCCATAGGAGACGACTACGTGTTTGTGTCAATAGTGGTGCGGAAGCTCAAGGGCGAGCTCCGCACGCTATTTGAACGCAGGCACGGGTCTAGTAACACCCTGCCCACGTTAAGGGACCTTATCTCCTACCTCGAGGAGCACGCGCGCTGTGTGGAGACAGAGTTCTCCAACATAGCCCAGCCGCAGCCCATTCACGCCCTGCCCGGCCCTTCTCGTAGCCGCGCGCCTCCTCAGTTGCCCCATCGCACTTATGCTCAGGTGGCTCAGCAACAGCCCGACCATTACCGTGGCCGCTCCTCAGCTCCATCGCCTCACCGCGCCTATGATCAGCCTACTCACCAACCGTTCCGCCCAGCGCAGCAAATGCGTCACCGCCCATCCACCTCCCCGGCTCGCAGTCAGCCATTCCCCGTATACTCGGCCTTCCAGCAAAGCTGCTCCTCATCATCGTCCTCGTCCTCTTCCTCACGCTCGACGTCCTACTGTCCCTATTGTGCCACTAGGGGACATACGCTCATGACGTGCAGATGGTACAATGCCCAGCCAACACAGGGCCGTTGGGACTTTGTACAGGCACGCGAGCGCTGCCAGCGTTGTCTCGGCCGTCACTACGAGAGCGAGTGCAGGTCAAGGGGGGCATGCAAGGACTGTGGGAGCACGAACCACCACACGTCCCTCCATCGACCAGACGGCCCAACGCACTCAGCTCATTCGTCGTCTGTACATGTACCCCCACCACAGCTGACAGAGCACTCGAGGGAGCGTCCCAGACACAGCAGGCGGCACGAACCCGCACATGCCAAACAGGCGCAACCCAGCTCTGCTCACAGAGCCAGCCCGCCCAGGTCCGGTTCGCCAGGTAGGCCCCGCGAACGCCGCCAGCAATTATGACTCCCAACTATCACGGAGCACCCTAGCGAAGAGGTAGATTTAGCCCATGCCCAGTCAACCCATGCCCACACAGCTGATACATACTCAGCTCATACAATTTCAGCTGATACTCAATCAGCTCACTCACCTTCTGTGCCCACTGGCACACCCATTTTGTTGCCAACCGTCTCACTAAGAGTCGCGGACGTACATGGCCATCTTCACACAGCCAGAGCTTTATTGGACTGTGGCAGTATGCTGACGTTAATAATGTCACGCAAGGGCTTTTGGGTGCCGAGGGTGGTATTGGGAGAAAGCCCATTTCCTACCGCACCTAACCTCAGCCTGTCAAATCGAAAGGTTGAGTGGTTCGGCGGCGATAGGCGCGCAAAGTAAGGGAACCGTCACCTTTTTAAAACTCCCCATACAAATAGGAATTATAACTTCCCTGTAACTCCTACATCTTTTGTCAAAATTAGCTGAAACCTTATTTTTAGAACTTTTTGATTCCCCCCTACACGGTGGTAAAGTTTAAAATATTATTTTGAACACTAAATTTTTCAACCATAAAAATTTTTCTAAGTCCCTTAACTATAAAAATAAGAAAATTCAATAAATTCATTATCTTCGGCATTATAGGTCGGAGAGAGTTGCGGTTTTGACTGGAGGGCATATTTTGGCAATTAGAATAAGGTAATATACTTTTGGAAAAATAAATTTTCCAAAGAATTCTCAAAATTTTCTAAGTCCAAAAATTTTTTGCAAAGTAAAAATTTTTCAAAATTAACTAAATAGATCTTTTCTAATTAGAACCATAATAGTGGCATAGCTTTCCAAACATTTTCAAGGTTAGTGTTTTGATAGTAATAGTAAAATTAAGTTTTTTGGCTAAAAATCGTTCAGCTGTTCTGGGCCTTAATTTTTATACACTAGTTCGCGTCGAGAGTGGTATTGGGAGAAAGCCCATCTCTTCCCTCATCTAGCCTCAAGTTTTCCTCTCAAAAGTGGTAAAGCTCTGGGACTTATTAAGGCACAAAGACCGACGCGATTTTTCCTCCCGGCCGACTTTTGTTCCTTTGCCGTATACTGACATAGGCCCAGATATACTGTGCCAAATTGGATGAAACGGATTTTATTTGGTCTGTCTTGACGGGACGGTTCATTCCCCGGCTGGGACAAGCTATTTTAGACCCCCTTGAAAAGCTTTTCAGGGACTCGCAATAAAGAACTTTGAAATCTTTTGTATTGTTTTAATTTTAATTTTAAATTTGTTTCCTTGTGTACTTAGTTTAAGTTGACACCTGAACCTTTTTTTGAGGTCAGGTCTAGTTATAAGTTTAAAGTTTAAACCTTTCTTTCAACTTTCTGTGTGTTTGACGCTTTCTACAACTGTAGAAGCAAATAAACTTTGTAACTGACCGTTGACGGTAAAAACTTTAGCTTCTAAAACTTATACAAAATTTTTGAGTTTACCCTATATAGGGTAAAATAATATAGCCATTTTTGGACATAGTATATAAGACGCACCCCTTTTTACACGGGGAGCAAACAGACTGACCGTCACGGTCAAAATATTTACAATCCATTTTTATTTCCATTTATATACAGTGTATTTTTTCTTTTATTGTTGTTTTTCTTTCTTTGTGTTTATGCGTTTAGCCAGCCAATACAGGATATATTGACTACTAAATTAGGACTTGTGCAAACACACGATCATAACTGACTACACAATACATAACACATAACGTATACACACAGAATTTTGACCATTAATTAAATAGTTTTACATTCCCTTTTATTTTATTTTATTATTAATTGACAATCTAATTTAATTTAATTTAATTTAATTTATTGATTCCATTTCATTACCCCACTTATTAAATCTTAGTTACCTAACCAGCTAGTTAGGATGTATCACACACCAAAGAGCCCCAGTCGGAAGACAGCAACCAAGGGTGGAACAACGGGCTTACCCCGTACTCCCCCTTCGAATAGGACTTCACCCGTACATAAAATAACCCCTAAAAAGGTTGACGAAGTAAAACTAAATACGACTTTTAACAAAAGCTCGAAAACAAACCCTTCCGCTCGTAGGCTCAGTGGGGAATTTGAAATTGAAGAGAGAGGTCTGCTCCAACCGCTTAAACCGATGACGCAACCTCTGGCACACACCTCCAAAGCACCGGCAGCAAAGACGTTCATACTCGCCGTCCCGCTAAGTACGGCCAAACCGGGACCGGCTAGTAAGACAAAGCATTCCTCCAACATCCAGGAAGCACCTGCACCGGCCCCGGCAACATTGGCAACAGGCATGATCCAGACCACCAAGGACATGTCGTTGCCAGACAGAATATCCAAACTGGCTTTCTTTGCAATAAACAGGATGGAGGATTCTAAGAATATGAAGGGAGAAGTGAAGGTAGATCTAATAGACTGTCTTAGATTTATCAAGAAGTGTGCAGAGGAGATCAAACAAAACAGTCAAACAGAGCCATTAATTAAAATAGGTATGGAAGAGGAGAGGAACGAAAGGAATGATAGCAATGATAGTAGCCGCATCCTGATCAAACTTGATCAGATGATGGAAGAAATAAGGGACATGAAGGAGCAAACCGTCATCGCTCCCAAACAAACGACGCCAAAGAAGACACCAGAACCCCGCCAAACCCTGCACTCAGTCATTGTGACGTCCAAGAATGACACAGATACAGGAGATGCTGTAATCGAACGGATAAGGGAGGCAGTGGACGCAAAAGAGGGATGGGTGACGGTGTCCAAAATAAGAAAGGCAAAGGGAAATAAGGTGATTATAGGCTGCGACACGAGGGAGGATAGACAGAAAGTCAAGGAGCGGCTTGACAAAGCTGGGACCAATCTGACTACCGAAGTAGCTAAAAACAAGGACCCGCTCATCGTCGCCAAGAGTGTTCTTCGTGCCAGGACGGACGAAGAAGTGCTCGAAGCGATGCTTAAACAAAATAAGGCACTGTTCCGAGACACGACTGATGAAGAGAAGAAGATAACAATACGGTATAAGAAGAAGACGCGCAACCCACATACACACCATATTGTGATGCAGGTTTCCCCTAAGATCTGGGGTAGGCTCACAAATGCAGGCTACATGCATATAGACCTGCAAAGAGTCAGGGTCGAAGACCAGACCCCGCTAGTGCAATGCTCCCAGTGTTTGGGCTACGGCCATAGCAGGGGCTTCTGCAGGGAGAAGGAGCCCACGTGTAGCCATTGTGGGGAAGCAGGCCATATTGTTATGGACTGTCCCACATGGACAAACGCGAGGGCGCCGCCCTCCTGCAGAAACTGCTGCCGGGCACAGCTTACACAGAAGGAGCATAACGCATTTAGCTCCGACTGCCCAATTCGAAAAAAGTGGGATAGACTAGCGCGCAGCACAGTACAGTATTGCTAAGGGCCCCCCCGGCATTACACCCTACCATGCAATCCAGGCAAACCTGCAGAGGAAAAGGCTCGCCACAGAAGAACTAGTGGTAGAGGCTGATAAACGGAAGACAGCCATCGCCCTCTTGCAGGAACCGTACACAGGAGCTGAGATCGGATGAAGGCGCGAGGAGGAGTACGGATATACCAAGGCGCTGGTCAGGGTACCGTCAAGGCAGTCATAGCCATCTTTGACCCGGCCCTTGACGTTATCCAACACCCTGAACTCACTACCAACAACATCGTGGTGGTGAGGGTAAAGACCAGCGCTTGGCAGATTGCCCTCGTGTCTTTTTACTTCGAACCCGACCAGCCAATAGAGCCTTACCTGGATCACCTGAGAAAGATCAGCAGAAGAATGGACGGCAGTAGGATCCTCATTGGAGGGGACGCCAACGCAAAGAGCACATGGTGGGGAAGTACGCAGATAGATAACCGGGGAGTGGAGATGGCAGGAATGCTGCACGAGATAAACCTCCACATATTAAACAGCGGCAACATACCCACCTTCGACACCATCCGAGGGGGTAAACGGTACTCCAGCTATGTGGACATAACGGCATGCTCAGACGACCTTCTGCCTTTCGTGGACCGATGGAAAGTGGACGAAGGGCTGACAAGTTCAGACCACAATAGTATAACATTTAACTTAGCACTCCAAAAGTCAAAAGGTATAAATATTGAACGCACCACTAGGGTTTTTAAAACCAAAAAAGCTGATTGGAGCAATTTTAAAAATAAATTAAATAGCAACCTAATAGATAAAAACTTAACACTAGACAGTATAAACAATATAAACAATAAAAATGATATAGAAAATATAGCAAACAAGTATAATGAAATAGTAGTAAACACATCTAAGCAAACAATACCAATTTTGAAAAAGCAAAATGTAATAAACTTACCATGGTGGTCCGTTGAGCTAGTGAAGCTCAAGAAGGCAGTCGTCACTTGGAAGCGCAGGATCCGATGGGCAGCGCAGCACCGCAGAGCCGTTGTAATAGCAGAGTACCTGAAACACAAAGAGGAGTATGAAGCCGCTGTTTCAAAAGCGCAGACGCAATCATGGAAGAGGTTCTGCACAAGACAAGAAAGAGAAACTGTCTGGGACAGTATCTATAGGGTCCTAAAGAGAACAACTAACAGAGAGGAAGAACAAATGCTGGTAAAAGATGGAATTCAATTAGATGCAGTAGGTTCCGCACAACATCTGGCGGAGACCTTTTACCCGGAGGACCGCAGGGAAAATGACAGCGCAACGCACCAGAATACACGCAAAGAAGCACAGATTGCAAATGAGGGGGAAAGTACTGATGTACTCGACCCCCCATTCACCAGCACAGAAATGCGTATGGCTGTTGACGCGTTCAACCCCAAGAAGGCTCCGGGAGGGGATGGGCTAACGGTTGATATCTGTAGGACAGCTATTTACAATGACCCTAATCTGTTCTTGGGCATTGTAAATAAATGCTTGGAGAGTGGATCTTTTCCGAGAGACTGGAAGCGCGCAACGGTGGTGGTACTCAAGAAGCCGGGTAAGACAGATTACTCGGCTTCCAAATCTTACCGCCCCATTGGCTTGCTCCCGGTCCTCGGAAAAATCTACGAAAAGATGTTGGTAGGAAGGTTAAAGTACCATCTGCTGCCCAAATTGAGTAGGCATCAATACGGTTTCGTACCTCAACGGAGCACCGAGGACTCTCTGTATACACTTGTTAACTACATAAGGGATCAGATAGGAAACAAAAAGATCGTAACGATAGTCTCCCTCGATATCGAAGGAGCTTTTGACAGTGCGTGGTGGCCTGCCATTAAAGTTAGGTTGAGAGAAGAAGGGTGCCCCCTCAACATTAGAAGGGTGCTGGCGGACTACATGGCCGATAGGTGCGTAGCTGTACGCTACGCTGGGGAAGAGGTCCACAGGGTAACCACGAAGGGATGTGTCCAGGGATCTATCGCTGGACCCATCCTGTGGAACCTTCTGTTGGATCCTCTCCTCAAAGATCTGGAAAAGCGGGGCGTTAAGGTACAGGCGTTCGCAGATGACGTTGTGTTAACATTCGTGGGGAACACGGCTCTGGAGATTAGTACGCAGGCCAATCCAGTACTCGCTCGTGTTGAGGAGTGGGGTGTACAGAACAAATTAACTTTTGCAGCACAAAAGACAAACTGCCTCACTCTAACAAAAAAGTTAAAATACGACACCCCACGCCTCAGCATGGGCGGCCGGGATCTAAACCATAAACCCGAAATCAAACTCCTGGGCCTCACTATCGATAGCCAGCTCACATTCAATGCACACATTGCAAACACCTGTAGGAAAGCAGCCGGATTCTACCGGCAGCTATCCAAAGCGGCCAGAGTCAATTGGGGTATAAACCCCGACATCGCCAAGACAATCTACACAGCGGCAGTGGAACCTGTTGTAACATATGCAGCTGCTGCCTGGGCTCCGGCCGCGGAGAAAATCTCTGCACGCAAACAGCTGGATATGTTACAGCGGGGCTTTGCACAGAAAATGTGCAAAGCATATCGCACAGTTTCACTCAACTCTGCCCTGGTTCTGTCCGGCACGCTCCCTCTGGATCTTCGCATTAAAGAGGCAGCCGCCCTTTACGAAGCCAGGAGGGGGGTCCCCCGGCCAGATTTACGGGGTAGAGACATAGAGACTCCACATTCATTTTTACACTCATCACACCCAGCAGAACACATAAACATAGACATTAAACACATCACGGAAGACACACAAATACTCGCACACACACACAACATCTACATTTACACAGACGGCAGTAAGATTGACGACAAGGTGGGGGCAGCATTATCCTTATGGGATGGGTCTGCCGAAACCAAAACCGTCAAACTTACTTTGCCGTCATACGCCACAGTGTATCAAGCAGAAATTCTAGCACTCAATAAGGCCTCGGAGATAGTGTCAAGTAGAAAGGAAGTATCTTTTGGAGTGTATAGCGACTCAATGGCAGCCTTGCAGACAGTCGTGAATGTCTCCTCCCTCCATCCTCTCGCAGTCAGCACAAGGGCTAACCTTAAGACGGCCTTTATGCAGGGCAAGTCTGTAGACTTGTACTGGATAAAGGCTCACGCGGGACTGGAGGGAAACGAGAGGGCCGACCAGCTTGCCAAAGAGGCCGCTCTACATTCCAAGAGAAAGCCGGACTACGACAGGTGTCCTGTCTCATTCGTCAAGCGACTCATCCGCGAGGAAACGCTCGACGAATGGAACAGGCGTTACCAGTCAGGCACTACCGCCGAGGTCACCAAACTATTCTTTCCACACATCACTGCCGCTTACAAATTCATGCGCAATTTCACCCCCACACAACACACCACACAGGTGTTCACGTGTCATGGCGGGTTTTCGGCGTACTTAAATCGCTTTAAGTGCAAAGATAGCCCGTCATGTGCCTGTGACCCAAACGCACACGAAACTCTTGTACACATCCTCTCCGAGTGCCCTATACACACTCTGGAGAGGTACAACATCGAGGCCTATATGGGCACCCTGATCCGCCCTAAGAACTTTTCAGATATATTGGCTGGTGAGCACTCTGATAAATTTATTGCGTACTGCGTCAAAATTGTTGACGCAGTGAGACTTAGAAATAAGATATAGGTAATAAAAATGTAAGAGGTTTTAGATTAAAAATGGGAAAAACTCTGATATATCTGTGAATATATTCAGAAGTTCCCCTAGACTATAAGTTTTATAAATGTTAACAAATTAAGATAAGTTTTAAATGTAATAAGCATAAGTAGTAATAAGATTAAATGTATTAAGGACCCGTGAGGCCACCACAATTAGCATAAGCATAAAATTAGCATAAGATAGCAAGTAAGAAAATGTAAAATAGATATAAGAATTGTAGAAAATAGAAAATAAGCAAGTTGTAGTAAATTAAGAAAAATACGTTAAAATGCCGAGCAAACAGCTCCGCTGAAAAAATTATTTACCCCCATTAATTTTAAGAGAACCCCATAGAGATGGTAACGAGGCTACTAAGCCCTAGAGTAGTAAGATTAGGCTTTACTACGGGAGTCCCACCCGAATAAGAATGAAAGAGATGTATGGTTGTGAAGTATGCGGTATGAAAGTGCGAGAGGAATTAATGCGAGAACTGGTATGTATGTGATTTAGATTAAGAATAGGCTCTGATTACGTTGGAGCAGCGAGTATTAAAAAAAAAAAAAAAAAAAAAAAAAAAATGTCACGCATCAAAACCCACTTCTTTAAAAATTACAGGAGTTGGGAATCAGCACAAACATGAGTCAAAGGCGGCAATAACAATAGTATGCCGACCCACTCACAATGATACTCCTACAATTACTGCCACAGCTCACATTTTAAAAAACGTCACTGGCTACCTTCCCTTAGAGAAGGTACCAAACATTTCCCACGTACTAGGCCAGCCACCCGTGCCATTGGCTGACCAGCTTTACCACACACCAGCCCCGATCGACCTCTTATTGGGGTCGGACGTTCTTGGCCAGGTGTTGGACGGGACTAAGGTCTCGTTGGGCCCGGGCAAGCCCATAGCCTTCGGCACGATTTTCGACTTCGCGTTGATAGGACCCATTGAGGACTTGTATGCGCAGCCGGCGCAGCAGGTTAACTCAGCTCACGTCGTCAGCTCACAACCAGACTCAGCTGAATCAGCCCAGGACATACGTCAGAGTCTGGAAAGGTTCTGGGAGTCTGAGGAGCCCCTCCCTCAATCTCACACTCATAATGATCCCCTGGAGGAACAATGCGAGGAAATCTTCCGTTCTACCACTACACGCGATCCCTCAGGCAGATATACGGTCGCTCTGCCCTTTCTAAAGGACGCCCCTCAACTAGGTAAAACTCACCCTATCGCATTACGCAGATTCCTCAATATTGAGAAGAAGCTAATGGCGAACCCGTCTCTGCGTTCTAAATACGTCGACTTTATGGCCGAATACATCGACTTAGGGCACATGGCTCCCTGTCACCCAAATACATTCGCCCATAAACCTCACTTCTACATCCCTCACCATGGCGTATTTAAGTCTGGGTCGGACAAGCTGCGCATTGTTTTTGATGGTAGCTGCAAAAGCTCCAATGGTGTCAGCATAAATGAATGCCTACACACAGGCCCCGCCCTTCAACAGGACATTGTGGACATCATCATGTCCTTCAGAACGCATCCAGTCGTTTTCAGCACTGACATCCAGAGGATGTTCAGAAATGTGCTGGTTGCCCCAGACCAGAGACGGTATCAGCTGATACTATGGCGGTCCTCACCAGATCACCCTCTGCTCACCTACGCCCTCAATACAGTCACGTACGGCTTAAGATCAAGCCCATATCATGCAATCCGCACCCTGCTCCAGCTGGCTGATGATGAAGGCCATCGCTACCCTGGAGCCGCTCAGGTTCTTCGCAAGTCTATCTTCGTTGATGACATCTTGTGTGGCCATGACACGGTTGAATCCGCCCAAGCACTTCAGGACGAGTTGATAAGTCTGCTAGACCTAGGCGGCTTTCAGCTCAGTAAGTGGACATCTAACTCGCCTAAGCTGCTCGAGAGATTTCCCGACAACCAATGCGACATGCCCAAGGACTTCGACATGAACCCAGAGTCCACGTCCATTAAGGTCTTGGGTATACAGTGGAGCCCTCAGTCAGACGAGTTCACCTACCGCATCTCTCTGCCCCCCATCACACATGTCACAAAGCGGTCTATTTTAAGTACCGTAGCCTCACTTTATGACCCAAACGGCTGGGTTTCGCCCGTTATCTTCCGCGCAAAGCTGCTGCTTCAGCAATTGTGGCTACTGAAGCTGGAATGGGATGAGCCCACTCCCTCTGAAGTACAAACGGAGTGGCACCACATCTCAGAGGATCTGCCGCTGTTGGCTAGCATTCGTTTCCCTCGGCACATTTGTGCAAACAAAGGCTCAGCTGCATACTCGCTTCACGGGTTTGCAGATGCCTCTGAAGCCGGGTTTGCCGCCGTTGTTTACCTCCATGAGCTCGATGCCTCCGGAGATACTTTGGTACACTTGATTGTCGCCAAGTCGCGAGTCGCACCAATCAAGAACCGCCTCACAATCCCCAAGTTAGAGTTGTCGGCCGCCACTCTACTCTCCCAGCTCATGATCCGTGTGTCGGTTCAGTTATCGGCCCATATCAGTATACAACAACACATATGTTGGTCAGACAGTACGATAGTCCTGGCCTGGCTCAATACACCGCCTCACCGTCTTCAACCCTTTGAAGCCAACAGGGTAGTCAAAATCAGCTCAGGCTCACCAGAATGTACCTGGCGACACGTACCTTCTGAGCTCAACCCGGCAGATTGCGCAAGCAGAGGAATGTCTGCGCAATCCCTGTCAGCCCACGACCTATGGTGGTCTCCCACGTGGCTTGAACAGCCTTGTGAGTCTTGGCCTGCGATGCCCTTAGCTCTGGGCCATCACGCCCTGCCCGGCCTTAAGCCCAAACACGTCCCGTCACTGGTCACAGTGCCCGGTCTTGACTTTGACCTGCTCACTCGGTTCAGTTCACTAGACAAGCTCGTCGGAGTGACAGCTTGTCTAAAACGCTTTCTGCACAACTGCAGACACCACCCAGATTCGCGACGCTCAGGCCCCTTGTACGTCAGTGAACGAAGAGAGGCCCTACTTTACTGGGTGCGCAGTGTCCAGCACAATGAGTTTGCGGAGGACATCCACCGCCTTCAAACTGGCAAAATCTGCTCCGTCAGACTCCAGCGGCTGTCACCTCTCATTAAAGATGAGCTCCTTAGAGTTGGTGGACGACTGTCCCATGCGTCTATCCGATATGACGCGCAGCACCCGCTCATACTTCCCAGCTCTAGCCCACTTGTAGACCTTATCATTGACCACTACCACAAAATACACTGCCATCCTGGCGCTGACACTTTACACGCTATCCTACGCCAACAATTTTGGATATTGTCCGCGCGCCGTATTATTAGACACCGAGTTTTTAAATGCATTAGATGCTTTCGATGCCGGGCCCAGCCGCAAGCGCCCTTCATGGCCGACCTGCCAGCCGATAGAGTTACGCCTCAGCCAGCATTTAGTCAAGTCACGACCGATTTTGCCGGACCATTCCTCGTTAAATCTAGTACCCTACGTAATGTTAAACTCTTAAAAGCGTACTTTTGTATATTCGTGTGCCTCTCGACTAAGGCGGTTCATTTAGAACCGGTCTCGGACCTCAGCACGGAAGCGTTCCTCGCGGCATTACAGCGTTTTATAGCACGCCGCGGTGCCCCGGTTCTCATCCGCTCGGACTGCGGTACAAATTATGTAGGCGCTAGAAATCAGCTCATCGAAGTACAAAACTTTCTTGCCTTGAACAATGATACGATTGCGCACAAGCTCGCTGGTCAGCACATTACTTGGTTGTTAAACGTCCCTAAGGGACCATGGTTCGGTGCGTTACATGAGATCAACGTAAAATCAACAAAGCAACTTTTATATCGCGTAATTGGCGAACAGCACCTCACATTCGAGGAATTCTCTACACTTTTGGCACGAATCGAAGCTGTCCTTAACTCTAGACCTCTCTGCCCACTTTCGTCTGATCCCTCAGACTTTGAGCCGCTTACAGCCGGACATTTCCTCATAGGCCGCCCACTAACGGCCCTTCCCGAACTATCCGTGGAAGATAGGCCGATCTCCACACGTAGGCGATTCCAAATGGTACAGGCCCTTTCCCAGCGCTTCTGGACGCTGTGGACCCAGTCCTACCTTCATACCCTCCAAACCCGCTCCAAATGGTTGTCCCCATCCTCCCCTCCCCGAGTTGGCGAGCTCGTCCTCATCAAGGAGGACAACCTGCCTGCCCTCCAATGGAGACTGGGGCGCATTGCTCGCACCCTGCCTGGGAAGGATGGCGTCGTGCGGGTGGTAGACCTGGACACCGCGAACGGACATCTTCGGAGGCCTGTATTCCGGATCGCCAGGCTCCCAGTGGATGAGCCCCCCCTGGCCCCCGGAGGATGTTCCCGCCAAAGCCGGGACGGACTCAGCGGTTGTTGACGACCGCGTCCGCCTGTCTGCCGCGGCGCCACCGCTGCGCGAGCCGCCGCCGCTAGCTTGGTGAGCCGCGCGCGCGACCAGTCTGTCTACTAGCTAACGCGAGACGTCCACAAAATACGCGCGCTGCTATCTGCCTTATTATAGTGACTCCTGAACCTAAAGTGAAGAGCTCGACCTAAACGCCCTTAACCAGTGCCCCTAGTGAACTGTTTAGTGTAGTGACTGTGCGCCAGGAACCAACCTATCTCGCCGCCCGTGGTCAGCTCGCCCCCCGGGTTCCTGTGACTCATCATCCCTGTAAGTACTTCACTATCCATAACCTACCCAACCCACATCTCTTATTTCGCCGCTGTTACTGCGAACGCCTTTCGCCGTAACACACCTTGTGACCATACCAAATGAAAGAGCTTGTTGATGTGGAAAAAAATATTTTACAAGCTTTTATTTACTTTGCCTGCCCGTAATGTGTGTCTGTAATGAAATCTTGCAACTTAAATTTCACACACTTCCTGGTTTCCGGTTGAGCTGAAATGTTGCATGCATATGTATATCGCGTGACAATGCAATATTATGATGACGTGGAGCTCCAGATCAACTGATTTGATGCTGCAATTGGAAGGTCGCTATAGGAACTCCGCAATAAAACGATACAACCCCATCGAGTTTGGGCTCGTTTGAACCGTATTGACGAGTACTTTGAGCCTATATGGTAACCAGGGTCTGATGCTGGAGCTGGAAGGTGGCCATAAGAACTCCGCCATAAAACGACACAACCCCATCGAGTTTGGGCTTGTTTGACTGTGGAGTCTGTCTGATTTAGATTAATGACACCCAACGCATTTAACGAAATGGATCGAATGAGAAACGTTACAAATAACTAGTACCTAATTACATAACTAATTAACCCAGATAAACCTACCGTCCTATATGTAGGACAGTGAAAATAATTATTTTTATCTAACTACCCATGCAAACTATTGATTTCAGTTGTCGTGTTTCAAAGTAAGGTTATAGTGCTGTGTTATATAAAAATTATAATACAAAATCTAGCAAAGGAAAATTTATAATTATTTTACTGAAAAGTGAGTACTTACAGTGAAGATCAACAATGGCGAGAAAGAGGTACGTATTTTTTTTATTTATTTAAATCTTGGTTTGAAATTTTATGTTTGCTGTGTTCTAAAGAGTATTAAAATTATTTTTGGTAAAAAAATATTATGTTATACTTTGTAAAATTATAATAAATTGCTTCTAAACAAAGGTGTTCTACATATAGGACAGTAGGATAATAAGGATAATATTTTTTGTTTCTAGGCAGCTTACCGCGCATGAGATTTTAGATGCTTTGGAAGACGCTTCCGATAATGAAGGTGGTAACAAAGAGGTTGCAATATGTATTCTTCCACCTCCTGTTGACCCTGGTTGCTGCACTGATGAAGATTCAGGGGAAGAAGATAACGTAACAGTGAATAACTTGCCAAGGAATATTTTGCTTCAACCTGCCGAAATCTATAGTCAAGAAGACGATCCCATTAGTGACACTGAAGAAGAGCCTAACGAGAGTCGACCTAAACGTAAAAAGACCTATGCGTGGAGGAAAAAGGACATAGAAACATCTCCAGTAGATTGGCCAGAACTTCAAGGAGCTTTTCAAGAAAAACTTCCTATTGAGTGGTTCGAAAATTTTATGGACGAAGATATCATTTCTTTACTGGTCTCAGAGAGTAATAAGTTTGCTGTAAAGAAAAACATGCCAGGAGACATTACTATTGAAGAAATGAAATGTTTTATTGGTGTATTGTTGGTTAGTGGTTATGCATGGCTACCGCGAAGAAGAATGTACTGGGAAAACTCCCCTGATTCAAAGAATGAGCTAGTTAGTTCAGCTATGTCAAGGGATAGATTTGACTTTATTTTTCGCCATCTTCATGTCAATGATGACCTCGATGTCCATGACAAATTTACAAAAATACGCCCACTTGTAACAAAGCTCAATGAGAAGTTTTTAGAGTTTGCTCCAGTCGAAGAATATTACAGCGTAGATGAGGCTATGATTCCATACTATGGTAGACATGGCTGTAAGCAACATATAAAAGGTAAGCCAATCCGGTATGGTTTCAAGTCATGGGTTGGTGCTACACGACTGGGGTATGTTTTATGGATGGAGCCTTATCAAGGTGCCACAACTATGTGTGATCCAAAATACAAAGATCTTGGTTTGGGTGCTAGTGTAGTGCTCACCTTTTGTGATGTTTTGATTTCACGTGGTTTCGACATTCCATATCATATTGTTTTTGATAACTTCTTCACGGGGACGCCTTTGTTGGAAGAGATATCTAAGAAGGGCCTTCGTTGTACTGGCACAATTCGGGAAAATAGAACACATAAATGTCCACTAATTTCATCAAAGGAATTGAAGAAAAAAGACCGAGGTGCATTGGATTTCAGAACCACACATGACAACAAATTCATAATAGCTAAGTGGAATGATAACAATATATTTAGCATCGCCTCAAATTCTGTCGGAATAAGTCCTATGTTACCTGCAAAGCGATTCTCTCAAAAAGAAAAAAGAAACATATTCGTCGACGAGCCAAATATGGTAAGAATTTACAACAAAAATATGGGAGGAGTCGACCGTTCTGATGAGAATATTTCTCACTATATTTATTGTCTACTCGTATTGGCATAAGAGGTAAAAAATGGTATATGCCATTGCTTACACACATGATTGATCTGTGTGAGCATAATGCTTGGCAACTTTATAAAACAAACCATGGAAAACTTGACCATCTTGGTTTTCGCAGGAGGGTTGCAACAGCTTTGATTGAGTCGAACAGAAAAAGTGTGAAAAGAGGATCAAGTCGACCCTCTCAACATGAACATGCGGATAGCCGCAAAGACGGAAAAAATCATTTAGTTATTCCTCAAGAAAGGCAGACACGTTGCCGTCAGTGTCACAAAAAATGTTTGACTCGCTGCAGAAAATGTGATGTAGGATTGTGTGTTAAGTGTTTTGTGGAGTATCACTCATAACTGATTTTGATTTTTTATGCTTAACTCAAATTTGTAACCTTTTCTTTACGTTTTGAATACTTTTAGTAATGTTTTCGTACATTTTTCTTAAATAAATGTCTCATTTTAACTATATTGATATTTTACATTACCTACCACCTATTATCCTACTGTCCTATATATAGGACAGGCTTTTCCGGAAAAGCCTACAATCCGATATTTTATTAAATATTTTATTCATGTATTTTAGAGGTAGTTTAACTAAATAAAACTTTTTTTTTATATATTTTAAGAAAAAAATGGTTTTAGGCTTATCTGGGTTAAAACATCATTTTACCAAAACCTACAAAAATCTACTAATAAAATAGATGTAAGATCTCCTAAACTGAATAAAGATATTTGTATTTGTGACGTTTTAGCGACTTTGTCTTTTATACAAAACACTTAACGCTCAACTAGAGGGTAACCTACAGTTTAATTATAGCTAACTACCTTAAATACATAATGTGTAAAGTCATAATAACTATTAGTTATAACTATTTATTACCATGTATAATAACTATTAGTTATGATCAATACTATAATAATCAGGTGCTTTGTACATATTTGTCGATAACTTACAAACTTACAACTGTACATTTGCGCGTGCGCATCTCTGTTACAAAAGTGATTTATGGTACCGACTACCGTCTGCCACAAGTCTTTGCGTTGAGTATAGGTGTCTCACTTTCTCTAAACTAGACAAAGCGACTTCTTGTGACGTCAGCGGGAGGCGGTCAGGGGCAGGAGGTCTCATCCAGGAGAAACAAAAAATAGTTTTTATAAAAACTCAATAGATAGCGTTACGTGTATCGATTTGTTGTTTAAGTTTGCGTAAATTAGAAAAATCGAACCTGAAAATGGTTTATACCTATTTAAAAAATAACGTACTTAATCATCTGCAAGGTCACGGAAACAGCTAGTAGAATAAAATCCAATTACAAGTTTTTTTTACTTGTAGTTATCTACTTCAGTGTACTTAGGCACAGCACGTTTCAACCGGTTCATGAGTAAAGTTAAGAAGGTCATTGATATGTACGAATCCGTCGCTTTTTTGTAGTCATTCGAATTTGGTCGGATAACCAGCCGTTGTTTACATTTTCGGTTTTTGTTTATATCTATTTATATGCTAAACATTCCAAGCTGAAAATTTTTACTATGTTATTTGACTAAAAGCACTAATTTTTGGTTTAAGCCCGTTCACCTTGGATTGAGCCTGTTTCTTGTATGTTAACGTCAAAGTTATGGCACCGTCGTTTTGACTTTTAGCAATATTATTCAATAACACATGTATGTACACTTTTGAAACTTTTTATGGTAATTATATTTGACAAGAAGGATCGAATACAGTTTTCAGTGAGCTTATACGTTTTCTCATTTAGGCGCTGCGAATTTTTTTCGGATTTTAAATAAAGCGTAATTACTTGAAATTTATGAATATTTTTGTAAATCTAATTCTGTCACAAATACGCACAAATCAAGAGCTACTCATGTATGTTTATTCTACAGGCGCACATACAATGGCTCTAGAGATACACGATTCTGCAAAACGTTACTCCAGCAGGAAATGCAATATTTCGAAAACCTGAAGACGCACAAATTTTATTTTCGGTGCACATTTTTGCACTAATATAAGCTCTCTGCCCATGCACAATTTTTGTCTCTCCGATTATTCGTTTCGAATTTTCCTGCTGGAACAGCGTTACTGCAGCAGGAATAGTTTTTTTCGTTTTTCTACAAAATGACAACACGCACAAATTTTTCATGTGGCGTACATGCTCAGCAGATTGAGCACTATTTATCTGTACCACTCACAACACTCTAGGAGCTACTTTCCTGCTGGGGTAACGCACACTGATTTGTCTATTCATATTTTTTTACTTAAAAATATAGAAAATTTTTAGCAATTAATTTTTATATATTTAATTGCTTTTATTATTTATCATATTATTATGTTAAATCGTTTACTTTAATTTTCAAATGAATAATATATAATAAAGATTTATTTTTTATTTTTGTCACAATTTCTTAAAGACTGTATAGTAGGTATTAGGGCTCAAAATAAAAAATCAGGAATTAGAATATATAGATAATATAATAAAAAATACTTGTATCTTTATTTAATTTCTAGTAAATTAATAAGAATTTTCTTTTTTTTAAATCCAAACAAAGGTAAATTATTGCAAATTGTGTTATTTTATTGATGTTTTCTAGTATTTCATTTTTATGATTTATTTAGTAAGTTATATACCTACATTCAAATGTTAAGTTAATAAATTTAAAACGCGAGAATCACAGCAAATCAGGGTTTTTACTGTAATCGTGATACAGCCGCTTATGGAGCCGGAGCCGGCCTTGTGTCATTGTCGGTATCAACAGAAATATCGGTATGTAACTGTCTATATTGTCTGTAAACTGTTACGAGGTAAAATAGATGCACCGGATTTGAGCGCCGACCTGTGTCGATTCTTTGTCCCCAATAATTATAGTAGGAACCGGAAACACAAATTATTTGCCGTGCCTGCATGTCGTACAGTCGTCCGCGCGCAATCGCCCCTGCCGCGCTCTCTTGCCGCGCTTAACGCTCTCCTGGACCACAATCCTAACTGTGACTTGTTCGCGGACAGTTGGGCAAAGATATTATCGGATTGTTTGAAGTTCAGCGAGCGTGATGTATGAAAGTGTTAATAAATCTATTTTAATATATTTTAATCTAATTGTTATTATTTTTTTTTAATGTATTTTTTTCTGTTTTCAATTTACTATATATTGGTTTTATTTATTGTATTTCTGTGATTTTTCAATTTGTTCAAATTATTGTATTGATTAATTAATATAATTGGTACTGTACCGTTTTAATAAATAAATAAATAAATATATTATAGTGCTTTCTGCAATGCTTTCTATCGAAAAAAAGCTAATTCGCTCGGTGGAGCTTTCAACGAGTGGCATTATCTGCAAATAGTGGTATTGGTGAAACATTGCTATTTGTAACATTCTTCCGGCGAACCGAGCTGTCGGTAAACAAAGGTAGCGGCTGAAAATATTTTCTTTGTATCGATGAACGGCGAACAGTGATTTCTATTTACAGTTATATCGCTCAAGAGTAATTCGATAAACTAGGGTAGACTCCGACATTGTTCATTTACTTCATAGTTTGTTTTCTGTCACGAAGATTCTTAGTGGTACAATTGAATTTCTATTGAGTCTGGTATTACGACAGTCTACCGCATATAGCACTCGCATAGAATTATAGTGACAGCGCAATTGCACTGCCTTTGCCGCAATAAGCAGACTTAGATGAATGTTTGCGCTGGCGGGCTGGGCCCCGACGCGTCTCTGCAACGTCTCAACTCGTATCATGCTATGTAAGCATCTTGTAGCATAACCCCATTCCAGGCCTGGCGCACGCGGTGAGATTGACCGCCGATAAATTACACAGGAACAGAAAAACTACATAGATTTCACATTTAAAACTAGTTATTCTGTAATTAAGTGGATGCAGACTTGGTCATTATTAAAATAAATAATTATTATTGTCAATAGTCCATCCTGATTCTCGTTCCGACTAGACTGTGCTCGCAAGCAAAGGCAAGCCCTAACAGACTTGCAAATAAGTCTTTGTTACTATTTTTTCGTATTTTTGAGTCCGTGCGTGCACCGTAGCGGTGAAAGAATACTACCACCCCTTCTCTTCCCTTGGGTGTCGTAAAACGCGACTAACGGACTAAAGACTGCACATACATCCAACAGCATAGAGCGGCGATGGAGCAGTCACTATACGTTTATACGTTTATAACGTTACAATTTCACAATGTATGTATACAATGTATACAAATAGATACACAGGATAATTATGGACCCCGCAGGGGCACGAAAATTAAGTGGAAGAGAGGAAGCGCTTTTAGATAATATAGAGTATTTTTTGAAAAGTAGACTTTGGTATCGGACTGGTTTTGCGGTCCTCATTGGCTAGTCTCTGACTAACCCTTCGGGGATAATAGTCGTGATTATAATATGTACCTATATAGATATGTATGTATTTTTAAGAATACTATTTTCTGTTGCCCGCCTTCGGTCTTTGACCCCCTTCCTTACAGTTAATTAGGTACCACAACTTACTAAGCACGTTATTGCTTTATATTATCGTTTCACATTTTATAAAAATGTGGGTAAAAGAAAAAGTGGGTTACTTGATGGAAAGTGATCACCGCCACCTAGGGACACCCAGAGATGGCAAAACCAGAGAAGTTTCAGATTCGTTGCCGATCTTGAGGAAAGAGAATTGTGTGGAGGGTGGGGAGAGGGAGATGTCCCTCCGGTGCTTTCACTCATCGGACGAAACAAAAGATAAGATAAGATAAATATACATACTTTATTGTACACCACAAAAAGAAAACATTTTGACAAAAAAAAAAAAAAAAATTACATATTAAGTTGACGTACAAAGGGCGGTCTTATCACTAAAAGTGATTTCTTCCAGACAACCTTTGGATCGATACAAAAGATTAAAAATTTAAAAGTGGGCTTGTAGATGGATATAGTTAATAATGAGTACTTAATAATGACTTATCAAACTACTTAAATAAATATAATGTTATGGGATGTGTTCAGAATTAGCAATAATCATAAACATGTTAACATAATATATCGGCTTTACAGCAAACAGATGGCTATAAGGACAAGTAATAGTCATACACCATCCTCTTGAAACTCGCTAGCGTTATGGCCATTCTAATGTTCAAAGGCAAATCATTCCAACAGCAAAGAGTAGAAGTTTATATTCTGGAATACCTGCATTAATCGGCGGTGTGATGCAAGTGTGCCGCTGACCTTCGCTGCATCCGCACGTCACAGCCACGGCCCGCAGACAATGCGGCATGACGAGTTTAATTATTTCGCGCGCGCGTTCGGGAAACACTTCGGTAATGGAGCGTGACGCGAGCTGAGGCTAGCTGGGACACTGGGAGTATGACGTCACGGGGACGAACGGATGCGACGTCTCGCCTGATTGTGTTCCTCGTCGTTGTTTAGGTATCGTAGATACGTCCATTGTTTTATTTGAAATAACCTGAATTGAAACGTACCTACTGTAGTAAAGTATGTAAATAGATTTTTATGTTACTGGGATGGCAAATACGGCTTCGGGATGGCTGACTGAATGTCATGAATAAGTTCCATAAGCTTGGCAACGTTTTCGATACCGAAGAGCCTACAATCTTCTGGTTTGAATAGACCGATCCCGAAATACTCATTCTTTCTCTAACAAGAGTGACACAGTCACACAATAGGTGGTTCAGTTTTTTTCCACATGCTCAATACGTTTGTTGCTAGTTGAACTCTGTGGAGCATTTTTGTATTTCTTGTTTGTCCTAATATATAAAATTTAACTGAAAACCCTCGTTTTCGTGAATAAATCAAAAATATTAGCGCACAATAACTTAAACAAACCAAGGCCCGTAGATAATAGGGACTCCGAATAAATTTCTCTTTATTAGGAGGCCCCTAATAAAGCCTACACTGGCAAAAATAGTGGTTGGCCGCAAGCCCCCAGCTCCCCGGGGTCGGTAATAGAAACGGGTCACATTAAAGGGTTAACAGTGTTCTGTGTTCCATTCCTATTGTGAAAGTGGATGTTTCAAATGATTTCGACTTCGCTTAATAAAGATTGGCGAATGTGTTCGCCCTTTAAGGATAAATTTAATTTAATTACATTATTTCTCTTACATTATTGGTGTACTTGTACTTACGGGTAATCAGAGGTTGGGAGAATTGGTGTGTACAGGTTATTGGGAAAAGGATATCTTTAAGATCGTGAAAGGAAATGAAACAACCGGACAAATGCCTTCTATACAAGACTATGGATCAGGATTTATACATTTGTAAGTAAGCATCCTATCTTAAAGATAGTCAAACGCCTCAACACCAAAAGAAACTCAAAATGAAAATTATATTGGTACCTATTGTTTTTTGTCAAAATTCTGTTAGTACCCATATTAATGTTTTTTTAAATATACTTTAGCGTTTTATTAACGTTTAAATATACTTAGGTAAAAAACCGAGGTAAAACTTCTAAGATTTGATGAAGCAATGTTGACTAAAAACATAAGCATCAAGCACTGACAAATTTCGACGAGTGAAAACCAGACCTCGGTAAAGGCAGCCGCCCGGAATGCAGAAGGTGCCTGGTTCGATTCCCGCCTGAGGTCGTCTTTTTTCAGTGTTTAAAATTTTTAATTAAGTACCTACCTGTATATTTTTTTTAATTTATATTGAGGCAACGAAGGCCCATAGATACTTAACTTACAGACTAACATACATAAAACCTTTTCACTATTTAACACGTAAAGACGGCGACGTATGACGCAGCGCCGTGTCCGGTAGCCAACCACGGAACCGCCGAAACAGGACACCCTTCGGCCCAAACTCCTCTTTTATAAAGGTTAGAAGGTTACAAATTAGCATAAATTAAAACTCGGTTTCTAATGAAGTAGTCGACGACAAGTGCTTAACTGGTTCTGAGACAGTAATCCACCAAGTGACCACGGGGCACGGAACTTGTAACAAAATCGAAACTTCAAAATATTAGGAAAAATTACCTTAAGCGTCTCTGTATAAAGTGTGGCATTTGTGAACCAAGACACTCTACCGCAATGCAAATGAATGGCATTCCCGCTTGAGCGGAGAGAAATCTAATTCAAAAAATTACGAAGAGCAGCGACTATCAGCGAAGATATATCACGTACAAAATGTACACTTTGCCCCCAAAAATATGTAAAACTCGCACACGCGGGAAGGCAGGAAACGTGCGAGCTGCGACGGAAGAGCCGGGTATGAATAACAGGTCTTTATGTCGCCAAATACGAAACTTGCGAATGTGGCACTACCACGAGTTCACGCATTCACAATACTCTACATCACTCTACATACATACTTAAAATCACGACTATTATCCCCAAAGGGTTAGTCAGAGACTAGGCAATGAGGACCGCAGAAACAGTCTACTACCATAGTCCTCTTTTCACCAAATATCGACTACACATGTACTCAGCGTGACAGGTGGTGAGCCCATCCCCGCTCTATGCTGTTAGTTGTATGGGCAGTCTTTAGTCCGATAGTCGCCATTTTTATAAAAGAATTAGACAAACGAGCTGTCGGGTCACCTGATGGAGAGTAATCACCGCCGCCCAGGAAACCCGCAACACCAGAGGAATCGCAAACGCGTTGCCGGCCTTTTACGAAGGAATAGACTCGTTTCTTGAAGAATCCTAAGTCGTAATGTTCCGGAAATACCGCCGCCAAGAGCTGGGTTCACAACAATGTATGTAGTTCGAGGCAAGAAATTTCTTGAAGAACGCACAGTAGTAGACCGCCATCACGCAATGCTCATTCACAAACTCTTCATACATACAACGTCAGTGGGAAAGGGGGTACTAAGCCGCGGACAACTGAAAGTGCTATCAACTGTTATATTGCAAATACCTTTGCGAAAAACATTCATATTTTATGCATATTCATATTTAAAAAAGGCCGCCTCTATTCAGGGTAGTACCCTGAATAGAGGCGGGGCTAACACCACTTGTTAACCTCGGTAATAAACTCAATAAACTCAAATCTGTCTTTCTCTCAAAACAGATGACCGCTAGAGCTACCACAGCTTCATTTCTAATGAAATTTTAAAACAGCTGTTAATCCTTAGAATAATTACGTATAGAAAGATAGTCTTCATACAAGCGCTCTGTCAAAAGTGAAGCACTAAACCGATTCACACTTTCGTAGCGATTACTTGCTTGCGCTCGGCGACACGCACACGTAGGTACACTTGTAACTCCATAGTGTACATTGAAAACCCGGCGTTTGGAGTCATATCTGGCTCCAAAGAAAGTGCTTCAAAATGGGCGCGCGGACTTACTTTCTATACGTAATTATTCTAAGTGTTAATCTAAAATTATCCATTTTTTAGGAAAAGTTCTTAGACAAAAGTTATTTCCTATCATGTATACTTTACCCTCCTTTTGGCTTAGTACCCCCTTTCCGACTGACGTTGTATAGTCACGACTATTGTCCCCAAAGGGTTAGTCAGAGACTAGGCAATGAGGACCGCAAATGCAGCCCACTGTCACACTCCACGTTTCACGAAATTACAACCCTTTCTTTCTTAGCGTGATAGTTGGTAAGCTTATTGCCGCTCTATGCTGTTCAATATATAAGGTGACTGCTAGAAACTGCAAGAAACTTCAAGGGCTGGTCGGGTCAAGTGTTTTTCAACATGACAAAAATGACAAAATTGATTGCAGACTAACGTAGGTGTAATTATCGCCCTGCTGACGCGGACAACCGGTCAACAGACGGGTGGGTCAACGGCCGGCCGGTGCCTGCGCGTTGTAAATAATCGTTATTTAATAGTTCATTCTTTCATTTTATTTTTCTTATGTTGCTTTAAAATAAATAAGATACTAAAAGACTTACAAATTAAAATTCATAAAATGAATATTTAATGAAAAATAAAAAAGCACGAAGTTCTTTTTTGTCATTTTTGTCATGTCTTAAACACTTGACCTGACGAGCCCTTGAAGTTTATTTCATTTTCTAGCAGTCGCCGTATATGTGCAGTTTTTAGTGCTTTAGTCGCTTTTACGACACCCAAAGGACGAAAGGGCTTGGTAGTATTCTTTTAGGTAGCTGCTACACACACGGATACAGTTACTTTTACACATTAGTGTAACATTATTTTTTCTTTTTCACGATGGTCTTATGACAATTCTGGGCAGAATCCGACTGGATGCGACCACTCAAATTTTCTTTTATTTTTTTTCTACATTATTTAAGCGCTTGACTTTTATCTCACCTGATGGTAAGACGATAAGGCCGAAGGTGGAGGCGCGCTTCACCTGGAATCCTCAACCACTGAGGAACTGGTTATCTTATCTCTAACTGTCGGAACACAACAAACCTATAAACATTGTTGTTATGGCGACAGATTTAGATGGTGGTAGCTAGCCAGGCGGACTTAACATAACTACTACCAACCAAATCAAGTACAGAAAGATGTACCCCCCGCTGGGAATTGAACCCGGGATCTGGGTCTGAGACCGGTGGGTTTCCCAATAGACCACAGAGGCGGTTATAGGTAAGTAAATCCTACTAATATTATAAACGCGAAAGTTTGTAAGTATGGACGGATGTTTGTTACTCTTTCACGTAAAAACTACTAAATGGATATGGATGAAATTCGGCATACAAATAGTTTATAACCTAGATTAACACATAGAATACTTTTTATCTTGATATTTCTACGGGAACGGGAACCACGCGGGTGAAACCGCGAGCGGCCGCTAGTACCTACCTATTTCTATTAACAAGCAGCATTGTCTTACATTGCTGCGTTTTGGTTTGAATGGTGATAGCAGGTATAGGAACTAAAGCTGCAGGGTCGGCAGCGCGCCTGATGCCTTTTCGGTCGAGGTAAAAGGTTATTACATACATACCTACCCATAATCACGACTATTATCACAGAATAAGTAATAGTACTACCGTACAGAAGGTTCACTCTCTAACGGCTTTCACGCGAAATTGAAACTTATCGTGTGACCCGAGCGTTCATATTCCGTTATGACGTCAGGAGCGTGCGCCAGCGTAGGGTTTCCACTCATAGATATTTTAAGAACGATTACGATTACGCGCGACGTGGAGCGAGCGAGCCGAACGGCAACCTTCAGTCTGCGGGCACGAGATTAGCGACGGCCGAGCGATGGCGATGGCGACGCGATGCGACCATACCATAGTCCACTTTTCACTAAATAGCGACATAGCAGATGGTAAGTATGGTGAGCCCATCGCCGCTCTATGCTGTTGGAAGTATGTGCAGTTTTTCGTCAGTTAGTCGCCTTTTAAGACACCCAAGGGAAGAGTATGGTGGTAGTATTCCTTCACCGCCACGCGACACAGTTAAAAGGTTCTTAATGGGATAATAATGTAGCCACGGACAAAGTCGCAGGCAAATGCTGGTTCGACATAATTTATAGACCACTCCATTGCTGACGTTGCAGTAGCCACTAGCGAGTATTGAACATTACAATCGTGGTAGGGCTCCTACACTGAGCTGGCCGTTTAGCGTTTTCATATTCATAAAAATGTAACTGTGACTTTTATTCGCTGTCATCACAGCTCTTTTGGTCCAGTGAAGAATTATTTTTATGTAACTAATAAACGAGGAGCTTTGTGTCGCAGTGAAATGCCAAACTGAAGTAGCAAATATCCAGAAGTTGCACTAGTCGTTCCTTAGATACAATAGCAGGGCATGTGGTAAAAAAACGGAGACCATGCAAAACTTACTGTGTGACTGTGACTCCCTTGCTAGGAAAAGAATGAGTCTCCTGGGATTGGCCTACCCGAAACCAGAAGATTTTAGGCTCTTCGCCCTCAGAGACATTGCCAAACTTATGGCAGTCGTTTTCACTGAGGAAACAGAGTGATAGGACGGGGTTGCACAAAAGATCCCAATGGGTCGACGTGCTGCTGCGAGAGGGAGACCTCTGCAGGCCCCACTAAGATAATATAAGATAAGATAAGATAGACATAATAGCATAGTCCGGGGTTGTAATCACAAACCCGTAGGTATTTGCCGAACATTTTGAGTAAGCCCGTACCGATCAATCGTAGCGATAACTTGATGAGAATGATTCAAGGCGTATGGTCAACAATGAGACAACATTATAAAAAAAATACGATTTGTCAAAGCCCCCGGCCGTATCATTTTCCATTACCGAGATAAAGAGGTATCTTATCCTTAGCTACAAAGCAGTTGAAATTAAATGGTCGCAGAGACAGCGGGTAAGCCGACAATGTTTGTGTCTTGCTCGGCCATACTTGGCACTTTAATTAAACACGGCCTCGCAGCTTGTCTTAAATAGGTAGTTCGTCTTAAATGAAATGAGAATTGTGTAATGCAGTTAGCTACAGGAGTGATATGCCTTTGTAAGCTCGGGGATGTTTAGTTCCCTTACCGTACGGGGTAGGTGAGATTGGATGTAGTGTGTAGGATAAAGTCGTTAAAACTCACCAACACTGATTAAGAGAGCATGGTGGGTCATAGCCCGATCTCCTAATTAAACCTGAGCCCAAAAGTGAGAAGTTTATGGGTTGAATATGATACATACATACATTGGCAAAAGTGATCACCCGATTAGGGATTGCAATGCCGCAGCTCCCTCAATCCCGCGGGATTGATATGCGGGATTACTCAACCCCGCGCGGGAACACGCGGGATCCCGCATCTTTGAAGTTATGTTATAAAATCAAATTGAAACTACAGACTTTTATTAAACTTTTGTTACACTAGGCAACAGAAATAATTTATTTTCTGTTAATTAAGACTAAGTAATATTTTCTGTTATAGTAACAAACTATTTTAATAGTTTTGTTTAATTTTACCCTAACTCTTAACAATACTTTTATGTTTTTGATTCAGTCTAATTCATATAATGACTTATAATCAAATCACTACTTTAGATGCTATTACCATGATATCAACTATGGTGATTTTAAAAATACGCTCTTAAGAAGGAAATGGATTCATCTTAAAATTATTGGCATAATTATAGTTTAGTATCAAATCACAACTTTCTCTTAGATATAGCATCTACCATGATATCAACCTATTGTAATAACTTTTGAAAATACGCTCATAAGAAGCAAATGGTATTTATTGTATCATCTCCGAGCCGGCTTCTAAGTGTACTGCAAATATATCCATCAAGGGCTTCAAGAGGCTTGTTAAGACAAGACTAATGATTCTATAAATGCCCACAAAAAGAAGTCTAGATCGGTCAAATCAAATCCAGTGCAAATCAAAATCGAGAGAAGCGAGCCGGAAATGCAGCTCTCTGAATTTCGGTTGTGGGTCGTGCAGTATACGCCGTTGTTCCATCCTGTTGGAATGTTCTTTGTGTGTTTTGTATATTCTGTTTACTTCACAAATGTCAAAGCAGAATTTATATTTACCGCCATTTGAAAAATTATAGCTTCTCTCGAAAGGGTGATGACTTTTGCACCACCTTACATACTCACACTCACGAATATTATCCCCGAAGGGTTAGTCAGAGACTAGGCAATGAGGACAGCAAAGGCAGTCAACTGCCACAGCCCACGTTTCACCAAATAAAAACTGCACATATGCTTTAGGCATTGTGTGGTGAGCCCATCACCACTCTACGCCTGTGTAGGCGTATACCAACAGGATGTATACGAAGTCTTTAGTTTGTTAGCCATCTTTGACGACACCCAAGGATAACAGATGGATTGGTAGTACGAGTATTCTTTTATTAATAAACTGTCACCAGGCAGCTGAAGATGATATTTAAGAGGATTTACGCATTTCGGTTTCCCATACAACTTGCCAAGTCGAAATTTTTAAAGACCAATAAGCCAATATTAAGGCTAGGATTTCCGAGCGCAGAAACTAGTAGGGGACTGATTGATTGCACATCGCGATTCGCGACCGTCAACTTAGCAAAATAGGTAGGTAATTTTGAAAATCAATAATTCTTTTAAATTTTTTTAACTCATAACGGCCGGAATGCCTCGTCACCACCACTAAAAACAGTTATTTTCGTATATTTTTTATTAACTAAAACCAAGTATAATGCAAGTAATACGATATTTGAATTACGATTAGACGGATGTTTGAAATTTTATTTTATGCAGTAAAGTATAACTTATAGGGTATTTAATGGCCGGAATGACTAGATACAAGACTGTGGAATAACATAATATTTTTTTCCAAGTTTTGAGTACTTGTGATTTGCGAGTAATCCATAATTTAAAATACCCTATTTTCGGGAATTTCGGGAATCCCTGCCTTAATGAAACTTTGCATTTACTGGTTTTTAAAAATGTCTACTTGGTTAGTGGGAAATCGAAATGCGTAAATCCTCTGAGTAACAAAGAATACTTGGGCAAGGAAGGACTAGCGTGGTCTCCATGCGGATGACTGGCAGGAGGTAGCGCAGGACAGAACCAGATGGCAGCTCTTATTATCGGAGGCCAATACACAACACAACTTAGTTAATTAGTCGATAACGAATACACAGATCTCAAGATAACAATAGAATACAGACACTGAAAAGAAAGTAGTAAATATTGTAACGAATCCGAGCGGGTAGTCCTGAACGAACCGAAAGATTTCCGACAAGAAGAACATTTCTCGCGTCCTTTAATTACACACGGATTGAGCCACTTCGCCGTGTTGTAAGTGAGATGACACATACACCTGAACAAAACAATTAATTAGGACTAATGGGCTCTAGTCAACTTTCGCCCTGCATAATTACATTGCGAGCAAACAAAAGGCGACAGTAAGCTACTCGAGTTCTTGCGTCGCAAAAGTATGATTTATGTGTGAATGGAAAAATTACGAATACGGTAAAAGAGAGTTCCGTGCTTTGGGAGACACGTTAAGCCGTTGGTTGAGGAAATATGATAATTATTAAAACCCACTTACCCGCGTTACGGCCCAATTTCCACATCATCATCATCATCATCATCATCAATCAGCCCGCAACCAATCAGTAGGTGGATGGTTACCCACTGCTGCCCTTCTGTTCTGTGCCGATCTCCACATGTGCTAGGTGATTACGTTCTATGTGGTGCAGATGGCTTGTTTGTCACTTAACAAAACATCTTTTGCATTGGTCATTATCATGGCGGCGCGGCGCCGGCGGGCCCTCGTAACTCCATGGACATTTACTTATGTATAAAATTTCACAATATCGCATGCCCATGACAATGCTTGGCGGGAGAAATAGGTGTAAGATGAAGGAGCGGGTTCCATAAAGAAAGAAGGAGATTGTTCCTAAGAAAAATCATAATTTTCAAGAAGGATAATATCAGAAGCTGTTACTAAAACAATTTCTGGAGCGTCGCTGTTTAATAAAAACGATAACATTTTTGCCTCGACACCAGAATATATTGCTTCCAGTACCTTTATTGGGTATTCGATCGTAAAGGGAATTAACCTGTTCACTTTTATATAAATAAGATCCTTGAGTAAACAAAGGGTCAGTATTAGAATCAGAAAAGATTCTATATTAGCAACACAACAAAAAATATTTATAGTCTGGACTCTGGATTCGGAACGCGAGAAACCGTTACTAAGCCCCATAATGTTCTAATTTTACAAAAAGCACCTGTTCTTACTAAAATATACAAGCTCTGGCTACGCTCTAGCATTAATGCCAAAATGATAATCTTTATACTGATTAGCTCTCGTGTATATTGCATATTATTTTAGCCTAGCGTTTCGTAGGTACCCTTTGCTTTCAAATGTTTTCAGAACCCGTAATTGATACAACGCTTTTATATTTTTCCGGGATCCCGATATACACATTCTGGACAAGAACTACCGAAAATTTTAGATATTTACTGCTTCGAGGCGCCGATGAGATATAAAACAATATCGGTATCGCTAAATATAATACCTACGTGTTAAATATGATTAGTTATGTTTATGTATAAGGTATTAACTATTGACATGTTTTCGGACAAAACCCTCAATATTGTGTTTTATGTACCTACTTATAATAAATAAATAAAGAAATAAAAAAGGAAAGGAGTATTTTATTTTAATGTTGGTTGGCAACTTCGACTGTATAGTAACATAGATAAAACATTTGAAATTCAAAATGAAACGAATGTAAACTTTCCAAGGTACTGCAAAATGGAGGTAAAGAGATGAAAATTAGCGTCGACGGTCGAGCGGACTTTGTTCCCGGCTCCGGGGTAAGTAACATAAGTTTGCTCTCAAATTGGCCACCGCAGCCCTGATGACTTCCGAACGAGGGCGGTTCGATTTGTTTGAGTTTACTTTTAACTTATTTCAAAGTTCGCCTCCACTTTTCTTTTTGAGTAGCTTAAACATACTAAAAGTTTTGCGCGCGCCCCAAAAGTATTACCTCATTATTCTCGGTAATACCGGTGGACGGAAAATGAAATAATTGATTTAATCTTCCACGGAAGTAAGTAGTTTGATTTTTGGTAAGTCTGCAATCTTTTTTACACTTTTTCTATTAACTTTGTTTATCATAGCATCATGGATTTCAAATACTCGTTTTCGATCTAATGGCGACCACCCTAATACACAAAATAAGAATTGAGGTGATCGCTATCCATTTTGATTTTGAGCAGAAGCCTGTATTCAAGCAAAAGCAAAAACTAATGAAAGTCTTCAGCGGCTACTAAAATTGTACTAAATTTTAATGCCAAGTCTTAGTACATTTGCAGCTAAGCAGTATTGGGTGTTCCTGTTTGATATAAAATTACAGGACATAGAGGCAAACGATCTAAAGGAGTTTTATACTCGTTTTCCAGCTCAATAACACAGAAAACCTCTTTACTGTCAAACTTCTACACCTGTGAAAGTCATACGGGCGCAAATTGACAATTTAAAAGTTGAAACTCTAACTCGGCACTCAAACGGACATCTCCGCTCGGATCCGATCAGGGCAAGTGGCGTTCTTCTAAAATAAATAGCGGCGTTACACGAACAAATGCACGCCGATTTAGCGGTGCATCGTGACTACACAAAGATGGTGGCTGAGTTACAGGCGGCGGAGTATCTCTATATAGTTTTAGTAGGATTCTGCTTATATTTCGATGAACTACTAATTGTATTAGCAAAGACTATTCGATCTAAATGTACGAAATAGCTCATTTTGTTTTCAAAATTGCAGAACTGCACTCGTCTGAAAATAAAACTTAGGTACTACCATTGCTTAATTACCCAACTATGATGGTGAATGAGATGGATCCGAACAAATATTAAAGGCGTGCTTGTCGGTGAGCTTGGAGTCTGTCAGTTTGGAGCCTGTAACATTTTTTTTGAAGTTAAGATCCTATGCTTGAGTCTTCGCTGAACTGTCCTCTCACGCAAAGCCACCCCAAACTTGTTTTAGCTCTTGCTGGACGTCGACAGCTGTCAAATGATGATTTCGAAGAGAAGTAGAGTGTAGTTCTTTACACTGACTTATTAGGATGGCCCAGTTGAGAGATATTATCGCGACTATTACCTCCGAAGGGTTAGTCAGAGACAATGAAAACCGCAGTAGCAGTCTTCTTTCATAGTCCACTTTTCACCGAATAGCGACTGCACATGTGCTCAGCGTGACAGATGGTGAGCTCGTCGCCGCTCTATGCTGTTGAATGTATGTGCAGTCTTTAGTCCGTTAGTCGCCTTTTACGACACCCAAGAGAAGAGAGAAATGAAATTAAAACTAGTTTATTTGGCCATAGCTTTGCGACACGGCTCCTTCCAGACATTTTATACCTACTACCAAACACCCTCTACAACGCAAAAGCTTAGTGGTTCTTCTTATCCTATAAACTACACTTTAATTGACCATCCGTTTTTATTAACACTCCAATTACCACTGGATTCGCTGTTCGCTCCCCACTTGTACGGTATGCAACAGAGACGTATTCCAATCTGGCTACGTTTGAACGGTATGGATTGCCGCGTTGGGTACGATCGGCGACGTAATGTGCAGGGTAACTAGTGTTCCCATGAAATATTCATGCCACTCGATGTTTAGAGGAGTCTCTTACTGCAGATTGAAACGGCGGGGGTCACGTGCCTAGGCTTGTTTTGTATATGACACGTTCGTGAATAGTAATATGCCATGAGGATTGTATTGGATTGCAGCTCGATATTAAGTTCATCGACCCGCATTTGAAAAGTTAAGTGTGGTGATTGCGCCGATACTCCTTCGATCACATGACGATATCCATAAAGTGTAAAAAATTTGGAGAAGCCAAGAAAACCATTAATCGTTTGAATTTAAGAACATTTAAGAAATAATCTTTAAAAGTTTTATCCACGGTGTCATGAAATGTGCTGTTTGTTATCCCACATAAGTAATTAATATTAGTTTGTAATTATTATAATATATTATAATATAAAAGGAAAAAAGAAAAACTTATCATAGTATAAATATTATTACGCTAAAATATTTATCTCATATATGTAATACTTTATGGAACTATAGGTTTTTAAGTATTTTTTGTTTTGTATAAAATGTGTTTATATGTAACTGTTTGTTCCTTAATAAATAAATAAATAATTAAAAAAAACCAGCGTCAGGCTCTATTGAATCTGACAAAATGCTGAATTGACTGCTATATGCTATTACAATAAGTGTTTTTGTAATCTGTTTTTTTTTAAAATCTAAGTTCTTATAATGTTATTGTTGTAACCGTCTCGTGTGTTGTAGCTAAATAAACTATTTTTCATTTCATTTGACGATGACTTTAGTTTTATGATGAAAGGTTACCTTTGAAAAGCAATGAGGCAGTATGCGGGTAATTATTTAACATTTTTATTATTAAATTTTTATTAAAAGCTAACACCTAATATTAACATTATTAAAGCTTTCAGAATCTTTTTCTCTTCTAAAGGAACTATAAGTCTCGACTTCAGGTAATAAAATATGGACAACTTGAACCATCACTAAGTTTTTTCGCGTTTAGAGCCGTTAGTGCTTTTAGACTAGAATAGAATTTTAAATAGTTAAGTATTTTCTTATGCATTAAAATTAGTTTCTACGGTATAGTAAAACAACCGTAGCAAACGTAAAGCATTGACATTAATTCTAAAAAGGAACTGTACCGTATAACAGACACTACCTAATAATACAGTAGTTTAGTCATAATGTAGGCAACTTACACATAACATCATTTGTCTATGTATGTACAGATTTTTTCAAGATATTTTTGGCCATCTTTGTACACTACATGGGGGGTTAAAGTTACTCGCGTCCGTAGGTTTACCCTTGAGACCCTACACGTGACCCCTGGGTGGTGCTAAATGAGTGACACTGACTGATTCGCCAGAGGGCGTTGTAAAGTAAACAATTCAGCTCCGTGTTAAATGTTTTAAAAAATAGAAAAAGTGATATCAGAGTATGCTATTATCAAAGTTCAGTTACATATGCTTCAATACGTCGGTGATATCGTTTGTAACGCTTAAAGTACTCTCGTTAACCTTTTGATGAAGAAAAGTGTTATTGTTGAATAAGTCAGTGAAATAACAATTTTCAAAAATTTAAAAGTTATATTCATAAAGTGCAACCACTAGTTCACAAAACTGTGAAAAACTGTGTAATTTCGAATACTGGATGTGCCATTAATTTTGAATATTGCTCATTTGTGAACCGTTAATGCAAAGCATCAGTGCAGTGCGTTGACCTTAAATGTGCATTCAAAATTTCAAATACGAAACGCTTCTGCTAGTTCAAAAATAGTATCTAAATTCGGCCTCCTATGAAACTGCTAATTGGTGTAGTGGCAATACGCACGGACTACGCAGAACTACGCGCCGTAAATTCGTGGTTCAAACCTGTAGAATTAAACTGTTATTTTATTTTATTCTTTTACTTTGCTATTTTTGTTTTTTCCTATTTTTCTAATTATTATAAAGAATTTTAAAATGTCGCAATACTGTGCCAAGTGTGAAAAAGTAATAGAGAAAAGGGATTTCATAAAGTGTATGAATTGTAAACAACTTTTTCATCTTGACTGTACAAGTATTAGGGAAAAATATTATTATCTTATGAAGAAAGAAAATCGTGAAAAATGCCAGTGCGACAATTGCAGGTTTCACAATGCAGAAAATCCAATCTCCTTAAAAATAAACGTCCCTATAAATAACTATTTTGAGTCTTTATCGGAGGACGACGCATCTGAAAAGGAAAAGGTACTCCTAGATTTTGTTACTGTACGAGGAAAGAAAAAATCTGTATCGCATACTGATTTAAGTGCATCGTTTCTGTCAACGAGTAGTACTAACTCTCGTAATATTAATTTAAATAAAAGCTCACAAAGTCTACCGGATGATTTTGCTGGAGAAAAATTGTCTTTGCTAGAATTAAAGGAAGAAATAAAGAGTTTGCGGTCAGAACTACAAATAGCGAATAATGAAATTGAGAGCCTCAATATGACTATCAGAGATTTATCAAGGAAAAATTATGAACAGGAAAAAAATAATTAATTTACATAAAGCTGTAAGTAAAGATGATTTAAAAGAATGTAATAGCGAATATGGACCATGTACGAGTATATCGACCCCTGCGCGGAAGGGGCAAAAAACAAATAGTTTCCAACTGGAAATACAGACGAGCTTCTCAAAAACGGAAAATGATAGAAAACAAACCCTACCGCCACCTGCAGTACCACCGGTTGAAAATGTAGTAAATTTTAATAATGGCTCCAGTGAAGGCTCGCAATATCGCAATATAATGGATAAGCGCGAGCGTAAACTGTGCTTAATTAGCAATATTGATCGGAATAAAATGGCAACAATTGTGACAAGAAATTTTAATGAGTTTAACATGTGTCACTATCGTACCCCTGGAGGTGGTATAAGACAACTATTAAACGGAATACAGAATAAACTAAAGGATTTTACTCTTAAGGACTATTGTATACTGTTTTTGGGAGAGGCAGATTTTATTGTGTCGAAAAATTATAAAAACATAGTAATTCATTTAAGAGAGACTTTATTAACCGTACAACACACTAATGTCATTTTATGTGTACCGACATTTAAGTATTGTAACCAAGCTAATATTTTTAACAATAGGATCGAAATGTTTAACAAAATACTTTTTAACGATAATCTAAAATACGAGTATTGTTATATGTTGGACTCTAATAAAAATCTAAATTATTCCTATGATATGTTTGCAAAGAATTTAGGGCGTATCAATAATTATGGCATAAGAACCATTTTACGTGACATAGATCAGCTCATTAAAGAAATTAAACATGAGTTACTGTGTAACTATGTACGGGAAGAGGACTTATCTGATTCAATGACAACTTGTCAGGAAACTATCATTGCCTCGGGGCAGTCTTCCTTTCGTGTCTTAACATTTTAATATTTTGTGCCAGAACATACAATGTATAACAAACAAAATTGACGACCTAAACTTGTTTTTGTTAGATACTGAAATAGATATTATTGTAATAAATGAGCACTGGCTGTTACCTAGTAATTATCAGCTTTATACACTGGAGGGTTATGAATTGCGTGCAAAGTACTTACGTCAAATACATAAACATGGCGGTGTCGCTATTTTTACAAGGGAAAACATAAAAACAAAGGAGTGTTTGGACATCCAATCCTTTACAATTGAGTTTATCTTAGAGCTGTTGACGTCATAGATTTAAACTTAATAGTAATATCTATTTATCGAGCAGAAAGGGAAATAGAAACCTTTTTTTCTCAAATGCAGGCTTTATTAGACCATATATCTAAACATTCCGTTAATAAAAGAATTATTATAGCAGGTGACATAAACATTGATATTACAAGGAACACAAACTTAGCGCGCAGATATAAAAATCTTTTAAAATCATACGGTTTACGCTGCTTAGTAAAAGAGCCTACACGAGAGACTCAAAATAGTTCATCTTGCAAAGACCAGTTCACTGTCTCGAACAATTTAAAAATGGAAACGTTTGTACAAAAAAATCACTTATCAGACCATCACACTCTGATTGGGCGAATACAATTGGAAAGCAAATTGAGTAAAAATACAGCTCCATACAAAACCAGTAAAAGAATTTTCAATCTGAGAAATATGGAAACTTTCAAAATACATTTTAAACAAATAAATTGGTCAAATATTTTAGTCATAAACAATGATTCAAATACAAATTACAATAGATTTAAATACGAAATAAATTCCCTATTCTAATAGGACTAGAAAAAAGACACGTATATTCCAATAAAGAAAGTCGTGATTAAAAATAGAAAAAAGACTAAATGGATTACCAAAGGAATAAAGGAATGCTGTTACCATAAACGTATATTACGTTACCTTACATCTTTATATAAAAGTGAAAACCTGAAAACTTACGCCAAATCGTATAATAATATTCTTAAGAAGATAATTGCAAAAGAGAAAAGAAAATCTTACATAAATAGATTAAAAACTTCGAATAATAAATATAAAGCAATGTGGTGTATGATTAATGAAAAAATTAAACCAGCCGGTAACTTAAGACATGCAAACATAACTTTGAATAGCGAAAATAAGAATGTCACATCACCAACAACAGTAGCGAATATATTTCAAAACTACTTCCTAAGTGTTAGTTCAAACCAAACTAGTTCAGCCTTATACCACCGTGTTTGTATATCAGGTGCTGTAACAAATTCTGTGTACTTGGATGAGGTTACGGAGTCTGATGTGAGGAAAGCCATATTATCTCTAAAGCGAAACAACACATGCGGGCATGATGAAATCCCAGCTAGTCTACTGGTATACTGCGTTGAAGAGTTTATAAAACCTTTAACATTCTTGGTTAATCAATCCTATGACGAAGGCGTTTTCCCAGAGAGCTTAAAATTAGCCCTTATCAAGCCTATCTTTAAGAAAGGTAATAAGCTTATTCACTCAAATTATCGGCCCATTGCATTACTGCCAGTCATCTCAAAAATATTTGAAAAAATTATATGCCAGACAATATAAACTTGTCTTGAAAAACATAATGTTTTAAGTGATGACCAACATGGCTTTCGTAAAAGTCATTCAACCGCAACAGACGTGTTTGATCTGAATTTTGAAATACTAAACGCCTTAAATCAGAAAAAGTGTGCTGTAGCCATTTATATGGACATGTCCAAAGCGTATGATCGGGTCCTACACGACATTTTGTTGAAAAAGCTCGACTCATTGGGTGTACGAGGAAAGGCACAACAATGGCTTACTTCCTATTTAGCAAATAGAAAGCAATGCGTGCAAATAACGTATGCAAATGAAGAAACCCGGGAGCTTAAACAAATTACTTCTTCTACTGACACCATATCTGGATCTATACCCCAGGGTAGTGTGCTCGGTTGTTTGTTATTTTTGTCATATGTCAATGACCTTCCCTCAGTGGTACCCTGTAAAGTGGTCTTATTTGCAGATGACGCGACCCTCCTGGTCACTTGTGGTCAAAAAGATTTTGACAACCTAGAAGGTCTTATAAACAATTGTTTAAATAAAGTAGAATCGCACCTGGCAGAAATAGGACTTTCATTGAACTTTGATAAATCAAAGATAATGCAATTTAGGCCGTACCAGAGAGCGGAACTACCTCTTAGAATATCCCGACAGGAGCGACAGGCCCCCCCCCCCCTCACAATTCCTGTTCCTTCCTTAACCCTATTCCTTTCTTAAAGGTCGGCAATGCATCTGCGACTCCTCTAGGTTTGCGGGTGTCTATGGGCCAGTGTAGGGCAAATGTAATCTAACTACTGATTACCAACTACGATTACAATTATAGTTAGTAATCATAATATTATATTACATGAAGTAATCATAAAAAGTAGTTAAGCATTTTGATTACTAACTACAAATTGTAGTTGCAATCAAGGTTACGTGATTACTTTTTGTAACTCCCTACGTTTACTTCTAGTAAAAAGACAAAACACAATTTGCAAGGTGAAAAGGGTATACATGTTCTATGGCTTGTTACTTCCATGCTTATTATCTCTAAGAAGAAAATAAGAAAAACTGTGCAATGAAAATTTTGACGACTGCAACATTCTGGCAAGAACGCATTAAGAAAGCGTTCATAACCGTTTTTTAAAGATATTTTTGATATTTCTACCGCCAAAGCACAAAACGCAGCGATTGCTGCAATGTCAATGCCACGATTTATCCAAATGGTTTGCATGTGTTCTTAAAGAAGATCATCTACGATTGAAAAATTTTTTTAAAGCAGCTATTGCAAAAGAAGTTTCTGAAAATGCAGAATCAAGTTCAACAACAAAAAATCAAAATAAAGAAGATGATTTTTTTGAATTTGATAGCTCTTCCTCAAATACCGAAGAGAACTATGTCGAGCCCAGAGGTCAAAAGCAGATAGTTATGATAGTTTCCTATTATTTGTCAGATATGTAAAGAGAACTTAGTGTTCTTCACAGATACACAGAAGTAAAAAAAGTCTACATGAAATACCCCTTTAGCTTCTTCGGTTATAATTTTGCCCTTTGACAAATTTAAGACACATGTTAAGGACAGACTTTTAGAAAAGGGCTATTACACTGTAAGCGATTACATCAATGACAAAAATGCATGGAATTAACATTCCTCTAGTTTCGCATACATTGTTCTAATGCGTTCATAGTGCCCGAGTAAAACTTGTAGATTCACTTTTGTTTTTATCTTTTATTTTATGTAATTGTTTTATGACTATTGACTGTATAATTTGGTAACGACATATTGTTTTGTAAATGTCGTAACCTCTATATTATTATAAAGCTGTGGAGTTTGTTGTGCCCGTTCTTCTCCACAGCTAAAAGACTTCCTGAATGGGTGGGGTGGGTGGGTGGGTTCCTGTGCCTATCCATCCATCAATATAAAAAAAAAAATGTTTTCGATTCAAAACGCTTAATTTAAGCTTAGTGAATAAAGTTATTTTGATTTTGATTTTTTTTGATTTTTCGGTTCCAGTGGAAAGACTATTTTTATATGCGACAATAATAAATCACCCTAAATCGCACAAGCTATCAGACGAAATGTTCGAAAAACGTGTTGTATTAAAAACTTATTTAAATTATTAATTTGAATCTATTATTCTTAATTGTTTCCAAGATGTTTGCTGTGCAAAGTTGATTATTTTATCTATCAATCTACATAATAATTTATAAATAAAAGTTTTACGCAAATCTTCTCAGGTATTAACTCAGCGCATGAAACTGAACAACTATTGCTCTACAAACTTATTCCCGAAATCTCATAAAAATCGGATATTCATACCATTTAGTAAGGCACATGATCAGTTTGTATCATAATCTGAATTATGATACAAACTGAATTATTTTTTTGCATTTCGGGAAGAACAAAAGTGGTTCAATTTCATAGGCTGAGTTACCACCTGAAAGGTTTTACGTTATTTCATTATCATATTGTAAAAGCACGTACGCTTCTATTTATGAATCGAAGTTTTATATTCATCGATAATAATAACTTAAAATAAATTTAAGGTATTTTTGTATACCACCGATTTAGAGGTTATTTTGTACAATATAAAACATCTTCTGTTAGCCATTTCTTTTAAAATTTTAATTTTTAACTTTTTTACATATATTTAGTTATACATTAGGATTTTCTTAGAATGAAAGTAATCAGTAGTTATAACTACTCGATTTCCGCAATCAGATTAACAACTACAATTTGTAACTTGATTATTGTAGTAGATTACATGTAATCATAACTACTTGTAGTTAACTACTTTTAATCGTAGTTAGTAGTTAGATTACAAAATAGTACTTAATTATGCCCAACACTGCCATGGGCGGCGGTGATTTCTCTCCATCAAGTGACCCCGCCTGCTCGTTTGCCTCCTTCTTATATAAAAAAAACTACACATGCAATGACCCTAACCGATCCCTCAAGGTTATATTTACCCAAAATAAAATTCCATGCATTTGTAGACGCTGCGATTTCAATATCTTGATCGTTTAGAAAATTTCTCGTTACACGTGTGTGCTGTTTAAGGTAGTAGTCTAAGATCCGAGTATAGAACGACCTTCACCGAGAAGGTTAATGGATGAAAAGTATTTTATATCAAATTTAATATGTTAAATAATATATCGCGAGTGGGTTAGCTGAAAAATTTCAGTCCAGTACCATTAATGATTAATTTAATATAAAAAAATATATATTTTTTTTACTTTGCACTGGTTTGGTGTGTGTGTGTTTGTAATGAGCTTATCTTTATATAAACATAAATTTTATTTATTTAACCAGACGGTTGCAAATTACTAATATTGACTTGCCTGTTTACACCTGCCTACCCAATGTTATGACAGGAAAAAAATAGTCAACCTAACGTTTGCATATTCTATGGGCTTCATACTTTCGATTGGTACCTATGTAATTTATCTATTAAAGAAACAAGTGCAATATTAAAAAAAATATATTTTTAAATATTTATTTAATCATATACTGGACTGAATTTTTTTAGCCAACCCACTCGCAATATATTTTTTAACACATTAAATTTGATATAAAATACTGTTCATCCATTAACCGCTCGGTGAAGGTCGTTGTATACTCGGATCCTCTACTATAGATTGTTATTCATTATTGTCCCTATACATTTTATGCAACGGCCTTCACTGCTAAAATAATGACAATACCTACCAAAATTATTGGAGGCCTAGTTTAAAGCTGTATTCTCTAACACTCACGTTTGCCAAACGGTGAATCATACCGAAATTGGATTTCGTTCGGCGCGACAATCAGCGCCTATTCACCGTATTCTATTGTTTTAGGAAACAAAGGAGGGTTTGGAAGTCAATTTGTTTGTGTGGTTAAACATTATAAATAACATTATTACGACGCTCAGCCCCGTTGCGAGTCGAGACACGAAACTGTTTCGTAATTAGGCTAGCACTGACGCTACAAGACGTTGTTAATCTTCTGTGTGTAAGAAAATACGTACAAGCATAATGTGTATATGCATAAGTCAAGTAAACTTACACAGTGTGTCTGTCCCATTAAAAGAGTGCCAAACTTAAGAAGATATACTGAAGACTGTGCAACTACATAAAAAGAATAGGTAGGACCGCACTAGGCGGAACTGCACTGCAGCAGAACTGAGCGACACGACGCGTCAAAATATTCTTTATATGAAATTATATGAGACAACACGCACTAAGCGGCAACGGAACCACATGAGCAAATACCCTAGTTACTCATATGACGGAACTACACTGCAGCATAACTCCGTGTCTTATATAATTTCATATAAAGAATATTTTGACGCGTCGTGTAGCTCAGTTCCGCTGCAGTGCAGTTCCGCGTAGTGCGGTCCTACCTTTAGTGAATTGAATGTACCACCATTTTATAGCTATATTTTTTTTAAGTTTCGCAAAATATCCAGTTTATGTAAGGAAAAATATATGTTTCTTATTTATCAATGCATAGCCCGGGTTTGTGCCGTGTTTGTGCCAACCCAACCAACCCGCATTGAGTCCTGTACCTTACTTTCCTTAAAGTTTGTTTAGAATACGGAAATGTATGGAGGCTCTTGAGAGGCCTATTCTCGCCACATTACCTTGATAGATATTAGATGGATGATTAGCATACGCGTATCACCGACGTCTGGGGGTATTAGCATACATCAGGCAACAGCCGTTCCTTGCACGGTTGGCTCTGAAGTACCTTAACACCTTAGTACCATGTCATACTAACTACTGTGTACATACATATTGGTTGCACGGGCGCAAACATGCCGCGTGAATTGGTGTGACGTGATACGAAAGTGTTAAGTTACTACTGAGGCCGACTGTACCCAACCCTCAGAATGTGTGAAACATAAATGGCAACTTTGAAATGAGACTTTATATCTTTCACGAAAGTTTGCGGAATGTTAAAGGTAGGTACCTACGCAATTAATAAGAGTTTGTAGTTTAATTTCATATCCGTTTCATTGTGTATTGTGGGAGAACAAATAATTCATGTTACTTGTATGTAACTTTAATAACAATTTGAACGATGTCTTTAATATGACTTTATGTTGATATGATGTAAAGCTCATTATACTGTAGCAGTTGTTTGTACGTGATCAGAAAGAAAAAGAAGCAAAGGTAAATATAATCAGCTAACACGTGTATTCACGAGCGGCCTAGACAATGAAGTGTCATAACGCTTAGGTAGATAAGGTTGACATTAACCAACGATAAGTCACTTAGCAAACTTATGTATATATATTTGACGACCTCCTTGGTCGAGTGGTTTGTACACCGGTTTTCATGGTGTCGCCATCTCTGAGGTCCAGGGTTCGATCCCCGGTTGGGTCAATTTAGAAATTATCGTTTTTTTTAAATTGTCTCGGGTTTGGCTGTTTTCTATGTATAATGAGTATGTATTTAAGTATTTTAAGTATGTTTATCCGTTGTCTAGTAACCATTTAACGAGTTTCTTCGAAGCTTCTCTTGTGCTAGATAATTGTTGTGATTGTAGGAAAGTTTTTAATTTTTAATTTTTGATGTATACATTAAACACTTATATATTAGTTATTTATATTCTGTGGTAGCGATCGAATCATCATCCATCACCTTCATATAAACGTCCCACAGTTGGACACAAGACATCCCACATGAACAACAGCACAAGAGGAGATTTTAAGTGACACGTCATAGTGACTTCATCCTGCCTAATGGTAAGCAGCCGATGCAGTCCAAAATAATGAGAGCGGTCCTCACCGTACAACAAGCACGGTGACAAGCGGGTTAGTGTGTAACGACTACTATGACAATAAACTCAAACTCAAACCAAAATTTCTTTATTCAATAAACTTAAAATAAGCATTTTGAATCGTCTAAATTTATTTGGATGGATGGGCAAACAAATATTCAGGAAGTCTTTTAGCTGTGGAGAAGAACGGGCGCAAGAAATTCCACAGATTTATAATAATAGAAGTAACGACATTTACAAAACAATATGTCGTTACTAAATTATACAATATACAAATTACTAATATGTTATGCTCGTACATGCACTATGTCCATACATATTTGTCATTTACACAATCTTTCACTTTATAATAACCTTTGCTCATGAGGGTCTTTTAACATGGGCTTTAAATGTAAGTAAAGGCATTTTAGTAATATTTAGTGGAAGTTTGTTATAAAACGTTACACATTTACCCAAGAAAGAGCCACCTTTTTTTTTGAACTATATTATTAACTGATTGAAATTTAAATACATATTTTTTTTATCCTGCTGGAGGAATAACCGTAGACAAGCACAGAGGAACTCAAGCTCTTTCTCCTGGCATGGTCGCCGTGCAAAGTCGGAAGGTTTGCGCAACGAATAAAAGAGGATTGCAGTTATAATTAAACTCGTTTATTAATGTACGACGTAGCTTATACAGGGTGACTGGGAATTAGTGGCCGTTAAGGGGAGGTAGTCTATGCTTATTCCGACAGATATCACTATGAGACCTACCGTTCTTACTTAACCAAAAAATTAATGTTTTATCAGCCATCAAAGCATTCTTTTACATTTTCCGTTTTGTTTAGCAGTTTTTGCGTAAAATAATGACAATTGCAGAGACTTAACAATTAATATTACTTATTTAGAATATCTTTGTTGCAAAACAAATAAAGTAGGCCAAAATCACTTTTTTTTTAGGATTTATTACTATTTGAAAATTTTTTGTACGATTTTTGGGTTACACTCTTTAAGTAGGAATATCTTGGAAAGGGTTAAGTAAGGACGGTAGGTCTCATAGATATATCTGTCGGAATAACCCTAGACTACCTCCCCTTAACGGCTCCGCCACTAATTTCCAGTCACCCTGTATATCGGGTGGAGATGCATGTGTGTAACTAGGTATATAGCGTACACACACTACAGAACTGATAACCCATCCAGTGACTCAGCATGGCAAACGTTGCTTTACTAAAATACCGAAAACTGAATGCCTCAGCCGTGTCGTGATAGCGGTGAAAGAATTTTACCACCCTCTCTCTTCCTTTGGGTGTCGTAAAAGGCGACTAGCAGACTAAAGACTGCACATTCCAACAGCATAGAGCAGCGATGGGCTCACCACCTGTAACGCTGAGCACGTGCAATCGCTATTTGGTGAAAAGTGGACTATGGTAGAGGACTGCTTTTGCGGTCCTCATTGCCTAGTCTCTGACTAACCCTTCGGGGATAATAGTCGTGATTATATGTATGTATATTTGAATATCTTAACAACTCCAGTGCTCCCCTTGACACAATGACATGTCAAAAGATCATACGGTTCCTTAACCCTTTAAGTGAATAAGAAAATTAATTCTGCACATCAAGGGACAGTAAGACCAAGAGTAACTTCATCAATAATATTACATTTAGCTACCTACTTAGAGCTCGGAATGGGGGGTAACTCAATTTACCAATTACTAGGGGTGGATCGGCGCGCCTAACTACGTTAGTGAAGAATCGCGAAGCGACTGTCAACAGTATTGTTTCAGACTTGATGTGCAAGCAAAATGTAATAGCCTAGACTTTAGTTGGAACATCTAGCTTTTTCAGTACAATGTATCGATTTGACTGATGTTGGTAAGTTGATGGTATAAAGACTTGGAATGGATACTTGAAACTGAAAACGTATGACAATGATAAAGCCTCCACCAGTGGTCAAGCGCTCAGCTCGACATCCAGAGGTTACGGGTTCAATTCCAAGTCGGGTTAAGTGTGTTTTAGACTAGAGGGCTAGAGAACCTCCTCTCTTTCTGCGAAACAAAATTTCAACGTATTTTTGTTTGCTATTTAACCTCTCAAGCCCCAAGCGGCCAAATATGGTCGCACCTAAAAAACTCGCTATTCCGTCAGACCCCAAGCGGCCATATATGGCTGCGCTCTCCACTTGACTTTTTACCGTGTTTTGATAAACTTAGAGACTACTTTAGTATGAACAAGGTCGATTATTTCGGTTCTGTGGTACATTTTATGCATCGTGAACGCAAAATTTAACATAAACTGCGTTCGATTTTTCTTTTGCATTTCCGTTAATTTAATTTTTTTCCATTCCCGCCAAATCGCAACTGCTGTCAAAATTTTTAGACATTTCGATTCCAAGACTGAGAGGTTAGAGCGGTTTTTATTCCTTCCGTCGCCGCGTCGTTCATACTAAATAGGTTTGGCATTTAGACATTTTGGCATTTAAAATTGTATGAAGCTTTAAAAATAATGGAAAGCGCTCTAAATTGCAAACGAAAATCGGCAGAAATTTCAATTCGGAGAAAGAGAGAGGCCCTTAGGTTTGGGATCACCAACCCAACCCACATTTGGTCGCCGCTCTGAAGAAACTCATTTTCCCTATAAAATAAGAATGTGAAATAAAGAGAGACAAACGATAATTAGATAGTGAGATTAGCAAGAGCAGAGTGTAGGCGGAACTACCAACCGCAAAAAGAGCAAAAGCGCGATGTATGCAAGTGGTAGTATGAGGAAAGGAAGTACCTACGAGAGGCATAAAAGTGAGAACCATTTCGGTTTCCCATACAAAATTCCAAGTCGACATTTTTAAAAACCATTAAGCTTATTTCAATGAAACTTTGCATGCTAAAGTAACATACAGAGATCTAAATAGTTTGCTGAAAACATTTTTATTAAACATTTAAATAACTGAGTTAATGCGATTTTAAACTTTCTGTAGTGGACTTTAAATCGCAATAACTCAGCTAAATAAACCTTTTTTACAAATGTTTTCAACAAACTATTTAGATCACTGTATTTTGCTTTAGCATGCAAAGTTTCGTTAAAAATGGCTTATAGGTTTTTAAAAATTTCCACTTGGAAGTTTGTATGGGAAACCGAAATACGTAAACCCTCTTAAATAGGTTTGGCAGATTATTAATATTTATAAAACTGTTTGAAGCTTTAAAAATAATGGAAAGCGCTATAAATTGAAAACGAAAATCGGCCGAAATTTCGTTTCGGAGAAAGGGAGTAGGCCTTCAGGTTCGTTGATCACCAATCCGCATTTGGTCGCCGCTTCGAAAAAACTCATTTTCCATAAAGAATAACAATGTGAAATAAATAAAGACAAATTAGGTCAATAGTTAGATTAGCAAGAGCAGGTGTAGGCGGAACTCTCAACCGCAAAAAGAGCATTTGGGAATAAGTTTCAATGAGACTCGGTTAATTTGAAATTGAGTCTTATTGACAATAGTACCTATATACTTATATATTGAGAACCGCTTTTTTTGGTAGTAAGTCCATTCGGGTTTATTCCTTATGAGAAAAGGTATTTTAGATCTTAGGTCGTATTGAGTAATAGGGTATTTCGGGATTAGTTCCAAACAGCCCGGAAGGAAATAGTAGTATAGGAATGGAAGTAGGTACGAGAGGCATGAAAGTGAGAACTGGAATGAAAGATAAAATATCAAGTAGAAACTCCGGTCATCATAGCGGAGGTAATAGTATATTAAAAAACACCTGCATTTGGCTTGCGTGCTGATGAATAAGCCAATATCCATCAATTTGTAGCGAAGATTTGATTTCAACGATGGAGGTCTTGCCCTGCAGTAGGACAATGTATAATAGCGGACTCCGTCGCTTTACCAGTCTAAAGGTCAAAATCCCTTGCACACTGCGTCGTCTATTTGGTACGGGCACGTACCCGGGCGGTCAGTGAGCTTTATACGAAAATCGCTGCAAAGTGGTAAAACGACGGTGACCCCGACCGTCTAGGCTGTACTTGTGTGTACTGTGTCGTCATAGCACTGACCCAATGCGAGATTTTTTTATATCCTCTACAGGTAGGTAAGCACTAAGCCTTCATCTCACCTGACGGTAAGAGACGGTAAGGTCCAAGGTATACCTGGAATCCTCCACCATTAAGAAACTGGTTGTCTTAGTTTTAAGTGTCGTAACACAACAATAATAATAATAATATGATGCAAAAGGCAGTACTCTTTGACACACGTATTGTCAGGAGGTTCCTCACTCTGCAGCCCTAACCACCAATAGCTTGGGTCTATCCCCGCTGCCGGTGGCAACCTAGGTTAAGTTTCTTATAATATTATATATTGTAAATATGCAAAGACATTAAACTATTACTATTTTTATCTCTTTGTAAATATGTTTTATATAAAATATTGTAAAAAAATCTTAAGATGTTTATTTAATAAAGAGAATAATAATAATAATGTTTATTTACTAAGATAACGCTGATGAATGGGTTAGTATGTGTAATATGACTATGTTAGTACAATTATACATATTTTAGCTACAATCTTATCCACCAATCAAACAGATCAAACGCTCTGTTTGATCAGCAGGTAAACAAAATGCCCAATAAGGGGAGAGTCATGTTTCTCTACAACGGTCCTTAGATGCTGTTGGGGCTACCGCGTCTCCGTATCGTGCTATCACTATTATTGATATGGCTCCACTTTACATAAGATGGTGGTAGCTAGCCAGGCGGACTTAACAAGCTTTACAAATTGATGTGTATTGATTTATTTGTTACAAGCAGATTTATACAATTGCATTAAAATACAAGCACTCACTTTTCAAGCGTTCTGACTTCTTCGGAAGCGGTGACGAGGTTAAAATTCCACTCAAGAAACTAATCGTACATACATAATCACGACTATTATCCCCGAAGGGTTAGTCAGAGACTAGGCAATGAGGACAGCTTGTGTCGTTGCTTCTGTGCGCTGTGGTTTCTTGCGCCCGTTCTTTGGCACAGTTAAAAAATTACGCCCTGAACGGGTGGTAGGTTTAAATAAATTTGGACGAATCAAAGCACTTATTAATTGAGTTTATTGAATAAATATATTTTGACTTTGACTTTGACTTTGACTTAGCTTGTCAAATGCACGTTGGTGATCACAAACACGGGCTATGCACCGAAAAATCAGAAAACACTATTTGACCGTTTTTAGGGTTCCGTAGCCAAGTGGCAAAAAATGGAACCCTTATGGATTCGTCATGTCTGTCTGTCCGTCCGTATGTCACAGCCACTTTTTTCCGAAACTAATAAGAACTATACTGTTGAAACTTGGTAGATGTATTATGTGAACCGCATTAAGATTATCACACAAAAATAGAAAAAATATACATAAATTTTGGGGGTTCCCTATATAGAACTGAAACTCAAAAACTCTCTCTTTTTTTCATTAAACCCATACATACCTGTGGGGCATCTATGGATAGTTCTTCAAAAATGATATTGAGGTTTCTAACATCATTTTTTTCTAAACTGAATAGTTTTCGCGAGAGACACTTCCAAAGTGGTAAAATGTGTCCCCCCCCCTGTAACTTCTAAAATAAGAGAATGATAAAACTAAAAAAAAATATGAATGATGTACATTACCATGCAAACTTCCACCGAAAATTGGTTTGAACGAAATTTAGTAAGTAGTTTTTTTGTTAATAAGTACGTCATAATTTAATTAATAAAAAAAAATACACTACTATTAAAACATCGATCAAAGATACAACGAACTACAAGAACTTTTATATGATGTTACTTGCTGCTACAGAACCCTTCATGGGCGAGTCCGACTCGCACTTGGCTGGTTTTTTTATTTTTTACTTCAGTATCTTACTGGCCATACTTGGTTATAATAATAAAAGTAGGTACTATAGAACAAAACGTCGGTTCCCAGATTACATTAATGAACATAGACTCACGCCGGATTGGCATATCCCAGGAGATAGCCTGCTAATACCATTAAAATCAGTATAAATACTTAACAAATGCTGAAACCAAATACCTATCCTCCCTTTACCCCCAAGGAGTTTGATCGCGTAGTTGTAGCTCGTGTTATTTTTGTATTGCCGTTTATGTGCGTAGCGGCACACTGAAAGAATACTGCCAACCCTCTCTTCCCTTAGGTGTCGTAAAAGGCGACTAACGGACTAAAGACTGCACATACACAACAGCATAAAGCGATTAATTTAATCATGTGGTTACTGGTTTTAAACGGTATCCGACCAATCGATCGATTAAAGCTACCTTACCTATCGATCAACGTCGACCGACCGTCGTCGATCGATTGGTTAGTCAAACGGTATCCGACGATCGATTAAAGCTAATAGACCAGTCGATCAACTTCGATCGACGATCGATGCCGTCGATCGACGATCGATCGATTGGTCTGGTAACACCTTAGGATTTCATAGCTACGACTACAACTATGAGTTTCTTATGCAGGTAGCTTTTAGGCGCTAATAGTAGATTGTTATACAAGGGGCTAAAATGACCCATTATATACGAGGTAGTTTTACTCCCGAGCTTTAGCGAAGGAGTAAATAGAAACCGAGTTTTAATGGGTTTTTAGCGCCGTGTGTTACACTCTGATTTTCACTACGAATGCGAGAAAATAAAACAATCCAATACAATATGAATTGGTTTATTTTATTAAAAATTAACCCGTTAGTTGCACTAACGACACCCGTAGGGAAGAGAATGGTTGGTAGTATTATTTTGATGAGCCCATCGCCGCTCTATGCTGTTGGATAGTAGGTACGTGCAGTCTTTCCATCTCTTCCCTTGGGTGTCGTCAAAGGCGACTAACGGACTAATGACTGCACATACATCCTACAGCATAGAGCGGCGATGGACTCATCAAAATAATATTACCAACGCCTCTCTTCCCTTCGGTGTCGTAAAAGGCGACTAACGGACTAAAGACTGCGCATATATCCAACAGCATAGAGCGGCGATGGGCTCATCAAAATAATACTACCAACCCCTTTATTTCCTTGGATGTCGTGAAAGGCGACTAACGGACTAAAGACTGCACATACATCCAACAGCATAGAGCGGCGATGGGCTCATCAAAATAATATTACCAACCCTTCACTTTTCTTCGATGTCGTTAAAGGGGACTAACGGACTAAAGACTGCACATACATCCAACAGCATAGAGCGACGATGGGCTCATCAAAATAATACTACCAACCCCTCTCTTTTCTTCAGTGTCGTAAAAGGCGACTAATGGACTAAAGACTGCTCATACATCCAACAGCATAGAGCGGCAATGAGTTCATCAAAATAATACTACCAACCCCTCCCTGCCCTTGGGTCTCGAAAAAGGCGACTAATGGACTAAAGACTGCACATACATACAACAGCATAGAGCGGCGATGGGCTCATCAAAATAATACTACCAACCCTTCTCTGCCCTTGGGTGTCGTAAAAGCGACTAACGGGCTAAAGGCTCACCACCTAAGCACATGTGCAGACTGTGCAGTTTTTTCTTGCTGAAGCGTGGTCTGTGTTGTCCATAGATTCAAATGATTACTAATTTTACCTTAAACTTTAATAATAACTATCTCAAAAAAGTTGTTGATATAAGTAAACAGTAATAAGTCGAGTCTTTATTCATGATTATTCTACATAACACTAAATACTTTTTCGTTTTTGTAGGCTCATTGTCATGTGACAGACAAAAATTTAAAAAAAAAAATACTTTTCCCCTAGGGCAAGAAAAGCTACTTTAGCCCCGCTCTAGAACGCTACAATGACGGTCTTTTTGAGCAAGAGGAGTGAAAACATTTTTAGAGCTACAAACAATAGACAATGTTTTGGTGATAGAGGTTCTGTACAGTACTCGACTGGACAGCGACTTATTAACACTTATTACAGCTTCCAAGCAACATTTTTTGCATTAAATGTAGGTATTCCGGTTCGAATGGTAGGCACTTAATTCAATCAAGAGTGAAATTTCACACTTCGTAATTACAAGGCATAAGAACTGAATCTTACGAGTCGGTACGTTGTTATATTCTTGTATCCATCAGGCGGACCGTACATGCATTGACTTAGTAATAAAAGCAGTTTGAAACAATTGAATGATATGCACACTTATTTGAACATTGTTTTGTTGACATTTTGTTTTTGTTTTTGACATTGTTATTCTTTGCAAGACTGGACATTTTGAATTTTAATTTGTATTATTTATTGTTAATTTTAATTTTGTTTTATATTAAGTATTCATTTCTTACAATAGTTGGATATATTATAATAATGCATGACGACTGAAATGTTTGTATATCGCTAATGCGGTAAAACATGCATGAACCTTACACTATCATGTTAACAAAAACAAAAATTGTACCATGATTTCTGCGAATTGCGCTTTACCGCCGTGGCGGTAAGGCGCGGCGGCTAGTACTGACAGGCTGATACCTGCCGGCGAACTGGAGGGCGATTCTCGTGCGGTGCGACATAATCTCGAATGCGACAAAATTTCACCTATGCAATGTCGAACGAAAATGTCACTGAAATCTCTATTGTTCCTAAAAATGCTATTCTCGCATTCGGTAGAGATGCCATGTCGAAAGACTTTGAAATGTCTATCATGACACGTTCCGTTTTTTTCGATTATGTAAAAGTATAGTCGAGAAATGTATTTATTTATTTATAATTAAGTGGTTTTTGCTCTATGTAATTTAAGGAACAATAGTTTTACCATCAAATATGTACAAATTTTTTTACTAACAATTTTTACAACGATTTTTTTTCTTCATATTTTCTTGGCATAATATTATAAATATTAAACTATCAAAATTACAGTTTGAAATGAAACGCTGCTGTCAATCAACATCAAGCAAAATCAAACAAAAGTGCATTGTTTTTAAATTAATAATTTGCGAGGTATTTTCTTTGTTTATCGTACCTATATTATCATTACCTACTTATCAGTTTTATGAATAAAGATAATGTGTCACAAAATACATGATTTGAGGTTAGAAAATACAGAATTTTACCGATTTGAACCGTGTCGGGTAGCGGTGAAAGAATACTACCACCCCCACTATTCCCTTGGTGTCGTAAAAGGCGACTAACAGACTAAAGACTGCACATACATTCAACAGCATAGAGCAGCGATGTGCTCACCACCTGTCAACGCTGAGCACATGTGCAGTCGCAATTTGGTGAAAAGTGGACTATGGTATAGGACTGCTTTTGCGGTCCTCATTGCCTAGTCTCTGACTAACCCTTCGGGGATAATTAGTCGTGATTGTAATTATATGTCTGGAAGTATGTTGGTATGTATAAATTTACCTTCGTTTTAATTTATTGCGTCTTTGGTTTAATAGGAGGTTCTAAAATGCTAATGAAATTTTTGATGACGAGATCATTAATTTGATACCTAGTCTAAAGTTTTTCTGAACAAATTGTCATTCTTCGTATAGCTCCTCTCTCCATACAGCTTAGCGACGAGAATTCTCCGCAGCGTTTTCCGCCAATTCCACCATGTTCTCCATGACTAAATTCATAAAAGTTCTTTTCCCGACATTTTAAAATAATATAAATCGTATTAATTCCTTTAAAATGAATGCAAAACAAAGATGAGACTGTGCGACATTCGATCTCTAACGCTACCGACCACTCGTTGCAAGTCGAGCGCTGGGCATAGACATTTCTCTAACGTGACATTTCGAGAATAAGAAAATTCTGCTTCAATTGACATCCGCCATTTTATTTTGACATATCTCTAATTCGACATCATGTCTATTGCTCGAGAATCGCCCCCCTGATCGTGTGTGGGACCCTTTACGAGAAAGTCAGGAGAGCCACACTAACTACTACATACGTACACTCACAATCATTTTATCCAAAGGGTAAGTCAGATACTAAGCAATAAGGACCGCAAAAGCATTGCACTGCCTGTCCACGTTTCGCCAAATAACGACTGCGTTATGTGCTCAGCGTATATGAACAGTCTTTAGTCCGTTAGTCACCTTTTACGACTCCCAAAAGAAGAGATGGGTTGATAGTTATTCTCTTTTTATAATGAGCCGTCACCACACTGCTCCGACTAATATTAGTGTTAGTTAGTTTGTTATTAGGTATCGTGTTAGCACGTTAATAATGTGTTACCGAACCTAAATAAACGTTTGAGTTTGGCGTCCATTTTGTTTTTCCGCTCGTGTCCGACACGACCGTGCGAGGATTATCCCCAACCGGGAAAAATGCGCGAAAATATATTGTTTGTTGCGTTAAATTGGAATTTTGGATTTATTGTTAAGGGTTAAGGAGCTCTCTTTATGATAGGTTCCCATTTTAGGGTTATTATTTTTGATATGGGTCCGGGAAGTTTCTGTAGTGCTGTATTACAATTTGTTGAACGTATATTGTTTGTTTTAATGTATTGGAATAGAGAATTGTTTGACTCAGTTGATATTTAAATATGAGATTGAACTCAGATAAAACATGTTATAAAATGTAAAGTAACAAAAGGTAAGTAAAATAAACATTGTTAGAAAAATAACTTGAGCTACGGAACATAACAAACAAAAGATACTTTACTTATTACCTACTAGGTACTTTAGTTAACTCGCTAGTATAGTCGTTAGTACCCACTTTGGTCCAGAGAGTGGTGGAATTCTACATTGAACTACCTCCTAATAATAATCCTCATCGAAATTCCAGAGTTCCACGATTTTATAAATATTATCACGTTTCTATCCAGCTAAATATTAATGCAATGTTTTTAAATAGTTTACATAAAACATAATCCAAAAACCTTATAATGTCCGATCGAATTTAAATCAACTCGCCGGCATACTCCCGAGAGACAGGATGGAAAGAAATCTCATTATATATAAAGTTAATATTAATTCACCATCTCGTTCGATCCACGACAAAACACCTCAATTTATTATTAATACGGTCTCAGATACAGATTACAGTAAAGCAATCAAATACGGGACCCTCCGTTATAGTAATGTTCAGTCCGATGATTTCGTTTGGGACCACGATCAAATCGTTTTTCGCCAAACTCGACCTTTCCTTGCCTCAAGATAAAGTTGAAAGTGGTTTAGTGTTGAACAATTAGCTTTATAAAAATTTGCTTCGTCTATTCCTGAAGCCATTTAGGAATGAAACAAAGGAAGTTTGTGGTTCGTTCTGATGGACAGATTCTATTTTATGTTGGCCCATTTGATGTCAGACGATTGGTTTTTGTTAGAACGAGGAGACTGTCGTGTTCGTTAGTTTTTGCTTTGAAGATATTTAATAGTCCCAAGTGAGTGAAATTCTGGCTTTATTGTTTGGATAAAGTAATAATATTTGTTATTAAATACCTTCTTTATTAGGTATGTGTTTTTTACTGACTTTTTGTCGTTGCTTCTTCAGTTGATTCACAAAAGTCTTCTCTGTTAAAGGAGTTGTAAAGCTCATTCACTCTTCCTCCAGGTAACTTGCCAATTTCTGTGCCCTGCAGGGTGGCTTCACCGGTAACTCGTATCCAAATTAGTTTTTTCTTCCAAATCACTAAAAAAATTGGCAACTTACGTGTCCCATGAATTCGTTCGCAAGTATCTATCATGACCACAAAAGTAAATAGAACATCGAACGTTACTCTTCTTTCATCTCAAACACAGTGAAAAGTATTTAATTTCCATTGGTCAATGCCAAATTCTAATTCGCCTAGAGACAAAAACTAATTACAATATTACCATCCATCTATGGACTCGTAATATTATAAATGAAGTCAAGTATGTTTGTATGTGGAGTAAAGTGTATATAGTTTTTGAACCTTCTGAAATGATTCCATTTCTCTGATAGAAAGCTACAATACCCTACTATATTTCGATTATATTGTATTTTGATAAATATTTGAAGAGTAAACACCCGTATATGGGATACGTGTGTACGGATTCACGGTTGAGTCGCTATATTGTATAACAGAAAGCAAACAATACTAAATCATTTAACTCATACTCCATGTGTGTAACTTGTCACACAAAATACAGTAGGTATTACAAAAAATCTCTTTTAAGTATAAAGCCATATTAGTAAACATACTCGTTTTTATACTTTGATCGACAAAAGCGGCAAATAAAATCACGAATAAACATAATCACCTGAGTAACACCGAAAGCTCTTTCACATTTAAATCACATGCGTAGTAACACAGAATGGAAGCCAAACCTTTAAATGACATTATCAAAGGGCTCTGAACCTATTCAACATCTAAACAAATATCGGGGGCCCGTATTAATAATGCCTGTAATTAAACGAAGCTCAAAATTCGCAAAGAGGATACCGCGGCCTCGACCACAGGCCAAAAGGCACAACTGAAAACAAATATGTTCAGAATCCTTTGCTCTACAAATTCAAGTGCTGTAGATTCTCGATGTGGCTTTATTTTGTTGCTGGATTTTATTAAAGTTTGCTTTTATAAAACTGTCTCCTATTCAGAATTTTTTGTAATTTATTTTCAGCAAAAATAAGGGTCGGCACGTTAAATAATCTTATGGTAATACTCACTACTTACTCGTTTCGTTACTAAATATTTATAAGCTTAGAATATCGTTAAAACTATGTTAATTATGTAGATTTTTCCACTTTATTCCAGTTTTATATACTCGTAAAACACACGGCCTTACCTACTTAAAAGCACTATTTAAACATTATTTAATTTATCATTGTTTTGTATCTTTAAATGATCGAAGCTTTTTTGCTCAAATTCGAAATGCCGTTTGTGTGAATAAACTTTACTCGTAGAGATAGGATGTTCTGACTCTGATATTGTAAGGAATAAAATGTAAGGCCCAAATTCAATATTGAATAATCTTACGTTCTTAATAAAAATTACATCAAACTTAGCTGAAACGACTTTATTTCTTTGACAGCCCTTTTCTCGTGCGTACATATAGCTTACAACTTTAGCAGGTACAGTAAGTTCCCATAGCTGATAGATTTACATTTTACATAACATCCGCCGTCCCCATTTCAAATATTACGTCATCGGCGCGGAGTACCTATATAGCGGATGACTAAAGATTGACATTTTATGCAAAACTAGGACTTATCTCCTAAGCAGACCAGCTTTATGTTTATGTAGATTTAAGGTAATCACTTACGTAGCCCTGCTGAGAGTTTTATTGCAATTTTTATGGCCGTTATAAAGTGTTATCAACAGTTGTAATTGCTCGCTCCAGATCGCCCGTTGATAATGTTGCTACTGGTTTTATGGGGTTAATTCTGTTAATTATGTCTGGTGTTTATGATGTCACGTTTAGGACGGCTTGTTGAGGTTATGTTCCAGTAATATTGTTTTACTATATTACTATAGTGAGTAAAGCAAATGTCGCTAAAGCGCTACTTTGGTTTTTTAAGATACGTTTACTTAAGTGATATTTGTTTTCTATCCTGGTTGTCTCAGGTAAAAAATTAGCATAATTCACTTAACGAGTAACAAGATATCGACGCCAAATCAAATATTAAAACGTAAAAGTGGTGGTATTACCAATTTTTTACACATATCGGATTCGAGTTCGTTAACACTGAATGCGGGAATGATGAAATGATCTATCCATAGCAGGATCACTACTTATCAATGTAATTTCACTATTTATTCCTTATTTATTTTTATTTATTATGTGTATGTAATTAAGTATTTATTTGTGATACGTTTGTGTATGTTGTATGTATGTGTATATATATATCTGTGTAGGTATATAGATGTATTTCATTTAAATCATGGTCACTTTTTAATGCCTCCAACTGTGTCTGATGTATAACGTCTCCATCCCTAGGTTGCCTAGAAGATATCGCTTTTAATGATGAGGCCGCCCATTGTACGACTTCTTTTAAATTGTAATATTTTATATTTTCTGTGTTTTTTGTTTTGTTTTTAGTGTACAATAAAGAATATTCTATTCTAGTAGGCTAGCTATCAAGATTCTGTATGAGGGGTGTGACCCATTTCATAAACCTTTTTAAAGACTCATTACAATGACACATTACAGCCGTTCCCGGAGGGGTGGTCAGAGAGAGCTTATCATTTGCTATACGATTCTGACACACTAGTATTGCTTAATTTACTCTCATAACAATCTTCGTAATTATCATTATAATGTTATCATTATCACCCGGCCATCTAACCGAGTCGCTTATCGGTAAAAGAATACTACCATCCCCTCTCTTCCCTTGGGTGTCGAATAGGCGACATACATCGAACTGCGTAGAGCGGCGATGGGCTCACCAACTGTCACGCTGAGCACATGTGCAGTCTCTATTTGGTGAAAAGTGGACTATTAGAGAACTGCTTTTGCCGTCCTCGTTGCCTAGTCTCTGACTTACCCTTCGGGGATAATAGTCGTGGTTGTATATATGTATGTATAATTACAATGTTGAACCAGTTTAAGCACTACATTACTACATCAGATTTCAAGATAATTTCTAAGCCTTTTTGTAAAGTTACGACAGTCAACAATTAACCTTCCGGCAGTTAAAGCGAAGGGCTTCGTACCCATTGTCCCTAGCGCTAGATTCTCATCATTGAAACTTTAAATAGGGCATTATAGTAAGCTTAAAATCTTCCTACCATCATAAATAGAAGGCGTGTGTACACGCTTCAGAATCCGGGAACTCATTAAAAGTAAAGCCTCCAGTCCCGAGCATCGCCGGGTGAATTTATTATACGGGCCCGGGTGCCCGGGTGTAATGTGCTGATGTAAGCATAGAAGCGGGTACGGGTCGTAAAGCCATTAAGGTTTTTTTTAGAAGCTTACGGATTTGAATTATGCTTTAGTGACTGGAGTTATACCTTTCGAGGTATGTTACCTTTTTGCCAAATTAATATATAAAAGTAAACCCACGGTAAAGATAATCTTTTTTATCTGTGGGTATACATACATACAATCACGACTATTATCCCCGAAGGGTTAGTCAGAGACTAGGCAATGAGGACAGCAAAAGCAGTCCTCTACTATTGTCCACTTTTCACCAAATAGCGACTGCACATGTACTCAGTGTGACAGGTGGAGACTGGAGAGCCCATCGCCGCCCAATGCTGTTGGATGTATGTGCAGCCTTTAGTCCGTTAGTCGCCTTATACGACACCCAAGGGAAGAGAGGTGTGGTTGTGTTCTTTCACCGCTACGCGACATGGTTATCTGTGGGTATCATCATCATCATCATCAGCCTATTAACGTCATCATCATCATCATCAGCCTATTAACGTCATCATCATCATCATCAGCCTATTAACGTCATCATCATCATCATCAGCCTATTAACGTCATCATCATCATCATCAGCCTATTAACGTCATCATCATCATCATCATCAGCCTATTAACGTCATCATCATCATCATCAGCCTATTAACGTCATCATCATCATCATCAGCCTATTAACGTCATCATCATCATCATCATCATCAGCCTATTAACGTCATCATCATCATCATCAGCCTATTAACGTCATCATCATCATCATCAGCCTATTAACGTCATAATCATCATCATCAGCCTATTAACGTCATCATCATCATCATCAGCCTATTAACATCATCATCATCATCATCAGCCTATTAACGTCATCATCATCATCATCAGCCTATTAACGTCATCATCATCATCATCAGCCTATTAACGTCATCATCATCATCATCAGCCTATTAACGTCCCACTGCTGGGCACAGGCTTCCCACGTGTGGATATTGGGCCATAACTCACCACGCTGGCCCAATGCGGGTTGGTGGGTTTTAACGACTGTCATCTTATGACCACAACCTGGACCAACGGCTTAACGTGCCTTCCGAAGCACGGAGGAGCTCGAGATGTTTTTATTTTGGTCACCCATTCAGTGACTCGGCATTGCGAAATTGGCTTAGCAAGCAAGATCGCAAGCCGAACGCGCTAGCCGCTGCGCCATCGAGCTCCTCTCTCTTGGTATATCTGATATAAAATGATGTTGAATGGAGTTTTTAACCGACTTAGTGTAGTCTAGAGCACATTTTTAACCCCCTCTGTAGCCTAGTCTTTAGACCACACTGATCTCGGACCCCATGGTGCCATGTTCGTTTTCCAGCGAGGTACTAGGTTTATAATCGTTTGGTCTTTGGTATTGTTTGTTATAAGTCTGCCTAGCTATAGCTACTACCTCTTATTGAAATATGTCACTTTAACGTCAATGTTACTAGCAATGTTGTGTTCCGGCAGTTAAACGTAAGATAGCCAGCTTCTTAGTTGAAACTTAGTGAAGTGTTCTAACGAAATTGTCTTTATCATAACCTAACATCAGGTTAGATAAAAGAATAAGAATAAGAATTTTTTTATTGACGCTCACACACAGATTCACACAATACATGCAGCACATTAAAACAGAAAATTATAAACAATATAATACAGTACAAATTATAAAATAACAAAAAAATATATGAAAAAAGAAAAAAAAACGGGTGGTTAGTGTGTGTGTGAGGCCAACAAGGACCATGTCTCAGCAATATGCTGCCACGTCCCTTAGATACGTCCAAGTCCATAAAAGCCAATTAGTGTTTTGAGGATCAAAAGAATGGAACTTATGAAGCTCATTGGATAGGCGACTTGTGTTTCTGAGCTGGCATTTGAAATTAAAGCAACATTTTTATTGGATGGTCACCGTATGGGTGACTAAATTAAATTATCATGTCGACCTCTTCCGTGCTTTTAAACGGATATAAAGTTGGTCTAGTAATGTTATAGCCGTAAGATGGCAGTCGTTAAAACAGAGCAAACTGAAATGGACGTGGTGGGTTATAGTCCGATCTCCGGCCAGTCGTACAGTCGACCTCAGAGTAGCTTAACGCTTCAGTACCTTGTCACACCAACTCGCAAATGATTGCGCTCGTGCAACCATTATGTACGAACACAGAAGTTGGTATGACATGGGGCCTTACTATAGGAGTCTCAGAGCAGTTTTACTTTAATTTAACTGTGCGAATTCCCATACGAATTTTGCATAGTAATATTAAGGTACATAGGAGTCTCAGAGCAGTTTTACTTTAATTTAACTGTGCGAATTCCCATACGAATTTTGCATAGTAATATTAAGGTAATATTGTTCTAAAATATGAAACACACTTTGCGCTACCTAGGACCTCCGGAAATTGGGCCAAGCGCATTTACCACTCCGCCAGGCGTGACCAGAAGTGGCAAACCAAATAAGTCAGATTTAAAACATCGCATCTTGTTTTACATATAATATACATCACAGAGCACAGAATTCGCATTCTGTACTGTGTGATATACATACATACAACCTTAACTTTTCTTAATACAAACACAATTAAGAGTAAGTTCCACCCATGAAACTGTAAAACTTTCCCCAAGAAACCTATGTACAAAAATGACAAAAAAATTCGATCTCCCATACTATTGTTGTCAGCTGATCGGACAGTTTTGTATGGGAGGTCGAAATTTTTTTGTCATTTTTGCACGTAGGTTTCTTGGGGAAAGTTGTTCAGTTTCATGGGTGGAACTCACCCTTAATTGTTTTTGTATTCAGAAAAATAAGGTATCCACTTTTCACCAAATAGCGAATGCACATGTGCTCAGCGTGACAGGTGGTGAGCCCATCACCGCTCGATGCTGTTGGATATGTTATGTGCAGGCTTTAGTCCGTTAGTCGTCTTTTACGACACCCAAGGGAAGAGAGGGGGTGGTAGTACTTATTTTTTCACCGCTGCGCGACACGGATAGATCATCTAGTTTTAGCAACATCCAGTTTTAGCCGTAACATTATCAGATTACTTTGTAAAAGAGATTCATCCAAAATGAGAGTCCACTCATTCACGCTGCACCAGCCCACACCATAAATCTTGGCCAGAAAAAGCGGCCAAGTGCGATTCGGACGCGCCCATGAAGGGTTTCATAGCAGCAAGTAACATTATATAAAAGTTTTTGTAGTTCGTTGTAACTTTGATCGATGTTTTATGTATTTTTTTTAAATTAATTTATTTATGACGTATTAAAAAAAAACTACTTACTATCTAGTAAGTTCTCGTTCAAACCAATTTTCGGTGGAAGTTCGCATGGTAATTAATGTACATCATATATTTTTTTAGTTTTATCGTTCTCTTATTTTAGAAGTTACAGGAGGAGGACACACATTTTACCACTTTTCAAATGTCTCTCGCGCAAACTATTCAGTTTAGAAAAAAATGACATTAGAAATCTCAATATCATTTTTGAAGACCTATCCATAGATGCCCACACGTATGGGTTTGATGAAAAAAAATTTTTGAGTTTCAGTTCTAAGTAAACCCCCCAAAATTTATTGTTTTTTTTTTCTATATTGTGTGAAAATCTTAATGCGGTTCACTGAATACATCTACTTACCAAGTTTCAACAGTATAGTTGTTATAGTTTCGGAAAAAAAGTGGCTGTGACATATGGACGGACAGACAGACAGACAGACAGACATGACGAATCAATAAGGGTCCCGTTTTTTGCCATTTGGCTACGGAACCCTAAAAAGGTCCGTTCCGACTGCATTTTCTTAGAAAGCCACCGAAACATGTTTATTTGCATTCCCCGAATGGATACTAGTAATTCACATCTTTACTGACCCAACTTCCGGCCGGCCGATAATAAAGTGGCGTAAGTCCCTCCCTCTTCCGCGCGGTGTCTTTACTTTGAATATAAATCGGGTGAAGTGCAGCCAATAAAGTGCGCAAGAATAATCGATGGTCTCCCTGTGTGTTGGAATTTGGAATAAATGTGTGCAGCCACTGGAGTTTGAGGGAATAAGTTAATTTTGGCGAGCACATTTTCTCCAACGCCATCTTGTTTTTGTATTGGCGTTTTGGCAGTGGCAATGGTTTCTTACTCGACTCTTGTTCTGTGCGTGTACATACATTGTGTGGTTCGAGTATTTTGAGTTGTCTAGTCAGTGCGTCCTTTCATATTTTCTTAGCTCTATTTTTTAAAACTTTCACTATAGTTTGGTTTATTCGGTGTAGTAATTTTTTATCTGAAATTCGTTAATTTCATTAGGGTTCTACTGCTACTACTACTAATTATAGATAACAAGACAAGGGACAGAAGAGAAATAGAAATTAATAAAGCGACTGAACATCATCATAATGGGTACTTCAATTAAAATACATTGTTACTTAGATCAAAAGTGTATGTCTAGTCAAAATAACGATATTCAGTATTATGCCTTTGTCGCTTGATGGGAATAAATGAGACACATCTTGGAACGTTATCGCCACCCATAGACATAAACAATACCAGAGGAATCGCAGATGCGTCGTCGGCCTTTGAGGAAAGAGTAAACTCGTATCTTGAAGGTCCCTAAGTAGCAATCCTCCGGGAATACCCCTGATGTAAGCTGGTCCCAGAACTGTTTTCTATTTCTGTTGCTAAGCAGCCTCAGAGTTCATTGATTAGATATATCCAGTTTAATGTACAATATGCAGTGAAATTGCTGGGCACAGAGGCATTAAACTATGTCCTCCTTATCGAAAATTTGCAAATTACAAGCAAGGTGCTAAGCAGTGGGCAGGCAGTCATTCGTTTGCCCGATCAGTAAATTAAACAAAAGGAATTTCTCAAATTGCTTAGCTGAAACCACTGTGCCAAAGACCGGTCCATATCGCATTAGACTCAGCGGTTAGGCAGCAGTAGAGTTCAAATTGGCTTATCCGACCGTGGGTACATGTTCGACCACAGAATCCGAACCCGACGCTTCCTTACTACGGCATCTATGTTTCAATAAAATACTAGTTTGACGCCGATATTGACAAGCACATTTGGCAAACTAATACGTGCCGCACCGGGTCGCGCTTATCTGGGGCACGTCGAATTATCAAATGGATTTTAGCTACCACCTAGGTTAACAGAGTACGGAGTTGGTTGTTAGTGATTTGTTTTGTATCGCTAACTTTTTTTATCATATATACATATGATTACCACTATTATCCCTGAAGGGTTAGTTAGAACTAGGCAATGAGGACCGCAAAAGCAGTCCTCTACCATAGTCCACTTTTTTCCAAATAGCGACTGCACATGTGCTTAGCATGACAGGTGGTGAGCCCAACGCCGCTCTATGCTGCTTAATGTATGTGCTGTCTTTAGCTCGTTAGTCGCCTTTTTCGACTCCCAAGGGTGGAGAGGGGGTGGTAGTATTCTTTCACCTCTACGCGACACGGTTATTAGTATTACTTTAATCTTAGGTACCATGGCAAAATATACAAAATACGTATTATTATAATTATACTATACGTATTTTGTATAATAATACTGCCCTAAGAGGAGACAGTAGTGGGGATCCAGAAAGAAAAGCACTTAGGCCTTCTTCTTACCTGACGATATGTGATGTTGTGTTGAAGCTGGAAGCTCACGGCACGCGGTACCCCTGAAGTACAGTCTAACTGGTTATCTTATCTCTATCTCTACCGCATAAGCAGATGCCCGAATGCTGCAGAAGTTGATTGGCGGCGTTGCCCACTTCAGGTGACGTACCTACTCGTTTTTCGTAGTTCAAACATAATGAAAACGGTCAGAACACAACAATCCTACGAACATTTCTGCTATGGAAACAGACTTGGACAATTATACAATATGGTGGTTGTAGCTATAGGTAGCCAGACTTGGCATTATTGTTTCTTGTAAGGGTTATAAGACAGATGTGTGAGACACATGTTGTCTCTGGCCAATGTGTGTCTCAAGTACATTATCGTATTTATCTTTTTGTGTAATGTAAGTTTGGGTAATTCAATTATAATTATGAATAAATATAAGATTCTAATTGACTTTTAATAATGTTACATTAATACCTACAAGTTCTTTCTATAAACCGTTACACAAAACGACGACCAACCAAACAAGATGGCCACCGATCCATCAGCCACCACAAACTATCCTCATTATCACTAATTCGCGAACGATGTAGAAACATACGATTCGTCGCCGCTGGATAGCTGCAGATTTGTTACCATAATAGCCGTATTAGTCTATTGGTAGGGGACGATGGCTAGAATCAATTCGACTGCCTATTGTGCCGGTGTTTATCGGTCTGGTGATTCAGAGCGTTTATACATTTTCCAAAAGGTATTAGAACAATTATTATCATGGGGATTATTATCATGTATTTTGTTGTCTTTGAATGTTGTTCGCGTGTCTTCTACTTTCTACAAAAGGGGGTCTTCTAAACGAATTGAAAACGGCTAGTGAGCCACAATTATTCTGTTTCACTAGCTATCTTTGTCACTACTTCGCTTCCGCTTTATTAACAGGTGGAGCAGTGAATTTTGCCAACTTTTCCATACAAAAAATGTCAAAAAGTTACATTGATAAAGGACCATGGGAAGAAACGTCCCCCACCATTCAACAGATTTGAAATTAGTGTCATTTGAAGGGCCTAGTAGGGTAGGATAGATATTTTGTTTACTGTGGCGACATTCTTCAAATACGTGGGATTTAGGTTATATAAAATATATTGTTTTTGCATATTTAATTTTTTTTCCAACAAAATAAGATTGCACGAGCAGACCAGCCTTCACAGGCGGTACCCGTTCACGAGTATGACATGTGAATCAGCCATCGCTTCGCTCAACCATGTTTTAGGGAACGTAACGACCTGACGCACATGCCACCACCGCAGAGACACTTTAAGAGAGCATGACACACTTGAGCAACTTTAACTAAGGCAAGAAAATAATAAAGTTTTTTTAATTTTAAATAAACCCAATACTTTTTGCAACTAACACAGGTACTTTAGGCTTCTTTGGGTCCCAATGAATAAATTGACACGTATCCCATGACTATTGTAGGGTGGGGACGGGGTTCTTACAAAAACCCCCATGGTCCTTTGGATACATTGCCACCAGTCGATTGTTTTATGTTTTTTTTTGCCCCATTCACATTCGTATTATGTGTATGACACATTCGAAACACACGAGGGGTTTTAAGTGTGTTTCGAGTTTGTCGCAAAGCTTGGGTTTGTGTTCACCAACTCGCATTTAGCATTGAGTGTGGGTGACTAAGCCACCGATCAATTGTAACGATTTCAACGGCGGAGGCATTTACTCAACAGACGAGCAGTACGGGCAGACAGACGGGCACTCTAATACTGTAAGTACTCAATTCTTTTTTTTCGTAAAATCTGTCTATAGGTGTCTTGTCTACACAAATTTATAACACCAAATATATTTTATATGTACCCTAAAAGCGTTGGCGTAGTAAATACATTTTTCCATAAATAGGTAACGACAGCCGGCCGCCGGGCGAGCACAAGAGAATCCCTTTCATCTCATATTGCGTGTCCGCGGCTCACTCTGATCTGGGATGAGAGTCGACGGTGGAACACACGGATAGTTAACACACCAAACATCGTTAAACACGCACGGTTCGAAGCCGTCCTCGGAAATAAATCTGACATTATGATGATCTAGGGTACAGTATTACTTTAACCTTACTATGCAAATTCGCTTACAAGTTTTGCATAGTAGGATCAAAGTAATACTGCAGTAGGGCCCTGGGATGAGAGCCGACATGAATACGCGGATGGTAAACACGTCAAACATATTTTTGAAAACGCACGAATCAAACCAGCAACCTCGGACATATTATATAAGTACCTAACAGTATGTTACTTTTTAAATTGTGTAATCTGTTAGAAGTAATACATTTCATAATGATTCCATTGTCTTTTACATGAACAGCCCCGACGAGGAAGGCAAACAGTCGCCCAGGCCGATCCTACCTATGATGATCTGGGGCCTTACCATCAACTCTTACAGCAGTAAACCTACTTAATGTTACTATGCAAATTCCCATAAAAATTATGCAAACTTAGTAAGATTAAAGTAATATTGCTATAAAAGGTGACAGTAGGGCCCCTGGGAACAAAGCCGACTTGAACGCACGGATAGTAAACACCTTAAACATAATGTATTGGACGCACAATTCTAACCAGCACCCTCTGACATGACGATACCTAAATTAGGTATCGTCATGTCATGTCAGGGGGTGCTGGTATGTCATCATCATCATAGTATGATGATCTGGGATGAGAGTCGACTTGACACGGATAGTAAACACATCAGAAGACATCACAATAGTTACACTTATATGATATAGAACACGTTCTTTTCTTATGAATATTTATAATCATTAGGCTAATAACGCTACAATTCTGAAAAGTATTGAAAAAACTTCCAAGAGCAAGATTTATACTTGCAATCTGATTTATATCTGATATACCGGGTCAGGTGAAATGTTGTTGATGTACCAAATATGTTTTGAAAAAAATATTTAAAAAAATTACTGTACCTAGGTATAAAGTATATTGAAAAAAGAATGGAATGGGCAATTTTCGTGCCATATGTTTCTTTACAAGAACATAAAGCAAAACGCGTTGTTAGGTGCCTAATAGAAATTCCGCACGCATGCTGCGATGTGCGAAGACCCTAATATCATCATAGGGAGGATAGTTTCATTCCGGACCTTTTCCAAAGATATGATCTGCTTATATTACGTTTGCTACAAATTTAGCTGGACTTGTAGAGTATAGAGACAAGGCACAATTTAGTTACGTACGTCATTTTTTATAACAACATCAACTTATTAAAATGTTTTCTGAATTTTCATTGATAATTTATATGTCATGTTAGTTCCGATTGTCGATATTAGTATGTTAGTAGTATTGTTTGTATTTGCATGGGGCGAATATTACCAAAATATTAATAAAGTAGGGGGTCTGATCCTGATTTGTCGAGTGTGCGTTTTAAAAATCTGCAGGTTTTTTTTTCAATTATTTACTAAAAAAAGTTATTGGCGATTGTAAAAACATGTGTTATGTTATGTGCTAAGTCACATTTTACAAAATTTATTTTATATTATTTTTATGATCAAATAAAAATAATTGAAAAACATTTTATTTTACTATTCATTGGTACATGTTTCTCTCTAACTTTTAGAGTTATCAGATAACTATATTTTTCCCAAACTTACTCGTATTAAAAATGAATTTAAAAAAATACAGATATTTAACAAAAAAGAATCAATAAAAAAAACATTTTGATTTGCACAATATAATTGGAAGTGGGAAGATTTAATTCAATTCATCCAACCACCTGTACGGTTGACGGGCTCTCTTTCCACACGATGAAAAGTAATCAGTCGGATTGGTACTTTTTCGGCTCTGTCCGGCCGACACTGGCGTAATCTATTTTAAACAAACGCATCGATGCCCGCCCAACTTAATTGGATACTGATGAATTTCATTTTCATCAGCGTTTGTCTCAATTTGACAAGTGCCCGCGGATATTGTTTTGATGTACCTTCGATCATGTAAACGATGGTGGACTCATGATTTGAGTGAAGTATTGTAACATGGTACGTCAGTGATCTTTTTGAATGACTTTCCGAAGAGAAAGTTTTCAATTAATTTTAGGTCCTTAGATTATCATGCTTACTTTCAATAAAATAGTTTCTTCAAGTATCTTTTTCATCCTTTTGTATGTTTATTCGTTAACTAAACAATAAAAACAAGTTTCAAAGATGTTTAACTTGTGCTAGATAGGTAATTGGCGTGAGAGTGAAAAAGCTATTATTTTATTTACATTTAAAATTTTGCGTGCCATAGCGTATACGCGGATTAACTCTAATTTAGTTAACATGTATGGCAATTTTAGTGCTAAGCCTTGTAGTTTAACGGTCTGACCACCGCCCCTGACCCAGACAAGATATTATAAGATGTTTATATTATTTACGAAATTCTTTAATATCTTATCTTATCTCACAGTTTTACCTGGGACTTTATAGGTACTAGGCTAAGTACATTAAGCTTGAACTTGCGGTATTTTAGGATACCAATAAGTTGGCATTAAGGATCGTTAAAAACTAGAGTTTAATGAAGCATTATTTTTTTGTTAACATTTTGTTTAATAAACCATTAATTAGCAGTTTTTCCAAATTGACTCGACCAGGAATTAACCCCTGGACCTTAGAGATGGCGACGCCAAAATATGCGTTCTATTGACCACAGAAGTCTTCAAAATTTTTCTTCGTTTTAATTTAAATTGTAATTTTGAGTTTAATAAATGTACTATTATAGCTCCCTAAGCTCAATGCCGTACACTGTTAATTAGAAACTGTTAATTAATAATTCAACATTGTAACATGACCTATAACTCCACTTATGCGCATTTGCCGTGGACAAAATAACTGACTGACTGACGCATATGAAATATTTTATAGTCTATTATTGACCGTATCGCGTAACGGTGAAAGAATACCAGCACCCCCTCTCTTCCCTTGGGTGTCAAAAAAAAACGACTAACGGACTAAAGACTGCACGTACATCTAACAGCACAGAGCGGCGATGGGCTCACCACCTGTCACGCTGAGCACAATATGTGCGTCGCAATTTGGTGAAAAGTGGACTATGACAGAGGACTGCTTTTGCGGTCCTATTGCCAGGTCTCTGACTAACATTTCGGGGGTAATAGTCGTGATTATAATGTATAAGTACTATAATTGCAACCATTTATTAACAACTAGCGGCCTGCCCGCAAACCCGTGACGAATTATCAAAATGTTTATATCATGCAAACCTTGTCTTGACTATTACAAATACAACAAAAAAAGAATTAGTCAAATAGGTGCAGTTTTACTGAAGTGATGCGCGAACATACTCTTGATACATACATACATATAATCACGACTATTATGCCCGAAGGGTTAGTCAATGGAGGCAATGGAGACCGCAAAACCATTCCTCTGCCATAGTCAACTTTTCACCCAAATAGCGACTGCACATGTGCACAGCGTGACAGGTGGTGAGCCCATCGCCGCTCTACGCTGTTGGATCTATGTGTAGTCTCTAGTCCGTTAGAAGCCTTTTACGACACCCAAGGGAGAAAGGAGTGGTAGTATTCTTTCACTGCTACCCGACACTATTTTAACTGTCTCCCGTAAGTTGGGTATTCTCAATAAGGTGAGGCGGTTTTTACTCCCGAGCAGCGCTGTTTGCTGTACAAGACTCAGGTGCGATCGAGACTGGAGTATTGTACCCATCTATGGGACGGCTCCGCTAAATACCTCAATACCTAAATATACCTAAATATCGGTGCACTTGATAGACTGCAAAGGCGAGCGGTACGCATTATTAGAGATGCTGAGGTTACAGCCTCCCTTGAGGACCTCCAGCTGCGTAAAGACATTGCTTTTCTCAGTGTCTTCTACCGTAATTACTACGGAGAGTGGTCTGAAGAACTTTTTGATCTTATCCCTCTCCTTTCCTCTCCCGAACTACACGTGCTGGTCTTAGGAACCACCATCATACTGTACTGTGTCGTTCCTCTGTAAGACCATTCGGCTTTGGAATTCTTTGCCGGCGCATGTGTTTCCCAGCTCCTACAGTCCCGGGTCTTTTAAGCGGGGCATGAAACGGCATTTATGCAGGCCGTCATGAATGGGTTTTTTTTTTATAAAAGAGGGAGGCAAACGAGCAGGTGGGTCACCTGATGGAAAGTAATCACCGCCGCCCATGGACACCCGCAAAACCAGAGGAATCGCAGATGCGTTGCCGGCCTTTAAGGGAGGAATAGGTTTAAGGAAGGAATAGGAATTGGGAGGGGGGGGGAGGGGAAGGGGCCTCCGGAACCCTCACTGGTCGGACGAAACACAACAGCACCAAGTGCCGTTATTTCACGCCAAATATTCGTGAGAGGGTGGTATTACGCCGGGCGAGCCGGCCCAATGCGTACTGTGTGATATAGTGAATTACACTATCAGCACGTACTCAATAGTACGTGATAATTAAGGTCTTCCTGATTGACAAGGCGTCCTTCCTCTAGTCACGTATAGATGTGATGTTAATTAGTATTTAAGATGATACACTAGAGGATAAAGGAGAATTGATTCAACGCAAGAGATTGTTTCATTTCGGGTCTCCGTCTCAACGCCATTACATGGCGACCGTGACAGGACGTCACAAGTCCGCGCCGCGAAATCGCTAGTTGAAGTCTACAAAATATCAGGAAAATAGTGCTACACGGGCCTACAAGAAGGACGAAGGAAATAAGAAGAAAAACTGTAAGCCAAAATTGTTTAACTATGGGAAACCCACAATCTAAAGACAATATTATTGTCAGTCAATCACCAACTCAATCGGCGGCAGCATCAACTCCCTTGGCCGTTGGGATGCAACTTTCAGAGATCTTTTTACTGACCATCGTCGTTGTACTAGCGGGCTATATAGTACTTAGGCTGCTACGTTACTTCAACGCACGACTATTAGAAGAGGTAGAACGCAGAGCGGTTCGACGGGCAATTGGACCAGCACAGAACGTGTAAGCCAGCACGAATTAATATAACTATGCTACCAAGAATCTATGTGTGTGTGTGAGTGATTTTTTTTTCTAAAGTGTGTTCATGGCAAACCTGTCAGAACTCTTGAGTGAGCTTAAGGCTATTAGAGACTCTATTATTAAATTAAGTAAAGACAAACGTTATTCCGCTCAGGGGCAGAATAAGTTTTTAAGAGCAAAGGAAATTAAAAATATTTTTGAACAAATATCTGCAGACTTATGTAAAAAAGGGATAGATGCTGTAGAATTACAAATAACAAAAGCAATATCGTCAAAGTTTTTATGTAATTTTGAGGAAATCGAGTCACTCGTTAACCCGCATCATTCAGAAACGATCACAACCATGGCCACGTTCGATCTAAAAGTCGCGCTCACGCTCCTCCCAGTAGTAGATTGCGACGAAACGCAAATTAACCAACTAATAGACGGAATAGAGTATTATAGTAGTACCCTTAGAAACGAGGACCAGCCTCTGTTAATCAATTTTGTTTTAAAAACTCGTCTTTCTAGCAGTGCTAAAACAAAAATTAATAAGTCTTATGTGTCTGTGGCAGACCTAATAAAAGATATAAAAAATGTTTTAATTCCGATTAAATCATACACAGCCATTTTAGACCGAATGCTACGATGTAGGCAAGGAAACAAGACCATAGAAGTGTTTGGTAGTGAAATCGAAAAAATGTCCAACGATTTAAGTACAGCACAGGCTAATGGAGACGAGTCGGCATATAATTTATTAAAGCCGATTAATGAAAAAATGGCTATCAAGCGTTTCGCTGACGGCCTAAACAATGCTCGTACAAGCATTATAGTTACGTCTAGGTCCGTAAGCACAGTTAGGCAGGCAATAACTATAGCCTTAGAACAAGAAGACTCGGTAGTGAAACCACCAATAAACAATTATGTTAACTATGTTTCGAACCAGCGATTTGAAAAGATAAATAAAAACTATCATCAACAATATAATAAGTCACGTAACAACAACGCGACGAGTCAGCAAGGTCGGGGTCGTGCCTACTATAACTCGAATAGGTTTCAGGGTCAGCGCAACACCAGGTTTACGTCACCTCATAATAAACGTAGGAATGTACATTTCTTAGTTGACTCAGCAGAACAGTCTAATGACGAGAACGAAAGTGAACGTCAGAGTATACGTCAGAACGAACATCATAGCGATGATTTTTTTCGTTCTGAATAGCGCTGAGGTAGATATTTGTAGTTATGGTAGTGGTAATTACGTTTGTTTTACTTGTAGTCAAACTCAAATTTCTCTATTAGTAGACACAGGAGCAAGCATTTCAATTTTAAAGTTAGATTGGTTAAATAAACTCCGTAGCGTGTCCCGCGACGCAAAGCTAGTAAGGGATGAAATTAAGATTAAAGGAGTATGTGGGGATTTAGTATCAATAGGTTATGTTTATCTAGACTTATGTGTTAACAATTATAATTTTAGGCATAAGTTTTATGTGTTTAGCAACTTCCACTGTAAAAATGATGGAATTTTAGGAGAAGATTTTTTATTAAAATATAGTTGTAAAATTAACTATGAAAATAAGCTGGTTACATTACAGGATAAGATAAGTCTAGAATTAGGCTTAGGTAAAAACATAATAACGACTATTCCAGGGAGATGTGAGGTCGTAAAATATGTTTCGTCAGAGATAAAGGGCGAATGTGTCATTTTAGCGGAGGAAGTTATTGCAGGCGTATTTGTAGCAGGCGCCGTGGTAGTAGGAGACGGGAAAAAGATTCCGGTGCGATTTTTAAACACACGGGAAGAAGATGTAAAATTAAATAACTTTAGCCCGAAAATTAGAAAATACTCGGATTATTTCGTATGCTCTTTTGATACGGAAAACCGAAAATCTGTCGAGAGGGTTAAACAACTATTCGATTTTCTTAAATTAAAAACATATCTTGGTGATGAAGAGAGACGGTCTATTGAGAAAATATGTGCAAAATATGCAGATATCTTTCATATGCCGGGTGATAAGCTATCCGTTACAAACTTATACGAGTACAACATTAAACTGCAAAATGACGCGTCTCCTGTTTATGTCAAACCGTATAGAATACCGCACGCTCAGAAGGCTGAGTTAATAAAACAGGTAGGTAAATTGTTAGAAGAAGATATTATCGAAGAGTGTACCAGCGAATGGTCTTCTCCATTATTATTACTTCCGAAAAAAGCTGACAGTAGCGGTGAAAAAAAGTGGAGAATCGTAATAGATTATAGACTTTTAAATAAAAAAATAGTAGACGAAAAGTTCCCGTTACCAAATATACAAGAAATTATTGACTCACTTTCGGGATGCTTATACTATTCTCATTTAGACCTCAGTTCTAGTTATTACCAGCTAGGGTTATCACCAGAATGTAGGAAATTCACTTCTTTTACAGCTGATAAGCAATATCAACTGAAAAGATTACCTATGGGTCTCAAAACGAGTCCTAGCGTATTTTCTAAACTTATGTCTATGGCTCTATCGGGTTTAAATCACGAGATATGTTTTCTATATCTCGATGACGTAATAGTTTTCGGGAAAAGCCTATCGCAGCATAATACAAATTTAATGAGTGTATTTGAGAGGTTTAGGTCAGTTAATTTAAAACTAAACCCTTGTAAGTGCGAATTTTTGAGGAAAGAAATTAATTATTTAGGGCATGTTATTACGCCAAACGGGGTGTTGCCAGACAACAGTAAAATCGAGGTCTTGGAAAAGTTCCCAGTACCTAAAAATGTAAATGAGATTCGTCGTTTTGTGGCTTTTGCGAACTTTTATAGAAAATTCATAAAAAACTTTGCCACAATAGTGTACCCACTAAACCGTCTTTGTAAGAAACATGTCGAGTTTCAGTGGACGGAAGAATGTGACGTGGCATTTCAGACCTTAAAAAAGTCACTTAGTTCATTTCCTGTCTTAGATTATCCAGATTTTGGAAAAGATAATGTTTTCCGGTTGCAAACCGATGCGTCAGGGGTAGTCTTGGGGGCTGTATTATCAAATGGAAATAATAAGCCCGTAGCTTATGCAAGCAGACAATTAAACAGTTCAGAAATAAACTACCCAACCATTCATAAAGAGTTATTAGGGGTAGTGTGGGCTATAAAACATTTTCGACCATATTTATACGGACGAAAATTTAAAGTATTAACAGATCATAGACCATTGGTTCATTTATTTAGCATAAAAGATCCTAGTAGCCGTTTAACTAAGTTTAGACTTTGTTTAGAAGAATATGATTTCGATATTGAATACATAAAAGGTTCCGAAAATGTAACGGCAGATGCCTTATCGAGAGTCATTATAACATCAGACGAGTTAAAAAATCTAAATTCAAATTTTTTGGGGGTAGTAACCCGTTCAATGAAAAGAACCATGGAGCAAAATAATGAACCCGCTACCTCTGGAAGTAGCAGGGTTGAGCCCCCTGTTGATCATAGGCAACCAAGAGTGGTAGATATTATGCAGAAATCACAAAATGATGTAAGGTTAGATATTTGTTCGTATGAAAACTTCGTGAAGTTGAGGAAAAAGAAAAGATACGTCTCACAGACGGGTGATATGTTATTTAGTGACTCTACTATTTACATAAATCAGGAATCTCTACTAACGGAGGCGCGCCGAGTCGCAACGATAGGAGAACTGAGTGCATTATGTAAAAAATATAATATTGTAGAAGTTGTTGTGATTAAAAATGGGTTTAATAAAAAGTTTATTAAAATTTTGACCCAAACTTTCATGAAACATAAAGAATTACCGCGGTTATGTATTATTAATAACCAAGTTGAACATGTTACAAATAAAGACTTGATACGTGTTATACTAAATGATTATCATTTATTGCCGACAAGTGGTCATGTAGGCATAAATAAAATGACTAAGAATATTCGAAAAAAATATTTTTGGAGTAATATGCAAAAAGACATAACTGAATATGTGACTCGCTGTAAAGATTGCCAAAAGCAGAAATTTTGTAATAAAAATAATAAAGAGAAAATGGTAATAACCACTACAGCATCTACTTCTTTTGAAAAATTATATTTAGATATTGTGGGGCCGTTGGAGGTCGATAATTTGGGTAATAAATACATATTAACAATACAATGCGAATTGACAAAGTTTGTAGAAGCTTACCCAATACTTGATAAGTCAGCTGAAACTGTTGCTAGGGTTTTTACTGAAAATTTTATTTTACGATATGGTACTCCCAGGGTTATTGCGACTGACTGTGGAACGGAATTTATTAATTCCACGTTAGAAACAGTATGTAAATTGCTAAATATTGATAAGTTAAATTCAACACCCTATCATCATGAGAGTATAGGTTCGCTAGAAAACTGGCACAAACATCTCGGATGTTACTTGAGAATACAAACACAGAATCAGTCGGCAAATTGGAGTACCTGGATACCATATTGGTGCTTTGCTTATAATAATTCTGTAAATACTAGTACCAAATACTCCCCTTATGAACTAGTTTTTGGGAAAACATGTAACGTACCTAGTAATTTAGTTAGTAAAGTTGATCCCTTATATGTATACGACAATTATCCATCGGAGTTAAAATTTAGATTGCAAAAAGCTTATAATGATGCCAGGAACAACTTATTAATATCAAAACAAAGTAGAAAAACTAATTATGATTTAGATTGTAAGGAAGTACACTACAAAAAAGGTGATCTACTCTTGTATAAGAATGAAAATTATAATAAATTGAATGACTTGTATTTAGGTCCATTTGAAGTTTTAGAAGAGCTAGGTACTAATGTAAAAATATTAAAGAATAATAAAGAATATATAGTTCATAAGAATAGGACTAAGATATTTAGAAAATAAGAGTTTACTTTTCAGGGAAGGGATGCCTAGCCTTTTCAGGGGAGGTGTGATATAGTGAATTACACTATCAGCACGTACTCAATAGTACGTGATAATTAAGGTCTTCCTGATTGACAAGGCGTCCTTCCTCTAGTCACGTATAGATGTGATGTTAATTAGTATTTAAGATGATACACTAGAGGATAAAGGAAATTGATTCAACGCAAGAGATTGTTTCATTTCGGGTCTCCGTCCCAACGCCATTACAACTGCAACGCAGCGTGGCTCTACCACTCAGTAAACAGTGCGCTTGATATCGTGCTTATTCCACGGTGGGGAGCGCTCTTATTATGGACTGCATCGGCTGCTTACCATCAGGCAGGATGCAGTCACTATGTCGAGTCAAAAAAAAAAGACACGGTTGGTAATTATTGGTAATTATTTAGATAAGCTTAACTTATACAATTACAAAAATATGATAATGGTGATAATTATCAACTAACCTATACATCGGTGCTTACATATAGCACAGTAGTATAATACCGTGTATACGAGTATAGGTACCGAACAAAGAGGAGCAACAAATTTAAGAATAACGGACACGTCCTGTCTCTCGATATCCCGTCGACAAGCCAGTTATATTTTTACGAGGAGCATGCAGTGCAGTCATCTGCTCAGTTAGGTGCACTATATTTCAAATACTACAACGCCGGGACGATATGTGTTATCTATTTCATTTTGGTACAGAGATTTTTTTAACTTTTTATTAGTTTCATATTCTCAATATATCAAGGGTGTGGATTCTCCATCTCCAAAGTAATCTCCATCCTGTCCATTATTAAATTAACTATTTATTATTATTACTATATTAGCTCATATTGTTCCGTTCTCCGGAAGGCACGGGTTGTGTCGTAAGATGACACTCGTTAAAACCTACCATCCCGCATTGGGCCAGCGTGGTGGGTTATGGCCCAATATCTTTACTTGCTATTGTCCACGTGGGAGGCCTGTGCCCAGCAGTGGGACGTTTATAGGCTGAAGATGAGGATGATGATTGTTCCACTGCTGTGCAAACGCTTTCCTTCCCTTTTCCCATATTTCCGGTCTGTTGCTAATGTTGGCCAATCCTTCGCATAAGCATCAAGCTCGTCTAGGTAAGCCTCATTACGCGGCAGTCGTAACTAAAAGGTGTCATTGTTCTAATTTGTAAATGTTTAAATGGGTGAATTTCAACAAGTCCATTAAAATCTTCATTTCCGAGGATTATTATATCTATAAGTTTTAAAAAAAAATTCGCGGTTATTAAAGTTTTTGATGATATATGTATTCTAGCTTAATATCTGGAAGATAACTTAAAAAACTAACGACATATACAAGATTAAAAAATTCGTGCCCCGGCGATGAAACATGCGTACACGTCAATGAAACAAACATAAGTCACGGAAATGAAACACCTGGCCACGGCAATGAAACTAAACTGCTTACAAGACATGTTAATTATTATTTTTTCATTTCTGTGTCTTTTTCTTCATTGCTATAACAAATTTTGGCCACAGAAACCACGGCAATAAAAGCACAGCGATGAAAATCAAGGCAAAAGTTTAAAATAACAAAAAATCTATTAATTATTCGAAGTAATAAACACTTCACAAGCAAACATAAGAGAAATGGCGTTCTATCGAATGCTTAATCAAGAGGACAAACTAATTCAAATAGAAGTTATACCTGTCTACGGCGATGAAAGAAAAAATGTCCAGTAACATAGTAATTGGAATCTTACATTTATGGCGCGAAAACGCAGGCACGTGTGTACGTCTTTCCACGTCGAGCACTTAGGCGGCACTGATATGCAACGTTTAGCGCACAGGGTGAGGACGCAAGTCGTTAGATAAAAGTAACAATATTCCTAAACATGTTTAGGACACGGCGATGAAAGGTAGTTCTTGGACAAATGAATATTTATAATTCATAATAACGTTGTATTGTTTAAATATTTAAATTTTACTTTAGTATATTTAAGCGTTAATAAAACGCTAAAATATAACACAATAATCTAAATGTATTCCGTAACAATACTTTAACTATCCACGTATCAAATAAAACTAGGTTTTAATATAAATATCAAGTACATTTTTATCAATGACGTATAATACACATCAAGGCGACTATGTGTGGACAAACACGCCAATGAAAGATTTAGAAGAATAATTTATTTTTTTAGATTACTATTTCACCTAACCAAAAAATAATGTAAGAACATTATAACTATGTTTTTAGTACCGATTTCATCAATGCCACGCAATTTTTGGTCCCGGGAAATTCACCCAAATACCGGAAAAAGCATTTCACTCTGAAAATTTTCTCTTTTGAAGATTTACAAGTATTGAGAAACTGGCTATTTAGTTTAGTTTAGTCTACTTTTACGAGACGGGCATAATGTACGTAGGTTATATAAACTTATTTTGACAATTCCTTAACCTCTTAAACTTACAATAATAGCCATTTTATTGCTAAAAGCGTCGCCCATTTCAATCAGCCTATTTACTTCCGCGTATAGACAAAACACAATTCAATTTGGAACAAGCGAACGAGAAAAAATCGCGTCGTAAACTCGTAGAGCGACAGTCGGCGTAGCTCCCAATATCGCCGTTGACAGTTGGCAGTAATAATTTTATGATGCGACGTCACTCGCTCATACAAGGTGTGGTTCAGTGCGGGCGCGTGTGCTGAATCCTTAAAAGAACGAGTATACCTAACTGGCGTTTGCACTTGGAGATATAAAGAGTGGGCCGATGGAAAGTGGTTTTGCGACGACAATATTACGCGGCAGTCGTAAAAAGGTGTTGAACCGTAGCAGAGTGGTGTCGAAGTTTTTGAACTTGCATACCTACGTAGCGGCTTTAGAATTAAATACTACCACCCCCTCTCTCCCCTTGGGTGTCGTAAAAGGCGACTAACGGACTAAATACTGCAAATACATCGAACAGCATTGAGCGGCGATGGGCTCCCCACCTGTCACGCTGAGCAAATATGCAGTCGCTATTTGATGAAAAGTCGACTATGGCAGAGGACTGCTTTTGCTGTCCTCATTGCCTTGTCTCTGACTAACCCTTCGGGGATAATAGTCGTGATTATGTGTATGTATGTATGCACTCACAAATATTGTAACCTATAAGCTCAGCTCTAAAACCAAAGACAATATAAATTCGATTGTTAGCAACCTCTTGGAGTCTTCGTGACAGACAAGTGGTACGAGTTAGTTAGAGTCTAAGCAATGAGGAGCGCAAAATCAATCCTCTGCTATAGTCCTTTTTTACTTTTTCATTTCACTTGTTTTGTTAGTAAGTAGACGGGTAGACGCAATTCAACAAATATGCACTGAAACAATGAAACTGTGCCTAGAAATAATATGTACATGCATTAATTATAATCACGACTATAACCGAACAGAGACAAGACAATGAGGACCGCAAAAGCAGTCCTCTACCTCTTTTCACCAAATAGCATGTGCAGTCACATGTGCTCAGCTTGACAGGTGGTGAGCTTATGGCCGCTCTATGCTGTTGAATGTATATGCAGTGTTCAGGCCAATAGTCGCCTATTACGACACCCAAATTAAGAGAGGGGGTAAGTAGTGTTCTTTCACCGCTACGCGACACCTTTGATCTTTTTATAGTGACGCTTACCACCCGCGCTGATGGTAAGCGCTGGTGGTAAGCGCGGGTGGTAAGCGCTGGTGGTAAGCGCGGGTGGTAAGCGCGGGTGGTAAGCGCGGGTGGTAAGCGCTGGTGGTAAGCGCGGGTGGTAAGCGCGGGTGGTAAGCGCGGGTGGTAAGCGCTGGTGGTAAGCGCGGGTGGTAAGCGCTGGTGGTAAGCGTCACTATGGAACGGTACAAGACAACACCTAGCTCGTGGCCCGCGTCGCTTCACCCGTGCGGGCGATCAGCGTGACTCTGAAACCAGCCTAACGACTGCCATCTTACGAAATTTTAAGACGCTGTGCCCGTTAAGATGCATAAAGATGCCGATATGTTTGAGTTTTGTTACGGCACGAATCTGAATGTAAAAACAAGACATTTAAAAAAGTTTAACACTTAGCAAGAGTCTAAGTCAGTCTATTTCTTATTCCTCTCAACCCCGAGCGGCACATAAAAGTACTTTCAATGCTGTCATTGGTCTATTACTAAAGAACATAAGTACCTACCTAATTTTTTTTAAAGTTTTGGCTGAAGTCTTGACTATTCTAAAAGAGACTATATGAAGGCTTTCTAAGCCTACATAAAATAAGTAGATGATAGTTAGTTAGCGTAATGTTGTGAGTTAAATATTAATAGAAGTACCTAAGTATCTACATATAAATATACATTATAACAATGCTGGCAAATACATGTTCGAGACAAATTGCGGAATTCCACATCGGAGGTATTCGGAGGCCAAGACATATTTTGGGTCAGTGAACCTTCGGAGTAAGTAAGTAAAACAATATAACTGACGCAGCAATAGTAAGCTTGATAGTTGCTGCATTTCTAAATGATAGTAAATACTGCATTAAACTTCAAACATAACAAATGACTGAAATATAGTGAAAAATAGAATGATTTGACTGCAATATTTAACACAGCAATAGTAAAATTCATAATTTCGGCATTTCTAAATGACACCTAATGCATTACTCTTCAAATCTAACCCATAAAGAGAAATATTGCAAAAAAATATATTAAGTTGACTGCAAAATTTTACGCAGGGCCACAGAATACGTAATAGCAGTAGAACAGCCACAGCCTAGTGTCTCACTAACAGGCTCCGCAAGACCACTTGTGCGGCCAAATTCAATATAACCATTATAACTGAGAGCGATTGTCTAGCTTTTAGTTCTCAACTAAATTTAGTGGCGCAGAACTTTGTAGGGGCTAACTTTGTTGTACTTCCCGTTGCAGATGGCTACTGTTCAAATTTTGGATTGCCCGGCGATGTTGGGTTATGTTTTAGTCGTAGTCTTGTAAAAGTCTGTAAGTACCTGAACAATATTTTAAAATGTGTAGGTGTAGGTATATTTTTTTATTTAATGTTTGTTTTTTGCTTGTGTCTTTACCAGCGTAACCGAGTTTGAAGGTCGAGAAACATAAAACTCCTCGAAACGTAGAGACCTTTAATTTGTTTATAAATCGTTTTGCGGAGAAGACAGCCATATACGATTGGTTTTATCATTACCATGTGAGATAAAGGCTAGCCCAAATATTTTAACTATACACTAAATATACTTTAACCCGCGTCCTCCGCAATCCCATGGGTTCGATGGGAAGGTATCAATACCATACCGGTACAAAACGTCAAACGTGAAACAAACGAGCGTAGATCCACACAAAGCGTATTATTTTAATTTGTAGTGTTCACGTGAACTCTACGTAACAATATCCGTAACGCCAGAGAAAATATACACTACCGTGATAACGCGAAGTTTGAATAAACAAATAAATTTAAATTGAATAGTGGCTGGCGATCTATAACGCTAATGGCTCGCATAACTCGGGCGAACTTAGTTTACTGCCTTGATAGTCGTTTAATCTAACTACAGGCTTCGGGTAATACACTACAACGGGCATTCTGTTGTTGGCCAGTTCTTGCGTACTCATTGACTTGACTACATAACAGCATTAGTAGCTTGCTTAGCTTTTAAAGTTGTACGCCGTGAATTGATGCTTATTTGGTAATACACATAATCGCGACTATTATCCCCGAAGGGTTAGTCAGAGACTAGGCAATGAGGACCGCAAAAGCAGACCTCTGCCATAGTCCACTTTTCACCAAATAGCGACTGCACATGTGCTCAGCGTGACAGGTGGTGAGCCCATCGCCGCTCTATATGCTCATATGCTGTCGGATGTATGCAGCCTTTAGTCCGTTAGTCGCCTTTTACGACACCCCAGGGAAGAGAGGGGGTGGAAGTATTCTGTCACTGATACACGACACGGTTATTTGGTAATTTTAAAAAGCTTATGAAGAGCTGATTTATGTATCATAGAAAGTACGGCCTGTCTTCTGTCCCACTGCAGAGCAAAGAAAAATTGGCTGTTTTCTATTAGCTGTTGTTCAAAATATTTTAGATAGATCGCACTGAAATTTTCAATGTGTATTATAGAACATTTGCGTGAAGGGATGAACAAAGCCAACACACGGTTGGAAACATTTTTCTTCATAGAAAAAAATCCTGAATTTACCTCTAAAATTTCATTTAAATGCATATTACGACCGTGTTTTACAATAATAATTCCTAAAAAATCATAAACACATAGTTATTTACCTTTTCGATTTCTTGACTGTTTTGGATTTTCAAAAAACTAAACATTTTTAGGTTTATAGACATTTATTTTTCTCAAAAAGATTACAGTAATCACTTATCCACTTAGCCGTCCAAGACCGTATATACAATATGGCTCCTACCGTCCAGCCATTCTGGCAGATGTCCGAAAGTTGGCCGACGCTGACCGAGACTACCCGAGCTGACAAAAAAGCTTAGAACTAACCCATTGCTAAAGCTATATCAAAACCTAAACAACGTACCAAATGCTTAGAAAACGCAGTATTTTAAAAAGTTAACAGTTAATTACGAAAAGCTATAACAAAAATGACAAAAATGAAGATTCCAAGACAAAAACAAAAATATTTTTTTTATATCGACATTTAGAAGTCGTTATTACTTGGAAGTCACTGTTTAAAACTATAAAGAATCATATCATTTTCGATAGCTAAAACCATAACGATTGTTTTGATGTGCACATTATTAGGAAGAACAATGATTACGAAGAGTAATTAACACATTATAAGCACAAAAAAATCCTATGCAAAAAAAATGGGGAACCGTCAAAATTGTCAACAACTTCATTTTTTTACTAAAGGTACTCGTACACTATGCCATAGTTTCAATTGCTCTACGGATCAATTGATATCCATAGAGCCACCTCAAAGTTTCTTGCGGAACTACCAACTAGGTGTAGTGAGCAACAACCTTAACAAAGAACGTTGCCGTGTTTATGGCGCTTGGTCAGAAAAAAAATTATATTGGAATGTCACTGTCTACAAATCTAAACAAACCATATTAATCCTTAACAATAATTAGTATGCGATTGTTTTGATGTGCACTTATTTAGGAAATACGGTGAGTAGAAGAGTATTTCGACATTTTTAAAAACGCTTACGTTGCAAAATTCCGTTTTGGCGATCTGTCAATTCTCGCCAATTTCATAATTTTTTTCTGTGAAATTATGTTTGCTATTAAATAGATTTCTTTTACTTTTATACTGAATTAGTAACCACAGAATCATCTCAAATCTTTTGATGGGCCTACGTAATACGTGTTTTGAGTAATTACACTCACCGTGGTCGTAATGAAAATTGCAAAATTCCTGGTAACGCTAGTTCCCATGGACGTAAGGGGTTATATGTCACTCACTACACAATATCTTCAAAATTTAAAATAGAATAAACCGTTTAGCGCAGTTAGTAGAGTATATATATTTTTATTAACTTTTTGATAAAGATTTGAATGGCGCATAAACGAATTACCGTGGACCCCGGCCCCGCGCAACGCCCACGGGGCCCCACGCAACATCCGAAATTCGCTGACCGCCTAACCCCCCTTAAGTCATCACTACTATGGATTTACCACGCTTGCAAAAGGTCACAAACCCGGGTTTGAAAAATCTGAAGACAACCCTTGCCCAAACTGAAAATTAAACCGGGGATTTATTATAACATTACACTTGGGGAATTATTCCTCGTAGGTACACTTTCCTCGTAGATACACTTTTGAAAAAAGTTTGCCTTTATTTCTTATAGATCCACTTTCATATTGTACAGCAAAGCAGAAAAGCGATAGGGATGACAAGTTAAGTTTTGTCACTCAAATTTAAAAAGAATATAAAATACCAATTGTTTTTAAAAAATGTAACATTAAAACAAATTGGACTCAAACAAGACAAAAAAATGGGATTGGGCTGGTCACGTTTTTTTTTAGTTTTTTTAGGCTACACCACCAACGTGATGATTGAAGATCTTAGGTACTTTTTCTCTTTCAATCGCATTTATTCCTCTGGCACTTTCATTCCTCATACTATACTCTTTCATATACGTCACATCTTATGTACTTTTAGCGGTTGGGACTCCGCCTACTTCGTGCTAGCTATCCTGTCCATTTCTATTTATATATTTCTTTATTTATTTATTAAGCAAGGGGTAAATAATTTCCTTAACATGACACTTTTTTCAAATAGTTTTTACAATATTTTGTTCTTATTATATTTTTACAGATTGCTTAAAAGTCTTAAACTAATACATTTTCTTATTTCTATTTCTTTCTTTATTTTAATTAAAACCTTAGATTAGGTGCTACTTATATACTATTTATCTTATTTTGTAATACATTTTGTGCTTAATTTTACTTACTTATAGCTTGTTATACATTTTAGCTTAGGTCCTATAAATTGTTTAAATTATTAATACAATTATAGTCCATTTTTTCAACTTATTACATATTTATATTACTTGTTAGGTTTTATTCCGTTTCTTTACAATTTCCAGGATTTTTGTGCAGTAGGTACTCTAGGAATTTCTCTCTAGAGTCACTAGCTAAAATTGCACCATAGTTTTCCGGTACCATACACAGGTCCAGTTGCGCCTGTATGTGCCTCTCACGAGTGTGTATAGGACACTCGGAGAGGATGTGCACGACTGTCTCCGGAACGTCCGGACTGATCACGTTAGCCGCATGCATCCCGACCGCTGGGCAAAGATCACTACACAATGGGTCTCTGGAGATGGACGACGCCGCCGAGGTCGGCCTAGAAAATGGTGGCGTGACGATCTAGAGCACACCAGACTGACTTTGACATGAGGTGGCGCAGGATACAGATGGATGGAGGGATTTGGGGGAGGCCTTTGCCCAGCAGTGGGATAGTATAGGCTAGCTAAAAAACACTTTTAGAGAATAATTAAAACGTAGGTACGTGTTTACAACGACTACTTTGGTAAAATTATCAACTGATATTTTCAACCATTAAAATTAACGGTTATTTTTTTTATAATTTAACTTTTATTGACCAAACAGCCACCAAGGCGAAGGCTTATTTAAAAGATATATTTCTAAATCTACTAATACAATAATACTGACTGATAAAGTTCCATTCAGTTAAAATTATATTCTGCTTTAAGAACTTAGTTATAACCAAGAAATACATATTTATATGATGAAAATTCTACAAATGTATCCACTAACGCAAAGCCTGTCTAGGCAGATTGATGAAATATGTTAGGCACACAGAGCCGTGGAAATTGAAAGGTTTCGCTGAGAAAGCCCCGCAATATCGCTTCACGTGCTAACACAATATTTTTAAGTGGTCCTAAGTCAATACGATGCATTATCCCAAATGTAAGCTAGCGTTTGGGCTTTGAGATTTATTTTCTTTTGGGTATCTAAGGAGGACGTCTCAATATTTGGTTTTCTTAAAATATATCAGATGAGCCTGCCATACTCTTGAGAACTGAACATTAAGCGAATATTAGGTATATTTTTATACCTATATACTTGTTATATAAATATTATAACAAGTATATAGGTATATAAATATACCTAATATTTGCTGTTATCGGTATCGTTTCATAAATTGAGAACAGCCTAAAATACCTTTGTCATTTCCTCAAAGAGACAAACTTAAACAAAACTCAAAAACCTTTGCTAATTCCCCATGGCATTAAATTACTCCACCCTTGTTGTAATGGGGTGCTGATAAACTGTTTTAATATTCACAAAGCATCTCTACGCACTTAACACTAAATCTTTGAATTTATATTGCGATCACAACAACCTAATCGCGAAACGATCGTCCGAAAACATATTTTTAACCCGAAAATCGCTCGTTTTCTATTCGGGGCATGTCCGAAGGCTCTATACGATGAAACCCTATAGCCTATGACAATAACGCTACAAATCTCATACATTTTTATTACTTGATTTGAAACAATTTATTTGTGTTTAATACTCTACTTTTTCTTCTTTCTTTAGAGTCGAAAATGCTTTGCTAAATAATTATACATTGTAATCCTTATTCATCATTATAAGAAATCTATAAGTTTCCTTATTATCATTATAAGCCGAGGACATCCATTGTTATAGTGGACGTACCGGTTGGACCATAACGTATTTTAAATTTAAAACTATAAAAAAGTCATATTTTTTATATTTTGTTCAATATTTTTTTAAGTTTAAATATCAAAGGCTTTAAAGGCATATTATTGTGTTGTTTATTTTTAAATCAATTAACATGCAGGCACATAATATAAATCAAAGGTTGTGGTCCGGCTAACAAAATCAAATCACGCGATTCTGATTAGGCGAAGATGCCACAGATTACGAATCAGAGTTTATCAGAGGGCCTATCTCTTTCTCCGAAACAAAATTTCGGCCTATTTTCGTTTGCTATTTAATAGCGCTCTTTCCATTACCTATTTTTAACATTTCAAACAATAGTATTTAAATTAATAATCTAAATGCCAAACCTATTTTAAATGAACGCAATTTCGAACTCTAAGACGCGGCAAGGAGACAACCTCCATTAAAATCTCGAGTGGGCAACCTTCTTGAAGGCACGTGACAGAGTAGGTATAATAATCTTTATTGAACATGAGCGTTGAATACATTTTTATTTCACTCTGACGTGCGAGACTGTGTCTTGGGGAGCAACTTCGTTCAAAACCATGCGAATATAGCGGGTAGAAGGTTTGCATAGAAGAAGAAATATATAATATATATTATATACCATAGAAGAAGAAAGTGAAGCATTAAAAGTAGCGGAACGGGAAGAAGCGGTAGGTATTCGTAAAGCATTTGCCAGATGTCAAGAAAAATGTACTGCAGCTAGGCAGGACTCTCTGTTAATATATCTAAGCATAAATACCCTAAATATTTATCATATTGCGAGGTAGGTATTTTAGATTAAATCTTTCTTTGCCAGGCTGCTACACATTTCCAAGATTCATGTAACGTAACGGCAAACAAATATAATTGCAATTTTGTAAACATGGCTTGTATTTACTAGAAAAATATTTATCGAATCTATGGGCACGTAAAAAGTTAAATATTGAGTAAATTTCGGATCGGAAAGGTGTTGAGAATGCAAATTGTGTTTGCCAGGGGGATGTCGCAAGAGTCTGTCAACATTTGGTGGAAAATCGTCTCGATTATACGAGAGTCGGTCGAAAATGCCGACGGAATAAATTCCGACAGAATGAAAACTGACAGCAAGGACAAGGTTATTTTTGCACTGATGAATTTTATTTTAATAATAAAATGTAGCAAACGCTTGAGTATTGGACTTACTCTTAAAAAATTTAAAAGAAGACATAGATCAGCAGAATTCTTTTGCCTTTTCTTGTCTATGTGCCTGCATAAACATACGTGTTGAACATACTAAAGTGTGTGTGTAATATGTATTTGTGTATTCGAAAGTATCATATCTACTAGGTACTAAAAAGTATAGTAATGCCAAATAGATAGGGTGTTCAATTATGTTCTGCTGTCATCGTTGCGATTAGATTTGACACACCAGTCAACTCGATACGAAAGAATTAGTATTGGCGCAACGTTATCTATACTAATACTATAAAGCTAAAGAGTTTGTTTGCTTGAACGCGCTAATCTCAGGAACTATTAGTCCAATTTGAAAAGTTTTTTCAGTGTTAGATAGCCCACTTATCGAGGAAGGCTATAGGCTATATATTATCACGCTAAGACTAACAGGAGCGGAGCCCAAAGTAACTATTCCACGCAGACGAAGACGCGGGCAGAAGCTAGTAGATAATAAAGACTGGATACGACTAGCTAACCTTCTAAAGTCGGGCGCAGTTAGTGCCTCGCAAATTTTGTGATAGTTTATTTCCCGTAGAAGAATGAAATAGTGGGCGAAATAAAACATTGTTACGAGTAATCAGCGAGCATGTGCCGCGAGTGGTCAGTGAGATAAAGCGCCTAATTTATAGCGCTTCAATACGTCTGCACGTTGTGTAGAACTAATGGAAGGGGTATCTAATTTTAATCCAATTACGTACATACAATACGGACATTACACTTTTTTCTTTGCGTATGCAGTAACCCAAATTTTCATTTGATTATGACCTAGCTCTCATATTTAATTTATTTACTCTCATTAACATTCTAACAGTGTCGTGTAGCGGTGAAAGAATACTACCACCCCCTCTCTTCCCCTGGCGGATTTAAAATGCGGCTAACAGGCTAAAGACTGCGCTACTACCAACAGCATAGAGCGGCGATAGGCTTACCACCTCTGAGCACATGTGCAGTCGCTATTTGGTGAAAAGTGGACTATAGTAGAGGACTACTTTTGCTGTCCTTATTGCCTAGGTCTCTGACTAACCCTCCGGGGATAATAGTCGCGATTATATGTATGTAGGTATAACATTCTAAATACATGCCAGTTTGGGGTACTATGGACCGGAACTTTCACGAGAAAGTTTCCTTTCGCTGAGGAAATTTTCAATTTATATTAAACTAGCGGCCGCTCGCGGTTTCACCCGCGTGGTTCCCGTTCCCGTGGGATAAAATGTATCCTATGTGTTAATCCAGGTTATAAACTATCTGTATACCGAATTTCATTCAAATCCATTCTGTAGAAAAGCTAACGTGAAAGAGTAACAAACATCCATCCATACTTACAAACTTTCGCGTTTATAATATTAGTAGGATTTTTATTCAGTTTACGCTACAATAATTTATTGAGCTCATCTAAATGTCACTACTTCATCGGCTCGTCCAATGGGTAGTAGATCTTGTACTGGCATGAAACTCAAAAAAGAATGACATTTCTTTTACATTGCGTTAAATGTTGGAAAACAAATGAAATGAAATCCTAATCCTAGGCCGCGAAGCCGCAGGCAAAAGCTAGTGAACATATAAATTACAACACACATTAAGTAAAAAAATGCTTTTACTATAGATACAAAATACATGTTTAGTCAAATCGATTGTTAAAATGGCACCGCTTGGCGGATCGTGGCTACGATCGCCGCTGCAAGTCATACCTGGGTCAAAGGATGTCCCTGGCGATACAGCGCGGCAACGCGGCCGGTATCATAGGAACCTTTGAGCCAGGAATGAAGCGCGGGGTCTTTGACTCTTAATTTTTTTAAATTTTTTTAGCTATTTTTTGAGTTTTTATGTTATGAATTTTACTAACATAGTTATAAGTAGAATTGTTGCTAACATATAAATGGAATTTTACAATTATAGGTACGTACAATTTATTAAATTATTTTCATTGTCAAAAAGAAAGAAAAAAATTTAAGTTTACTAATTTGATAAGCACTTTAGAATAAGCTCTAATACTTTAATCCTACAAGTGATCTTGTTGATCGGTAGATTTGTTTGAACAGATACTTTACAAGTAATAAAGTTGTATAATTACAAACAGTATCTACAGTGTACTCGTAGCACATTCATTGTTTGCATCCGGTTAGGGTCAGTTGTTCTGAAATTAATTACTTTGTTGTAAGTGAGTCCTAGTTAATTGTTATTCTTGTTCAAGTTTACGTGATTAGTTTACTTGGAGTTTAATGTTGATGTAGTGAAAAATATTGAGAAGTTGTTTCCTGTATTAATTGGTTGACACATAACAATTTGTTTACGATCAAATAATATTTCTTGAGATACGTATACTTTATAATATAACATATTATATAAACCTGAGTGATATTTGACATTGACATATTATATTGTCAGTTTATGACTACTGGACACATTTAAAAAAGTGTTCCCGTGCTAAACTCTTGATAAGGCAACCACGAAATACATATATTATGTAAAAAAAAAAAATTATAACCTAAATTAAGTGTTGTCAGGTTACAAATATAAATTAAATTAAATAATATAGACAAATGTAACTTTTTTTTTTTTATAAAAGAGGGAGGCAAACGAGCAGGCGGGTCACCTGATGGAGAGTAATCACCGCCGCCCATGGACACCCGCAAAACCAGAGGAATCGCAGGCGCGTTGCCGGCCTTTAAGGTAGGAATAGGTTTAAGGAAGGAATAGGAATTGGGAGGAGGGGGGGGGGGGGGGTGAGGGGCCTCCGGTACCCTCACCGGTCGGACGAAACACAACAGCACCAAGTGCCAATTTTTCATGCCGAATATTCGTGAGAGGGTGGTATTACGCCGGGCGAGCCGGCCCAATGCGTGCTGCAACGCAGCGTGGCTCTACCACTCAGAAATTACAATATTAATTGAACAATTACTTAATTACCTATTTTAAGTTTTCGGTGTAGGCAATCCTGTTGGGAGCGTCTTATAATTGAACGTTTTTCGTATTGGACGTTCATAATTATTTATGACAATACTTATTATAACAATCAAAAGGCAGTGCATTCCAGAGTCGAATAGCAGTAAGAGAGTAGTAGCAGTAGTAGATGCCTTACAAGTATACTAATATATGACTATTATAATTAGTCTCGTCTGTATGGCAGATCGCTCTTCTTTATTCTATGTATAATAAGTATGTATTTAAGTATTTTAAGTACGTTTATCCGTTGTCTAGTAACCATTTAACGAGTTTCTTCGAAGCTTCTCTTGGGCTAGATAATTGGTGTGATTGTAGAAAAGATTTATTTATTTATTTATTTATTTATTCTAGATATGGTTATTTATATAAAAACGGACTTTGTATCGACTTCTAAAATAGTTTTTATGACAAAAAGAAAATTCTTCGCTCTTCCATAATAATAATTAGTTTCAGACACTTCCTATTAAATCTTGTGCCACATTTTCCTCATCATCATGAAAGTTAGAAAGGATATCTAGAAAAGTTAAATCTTGAAGCTGAAACATCGCAGTAAGTCCAGCAGATGTTGAGAATTTAGTTTCGCTTACGTGTTTTACTTCCGTGAGTTATTTGTTCCTGCGACTGGCTGGTTGGACACTTCTACCGATACTCCGCATTTGCGCCGATATTGTTCCTATATTGTATAATGTAGAAAGGCAATCTGATCAATACTGATGATAGAGACGTGGCGATAAAGCGAAACAGACACCCCGCGGGCGTAAGGGCATGTATAAAAATAAATAATAAGAGTTGATTACAACTCTTTCTGGATCCCAAAAATGGAAGTCAAGTCAAATGACAATCCAGCCAGAAAATGAAATCTAGATTATCACATTAAAGTTATAATCCTTTTAAATATAACTATTGTTCCTTAATATTTATACTGTGGTTACTTGATGAAACTGCTTTTGTTGTTGTTTACTTTAGACTCTTTATGCTCTTTTAAAACTGCAAACGACCAATACGTCTTTTAATATTATGAACAATTTATGTAGTAGGTACCAAAAGTTTTGTTATCACATTTTAAAAATATCAAAGCTAGTTAATCATTTAAATGTTAATTGTCATCTCTGTCATTAATTTGTATTCATGATTTTTATAAGACCATGGGCGTAATAATTATACAAACTTACGTCCATGAGACCACGATCCTGACGTCAACGGGTCAAAACAAGGCATCTGTCAGCGTCAGCACATTAATTCAAAAAGGACACAAACTACATCACAATCTCTATAGCAGACGGTTAATTAACTTACAATCCCAGAATTCAGTCTAATCTCGATTAGTTGAAGCGAATAACCATTCTAATGTTGATCGCACAAAGTTCATATTCGCTAAACTAACAATCGTACCAGTTGTAGGCAATTTCGTTTTTGGAGGATTTGTATGTTATTGTAAAACTGTATTTTAGATTACACACTAAGTTCGTTAAGCCTCAGAGTCGGATGTAAAACGCTGAAACTAATAATAGTAAAATGCGGATACCTATTCCACGGCGTGACATAATAATGTATGTAAGTCATTTATATAAATAATAATCAATTGTCACGCATATTTGTTCATATCACTTGACGGCTATTTCGCTAATTTTTTTTTGTTGTGTTGGTAATTGTCAGGTTAAGGTATATATTAAAGACAATCTTTGGAAATTCGTCAGGAGGTACGGGGTCCACGCGGACGAAGTCGCAAGCAGGATTCTATTATTGTATTAAAAAAGAACTTAACATAGGTTGCCGCCAGCGGCGGTAGCGGGGATAGACTTAGCAATTGCTAGTTAGGACTGTAGAGTGAAGAGACTCCTGACAATATGTGCTGTGCCAAGGAGTACTGCCTTCTGTATCTGACCTTTCAACGAGAGCCTCTCGAGATTTTGATTGAGGCTCGTAGCTATAACATAAGGTAAGACCGTTTGCCGAAACAAATATAGGTACAATTATTATTATTATGTGAGTAGTGTGTTTGTTGCATTTGACAACTGGGTATCGATTCTGTAACTCTTCGTACTTCGACTTCGACCTACACGTTCCATCGAATCGATCAAAAGAGATCTTTGCGATTAACATCACAATGCTAACTCGTAGAGTCGAATTTAGATAATGCGAATTGAATGAAAACATGCCCGATCAACAGCGAGTTATCAAATCAGTATTTTCTAAATTCACGATAAAAAGATCACTTTCGATCGGAACGGGTCGAAGTAAGCGTGAGAAAAGCGACATACTAATAAACAACGCCTGATTATAATAAGTAGTTGGTAACTCAATTTAATATTATCATGTTGTAGAACGTCATCGTCTAGTTGCTATTATTATGAGAAGAGCAACCGTCAATAACTCCTGAATTAACCCTTCAAACTTCGCCTTCGCATTTAATCCTTCGGCCCTCAATGCAGCTGCCCGTTGTTAGTTTAGGTCGATGGGACCACCTTCAATAACAATCCATCATACACCAGCATTCTAGACACGCTCTCTTCAACCAGAATTATATCTGCGATGATATTTTATTTCAAATCCCTTGGCGGGGTGAGAGCATGTTTTAAGAATGAGAAGTCGCATAAAATCAAACAGCTGTTCGGAATATTGTAAATAAGATCATCTACAAGGCTCCAGAGACACAAAGGAATAATGCATCTCGCTAAGAATTATTTTTAACCTGTTTTGTTTTTAAATTCATAAGCTTCAGAAGCAAAGGCGACTGTGAAAGCTATAACAGTCTCTTTGGAGTAGTGCTTAGATAACTATCAGCCTTGAGTTTCTGGGTTAATTTCTCAGTGTGGGATACCTGAAACCAGATACTTTCTATATACATACCTATTGTACTACTTAGAATCTAAGACTGTCGACTTAACAACAAATGAGATTCACTGATATTAAACACGTATGGATATTATGGACAATATTAACATAAAGTTAGCCTGATCGAAAATAATTTCAAATAATTCGTAAAATAGACAAGTAAGCTTGTGGAATTAACACTACATATTTAATTTGCAACTTTGCAACTAGAAATTAATTAACAATAGTACATTGTTACCCTAGGGGTGAAAGTAGCTTATTTACTCCCGGGACAGGGTTTAGCCCCCGAGCGTAGCGAGGGCGCTAATAGTTCGAGGTTCACCCGAGGTAAACGCTGTGCTTTTCATTACGAATATAAGGAAAGTAAAAACAAAAATATGAATGTCTTTAGTCCGTTAGTCGCCTTTTACGACATGAAGGGAAGAGAGGGGTTGGTAGTATTATTTTGATAAGCCCATCGCCGCTCTATGCTATTAATTGTATGTGCAGTCTTTAGTCCGTTAGTCGCCTTTTACGACACCGAAGAGAAGAGAGGGGTTGGTAGGATTATTTTAATGAGCCCATCGCCGCTCTATGCTGTTGGTTGTATGTGCAGTTTTTAGTCCCTTAGTCGCCTTTTGCGACACCGAAGGGAAGAGAGGATTGGTAGTATTATTTTGATGAGCCCATCGCCGCTCTATGCTGTAGGATGTATGTGAAGGTCTTTGATCCGATAGTCGCCTTTTACGAGACCCAAGGGAAGGGATGTGTTGTTAGTATTATTTTAATATTAAGTCACAATTACACATGTCATAGAAACGATTCTGCCTAGGGCTGAAAAGTGTTACTTTCCCCCCGCCCCTCAGGCAACATCAGACCTACTTTTCATGTATGAGAAATGTAAAAAAGCATTATAAAACTAAGAGTTTATTGAGCATCGTCAGTCAAACGTTAATCCGTAGTTTCGGTCTGCTCAGCCGCAGCCAGCAGAACAAAGCTGTTGGCTGTCCAGGTACGATAAATTCAGGGATAATCTCGGACGCTAGCGTTCAGGTCATAAAGATTAGAGTGAGCTGTTTCACGACATGAAATGTGGTTAATACTTGAGGTCCATTTTTAACGGCCACCAAGATGTCTCACTTGGATTTTAGATGGTTATCAATTGGTACTAAATGTTCTTCTAACCGCCTCTATGGTAGCGGTAAAATACTGTTTTCTAAAATCTGAAATCCGATGCAGATTTGGTATAATATTATATCTGATCAGTGTTTAGATGATCGAAGAATATTATGCTTAGATTTATATTAGTATATTGTGTCCGGTTTGGTAGGTGTTTAGATTTTTAGGGTTTCGTAGCCAAATGGCAAAAAACGGAACCCTTATGGATTCGTCATGTCTGTCTGTCTGTCCGTCCGTATGTCACAGCCACTTTTTTCCGAAACTATAAGAACTATACTGTTGAAACTTGGTAAGTAGATGTATTCTGTGAACCGCATTAAGATTTTCATACAAAATTAGAAAAAAAAACATACATTTTGGGGGTTATCCATACGTAGAACTGAAACTCAAATTTTTTTTTACATTAAACCTTCTATGGATACGACTTCAAAAATGATATTGAGGTTTTTAATATCATTTTTTCAAAATTCAATAGACACTTCCAAAGTGGTAAAATGTGTCCCCCCCCCCTGTAACTTCTAAAATAAGAGAATGATAAAACTAAAAAAATATATATGATGTACATTACCATGCAAACTTCCACCGAAAATTGGTTTGAGCGAGATCAAGTGAGTAGTTTTTTTTAATACGTAATAAATTTATGAATAGAAAAAATACTTTTTTTTTTTTACACTATTATTAAAATATCGATCAAAGTTACTACGATACTACTAGAACTTTTATATGATGTTACTTGCTGCTACGAAACCCTTCATGGGCGAGTCCGACTCGCCTTTGGTCGCTTTTTTACCTGCTGATAAGGAATACCTGTGGAGACATGACGGTTTTGGGGAACTCCCCCCCCCCCCCCCCCTGACGCTATGCCTTTTGGGGCTAGGTCTCGGGAGTTGTTTCATCCCGCCCTGCTGGTGATAACGCTTATTATGTCAGTAGCATTGTTGCGTTCTGTCTATTACTATTATATTATTAGTATACAGTTAATAAGCCCATAGTGTGGGGTAAAATAGCCAGTTCCTCGGTGGTCGAGAATACTGTTGAAGTGAGCTTCTGTCGTTGGTTCTATCGTCACTTAGCGCGTCCTCGTAGTGAAAAAAATTAATAACTTTCCTTAGCCATAACTTACAGTCTACAAGTACCTACGGAGCAGTGCGAGAATAAAGTTCATCTCTAAACGAAAGCTTTTAAAAGGCAATGGAAGATAACTTTGCTACTACTCGTATGTAAGAAATCAATGCGACACCTATAGGAAAGTTTCATTGACAGTAGCTTTAAGTTTTCTTTGGTTTGAGTTTTTGCATAATATAGGTATAACTATTTATTATTTTAAAAATTTCTAGTCAATTGTTTTTTGCGATGATTGCAAAAGTTAAGCTACCTTAAAAGCAAGTTCTGTACCTGGATGGCATCTAATAGTCGTCTAAAAAATTTTACAAAAATATAATTTTACCTTTTTAACCTACATTATCATACATATAATTACGACTATTATTCCCGAAGGGTAAGTCAGAGACTAGGCAATGAGAACAGCAAGAGCAGTCCTCTACCATACACTTTACACTGCACATGTGCTCAGCGTGACAGGTAGTAAGCTCATCTCTATGTTGTTGGATGTATGTGCAGTCTTTAGTCTGTTAGTCGCCTTTTAAGACACCCAAGGGAAGAGAGGAGGTGGTAATATTCCTTCACCGCTACGCGACCCGGTTCACCTTTAAACTTTTTAACTTTTAGCCTTTTTTAAAAATTTACAAACAGTAGACTTAAAATAGGTCTATTTATATTATATATGTTTTAACTAGTCGTTTGCCATTTTTTTCTCAATTTCTAACAGATCTCAACTAGAAAAATCAAGTAAAGTGAAATATATAGATAAAAATAAAGAAACATTTTTAATTGTGGTTAAAACACAAGCTGCCAAGCCAAGTGGCACTTGGAAAACACAAGCACCACACGAAAAAGGCGAAAATAATTAAGAAAGAAAAACTAAGTTTATTATTAACTTAAAGTCCCAACCTCAACTTGTGCTCGCTGCAAACCACTGCGGCGAAAAACGAGACTTTTGTTAAAAATAAAAAAGAATTTTCAAAGCAAAATGCTATTCTTTCGCAATCAACAAAAGAACATGTCATACCCGAAAAACAACATGGAGTAGGCACCCATAAAACGTGGACTCAAAACATAAAAATCGCGCTCGAGCACACCTCTCCGCGAATATTCCGATGACGGCATGGAATTTATAGAGCTATAACGGCATAAGTATCTCCGAGGCCCATATAATCTCTTTCAAAGTTACCTAACACCCCAGTACACAGGGATCGATAATGCAAATTTTATGTAAAGATACCGCGAGGGCAAATTTGGTAGGGAGGCCTACAGCCGGCCCAATCACTGGGTCTTAATATGTATCGAATGTTCAGTTTACGCAGCTCTGAAGTTCCCCTACTATTAGATCCTCGGAAATTGGTTGTCGATATTAATTAGGATGCTATAGACTATTGACGGCCGGTAATTTAATATACCGGTGGATGGGAATAGCACGTACGAATATGTTAAATTCGATGCGTGATTTTAATTCGATGCTCAGTTTTTTGTCAGAGTGTTTTGACTTTGTAGTAGTTTTGATTTTAGTTGCTTTATGAGTATGAATAACCTTTAAAACCAACAGCCTGAACTAATGCTGTCCCAAATTCAGAGAAGAAAAGAGAGCTTTTTATAGTTTTCTATAATACCAAGATTTCTGGTCTGATTGGAAACAATATATTTATGGACTTTGATTTTACCTTTAAAAACAAATTATCACTGAACTTTTGTTAGTATTTTGTATTATAGGTATCACTTGGACTCACTCACTCACATTTTTAGTAAAAGACGTAAAAGAAAAGAGTGTTCGACATCCATGATCCACCATCCACCTTTGAAAAAGGTTTCTACAAATAAAACACCTTCTTATAGGAATAATAATGTAAAAAGGTTTTATTGCTTACTAAAAGTGTATGAGTGCTTGGCGAGTGAAAAATTTAAAACAAAACATTGGTGCTTAAATACTATAAAATCACAGACGTTTATGAAGTAACACCAGTGTATAAAACAAACACAACGATAGCGTGATTCAGACATTCTACACACGCCATCTTTTAGAATAAATGCGATGTCATTACGATTTTAACATTAATACTGAAAAACGGCTTTAGAACATTAAACATACCGCCCACTTAAGGGCATACCTAAATTCATCCGCCCCTGTGGTCTAGTGGCTAAGCCACCGGTTTCAGACCCAGAAGTCCCGGGTTCGATTCCCAGCGGGGGTACATCTTTGTGTGCTCGGTTTGGTTGGTGGTAGGGCTGTTAAGTCCGCCTGGCTAGCTACCACCATCTTATCTAAGTCTGTCGCCATAACAACGATGTTTATAACATTGTTGTGTTCTGACAGTTTGAGCTATGATGGCCAGTTCCTCAGTGGTTGAGGATTCCGGGTGAAGCGCGCTGTCACCTTCGGCCTTATCGTCACTTACCATCAGGTGAGATGAAGGCCAAGCGCTTACTCGTTGTAGAATAAATACAATAAAAAAAAATTATGGCCTTACTCTAACTATAATACCGCCCACCGTGAGGTCATGGGGGTTGAATAAAATTAACATCACACTACTTAAACATCTAAACTTAACAATCTTCTCTAACGAACTTAACAATCTTATTTATCTATTGGCAATGGACACACTTTTGAATGTTGACATTCGACTTTTTGACTACATGCAAAGCGTGCACAGGCAAATGTATAAATTGGTAAGTGTTCCTAAGACATGTAATATATGTGGAATGATTCGATATGTAACAATAGACTCCTGACAGTTAAAGACATCTAAGTAATTATTATTTTTGTTACACAAAGAGTTAACCAAACGAAAGGGTCGAAGAGACGTGATATTTCTGCTATTACTTGTCTTTTAGTCATAGATGCAATTTTCGGTAGAGTAATTACACTTGAGACTTCAAACTGTCAGATTTTTTATTCCAGGTAAGCTTAAATACTTTGACTGCTTCATTAAATGTTGTCTTTCTTTCCTAGTCCTGAAATATTCTTTCAACTTCTTTCTAAATTGCTTCAATAATTGTCATCCACTTATCTAGTTTAAACCTTTCCTTTGCTAATACACCTTCTATTTCCGTATAAACTCTTAATCCTTTCTCTACTCTTTGTAGTCTTACCATAAAATCATCTACATTATAATAACTTTTACTTTTTTAGATGCCAGCAGAAAACCAGCTTTAACATCATGTGCTAGTTGCTTCTGGGTATTCACAGCAACGTCGTAAGACGTAGAAACAGTTACGACTGCAACTCTAGCTTTCTCTCTTTTGGATTTCGGTTTAGTTGGATCTCTGCGAGTAGTCTTTGCTAAGAACTCTTCAGATTGTTCTTTCTCTGGAGTAAGTTTAGTATGTGTATCATGTAACGGTACAGAATGAATGATATCCGTCCGTTAGTAAGGAATGTGTGGGAGTAGCATTAAAATAAATATTAATGCGTAGCACCATTAATATAATAAGCATGAAAAGGGGAATAATAAACTAGTTCAGAATAATGGTCAATGGTCTAGCGCTTTATCTTTAGTTTGAATTTCGCGGAGACGGCTCTGCGCGTCCCTTGCGGCATAGGCGGCGTCTAGCGGAAGTTATTTACGTAAGCTTCGCATAAGGTTGCTAGTTTGACTTCTTTATTTTGAATTTCGCGGGGACTGCTCTGCGCGTCCCTTGCGACATAGGTGGCGTCTAGCGGAAGTCATTTATTTGGGCTTCGCGTAAGGTTGCTAGGTTGACTAGGACCGTATTTTATTTTGAGTTTCGCGGGGACTGCTCTGGGGTCGGCAAAGTGGTTCACCTACGGGCGGACGCCATCTATGGTCGGAATACGGAACTTTTGATAGTTTCCCAAAATATAGGATTATTGGCTTAAGTGGAGGATTATTAAGAGGGAAGTGTTAATAGAAGGCTACATTTAGATATTCAACGATGAAATATTGGCTGTCGGACGAGATTTGGTTAGATTATGGAAAAATTTTAGAATTGCGCGGCGAAAGCGGCTATGAGCGAGCGAGAGGTTGAGAAAAAGACAGAAAGAGAGGTCGGATGATAGCTCCACGTGGCGCGACGCGAAGGCGGGGGGGATCGGGGAAACGGCTAGCGATTGGTTGAAGGGAAGAAAAGTGGGCTCGCGCGGAAAAATCTTAGGCGTGTGGCGCGAAAGTAAGATGCTTAGGAAAAGGGCGGAAAATTAGCGGGCATTCAGTTTTGGGACGTCAACGGAGCGGTCCAACTTAAGAGTGCGGTACGACTCATACGGGAAAAATAGCGTCCGAGCTTGATAGTGCGCTAAGTGATATTCGAGCTGCGATATTAATTAAGATTTGTGAAATTGAAAGTTATTAATAAAGTAAACTATTGCGATCGCAACTCGAATCCGTTAACAGAATGAAGTATTCTGGGGTACATCGGCGGAAACGAGTCACGGTGACAACAAAACCCTATGTACCTTTCAACAGACTTCGGTCTGGATGATCTTTGATTGTATTTAATAAGATCGGCGTTTTACACTATTACGCTAAACAATACACTATCTTCGACGGAGTAATGGGGGAGAGACAGTTGTCTCCCTAGTGAAAGTTGAAGATAGGTCAGACACCATTTAGCTGGAGGTAGACCCGTATGACCCAGTCCAATCTCGAGTCTATCTCCATACATACAGTGTAGTGATAGGAAAATAACACACTGAGTATACTGGCTCGACTGATAGAACATTTAGGAGTTAGTTGCTTTCAGGGGCAATGCGACTCTCACCACACACCACGAATTTAAATTAAATGAGGCTTGGCCTAGTTTGCAAGGTACACAAGAGGGACTGTTAGTTCGACAAAATATAGGCATTTTCAAGTGAGGAAAGTTGTAGGAATCTATAGGTAGGCGGATATATATATATGGTTAGTTATTAATTCAGACTAATAAGGCAGGGATAATTAAGTTACGGCGCTAAATAAAATTATGATGAAGTGATGTGGGTCCTAGCTAGGCAAGTAATCTGTTACCGCAGGCCGGTAAAATTCTAATTGTTTTCCTAAAGTTGTTACCAATTAATTATTCATTTTAAATAATTAACAGAAGTATGATAATATCGTACCATCATTACTTTGGAGTACCTAAAAGTCTAGACTGGTTTTCTATTACAAGAAAAATACTAAAAAGTTATAGCAAATAAGCTTAGTCGTACTGTGATGTTTGATTTCTAACACTGATATGACCAAACAGGCATTTGTTAGCTTTCCCTGGGATGCAATACGATCTCACATGGCTATACTCTTCAAAGTATGGAAAATTTTACATCCGATACCTTAGCAAAAATAAGCTGATACAAACTGAACAACTAAAACCAGTTTAGAACCTAGGATAAGTCGTTGAAAGAAGACATTGCAAGCTATGAGCTTCTAATAATCTGAAACATAGAAATAATTGATTGATAACAACCAGCTAATTAGCCTGACAATGGTCTACTAATACCATTTGAATAGACCTCTTAAGATATGTAAGTACTTACTTCTAATAATATGGAACATAGAAATATTTGATGGGAACAATCTAATCAATCAGACTAATACCTAGTACAGTCAAATTTATACTTATTAAAGTGAGTAAAAGATAGCTTCTGAATGTAATTGATTTAATGATTAACAGGGATAATTAACTACCTAATTTACTGCCTACTAGGAGTATACTAACTAATGATAGTATTCTATTTAAGTTCACTTCCTGAAAGTCAAGGATATTGAATGAATTAAACATCCTTAATAATCTTAAGATGTGATAATCTGCCAATGCTGCCAATCCAATGTAGTTATATTGGAACTTTATAAGACCTGTATAATAAATACTAGGAGTAAATAAAAGTAATTTTACCTGTATTAATAGCATTCTACTTTAGCCACCACCTGAAGTGGCGTTTGATTAAATTATCCACTCTTTATAGAACTGAATATAAGTTATTGCATTGAATAATTAAGTTCTTAATGTGAAAAGGATATTTGGATGATAGCAAGCCTTGAGATAAACTCTATTGATTTATGTGGAATAATAAGAATTTAAATTGCTAACACATAGTTCATAATGTAAAATGAAATTAGAGTTTGAGAAGAGATGTAAATTCTCAGTTTGAAAGAATTAAAGCTACAAGCTAATAATTAATGTTAAAGCCAAAGTGGACGGGGCCATAATTAAACAATGAGATGTAATGGCACGCTATGGAGCGGCGGTTGGAGCTCATAAACTTCCACAAGACTTATATTTCCACAAGACTTTTAAACTTCCACAAGACTCTTATATTTCCACAAGACTTTTAAACTTCCACAAGACTCTTATACTTCCACAAGACTTTTATAATTCCACTAAACCTTTATATAAATTGCACCAGGCTTCTTATGTATCATGCTACTGATAATAAATAATAATACCTACAAGCTAAGCTATCATCTGATTACCTTTGAGTGGTTACAAATCTTCCCCGCAGCTGCAGTGAAGGATTTAGGTCACAGTTCAGACGGAGTCATTGCTAGGCTACACATATTTATGTTATGATTTATAGACTGGTAGGTAATTAGGTCAGGAGAAAATAATTTAACACAGGGATAAGCCAATTACTAAACTTTCACGAAAGAACTTGAGTTACTTAAATGCGGTTAACAACGGAGGGTTCACTAGACGATCTGGCCAAAATAGTAGTTATTATAATATTACATTGCTTGACTGAAATTCACTGCAAATAGAATTAAGCTATGCTAAGGTTCCATCTTCATACAAACGCTACACACTCTACAAAACTCCAGACACAACCATTAGATTGTAGATAAATTAGGTTAATTAGTTTTAAGAATTAGATAATAATTTAAGTTAAGGTAAAGCGGCGAGGATGTGTGTATGTATTATAAGCTAGCTAGGCATATAGGTGTGAAAGGCATTAGATTTAGGTTTAGATTTAGGCGTAGCAATTAGTAGAGAGGGGGGGGAGGTTACAATTTGGTAAGCCATGACCAGGATCAGAAAGTTAAGTTATAAATTATCATTAATATAGTTGTATTGGATTTCAGTCAAGCGGTAATACTTTAATTTAGAAGTGGGATTTTTCCCACAAATTGTTGTCGTGTTGCGATGTGTGAGTTTAGAATTGGCTTAATAGGGAATAATTCAATGAAGATTAATTAATTCAGAGATATTGAAGAATTATAATTTGACACTTTTCACAATAAACGTTGTTATCTTCTAAAGTTGATTCATACACTTTGTATTACGGGCTCTTGATAGTGGGTGAATTATAATTTGACACTTTTCACAATAAACGTTGTTATCTTCTAAAGTTGATTCATACACTTTGTATTACGGGTTCGACCAATATTGTAGACAGTCGCAATGAGAGCTGGAGCTAAATTTTGTTGTACGAAATCTGTAACAAAAAGATTCTCAGGTTAGGTTAAAGGTCAAAGGAGATAAAACTATAAAACAATAATGTAATGAGTATTATTTGAAATACAATACCTTTCAGTTATTAACTTTTCCTTCTTTATTTAATGGTGGATTTCGCCAGCATCAGGTACCGTGCGGCTGTTAGACGTTGTTGTTTTCCCAAAGTATCATAAGTGCACGAAGTACATAGATATAGTTATTATCCGGGGGTCTGGAGTATTAAATTTTAAAATTGTTGAGTTATCTGTGAATACTGAAACCTTTAGTAATTGTTTCCTTGAATACTGAAACCAGGTATCCAATTTTTGTTGTTGACGTTAGGAGCTATGGTAACTGTAGTTTTGTTTCTATTCCTGGTGATAGATTTCATATAGGCATAGGCAACTGGTTCATACAGCCTTGTGTTGAGTTATTTTTAGGATCGTAAAAAGTCGATAGGATGACATAGTTCAACATTTATTGATTTAGAAAGATTTGTAGAATAGGGGGCGGTTTAATTATTATTGCTGTCGGATGGAAAGGCAAGGGGGCGAGATTGGACAGAATTAACCAACTAAGTTATTGCAGGATTCAATTTATATTATAGGACGGCGATATGCTGTACAATATTATAAAGTTATGACGCTAACAGCATAATATAAAACTAATAATAATTATATTTTGACTAATAATCGTTGAGCGATTGCGGTTTTTAGTTGATGTGCTATTCCACGTATTATAATTTATTTTGTTGGTTATGTTAGAGAAAAAAAAAATTATAATAGTGTACTTGAGTCTCACATTTGAAATCCATAGAGTAGTTTAGGCTAGTCAAGGACTATAATGTTCTTTGTCTATGGTTGGACCATAGAGACAAATGATTTAGCGAGACCATAAACAATCTAGAATTAGGAATGATTATAAAACATGACGTCATAAAACCAATCGGAGAGGAAACTTCCATAACGCGTAATCATGTGATTTTGTTATAGCAAGTGGAATCACCTGTTATTTTCCATACCTGTTATTTTTAATACCTGCGATTTTTACATTGAAAGAGATTTTCCTAATACTTATCACGTAGTAGATTAGAATGCAATGACATGGGAAATGCCGCTTCATTTTGTTAGTTCGCTAAAATCCTAGGAAAAGTAACATAAAATAGTATTACGGTTCAAAATACACGCGTTGATGAGGAATCGCGATTATAAGTAATAACAAGTAGCAGGGATGTCATGTAGGGGATAGAATCATATGACTATTCATTGCTAGTAGGAATTTTGGTTTAAAAGCAACGTAGTTGGGATGCATAATGTAAACGGATAAATACGTCTAGTAGGCGATAAAAGTCGTTACCGTCTGGAAACAACTATCTAATATCTACTCTGTTGTGGGGAGGTTACTTATTAGCGAGGCTAGATGGCGTTGGGTTACCAATAAAAGATTTTATTTTGGATGATGGTAAAAGGGTGCTGTCTAATAATAATATGTATAATTGTAATACTCTTGCAGCGTTGTAAGTAGTCGTTACCGGTAATCATTGCTTCTTACCGAATAGTTGAAATCGTGATAAATAGTTAATTATGAAGATTTATAAAGGATAATTATTAGCTTAAGATGAGGTTAACGTACGCAGAAGTAAAGCTCGCTGGGCACAGCTTACTATACCTACTTACCTAATATTATCAGTTGTGAGTTACCTAGAGATATCTAAGTCGGGAGAGCGGTGAAAAGAAAAGACTTTACTACATGACTAATTAGTTAGGATAGGTAGAGATTTTATATACCACAATTTTAAGTTGTAGGATAATTTTAAACTCATAGTCCGCAGAAACATTCAAGCCGGAAATAAAGCGATGATATTGCGAGCTGAGAATAAATCTCTTAGAGAAAAATTTATTAATAAGTAAATCCCTGATATTGCGTTATCGAGATTACAATACAAAATCAACTATCACAATTCGAATCATACAAGGTAATTATTTAGATGTTATCTCGCGTCGACAGGTACAAAATTTAATTTAGATGGGTAAAGAAATTAGAACTGAAATGGGTTTCGGATGTGTGACGTTCTTAGGATACGTACTGTTTAGTAGCATAATTTAAATTTAATAAAATCGGCCGAATTAGACATAATTCGTTTTGCGGATATATATATTTAATCGAGATTATTGTGGAGGTAGCCATAGTTCAAAGTTTACTAAACCCGACCTAGAGTCATAGCCTATCTTTATATGTCAGAAGAAAATAATAAATTTATAAGTAGTAGATTTTAAAGTCAATAGTAAATTTATTTTCCCGAGGTGCGACCTGAAACCTAGTTCGCACTAGGCCATTCAAATACTTTAACCGGTAATGTTGATTATAATAAATAAAGATGTTCGGGATTTATAATAATATTCTAATACTGCTATATTAAAATTGTTATTATGAAATTAAATAAGGTTGCTTAACAATTGGCAAATAATTATTAACTCAAGAATTTGTTTAGTACAAAGTAAATGTCTACAGGTTTAGAAATGATAGGACGAACGAAACGCGGTTTTGACTTGTGGAAGGTCAGCGCAGACTGTCAAAGCGGTATTATCTTGTTTTGGTTATTTATTATATTAATATGAATTGCTAGAATTCTTAAATAATCTAGATTATTGGCATCTAATATGTACGTGATATAATTGTAGATGATTAAAATTAGTGCTAAGGTAGGTTATTGTCGAAGTTATGGCACAACCTTAAAATTGTTAGTTAATGTGAACTGCATGTTGCATCTAGATTGTTTTATACAAACTAATTAATTGACAGTTTTCACTTATGTAGGCCGGGACATTGAGTTGATGAAATAGTGTTATCAAAATCATTCATCACGGAAAGATAAAGATATTTTATTTGCAAGTGTGAATACAAAAGGTTTACTTCGGATAGTATTATTCTGTTCTATACTAGTTTTGTGGTAGCGTTTTACCTAGGGTTGTTCTAAATTATAAGTAATTAATTGTTAATTGTCTGTTGTTGTCTTCTACGTTAGAAGAGGAACGGAGAAAGATAAGGGGGACTCATTTTGTTATAGTCAGCTGTATGATAGATAATCCTCCTAGTAAATATTTCTTGTGATTGCGGTAGCAACATAGAGTGTTTATAGGATGTTTTGTTCATTAACTAATTATCTTCACCGCAGCTGTGGATAGGGATGGCTAAAGTATGTGAACAGGGGTGGAGAAGATAGGTCATTATAAATTAAAATAAATACTTGAATTGCAATATGCCTGACTAAATAGTGCGAAGAGATGGAGTAACTATGTTAGAGAAATTCTCTATTGCATAATATTCGAACTTTTGACATTTTCAATTGTAACTTTAGAATTTTGATTAGAGTATTTAACTAAGCGGGTCCAACGAAGAAGGCATGCTGAAAGCGAGGTCTTTGGTCGTCTATGCACACAATAAAATTATAGATGACACAAGGGAGCATTCTTAATTGGCACTGTTAAATTAGTAAAAGTAGCTTGTTTAGGGTGTTCGAATATTTTTAGTCGCACTGGGCACAAATAGAACTTAGTTAAGCGTGTAGGGTTTATTTTGATTTACCTGGTGAAGTAATTGAATCGAAGTTTCGGAACTGTGCTGTAGAAGTGGGAATTACTCAGCACACAATAAAATTAAGTGGTTTCCATTTAGCTTCATTTCCTAAACTAGCCTTTCTTAAAGTTGCGGAAATTCTGCTGTAAGGTGGTTCCTTTGGGGGCGTCTTGTGAAGTCTAAATCAGGACAATTATACTTGACTAACCTATAGAGAGATAATGTCTTAGGCTGCAGAAACAGAGGCCATTGATGGCATTTCATTTTGGCGTGGTCAGGGGATCTCGTGTTGCTGGGGAATTTTACCATCTGGACGGAAGGCTGAAAAGTAAAGTAGAATGCATAATGAGTAACCAATTAGAGTTACAAACATTCGGGAGATTACCATCTTAATAATGTGTCTTGTGCGAGTATAAAATTAAAAACATCTAATAAAAAAAAAAAATAAAATAAAAAGAAACTAGCACTATTGAATCACGCAGTTTGGAATTCAGTAAATACGAGAAGGAACTTACGATATTAATTACCATGAATACTAAGACGAAGTGTCACCTTTAATGACTTATTATTTACCGATTTGACCGATTATTAGTAATATAAAAGGTAGGAAGTTAAGTAGAGTTGTGGGGGCGGATAAGATAGTTACCGGTCTGTTTAATTTAATAAGAAAATTATATTTTTCAAAGGTATAGGAAAGTAAGGGGATATTGACGTATTATATTTTAGCAAATGAGACTAAATTGTGTCTTTCATACATAGTAATAACTAGGGATGAGACATAGTTACTAGATAGGTTTTGGCATAAATATTTGCTTATACGCATAAGCTCAGTACTTGTCAATTGGTATACAATGTCCAACGCGTACCGGGGTATTAACAAGTACTTATCGATGACGCATACATTGACAGTTAGATATACATAGCACACAAACTTCTAATAGATCTGAACTACGGGGTAGCTAGTTCAAAACTCAAGGACGTGTTTTGAGATGCGTACCCCCTTAGAGTGAATGAGTTTTTCCTAAGTATTTACGATCGACAACCTTATTGTAAGGCGTTAAGACCTCTATTTGTATGCACGGTGAGTGGGTGTCACTGCGTACCGGACAGAAGCGAGTCTAGTATTCTATCTCGGTTATTTGCAGGACTAGACATTAGATGTATCTCATCTAAAATAAAGTTATAACTCTTGGGCGATGATGGTATGCCTACTGGTTTTGGTTGTTATGGGGGGGTTTGGTTAAGATTTCTTATCCGCGGAGAGGAAAATAGGTTTCGGTTGAAAGAAGTAGCTAATTAGGGATTGTGGAGGACGCGGGTTCGATCCCTGCCTGAGGTAGACAATTGTTCCGACGTTTCGTTATCTTAGGTAATTATATAAGCTAAGATGAGATTGGTAGCGTTAAAGTATGAAGGAAAGTTTAATTCAAATTATTAATTATTATTCATTAACCTAGTTGGAACTAAAAGACCATGACGGCGAAGTGGTTGATGCTTCACCCACGAAAGATCCCAGGTTCGATCCCTAGGTTGCAACATTTAGATGCGGAACAAGTTGTAAGAAAAGACGTAAGTTAAAAGAAGGCCATGATGACAGATGTACTTGAAATTATTCTAGGAAAATAATTTAAAGAATAGAATAATTGAATGGTTCGGAAGATGTTATAAACTTACGTCGGAATCGTCATAGAGTTGAAGAGTTTTCGCTAGGGGGCGTTACTAGACAGAGCAAGAGACTGTTATATTGATTTATATTATATTATGATTTGTTGTTATGATGGTAAACAAAAGGCAAATCATTATTCGGAGGTTGTGTATGATTAAAGAAATGGTAGATGTCTAAGTTATTGGGAAATATTTACCGAGACTAAGTTTACTGGGATTTCGTTTCGAACACGAGAACTGGGTATGCGATTATGATTTTGTGTCAGTTGAATAGAATGAGGGGTGTGGGCTATTTTGCAATAAGAAAGCTTATGGAGGAAGGAGTCATTAGGGATTTGGGGAAGAACTATAAATAGTAGGAATATCTTTGAGGGCTAGGATGACAATGGGGTTAGCAAGGAAGGACGTGCTATTTTGTACTTAATTAAGTACAGGGTTTAGATATAATTCGCCGCAGATAAGAGTGGTACTTTATCTGCTTAAATTCTATCGGGGGCGGCTGTAACGGTACAGAATGAATGATATCCGTCCGTTAGTAAGGAATGTGTGGGAGTAGCATTAAAATAAATATTAATGCGTAGCACCATTAATATAATAAGCATGAAAAGGGGAATAATAAACTAGTTCAGAATAATGGTCAATGGTCTAGCGCTTTATCTTTAGTTTGAATTTCGCGGAGACGGCTCTGCGCGTCCCTTGCGGCATAGGCGGCGTCTAGCGGAAGTTATTTACGTAAGCTTCGCATAAGGTTGCTAGTTTGACTTCTTTATTTTGAATTTCGCGGGGACTGCTCTGCGCGTCCCTTGCGACATAGGTGGCGTCTAGCGGAAGTCATTTATTTGGGCTTCGCGTAAGGTTGCTAGGTTGACTAGGACCGTATTTTATTTTGAGTTTCGCGGGGACTGCTCTGGGGTCGGCAAAGTGGTTCACCTACGGGCGGACGCCATCTATGGTCGGAATACGGAACTTTTGATAGTTTCCCAAAATATAGGATTATTGGCTTAAGTGGAGGATTATTAAGAGGGAAGTGTTAATAGAAGGCTACATTTAGATATTCAACGATGAAATATTGGCTGTCGGACGAGATTTGGTTAGATTATGGAAAAATTTTAGAATTGCGCGGCGAAAGCGGCTATGAGCGAGCGAGAGGTTGAGAAAAAGACAGAAAGAGAGGTCGGATGATAGCTCCACGTGGCGCGACGCGAAGGCGGGGGGGATCGGGGAAACGGCTAGCGATTGGTTGAAGGGAAGAAAAGTGGGCTCGCGCGGAAAAATCTTAGGCGTGTGGCGCGAAAGTAAGATGCTTAGGAAAAGGGCGGAAAATTAGCGGGCATTCAGTTTTGGGACGTCAACGGAGCGGTCCAACTTAAGAGTGCGGTACGACTCATACGGGAAAAATAGCGTCCGAGCTTGATAGTGCGCTAAGTGATATTCGAGCTGCGATATTAATTAAGATTTGTGAAATTGAAAGTTATTAATAAAGTAAACTATTGCGATCGCAACTCGAATCCGTTAACAGAATGAAGTATTCTGGGGTACATCGGCGGAAACGAGTCACGGTGACAACAAAACCCTATGTACCTTTCAACAGACTTCGGTCTGGATGATCTTTGATTGTATTTAATAAGATCGGCGTTTTACACTATTACGCTAAACAATACACTATCTTCGACGGAGTAATGGGGGAGAGACAGTTGTCTCCCTAGTGAAAGTTGAAGATAGGTCAGACACCATTTAGCTGGAGGTAGACCCGTATGACCCAGTCCAATCTCGAGTCTATCTCCATACATACAGTGTAGTGATAGGAAAATAACACACTGAGTATACTGGCTCGACTGATAGAACATTTAGGAGTTAGTTGCTTTCAGGGGCAATGCGACTCTCACCACACACCACGAATTTAAATTAAATGAGGCTTGGCCTAGTTTGCAAGGTACACAAGAGGGACTGTTAGTTCGACAAAATATAGGCATTTTCAAGTGAGGAAAGTTGTAGGAATCTATAGGTAGGCGGATATATATATATGGTTAGTTATTAATTCAGACTAATAAGGCAGGGATAATTAAGTTACGGCGCTAAATAAAATTATGATGAAGTGATGTGGGTCCTAGCTAGGCAAGTAATCTGTTACCGCAGGCCGGTAAAATTCTAATTGTTTTCCTAAAGTTGTTACCAATTAATTATTCATTTTAAATAATTAACAGAAGTATGATAATATCGTACCATCATTACTTTGGAGTACCTAAAAGTCTAGACTGGTTTTCTATTACAAGAAAAATACTAAAAAGTTATAGCAAATAAGCTTAGTCGTACTGTGATGTTTGATTTCTAACACTGATATGACCAAACAGGCATTTGTTAGCTTTCCCTGGGATGCAATACGATCTCACATGGCTATACTCTTCAAAGTATGGAAAATTTTACATCCGATACCTTAGCAAAAATAAGCTGATACAAACTGAACAACTAAAACCAGTTTAGAACCTAGGATAAGTCGTTGAAAGAAGACATTGCAAGCTATGAGCTTCTAATAATCTGAAACATAGAAATAATTGATTGATAACAACCAGCTAATTAGCCTGACAATGGTCTACTAATACCATTTGAATAGACCTCTTAAGATATGTAAGTACTTACTTCTAATAATATGGAACATAGAAATATTTGATGGGAACAATCTAATCAATCAGACTAATACCTAGTACAGTCAAATTTATACTTATTAAAGTGAGTAAAAGATAGCTTCTGAATGTAATTGATTTAATGATTAACAGGGATAATTAACTACCTAATTTACTGCCTACTAGGAGTATACTAACTAATGATAGTATTCTATTTAAGTTCACTTCCTGAAAGTCAAGGATATTGAATGAATTAAACATCCTTAATAATCTTAAGATGTGATAATCTGCCAATGCTGCCAATCCAATGTAGTTATATTGGAACTTTATAAGACCTGTATAATAAATACTAGGAGTAAATAAAAGTAATTTTACCTGTATTAATAGCATTCTACTTTAGCCACCACCTGAAGTGGCGTTTGATTAAATTATCCACTCTTTATAGAACTGAATATAAGTTATTGCATTGAATAATTAAGTTCTTAATGTGAAAAGGATATTTGGATGATAGCAAGCCTTGAGATAAACTCTATTGATTTATGTGGAATAATAAGAATTTAAATTGCTAACACATAGTTCATAATGTAAAATGAAATTAGAGTTTGAGAAGAGATGTAAATTCTCAGTTTGAAAGAATTAAAGCTACAAGCTAATAATTAATGTTAAAGCCAAAGTGGACGGGGCCATAATTAAACAATGAGATGTAATGGCACGCTATGGAGCGGCGGTTGGAGCTCATAAACTTCCACAAGACTTATATTTCCACAAGACTTTTAAACTTCCACAAGACTCTTATATTTCCACAAGACTTTTAAACTTCCACAAGACTCTTATATTTCCACAAGACTTTTAAACTTCCACAAGGCTCCTATACTTCCACAAGACTTTTATAATTCCACTAAACCTTTATATAAATTGCACCAGGCTTCTTATGTATCATGCTACTGATAATAAATAATAATACCTACAAGCTAAGCTATCATCTGATTACCTTTGAGTGGTTACAAATCTTCCCCGCAGCTGCAGTGAAGGATTTAGGTCACAGTTCAGACGGAGTCATTGCTAGGCTACACATATTTATGTTATGATTTATAGACTGGTAGGTAATTAGGTCAGGAGAAAATAATTTAACACAGGGATAAGCCAATTACTAAACTTTCACGAAAGAACTTGAGTTACTTAAATGCGGTTAACAACGGAGGGTTCACTAGACGATCTGGCCAAAATAGTAGTTATTATAATATTACATTGCTTGACTGAAATTCACTGCAAATAGAATTAAGCTATGCTAAGGTTCCATCTTCATACAAACGCTACACACTCTACAAAACTCCAGACACAACCATTAGATTGTAGATAAATTAGGTTAATTAGTTTTAAGAATTAGATAATAATTTAAGTTAAGGTAAAGCGGCGAGGATGTGTGTATGTATTATAAGCTAGCTAGGCATATAGGTGTGAAAGGCATTAGATTTAGGTTTAGATTTAGGCGTAGCAATTAGTAGAGAGGGGGGGGAGGTTACAATCACTTACTATTTCCGATTCGATCTCAGATGATTGATTGTGTATAACATTGTCACAAATGTGGGAATGCATAATGGTTGAATCTTTGTGACTATGTGCTGAGTACTGATCAAAGTCGGTGTGTGTTCGTTGTGTTTGAGTTAGTATGACTTTATCACAAGTTTTTGTATCTGATTGTATGAGTACATCTAAGTTTTTTTAAGAGTAAACTTTGCAATACAACTTTTAACTCGGTTTTATACCTTAAATAAATTTCATCAGTTTTGTCATAAATATCGCCTGTGAAAAAAATATTGTTCTTGTCTACTGGATTTGCAATTTCTATGATTTTTCTGTGTGTTGTACTAAAGAGATGCCATTGTTCTTCTAGCAATATACTTAGTTTTTATATATAGCAAGTTAATACACTCCTTTGGTGATTCATTGTACTTAATTTGATTTTTTTAATTGTATTTTTTGTGTTTAATTGCAAATAGATCAAAGATTCTATTTTATTATTTATCAAAGCTATTTAATTGATAATAAGAAATATTAAAACAACAAAATTATCTATTAAAAGTTCTTAAAATTTAATAAGTGTTTGGGTAAAATTTGCACTTTTGAGAAAATAGGTTAACTAACTAACTACTAAAGGTACTAAAACTGCAATTATTCTAAATCTAATTTAGTTGAAATGTCTCTCCTGTTGATAATTAATATCATCAAGTAATCACTGTTTAATTTCCGAACCTTGCCTTCTTTCTCACTGCTGCGTCACTTCACCGTGGTGTCAGCAAAGATGGATCGTCGATTGTGTCCGCTCCGAAGGCCACTACCGGTGATTTCTAGATGCTACTGCTGTCCGGTTGTGCCCTCTAGCGGTGATTTCTCGATACTCTTGCTGACCGATGATGAGCCCTTTATAGGCTGCTTAGCAATTTTCCACAGATGGGTGACCGCTGATAAAATTCTAAAAATCCAGCTCAAAGGAAGGACTATGAAAAAGGTTTCTTCAAATAAAACACCTTCTTGGAAAAAGGTCTTATTTATTGCTTACAAAAGATGTATGAGTGCTTGGCGAGTGATAATTTTAAAACAAAACATTGCATTGCTGCCTTTATACTATAAAATAAACACAACGATAGCGTGATTCAGACATTCTATACACGCCATCATTTAGAATAAATGCGAACTAACTTGTGTCATTACGATTTTAACATTAACCCCTTTTTCCTAGACACCCCTTACTGAAAAACGATTATAACATTAAACAATCTTAATTGATGATTCAGACATTCTACACACGCCATCATTTAGAATTAAATGCGAACTAGCTTGTATCATTACGATTTTAACATTAACCCCTTTTTCCTAGACACCCCTTACTGAAAAACGATTATAACGTTAAACATTCATAATTGATTTCGTGATATCGCCAGTCACGAAATTCATATATAAAAAGTAGGAATACCTTTTTGCACACCTTTAATTGTAAAGCTTACATTTGCATGTAATTATGTTGGTGATTTCAAAATCAAATTAAATAAAGTGATAAAGATTTCATGATCATCAAACCAGACTTTGCGTTGCACTGCACGTCACTGAAAAGTATCTTTTTTATAAAGAATACTCAACTAGGCACTATAGATAGTCTTCACTTCAACAATGAGAAGTTATAGCCGAAGATCGGCTAAACTGATGGGGTCGGCTTTTGTCCAATATCTCAACGCTATAAATAAACAATAAAACATTCAGTCAGCATAAGGAATATAGTTACAATAGTGTATTGATCTCCATTTTAATATTGTGCGGATTCGGGGTTAAGTGTCATGTTTGGTTACGAATGTATCAATGGCCGGCCACCCTTCACATGATATTGGTTTTGCTGGCGGCAATCCGATACTAATTGTGAGTTTGTAACTAGAAGTATTATTATAGGTTTACAATTTTTTACATACTCTTTACCTTACCATATTGTTTTCTTATCATATTATTATTATCATTTTAGTTATTTTATTTTGTGGTACGATTCTGTGCAAAATTGCTGAAGTCTGAAGTACAGAGTCCTGTAGAGGGACGATTTTAGGCTGATGACATTGCTATCATAACAGGTATTCTAGAGTTAATTTCATAAGTTTTCGTTTATTATTTAGTGTTTCATTATTTAGCTAGTTTTTGGTCATGAGCGCAAACGCCCTTAACGCTCATATTTCCATAGACTTTTAGTTTAGAACATATTTACACATAAGTACTTGGTTCTGCCATGTGTAGTATATAGCTTAGCAAAGTCCTATTCAGAAATAAGCTAAATCCAATATTTTTAGACTTAGTAAAGACTCTACTGTACCTAAATTTACTGTAAGTACTACTCGCAGAGAAACCTTGGAAATAATTTCGCAGGGCAAGTTTGTTTATGTTTATTGTTAAATGGAATATTATAAAAAAAAACATATTGTAGGTATATAAAGAAGCCAATAGTGCTTTCTCGTAAACTAATTTGGGCTAGCTCTCCATTCTCTTTTTACATTATTATGTTAAGTAACTTAAAGGGTAATTTGAAAGGGGCCTAGCAAACATTACTCATAGTCAGGCTTCTGAGCACATGGGTCCCGAAACTTGTACGCACCGAAACATTTACAAAGGGCGACTGAAGTAGTATAAAAACTATTTTATTTTGTGTTTATAATGGAGGGATCACTTTTAGTGGATCAGCTTTCATCAATTTTCAAAGCTTTTTGAAAGGTGGAACCCTCTACGGAATTTGTATTTAAATTATTCACGTTAACATCATCAAAGAAAATTGAACATGTTGATTAATATAAACATATAAAATAAATATAGGTAGGTACATGACGAACGTTAGTCCAAGCCACTATACGTCTGTGGTCTAAGCTTACTCCATGTTTTTAATAACGATGCGAATTGTAACTTATTACTTGCCTAATCTGAATTTAACAAGTCCAAACGTAAGAGTTCGTATAAAGACAGCTGTCTTTATAATCCTAGGAGTAGGCCATTTTTATTAAGTTTTTCGTTGTTTATGAAATAAATATAATAAGGCGTTTTAATTCCATCTCCATATAATACATAGGTACCGTATTTAATAGAACCTAATAGCTAAAGCCTAACATTTACTAAATACTTACATCTCTTATCTCAACCAAAACAAAAACTCTTTTCTTATTCCAAACAAAAGAAAAACTTTTTTAAAACATAAAACTTCCGTTATAATTTTTCTGATAACTTAAAGGGGGTCCTGCACGAAATTGTGAAAATTTACGAATTTTTAACTCACTTGTACAATGCGCTGAATTAGTTAAATACATTTAAAAAACTTATGTAAGTTACCCTCATCATTGCACAAGGTCATGGCCTTAGTTGAAATTTGAAACAAATTACAATAATCAAATTACAAAAAAAATAATTAACAAACAATACATAAATGTAATGACTCCTAAAAATATATTTTTTCGACAGATTTCTGAATTTTACGCATAAAACAATAATTCTTACATGAAAATATTTGATTTGACATTCCGCACCCCCTTCATAAAAAGTAAAGGAGATTGATTATTTTGTATGGACGTTGGACCAAGAGTGCTGCCAACATTGAATCAATTATGTGCATAATGTTCCTTAGACTAATACTAGTATGTAACCCAAAGTGGCTTCAGAATCTATCCAAAGAGTATTGAAAAAAAATCTTTTGTATAGGTTTTACATAAACGAAAAATAATAACAAACGTCTTGTTTTTAAAATAAAAGACGGTATGTATTATAAACAATGGATTTTATTATTAGAACAACACTTTGTTAAGGATAGTTATTCAATCAATCAACCATATAAAGCCATAAGATAAGTTTTTAGGTACAATATAAACCCGTGGATGTTTTTTAAATTATTTTTTTATGTCGTTTTTTTTTTTTTATAAAAGAGGGAGGCAAACGAGCAGGCGGGTCACCTGATGAAGAGTAATCACCGCCGCACATGGGCACCCGCCAAACCAGGGGAATCGCAGACGCGTTGCCGGCCTTTAAGGGAGGAATAGGTTTAAGGAAGGAATAGGAATTGGGAGGAGGGGGGGGGGGGTGAGGGGCCTCCGGTACCCTCACCGGTCGGACGAAACACAACAGCACCAAGTGCCATTATTTCACGCCGAATATTCGTGAGAGGGTGGTATTACGCCGGGCGAGCCGGCCCAATGCGTGCTGCAACGCAGCGTGGCTCTACCACTCAGTCAGTGTCACTCATTTAGCACCACCCAGGGATCACGTGTAAGGTCTTAAGGGTAAACCTACGGACGCGAGCAACTTTGACCCCCAAACCCCAATGTAAGGAAAGAAATAAAAGTATTCCCATCCTTGGGCAGCATTTAGTCCAAAATGGTCAATCTCCGTTTAATTTTTAACACAAGCGCGTGATGGTTTTGTACATTTCGCAGAATAAAGACATTGCTCTAATTAAGTGATTAGGTATGAAACTTCAAAGCAGAATTGTTTTAATTATAAACATCAATATGATTAATTTTGCTTTGAAGTTCATTAGTCAGTTTTTGCGATCGCGCGGCACCCTCTTAAGTAAAGCCCCATACTATTTTCGGTATTCTTCAAGAACTATGTTCTTACAGAAATAACTGATTTGGCAGATACTAAATAATCAACATCAAAACCTATCTATTTGTAGTTATTAACGAAGTATATACTTGAGTTATCTCTATATCAAATTTTGTGTCTATTCGTCAAGTGGATTCCGAGAAAATTGTCTGTGTAGATCGACACGTGTATGCCCTTATAAGGCTCTCGCTTTTATATTAGCAGATGTATGGAGCTCTATAAATGTTATTCGTTACTAAATATAACAATGGTAAAAACAAAAATTAAAATACTTTTTGGTGGGAAAGTGAAAAATCTGCAGTTTTGTTTAATTAAAACTATGTAAACGGAACTTAACGCGGTTGACACGGTTTATCAGTTTATCTGGTGCACTGCTTTGAGTTTATGTACTTATTCTCTGTGTGTATGCATAATATTGTATGTGTGTATTTATGTATGTAATTTATATGTTTACGTGTTTATAATATAGGTGTGTATTTGTGTATATTTATGTATATGTCGCGAGAGCCTCCCGTCAACGATGGCAGATCGCCGCAGCTGTTCCCTCGGGTCATCTCCGAGAACACTTCGTCGTTCGTCTTCGAAGTTCAGTGCTGTTTTTGTGAAAAATAAAATTATATATTTTATTATGTATTTAATTCATATTATATCTAAACATATATTATCCCCTAGTAATCATAGCATTTGAAAGTAATTGTAACTTTAAGACAATTTTGTGTTCCGAAAGAGTTCTTTTTATGTAAAGTAGTGGATATTTTTTCTAATTGTAAAATGAGGATAGCTCTAATTGGCTTATGTAATTGCACATTCACAATGTTACCATCATAATTTATGGTTGGCTGTTGCTATACCTAATAAAAAAAAAACAAAAAATTAAAATAAAAACGTCTCGGCCGCGATGCTGTCTGCGGCCGTGGTCACAAGTGAACCTGGAGCGGTGCGCGGCGTGCGTCGGTCGGGCCGGTATTCGTTTCTTCGTCCACCCTCAGTAAGTAGCAGCAGTAAGAAGATGTACTTACTAACAAAATTAGCAATAATTAATTAATTAATTTGTCCCGTTAGCATGGTTTTAATACAATGCAACGCGAAAGATTAAAGTATTTTTTGTATGGCGTAGTAGCATAATTATTAACCGGGTCGCGTAGCGGTGAAAGAATACTACCACTATATCTTCCCTTGGGTGTCGTAAAAGGCGACTTACGGACTAAAGACTGCACATACATTGAGTAGCGTAGAGCGGCGGGCGGTGGGCTCACCCACTTGTCACGTTGAGCATAATAATATGTGAAGTCGCTATTTGGTGAAAAGTGGACTATGGTAGCGGACTGCTTCTTCTGTCGTTATTCCTGTTCTTTGACTAACCCTTCGGGGATAATAGTCGTGATTATGTATAATATGTATATATTTTTCCGTATAATTACCTAAAATTTGTGTTTTTACGAATGTCAATGTGAAATTTTATAAAGCAGCGAAGCTTTTTCTTGCGCCTATGTTTTTAACGGATTGAAAAGAAATCCTAATTGGGTGATAAGCTAAAAATATTTTGGACGATTCAAAAGTTCTAACTATAGTTAAGTTTGTGCTAATAAAAAAACAACATTATAATATTAAAATAATATTACTTCTGTGTAATTCATTATAATACGTAAAAAAGAAATGCGAATGACAAGCGACAATAAAACAAAACATAATATAATAAAAGAATTATATGTGAAAACGGAGTTTCTTTCGTGTACTTGTCGCAACAACACGTGTTGAGACTCCATTTTTAGTTTATTTCACCGTACAAACTAAATATACTTTTAAAGGCTTACAACATGATGACCACTGGAAATTGGCTTTATGCTTGACCCACAAAGCCATTAATTAATATATAATGATAATAATAATGTGTAAAAACATGTAATTTCCAAGTACAGTTAAGCATAATAGTTTTGTAAGTAGTTTGTGACACTTCTTACACACGTAAACAACGTGAAGTGTTTACATAACTGAGCTCGCGACTATACGTATATTGAATAAGGAATAACCTTCATGCTACATTACCTCCGCATGAGCCCGACAAAACTTATTTTCTCGAATAATTTTATTTGCCGCGAATAGGTAAATACATAAAATGTTATGCTCTATTCAGCTTTCATTGGATTAGAATGAATTTAACTTGCCACTATTTACCTACTATTGTCATGTACGTTATTGTGTTTTTGTTTTATTTTAAGTACGGCATAGTTTTTACTCCATGCTTCGGAAAGCACGTACAACAACCGTGTTGGTTTTGGTCGTTGTCTTGTGATGGCAGTCGTTAAAATCCATCAACCCGCACTGGGCCAGCGTAGTAGGCTGTGGCCAAATCTCCACATGTGCTGTTGTACATGTGGAAGGGTTTTTTTTCTTAACTTACTTAATATCACCTGATGGTAAGTACGATAAGGCCGAAGGTGGAAGAGCGCTTCACCCGGAATCCTCAAGCACTGAGGAACTGGCTATCTTATCTCAAACTGTACGGAACACAACAATGCTATAAACGTTGTTATGGCGACAGACTTAGATAAGATGGTGGTAGCTAGCCAGGCGGACTAAACAGCCCTACTACCTACCAAACCGAGCACACAACGATCTACCCCTGCTGGGAATCGAACCCGGGACCTCTGGGTCTGAAACCGGTGGCTTATAGCCACTAGAAAACAAAGGCGTTTAAAAAGGCTAATGCTCACTGGATCTTTTAAAGACTGACGATGATGATAATAGTTCTTTTGAGTAAAAATGGAACCGCCATTTTTTATATACGCCGCCGCCGGTATGAAATTAAAGAGCCGATTTAAAGCGCCTTAAACCAATTGACATCGTCATCATCATTATTAGCCCATGTTAGTCCACTACTAGCCTCTCTCAATGCATGGGGCTGACACCGCTCTTCGCTTTCTCCATTAAAATTATGCTGCCTACGTCGCGTATAGCATCTGCGTTCCACCTCGCCGGAGAGCGTCCAGCTTGCCTAATGATAACTTGATTAAATTATGACTATTTATCAAATTAAATGTATATAGTGTAGCAATAAAAAGTGTTATCTAACTCTTCTTTCTTGAAGATTTCTAGCCACGGTATCCTCAGTACTTCCCAAACGGAATCTACATAATATCGGAAGTTGTCATGTAACCAAGTTAAAGGGTTAAGACGTGTCACGCCAAATCATGAACTCGGCAGCCAAACTTACGGCCGTGCATAGAATCGGACGCGACAACATTCACAACTATCTCCCTTGATGCAGAGCTGTGAATGTGGCTTGATTGTGGACTGGAACTTTATAGGTTTAGCCAAATACAATTTGTGGGCCAGCTAACTCCTTTGGCGTGACGACGAGACGTGTCGATTGACGGACGATGTGACGGTCCAAATTCTCATGCTTATTGAACTTGTCAAGCGTGATATTGAAGTTCCGAAGTAACTCATTGACAGCCTTTATGCGTTTTAGTCGGTTCGAATTCTATTACAGTTTTTAATGAACTTATCAAGTGTATTGATAACCGGAGTGTAGATATTTCATCACAATCAACCTATTTTACTGTTCTACTGCAAAGTTCAGGCCTTATCTCATGACTACTGAGGTGAACTACGGCGATTGCTTATGGCGGTCCCGGAACATCTTGGCAGGAGCAGGGTATATTATATATATAGTATAGAGGACTTTTTATAGGGTTTGCTCTCAGTGATGAGATCATCTGCGTATTTCCAGGTCCACTGACAGTCATGCCTAATGCATTTTCTGTTCATCAAATTTTCATTAAAATATATATACATTTTGTTTTAGGGTTCCGTACCTAAATAGTAAAAACGGGACCCTGTTACTATCCACTGTCCATCCGGCCGTCCATCTGTCTGCCACCAGGCTGTATCTCATGAACCGTCATAGCTAGACAGTTAAAATTTTCACACATGATGTAATTCTGTTGCCGCTAATAACAACAAATAAAAAAAGAATTAAATACTTAAATAAAAAACAAAATAAAATAAATATTTTAGGGAGGCTCCCATACAACAAACGTGATTTCTTAATAGCAACAGGTAGACGTTTGAATTATTCACAAATAAATAATTAATTGTATAGATCATCATCATCAGCCTATAAACGTCCCACTGCTGGGCACAGGCCTCCCACGTGGACAATAGCACGTGGGGATATTGGGCCATAACCCTCACGCAATTGTATTGATAATGACCCGGGACCCTTCGTGCGCGAGTCCGAGTAACACTTGGCCGGTTTTTAATGACAAAACAGCGTATGACAACCAAAACAAATCTAAAAATAATTAGCATTATTAGCCGCGACTTATCTGCTTTAAATTGTCAGCCTACAAAACAAACGCATTTAATTTTATCATTAACTTAGCTTGCTATAAAACGATGTATGGATTAAAGAGCTCCTTATTACCAAATGAGAGGACAAATATTTTTCCACAATTTTGTCGGATCTCAAGAGCCGCGGTATCCATATTCGCAACAAGGGAGCCTGATTCCGTGCCGCGGAAAGTTCTCGATTTAATTTGCGAACTTGTTTGGTTATGCTCTTGAAGTTTCTTAAATCATAGGAAACTGCGGGAGGAAGTTAGCTCGAATTATCGAATCGTGTACGGTTACGAACTTCTGTGGGATTGTTTGTTGAAAAAAATGTATTATTACGTCGTAATGGCTTTTAGAGGTTTGACTTTCTGCCTTCCTGTTTAAAATAAGCTTTTTGGGGGAGATTAATCGACCTTGCAAGCAACCTTAGCAATGCGAGGTCACCGGATGGGCGACTAAATTAAAAAGCTTTGTATATTTTCGGGTTTTATTTTATTTACCACTGCTGCCCGATCGCGACTTTGTTCGCGTAAACATCCAGTATCTTGTGACGAATTTTAAATTAGTGCAACACATGCTTTTACGAGTATCTATGCCGGTTTTTTATTAATAGAAAAACAATTTCAATAATCACCAAACACTAAACAAAACCCAGCTGTTATTGCAAGCGTTGAAACTATTCATTAAATAGTTTTAGACGAAACTTTGCTTTAACGGTATCCAAAACGCTCCTGTTTAGCATCAAAGTGGAATCCAAAATCCCTTAAGCCGAGTTAGGAATGTGCAAATTTGTCGTTCCAACCGAAATAAATCAAGATAATCCCTATTGTGCCAGTAATAAGAGTGATAATAGTGATAAATGGAGTGTGGTTTCACGGTGGATGCGAGCTAACCGCCCGGCAACTTTATTTTCACTGCGACAATTGGTCGAGTAGGTTTTGCCAACTAATTGTACAGATTAAAGTTTGGCGCGTGTAGTTACTCCACTTGTTTATTCGATTCTAATCTGAATAAGCTCTTTGCACTTCACCTTATTGAATGAGGCCACAAACGCAATACCGTAATAATTATATGTACTTCTATTCAAAGGCCTTCACAGACGGCAGCTATAATGTAAAGTTATATTATAGAACGATACATCTCACTACATCTTTCCAGAGAAATTGTCAGGTGACCACACGACAGCTATAATGTATATTATAGCTTTCTTGTTAAATAAACTAAAACTTTCCTACAACCACACCAATTATCTAGGCCCAAGGGAAGCTTCGAAGAAACTCGTTAAATGGTCACTAAACAACGGATAAACATACTTAAAATACTTAAATACATACTTTTTATACATAGAAAACACCCAGACCCGAGACAATTTAGAAAAACAATAATTTCTAAATTGACCCGAACGGGGATCGGCCGGGACCTCAGAGATGGCGACACCATGAAAACCGGTGTACAAACCACTCGACCAAGGAGGTCGTTAAATCCCGAGATGCTGTCTGTGAAGGCGTTAATTCATACATTCAGACTATTATCCTCAAAGGGTTAGTCAGAGACTGGACATTGAGGACCGCAAAAGCAGTAATAATAATAATAATAAGGTTAAGTTTATTATAATATTTTATATTGTAAATATGTTTTTATATAAAATACTAGAAGCCGCTTGCGGTTTCACCCGCGTGGTTCCCGTTTCCGTGGGAATATCTGGATAAAAAATGTCCTATGTGTTCTTACAGGTTATAAACTATCTGTTTGCCGAATTTCATCCAAATCCATTCAGTAGTTTTTACGTGAAAGAGTAACAAACATCCATACTTACAAACTTTCGCGTTTATGATATTAGTAGGATTATAAAAAAAATTCTTAAGATATATGTTTGAATAAACGATAATAATAATAATAATAATTTATTTATTTCCAGTGCACTGCTTTAGTCCGCGTTTCTCCAAATAACATCCGCACAATTTGCTAAGGCTGCTCAGCATGTAAGGTGGTAAGCCCATCATCGCTCTATGTTATTGGATGCAATGATATAATAAAAAGGTAGATAAGTTATGTCAGTACTAATGAATGTAAATATTGGCCAAAGCTCGTACGAAGGTGTGAGCAAGATAGCATGACAACTAGCTATAGCGTAAACGAGGCAGAAAATGTTGTTGGTGGCCTAAGGTAAGCCAATTAGCATAGTTTTCTGTTGCCGATTTTTGGCACATGTAAGTCACCAGCATTAAGATGTGACTATCGACGGCCTGCAAAAATATCTCATTATTGGTGGAAGGCATATATATTATACCTATATAAATGCCTTCCACCAATGTTCAGATATTTTTGCACATCACATCTTAATGCTGGTGACCGTACCTCTTTTGATTGTAACATCATTGGTTGGATGCATGTTCAGTCTTTAATCTAAGTGAAGAGACGGGTTAGTAGATTAGATATCAAGTGAAAAGCCAACAGTCACAAGGACTGCTTTACCTCAACCCCCCTAGACAAGTGGCAGCACTGTAAACCGCTTCATTAATTTCGATTCGTTAACGTTTGCTATATAGTATTTTTGTCGACTAGTTTACGAACACTTGGCAAATGCTTACCTGAGTCGATCGATAAAACAGAATACCTATGTATTAAATAAAAATATAATGATGTTAATAAATTATCTATTTACCGGTTTATAATTACCAATTTAAAGTACGCTAAACGGCATAACGTGGACATATTTTGACGACCTCCTTGGTCGAGTGGTTTGTACACCGGTTTTCATGGTGTCGCCATCTCTGAGGTCCCAGGTTCGATCCCCGGTCGGGTCAATTTAGAAATTATTGTTTTTCTAAATTGTCTCGGGTCTGGGTGTTTTCTATGTATAATAAGTATGTATTTTAAGTATTTTTATCCGTTGTCTAGTAACCATTTAACGAGTTTCTTCGAAGCTTCTCTTGGGCTAGATAATTGGTGTGATTGTATGAAAGTTTAATTTAATTTAATTTAATTTAATATTAAGTCAAATACCTACAATATATTTATCATTCTATTTTATAAGCGACACTAATTGACTAAGCCTTTCAGGTGTGTTTCGGCCATAACAAATATGACAGCGGTAGCGGTAGGTATAGCGGCGGAGGTGGCACGGCGAGCATTCTCGCTTTCGAATTAGGTCTAAAGAAAATAATAGAAATAAGACAGGGCATTAAAAGATTTCTATGAATATGGCAGCTGTCACGGAGATTAAAAGGAGATTTAAAATTATAATGGGAAACATTTTTTTTAACATAACCTATAGTGTCCCACTGATGGACAAAGGTCTCCCCACTTCCTTCCAGTTCTATCTGTCGTTAGCTAGCTCTAACCAATTTCCGTAAATAATCTCCAAATGTGTCAATGGGTAAAAGTTATTAAATAAATTAAAAACTGCCAACTGTCCATTTGTTAATTCAGAACTTTTGTCACCCGTTTTCAGTCATATGATAAAAAGTCCTAAATAGTCTAACCCAGGCTAAGCATGAAACTTACCTTCACAGTCAATGTACGTTCCACTGCTGCCAGCAGCTGTGCCCAGGCACAACCTTCCCGTATTATTGTTGTTTTTATTAATAATACTATTATAGTAGACCCGACAGACGTTTTCCTGTCCAAATCACAATGACACTCAACTGACAGGAAAAAATTTTAGCAACTAATTTTTTTTATTACCTATATTGCACGACGTATTTTTATGTTTACAGCTTTTTTAAAGGATTTTTGCTACTTTTCTTACCGTTTAAATCTTCCCTAAACTTTCACGAATATTTCAAGATCAAAATTACCCAAATCGGTTTGGTCATTTTCGAGATTTTGCGAGACGAACGAACAGCATTTAATGTTTGTATATTTAGATAAATTCGAAATCGCACTACAAAACAAAGATGGCAAGTCTGTTAAGGCTGGCACTTGATTTCAAAATATTGTTGCATCTTTCAAGCAACATAAGTGGCTAATAACATTCAAGTCCACCAATTTGCGTATGTGTTTATCCATAGAATGCATGCACCCGCTATGCAATTGAATTGTTTGTTTATGTGGAATCTCACTATTATAGTCGAAAGGCATATCGATACTACCCATAGTTGGTATGCGGCATACGCAGCGAGTACTATCTAAATAAGCATATACCGCTCTGAATGTGGAGAGTTTATTGATATTATTATAATAACGATATTCAACTATACTGCTGCAATAATACTTGCATATATTATGTTTGTTTTTACATGCTAATGACTAAATTAAAAACATCTCGAGCTCCATCGTGCTACGGAGGGCACGTTAAGCTGTTGGTTTTGGTTGTTGTCGTATGGCACTCCTTAAAACCCACTAACCTGCTATTTTTAAGCTTAACTAACCTATAAAAACAAGTTTTTAAAGAAGTTTCACTTATGCTAGATAATTGGTGAGAGAGTGGAAAGTTATCATGAATGGTTAAAATTTAACCATTCATAATAACTTAAGAGAAGAGACAGACATTTAATGTCTGTCTCTTATGTTAGAATATCTAATAATCATAAAGAACTCAATTCCCAAAAAGTGGGTGTGAATAAATTATTGTGCTCGGTTTGGTTGGTGGAAGGGCTTGTGTAAAGCAATTAGCAACCACAATTTTATCTAAGTCTGTCGCCATGAAAACAAATATTAGTGACATTGTTGTGTTCCGATAGATGAAGATTATAATTACCAGTCTCTTAAAAGTTCCAGGTGAAGTGCGTGACCTGAAAATTCAAGCACTGTAGAAACATGAAAAAGAAAAATTCAAATGCAGATTAAAATAATAATTGCTCATCCATCTATCCAAATGAAACAATTGAATCATTCCACAAAACCAACACGAATCCGACGCAGCAATATCCGGATTGCGCTACCAAACGACCGGGCGATAAACTGCACGTAACTAAGTGCAGTCCCCACTGAGGAGATTAAAAACAATATTTTTTATTAAGACAAAGTAAACACATACATTAGCGCGCACCGGGGCGGGCCACATTAATATTCCTGATGCTGTAATACAAATTAAAATGCATTCTTACTGCAGCGATAAATAACATGTTACGGCCAATTGCCGGTACGTAGTTTACTGTGTATTTGGTTTTGTGAGATACGGTAAATCCCATTGGCATTTATAAAGTGGTCAGTGTAATTATGGGCGAATGATACATTCCGTTTGGATCGTTGAACTTTTTGGGAAATGTTCAATATTCAGAATGTTTTAATCAGGTTAGGCTACAAATAGTTTGAAGTCTTTCATGCATGTCACTACGCCATCGGCTTATAATATTCTAGGGGGCGGAAAACCTAATATTGATACATATTTCACGACTATTCTCGCCATAGAGTTAGTCAGACTAGGCAATGAGGACCGCAGAAACAGTTCCTTGCCCATAGTCTCCATAGTCTACGTTTCATCAAATTATAACTGCACATGTGCTCAGCGTGATAAGTGGTGAGCCCATCGCCGCTCTATGCTGTTGGATGTATGATGATGTTGTTGTTGCATTATGTGCGACGAAGACACCCAAGAAAAGAGATGGTTTAGTAGTTAATTTTCTTTTAATAATAAACCGTCACCGCAAAGCTATCCTCCATTTATTATTAAACATTATTAAAATTTATTAAATATGTATTGTATAAGTCTGAAAAAAAAATGTTTCTTTGGACAATTGTGATATAATCTTAAAAAAGTATAATTTTTGATTGTGTTTGCCAAGTCAAGTAGTTAAAGATTCAACCTACTCTCGCTAAAGCTGAACATCGTGACAGTAGTTCGGGATCCCTCATGTTTTGCAAGGCATATAAGCCATTAGTCCCGGCCGTTATCGTTAGATTTCAGCAGATAAAGCGGCAAAAGCATCATCGGAAAGTTATGGCCTTTGCTGCCATATAGTTACGAATGGAGCTACTTTCGAGTCAAGTGTTACATTGGTCGTAGCTAGTAGATCGTAGGTCTTTAAAGTAAATCTACGGCATCATAAATTAATACCAAAGGAATAAAATTTTCTAAAAAAAAGACCTCGGTAGCCAAGTGGTTAAGGCAGCCGCCCGGAATGCGGAAGGTGCGTGGTTCGATTCCCGCCTAAGGTTGTCTTTTTTGTTTTTAAAAATTTTACTTAAGTATGTTTAAGCGTTAATAAAACGCTAAATTATATTTAAAAAAACATTAATGCCAAAGGAATACTAGGTACGCCTTTTTAGCTGCAGTGTCCGTATGTGTAGCTGTGATCAATTTTACTTGTTTGCAAAATAAAAGCACAGACATCTCCGCAATACGATATCGCAAAACGCAGATAGACAGGTACTAAATAACTCATAGTGTTAAAGAAAACTTGGGGTGGTTGTATTTTTTCAATACGCCGCTACGAGACACGTAAGATAAATAAAACAAAAGCTAAGCATGCTTAAAAAACTTATGAAACAAGTAAACAGTGAAACTTGATCCACTTAGCAAAAGATATACCTATCTAAGCAATTAGATTAATCACAAAACACCTTTACCGTAACGGTTAAAGGAATCACCAAAAGGAAAAGCTTTTAAAGAGGAGCGCAGCGCTCCAGTACAAACATTTTCCATTTAACAGTCAAACACTGCGGACGTTTTCTAAAGCGGTGTTCACACGTGGTCGGGAGGGCCGCATTAGCCGCGCCGGTCATGCTGCGCGATAGCATCAACACTAGCGGCACTCTTTGCACGGTAGTGATGGAAGATAATCCTCTTTATAGTAAGCCAATTATTGTCAAGGTTATATCACGAAAAGAGAAAAAGAGAGATGTAACGTGCTAGAGAGGGCCGCATTAGCCGCGCCGGCAGTGATGGGGGGCATGTGCTCTTCGTAGAGATTTAATTATTATCATCAATATATCAAAAAAGAGCTAGATAAAATAGAAAGTCATCATCTTCATCAGCCTGTTATCGTCCCATTGTTTCCACATGGACAGAAATATACATACACACAATCACGACTATTATCCCGTAGGGATAGCCAGGGACTAGGCAATGAGGACAGCAAAAGCAGTCCTCTACCATAGTCCACTTTTCACCAAATAGCGACTGCACATGTGCTCAGCGTGACAGATGGTGAGCCCATCGCCGCTCTGTGCTGTTAAATGTATGCATTTAATTTGAATTTGAATTTAGTCCGTTAATCGCCTTTTACAATACCCAAGGGAAGTTAGGGGTTGTAGTATTATAGTAATATTATATCTTTTAATAAGGCCAAATGTCGTGTGATCGTGCAGGTGTAGTCTCTGCCTACCCCTCCGGGAAACAGGCGTGATGTATGAATGTACCTACTAGCGGCCGCTCGCGGTTTCACCCGCGTGGTTCCCGTGGGAATATCGGGATAAAAAGTATCCTATGTGTTAATCCAAGTTATAAACTATCTGTATTTCGAATTTCATCCAAATCCATTCAGTAGTTTTTACGTGAAAGAGTAATAAACATCTATCCATACTTACAAATTTTCGCGTTTATAATATTAGTAAGATGTAAGGCGCGATACACACAGCTCAGTTTTCAAAATAGATGAACATCAACCCCGAAGATACTTAAATAAAAAAAACATCGGCCCGATTATCGATGGGCGGGTACGATAACTGAAACAGTCCCAACCCAACGCAACAAGGTAAGTGGCGACTATCGCGATGCATCACGCGCTAAGCTGTGTCGAGAACAACTTTGCTAGACGAACAACAAGCGCGAAGATATTGAATCTATCTATCTACATAAATAAAAATCAATGTTTGCGCATCACTGCGGAACGACTTCACCTATTAATTTGGCTTAATATTCTTTTTTTGTTGTGTTTTGTAATTTTCAGGACAAAGTTTGTACTAAATTTTTTTTTGGGAAATCGTCATTGGATATTTGATATATACCATGTTTGCGCTAACGAAGTTGCGGGCAGGTTGCTAGTAAAAAAAAGAAAGCCCAAATATCGTTATGCGGGTACAATAACTGAAACAGTCCCTACGCAACAAGGTAAGTGGCGACTATCGCGATGCATCACCCGCTAAGCTGTCCCGAGAACAACATTGCCGCTGCGAGTCGATCTGATTACAATGGAAGGCACCGCTTTAGAGATGCGAAGCCGTTTTAGTTTACCTAGTTTCGTTTGCCTTGATGAAAGCAAACTTGTTTTTAGTATGAAATATTTTGCGCTCCTCGGCAAAATACTAATATAATTCTAATGGATTTTTGTAGAAGTTTAATTAGACCACTGTGTAAAATCTACAGTGGTAATAAACAGCTCTAAATGTTTTGATTATGGTTGAGATTTTGGTTTACCAAAATAAATGTTTATTCATAATTAGGATACGTCACATTATAGAAATAACTAATAACAAACAAAAACATTTTTTGCCAAAAAATTTAAACTGAATAACTACCTAAATTGTAGATTGATCTGAAATCAAATATTTTTTAGGGTTCCGTAGACAAATGGAAAAAAACGGAACCCTTATGGATTCGTCATCTCTGTCTGTCTGTCCGTCCGTATGTCACAGCCACTTTTTTCCGAAACTATACGAACTATACTGTTGAAACTTGCTAAGTAGGTGTATTCTGTGAACCGCATTAATTTTCACACAAAAATAGGAAAAAAAAACAATAAATTTTGGGGGTAAAAAAATAAATACTTAGAACTGAAACTCAAAATTTTCGTTTTACCAGACCCATATGTGTGGGGTAGCTATGGATATGAACTGGATGGATGAACTGAATAGATTGCGGGAGAGACCCTTCCAAAGTGGTAAAATGTGTCCCCCCCCTGTAACTTCTAAAATAAGAGAATGATAAAACTTAAAAAAATATAATGATGTATATACATTACCATGCAAACTTCCACCGAAAATTGGTTTGAACGAGATATAGTAAGTAGTATTTTTAATACGTCATCAATTAATTAATAAAAAAATACACTATTATTAAAACATCGATCAAAGTTGCAACGAACTACAAGAACTTTTATGTGATGTTACTTGCGCTACGGAACCCTTCATGGGCGAGTCCCACTCGCACTTGGCCACTTTTTATTAATATAATATTCGACAACCCGGAAGCGATTGGCCTGCTCATCTGCTGATGGTAAAGTGACGATAAAGCAGGAAGTGGAACAGCACTGCATTCAAATTCCCCACTTACTGAGGAATTCACTATCTTATATCTAAACTGTATTTCTTACAAATTAAGTATTCTCACAGATAATTTAGGCACTTGGCTACAATTTTCAAAACAGCAATATTTGTAGACTAATATAGTCCGCGAACCTTTGATTATTTACTCTCAGCAAAGTTCATGTCTATTCTTTGATGGAGAGTAAATAATAAACATTTCTGCATATAGTCATAGTAATAGTTTCTAAATGAATTTTCGTTCGGTTAAGGATGTGTTGGCGGGGAAAAAACAGTTTTCAATGAAAAAGTTTTCAACTCTTTTTCAGTAATAAAAAATTTAGGTTTTACATTTAAATTTAATTTTATAAATATATTTCTACAGCACATAGTTCGGAATGAAGCTTAACATTTTCATTTGTAATGGCGGTGGGTGGGTTAAGTCTGCTGTTATAATTTACAATAATGGGTTAGCAATTCCCTTTTGTAAACGTTAGACAGCTTTTAAATATAAATTTAAATCTTCCGTAAACGTTTTTCTCATTGCCGGGTCTCTGGGAGGCTGAAAACAATTAAAATAGAGCTCTTCCGTGCTTCAGGTGATACGATTAATAGTTGTTCTTAGAAGTTGTCGTCACATAGAAGTCGCTAAAACCCACTTACCCACATGAGGCCAACGTGGTGAGTAAAAGAACCATCCGCCCAATATTAAATTAATTTATATTTAATTCTTATAAAATGCAATTTATTTTGATATGTCAACATAATTATTATATAATATTCCATAAAATTAATAACAGCTCGACGATGTAACGACACGTGATTTCAATATGAATATTGTTTCAGAATTCGCAAAGAGCGCTCGCTCTTAAATCATTTAAAACAAAGAGAGCTGCATTGTCCAAATATTTAGCGGCATACCGCCAACTTATCATCCAAATAGTTTCCGATAGCTTCACACCCAATTTGCCGTGTTATGAATGGCTGGATACATTTCTATGCCATTTTCAACTGTTGCAATAAATGGGACGTTGAACCTTAAGATTTCATCCCTGATACATTTCCTGGTTCATGCATTATTACTGGTGCAGTTACATAAGGTTAATCTTTTTTGGTACCTATTATATTTTAGTCATTTTTATTAGGGCAGTAAAATTTCAAACAATAGAATGTAATAAAAAACAGTCTTATAAAAAATATTTTTATTTATATACACGTCTAGAAAAGAGTAAGTATCAAAACTTAAAATAAATTACTACATAATTATAGCTACTGCCTACGACGATTCATTCGCGAAGACTACACTATTGCACTGGAACCTATTACCGGGATAAGGATAAAATTATTCTATTTTTGGTCTTATATTAGAGTACAAATTTAATAAGTAGAATAAGCAAGAATACGAGTATAAAAATATATAATGTGAATAGAACAAAATATGAGAGTCACATAAAGCGTTTGATCAGCTATATAATATCTACTTATGTATAACATAAGAACTGCATGAAGTTTTAAGAATCAAACGGGGAGCTTATCAAAAGCTTGCTCAATAAATGATAACTTATAAAGGTAAAGACAAGTTCTTAGAAATAGTTTTACTTTAAAGACTTCACACGGCTTTGCAACTTGTTGCGAGAAGAGTTAATCATACGTCCACGGTTATGCCACCAAAAGGATGACATTCTTGTTTCTCTTTCTCTGCTACTCTTTCTTGTCATACTATGTTATACATACATACGTACATATAATTACGACTGTTATCTCCGAAGGGTTAGTCAGAGACTAGGCAATGAGGACAGCAAAAGCAGTCCTCTACCTAGTCCTCTTTTCACCAAATAGCGACTGCACATGTGCTCAGCGTGACAGGTGTTGAGCCCATTGCCGCTCTATGCTATTGAAAGTATGTGCGGTCTTTAGTCCGTTAGTCGCCTTTCACGACACCCAAGGGAAAAGAGTGGGTGGTTATTCTTTCACCGCTACGCGACTCGGTTTAATCTACAATCAAACGATTTATTATTCCTTTATAAAATTACTTATGTAATGTTATGAAATTATCAAAATGTGCATCAGCCTATACCTAAATGTTTTCTGCTGGGTAACTTAGTACGTACGTAGTAGTGGATGTATGTGCAGTCTTGATTCCGTTAGTCGCCTTTTACGACACCCAAGGTAAGAGAGGGGGTGGTAGTACACTTTCACCGCTACGCGACACATTTCTATTACTTTTATTAATATTTCGTCTAGCCTTTACATGAGTGTATAAAGATATAACTATAGTTACTAGAATTTTGTTAATGTTAAGTTCGTATGTTCGTATTATTTTCATCATCAGTTGTACCACATCTGGTCTTGTGATTGTACAAAACTATGCATCTACGAAAATCGTCAAATTTACTAAGGAAATATAAAATTATAGAAAAAGTGTCTTGCTAATTAATAAATCGATTCGTTCTTCCTATTCCAAATCCAGTCGCTTTAATTATTTACACATAAAATAGTTTTGAAGTACCTACTTTATTTATAATTAATGCCTAAACCGTAAGCGTTATTATTTTATTCCTAACGGGTTTTATGACTTTAGTGAAGTTTGTTCTAATTCGTCTCAGTAAAGGCTTGTATTTCAGCACTGTCTGTTTCGTCGTCCATATCTTTTTCGCGGGTTTATGTGTAGTGAAGTCTAAATGAATGTTGTTGTAGTTCTGTAACTTCTGCCCCTTCTCTTCTGCCAGTTTCCTCAATAGAACCTCAAAGTTTGATAACTTCATGTTCTGTTTCTTAAGGGGCACATTATATTTCTTTGATCGTTTTCTTTTTAACAGTCTCATCTTTTGGTTCACTTGCTGTTCTAGTTTTTCAAGATTTACCTTTATTTTGTATACCACTGACACGTTTCTTCCAGCGGTTAGAGTACGTATGTCGTTTACGTACTTTTTGAAACTATCTTTTACGTCATCTCCCATTAGTTCGAAATATGATGGGACTTCGTTTAGGTGACTCCTTTTATTAAACTCCGGCTCTAGAAGCAAAGATTTAAGGACAATTTAAGAGTGAAGTTTGCATGAGCATTTACTTTACAACTATCACAGAACCAACGAAAGATTAAAATGAAGAAGTATTAAAAAATATTTTAAACAAGGCTAAGTATATTAAAAAATCTTATTAGCATTATTACCAGCTCTACCAGGAACCTTCCCATTGCTAGGTTCAGACTTCAGCAATGCGGATTGATACGTCTAAACAATTGTCATCTCTAAGTGACCACCAATTCCAACAGCTTAACTTGCCATCGAAATACCGAGGATCAGAAAATATTCTTTATTTGGTCGCCCATTCAAAGGTTTTGCCTTTTTAATCGGGCAAACGTGTTAGTCACTACGCCAGCGAGCTAATCTGACGTTATCACACTTTTGATACAACCCAAACACTGTTTTCGTGCACTTTTAACTTTCATACTTCGGGATTTCAGGCACTTCGCACTCAAAGACGCTCATAGCAATCGTCTTCAGGGATGAAATGGAGTAAAATAATTTTGGGGCAAGATTCTATTACGTCTTAATACAAAATACGATGAAAAAGTATGCTTTTAGCACAAAGCAGATATATGTCATTTCTTCAGAAGGCACGATATAACGTTGTTATCCCCGGTTGTTGTCTTATGATGGTAGCCGGTAGATTATAGCCTAATCTCATCATGATGTGCTATTGCTCAAGTGGGGCTTGAACCCAGGAGTGGGAAGTGTATAAACTGATAGTTAATGACGACAAGACATTAGTTTGATCAACGGAAAAAGTTATAATTTTTAATTAGACGTTAGCTTACCATCAAGGTCTGTTTCTTGACTCGCAACACATTTTAGAATAGTAACTAAAATATAATATTTTATCAAATCGCAACACAAACCCATAACGACCTTCGTACACAATACTGGCGCAACGTAACGCGGCAGCCGGCACAGGTGCCTTATATGGAGTTTTGTTGGCAAAAAGTAAAAAAATGTGTAACAATGCCATTTGTTCGGTAGCGCTTGGTGAACCCTTTCTTTGTCGCTTCGGATTTCATCCAGATTTAGGAGTCGTTGTTGCGTACTTCTTACTAAATCCATTGGTACTAGCCGCCCTCGACTTCGTTCACGTAAACACCCGTATCCCGTGATAGCTTATCCAGTTATTGTAAATATTGATGAAAGGATGTTTGTAACAAATTTTATGAATAGTTTCGAATATTCCTTTCTACATCTAAACTTACAAACGTGTATACCTACTTAGAGTACCTACACATTTTTAAAGCCGCAACATCTTTTCTTACTTTTTATGTTAAATATAATACGTTTTTTTCTTGCCAATAAATAAACACTAGATTTAATTTATTAACGTGTAGCAGTTTTCTCTTTCATCTTTCAGTGTCATCAAACCCTCGGAAGAAGACGCCGGCTTTATACTCGTTGTCCGGCTTAGTATCATAAAACCCACTTGGATAGATGCCACCATCTGATCCTTTACAAAACATACATACCTCACGACTAATATCTCCCAAGGGTTAGTCAAAGACTAAAGGAGGAGCGCAAGATCAGTCCTCTCCTCTGCCGTAGTCCACGTTTCACCAAACAACAACTGCACATGTGCTCAGCGTGACAGGTGGTGAGGCCATCGCCGCTCTATGCTGTTGGATGTATGTGCAATCTTTAGTCCGTTAGTCGCCTTTACGACACCCAAGGGAAGAAATGGGATGGTAGTATTTATTTAATGAGTCGCCACCACGCAGCTCCATAATGACTTTCTTTTTGTTAAAAGTATCATCATCTTCATAAGCATCAAGTGTCAGTTTATTGCTGGACGTAGACCTCTCCCAATGGAAGCTACTGACCCCGGCTCTTCTCGTTCAACAGCAGCTACCCACACATTGTATATCGTCGCTCCACCAAGCCGGAGGGCGCGTCACACACTACGTAGCTACTATGCTATTTAATTATTTATATTTATTTATTTAATTTGAACGGAATTTTCCAATTACACTTATTAATTGAAAACAAAAAAATTAAAATACAAAAATTCAATCATATAAAAAAATCATAATAACAAAAATATTTAAACAATGATATTAATAAAATATCAATAATAAAATATGTATGAAATATAAAATGAACTGCCTATTAGGCCCATAGGGAGCTACCAAGTTTATGTACCGTATGTCATCACTGGCAACATACACTGCTCGAAGACTTTCATCTTGAGACATTGTGGTATTTTGGACGAGAAGATATTTTGTAGCTTACCGAACGCTGCAAGCCAATTAGACGATTGACCTCTTTTTAAAAGTTGGACCTACCCAACTGGACCGTTTGTCCCTGGTATACATATTCGTCAACTACTTCAAGAGCAGAGTCTCAAACATTCAGAGGAGTGGGTACGACACGTGAGTTAGACATGATTTTCGTCTTCTCCGTGTTCATTTTAAGGCCCACTTGTTGAGAGACTCTGTTAAGATTACCGAGCATTGTGCCAAGGTCCTCCAGTGTCTCAGCCATGATCACTATATCGTCGGCAAAGGGTGAGTGATGTACACCCCGTTAATATTGATACCGAGTACTCTACAGTCCGAAGCTTAAAAACGTCATCCAGTGCAGTGAAGTGCTTAGGAGATATGACGTCTCCTTATCTCATCCATGCTGCTGGGTTCGAGCTTCATTCCTGGAGGTTAACTGTCATTGTGGCGTTTTCGTACAAACACTTCAACACTTCGATGTAACGGTAGTCAATTTGGCACCGCTGCGGAGAGACTGTAGCACGGCCCATGTTTCAATCAAATCGAAGGCTTTCTCTTAATTGACGTGGCCAGTTATTTATACTCTTCGGTCTTCTGTATAAGCTGCCGCAGCGTATGTATGTGGTCTATGGTGCTAAAGCCTTTTTGGAATCCGGTTAGTTTGATTGGCTGGAAGTCATCAAACCTGCGTGCGAGACGATAAGTTATAACTCTCGAAAACAGCTTATAAACGTGACTTAGCAATGAAATGGGTCTGTAATTCCTCAGAAGGGTCTTGTTGTTCTTCTTAAAGAACAACACAATCACCTTTTCATGTCACGCTCCTGGCGTTCTGCCACCAAGTACGACGGAATTATATATTTTCGGAAAAGCAGCGAGTACTGGTCTTCCACCTGCTTTCAGGAGCTCAGCCGTAATACCGTCAGCACTCGATGTCTTGCTGTTCCTAAGCTGTTTGAGAGCCATACCAATCTCGGACAGACTGATATCCGGGATTTCTTCGATATAGTGTCGGGTTAGCTTAGCTCTAGGGTCTACAGCTAAGCTTTGTACAGGTGAATTAAGTATTACCCATATAGGGTGCGTATCATTTCAAATAATGACAAATGAAGTAATTTCAAAGGAAATAACGTTCATTGGATATAATTTTTACTTGTTCTAAATACACTTCCTATAACAATATTAAGTATATTATTCATGTGATATGATACTCATATTCTCTAACAACTTTTTCTATAATGCTATATTGGTAGGATTATCATATTCTATAACTTTATTTAATATAATTTTTGCTTGTAAAAAAAATATCATTTTAACCCATAATTGATTTTAAATATTGTTTTTAAAAGTTAATGAGTGTTGTGTTTTCGTTAAGGTTGTGCTAAAAAAGTCAGTGACAGAAACGGATTGCGTCAAAACCTCTCCACGTAGACCAGTTGTCTGCCCTACGCAAGAGTATAATTTAAGCCCGCGTAGGCGCGGAGGGGCTAGGCGGCCCGAGAGCTGAGGAGCAGGTAGGTTTAACGCTCGCCACTGTGGCTAAGGCCGTCTTGCTGGAAGCTGCGGTTGTGAGCAAAAGCTATCTGCAACGATAAACTCGCGTGAGACCGCTGGAGTCCCGCAGCGACGGAGCCGTGACAGAAACCATGCCGCTGTATGCTGCATACCTGCTTGCATGCTGCATGCCTGCCTGCACGCTGCATTCTTACTTGCATGCTGCATGCTTGCTTGCATGCTACATTCTTGCTTGAATGCTACATGCTTGCTTGCATGCTGCTTGCTTAATAAACGAATAGTGTTTATATCATTATATTACTATATCAAAAGTACATCATATCAAATGAAATTAAAGAATCATACATTACATTAAATGTTTATTTAAAGTCAGTTGTTATATGAAATGAAATTATATTTTCTGAAAGTTAGTCCATAAGTATTAATATCAAATTACACACCCTTTTTATATTATATTAGCCCTCACTATCCCACAGCTGGGCAAAAAGGCCACCTTTTAGGCAACACTATTATTCTTATTATCCTATATGAAATTCGTTTATTTCACACGGCATTATGCAGTAGGTATGGTGTGACTCCGCTAAACGCTAAATCTTAATATTTGTAGATCGAAAAGAAAAAAAATAGTTACAACTACCAAAAGTGACATGGAAATAGCACATTTTAGTTACTATGTCGCAATTTCGGGTTAGGTTCATTGTAGTGAATATGACAATGCCATGGTTATACTGAAGCGTTTTCTGTTGTAGATAAGATTTCAATTTAAGCCAGCTGCCTGGTGATAACGAATTTTTATTAGTTCCTAATGTGGCCCTATCGGAAGATCTATGTTAGATTTCTTTTGATTCTAATTTGTCATTTTTTGATTATCACTAATATCACTGAAGCAAATCGAGTTTTTTTGAAAAAATATTCACGCAACGCAACTCAGTTATTGCAAAATTTAAATCTGAAGGCGAATCTATACAACAAAAAGTTGAACCAATCGCTGCAAGTACCAGAAGATCAAAACCAACCGGTAAGCATTGTGATCTCCAACAGGCATTGACAATAGATAAACAAAGTCTTGATAATATAGATAGGGGGTTAAAGTTACTCGCGTCCGTAAGTTTAGCCTTTTACCCTTGAAAACCTACACGTGACCCCTGGGTGTTGCTAAATGAGTGACACTGACTGAGTGGTAGCCCCAGGCTCCTCCCCCCCCCCCCCCACCACTCACAATTGATATGGCAGCGAACTTAAATCTAGATTTACCATCCAGTGTCGGAGAATCCCCCTCTGAGCGTTCTTGCTCGGGAGCGTTCTCACTCGCTGACCTACGTATTCTAAGGAGAGCAAAAGTCCGCTCCTCCTACGCTTCGCGTGGACTTCTGCAACATCAGGAGAATCCACTCCGACCGACCGAAACGAGACGCAGATCCTCTTGATATCTTCTACTTGCGCTACCTGGGATACAACTTGGAATATGCATTTGTGCCACGAGACGGACTTTGTAACTACGTCAGGGAGGATATAAGCATTCGTCGCCTCGGGAATCTTGAAGATAGGGACCTCTCCATCTTATGGCTACACGTCGACTGCGGACGTCATCCTCGCGTCTACGCGTGCCTGTATAGGTCTCACACCGGTAACCCGGACAAGTCTCTGAGGATGTCTTGTTAGTCTGGAGTGAACCTCACATGACTTTGTAAATAAGGCTTTATGACTATTCACAAAATTACCGATTTCAACGTATGCGTGGTAAGTAGTGATAACGGTTTTCCTATTGGTAACGTTTCTTACTTTGTTTAGAGCATATACAAATCTATTAATTCTACTACACAAGTTGTCTATGTGTGCCTTCCAGTTTAAGTGTTGGTCTATAATTACACCTAAAAATTTAATTTGTGTAAATTCCTTTATTTTCGTGATTTCAAGCTTAAAATTATATTTTGAAAGTATTGATTTGTTAAATGTATAAAATTTGATTTACTTAAATTTATTTTTAAATTATTTGATTCTAGCCATTTTATTATATTGTCAATGGTATTATTAATTTCAATTTCATGATTATGTATAGAATTGTTTTTATTTTTATTTGATGTTACAATAACTGATAACTATGTCATCTGCAAATAAGACACATTTATGGTTTGTCACTGTTGTTATGTCATTTATGTAAAATAGAAATAAGATTGGTCCTAGCACGCTTCCCTGAGGTACGCCGCAGTTGTGGTTTTTATAACCAGATGAAAAGGCACTAGTTCATTTTTGATAACTTTATTAACGACAACATACTGACGTCGGTTTGTTAGATAAGATGATATCCATTACAATGCAGGTCACCTTATTCATATGGACTCCAGTTTTTGCGCTAACAAGTTATGGGCCACAAAGTCGAAAGCTTTTGATAGATCAAAGAATAAACCTGTAGTTAAATTATTGTTATTAACATTTGTCTGAATTGTTTTAACAAGTGTGAATATAGCCAGTGTAGTCGATTTTCTTATTTGAAAACCAAACTGTTCACATTTGATAATATTAAAGGAGACCTTTCCTCTTCCCATATAACTACGGCCACGCATGTACCTAAGATTCAAAGGTACCAAAATGTAGGAAAAAAATCGTAGATTCCAGAAATATATGTATTATATTTTTTAATTCATTTGTACCACCTAAAAATATCATAAGAAAGGTTTGATGGCTTGCAACATTGAATTAATTTAACTGGCAAGCAAAACTCTCTCGCTGTCGGGTGCGTTTCGTTAGCTTACTTTAAAGGCCAACTAATTAATAGATAAAAGTCCTAAAGTAATTTATTTTTACATAAACATAATTGCTTTTAGCAAAAACTTAATATAAAAACAAAATGGTAACAAAAATAAGTGTATATAACTGTTACGAATTATTTTGGGCGTTTAATTATTTTATCAGCCTAGGGAAATTGCTAAAATGCAACATTCCAAGGCCATGTAAAACGAATTAAAAGACTGTCAAACATAACTTAATGTCAAACATCTCTAAACCACAGAACAGAACAATCTGCTATAGCGAGATCCACAAACAAGATCACCACCACAAAAAACTCTAAATAATGACAAAAAAACCAGTATAACCTCAGAATAATAACTAAAGCATAGAAGAAGTGCTATGACATTTGAGTGAGCACTACGTTTGGTCACCATTCCAATTACATCTAAGTCGTTTTGAATTCGGTGACCGGTTTTTTTTTTCGCTGGACTTTTGACGTTTTTGTCAACTTATTTTGTCTCTTTTGTTTCAATGTTTATGGCCCATTTGAAAAAATAGGACAACTATACGAGTCACAATTGGACTCCTTCTATCTCGGACCAATATTTGGTCCGAGCCTTCTATGCTTTAGTCTCAGAACAATAACTAAAGCATTATTGCTCTGAGGCTTTGCCTATCTAAGAGTATAACAGTTGTCACTGTCATATTTTCGCCCTATATTTGCACATTTCGTTTCATGTTTACGTTTTCTAAAACCATATAAATGATTTTTCAATTTTCCATTAAAATACTAGATTCGGCGTGTTTTATAGAAAAATGATATCATCAGGTGTTTCTGCATAATTTAGAGGATATTTTAAAATAAAGTGTTCATCGATATATTTTGAGCCGAAAGGTCTCCTTTGTTGCAGTAATTTATTAATCTGTTGTACATACACTTTTCAAATACTTTCGACAAGATTGGTACAAGAGTAATAGGACGATAATTATTAACATCCTCTTTTTCGCCCTTCTTATGAAGCGGTTTGACGACCGATAGTTTTAACAATTCGGGGAAAGTTCGTGATGAAAATGATAAATTTATAAGATGTGCCAAAAGAGGTACCAGCTCAATAACGCACGCTTTAACAATTTTTGTGGCAATACCGTCGTAACCTTCGGAGGAAGTGTTATTTAAGGTCATAATTTCCTTTTTTACTTCTTGCTCTGACATAGCACAAAGGAACATTGAGTGAGATAAATGAAATGGTGGTGTATTCTTTACAATCTTTTGTTTTGCGCTATTCGGGGTCAAAGTATTGGTATTGGTCACTTCTATAAAATAATTATTAAAAGCAGATGCGATATCATTAGGGTCGGTCAGGATATTATTATTTAATTTAATTTCTGTTATATTATCATTAGTTTTAGAATTACAAATTTCATTTTTATTATTGACCATGTTGCTTTACATTTGTTTTTACTTTTAATTATGATTTTGTTGTTAGAGTTCCTTTTTGAATAAAAAATGCTCTTTCTTAGTGTATGGGAATATTGTAAATACTTATTTTTATTTAGAATTGTTTTATTTTTGTAGTATCTATATCGAAGTAGCCTTTTTGTTTTGCAGCTATTTTTAATACCTTTGCTTATCCAATTCTGTTTAATATCATTATTAACTTTACTTTTAATTGTTGGAAAGCACAGATTGTAGAACAAACACAGTAGTTCATGAAAGCTACAAAATGCTTTGTTTAGATCTGTCTCCAAGTATGTTTCAGACCACGATACACTATTTAAACATTTTTTGAATATCCGAATATGATCGCAACAATAGTCTTTTCTCTGAATTATGTATGGTTTTGGTTTATTATTAGTTTGATATACAGGGAAACTTATAATTTGAGCTATATCGTGGTCCGACAGACACAGGGGTAATACTTTAGCATTGGCGTCTTTAATATTGCTCAAAATATGGTCTATACATGATTCTTTTCTAGTTGGAACGTTTATGTGAATATGCATGTTGTAGTTAAGAGCTAAATCTTGCAAATAAGTAGTGATTTTCCCCTGCTTAAACGTGTTAATATTAAAATAACCAGCCAAGACAATTTTCGTCCTGAGCTTATACTTTTTCGAAGTATCTTCCAAGAATTGCTCTAATTTGCTAAGAAATATATTAGGATCAGATGTGGGTGTTCTGTAGAGACAAACAACCAATAAGCTGTGCAAAGGGATTTCAATGCCACAAGCTTCAAATGACTTTTGAGTTGCAAGACCCTTTAGTTTTGATAGTTCCTTATGTATTGTATTACGTCTAACTAGTATACAAGTACCACCCCTTCGCTGCTCTCTACAAAATGCGGTTGCTAATTCAAAGCCATTGACATTTATGTATCTCTCAGTATCAGTTCGCAAGAAGGTCTCCGAGAGACAGATCACATCTGGATTATTTCCTGTCTTTTTTAACTCTAGTAATGTGACTTCTAGTAATTCCTGTTTCGACAATATACTTGCAATATTTTGATGCATGATTTTAAATGATGGAAATTGTTCACGTTGCCTATTCACGAAATAACTGATTTCCACTTATTTTGGGAAAGTAATGCAGTATGGTACCTTGTTTTGTAGTTGAAGAGTTCACAGCACCGGATCTATTACGGGCAACGCTTCCCGGCCGAATCCGATCGAAATAATATGGAATTGTACCACTTGGATATTTAGATAAGGTTGTAGTAATTGGGTTTGTATCGACAGACGATGGCTTACCACGCATTATTAACTTTTTTAATTCTTTGACGTTAAGGTACTTATTCTCATAATCAATACAGTCAATCACATAATTAATTGATTTAGATATTTTAAACAAATTGTGATATTTACAGTGTACAAAACGACAATTTTTGAATGTATTACATATAATTTCCATTGTACTGTTGAGGTCATATACATTTATATACATATTTTTTAATGAATTTAAAACAATTATATTATTATTAATAAACTTATTACATATTTTGCGCAATTGTATTGATAAATTTTTTAGGTCATAATCGTTTTCACCGATACATAAAACTATTTTGTCATTTGATTTTAATTGAATGCTTTGACAATTCATCATGACATCTGTAGCCAGAGCATAAGGTTTCGTATGCGATGTAACAATGTATTACATGTATATACAATGTATATACAATATTGTTCTTAATTCTACCACATTTTCTCTTCTTTTTTTTCCAGATTCTTTTATATTTCTTTTCTTATTTACTAAATACATTTCTTTCTATTCTATTTCAGTGTCAGCTTCCTATTATTATATTTTTACATTTTAATATACATTCTGTCAAAAAAGTTTCGGGAACAGATGATTTGGTTATGATTCCAAATTCAGTTTTTTGTTTTTTTTTGTTGTTAGATTGGGACAATTGTTATCCATTTTGGCGCGGAAATTGAGTTGCATCTGTTATTTAGATTAAATACAGTGCTGCTATTAGTTAGTTTATATCTAGTAGATATTGCGAATTTCATAATGGATAAAAACATCAAACAAAGAGTTTGTCTTAAATTTTACGTCGCCAATAGAATTTCGTGTTCGTAGTCACTGAAAATGTTACAGAAGGCTTACAGTGAATCGACTTTATCAAAAATACGTGCTTATGAGTGGTACATAGCGTACAAAAGTGGTCGAGATGTGATGGAAGATTTGCATCGCTTTGGTAGGCCATCAACGTCTTCAACTGAAGTTAACATCGCAAAAGTGAAGGAAATGGTGACTGAAAATCCTTATTCAAGTTTGAGAGAGATAGCCGCTGAACTTTCTGTGTCTCACGAGTCGATCCGTACTATTTTAAATAATTATTTGGATATGAAACATGTTGCTGCTCGGCTAGTCCCAATAGACCTGAATTTTCTCCAAAAACTCAATCGCATAAGAGTCGCTGAGGAAATGCTAGAACGAGTCAATTCCAACCCAACATTCATGCAACGCATTGTTACTGGTGACGAGACGTGGGTTTACGAGTTTGACATGCAAACTAGTCAACAAGCTTCGGAGTGGCGCCTTCCGACTGAACTGAAACCACGCCAAATTTGATCAAACGTCAAAGTTATGTTGACTGTTTTTTTGACTATTGCGGTGTTGTGCACTCGAAATTCTTACCGAAAGGTCAAACGGCAAATAAAAAATATTATTTGATTGATATGCGTTCAAGAGAGCAAATTCTACAAAAAAGGCCAAATTTGTGAAAATAAAATTCTTGGATTTTGCACCACGATAATGCGCCTTCGCACAAGACCATCATTCTGAACGAATTTTTGACCAAAAACTTAACAAGTACCATCGAGCAACCACGTTATTCACCAGATATGGCCTCAGCCGACTTCTTTCTTTTCCTAAACCCAAATTACCACTCCGTGGCACCCGTTTTCATTCGGTAGAAAACATAAAGGAGAATTCGCGGCGAAAACTGAACTCAATTTCCGGAAAAGCATTAAAAAAGGTTTTGATGATTGGATTATTCGTTTACGTAAGTGTATCGTTTCTGAAGGAGCATACTTTGAAGGCGATAAAATAGGATGAGTAACTAACATTTTCTGTATTATTGGTCTTTTCCGGATACTTTCTTGACAGATTAGTATACTATTTGTTTCTTTCTTTCCTTCATCATTTGATACAAGTATATATTATTATAGTCACACTGTACATTTCTTTTCTTTCTTATTTATAACAATATTGCTTACGTTTTATTCTATAATTAAATTTATAATCCTGCCACAATGTGGTCTTGCTTAAAATCTTATTTCTAATTGTCCCTCCTTCTTCTAACTGTCTCTATTTCTTTTGATTACAATCTCGGCTATGTTATTGGCAAATTCCATGAAGTATTTTCTTTTCTTTTTTATAGTTAGGACCTCCCTTTGCTTAATTTAGTGTCAATTTTCTGCTGCAGAGTGTACCTAGCTTGTATGTGTCCTAGGCAATCGAGTAGTAAGTGGAAGATGTCCTCGTCCATCGTCGGGTCGCAGACGCACGAAGGGCTGTCCCTGCACTTAAATCTGTGCAAGTATGCACAGAATCCCCCGTGACCTGTCAGAACTTGCAACGCCGTCCGGCTGATGGACATCTTTCTCACAGTGTGGTATGTCTCCACCCCATTAGGGGAAAGAGACCTTGGTGGTCGCGGCTGTGGCTTCGGTCCTATACCTGCAGTCCCACTGCTTGATCGTTTCTGCCCGAAAATACGTTTAACAAACGGGATGGGGCTGCAGTCATAGTCCACTCTGGTCTTCAGTTTTAGGAGGGGGCTTCCTTCGCTAACTCATCAGCTCTCTCGTTCCCTCTCATTCCGACGTGGGCCCATATCCAAAAATGAGTGACTAATAGGTGGTTGTCCCTCAGGAACTTCAGGTTACCATCGCCTTCGTGGTCGGGTGCGAGGAGTCTGGATTCATTAGCGTCTGGAGAGCCGACCTTGAGTCGCTCAGAAAAGCCGCTTTCTCGAATTTTCTGCTAATGATAATTTCTGTCGCTTGGAGGATAGCGTATAGCTCAGCTTAGAAGACCGTACAGTACGGTTCCAGTCTGAATTTTCGGCTACACGTCTCAGTCGTCCCCTCCCAACAGGTCAGGGCGGCTCCGAATTTCCCCTCCAGTTTGCTGCCGTCAGTGTAGATCTTGACTAAGCCACCTCGCTATCCTCTTTCGCGTTTTCCAAACAAGTAAATTTTGAATTTAGAAACCTACTGGGGTGGGTGTTGTCTGTGAATGGTGAATGGACCTTCCTGCCCCTTTAATACTGCTTGGGGTTTCCCGCGCTTTGCCTCAAAAAGCCGGGATGCTTCTTGGATCCGAAGATCCAGCAGAAGCAGTCCCGACAGTATTGAGTCAGCGTTAAGGGAAACTGTCCTGTTGCTCTTGTTTATTTTTTGCGCGAACCCTCGCATTACTACATAGAGGGCTTTCCGAGAGACTGCTTTCTTCGCTTCCGCAGACCAGACTCTTGCTGCGTACAAGATCACAGGTTCGATTACTGCTTTATAATTCGTTTTTATGATCTCCGGGTGCAGTCCCAGTGCACTTTCCGCTCTGCACACTTTTTTGTAAATGCCAATAGATTTATTACAAATATATTGAATGTGTTTGTTGAAGAGGAGTTTATTATCGAAAATGACACCTAATTTTTTAATGCTATCTACTAACTCAATATCCGTCCCTCCCATCTCCAGATGAGGCGTGTCGAACTACAGCTTTCTGGTTATTACAATTGCCTTGTTCTTTTGAGGCGCGAAGTTCAGCTTATTCGACACGCCCCATTTCTGGACACGGGAGAGAACGGTATTGGACTTAATGATACTTCTATGACTGTGCTGCCCTCAATTATTAATACGATATCGTCTGCGAAGGCTTGGCAATATACATTGGCCACGGTGAGCTCGTTTAGCAGGGGGTCAAGGCTTAAGTTCCAAAACAAGGGCCCGCCTATGGAACTTTGGACGCAGGCCTTATTGGTGTTTTTGCTATTTTGTTCCCCCGCATACTTCACCGTCATCTTCCTGTCGCTCAAATAACTATTCACTATAGAATATTTTAAAATAGAATAGTTTATAATCATATGAATTGCTCTGAACTTTTGTATAAAATTAGATTTAACACTCCTCGCAACCTACCACGTCCTTCTAAATATACTTTGTTTAATACCAAAATGTATAAGAGTAATTTGGGGCACTTTTCTTCAATAAACCATATGCAAGTTCTTTACAATAGGATTTCTAAAGGTAAAAACATCAACATTTTCAGTAAGTCTGAAGTTTTTAATAAGTCTATCCTCACCATACTGTAAACCTTGCCCATGGACTTTGTTTCATGATGACAACCGCACTAGTGAGTTATACTCAATCCCAAGACTCTAATTAATCGTAGGGCTAGTACGGTTGCCGTTGACTTAATTTTTCATCTTGCTTGATTGTTTTGATTTGGATTAAGTATAAGTTCAGTAAGTATAGTATGAAATAAACGCATGTCGTGGCAACCTGTAACTAAGAAGTCACTAAAAAATGTGTATAATGAATGTGCAAAATATTGTAAATTATGTGATTGTTTTGTTGGTTGTCCTTAATAAATAAAATAAAAAAAATAAAATAAAAATATAATAGTCAAATGAATGAGTTATAAATTTTCTGCTAAATGTACAAATAAAGCATTTAGAAATATTTTAATCTAATTTATTGTTGGCACAGTAGATTTCAAACCGAGTAATATCTTTTTGTAACTTTAAAGAACTTGGTGATTGGGCAAAGAATTTTAAGGTCATCAGCGTACAATAAGATTTTACTATGTATAAAAGAAGAACTAATGTCATTTATGTAGATTGTAAATAATAATGGGCCCAAGAGTGAGCCTTGGGGTACACCTGAGGGTATGGAAAACTTGCGGGAGGTGTAGCCATGTAGTGCTATTGTTTGGCTGCGGTTTTTTAAATATGAGCTGAACCATCTAAAGAGGTTGCCACGGATACCTACCAATTACAGCTTATGCAAGAGAAGCCTGTGGTCAATTCGGTCAAAACACTTACTGAAATCAGTATAAACTATATCTTCTTGAGTCTGTGTATGTGACATAATATGTTCTGTAATAATGTATTGACATAACAGCAGGTTAGTAGATTGTCGATTTGCCATGTAAAAAACCGTGTTGAGATTCATTGAGGACATGACATAGTTTAGAAATAGGTTTTTAATTTTCAACCATGTTTTTGTTGTCCTTTTTTGTGCACCGGGGTCGATTTTCAGATAGTAGAGACGACGCCGGAGTTTAAAGAGTAGGTATATAGGTATGTGAGAGGGAACGCAAGACTACCTGCACAGCGGAGAATAAATGTTAGGGCAACATTATCAGGACCAGGGGTTTAATTTTCGTAAATTTTTTAAAGTAACTTTAATAAGCTTCGTTTATTTCAGTAGTGTGTATATTGCTTATTGAGTTATGGTTTTAGAAAGTGAAAGTGGAGTACAAGAAGTATCTGGAAACAAAAGCAAGGCCTTACTTTTGGGAAGCTATAAGAACCATAGATAGCATCCCAAAAGATTAATGCGATATGAAAAAAAAAATACATACATTTGTACGCCCGTTTCTCGTACGGGTAGGCAGATACCACCCTGGCATATTTTTTAACGGAAAATAAACCCAAAAATATAAAATGACATAGCTCAATTCTCAATTCATTAAATCTATATTGCAGGTACATACAATAGATCCTTACAGACGAGCGCTAAGTCCGAGCTCTGCTCATTACCTACTTACAAATCTATACAACACAAATTTGAACAAATCGACGCAAGTACAAGAAAATCAAAACCAAACGGTAAGCATTGTGATCTGTAAGAAAAGTAAACTAATTCTAGATCTTCCCAAAAATCAACTAAAAAAATCGAATACTACATAGATCATTAAAAAGACACTAGTCATTTTTTATCTTGTTTTTACCAAAGGTGTTTACTAAACTAAGCAATGATTTACTTTTGAGAAGCTCTAAGAAGCATAGATAGTTTACCAAAAGGTTTATGCGATATGAATGAAAAATAAATACATATACATCACGCCCGTTTCTCGTAGGGGTAGGCAGATACTACCCTGACTTATTTCTTAACGGAAAATAAACCCTTACGTTATAAAATAACATAGCTCAGTTCTCAATTCATACAATTTAAACTGCAGGTACATGCAATAGATCCTCACAGACAAGCGGCAAGAACGAGCCTTGTTAATCATCTACCTACGAATCTATACAACACAAAATTGAACAAATCTACGCAAGTACCAGAACATCAAAAACAAACGGTAAGCATTGAGATCTCCAACGGGCATTTACAACAAAAAGTAAAAGGTAAACTCAGTACGCTCAGTTCTCAATTCATAAAATTGATATTACAGGTACATGCAATAGATCCTCACATACAAGCGGCAAGAACGAGCCTTGTTCATCACCTACCCACGAATCTATACAACATAAATTTAATAAAATCAACGCGAGTACCAGAAGATCAAAACCAAACGGTAAGCATTGTGATCTGTAAGAAAGTCTAATTCTAGATTTTCCCAAAAATTAACTAAAAAAAACGAATACTACATATATCATTAAAAAGACACAAGTAATTTCTTATCTTCTTTTTACTAAAGGTGTTTACCAAACTAAGCAAAGCCTTACTTTTGGAAAATTATAAGAACCATAGATAGCTTCCAAAAAGATTTATGCAATATGAATGAAAAATAAATACATACATTATTACGCCCGTTTCTCGGAGGTATAGGAGATTTCTTAACGGAAAATAAATAATTATAAATTAACACAGCTCAGTTCTCAATTCGTAAAAATTTATATTGCAGGTACATACAATAGATCCTTACAGACGAGCACTAAGTCCGAGCTTTGCTCATTACCAACATTCACCTATAGAAGAAAGAGAAGCTCATAATGAAACACTAACTGCCTTTTACCGGGAACATAGTGCCGTGACCAAAGCACTGAGGGAGGGCGACCCACTAACACAACATGAGGCAAACCAACACTCTTCAGCATCATCCTTCTTTCAGTTTCAACCTCATCATGTTAAACCTGTGCATATTGTTATGATAAAACACAAATTCCCAAAAGGAAAACACTGTAACTAACCAATCAGTAGTTTAATTTGCTTTTGTAATTAAATTAACTTAAGCCCTGTTATTGCAAAAAGTGAACTAAATTAAAAAAACCGGTTTAAATCTTATGCTGTCTATCTCTATCTACTTTTATTAACCGAAATGAGACAACATCATGCACCAGTTGCATTTGGGAGGCCTGTGCCAGCAGTAGGACGTTAAAGACGCTGTTGATAAAGATGATGACGATTGTGAACTAAATGAAAGTGTGATTTACTCAAAGAGTGCTACTCTTCACAAATAATGTTATCATCATCATTGGCCAAAAAGAGCACCCAATTTCACACTGACAACAGCACGTGGGAGATTGGGCCATAACCTACCACCCTGAAGATACATTTTATAACTGCACTTATTTTTTAATATTAAAAACAAGAGAATCTACAGTTTGTTAAATCTTTTATTGTGCATTCATTCTTTTAGAAACTTAAGGATTCAATACATGGCTTCAACTGATATTGGAAAAGCTGTGATGCATTTCTAAACGTTCCTCACACAGGAAACATCAGTCCACACTTTCTATCCTTCAGCGGAGAATACAGATTTAAATTTAAGAATAAGACTAGAGCGTCGATCTCGTCCTTTATTGGAAAAAGCCTTTTTGTTCAGGTAGGGCAGAGTGTTTCGGATTTTAGCCCCGTTGTGTGATCACCTATCCATATTTGGCAAGAAGCGTGGTGATTATTAAATAAAAATATCAAATTACGATCTATCAAGAAAATCAGCGTTCAATAAATTAATTTAGAGAAATCTATACTAATATTTTAAAGGGGAAACATTTGTAAAATTTTTAACACTGAAAAAAAAGACGACAACCTTAGGCGGGAATCGAACCACGCACCTTCCGCATTCCGGGCGGCTGCCTTAACCAGTTGGCTACTGAGGTCTGGTTTTCACCCGTCGAAATTTGTCAGTGCTTTTGATGCTTATTAATAAAACGCTAAAATATATTTAAAAAAAAACACTAAGGGGAAACATTTGATTGTTTGTTTATATTGAATAGGCTCCGAAACTAGACCGATTTAAAAAATTCTTCACCCGTTAGGAAGCTACACTATCTTCGGATGACATAGGCTATATTATATTTTCAAAAAAATTAGGGATCTTTACTAAAACTCAAATAAATTCCTTAAATCACGTGCGCTAAGAAAACTATTGATGATAGAATAAAATAATGTACTATGGCTTTGCAGAACACACCATTATTTAGGAAAAGTGTCGCGATAGCATATGTCTAACTATTTTATTTACGTCACATTAGGTGTTCTTGGGAGGGGAGATATTTTGAAAATTCGTCACGGGGTACGGGGTCTACGCGAACGAAGTCGCCGGCGGACTGCTATTATTAAATAAGTTTGAATAAAACTTAAGTTATGCATGCACGAGATTTAAAATACTCAATCGAAATTCCTTGTTATACCCCCGATAGATTAAACAGATAAAGCTCAAATTGAAAAGCAGCTGAGAGCGTTCGTTTTGTATTATGATAACAAATCGAAAATTCAATGCAAACGGCTAAGTTTCGAACGAGCTGGTAGCACAAGCGTTATAAACGCCTATTGGCACCGATTTGAAGATCTTAGAGTCGCATTATCGGGAACCTGTACTGATAAGACCAGTATTATTTGTACTAAGATCTGTACAAGCGATCGAATACTTTTCTTATCCGATTGCTTTTATACGTTACAAGGTAAGGGCCATAAAATTTCACTTTCTGAGCTTGCGTGTTAATGACACTTTGTAAGGTTTTTGCTTCCCTTTCAACAGATGCCTGATTACTTAACTGGTATTCCAAATTAGTATTGGAACTTATTTTATGGGATCGATGATACAGCTCACGCGTTTGTGTTGCGATGTAATTCAATGTAAAATTGAGATACATAAATGAGATACTTTGGAGGACACAGTTTTTGTACTAAGATCGCAGTCGTTAAAACTCCCATTGAGCTTGTGTTTTTGGTTAAATAAAATGGACTTATCTGTCAATATGCTTTTAATGTACATGGGAGAAGGTTTGTACCCAGCAGATAAACATTTATAGGCTGATGTATAATTAATTGATCTTCACTTTTTGAAGTCAGTTAACATCAACAAATTGAATGTGTGACGTATTAACAATACGTATAAGTAATTTTATAATGGAATAATTTGTTATTCCAACGATTTGTCGTTGGATTGTAGAACATAAAGTTGTATGCGGGAAAGAAAAATCTATTATTTGCTAAAAGATTAAAAATGAATAGCACAGATTTCCAATACGACTAGAATATTCCTAGGTACAATGTAGACACGCGAACCAAATGATAATATTTTAAAGCCACAAAAGCACTTTCAGCTTTATCGTATCTAAGCTGGAATACACGTACTAAGTCGCAAATAAATAACTTTTATCGCGAATACCGTCGGGACGTATCGGGAGTGCAACCGGGAGCCTGGGGGAGAAACTTTTCAATACATATTGATTGAGTACCGCAAGTTAGCAGAACTGGATCGTGACCGAGTGGACATTGAGCTCACTCATATTTTCAGGGGACGCGCGACAAATGTGAACGGTAACTTATTTTATAAAATTTGTGGCAACTCCACTGGTATATATACCTAGTCCAGATGACGTTTGACGATGTACTCCTAATTGAACATTGCCAGTCAGTAATGTCGAAAGGGGCACAGATTGAATACAAATGTTTTCCTCTGGGTCTTCAAAACTAGATGGAAAGTTCGAGGCAAAAATTTCCAAGAAATTATTAAAGTGCGCGGCGTGAACCGTGTTAGCGTTGATTAAAGCAATAATTTGTTTTAATTTTAAGAAAAATTTTATTCCGTTACTCAATATACTTAGGTACTTATTCATCATCAGCCTATTAACGTCCCACTGCTGGGCACAGGCCTCCCACGTGGACAATAGCTAGTGGGGATACTGGGCCATAACCTACCACGCGGGCCCAATGCGGGTTGGTGGGTTTTGACGACTGCCATCTTACGACAACAACCGGTACCAACGGCTTAACGTGCCTTCCGAAGCACGGAGGAGCTCGAGTTGTTTTTAATGGTCACCCATCAGGCGACCCGGCATTGCGAAAGTTGCTCAGCGGGCAAGATCGCAAGTCGAACGCGCTAGCCGCTGCGCCATCGAGCTCCTCGTACTTATTCAATAACAATTATTTTCGGTTGCTATTAATTCTATAAAACAATGTTTAATACATTTCTTAGATACATTCTTCAATCATTAACTATCTAAAACCATGCTTGCAAGACAAGCTGGCTTTTCAACCCATCTTTATTAATAATTAAATTATAAGGATCTCAGACAGTTACCAATTCAATTACAAATAGTTTCATACATTACTCCTAATCTAAAACAGTTTACAGCTCCTGTATATAAGCTCGACGTGGTGAGGGTTAGCAAAAAATCCAAACGCATTGTGTTAAAGATGACAGCATCAATTCGACATCCAATTATTATCAGAAACAATTCAACTCCCAATTCCCTTTCAAATTTCGACGAATTCCGCTTTCGATATCGAATTTTGTTCTATTGTTTAGTTGTGAATTGGTAATAACTATAACGAAGTTTGTTATGGAGACTTGAAAGGTCACATCACAGGGTTGTTGTGACTGACTGACACATTACAATTTAATTCATCGAAGTCTGTCTCGAACTAGAATATCTTATTATTTATTAGCTATGAGCGAAATAAGTATATTTAAATCGTGATCTTGCTTGATTAATAACAAAAATGGTGTTGATTTCTGATATTCTTTTTACATATTTGGTGGTTTTACAAACGTGGTAACAATAAAATGCATATTGTATTATAAGTTCCTCAAATATTCTGTTAATAACCCAAAAACTCAAAAAACTATCAATTTACAAATTAGAGCGCTAGTCAAGTTGTCGTAAATGAAATTGGGAATAAGAGCATGTTGTTTTACAAATAACGTGCCATAATTTGTTTTTACTCTTTCGACGACTGCTAAACAAAAGACAAGAGCTTTTCTCTTTTTCTGTTTTTGGTGCCATAATAAATATCAATAATGACCTTCTGATTTATCTGCATTAAACGTATTTACAACTGCACTTAAATGCTGTCGGATTAATCCCCCGTTGTCAGCCCCTACCGTCGTCATACGTTGTGTATTCTGGTGCTTCTATGATTAATTTACCCTAATAAAGCCTACACGTGTAGAACAGTCTGGCTGATATGTCGTCACATCAGTAACAAATTCTCTTTCGCAAAGTTTAAATATTTTCATTCTACTTTTTTTTGACAAAAGCGCCATATTTTGTGTTTATGGTTTTGGTAATTTGCTGTATGGTCACTTGTACCAGAAAAATCCATCTAGATTTTGCTTCTACATTATAATTATTCTCATGAAAGGTTCAATATGAATACGAACAAATTAAATAAAATAAACAATATTGAATGAATTAATAATGATAATTTATTTAGTGTTTCACACATAAAATTAAACAAAACAGTTACCTATAACACACAGATGTAACACAAAAAGCTATTCACTTATCATTTGTCAAGACACCAATGGTGACCAAACGCTGATGTTCCGTGGTTACCTCTAGGAAGAACAACAGTTATATGACTTAATAAATGTTCACTGGCTTCGTTTCTAATTTAACATTTCTAAAATACTATAAATGTTGTAAATGATGAACTTAAATGTATAATAATACAACTACGAACTGGCTACGACCGGAAATCAGTACCCTTACAAAAAGTCGTGCAAGGACTGCGGTGGGAGACTGCGCACTACCAGACCGTATGCTCGTTTGTGTATTGAGACGAATAAATAAAAATTAAATAAATAATTATTTATTTATTTATTTAGGAAAGTTTATACTTTCCTATACTCACACCAATTATCTAGCCCAAGAGAAGCTTCGTTATGAAACTCGTTACATGGTTACTAGACAACGGATAAACATACTTAAAATAGGTACTTTAATATATATTTAATATACATAGAAAACACCCAGACTCGAAACCATTTAGAAAAACAATAATTTCTAAACTGACCCGACCGGGGATCGAACCCGGGACCTCAGAGATGGCGACACCATGAAAACCGGTGTACAAACCACTAGACAAAGCTGGTTGTCAAAAATAAACTTAACCTTGCTTAAACCTCTAACTCTATTAATTTTGAACAACTGGCAGTGTACCTACGATATTTACCTATAAAACTTGTTCATTTTATAGTAAGGTTTTAAACAAGATTAACGTTGAATCTAGATTTTAAGGGTTTGGTGTTAGCCATTTTTAAGCTCATTAAATTACAGAAAGTTACAAAGTCTAAAAAGTTTTTTACAAAATAACAATTACAATTTTCACTAATTAAAAGTTCACATCAAATACGGCTTAACGCACGATTTAACTGCAATTAGTTTTTAAGTGAGTTCATCGCTTGGGCTTGTTATTTTTAGTCTAATTAACTGAGTTCTGTTGGATGGGTCCACTAATTTTGTTTTCAAGGAAAGGTGACATTACCATGTTTTGGATGGGTTGTGGAGGCCTCAATTATGGTTTAGCAATGTTTGTTTTAATTGCCTGATTACATGGATCAAACCTTTCTTTAAAATTAAATATGAATAAATGAAATTTTATTGCTTGTGATTGCATGAATTCATCTCGTATCCTGGCTTTCTCCGGACACGTTTCCAGGTTAGACAATTGCTCCATAGAACGCATCGTCGTTCAGGGGAAGGTGGAAGGAACTAGACCGCGCGGGAGGTCACCCATGCGATGGACCGACCAGATAAAGTCAGTTGTAGGCCGATCCTTGAATGAGTGCAGCAGGATGACCTCCAGCAGAAAATGATGACGCGACATCGTGAGGTGAATAACATCTGCCCCCTCCGATAGTACAGGGTGGGCCAATAATTTTTGCACTTTTAAAACATGAATAGAAATAAAACTACAACGGTTATTTTGTTGATTATATTTTTAACGTTTTAACAATTTAATGAAATTTATTTTTTTTAAATGACATCGTTGAGATGTGCACCGTCTCGTCGTTGGCACTCTAGCAATCGACTACGCAAACTTTGGAAAACTCGCTGATACATGCTGCGGGGGATCGCGTGGATGTTATAGCCCATACTGTCGTTTTAGGTGAATGAAGTGGCTTTTGGTGTTTAAGGCGAGGGTTTTCCCTACTCCAATATCGACAATTGTGCTTATTCACGTGCCCGTTGATGTGAAAGTGGGCCTCGTCCGTAAACAATAAATTCTCCAGGCTAGAGAATTGCTCCAGCATTGTGTCAGCCAATAACTTACGTTGAATGTAATCATTTGGTTTCATCTCCTGCACAATTTGAAGCTTATACGGATGCAGTTTGAGGTCTAGATGCAAAATCCGCCGTAGACTGCTTCTCGGTAATGCCAGAACCGCCGAACGCTTACGCGTAGATAATTCTGGATCGTTCCGTACGGAAATTTCAAACTCTCGAATGTTCTCATCGCTTCTTCTTGAACGTGGCCGGCCTGTTTGTTTAATATTCGTTGTCGATCCCGTTTGCTCGAACTTCACGACCCAAGCTTTGATTAAATTAACACTTGGACACTCGCTTACACGGCGTAATCCATATTCAATTCGAAACAGGCGTCGTACAGTAACGTAGGAATCGTTGTTTTTGTAAAATTGTTTAACACAAAAAGCACGCTGTTGTCCCGTGAAGCGCTCCATCGTGACTAAAATTGCATGAAGTGACGCATAGTTTCCCGCCACCTGCGCGCCCCTCCCTCCAACGGTATTCGAGAAATTTAGTGTTGCTATTTGCAAAAATTATTGGCCCACCCTGTACTACGTAACGAGCACGACCGCTCTGCCAAGAGCGTAAGAAGAGGATATGAGTTTATTTAAAAAGAAAATATAAGGTTATTGAAATTTAATATACTTCCCACTGCAGATCCCAACTAGCAAAGTAATCCTATAAAGAAAGTTTATAAGTCTGTCACTACTAATAACGTTCTTATAAAGACATTGCGGTAGACTATTTAACTTATAATAGCATTTGCCAAGCCTTAACATATTTAAGTGCATTCGTTTTTATATCTCGGTCTTATAGTTCGCTACAAGACTGACCTACAAAACATCTATAGGACACTTTTACTAGTAATAGCATTTCAGAAACGTAGATATTCTCAAGAGGTTTTGTCTTTGTAAGTTAGTCTTATAGTTAGCTACAAGATTTTCTTTTAGGACACTTTTAGGAATAAGTCTCTTATAATTGTTTACTGTAAAACTAAATAATCTAGAATAACATTTTGATTCTATAGTAGCATTTTGTGAGAAAACATGATATAATAATATAGTTAGCTGAGATCACTATAAGTTTGCGCCGGTATAGTTTTGCTCGAGACTCTTTTAAATCTAATAGTACTTAATAAGAGCGCTATTTGATCAAAAAAGCTTATAAGCTACTAGATCAATAACTTCATTAGTAAATGTCATCTATTTTGTTGAGATTCAGTTGTTACCCTTCGTCTTGAGGAAATAAGTTGAACATGAATTTAAGCGATTGGAAACGATTAAAAAGGAGTGGTGGTTACAGGAGAAAAGTGACAAATAGGTATAAAGAATTATAATTAGCATTAGCAGGCATATTTCAAGGGAACCCTAATTTGTTTTTAAATGGAGGCGAGTTATCTGGACTGAAACTGCTACAAGTACTAATTTACCTACAATGATACTATAAAGTACTTAATGGAGAGCAATTTCAAAACATGGCGAATATTCATAAGAATTGATGAAATATTTTATTTACAACAATATACTAATGTGCTATTTTTCGGAGGGGATTGTGAAAATAACTAAATTGCGGTACACATTTACAAAAAAGACTTCCCCACGAGTTCATACACTATATTGACAATATATTATTAGTAATTAATGTTTTACAATAATACAAAATAATAGTAATAGAAACATACGTTCTTATTAAGTATTTACCACAAAACAACCGGAACCACCAGCCGAAGGAACAAAAAAGATAACTTCTAATAAAATATACTTATTACTAATAACTAAGTACATTACTAGTGCATTAAAAACAAGATTGCTTTAGTAAGATACTTATGTCAGATACTAACAAGAGCGTTTGTGCTTGTAATTGTGTAGTCTCATATCATTATAGAAGCTATTGCGCTTCGTCAAGTATATTATAGGGTTTAGTAACATTTTAAAAGATGATTATAAGATAGTGATAGAAATAAACGCTCCTATAACTGCGCCCAAATCCAGCTTTGTAGCATGATACAAGTTTCTTATAAGTGACAATAAAAGTAGTCTTGAGATCGTTTTAAGTACTTATTTTGCTAGTTGGGGAGTAGACACCTGTAACAATGCAGCTAAAGCCTTGTTGGTTTTCTGACCTCTTTTCCGAATAACATTTATTTATATCTAGTTTTAAATTTAAAATTCAAATATTACTTGCGTTCTCTGCATACAGAGGCTAGACTCTGTTTTCATGAAAATGGCAGTTCAGATTCATCCGCGGAGCTAGGAAGAGCTCCATCTTAATTGTTATCCTTACGAAAACATTGTTACTATTGAATAGTGTATTATTATAACTAGACAGTTCCATACGTCCTGATAATAATATTATTAATTCTTAATAAGGTTTGAAATATTAATATTATTAACAGGATCATTTTCATGAAAACAGAGGCTAGACAGAGAATGCAAGTAATAATTTGAATTTTAAATTTAAAACTAGATATAAAAGAATATTATTCGGAAAAGAGGTCAGAAAACCAATAAGGCTTTAGCTGCCTTGTTACACACCTCCTCCTCCTTCCCTTGATCCCGAACAATTTAAAATCCTCCAGATTTTTCTTGCTACCTTCTACCTACTAGACTACCTGCCAGATGGGCCAGAGACAAAACTGATCGCTGTAAAACCTGAATGCGATCAGCTCAAAATGTAAGGAAATACACATAACATGGAGGACTATGCCCAACAGTGGGCTGATAATGACACATATTAAAATTCAGATAACTAGTGTAATAATGTTATACATTTTGTTTATTTATTTACAAAATGGGAAAATGTTAAAAAAAACTCGCTCACGGAATATTTTCAACATTTTCCTGTTTGGAAAGATAACATTTCGCACACCCATTCGTAAACTGACCCAATCCAAAATTTTGGTGAATTGAGTTAAGTATACAGAACAAATTAAAAAATCGCGCTCTATCGCCTAGTAAATCAGAAACTGCCCTATTAAGGCTAGAAAAGGAGAAACTCAATCTTGTGTCTCTTTCTTAATAACGAATCCTGCGCCTTTCGTCATTACGATAGTGACGTATTTAGTATTGGGTTGGAGTTAGATGCTGCGCAACTAGTGGAGAAGTGGCATGAACCTCAATGTGTCACTGTAGTACAAAACTTGGGGTAAGTTTACTACTTTCATTTTAATCTTAAAGTGACCGAAGTTTGTTTTGAGTCACTTAATACTGTAAACTGAGCTTTTTTTATGACCAAAACCAAATAGGGTTGGTTTACCACTGAATATTTGATCAGAATTACGGGCTTTTTATATTTTAAGTCTGTATTTGATTAATTAATTTATAACTTTTTTGGATATTTGGTGCTCAGGTCTGTTTCTGAATAAATAAAACAAAAATTCTGATGTTGCACTTAGGTAAGGGTCTGTTAATTTCTATTTTTTTAGCAATTAAATAGTGAACTCGTTTGTTTTAGATTTAAATTTGTATAATGAAGAGAAGAGTTGACCATATTTTGGAAATGTTAATGACCACGCGAGAAGAAGAGGTAGGTACCTAGGTAATTAAATTGTTACATAGTAGCTACTATGTAACAATTTAATTATCATGTTTTCTTTAATAAAATACCTAGGCACCTAGTGGTTTTAGTGCACCAGCATTCTAATAAATAATTGTATACTTCTTTAAACTCAACCAAATTGGTTCACCGAGTCTTTTCTGTTTAGTTTACACAACACAATAATATTCACTACCTATTTCACAGAATTAAACAAGAGATAATAGTCAATTAATTATCGAAGCTATACCAGAAAGAGAAATTCAGGCTGAGGTATGTGTTTAAAACAACTGATATTTATTCTTACATGACGTTATAATTAATAATATCATTATCATTACTATCTGCCCATTATATAAACAAAAAAATTTGTGCAGATTACTGAAAGAGATCCGTCCGTCAGTCCGTCTATTATTGAAAATACGCTAGAACAAGGTGAAACATTTTGTACCTACCTAAAGAAAAAAATCGAACACACTAGGTTCATACAATTATTATTTTAGTACTGATTTATTTAAAACGACTAACTACTTATTTATTAGAGTATTTTAAGTATTTGTTATTTTTAATAATATTAATATCCAGTTTTCAGTTTAATGTCCATAACACAAATTCTTAAAGAATCTTGACTTGGGGTTAGATGATCGGTGTGACTGTTGAAAATTATTATTTAAATTTGTTTAATATTTCCAGCATATAAAGGATGTTGAAAAGGCTTGTAACAGTCCACCACCATTTATTGAAAAATAAATCCTGTTTACACAGACGCCCGAGATGCAAGTGGATAGTAGTCGAATTGAGGTATGTAATTAAATATATTTTATGATACTTTTACATTATTATGAGTTTTTATAAATTATGTTATCTTACTTTTAGGTAGAAAAAAATACAGAAAGAACTGAAAATGAACCAAAAATATCTTTTGTGAAAGCTTCTATCAGATCAAGATCAACTAGTTCGTCGTCATCCAGTTCTTCCTCATCCAGATCTTCCTCATTAAGTTCTTCCTCGTTGAGTTCTAAGAGTTCATCAATTTCAAACCAGTCAAGGCACACTGATTCAGCTACATGTTCAGCAGTTCGTCCAAACTATCAGGTATCACCAATCCTCTCTAATGAAAGTGACGTAGACTTGAGTGACTCGGACCCAACATACGCAAATACATAATACACGTAGAGGTGTTCAAATATTTCTCGATCAAGCTACTCGTCATCCTCGTCCTCGCCTCATAGGAATTATTTAAGATCTGACGATACTCCCCGCGAGTCTAGAAAATGTAAAAGGGACCCTGACAATTGGAAACAAATTAAACTACTGAAAAGTTGCACGTCTTTTTTTATTACAATAATTGTGCCGGTCAGAATAAAAATAAAACTATTGCTAGCTTATATATCATTTGCAGTGACCTCATTGCTTAACATTGTAAGAATAACCCACAAATATTAAATAAAAGGCCACACGCGGAATGAAGCGGACAACGTACGTAGCCTCATAAAAAAAGAGATCACAAATAATGAAAAATGTAGTCCTATTTATATACCTTGCCAATACGCAACACTTATCAAAAGTGCACGAAAAACAGGTCAACCTTTTAGGGTCAAGGAACTAGACTACTATCTTGAACATCAAAAGCTTGCAAGCAAAATGGGGCCTCAACTACAATGAAAACACAAACAAAAAAAGGAACGATAACTTGAAATAACATCAAAGTTTTGAAATTCGTAAAAGAAAATACTTTTGAATTCGATTACAAGACTTCTTACACGGACACGGAATACAAAACTATTAATATGAGAAACAAGAGGAAAAAAATGTTAAGCTTTGACGTAATCGAAATGGAACAGTTATATTTGGAGGAACTGGGCTTAAAAGAAAACAAATAAAAAAACTTAAAGGAATTGGTGAGAAAAAAATTGATTCCCCAGTTATTACGAAAGTTTTTATAACAATCTGTAATTAGGTACCTACGTATTGTTAGTAGTATCCAAGCATTCTTTAAGTGTACAAAATATGGAACACATCGGAATTGTCAATTTTTAATTTAAGATAGGATAGAGTTATGTAAACAGATACTCACTGATTGTAGCAATGCTAGTATTAGGTATAACTGTTGTGATTATTTTTAATTGTACTTAGGTAAGTAAACATTTTGAAATTTTCTACCTCATTGACTGATTCGCTGCTTTACTTTATTTTTATGTGTGTCTGTGTAATAGTGTATGTAATTCATAACTAAAAATCATTCTATTATATTCTAAAGTTCAAAAATTTTGATTTTTGTAGTTGATTAATGATTAATATTATTGATTAATCTTAAGGTTTAGGTTTTATAGTAGGTACTTACCTAAATTTGTTTTTGTAGCTGATTAATGTTAGGTACCACCTGTGATACTTACAAATAAAAATATCTAATTGTCATAGGTACTTAGGTTTAGATATTAGCTGTTGTCGTGACTATTACATTTCGTATTTTATTTTAATTTGTTTAGAAATAAGCACAGCATGTGATATTGAAAGCTGATTAAGTAATAAATAATACTAAGTAAGTTGATTATTTAAGAAGTTTAAATCAACAGAGAATAAAAGAAAATGATTTAAATTTATGTTTTATTTCGAATACCTTAGAATTATTTTAGTACATAACTGCATAATTGAATATTACACCGAAAAAAGTCTTGAAGTTAAGAATTCAAGGGAACTTTTTGTAAATAAGTCATCCAATCAAACATATTGCTAAGAAATAAAGAGACATATTTGTACAAAAGTCCAACGTTCAAAAATGTTTGTAGTACTAAACTGACTCTTTATTGGAAGTTTTTTTCAGCGACGATTTACTACTATACTTATAAATATTTTTAAAGAATTTTTATCCGTACCAGTAGTCTTTAGACCAAATAAACTGTAGGACTTTGAATTTTGTAAATAGCTCATTATTTCATAAAGTTATAGTGTGATATACCATAAACTGTCGAGGACCGAAACACGTTTTCTTCATTTCCCAAAAAACATGAATTTTGGATTGAGCCAGTTTACGACTAGAGGTGCGATTTATTCTCATTATTAAATGCCTACCGAGCGTGATCGAGCAATATTCCCAATTCAAAATGCTTTAATAATACTATTATGGTTTTTTAGTTCAATGATTTTATTTTGGTTCTCTCGTATTTATATACATAGATATAATCTCACGACTATTATCCCCGAGGATCTTGCCCGCTAAGTAACTTTCGCAATGCCAGTTCGCTTGATGGGTGACCAATTTAAAACATCTCGAGCTCCTCCTTGCTTCGGAAGGCACGTCAAGTCGTTGGTTCCGGTTGTTGTCGTAAGATGGCAGTCGCTAAAACCAACTAACCCGCATTGGGCCACGTGGTGGGTTATGGCCCAATATCCCCACGTGCTATTGTTCACGTAGGAGATATGTGCCCAGCAGTGGGACGTTTGTAGGCTGATGATGATGAAAATGATCCCCGAAGGATTAGTCAGAGACTAGGCAATGAGAACAGCAAAAGCAGTCCTTTACTTTAGCCAATCAAACGTCGAAGGTGACTATAGTCACCCAGAAAAAAATATTAATATACGTCCACGGTGACTGTAGTCACCCAGAATTCTAAGCTCCAACCGTCTATGGTGACTACAGTACCCAATAAATAGCTCAAAACACGTAGTACGTGGGTCCGTGAAAAAAAATTGAGGTTGTTCTGTGGTTACTAATTCATCATACAAGTAAAAGAAATCTATATATTGGCCAGCGATATATACGTTACACTATATAGGCCGTTCCGAACACGCACTATGTTCCACTCATCTGCAGAGTCAACTAGGCACCTTACTTTAGTGTGGCTTTGACATTCGCGCGTGCGGAGAGGCGATAATAATTCTTTATTTATTTTCAAAGTGTACACCTAGACGTTTACTACCATTCAGTTGTCAAGTAAGTGAAATTAATTGTTATTCAAGTCATTAATAGGTCAAGGATCATAAGACCGCCGGCGGTCGCGAAACAATTGATTTTCAATTTTGTCTGGTTTTACGATCCTTAAGGGGTTATTAATATGTAGTTATATCGTATTATTAATATTGAAAAGATATTATTTTAATTATTGTTGTTGACAATCTATTTGGGCCGCCGTCTTTATACACACTACGTTGTCTTTGACTGATCTGGCGCTGCGGCCGGCGCTGCGATGTCTGTCTGTTGATTAGACGACATAAATGTTAAGCGCTGCAGCGGCTGCAACGAACTTTAGGTCTCTCATTCCAAAATTTGAACGAATGGTTTGCATGAACGTTCTTGTCTATACTTCTAGGTCAATGATATTGGCACACAAAATTTCACAGAAAAAAATAATGAAATTGACGAGATTGACAGTTTTGCAGCGTAAGCGTCTTTCATCATCATCAGCCAGAAGACGTCCACTGCTGGACAAAGGTCTCCCCCAAGCATCTCCACCACGACCGGTCCTGTGCTGCTTGCATCCAGCGGCTACCCGCGACCTTCACCAGATCGTCGGACCACCTTGTTGGAGGCCTACCCCAACGGCCATCGGTTCTACGGGCGATGTGCCCTGCCCATTGCCACTTGAGCTTGGCGACTCTTTGGGCTATGTCGGTTACTTTAGTTCGTCTACGAATCACCTCATTTCTGATTCGATCACGTAGAGAAACCCCGAGCATAGCCCTCTCCATTGCTCTTTGCGTGACTTTGAGCCTGCTAATTAGTCCCATAGTGAGCGACCACGTTTCGGTACCGTATGTCATCACTGGCAACACACACTGGTCGAAGACTTTCGTCTTGAGACACTGCGGTATTTTGGACGAGAAGATATTTCGTAGCTTACCGAACGCTGCCCAGCCGAGTTGAATAGGACGATTGACCACTTTCTTAAAGTTGGACCTACCTAACTGGACTGTTTGTCCCAGGTATACATATTTGTCAACAACTTCAAAAGCAGAGTCTCCAACCTTCAGAGGAGTGGGTACGACACGTGAGTTGGACATGATTTTTGTCTTCTCCATGTTCATTTTAAGGCTCACTTGTTGAGAGACTCTGTTAAGATCACCGAGCATTGTGCCGAGTTCCTGCAGGGTCTCAGCCATGACTACTATATCGTCAGCAAATCGAAGGTGACTGATGTACACGCCGTTAATATTGATACCGAGTCCTCTCCAGTCCAGAAACTTAAACACGTCCTCCAGTGCAGCAGTGAAAAGTTTCGGAGAAATGACATCTCCTTGTCTCACTCCACGCTGCAGCTGGACTGGCTTCGAGCTCTGGTCCTGAAGACGAACTGTCATAGTGGCGTTTTCGTACAAACACTTCAACACTTCGATGTACTGATAGTCAATTTGGCACCGCTGGAGAGACTGTAGCACGGCCCATGTTTCTATCGAATCAAAGGCTTTCTCATAGTCCACACACGCTAAGCAAAGTGGCCGGTTATACTCTTCGGTCTTCTGTATAACCTGCCGCAGCGTATGTATGTGGTCTATGGTGCTAAAGCCTTTTCGGAATCCGGCTTGTTCGATTGGCTGGAAGTCATTAAACCTGCGTGCGAGACGATTAGTTATAACTCTCGAGAACAGCTTATATACGTGACTTAGAAGTGATATGGGTCTGTAGTTCCTCAGTAGGGCCTTGTTGCCCTTCTTAAAAAACAACACAACCACACTTTCATGCCACGCTTCTGGCGTTCTACCTCCAAGTACGACGGAATTAAATAGTCTCTGAAGAGCTGCGAGTACCGGTCTTCCGCCTGCTTTCAGAAGCTCAGCCGTAATTCCGTCAGCACCCGATGCCTTGCTGTTCTTAAGCTGCTTGAGAGCCATACCAATCTCGTACAGGCTGATGTCCGGGATATCTTCCGTGTAGTGTCGGGTTAGCTTAGCTCTAGGGTCTATAGCTAAGCTTTGTACAGGTGGCCGCGTGGATGTGTATAGCTGTCCATAGAACTTCTCGACCTCTCCCATAACTTCGGACCTGGACGTGAGAGTTCTGCCGTCATCGGTTTTCAGCGTCGTCAGTTGGCTCTACCCAATACTTAAATCTCTTGCGAACACTTTTGAACCTTTGTTTTGCTCGATAGCCTCTTTAATACGGTCGGTATTAAATCGGCGAGTGTCGCGAGTCAAAGACTTCGAGATCTGCCTATTGAGCCGCCGAAGCTGAGACGAATTGTCCAAAGAACGCAGAACCATCACGCGCCGCTCTCCCATCAGTTTGAGAGTATGGTACGAGAGCTATTTAGGTCCTCTTATACGGTGGGTTTTGAAGAACTGAGACCCAACCGCATGGACAGTTTTTACAAACCTGTTGTTGTAATCGTCCACGTCTACGCAACCCTTCAGGCATTCGAAGCGATTTTTCAGTTCCAGCTGGAAGCTTTCGGGGTTTTGGATTTGGATGGGTGCAGGGCGGAGCGTAGACTTCATCAATCGACGTCTTTTCAGCTTGATATTAATGTTCAATGTGCCTCTTACCAACCGGTGATCACTGCCAGTTTTGAACGCGTTGATCACAGAGACATCATTGAATATTTGCTTTCTCGTCGATATGATAAAGTCAATCTCATTTTTTGTTGCGCCATCGGGACTTAGCCAGGTCCACTTGCGGTGTTCAGATTTCCTAAGAAAGGAGTTCATCATGAAAAGTCCCTCCTTTTCCAGAAACTCCGCCAGCAGTTGGCCCCGTAGGTTCCGAATTCCAACTCCAAATCGTCCCACTTTCAGCTCATCGCCGCTTCGTTTGCCCAGTTTTGCGTTAAAGTCTCCCATGACAACGGTGTAATGAGTTTTGGAGACTTGTATGGCTCTAGAGATGTCCTCATACGTAGCCTCCACCTCATCATCGGGGTGTGCCGTAGTCGGAGCGTATACCTGTATAACCTTCAACGAATACCGTTTGGTTATTTTGAGTATAAGGTACGCTACCCTCGACGACACAACTTGGTCTTGACAACGTTGTTCACGAGAGAGCTGTGGACGATAAACCCGACACCACCCTGGGACAGTTGTTCGCCCTCCCGGAAATAAAGCAAGTTACCAGACTTCAAGATTATCAAGTCCTCCCACTCTCTTCGGACCTCAGATAATCCCACAATGCCCCACCGTATCTTGCTCAATTCTTCCTCCAGTTCGCAAACCTTCTTGTCGGTTCGCAGTGTACGCGTGTTGTAGGTTGCCAGGGCCAAAGTTCGTTGTTGGCGGTAGTCAGGTCTCTGCCGGAGATTCTTAGCACCCCCTGCCCCGTCGCTGCCTTGGGAGCGTCTTTAAAAATGTCGAAATACTCACCGTATTTTCTAAATAAGTGCACATCAAAAGAATCACAAACTAATTACCGTTAAGGATTGGTTAAGTTTGTTTCCATTTATAGACAGTGACATTCCAATAAAAAAAATATTCTGATCAATCGTTATAAACACGGCAACGTTCTTTGTTAAGGTTGTTGCTCGCTAGATCGTAATTCCGCAAAAAATTTTGAGGTGGCTGTATGGATATTGAATTATTCGTAGAGCAACAGAAACTATGGCATACGAGAAACCTTTAGCAAAAAAATGAAATTGTTAACAATTAAGACGGTTCGCCTAGGTTTGCATAGGATTTTTGTTGTGATAAAAATGTGTTAATTACTCTTCGTAATCATCGGTATTCCTAATAATGTGCACATCAAAACGATTGTTATGGTCTTAGCTATCGAAAATGGTATGATTCTTTCTAGTTCCAAACAGTGATTTCCAAGTAATAACGACTTCTAGATGTCAATATAAATAAAAAAAATTGATTTTTGTCTTGGAATCTTAATTTTTGTAATTTTTGTTATAGCATTTTATATTAACAGTTTATTTATTAAAACTCTGCGTATTCTAAGCATTACGTATTTAAAGTTTTGTTATAGCTTTAGTAACTGTTTAGTTTTAAGTTTTTTTTGTCAGCTCAGTCAGGGTTGATAATCTTCTTTACACTCTTCTGGCAGCTCTGGAAATAGCTGAACATTAGCCGCCATGTTGGTTAACCATTACTGGACGTTTAAGTGGATCCACTTTTCACCAAATAGCGACTGCACACATGTGCTCAGCGGGACAGGTGGTGATTCCATCGCCGCTCTGTGATGGTTGTATGTGCAGTCTTTAGTCCGTTAGTCGCCTTTTACGACACCCAAGGGAAGAGAGAAGGTGGTAGTATTCGTTCACCGCTACGCGGCACGGTTAGATTTTAAAGATTAGAAGAATTTAAAGATCTAATATAATGTATACTAGGCAGCTTATAAAAATTCACTGCTGACTTATATTTTTAATTATTCTGTTATCTTGATAGATTCCCTACTACCTAGTCATAATACTGACGTAAAATCATAAAACTAAATGTAGTAAAGGAAATTAGCGTCTAATTGTTACGCTAAAAATGGAAAAGTAATATAAAATGGAAGTCTTAAAACAATAGACCTAGAAAATTAATCTGCTCCTTCTGTACATACCTACCTGGCATACTTGTTTCAGTTCGTTTAACTTCGCCGATTTAGTGAATTTTAGAGGAAGAAATAAGGCAGCCATTTTATTTCACTTAGTCAATGATTAACTTCGACAGTACTTCACTACTTAGCCTATGTTTGAGTTTTGTAACATTGTATACCTATACAGATCCAACGGCGTAAATTTAATATAGGTATTTATAATTAGATTTTGTAATCATAACTTATTAACTCAAAAAAAGATGTCAGTTAGAATGTTTGATTCGTTGAAGGCTTCATGAAAAATGATAGCACATTATACTGAATCTTATGTCATTTTGCTGTTGGAACACGCCAAATTTTGTTCTTGAAATTTGGCATGATAACACAGAATCTCTCTTCTTTTCTGTGCATAAAAGTTCCTACTAAGGATGGATAAAAATGTAAATTATGTCATAATGTTTGTTTTACAAATTCCGAAAGCTGAAATAATAAAAATATCTAAAAATCCATTAGTCGACATTTTACATGGCATTTTTGATTTGTTGTCAAGAAGAGTCAAAGAGTCATCGTCATTATCATCGGTTTATAATAATTGTTAGAGCCTTCTGCTCTAACAATTATTATAAACTCGTTTAATCTGAATAATATATAATTTATTTAATTTTAATTTCATTTTATTTAGATAACTATAAATTAAATAAAAAAAAAAAAATAACTTCCCACTGCTATTTACAGGCCTCCTACATTGACAACAGCATGGTTAAATACAAATACGAGTATATAGATATAAACACGACTATTATCCCCGAAGGGCTAGTCAGAGACCAAGCAATATGGACTGCAAAAGCAGTTCACTGCCATAGTCCACTTTTCATCAAATAGCGACTGCACATGTGCTCAGCGTGACAGGTGGAGAGCCCATCGTGCTCTAAGCTGGACATCATACATCGTCCATACATCCTACATCCAACAGTTAAACAAAAAAAAACCACTAAGGCTTCTTTTTTGAAAATTAAAATCAAAACTTTATTTGGCAGACTTTCCTTAACTTCCACTACTGGATAACGAAGTCCTGCATGTAAATCGAACAATATATAACCAACCACAAAATCAAATCCAAATTCACTGAACGTTAAAGCGCGAGATTCTCTCGTTTTCATAATGAAACGATAGAATCCTACAGCTTACGAGTCACAGACTAAGTGATAACACAAACAAACAGATGATTTGTGAGCAACATCGCTGAAAATAAAGGTTAGTATTGATTTCAAGCTTTAATAGTGTAAGTAATACTGGTAGTTGTAAAGTTTATGATAAATTGAAGGAAGAATTTGACATAAAAGAATCATCTAAGATTTATTTTTTAATGTTTGAAATATTTGCCTCTTTTTTAAGTCAAATTATTTAATAGAGAATGAACTTATAGTCAGGAGAAAATAAGCAAGTATAAAAGAGTCAGAAAAAAATTATTTGTTCCCTTAGTCTTTATACTTGCGTCTTCTTTTAAAACAAATCATAAAAAGAACAAGACTTTCTTAGCAAACCTGCTTTTGCTGATTCAATTTCTTTATATCGCATTTAAAAGACTGTGTGTAGACAAGCTGTGACGTTACATTTAATTCGGCACACCCTGTCTATCCATCCCTTTAGATTTATTCTCCGCTTATAAATTGACGAGACAAATTCCTTTCGCCAAACTCACTGACGATTGTATCTGGTACGAGTTATTTACGTTGGTTTCCTTTTAAATTGTGTACTTTATTATAAGGTGGGTAAGGAGGAGCTTCAGAAGGGCTACTCCGTAATTCATATTCGATATATCAATTCTTGAGAACGTTTTTATTACATTTGTATGACATTAGTGACTTTGCCCGCGTAACCTGCGATCCTGTGGGAATTTCGCGTGATTCCGTATAATCTAATCTTGGTCTCTTAGTTACGACACCCATACACTTTAGATAAACCACGCGTGTAATTTTGTCCAAACCCAGATGATTTAGTTATATTACCGTGTAAGGCATGAAATAGCATGCCTATAAAATTTTAAGGTTTCAGGGGCTTTACGTCATCTCTTAGGGCAGTATTACTTTAATGTTACTATGCAAATTCCGATAAGAATTTTTAATAATAAGATTAAAGTAGGTAATGATACTATTAGTTATTCTGTGGTTATACTGCTCTAAGAGGTGACATTAGGGCCAGAGGTCCAGGATCGAGACATTTTAAAGTAAATACTTAAAAAAGTGTTTACAAGAATAAAATCAACCAGTCTCAGGAAAGCTCGAATGGGACTCGAACCCATGATGTTTGTGTTGCCGGTCCACTGCTCTAACCGCTAAGCTATTGAGACCCCAGAAGACTCTTGAATTCTTTCTAGTAGTTGAAGATTTACGCTGCAAGCCAGTCTAGGAAACACTTTTCCTATATCTATATAGCATTTGTGAATGCAAAATTAAAATTAAAAAAATCCTTAAAAATTCTAAAATATTAAACAAATACATAGCCCCACACATGTAGATAACATCGTAAAGACGTAAACCAATAAGGAAAATTGTGGAAATCAATATCTATGTAGGTATTCACAACACTCGTTGAAAGTTAAATCAAACGAAATATAAACATACTAGCGGCCCGCAGCACCTCGTCCGCGCTAACACCGTCACATTTTAGCTATTTTGTACAATCTACAAATAATAAACAAAAACCATCGTCAGTTATCGCTCTTTCTATTAGTGAAAGCCTCATATAAATTCTTAGTATCTTCTTAGCTTAAAACTTCGATCAACAATACCTACTAGATAACGCGTTACGTACAAAATCAAAACTAAATTCTGTCCACGTTAATAAATACTTTTTCAAAGCTATAAATTACTTCTGACACTTTAGAAATAAAGACGTCAATAACATTTAGTGGTGAAATCAACCTTAAGGGCAACAAATATAGTACTTTTTCCTGTTATGCCTTGCGAGAAAATACTGTCTCTATCTCTATACTGTCGACATGTGGCAAAGTTTTAGAATCGATTGTCTACAAAAAAGTCCTACCTCACATAAAAACTCGCATCAATTGTAATCAACATGGTTTCCTTCCTCGAAAGTCGACTGTTTCGAATCTGGTGGAATATGTTTCTGAAATTGCGAATGCCCTTGATAAAAACGAAGAGGTGCATGCTATCTACACAGATTTTCGTATAGCATTCGATTTAGTTAACCACGATATTCTTATTGTGAAACTTGCCAACATGGGAATTCATGGCTCATTATTGAGATGGTGTACATCCTATCTGGGAAATCGTTCGCAACTGGTTGCGCTTCGTGGGTACCGATCTCATGTGTTTGCGGTTCCTTCAGGAGTGCCGCAAGGATCCCATCTTGGTCTCATGTTTTTCTTGATCTTCATAAATGACATGTGCCATTCCATAGGTTGTAAATACAAACTCTTTGCTGACGATTTGAAGATTTACCATGTGATTAAATCTCATTTAGACATACAAGTCTTACAGTCAAATATAGACACAATACAAAAATGGTGTGTCTATAATGGAATGATTTTAAATCCAGACAAATGCTTCCATATAAAATTTTCGAGGAAGAAAAAACCTCAATGCACATTTTATTCGATTGGTTCAGTTGTTCTTAAGGAGGTAACAACTATTCGGGATTTAGGCGTAATCATTGATGGCTCATTAAGCTTTCGTCAACATGTGGATCACATTGTAAATAAGACGTCACAACTTAGCGGATTCATTAATCGTCAAATGAAAATATTTAAACAGCCAAGTCTTACAATAATCATCTATAATAGCATCATCCGGAGTATCCTAGAGTACTGCAGCGTGGTTTGGAATCCCGGGTACCAAGTGCACTCAGATAGAATTGAACGAGTGCAAAAAAGGTTTTTCTATCATCTCGCATACTCTGACAACAAGTGCCGCATCCTTGCCTCTTATGCCGACCATATAAAACATTATAAAGCTACTTCATTAGAAGCCCGTAGAAAGATTGCTGATACGTTGTACTGTCATGGGCTGATACATGCTCGCATTGATTCTCCTGATGTGCTGGAGAAGTTAAACTTTTCTGTTTCCCGTTTAAACAGTCGCCTTCATAACAGGAAAATGTTTTCACCGCCATTATACAAGTCTAACCTTGGTAAGCACTCCCCAATAAATCGAATGTGTGTATGTTGTAACGCTGTTCGTTTCGATGTAGATATATTTTCGGTTACTTTAAATGTATTAAAAGATAAGTTACAAACAATTTATAATAATTAGCAAAGTAAGTTTAGGATAAAAACAAGTATTATGATTAGATAAGTAAGTTTAAGTTTTAACAATGATGTAAAGCGTATTTCTGTAATTGTATTAGTTTATGCTGTGTCTACATGTAATAGGTTGCAGCTATCGTAAGATATGTTAACATTTTTTATATTTTTAAGTTAAGCTTGTAACCAGTTCTGTAGACCTTTAAATAAAAAAATAAAAAAAATAAAAAAAATAAGACCTCACTTCTCAAGTGCGCTCTTATTTACCGAGACACATTTTTAGCGCCGACCTGACATCCAGTTGTATTGTTAATCGAAGGTTTAGAAGAATAAATCGGAGCCAACAGATACGGGAAAACAGCTACTTTACTTTATAATATGCAATGAAACAAAAGCCTGACAAATTATAAAAATAATATTTTATCACACAATAAATCAAGTGGCTAGTTTTAAACAATTTAATCGAATGATTTCAAAATTTAGAATAGCAAATAGTTGGTTTTGTATTTTTTTAAAAAAGCTCAAAACAACATTTACTTCCATCATAATTATATTTATTTACATCTTATACTAATTAATAGTACCGGTAGAACGGGGCTATTTGGTAACCGTGGGCTGTTTGAAAAAAAAAATTTTTTTTGAACGAACGCAAACATATTAGCGTGTACGCAACCTTTTTATTGTCTAACATTTGGTAACTCCGTTATCTGTCAATCTCGACCAATCAGAGAAAAGAACACCACGCGTGTGATGTTAAGAACTACATTTAGCGAGAGTCTGTCAGTTTTGTTCCAAATCAGTTTTTACGTAAAAATGTTAAATTATTTAGTGTTGACTTTTGCATTATTTGTTAATTTTAAAATTTATGTTACCAAATATCGCCGTCCGTGTTTATATTGAAATAAAAACAGTTTATTAAGATATTTTCTATGTCATTTTGTATGCATACCAAATAACCTCTACTGGGGGCGATTTGGAAAGGCACCTTCTTTTTTAAAATAAACCTTACTGTTTTTTCATTCTATGTTTTTATTTTTGTATTTTTATAGTTATATCTGTATTAAGCAACACATAAGTACTTCTTTATCTGTTAAAGATTAAAGGAAAAATAAATATTCAAATTTTGTCCCTACTTTTTTACCAAATAGCCCCTATCTACTGGTGTTTTTTTTAATTCTTAGTGTAGAGGGTGTGGTGAGCTGGAATTACATAAAACCAGTAAGTTATTACTTGGTTAAAAAACGATAGGTTCTGTCACCAATAGTTTTTTGAATAAGGAAACCAAAATTTATGTATCTACATGAAACTATAATTAACTAATCGTTGGTACCTAATAACTTTAACATAGAAATGAACCCGACGGCTTTCAAAGGTTTAAAAATATAAATTAAGGTCAACTAAATAATGTTTCATTACTGAAGATCGGACTCAGGAGTATCTGCATGTTGGGAGAGTGTGTGACAAACGTGATTCTTAAAATCACAACATTATAGTGTCAACATTGCAGAGTTTTAAGAAATATAAAAAGAGGACGATCGAGTTTCTCCCGTGTTCTTTTAACAACAACACGTGTTGTGAGACTCCGTTTTATTTCTATCTACTGTACAAAACTAGAGATACTTTAAATTGGCTTAATGCTACACGCGATAGCCATTAATTTAGAGATAATGAAGTGGAAGATCTGTTATTTTATTAAACGAAATAACACTACACTTATTAAATGTGCATGAAAGTATAGAAAATAGTAGATTTTCCTTGTTTACATTTTTCACTGCATTGAAAAAGTTACATTTTGCGATGTATCACTTTTCACAGGAGGCACAAAATTTTCTTCATATGCCTTTTCTGAATTAATAATTTCGTTACTAGGTCGGTCAATTTTACTAAACTAATAGGTATATAATCTTCATTCGATCGAGATGACAAATAACTCATCCAGAGCTTGTAAAAAGCGTCCCTTATCAGTATACGCCACAATATATCTCGCCGTCAATAGCGCCGCCAAAGATATCCCATATCTGATGAACCGCCGAGTAATAATTCAAGGAAGTTTCCCTATAAGCAGTCGTTCCGCTCTGATTGTACCTAATAATAGTACTCGTTTATTTGTTTACCAAGAGTCAATGGGTATAGTTGAGCCGTTTCCATCAATTTTAGAGTAAAGACGAAAACAAATCGATGGCCGCGGCATACCGCCCGGCGGTTTATAGGAGACGCCTCAGCGATCGCATTCTTATTCGCTGACCCAAATTCTGTATTGAAAATGTGAGAAATGTTATCTTAACTATTATAGGTACCTAGACACTGAAAAGGATCAATAGATTTTCTAAATACCCCTTCTGTTAAATGTTCGCTCTTTTGTTTTAGTTAAAATAATATATTGGGCACCGCAAAACGGTTTGGGAAAACAATCGCGAACGAAGCATGTATGTTATTTTGTGGTTGATTAATTAATATGTACCAAATAGAAGAAAAGGTATAATCGTTATACCGCGTTAAATGTTTTGTTTTTAGACGCGTGAGTTTTAAACGGTAGTTAGCAACAGTTTTAAATACCAATAAAGCTTGGATACTTGATGTATACTCGTAATAGTTTAAATCGGTAAATAGTAAATAGGCAAATTGTTTAATATTTACTCTTCTTACTTCTATTTTTTCTGGTGGCTTGATTTAAACTGCCATTAGACCTCACCCGTCTCAGACCCAAAGCCCCAGGTTCCATTACCCGCGGGGGTAGGTACACACGGCGTCAGATCGACCTACCCTAAACTGTCAAATTTCTCCAATGAATATTGATCCTTAGAACCAAACGACAAAGTTTAAAATTGATTGTAGAAATTTGGCAGTTTTGGGTAGGTTGATTTGACGCCGTGTGTACACGTTAGTAATCTGTTTAGATGGTGATTGGGCTTGTTTTAAGTACGCTTGTCTAGCTACATACATAGAGATAATCACGACTATTATCCCCGAAGGGTTAGTCAGAGACTAGGCAAAGTCCACTTTTAAGTAAATAGCGACTGCACATATGCTCGTACTGACAGGTGGTTAGCACATGGCCGCTCTAAGCTGTTGGGTGTATGTGCAGTCTTCCGTTAGTCGCCTTTTACGACACCCAAGGGTAGAGAGGGGGTGGGAGTGTTCTTTCACCGCTACGGTACACGGTTACCGGCTTGTCTTGCTACCATCATCTTCTCTTAATTTGTTGCCATAACATCAATGTTACTTACATTGTTGTGTTCCGACAGCTAAGAGGTAAAATAGCCAGCACGCTAGTTGTAAAGCAATCTGGGTGAAGTGCGCTTTTACCATCAATTCAAGCGTTTACCCGTTAAAGTATAAAAATAATTACAAAGCGGTCAATTTTAAGTAATAAACAAACTTGGGAGATTGGGCCATAACCCACCTCGCGGGCCCAATGCGCACCACGCGGGCCCAAACCCAACTAGCAAATTGGTCATATAAAAACTGTGCTATGCGACTTTCGGTTATATAACTGTTGAATTGATGTTATTAGACAACTACAACGTTGTGTACCCGTTATTCCTATAACGATTTAGTCCCGTAACTAAATGGTCCACTAAATAAGTAGAGTAAATGTTTTTACGACTACTTTATACAACGTCGTATAATGGTACAAAAATATAGGTTAAGTAAACGTTTTTACGACTGTATTATACAACGTTGTATAGTGGTGCCTGTGTATAGGTTAGGTAGACGTTTATACAACTGATTTATACAACGTCGTATAGTGGTGCCTGTGTATAGGTTAGGTAGACGTTTTTACGACTGATTCATACAGCGTCATATAGTAGTGCCTGTGTATAGGTTAGGTAGACGTTTTTACGACTGATTTATACAACGTCGTATAGTGGTGCCTGTGTATAGGTTAAGTAGACGTTTTTACGACTGATTCATACAACATCGATTAGTGGTACCTGTGTATAGATTAGGTAGACGTTTTTACGACTGATTCCTACAACGTCGTATAGTGGTGCCTGTGTATAGGTTAGGTAGACGTTTTTACGACTGATTCATACAACGTCGAATAGTGGTGTTAGAGTATGGTAGATAGGTTACGTGAACGTTTTTACGACTGCTTTATTATATCGTCGTATTATTAAGCCAGGTTGTAGGTCGGATAAATAAAAAAAATATGACACCATGTATAAAGGGTTTATTTTAATTAAAGTTTATCTGTTCGTGTTTATTATCTCACGGATCTCTAAAATAATTTATCATGGCCGACCATCTTGGTCGCAAGAAACCGCATTATGCGACCTTTTCATTCTATAATTGATGTATAGAAGTCGTTTCTTAACTTAGACAAGATGGCTGCTATTTTAGTATGTAAACAAATTTTAAGCAATAGTCTACAATAATTTAATTTCCAGAAATTCGAAGGGGGCGTAAAAAATTTCACAACAACACACCTATATTTCACCATAAAACTAAACGTCCCATAAGAACTAGGTGCACTGCACACATTTATCCTTACACTCTGTTCGTGTATAATATTGTTAAAGTAAATGTAAAAATAATTAAGTAAATTATGACTTATAAACCGTTTAAAATTTGTATTTGATAACACGCACTTTTCAAAAACATCACAGGAACGAATGAATGGATTGATCTTCAGTTCATTCCATTGTGTACAATAAAAGTCGATGTTAAACACTTAACCGACATTACAGCCTTCTTCTAATGTCTATGCAATTGTTATAGGACTTCAGTGGTTCGATAACAGTCGGTCGAAAACTTTTATGTAACATTTAAAAGTTCTTGACTGACGTTTATTTAACTTGTAAATAACAATAATGTCGTTTAATATGGGCCTATTTCGCGTTGTATAAACGTCTACGACACGTTTATATGACCCACTTTATAGAACCAAAAGGAAATGTAAAACGTTTTCTCAACTATTATGCAACGATAATTTGTTACTTGGGAAGCGGGTTGGTGAGTTCAAGACTGCCATTGTATGACAACACCCGGAATCCATTGGCTTTACGTGCCACCTGCTGCAAGCACGGAGGAGCGCGAGACGTTTTTTTTGGACCAACCAAAATTTGCTTAACGACGATAGCAAAATCATTCACGTGTTGCCGACCTCAAACAAAACCAATCAAATAAAAAAAAGTACATGTTGCTAAAGAATTCTTTGAAATTTAAAAAAAAATGTTTGTGCACGAACAGGTACCTCTTCTCTTCCACAATTTTCCTGTTTTGTTTAATTTGTGTTGTGTATAGATTTGTGTGATGTTTGTATTATTCGGCACAACAATTTTGTTATTGTTGGCTGGTTTTAGGCAGTGAAGTAATTAATTTCAATATCCACTTTAGACTTTTCAGTGTTCTGTGGTTCAGACAGCCACTATAGGACAAACAAAGCAATCGAAAGGCTTAATTATTTATTATAATATCATGCAGATTTGTGCTAATAGATAATTTCATATTTATCGGGTGAAAATAAACTTTGGTTAGATGTTTGCTGAACAAAATTGTTAATCAAATTTCATTTGGGAGCTAAGCTGTTGTTGAATTTGGACGAAATTATTAGACTTTTGTATAATCATTGTGAAGATGAAAATTTCTATTTCGTAATATTTGATTATTTGCGTTAAAAACGCTGAAATAAACTCAAAGATAACGAAACATTGAAAAAAAATATAATAATATAAAATAATTGTGCGGGAAAAATACACAAAATTAGTTTCATCTTGATAACCATTCCATTAAACTAATTGGTAAGTGTATGTTTAGCTTTTAGTATTAGTTATTTCAAGGATACTTCATGATATATTTAAAAACATATTAACAGTTTGATTCAAAGACATCTCTTAGTATTTTTCACACATTTTAGGTTGTACACACGAGTGTTTTGTTCCTTTTTGTTACGAATTTGTTACATTTCTTTGTGACGTATCATATATTAAATAACAAATATGAAGTAAAGTCGCACTCACATTGTAAATAGTTACACATAACTGGCATCTGCCACGCGGCGTTACCCGCATTAAAAAAAATCTAATTTATGATAATCAATATATTATGTATAAATCAAATAGTTCTTATCATAAGTTAACTAAAGATAATTTTGCGTTGAGAAAAAACTTTCGACAGGTCTCGCCAATACTTCGGTGGCGGAGTAATCAACACCCGACACCCAACAATTGTCCCCTGTGTTAACGCGTCTGTATCGTCTCTCGCTCTCTTCGGGTTGTGTGCCGGAATCTTGGAAAGAAGCTAATGTGCAACCGATCCCTAAAAAAGGAGATCGGTCAGATCCATCTAATTACCGCCCTATAGCCGTAACTTCAGTGTTGTGTAAGATCCTAGAACGAATATTGAACAAACAGCTTATTCGATACCTAGAAGATTACTCCCTAATTCACGATCGTCAATATGGGTTTCGGCCAAAACGGTCAACGGGTGATCTTCTAGCGTACGTCACACATCTCTGGGGTGAGGCTATAGACAAGCGTGGCGAGTCACTGGCAGTTAGCCTTGACATAGCCAAGGCTTTTGATCGGGTCGGGCACAAAGCTCTTCTCTCCAAGCTCCCGACATTCGGTTTGCCCGCTCAGTTCTGTACCTGGATTGCTAGCTTCCTGCATGAGCGTAGAATCCGTGTCCTTTCGGATGGATGCGCTTCGCGGTTCATGTCAGTGAACGCTGGTGTTCCTCAGGGCTCCGTTCTATCCCCCACGCTGTTCCTTCTGCATATCAATGACATGCTTCCTCTTGGAAACATTCATTGCTATGCTGATGATAGCACAGTGCATGGGGGATATAACGGGCACCCAACGGCTGGGCGGGTAGACACCGAAATGAAGCGAGCAAATCTTGTCATTGAGCTCGATCGGGTGTTGGATCTCATTTCTAAATGGGGCTCCGATAATCTGGTGGAGTTCAATGCCAAGAAAACACAGGTGTGCGCGTTCACAGCGAAAAAGTCGCCATTCCTTCCCCTTCCCTCTCTTCAGGGTACATATCTAGGCCTGCAGAGCAGTATTAACATGCTCGGTATGGATATCCGCTGCGATCTGAACCAAAAGGATTACATCGAAACCGTAATTAAAAATGCCTCACGTAAACTCGGTGTCCTGAACAAGGTGCGGCGATTCTTCACGCCTGATCAGTTGTGTCTATTATACAAGACACAGGTGCGGTCTTGCATGGAGTATTGCTCTCACCTTTGGGACGGCTCCGCAAAGTATCTTCTCGATGCCTTGGATAGATTGCAGCGCCGCGCTGTGCGCATTATCGGCAATGCGGAGGTCACTAAAACTCTCGAGCCTTTGCAATTGCGTAGAGATATGGCGTCACTCAGCGTCTTTTACCGTTTATACCATGGCGAATGCTCTGAAGAACTCTTTGACCTCATCCCTCCTTCTCCCTTCCTCCATAGGAGTACGCATGCTGCTCTCCGGAGTCACAGTACAGTTACAGTTTCTAACATTCCATCACGCACAAAGAAATTTGGTGACTCGTTTCTTTGCCGCACTTCCAAAAGATGGAATAGTCTACCAGCACACGTATTCCCTCCTACCTATGACATAGGGTCCTTCAAACGAGGCGTGAAGAAGCACTTTGTGGGCCGGCAGAGTGAGGGTGACTGATGCTACGTCTCTTACGCTGCACCAGTTGTCCTCGCGCCTGGACTTCATTTCCACTTAACATCAGGTGGAGTGGGGTCATTTGCCGGGCTTAGTATATAAAAAAAAAACATAGGTACACATTTTTTTCAATGTTTCATTCATCTTTGAATTTCTATTTCATCCCACGCAAACCCTGAAGCTCATTAATAGTTTTATTTGTTGCCTTAATTGAACTAGGATCTGGTTAAATAATTGAAAAGCAAAAGCGGTTTAGGAATGAAACCTTTTTTATATTTTTATATTGGTAATTTTTTTTTTAATTAATATTTTATTGGCTTTAGTGACGACCAAATCGGACACTGTCTCCGAATTGACACTTTTTAGTTCTAATATTATTTCACTGACGATTCGGACACAGTACCTATTAAAAACGTCCAGTTGAATTCTCTTAGAAGTGCATTTTCAATTATGGTCTGATTTGGTACCATTTAAGTCTAAGTGCTCGATTGCTGTAGCAATCATCATATTCTTATTCCCTCAGCTTAGCACAAGCCTACCCACAAGCCACAAGGACAGTGTATTGGGACACCGCGCTCTGGCCCAATGTGGGTAGGGTAGGGTCTAGGGTTGGTGGACCCACAGCAGTAAAAAAAATTAAGAATATTAATTATTTAACCCCTCAGTCATGAACATTTTTTGACACAAAAATTGGCGCAACTGTCAACGTCTAATTTGACAGAATCGAGCATATAATATTCGATATTTTGCGATCACGATGCATAAGATGTACCACAGAACCGAAATAATCAAACTTGTTCATACTAAAGTAGTCTGTAAGTCTATGAAAACACGGTATAAAGTCAAGTGTATTTTTGTAGGTGCGGTCTTATGCGACCGCTTGGGGGCTGAGGGGTGAATATTTATTTAAGGTACCTATACAATTAATTATCTTACGTTCATAGAAAAGGTGAGCAAATTTTTTCGTATTTCATTTCTGTAGGTATTTGTCACAAAATCCATCGTTAATCAATTGTGCGTTAAAAACGTCATCCCCTAAAATAAATACAACCAAGAAATCGCAGTTTTTAATAAAAAAAAACCTTCTGAAATCCCAAACGTCGCCATCGTCTCGAAAGCGTAAAAATACGTTTAAGAAGACGGTAAAAAAAAACTAATAACTCCCGGCCTGAGCGATCACGTAACGCAAGGATCGGTAACGCGATCGTAATTGGAATGTAACATTCACTCGGGGTTTCGATTCCGTTCCATTAGAAAAATGGAAATTCATCCGCTCCCCTGGTTGGAAGTAATTTTCGATAAAACAATTTGTCGCAGCGACCGTTCCACACATCTGTGGCACGCCCGATTTCTCTGGTTCCGTTTACATGGCTGTTCGCTAATAAGAATGGCGTGTAAACATACATAATATAATAATATTATACTCGTATTCTTATTATATCAACTATGTTTCTTGGACAACGAAATTACGACTTACAAGTTTTATTGACAACCTACTACTACGTTGAATCCCGATATTGCACAAGTTACGCTTAATACCTATGTGTTTAACAAAACCCGAAAGTATAACATTTTAATATCGTCATTAGCGGAAAGGAAAGACGTCCACTGTTACACAAAGGCCTTCTCCAATGATCTCCACACTGTGACCACACACCACACTCGGTCTTGTGCTGCTCTTATCCAGCTACCCGGGAAGCTCACCCAAAAGTTATAACCTACACTCATTAGACCAAGGAGCTAGATGGTCCGACTGGCGAATTTGGGTTTAGACTTCTTTTTTTTTATACAAAGCCTGGCAAATGACCCCACTCCACCTGATGTTAAATGGAAGTGAAGTCCAGGCGGGAGGACAACTGGTGCAGCGTAAGAGACGTAGCATCAGTCACGCTCACTCTGCCAGCCCACAAAGTGCCTCTTCACGCCTCGTTTGAAGGACTTCGGATGTTAGGCAACAACCGGGTGACCAAAAAAATATATTTTGAGCTTCTCCTTGACTTGGAGGGCATATTAAGCTGATAGCGGCTCCAGTTGATAGAGTAAGCTGGTTAAACTCACCGACTCACATTGAACCAGCGTGGTACATTATGACCCAGTTTCTCCATTACCTGCTGTTGTTCATGTGGGAAGGTCTGAGTCCAAAAGCGGGATGTTCCCTGGTTGATGATGATGATGACACTAATATTACGAAGAGGTAAAACTTCTATGTCCTTATAGTACAAGGCCATACAGAAGGGAAGAGACTACGAGGGAAGTCCCCGACTTGTTGGATCGATCTTATCAGGAATGCTACGCAGTAGACCGCAGTACAGTGTACGCCGACAAAAGTGGAGAGACATCGCGCGACATGCCGCTGCCCTGGGAGCGAGTGGCGACGACGGGCCTTAACCCTGTCCATCGACAGTCACGACCACTCTGCCAAGAGTGTCCGACTATGAAGAAGAAAACTTGTTGGTCTTTGTTTGTAATTTGTATGTAAATGGTAATGTCTGGAACAAAGGCATCTACGGAACGGATTCTAAAAATACGTTTACTAATGGAAGGCGCTATTATCGCTGTCGCTATATAATAAAAGCTTTCTTTCTCGTTCGTCTGGCTAACCAAGACAATCTAGTCTAAGTCTGTAGTCATAACAACAATGTAAGTAGCAATATTGGTGTAAGAGATAATATTGGGTGCGTACGTACCTAAAACAGGATTCCGGGTGATATGAACCTCCTTCGGCGAAATTGTCATTATCCTGTAATGACAATATCGTCTATACTTCAAAAGCTTTAGCTTTCAGATACCTATTTTACAGAGGGGTCTCCTCCATCCTGAATAGGTCCCATTTTTTATTTTACTTGAAGTATTTTTCTTCTACTCGCCTCTAGCAGTCGTCATCTGAACAGTCACACCCTTTTCATTCATATCATCCCACACACCATTCATCCATCTTTTCTATGGTCTCCCTCTAACCAATCGTCTAACAAGTAGTACGAAGGATATTAAAAGATTAATATAATAATATTATTTTCCGTAGCAACGCAAAGTAAACGCACAACTAATCGGAACTCGACTCCGCGGAATCCTAGCAAAAACTTCAGCGGAACATTTAATAACGCCCGACTTTATGGAGTCGCAGCCATTGGTGGAGTCAACAAACAGCTACTCGGTATTGATGAAAGATATTCACAACTCATTATATTAATACGTTAATTGAGACCATACATACATAGATCCTAGTGTAACAAGGCAGCTAAAGCCTTGTTGGTTTTTCTGACCTCTTTTTCTAATCTTCTTTGTCCTTGCCTTTTCCCGTTCACCGTGTCGGCTTTCTTTATAATGCGACGCCATGTAGTCCGCTTGCTGGTGTCCTCTTCTTTAAGTCCGAGGCACTTTATGTCTCTCTGGACATTCGTCAACCAGGTGGTTTGAGGTCTGCCTCGTCCCTTTTTTTCTAGCCATAGAGAGGCACTTTTTCATGACATAATTATCAAGTATTCTCATCACGTTTCCGAATAACATTCTTTTAAATCTGGTTTTAAATTTAAAATTCAAATATTACCTGTATTCTCTCTCAAGCTTTTGTTTTTTATGTAAAATCAGTTCAGATTCATCCGCGGAGCTAGAAAGGGCTCCTTCTATTTTATTGTTATCCTTACAAAAATACTATTATTAGTAAGTTATATAAATAGACAGTTACTGTTTCAAGCATACGTCCATAAATAAATAACCTAAACATACATAATACGTAGTCACCAACATAGTGCATAACCTTTTATAACTAACAATAACTATCTAACCTTTTTTAATATTACTTCTGAACTCATCGAGCTTTTATCTTCATCCCCTCTCCTCATCGTGTCACTCCCCGTTCCTCCGCTACGTAACACACGACTATTATCCCCAAAGGGTTAGTCTGGGACTAGGCAATGAGGACCGCAGAAGCAGTCCCTTGTCATAGTCCACGTTTCACCAAAAGAACTGCACATGTGTTCAGCGTGCTGGGTAGTGAGCACATCGCCACTCTATGCTGTTGGGTGTATGTGCAGTCGTTGTTACGGCGAAGGGCGCTCGCCGTAACAGGACAGGTCTGGTTAGGTTTCGGAAATGAGGGCATGCGACTTACTTGGTAGATGATTGATGGGGGCAAGGCAGGAGACGGGGCAGCGAGCTGGCGGGCGGCGATGTAGGCGATTTGTCACGGCACAGCACAAAGTCCTATCACCTAATCACAGGCACTATATTCACAGGCACTATCTTCACCAAGTCACTATCAATAAGGGCAGATACCAGCGCGCGTATTTTGTGGGCGTCTCGCGTTAGCTAGCAGACATACTGGTCGGCCCGGTATATCTCACGAAGCCAGCGGCTGCGGGTCGCGCAGCGGTGGCGCCGCGGCAGATAGGCGGACGCGGTCGTCAACAACCGCCTTACCGATGGCGGTATAGTTTGAATGGCCGTCCCGGCTTTGGCGGGAACATCCTCCGGGGGCCAGGGTGGGCTCATCCAATGGGAGCCTGGCGATCCGGAATACAGGCCTCCGAAGATGTCCATTCGCGGTGTCCAGGTCCACCACCCGCACGACGCCATCCTTCCCAGGCAGGGTGCGAGCAATGCGCCCCAGTCTCCATTGGAGGGCAGGCAGGTTGTCCTCCTTGATGAGGACGAGCTCGCCAACTCGGGGAGGGGAGGATGGGGACAACCATTTGGAGCGGGTTTGGAGGGTATGAAGGTAGGACTGGGTCCACAGCGTCCAGAAGCGCTGGGAAAGGGCCTGTACCATCTGGAATCGCCTACGTGTGGAGATCGGCCTATCTTCCACGGATAGTTCGGGAAGGGCCGTTAGTGAGCGGCCTATAAGGAAATGTCCGGCTGTAAGCGGCTCAAAGTCTGAAGGATCAGACGAAAGTGGGCAGAGAGGTCTTGAGTTAAGGACCGCTTCAATTCGAGCTAAAAGTGTGGAGAATTCCTCGAATGTGAGGTGTTGTTCGCCAATTACGCGATATAAAAGTTGCTTTGTTGATTTTACGTTGATCTCATGTAACGCACCGAACCATGGTCCCTTAGGGACGTTCAACAACCAAGTAATGTGCTGACCAGCGAGCTTGTGCGCAATCGTGTCATTATTCAAGGCAAGAAAGTTTTGTACTTCGATGAGCTGATTTCTAGCGCCTACATAATTTGTACCGCAGTCCGAGCGGATGAGAACCGGGGCACCGCGGCGTGCTATAAAACGCTGTAATGCCGCGAGGAACGCTTCCGTGCTGAGGTCCGAGACCGGTTCCAAATGAACCGCCTTAGTCGAGAGGCACACGAATATACAAAAGTACGCTTTTAAGAGTTTAACATTACGTAGGGTACTAGATTTAACGAGGAATGGTCCGGCGAAATCGGTCGTGACTTGACTAAATACTGGCTGAGGCGTAACTCTATCGGCTGGCAGGTCGGCCATGAAGGGCGCTTGCGGCTGGGCCCGGCATCGAAAGCATCTAATGCATTTAAAAACTCGGTGTCTAATAATACGGCGCGCGGACAATATCCAAAATTGTTGGCGTAGGATAGCGTGTAAAGTGTCAGCGCCAGGGTGGCAGTGTATTTTGTGGTAGTGGTCAATGATAAGGTCTACAAGTGGGCTAGAGCTGGGAAGTATGAGCGGATGCTGCGCGTCATATCGGATAGACGCATGGGACAGTCGTCCACCAACTCTAAGAAGCTCATCTTTAATGAGAGGTGACAGCCGCTGGAGTCTAACGGAGCAGATTTTGCCAGTTTGAAGGCGGTGGATGTCCTCTGCAAATTCATTGTGCTGAACACTGCGCACCCAGTAAAGTAGGGCCTCTCTTCGTTCACTGACGTACAAGGGGCCTGAGCGTCGCGAATCTGGGTGGTGTCTGCAGTTGTGCAGAAAGCGTTTTAGACAAGCTGTCACTCCGACGAGCTTGTCTAGTGAACTGAACCGAGTGAGCAGGTCAAAGTCAAGACCGGGCACTGTGACCAGTGACGGGACGTGTTTGGGCTTAAGGCCGGGCAGGGCGTGATGGCCCAGAGCTAAGGGCAATGCAGGCCAAGACTCACAAGGCTGTCCAAGCCACGTGGGAGACCACCATAGGTCGTGGGCTGACAGGGATTGCGCAGACATCCCTCTGCTTGCGCAATCTGCCGGATTGAGCTCGGAAGGTACGTGTCGCCAGGTACATTCTGGTGAGCCTGAGCTGATTTTGACTACCCTGTTGGCTTCAAAGGGTTGAAGACGGTGAGGCGGTGTATTGAGCCAGGCCAGGACTATCGTACTGTCTGACCAACATATGTGTTGTTGTATACTGATATGGGCCGATAACTGAACTGACACACGGATCATGAGCTGGGAGAGTAGAGTGGCGGCCGACAACTCTAACTTGGGGATTGTGAGGCGATTCTTGATTGGTGCGACTCGCGACTTGGCGACAATCAAGTGTACCAAAGTATCTCCGGAGGCATCGAGCTCATGGAGGTAAACAACGGCGGCAAACCCGGCTTCAGAGGCATCTGCAAACCCGTGAAGCGAGTATGCAGCTGAGCCTTTGTTTGCACAAATGTGCCGAGGGAAGCGAATGCTAGACAACAGCGGCAGATCCTCTGAGATGTGGTGCCACTCCGTTTGCACTTCAGAGGGAGTGGGCTCATCCCATTCCAGCTTCAGTAGCCACAATTGCTGAAGCAGCAGCTTTGCGCGGAAGATAACGGGAGAAACCCAGCCGTTTGGGTCATAAAGTGAGGCTACGGTACTTAAAATAGACCGCTTTGTGACATGTGTGATGGGGGGCAGAGAGATGCGGTAGGTGAACTCGTCTGACTGAGGGCTCCACTGTATACCCAAGACCTTAATGGACGTGGACTCTGGGTTCATGTCGAAGTCCTTGGGCATGTCGCATTGGTTGTCGGGAAATCTCTCGAGCAGCTTAGGCGAGTTAGATGTCCACTTACTGAGCTGAAAGCCGCCTAGGTCTAGCAGACTTATCAACTCGTCCTGAAGTGCTTGGGCGGATTCAACTGTGTCATGACCACACAAGATGTCATCAACGAAGATAGACCTGCAAAGAACCTGAGCGGCTCCAGGGTAGCGATGGCCTTCATCATCAGCCAGCTGAAGCAGAGTACGGATTGCATGGTACGGGCTTGATCTTAAGCCGTAGGTGACTGTATTGAGGGCGTAGGTGAGCAGAGGGTGATCTGGTGAGGACCGCCATAGTATCAGCTGATACCGTCTCTGGTCTGGGGCAACCAGCACATTTCTGAACATCCTCTGAATGTCAGTGCTGAAAACGACTGGATGCGTTCTGAAGGACATGATGATGTCCACAATGTCCTGTTGAAGGGCGGGGCCTGTGTGTAGGCATTCATTTATGCTGACACCATTGGAGCTTTTGCAGCTACCATCAAAAACAATGCGCAGCTTGTCCGACCCTGACTTAAATACGCCATGGTGAGGGATGTAGAAGTGAGGTTTATGGGCGAATGTATTTGGGTGACAGGGAGCCATGTGCCCTAAGTCGATGTATTCGGCCATAAAGTCGTCGTATTTAGAACGCAGAGACGGGTTCGCCATTAGCTTCTTCTCAATATTGAGGAATCTGCGTAATGCGATAGGGTGAGTTTTACCTAGTTGAGGGGCGTCCTTTAGAAAGGGCAGAGCGACCGTATATCTGCCTGAGGGATCGCGTGTAGTGGTAGAGCGGAAGATTTCCTCGCATTGTTCCTCCAGGGGATCATTATGAGTGTGAGATTGAGGGAGGGGCTCCTCAGACTCCCAGAACCTTTCCAGACTCTGACGTATGTCCTGGGCTGATTCAGCTGAGTCTGGTTGTGAGCTGACGACGTGAGCTGAGTTAACCTGCTGCGCCGGCTGCGCATACAAGTCCTCAATGGGTCCTATCAACGCGAAGTCGAAAATCGTGCCGAAGGCTATGGGCTTGCCCGGGCCCAACGAGACCTTAGTCCCGTCCAACACCTGGCCAAGAACGTCCGACCCCAATAAGAGGTCGATCGGGGCTGGTGTGTGGTAAAGCTGGTCAGCCAATGGCACGGGTGGCTGGCCTAGTACGTGGGAAATGTTTGGTATCTTCTCTAAGGGAAGGTAGCCAGGTAGGTAGTGACGTTTTTTAAAATGTGAGCTGTGGCAGTGATTGTAGGAGTATCATTGTGAGTGGGTCGGCATACTATTGTTATTGCCGCCTTTGACTCATGTTTGTGCTGATTCCCAACTCCTGTAATTTTTAAAGAAGTGGGTTTTGATGGCAGGTTCAAAAGTCGTGCCATGCGTGACGTTATTAATGTCAGCATACTGCCACAGTCCAATAAAGCTCTGGCTGTGTGAAGATGGCCATGTACGTCCGCGACTCTTAGTGAGACGGTTGGCAACAAAATGGGTGTGCCAGTGGGCACAGAAGGTGAGTGAGCTGATTGAGTATCAGCTGAAATTGTATGAGCTGAGTATGTATCAGCTGTGTGGGCATGGGTTGAGTGGGCATGGGCTAAATCTACCTCTTCGCTAGGGTGCTCCGTGATAGTTGGGAGTCATAATTGCTAGCGGCGTTCGCGGGGCCTACCTGGCGAACCGGACCTGGGTGGGCTGGCTCTGTGAGCAGAGCTGGGTTGCACCTGTTTGGCATGTGCGGGTTCGTGCCGCCTGCTGTTTCTGGGACGCTCCCTCGAGTGCTCTGTCAGCTGTGGTGGGGGCACATGTACAGACGACGAATGAGCTGAGTGCGTTGGGCCGTCTGGTCGATGGAGGGACGTGTGGTGGTTCGTACTCCCACAGTTCTTGCATGCCCCCCTTGACCTGCACTCGCTCTCGTAGTGACGGCCGAGACAACGCTGGCAGCGCTCGCGTGCCTGTACAAAGTCCCAACGGCCCTGTGTTGGCTGGGCATTGTACCATCTGCACGTCATGAGCGTATGTCCCCTAGTGGCACAATAGGGACAGTAGGGCGTCGAGCGTGAGGAAGAGGACGAGGACGACGATGATGAGGAGCAGCTTTGCTGGAAGGCCGAGTAGACGGGGAAGGGCTGACTGCGAGCCGGGGAGGTGGATGGGCGGTGACGCATTTGCTGAGCTGGGTGGAGCGGTTGGTGAGTAGGCTGATCGTAGGCGCGGTGAGGCGATGGAGCTGAGGAGCGGCCACGGTAATGGTCGGGTTGTTGCTGAGCCATCTGAGCATAAGTGCGATGGGGCAACTGTGGAGGCGCGCGGCTACGAGAAGGGCCGGGCAGGGCGTGAATGGGCTGCGGCTGGGCTATGTTGGAGAACTCTGTCTCCACACAGCGCGCGTGCTCCTCGAGGTAGGAGATGAGGTCACTCAACGTGGGCAGGGTGCTGCTAGACCCGTGTCTGCGTTCAAATAACGTGCGGAGCTCACCCTTAAGCTTTCGCACCACTATCGACACAAACACGTAGTCGTCTCCTATGGGCAGATCCAAATTACTAAGGGCACACTGGGCGGACACCAACGGAGTGAGGAAAAGCGTGCGTATGTTTGAGCGCGTGTGGATGCTCGGCAGCCCTAGGATTATGTCGACGAAACTATCGATGAGAACCCGGCGGTTCTCGTACCGCTTGGTGAGGATGTCCATGGCCACGGCAAAATTTTCATTGGTGACCTTTAAGTGGGACACCATACTTAATGCCTTACCGCTGAGACTTGAGAACAGGTAGTGGAGCTTGACTGCGTCCGACAGGGTCGCCATGTCGTCAGTCAAACTCCTAAACAGCGCAATGAAGGAAGGCCAGTCCTCCACTTTTGAGCTGAACCTGGGCAGCGCTATCTTGGGGAGGACGGCTGTGGGCGTATTGACGCCAAAACTGGGCTGAGCGCTATGGGTTGGGGACGACGTGGAAGAGGGTGAGATTTCCTCCCTCGCCACAAGTATCCCCAGGTATGCCCCGGAGGCTTTTGTGTGGTTCTCAGTGTATGTCCTTTCAACCCCCTCGTCTAAGTTCTCTTCGTCGATAATGTTGTAGTACACTGAGTCCAGCTTCTCCTTTATGCCCTGTATCTGTGCGAAACGCACGTTAAATTCCGTTATGGAATGTTTGGTGTCGCCAGCAATGATCAGTGATCCCACCTCTAGGAGCTGGTGTAAAGCTTTGGCGGCCTCCCTAAATATCGCGGCTTGTGACTTGGTCGGCATCGCGATGAATAAAAGGAGACAAAAAAAATAATAAAAAATAAAACAATTAAACAAATTTAAAGGCAGTAAAAAGAACAACACCCTGTATATATTCTATAGTTGGGCTGGAGGTATTTGTTTACTAAGGTAAGGGCAAATGGGCTAAAATTAACGCAACAATAAAGAAAGCAAAACTAAGTTGGGGCGTCTTGTATATGGCCTACGGGTGGGCAAACGCGTGTATGTGTATGTCTGTGTATATTGAACGCGCGTACGCAATATTAGCCGACCGCAAACAAACAGCAAACAAAACAACAAAGGAAATCACGTCATCCGTAGCCCACTATTGGGCAAGGCGCTCACAGTCGGACAGACCTTTAGCGGAACCTAGCGCGAAGAATGAGTCGGTCGCAGAAAAAATAAGTAAACAAAATAAACAAATAAACAAATAATAAAAACTTAATTAAAAAAAATTGGGATAATTGTGTCCCACAAGTGGGCAAACGTGTGTAGAAGCGAAGGCGACGCACGCAAATAGCCGTAAGCGATATAAAAAAAAACTGATGAAGCTAAATGAAACACACTAAGCTCATGTGGTGAGCACGCACGAGATTTGAGCCGATTTAACACGACAAGAACATAAAAAATTCATTAAAAAATAAAACGGGAAAAACAACAATATCGTCGTCTAGACGCGGGTGTGTTATACGTAACTAAAATTATATGTGCAACCGATAAACGTAACGCAATAATTTAACTAAACTTAATTAAACTTAATGTATCATTAGACAACGATCGTATAGGTAGGTACAAGTATTACACTAGCTCGCTCAAATCACAAAAACATTGTATGACACCATAGATCTGTGATCCTGGTTCAGAATACCGGATGCATACACGAAAGCAACTTAAAAACAACATGCAGAAATAATTGCGTCAAGATAATTCGGATGTTGTGTGGTCGCAATCCTACCACAAACAAATTATACCTACCTCACCAAATTTTTATTGGGGCAGGGTAAAGTTTTGTGAACAAATGAATTCCGAAATGATGGCACAAATTAAATTATGGGCGGAAACGATTATTTTTTTTTTTTTTTAGTGGACTGTAATTAAAGGAGCTGATGGAACGTGAGACCAAGTTGTGGTGAAATGGTAAAAGAATACTTGTTACGGGAAGGTCGCCGGCATTAATATTACCGGTTCGAAGATGACCAGAATGTTACGGCGAAGGGCGCTCGCCGTAACAGCGACGGAATAAGGTGTGTGGACCCAGGACAGGTCTGGTTAGGTTTCGGAAATGAGGGCATGCGACTTACTTGATAGATGATTGGTGGGGGCAAGGCAGGAGACGGGGCAGCGAGCTGGCGGGCGGCGATGTAGGCGATTTGTCACGGCACAGCACAAAGTCCTATCACCTAATCACAGGCACTATATTCACAGGCACTAGCTTCACCAAGTCACTATCAATAAGGGCAGATACCAGCGCGCGTATTTTGTGGGCGTCTCGCGTTAGCTAGCAGACATACTGGTCGGCCCGGTATATCTCACGAAGCCAGCGGCTGCGGGTCGCGCAGCGGTGGCGCCGCGGCAGATAGGCGGACGCGGTCGTCAACAACCGCCTTACCGATGGCGGTATAGTTTGAATGGCCGTCCCGGCTTTGGCGGGAACAGTCGTCTTTAGTCCTTTAGTCACTTTTTACGACCATGAAGGGAAGAGGGGTTGGTAGTAGTAGAGGGGTTCTTTTAGTGAGCGGCTACACACACGGATCAAGGCATTAATATTATGATGAAATAAATGCTTAAAGTGGAATAGTATTTTTATTTTTACAATAATTACACGTTCAGTGTTCAAGCCTAACTATTCATTTGTAAAAACTGTTGTTTGAATCAATACTTAGCCGTGCGCTTATTATCTTAAGTTCCAATTTAGATTAAAACTGTTTGTATTAAATTTTTCAGAAATTCGTAATATATGTTTTGCGTAAAAAAAGTTCAAATATAGTTTAAGATATTAAAACGTTGAAATAAGTTTATGGAACGGGTTCGATTCCGACCTGAGGTAGTACAACTTTTTTTAACGATTCAATATCAATATAATAAATGCAAAAATTAGTCTGTTTGTTTGTTTCTTACGCTTCCACTTTTAAACTGCTCAATTGGTTTTGATGAATTTTTGCTCTATTTTTTCCTGAGTATGCTTCAAAAATCTTTGCCACTCGACACTTTGTTAGTGTGACCAGCAAACCCAGACTTACTGATTCTAAACATTCACCGCGCCTTCGATCTCTTAGAAAACAAAAGGGAATGAGAGAAAAAAAACGAACTGAGTTAATCGGCAAAGTTAAACGAGTACTTGTCAACGCTCTGGGCGTTGAGTGATTCGACAAAGTTGGGTTAAATTCAGTTTGCGACTGCGATTAATGACACAGTCGAAAGTCGTAAAGTAACTCGGGCATTCGGAAGGATTGAAAAGATGATGAGATTATTAATCTGGAGTTAGTCGTACTCGTCGATGCACTGGCGCTTAAAGGACTGACTGGGATTCCCGCGGTACCGTAGTGCATGAAAACAATGATTCGAGCGGGTAGTAAGTATTATTTTAATACGCAAATACTTTTCTTCATTTTCAGTTACCATAGAGCTTATCTGGCTGGGGAACGGGCCTGATGTATGTATCTCAGAACATTATTCTTTTAATCTACCGACGTATTTTACAGAAAAAATATTACATAATGAATTAACATACTTATTGATTATCATCATCAGCAGAAAGACGTCCGCTGCTGGAGAAACGCCTCCAAGAATCTCCACCACGCCCGGTCTTGTGCTGCTCGCATTCAGCGGCTATCCGCGACTTTCACCAGATCGTCAATCCATCTTCTTGGAGGCCTACCTACCTACACCGCGTCTTCCGGTGCGCGGTCGCCACTCAAGAACCGTTCTGCTCCAAAGACAGAACAGAACATACATACAACTATTGTAGAGCGGGCGGTATGTGTTTATACCCATTTTGGTTGGTGGTAGGACTTGTTCTTAAGTCTGCCTAGTTAGCTACCACCATTTTACTTAAATTTGTCGCCATAACACCTATGTTACTGATGGCCAGTTCCTCAGTAGTTGAGAAATCCGGGTGAAGTGCGATTCCACCATCGACCCTAACATTACCTAACCCCATCACGTTTGAGGAACGAGTGAGAATTGTGGAGGGGGGGAGGGAGGACCAGATAGGCCTCCGGTACTGTCACTCACTAGTCTGGAGAACAGTAGAGGCAGTCCCCTAGTTGCCGTACTCCCGGTCTAGCTAACCGCGTAGGACGGGGGAACTGGCTAGGCTCCCGAATAGGTTCCGAGAAGTAAGTGTGCTTACTACTCCGCTACCAATAGAACATTTGGAAGTTGACTTTAGAGTTGACGACCCGAGCAGTGGCAACTAAGAGTTGTACAACTTCGTGCAACGAGAAGTGAGCGAGCTCGACAGCTCCGGTTACCTATCTGGAAAATAGGCAGTGAACTACACGTGTTCACGGGGAAACTGTCGCGAGACACTAGTCTTATGAGCACCGAATGAAGAGCGCGCTTCCGCGGGCCCTGATTCGGCATCAAGACCTAACGTAGATAGTCTCCTGCGCGAGTTGGTTTATTGGCGCGCGGACGTCTGGCACTTCTTGCATAACCTAACGGTTGTTGCCGAGGTGCCAGTAAAAATAAAATTAGTGATGTACGGAGGGGGGATGTCACTCACCGAATGAAACACAACAGCAACGAGTGCGATTGTTTCACGCCGATATTCCGAGAGAGGGTGGTATTACGCCGGGCGAGACGGCTCAATTTGTGCGTGTGGCTCAAACACTCAGCTAGAGTCAGTCATCCAACACCTTTCAGGGGTTAAGTGTTGGGTTTCAAGGGTAAACTTACGGACGCGTGTGACTTTTAAACCCACTACAGCAATCAGTAGAGATCAACTACATAATTTTGTCACATGGGTATGTGTGTGCGTAATAATATTTACAATGCATCGGTGTTCAAGTGCAGATGTGTCAATTCTGTAACTATGGCCACAGTAAACCGAACATAAACAAAAACATGGATCTGTCGCTCGATAGGTTGAGTCAACTTAGGTCACTTATTTATCAGTATGGGACCTCTTGACATTTTTGTATGACTTACACACGCCCGCCTCATCGAGCGGTCCTTTGATTATGAGTGGTTTAGCTTTGAGTCGAGCAATAAATCGACGAGAATTTTGACACATGCGGCCTTTACATATTGGATTAAGATGGCCTTATCACACAAATGGTTGAAATGATATCGTATAAAGATCGATCTTTTTCATGGATTCGTCATTAGGTAGGTATGTTTTTATTTTTTAACCATTTATGCGTTTCTGGTTTATTGCTATTTGAAGTAGGTGTTTTCTCGCTAAAGTATTGTGTTAAGATGCGTTATCCATAACCATAACCATCTTTTTGGTACATGGTTGCATCTTTTCAGCAGTTAGTACTTTACTTTACTGTTTACTTGGCTTTACTGTACAATGTGACGTATATGCACACACACATTCAAAACAAATTGTGGAGGGGCGGCCATCTTTTCGTGGTTTATCTTTAACTAATAATTACTCAATTCGTTTGCCAATTGTAAGGCCGTTGCTTTCTGTTGGCCTTACTATTTGGACGCTGCTTGAATCATCTTTCAGAGTTTTAAGAATATTTTATTGTATAAAAATTACTATTTAAGGGCCAGAGCAGACATGCCACTGTTAGCATCGGTGATCGGCGATTTAGGGATGACTTATATTAGAGCAGGCCGTGCACGGGGCGTGCCCCGTCCGGGCCCGCCACTGTTTTGAGACGTTGCATATATTTTGTATGAAGCAGTTCATAGTACACCGTGCATGATCCGACACGTCCCGTGCACGTCCCGCTCTAATATAAATCATCCCTTAGACGCTTTTTAGAAGCTAAATGCAGCGACGATCCTTAAAACGCGCGATTCCGATACTGCAATCGAACGCAAAGAGTCACTAAAATGCGATGCTGCATCGATACAAAATCGCCGATCGCCAATGCTAAAAGTATCATGTGTGCGGCGTCTCTAAGTACTTCACCAATCGGGCGGTGCAAATATTTTTTTCCATTGCCTTTTCCAAACGGGCTCTCGTTACCCTAAAAACATATGTTAACCAGTTTGGGCAGTAACAGTTAAAAATTTAAGCGGTCCATCAAAACTGCTACACGGTTCTACCCTCAATTACGCTCGTTATTTATGCATTCGGTTAAATTCGCCCGTCGCCGTAGGCCGTATTATGGCATCACGCGACTCGCAGCGTGTTTCGACAGAATCTCACTTTGAATCCTGTGGTTGTAAATAAACATTTACATACATACATATAATCATTACTATTATCCCCTAAGGGTTAGTCAGAGACTAGGCAAAAAGGACCGCAATCACTTTTCACTAAATAGCGACTGCACATGTGCTCGGCGCGACAGATGGTGAGCCGTTAATGAATGAATAAATGAATGAAATTTCTTTATTAAATTTAAGAACATACAAGTTTACTAACATAGCCCCACAAAACTGTATTAATACTTTGACTGTGGGTACAGAACAGTCTCATGCTTGCCATTAGCACTGCAACAGCAGTGCTAATGGCAAACATGATCATGTTGATGATGGTAACAAAACGATATTTTAACACTTATATGCTATAACTATATCTATGTACTTAATTATACAATACTATTAGTTGTTTACATTAAAATTATTATTATTGTTTTTTCCAACACCTCAAAATGTAAATTAGTTTATTTAATTCTAATTTTAATGTTGATGTTGTTCTGTTTGGTCACAAAATCATGTGTAAATCGTTTATTTTCCCCCACAGGCCAGGCGATGCCTAGTGTGGGGGCTTGTAAATTACTTAATTACTTTTGTAAAATTTGAAATTGGAAACAAAGACTTACTTACTTACTTACTAATTATAATAAACTTTCCAAAAAATGTTGGAAGTATGTGGAGTCTTTAGTTCGTTAGTCGCCTTTTACGACAAGGAAAGAGAGGGGGGTGCTAGTATTCTTCACCTCTACGCGAGATGGTTTTTTTTTTCTCTTTATTTATTTTTAAGGGCTTTTGTATAATAATTACATGTCAGCCCCATCGTAACTGTTACACTTAAAGTAAAAAATTAAAAATAGTAAACCAATAATTACATCGGTTGATTATAATCTTGCCGAATTTTAAGGCTTTGCGCCGCGATTCTGTAAATCAGCGTCGCTTCCCTGGACGTGGGGTCAGACAATACACTTTGAAATACTCCAATATCAAGGCTGTTGACTTTCAGGTTCTCGACTAAGCATTCTCTCAGCGCTCGATTTAGGACACATTCCATCAATAAATGATGGGAATCTTCAACTTTTCCACACACTGTACAATTGGGTGAGCTAACTTTTTTCATGAGATGTCCAAATCTATTTAGTGGAACATGTCCAAATCGAAGTCTGTGAGCAGTTACTATGAGGTTCCTACTTAAATTAACCTTACTAAACCAAGGAATCCGAGGAGGCTCCGATTGCATGACCTTGTACCAAATACCCGTTGACAATGATCTTTCATCAAAATATGTCTTCCAGTGTTTTTGACATATTTTTTTGTATTTGTGTAAATTTTCTTCATAGCTTGGTATAACTTGTAATGGTTGTCCTTCGGTTACACCACGTTTCGCTAATCTATCAGCCTCCACATTTCCTAACACCCCAATATGTGACGGAACCCACTGCAATATCAGTTCCTTGCCTTCTTTGTTCAACTGATTAGTCTGCTGGAGTATAGCATACGCTGATGGAGTACCTCTGCGGCCAGAGGCACACCCAGCAATATGCTGCAGAGCACTTTTACTGTCGGTCAGTATAACCGCGACATGGTTAAACGTTTACATTTATTGTAATGTTAAGTGTATTTTCCTATTGATATTTGACGCTTAAAGAAAGAAAGAAAAAAAACAACTTTTGCTGAGGTTTTTGCCGGCTCTTCTCAGTGCAACGGTGCCCTTCGATTGGGAAGATTTAACAAGTTAACAGTGCGGTGTACCGTATGTGGTACACGGGGAGCGGTTCCGCCGAGTTTGTGTACCCTATGAGTTACACGATCCCTGTGTTACTTTAGTGGCCCTAGATCCATGGACTTGTCAAATTTATGTATATTTTGTTATTTTTATGCACAACTCGTTAAGTGGACATCAAATAATGGCTAAAAAATATTTAATGACATATGGACAAATGACGTATTTCGGAACGCTTCTATGGGGACTGATGACGTATTTCGGAATGCTTGTATGGGTACTGTTAACGTGTTTAAGAACCACGGTAGTTCATACCAGTAATTTATACTCGTAGTTGATCTCAGTCACTTTTTGTGATTATTTCCAACTTTCGTTTGTTAAATCGGCTGTGGATATACCGTATAAATATCGATTACCGCCTAGTTAACTATCGGCTTTTATGTCTTAAACAAAAAAGCCTAGAGATATTATTCTATTTACCAGATTAATTATGATTACGTGTAGGTACCTTAATATCTACTAACAATCTGTTAATCTGACATATTGTTGCTAATTCTCGTGTACCTTTTCATAAACGTGTTTGGGTTAATTGGAGTAATGAGATAAAATCATTCAACGTTACATCCTCGATAACGAATCTCGTACTGTTTTTGTAAAATAATATTGTACTCAGTTAATGAAGTCTGTATGTAATATATTGTTTGTATTAGATAAAATAACGAAGCAACTTTAGAAAATAAACCTATATAATTTATGTAGACATAGTTTAACTTGTTTGTGACACAATACAACACGAATAATGTCTTACAATTTTAATGCTCGATGGCGCAGTGGCGAAGACCTTCAGTTTGCGATCACGTAAGTTAAGCAACTTTTGAAAGGGACAACAAGATGGATTACCAAAAAAAAACATCTCGAGCTCTACCGTTTTTCTTAAGATTATGTCTAAAGCCGGTAGTCCCTACTTTTGTCGTTTATAGGCTGATGATGATGATAACATCATCATCAGCCTATAAACGTCCCACTGCTGGGCACAGGCCTCCCACGTGGACAATGGCACATGGGGTTATTGGCCATAACCCACCACGCTAGCCCAATGCGGGTTGGTGGGTTTTAACGACTGCCATCTTACGACAACAACCAGGACCCACGGCTTAACGTGCCTTCCGAAGCATGGAAAAGCTCAAGATGTTTTTTTATTGGTGACCCGTCCGGCGATCCGCCATTGCGAAAGTTGCTTAGCGGGAAAGATTGCATAGCCGCTAAGCCATCGCTCCTCATCGTCGTAAGATGGCAGTTGTTAAAACCCACCAACCCGTATTGGGCCAGCCTTATTGGACATGGCCCAAAACCCACCAATCGCCTTTTTTACCCATATGCATGGACAACCATGTGGAAAGGTATTTGCATATCAGTGGGACGTTAATAAGCTGACGATGATCTTGATAAGACCTCCACTAAGCCGATTTAGAGCTGTCTGTATTAATAAGTAAAGTGTCATCGATATACGCTTCTTGTGTCAAAAAAATTGAGCGACGATTTCTATTTACATGTCGTAAAATTCTGCATTCATTTGCAGAATACTCCCATGGCGGCAATACGGATCACGAGCATTTGGCAGGCGGGAGGTCTCTCTGTATCATTTTAAATGAGTCGGGTAATCGTCGCTGGCGGCTTTTTTAACAGGCCTTTAGCAGTTACGACGTTTAATTAATTTAAGGGATATGAGTTTATCTAGTTTATGTAGATAGTTCTAACCGCGTCGCGTTGCGGTGAACGAATACTACCACCCCCTCTCTTCCCTTGGGTCTCGTAAACGACTTACGAACTAAAGACTGCACATACATCCAACAGCATAGAGCGGCGATGGGCTCACCACCTGTCACGCTGAGTACATGTGCAGTCGCTATTTGGTAATAGACGACTACAAATTTCACGATGCTCTCCACGTTGCCTCGGACAGAAACAAATGGCGTAACATCGTAAGGGAGAAAGTAGCATATCCGGGAGGTCACGACCCTCAGCACCTCAATGCTGAGGGTCGTGACCTCCCGGATACGACGCAAGGAGGAGGAGGAGGCGATTGACCCACCCGCATTGGGCCAAAGTGGTGGGTTTTAGGCCATTTGGGCCATGTCATATGCTGTTGTCCATATAGGAAGGCCAGTGCCCAACTGTCGGTCGTTTATAAACTGATGATGAAAAGGGAAAAATATTTTAAAAATCGTATTGTCTCACCGTAGGGCAAAGGCCGTCATCATTCAAATCTATTTATGCGTCCTTATTTGACCTTGGTTGGTGAGATCAATCACAAAACCGAGAATGCATCGAATAATCTGAAAAAACTTTCCCCACCTGGTAGTAGAACCCGTGACCTCCAGATTTCCGACCGACCGCCTTGCTTTACGTAAAATTTATTAAAGCTGACCATGATAGTCTAAAAAACTCAGCCGTTTAAGTCATCTTTATAAAAACGTAGGTACATTATTTACGTTGGTAGTGAGTGCTGGCAAAATGCAGTAAAAATGCAAAAAAGTATATAAGACTATGTACATAAGTCTAAAAAGTCGTGATGCCATTGTTAGGACAGGTAGCGCAGCGCCCCCGAGATCTGCATCCGCAGTGAGGCAGTAATATCGATGATTTTCAACGGTAACGATCCACTTGTCTCTACGGGCATTGTCTCCAAACTATGGCTTAGTGTGGACATGACGGTGTTTTTAACTAAACTGAAAGACAAATAACTTTTGTAAAAGTTTGTTAAAACAAAAGAAGACGAAAAGCTGTGTGAACCAACCTTCCGGAAACAGGCGTGATGTATTATTGTATGTATGTATTTATTTCTGTTTCAATAGTAACAGTTATATTCAAGCGTCAAGATTTTTATTTTGTTTCTAATTAAAATCTTTGCTTAATGGAAACGAGTTTAAATTAACTTTGAAATATGTACCTGGCAGACTTAAATGTTTTTATTTATTTGCAAAACTTCTGTCGGTCGTATGGTGTTTATTATAAAACTTTTTTCATTACTGTCTTTTCCCATCTAACTGAATTTCAACCTACTTGTTATACGGAAAATTACATATTACTCTATTCAATACGTATTTCAACCTAACTTTTGTGACAATAATGTTGTAAAAACTCTTTGTCTTGCTTCCCTAACCAGTACTCTAACCTAATTTTTACTATCATTTCACTTCTGGCCTTATTAAACATGAACAAAAAAGGTTAATTTTAAATTAAGTTCAAGCTCAAGTTTCATCTTTGCGTTTAATTTGTAGTTTACTAATAAACGTATAAAAAGAAGTAGCTTTTTAATAAAAGCCAGCCGTTCTCAGAATTAATAAAAGTTATGTTTCAAGTTTCGATTATATCAAAAGTAAGTTTATAGTGGTACGGTTTTTCTACAACCATCTGGTTGACTACCAACCTCGTTATATCACAGTAAGAGATAAGGTTCCAATTGCTAGCCAGTTCTTCAGTCATTCAGAATTCCGAGTAAATTGCGATACATTTCTTGTCATCAACCGTGATGGATATGACACGTGTTTCAACGTTGTCTAGTAAAATAACAACCTATTTAATGTCACACTGCTGGGCTAAGGCGTTCCTCGTTGAAACTTAAATTATTTACTCAAGCTATTGTATTTTTGTAACTTTAGTTCATATTTTGTAAGCTAGCATCACTGCCACCATCTTGGTTTTGTCTGTCACTTAGACAGTTCTTTGTCTACGGTTTGTCAAATCGTCTTTAAAAAACCAAGATGGCTGTAGCCCGCAAGACGTTGAGTTGAGAGGTTGTGTCGGAAGGAAGTTGCTGTGAGAAGTTGTATTGCTGTAAAAGTTGTTAAAAGTAATAAAATGGCGATTTAATCAAGAAAAGGTTTTAATTTTTGCACCAACCGTTATACCAGGCAATACATTTAAAAATGCGAAACACACTTTGCCCAACCTGGAAAATCTCACAATATGTTGTGTAACCGTTGTTTAAGATAAAATATCTCATTATCAATTAATAAATAATAAGCGTTTATCCCCGTCTAAATGTTTATGTTTGAATACAAAAGATTATGAAAGTGTTTATCTCTCTATCATCAGTTAGCAGATTTTATGTGCCAAGTTTTAATAAAGTCTTATCCGTATAGTTCTTTCTGCCGCCTCGGTAGGTGCAGCGAGAAGGCGAGTATAAAAATCGTTCGCTTCCATTCAGGATCAGCTCAAATGAGTCACGAGCACTATCCACGCAGCGCTAACGGCTTTACTGCTGGAACACATCGAGAGAACTGGAAACTTTCCAAAATTAACTCTAAAAGTAACCAAATTCTTTTTTCATTTACGGGTAAGCACTTGTCTTTATTACACCTGATGTCATTGTTAGGTAAAAATAAGAAAGCACACTTCAACTTCACTTCGGAATCTTCAACTACTGAGAAACTGGCTATATTATCTGTAACTGCCAGAACACAAAAGCAACACATACAAGTATTAGTTTTATGGCGACATACTAAGATAAGGTGGTAGCCAGGACGACTTAACAAGCCTTACCATCAACCAAACCGAGTGAAATCATGTTGGAAATAGAACCCAGGACTTTAGGGTTTAAGAGTGGTGGTCTAAGCTACGATCACAAAGGCGGTTAAAAATAATCTAATCTTATATTTTGTGGGTGGCAGAATTCAGCCAGAAATTACCTTAACCCTTAATTAGACGCATGGGGTCAAAGCAGATTCGCATAAAAAAATTAAGCACTTGCCGCTGCCCGAATTCCCCCGCGCCCCCGCTAGCTTCATAACCCGCCTTAAAGTGTGTATTCCTGAAGTGACCAACTTGGTCACTTCAGGAATACACACAAGGCACGGGAGTGGAAGGACGCGTCGCTGCGCTCTTGAGCGGTGACCCCGTGCGAGTAATTACGTTACAAGATACAAATGATCGGAAAACACCAACCAAATGAACAAAATGTGCAAAGTTTGTATGCAATGATCACTCTCAAATATATTGTCAACAGTGTAATAAAAGGGATTCGGAGAGTTGATCTCAATCTGAGTACGAATTGTTGATTTTCGTAATTATTTTAATTTAGCATGGTTTTGTTTCATAAGATAATCAGTTCATGTTATTTCTTTTAAATAAAATATGATTAATATAGTACTTTTTATAATTAACAAGTTTTATTTAATTAGAACTTTAATAAATAATAGAAACTATTCCTACAATTTGGGGTCATCTGTGACCCCATGCGAGCAGTTATGTCATGTTCTTCATGCGAGTAATTAAGGGTTAAACAAATTATTAAAATACCATAAACTATCCATACCTTAAAATACCATAAAAAAAAACCTTACACAGCTCATGAAATATTGACTGGACCTTCAGTGTGGACAGCTTGCCTAGTCGCTGACTAACCCTTTGGGGATAATAGTTGTGAGTGAATTTATTTAATCTTTATACAAAAGGCGGACTTATCACCACAATGCATTCTTTACTTGTCAACCGGTAACGATGTGGGCGACTTGTTTCTTGGAAGTTTCCCCGTAATAATCTCAACTAGACCAATGTGCCGAAGCATAAACCCGATAGAACTAAAGCTTTTAGCTATGGGCTTTAATCCCTTATCACATTAGCTACATCCCCTAGAAGGGTAGCCATTATGAGCCTTCATATTTACATTTCAGTATTCCATACAATCTTTTATGATTAAATTCAATAGACAAATAATGATTAAACTTAAAGCTTATTGTTATTTAATTGTAAATACTTATCTATAAAATTGTATCTGTTATTTTGATTTTTTGGACATAAACTTATATTTTAGTTTTTTAAATTTATCTCTGGAGCTGCGCCCCCTCTCTTTTGCTCCACAGAATACCAGCGCGCCATGGCATGTAAATGTCACGGCATAAGCATAATGGCGACCATTTCGGTTGCATAATGCCTACGCTTTTTTATATCATATATCATTATTTTACTGAGTGGTAGAGCCACGCTGCGTTGCAGCACGCATTGGGCCGGCTCGCCCGGCGTAATACCACCCTCTCACGAATATTCGACGTGAAATAACGGCACTTGGTGCTGTTGTGTTTCGTCCGACCAGTGAGGGTTCCGGAGGCCCCTTCCCCGCCCCCCCTCCCAATTCCTGTTCCTTCCTTAAACCTATTCCTCCCTTGAAGGCCGGCAACGCATCTGCGATTCCTCTGGTTTTGCGGGTGTCCATGGGCGGCGGTGATTACTTTCCATCAGGTGACCCGCCTGCTCGTTTGCCTCCCTCTTTTATAAAAAAAAAAAAAAAATATATCAATTATGTTCAATTGTCATATTTATGCTCAGAATAAATATTTTTCATTTATTCATTGCATTTCGATTTATTTTATTTATTTAATTTCATTGCATTCATTTCATTTATTATATACCTAAAAGTTTGTAAAGTGATATTTTTTAAATACAAAATGCTAACTTCTACGAACTAAAAAAATGTGTAATAATTCTACAATATATTATTACTAATACCAATGTTATGTCTGCTTTTAGATTGTTTCAATGCATGTGTCATTACCATCAGTCTATAACGTCCCACTGCAGGGAACTTTATGGGTGCATGCCTTCGATCAACAATACAACTAAATGTCAGGTCGGTGCTTAAAATATGTCTCGGTAAATAACAGTCCACTTGAGAAGTGAGCTCTTATTTTCTCGCAAGGCAATAACAGGAAAAAGTACTTTATTTGTTTGCTTCATAAGGTTGATTTCACCACTAAATGTTATTGACGTCTTTTCATTTTTAAGTGACAGGAGTAATCATTGCTTTGGTCGTTGTTTGTGACGAATGACCGTAAGTACCTATAAGATAATACTTAGAAGAATTTTATTGTAACTTTATAACTGGGTGCCATGGTTGTAATTCGGTTGAACATAAAACTGTTTTATAACATTTGTGCCAGTTCGTTAATAAAGAAAAAGTATTTATTCACGTGGACAGAATTTTAGCTTTGATTTTGTACGTGACGCGTTATCTAGTTGGTATTGTTGATCGAAGGTGCAGGCCTTCCCACATAAACAACAGCACATAGGGAGATTGGTTACTCAAGAAACAAGTCTTAATTATGTTATAGCAAAATTAAAGATTTTTTTAAACGTAAGCCAACATTTTGTTTTTTTTTTAATTTTATTCTACAACGAGTAAGAGCTTGGCCTTCATCTCACCTGATAGTAAGTGACGATAAGATCGAAGGTGGAAGCGCACTTCACCCGGAATCCTCAACCACTGAGAAATGGGTTATCTTATCTCAAACTGTCGGAACACAACAATGATATAAACATCGTTGTTATGGCGACAGACTTAGATAAGATGGTAGTAGCTAGCCAGGCGGACTTAACAGCCCTACCATCAACCAACCAAACCGAGCACACAAAGATGTACCCCCCGCTGGTAATCGAACCCGAGACCTCTAAGTCTGAAACCGGTGGCTTATATAAGATGACTGCTAGAAACCGCAAGAAACTTCAAGGGCTGGTCAGGTCGAGTGTTAACATAAGAAAAGATAAAATGAAAACAATTAAAAATAACGATTATTTACAACGCGCGGGCAACGGCCGGCCGGCCGTTGACCCGTCAACGTAGGTACTGCCGCGGACGGGTCAACAGACGGCCGGCCGTTGACCCGTCAACGTAGGTACTGCCGCGGACGGGTCAACAGACGGCCGGCCGTTGACCCGTCAACGTAGGTACTGCCGCGGACGGGTCAACAGACGGCCGGCCGTTGACCCGTCAACGTAGGTACTGCCGCGGACGGGTCAACAGACGGCCGGCCGTTGACCCGTCAACGTAGGTACTGCCGCGGACGGGTCAACAGACGGCCGGCCTTTGACCCGTCAACGTAGGTACTGCCGCGGACGGGTCAACAGACGGCCGGCCTTTGACCCGTCAACGTAGGTACTGCCGCGGACGGGTCAACAGACGGCCGGCCTTTGACCCGTCAACGTAGGTACTGACGCGGACGGATCACCAACCCCTTGCCCGCGCGTTGCAAATATTTGTTATTATTTTTAATTGTTTCCATTTTATTTTTCTTATGATATTGCTATTGAATATGATATCATATTGAAAAAAAAAAACACGAATTACTTTTTGTAATATTTGTCATGTTTAAAACACTTGACCTGACCAGCCTTTGAAGTTTCTTGCGGTTTCTAGCAGTCACCTTATATAGCCACTAGACTACAGAGGCGGTTAAACGGTTTGTTGTCTAAATAAATCTCTCGCTGTATCTCCAACTTAGCCTGCGATGGCCGACACTATTCACGGCTTCGAATCGACGTTTTAATTGATACGAACTACACATCCCGACGAATCGGCCGTACGTACCGAGTATTGTGAATAAAAATACTAGAGCTAAAAGTTTTCGAGTTGAAATAAAAAAATAAAGTACCATTCGGTTGGTTTGAGAATAAAAAACAGTGCGTGGTGGGTGGAAATAAAAAATATTTTGTTTCAAGACCAGTGGCCTATTGCGAATGTGTCATATTTTTTTTATTTTGACCAATAATTCATTGAAACGTATCGATAAACCTGTTTTTGAACGCTCGGTAGACAGAAACTCTAAAAAAAATGTTACTTTTTGCCGTCTGTATTTGTTAACATAAAAAAAAAGCTCGAGACCGGACAGGATGGCGTGCATGTGCAGCAGTCGAAGACTAATAGACTGAAGAAGAAGAAGAAAAACATTATCAACTAGATTTGTAATTATTATTTTCAACTCGCACTTGAGACCGAACGGTTTTCTAAAAAAAAACTAAAAAGTGATATTTGTAGAGAATTTTAGTATTTTCTATTTTAAGTACTTTATTTTTAAACAGGCCATTTACTAATAATTAATAGTTCCCAAGCTACATGCAAAAATCCGGAAAAAAGCAGAAATTTTTACTTTTTCTGCACATAGCAATGATTAATAATATATACCTCGTCAAGGAGTTTACATACATTGAGTGTCATCATTTCTAGACTATAAATACAGTCCGTGCCACCAAAGAAGTCTCGCAGACGTGGTGCGATGAATATAGTGTGAGTAAGTGTACCAAAGACCATTACTAACTCACAATCTGACCTAGTTGGAAAATGCCTAGCTGGAAAATGACGTACTTGGAATCTGACCTTCATTGCCAAATCCGGAGAAACTTGAGGTTCCTTTAACCCTAGTAACCGCAGAATCTTTATTAGGTTTACATTACTAAGAGCTGACATCACGCTAGGTCGCTTTAGTATCGTCATACCTTATAAAGTTCTACAAGGTTCGAGTCGTTTGAGGAGTATCGGTGTCGGGATACCTTTTCGTTGGTGATGAAAGATTGAAAGGCTGTATCAAAGCACTGTGTAACACATAACAACATAACGACACAAAAAACAACAAAACTATATTTCATCCTTAGGCGCTGCGCAAACGTAGATGTATACTTGCGCAACGCCTTAATCATATCTGTAATAGTCGGAAACCAGATACACAACGATCGATGCTACTAATATTGCTGTTATAAAAATATACTAAAATCAGAGCGAGAGAGCTCACCTTTTGGCAATAGCTCTATCGAAAGTAAAAACCAAATTAAAAGCTTCACGACCTAATTACAGTGTTCTGGTTTTTTATTTTACCACAGTTCATTTCAAGCAGATATTAACTCATACATACATCGTCACTATTCATGAAATTTTGCATTTACAATGCTATATAGATCTGGGATAAAATGTTTGCTACAAAAAATCTTAGGAGTTTTCTAGTAAACATTTTATCCTAGATCTATATAGCATTGTGAATGCAAAATTTCAATAAAAAAGATATTTATAAGCAATTACTTTATCGATTGTTAAATACTTGCAATAGTATTTCTTTCGAATGTGAGGGTAGACTTCACAGTGACGTAATACCGCTGGCTTGCAGCGTATCAACTACTAGAAAAAAATTCAACGAGTCTTCTGGGGTCTCGGAAACTTAGCGGTTAGAGCAGTGGACCGGCAATCCCATTCGAGCTTCCTGAGACTGGTTGATTTTTTTCTAGTGAATCTTTTATAGAGGAGCTCGATGGCGCAGCGGCTAGCGCGTTCGGCTTGCGATCTTGTCCGCCAAGCAACTTTCGCAATAACGGGTCGCTGGATGGGTGACCAAATTAAATACATCTCGAGCTCCTCCGTGCTTCGGATGGCACGTAAAGCTGTTGGTCCCGGTTGTTGTCGTGAGATGACAGTCGTTAAAACCCACCAACCCGCATTGAGCCAGCGTGGTGGGTTATGGCCCAATATCCCCATTGCTATTGTCCACGTGGGAGGCCTGTGCCCAGTAGTGGGACGTTATTAGGCTAATATAAAAAATTAATAAAAAAATCTTTTATCATACATCATCACGTCCGTTTCCCGGATGGGCAGGCAGCTTTCATTTTCTACGATCCTGATGCACTTCCTTTGCTAAGTATTTACTCTCGTAACGTTCGTGATAATGCTCGTCGGGTTAGGGGACGCTTGACCTGCCCCCTTACTCTTGAAACCGATTCCGATCGATCGAGACTAGTATTTTGAAGTTTCGTACCTACTCCTAATTTACGAGACCAGAGCTAATACGAATTCATATTGCGCGGATATTGAGTGAAAAAAATACAAAAATCAATGCCATTTAGTTCACCCAAAATGAATCCAAATTAGCGCTGGTGTCGTAACTTAAAAGTACGAACTTTTATAATACCAATCCGATCCAATACCGATCAGATTCAAGAGTAAGGGGGCTGACCTTTAATGAAAATGTCTCCGATCTGTCGGGTCGAAGTACGTTCACCGTGGCCTTCAATATTACTTTATGGGACTCGTTAAAATAGTTGTTTCCAAAAAAACACCCGTTGTGTTAAAGTACGTTAAAAATAAGTTTACACTACAATCAAAAAGCAGAATCACAACAAAAGTACCTAAGACGATTTGCACTAATATTTCTGGCGACTTACGCTACATCGATAAAATCTGACGAAGAGTTGTCACCACTACACGCTCAAGCTGAAGTGGAAACATGTAATCCCATTTTCCGAGCAAATTCCTCCTCATATTACAACTAAGAACACTCTACTCAACATTGATTCACCAATTTTCTGCATGCGGGCCTTAAGTGAGTTTCGATGGAACACATTGTCGGGTCGACCTTTTAGGGCCGCGGGTGGTTTTTACATTTTTCTCTGCAAAAAATCACTTTCAAGATCAATTTGGAGGAAACTGAACCTTGTTGGAGCGCATTTTTTTTTACTTTAGATAGGTAAGTACATTGGAAATAATATAAATCTATTGTGTTTTATTTTTGACCGATTTCATTTCTGAAGCACGGAAGAGATAAATTTTTTATTTAGTCTCCCATCCAGTGACCCTTCATTGGTAAAGTTGCTTAACTGTCAAAATCGCCAATCAAACGCCTTAGACGCTGCTTCATCGAACACCTCTGAAAGTGGTCATGGACATAATTATTATACCAACAACACCGCTTTTTGTCTACGACATCAAACTTGCTTCACCCGCCTTCGCAAACAATACGCTGAGCTCTCTCAACTTTGTACAACTACTTGTACTATAGTTTACTGAGCGATATGCCAGAGGAATAATCGCCATACCGTCGAGTTTATCTGAGGATAAGACGCCTGGTTCGGTATCTTGCCTTTTCGCCGAAAATCGTTTGGCAGATTATCACTTGCCAACCAACAACGTTTCGCCGATGTTTCAATTTGACAACTTACAATTAGCAAATTTTTGTATGATTACGTTTTATTTGGTAGAATTATTGTTAAGCTGATTATTATAATGACACAACGTTTGGGACATTTATCATTTGTCTAATATTTCACTAGACCACACAACTATTAGACGAATAACGTTTTGTCAGTGTAACAGTTCCCTGCCCTACTCCTGTAGGTCACGTGATAGGTTAGAAAATTAAGACAATCGCGAAGCGCAGCGTAACGATTGTCTTGAATTTCGAGGTATTTTTTTTTAGAAAACAGGATATACTAGCTGCTCTACAGTAGGTCACGTGATAGGTTGGAAATTTGAGACAGTACCTACATACATTGTCTTAAAAATAAGTTGCGCTTATCCACATAATATAACATAATTATTAAACGAGACTCTACTAATTACAACATTTGGAAAACAATTAAAAACTAAATGAATATTACGCAAACTAAAACATTGATGAAAGTTAGCATTTTGAAAAGTGTCATTATGAAAAGCAGACCAAACCAACCAAAACCAAGACCAAACGTACAGTTGGTAACTATGAGATTGAAATGATTATTCGGCGAAATAAAATTCTGCGAAACGTTAGTTGGCAAGTGAAAATCTGTCAAACAATTTTCGGCGAAAAGGCAGAGATCCCGCCTGGTTCACTTTCATTCACTATTGCACTGAGGTAAAGTTATCTACACTACAATTCGTATAGGTAAGGGGAGCACTACATATGTTTACTTCACAAGTTCGAAACTAGATGGCGCTTTTCTGATCCCGAACAAATTATAGATAGCTATAACTTTATCGAATGAGACTGCTATTTTTAGGGCTGTAAACTCTTTAAATCACAAAAATATGCTTGTGTTAGTCTTTAAGTTTTCGAATAAATTTGATCAAAACTGTATTTATTAACAAAATAATGTAAATAATTTGAAAAAGTCGTTATCCATTCGTAGGTATAAACATAATATCTTATTTATCGCAAATTCAAATAATGTTGTTAGTAAATTATATTAGTAAGTATTTCAAAGAAAAACAAACTGTAATCGTGAATCTGGACTGATCAAGTCGTAAACCAGGGAATATTACCCAATTTTACGATCAATAGATAATCATAAAAAAGAATACATAACTCAATCACAGTGGGTGAGTAACCAGTGTGCTTTCTTTAATTATAATAATAATCATTATCTAAATTAAATGCAATAATAAAAATTAAAAATACCGGATGAGTTTTTGGTGGTTGAATTGTTTTAAAGGTTCCGTTAAAGATCACAATAACGTAATCTGAATATTATCCCCGAAGGGTTAGTCAGAGACTAGACAATGAGGACAGCAAAAGCAGCTCTCTATCATAGTCCACTTTTCCCCAAATAGCGACTACACATGTGCTCAGCGTGACAGGTGGTGAGCCCTTAGCTGCTCTATGCTGTTGGATGTATGTACAGTCCAGAGATGGGCGTAATCAACTACTTTTTTAATCTGATTTATAATCTGATTGAAAGTAATTACATTTAATTTTGATTACATCATAATCAGATTAAAGTAGTCGTGATTACTTTTAATCATGATTGAACATATAATCCTTAATCTTGATGACAGTAGTCAGTAATCTAAATTACATGATTATTCTTAACTAAGTTTAAGTATATGAATTATGGTTTAGGAATTAATAATATAATTTATATTTTATTGAGTTGCCATTAATTATCACAATTTTATTTTATGTATGTTTATCCGTTGTCTAGTAACCATTTAACAAGTTTCTTATGGAAGCTTTTCTTGGGCTAGATAATTGGTGTGAGTGTAGAAAAGTTTATTTATTTATTTTATTTTATTTATTTATTCATAAAGTGGGGCAACGCGTTTGATGTGGGCGATGCATGCCGCCACCCGCGTAGGTATCCACGCGGTCGTTCGCCGATATGCAAGGCTTGTCACAAAATTCAAATCAAGTAATAGTTTAATTTTTATAAAATAATTATTTATTATCGATGTTGTAATGCTTATTTTACATTTGAACAAATGAACATGTAACAGAAAATATACAATCTCTGCTCACAAGAATAGAATAAAAAATAAAATAAAAAAACTTTCCTACACTCACACCAATTATCCAGCCCAAGAGAAGCTTCGTTATGAAACTCGTTAAATGGTTACTAGACAACGGCTAAACATAATTAAAATACTTAAATACATACTTATTATATACAGAAAACCCCCAGACCCGAGAACAATTTAGAAAAACAATAGATTCTAAATTGACCCGACCGGGGATCGAACCCGGGACCTCAGAGATGGCGACACCATGCAAACCGGTGTACAAACCACTCGACTAACGGTCGAAATTAATAACCGATCCCGAGATAGAGATAGGCTTACTTTAGATGTGTTGCCTAGATATTTCTGTTATATGACGGGAAATAACTACAGTTGCCTAGTAACAAATCCAAAATAGGCATATCTCTATCTCAGGATTTATGTTCTCTATTACCTAATAAACGGCTGAACCAATTTTGATTAGTTGTTAAATTCGTCTTTATTGCGCAAGTGTCGAGTAAGTATATTAAAAAAAAAAATAGCGGATTTGTTGTGCCAGCCAAGTTAATTCATCTAACAATTAACGATTTACAGTTAATTACGACTTTACTCACTTCAATGTCGCAAGCCCATATTGCAATGTCTGGAAAGCAACATTTACTTTAAATAATAATAAGTAGAAAAAAATAATGATGATTTATTGCTATACAATATGTTCTTTTATTTTTTAACGTTCCGACTGTTGGTTTTATTAATCAATCATAAAAAAAATCAAGATTACGATTACAGATTTATAAAATAAATAAATAAATAAATTTTTGTTTACGCTTACACCAATTATCTAGACCAAGATGAGTATTCTTGTGAAACTCGTTAATATGGTAAGATAACGGATAAATATACATAAACATAGAAAAAACACCCAGACCCGAAATCAATTTAGAAAAACAGTTTTTCTCTAAATTGACCCGACCGGGGATCGAACCCGGGACCTCAGAGATGGCGACACCATGAAAACCGGTGTACAAACCACTCGACCAATGAGGTCGTCAAATAATCAAATAATCATTAATCACCGATATGATTACATTTTTGATTAATTTCTGTGATCTGTAATCGTGATTGAAGATTACACATTGTAATCGTAATCCGTAATCATTAATCTGATTACTTTTTGACCAAGACTGGTACAGTCTTTAATCCTTTAGTCGCCTTTTACGACACTTAGGGTGGATTCGTCCTAACTGGAAAAAGGTCTTATACCTCGATTAAACGCCGAATTTGTATAGACTAATCTCGGAGTAAGTTTTATTCTAGTTTGGTCGAATCCACCCTTAGACAAGAGAGAGGGTGATAGTATTCTTTTACCGCTACGCGCTAACGCAACACGGTTAGGGCGCGACGAAGTAAACACGATAAGCGGTAACCCCATCAATACTATAAAATATTATTTAAATTGTGACCGAACATGACAATGTTTCATACTGTTCATATTACTCAACTGTAGTCCATTCTGTATTCGGTAGTAAAATATTAATTATTCTAGCAGTCGGTGCTTCGTCTTATGTACCCTACTTACCTGAAATTTTATTTTATTTTTATGACATTGTAATAGAGGAGACAAAGTAAAACGAATTGCTGTCGCAAACTGGAGCGGTATGGACAAGCTATCTACGAGAAATTGCAAGATATCAACTAATATTATATAGATATTAAAAACGTATTCCAAAATTGTATATCTTTCTAAATTATTACGGTAATGCAATATGCTAACAGAAGTGGACCCGAAAACACTAACATCATTACCTTTTTGTGTTACTAACCTCAAAAGTAAGTCTAGTTTAAAATAAATTTTCTGTTTAGCACGGATTTTATTTTTTACTGAATTTTAGATGGGCTTGGACCCGTATTTGCCGGTGGGGGTTTAAATTATGCGCATGTAATTGTTCAGAACACTTTTTCGAAATGTTCTTAAAACCTAGACAACTTAGAAAATAACATAAATACATACAAGTACCAGGGTAATGAGTTTCTTTATAAAAAGGCGTATGAATGAATGTCGTCATTAAGCAAGCTCGCCGAACATAAAGATATCAATAAACTTAATCTTAAGTGCTTTTAATCACCATCCGCGCCAGGGCTGGATTTGGGTTGCATTAAGAAGGGTTCCGTATATTCCGCGGTAAACGCATCGTAAAGTTGTACTTTTACGAGTATGTGAAAAGATTTACTGTTGCTGGTAGGTTTATTGGGGACCGACACTGGTATTGCCATATATTTCTTGAAAGCAAGGATATTAGTCATAACATAACCAACACACCGGTAATGGGAAAAGGTGGTTATGTTATTATTTCCCCATGTGATATTGTTCATGTGAGAAGGCCTGAATCGATAAGTGTGCAGCAAAGTAAGAGATTTAAATCTATTTAGTTTTAGTAATAGGCGAATTTACGGCCAAAATTTACACATCGACTGCAACAAAACTAGACACAATGAAATTTAATTGTTTGTCGGTCACCGGTGTCTTCCATAGCGGTTAAAGTGTTAACAATCATCTACCTTTTGTTTTGCCTAAAGTTAGGTACGTGACGCCAGCAGTAGGTATGAAGCTTAAGTCAAATTTCTAACCGTAGTAGACAAAACAACATAGTTACCTATACATAAATTATTTATTTCGATTGTTAGTTTGTCGCATCTCCACTCAACTGGAAAACTAAAAACAACTTATTATCATAATATCTAAAACTACAATGAGACAACGGTTAGCATCCAAATGAATATTAGCAATCATACCTTAAAATTTTACTTAACCTTAACATACAATTTTAACCTTAACATACAATTTCTTCACGCTAAAACAAATCAATATCAAATCAAAGTCTAGTAAGATTTTAACAGCTAGTAAATATTTTTATCAACTTGTTGCTTTGACCAATTTAAACGCTGAATGTGGGACAAGGAAATCCCATTTACCTCCTAAGACATGGCGACCGCCAGATAATACGAATTTTAGTGCTGATGCCTATAATGCGGACGAATAAAGTACCGTTACGTCTCATTTGGGGGTTTTACAAAAAGTAGGGAAAATCGGTTAATCATTCTCTGAGCGTTGATTACGTCTCGTGATTTGGATTAGTAGTGGTATTTAGCAGAATGTTGTGTAGTTAGCGGTGAAAGAATACTACCACCCCGTCTCTTCCCTTGGGGGTCGTAAAAGGCGACTAACGGACTAAGTCTGCAGATAGATTCAACAGCATAGAGCGGCGATGGGCTCACCGCCTGTCAATCCATGCACATGTGTAGTCGCTATTTGGTGAAAAGTGGACTCATTGCCTAGCCTCTGACTAACCCTTCGGGGATAACAGTCGTGATTATGTATTTATGTATGCATGTATGTACAAAAAGTAAGGGAAACCAGTAAATCAAGCTCTGAGTGTTGATTAATAATCTCCTGATTTGGCTTAGTAGTGGTACCTATTAAGCGGAAATTTTGTGTGAGAAAGTTTGACTACCTTTGTATTTTTTTGGGGTGTAAAGGTTAGACTATAGGTCGCAGACCTGAAGTTCGAGGTTTGACTTTCAACGGGAATTAGGGGCGGGGTATGCTTTAATTGCACCTGACTAGCTACCACCATCGTAAGTAAATCATTTCTCTAATAGCAATGTTGCCGACGACGACCTCCTTGGTCGAGTGGTTTGTACACCGGTTTTAATGGTGTCGCCATCTCTGAGGTCCCGGGTTCGATCCCCGGTCGGGTCAATTTAGAAATTATTGTTTTTCTAAATTGTCTCGGGTCTGGGTGTTTTCTATGTATAATAAGCATGTATTTATGTATTTTAAGTATGTTTATCCGTTGTCTAGTAACCTTTTAACGAGTTTCTTCGAAGCTTCTCTTGGGCTAGATAATTGGCGTGAGTGTAGGAAAGTTTATTTTATTTTATTTATTTTAATGTATGTGGCATTGTTGTGTTCCAAGAGTTACACATAAGATAGTAAGTCACACAGTAGTTAAGGATCCGGGATTATCCCGAGTACGTGTCCACCTTGTCCATTGTATCATCACTAAATCAAGTTAAATAAAAGCCAAGAACTTCCCTTTAACTGTCTTGTAAAAACATCAATTACAGTACCAAAATTCCGTGATCTAATGATCAAACAACTGTAGACCTAGTTGGAACTCTACGCTTTATTTACCTATCTACGCTTGAATTGCCCATCTATTCGCATCATCGTCGCTTGAGAGCACCCCGATATTCTGCCACTTATTGTCGGTATAATACAAGACAATATGAATAATTGAACAGCTCAATATAGCAGTTACAATCCCAACACAATCGTTAATAAGTAGCTGGAGAAGAAACAATGCTTCAGACGCCGACGCGGTCCCCATCAATCTAAATCACAATGCGACGCGTAATATTTATCGACGGAGGAACAATTTGTCTTCCGCCGGCGCGCCACCTGCCAGCTGGGCTATTGGGAGCTGGGTGTTTAGCATATTCACTTGTTTTAAATACACACAGTGTACGATGTACAGTCACGAGCACCAATATGTATACACTTTGACTCTTATTCCATTGTATTTAGAGTTACAATTTGTTTACATATTTTTGCTCGTGACTCTACATAATTTAACCGTGTTGCGTAGCGGTGAAAGAATACTACCACCTTCTCTCTTCCCTTAGGTGTCGTAAAAGACGACTAACGAACTAAAGACTGCACATACATCCAACAGCTTAGATCAAACATCCAAGCTCACGTGCGTCAATAACCGCTGATGTGGATGATGATGACGAATAGCTGTTGTAATGGTGATGATGATAAAGATTTATGGAGTAAACACAAATATTGGTATTATTGAACTGAAACCGTCATGGTTATGACCGTGTCACGAAGCGGTGAAAGAATACTACCACCCTCTCTCTTCCCTTATTGTGAAAACTACAAAGTACTTTTATTATCAAGTTCAAACAATGGTAATACTTACATAATAGTAGCAATGGTCGATTATGTTCTATTAAAATTCTAAATTAAGTAATTTATTACTGGAGGGACCTCATTTGCAGTCCTATATCACTCTCCAACTCAACCGCATAATATAAGTTCATGAATGCGAGCCTGTTTTGTTTCAATGATAAGTGTTGAAATAATGATATAGGTACTTAGCTCATAATTATTTACATTACAGTTAAAATGTATTCATTAATTGTTATAACGAACTTATATCGTTGTAACGGTATCCCTGTAATGTAAATGATTATACTTACGTTATTTTATGACGACCTCCGGACCTCCGTGTCGAATAGTTTGCACGCCGCGCCGGTTTTGGCGTCGCGTTGTGCCATCTCTAAGGTCCCGGGCTCAATTCATGGTTCGGCCAATTTAGAAAAAACTGTTTTTTTCTTACGGTTATTTTCTATTGTTATGTATGTTTATCTGTTATCAGTAGTTTAACCATTAAACAAGGTGTAGCCGTAGAAAGTTATTTATTTATTGTTTATTTAAACTTATTCTTCGATCAGTATTATCGAAGTATTTATTAATTACATTCTTCTAAATTGCATGTGTATTTGAAATCATGTTCAGAGACACAACGCGCCCAAATGAATGCTTTGGGAATTGTGTTGGTGGCAAAAAACTAGACCACAGAGAAATGAAGTGAGTCGCTACGTGACAAGAATGTTATCGGCTCCCAGCTTGTTAAAACAAGCACTTATCAGAACCACTCTACCTGTCCACTAATATTCATTTATCATTGCAATTAGCTAGAATCCAGTCCGACTGTTGTCACTGACGTTCTTCCTAGTAACAATGCGGTTATCCTGGAATAGGTAATCTTGATACTTGGTCGACTTTTGTAGCCATAATGGGTATTACGGACGGCAGCATAAATCCTATCCTACTAATATTATAAACGCGAAAGTTTGAAAGTATGGATGGATGTTTGTTACTCTTTCACATAAAAACTACTGAATGGATTTGGATGAAATTCGGCACACAGATAGTTTATAACCTGAATTAACACATATAATACCTTTTATCCCGATATTCCCACGGGAACGGGAACCACGCGGGTTAAACCGCGAGCGGCCGCTAGTGTTAAATAAATACATACACTAAACCCCCTAAGAGTTAGTCAGAGACTAGGCAATGACGACCGCAAAATCAGTCCTCTGCCATTGGCCACGGTTCACCAAATATCAACTGCACATGTGCTCAGCGTGACAGGTGGTGAGCCTATCGCCGATCTTTGCTGCTGGATGTATGTGCAGTAGTATACATGACCGTGTATCCTGACAGTGCTCACCTATGGAGCGGAAACCTGGGTATTCATGAAAGAAATTCTCAACAAACTCCAAGTCGCCCAGAGAGCAATAGAAAGGAAACTGGTGGGTATTACACTGAGAGACCGAAGAAGAAACGACTGCATAAGACGTCAGAGCAAAGTCACATATGTTATTAAACGTGTAGCGAAGCTGAGGTGGGAGTTGGGAGGGAACGTCGTCAGGAAGCAGGGCTCTGGTGCAAAGCGCTGGTGGAATGGCGACCATTACGGGGAGAAACGCCCATAAGAACGACCGCAGATGCGTTGGCAGGACGATGTTAAAGAAAAACCGGAGTGAAATGGATAGAAGCTACCCAAGACCGTACACGGTGGCATAAACTGAAGGAGGCTCACGCCCATGTGGTTAAGAAAGGCTAAGAAGAAGAAGTATGTGCAGTGCAGTGCAATTAGTCCGTTAGTCGCCTTTTACGATAGCTAAGGGAGTAAATGGGTCGGTAGTATTATTTTATTGAGTCGCAACCACACAGCTCTGTGTGTGAATGTTACAGTGAATAAATAGTATTATTATGATCAAATCTTATAGATTTCTATGCAGTTGACATATTGAAAGAGTTCAGTTATCATTTTCACCAGTCTTTAAGCTTGCTATTGTTGTACATAAGCTTTCCCACATGTATAAAAAAACAAGAGATTGGGCGGAGATCGGACTTAAACCTAAAATCTGGTTTAACCCCCACGGTTTTCTTACTTACGACAATCATCGAAATTATAATAACTTAGTACTCTCCAAAACTATTTTGATTTGAAAAACTACTATGTAAAGATCGATTTAAATGTAATAATGTATCGCAATCCTGGTCTAGCTGTTTTCGCGGAAATAGGTTTTTTACTTTTATTTTTACACACTATTGTTGCATTGGAAGTCGGTACAACGAAATAAAATTAAACGACAATTTGAAAGAAACATTTGTCGAGAGACTCACTTACAAAACGAACCGTACGGCTCCAAGCAAACCGCACCAAGAACAATAGAAAACAAAACGTATGACAAAAAATAGAGCGAAAAAAACAATTTCTAACTTCGTACACGAATGGCACCAAGAAAGACGTCGACAAACAAACTCATGGCGTAATAAATAATTAAAACAAGACTTCGTCTCAGTTACTGTTACAGCCGTACATCACACACGTTACGACTGGAAGGAAATTGTAAATAAGTTCCTGCCACCCGCTGTCACAGACTAAATATGTTTTGAGGTTTGCTTGTTCCGACTTGAGCACAACCAAACCGAGTTGTGGCTTAGGCATCCAACAAACATAATTTGTCGATACCTTTGGCGGATTCAAGCGGGGCGTGCGATTCCTCGGTCCATTGCGTTCTTCATACCGTTGACAAATTCAGAGATAGAAATTCGCTTGACGGGTTGCGTTCGCTTGAGCTCGTGGCCGAATCCATAAACTTCGTAGCAGATTCATAACAATAACGTTTAACGTGTCCTGATCCCGTAGCACATGCTGAGTGCAGGCCCTGTTTGGCGACACTGTGCATGGAGCATCGTATGCTAGCTAAAGTTTTGTTATTTTAAGTTAATTTAAGTTTTGATTTTGACTTTTTGTTTATTTTTAAATGTATTTTTTAGGTTATTTTTTTTTTGTTTTGATTTTAAATTTTTTGTTTATTTCTCTTTGTTGTATGTACAGTGTTGTTCAAATAAAAAATATTCTATTCTATTCTATTCTATTCTATTAATGAAATATAGTTATTGTATTATTGTTTTGCGATGGGCTCACCTCCTGTCACGCTGAGCATATGTGCAGTTCTAACTTGGTGAAACGTGGACTATGGTAGAGTGAACTATTTCTGCGGGTCCCCATTGCGTAGTCTCTGACTAACCCTTTGGGGTTTGGGGGTAATAGTCGCGAATCTCATACATAAAATCTCATCTCATACATCATACATACAGTATGTATTGTCTTTCAAATAAGTGTCCATCACTATCACATCGATATTTGTAGTTTGATGTTGACCCTAAATCATATGTAACACCTCAATCCTGTGCTTCCAGTACAGGATTTATATATGAACAGATATTTACTTTCCCATTGAGAAGTGCATAGTGAGCTCAATGGCGCAGCGGCTAGCGCGTTTGGCTTGCAATCTTGCTTGCTAAGCAACTTTCGAAATTCCGGGTCACTGAATGGGTGACCAAATTAAAAACATCTCGAGCTCCTCCATGCTTCGGAAGGCACGTTAAGCCGTTGGTCCCGGTTGGTGTCGTAAGATGACAGTCGTTAAAAACCCACCAAACCTCATTGGGCCAGCGTGGTGGGTTATGGCCCAAAATCCCCACGTGCTATTGTCTACGTGGGAGGCCGAAAGGAGGATGGAAAAAACTTATCCGTCTGATAAAGTATTACGCGACCTACTTAAAATGTCACCTGTAACAAAACAAAAGGCATGATATGACTATACCTTTCTAGATGGTTGTGTAATACTTATTAACAGATAAATAAGTTTTATCTGTCAATTGAAATTAGACTACTAAATATTTTATTAACACGTTGAACTTAGTAATTTTAACAAGTTAGTAATATTAATATTCTGTTCTTCAATATTAGTCATAACTTTGCATGTTGGTATGAAATGTAAATATATTATGTGTTGATAAATAAATGTAAAGTAAAAGTAATAACATTATTTATAACATACGTATGAATTCGGAATAGATCATCTCCAAAATGGCTAGTCTGTGTGCCGTCCATGCAAAGTTGTATCGCGAAAGTTGAACGAGTTTGAACTGAAACATAAATAATTTTTGGTGGCAAAAATAGGTTTCTTCTAACGAAAAAGAAATGCAAAACAGTATAGGAGAAGTGCATAACTTAATTGTCTATTATCTTCTACTCTTTACACGACATATACGACTCGATAAGAGATGACGTAGTGGTAAGCGCGTTCGGTTTGCGATGTTTCATAATTCCGTTTAGTGACAGTTCAGTGACATTATCCAAATTAAATTGTTTTGAGCTAACGCATGCTTCAGAAGGCATATAAAGTCTCGTTTTGTTTTGTAAGATAGAACACGTTAAAAACCACATAGATACTATTGAGTTATAATGTACTACGTACTAGAGGTGCTATCCCAAGCAAAAGTCTAGTTCTATTTTTTAAAAGTTAAAACAAAAGTGCGCTGCAGCGCTAAAACAATAATTTATCGTCTTTCTGAACAATCCAAACATACAGCGCTAGACCGCTTCTTTTCTTGCGACCAAAAGGTCTAAAGCGCCGAAACATGGCTGCCGCTCATGTCTCGGCGATTTAATAAAATAATTAGTCAAATGCATGCTATATCAATAATTTAATACGTATTTACAGGTGAAAAGTGATTTGTTTAGTTTTCTTTGTTTTTCTGAATTCTTTAAACAGTACCTTAGCACACATGAAAGCATATTTTAATAAAATCGAACACGGAATACACACGTATTGTTGCGTCTAGCGCCTGCCACAGACTAATATAATTGGAGCGAACTGGCTCTAACGCGTGTAGCAAACAATCTAGTTGGGACGTCTTCTCTAGTGCGTAGTACATTATAACTTAATGATAGATACCCACATTTGTGGCCAGCGTAGTGGATAACGGCCTAATCACCATTTCCCAGCAGTGGAATGATTATAGACTGACTCCTTACCTACTTTTTCACTTGAACTTAACAGCTTGAAACAAAGAGGGGTCATACTAAGTCAACTATTAATCATAGTCATTATACTGATTATTTAAGCATTTAATTGTTATGATATGAGCTGATTTTAATAATAATTATATAAAAGTAAATTTTCATACATAATTTAAATGCATTACCAACATTCCCATTTCGATTTAATCGGTAATCAGTGGAAAATACCAATACGGAACGCGGTACTGATTGCGATAGATTTGTGGTTTGTTACTACTGGCATTTATTGTAACTGGTATTTATTCGCTGTATTCCGTGCGATACACTAAAGTTGCCCGTGAACATTTTCCAATGTACGTTTGTGAATTGACGTGATGACTACGACTTCATTCGCGTGAACGAAACCTCGTATCCCGTGATGAAATCTTTCATACAGACCATGTTATTACAATTTGATGTATGATCAGTCTTTAGTCCGCTAGTCGCCATTTACGGTACCCAAAGTAACAAAACACAAACTATTGTTCGTATATTAACCATTATTTTCTGAGTGGTAAAGCCACGCTGCGTTGCAGCACGTATTAAGCCTGCTTGCCCGGGGTAATACCACCCTCTCACGAATATCTGACGTGAAATAATGGCACTTGGTGCGTTGTGTTTCGTCCGGCCAGTGAGAGTTCCGGAGGCCCCTTTCCCCCCCCCCCCCCTCCTCCTCCCCCCTTCACAATTCATATTCCTTCCTTAACCCTATTCCTTTCTTAAAGGATGGCAACGCATCTGCGACTCCTCTGGTTTTGCGGGTGTCCATGGGCGGCGGTGATTGCTCTTCATCAGGTGACCCGCCTACTCGTTTGTAGGTTTTTGTTATATAAAAAAACAGCAAAACTAGCTTAGCAGCAAAATTTTTATAAATTCAAATTTAATTCAATTGGTTTACGCTCACACCAATTATCTAGACCAAGAGTATTCTTTTAAAACTCGTTAGCATGGTAAGATAACAGATAAATATACATAAACAAAAAAAACATCCAGACCCGAAATCAATTTAGAAAAACAGTCTTTCTCTAAATTGACACGACCGGGAATTGAACCCGGGACCTCAGAGATGGCGCTACGCCAGACCCGCCGTGTTAACCACTCGACCACGGAAGTAGTCATAAGTCGTTTTAAGCTGCGAATGATTGATTGTATCCCAGTTCCTAGTTATACAGACAAGCTAGATGCAATAAAGATTCCACTATCGACAGCGCTGTCCAGCTGATTCGGTGCACAGGGCCCCGGCCATCACTCATAATCCCGCGAAAGCAAATCAACCGTCTGTCAGCCAATAACAATAACCGTGTCACAGCGGACGGGGCATTCGGGGGATTTACGGCCCTCGTTTATTCCGGCGCAGGTGGCTCCAATAGGATTAGTTGCGGTCAAGCCTCGCGCCCAAACAAAGGACATTGTGCACGTTGTAAGAAAATCGTAGAGGCGGCATGTGTGACCTTTTCAAGCTAGAAAACGTGTAAAATTTTAATATTACATTTTTTGTGTTATGTTTGAAGGGTTTGGACTAGATTCCACCACGCTGATTCCAATGCGAGTTAGTGAATCGCCATTGGCTATAGTAAACACTTCAATTCTTTTCTGCCTACTTTGAAATTTGATAAAATGTTAAATAGAAAAATATTAACCAGCTTCAGGAAGCTCGAGTGGGATATGTTATCTATATAGCGTTGTGAATGCAAAATTTCAATAATAAAGAATTTGAAATTTCTTTTATTATATCCTTTATTGCACAGAAACACATTAACAAAAGTGACAAGAGACATTGTATGCAAAGGTTTTTTACATTTTTTTACTTAAGCTTCGTTTAAGTGTGCCTGTTATGTGGGGTTCTCTGTCTCCCCCAGTTCCTTTTTCCCTGTCAAAGCCCAAAGGCCTAGAAAGATCGCATATCCAAAATATTTAATTCCATGGGTTTGACCAATGGCATGTTATTGTAAGAAGAAGTTCATCACTTGTCGCTGGGGTATGGAACTTTTAGGCAATCTGATTTACACCAACATCGGCATTGAGTTCTGGTCTGTTCTTAGCCTACAGTCGAATGTTTATATGCTGAAAATGATGATGAAAATCATATCCTTTAGGTACATACAGATGTAGATTGTAGTTAGGTACTATTAAACGCATAAAGTTCAACTTCAGCGCTGCATACCTACCCAGTGTGGGGTATGCGAGGAATGTCCATCCCGCAACACTACTCCGATACCGCTCGTAGCGTTTCCCAATAACATGTTCACATTGCACTTTCTATAAGTTGAAAAACTTGTATTATTGAAGTCTTATCGCGTTTGCGTCATGCAGTTTATACTTTCACAAACATTTAATCTGCGGTAAGACACCTTATGATAAGTCTACGTCTTGTAGTGATGAAGAGGGAGAGTTATTAACCTCCTTTACTGTCAAAACACAAATTCGTCCCGGGAATCGAACACGGGGCCTGTGGGTCTGAGAACATGTTATAACTAAGGAATATATAAAATCTGTACCCATTTTTTAAAAGTGTCACGTAGCGGTGAAATAATACTACCACCCCCTCTTTTCCCTTTCCCTCTTTTCCCATTAAGGAACTCGAGACTGCACATACATCCAACAGCATAGATCGTCGACACGCTCACCACCTGTCACGTTGAGCACATGTGCAGTCACTATTTGGTGTAAAGTGGACTATGGCTGTCCCCTGGGGGATAATAGTCGTAATTAGGTTTTTATAATGACTTGCCATAGTGACTGCATCCTGCCTGATGGTAAGCAGCCGATGCAGTCCAAAATAATGAGAGCGCTCCCCACCGTGGAATAAGCACGATAACGAGTGCACTCATTCATGACGGCCTGCATAAATGCCGTTTCACGCCCCGCTTAAAAGACCCGAGACTGTAGGAGCTGGAAAACACATGCGCCGGCAAAGAATTCCAAAGCCGAATGGTCTTACAGAGGAACGACTTGGCAATTTTTTTGGTACGGGTACTGATAGTCTGTACAGTATGATAGTGGTTCCTAAGACCAGCACGTGTAGTCCGGGAGAGGAAAGGGGAGGACGGGAAAAGATCAAAAAATTCTTCAGAACACTCTACGTAGTAGTTCCGGTAGAAGACACTGAGAGAAGCAATGTCTCTACGCAGCTGGAGGTCCTCAAAGGAGGCTGTAACCTCAGCATCTCCAATAAAGCGTACGCTTTTGCAGTCTATCAAGTGCATCGAGGAGGTATTTAGCGGAGCCGTCCCATAGATGGGAACAATGCTCCATACTCGTTCGCACCTGAGTTTTGTACAGCAAACAGCGCTGCTCACCGCTAAAATAGCACTCTCGATGTAGCATTTTGGATTCAGTTCCTGGCCGAGGTCCATGCCAAGAATGCTGAGGTTCACCGAAATGGGTAACGGAGAGTTCTGAAAAAAGGGAGGAGTAAGGAAAGGAGTTACCTTGGACGAGAATGCACAAACCTGGGTTTTGCTAGCATTAAACTCGACCAGGTTTTTAGATCCCCACTTAGAGACACGATCGAGAGTCAGGTTCAGTTTGGTAACCAGTTCTTGCCTTTTCACCATGATATCGGCTTGCTTTGCCGCAGGATGTCCCAAGTACCGCTCATGCACAGTACTGTCATCCGTATAACAATAAAGTAGAGTAGGTGAGAGTACAGAACCTTGCGGCACTCCTACATTGACTTTGTAGAACGCGGAGGAACTACCCTCACAAAGGACACGAATCCTCCGCCCTTCTAGAAAGTCTGCAACCCAGGCGCACAAACGGGGCGGCACACCAAACGGCGGCAACTTGTAAAGAAGGGAACGATGCCACACTCTATCGAAAGCTTTTGAGATATCAAGGCTAACTGCCAGGGATTCGCGATGCTTGTCCATCGCTTCACCCCACGCGTGAGAAACGTACGCTAGAAGATCAACCGTTGATTGCTTTGGTCTGAACCCATACTGGCGATCATGGAGCAGCGAGTGATCCTCTAGGTAGTGAATGAGCTGGGAATTAGTTATCCGCTCAAACACCTTGCACAGCACAGAAGTTACAGCGATGGATCGATAGTTGGCCGGATCCGAGCGATCCCCTTTTTTGGGGATGGGTTGTATGTTCACCTCCTTCCAAGACACCGGCACAATACCAGTATCGTAAGACTCCCTAAACAATCGTGTCAATACAGGAGACAACTCAGCAGCGCATCTGAGCAGCACAATCGCCGGAACACCATCCGGCCCGCTAGCCTTCCGCACGTCGAGCGACCGCAGCACGGCACGTACAGCACACTACCTGATACGAATATCAGACATGGTGGCCCCACAAAGTGCTATGATAGGTGGAGCGGCGGCACAATCGTCGATGCGCAAATTGGCCGCGAAAAGGTCAGCCAACAATTTCGCCTTCTCAAGCGGCTGGTAAGCCAACGAGCCATCTGGATGTTTCAACGGGGGCACCGAGGGAGAGTAGAAGTTGACCTGCACGGCCTTAGCGAGCCGCCAATAGCTACGGCTACCCGTAGGGTGCGAGATCAACTCCCGCCCCACCCTTGCCACTCTTTGTGCATCCGCTCCTGCGAGAGCCCTCTTGTTAGACTTAGAGGCCTTGTTGTAGGCCGCCTTCAAAGAGCTGGTACTAGGATCATTTAGAACGCAAGCCTTCGTCCAAGCACGATACGCCGCCTGCTTGCATTCAGCAGCTTTGGCGCATTTGCGATTGAACCAAGGCCGTTGTCTTCCAACGCTGGCAAGATCTGTGAATGTAATATAATATTCCATACCCAACAAGATCTCATTAGCGATGGCAGAAGCGCACTCCGATGGGTCCTTTCCAAGAAAGCAGAAAGAGGATTTTTCTGTTCACGTGGATGAAACTGCGCGGTGCCGCTAGCTTTTAATAAAACTCCAAGAACACCTACAAGTTCCAAAGGTATTATTTCTTGTAAATGTAGTTACAAATCAAATTAAATCAAATCAAATCAATCATTTATTTGCAAAACATGTGGTTTGACAAAGGTCTTACATAAAATGTGCCGTTACATGCTGCCATATACAAACGGCGTGCAAATATTTTAAATATCAATATAATTTAATAGCTATTTTTAAAAAGAAAAACAGCATAATGCAAGTATCATTAATTACAAAATGTATCTATTTAAGTCATAATTATAATTATATGATGTCAAAAAAAAACGTAATACTATATTGTTTACTTAATTGTTTTGTCACATAAAAAATCTGAAACACAGTAATAATTTTTCATCAATAATAATTTCCTTAATTTACCTTTAAATTTAAATAGCGTTAAACTTGTCAATTCAGATGGGAGTTTGTTGTACATACGAATGGCCATGCAATATGAATTTTTAGAATATAATTCCAGCCTTTGGTATGGAATACGTAATTTATCACCTATTCTCCCTCTATGGCCATAGTCATTATTTGTTTTAAATAAGTACAAATGTTTCTTAACAAACAAGCAAGTTTCTAAAATATATAGACAGGGGAGTGGCAGAATTCCTAGTTCAATGAATAAAGGTTTGCAACTATCTAAGTACCCCGCACCACATATCGCTCTTATGCATTTTTTTGGAGTCTAAATAAACGGATAATATCAGTACAAAATTTCATGTAAGTATCAATAACTAAAAATCTGCAAGATCACGGCAAAGGATTAATTAAATTAACTAGACAGCAAATGGGTCAAAAGATCGAGATAGCGCCGCGCTAACGCCTGGTATCATCGTTTGCAAAGGTAAAAGCCGGTTTCAGCTGAATTCGTATCTGTTTTCAGGGAAAACGTTGACACTGACACTTGAGAAGTTGGAATGGGAAAAAGAATTACTGTTCTCTCTATATCGTTCTAAAAATAAGCTTTAATTGAAACCGATCGTTATACTTTAATTACTGCTTAATTAGTGTTAAGTAGTTTTAGAAACGAAAAGCTCTCTTTTGCTGGTGATATAGAGTCCAGAGTAATAAAGAGTTTGTGAATCGGTTAGATTTTTTACTCTATAAGGGGGTGGTATTTCGAGCGCTTCTCTCTCTCTCGACAGTATGAGACGGTAAGGGACGGGTATAATAGCGAAGCGGCACGAAAAGGCGCGTTTTATATTTAAAAAAATTAAATAATAATTAATTAATACATCAATATGTAATAAAAATAAAAACGATCGGTTATAATACCTCAAGTTATCTATGAACTTCATTTTAATAAATATCTCAAAATATCAAATCACTTATTTTAGGAATAAAACCTAGAAAAGAAGATAAATGACACAAAAATAAGTAACAATGTGAATTTATTCTATCTAGCCAACTTTATCAAATCGTGTTTCCATCTAGTATATTCTACAGAATAAAGCCTCAGCAATATTTCATATTTTTCGCAGATTTTAAATTTACTGTTTACTACTTCAAAAATTAATTCTAAGAACGTGTTATTTTAATTTTTCACTAACACCTAGCCTTAACACTCAATCGTAGCGATGACTTGATTTCAATGACGGAGGCTTTTGCCTTGCAGTGGGACACTATACAAGCTGTACTATTAACACTAATTTGTAAGGAAAAGTGTTGAAAAATATCCAAAAGTAGTATTAGGTTGATTTCTGCCCATAGTCAAGAACGCTTCAAAGGGTTTACAATATCGAGATAAAATTGTAGATATTCAAATACTGAAACACAATTAGCAAATTCTAAGCTGTGTTCTCTAAGTATCGCTCTCGGGGAAATGGGCGTGACGTATGTACGAGTATAAAGAATCCGTTCAACTCTTCTCAAGTGATGCGTTTATAAACGAACTTCCATTTTGTTTTATTTATATAGATAGATTGATAGATAAATTGTCACTCTCATTTCGGCAAGATACCAGTGAATAGCGTTAGACAATAGGGTGAGTACATTAAACCCATCAAGGGTCGCTCACCGTCTAGATTTAAGGACCATTAAGGTTCTCGTTTCATAAACATCCGGTACACTGTAAAAGCTATCAAAAAGCAAATAACAAAATGGAAGGAAAATAAAAAGGATCTATGCACTTTCTCGTTACGGTAACTATATGTAGCGAAACTTTAGATGGCGAGTTCTTCTTCAGCGATAGTCAAATTCTTCCTGACCAGAAAGCGGCCACGTTGGTAAATCGTGGACTAATGTCTGCAGAGGACTGATTTTGCTGTGTCTGACTATTCCTTAGGAAACGTCGTGTAAAATACGTTTAAACATCTTGTCATAATTTTAGGTCGCTGGGTGACACGACTCATAAGTGTATGTATGTATGGAAAAGCTGCCATGTCAGCAGCCCTCTGGTTGTCCTCGACCAAATCCATCATCGTGCATGAAGTTGGGCATAAGAGATGGGTGAGCAGATGTTGCATCGACTAAGGGTAGGCTTCACACTCGCATTCATTTGTTCCAACAAGAAACCCTCAGATATTTCTTACAGCAACCCACCTGGGGCCTTACCATAAATTCTTAGAGCAGTATTAATTTTAATTTACTATCCTCGTAAAGCCTAACGACCTAATTTGATGACAAAAATATGTTAGCACAATCATTTAATTACGGCCCAGCGACCTAAAATTATGACATGATGTTTGACGCCCTAAAAGAAAAACTGTGTGTGTGTGTGTTCGTGTAGGTATGTGTAGATGTGTGTGTTTCTAGTAGGTATTTTATTTATTTGGGACTATAAATATAACTGTGACGTCTGATGTGCGGTCTACATTACGTCTAGTCTTGATAGCGCATGAATAACGTGAGTTGTACTGAGGGCCTAGTCAACTGGCAAACGCTCGACCGGTGACAGCTTCAAAATCGCTCATCAAATTCGCTAGGCTACATCGATATCGATAAGCTAAGGGATATAGAACATACGGGCTTGTCTTAGTATTTTTTTGTTTGATGATAATGTAACGCATATGTAAGATTAATAAATAGGTAGTAACCACACCGATCCTTTTGAGTTTTAGTGAATTGAATGTCACTTTACTAAGAAATTCGGGTAGACTCCTTGAGACAATTTGAAAAATTAATCAATAGCTTTTTTCGCCGGAAGTTTGCCAGGCAAGCACGTTTGTAAATAAGTACTTATAATGATGACGAGTGACTTACCCACCATAATATGATATTGATATGAGACCAAACCCATTTTTCAGCTTATAATATAAATAAATTAAGACTGAAGACCACAAGCAAACGCTTGCTGCCAAGAATTTCTCAAATATTAACAACTTGACGTCCGTCTGTAATGAAATAAGTGATAACACTAAATGTTACAAACCGCGCGAACATTTAAACAGTTTGATCTTAGATGCGAGTACCCACTAGGTAGTGATTAAAACGTTTGCATCTTGTATGAGTACATCGCCTAAAGTAACTCTATGGCGTAGCGGCTAAGGCTTTCGGGTTTAGTTGTCTAACTACAACACCTATCACATTACTTTTCTAATTGATTATTGTCCTAAATAAAATAAAATAAAAAACATTCCAAGTACATGGTTTTGCTAGTTAAATTAAAACTAATTTTAAAATATGCAAACTAGCGAAGCAATGTACTTACTGTTACTTGAAAGGTAATGCTAGAGGTTTAACTAATGCAAAAAGTCCCCGCCCGCACCGCACCGGTTTGTGATCTTGCCAGTTAGTTACGCAACTTTCACATTACCGAGCTAAAGGATGGGTAACCAAATAAAAAGCGTCTCGAGCTCCTCCGTGCTTCGGAAGGCACGTAAAGCACACTGCGGTTGTATTGGCTCAGGGCTTAAGCCTGTTATAGCCCAGTCTTTCTAGTGCTGTCGTTCATGTGGGAACGTTCAGGACGTTCATAGGATGACGATGAAGACAACATCGCCTTAATATAGGATTGTTTCATTGTTACTTATTTATAGCGGTAGGTACCGAAAATACTTGAAATTAAAAGTCAAATCATTTATTAAATATACGCCTTCACAGACACAATGACATGATCGTGGTCTCTACGCGACAAGTTAAAATATTTATTTATTTTACATTATTTATTTCACTGCCATTCATTATGAGTTGGTTGATAATGTTTCGAAATAAAACATAGGATTATTTATATGTTTCCCAAAAATAATTTTAAAACAATTAATTTTATATAATTACCCTAGTATGTTGATAATGAATCAAGTACAACTTTAAGCCATGTTTAATGCAGTTTCATTGTTGGATACGACATGTGGTACACATCCCTTCTTTATTGTGAGCCTGATGCAGCATTAAATATTGGTGTTATTATGATTAACCATGCTTTTTGAAGGTATCCAGAATCTCCTAAGAAATTGGAACAATATACTTACTTATAGAAAATTGTCATACTTACATAAAAAGTTAGTAGGTAGGTAGTATATATTTACCAAAAATAATTTAAAAACAATTAATTTTATTTATTTATTTTATATTCACAAGTGAATCGATAGTTCTATAAAAAGTATAACACTGAAAATGTGAAACAGCAAACCATTTACAGATACACACAAATAAAAATGTGATAGTAACATTACAAACTCAAGCAACAATTACAATCGATTACTTCACAATCGCCAAATTGATAATAACTAAACTATTACAGAGTATGCTAGATATGGAACTTAATTTGTATTATATGTATAACAAGCCACCTTATGTTAAGCCACCTATTTAAAGAAAAAACAATATTATAACAAACACAATAGAACCCACCAGATTTAATAATCGGATAATAATAATGCAAGTTTATACATATAATTACCTTTGTATGTTGATAATGAATCAAGTACAACTTCAATAGCTTAATGTTATGACTAGTAGAAATTGATATAAGTAGGTACTTAAACATTTTCTATAGGTACCTACTGCAAGTAAAATTAAATATCAAGTAAAAAATAACATTAATGTTGTATTTCTTAATATATTCTTATTTCCTTACCTAACTCTCTCAAAGTCAAAGTTTATTAAATATGAGGCTTCACTTTCTCTTATTGACATTAAAACTATATGTGTATAAAAATAAATGCCAATTGTGTGTTTATGAAGGTACTGTTTTTTAGTAGTACCTACCTAAGTAAATCTTTTTAATAAAGTACAATAAACTTAGAACTAAATTAACTTTATACTTAATTTTTCCCCATCATATAAACCAAATCACTATTTTATGGGTTAAATATATTTATGGCACACTGTTCCTTTTCTTAAAATAAAAATGTTGTCAACGAAGGTATTGTTTTTTTGTACATAAGTAAATCTTTTTAAATAAAGCACAATAAACTTAGAACTAAATTAACTATATTTATGGCACAGACTGCTCCTTTTTGTAGAATAAAAACGTTGACAACATTAGAGCTCCACAAAAAAAATCATATAAATAACTAAATTCAACGATGCCAAAGCCATGTTCAATGCAGTTTCATTGTTGAATATGACATGTGGTCCACACCCCTCCTTTCTTGTGAGTCTGATGCAGCATTAAATATTGTTGTTATTATCATTAACCATGCTTTTTGAAGGTATCCAGAATCTCCTAAGAAATTAGAACAATATACTTACTTATAGAAAATTGTCATAGATAAAAAGTTAGTAGGTAAGTACCTATGTATTATACAAAATTGCTTGATATTGTTTTTTACCAAATAACCATGTTTGTTCACCATTCTGAGGAAGTCCATCCTCCAAATTATGAGGTAACATTTTAGATTTTTGAATCGTCGTCTCAAATCTGCAAAACCACATAAAATAGTTTTATCTTTATGTCAATACTCTTTATTCTAGCAATTTTAACAAAACTGACATTTCCTGGTAAATCCCAATATAATTATAGGCATAATACTTACCTTTATTATGTAAGTAATAATTTATTTATTAAAACTTACCGTTTGAACGTAAGGACTGATATCTTTTCATATTAAGAAAGATGCTTGTCTGTATAAGATTTATAGGGTATAGTCAATAGGTACACCTTACTACACTTAGAGCCTTGGTTTAATACTCTAAGCTACCTGGCAAATTAAATCTTCATTGGAACCTGTAAAACAAATAGGCAATCTAAGTTATAAATTGATAAATGGACATTATGGATAGGTTACATTTAATATTTATACAAAAAGTCCCTTACTGTTGTCTTAATCTTGACCTTTCTTGTCATGATTAAAGGTACTTAGGTGGATTTATTTGGCCCAAATGTTTGTATGGTTTGAGAGCCCCTACAAATTGTTATGCAGCGACTTGCTCTTCGTTGCGGAAAATGTTGCATGACACACATTTATTTGGTCACTCACATCGCAACAACTATCTATATCAGCACGCAATTCCCGGCAGACCTTAGCTACATATTTGAAAGTTCGTAAACGAGAACTCTGAGAACTATTCACAAGTACAACAAACTCGATTTCGTTACTTTGCTCCAAGTAACGTAGGGAAACATTTCTTCCTTAGCGCCTGAGCACTTGATTATCGCAGTCCACAATAGCCCTAAAAAGAGCATTTTAAACAAAACTTTCAACACAACACAACTATTCCTTCATCAGCTGATCAAACAATCGCCATTTTGTGTGAATTTTTATCTTCAATGTTTGAGTGATCGCTAGATTAGCGATTCTTGGCTTGTCAAACTGTCAATTAGGTCTATTTTAGCGTAAATTTTACGTCGTAGGTAACTTTTGCTTATGTCAATCCCATACATTCGGTTTATCGTAGCGAAGATTTCGTAGCGTTTCATTTGTTTGCCAATTGACTAGGCCCTCTGATATGGCGAGCGATGGTCGCATGCTTGCGTAAGGTATAGGTAACTTTCCCGTGCAATTTAACGGTTGGTACTCGTAGATAAGACACTGTAAAGAAAATTGAGAAAAGTTCAGGATAGTTGTAGTAGAGTACAACAGCTGTAGATATGTTGTATGTATGAAAGTACAATCGAGGATCTTTCCGGTCCATCACTTTTCGACGATAATTATTTCTTTGAATCTAAGTATAATTATTTAATTTTACCAATATTATTATTAAAATTACGCTTTTAGTATTTATGCTAACATTTTATCATTATCATTAACATAAAAAGAGAAGTAATCCTAAATTTATCATCAATATTTCATATATGCATAAAATATAAATATTTTTGTTATTCATAAACTGCATCAATATACTTTATGAAAATGAATGAAAATATTTTTTATTCAGTAACTTTAGAATTACATGATTTACATGGTGGCTGGGGCGGGCTCCCCTTAATTATAGAACCTGTGTTAGGTTACCCCGCTCCTTCTTTAACCTTGCGAAAGATACACATTGTTTTAAATACTTACAATATCTAAAATATTAACTAATTAATTAATTAATTAAGACTAAGAGTAGGCAGACATAAAAAACTGTTTAAAATACAACTTAACTAGAGAAAAAGAAAATCAAGCAGATTGTGTGCAGTGCGTACTACCGTATAATTGTGAGTTTTGCGCTGTGTTGTGTGTCCAGATAATTATTGTGGTGTTGTGTTTATGTAAATTGTACAATGAGAGGTTCGGTTGTGTGCATGTGGTGAATAAGAGTGTGTGTATGTGTGGGTAGTTATGTACGAGGCGAGTGGTGAAAAATGATGGATGATGAATATGAGAGATGTGAAGTAAGTGGTTGATTTTATGTTGTATGACTACTAATGTAAGGTGGGTGGAGATTTAAATAAATATATTATTTAAATCACTTTATTTTCACAAAAAAAATCGATTTCTTCATAATGTTTAGTCTGTAGCCAGTTTTGTAGTTGGTGCTTACATGCATTAAATATCAGGGCCTGAAAATCGAGAGTTTTATTAATTTTATTATAAATATGCGCTGACTGTACCGTATCCTACCTCTTGGCGTAGGCGGTTTTTAAATGAGCTACAGATGCTATGTTCATCATTCTTCTTCTGTTTTGGCTCTTTTTATTTAGTGGAAGGTTTTTATGTAGTTTTAAAATTGCATGTAGGATATAAAGCTTCCTCACAGATAGAAGGCCACATTGAGAATATAAACTGTCGGTTGGAAACCTATAAGGTTTAAAATAAGTTAGGTACTTTCAACAAAGATCTTTGCGCACGTTCCAGCTCTAAGAATTTAACTTTAGTGGCCCCACCCCAGATTGGGATGCAGTAGCTGAGAACTGATTGTGCCAATAACTTGTTTTAATAAATACATTGGCAACATGCCTTAGAATTTTAAAGACCCATGAAAGTTTTCGAATTCTGCCTATTAGTATAGACTTATATGCGCATCTCAAATAAGTCGTTGGTCAACCATTACACCAAGATACTTAATTTTAGCAATTTTATCTAGCATATTATTTCATCACAAAACGTATTAGTATAGTAGTAGAATAGTTTGAGTCTTAATATCTTTAAATGTTTAAAATATAGGGATTTTTTTAAAACGTCATTGGAAAGGCCTTTTAGTTAACTATACGTCACAATCATTGCATTCTAACTATAGCGTCTACAAACCTAATGCTTTCATAAAATGTACTCAACGGCTAACTCGCAAAACTTTACGCCATTTTCCAACAATCATGATTTTTGTATTATTTCGGTTTATTATTAAAGGTGCGATATTCGCTCCATTCCGCCCGCGCGTACGTACAGCAGCGTAAGCGTATACAGGGTCTAACAAAATTAATTAGCGAACGTTTAAAGTCGGTATCTATACATCATTCTGAATACAATGACAAAAAATGGGCTCCATTTTTATAGTGATTTTTCAAAGTTATGTTTTCTAACAAACTAAATCAATTAAAATAATGCACATCATGAACCATGCTGTATATTTGCTAACACGCACGCAAGCGTCAATAAAAAGATAGTGTACACTCACTCAATTGAAAAACCATTGTATGACATCGGCTATCTTTGTGTGCGTGTAGTAATAAGTACGGCTTTAGAATGGGTGTATTTTTTGGTGAATTATGATAATATTTTGTTGATTATCTCGGTAACGAGTCTGTAGTTTTGGACCAAAGGAGAATGACCATTTTACTATGGAAGAAGTTAGGCTAGTTTTTTTTTGGTTTTTTAGCTAGCTAGTGTAACACAGCGCTTAAATGAAATAAATAGTAATCAATAGCAGCAATAATGCTCTGAATTATGAAGAAAAAAATACATTACAATGTCATGCGGGAGTTTGAAGCTATCTTCATTTTTAGCTTAAGACTTTTTAGGTATTTTGAGGTTATGACAACTGTTATCGTATGACTATCAGTTCAGTTCAGCATTTATTTATCACTTGACTCTTAAGGCGGCGTTCTATAGAAAACCTTTTTTAACCAGTAATCATTATAACTTAAGAGAACACTTTTGATAAGTATGTGAATGATTAAGACGCAATAGATATCGAATAGGCTGGTTTGGTCATTCTCCTTTGGTAAGCGTGATCAGTGTGATGACTGTATGATGCTCCCCTTAAACGTTCGCATAATGATATTGTTAGACCCTATTATGTGCTAACAAATATTGCCAAAAAGTGATCGACCTGAGTTGTTTAATCGTACATACTAGAGACACATACATAAAAAACATAGATATTAGTTAAAAGTGTTAGGTATCAAAATGAGTACAAAGTAATGTTAAATATACTGCTGACGATGTTATATTATGCTTGTATGAAAATTGTATGTACGTTATACAGACGCAGTGTACAAACTAAAGATAACTACATAATTTTCCTAAGTAATATTATACGAGTATAATGTGAAAGTGAGTTTGTTTGATTGTAACGCTTTCATGCCTATACTACTAAACCTTGTTTGATGAATTCTGGTAAAGAGATATAATTTGACGACCTCCTTGGTCGAGTGGTTTGTACACCGGTTTTCATGGTGTCGCCATCTCTGAGGTCCCGGGTTCGATCCCCGGTCGGGTCAATTTAGAGAAAAACTGTTTTTCTAAATTGATTTCGGGTCTGGGTGTTTTTTCTATGTTTATGTATATTTATCCGTTATCTTACCATATAAACGAGTTTCACAAGAATATTCATCTTGGTCTAGATAGTTGGTGTGAGCGTAAACAAAATTTATTTATTTATTTATTTATAATTATGTGGTCATCAAAACGAATAAAGGAATCTTTTTTTTCGTAAAAATAAACTAAAGCTAGTTGTTCATACTTGTTAAAATTAAATAAACATAAAGTTTAACAAAATAATAGAAAATTGGTGAATAATATCGGAGGCAATATACATGTAACAACGCCTTGGCGTTGCTGTAAGTGCAACAGGTATTTGTTTGGAATAAATAAATAAATAAATAAATAAATAAATGTACAAAAATGATATTATGTCATGTTTACATGCCACAGCCAATCCACTATCGTTATTGATAATATCAGTTTAATCACTGCAACTTTTGCTCTTTTATTTGCATAGGCCGGCACTGACATGTGAACAATGAACAATGGAAGCATCGAAAATTATCACTGTACTCGTAGTAAAAATTATAAATATATATAACACTGACGCTTCGGCAGCCAAGTGGTATCCGGAGATAGGTACTGAGTTCAAAATCAAGTGTGATTTAGATTTTGATTCATAGCTCACATTTTGTCGATTTTGTCAGTATGAATGGCGACGCGATGTAAGGCGGGATACTACTGCTGAAGTGACGACCACGACCACTCGGCCAAGAGTGTAACGACTGAGAAGAAGATAGCTCACATTTATATAGGTGTACTTTTGTCTAGATCCTCCGAGGGGGTTCAAGTCAATTGACTAGAGAGGAAAATCCGATTGCGTCTCTAGAGGCATGGTACCTCGGCTCGGGTTTACCGTGTCGTCACAAAATAAAAACAAGTGAAGACTAAGTATCCACAGAACATATATACATACATACATAATAACGACTATTATCCCCGAAGGGTTAGTCAGAGCCTAGGCAATGAGGACCGCAAAAGCAGTATTCTGCCATAGTCCACTTTTCACCAAATAGCGACTGCACATAGGCTCAGCGTGACAGGTGGTGAGCACATCGCATCGCTGCTCTATGCTGTATGTGCAGTCTTTAGTCCATTAGTCGCGTTTTACGACACCCAAGGGAAGAGAGGGCTTGGTAGTATTCTTTCACCGCGACGCTTAGTTCACACAACACTACTATTTAACAGGTCGTGTCTTACTATAAGAACATGCAAAGCATCACGGCGCGACCCATTGTTCTACAATACCTACTTAAAAACAAAAGACGGAAAATTCCTTGAAAACAATGAAATACACAATGAGCTCGTTAAGGAGAAATTGTGAAACGTTTCGTCGAAAATGAGAGTACAATTAAACCATTACACAGATTGGTTAATAACAACGCCCCGAGTAAGGAAAAGGATTACTTAAGTCAAATATTGTTTTAAAGATTTGATACCGTTTCCGTTTCAGAAGTAGCTTTTCAATTGGCACTTGAATATAAGTGGTGCTACATCGCGAAGATTGGTAGCTATAACGAGTGGATTATCAAATAATCATCGATACAAATGTTGTTCCGGAAAGTTTATCCAAACGCACACTTTTCTTTTTTTTTGTTTACAATTTATTTAGGAATTAAATAGCGCGGTATAGCAGATAAAGCGTTTGGTTAGCGATCTTACCATTTAAACAAATTTCGCAATGCCAGGTCACTGGATGGATGACTAATTTAAAAAAAACATCATCCTCCTAATAAATCATCCTCCTCCAAAACTGTGTCGCGTAGCGGTGAAAGATTACTATCACCCCTCTCTTTCCTTGGGTGTTGTAAATGGCGACTAACGAACTAAGGACTTCACATACATGCAACAGCTTAGAGCAGCGATGGGCTCAACAACTGTTATGCTGGAGCACACGTGCAGTCGCTCTTTGGTGAAAAGTGGGTTATGGTAGAGACAGCTTTTGTGGTTGACTACCTTCCTAACTCCTCACCTTCTCTCTGACTAACCCTTCGGGGATAATAGTCGTATTTATATATATGTATATGTATGTATGTATGTATGTATGAAAGCGTTCAAATTGTAAGGAACATTGATTTTTTTATTGCATTAAAAAAAAGTTAAGTATTAATTTTGCAATTTCCTGATTTCAAAGCGTATGTTTAAAAATATGAATTATGAATGTAAAAAACAATTACTATTTGGTACACAAACAAAAGTTTTTTGTTGATCTGCTAGTATAACAACAGTACTTACTACTCAAACTAATGAACTGTAAAAATGTTGTTTTGTGGATCTGCCAGTTAGTATAACAATAGCTGTGAAAACAATACGAATTTTTTTTAGAAGAGAAAATTTTTATATTTTCGATATCGAAATTCAGTATAACTCGAATTCACCAGTTACGGCACAATAACAATAACATTTGTACGGAGAGCAGAGTAATGTGAACAATTTTATTGGAAAGTCTGTTAGGGAGAGAGTGCAAAATATGAAAAAGTATCGGTCCCAATAATCGAGCTTTTAAAACTTATTGCGATAAGGTTTCATTGTCGCGAAACCAATATCGGGGTGGTACCCTATCCAATTCTCGCACTCTCCCGGCAGGGCACTTTGTTCTTTGAAGGATAGGTCGGAACGTGCACGGAATATTGAGATATATTAGAGGAACTCAGTTTCGTAATAGTAAAAAAAATACTTTTTCATCCCACCATCTCGGAAAGAGTATTTTTAATCTTCAATATCTGAATGGAAAAGCCGTTTTTATTCTCTAGACTTCTAGAGGATAAAGTAAATTGAATTTAGAACATCGTGTGCACTAAGTTTGTGAATTAAAAAAAACATTAAACCTATTTACTGCTACCTCTATGGTGCCGAATATATCATACAACTTTTTTTTAATTTGTTAAAAACTCAGACTCGGAACCTTCTTGGTGTTCTTTTTTCAATTTGCTTTGTACGCGGTTCTTTACGCGGCATTTTTTCACGTCATTGTTAAACCTTATATTAAAAACAAGAAACTTGAAAACAAGTGAAAAAACTAAAATGAGTGATTCTAGCGACGAGGAAGTTTGCTTGACGCCAACAGAATTGACTGAAACTGTTAATAATGCGCAAATGAGCTTTCTCCCTCAACAATCCCTTCCTCGCTGAGGTGGGATGAAAAGTTACGTGTTGCACTCGATTGCAAAGATTTTTCACCTCGTGCTCTTTTGATTCCCTCGCTAACGCTCAGGATTCTAATGTTTGAATCACTCGCTGCACTCGTGATTCAATTTTAGAATCCTTCGCTTGCTCGGTCATCAAAATTGAGCACGCGGTTAAAAAGCAACTTTGCAATCTTGTATAACAAATAACTATTGTTACTGCTTTTTACCTAACCATGTCGCGTAGCATTGAAAGAATACGACCACCCCCTGTATTCCCTGGAATACATACTGAATCTCAACATTCATAATCTCAACAATCAAAACATCAACACCGTAAGACCTGATTCAAAATCTCAACACTTCAGAATCTCAACAGCCTGGGGTATCGTAAAAGTCGACTAACGGACTAAAGACCGCACATACATCCAATTGCATTGTGCGGCTCACCACCTGTCACGCTGAGCACATGTGCAGTGCGCCAGTGCAGTCGCAATTTGGTGAAAACGTGGACAATGGCAGAAAACTGCTGTTGCTGTCCTCATTGCCTAGTCTCTGACTAACCCTTCGGGGATAATAGTCGTGATTATAGGCATGTATGCTTTTTACCTGCTGCTTACCTTTAGCTACTCGGTCACCAAACACTTCTTAGGCCGAATGGCTAAATACTCAGCCTGATAAGGTCCCAGGTTCACCTCCCAGGTCGGGCAAGGTGTGTTTGTACCCATCAATTAATGTAGCGAAGACTCGATTTCAATGAAAATGTAAAAAAAATAAATTAACTTAGTTATTATCACTTTCAATCGTATAAAACATGTCTTTAACCTACCTACCATCCATTCAGGACGATGGAGGCCTTTGATCAGCCTGTGGTACAGTATGTAGGCTCTACTCTATGGCATTGTCTAAATTTTAGGACGTTATGTAAATACTTTTTATTTTATTTTATTTTGCAATGTGAGAAACACACAGCACATAATAATACATATAAACAGAACATCAAGTATGTTACAAAGGCCAATAAAGTTTCTACATAAATATAAAATAATCTGAGTTTACATACATTCGGATAACTTAGTGAAATTTTTTTAAAGCTTTTAACATTGACAAAATGTCTCATAAATAAAATTAAACTTAAGTTAAATAAAAAAAATCAATAAAATTCTACGGATCAATCTACTTATTTTGTTGATATTTCAATAACTTTCTAGAGCTTAGCAATGACACATTAAAAACATCCAAATCAACATAATTTTTGTTATAGCTATGACAATAACGAACTAACCATAATAATAAATAAAGATACACAAAATTAAGTACTCTTTGTGCTTTCAACAAGGTGAACAGACAGAACAGTAGCTGCTCGATGCGAGCAGCACAACATAAGACCGATCGTGGTGGAACCGTAGTGAGACCCTTGAGGGAGGCCTTTGTACAACAGTGGACGTCCTTTGGCTGATGATGAAGTAGTTAAACATTTATTAGTAGCTTTGTTGTTTTATTGGTGAAAAATTTTCCATGTGAACGGTAGAGCTGTGGGATGGCGGCATATTAATAAAAGGCACATTAGTATACTACCATGTTTCCTAGGTGTCGTAAAGGGCGCCTAACGGACTGAAGACTGCACATAGTACGTCCAACAGCATTTAGCGGCGATGGGCTCACCGCAAAATTCACTGAGCACATTATGCAGTTGTACCTAAGAGGCCTATTACATCTCGACTGTGATTTTTGCGTTAAATGGCCAATTTTGGCGTTATGGAAACAAAAATACATTAACAATTACGACTTATTGAATACTGTAGAATATTTATTGGAATAGTGCGTAGCGGCCTCGCTTTTTGTAAATTTTGCTTAACTTTTTAATTAAACCTAAAATTGCAGAGAAAGATTTTCATAAAGTGCGCGAAGGCACTTTTTTGAGCTCATCGATTGAACTACTGTTCTAAACAAGTGTGATAAAAAAATTATAATGTTATCTCTTATATAGTCGAATAGTGCGTAGCGGCCTCGGAATTTTTAGATATCATTGATTTTATATAGGAAAAAAATGTTATTTTAAACCAATATCTATCTATAGGTATATCTATAATATAATATAATATCTCCTATCTACGATAATATTATTGAGCAAAATTTATACCAGAGTAATTGTTACTTCATGAGGAATAAAGATTTTTTAATGAATTTATTATCCTATTTCGATAAAAACGATAAATACAACTGCAAAATTACTACAAAATGCGATGCCCCGGCCGTCCGAATTCAACTTATGCTCACAGAATGAAGATTTGTAATATTATGCACAAATTTATTAAACTATTTCTATAAAAACGATAAATACAACTGCAAAATTACTACAAAATGCGAAAATAGGCATTTTACGCAAAAATCACATTCGAGATGTAATAGGCCTCATAATGAAACGTTAACTATGGTAGTGGACTGCATTTCCGGTCTTCATTACCTAGTCTTTGACTAACCCTTTGGGGATAATAGTCGTGACTGTAATAATATGTACAGGGTTAATTTTGGACCCCCCGCTATAAGAAAATATGGGATAAAAAAGTAATAATAAATTATTTAACGTAAAAAAATGATTGTTTTCTTTTTTTTCATACAAATTTTTTGCCTGCTTTTTATATCCTATAGTTCTAGGTACGTGCGCTCACCCTCGCGATCAAAGCGACACGGTGCGCTGTCATAAGTGCACGGAGTTCACGCGCATGCGCTTTGATAATCGCGATAAGCCGCGCGCTAGGTGACAATAATTTCAATTTTCTTAAGGAAAAGTTAAGACAAAAATGTAACAAAGAAGGTTTTTTTATTTCATTGTTTGGTTGTACTGCTGCTATATGATCACATAAAAAAGTTTGGCGGGCGGTCCAAGATTAACCCTGTGTGTATGAACCGTAGGGAGATTTTTTGCACTGAATACAGTTTACAGAAAGAGAGAACATAAACATCCCCTTTTAGATTCTTGCTAGTTCTTCTCAGTATGTCTGTTTCGTTAAGCGTTAAGAACCCGGGTTCTTCTCCATTTTTGTTGGCATATTTCTATCTTAACATTATCATATCCTATCACATAATTAACCCACCTACCCGCATTGGGCCCTCGCTATGTGATATTGTCCATCTGGGAACGTCTTTGGCCAGGGCCCTTATTCTGTAACGATTCCTTGTTTCAAAACCACGTTAATTCCTTAAAAAGTTACGATATCTTTCCAAAAACGTATGCGTTTGACGTTTGTGTTGTAAGGTTTACGTGTGGAATCTATAGACTGCGATACAGAATCAGGGCCCAGCAGTGGGACGTTTATAGGCCAACGATAATTTCTATCATAATTCTTAATCTATTAGACATCATATAAGATTTCTGAAACATTTAACGAACGCGTTTATGATACGAGCGTTTTACTTTTTTATTTAAACTATAAAATTTTAACGTCCCTTTGGACTGAATGCTGTCTTAAAGGAGGCTGTCTCGAGATGCATGGGGTGTTTTATAGAGATCGTCATGGCGGCTTACGACTATTTTATTTGAGCTATAAACTAAACTCATATAAAGGCGTGAACGCGATGCTTAGTCATCGGTGAAACCGACCGGGAAATAGTGCAAATGCTAGGGGTATTTTAATCATTCAGCCTATATACGTCCCACTGCTGGGCAAAGACCTTCCCACATGAACACCAACACATAGTCAAAGTCAAAGTCAGAGTCAAATGCTTTATTCAATATAAACCTTTACAGGTACTTGTTGAGGTCAAAAAATATGTTTATAAAAAAAAGTTAACTAACATTAGTTAAATCTTATCAACTAATTTAACTACCTACCTACCTAATTTATCTACCTAACTATTCTACCGCCAGTTCGGATTTTGGACGAGAGGAGAGCCTTCGACTGAGAAGAACCTGGCAAGAAGCTCAGGAGGCCTTACTTTTCTCTCTCTCTAAGTAACATAAGTTTTAATGTCATCTACAAGAGAGATTGGGCCATGACCCCCACGCTGGCCCATTGCGGATTGGTTTTATCGATCTTACGACAACAACTGGTACCGACGGCTTTATATTCCTTCCGAAGCACGGAGGAACACAAGATGTTTTTAATTTGGTCACCCATCCAGCGACCAAGTATTGAAAAAGTTGCTTTACTGTCAAAATCCCAAACGGAACGTATTAGCTTACGTTGCGCCATCGAACTTTTTAATTACCTTTCTCCTTGCTAAAATTGTTTATTATTTAATTAATGTCTGCGTAGTCAAGCGCAAGCGGGTTGTAAGAGCCAGAGCAGACATTATGCTACTTTTAACATCGGCGATCGGCGATTTAGCCGCTTTTTAGAAGCTGAATCCAGCGACTGAATCGCTAAAACGCACGATTCCGATACTGCAATCGAACGCAGAGAGTCGCCAAAACATGATGCAGCATCAATACAGTCGCAGAATCGCCGATCGCCGATGCTAAAAGTATCATGTGGCTCTAATACTTGCATAGCTTACCTATTATTATTTCATGATTGAATGGGTTGAACACGTCATAAAAGTGAAGTACCTATAAAAAAAAAACTAATAACGACTAAGTGTTACCGGCTAATAATGACATTTTAATTAACTAACTAAGTATATTGTGTTATACTTTTCTATCAATGTTACTACACAACTTTAATATTAAATTGTTCGAATGAAACTCCGCAGAAGCTTTATTAAGTGTCAGAACGATCTCCGCAAATACGCCTTCCATTATCAACAAAGTTACCGAATTCGAATAACAAATTCAAATGTAGTTCCTCAATTATTTTAAAGTTGCTCCAAAGGTTTTGTTTTAAACTCAATCAAAACATAATTGACGACTTTCTGAGTGAGTTTTCGTGCAAAATTTTACAGCCCACCGTCCGCGTACCGAGCTTAAAACATTTCGCGACGAACTTCGTGACGAACTTCATGGCAAACTGTGACTATTGTGCCAATTAGGAGCGGCCGCCGACGCCGACGCTCCGATTCACATTCAAATTCGTCCAAATCAACTTTGCTTACAAAGGGATCACGGTATTAAGTACCAATAAAGCTATAATAATGAAAGTTTTATTCAAATCTAATATTTACTCAAGATTCCTATTCCCCGAGGAGCGGAGTTAACAGCCGACAGGTTTAATAAGGGAACGAAGCTAATTCCCAAGTTTTGATGAATGCGATTTGGTGGATACAACCCTTGGCTCGGGCGGAGCATAATTTGAAATTTTGATTTAAGACCCCTGTTTGGTTAATTGCTGCTAATATGTGTAACACCCTCTGCAATTTTCCACTCGGTATTTGTGACTTGCGACAAACGTGACTCGATACAACATTTCAAAACAAATGAAAAAAAAAAAATGTTAAAGGCTAATTTAATTTAAAGATACAATTGATATTACAAGTATCGAACTTTAATCTAACGCAGAAATAAACTAAATTACTCAAATCAAAATGTTTTCTTAAAATTTCAATTTATAGAATTCACACTGGATGATGTGGCTATACAGGCTTTCCGTTACTTTACGTTTTAACAAAATATCAAGCCATTATTAGGACTCAGCAATATGTATATAATGCGAGGTAATAACATAACCCGAGTATTGATCCTCGGAGTTTCTCATTGGTAAGTGCAATCTATCCCAAAGACAAAAGCTTTCATTTATCGCTGAAGTCAGCACCAATAAATCTAAAGTCAAACCTGCTAGCAATCGCATTCAGCACGTCAGTTACTTTTCTTAAGAATAGATTGTTCGACATAACTTAGAATGAAATGGACATTAGCTTTCTTATATCTTTTAGTTTAAAAGTTAGTTTTACTTATTTCAAAAAATCAAAACAAAATTAAAAATATTTCTGTCCAAAACTAGTTCAGGATTACAAATACATGATTGATGCCTTCTTTTGGATATAATAAGTGCTCAATTATTGTAGCTGAAACTGAATGAATGACATTGATTCTGGATTCTACGAGTCGAGAAAGTTCCCGGTTGACCACGTCCCCGGATGTTTTTGGGGACCAGTAGCAGCCGATTTAGTTGTTCGGCCGGCTCTCCTCTTTCTCTCGCTTGCCGGATTGCAAAAATATACTCGTACTAACTTTACAGGAGAGCGTTTTAAAGGTTCAATAGTTAAATAGAACTTATTTACAAAGTTCAGCAGTTTTATCTTTTATTTTCCTATAATTGAGTCCTTTATCTTTACAAATAGCTTTTTACTGGTTAGTATTTCAAGATTCAAGATTCAATATCAAGATTCAATATCATTTATTCAGGTTAGGCCATGTTTAGGTTACAACACTTATGAATGTCATTTATGCCATCGGTTCGTAAGTCTAACTATGGGGCGGGAGCCTTGTACTGAGAAGAACCGGCAAGAAACTCAGCAAGGGCATTTCTTTTCTCCCTTTCTTTTACAGCGTCAACTAAAATTGAAAAATGCCCTCCCTATCACAGAAGGACACTTTCCATTACAATAATAAAAACAAAACAACTACAAGACATTTCTTCTACAAGACTTCAAAAGAGAAGGTATTAAATAATTAGTTTTAAAACAACTCGTTTTGACTTTAGCAACTTTTTTAGAAAAAACCTGCTCAAAATGAAAACTATTTTGAGATTTCACAGTTTTGTATGAAAAATACGTTTACTAACATTAGGCTATTATTTTGACAAATACCATACAAAATTTGATTTAATGTAGTATTTCAAAGAATCAAAACTTATATTTGCGGAACTATCTTCTTCTATTTGAGAGAAAATATAGGCGATTCTGATGTTTTTTGTATACTCAGTTGAGTTTTTAAAAATTTTAGACATTGTACACTTTTCTTCCGAAGAGGCGACATATTGGGCAGTCAGGCTTCGCGGAACAGGCAGCGGCTGTGCCCGAAAGTACCGCGGCGGCAGCAGAGTTTGCTGCGGTCCGTCGGAGCACTGCAGTTAACCCGCGTATGTCCGGCTTCCAAGCAGCGGTAGCAGCGTCTTGGCTTGGAGCTCAGTCTTAACCTGTGCCCATCTCCAGCAGACGCGCAACCGGCCTGCATGCTAGCACACTATTACGCGCATGCTACGGTTCACAGTTCGTTCGTACTACTACAACTACTACTCGTACTGATTAGATATCTGTATAAATTATATTTGTCAAAGTTTTATTAAAATTGACAAGTTGGCTAGCAAAATTTTGAATATAAAAGTTTGAATGGGATAGAAATGTGTGAACACATTAATATTACAAAAGTAAAGCGCTTTTCGATCTGATATTTCTCTAACTGATGGAACAAACTACATTGTTTTGTAGACAAACTAAGATACATACATACAGATAGTTAAATAAACACCAACCGAAGCTATTACAATTCGTATTCCCACTGGGAGTCGTACCTGAGACCTCTAGGCCAAATACCGTCTAACCACTAGATGGTGATCAAAACTATTAATATTACTGCAAGTTTCGCACTGTAGTCGGACTGTAACCTTTGTATATTATATAATAACTGACATGATATAAAATTACATGAAGTAATTTAATAATAATTGAATGTATGTAAAATGGAATTTTCGGAATAATTAAGTAATTAATATTTGTATGAATCATATGTACCTGATCTTATAATTTTGGATAATGTGACTGAGAATGTATTAATGTGTGAAATGTTATGAGTCTTGTTACTCGAATAAATAATTTATATACATATATATATATATAAAACTATTATAAAGGTATATAAATAAATAATACCTAGATAAATATGTAGTAACCGTGCGTCGCGTAGCGGTGAAGGAATACTATCTCTTCCCTTGGGTGTCGTAAAAGGCGACTAATAGGATAAAGACTTCACTTACATCCAACAGCATAGATCGACGATAAGCTCACCATCTGTCACGCTGAGCAAATGTGCAGTCGCTATTTGGGGAAAAGCGGACTATGGCAGAAGACGGCTCTTGCGGTCCTCATTGCCTAGTCTATGACTAACCCTTCGAGGATAATAGTCGTGATTATATGTATGTATAAATATTCGAAGAAGTCATTTTAGGACAATAGAGTGGTGGGAGATCGATCTTCATCGTCCTCACGGAGACGTATGAAATGGATTTAAGAGAAACCTTTGCCTAGAAATAGGACGAAAAAGGTTAATTAAAAATTAAAAGGTAAAATTACTTTTTTCTAACCTGTCAACTGCCGTAAAATTTAACGTAATAGTTATTCAATTAATGGTAGATTTTCTCACAAACGAGAGGACAATAATGAATAAATAATTCCTTATAAAAACTTCACAAAAATTGCTGATTCAACTATAAGATCACAAAGCTCTGAAATAGAAAGGTACAAATGTGTTGATGTTGGTTGACGGTATGAAAATTGAAATGGCAATGGGCCGGTAATATCGCTATTAGAATCACAAACGGACTTACTGAATGCATCCCAAACTCGGACTATGTTAAACATATTATACTAAATACTATATAGATAGAAACAAACCAATATTGGAGTAATTTGTTAAGAAAAGAGATCGTGGATAGCTTTAGCTCGTACGATGTCTACCCTGAACCATTAGCTTATCCTAAACCCTTTAAATTTGTCCTGCACTGTTGTGGTTCCGCTGAAATATATAAAGCGGTGATAGCCAAAAGAATATTCCCCAATAATATCAATAAGGAGTTTCATGAAAATTTCATAATAATAACACCCGTGTTGGTATCCCGTGAAAAGAAAAATAAATATGAACAATCCTTGTACATGTAGATCCTTATCTTGGCATTGTTAACTACAGTCGGGTCGCACCGTTCCCTATTTTAAACCGTGACACTTCTCTTTAATAGTTCCCTCTAACGATCGTTGGGTACATAAAAGATAAGATAAAAGCACTTTCGACATCGGGAGAGCAGAATTTTCGATGTATTTGATCACTGAGGCGTGTCGGTCGTTATTCTCGACATTTTAAATTTTCATTTTTGCCCCAGGTGGATTACCTTTCTCATCATATTTTCGATTGGTGCACCGCCCTTTGTGTTTTCAATTTGTTTGTATAACGGTAACCTCATTGCTATGCATTTGGTTTTATCATATCTGTTAGTAGCTAGGTACTCGTACAGGTTGGTTGTAGATTTTTGGCTAGAATTTGAGTGGACCACTATTAAATAGGTATTAATTTCTGCTCCCAAGTAGTAATCTTGGTAATATTGGCGATTTAAGTGGTACTAGATCTTTTAACATAGTTGAACAAGGCGCAATAGAACTGAAACTTTTGGCAACGCACATGTGAAATTGGGTTTGCAAGTCTCTCTTGCCAAAAAAAATAATCTACTGAGTTAAAAAATTTTAAAAAAACAAGTATCATAACGAAAATTGTGATTGGAATTTAATAACTGCCGTTAAACAAGGTATTGAAACTCAGACTCACCTATACCGATAAATGGAAGTAAATCCATATAAAACTTTTCATGACAATGCGAAGCGTTCGCGTAAAGTTTCTGAGCATGTCAATTCATCCACCGTTTGGTCATTCATTAAAAATGAGAACAGAAAAATTTATAATTCTTTTGTCAAAAGTGTCAACTTCATTTCATGAAAATCAAATAGCTTTTTAACGATCTATACGTAAAACTTTTGTATTTAATATAATACTCTAAATTCTGGGAAAATATTTTAAAACAGCTTTTATTAATGAAGCATTTTATTTTTACGAACCATCACTATGGAATATATTATTTTATATAGAGAAAATACATCTAATATAATTCTTCTTTTTAGAATATTATACAGGATGGCCCAAACGGTGGTTAGATATTCTCACTGAAACTTTCAATTTGTATTACAGAACCTATGTGTGAGGGGATGACTGTTTCCAAAACACGTTTGGAAACATTTTGCTCGATCCTGAAGTTACCCCTAAAATTTCATATAAATGCTCATTACTACCGTGTTTTACAATAATAATTCCTATAAAATCAAAAACACACACCTTTTCAATTTCTTAACTGATTTGAATTTCTAAAAAACCTAAAAATTTTTATTAACTTTTTGATAAAAATCCGCGGACCCCGCTCCGCGCAACATCCGCGAGGGCCCGGAATTTTCGCTGACCGCCTAACCCCCCTTAAGTGTGCGATACAAGTGTGCTTAGTCAGTCTATAAATGTCCCATAACTGGGCACATGGACAAACTGCACATGTGTGATTGGGCCATAGCCTTACACGCTGGCGCTGGCTCCCAATGCGCTGCGACAACAACCGGCTAAACGTGCCTTTCAGAGCTCGGAAAAGCTAGAGGTACTTTGAATTTGATCACCCATCCCTGGAATTTATTACAAAATTTGCTTAAAGTACAACATTGGTCGATTCTTTCCGCATACTCAGCGTTTCCAGTACTTACTAGCGTACTCGGTTTCTTAGCAACTTGTACGCTACTACGTAAAACACACAAGAACACCACAATTTCATTATTCCGTGACACCGCCGTATTCTTTGAAGTTCCTATTAGTGGTTTCGGGATAAATCCAAATGAAATGAGACGGTCCTAATTACACTAGAGATCCGCGAAATGAGATTATCTCACGCGAGCGAGCTTCGCACGCGAGCTTTTTGCGCTTAGCGGGGGGAACACTTAAAATTATTATTTTGACGAGACTTGGAAACGGGTGATTACTCTGGGCTTTGTACTATCATGCTGTTGCCTGTACTCTGTTTCGTATTGTTGCGAAACACTTTTTGTAAGCCGTAACATTTTGTTTTAGTGGAGTCCATGACTCTCAAATATGACATTTATGTAAAAGTTTTTTTTATTGTTTTCTCATTGTGTTCTTCTGTAGTTGTTAGAACGTTTAGCTTAAAAAGTTTTAGGATGATTTTTGAGATGTACTTAAATAAAATATTTTTTATGTTGACGAACCAAAATAAATAAAGGTTTGATTTAATTTAAGCAGCAATAATACTAATTATTTATTTCTAATAAAGATCATTAAAATGATGTGAATTTTTATTATTTATATTATATTTATATTAAATTTTGTGAATACATATGTATTATAATTCAACCCAATATTATAACAAAACACAATATCATTTTCATTCCACTTGTCTACCTGTACACGACCCAGTGAGTGAATCTAATATGTCGTTTTTGTATAATAAAAAACAAAAGAAAGGGGAAATTTTAAATCTCCTGATTACTGAAGCGTGAAAACAAAGTGTGTTGCGCATCCTGTCGTCGAACAACCTGCTTTACTTCATCTTTCTTTAGGATAACAAACCCTCAAAAGATAAAAAGGGTTACCGTTAGTCCGACTCACGTTCGTGCTGTCTAGTTTGAACTCTTTTCATGTTCCGAAAGGTAACATCACTTACTTTCTTTACAGACGCGTGCAAGCACCTTATAAAGTGATTTGAAATGTGTTAAATACACTCATATAGGTGAACACTTAGTCCAAGCTAATAACTTAGATCCACTACAATTATAAAGTTACACCAAGACCAAACTGTTATTTTATAGTAAGAGTGATAAAGTTCATAACTTTATTCCCCTTGCGGATTCCGTGTCTTCCTTCACGCGACCTTAAAGTCAAGAGCTGTATTAGGTCTATCCTGGAATCAAATCTTTTTAACTGATTAATTTTTCACACATTCGACCGCCTATGTGGTTTAGAGGGTTTACATCCGGTGTCAGACACTGCGAGTTCCCAGGTTCAATTTCCACAGTGGATACATTATTGGACTCGGTCTAGTTGGCGGTAGGGCTTGTTCATATCTATCTGGGTCGACATCATCTCGACGAGAACCACAGTCATTTAATTTTCATCCAAAGTTATTGTGTGTTTAAACTGTTTTATGTACTATACCTATTTAAAATGAGTGACAAATACCTATTTTTTTAATGTGTTCAAGCGAAATATATTTATTTGAAGTTGCAATCCTTGCAATTTTGTTATCATAAAACATTGTTTTCGAAGTCGAAATGATCTCGCGAGTGTACGAGAATTGCCCCCCAGGGACACTTCTACTACCATCTTGCTTAGTGTCATAACATGTTTCGTGTTGCGATAGCATGTTTCTCAGTGGTTGGGGATATCGACTATCGACGATGACTTAAAATAAAAAAATAATCATTAAGTAACGAACATTTCATGCGGAACAACCCTCACTCTTCAAATTGAGCCGCGGAAATTTACATTTCACACCCGATGGGAATCTCCGAAAAATTTGATCAAGCACAAATACCAGGAAAAGATCGCACAAAGGGAATGCTCCCTTTCGCACATTTGAAAAATGGCCGAATCCGTGCAAGATTCTCCAATGTGTTAATAAGACCCTGGAGGCATTCGGTGCTCGCCTCTCTTGCGGCAGATTTTTGTACGTAAACGAGCGAACGCGCACCAAATATATTTATTTGTCTCTAAAGGAATTGGGGTGACGGTTTCCTTGAACATTTCTTTTGAACACCTCATGTCAGATCGAACCGTGGAAGTATTGTTAATTCCAAATTCGCAATAGAATAAAAATGTAGATTACTTTTTTGAACAATTTGAAAAACATGTAAAAAAATTAAACATCAAACTTATTACTTACTTAAATACCCGCAAAGTATCAGTTTGCTGCTTTTATCACATTTCTTTGTGATCAGAAGTTAGCTGTCAAATATACAATTAACTCATTGAGCTATAGTAAAGTTCAATGAAATACTTTTTTCTGTCATCTACACACGTTTCTTTCGTTCAAAGTATATACAGGAACCTATCTGCCCACGTGTTTTTTACTAAACATTAATCATTTTGAATGATGATATTTCTTCCAATAGGTAATAAATAACTTGGACATCGTTATCTGTATATTTTGTCCGTTGGATTTTTATGTACTACGACATTTAAATGTTCATTAAAAATACGAGAGTTGATTATTAGATGATGGCTTTTCGTCTGTTGTTACTACAATAATAATGTCACTACATATTTATAGCACGTTACATTATCTCGCTTTGAAGAATCGCGCTTGTGCAACCATTATGTAATTACCATAAAGTTACTGTACCAGGTATAGTAACTTTATGGTATATACGCAGTAGTTTTTTTTTCTCTTAAATAATGGCTTCGTACGATCAGCACATTTAGCCATTGTCAAGTTTTTAATAGTAATTACTATTTTCTTTACATTATGTAGATGATAATTAGTAATAATGAACGTTTAATAGTAAATTATTTTCCCCCAAACCCCTCGAGACTAAATAAAGCTGTGAGACTTTATTGAGGTCTCACACGGACTTCTTGAGAGAATTTGAAAAGTGATGTTGCACTGTCTTGTTTTATTTGCTAACACTCATGCACGTTCACGACCACTTAACAGTAAATAATCCACCATTATTTCACATTAATACTCGACAAAACACAAATGATAGAAAATATGACAAAACTGCAGACATGACGCTTCACTTTCCCACCAGGAAGTCTCTACGCAGTAGTTGTTACTAGTTGGTACTAAAGTTTTTGTTTATCGACTACATGTATGCGCTTCGGTTCTATCCCACCGATAAGTGACGAAAAGGCCGGCAGTGAAATCACGCTTCACTCGGAATCCTTAACCACTGAGGAACTGGCTACTCTATCTCTAAACCTGGCATCTAGCCAGGCGGACTTAAAAAGCCAAAACACCAATCGTGTATAGCTTTTAGGCCGAACTTACTTAAGCCATCTCAAATTGGCCCGCACAATGCAACAAGGGGCAACGAAATCAGCGGAAAAGCTAAGGTTCACTTGAGGTTTGGTTGAATTTATTTAGCGTGATCGCCCCCCAGGACAGTACTATCACAGTGTAATTTTTAATTAGTCATCCAAACACTTGTAAAACTATTTCCTTGTACTTATATTGTATTTTCTCTATTAGTACCTATATGTTAAGCATTATGTAATATTAGTTTTACAATTAAGATATTTTTATTATTATTATTAACAGTGTCACGTCATTATTGTTGGTTGTACAAAAGGCATGTTTGTTTCTTGAAACGATGTAGTATAATAATAACAATACATAATGAAAATGATAACATCTCAAATTGGCCCGTACAATAAAACGGGACAGTCTTACAGTGTCATAATTAATTTGTCGTCCAAACACCTCTAAAAGTGTTCCTTTTTACCTATATCAGTGTCACGTCATGTTTGCGCGTCGCATCAAATATCCAGTCAAGCCGAAAGTCCAGCCCTACTACGTGTCAGCTTGGACTGCTCTCGCTAGCGACCCAGTATGTCAAAAATGTCCTAGTATGAGATCATACTAGGATATTTTTGACATTTAGGCAGATGCCTATGGTGCTAATTTTATTTTTATTCATCAATTACTAAGTAGATTTGCGTTAAATCCGGAGATTGTCCACATGGTCCCGCCCCGGCACTCGCCTGCTGCCGGGCAAGAGGGCATGACTGGTAGGTTTTAGTGGGTATGCCCCCCTCCTCCCGAATCCCCGCCGAGGCCGCAGGGCCTGGACGGGGAAGCGGGAGTTGGGGGGAGAGTCCCACATAACCCGGGCGGGCCCCCACGTGAGGGCCCCGGGTATGCGTAACGCATTTCCCCCAGTTTAAAAAAAAAAAAAAAAAAAAAAAAAAAGGTTTAAATACGTGTGCTTAATTCATCAAGCCGCTATTACTAGCAGCCGGCCCGCTATACTTCGCCTGCGTATACACCGAAGCTCGTGACGAACGACGAATTGGTTCCAAAAACCATCATAGAAATATTGTCCTCACAATAAGCAACACAACAATAAAATAATTAGTGAAATACGTACAACCGTTTTGATGTGATGCGGGGACATACATTCGTGGCATTTGATTTTTACGTCTCTTTAAAAGAATATAGCTTAGGTGGTAAACCCTTTATTTCACATACACAAGAAACAGTTCCACATAACATAATCTTAAATCTAGTTTGGGCAAAGGAGTCAAAATTCAATTAAATTATGCGTAGGTATTGGAGGGGCAAATGAATTTGGTCCTATAATGGTCATTTACACGTTACCTATCTAGCAAGTAGCGTGTTAACAAACACTGGTAGGGCTGCTGGCTTTAATTGAAACACGTGCTTCGGACACGCTTTGCATCCCTAATGCTAAACAGTCAAATAATTCTCGAATGAAACGGTTTAATGCAAAAAGTTCTGACTGGGATATTGTTTTCGGCTCTTTCACTTGAAACTTCGCTGCCATCGAATATTTATAAAAAACTCTGATTTAAATACAGAGATTAACGGGAGTACAGTTGCGTATTTCTCTTTAAATTTAAAGTGGGTTACGAACTCTTCTCTTTGTTTTAAATTGTAGGTCAGTAAGAATATTTTACTTAATTTTACTTTTGAAGTTCTTTCGGTTAGATGTTTTTTGGGAGGAAATCTTAATTCTTCTTCTAAGCAGACGATGCGCTTGGTAAGAATGGAACCTTATACGGTTATTATTGTAACGATATAGTCGTAAGTCTTACCTATACGTAGATATTGTCTTGTTCTTCGTCTATTGTAAGCAATCCCAAAGCTCACAAGAGACCAGAGATCTCACGTTAAAGTTAAATTAAAAAGTTCTTACTGGGGCGTCGTTCAGCGCGTTTTTGCCGGACCGCCCGGCCATTCAAAGTCCCGAAGTCCGCCGTATTGGAAACACGTCAAACACTCCGCACTGTTTTTCTTGTTGTTGTTTCCTTACCTCTCCGCCAGAAGTGCAGAAATTCACACTCACTGCGAGGAGCGAGGCTGATGAATCCGATCGATGTGTCGATTTGCACTGCACTGTTTTTGTGAAGCTTCTAGCTTTTGACCGGATTCAGATTATTGTTTAGTTTTGCGAGTAGGAGTCAAAATTCAAATAAAATAACCTCGTGTTGTCCACGCGCTTACACGGTGCATAATCCGTCCGTTCCAACCGGTGGGGCAGTGCGTATCAGTAGAAATATGGATACGGCCAGTGCTTATACGAGCTTATAAGCGTGTCAACGCTCGTAAAAGTTGAATGTGGCAAAAGCCGCACATCTACCCGCCTGCACGCGGTTTCAAAAACGAGCTCATACACACAAAAGGCCTGTAAGGTGTTTATATTTGGTTAAAATGTATTCTGAAACCACCCTGTGCATCTGAAACTCTTTAAAAGACGGCCAGTCATGTTTTGAAGAGTCGACAGGCCTCGTCTACGATGTCACAATACACATAATACCTATACAGTAGTTTAATTGGGCCGTATTCTTGAGTTATATGCCTACGGCTACGCGGAGCGCTAGGGTTGGCACCTACAAAAATAAAGCAGGTGTGTGTAGATTTGTATTGTAAGTACCTATGGTTGGAGTTTTAGGTTCAGGAATAAAACATGCCATCAAATACATTCTTTTAAAAAAACCAAGTCTTGCAACTCAGTTCTTCCACCGTAAAAAATTGTGAGATCCATATAATAAATACTAAGTCGGTTGATTTGGCCATCGCATGAAAACACAATGTATCTCACAAAGTAATACATTATATTATATTATATTAAACTAGCGACCCGCCACGGGTTACAACACGGGATACAACGTTCACAGCTTTTTTGTCATTAGAAAATACAAAAATGTTTTCTTTAGAGGTTACTATTGAAAGAGTGACATATAATTGGCCATGTGAAAAACACTCAACCGCGATGTCCCTGCATTTTAAATCTGTAATATTTTCGAAAATATTCATTTAAATTACAGCTGCAAAGGGCCATATTGATCTATATTACATGCACAATGTATTTGAGGGTTTGGATAAAGATTAATGCTGAATTGCTTAAAAGCGCTTAGTCAAAAAGCTATTATTTCTCGTAAAAAGTAAAGGATAAAAAATGGTTATTGTGGGTTATCCCTAAGAGATAGACATGTACCGAGGACTTTTTTGTAGACCTTTTCAAGGTGTACAATACTGTAGTTTTTTATTTGGATCTATCTCGTAGGGTTCAGCCAGCGTTTGCAATGTAAGCGCAAAAAAATGTGTTTATTTACGACATCACGTTAGAAACAGTGTGTCTCTACTATATTATGCATGTCTTATACATACAAACCTTCCTCTTGAATTACTTTATCTATAAAAAGAAATCGCATCAAAATCCGTTGCGTAGTTTTAAAGATCTAAGCATACATAGGGCGCGCGCGCGGGGCGTGGCACTGCGGAGTTTTCCCATTTCCAAAATGGGTTAGCGGCCGTGTAAACGACGCCTGTGTGTGCGTGCGTCGATTCGGGCGCGTAGTATGAAGTCGAACTACTGTATATTAGGTGTATTGTGACGATGCGTCAATCGGTTTGTTGTTCAATGCGCGCTATATTAGGCAGTCGTAGTCAATGGTAGGAGCACAGAAATAGTGTCGCGTCGCGTCGCCAAGAACCAACTGGTCATGGCCGAGCGTTCAGGTGTAACATTTTTTTTACAGAATTACGGCAACGAGCAATGATTCCCTGATGTCCGTCCTTCAGTGGCTGGTGAACGCGGGGCTTAAGGGAGTATACCTTCCTATTTTGGGGTGAGATAGGTAAACTACTTACAGTCGTTTCCCGGTGTGACAAGGATTTGTCAAACCCTAGATAGGTTTCTCTACTCACAATGATAATATATGGCAAAGAAGCATGTTAGTCACAGTAAGCGGGCAAAGATCAAAACCACATCAGATATGTTTTGCATTGCCGACCTGGAAGAACTTGAGATCTTCTTTTTCATTTTACCTCGTCGTTTGTTTTATTTAATCGTATTATTATGAACCGTGTCGCGTGGCGGTGAAATAATAGCATTAACCTCTCCTTCCCTTGGGTGTCTTAAAAGGCGACTAACGAACCAAAAGACTACACATACATCCAACAGCATAGAGCGGCGATGGGTTCGCCACCTGTCACCCTGAGCACATGTGCAGTCGCTATTTGGTGAAAAGTGAACTATGGTAGGTAGAGGACTGTTTTGCGGTCCTCATTGCCTAGTCTCTGACTCACCCTTCGGGGATAATTATTATTATAATTTTTGATATTTACTTACTATTATTATCTAGCCTAATTTATCCCACTGCAGGGCATAGGCCTCCCTCTCCTTCTTCCACACAACACTATGTCTTCTTTACTACGGGCCAATCTTTTCCGTAGGAGTCAAGCTCGTCACGCCATCTTCGCCTTGGTCTGCCGCGATGTCGTCTGGCGTTCAATGGGACCCATTCGGTTGTTCTTTTTGCCCATCTTTTATTTGACATGCGGCAAACGTGTCCGGCCCAACCCTTAAGCATAGCGGCCTTTCTGGTAACGTCCATGATTTTAGTTTTGGCGCGCAGCGTTGTACTTATTTCTTATGCGGTCCGTAAGACGGACCCCAAGAATGCTGCGCTCCATGGCAATGCTGACAAACCTCGAGCTTGGACCTCGGGGATATTCGTGATTATATGAATGTATATTTTACCGCCTCTGTGGTCTAGTTGCTAAGCCACCGATTTTAGACCCAGAGGTCCCGGGTTCGATTCCCAGCGGGGGGTACATCTTTGTGTGCTCGGTTTGGTTGGTGGTAGGGCTGTTAAGTCTGCCTGGCTAGCTACCACCATCTTATCTAAGTCTGTCGCCATAACAACGATGTTTATAGCATTGTTGTGTTCCGACAGTCAGAGATAAGATAGCCAGTTCCTCAGTGGTTGAGGATTCCGGGTGAAGCGCGCTTCCACCTTCGGCCTAATCGTCACTTACCATCAGGTGAGATGAAGGCCAAGCGCTTACCCGTTGCCGAATTAATAAAAATGTATTTTGTATGTATTATTATGATACAGATAAACTCGATGAAGCAGCGGCTAATGCCTTCAAATAACGATGCAACTTTCGCAATGCTGCGTCTCATGGGTGACCAATAAAAAATCATCTCCAACCTCCAAGGGAGATCCCTTCGGAAATGGACCCGCATTGGGACTGCGTGGTGGGTTATGGGCCCTATCTCGCCGTGTGCTGTCCATGTGGGAAGGCTGTGTCCAACAGTGGGAGGTTTATAGGCTTATACATACATATCTATAATCAAGACTATTATCCCCGGAGGGTTAGTCAGAGACTAATCAATGAGGACAGTAATAGCAGTCCTCTACCATAGTCCACTAATCATCAATTAGCGACTGCACATGTGCTCAGCGTGACAAGTGGTGAGCCCATCGCTGCTCTATGCTGTTGGATGCATGTGAAGTCTTTAGTTCGTTAGTCGCCTTTTACGACACCCAAGGGAAGAGAGGGGGGGTAGTATTCTTTCACCGCTACGCAACACGGTTAATAATTATAATTAAATGATATAATAACATAAAACCACATTAACTAATCCGCTTTTCGTTTGAGAAGCATTTCTATGATTTTATTAAACAAACACCAATAAACGGCCATTTTGTTCTCAGTTCGAACCTAGTTCATTACTAATTGCCACGAACATTGCGTGCGAAGTTCAAAACTGAATTAGTTTCGTACTGAAGTTGCATTTATACATTTGTATGACTGTAGCTAGTCTCGTAGCTAGCTAGCAGCATCGCGAAACTTTCCTCTGCCGCTAGGGGTCATGGGAATGAATTATTACGAGCATCAATTTTATTCACCTCTTACCTTTGTTATTTATTTATGCAAATTGAAATTCTGTAAAGTGTGCTAAAATTTACTGTTTGTATAATTTATATAATGTCATCATTATATTATATTAAATATTTTGTAAATCACTGTTAGATACGTCATTAAAATCGGTTATTGCAGCTAATTTTGAATTTAGAATGTTATAGGGTGGATCCTACAACATTCGATATCAACAATCTACCGTTGAATACTTATAGAATTTCAGTTTTTCTAAATGAATTTTAGCTGCAAATAATGAGTACACAATTATACTAACTAGGTAAGAAACAATTACATGTGCTTTATCACTCTTTAAAAAATAAGCTTAAAAAACTATGCAAAATGTCATTTAGACGCTTGAAGCCAACTGGGCTCCTTAGAAATAATTATAAAAATAAAACTACTACTAGGACCAAAAAATAAAAAAAATAACTGTGACTTGATGAATGCCCCATTAAGTTAATAGATATAATAATTAAAAATAATTAATGTTTTGGAAAATAATTTAATTCAAAGTTTTGTCACCGTAAATCCGTCATTCAGTTCACGATGACAATTCGACTTTTGAAAATTTTTAAATTTATGTTTGATCCTGGCTTCATTCGTCGACCGTGATCACTGGGAGAAAGACGTTTGATATTGATATTTTTTTAACCAAATTTCGTTCGCAGCATTTTGTTACTACTCTATGTCATTCCGTTTGAACGTATAACTATAAAAGGATCAGCCATAAGTAAATTCTAATTTGTGCATTTATTAGACCCTGGTGCACAACGATAAATGTGTGGCGTTCTACCTATTAACTTCTTATTTGGCAAAAATTATAATTTATCATTGCTCGTCTTGTCATTACGCTCTTAGTCATTACGTTCAAAAGCCAAAAAAATAAAAAGCCTACTATTAAGTTTAAGATTATTTTTTATTTTATAATCAGATTACGAACTTAAAGTACTTACTTAGGTGCTTTTGAAACTAAGTACTTTACGAATTAAAAATTCTCTTGATCTCGAAGATGCTACGGATTTTGGAATATTTTTTTATTGGGTAAATGTAAATCAAAGTTGTAATTTATGTTCCTAATTAGCACCTAATTATTCCTTGCTTTTTGATATTGCAGTTAATACATAATTGTTACCTATTATATGTAAGAGATAAGGTATTGTTACTGTTCTGTTTCCCTCCGTCGCTGAATAGCATAAAAGCAAAACATGATGTTCGCAAAATATCATATTAGCGAAACACCATATTCGCAAAAAATCATAATCTCAAATCACCATATTCTTACAATATCATATTCTTGAAACATCATATTAGCGAAATAACATATTAGCAGCATACTACATTTTTAGTACAATTAATGTCATAATGTTTAAGTAAATACTTTTCAAGAAATAAAACAATCCGATAGCATGTAATAACAGTTTATTGATATCAAAGTCAAAATAATTCTTGTAATTAACAATTTCTTCGCTATTTTCTTACTTTTTTTAATTTATCGAGTCTATTCCTTTCTTAAAGGCCGGCAACGCGTCTGCGATTCCTCTGGTTTTGCGGCCATGAGCGGCGTGGATTACTTTCCATCAGGTGACCCGCTTGCTCGTTTACCTCCTTATTTAATAAAAAAAAATAGACAAGGTCTGTGTGAAAGAAAAACTTTGGAAATTCCTCACGGGGCACGGGGTCGACGCAAACGAAGCCGAAGTCGCGGGCGGGTCGCTAATTATTAACCGGTTCACTGTCCCGCAGACAACTTAATATGGTCCATAACAATTGTCCCTATCTACCGACCTCAATAGATAGGGTATCGCAACTGGAACTACGGGTCCGGTTGTGTTTTCAGAGGTACTACGGGGTTCCGGTTCTAGCCCCCCGCTGGTCGTGCCTTTAACCAGGCGCCTCCGGCGGGATCCGGACATGGGTTGGACTCGTAGTGGTGTGTGGTTAGCTGTAGAGCTTGGGAATGTTCGTTTGTCCTGGTATTGTGTGCCAGGACTTCCAAACTCGTGCACAGCGAGCGGGGCCTAGTAGCGGTCTCTGAGGGGCCAGAAGCGAAAAGTCCTGCGGGGAACGTGAGTTTCCCTTATAGTTGGCAGCTTTGTCCGGTGGTTTTCATTGGACATTGGTGTTGACATCTCCGGTACTAGTCTGGAGAACTAGTAGAGGCGGCCTCCTAGATGCCGTAGCCTTCGGTCCAGCCAGCCGCGTAGGACGTGGGAACTGGCTAGGCGCCCGGATGGGTTCCGAGAAGTGAGTGTGCTTACTACTCCGCTACCAAGGTGGACACTTGGGAGTCGACTTTAGAGTCGACGACCCTAGCAGTGGCAACTGCGAGTTGTGCCCTTCGTGCAACGAGAAGTGAGCGAGCTTGACAGCTCCGGTTACCTATCTGGACAATAGGCAGTGAACTACACGTGTTCACGGGGATACTCTCCTGAGACATTAGTCTTATGAGTACCGAATGAAGAGCGCGCTGCGGCGGGCACTAATTTGGCGTCAAGACCTAACGTTGGTGGTCTCCTGCGCGAGTGTTCTACTGGCGCAGGGACGTCTGGCACTTCTTGCATAACCTAACGGTTGGTCTCGAGGTGCCAGTACAAATAAACTTAGTGAAATTAGGAGAGGGGATGGTCCATAACAATTGATTAGCCTGTTGTTTTATTTTTTGGACAGTAAACCTGTTAATAATATATTTTACCCCTATCTAATATTTTATATGATCCACGTTCCCCCGGATGCCTGAAATCTAGGTTTCAGTTTCTTAAAGCCTCTCATCAGGGTGACCTTTGCCCTTTGCTTCAGTAGCAACCTTACTCTCCAAATTCGTGCTCATCATACTGGCTTCCTCTCCAGCTCTTTCACTTTAACCGCTATCCGTCTCTGGAATGCTCTGCCATTGCATAGCCGTCGTGCACAGAGCAAAGTAGTGTTTAAAAGAATAGTGCATGAGCAGTTTTATATGTAAAGAAGATTAAATAAGTAATAAAATGTAAAAGAAAAACACAATTTTTATCATAATTGTACTTTTTGTTAAGAAAATGTTGTTAACCCCTTGAGGATCGTAAAACCAGACACACCGCCGGCGGTCTTATAATCCTTGACCTATTTCACGAATAGGATGATAATCGGATATATTAGTTTGCTAATATGATGTTTCAAGAATATGATATTGTAATAATGTGGTGAATTGAGATTATGATTTTTTGCCAATATGGTGTTTTGCTAATATGATATTTTTGCGAACATCACGTTTTGCTTTTATGCTATGCAGCGACGGAGGGTTCTGTTTCTATAAAATATCAAAGCCGTGTTAATTCTACGAAGTATATTGTTGTTTATTTTTGTTTCGTGTTGTATTTTTGTTTCGAGTTGTATTTTTGATTCGAGTTGTATTTTTGCTCCAAGTTTTTTTTGTTTCGAATTTATCTATCAGTATATTATGTTTTGAGTAGTAAGTATTTGTGTTTGAGTTTATCTTTGAGTAGATTATAGAGGACCTAGAACCTTACGGCGGTGTGTTATCTTGCATTAACCCTGAGCATGGTCTCCTGATGATCGGCCTATACTGAAACTGATCGGCCTATCCGACGAAATCGTACGTATTATTATAATAATGCCTAAAAATATATTGTTATGGTTATTCAAACTGACTTTTAGTACTTACTATTGTTATTTTTTATTTTTTTATTGAATACGAAGTACCTACTGATAGTAACTTTTTTTACTAAGTTTGTATAATCCTTATAAGATAATTAAGATAATTACAAGAATTAACACCTAAGTACATGGATTCATAATACCTACCTATTGCCACTAAATTTCTTCATTCCTATACTGCAATATGAAAATGTCATTAAACTCTTGTAGATGTCATTACATTCACGGAAATAAAAAAAAAATTCTTGATTACTCAAAATCTACAAGAGAAAACATCTTCAAATACTTGTAAAAAGCTGTCAGTAAGGTAGACTATAGAATGTATCCCAAAAGATTGATTTTATAGAGAAATTCCAGTGGAAGATAAAAAATGCAATAAAAATAATATTTTTGTGAGATCCACCCTATAGTGCCTCGGGGTAATAGAATAGAAGCGGGATACTTGGCTAGGTAGTAGACTTGTAGGTACCTACTTACTTCTCTTAGTTAAAAGTTTAAGGAAGTATCTTAATTTTTATTAAATCAATTTGTAATTTTATTAGCAATTGTAAGTTTATTATTGGTCCTTCTATGATGAGGATCTTTTTTCAAATTTCAATTAGACGCTGTAAATGAATAAATCGCCCTTAAAGTGTTGATTGCTGTGGATGTAAAAGAAAAGGAAAAGTTTGTAAACGTTTCTCCTTAGTACGAAACCTCTTGAAAGCTGTAGACTTACAGATCAATGGCTTAGTTTCATAAGAGCTCCTTGAATTTGTTAATCATGTAGTTGCTCATTACACAACATAAGGACATAACGATGATTTCTTATTCCGATCAAGAGTCAAGCAGACATTATTCTGCTTTCAAAATAGCTGACAACTCACTTAACTTTGGAGCGAACCTGAGACCGTTTAAGGCGCTGATTGTCCCTAATCGTTTGAGAAATGTTATTATTTATTATCATTAAGCAAATGAAGACGAAAGTGCTCTACTCCCCGCGCCGCTACGTAAGCGGGGCGCTCCATAAACCAATATCCAATATCAACTTTCGATACGTTTCGGCACGCAAATTTCGCGTACACCGATTAATTTAATTTCTCCTCCGAAAACGGCCGAATAATGGGCAGAAGTGGTGGCAGCGCTGTCCACTCATAAAATCCATTTTACGATCCATTTTGGCCCACAAATGGTCGTTTACACGGACAATGTGTAACCAAAATGGTTACTCCACTTTGCTATTAAAAACAAACATTATTCTCGGGCTTCGTTTTTTTTCAGGTCGCAAATAACTCGCGGTGTCCTGAATTTTAATGGTGTGTTTAGTTCGACAGGTGATATATAAAATGGTTTGTTTGCGTGTGCTGCATATTTTATGTGTTATTTTTTTGTTGGTATATTGGTGGCCATTTTGTATGTTTTCTTCTCAGCTTTTTAAATGAACGGTCGTCATTAGCTACATGCCTTGGCCACTTTGTACCATTGACTACAATTACCTCAGCGTTTGAACAGAATTCTAATATTATTTAGACTTTGATGCTATAGGCAATTTTAGATGGGATTTTTCGAAATTTTCTCCACGTCACGTAAAATGAATGTTAACGTGAATGGAGACAAGGGTGTCCGGTAATTTAGTCATAATTTTTCACAATTAAATTTAACAAGTGTTCTCTTATTTGATTGATTTAAGCAGTCTTCGCTTATAGAAAGATCGACAAAGGACAATGGTTTTTTATATAATTTGTTATCCATGCCGCGTAGCGGTGAAAGAATACTACCACCCCCTCTCTTTATTTGGGTGTCGCAAAAGGAGACTAACGGACTAAAGACTGCACATACTTCCAACAGCATAGAGCGGCGATGGGCTCTCCACCTGTCACGCTGAGCACATTATGCAGTCGCTATTTAGTGAAAAGTGGACTATGGTAGAGGACTGCTTTTGCTGTCTCCATTGCCTAGTCTCTGACTAACCCTTCGGGGATAACAGTCGTGATTATATGCATGTATTATCTGTATGTATATGTATATAATTTGTAGATATTTTAAACAAAATGGTTGAAGAATGTTTTCTGTGCTGTTGTTGTCGCGCCATCTCGCTTCATGTCGGGACTGTTGCGGTAAGTGCTGAAAGTTGCAAACGGAAAGTACGCGAACCAAGGCACTCAAGGATAAATTAATTACTAAAATCTACCTTCCCATGTACCTACATATTCGTGTACCGTGCCTAGCTTTGTTAGGACTGACTATAAAGTTATAATAGTGCCGCTTGAATAGGACACACGCTCGCTCTGTCGTTTGTTTCCGAAACCATTGTGACGCGAGCACACACGACTGTAGGCCTAAATAAGAGTGGGAATGTAATTAAAAAGTTCATTTGCCCTCGCGGCTTTCCAATTGACGTTTAAACCGCAGATTCATGATAAAACAAAATGATAAATACATTAGGTTTCATTCCTACCTACCTATACTAGTGTATAATTGGTGTTGGTGGTTCTAATAGTTGAATAATGTCGTAGAGTAATGATAGAAACCAAATAAAATCTACAGCTGCAAGATTCCAGCGTTCTACAGAATGTTTGGTAGTAAACGTGGTATGGCCCAATATCCCATGTGTTGCTGACCATATGGGAAGGTCTTTGCCTAGCAGTGGGACGTTTATATGCTGATGATGTTGATAGAACACTGCAACTGGGCCCTCAGTGCTAAGAACAACAGCTTGTATGGGGAGCTATTCGGAGAAGAATTCACTTTTTTAAGGTTTTATTTAGCTTGACCTGTTTGTGTTGTTGATGTTGGGTCAAATTTAGTACTTGAAATGTTGCCCCCTTCATGTTAACCCATTGATCATAAAATTTGGTACACACCTTCAGTTCTGATGACAATACAATTATGTATATTTAGTATCATTGTAAATCAAAAATGGCCGCCTCCACAAAATGGCAGATTAAAATTATTTTGTCGAACCACCTCAATGTGGGTATCAAATGAAAGGGCTTGACTGGTAGTAGGTACAGTAGATTATAAATTATAGTAAAAACTAAAAACTTGAAAATAAAAAAGGTAAAAAAATTGTTTTAAGTTAAACGGTTTTATTGAAAAGAAAGATAATGATGATATAGATAATGTACTAAACGCTACAAAATAATTAAAAATGAAATAGTGGGGCGTAGCGTAACCTGTATAAATATGTAAACAGCATTTATACTGGTAAGAATTGACTGTTTAACACAAATTCCACGCGCCCCACAATTTTATTCTTAATTATTTTGTAGCTTTTATATACCTCATCATTATCTTTCTTTTCAATAAAACCGTTAAATTAAAAAATTTTAACTTTTTTTTTTTTATTTAAAAATATGTCACACATACACATACACAAACTTTTAATTTACCTGGTAATTAAGTGTTTTAATTGTTTTTATTTAAAATTATTTAATTTAAATGTTAGCAATTTTTGTTTCAATAAATACATTATTATTATATTGTAATGTAAGTATTTAATTTTTTGATATTGTTTGATCGTCGTTCAATCATCATGATATGTCAGATTCAACGCGAGCTTGCGACAATCGCTCGCGTTCAGCACTTGCTCGTCGCCTATGCTTCAAGGTACAAACAGGAACGAACAATAAATTCATTAGATCGCATAATCGTTCGATATTCTAATCAGAATACCAATTATATTAATTGATTTAGAATTAGCTGGTAATCCCACCTGTTCTGTTAGCGATTACTAAAGGATGTATTATGTATCATATATCATTGTTATGTAATAATATTTCCCAACACTTGCGTGTCAATCAAGATTAACAGTAATACGACAAGTTAATCGGCCTCATATGAGTTATTGCATGAGCCACTTAAGCCTTCAGACTCTCTGAGTATGTAAGTAAAGTATCCAAGTAGTCATGTACATTCAAGACTTATTTATAGATGTTTCGTATTGTGTTGAGGTGAAGATGATAGGACAACCTGGATAGTTAGAGGGCATGATGTTACAAAGTAATGGAACATATGGAAATTGTGTGGCGAGGCCTTTACTCAGGACAGCGACCACCAAGATATACTGTTCTAGTCTACTTTTAGTTAAAACTTCATAATTATTAATTTAATAACATTATTTACTTTTATTACTTACAAGCGGCCTGCCCGCGACACTGTGACAAATTTAAAAAAAAATTCTTGCATAGAAACCTTATCCTGACAATTACAAACACAACAAAAAAGAATCAGCCAAATCGGTCCAGCCGTTCTGAAGTGATATGCGTACAAGCATTTTGGAAATAAAATTTTATTTCACTCCTCTTGCTCAAAAAGACCGTCATTGTAGCGTTCTAGAGAGGGGCTAAAATAGCTTTTCTTGCCCTAGGGGAAAAAGTTTTTTTTTTGCCTGTCACATGAAAATGAGCCTACAAAAACGAAAAAGTATTTAGTCTTATGTAGAATAATCATGAATAAAGACTCGACTTATTACTGTTTACTTTATCAACAACTTTTTTGAGATAGTTATTATTAAAGTTTATGGTAAAATTAGTAATCATTTGAATCTATGGACAACACAGACCACGCTTCAGCAAGAAAAAACTGCACAGTCTGCACATGTGCTTAGAGGTGGTGAGCCTTTAGCCCGTTAGTCGCTTTTACGACACCCAAGGGAAGAGAGGGGTTGGTATGCTGTTGTATGTATGTGCAGTCTTTAGTCCATTAGTCACCTATTACGAGACCCAAGGGAATGGAGGGGTTGGTAGAATTATATTGATGAGCCCATCGCTGCTCTATGTTGGATGTATGTGCAGTCTTTAGTCCGTTAGTCCTCTTTTACGAAATCGAAGAAAAGTGAAGAATTGGTAATATTATTTTGATGAGCCCATCGCCGGTCTATGCTGTTCGATGTATGTGCAGTCTTTAGTCCGTTAGTCGCCTTTTACGACATCCAAGGGAAGAAAGGGGTTGGTAGTATTATTTTGATGAGCCCATCGCCGCTCTATGCTGTTGGATGTATGCGCAGTTATTAGTCCGTTAGTCGCCTTTGACGACACCCAAGGGAAGAGATGGAAAGACTGCACATACCTACTATCCAACAGCATAGAGCGGCGATGGGCTCATCAAAATATACTACCAACCATTCTCTTCCCTTGGGTTTCGTTAAAGCAGCTAACGGGTTAATTTTTAATAAAATAAACCAATTCATATTGTATTGGATTGTTTTATTTTCTTGCATTCGTAGTGAAAATCAGAGTGTAACACACGGCGCTAAAAACCCATTAAAACTCGGTTTCTATTTACTCCCTCGCTAAAGCTCGGGAGTAAAACTACCTCGTATATAAAGGGTCATTTTAGCCCCTTGTATAACAACTAACTATTTTGTAACACTTCTGTCTAACCACAAATTCTAAATCCTAAATGCTGTGCAAAGATAAGACAGGCTTAAAACATACAATGATTGGTTGGAGTACTTACGTAGTTGTTTCATTCAATAATATAATATCAAATCAAATGATCTTACTATAAACGTCCTACAGCTGGGCAAGTTAAATTAGTTTAGCTAAATAAACACACCTAAGTTACCTGCAATAGGCTCAGAATAGGCATTGGTTTTTGACAGCTGCCAAAGACGCAAATAACAGAGAGCTTCCTGGCGGGAAAGTGAAGCGTCATGTCTGCAGTTTTGTTTTATTTTCTAACATTTGTCTTTTTTCGAATATTAATATGAAATAATAGTGGATTATTAACCGTTAAGGTCGTGGGTTCGAATCCCACTCGAGCTTCCTGAGACTGGTTGATTTTTTTTCTAGTAAACATTTTATAATATATTTATAGACAAGACACATCTAAATCTTATAAAAGTATTATCCAAAGTATTACCCAATTCAAACCTGTAAATAAAAAAATCTTCCTGTACGTTTTACGAAACATTTGGACCAAATTAATACCTTCCAACTTAAATTGAAGTAATTTTTTCGCGATTGTTATTCATAAGTAAGTTTTTTGTATTTACTACCTATGCTTTGCTTGTTTGAAATTTCAAATGCCTTTCTGAAGGCAGTACTTTTACACACATTGTGTAAGGAAACGCTCTGTGTGATAGCTGTGGTATACTCGTACGTTCTACCAGTAAGTTGCATAGGTATGTCGCTTTGTTTTTGCTCCGTGGTCTAGCTGGATCTCGCTGTCGTCTATTTACTTACTTTAACTCATCTCACCTTGTGATGTTAAGACCGATGGTGGAAGCACACTTCACCTAGGCATGTACCCTTGCTACGGAACGAACTCGGGACCTCTGGGTCAGAGCTGGGTGGTTAAACCACTAGACCGCAATGCGGTTAAAAGATAGCACCCTAAGAGACTTTGTCTTCTTTACACAATTTTATTTTGTAACTGCACCCTTTAACGTAGCGGCGCGGCAATTTTAATTGTCTCGCGGCGGTGCTTAACTGAAAGCTTTGCAAGTAAACGAACAATGCTAAAATTAAACCTTGTTAAACGTGATACACGGTTCTCTCGGTTTAGTTGGTGGTAGGATTTGCATTATGTCTACCTGGATGCACTATGTAATCTAATTCTACTGGCATAATAGAAATGATAGGAAGACTGTTGTGTTTAGTTGGTTTCGAGGTAAAATAGCCAGCTCCTTAGAGGTTGAGCGTTTTGACTAAAGAAATATCTGCTGTATTTTTGTCACTATTACCGTCAAAACTAATTAAAGTAACTAACAGCCTGAAGGATGTACACACGGCGTCAGATCAACCTATCCAAAACAGTCAAATTTCTACAACCAATTTTGAACTTTACACTTTGGTTCTAAGGATCAATATTTAATGGAGAAATTTGACAGTTTAGGGTAAGTTGATCTGACGCCGTGTTTACATACATACATCAAGTTTATTTCCCGAAGTCAGAAATGTCATTATTTTAAGTGACTAAGGGTGGATTCGACCAAATGGAATAAGGTCTTATACCTAGATTAAGCGCCGAATTTGTATAGACTAATCTCGGAGTAAGTCTTATTCCAGTTTGGTCGAATCCAGCCTAAGTGAAGCAGATAACAAAGCCTTGCATTCACTACTTTTCAACTTCCTTTTCATTTGCCTACTCTCTCATTCATTCATTATTCATGCTATTGGGTTTATAGTACTTTTGACCTGACCTATCACGAGACGTCTCCATCATCATCAGCAAGTGTCAGTCCACTGCTGGACATAGGCGTCTCCCAATGTGAGAAGATAGGGATCTTGTCCAATTGCTGCCAGCCTTACCTATATCGTCGCTCCATCTAGCCGAAGAACACGGAATCCATGTGTAGAAACTTCTGCGACTACATTTAAAGAAGTTTTTTTTTAAAGTAAAAAAGATTTCCTTTCCACCCGATAATTGGCTACTTGACAGTTTTCGGAAGAGTATTAAAAAAAATATTTTGGGTCTTGTAATCCACAGATAAAAACTCACAAATTTATTTTGTAAAATAAATTTGTGAGTTTTATCTGTAGATTACAAATTTTTTTTACAAAAATTCCGAAATTTTTTACAAATTATCTGAATAAAAAACTAATTGATAATATCGTTATATTATGAACTACCGTTTTCGAATTTTTTTATATTTTATTGTTAAAACTGTCAAATAGCCAGCCGAGTCTTGGACATCTGCAGCATTCGAGGATTCTGCCTATGTGTCACATATTTCTTAAACGTACACGGAAATCAGGGAACAAGGGAAAGAACTTTAATGAAACAACAAACCTCTTTTGACATATATATTTGTATTAAATCAACAATATTCTTAGTCTTTACATTCTTTGGTATATTAATCAGCTCGTTTAGGTACAATTTATTTATAATTTTTTTTAAGTTCACCATTTGACCCACCGGCTGAACCAAATACGTCTACCTATTTATAATGTTACTTATGTTATTTTTACAGCTTATTTACCGTTTATTGTTACACTTATGTGTTGTTTGCCCACGCTAGCAGGATCGGGATGAATAGAATTTGGCACACGCGGATTTTCGACGCTGACCCCGGCGATGTAACTGTGGAAGAAAAATTACCTTTAGCCAGTACTGTTTTGTATGAGTTTTTTTTTTATAATAGAAGGAGGCAAACGAGCAGGCGGGTCACTTGATGGAGAGTGATCTCCACCGCCCATGGACACCCGCAACACCAGAGGAATCGCCGATGCGTTGCCGGCCTTTAAGGAAGGAATAGGAATTGTGAGGGGGGAAGGGGGAAGGGCCTCCGGAACCCTCACTGGCCGGACGAAACACAACAGCACCAAATGCTATTATTTCACACCGGATATTAGTGAGAGGGTGGTATTACGCCGGGCGAGCCGGCCCAATGCGTGCTGCAACGCAGCGTGGCTCTACCACTCAGTCAGTGTCACTCATAGCACCACCCAGGGGTCACGTGTAGGGTCTCTCTATAAGATTCTCTAGGAGAATCATAAAGTAAACATGGCATAAAACATTGAAGAGATGTTTCTAACCATTGAGGTTATAATACCTCTAGAGACCACACCGCGAAGCAAATGTTTAGATCATCCACATCTCAGAGGGGTTTGCAGCCTAGGGGTCACCACTCAGTGCACAAAAACTTGCTTCGCGGTGTCGTGTCTAGTAATAATACATCAATGTCTTCTTCAAATATGACTCTTACAGCGAAATCTGATTTCAGGGGCGTCAAGAAACTTTGGCGCTGCGCAAATGTCGACATTTTCTGATGCTGACACGGGACGGGACACTATCACTTGAAACACGTTCCAGTAGTCGAGTAGACGTTCGAGTAACGAAAACTGAACGCATTGCTAATAGCGTTTTACCATTGGAAATGGTTATCAGATGCAAATCGCCTAAGATGTATTTTTCTCTATAGCTCCGAGGATTTTGGGAGGATCGAGATGGGAATAGTACCAAGAGTTGAGGAATAACAACTTATCGAGTTATATGGAGGGTGTTTGTTTACTAATTTGTAAATATTTGTGAAAAACAGACGAAAGAAAAAATGAAAAAAGGGTTCTAGGGTATTAGTTTAGCTACAAAATGGCTAAAAAGTTTTAAAAATCGGTTAATATATGTGAGCTGTTGGTGGTCCCTTTAGATTTAGAATTGTAGAAAAACGGGTATTTCCGTATATAAAAGTGATGTAGTTTCTATGACTATGGACCGATCGTCATGGTAATCGTGCTAAAAGATGGGGATGCAGGCGAAAAGTGCAGTCGAGTCGGAGTTTCGAAAATCTCTTTCTCTTTTTCATTGAACTTCACTTAGGTTGTAAAAGTAAAGAAAATGTTATTCTTTGTGTTGTGCAGTGTTATAATTCGACTTGTGAGTAATGTATTAAAGTTGTGTAATTTGAGGGAAGTAAGGAAGGGGGTGAAATTCATCGGGTACCAAGGCGCCCGATGAATGAACTTTACTTAGGTTGTAAAAACAAAGAAAATGTTATTCTCTGTGTTATGCAGTGTTATAATTCGACTTGTAAGTAATGTAGTAAAGTTTTGTAATTTGAGGGAAGTAAGGAAGGGGGTGAAATTCATCGGGTGCCAAGGTGCCCGATGAATGAACTTTACTTAGGTTGTAAAAGCAAAGAAAATGTTATTCTCTGCGTTGTGCAGTGTAATTCGACTTGTAAGCAATGTAGTTGTTTAATTTTAGGGAAGTAAGGAAGGGGATGAAATTCATCGAGCGCCTTAGCGCCCCATGAATGAACTTCACTTAGGTTGTAAAGGTTGTAAAAGAAAAGTAAATGTTATTCTTTGTGTTGTGCAGTGTTATAATTTGACTTGAAAATAATGTAGTTGTGTAATTTTAAGGAAGTATATCTCAAAAAAAGTTCTTATTATTGAATTTGTAACTCAAAATAAAAAATTTCTTTTCGTAAAAAATTGTATTCATTTTCAATGCTCCGATTCTTGCGGGGACTGCGAAATCTGTGAATTTTTGTATGTTGGTGTACCATGTCGGCAACAGCCTACAATAAGCAATAGTCTACATTTGCACAGCGCCGTAAGGTTTCTCGAGGTTTCCTGTGGGGCGGATGGTATATCGTAAGAGAATCTTCGTCCCCTACTAAATTCTCTTGAGGGTTCGAGTCGCTTGATGAGAGTGGAAACCTAAAATAGTCACTTTGGGCTGTTTTTTATCCTGTTATAACTGTAATTACAATTTTTGATTGGAAATCTTATTATTAATGTACTTTTGACACGTTATGTTTCCCCCCTTAAGTTAAGGGTTTACGTCAGTGGTCTCAGAGCTATGGGAATAGAAACACGATTTGTCGCATTTAACCCGAACATCTATTCGTTCAGCTGCCGACGATGTCAAAACAGTCTCAGAATTTTGATAAGTACAAGTCGTGTCAATATTATCTTAACCACACATCGATATCGACAGCTTTATGAACAGCTAATAAAAATACACGATTTTTTCTAGAAATTATTCTAGACTCATTTTTTGTTATGATTCTTCTAGAAGTAAGTAGAGCCTTCCCGACATAAAACACAGCTTATTTTGGATTTGTTTTTTCTAGTACTTGTACTACAACTTGCTCTAGTTCTATTCTTCTTCTTATTTTATTTTTTCTATTCTCTTCTTTTCTGAGATGAAACGAACGCTTATACGAATTTACGCTTTGCCTGAGCGCTATGCCACTCGGCAACTAAGGCGTTACAAAGAATAAGGTTAAACGAAACGTTTTACCGCCCATTTTAATATTTAAACGAAACTAATAACTATTAAGGAGGCAGAGACGCCAAGTTAACATGTCTACAGTGGCTCAGAAAGCCCTTTGTAATTTAATTTGCTCGATAAGGCGAACGCACACTGGGGCGCGCGAACGCTCCAAAGACAAAATCGTGATTATGCAAATATAGTATAATTAAGAGCCAATCTTGAGCCCCATCTGACTCAGTGACGAGATTAAGTAAATGTATTACACCTTGAGGCCTTTATCTGTTTTATGGGAGTTGGGAAGTTTTCTTTGTTTACCGTTTAAAGTTTCAAGGGAAATAATTAAGGCAATGTGTTTTACGTTGCGAACGGTTTTATAGGGTGAAAATTAAGATGTTTTTTTTTTCTTTAACACAATTACCGTGACATTGTTGATAAGATATTTATTGTAACATTTCTACTGTGACGTTAATCTGATTAAATCGCTAATGTTTTACCATCAAGAGTTAGTTTCATCTTTACATAATAGATGAAAAATTTAGTACCAGCACTCAACGAGTGTTATAGTATTTATATCTATGTCTGTCGATGTTGATGAAGCGTTAAGCCGCCATTCTATAACTTTTGCTTTCTCAATATAAATCTCTCGCTATATCTGTAACTTTGTGTTCAGTGACAGTCGACACTATTAACAGCGCTCGAGGTGGCGGGGCGTCGACAATTTTTATTTATTTATGTTTTTTTTTATATTTTTACGTTTTATTAACGCTTAAATATACTTAAGTAAAATTTTAAAAACTGAAAAAAGGTTCGATTCCCGCCTGAGGTTGTCGTCTTTTTTCAGTGTTTAAAATAATACTTAGGTAATTTTTTTGTAAATTACTTAAGTAAAATGGTTGTCGTCTTTTTTCAGCTATTAAAATTTTTACTTATGTATATTTAAGCGTTAATAAAACTCTAAAATATATAAAAACATTAATCTATAACGCAGCTTCATCTTAACCGAATGTTCAAATATTTGTAAAAATATTTCTTTCGGATCTCAGAGGTGAAAACTTCTAAGATTTGATGAAGCAATGTTGACTAAAAAACATAAGCATCAAGCACTGACAAATTTCGACGGGTGAAAACCAGAGCTCGATAGCCAAGTGGTTAAGGCAGCCGCCCGGAATGCGGAAGGTGCGTGGTTCGATTCCCACAAGAGGTTGTCGTCTTTTTACAGTGTTTAAAAAAAATTTTTATCTATAGACTGTTTGGCTGTTGTCCTTTGCCTTATTAATATTTTTGCGCGCGTAATAAAATTTATCGTGATAACTAAGCAACTTCTGCCAGACCGGGTCGCCAGATGGGTGGCCGAAATGTATTATGTTAAGCTTCTTCTCGCTTTGGAAAGCAACTAAACCTTTAGCGTCTGTTGATTTTTTAAGTTTATCTTGTTTATAGACTGATGATGATGATGAAATGTGTACCTATCAACTTTTTCAAACTTTCCCTTCTGGCCGATACCTTTCCGTATCCCTAAAAGTTCGAGTACGTTACACAATGTAATTTTATTTAGTAGTAGATAGTTTGTGAATTGTTTGTACACCAACCGTGGGTAATAAATAAACACCAACAGCATACAAAACACATTTGCAGTCCCATCTGCGTGTTCAACAATAACAACGTCCTCTGTAATTATCCCAAGAATGAATTAATGGCGTGCGTTTACCGCATTCACTATACGCCGACGATGTTTCGCTACGCGTCGAAGATAAATTTATTATCATGGAATAACGCTCCTCTGTTATCCCGAAGGAAATTGTCTTCGCAAATGACTCAGGAAGCAATAATTCATTGCCATCTATGCCCTCTTTGGTGCCTCTGATCTTATTAGGAACGGCTGAAACCTAAATGGGAATTGGGTAAATGACTTGGAAACGTAATAACGAAATACATATTGCGGGGTGAGTGTTGCCGATTTATTATTCAGATTTCATTATGATGTTGAAATATTAAAATAGTATCTCGTCTCAGTGTTTTCAGTAAAAATTAATTAAGCGAGTGATTGCTAGTATTGGGATTCAGAAATTAAACATATTTATCGTCTTGCTACTCAGCTTTATTTTTTGGTAGACTGGGCATGAATATCATGTAAACCAGAATTTTGTGAGCTATAAGAAGATAGTCCTCAGTTGTTAAGGATACCAAATGAGGTAAGCTTTCATCTTCGACATTATTGACACAATAATCACCTGATTACCTAATATGTTTACTCTAAGGATGGGATGATTACCTATCTACAATTACGATTATAAGAAATAAATCAGAATGTTTTGTAACTACGATTAATCACATTATAAAATTCGCAACATCCAATTATTAGGGATAAAGATTTCGCAGAACAACTAACGTTTAACTAGAAAAAAAACTAAAAACAACAACAAAAAAAATTTGCAAATGTAACAAACTTTTTAGACTATTCTATATTCCACGGAGAGTACACTCTTTGTCAATTTACGCATAAATCACTTGATCAGATTGCTTCGCAGCCACTTCGAACGGATTCGGCAAACTTGACTTTCGCAAGAGTAATCTGATTGAAACCATCCTGGCCCAATAAATAAGGAAGTTGTCCAAATTAATAAATGATTAGCCCTCGAACTTTGACGTGTTTCGGCTTTCTAACAGTTTAAAAGGTTTCGTGGGGTTTATTACGGTGTTAATTTATAAAATGGGACTTATTATGGTCGATTTGCTTTACTTATTAAGTAAAAAAAATACTTTTACACGACTGCAAATAAACACATCATTCAGCGACATTGAGCATGCCGTCTGATAGATTAAAGCTCTATCTACCCAGGTATTTACTATTTATGTGAGAAGACCTGCATTAGAACCCTTTTATAATAAAATAAGGTAAAAACTTCTCCACACTTACATAAATTTTATAATCTAGCCCTAGTTACATTTTTGAATTGCATCTTGTTTTAAATAGAACTAGATAAAGGGATAAACTTTATTATCATCATCATTTCAGCCACCCTCAATCCACTGTTGAACTTAGGAGTGTACGCCTATAAACTTACTTACAATTTTAAAAAAAACAGTATTTCTAAAATAATTCGACCGGAAGTCTAACCCGGCACTCACAGAGGGCGACAACAGAACTGTAGTTACAATTCTCCAAATTTTTGATACTTTCAGCTGTACCTACTCTGCGGCTACGGCTGTACCATTAACAACCTCCGCTAACCAGGCTAAGTGGCCGTGTAAAGATAAAATCGAATCACCCACTTTTGGGGACACAATATCTGCAATTGCAATTTTGAAAGTCCGTTTTCAGTATAACGATGGAGATTATGATAATTTTATGAATCTGAACTCGTTGTCCAACGCTGGGGCAGTTGTCTGTGCAACGAAATGACGCAAATTTTTCGTCTACGGAACTATTTTACTTCATTAGCATTGTATAAAATATAATTATAAGATAACGAAACGTTGAAAAAATTTCTACCTGAGTAGTTGAGTTTATTTGAGTGTTTTTTAACGCAAATAATCAAATATTACGAACAGTTTTGGAGGTTAATTTATTTATTTGTTTATTTATTTATTTAATTTCATTGTCATGCAAGTTCACAGAATTTTTCCAAATCACAAGCAAATCATATAAAAATAACAATCTAAAAGATTCCGTATATAATTAATGTCACTTCAAATAAAGTAAAAAATAGAAACAAACAAAAACTGACAATATTAAAAAGAAAAAAAAGAGGAATCAAATGAATTACATAAAAGACTTTATATGACAAAATAAACACGAATAAAGTAGAAATAAAACATTATCAATAACAAAAATTAATATAAAAAAAGGAAAAAATAAATAAAATAAATAAATTATCTCAAATACCAAAATGTCAATATTAAAACTAATCAATACAAAAAAAAGGAAAAGTAAATGAATTGAGTACGAATTTCATAATAATATCGACTGTGGAAAGGTAAAAATGCTAAAGCGCCACTTTGGCCATTATGAGTAATATATATCATTGTAAAGCGGTTTTTTTTCTGCGTCGATCTGTCTAGGTTTTAAAGCAATCGGAGCACTTTTTTGGCGCTTTAGCATTTCTAAAATTCAACGTTTTTCTTAAATTTACGCTGTCAATATGACTAAAGCGACGTATTTTTATTATTTTTGTGAAAAATGTAGCTTAAGAATTTTTATCCGGTCCACCTTTATTTCATTTGTAACACTTGAGCAATTTTCGTTATTCAAATTTGAAAAGTAATGGTTTAGTAATTTAAGCATTTTATAGACTACAATGGTTTGGCGCTTTAGCAAAACATCATTGGTTTAAATTAAATTGATGTTACGTTGCACTGCGCAATTTTATACTATAGATTTAGAAATTTGTTATGTTTGAAATGTTTTAGTTGTATTGAAACAGTCAAGAACACATCAAGATTCATACACGCTTTGCTGTTGGATCAGACTTTATTTCATCGTAACAATAGTTTGCATTGAAACTGTACTTAGATCTCGTTGTGCTCTTAACTGTTCCTATACAAAGACGTAATTAATACAAAATTAGAAAGTTATAATTTTTAAGAGTTCCGTGTTTATTTTGATTACTATAATATAGTAATAACAATAATACTACTTTTGCATAAGTATTTGCAAATACCTAAAAAAGAAAACAAAATAAAAAAATTATGCAAGACACTCGGGTACTTGTCTTAAAACAGAAATCTTAAAAATTATAACTTCGTAACTTTGTTTCAACCAGACTTACGATTAATTAAATACTTTCATTACGATCTCAGACGTAAAAAATTATTTTCATTCTATCTCATTGAAAAGTTATGGAGGTAAAAATAACCAAAATAATGTTCCAAAAATGTTTCCAGAAATAACTTTTATAGAAGTTTAGTGTTATGTTTCATTTGTTACCTATCTTAATTAGCGTAACTAGTAAAAAAATGTTTTACTTATGGTGTAAAACCTATTATGTACGAGCTCTTGCAAGCCCCATGTCAATCATTAAGGGTAAATAAAATTGGTTGATTAGTAAAAATTATGATTTTTATTACAAATACTATGTCAAATAACAAAAAGTACTCAATTATTCTACTCCAACTTATTCTAGATTTTGCTACTATGATTAAAAGTATCTCTAATTAAATAAAAGGTACGTCGTTTTTAGTTGTTTACGTATAACTTGAAGGGTTTAATTTATTTTGGTGAGGAAATTAGATAATATTTTTGAAAACAATTTTATTAATGGTGATTAAGCAATTATTTATTATTAACGAAAACAAAGTAATACTAATTATTGATAACGATAAGTAAAAAAATTGCTAAAATAGAGTAATTGAGTAGGTGTTCAGCAATACTTGTTTGCATTTATTCTACAGCATTGGTGCATTTAAGCAATTTTCCCTAAAAGGTTCGGGTAAATCATCGCCTCATAAGTAATTTTTCATTATAACATGGGTAATTTAGCAAACTTTCCTTTACTGCATCTGTTAAAGTTAAGGTCACTAAGCATTTTGTCATTGCCCTTGAAAAAACCATTGCGACTTATAAGCAGTTTTCACTGACTGGGTTCTTAAAATATTGTGGACATAAGTAATTATTTCCGGACTGTGATTTTCTCAAAAAATTAAGTATTTTTGCTTAAGCGACAAGAATTTCGCGATATAATAGAATTAGAAACCAATGAGTATTCCCTAAATTTGGGAAAAAAATAAATAAAATGGACTTTCATATACATGTATTTGCTCACGGTAATAACAAAAAAGTTATGATTTTTTTTCGACAAAATGAAACTTTAAGCCTCATTTCCCACAACTAGCATTTTGGCGTTATAGCATTTTTACCTTTTCACAGTCGATATGTCAAATACAAACATGAGTAAAGTCATAGATTTAGGATAGTAAAGTAAAAATAAAAATTTAAAATTCATAATAGTTCGTTCTAGTTTATTATTTTTCTTCTTCTTCAGCGTATCATCCTCCTCATGCTGGACGTACGCCTCTTCAGTCCTTCTTCAACCAGCCCGGTCGCCAGTAAATCTGGTCCAGATCGGCCCTGCGACGACATGGATGTCGTCGGACCAACGCGCAGGAGGTATGCCGATGCTCCGCATTCCCGTTCTCCAATTTATTCAAGACATCATTAGCCACAACATCTTGACAGATTATGGTAACAGTGGCTGTGTTGCTGTCACGTTTTGCTGCAGCTTTTCTTGTGACTTATTAAACCAATTGCAGCACGGCAATTACGAAATTACAAAAAAATACAATTTCAAAGGACATAACGTTTATTGGATATAATTTTTACTTGTTCTATTTACACTTTATATGATATACTATAACAACATTATGTATATTATTCATTTGATATAATACTCATATTCTCTAACATATAACATATTCTATAATTTCATTTAATATAAATTTTGCTTATAAAATATAAAAATAGCATTTTAACCCTAATTTGTTTTAGTTGAGGTTGTGCTAAAAAAGTCAGTGTCAGAAACGAGTCGCGGCAAAACCGACTCCACGTAGACTTGTCTGCCTTACGCTAGAGTGTAATTTAAGCCCGCGTATACGCGGAGCGAAAGCCATCTGCGACGATAAGCTCTGGTGGGACCGCCGGAGTCCCGCAGCACCGGAGCCGTGACAGAAACCATGCCTGTTGCATGCTGCATGCCTGCTTGCATGCTGCATGCGTGCCTGCCTACATGCTGCATGCCTGCCTACATGCTGCATGTCTACTTGCATCCTGCATGTCTGCCTGCATGCTGCATGCTTGCTTGCATGCTGCTTGTTTATTACATAAATAATGTTTTATATAATTGGATTATAATATCAAATGTATATTATATCAAAAGTACATTATATCAAATGAAATTAAAAAATCAAAAATTATATTAAATGTTTATTATATTATGTGAGTAGTTATATGAAATTAAATTATATTATCGTGAATTATATGAACGTTATACCATAAGTATTTATATAAAATATTACACACCCCCTCCCAACTCTTGGTGTCTATGTCAAGACAGTCCTAAGATTAAACCTCTATAATTTAAGTTAAATTTGATTTGATCTAATGTCTTAATTTAATTGGGACCCACAACGCGCAAGAGTTAACCACAATGATATCTTCATATTATGATTGAAAATCAAAAAACGACGAATTGTACAAAACTAGATTGTTACGTTTCCAACGAATGATTTCGAGGTACTCGTATATTGTAAATTTACATGCTACATTCATTTCCATATTAAATAATTAAAACTCGAAGTAGGAAACGAAGAAAACAATCCAACCTTTCCTTGTTACGCGCGTTCCAGTGAACATATACAATATCATGTGAATTAACTCAGAGCTCGAGTATTGACCGAAAAGTTTAATATTTCACGTGAGGATTTCATGAATAACGCACTCAATGCTCAGAGAGGGTAGATATGGAAAAGTTTCTCCTCGATTTAAGACTTGAAACTTTGTAGCTTCTTATTGGCAATAATTCCTTTGTTTGTGTTTGTCTGTCTGTTTGTGTGATGATAAAGTGCTCGTTTTCTGTTACCATAACGTGAAAGTAGGTACTACAAAATAACTGTGTAATTGAAAATATGTGTAGTAACTGTGTGTTGCTTAATCTTATTTTATTTGCAGTAGAAAATATTCTTTCTTTTCCTTCTTTCAAAGATACTGTAAGACGTTTTTCATTTTAAATTGAGCAATACTTTTTTATTGGATATTATTTTGTATGTGTTGTGTTGTCTTGTAATCGTAAATGTTTATAATGTTATAATGGAAAATGTCCTTCTATGATAGGGAGGGCATTTTCCAATTTGTGTTGACGCTGTAAAAGAAAGGGAGAAAAGAAATGCCCTTGCTGAGTTTCTTGCCTTTCCTGTCAGTACAAGGCGGGAGCCTCCATTGTTAGGACTTACGAACCGATGGCATGCTACATTCATAAGTGCTCAAATAATGTAGCCTAAATTCAATAAATTATTTTGAATTTTTTTTTAACTATAAGTCATCAACACAAATACATATACCATGTTTCCATACAAGACGGCTCATCAATTTTGATAAAGTTAAATCTGCTAAAAAAATTAAAATAGGTACAAACCTCTTTCAATTTTGGGGTCGCTGTTAGTGAAGTACAGGGCGACTACAGAGTCGTCTCTGTACAAGTCCCCCACCCTGGCCTCGCAGCGGAGAATGGGCGCCCCCCTCTCGTAATGGGCGGGCCACAGCTGAACCTGGACGTAAAGCTCGGAGCGGAACAGACCTTCGTCTGCTGGAAACACCTGATACATCCCCGGTGTTACCTGGTGAAAAAAATAAATACTTTTATATATTATTTCTGTGCTGTTTGGTGGCGGTGTGTATTATTACAAGAACTCATCCCATTGCCTGTCTTGGCTGTCGTAAAAGGCAACCAACCGAAGACTGCTCATATTTTGATATCTAATAGGAAAAAGAGTGCAGAAAGTTTATAAAACATACCCAGATGTTGAGAAGTCCTTAAGCTTAGATCATTTTAGTGTCATGGAGGTCAGAATAATTGTAATAAAGGATAAGTATATAAACATCGTTAAAATGTTACTGGCTTGATTTGTGCTAAACCATGAGTATTTTGTAGTACATGCCACTTGTCTTATGAAAACAAGGTATTAGGATTATAGTGATTACTTGAAAATCCCAAAAATTAGATAAGCTGCGGTACCTAGCGGGCGAAAAATGAAAAGGTGAAACAGTTTAACCCCTCAAGCTCCAAGCGGCAAAATATGGTCGCCCCTAAAAAACTCGCTTTTCTGTCAGACCCCAAGCGGCCATATAATGGCCGCGCTCTCCACTTGACTTTGTACCGTGTTTTGATTCACTTAGAGACTACTTTAGTATGAACAAGGTCAATTATTTCGGTTATGTGGTACATTTTATGCATCGTAAATGCAAAATTGAACATGAACTGCGTTCGATTTTTTTTCCATTTCCGCAACTTAATTTTTTTTTCCATTCCCGCCAAAACGCACCTGTTGTCAAAATTTTTAGACATTTCGATTCCAAGACTGAGAGGAATTGAGAGCCTCGTGAATCTCATTAACTGTGAACTTATCATCATTAATATCTCATATACCACGTAGATAGCATCACATGGCTTAAATTACACCTTTGTGCTGGCTCCTGGTAAGTAACACAAATAACTATTTGAAATAGACCACCTAAAACTTTTGTAACTACCGTACATTATGTTTATGAATGTGACAAAAGCTTCGCACAGGTAGCTAATGTGCTTCATCTATCAAATTTTCAAGGGTTGTCATTTATTTAGGAAAATATATTTATTTCAAAATATATATAAATAAAAAGTTATATCTTAATAAGATATGATTATGATAGAATCAGTAAATTTTAAAAGTTTATTTTGTGTGATTTTCTCTTACTATTTTTTGCAGTATTAGATCTTATATTAATATAAATAATTTGCGCGTAATTTGTGCGCTCGTTATCGTGCTTATTCCACGGTGAGGAGCGCTCTTATTATGTTGGGCTGTATCGGCTGCTTACCATCAGGCAGGATGCAGTCACTATGATGAGTCATAATTTTGTTTTAATTTATGGTCATATTAGAAAAAAAAATATTCTGGTACAATGACGTAACATTCTTATAGTAAAATCCTTTTATTTTATCTCCTCTATTTTGCTGTCCTCATAGCCTAGTCTCTGACTAACCCTTTAGGGATAATCGTCGTGTTTATATGTATGTGTCATATTATGTATTATCCTCTATTTTAAATTTCTGTTGCCAACCCTGATTACAGCAGCGCCGGTTCCTTACATAATTTGTTCTTATGTAACAATATAAATTATATCACCTCCTTCTCTGACGTAACAATTAACCCTTACCCACAAACTTTGATGAGTTAATGTGGTGAACAATTTCCTTAGTACCGTTCTCAGAAGGCCATTTACGTTAGAAAGCTACTCGCATAGTATAAACACAATTATGTAGGGACTTACTCGAATAACAAATGAATATTATTAAAGATACACTTTACAATTTTGACAAAGGTTAATTACAAAATTTTAAAATGGTACAGTTTCTTAACTACATTTTTTACCATAATTTCTAAAAAGCTATTTTTTTAAAGAAATGTTTTGAATGGAGCAGATAATAATTAAGAAGATAAAATTGCATTAATAAATGGATACGGAAGCTAGTAAACAGAATATAAACATGATAGTCAATATGAAGCAATTACTAAGCCATCGGGAATAAGTATGTACATCAATAATTATGATAGTGTTAATAAATAATGATAATTGGAAAATACAAAAGATAAATAAGATAAAAAATTACAAAGAGCAATCAAAAAGTAAAAAGGTAAAATTGTAAAAAGCAAAAAAAAGAGCGGCTAGAAAACAGCAGATACATTTAAAAAACTACATGGAGCAACAAAGACGAAAGTGCAATAGTTAATAAGAACCGTGGCTTGTAAACAGGAGATAAACATGAAAAAAGAGCAATTAAAAAGCAAAGGACAGACTCAGCTTTATAAAACTTTGTATAATGTCGACTGCCTAGCTCGTTTCAAAGATAAAGTTGGAAACCTTATTTTAAATTTCATTTAAAACTGTATATAAATTAGTCTGAAAGTAGTTCTATTAGTGCTGTATATTCGTTTCAAGAGTAACTTTTTTGAAAAGAGAGAAACACGAAACCATTATAAGATATTCGTGTGTCTGTTTGGCAATGACATTTTTTTTTCGAAAACAGCGTAACGTAATTTTATGAATTTCATATGAATTCCGGATAGTATATCCACGGCCTGTGGGTATGTGGGAGTGTAAAGCGCACCTGGTTAAACACAAATATATTTTTTTAAATTCTACTTAGAGGTGTGATATTGTGCACCCAATAAAGTTCTATTGACTAATAATGTTGTTTTGGATATTGATATCTGAAGCTGCTGTTGTGGATTTTTAATTTATGATTTTCATATCAACTGCTATAACTTTATAGGGTTCAGAAGCTAAGCGAGACTAAAATTCGGGATTAATATCATTCAACTTTCTCTAAGCTGCGCCTAAACTATATACTATTTTAATGTATTACTATGACAATGCTTTATTTATGTAAACCACCAAAGATAAGTCGTATTTTAAATGCTATTTTCATTTATTTAGTACATTATATGATCGGTATTATTGTACATTTCCTCTCATGACTCTATCTTTTAACATAAGAGCGATGCTCTTATCGGTGTTCTCCTCCATTCATCTCAGCTTTAAGCGAATTTCTTAACTTCTTAACACAACGTCCTCTTTCTCTGCAGAAGGTCTAAGATAGCACACTGGCGATCGTATCTCAATTATCTAAACACAACCAAACAGACTTAAGAAGAAACACTACGTGGACGTGGCATGCAAAATTCTCATACGAAACACAGAAAAACGACGTTTCGTAGTCCCCTGATTCCTCCTACAGAAATGGACCAATTTTTATTACTTTTTCAGCATCGGTTCAAGAAAGAGATTTTCTGTCTGTATGTTTTTTTTAAAAAATCGGTTACTTAATATTTCTGAAGACGCCTTAAAACGGAGTGATTTCGCTAAATTTTGAAGGCAGGTTGTTAAAGAAATGACTAAATGCAGAAATACTAAACATGCAGACGTAAAAAATCATTTTCATTAACCGATGCTGAAAAAACATAAAAATTGGTCCAGTTCTGAAGGAGGAAACAGGGGACTACGAAACGTCGTTTTTCTGTGTTTCGTATGAGAATTTTTCATGCCACTTCCACGTAGTCTCTGTTCCATATTATATTAGTAAAAAATGGCTAGTTGAACCAATTACAAAATTTTATAACCGACACTAATTAAAAAATTTAGCTCTTTAAAATGAACCAGATATCTCTGCATTAACCAAAACGGAAACGGATTCAGTAGAATCTAATGAGAAAAGTAAACTCAACTTATCATGCCAGCGTAACCTACCAGCTTCGCAGAATTCATTATCGGACCACACCACTGGTTGAAACTTTTAAAACCGCTGAACGTGGCTGAACGCTGCTTTGACGAGAAACTAAGCTAGAGAAATTTCAATTTTCGAAGCCTAGTGATAGTTCGTATTAACATAGATAATGCCGGCATAGTGGATATATCCACAAGTCTATAATGAAGAGGATGAGGCGTGCGAACTTCAATCCACTCTAGAACTAATAATGTCTAAGCTAAGGCTAAATATTGTTCGGTCTAATTAGAATTATTAAAGTTTTGGTTGTCTTATTTATTTACTATTCAATAATAATAACTATATCACTCTCACAACGCTTCTTTTAAAACTTGCTTTTAATGGTAGCTACATGGCGGATAAATGTACTTAAATACTTATGTACTTATACATAGTATTTTAAAATTACAGTTTTACAAAAATCATTCCATTTTATTATTATTTCAGTATTTACTCTCATACCTTACATTATCAGCTTTACTGAATCTAATATACCTAGTTTTATTGCTTTAACATAATCTAAGTAGGTAGGTACTTAATTTCTAATTTTTATTTATTTATTTAAGTATTTATTTATTGGGAAACAAACAGCATTTTTATATTACATGATAATGACTAAATCTAGGTTTTACATTTGCCAAAAGAGTTTCCACTTAAAGCCATTAAAATACTTCACTAAATACATACACAACGCAACACTTACCATTAAATTTGTTTAGTACAAACAACACTGAGCGACTACACAATCCAACCACAAACAATTTATTATTATTTATTATTTTTACATTAACCATTATAACAACTTTAACTGCAAGTGCAGTAAGTATCTGAAATGAATAAATAAAAGTTTCCCTACTGCGGTGTTGTTGGCTATGACTTTACTGAAGTTTCCGATAAAACTACACTCCGTGTCCGCGAGAGGGCGCCATTCGTTTTACATAAAACTTTACACGTTTTATCCTATGGGCAAACTGTGGCTGTGTAAAAATGTATTCAGGGGAAAAGTTTGCACAGAGCTTTACGTTTTTAGGTTAAAATTTTGCTTTCACGGCTTAATGTAGTTTCAGTGTTTTATACTTCATTAAAGATAAAATAATGACTACGATACGATTCAATTCAAAGTCGTTAAAGAATTCTGAGAGATTTTCTCCAATAGTTAACCGTACCTTTGTTAGTAGGCTAAGTACATTAAACCTGTTCTTTATAGCTTTTCTTTAACGTTCTTTATTAGCGCAAAACTGTTTCTTTAAGTGAAAGATAAGATTAACAGGCAACTTTTAGTATTACGCGGATAATTAAATATTTAAACCGCAATAGTCGGCGTTCAGTGTATCGGAAGGTTGTGTCGTAAGATGGCTGTCATTAAAACCCAGGGCCAGCGTGGTGGGTTATGGCCTCTTGCCATGTCAACTGTTGTCTACGTGGGAAAGGTTGATTGAGCCCAACAATGGCACTTTTTAGGTAGATGATGATGATTAGTCAGGTTTAAGGATCTACTCGTATATCCTACTAATATTATAAACGCGAAAGTTTGTAAGTATGGATGGATGTTTGTTACTATTTCACGTAAAAACTACTGAATGGATTTAGATGAAATTCGGCATACAGATAGTTTATAACCTGGATTAACACATAGGTAACTTTTTATCCCGATATTCTTACGGGAACGGGAACCAGGCGGGTGAAACCGCGGCTGCTAGTTTAACATATTTTTTCATGACGTCTCCCTGTAACGGGAGTCAATGAAGTAAAAGGAGTAAGTCAGTATCGTAGCAAATATTAAGCTGTGGTATCAGCTTACCCCTCCAGGAAACGGCCGTGATTTGTGTTTGTATGTATATTATGTGTATGTATTGTATATACAAAAAAGTTCGAAACGTCAGAATAAAATTATAATATTTTGTGACTTAAGTAGATCAATATACTTCAGACTAGGCAATGAGGACCGCAAAAGCAGTCCTCTGCCATAGGCCACTTTTCACCAAATACTTAGCGACTGCTCGTCATGTGCTCAGCGTAAAAGGTGGTGAGCCCATCGCTGCTCTATGCTGTTAATATATGTGCAGTCTTTAGTCCGTTAGTCGCTCTTTAACAACACTCAAATGAAAGTTTTTGTTATCCATTGTGTCACATACCTATTATTATTATTATTTTGTTTGTATTCACAATGCTTTATACACCTATTTTACGCCTGAACTAATGAAATAGCTTATTAAACAGAACCAGCATAGAATAGATATGGTACCAGTTCAATGTAGGTAGTAAGTAGTAGGTACCATACATTCTGAAACAATATGAAAACATATGTGCACATTAACGATTGTTCCCACTTAACATATTTGGGTTAAAGAGGCCATTTCCTATTTTTATCATGATAATAGTGAAATCTTTCTCTTGGCCAACATTCAAGACGATATAAATGCACGCTTAGTAGCTTCACTCGTATAAATGTAACGGGCAAATGAAAACAATGTTGTAAAATTGAAATGTAGCATACAAAATGAGGTTACGACTCAAAATGATACTTTGAGGATCGCTGACTAATGTGTGTTGTTGCTATTTGATTTATGAAATGGCACCAAATATCTTCGGAGTTGCGCGGCTTATCAAGAATGATTTATGGACGAAGTTACGCATTAATTTCGTTTATCTCAATACGCAATAAGTGTCTACTTGAAGTGCGATGTGGGACTTGTTTGACTAGTAAGCGATTTCATATTAATTTAACAGGACAAATCAATAAATATAAAGTTTTCTTTGAACTTTATTAAAAATTGTGACATACTGGACTATGGTGGTGGTGGCTAGCCAGGCAGATTCAAAACGACTACCACATATAGCGAGTACAATATGAACAACTGTTAGAAATTAAATCCGGGGTCTCTGGGTCTCAGGATACTGGCCAGTTCAAAGTAACATACGGATTATGTCGGCAATAGGTAATTTGGGTAACTACTAATTAAGTTCATATTAAAACTGTATTGATTAATTCAGCGCTGAAAGAGTATTATTGTTCAAACTGGAACAAAAGTTTTAGGGAAGATAAGATAGGTTTTTTAATTACATTCCGATAACTCCTTCGTTATGCATTAAAAGTTGATAAATTTTGTTAGCCTCCATACGACGAAGAAGACTGTCAATTCGTTTCAATAAAGGGCGCTAAGTCCCACTTCCTCTTTTATTTACTAATAAAAGTGGTAAAATTACATAAAGTAAATTTATTCTTATTGTTCACATCTTGTACGTCACGAATACTCTTAGAGATTGCTTACAATTGAATTTACATTGTGTCTGGTGTTACGAAAGCTGAGCTTTTAGCCAATTTGAGCTTCATTGTTTAATTTCAAAAACAACCTTAATTAATGTCTTCATCCGTTTAACTCTAGTTTCCACAAAATGTTTAATGTAGCATAGCAACCTCATATAGATCATAAAAGAAAAAACACTCATTATTTATGGCGAACCAAATACGAAATCCCCACTACTTTATTCAAAATAAGACAAGAACAATACTACCAAAACTCGGTTTCAGCAACGAAAATCTCGAGAGCGTTCCGTCGCTATATCCACAGAGGAGCTTGGAAAGCATTAAAACTTACCACTATATAATTCCAACAGAAACAACGCAGCTCTACCCCAAGTCGTTCTGTACAAGTTTGCGTTTGTGCATGCTAATAAAGTATTAAAATTTTAAAGTCAACCAAAACTATTGTTGTTTATACAAATAAATTAGGTTTTACCACAAACTGGAGGTAAATAAATCCTCGCGTCAATGGTCCGTAATTCGAGTAACACCCAAGTTTGAGGATGAATAAATTAATTGTGTTGGAAGAAGTTCTATTAGAAATTGAATTGGATGCCCCCAATCTTGCTTACCCGAGGATTTAGGGAGTTTGTTACTTAGTTATGATGTGATGAAGTGAATCAATGGCTTCTCTAAGATTTTGCTGTGATTTTATAGAATAAAAACGGGTAGCCAAAGGGTAAAAACGGGACCCTATTACAAAGACTCTACTGTCCGTCCGTCTGTTTTGCACCAGGCTGTATCTCATAAACCGTGCTAGCAAGACAGTTGAAATTTTCACACATGATGTAATTCTGTTGCCGCTTTCACAAAAACTACTAAAAACTGAATAAAATAATTATTTAAGGGGGGCTCCCATACAACAAGCGTCATTAATGTGGTATAGATAATGGTACGGATTCCCTTCGTGCGCGAGTCTGACTCGCACTTGGCCGGTTTTTTAAACTTATTAAGCGGGTAATCATTCATACGGCCAGTCTAATGTGGAGGAGCTGAAATTTAACTTACAGGTGAGTCGTTGATGAAGAAGGACAGTTCTGAAGGCGGCCGGCTCGGCCCCGAGGTGCAGTTGGCCCGCATCACGTCGCCCGGGGTGTAGTAGTGCTGGCTCGTTTGGATGGATGGCGACGACGGAGGGAGTACTGCAACAAGGGGTAGTAGTAAGAAAACTTACAGGTAAGCACTAAGCCTTTGTTCCCGCCAAAGCCGGGACGGCCATTCAAACTATACCGCCATCGGTAAGGCGGTTGTTGACGACCGCGTCCGCCTATCTGCCGCGGCGCCACCGCTGCGCGACCCGCAGCCGCTGGCTTAGTGAGATACCGCGCCGACGAGTCTGTCTGTGAACTACCGCGAGACGCCCACAAAATACGCGCGCTGGTATCCTGAACCCAATGTGAAGAGAACGCCTGAGTGCCTGTGATAACGTAAAGTGACTTTGTGCTGTGCCGTGACAAATCGCCTACATCGCCGCCCGCCAGCTCGCTGCCCCGTCTCCTACAGTTGCCCGATCACCCATCATCATCCCAGGTAAGCCTTCCTACCTACCTACCTACCAGTTCCCTACGTCGCGTAATCGCCACTCAGACGTGGCGACTACATTTCTGGTCCATCGAGCACGGAATACCTCTAAATTTCATGGTCTTTCGACCATAATCAGCCCCGAATCAGCCCTTAACTTTGATTAATTATTTACAGTCCGCTAAAAATAATATTTCATAATTATATCTATTTCACTTCCTAACATTTATAATTTCATCTCCATACAAAATCTTTTCTGCACGACAGTCGTTGCAAAGTTGACCTACCTACACGAATAAAAATTCGTGTTTCGGGTATCGTGTTCCAAATAAAAGTTCGTACCAGTATCCGAGTCGTGCTAACTCCTAAGTAATTTACGCTAACAAGTATAGTGTTTATGTTGTTGATGTTGATTTTATGGTGTCATACAATGTCTTTGTGATTTGAGCGAGCTAGTGTACTAATTGTGTAATACTTGTACATACCTATAAGATCGTTGTCTAATGATACATTAGGTTTAGTAGTTAAATTATTGCGTTACGTTTGCGTTTTACGTTTTTTGGTTGCACATATAACTTTGGTTATGTATAACACACCCGCGTCTAGACGACTATATTGTTGTTATTCCCGTTTTAATTTTTAAGAAATTTTTTATGTTCTTGTCGTGTTAAATTGGCTCAGATCTCCCAACCTTTTTAATTAAGTTTTTATTATTAGTTTATTTTTATTTTTTTTTGTTTGCGACTGACTCATTCTTCGCGCCAGTGTCGGCAACAGGTCTGCCCGATTGTGAGCGCCTTGCCCAACAGTGGGCTACGGATAACGTGATTCTTTTTGTTTTGTTGTTTTGTTTGCCTTTTGCTTGCGGTCGGCTAATGTTACGTACGCGCGTTCAATAAGCATACATACATATACACAGACATACCTACACATACACACGCGTTTGCACCACCCGTGGGCCATATACAAGGCGCCCCAACTTAGTTTTGCCTTCTTTATTGTTGCGTTAATTTTAGCCCATTTGCCCTTACCTTAGTAAACAAATACCTCCAGCCCAACTATAGAATATATACAGGGTGTTGTTCTTTTTACTGCCTTTAAATTTGTTAAATTTTTTTTATTTTTTATTATTTTTTTTGTCTCCTTTTATTCATCGCGATGCCGACCAAGTCACAAGCCGCGATATTTAGGGAGGCCGCCAAAGCTTTACACCAGCTCCTAGAGATGGGATCACTGATCATTGCTGGCGACACCAAACATTCCATAACGGAATTCAACGTGCGTTTCGCACAGATACAGGGCATAAAGGAGAAGCTGGACTCAGTGTATTATAGCATTCTTGACGAGGAGGACCTGGACGAGAAGACCGAGAAGGCATACACTGAGAACCACACAAAAGCCTCCGGGGCGTACATTGGGATTCTTGTGGCTAGGGAGGAAATCTTACCATCATCAATCTTACAGTCATCCCCAACCCATAGCGCTCAGCCCAGTTTCGGCGTCAATACGCCCACAGCCGTCCTCCCCAAGATAGCGCTGCCCAGGTTCAGCTCAAAAGTGGAGGACTGGCCTTCCTTCATTGCGCTGTTTAGGAGTCTGACTGACGACATGGCGACCCTGTCGGACGCAGTCAAGCTCCACTACCTATTCTCAAGTCTCAGCGGTGAGGCATTAAGTATGGTGTCCCACTTAAAGGTCACCAATGAAAATTTTGCCGTGGCCATGGACATCCTCACCAAGCGGTACGAGAACCGCCGGGTTCTCATTGATAGTTTTGTGGACATCATCCTGGGGCTGCCAAGCATCCATACGCGCTCGAACATCCGCACACTGTTCCTCACGCCGCTCATATCGGCTCAGTGTGCCCTCAACAATTTAGATTTGCCCATAGGAGACGATTACGTGTTTGTGTCAATAGTGGTGCGGAAGCTCAAGGGCGAGCTCCGCACGCTATTTGAACGCAGGCACGGGTCTAGTAACACCCTGCCCAAGTTAAGGGACCTTATCTCCTACCTCGAGGAGCACGCGCGCTGTGTGGAGACAGAGTTCTCCAACATAGCCATGGCTCAACCCATTCAGCCCCAGCCCGGCCCTTCTCGTAGCCGCGCGCCTCCTCAGTTGCCCCATCGCACTTATGCTCAGATGGCTCAGCAACAACCCGACCATTACCGTGGCCGTTCCTCAGCTCCATCGCCTCACCGCGCCCATGAGCAGCCTACTCACCAACCGTTCCGCCCAGCGCAGCAAATGCGTCACCGCCCATCCACCTCCTCGGCTCGCAGTCAGCCCTTCCCCGTATACTCGGCCTTCCAGCAAAGCTGCTCCTCATCATCGTCCTCGTCCTCTTCCTCACGCTCGACGTCCTACTGTCCCTATTGTGCCACTAGGGGACATACGCTCATGACGTGCAGATGGTACAATGCCCAGCCAACACAGGGCCGTTGGGACTTTGTACAGGCACGCGAGCGCTGCCAGCGTTGTCTCGGCCGTCACTACGAGAGCGAGTGCAGGTCAAGGGGGGCATGCAAGAACTGTGGGAGCACGAACCACTACACGTCCCTCCATCGACCAGACGGCCCAACGCACTCAGCTCATTCGTCGTCTGTACATGTACCCCCACCACAGCTGACAGAGCACTCGAGGGAGCGTCCCAGACACAGCAGGCGGCACGAACCCGCACAGGCTAAACAGGTGCGACCCAGCTCTGCTCACAGAGCCAGCCCGCCCAGGTCCGGTTCGCCAGGTAGGCCCCGCGAACGCCGCCAGCAATTATGACTCCCTACTATCACAGAGCACCCTAGCGAAGAGGTAGATTTAGCCCATGCCCAGTCAACCCATGCCCACACAGCTGATACATACTCAGCTCACACAACTTCAGCTGATACTCAATCAGCTCACTCACCTTCTGTGCCCACTGGCACACCCATTTTGTTGCCAACCGTCTCACTAAGAGTCGCGGACGTACATGGCCATCTTCACACAGCCAGAGCTTTATTGGACTGTGGCAGTATGCTGACGTTAATAACGTCACGCATGGCACGACTTTTGAACCTGCCATCAAAACCCACTTCTTTAAAAATTACAGGAGTTGGGAATCAGCACAAACATCAGTCAAAGGCGGCAATAACAATAGTATGCCGACCAACTCACAATGATACTCCTACAATTACTGCCACAGCTCACATTTTAAAAAACGTCACTGGCTACCTTCCCTTAGAGAAGGTACCAAACATTTCCCACGTACTAGGCCAGCCACCCGTGCCATTGGCTGACCAGCTTTACCACACACCAGCCCCGATCGACCTCTTATTGGGGTCGGACGTTCTTGGTCAAGTGTTGGACGGGACTAAGGTCTCGTTGGGCCCGGGCAAGCCCATAGCCTTCGGCACGATTTTCGACTTCGCGTTGATAGGACCCATTGAGGACTTGTATGCGCAGCCGGCGCAGCAGGTTAACTCAGCTCACGTCGTCAGCTCACAACCAGACTCAGCTGAATCAGCCCAGGACATACGTCAGAGTCTGGAAAGGTTCTGGGAGTCTGAGGAGCCCCTCCCTCAATCTCACACTCATAATGATCCCCTGGAGGAACAATGCGAGGAAATCTTCCGCTCTACCACTACACGCGATCCCTCAGGCAGATATACGGTTGCTCTGCCCTTTCTAAAGGACGCCCCTCAACTAGGCAAAACTCACCCTATCGCGTTACGCAGATTCCTCAATATTGAGAAGAAGCTAATGGCGAACCCGTCTCTGCGTTCTAAATACGTCGACTTTATGGCCGAATACATCGACTTAGGGCACATGGCTCCCTGTCACCCAAATACATTCGCCCATAAACCTCACTTCTACATCCCTCACCATGGCGTATTTAAGTGAGGGTCGGACAAGCTGCGCATTGTTTTTGATGGTAGCTGCAAAAGCTCCAATGGTGTCAGCATAAATGAATGCCTACACACAGGCCCCGCCCTTCAACAGGACATTGTGGACATCATCATGTCCTTCAGAACGCATCCAGTCGTTTTCAGCACTGACATCCAGAGGATGTTCAGAAATGTGCTGGTTGCCCCAGACCAGAGACGGTATCAGCTGATACTATGGCGGTCCTCACCAGATCACCCTCTGCTCACCTACGCCCTCAATACAGTCACGTACGGCTTAAGATCAAGCCCATATCATGCAATCCGCACCCTGCTCCAGCTGGCTGATGATGAAGGCCATCGCTACCCTGGAGCCGCTCAGGTTCTTCGCAAGTCTATCTTCGTTGATGACATCTTGTGTGGTCATGACACGGTTGAATCCGCCCAAGCACTTCAGGACGAGTTGATAAGTCTGCTAGACCTAGGCGGCTTTCAGCTCAGTAAGTGGACATCTAACTCGCCTAAGCTGCTCGAGAGATTTCCCGACAACCAATGCGACATGCCCAAGGACTTCGACATGAACCCAGAGTCCACGTCCATTAAGGTCTTGGGTATACAGTGGAGCCCTCAGTCAGACGAGTTCACCTACCGCATCTCTCTGCCCCCCATCACACATGTCACAAAGCGGTCTATTTTAAGCACCGTAGCCTCACTTTATGACCCAAACGGTTGGGTTTCCCCCGTTATCTTCCGCGCAAAGCTGCTGCTTCAGCAATTGTGGCTACTGAAGCTGGAATGGGATGAGCCCACTCCCTCTGAAGTGCAAAAGGAGTGGCACCACATCTCAGAGGATCTGCCGCTGTTGTCTAGCATTCGCTTCCCTCGGCACGTTTGTGCAAGCAAAGGCTCAGCTGCATACTCGCTTCACGGGTTTGCAGATGCCTCTGAAGCCGGGTTTGCCGCCGTTGTTTACCTCCATGAGCTCGATGCCTCCGGAGATACTTTAGTACACTTGATTGTCGCCAAGTCGCGAGTCGCACCAATCAAGAATCGCCTCACAATCCCCAAGTTAGAGTTGTCGGCCGCCACCCTACTCTCCCAGCTCATGATCCGTGTGTCGGTTCAGTTATCGGCCCATATCAGTATACAACAACATATATGTTGGTCAGACAGTACGATAGTCCTGGCCTGGCTCAATACACCGCCTCACCGTCTTCAACCCTTTGAAGCCAACAGGGTAGTCAAAATCAGCTCAGGCTCACCAGAATGTACCTGGCGACACGTACCCTCCGAGCTCAACCCGGCAGATTGCGCAAGCAGAGGGATGTCTGCGCAATCCCTGTCAGCCCACGACCTATGGTGGTCTCCCACGTGGCTTGGACAGCCTTGTGAGTCTTGGCCTGCAATGCCCTTAGCTCTGGGCCATCACGCCCTGCCCGGCCTTAAGCCCAAACACGTCCCGTCACTGGTCACAGTGCCCGGTCTTGACTTTGACCTGCTCACTCGGTTCAGTTCACTAGACAAGCTCGTCGGAGTGACAGCTTGTCTAAAACGCTTTCTGCACAACTGCAGACACCACCCAGATTCGCGACGCTCAGGCCCCTTGTACGTCAGTGAACGAAGAGAGGCCCTACTTTACTGGGTGCGCAGTGTCCAGCACAATGAGTTTGCGGAGGACATCCACCGCCTTCAAACTGGCAAAATCTGCTCCGTCAGACTCCAGCGGCTGTCACCTCTCATTAAAGATGAGCTCCTTAGAGTTGGTGGACGACTGTCCCATGCGTCTATCCGATATGACGCGCAGCACCCGCTCATACTTCCCAGCTCTAGCCCACTTGTAGACCTTATCATTGACCACTACCACAAAATACACTGCCACCCTGGCGCTGACACTTTACACGCTATCCTACGCCAACAATTTTGGATATTGTCCGCGCGCCGTATTATTAGACACCGAGTTTTTAAATGCATTAGATGCTTTCGATGCCGGGCCCAGCCGCAAGCGCCCTTCATGGCCGACCTGCCAGCCGATAGAGTTACGCCTCAGCCAGTATTTAGTCAAGTCACGACCGATTTCGCCGGACCATTCCTCGTTAAATCTAGTACCCTACGTAATGTTAAACTCTTAAAAGCGTACTTTTGTATATTCGTGTGCCTCTCGACTAAGGCGGTTCATTTGGAACCGGTCTCGGACCTCAGCACGGAAGCGTTCCTCGCGGCATTACAGCGTTTTATAGCACGCCGCGGTGCCCCGGTTCTCATCCGCTCGGACTGCGGTACAAATTATGTAGGCGCTAGAAATCAGCTCATCGAAGTACAAAACTTTCTTACCTTGAATAATGACACGATTGCGCACAAGCTCGCTGGTCAGCACATTACTTGGTTGTTGAACGTCCCTAAGGGACCATGGTTCGGTGCGTTACATGAGATCAACGTAAAATCAACAAAGCAACTTTTATATCGCGTAATTGGCGAACAACACCTCACATTCGAGGAATTCTCTACACTTTTAGCTCGAATTGAAGCGGTCCTCAACTCAAGACCTCTCTGCCCACTTTCGTCTGATCCTTCAGACTTTGAGCCGCTTACAGCCGGACATTTCCTTATAGGCCGCCCACTAATGGCCCTTCCCGAACTATCCGTGGAAGATAGGCCGATCTCCACACGTAGGCGATTCCAGATGGTACAGGCCCTTTCCCAGCGCTTCTGGACGCTGTGGACCCAGTCCTACCTGCATACCCTTCAAACCCGCTCCAAATGGTTGTCCCCATCCTCCCCTCCCCGAGTCGGCGAGCTCGTCCTCATCAAGGAGGACAACCTGCCTGCCCTTCAATGGAGACTGGGGCGCATTACTCGCACCCTGCCTGGGAAGGATGGCGTCGTGCGGGTGGTGGACCTGGACACCGCCAATGGACACCTCCGGAGGCCTGTGTTCAAGATTGCCAGGCTCCCTCTGGATGAGACCACCCCTGGGCCCCGGGAAGATGTTTGCGCCACCGCGCAACGGAAAACAGCCGTCTCTGCGCCGGAATAGAGTGCATATTAGAATGCACTAAGCCGTCGCGCGGGGATGTTGACGGCCGACGCCCGCGCAACAGTTAGTGCCATTCGAGATCTCAAGGCGAAGCCACGCGTCGCGCGCCCTTGAACTCAGCCTTCGAAATAAGCAGTACCACTCATAGCATATGTGTGAAGTTACGCCCAACGAACTGCCCTAGTGAATAGTTTCGTGTAGTGACTGTGAGCCAGGAAACCAACCTACATCGCCGCCCTCAAGCCTCGCCGCCCGTGGTCAGCTCGCACGACGGTTCCTGACTCATCATCCCTGTAAGTACATCTTTCCTTCAGCCTTTAACCTCGCCGCATGTTGGTGCCTTAAGCGCCAACAATAAATATATTTGAATAATAGTGCCATTACTTGAAAGACATTTTGGGGATCCTTGAGCAAAACAATTAAATCAATTGCAGAGTTTTTGTACTACTTGAATCCGTTTGCCAAAAGTTGATAGGCTAGAGATAAGGCTTTCTGAACGTATTATCTACATAACCAATGCGCGTTGCTTTTTGGAATGATTATGGCGCTGTTAACAAAAAAAATAAGTACCTAGATATAGTATCATTCGAGTATCTACTTCAATATCACTCAATTAACAAGGCCATTTATTGTGATTCTATAGATTGGGCGTTATTAACATCATCATCATCAATGGACATCTTCGGAGGCCTGTATTCCGGATCGCCAGGCTCCCATTGGATGAGCCCACCCTGGCCCCCGGAGGATGTTCCCGCCAAAGCCGGGACGGCCATTCAAACTATACCGCCATCGGTAAGGCGGTTGTTGACGACCGCGTCCGCCTATCTGCCGCGGCGCCACCGCTGCGCGACCCGCAGCCGCTGGCTTAGTGAGATACCGCGCCGACGAGTCTGTCTGTGAACTACCGCGAGACGCCACAAAATACGCGCGCTGGTATCCTGAACCCAATGTGAAGAGAACGCCTGAGTGCCTGTGATAACGTAAAGTGACTTTGTGCTGTGCCGTGACAAATCGCCTACATCGCCGCCCGCCAGCTCGCTGCCCCGTCTCCTACAGTTGCCCGATCACCCATCATCATCCCAGGTAAGCCAGAAGGCTTACCTACCTACCTACCAGTTCCCTACGTCGCGTAATCGCCACTCAGACGTGGCGACTACAGCCTTTATCTCACCTGATGGTAAGTGTCGATAAGGCCGAAGGTAGAAGCGGAATTTATCCGGAATTCTCATCAACTGAGGAACCGGATATCTTATCTCGGAACACAACAATGCTATTAATCTTGTTATGGCGCCAGACCTTAGGTAAAATGTTGGTAGTTAGCCAGGCGGACTTAACAACTTACCATCAACCAAACCAAGTACACAAATATGTAAAGCTGGGAATTGAAGCCTGTGTCTAAGATAGCTGGCTTAACCAATAGACCACATAGGCGATTTTTGAGCTGTTACCATGACCTCACTTAACTTAAGTCCTTACTAGCAACTCTGTACCTTATTTAAATCTTAATCATCATCATCATCATCATCATCAGTCAGAAGACGTCCACTGCTGGACAAAGGCCTCCCCCAAAGATCTTCAACACGACCGGTCTTGTGCTGCTTGCATCCAGCGGCTACCCGCGACATTTTCCAGATCGTCGGACCCCCTTGTTGGAGGCCTGCCCACACTGCGTCTTTCGGTGCGCGGTCGCCACTCGAGAACCGTTCTAAAAACTTAATGCTTCAAATAAAAAAATAGTATTTTTTATAAATGCCTACAACTATTTGACTCACCGACAACTTCCATTGTATTGGACACTATAGAGGTGGCGAAGGAGGGCGCGTCCGCTGTCACCTCACAGCTGAAGTTGCCCGACAGCCCGAAGCTCACTCGCGTCAGCACCACCTGGCTCTGGTTCGACCTCGCCAGCTGAACAGAAGAGACGAACAGCTTAGTTTCAGTACAGAAAGAAAGAAAACAAATCAAAACTGGAACTCCCTGCCAGAGTTGGTGTTTCCTATGAGGTACAATATTGGGGTTTTCAAATCGCGAGTGAACAGGTTACTTCTAGACAAGCATGTTCCACCGTAGGCCACACACTTACCGTCAGGTGTGATAGTGGCCAAATGCAAGCCTATCACACAATAAAAAAAAAAACATTTAAGATTTATTTATTTATAGTTTATTGCACAAACACAAGTACAAATGTCGGACTTAATGCTAAAAACATTCTCTACCAGTCAACCAGTAAAAAGAGTTAGAAAAAGAAGATAGACGGCGCAAAAAAATATACACATAATACTTATAATTATAGATAATATACTAGGTACATAAACTACACAAATAATATGGGCGCTGATGATGTTCTAGACTAAGATTGAAATAATGCTCGCGAGTCATTCGCTTAAAAGATTGTATGTTGGGAGCTTGGCGAATCTTGAGGGGAAGAGCGTTCCAAAGACGAATTGCGGTAACGGTGCCTTCGTTGCAGTCGGAAACAAAGTTGGAATGATGTAGAGGAGTTTCTAGAAGAAGGTTATTGGAAGAACGATTTATTGACCACAAACAGATACATAATATACATAATATTAGAAAATAAAAATTAAGTATAATACATATTTTTATTTTATAGGTACAAAAGCAACTTAAAGACCAAAACATAATAAATAAAAAAAAATACAATAAAATGAGTCTGCCTTACATTGTACACAAAAACATTGATCAAAATTTTAAAAAATACAAAAATAATGACGAAACGACACCATGACCGCCTCTGTGGTCTAGTGGCTAAGCCACCGGTTTCAGACCCAGAGGTCCCGGGTTCGATTCGCAGCGAGGGGTACATCTTTGTGTGCTCGGTTTGGTTGGTGGTAGGGCTGTTAAGTCCGCCTGGCTGGCTACCACCATCTTATCTAAGTCTGTCGCCATAACAACGATGTTTATAGCATTGTTGTGTTCCGGCAGTTTGAGATAAGATAGCCAGTTCCTCAGTGGTTGAGGATTCCGGGTGAAGCGCGCTTCCACCTTCGGCCTTATCGTCACTTACCATTAAGTGAGATGAAGGCCAAGAGGTTACCCGTTGTAGAATTTAAAAAAAAAGACCAAACACCCCTAACCCCTTTTCATACATACATACACTCACGACTATTATCCCCAAAGGGTTACTCAGCGACTAGGCAATAAAGACCGCAAGAGCAGTGCAATGACAAACTCCAAGTTTCACCAAAGAGAAACTTCACGCTCAGGGTGTCAACGTGGTTCACCATTTCCGCTTTATGCTGTTGAATGAACTTCCCAACTTAACCGCGTCGCGTAGCGGTGAAAGAGTACTACCATCCGCTCTCTTCCCTTGGGTGTCGTAAAAGGCGACTAACGGACTAAAGACCGCACATACATCCAATTGCATTGAGCGGCGATGGGCTCACTACCTGTCACGCTGAAGACACGTGCAGTAGCTATTTGGTGAAAAGTGGACTATGGCAGAGGACTGCTGTTACGGGCCTCATTGCCTAGTCTCTGACTAACTCTTCGGGGATAATAGGCGTGATTATATGTATGTATGTATGTATGAACTTCCCACTCTAACACCGATTTCTAGACCAAGTTAGCTTCTTTTGAAATTTGTTTTTATTGGTCTTTTTTATTTTTTATCTTCAACGGGTAAGCACTTTGGTTTTTATCTCACCTGATGGTAAGACGATAAGGCTGAAGGTAGAAGCGCGCTTCACCCAGAATCCTCAACAACTGAGGAACTGGCTATCTTATCTCTTATCTGTCGGAACGCGACAATGCTATAAACATCGTTGTTATAGCGACAGACTTGGATGAGATGGTGGTAGCTAGCTAGGCGGACTTAACAGCCCCACCACCAACTAAACCGAGCACACAAAGATATACCCCCCGCTGGGAATCTAACCCGGGACCTCTGTGTCTGAGACCGGTGGCTTAGCCACTAGACCACAGATGCGGTTTATTATACAAAGACATCAACCAGACCAGAAATCAATTTAGAAAAACAGTTATTTCTAAATTGACGCGACCGGGAATTGAACCCAGGACTTCAGAGAGGTGACGCCAGAACTGGCGTGCTAACCGCTCGACCACGGAGGTCATCACTCGACCATAGAGGTCATCATCTTTGATTTTATATTGTATTTAATGATTGAAGTAATTTCATTGGAACTCTTACCTTTATAACAAGCTATTACTAAGTCTACATTTGTATTTCAACTCGTACACATTAGAGTCTAGGAATGTAAATTATCTGTCAAGTCGAAGCGTATACTTTCAAGTCTCTTGCCACCTAACGAAATTATAAAGCTAAACAGATTCACCTTCAAACGCGACTCGTAATCAAGGAATGTCATGAATTCCAAATAACTTTTAAGTTAAGGTACCTACCTTATTATTTAAATTGCTACCGTAAAACGTTTACTCCAAAAATAAACGGAGAGACCTTTTAAAGATATCCGACAACCACAACAAAGTGGAACCTTTCAAACTTCATCAGACAAAGGAGATATTCTTCAGACACTTTTCCCGAGTTAGCGAAACTTTTGCGAGTTCACCGTTCTCTAAAAGGAGCAAAGCGGCCCATAGGGTTATTATTATCGGGCGAATAAAGGGTTGGATTTATGAACAACTGCCGCGCGGTAGACGGCGAATGATAGCGGCGACCGTAACGTTGCGGGAACGTTGCGGGAACGTCGCGGCTCGGAGTGGCGAGATGACGTTCCGTTGCAAAGTAAAAGAGGTTCGGCTAGTTGGCACAACCGCAAACTTTTTAGTGTTTTGTAAAATGTGACGTAACGAATACGTTTTTTTTCAAACGTTTGCTAAAACGCCAGTTTTAGCAAACGTTTGCAGTAAATTTTATTGTACAAGTTTAGAGTAGAATTGGAAAATCTGACGTAAATACTGTTTATTGTAAAATGTATGATAATTTTAAATTACTGAAATTATATTGAATGATGTTGATACTTAAAACTGCACTTTTACATTTAGTTGCAATTTTTTTTTTACATGTAATTTTTAATTTTCGAAGCACCACCATAGATGTCATTAAATTCACCCAAATAAAAAATGAAACTTTAAGATTAAAATCACAAAGTAACCATTTTAGCAGTGTCATTAAATAAGGTATGAACGAACCGGCTCTCAAAGTAAGAACATTATCGTTACGTAGTAAGAAGCACATCGCTAAAGGGTTGAATTTATGAACATCTGTCGCCAGCGCGAAGGCGTGAGATAGAGTCTGCTCTAAGAAAAAACGTGCCGCATAAGTAGCGAATTACCAGCTCTCTGCAATTGTCAAAGTGAACGATAATTTAGAGCTTATGTAGGTAGTATCTAAGAATGTAGTATGTTAGGGACAAAAAAGGACAAACATACAATTAGGTAGGTACGTAATTGCGCAGTTGAAGGGAATATATTTTCGTTATTTATTTATTTATTCCATTCGTTCGTTTCGTTGGGTTGGTAATTGTTTGACCAATTAATTTTAAGCAAAGTAAATTTTATTTTATTTTCCCTTAAAGTGTAGTGTAGACATCCACTTAGAATCACTTTTTCAATTTCTTCTTTTCAATTATTTTGTGATAACCTAAAATGTTTCAAAATTATCTCAATTAAAGTAATGTCAACAAAATTTAAATAAACTAACTCGTTTAGATTGGAAATACGGCATTAAAGCATATTTTATAGACTTACCTGTATCATACAACAACATGACATACAACATGTAAGTCAAAAATGTAATTTTACTGTTTTTTTTTGTACAAACAACATAGTAATTTAACTCAAGTTGCAAACTGCCCACTAAAGTTTATTATTCTTTCACTCGCAGAGTCTACGTCTAGTTTTTACTATAGTCATTTCCCACTTTTTATTTGAGATTGTTTTATTAGACATTCCGGAGCACTACGATACTTTCAAAGTATTTTATGTTTTACCAACCCATCTCTATCCCCCCGAGATAAAACATGAACGTTGTATTAACTTGGTTTTTAGACATAGTTAAATATAAGATAGTTACTAAAATATTGATTTTAAAGTATACATACGCGAACATTTATAATTAGCTTGCCTTTAATCGCTAAAAGTTACAATTAATTAAGATATGAGACCTCCAACATCTTAGTCTCCCAATGACCATAGACCCTGCGAAAGGTTCAAAAAGTCAGTATTCAATAAGAGTCAGTTAAGTAATGATTCAATTCAAGTTATCAAAAAATGTTTCATATTATTGTATAGTGTTCGCGTAAACCTAAGAAAACAACATATATGGATACATACATACATATAATCACAACTATTATCCCCGAAGGGTTAGTCAGAGACTAGTCAATAAGGATAGCAAAAGCAGTCCTCTGCCATAGTCCACTTTTCATTAAATAGCGACTGCACATGTGCTTAGCGTGTCAGGTTGTGAGCCTATCGCCAATCTATGCTGTTGGACGTATGTGCAGTCTTTAGTCCGATAGTCGCCTTTTACGACACTCATGGGGAAGACAGGGGGTGGTAGTATTCTTTCACTAAACACATGGCAATAAAATATAAAGGTCAAAAGATGAACACGAAATTTAAAATAAAGAACAGAATGAAGTACGGACATGTTCAAAGTGGAGACACGGCCCCTAAGGCACAATACAATATCAAATAATTGTGAAAGGCCCCCCTAAAAGAGCAGTTCATTATTCAAATCCGAAATCTGGAGGTTCATTATCATCAAGATCAACAGGTAAAAATAACGTAACAAATGGTTTTGGCAATTTGGGAAGTTAAGTTATGGGGCTGGCGGCGCACTTCGAAAGATGTATCTTTTCCATTTACACTTCGAATATTTTCCTCAAGTAGGAACTTCACATTGGTCGTAATAAATGGTGTAGCAAATCAGGTGTTATGCTTTGAAGCCAGCGGGAGCGAAGCGATAGCAAAACTGTTTTAATAAACTTAGCGAAACCGATTTTGTTCCAAACTCAAGTTGAACATTGATTCCACTGCATCCGTGGTCTAGTGGTTAGACCACCGGTCTCAGATAGTGGACCCAGACGTCTCAGCTTCGATTCCTAGCGGAGGAGGGGGTCAAGGCCTTCCTTTTCCACATGGACTACGGTACATCCTTATGTACCGTAGTCCATGTGGGTAGATTGAGCCATAATCGTGCCACGCGTTCCAAATGCAGGTCGGAAACAAAGTTAACAATAACAATTGCGGGTAGTTATATACGTTAGCGATGAACAAAGCTCCTACTAATTAGATAACGGATAAACATACATAAACATAGTAGAAAACGTAGACACAAAATCAACCTCAGGACCTAAGAGATGGCACGACACCAGAACCGGCATGCAACCACTCAACCAACGAGGTTATCAAAGCTATAGCGTCAAAGCTATTTAACTATAGCTTTGATGATGATAGCGCTTGAAACGCTTATTTGCCACTGGCTACCCGACCTCCATGCATTTACATGACCCAGTCGCTCATGACAGTTGAACAGAGACAAATCATCCGGTACGTGGGTGTGGGCGTCGTGCATTTGCGCTTCGAATTCATTGGAGTTGTCAAACTGTGTACACACATCCGTCTTTGGCGAGGCGCTGCTGTTTCGTGAGACTAAAATTTGCAAGGAAAAAGTTTACAAGTCGCATATATCATCCCGTGAGATATTGCAAATGTTAATAAGAAATATTAGGGTACGGACGTAACAAGTAATATGGGTGAGCGAGCGGTGCCATTAGTAATTGTAATTTAGAACTAGAGATAGATGACACTGTAAGATAAAATAGGACAAAATGTAAGGCAGACGAAGAACATTTGGGTAAAGGTAAAAAAAAGGGGATGAAGATATAAATTACATTGGGATATCTTAAAACTAGTACAAGTGACTATGAAGATACTCGAATTTTGCACTCCTCCGATTCTATAGTGTTAAAGTTTTCTTCATCACTCTGGTTGTCTGATAGACTTATTGAAACTTTGTACCTATTTGTCCAAAATTATTTAGAAAGAAAGAAGAAACTTTTAATGGCTGTCACATAAAATAATAAAAAAAGAAAATAAAACGTGAAATACTTTTGGACTATATTAATTCTGGTAATTTTTATATTTGGGCAATATGGAAGATGAAATTGGAGATTTGTATGGTTGGATAATTTTATCACATGGACATGCCTTTGGACATTCGTATTTTTGGACGTTTTTCTTATTAGACATAAGTCGCGCAAAGGTTATTTTCTGTTTAAAAACAGCAAATACCAAACAAATACATACTTACACTTTAAAACTTTCGCGTTCCATTATGCACACATATGTCGGGTATAAAAGGTATGCGTAGTATGCCTTTACTAAATAGATTTGCGTTAAATCCCGTTTATAAATGTTTGCAAATACATACAAAAAACACAACAGTGTGACGAGCCAATCAGGACCCTACTTCGGCATATGCCGCTATTGCGCTGGTATTCTGGCGGGGCATGTAGGTACGAGGTCTGTGTGTCGACTTATTTAATGTATTTTTTTGTTTGTTGCTGTGTTCCAATAGAATATTTGTCTATATCTCTATCCAAGGTACCTTATTACCAGGCGCTATATCTAGTCTACTCGCACGCAAGAATAACATAATGCTCCCCTCTGCTCGAACGGAGGCCCTGTCGCCCGTTTCTTTATACTTGTTAACTTTTTTATTTACCAACCTACAAAGTGTCTGCCTACAGACTACGTCTACACAACTAAAGTAAACAGCCTAACGCGAATAACACGTAACCTAATACAGAATACATAAATATAATTACGAGTATTATCCCCGAAGGGTTAGACAAAGAATAGGCTATGAGGACAGCAAACGCAGTTCTCGACCACTTTTCACTAAACAGCGACTGCAAATTTGCTCAGCGTGACCGGTAGTGAGCCCATGCCGCTCTATGCTGTTATGTGCTGCCTTTAGTCGGTTAGTTGCCTTTTACGACACCCAAGGGAAGAGAGGTGTGTTAGTATTCTTTCACCGCTACACGACACGGTTAAGAATAACAGAATTAATTTACATAATACATACGTCGACGTTTATTCCGGCGAACGGAAAAATCTTGGTAGCGGGCGTCTCAGTAGGCGAGTATCTGTAGAACTCGTGCCGTCCTCTGTACCACTTGACGCTGTATAGAGGCGCGTCAGTCAACTCGTACAGGCAGGCGAGGATCGCGTCTGATCCCCTCTGGACGACAGGAGGGGATATCCGGAGATCGATGGCTCTCAGCCCGCCAACTCCTGGAAAGAGGTTGTACATTAGCTTTTGTTCGATAAAATTACCTTATTATAGGGTTATCTTTCCAAATAAGTCAGTTTGGAGAGATCAAAAACTAAAAGATATGGGGGAACCTTATTATACAGTGTGATCAATTTATAGGGAAGAATCAAAAACTTTATGAGATAAGGAAAGCTGTTCTTAGGAACCACGGTGTTGGTTTTACATTTAATAAAAACTACATTTAATTTTTTTTAAATCTTTTTTGTAAAATAATTACACATTATAACTGTCTATTTTTTGTTATTATCTTTTCTAAGTATGCCGAGGCCCCCTTTCGTAGTCAAATCAACCTATCGAGATATTTTGTGCAACCTCATCCTATCACTCTATCTCCTCATTGAAAATGACTGCCATTATGGCCAATGTCTTCTAAGGCGAAGAGCCTTCACTTTATGGTAAAGTCTTCTGTTTTCAGGTGACTTTCCAACTACATCGACGCTACAACACAGCGACCAATGCAACTCAGTCAAAACGTCGGGGTACATAATACGACGACTACCGCGGTCCAGTCGTTAGCATTGATTCAAATCTTATTATTTTAACGAGTTTCAAAAGAAGCTTATCTTGAGATTGGTGTAAGCGTAAACCAATTTTATTATTTATATTTATTTATAATAAGGTATGCGTAGGATGCCTTTACAAAGTAATTTGCAAGTTGAGAAACTTGAACAATAGCGAGTTACCGGATAGGTGACCATAAGGAAATACATTGCCTCTAGCTCCTCCATGCTTCAGATGACACTTTAAATCGCTAGTCCCAGTATTTGTCGTAAGATTCAAATGTGATTAGCGTGGCAGGCTATGGCTTTATCTAATCTTGATCTCTAAACTCACCACGTGTGATTTTATGTAACTGTAGTAAGCAAAAGCAAAAAGCACTTTAAAAAAATTAATTAAGGAATTTAGAGTGAGGCTTGCGCCCAGCAGAGGGACGACATTTAGTAGTAAATCATAAAATTTGGGGGTTAAAGTTGCTCGCGTCCGTAGGTTTACCCTTGAGACCCTACACGTGATCCCTGGGTGGTGCTAAATGAGTAACACTGACTGAGTGGTAGCGCCACGCTGCGTTGCAGCACGCATTGGGCCCGCCTGCTCGTTTGCCTCCCTCTTTTATAAAAAAAAAAAAAAAAATTGAAGACGTTGACAAATTGCCTGAAGGTTTAATTTACGCCAATACAAAAATATTGTTTGTTTGTCGCAACATGATGTTAACGAAATCATAAAAATATTTATACAATTTCTACGTCTCCTAACGTTTAAATAGATTATATTCCTGTGTAAGTCTTCAAAAGAACGAATGAATGAATCATTCATGAGCCTATGTAAGATAATTTATGGTTCCTCTAACAGAATAACAGAAAAACAAATACGATTGAAATTAAGATCAATTGAGGCGCGAATCGGAAGAGCTCGTACAATTATTTTTGTATAATTTCAGATTTTTGCACATTTTATTTAGGAAACACAGTGAGTTGAGAGTTCTCAACAGCTTTATTTATCATATCATATCATTTTACTGAAAGAAGTTTCAGTAAAATGGTCCATCTAAAATATTCAAGGTACTTTCCCTCCATGTGGCATATCCGTGGGATGCCCTGTATAGTGGTTTAGAGCCATTAGAACGTATGAAGGCTCAAAAGACGCAAAATTTGAATGGCATTCAGATAATGAACCAACTTTTTTCGAAAATTTAAAAAAACAAAAACAAAAAAAACTTTGATTTTTAAACACTTTCCCTCGGAACATCTTCGATATCTCGTGAACGAGGTCGAAAATCGAAAAACTGAGAGAGTTGCCTAGAGATATTGAGACGGTAAACATTTTATGTTTTATTCTTTTCTTTGTGGGAGTGATAGGGGGGGGGGGCGGTATGCTCCCCCTTAGCGGAGCGTCGCCCTGCGGTATTAGGTACTCGGGCGTCATAAGCCTGTAGAACTTCGCAGCTTTGAGATACAAAGATCTATTAGGACTTAATAGAAGCGGAAAATTAAGGGCTTTACGATAGTATAAACAAATTTCGAAAAAGTCGATAATTTTTTTTTTTAATAAAAAAATATTTTTTTTACATATAATAATCTATAACAGCGAGGTACATTTTCAATGGCCTTTCAAGTCGTGTAGAGCAAGAGATCTGTGAATTTTTTGCGTGGTTCGATTCCCGCCTGAGGTTGTCGACTTTTTTCAGTGTTTAAAAATCTATTTAAGTATAATTAAGCCTTAATAAAACGCTAATAAATATATTTCTATACCCGTGTCGCGTATATTGTTTTCTAAGGTTTAACCCGGCGTCATTGTGGCGGAAAAAAGTTACACTAACGTTGAGGTGGGTCATTATGACCCTGGTTATAATTGTCACAATTTTGCCTAGTATATAATAATTTTTAATATTTAAAATTTTATATTTATTATAAATACTGTATTTATAATCAATAGCAGCAATAAAAAACCTTGGTAGTGAATGCAATAAATTTTATTTTTCATTTTTCTTATACACTATTAATTATACAACAAAACTGTAACTCTTTTCTTATTTTTTTTAATCAACAAAAAGCAATATCGTTTCTAACAAAAATAATACTTAAATCAAATCTATACTACCTATGCTCTCTATCATTAGAATTTTAATCACAGTAATATCAGGAACTTTGGTACAATTACTATTGTTGAACCAGACTTTCACTGCAGCTTTTACAGTAAGAAATTACGTGTTCAGCGCATATAAACTTATGGCAAGTGTTACATAAGTGACTAGTCTTCCTATCTTTCTTGTAGGGACAATCTTGACACCTTCTTCGAACACCAGTGAGTTTTGCAGGAGGTTCTTCAGATGTCTCTCCAGTAAATTCTTTCATTCTTTTGCGCATTTCCCGTGGAAGATTTACTGAATCTTTGCGTAAAGAAATATGTTGGTTCACGAGGGCTAAGCCCAAGTTTTTCAAAAACTGGCGTCGTTTCATGTTTGCCCTGTTGTTGCTGTTTTTTATAATTACAGCATTTACTCCCGCCATATTGAGCATGGCATAAAATAATGTCAACGGCCATTTATTTGAGTTCCGGCAAACATCATAAGTTGAACAGAGCTCATCTGCAACATCCACTCCACCTTTTGTGGTGTGGGCTTCTCCCACATTAGTCAAATAATATATTATATACTTATATTTTATATAACATAAAATATTATATAATATCAATTTCATAATTTGTACTTTATTTCATATAGTTATTATATACATAAAATAAACCTTTACTATATTTACATATTTACAAAATGATATTTACATTAACATACTATTTTATTATCTTATAACATTTACTTATTTACACATTTCCATACAAATAAAAAACTCGTCCGGCATTATTCAGTACCAGCTGATTGCCGTCCCATGGAATGGAGTCGCGCACACACCGAGCGAACCTATTGTTCTATAATCTGGTCGGCGCACGCGCAGACCGCGTGCCGCCTCGATAACCAGTCAGAATCTATGCTTAACGCCGTACGCACGTTCGATTGCCTCCCGCTAGTTTCCGACGCGCTCGCTTGTAACTGCTTGCTTATATGTTTATGTGCTTCACTATTCTGCTTGTGCTTAAATGAATATCTATCTGCTGTGCTCTGTACTCCTTCTGTCTGTGTCTGTGCTAAGTAAACGTGTTGTGACTGTCAAGTGCTGGACTTATTATTTCACCGCCCACAAAACAGCTAAGTACCCTAGCATAGAACACTTATTATTTAGCGATACACACATACACGCTAAAGTGGTATTATAAAAAGTATTTATCTCTGGCTTTTTCTTTTCTCCAGTGGTTTCGTCAATTTTACTGTCGTGATGCAAGCTTGAGATAAGCAGAACGATTTTATTTTTCTTTGGTATGTGTGACATAATTGTCAAGTCTTTTTGAAATCCAAACTTAGTTGAATAAATCTCCTGCGCGCGGGTTCTCGTAAACTCTGGTGGTATCTGACGTTTGTTTTTTCTCAAAGTACCTACACTGGTTAATTTATGTTCTTTGAGAAGGTGAGTCATTAGTTCATAGCTGGTAAACCAGTTGTCGAATGTTACGTTACGGCAACTTTTTGAAATAGGCTGCACAAGACGATCAACGACATCAAAGGGCCTATTGCTGACAGAAAATGGGCCTTCAGGTTGCTTTCCCGCATATATTTCTAAATTTGAAATATAAAAGTTGTTCGCATCAACCAGTGCGAAAATTTTTATACCGTATTTTGCTGGTTTTGAAGGTATGTACTGCCTAAACTTAGCTCTTCCTCTAAAGGCAACCAGCATCTCATCAATCGTAACATGTTCTCCAAGAACATAATTTTTTTTACAATTTTCGACGAATAATTCGAATATTTCACGAACAGGAGCCAAATTGTCAGTTTCTTTTCGTAAATTGCGTGAAGACTTATCGTCAAGGCAAAGACAGCTGTTTATAAAATGAAAACGCTGCTGTGACATAGTAATGCGGAAAATATCCACACCAGTGCCATCAGATGTCCATAAATCATTCAAATTCTGCCTTCCAGAGCGATGGAATCCAGCTATGTACAGCAACCCAATAAAAGCTTTGATTTCACTCAAGGTGACTTCTTTCATATAAGTGTGTTTCGAGAGATCTGAACAAGCAACCATTCTTTCCTTTATTCGATTATTAGTGTACATAAGTATAGTGTTGAGCAAATTATCCGGTATAAAAAGTTGCCAACATTCTAATTCCGATTTAGCCGTCCTTGCCTCTTGTGCTACTCCAGGCTGCTGTGTAATAATATTTTCGCTTCGAGTGCGGACATTTTGCCGAAAAGGAGTTTTATACCATTTAGTACCATCTTTTCCGCTATAAAAGGGACCTCGTACCTCGGGGTCTGACGTTTCAGATATGTCGTCATTTGGAGCCATTACATTCAAAGAACTGGATTGACGTAATTGTTGCAATGGAATGTCATCTTCACTGTCACTTACTTCTTGGTCGGTATCACTTTCCTGGCTACGAACACTAACATGATCTTCATTTTCCGAATCAGATGCATTAGGTCCATTTTCGTCACTATCCGTGGATTCTTCCAGTATCGCCAGTATTCAACGACGCTCACGTTCTTCCGAGTCCATATTAGACAAGTATCTGGAAATAAAGTATCGTAAATAAGTAAAACTAAATAAAACATAAAAAAATATGGCACAAAATAGTAACGTTGCCGTTGAGCTGGGTCATAATTACCCGGTCGCACGTTTACACACGTGTTGCTCCTTGCGCGGGCGACGGACGACTGAAGTGAGGTACGTGAAGGGGAGGGGTGATCCTTTGCTGCAGCTACTGAGACAGACGGTTGTGTGCGGCAATTATTTCTAAGCAAATTTTCGTATGCAAAACTTGCAGGGTCATATTGACCCTGCCTCAATGACGCCGGGTTAAGGGAGCACTACACATTGAAATGAAACACTTTTTTACGGACTAACTAGTAGTCCGTAAAAAAGTGTTTCATTTCAACCGTGTCGCGTAGCTGTGAAACATTACTACCAGCCCCTCTCTATTCTTAGGTGTCGTAAAAGGCGACTAACGGACTAAAGACTGCACATATGTCCCACACCATAGAGCAGCGACGGGCTCACCACCTGTCATGCTAAGCACATGTGCAGTCGCTATTTGAAAAGTGGACTATGGCAAAGGACTGCTTATGCGGTCTTCATTGCCTCGTCGTGATTATATGTTTGCTTAAATGTATATTTCTATAAATTCACTGGATTCGATACCTTCCAAATCGGTATACACATCAATGCAAACAAATGGATTGACAGCAGACATAGGTAGGTAGATAGTATCGGATTCACTCTTCATCGGATTCTGGGAAAAGTCTTAGTAACGTGTGAATAATAGAAATATGTATGTACGTACATAAAATGCTGGCATTTCGGTAACAGTTACCATAGTATTGCATACCATTGTGGGCGCTGTTTCGCTAACAGCCCGGCAGGATTACAAGCAGCACAATTTCCCCGACATTGTCGCCTCAAATTATATAGGGAACGTGACTGAAATTAGTTTCCACTTCCACGAATTGAGCTCTACACACACGAAGCCTCCGCAACTGGAGTCCTTTTTCTGGAATGAATACTAAAAATGATAATTTTGCTATCATATACAATGAAAATTGAGCATAATTTGGTAACATTACTAGGCTGATGGCGACGTGACAACCGTTGCGGTAATTGTGAAGGCTTTGAATTTCTATAATAAGTTAATAATTGCCTGTCATTTAACCTGTTGTTGCGCACCGTGAATGCAGACACAATAGAATTTTAATTGTTCTGCGCATCTACCTTGCGTCCCTATCTACGGACCCCTATAGATAGGGTATCGCAGCTGGAACTACGGGTCCGGCTGTGTCTCTCAGGGGTACTACGGGGTTTCGGTTCATGCCTCCCAGCTGGTTGTGCCTTGACCGGCGCTTCCGGCGGGATCCGGAAGTGGGTTGGACTCGTAGTGGCTTGTGATTAGCTGTAAAGTTAGGGAATGTTCATTTGTCCTGGTATTGTGTGCCGGGACTTTTAAACTCGCGTACAGCGAGCGGGGCCTAGCAGCGGTCTCTGTGGGGCCAGCAGCGAAAAGTCCTGCGGGGAACGTGAGTTTCCCTTATAGTTGGCAGCTTTGTCCGGTGGTTCTCATTTTGAACATTGGTGTTGACATCTCCGGTACTAGTCTGGAAAACTAGTAGAGGCGGCCCTCTAGATGCCGTAGCCTCCGGTTCAGCCAGCCGCGTAGGACGTGGGAACTTGCTAGGCGCCCGGATGGGTTCCGAGAAGTGAGTGTGCTTACTACTCCGCGACCAAGGTGGACACTTGGGAGTCGACGCCCCGAGCAGTGGCAACTGCGAGTTGTGCCCTTCGTGCAACGAGAAGTAAACGAGCTCGACAGCTCCAGTTACCTATCTGGACAATAAGCAGTGAACTACACGTGTTCACGGGGAAACTCTCCCGAGACACTAGTATTATGAGTACCGAATGAAGAGCGCGCTTCGGCGGGCACTGATTTAGCGTCAAGACCTAACGCAGATGGTCTCCTGCGCGAGTGTTCTACTGGCGCAGGGACGTCTGGCACTTCTTGCATAACCTAACGGTTGGTCTCGAGGTGCCAGTACAAATAAAACTTAGTGAATTAAGGAGAGGGGATGTTCCGCGCATCTTATGATGCGTGCAGACATTTATGGGTTAATCGACATTCCTTGATGATAAAAAGATGGTAAAAACTCTAGCCAAATGCGGGTTATCTATCACAAACCCGGGCTATGCACCAAGCAACCCGAAACACTATTTTCCCGACCTGAGAATTTGACTCTGGGTTTCCGGTTATCGGGTCGAGATAGGCTTAGTGATAAATTTAAGGAATTTATTGTTTTACTTTTTTAAGGTAATAAAAAGGTGTAATAAGTTCTTTTATAGCTAACTAACAGTGAAAATAACATAGTTGAAGCTATCAAGGCTAACAATACTATCTTATGACCTAGAGTATGGAAGGAGCTGGCTATGTGAAACATGTCGGAACGCTGAACAGAACTGGAATGCTATATCTTTGCAATCTGAGAAGCTACGAGTGTGTCCAGACAAAGCCAGCTAGAGGGCCTGCACAAAGTTCATTCATAGAAATCGTATTGCAATAGAGAGCTTTGAGGTCACTGTTATAACGTCACATGTCTATTCTTGCTTATCACTATCATTATAATTACATATCTATTATAAAGTAAATTCCTAATTTACTGTATCTGAGGCTATATAATTTGTAGAATTATTTTATATAAAATAGCTGAAGCGTGACGGTGTCTGTAAGTTAGCGCGGACGAAGGCGCGGGCAGTTCACTTTAGTCTGCCTAAAAACGAAGTACTGAATATAAATGATCGGTGAGTTAAAAATATTTAAAACATTTACCGTATGTATGTATGTCAATATACATACTTTGACTATATACATGTCTAGATGGAGCATCGCGGTACAAGCGCTTATCCGAATCCGCTCGGATTTTGTATTGAATTTTTGAAGTGTGCGTGACAGCCGCGTATGACTGAAACTAGCGCGAATGACCGCCTTCTATGGCCGGGAGGAGTGCGTCAAGCCAATATTGGCCCGTAAATTTTGGACGTTTTTTTACGGCCAGGTTCTATCTAATAAATGTTTCTCTCTCTCTCTCTCTCTCTCTCTCTCTCTCTCTCTCTCTCTCTATCTAAACATGTATATTATCAAAGTATACATACTTAAAATCACGACTATTTATCCCCGAAGGATTAGACAGAAACTACTATAGTCCACTTTTCACCAAATAGCGACTGCACATGTGCTCAGCGTGACAGGTGGTGAGCCCATCGCCGCTTTATGCTACTGGATGTATGTGAAGTCTTTAAGTCGCTTTTTACGACACCCAAGGGAAGAGGTATACACTTTCGTTTTCAATAGTATTTCCTCAAGAGTGTTGTTCAAAAAAATATCATGACAAAACAAAAACTACGGGGGCAATGTGGCCGGGTGCAAACCGAAATAACATTTTTTTCAATGTGGGTGCATACCGTCCGGGGGCAAACCGGATTGGGACCATAATGCCTAGTGCGCACCTGTGCTAGTATTTTAGTCGAGTAGAAGTACATTGCTTCGCTAGTTTGCTTATTTGAAAATTCATTTTAAATTAGCAAAGTGACAAAGCAATGCATCTCGACGGTCCCTACGTATAATCCCATAGGTGAAAATCGCAATTTTTTAAGGAGAGCGGTTTGAAAGTGTCTTTATCAGTAACTTTAAAAGTATACAAGCTATGATTACCAAATTAGGCAAGTAAATAGTAGGTTAAGTTAATAATGTACTGAACATTATATTAACTTAATTTATAATATTGTATATGTTATTTTACACTTACTGAACTTTACGCCGGAACATACAAATCTTTTAACAAATCAAATGGCACTTACTGAATTTTACATGGGGAGTTGCTCAACGTCAAATTTTGTATGTGGTACGAGGGGCGTTCAAAATATTCTCGGTATTGATACGTTACAACCTCTTTTATATATATATTTGTTACTGGCCGCTAAGATTCATCCATTGACATTAAAAAAAAGTAAAATTGGAACCGAGATGTTCTTCTGTTTTTCTGCAATTGCCGAACAAACATGAACACCATGAGCGAATTAACAATTTTAACGAAATTAGAGCACCGATCCGTCATAAAATTCTTGACAAAACAGGGTAAAAATCAAAAAACCATAAAAGAGGAAATGGATTGTGTTTACCGTGAGTCTGCTCCTTATTTATCTACTATTCAAAAATGGTCAAGCGAATTTAAGCGTGGAAGGGAGAGTATTGAAGATGACCCTAGACCTGGCCGGCCTGTAGTGGCTACCTCACAAGAAAATATTGATAAAGTGGAAAAACTTATATTGGAAGACGGCCGAGTGAAGGTAAAATCTATAGCTCAAGTAACCAATCTCTCTATTGGTACCGTACATGACATTATACATGACCATCTTAATATGTCAAAAGTAAGTGCAAGATGGGTTCCGCGAATGCTGACGCTTCTTCAAAAGGATATGCGTGTGGCTTGCTGTTCAGATTTTATCGACCTGTGTGGTGAAAATCCCGATGAGGTGCTGCAAAAAATAGTTACTGGAGATGAAACCTGGGTTCATCATTATGACCCAGAGAGCAAACAGGAGTCCATGCAGTGGCACATTAAGGGTTCAGCTCATCCCAAGAAGTTCAAGGTAATCCCGTCAGCTGGCAAGGTCATGGCCACAATATTTTGGGATTGTGAAGGAGTTTTGCTTATCGATTATAAAGAAAAAGGTGTAAATATCACAGGGCAGTACTACGCTAACGTTATACGTCAATTAAGAGATGCGATCAAAGAAAAGAGGCGAGGAAAGTTAACCAAAGGTGTTCTGCTTCTGCATGACAACGCCCCTGTCCATACTGCTCATATTGCCAAGGCAGCTATTGTTGAATGTGGGTTTGAAACTGTTACTCATCCACCCTATAGTCCGGACTTAGCCCCAAGCGACTTCTTTTTGTTCCCCAATCTTAAAAAGGATCTGCGTGGAAATAAATTTTCTGACGATGAAGCGTTGAAGACGGCCGTGGAGGAGCATTTTTACACCAAAGATAAAAAATATTTTTATGAGGGATTAAAAAAAATAATTGATCGATCTTATAAGTGTATGAACATAGGGGGGAGTATATTGAAAAATAAAAATATCAAACTTTTCGTACTTGTTTGTTTTTATCCACATACCGAGAATATTTTGAACGCCCCTCGTATATAATGATTTTGTTTTCGGAAAACTTATTGGTTAAATTTAAGATAGGGTATTAGACAAATAAAATAAATTGTAATGTAGGTATATGTTAAATTAACTTTTATTAATTCACATAATTAGTTCCAAATCACTTAAACATTAAACGCAACTGACACTAGGGTACTTATACGAGAGGCCCCTCGCGCAGTGACGCTCCGACGTATCATTCAAGTTGTGGCACTTCAGACATACTACGGCGGAGAATTTAATTTAAATTGCAGTTATAGTATTTGACATACTTCGAAATCTAGATAATTATTGAACTTTTTCACTTGTTTGTTTCATAGACCGATAGAGTTAAATCAGTAGAAGACAATTAAATAAAAAACTGAAAATCACGGATGTGCCACATCTGGGATTATACTTAGGGACTGTCGATCTTTAATCTACTAAATTACTAGCACAGGTGCGAACTAGGCTTAACGGCCGGACCCATTCTTTCACTGCTGACACGGTACACTGACACATATTTTGAGATTTGATTTAAAAGAGAATTTCTGTAACTTAAAAATTTGACACTACATTGACTCAGCTGAGGAGTCAAGTTTGTTTAATCATACTGCTTAATTGCGATGCAGCGTCACTGGATTGTGACCAAATTAACATCTATGTTGAGTTCCGAGCTTTAGTCTTTACTCTGACCACGGTCTGAGTAAAATGACACTTATTAAGACCATAAGCCATCGTATAGTTATGAGAAGACAAAAGGCAGCTAGACATGATTGAGATTATAGGCTAACTATGGTGATAATGATCTACATTATGCTATAGATATCAAACCCACGAGGAAACACTAAGTGGCTTAAGCAACATCAACCAAAGCGCTACAAAAATAGACCACTCGTGTAATTTCCTTTTATTTAACAAGTTCCTCGTCTGACCGTGACAAATAATATATCACTTCCAAAAACCGAACAGGCTGTTAAACATTTCCACGAAATTTCCCCAAAGACAAAAGGAAACTAGATCCAAAATAAAACGGAGATCTGTTGCCACCTGCCCCGTGAAGGGCCTTCCATTTTTAATAGCGTTCATTTAACAATATTTTTTCTTCGAAGGGGCATTTCACACAAAGGACGGTCATTCTCAATTCTTCATTGTGTCGATTTTAAGTGTTTCTTCTTTGTGAGTATTGCTTTATTAAGACAAATGACGGTAGCGAATGGATGTATTCCGAGCACAAAAGAACTGAGTGGCTATTACCGAGATCGACATGTCGTACTTTGATGGCTGTTGAAGGTAAATACTATACTTACACAATAATATATTTCGGAAACGACAATTTTTATTAGGCTCTAGGTGCGTAGGATCAATTATTTGATGCTCTTTCACACGATTTCCAAGTCATCGATTACAATTGTGACCCTGAAAATGCTAAAAATGTCAAAAATACCTTTATGGGAAAAAAGTTAAACTGAATGATACATTTTGTGCAGCTCGTGCCTAAACAAATTGTACCTACTATATAAACGGCTTATTTTAATATTCTAACTTCACTCAAGAGCGTATCCGCTCTCCATCTCATCGCTTGCGCAAGCATATTCCCAAGGCTCCGACCTGTCTTCTATTCCATTAGCGAAAAACTAAAAGCAGACCAGGCTCATTAATAATTTATTTCTAATTAGATTTCTTTCGAGTCTCTCGGCCCCGAAGTTGTCGACACTGACCCAGTTCTCTTTCCTATATTGTTGGGATAAATAAACTAGAGGAGTTCATAGGAAAGCTGCAATCGATTAATTACAGATTGCGCTCACCAAAATGCCGCTTCTTTTAGCTTCGTTATTTCATTTTGGTGGTCATTAATCAGTGGTGAGGATTTCGCAAAGTGTCTGTCTAAATGGCTACGATCCCTATATCTATTTATGACTATTTATGATGACAATAAGCAGTGTTAACTTACCGGTGTTTTGGTTAATGAGCAGTAACAGAACAAAACATGATAATTCCATGATGTCTAACTTTTCACAAAAGGTAAAAAACCGGCAACTACTTTGCCTTTGTACAAATTTAAAAAAATGGGTTCTAATAAATAAATAAGTGTAAAAACCTATTATACATGTTTATTATTATTATTATTTTTATTTCATATTTTGTATTTTTATGTACAAAATGGAAAAACCATTAATGAAAATGTCATGTTTCGAAACAGTCAGGCTAGGAAATAGTCTGGATTTGTTATTTAATCAATAATTTAATATGGGACAAATACACAATTAATTAATAAAAAATTTAATTCTTATGTCTTCTGTATCCATCTCAGTACAAATACACGCTTCTTTATCATCAATTTGTTCATTTTCTTCTATCGTGTTTCTAGAGAAGCTTAATATTTCATTTCCATTTTCCCGTCTTTCGGTAAAAGCTTTCCTTTCTCGACGTTTCTTTTCTTTTGCTCCACTATCGAGTGCACCAACAGTATTTCACTGCTCAAACATGGTGAAATAACTGAAAAACTTCAAACCACGCAACTTACAAACAACTCTCTCTCGAAGTTTTTGATTTTTTTACAATACCGACTGACCGCTAGTATTTTGACATTGACGAATCTATAGTCATCTGACAGATGTCAAACAAACAGCCCAATCATAGACAAAATAAAGCACAATGTTACGGTTTCGATACCCTAGGATTTAAGCTAATATAGCGCATAAAAATCAATAAGTTCTTTTTACATTGAAATATCCTATTTTGTGCCAACTTTGCGTCGGCGTACCAGAAATGCATGAAATTTATTAATATTTTAAACATGGAAATATCATGATCTGCTCCAAACCTTCAACTTCAAAGGCTATTTACTGCATAAATTAGCATGATTTAAACCAAACCAACCTAACGGGCGATGTAATAAGATATTCTGTCAAATGTCATTGCTAACTTTTTTTTTTACAAAAAGTGGAATTATCATGTTTTGTTCCGCCACTCCTCTTTTGAAGTGAAGATCTGACAAAATTACTGTATGAAGAAAGATTGCACAGTTTTAACCTTTAGGAAAATAAGGATGATTGTTTCATTAATAGTCTTGATAAGGTTCAGAATGTTTACAGTTTAACAATCTAGAAATTATGTGGTATCAATATAGTCGACGTCGATAGTCGATAACCTTGACAGATGGTTGTTATTTTTTATGCGGGTTAACAGAACTATATTACACATATTTAGATGAGATTTAAGGCAAAAACTACTTAGTAAAGGCATTCTACGCAAACCTTTTATACCCGACGTTTCGACCGAGTTGCACCGGCCGTTGTCACGGCCTGTCTGTCCCGTCAATCCCGTAAATCCCGTCTAAATATGGGTGCATAATGGAACGCGAAAGTGTAAAAGTGTATACGAGTAGAACTATAATACTCGTAGTTAATAAATCTTTTCTTCAAAAGTGACATCATCAGGTAGATGATCAGGCGGCGACAGCGCGCGCGACAACCACAATGTACTTCAAGGAAAATGGCATATGAAGCGACATAACATGACAGCTTGAAAGGAATAGATAAGAGCTTTGCAAAGCTGTGACACAATAAAAGAGAAAAAAAGTTAACCTGCAACTCAAACCAGAAACAACGATACTAACGGCTTATAAAGGTCGCTTCACACATATCAGTGAAGTCACAAATCCGACACACGGAGGAGCTCGTGATGTTTTTTTTTTTAATTTGGTCACCCATCCAGTGACGGACATTGCGAAAGTTTCTTAACTGTCAAGATCGCAAACGGAACACTTTAACCGCTGCGCCATCAAGCTCCTCTGAGAGTATGAGTCTATGACCATGTTTTTACATACTAAGTATACATAATCACGACTATTATCCCCGAAGGGTTAGTCAGAGACTAGGCAATGAGGGCACCGAAGCAGTCCTCTACCATAGTCCACTTTTCACCAAATAGGTGCAGCCGCTATGCTTTGCTATGTGTGATCAGCGTGACAGGTGGTGAGCCCAGCGCCGCTCTATGCCTGTTGGATGTATGTGCAGTCATTAGTCCGTTAGTCGCTTTTTCCAACACCCAAGGGAAGAGAAGAGGTGGTATTCTTTTACCGCTACGTGACACGATCACCATGTTTTTCTAATTATTTAATTCCGAAAGCCATTATTAAAACTTTTAACGATCACAAAACAAACAAGCCTGGCGAATACAGCCCAATTAATTGTTTGTGTTGGTGTATGTATTGTTTTGGCAAATATGCAGCAAAAACCCAATACAATTTTGGCATTTTATGTTTTGTAGTTTAATGTTACCAAAAACCGATACGATCTGTCTGATGGAATACCGTTACCACAGCGCTTTTAATAATACCAACAAATCCTAACCAATATTATAATTATCTTTATTATTGAAATTGCTATATATTTATTGAAATTTCGCATTCACAATGCTTTATATTCTATCGGATAAAATTTTTACTAGAAAAAAATCAACCAATCTCAGAAAGCTCGAGTGGGATTCGAACCCACGACCTTTGGATTGCCGGTCCACTGCTCTAATTTTCGAATTCGGGTTCGAATCCCACTCGAGCTTCCTGAGACTGGTTGATTTTTTTTCTAGTAAACATTTTATCCAATATTATAATTGTTTGTTTGTTATGCTTTCATGCTTAAACCACTAAACCAATTTTGATCATTGAAACTGTTTTAACGGGACCTATAACACGATTAATTATGTAAGTAGGTAAGTACATAATATCTACTTACTGCTTGACGTTTTGGCTAGTTCGCTTGTGACCACGGCCGCAGCATCGCGGCCGAAACGTCAAGCAGTAAGTAGATATTATGTACTTACCTACTTACAAAATTAATCGTGTTAGGTCCCGTTAACCCGTGAGAAGGCGCGCCTTTTTTTGTATCACGGTTTGGCGCGCGCGAGTAAATTGCTCACAACATTTTAAATGGTTCTATTTAGTTTATTATAATATGATTTAATTATTAAACTATTGATTTAAATAAAAGAACATAATATTAGTATGAAAATAACAGTTTTGGCGTGCACTGCAACTTTCATCGCTAGTAAAAAAATAGCTTAACATTGGCCCTTAGCTTTTGGCAGTCTTTGAAAAGAAAAAACAATATAAAAATAAGAATAAAAAGAAATCGAAAAATTTATTCTTCAATGAGATCCTGGTGAGTTTGTCTTTGGATTTACATACAAATTAAAAAGGTAATCCATAAGAAAAATACAAGTATATTATTTTGTTTATGGAAAAAAATACTTACGCGGATGGGCGCGCGCTGAGCAAAATGCCGCGAGATGGTACACGGTCTTCAGAACCACTTCCCTACGCGACCGCTGCGGCACCGTGCGGCGTATGAGTAGCGTCGGGGGATAGGGGTCGTATAGTTGGGAAGGTACCTACACGCTAGAGATACAACGGTGTCAGTATCACAAAAAAATATCACTTTTAAATTTTGCGTGAGCAAAATGCTCATAGCGCGCCTTCTCACGGGTTAAAACAGTTTTAATGCAATGCAATGCGATGGTTTAAAGTCCGATTTTGATCAGTTTTGGTAAGTATAGTGACTGACGGGATCCTGGAGACTGTTATACAGGCTACTTGTCTTACGAAATATTAACAGTACAAGGCTCCGGCTCCATACTCGTATTTAGGACTTACAAACCGATGGCATAGCGACGTTCACATGTGCTCAATTATTGTAGCCTAAATTGAATAAATGAATTTGACTTTGACTTTGGCTTTGACTTAAACGTGAGCAAAGACGCGGGAAAAAGCTAGCTAAACTATATGTTGCAGATTATTGGGAAATAAACCGATTGAATTAAATACGTTTAGTTGACTTAAGTCGTTTGGAGTCACGCCAAATGGCGCTACCGTGAATGTCCACCTTTACCTTGCAGCTGTAGTAACAGGCTGTCTCCGCCGCGGAAATAGACCACGTGTGTAATTTTTTTTTATTTAGTAACGAGATTCTCATCTGAATTTGATAAATTAAACCTATATCACTTCCCAAACTTAACAGGCTGTAAACATTTCCACGAAATTTCCCAGAAGACAAAAGGAAACTAGATCCAAAATAAAACGGAGATCTGTTTCCACCTGCCCCATTTTTAATAGCGTTCTTATAACAATACTCTCTCTTCGGAAGGGCATTCACACAAAGGACGGTCATTCTAAGTTTTTCATTGTGTCGATTTTAAGTGTTCCTTCTTTAATAAGACAAAAATGGATAGATATATTGCGGATACATTATATTATAATAGATATACATCTAACCACCTCTGTGGTATAGTGGTAAAGCCTGGGAGCCCATAGACCCATACATATAATCATGACTATTATCCCCGAAGGGTTAGTCAGAGACTAGGCAATGAGGATCGCAAACAGCAGTCCACTGCCACAGTCCACTTTTCAACAAATGGCGACTGCACATTTACTGAACTCAGCCTGACAGGTGGTGAGCCCATCGCCGCTCTATGCTGTTTGATGTATGTGCAGTCTTGAGTACGTTAGTCGCCTTTTACGACACCCAAGGGAAGAGAGGGGAGGTAGTATTGTTTCACTGCTACCCGACACGGTGCTAACTTGAACCCAAAGATCCCGATTTCAATTTCAAAACAGGGTCCATTTTTGTGTATTTGTTTTAGTTAGTAGGGCTTTTTAAGTTCACCTGGCTAGCTACCACCATCTATAAATCTAAAGTCTGGCGCCATAACACAATGTTATTAGCATTGTTGTGTCCCTACAGTTCAAAATAAGATAACCAGTTCCTCAGTCAGTGTGAAGCGCGCTTTGTCCTTCAGCCCTATCGTCACGTTTCATAGGTGAGATTTTTTTTTCTTTTATTTTGTCACCAACAGTCATTACAAAAAAACATAATTTAATATTAAGTGCATACAAATGGACAAATAGGGCCGAAAAATTGCATCAAAAATTAAAAACATTTAAGAGATATGAAGATCAAAAAAACGTACATGTTACATAGAATTACAACCATTCCGCAAAAGCAGTCCACTGCCACAGTCCACGTTTCACCAAGTTACAACTGTATGTGCTCAGCACGACTGCACTCAATTGAAGAGAGGGGGTGGTCAATGACCTTTTATAAATAGACTAGTAATTATACGTGAATGAATTGCATTTTATAATGACGAAATTGTTTCTATGACGTAATACACGTCGAAAGGGAAAATCATATCATTAGCCTATTGTTAAAAAGAGATAGACAATATTTTGACTTTTGGTAGTTGACCAATGAGCTCATAGAATTTATGCGCTATCTCGGCCGCCATTGTTTTTCTCTTTCACTCTTACAGAAAACATAGTATACGCTCCTCACTCATGCATATCGGATTGGCAACATGGCAAATGTCATCACTTAATGAAAATTTGTATTTTAAATTTATATTTACAATACTTACGAATGAAATAAGACATTTTTATTGTCTCTTACGGTTGCAGTTTAATTTTTAAAATTTTTGGATACACAGGAAGTCATTTTAACCAATTAACAAATCAAAAACTTATAAAGGTAACGATCGTGTGTCAATCGTGTTGAAGTGACACTGACTGACGTGTGACTGAGTGAAACTCGGGCAATTACCTTGATTTGTCCTTGCCACTACGAAGGCCAGGCAACGTATCTAAACATAAAATATCATTGGGGGTGGTAGTATTCCTTTAATAAGCCGCTACGCGACACAGTTCGAAATAAAAAAAATCGGCCAAGTGCGAGTGGGACTCGCCCATGAAGGGTTCCGTAGCAGCAAGTAACATCATATAAAAGTTCTTGTAGTCCTTTGTAACTTTGATCGATGTTTTAATAATAGTGTATTTTTTTAATTAATTACTTTAAACTTAAGTAAAATTTTTTCATCTTCATTTCATTTCATCAAACACTGACAAATTTCGACGGTTGAAAGCCAGACCTCGGTAGCCAAGTGGTTAAGGCAGCCGCCCGGAATGCGGAAGGTGCGTGGTTCGATTCCCGCATGAGGTTGTCGTCTTTTTTCAGTGTTTAAAATTTTACTTAAGTATATTTAAGCGTTAATAAAACGCTAAAATATAAAACATTAATCTATAAACGCAGCTTCATCTTAACCGAATGTTAAAATATTTGTAAAAATATTTCTTTCGGATCTCAGAGGTGAAAACTTCTAAGATTTGATGAAGCAATGTTGACTAAAAACATAAGCATCAAACACTGACAAATTTCGACGGTTGAAAGCCAGACCTCGGTAGCCAAGTGGTTAAGGCAGCCGCCCGGAATGCGGAAGGTGCGTGGTTCGATTCCCGCATGAGGTTGTCGTCTTTTTTCAGTGTTTAAAATTTTACTTAAGTATATTTAAGCGTTAATAAAACGCTAAAATATAAAACATTAATCTACTTTAAACTTATTAAAAAAAAACTACTTACTAGATTTCGTTCAAACCAATTTTCGGTGGAAGTTTGCATGGTAATGTACATCAGATTTTTTTTTAGTTTTATCATTCTCTTATTTTAGAAGTTACAGGGGGGGGGGGGGGCACATTTTACCACTTTGGAGGTGTCTCTCGCGCAAACTATTCCTCAAACACCTCAATATTATTTTTGTAGACCTATCCATAGGTAACCCACATATATGGGTATGGGTTTGATGAAAAACAAAATGTATTGTTTTTTTCTATTTTTGTGCGGTTCACAGAATACATCTACTTACCAAGTTTGAACAGTATAGTTCTTATAGTTTCGGAAAAAAGTGGCTGTGACATACGGACGGACAAACAGACAGACATGACGAATCCATAAGGGTTCCGTTTTTTGCCATTTGGCTACGGAACCCTAAAAACCATGGTATGTGAAGTCACGTGTGCACTCACCGACGACGTCTAGCCGCGCCGTGGCGAGCGAGTGCGGGTAGGACGGCGCATTCTGTATCACCTCGCAGCTGTAGTTGCCGCTGAGGCTGACGCTGACGCGGAGCAGCACTACGTGAGTCTCGTTCGACCTTAACCTCTGCAAACAAGGAATTGAGTTAAGAGGGATCAAATCAAATCATCAGCTTGTAAACATCCCACTGCTGGCCCAATGCGGTTTTATGGGTTTTAACGACTGCCATCTTTCGATAACAACCGGGACCAAAGGCTTTACGTGCCTTACGAAGCACGGAGGAGCTCGAGATGTTTTTAATTTCGTCACCCACAAGCGACCCGGCATTGCGAGAGTTGCTTAGCGGGCAAGATCGCAACCCTCAAAGAAAGGGTTAAAATGGATGGTAATAGGTAACAATAGTAATCCTTACTTCACGTTTGACGGGTTACCATTCAGACCCCACACGTCACCCCTCTGTGGTGCTAATTATTAGTTTATATTTTTCATGGTTATAATTAATTTAATTTCGATATAACCGAAGTCGAAATATTCATTCAAATGTAATCCCTAGTGCCATGGGACCACGGGTAATTAAAATTACCCGTGGACCCGGTAATGGGTCGACCCACCGGGACCACGAGTAAAGACTGCTAAATGAGTGCTAAAAGACTAAATGAGTGACTCTGTCTGAGTGGTGGAACTGAGCTGAGCATGAATTTTGCCGGCTTGTCCAGCGTAATACGTCTCACGGAATATTTGCGTGAAACAATGACACTATTTGCTGTTGTGTTTCATCCGGAGAAAAAAAGTATCGGAGACCTATATCTCTCCCCTCCCCCCTTACAATTCCTATTCCTCCATCAAAGATCCTACTCCTTCCATAAGGGCGGCAATGCATCTGCAGTTACAGATGCATTTTAGCAGTTGTCCTGGTTTTGCGGTTGCCCATGGGCAGCGGTGATCACTTTCCATCAGGTAAATCGCATGCTAATTTACCTTCGTTCCACACAAAAAAAACTTACATCACACCCGTATCTCGAAAGGCAGTGACCAAAGCATTATATTGCTACGATCCTGTTAATTCTTTTTCATTGGTAAGTTTAGCCTTACATTTCTCATTCCTAATTACAAAAATGAGGTGATGTAAAATAAAAGGTTTTCCAGTTGAAAAGAATAAAAAATGAATACGAGTTCAGTATGATGATGATTGCAGCCTAAAACCTGGCTATGACAGAGATCTCAAATTTATTTGAAACCAAGTTACTCTTTTTGTCACTCGACAGGAAGAAGTTAAATATGTTCAGTACACAATCCGAAGGTTTCTCATGTTCATATTTTTTTAAACACAAAAATATACTTGGTACTTTGCTTATGTGGGATACATAATATGTGCCGGCAAAAAATAAGTATCTATTAATTTGTTAACAGCTTATCAAAAAATATCAACGTACCATTACGTTTACGTTATTTATTTAAAGGTTTTAACTTTTCCTCTTAAAAGTTTAAACGTCTTAAAGGTCTTAAAAGTCTTAAAGGTTAAAACTTAATTTCTCGATAGATGTCGCTGTACGTTCTTGTTTCGCAATTATTGTCAACACTCAAAGAGGAACAAGTGTTTTGTATGGATCTGCTTTACTATGATATTAATATGCAGATAAAGATTATTTAGTTTTAATTAAAATAAAAGAAAGTATTCAACAAACGACATTAGTTGTTAAACAAACTAGATTACTTTAAAAGTTTTGTTCAAAAGAAACCATAAACTCTATACCTACTTCAAGAAGCAACATGGAAGCTAGTGTCTGCAAGTTAAATCTTTCCACCTGTGCAAAGTTCCTCTTGAAGAAACTTTGACTTCGTCTAGGTAAATATTAGGAAACCTTTATCCATGCAAAAACTTTTTTTAAACTAGGATTATAAACTCACAAATTAACTGCTCGTTGACTTGTCCAGTCACAAAAGAACCTGTTATCTCTTTAAACATTTTTACGAAGAGTACTCTTATAAAAGCATATAGAAACTTTACAAAACGCAAACATGCTCTCCATTTTTTATAAATTTGGTGAAGCTTTTGTACGGTACATTGAAATTGATGATAAAAGTAATACCCATTTAGACCTACCGTATCATATGCGATACATCAAAAGTAATGAAATATTGTAGGTAATTTATTTAACCACGATAACGTTTTGGAATAAAATTAATTCAAATCACGAGAAAACCTAACCATTCAGAATACGTAACTCTTATAATATAAATACTGATGTCTGTACCAAAATACATTGCAAAGTGCTCCTAATCTAAATCCGTTTATAATGTTGGTCATTCCACCCCGTAAGTCGGGACGTGCCACTTATCAAACTGTATTCTATTGGGATCTAAACTAGCGTATGTTAGTCGGCGCAAAACTTGTATCCTTGCCAAAGACCATATCGATCCCCCGTTGGTTTAGCCTGCTTTACTGTTCCTCGTAAATCTCATAACAATAATTGTGACGGGTTCATTCTGTTTGTGCTATAATTGCTCGGAGATGATGAATCCGCGTTATTATTTTTGTTTGTGAATATTGCTTATATAAATCTGCTAGTTGTATTGAACACTTTGCAGATACCATTCTTTCCATACGGACACTTGTTATGCAATTCGTTATTATAATATTGCATTGGAAGAGTGTTAGGAACGCAGCAAACGAAAAGTTGTTCTCCCTGCCACTCTTCCGCGAAACGGGTGTGGTGTATTTATCCACTAGCGACCCGCCCCGGCTTCCCACAAATCTACCCGTACCTGTACCTAAACAAATTATAGCCTATAACTTTCCTCGATAAATGGGCTATCTAACATTGAGAATTTTTTTTAAATCGGACTAGTAGTTCCTGAGATTAGCGCGTTCAAACAAACAAACTCTTCAGCTTTATAATATTAGTATAGATTATTGATTGTCGCTTTCAAAATTAGTTTAAGCTCTCACGCGTTAAACAACAGTATTGCAACCTTGTCTGTATGTTAGTCTCCCTGTGACCACGGACCCTGTAAAGGGTTCGAATCGTCAGGATAATATAAAAAAAAACTATGTGATATAGTAAATTAAACGGGAGTTAGTCCGTAAAAAAGTGTTTCATTTCGATGTGTAGTGCTGCTTAACCCGTGGCGCGCCAGCCACCCTAAAGCATTAAATGCTTTACGTGTCAGGCATTTTGCGATACATCACTTTTTTATTGTTTGATTAGGGAAAAATATTTATTGCATAATAACTATACGAGATTTTCGCGTGAATGAGGTGTCATTCTTTTCTGTATGAGTTTTTGTACGTAGTTAACTACTTAGAATGAACAATAAAGACTTACTTGTAGTGGCACTGGAACGGTTTTCTTTTGTTTTCAATATTTCATAAAGGTAACCTTTGTTTTTACTGTTTGTTATAATAATTAACAAACGACACACAACACAATCGACATAATAACTTTTTAGTTAACATTACTATGCACCGGTCACATGAATCATAAACACTTTGGCACTAAACTTCACTCACAAAACAATTTTTAACTTAGGAACCAAAATAAATAACCGCCGCCATAACGTGGCCGGCCCGCGTAAATAGTGACCTAAAAGTATATTACTTATGTCTAACTGTAAATAAAAAAAGGTTACTGATGAAATAATCTACAAATTGATTAATGTTTATAATCAATTTTATCAAAAAAATCAAAATATGAAGAAAATTACAACACTTTATTAGCTGTTGCACAATGTTAGCTGTAGTTGTTAGCAAAATCAAAATATCATAAATACACTTCTAGCTCTTCGTTTAATCTAAATTTCCACTATATCACACAACTATTGCATTGTACAAAAACTGTATTAAGTTTCCAGTAAATATAGATAAGAATCATACGAAAACTTATATTTTACGTCGAGAAAACATCATGTAAACAAATCACAACAAACACAACTTTGTAATAATATGGCTGACGTCCGTCCATAACTTCAGACTCTCTTTTTAAATATTTTTTTCGATAATGTTTTGTTTGGTCCGAATCCTACTAACTATGTTAATTTCTTCTATACGGACCATAGAAAATTCACAGACAGCTAAAACTTGTATACTACGACTCGGACCGGCTAAAATAAAACCACCAATCTGAGCCAAGTCTGTTGTACACCGGTAAGTACATATGACGCTCGAGGGGTTAAACCCATAAACCTCAGAAAACAATATATAACGTCACTGCTAGAAACCGCAAGAAACTTCAAGGGCTGGTCAGGTCAAGTGTTTTAAACATGACAAAAATGACAAAAAAGGAATTCGTGTTTTTTCATTTTTAATTAAATATGTAGTTCATTTTGTGAATTTTAATTAGACAGTCTTCTTCTTAGTCGCTTCACTCTTGCCAGAGTGGTCGTGGTTATCACGTTCCGGTAGGTTGGGCAGCAGACAGTGCCCGCCGCACGACATCCCGCCACCTCTGCCTGCTGGTCGTTAATCGGGCACATTCGTGCACGGGAGCGCCCACCGCAGCCTTCACTTGGTCCGTCCATCTCATTGGGGATCTCCCTCGTGGTCTTGTGCCCTCAACTTTCCCTTGCACGACAAGACGTTCTATGGAGTTGTTTCCACGCCGACTAACATGCCCAAAGAATTTCAGGATCCGTCTGCGCACTTGGGTGGATAGGCGCTCTTTTATGCCAAGATCATCAAGGATGGAGGCATTTGTTCGGAACTCGGTCCAAGAGACCCCGAGCATCCTCATCAGCATTAGACAGTCTGTGAGTATCTAATTTATTTTAAAGCAATAACATAAGAAAATAACTTGATAAACAATTAAAAATAACAATTATTTACAACGCGCGGGCAACGGCCGGCCGGCCGACCGTCTGTTGACCCGTTCGCGTCAGCTGGGCGATAACTACCTACGTTAATCTGCAATAAGACCATTTTTATCATGTTTAAAACACTTGACCTGACCAGCCCTTGAAGTTTCTTGCGGTTTCTAGCAGTCGTCTTATATATATTAGTTGTACATATTTACACCTAAGCCTCTTAGGATTTTTCCCCCATGTGCTTTTGTTCATATGTTAGTTGTACATATTTACACCCAAGCCTCTTAGGATTTTTTCCCCATGTGCTTTTGTTCATGTGGGAAGGATTGTGTCCAACATTGAGACGTTTAATGGCTGATGATGATGATAAAAATCTCAATTACTATGAAATACCACTTAAAATGCTGATTTATAACTTATATTCTAAATAATTATATTTATATTTTTATTTTATATTATTTTATTTCATTTTGTTTTGATTTTAATTTAATTTGTGTTTGTATTTTGATATTAATTTTTATAATTTTTTATGATTTTAATTTTATAATTTTAATTTTATTTTTATTTAATTGGTGTATGATTTTAATTATTAATTATTATTTTTTTAGTTATAAATTTTGTTAACTATCTACCTAAGTACTTATATGGACACAGTCTGAAATAATTTTTTTTTATTTTTTTTATTTATTTATAACTATAAAATTGTGAAAGCCATCTGTTACTTGTCATATGCAATCATCTTAAGCTCGCAAGCCGATTTAACTACGAACAGTGCAACACGCTCCAAAAATAGGTCATCTGCATACTCACATCGATTTTAATCCCATTAACAGGCATCACTCTCGTGTTCGGATACTCCAAAGGTGAATATCTGTAGAACTCTTGAGCCCCCTTGTACCACTTCACTGAATAGACGCCGTAGTCGTGGTTCTGGTAAAGGCAGGCCATTGTGACATTCCTCCCTTTCTGAGCGACGCGAGGCGTGATGTGAAGCTCCGTGGTACGGAGGCCACCCGCTTCTGAGGACAAAAGAATGGTTGCGTTAAAGAAGTTTCCGGCTTTCATTTTTTTCACAAGTTTTTTAGGTTGTTGCTTTTGATGTCTTTACTAATTGAGTGCTTATGAAAGATTTAATCTATCTCTAAGTTAGTTTTTCATTATAATTTGTACACAACTTTACTTATGCAATAAATAGTTTATATTATTATACACAGCCAGCTATAGTCTGTTCGACTGAATTTGCCAGAAAATTTGGAAAAAGTAGGTTTAAAAATTTGGTTCCACACTAAAAAAGTTTTAGGATAAAAAAATTCTTGCCGTATTTGTTGATGTATTTCTATTATTATACTAACTACACGTGTATCTTAGTTTCTTAAGGAGCTAAAATTAACAAACGTATGAGGAACTCGATGGCGCAGCGGCTAGCGCGTTCGGCTTGCGATCTTGCCCGCTAAGCAACTTTTGCAATGCCGGGTCGCCTGATAGGTAACCAATTAAAACATCTCGAGCTCCTTGGTACTTCGGAAGGCACGTTAAGCCTTTGCTCCCGGTTGTGGTAGTAAGATGGCAGTCGTTAAAACCCACCAACCCGCACTGAGCTAGCGTGGTGGGTTATAGCCCAATATCCCCACGTGCTATTGTCCACGTGAGAGGCTTGTGGCCCAGCAGTTCGACGTTTATATGCTGATGGTGATGATGATATAGTGGTGTTCTAAGCGATTCCAGTGGCACATTTATGGATTGATGATTACTATGATGACACTAAAGCTATAATCTCATTCTCAGGAGAACCATTACATGAAATCGCTTCCCCTTCCAAGAAAAGTGTCACAACACATAATTTAGGTACAAATTGACATAATCACAGCATTAAATAGCGCGTATTTCATTTGTTCGGCTGCAAAAACGTCGTTATTATGTTGCGCATGGTTACCGCTAGATGGCACTAAGTTCTCTTTTTCACGGAGCTGTTTCGTTCGATCACCGGCGTGAACAGTGTCACAAATTGTGTTCTGTGGTGCATATTTGTGTTAATACAGAGTAGACGTATACTGTGTGGCAAGAAAAGCGTATTAACATGTGATGTGACTTTTTATCGGTAAATTTTAAGTTTAAAAATTAGGCCAAAACTTCGAAAGAAGTTCGTTTTTCATGTTTTTATTTTATTGTATTGGGGAGTTTATGATTTGGTTACTTTTTCATTATTTTTAATTAATATTGAGGCCTTAAGTTTTGGTTAATAAAAGAAATATTGACTAAAGAAATTTTAATTGAAAAAAGAGTCCTAATACATCAAATTAAAAGTTTCTTAGAAGTTACTTTAAAAAATTACAATTATGCTGTTAAATTTAATAAGCCTATATAAATAAGCTATTTACTCATAAAATTTCAGTAATCTGACTATTGTAGTTTTTAAATTATTGACGTATAAATGAACAAAAAACCATAAAAGTTACATTTTCTCGAAACAGCTATTTTTGTACTGTGACACTTTTTTTGCCGGGAGGCAAAATATTGACGAGTAAAAAACGGGTTCTGTAAACCTCTTTTGATACACTACGAAATGCATATAGGAAAAAGCCGAAAAACTCATCGAATCAGCTATAGCACTATAGGCTATATAGGTACAGGATATAGCGCTGAGCCTCCAATAGAGCGATAAGTCGTTATTAGCTCGGCTTTATGATATGTTTCCGGTGCATTCGCTCCAAATCTCGAATTTGTTGTGATAGCTGTAGTTGTTATCTTACGTACAAACTGTTTGACCTAAGAAAGAAAAGAAAAATATAACATGGCTTTCTAACATGAGAAGTTTCGTGTTTGTGAATGGATATTACAGTTTCGTACCATTGATGAGGATTAGGTGTTATCTGTATTTGTTTAGTTGTACGATATAGAATATTTGCACAGTGAATTATTTGATCAATTACAATAAATGTTTGTTTCTAACTGCTAATAACAGTTTAGTGAAATGCATGCGGCACATTAAAATTAAACCATTTTCACGATAATAATTGCTACACACTAATATAAATCGAATAACACGTTCGTCATTCAGTGCAAATATTTCAATGGACATTTTAAAGCCTTGAGTAGTAGCTAGCTACGCCGCTCTGCGTTCGCCTAATCCATTTTGTGACGAGCATTCGCTTTCACATCCCGCAAAACCCAAACTGGATTGAGCACCAAAAACTGCTGCAGATGAAACTTTGCCGGAGCCGGAATGAATACGAACTCATCAGGCGCGCCAGATTTATTACGTTCCCAAGCAGCGTCGAGTGAGGAATACCGATTTGGTAATCGAGTATCTATTGGTTGAGTTGGGCACTGGAGCGCAGTAGCGCTGTTGCGGTTTTAAGAGATGACACGCTTGGAATCGGGGAAATGGATCCGATACAGATTTAATGCATAATATGCAAAGAAAGAAACCAGATTCTTTCTTTTCATTCAGATCAAGGAAGAGCCGCGTCGGCATCGTCGTGTTAATCCGGTACTTTGATATTGTGCAAAGAATGTTTTATGTTTTTCAATGCATCTCCCGTAATTTATGTTGAAATTAATAAAGAAATGCTTTTTTATAATAATATTAACTTTGCAAAAAGAACCTAAATAAATACTGGAATTGGTAAATTGCAGTGGATATATTATCGTCTCTACTCGATATTTTAATTTAGATAGAAACACACTTTACCTGAAACCATCAATTGCTGGAATTTCTCTATCTTGTCTCTAATTACAATGATGGCGATATATGATATGGTGATAGACTTAGATATGATATTGGCAGCTATTAAGGCGACCTTAACCTTTTAACGGGCAGAGGGATGTATATTCCCAACAAATTTTGAACTTCTTACAATTGAGATGAGGTCGAAAACCAATGAAAAATTTGAACATGCTATGACTCTTAAAGGGTTAAAAGAAAGTCATAATCAAACTTTGTCCAAACAAGCTGTTACCCTCGCGATGGTTTAAAGATAAAGATAGAGAAACAACTAGATAACGGAGTAACAATAATACTAAGACAAAATCTAAGACGCTAACTATTGCCATGACCATTGGGCAATAACCTCTCAATTTTAAGTTCTTTAAGTTATTATTTTAATTAAACAAACTGTCAAAGTTACAATAGGCCGCCTAGCGTATTGACGGATTGATCCATTAAGCTGTTGCCCCGAAAATCTGCTGCAAAACAAATGGTCCCAGAATCAACCCCATCTTGGCATGCGACGGTACGAGAAAGGATTAATACTCTACTATAAATAACGTCGCATCTAAAAAGCCGACAAACAAAGCCACTTAGATCCGAAGCTATCATTAGCACAATTCCTTCACTGGCCTACTTCCACGGACATAAACATGGTTTAACAGTCGAAGAGAGGGTTGGAAAGGAATATCACTTTAGCAAAGTAAAGTCCGGCCTGTATATCCACTGATGAACAAAGGCCTCCATCATTGAAATCAAGTCATTGCTACTATTGATGGGTATTTGTTTTATAACATACTAGCAAACCGCCGGCGACTTCGTTCGCGTGTGCCCCGTACACCTTGACGAATTTTCAAAATGACTCCTCTCCCAAGAACACTTATTGTGACGTAACTAAAATAGTTGGACATATGCTACCGCGACACTTTTTGTAGATAAAGGTGTGTTCTACAAAGCCATAGTAAATTATTTTTTTTATTATCAATAGTTTTCTTACGGCACGCGATTTAAGGAATATAGGTCGTTGAGTTTTAGTAAGGATTCCTATTTAAAAAAATAAATAAATATAGCATTAGTCACTCGGAGATAGTGTAGCTTCCCAACGGTGAAAGGATTTTTTAAATCAGTTTAGTAGTTTCGGAGCCTATTCAATACAAACAAACAATCAAATGTTTCCTCTTTATAATATTAGCATAGATAGATCTGTATATCCTTCTAAATTAAAATTTTTGACTTAAGCTCCATACAAATTAAGTAAAATTTCTCACTCTGGCCCACTAAAGTGTAGCCTACTAAACTATCTGATAGTTATTAATTTTAAGCCTTATTCACCACGCTTGTCAAATTCGGCTTATGCATTAAAAATATAAGCTTACACACAATACAGAAAGCCGTTTCATTTGTAGCTTACTTTTAAGCATCAATTCAAGCTGTAAAAAGTAAAACTGAGAACGTTAATCTTATTGGTGTACCCGGCTGTATTAAAGTGAATGGTAAGCATATACTATTTTTATACATTTTATTTATTTGTCTAAAAATGATTATTACTTTAAAAAGGTACAAATTAAAAATGACAAGTGAAAACCCTGTATGAGACCCTATAATCCGGTTTCGATAAGAATAATCATAATATAATAAAATAAAAATAAAAAAACAAATCTTTCCTACAATCACACCAATTATTTAGCCCAAGAGAAGCTTCGAAGAAACTCGTTAAATGGTTACTAGACAACGGATAAACATACTCAAAATACTTAAATACATTCTTATTATACATAGAAAACACCCAGACCCGAGACAATTTAGAAAAACAATCATTTCTAAATTGACTCGACCGGGGATCGAACCCGGGATCTCAGAGATGGCGATACCATGAAAACCGGTGTACAAACCACTTGACCAAGGAGGTCGTCAAATATGAGATAGTTGTAATTTTATATAAAAAACAAAATGAACATAATGCTGGCGCGTAAACATAAAGAAGAGATGTCCAAGACAAATATAGAATTGGGAAGAAAACGCCAACAACGTTGATGAATCACAATAAAAAAAATATGTTCTGTTTATAGAGGTGGAATCTCGTAAATCCCTAACTAAACGTTTCCAAGTCGGCAGCGAGGGTAACGGTAATAGCCATAATTTTATTCCGATATAGAGTGGTCTTTCTTTTGTTATTCTGTTATTTGCGCTTGGTACACCTGCTGTTAGCCATTTTGTTGGCTATATTTAGAGGCTTGGGCGCGGTCATAGTGTAGTATCGTCATAAAGTGTAGTTCGGTCAATTACCTACCAATCTTCTTAAAATTAAAATATGAAATGCTATTCGTTGCTTTGTAAGCGCTTCAATTGAGAACGGTGGAAAGGATTTGGATGAAAATTTGCACATAGACAATATTTGAACCGGACTAAGATCGATAGCTATTTACTAAATTAAATAATTTTTCGTATTGTTTTTGGTTGAAAAATGATTAGATGTTTTACAAATAATGTTTTGTTTGTATATATTTAACGCAAATTTTGTTACAATGCAAAAATTTTCAATTTCTTTTACAAATTTCTAATCTAACGTACAACTAACAGCTTGAAAAGCTGATAAGCTTGATAAGCTTAATATTTATAATCGGTTTCAACGTAGGCTCGTTAGTGGTGCAGCTAGCGCTTCGAGTTGCAAATAAAGCACTATTTTGCTGTACCGGGTCTCAGGATTGGTTAGTTAGCAAATGAAATATCTCGAGCTCCTCCATGTTTCGGGTGGAACATTGAACCGTTGCATTGATCGCGTTCGTAAATGTAAGATGGCAAACCTTAGGGCGTAGACAGGTGGCATAAATGCTTGTTGAATTGAATGATGAAAATTTGCAAACTCACAACCATTGTTTCCGAGGGTTAGTCAGGGACTAGGCAATGAGGACCGCAAAAGAAGTCCACTGCCATAGTCCACGTTTCAATAAATAACTGTACATGTGCTCAGTGTGATGGATGGTGAGCCCATCTCTACTCTATGCAGTTGATATATGTGCAACTTGTAGAGAGATATATTAGAAGAATAAGACATTTTCTTATCTTAAAATAACGAAGAAGAAGAGTAATAAGAAGAACGAGGTAGTCGAGCAACTGATGGCCGGGCCCAACATAATCGGCGAGATAAAAGCACACAAACTTCGCTGGCTCGGTCACCTGGAGAGAATGGGGAATGATCGTGCCGTCAAGCGTGCGTACTTGGGACGACCGAACGGCCGAAGAACGGTCGGTCGGCCTAAGTATCGCTGGGAAGATCAGGTCATGCGGGATTTGCACAAGCTCCAAGTTCAGGATTGGAGGGCGATAGCGCACGACTGACCGAAATGGCGGCTCTTATTGTCGGTGGCCAAGACCCACTTTGGGTCGCTGGGCCATCGTAGTAAGTAATAAGTAAGTAAAATATCTTAGTAAATCTAGAGAAAAAACAGTCAGTTATCGATATCATTAGCGTTTAAGTCAAGAAAGTACTCAAAGTATTTTTAGGACTCGTTATTTTGATCTCCAGTGCCAAGTTCTAAAAATTTCAAGTCGACGTTGTTATTTAGAGGATCCTCTCTAAAAGTTTCTACAGGATTGCGAATGAGGACGTGAGTTCCGCAAGCTTTATTGTGCACGTACACTACATTAAGGAGATTTATCAGAAACGTCCAAGTTTGTTTGCGATAATACAAGGTGGAACCAACCGGATGGTTTCTTATTTGTGCTCAATACACCTGCTCCGTCTAAGCGATCTCGCGTTTCGCTTTCTTGTTACTGTGATGAGGACTTAGTGCGACACATATAGCGTTTTTTTATTTTTATTATTATACATATATTGTACGGTCTCACCACCGTACATATTTTGCTGACATCGCGACCCACTTTTGGGCGCGCGTCATTATTGTTAGATTTAATATTATATTTTACTTATTAGTACGCAATAACGCTTGCACTGGACAGTCGAGCAAAGAGTTACCTACCAATTACTTAAACTTACTGTGACGTGTGAGTTTATAATAAACAAACTGTTTTAACTTTGGTAATTTCTTTACCTGCGTGCTGCAACTACATCTAACATCATCTCAAGGTGTACGTAGTCATACTGGCCCATACATATATAATTATTATTATTACTTAAACGGTTTTATTTGTTATATCCTATCTATATTTCAAAACTTTAATCTGATCTATATTTGTAAATTTTCAAGGAATAATTCTTCATTCATAAACGGTCACCAACATTTTTCAGCTGTCTTAAAAACAATACGAAAATTCTGTGATTCATCATATTGCACTAACAGCCACATACTATATAGGTACTCCTAGCGCTACGACGTCTACGATTCGTAGGTCTACTAATAGTTTTATCAGTAATTTAGTGCATTTAGACTTTTCTTAAATCAATACAGATATCCCAAACACTATCAATATTTCTATTTTTCTGCAAGACTTATTTTATTTCAAAGTTCCTTACCCACTTCAATTTTCCAAGAAAGTTTCCAACTCACATTAAAGCTTTCGCAACTCTTGGAAATGTTATGAGCAATGCTACGCTCACCGTCGATAGGTGCCCTAGGGAATGGTCGATACAAATGTCACTCAAGATTTTAATCAAAGCCAGCGGATATATTAGGTCCCTTTGATTGAAGTCCAGTATTATTACTGAGATTTTCATTGCGACCTTATTATGAACTTTGCTGTTATGTTAGTCTATGTTATGTCAGTTAGAAACGTAATATTATACCTATTCGTGTTTTGCTTTCACCATTCCCAACCTCACAATTATTTTGAGCAACAATTTCATAAATTGTACCAACATTCTTGCATTGTAGTGTAAAATAGATAGGAAATCATAAACGACTTCACTGTAAACTGTAAGTAAGCTTGCAGAATACTAAGAAAATACATTTTAATTAAGACTGGAATTCAACGTGAGTTCAAAATGTGTATTGTCTGTTCAGAAGGATTGTGTGCGTTTAGATATGTTCAGCTTCTCATTATAGAAGAGTACATGCATTTCTAAGAAGCGATGTTATACAATGCATTTACTTCACAATTGTAAAAGTGGCTGAAGGAAAATGAAAGTTAACTGCATTAAAATTAGCAAAGAAGGAAAATAAACAGGTGTTAATAAACGTGTCACGTAGCGGTGAAAAAATACAACCACCCCCTCTCTTTCCTTGGGTGTCACAAAAGGCGACTAACGGACTAAAGACTGCACATACATCCAACAGTATAGAGCGGCGACGGTCTATACTGTTGGATGTCTGTCACGTTTAGCACATGTGCAGTCGCTATTTGGTGAAAATTGGACTATGGTAGATTACTGCTTTTACTGTCCTCTAGTCTGTCTGTCTGTCTGCCTATTACCTAGTCCTAAAAAAAGGAAAAAGCATTTCGAACCAAAGAAAGACAACATAAACTAAAACCAAAAGCAACTGAAAATAAATAAAAAATAAAAGTAAAATGTTGAAAACAACGCATCACACTTAATTATTATTATTTATTTTTATTCAGTTTCACTGCCATAAAACTAGATAGAATATAGAAATTTTATTGATTTACAAGTGATGGCGAAGTAAAGAAGTAGGTTGGTATGCCAGGATCTTAGCAAATGGAAAACAATCTTGAGCTCAATGACAAATCTTGTCATTGAGCTCGATCGGGTGTTGGACCTCATTTCTAAATGGGGCTCAGATAATCTGGTGGAGTTCAATGCCAAGAAAACACAGGTGTGCGCGTTCACAGCGAAAAAGTCGCCATTCCTTCCCCTTCCCTCTCTTCAGGGTACATCTCTAGGCCTGCAGAGCAGTATTAACATGCTCGGTATGGATATCCGCTGCGATCTGAACCAAAAGGACTACATCGAAACCGTGATTAAAAATGCCTTACGTAAACTCGGTGTCCTGAACAAGGTGCGGCGATTCTTCACGCCTGATCAGTTGTGTCTATTATACAAGACACAGGTGCGGTCTTGCGTGGAGTATTGCTCTCACCTTTCGGACGGCTCCGCAAAGTACCTTCTCGATGCATTAGACAAATTGCAGCGCCGCGCTGTGCGCATTATCGGCAATGCGGAGGTCACTAAAACTCTCGAGCCTTTGCAATTGCGTAGAGATATTGCGTCACTCAGCGTCTTTTACCGTTTATACCATGGCGAGTGCTCTGAAGAACTCTTTGACCTTATCCCTCCTTCTCCCTTCCTCCATAGGAGTACGCGTGCTGCTCTCCGGAGTCACCAATTTACAGTCTCTAACATTCCATCACGAACAAAGAAATTTGGTGACTCGTTTCTTTGCCGCACTTCCAAAAGATGGAATAGTCTACCAGCACACGTATTCCCTCCTACCTATTATTATTTATTATTATTAAAGTTTATTTTTTATTTATTTATTTAATGGTTTCTGCTTACCTATCCCTCCAGGAAACAGGCGTGGTAGGTAGTATTTATGTGTATGTATGGTCGATTGTTGCGGTATTTGTCTGAATTTCAAAGTTATTTGTTTATGCATGTACGAAGCGGAGGCATGCATTCCGAGTGATACAAAAAAAGACAAAGAGCATTTACTAAAAATCTTTCCGAACATCCATCAAACTGTCGTTTCAATATCCATTACTGCATCATCCAAATGTTTGGAACTAGTGTTGTACCAATACATAAACTTACATACATATATACAATCACGACTATTATCCCCGAAGGGTTAGACAGAGGCGCAATGAGGACCGCAAAAGCAGCCCTCTGCCATAGTCCACTTTTCACCAAATAGCGACTGCATGTGTACTCAGCGTGATAGGTCCATCGCCGCTCTACGATGTTGGATGTATGTGCAGTCTTTAGTCCGTTAGTCGCCTTTTACGACACCCAAGGGAAGAGAGGGGGTAGTAGTATTCTTTACCGCTAAGCGACACGGGTACCCTCTAGTGTTGTACCAATATCAAGCGTTATTCCGCTAATAATTCGTCGAAGTCCCACCCCAAGCCAACAAACAACGTTCCATCTGTGAGTGATTCAGATAACTTTATCCGTTTTGCTCTCAACGTCTGCGCACTAACAAGGCGGCGTTGCACATTTCTATATCTGCTGTTTGGTTGATTTAGATTTATGCACAGTTCGAAAGTACACGACGAACTGACGTGAGTTTAAATTAAGAATGTTATTACACTAGAATCATTCTCTTGCCAGCGTTTATTGATTGTGATTTCAGACACAAATGAAATATGGTCGGAACCGACTCATTTAGATCTAAAATCGAAATTGTATTAAAGTTTCGTTGAAACATTTTAAGTGGCAGAGCCACGCTGCGTTGCAGCACGCATTGGGCCGGCTCGACCGGCGTAATACCACCCTCTTACAAATATCCGGCGTGAAATAATGGCACTTGGTGCTGTTGTGTTTCGTCCGGCCAGTGGTGAGGGTTACGGAACCCCCCCCCCCCCCTCTCACAATAAAATTCCTATTCCTTCCTTATAGGACGGCAACGCGCCTGCAATTCCTCTGGTTTCGCGGGTGTCCATGGGCGGCGGTGATTACTCTCCATCAGGTGACCCGCCTGCTCGTTTGCCTCCATTTTTTATAAAAAAAAAACCTTGCTATTGGACCCACCAACCCACATTGGAGTTTGGTATTTTTATGTGATTGGCCCATAGAATAGTAACTAAAGAATAGAAGTAGTGCTATGACATTTGAGTGGGCACTCCGTTTGGACACCATTCGAATTACATTTGTATAGGTCGCTTTTGAGTTTGCTAAGGATATACCGGTTTTTTTATTTTCGCTAGACATTTGACGTTTTTAGCAACTTAATTTGTCTCTTTTCTTTCAATGTTTATGGCACATTTGAAAAAATAGGACGACTATACGAGTCTCATTTGGACTCCTTTTATGCTTTAGTTATTATTCCATGGATTAGCTACATACCATTGCTAATTTGAGTGTGTAAAAGAAAGGGGGTGGTAGTATTCTTTCACCGCTACGTGACACGTTTATTTTCCTTTTTTGCAAATTTTAATGCAGTCTACTTTCATTTTCCTTCAGCCACTTTTACAATCGTGAAGTAAATGCATTGTATAACATTGCTTCCTAGAAAGGCATGTACTCTTCTATAATGAGAAGCTGAACATATCTAAACGCACACAATCCTTCTGAACAGACAATACACATTTAGTATTCACGTTGAATTCCAGTCTTAATTACAATGTATTTTCCTAGTATTCTGCAAGATTACTTACAATTTACAGTGAAGTCGTTTATGATTTCCTATCTATTTTACACTACAATGCAAGAATATTGGTACAATTTATGAAATTGTTGCTCAAAATAATTCTGAGGTTGGGAATGGTGAAAGCGAATCGCAAATATAATATTACGTTTCTAAATACTTGCAATAGTATTTCTTTCGAATGTTGAGGGTACACTTCACAGTGACGTTATACCGCTGGCTTGCAGCGTAATCAAACTACTAGGAAAAATTCAACGAGTCTTCTGGGGTCTCGGTAGGTAGCTCAGCGGTTAGAGCAGTAGACCGGCAATCCAAAGGTCGTGGGTTTGAATCCCACTCGAGCTTCCTGAGACTGGTTGATTTTTTTCTAGTAAACATTTTATCCGTTATCTATATAGCATTGTGAATGCAAAATTTTAATAATAAAGATATTTCTAAGCAATTACGTCTTTATCGATTGTTAAATACTTGCAAAAATATTTCTTTCGAATGTGAGGGTAGACTTCACAGTGACGTAATAACGCTGGCTTGCAGCGTAATCAAACTACTAGGAAAAATTCAACGAGTCTTCTGGGGTCTTGGTAGCTCATCGGTTAAACCAGTGGACCGGCAATCCAAAGGTAGTGGGTTCGAATCCCACTCGAGCTTCCTGAGACTGGTTAATTTTTTTCTAGTAAACATTTCATCCGTTATCTATAAAGCGTTGTAAATGCAAAATTTCAATAATAAAGACATTGCTAATTTTTTTATTTCTTTTTTGTAATGTAATTGTTTTCACCTCTATGTTTTTCTTTATATTCTTTTCTGCGTATTTTGTGCATGTGGCCTATGAATGTGTCTTTATCTTTATGACTGACAGCGACTGCATTGGCTTGTAGTAGTTAAGTCAACATAAATTTTATCTGCAACTGGGAACCCACGAGCTGGTTTTTCTTTCAATCTTGTACAAAGATGGCATAGCTTCAGGACGCACAGATGACGTTCTGTCTAGCAACTTCCATCCAAGTGCTGGAGTCCGCCAAGGTTGTATAATATCACCGCTCTTGTTTAATCTATATACTGAGTTAATAGTGGGTATCAAATATGTTTATTTTATATAGGAAAAGTATTTTATTAAATGCAAACACAAAGTTTCCAAAACTTACCTTTTCCTTATATAATTATTATGCCTATCACAATTATGCTTAAATATTATTATGCGTAAACAAATTTAAGCTTTAGAATAGTATGTTTAACAATTATTATGCTTATAGTAGTTATGCTTTAAAAAATTGCCTAAAATGCCTAATTAATATTGTGCGTAACTATTATAAAGATAAGTAAGTTAGCGGCTTAGGGGTGGCCCAAGAGCCCCCGCCGCACCCTAACCTACTATTACACTACGGTATCCAACTTATATTTGATATACCTAATATGTACTTTTGGGTTTTCAGATTCAAATAGCTATCAATAAAATAAAAAAGATTGCAAAAACAAGTTCTGAATAAAAACCAATCCAAATTATAGCCGATTTTGAAACTAAAACTTTACCTTATGTCTTGTTTAATCTACCAGACTATCTTTATGCCTAATAATTATTAGACGAATAAACAATATGAATAAGGCATACCTTATAACTTTATGCTTATCAAAATTAGGGCAAAACACCATAATATTTCAGTAAGCATAAATCATATTTATGCTTATTGAAACAGTAGGCCAAAAAACAATTATGTCTAAATTTTATTATAACAAAAAATATGCCTAACTCGTTATGCCAATTTAAATTAGGACAAAAAAAATAGACGAAAAAAGGGATCCCGTAAAACGTGGACTGTTTCAGTAAACAGTCCCCGTTTCACTGAATATCTTATCTTATCTAGTGGGGCCTGCAGAGGTCTCCCTCTCGCAGCAGCACGTCGACCCAATGGGGTCTTTTGTGCAACCCCGTCCTATCACTCTGCCTCCTCAGTGAAGATAATGGCAATGTCTTTGAGGGCAAAGAGCCTAAAATCTTCTGGTTTCGGGTAGGCCGATCCCAGAAGATTCATTCTTTTCCTGGCAAAAGAGTGGCAGTCACACAGTTAGTTGCATTTTGTAGGGCATTTGTTTTGTGGCATAGTGCCCAGTCAGGGCCTGCCTTCTGCTACCTCCGCATTTGATCCTACTCCGTCCTAGGTCGCCTTCGCCTATAAAGGATTTGGAGTGTCTTTTTATTTTTATTAAATAACAACAGCACATGGTGCTAACCGGGATAGGCGGTGACCCCATCGCCGTTCTATGCTGTTGGATGTGAGTCTTTAGTCCGTAAGTCGCCTTTTACGACATCCAAGGGGAAAGAGCGCGGTTAATACTCGTAGCATGCTTTTGATGAGCCGCTATACCAAACGAATCATATCAAAGTCAAAGTCAAAGTCAAAATATATTGATTTAATAAACTCAACTAATAATTACTTTGAAACGTCTAAATCTTTTTAACCACCTATTCAGGACGTCATTTTTTAACTGTGGCAAAGAACGGGCGCAAGAAACCACAGCGCACAGAAGCAACGACATTTACAAAAAAAAAGAATATGTTACCAGGCCATAAAATACAAAATATGAATTTAAAAAATAATAAATTATGCAATACAATACAAATCGTAGCAACATAAACTCATTTTTTATTTTTTTTATCCAACACTACTTAAAAAGTGTACACGTAAACAACGACAGCAAATTACGTACCCGATACTACGTAGACGCTTTTGAGGCTACAGGCCGACGTCAAAGCGCCAGCTTTTGATCAGGGAACCGTACGCACGGCACTCGACAATGATTCGAAGACCCTTACCATGTGTTCAATACGAGTAGGTTGCGAGAGAATTAAGAATAAAGTGTTTTAAAGTGATATCGTGTGTAAATGTGTGTCGGGGATGTTAATGGGAAGCTGTCAATAAAAAACGTGAGTTTAAGTAATGTAGTGTTATTTAATTGATCTCTTATGACAATCACAACGCCATCGGTTCATAAATATATAAAAGACCTTGTATTGTGACAAACTCTCAAGCATCTTACTCTATGAATAAGGGCGCTAATTTGTTTAACAGGCTCTCTCTGTCTTTTACAGCGTCAGAATATTGAAAAATAATCTTTTTAATGTAGAACGGAACCCTTTACATGAAACACATATTAATAGTTCTAAGAGTAATTTTGTATAATATATAGTACCTACTTAAAATAATACAATGTCATTTAGGGTACTGACGAAAAATAAAAATCAATAAGAACCAATAAATCTCGATTCGGTGACCAATTAAAAATATCTTGAGTTCTTCACAGCTTCGGAAGGCACGTTAAGCCGTAGAACGTTTGTTGTCCACTAAATCAAATCAAATCAAATAAATCAAATAATTTATTTGCTCAATTATTGTGTACAGTCAAGATGTTACATTCATTAAATAATAGATCTACAATATTTTTACCTTATTAACGTAGGTGTGCAAATATTTATATTATAAATGTCGACCCTAAATTCTGGTTTTTATTAATCATGCATAAGTTCGATCTGCTAATTCAATTAATCGTTATACATGTCAATATGGTATTAAGAAAAAAAAAATTACATGTCAATATAGGATTAAGTTAATAATAAAAGAAAATAATTATTAAATCATAATAATTAAAATAATACAAAAATATTTAATGTCAACTTAATAAATTTATCATAATTAAAAATAGTTTAGATAATATTAAAAATTAAAGAATAAATAAAAATATCACATTACAATTTGTCATTTAGAAATTCATTAATCGAATAATATCCGCGTTCCAGCAGCCAACGACATAGGGATTTTTTAAAAGAGTTTTTGTCAGATGAGCGATTTCTAACATCAGCTGGCAACTTATTGTATATCTTAACTGCCATACAAAATACATTTTTATTAAAAAGCGTTAGATTGCTTTTAGGTAAGCATAATTTATTTTTTCTGGAATCACGAGCATTTGGATTCCTTTGACTGTGTGTGACGAAGTAGTCGGGATATCGTTTTACGAAAAGACATATTTCCACTATATACATGCACGGTAATGTAAGAATTTTATGTTGTTTGAATAGAAGCTTACATGATTCCCAACTTCTAATTTCACACAGTGCCCTAACACACCTTTTTTGCGCTTTAAATGCTCGTTCTATGTCAACGCTATTTCCCCAGATTATTAGGCCATAGCGTAAGACTGCGGCAACATAACCATAATATGCCTGTAACGCAATATCAAACGAGGCGATTCTCTTAATTCTACCAAGTGCAAAAACAAATTTGTTAATCTTTTTACATACACCATCAATATGATTTTTCCAGTTGCAGTGTTCGTCAAGAGTGATTCCAAGAAAACAAGTGGAATCTACTATGTCAATTTTTACATTATTATGATTAATGTCAATGTTAACTTTTTTTGCTTTGTAAGAATGAAATTGTATTGCTTTAGTTTTATTTATATTAATGTGCAAATTATTGTTATTCATCCAATTGAAAATGTCAGAGATTGTATTGTTAATGTCAGTTTGTAGTTTGTCAATATCTTGATTTTTTAAAAATAGAGTACAGTCGTCAGCCAAGAAAAGGAAGAAAAGAAGCTAAGGGTTCAAATCCACCAACCCCCATTCAAATCCACCAACCCCCATTAAGACTTTATGGTATACTAGCGGCCGCTCGCGGTTTTACCCACCGTGTTCCAGTTTCCGTGGGAATATCGAGATAAAAAGTATTTTATGTGTTAATCTAGGTTATAAACTATCTGTATGCCGATTTTCATCCAAATCCATTAAGTAGATTTTACGTGAAAGAGTAACAAACATCCATCCATTCTTACTGACTTTCGCGTTTATAATATTAGTAGGATTTTGGTTAAACCTCCCAATGATCGTGTGATATAATATAAAAAAGCCTAATTAGTCTTCATTTAATAAGCCTTCAGGCATGCATGTTGGATAGGTTAGGGAACTAAGTTAGTTAACTAATATAGTCATTAGTATTTATAATTAACAAAAATAATAACTGTCACGATACATATTTTAATAGCAATTTTGTATTCATTTAATTTCGCTAAGTAATGCATCATTCCGGTTATTATTTGTTTTTAACGTTTAAATGCTGCTGCTGACGATAAGAATATTGAGCATGGATTTAGATATATAGATAGGTCACTATGCCATTACAGCCCGAACTAATCTGGACGCTAAAACTAAATGTGCATCTCTAGGCAGTGCACACTGATCTGTTTTTGCTTGCGTGATGTGGCTGACAAGCCATAAATGCGAACGCTGAGGTAATTGAGAATAGGGCATGACACATTGATAATAACAACTTGATATACTACAATATACATAATTAATTGTAAAAATGGCGTAATAGGAAATAAATTAGTAAGTCGTCTATTAAAGCTTGATTCGTTGTTTAAGAAAAAGACAAAATGTTGAAAAAAAATAGCCGCGATAGCATAGTTGTAATATGGTTGTATGGTATGTTAAAGGATGCAGGTTTGAATCCTGCTTTTGAAGTTTTTTCAAGTGATCAATAGTTTATGTTAATAAAAGACTGTGTCGGCTGAAGTTAATACAGTAGTAACCTAAATAAAAATAAGCAGAGGCTCTACATTAAAGTGCAAGATTGAAAAATATAATGAAACAAAAGCATCAACCAAAAAACATTTTAAGAATCAAAAACAATAAGAAAAGGATTGTTCCATTAGAAAAGAGGTTACTTCATCAATAATACTCTCTTGTTTTATATTTTTTTATTTACAAAAAAGATCGCACTCCAAGATTGTTCATTGTTTGAAACAGCATCGTCGTTCCGTAGTTGCATCTAAATGCGTCATGTATCAGCTACGCCGTGCACGGATTTCGATAAAAGGGGCATTGCATTCCACGATGCTACGTAATTCAGTGAACCGAACACTAATACATTACGTTTGCTGAAAGGACGAATTCTATTTACCGAATTGTAATAACATGTAATTAACAAATTATTACCAAACGTTTTGTAATTGCTACGTTATCGTTAGTTAAAATTGAAAATCCATCAAAGTAAATGTCTCGGTGAGCGAGCGCTAAAGCGTTTAACCTATATCCGAATGGCCCAGTTTTAAATCATTCGCCGCTACGTTCCGCTATCTATTGCTACGTCCCACTACATGCCACTACAGCTCATTGCGGCCCACTGCGCCCCGCTACGGCCCGCTGCAACCCGCTACGTCCCGCTACATCCAGCTACATCGCTTGTTTCTCTGACTATCATTATTACTACAATAGTTTTGATGGTTTTCAATAATTTACTATACGGCGTCACCTTTCGTTATGGATGTAGAGATAGACAACAACTCCTCATTTCACAAGTTTATATTTGTATTAGCAGTCTAGCACCATCTACCAACTCATACCAGATTATAAGACATTATTTTTTTGTTATCTATGCGTATATAGATATCTGCCAAAATCATCATGCATCACTTTAACTAAAAATGGGAACAGTTATCCCCATGGACGTAATAAAGTATATTACGTCTATGGTTATGCCACTAAGATGCTACACATTTCTATTTATGTCTGTAACTGATGCAACGAGATAAAGTAACTAGCAGTTATCAGACAGACTTTGTCATAGTGTAACCCGGCTTATCTAAGATCTTACCTTGTGCTATTTTATTTTTCAAGACGTCTGAAGAAGTCTCGGAGCCGTCTGTTATTGGCAGTTTCTGTTTCCCTTTTCGTATCGATAAAGTTGTACATAGAAGTCGTTCTAAGGTAAAAACTGAAAGCTTTTATTTATTTGTGAATTCGCGTAAAATTGCCTTTTTGTTAAAGTAGGTAAGTAAGGAAAAGCCTGTGCCCGGTAATTAAACGTTTATAACTGATGATGATAAAGTAAGCATGGGTTCGAATCCTGCTTGTAGAAAGTTTTTCAACACTGTCTTTTTCAAAAGTAAACATTTTACATTTTTTAATGTTTTATATTTTAGCGTTTTATTAACGCTTAAATATACTTAAGTAAAATTTTAAACACTGAAAAAAGACGACAACCTCAGGCGGGAATCGAACCACGCATCTTCCGCATTCCGGGCGGCTGCCTTAACTTTATTTTACATTTTTTATTTAAATTTATAAGAGTAGTTCAATGTCATATAACTAAGATTCATTATTTACTAGTATTATGAAAATAATAAGAAACTTTTTTAAATAAATAATTAAGATAAATTAAAAAAAAGTTATACCCACGAGTACCTATCTAAGTAGGTAAGTACATAAGTTTTCTGTACAGCGTTGAGAGTTCTAAAAAAGTCTTATATCACTGCACAAATTAGTGGCATGAAATATGCAACGACATAGCGTTCGGAAGCGCTGCATCATTTTCCACGGCAAAATGTTCACCAATAATGCTGAAAATTCACTTTTAAAGAGCCATCTCTGCAAGGAGCCGGTCAGCGAGATGAAGTTAAACAGTTTTTTTCTCAACAAGCTTGCACGAATTGAAAGACAACTTAGTTTTCTCTAACTTCATGATAAACGCGCCTTGCATAAAATGTCGAGTATCTTTTTCCGCTTTTATGCAAGAACTATGGCGTTAAAAGTTAAAATAGCGTAGCCTTTCTTAACACCGTCAAATTGTGAAAAATTGCACTATCAACCACAAACATACAATAAATAGATTAATAATTTTACAGAAATATGGTACAATTGGCTACTTGACAGTTTTCGAAAAAGTATTTAAAAAATTACAAACTCTTATTTTATACACCGTACAATATTCTTTCTCGAAAAAACCTTAAATTAACAGATGAATACATATTTATCTTTATTGATTTCAAATTTCGTGCGAAAACAGTTGGTCACGTAACATTTTCCTCGGTGACGTCACATTTCAATAAATATAGAAACATTGCTTGAAACCTGACAGATAGTATTTGATAATTTTGTGAAATGTGACGTCACATGAAGCTCAATCATGGCCGTCCTTTGCCGCCCTTGTTTCGGGTCTTGTAATCCACAGATAAACAATCGCAAATTTATTTTGTAAAAATAAAGTATTTACAATTAATCAATTAAAAAAACTATTGGATAATTATTGTTAAATCATAAGTTTATGATGTTTTTATGAAATAAAATATGAAATATGTCGGAAATGGTGTTACCATTTCCGACATATTTCATATTTTATTGTTACAACTGTCAAATAGCCAATTGTAGCATTTGGAAAGCATAACCCTTCAGAAACGGGCGTGGTATGCCGTGATGTTGTACTATGTACGTATTAATTACCATCTTTGTAATTAACATTACACCATACCAATAATAAAGTAATGGGTGGTGAAACCATTTTATGAGACTATAAATATATTATTTTAACGCACTCATACTCGTAACTTTGACAAATGACATGTTTAATTGGACCAATTAAACAACTATCGTAAAACACTTATTAATTACAAAATGAAATAGTCACGATTCTACCACCAATATAGATTGGAATGCTAAGCATTTGTTAAAGTACACAGTACAACAAACACACCTAAAATATACACTTATACAAGTAAATCAACATTTAAAAGTGCCTATTAAAAGTATAACAAAACAAATAATGAGTACCTACAACTTTTCGCTAATTAGTTCAGCTTTCCAATTAGATCCTTTACCAAACGTTTGCTGACACACCCTCGAATCTCAAGTTTATTCATAGGTACAATCGCGGGTTTATTTATGTAATGGAAGTACAAGGCAAGTCGGCTCATGCCCAACACTGCAAGATCTTAAATGCCTTTGAGGGTATCACTCATGGGATTGTTTGTTTATCATTCTCTTACTGAAAGCTGCCACCTTGAGCATTAGCCGTTTAAATGTGACTGTGTTTGTTTTGAACTGAATACCGTGAACGGGAGAAAGAAAATTAAATGTTATGGGAAAGGATTAAGCGTTTGTTATTTTGGTAATTTAATGCGTCAGTAGCTGAATGGAGATCGGGTAGAATGTAAGAAATCCACCAACACGCATTGGGCAGCGTGGTGAGTTATGATATAATTTTCCTATGAGCTGTTGTACATGAGAGAAAGCTTGTGCTCAGCAGTGGGACAATTTTATAGGCTGATGATGATGTAAGATACCCCGCTGGACTATTTGACGTGGTTGTTAACCCTGACCAGGGGGGTGTCACTCCGCAGTTTAGGCACATGAGTAAAGAAACGGAACAGAGACAAAGCTTCATACAACCACGCTGTCGCGAGTCAACTACTACAAGCATACGGCGCATGTGTGCGTGTCCATCCACTAGCCGCTCCGTCGCGTTAGCGTTACGCGACGCAGCGGCTGCGTATGCGCCGCCACTGGATAAAACCGTTTTACCACAGTATTTACGCTCGCTTGGCCAGTGGACAAACGGAGAGACTCGCGACGGCGCGTTGTATGAAGATTTGTCTCTGTTCCGCTTCTTTACTCATGTGGTTTAGGTACGACTTTAAACTATCGCGTTGCATTGCATTAAAACTATTTTAACGGGACCCAACACGATTAATTTTTGTAAGTAAGTACATATCTACTTACTGCTTGACGTTTCGGCCGCGATGCTGCGGCCGTGGTCACAAGCGAACTCAACTGTACTTACTTACAAAAATTAATCGTGTTGGGTCCCGTTAAAATAGTTTTAATGATTTAGGTACGTTCGGCCGGCGCGCCTCCCAGGCAGGCGTATGGCACTAAAGGTTGCCGCTCGGCTCGCACGCTCCACGAAATTAAATATATCCATGAGTGGAAACCCTACGCTCCTGACGTCAAATCGATATCGAGTCAGCGTTGCTTAACAGAATATGAACGCTCGGGTCACACGATAAGTTTCAATTTCGCGTGAAAGTCGTTAGAGAGTAAACCTTCTGTACGGTAGTACTATTAGTTATGCTGTGCCATGACCTAAGGTTGAATGCGCACGAGTACTTTTTGACGCGCGTAAAAAAAACGCACAGGATGATTTGCTTCGTACTTTTTACGCATGCTTTTTTAAGTAGTTCAAGTCATGTAATACCGGGTAATGTCTAATCTATTAGATAAAGCGTTACGGTAGGTGCCTTAAAAGAGGTATTGTTAACAACCGCTCTTATTTTAGAAACAGTGTGAAATGGCCTGGGATTACTAAATTTGGAAACCCTACTTTTGTTGATTTTACAAGTTTCGAGTTTGTTTCACTGTAGAATTACAATTTGTGTGGGATCTAACGCCATCTAGTACGAAACAAAAGTCGCACGCTGTATTTTGCAGCTTTCATCGACTGCTAGCCTGTATCGAAGTAACTTTACGTTAGTAGTGTAACGCAATGCTCAATTTATAAATGTGTACACTGTGCTTGTGAACAACATGTGACAGTATTACGTTTGCAGCGCTGCGCTGTTTTAAATTTATTGTCTCGTCGACGGCGCTTGATAAAGTTAAAGTGTACATTGCCATTGTAGTTATTATTTTTAATAGAAAAATACTAATTTAATAGTCATATTAATAAAGGCGAAACTCAAATAAGAAATAGATAATAATATTAATGTCCTTCGTGATTACTGTTTAGCGATAATGACTGTGTTTGTCCTTTTATATTATGTTCTTGTGGTGTACAATAAAGCATATTTTATCTTTATCTTTTATTGATTAGCTAAAGCCGTTGTCATGCAGCTATGATTACCAACTTTCTATAAAACAAGTCTTTCAAAACCACTTGAGATCAGGACAGCTGGTGTCCTGATAATTACCTTCACCAGCATTAAGATGTGACTATCGACGGCCTACAAAAATATCTGATCATTGGTGGAAGGCATATAATATGCCTACATAATCAGATATTTTTGCACATCACATCTTAATGCTGGTGACTGTACCGCAAAGTTAGACAAATAAATTGCTATTGTTTGAGTCTTTTGTGCTTCTTCTCAGTTCAAGGTTAAGGATTCCATGGCGTTTGTACCTTTTTTACTTCAGAATAATTAACTTGTATCTAAAATAATTTTATTTTACAAAAAGAATAAAAAATATGTGTGTTCTCAATACCATTTCATATAGCAATTTTTCATTTTCAGATGCGGATTATTCTTTATCAGATTTTAATTCCGAACATTTATTTGTGGTAATATAAATCAAGTGAAAAGATAAAACGTGTCCGCCGCGTCCCACAGCGTTTGTATTCGAAATATTCGCGGCTGTAAATCATATGCCATCTTTTTGAAGCCACAAAAGCATTCCTAAAAGAAGAAACTGAAAAAAATGTGTGCAGCACTAAAAGCGTGTTTAATTCACAAACGGGAGCGACGACGGGTGATCAATAAAAAAAAATCAGTTTTTATACTTATATAAAAGTTGTTTAGTAAAGTTCTTATAAATGTCGTTCAGTTTATCATCGTGGTTTATTCCTACAGTAGGTACAGTCACAGAGACTGTCAGAAACAATCCGGACGCGAATGTGAATTAAGTACCGACACACAGACACCCATATTTCTATAACATCGTCTAATCTAACTCTAACTTTATTTTCAGATACAGTGTGCTAAACGCATTGCACGTTTTGCTTATTGCGAACATGAGAACAAATTAAATTTCACAAAAAAATATACAAAACCTTTTCACCACACCTTGTAACAATCCGGGTCAGTCCAAAGCAAGCACATAGTGTTAATTAAACTTGCTTTATCGGTAGGACTAGAAACCTAACCAATACCTACTCTCAGAAGATGATTGAGTGATGATGATGAGTTTAAATTCCGCTCGTAAAAAGGTCTTGACTACTTTTCTGATATTGTCTTGCCTTTAAATCCTTATTTCCCACCATAAAAATTACTTACTGCTGACAATTCTGTGTATAAACTTACTAACAACCGCAATCAGAGACATTACAAGGTGATGCCTTAGTATCTATGGTTTTTCATTGTTAAATAAGTCTCTAAATGTAACGTCTTAAGCACTGATTTCGATTGAAAAATTATCGATACTATAAGTAATAGTTAATGTTATTTGACGTTTCTAATTGCGATTTATTAACATCTATTTGTTTTCTTTTAAGTACTCGTACATCTTTAATAAAAGTTAGGTAGGTACATCCAATAAAAAAACCGGCAGACACACACGCTCACTCCTAACCCTTAGTCCACACCGTAAAAAGGGCGTTTGAAATACACCCGTGAATCACAGTAGGCAGCGAGGAATGCGTTAATAAGTCCCCGGGGCATTTCTGGACTCCGTGATTGTATGTTCGCGAACTTTCGGAAGGCAGCGCGGGGGCTAAGTCATGCATATTCCGCCCGTCTCAAAGACATAAATGAGAATTGCTTTGAAAGTAGGCAATTCTATTTGCATAGCAGAAATAGAGTTAGGAACGCAACGGGTACGTAAACAACGGAGACGTACGGTGTTTCCTAGTACTATGTACTACTTATACAGTACATAATACGAGAATCACCGACGTTTAATGGCGCACCGGATAAGGTGATTGGCTTGCGATCTTGCCAGTTGAGATACTTTCGCGATCCAACGTATATGGATGGGTTACCAAATAAAAAAAAACAAATAAAAAATAACACCTCAAGCTGCTCTCTGTGCTTCGTAAGGTTAGTAAAGCCCTTCGTTCCGGTTGTTGTCGTATTAAGGCAGTCGTTGAAACATTGGCCAAATCTTTTCCATGTGTTGTCTATGTGGGAAGGTCTGTGCCCAGCAGTGGGACGTTTATAAACTGATGCTAATTGGTAAAACCACCGTTCAAAATAATTTAACAAAATTTTACATAGAGGTAAAAAAGTCCTAAAACTACACCGATATTCAGAGATTGTTAGAACGCTGAAACCGTCAAAATAGGTTGAGCACAAACGGAAATACGTCTTGACCTCTTCTATGCGCTCACAGGGTGAAGATTTTAACCGCTTCCTTTGTAATTACAAGAAAAGTCATGCAAGCTTTCGTATGAGATTTTTACAAAGCGAAAGCTTGAGGGTTTCGGAAAATCGCAACAGTAAAAGAAACATTACAAAAAAGAAGTAAAAGTTGATGTCACGGCTGATCGAGGAGTATTGCATGTTGTTGTAGTTTGTCTTTTGTTATTTTTATGTTTTTTTTTTGTGATGGGAAGGTACGTTCTACTTGCATGATAGAAATAATAGTTTTCCAATGTAGGTTTCTTCTTACTTGATTATACTTTATATAGCTTAACAAATGTAGTGTTAATTAGTTTATTGATAAGTAGGTCTCACTAGACTGTTACTAGGTGACGCTGCTACTATTTTATACTAATTAATAATATACTGTAGCGCACAAGGATGCTTTGTGGCCATAGTTACCGATGGAAATAATCGGGCGCTCAGAAAATTCTTGTTCGAAAACTGTTCTGCTAAAGCTAAGTGCAGAAAGTAATCGTACGGCAGTGACATCACCGTGAACAGAATTTAGTCTGATTAAGTGACTTAAAATTTTAAGAAAAAACACTTTGTTCAATCGAATTAGTCGACAACTTATTTTGAAGTTTTGTGTATTGAGTAAGACTCTAAAACTAAAGTAACATAATTTTTTTCACCTTTGTTTGACCACCTAGCGGGGGGGTACATGTGTACTCGGATCGGTTGATGGTAGGGTTTGTTTTAGGTCTGCCTGGCTAAGTCTTATTTAAATATGGCGCCATAACTTTATGTTACTAGCGTTGTTGAATCCAAGTGAAATGGGGTTCTACCATCGATGGTGGAAACCACCTCGTGTTACAGTAAATAAAAATCAAATTATATTTTTTTTATTAAAAAAACTTTTTAAAAGTGTCTTTGAATCGTCCATTTTTTTGCATACTACCAAATTACCATCCACACTTGGACGACATCCCTATATCATAAGATCCAAGCGCATCGTCATCTTTTTTGTCCAAACCTGGACCACAGGCTCTAAAAACAGTTGTGTTATATCACCAAGTTGGCATAAAGTTTCTCACCATTGTTTTATCTGTGTCTTTTTTGCAATAAAGAATTTAATATTGTACCTAAATAACAAAAAAGCTATTTTGTCATAAAAAGAAAATGTCGTAAAGGTTTTTTAGGTACTTATCTATAAAAAGAGCAGGAAGCGCTTAAACATTTTTGATCATTTAATCAAAGCACCATTACGGTTAATGGCGCGATGAAACATCTCATAAATTACCACAGCACCGATTTTCACAGCCTTTTAAAACGGAGATTTTTCAAGAGGGATTCCGCGCCTTTAGTAAATCCCTAATTATAACGTGACTGAAAATGGGAGACCCTATTACATATATGTAGATATACATTTTGTAAACTTAATTGCTTTTCGTATTTCGGATGTTTCATACTTTATCATGTTTCAGTTCCGTTTCGGATTAAACTTCAATGGTGGAATAATTTACCCGAAAAGCAGCTTTTGCTGGCGGCTTTAGTTATAAAGGTATAAATATCTCTTAAAGCCTCTTCAATTTTAATAGCGAATGTCTTCGCATAAGTCTTCCCCACATCTGTTATAATAAGACGCAAATATACAACAATAAAAAAATCTTGAATACTTACAGCCTATTTAATTTTAGACGCGTCTGTGAAATGGTATATCATTAATATAACTTTGCGTTTTGATGTTAAGCACCGATTTATATTCATTTATAACAGCTGTAATATTCATAAATATTATGTCTGTTTTAGGTGTAGTATTTATTTTTGTAGTACCTACAGTTAGTATTATAACAAAACAACAGTAGTAGTACGAAAATAAATACTAAGTACAGTAGAAATAGCCAAATTGTTATGAACACCCATATTACATTATTTGGTAAAAATCTGGGTCACTCACACAGCTGTAATTTTCTTAGAAAAATTTCAATTTGGCATACGACATGACACCTCAGATAGACACACATAGAGACAAAATGTTGCCAATCAAATAACTACGAGGTTCAGCTTTCGTTGGCCAGACTCTAGTAAGTAACTAACTAGCATAGGATAAAATGTTTACTAAAAAAAACTTTTTTCTAGTAAATATTTATCCTACATCTATATAGCTTTGTAAATGCAAAAATTCAATAATAAAGATATTTATAAGCAATTAAGTCTTTATCGATTGTTAAATGCTTGCAACAGTATTTCTTTCGACTGCGAGGGAGACTTTACAGTGACGTAATACCGCTGGCTTGCAGCATAAATCACAAACTACTGGAAAAAATTCAAGGAGTCTTCTAGGGTCTCGGTAGATTTGCGGTTAGAGCAGTGGACCGGCAATCCAAAGGTCATGGGTTCGAATTCCATTCGAGCTTTCCTGAGACTAGTTGTTTTTTTCTCTAATAAACATTTTATCATATATCTATATAGGTAGCATTGTGAATGCAATAACTTTAATAACAAAAACTAAGTGTATGTTTAGCTATCAGAGATTCAACACATTTTTCTAAACTCTCTAAAGGAAAAAACACGTAGGATGATTTTACCCTAACATAACGGATAAACATACTTAAATAATACTTACTTATTGTACATATTATAAACACCAAGACGCCGACTACGAATAGGTCTCGGAAACACGGAGGTCATGAAATAATTAGGAATTTATAGTATATCTACTAAGACAGCAAAACTAGTTTGACTAATTTGCTTTTTATTCTGCAACGAAGAAGCGCTGAGCCTAACATCCCCTGACGCAAGTGACGAGATAAGGCCCGAGACGGAAGCGTACCTATTTCACCGAAAAGCCTTGACTACTAAGAAACTGTTAATCAAGCCTCTTAAGAGCTCGACCATGTTATTAATATTGTGTTTTAGACAACAGACTTTAATCAGCTAGCTTCAAACTAAGCGACTTAACACAAGTCTTACTACAACTCAAATCGAATGCAATATGTGGTGTTAGGAGCCGAACTGTAACTGTTAGCTATAGGTAACAAAACTTAAGATACATAATTGTGGTTGTTTAATTTTACCGGACACAAATATATGTTAGGATTTACACTTACATTTCTACAAGTATTAAACCTCCCGTATCACGAAATATCAATTGCAAAAAGGGAGGGTTTACAAACTAGCTTTTAAAAAAACGCTTCCTGTAATACACACAGAACATCCACTACTAAATGTCCGGCTAAGCGATGAACGCAGAATTTATAAAGACACCCAAAATACAGACAGGTTGAACTAACTTAAGTTAGGTAGTTCAATACAGCCGCTGACAACGGCACTGTACCTGCCCCATTTGCATAACACTACCAAGAGGCAGGACTTACTCGTGACAAAGACAAATCATCTCTTGAGATTTTATTCGCTGGAGTCGCGGCTGCTACCGGAGAATGCTAGCTTCAAGCCGTTCGCTGTGCTAATGCTGACAAACAAGCTAGGCACCTGTTTAAAAGACGATTTCTAACCAACAGCAGGGATAAAATCCCGCTTACTGTTAAAGATTCATTTATAACCATATGTCAATATAGCTAAAAGGCGATGTTTAAGGAATGTTATAAGAATAATAATTGAAGCAAAGGAAAATGGAAAGCTGTTTGCCATTTCGGTAGTGATGTAATTTGTATTGACGCTGTAAAAGGGAAAGGGAGAAAGGAAATGCCCTAGATGAGTTTCTTGCCCGTTCTTCTCAGTAGGTACAAGGCTCCCACCCCATAGTTAGGACTAACGAACCGATGGCATAGCGTCATTCATAAGTGCTCAATTATTGTAGCCTAAATGGAATAAATATATTTGACATTGATATCAAAAAAAAAACAAAAAAAAAAGAAGATATAATGTAACTCTATTGGGTTTTATTTCATTGATGCTTTAGGTAGATAAAATAAAAGTGTACTGCAAAACCACGAAAATTAACATTTTACCGTTTCTCCAAAGGAAAGGCACACATCTCAGCTTTTTACTTTATTTATTTAAAAGACTTTATGCACGTTTCTACATAGGCAAACTTAATGTCTTAGGCATTTATTTGGCTTCATTTACTCTAATACATTCTTGGCCGGTGACGTTTTTTAGTTGACCTATCTAGTTACCGGACATTGCAAAGGTTGTGAAACTGAGTCTACAACTTCTACTGTAAGTACAACCTACCACGATTGTTGGCGGATATGTAGGTCACAATTACAAAATTTTAACGACAACTACTCCATAGCATGTATCCCTAATTTGGCGTGGAGCGTGTATCCCGTCATCTAGATTTAGTGTTGTCAGCGGTGCGCAGCGTCTGCACGAACAAAGGGCCGCAAATCTCCGGCTTACAACCGTCGCTGCGCCTAATCCTATCGCGCTCATCTTTATCTTGTTGCCAAGTGATTCCAGATTAATTTGGAGCACTGAAAACGAAGAGACCGTAACTGCAGTTTATTTTTAAATTAACCTTAGAGTAGCCTTATTTTTAATATTTATATCATAGAAAGTATTTATGAAAGTAAAAGAATTACTAATAACTTTAATATAATATGTTATTTTGTATTCAGATTCCTCCAGAAATACGTTTCATTAGAATAAATCCGTATCTTTATTCGAATAGATGTATATCTTTGCTTGAAAAGTTCCAAATCTTAATTTTAAAAGATCCGAATCTGTATACAGAAATACGGAACTACAATATTTTTTTAACTTTTATGCCTACCAGAGAGACAAGATCACATTTCACTATATACCTAACACTGGCAATGTTCTCGTTTATCTTCCAACCACAATAAATTCTTGGTACAGTCACCAGCATTAAAATGTGACTATCGACGGCCTGCAAAAATAGCTGATTATTGGTGGAAGGCATATATAACATCAATGATCCTTCCACCAATGATCAGATATTTTGCATATCATATCTTTTAATGCTGGTGACTGTACCACTAATTTTATTTTTATTAACTTTAACCATTCAATTATACAACATTTCATCTGACTTATATAAATACCAAACCATTTTATCGCTATCTAACATTGTCAAAGTATAAACGACATTCATTGTTAAAATAAATTAATTTTCCTTTATGTTATTTATTATGGCAGAACCGCCTTAGCTTGTAGTTTCACTAACAGGAAAGAAAGTTATGTCACATCCAATTATTCAAATTCTGTCAGTGCCAGCCCCGCCATGGCTAACGAACCGTCACGAACGATTTTCTGCAATTAGAGAGAATTTATGTAATAATCTTACTGTGAAACAATTAAATTAGCATTCTGGTTCGTGGCTCGATGAAAAGTGGTTTATTGTTAAGTAGGTATGATTATGCTGGGTTTCATTACCGTTTTTATTGGGTTACAAATAGATTAATCTTTACTAATGCATTGAGTATTGAATATTCATAGTACAGTTCTTTGTGAAAGGTTATCGTTTAAGGGGCATATTTGCGGGCGGATTACATTATAAATTGTCCCGTTTACTCTAATATGTTTTAACCTCATTACTTAGAAAAATAAAAAAAACTTTAACGAACTTTCAAACACTCACATACACTTGTCACTAAAACACTCAATTATCACTTAATCCGTCCTCTGGAATAAGCTCTAAATGTAAACTCACTTAATTTTACTTCAATCTACTTATTTAACTGTAAGCTTTTAATGTAATAGACGAGGCAAAAGACATTATTATACGTTGAGTTAATAGACGGTCCACGCGGAGGTGGTCTGGTTATGTGCCGTCCACTCCAGGGGGGAAATTGAAACATTACTCCACACCAGAATAGAATAACGTAGCGACGTATGATAACATGTCCTTGTTGAAGTGTGCATGTAGCTTATTAGCGACTCTTGTGTAGCATTAAAAAGCTGGATATCTTATCTTTCTTATGAGGATTCCTTGAGTAACAATTTCGACTGTTCGGGATTTTACTATTTTATCAATAAGTTTAAAAAAATGTGGTTGATTATTATTAAATCGAATCCTTATTACGCGACTTGATACTGACACTTTTCTAATAGTCCAAATATCGAGACAAAATAGTGAACGTTTTAATAGCATAATCGTAGCCAAGTGGAAGAATTAGTTGTGTTGGCTCATTGTCATCATTGTCATCAATCCAAAATAATTGACGGACAGGATCAAGGGTAAATGCAACCTAAACGTACATCAACGTACCATACATTATTATACATAGCATAAATCCTTCTCTTAATATTTTGAATTTCGAATTTATTTACTACACCTCTAGTATGGTAGTTGGAGTTCTTAGCTACATTCTGTTATTCATTCCAGTTATATCATTTATTCTTCTCGCACATTCGTTCCTCATACTATAACCATTCATGCATCGTATCTTTTGCTCTTAGCGGTTGTGACTCCGCCTACTTTGCTAGTTATCTTATCCATTTTAGTTTCTTTAATTATTAAATGATAGTATTCTATTCTCTAATGAGCCGCTACCAGCACAGCACTATAGCGTTTAAATTGCTGGTAATAGCATAAATCCTTCTCATAATATTATGGAATTTCGAATTTATTTAGAATTCTTCATTTTCATTTGTTTATGTCGCCCGACCCTAATCACATAAATGTTGATATTTTCTTCTCTCTTATTCTGTTAGTCAATTATCTGAGTGCATTTTTATTCTACTTGTATAAGAACAGTGAGCTTGTCGTACGTTCTCTAACAGAATGCATGACTTGCACTGGACTGGACGGTCCATTGGAGCTTCAACAATCGTTTTAATTTCATTGCTAGCCCTTAACAATTCCTTACGACTAGATTCAGGTGCATGATAATGCTGTATTTTACTTACGTCTGATGTAACCAGAAAATCATTGTCGTTTATCACAGAGACTATAGACTGTTCATTTCAATTTCAAATTAAAAATTTTGTTTGTTAGATGACACATATTGCATTTCATTAATTGATACAACAATTAAATAAGAAAATAATAAACATATTTCACTACGACGTTCAGCCAAGCAAACATTTAAACGAATGATACTTACAAACACATTGTTGAAAAAATACATTAATAATCATAACCATAGTAAAATAAAGTTATGATAATTATATCCTATATATCATCCGGGTTAATTAGAAATTTTAGTGGCTATACTCGTAATCACAACGCATGTACTTACTCGCTATAACAGGATGTCATTAATACCATTCTAATAGTATTTCTGTGATTTTTAGGACATATTATATTATCAAAGACCTTTTTTTTAATACTAAACCTAACAATTATAAATGTCTTATCAGTACTGCTTAGATATAATATAATTTATGTTGCACAGAAACTTTAAAGAAGTAAGGAAGGTAGTACAGTTTATCAACATAATTGTAGTTCACACTTGGCTACAAGTATAAGTAAATAAGTAAGGAAGTTCGTGTAATTAAACTTACATAACTCTATTGAGCACACAACGCCAAAAAGCTAATTCAAGAAGCGGTCAAGTCAAAGTGAGAATAAAACAAAATGTAAAAATAAAACTGACATACGTAATTTTTAGTTTATAACACTTAATACATATTTTGGAAGCGAGCCAAGAGATAACGTAGTGGATGCGCTCAAATATGAACTACCCATCAAGAGACATTTGTCGAAAATGTAGTTTAGCTCAAAGTTTTGAAACATGTTCTTTATGTTTCCTGCCTGCAGTAGCTACGTTAAAGTGGTAAAACTACGTATGGCTGTAAACTTTAGTATAGCCTAATGTGACTCGTGTGTACTGCTCCTAATGTTTTTCCATTTCAGAAAGGTAGAAACCCTTCCACCCAAGCATAGAGTTTCTCTCACGAGCATTTCGGTGATTCAGCATTTCAATCACGTTCATCAAGGGTAGTTACAGTCATTTGATAAATTGGAACCTTATTGCTTTAGCAGTAGATGTGTAGATGTATTAACATATTATTAAGACACCTATGTCCTTTAAATGTTAACTTTTTTATCATACACACAAAAAAATTCAAGAGGGAATTTTATTAAATGCTTTTTAGGTCCAATTGAGTAGACATACTCTAAATAGGGACATACTTTAAAACCTTTAATGGTTTTAAAGTCCCTATTTGCGTGAATAGGCAGTTAATCTGCTTCATAATTGTGTGATATCACCTTTCAAATTAGGTATGTTTCGTGGTTAATATGTTAAAACAATTATAAACTTATTTTAAAGTAACTTGAGACGTTTAACTTGGTTTTAAAATATTATTTATTTATATGCCAGCTATCTACATATTACAAGAGATAAAATGTTCAACTTTATGCGAATATGAAATAAAGAGAGCAAAATTGCTTTGTGGTTTTCTAAGTACCTATTTGGAATTATTTCATCGATACATCTGGTAATTTGCCACACGTAGAATGTTGTTAAGCTTCTTTATACTAAGTGTATTTATTCAATTTACTCGTAATTCGTTCCTTCATTCAAATGCTTTTATACTTTGAGAGCTTTACAAAAATACCTTCGTATGAATATGTAGTTTATTTCACTTTCAACCTTATTCCATTAAATTAAGAGCATTTATTCGCAAAGAGAATCAACTTGATTTATCACAAATGTGAATTGGGGAGACTATACATTCGTTCCTAATAACCAAATGACGTCAAAGCATAATAAATTTTGTGTAATAGAACATAAATTCCAATTCCCTATAATATGTGGCATTGGAATAAATTTATGTTATTCGCGTGGAATCAGACAGCGATCTTGAATATTAATAAAATGGTGTAGACCTGATTCAAATGAGTAATAGTAAGTATGAGTAGGTAATAATAATTCCACATGTACTAAAAAACATTATGTTCAATTATATTCCTATTTTTCATAGTTATTCTGTGCTATCACTTATGTAATGAGTCTTGATAACTACCCAAATAAGGGTCTTTCATAAAGTTCATTGATGTATAAGAAATGCCTACATAAATCAGTCTAAAGCCCTTTATACACTGCTACTTTTTGTAGCGATACAAACGCGCGTGAAACACACGACTGCATCGCGGCACTCCGATTGCATCGATGCTAAGAGATAGGGCGGTAGTAGGTATTTTGTTTTTAAATACTACACCTCCATTATGGTAGTTAAGAGTTCTTAGCTACATTTTCTCTTCCATTTCAGTTCTATCATTTATTCTTCTCGCACTTTCGTTCCTCATACTATAACCTTTCATGCATCGTATCTTTTGCTCTTTGCGGTTGTGACTCGGCCTACTTTGCTAGCTATCCTATCCATTTTTGTTTCTTTAATTATTTATTGGTAGTATTCTATTCTCTAATGAGCCGCTACCAGCACAGCACTATAGCGTTTAAAATGCTGGTAAAAGTCGCAGTGTGTAATGGGCCTAACATGACTGGGTAAGGGTAAATCGCCTCTGTAGGACGATTGGGGAGGCGCTCGATTTGGTTGATATAGGGTTTCTACTAGTAATTCATTGTTATACATTGGTGTAATGTAGCATTGTTCTATTTCGACAACGAGAAATAAAATGGTCTGTTCCTCAGTTGTTGGGAACGCCCACCGGTCTAGATGTTTTTTTTTACATTCGGCCATCACTTTCGCAACGGCCAATCGGAGGATGGGTGAATCTATTTTTTTATTGTTTCATGCAAACTGTAATGGGCAGTTCTTAGTGACCGAAGTAAAAAAATTGTTTTATTTCTTTGCGAAATTTCAAATAATTCGAACATAAAATCAAAATGATACCTGCTCTTGATTTACCGGATAGAAACATAAATATTTGCGTTATAACGTTTGTCGCGAAATACGTAGGTATATACAGGTATATACAGGGTGAAAAAAGACCGTGGTTGGAGGAAAAGTACCCTTAATATTGATGATGGCAAATTTTACTGAAAGGAAACATTCCTTTATTTTCAAAAATAATAAAAACTGCATTTAAAGATTTTTGAAAAATCACCTGCTTGAGCCGGGAAACGAACCGGTGAAATGTAAAAAATACCAACCGAAAGAGTCATTCTTAAGGATCAATTTCTATTAAACAACATATAGTATCTTAAATTAAATAAAGACCGCGAAAAATAATGTTTTTAAAGCTTACTTATACTATCTAGAAAATAGTTCACCTATGAAATGCTCAAAATGAAACCCATTTTTTTGAGCCTTGGTCTTTCTTTATTTTAAGATACTATGTTGTTTTAAAATAAATTGATCCTTATGAATGACTCTTTCGATTGGTATCATAAAATACAGGATGTTTTTTTGCATCAAAATATAAGCATAAACTACCAACCTTCCTATGCGACTGTTTGAAAATGTACTGCCTACATACAGCGCGTGAAAAGTAATTTCTGGTAAGGTGTACCAAATATGGCCGCTTTATTCCCAGCTCAGACAAAACAAGTTCTATCTAGGAAACTGTCAGCCGAGAGCGTGTCGCACTGTCACGCTCCAGATAGAAAAAAATATATTTGACGCCGTTCCCGTCGATAAATCGTTGATAAAAAAACCGAGAGATCAGAATACGATGGTCGTACCGAGAACAATGGCGAGTCTAGTGCAACTTGGCCCGAGCGAGTACGCGCGTTAACCTAAAGTCAACTATTCGTGCCAGAATAGGGCGACTGGCTCGCCACGCCCGTTTGAATGAATTTGAGTGAGACAACGAAATTCAATTTATCGAAAAAATGCTTTGACATAAAGTCCCTATAAACGATGCTGAACAAAATAACGGACACAACGCTGCTGACGGCTCTGTGGTAGACTGTACTACGGAATTTATTTTCAGATCAGTAAAAGGCGAGTGTTCTAGCGTGAAATTCTGACGAGGCGCCTTTGCGAATAACTACGAAAACGCTTGATGGCTTCTTTATTAGATTTCCAAGTGTTTGTGTCGAGAATATGTAGTATCGCTTTCCTGCTTTATTGTACAACACGGTGTTGCTCTATGCATAATAGAAATATGACGCAGTGATATTGTTCAGAACTGCAAAATATAATATTACTGTAAATAGGGTGAGGACGCCGATAATGAGATACCAATTTTATTTTTTGCCATAAAAAAATAAGTATTGTAATTAGAACTTTCGAAATTACGTGTTTATCATATGTTTCACCAAAGCAACGAGTAGTACCTACCAATGATAGTAAAGTAAAATGTAACTTGGGTACTAACAAAATTAAGAAATATGTAAAAATTAATAGGTATATTAGGAAAACAGAAAAGCTTATTAAAAAGAATAATTGTTTTTATAAAAATATTGCGCTTAGGAAAGAACGCATGAGTTTGATGGACTCTCTAGACATTTACGATTCTAAACTAAAAGAAAGTACACAGGTGTATGATCGAGATACCAAACAACTACAATCTGACATACAGAGATTACATGAGTCTCTTGATACTTTAAATAAAAAATACTTGTTGTCGCAAAAAGAAATTGAAGAACACATTAAGTCTGCCACAGAGTTAGTAGATCTGTGCAAGTACAATGCAGAACGATATGACTCTCTTTTGAACAATCAAGTAGATTTGTTGCCATCCGTAACACCCATAAAGAGTGTCATAAATGGTATCCCAGTGGTACCCTGTGCTACATTTGCTAATAATAATAATATATCGAGTGATAGAAAGTTAATAAAACGCAACCTACCTTTAGACAAAGATTCTTCTGTTGAAGGAATGTCTAGAAAAACTCTTATCTTTTCTGACAAGATAGCCTGGGTCCGCAGCTTAAATCTAAACTCAGCCACGAGCTTATAAACTTTTGCAATCCAGGCCAAACATTCACTAATTTAGTAAGTACATTAAGCAAGCAGGAGTTGAATCATTCAACAAATGCTCTAATACTGTGTGGTGATAGTCTCACAATAAAAAAAGCGTGACCTTTTAAAAAGCATAGAGAGTTTAATTGATATACAATCTAAAACTCATTTTAAAATAATAGTTTGTGCCTTTCCCTATGCCTGTAACTTATCGTGGAAACAAAACAAACAGATCTTTGATTTGAACTTACTTTTGTATAACTCCACTTATCGTCACAGTGACAGTATTGTATTTTTTGATACAAATAAATTTATATCTAGTTTTAAGTTGACTACTGATTCTATGTATTTAATTTACAAAGACAGGCTACAGATAGCATCATTGCTAGCATATAATTTAAAAGACACAGTTATAAGTAGTATAACAATGTCGACCCAAAATTATCGCACTGTTAGTATTTCTACTAATGTAAATTTAGTTGATAAGTCTTGCACAACCTCTAGTTTAAACTAAGAGGTAAGACAAAAGCCAGCCCTATCCAAATTAAAATAGTTCATCAAAACATGCAGGGCCTGGCCGGCAAAGAGTTAGAAATTGAACTTTTTTTATTACATGAAGATATAAACATTTTATGTATAACTGAGCACTGGCTTAAAGATTATCAGTTAATTTTTAATATTAAAAACTTTCAGCTTTCCAGTGCTTTTACTAGAACAAATGCAATTCGCGGCGGATCCTTAATATTTGTTAATTACAGTAAACATAAGATTACGGAACGAAAGGATGTAGTTTCCCTTTCTATTGAACGCGTTATTGAGCTGTCATGTGTCGAGTTAGAGAAATTTATAATTGTTTGTGTATATCGACCTCCTTCTGGTAATTTTAGTGTCTTTGAAGCCACTATGGAAGATGTAATTAAGAAGATTTGTAAATCTAAAAAGAAAATAGTAATTTGTGGGGATTTCAATGTAAATTTATTAGACAGTCATTCAACTAGTGTAAGATTAATTTCGTTGTTTAAATCATTTGATTTGGATTACCAATTTAGAGAACCGACTAGAATTACAGCAACCACTGCAACCTGCTTAGACAATTTTTTTTGTAACTTTGCTCCTGAGTCTAAGTTCATACTAACTAATTTATCTTCAGATCACTGTGGGCAAAAAATAGCTTTTACTGAATATGGACACCCTAACTCAGAAGAAATATCTTGTAGGCCAGTGACAGAGAAACGGGTTAAAATTTTCAAGCATAACATAACTGCTAAACTTGCATGTTTACCATTTATACAGGAAAGTCCAGATGCTCTTTACAAGCATTTTTTTGATCTTATAAACGGTGAATTTAATAAAACTTTCTCTATTAAAAAGTTTAAAACTAATATTTCAATGAAATTTAGGGATTGGGCTACAGCTGGTTTGCATAAAAGTAGGGCTAAGTTGTATGACTTATATGAGCAGAAAAAATATAATAATAGTCCAAGTTTTCTAGAGTATATCAAAAAGTATTCGAAAACTTTTAGGAAGGCTTGTGCATGTGCCAAGTCATTATTTATTAGTGAAAAAATTAAAAAGTCTGATAACAAAATAAAGGCAACATGGAACTGCATAAACCGCGAAACTGGTAAAATAAAGCCACGTGATACTAAGTTTTCTTTAAGAATAGGCAATAGCTTTTTAAGTGAAGACAATAAAGTTGCTGATGCTTTTGAACAGTTTTTTACAAATATACCAATTGCCACAACTATGTTACTCAACTCTTCACCAAGTAATGCAGAAATTCTGCTAAAAAAGTATGTACCCATGTGTAATGAAGTGTTCAAATTTAAACACGTAAACTGTAAAGACGTACTTAAATCCTTTAAATCTTTAAAAATAAAAAACACTTGTGATTTGTGGGATATTTCAACAAAAATTATTAATAATATTATCGAGTCCATTGCGCCTTTTTTTGTAGTCATATTCAATAGCTGTGTTGACGAAGGAGTTTTCCCAGATCTCATGAAGCATAGCAAAGTTCTGCCACTTTTCAAATCGGGTTGTAAAGATGACCCGAGCAATTTCAGGCCTATTTCGATTTTACCTACTCTTAGTAAAGTTTTTGAAAAACTTATTTTAGATCAACTCGGCTCCCACTTCGCTATAAACCACCTTTTTCACAGTGAACAGTATGGTTTTACCAAGGGAAGGTCTACTACTGATGCTGGTGTAGCTCTGCTAAAACACATATTTGAGGCTTGGGAGGGATCGCAGAATGCTTTTGGAGTGTTTTGTGATCTCTCCAAGGCTTTTGATTGCGTTGAATACAACACCCTTTTAATAAAGCTAAAACACTATGGAGTGCACTCTGATGCCTTGAAATTGATTCAATCATATCTTAGCGGCAGAATCCAAAAAGTTAGCGTGAACGGATCCATATCATCCGGATCTTCTGTGCTAATTGGGGTCCCACAAGGGTCAATACTAGGTCCATTTTTATTCTTAATCTATATTAATGATTTACCATTTTATGCGGAAAACTTTTGCAATATTGTTTTGTTTGCTGACGATACATCTTTGATATTTAAGACTGATCGAAATAAAAATAGTTTTGATGACATCAACAGTGCCCTAACAGATGTGTTGAATTGGTTTACTACTAATAATCTTCAATTAAACGCGAAGAAAACCAAATGTATAAATTTTACTCTACCTAACGTAAAGAATATTATAGGAAATAAAATTAAACTGAATGGTGAACTGTTGGACCTTGTTGATTCAACAGTTTTCTTAGGTATTACCTTAGATTCAAAAATACAGTGGTATCCTCATATTAGCACCCTTGCGGGGAGACTTAGTTCAGCTGCTTATGCTGTTAGGAAAATTAGGCATTTTACAGACGTGGAAACTGCTCGATTAGTCTATTTTAGTTACTTTCACAGTGTTATGTCCTATGGTATACTACTTTGGGGTAAAGCAGCAGATATAGAAACCATTTTCATTTTACAGAAAAGAGCAATAAGGTCCATATATAACCTAGGATCACGTGACTCCCATAAGGAGCTGTTTAAAGAAATAAATATTCTTACAGTTGCATCACAATTTATTTATAACTGTATTGTTTACGTGCGTCAAAACATTACTCATTTCAAAAAAAATTGCGATATACACAAACTAAATACTAGAAATAAGTATAAACTTGTAATTCCTAAATTTCGACTTCAGAAAGTTTATGGATCATTTATGGGACAAAGTGTCATAATTTATAATAAAATCCCGAACGATGTTATAATTTTGCCCTTTGACAAATTTAAGACACATGTTAAGGACAGACTTTTAGAAAAGGGCTATTACACTGTAAGCGATTACATCAATGACAAAAATGCATGAAATTAACATTCCTCTAGTTTCGCATACATTGTTCTAATGCGTTCATAGTGCCCGAGTAAAACTTGTAGATTCACTTTTATTTTTATCTTTTATTTTATATAATTGTTTTATGACTATTGACTGTATAATTTGGTAACGACATATTGTTTTGTAAATGTCGTTACCTCTATATTATTATAAAGCTGTGGAGTTTGTTGTGCCCGTTCTTATCCACAGCTAAAAGACTTCCTGAATGGGTGGGGTGGGTGGGTGGGTTCCTGTGCCTATCCATCCATCCATATAAAAAAAAAATTGACGATTCAAAACGCTTAATTTAAGCTTACTGAATAAAGTTATTTAGATTTTGATTTTGATTTTGATTTTTACAGTCTTGGATAGGGAATTTATTGTATTTTTTAGAAATAGTTGCTATTTAATCATATATCTACTTTCCTGCAAGGGGTGGTGTTCGTTAACGTTTCATGGGATACTAGCGCCAGGGGGCTGCCGTCAGTAAGTCAGCTATTACCTTGCTATCTCAAATTTGGCGCCTATCTCATTATAGGCATCTTCACCCTAGTAAGTGTAATTCGAAAATCTGTGATCTCTGCCTACTAGGAAAAGAGCGTGATGAAAGTATATAATTCAAAAGAACCCAATCATCGTAATCACCATGTGATCCATCACAAACCCGGACTGTGAATAAAGAAATCCGAAACACACTTTACCCTACCTTGGAATTGAACCCAGGACCCCAAGAAATCTGGCCAAGTGCTTGGCCACTCTAAGGATTTTAGCATCTATAAACAAATTATTTTTCATGAATCGGTACTATTGATAATTAATGGAATGGGGGTTAAAGTTACTCATGTCCGTTGAGACCCTACACGTGACCCCTGGGTGGTGCTAAATGAGTGACACTGACTGAGTGGTAGAGCCACGCTGCGTTGCAGAACGCATTGGGCCGGCTCGCCCAAAGCTTAATACCACCTTCTCACGAATATCCGGCGTGAAATAATGGCTCTTGGTGCTGTTGTGTTTCGTCCGGCCAGTAAGGGTCCGGAGGCCCATCTCCCTCCCCACTCTTCTCACAATTCCTATTCCATCCTTAACTCTATTCCTTCCTTAAAAGACGGCAACGCGCCTGCATTTCCCCTGGTTTGGCGGGTGTCCATGGGCGGCGGTGATTACTCTCCATCAGGTGACCCGCCTGCTCGTTTGCCTCCTTCTTTTATAATAAATAAATTCAGGCGTTACTTTGCAGTAATCCATGGCAGTTCTTGACCAATTAACCTCTCTAAAGGGACAAGAGCCACCAACGCTTATTGGGCCGACGTGTTGGGTCATGGCTCAATTATCCCATGTGCTTTTGTCCATGTAGGAAGGCCTGTGTACCGCGTATACAATACAGGCGGTATCCCAACGTCATCTGCCTATAAATGTCCCACTACTGGCCACAGGCCTTCCTACATGGACAAAAGCACATGGGATAATTGAGCCATGACCCAACACGTCGGCCCAATAAGCGTTGGTGGTTGTCCCTTTAGAGAGGTTAATTGGTCAAGAACTGCCGTTTTGCGTATTGGATAAAATGTTTACTAGAAAAAAATCAACCAGTTTCAGGGAGCTCGAGTGGGATTCGAACCCACCTTTGGATTGCCGGTCCACTGATCTGCTGCTGCACGCGGGTATTGGTTTGGTTTGCATGTTTGTTTGTAATTATTTCAGCATCTGCAAATGCATATAACTGTGGGAAGAGAGCGGCGCCTGCATCCATGCTTGATTAACAAATAAATTAGCCGAATTATCGTCACCATCATCAGCCTATAAACATCCCACATGAACAACATGACATAGGGAGATTGAGCCATAACCAACCACGCTGGCCCAATGCCGGTTGGTGGATATTTGATTTAACATACATACATACATACAAATAATCACTAGGCAATGAGGACCGCACAAAAAGTCCTCTATCATATTCCACTTTTCACCAAATAGCGACTGCACATGTACTCAGCGTGACAGGTGGTGAGAACGTCGCCGCTCTATGCTGTTGGAAGTATGTGCAGTCTGTAGTCCGTTAGTCGCCTTTTACGACACCCAAGGGAAGAGATGGTAGTATTCTTTTACCGTTACGCGACACGGTCAAACGGTTTTATTTAACATTACATTTTAAATGTATTTTTGTCAGTTTAAAATGCTTCATTAAGAAAAAATACTTGTAGACGAGTTCCAATTCGCTATCATCGCTGTCATCAAAATCGCTAATCGCCAATCACCCTCTATTTTCTACTCTACAGCCACTAAGGCAATAATGACTCCTTTTGTACTGTAATTACTTTGACTAAGAATGAAGTCGATTAACCGTAGCAGCTAAACGTTCATTAAGTTAGAAGCTATTTAAACCTGCCTTTAGTTTAACTGCAAAGTTAGCGTGCACATCAAAAACCACGGAGCCGATATTGCGGCAACTTAGGCGGAAACTGGTGAATCTGTAACTTGTTCCAATTACAGTCGGTGCAGGTTATTATCGGCGCAAGTTTGTTTTTGAAACTGTTGCGTGCGAAAGAACATGGCTATAGGCACTATTCCTTCGTTGAACTGCAAGGTGTGTCCAATCCCCGCGCAGGCATGTGGAACATAAAAAACAAAACTGCAGACATTGGCGCTTCACTTTTCGCCAAAAAGTCAAAAAGCATAATGTGAACTTGAATAAATTTCTAATGATTACATAAAAGCGCACAGGAAATTGTCTGCTCTGAATATCTCGGGCTGTAATCATCAAATTATCGATCTACTAACCGCTGTTGTGGTCCACCGATTAAAGTGACATCTCTATAGAATCCGGTATCGATTCCCATGACATACAAATTAGCGTAGAATTTCACCAAATGGTGATTAAAACTCGCGTTCAGCACTTAGGTGTGATGAAGACTCAGCGATATTCTGTTATAGCTTTAAATCATTATAGTATGGTATTTGTATCTCTCTCATGCACTCTCTGCACTGTATGCATGTTTCGACAAATTCCAGCTTCTATATGGAATTGGACGGCATACCCGGATGACGTCATCAGTTGGCGCGTCCGAAGCCAGCGGGCGTGCGGTTATGTAGCAATCATCACTTCCAACCCAATGAAAATTACCACTAACCGTATGAAGTAAGCTGATGTGAAGAGAGTGTTGCCTCCGACAAATCCGTTTGCAATGCACGAGCTAATGCGTGTTCATCTTTACGTGCTCTACAATGCAAATAATACTTCTATTTTGAGTTACTTGAATACAAGGATTGCATAAGTGGATACGTATTTAAGTAAAATAATATTTTAAGTGTTCTATTGAATAATATACCGGTAACATTACTTTCACTCTCAAATTACAAAATATAATAAAGTATTTTAATTTGTATGGTATTATCTTATAACCTACAAGGTATCCGAAACTAAGGACGGTCAGTGAAACCGTATAGTTTTAATGTCGGGTACAAACAAACCCAGAAAAATAAGTAAATATCCTATATGCTGACCCACTGCTAGGCAACTACAATTAGAGGTTGGTAATTACAAGCCCTACCCGGACTTATCAATCTGCTATAAACCCATGGGACCTACAAATATATCACAAATTGCATTGCCACTCGGGCACAGAGGCAAAACTAACGAAACCATGTTTATAATTGCTCTATCTAATCTTATTTAACAAGTTTAGTTACCTCTATCGCTTGTCAGTAGGTAATCAGTGACCCGGGCGCTCAAGTTACTGAACCAACCTAACTGTATGACATAACAGCAGGTTAGCATTAGAGGATAACCCGCCAATCAAGGTGTGAGGTTAGTAATGAACGGCATGTTATGTACAGTTGGATTGCTGATGTGTTAACCTTTATTTAATTTTGTATCCGGGGTCATAGGCTTAGTTAGAATAATTACTCATCCTTCATCATAGTGACATACTTAACAATAGCAAAAAGCATGCTAACTATCCTGTCAATAATTATTGTAATATAAGTGGCTAAGACAGCCGAGTAAGTGACTGTGGTTGCTTGAAAAGTTATAGGTTTATCACCAAGTCGGGCATAGCGTGTTTTGGTTTTTTTGATGCATAACTCGGGTTGCGATCACCAACTCGCATTTGGCATAAAATAATAGACAGTCATTGTTTGTTCTAAACATCAGACTCGCTCACTGGCTGAACTACATAATTTTAAAAACTTTAAAGCCTATTAATTTATTATAGTCTAGAAATACTGGTTATTTTAAAGACACATAATGTATCCGTTGAAGATTTTAAAAAACTCACAAGATACAGAAGTTCACGCCTACAAAGTCGCGGGCGGTCGCTTGTAACGTAATATTATGTGCCGTATTGGTTAAGCCACTAAGAAATCAGAATTCTGATCTAGCACCATCGATACTCACTGTAAACAGGAGCTTGATACCGATGATGCTAGCTCGTCCAGGTCGCGGTCTTACAAGTTAAGGCACTTTTTTAATGCTGATCACCAAATGAGTAACCAAATTACAAAATCACGAATTTGTCCGTACTACGGAGGGCACGGTAAGCCGTGGACCGCAATTTTGGCTACTTGACAGTTGTCGGAAAAGTATTTAAAAGTTACAAACGCTTATTAGAAACCTCATTCAATATTTTTTCTAGAAAAAGCTTCTGCTACATTAATTTCATAGTTCGAATCGAAAACGGTTGGTCACGTGACATTTTACGTCACATTTCAACAAAGAAATGTTATCTTTAGACCTGACAGATAGTTTTTGTTCATTTTGTGAAATGTGACGTTACACGAAGCTCAATCAAGGCCGCCCGTGTTTCGGGTCTTGTACTCCACAGATAAAAAATTGCAAATTTATTTTGTAAAAATAAAATATTTACAAAATATCTTGATAAAAAACTATTGGATAATTATTGTTAAATTATGAATTACCATATCCGACATATTTCATATTTTATTGTTAGAACTGTCAAATAGCCAATTGCTGTCGTCAAATGATAGTTCTTACAACCCAACTCGCAACTGTTCATGTTAGTGGACTATGGCTAATTCTTATGTACTATTTAATGTGGATAAACAGGAGTGTACAGCAGTGAACCGATTGTGGACTGATACTGATGAAGTTCTAGGTAACAAACCTTTCAAAGCTTCAACGAGCATACGACACGATTGATGGTAACGGAACAGCTTACCAATGCTTGCGCGCGTAACCGAGGGCGTTGCTCGCGCAATGACCCGAAATATTTAGTTCTTTTGCATGCAATTTCATATTCCTCCCTTTAAACTTTAACGCGCTAATGTAAAATTATTTATTTATTTAAATGTGGTATTCCTGGTAAATTATTATTATGTAAGTAAGTAAGTAACGAGCTCAATGGCGCAGAGGCAGCGCGTTCGGCTTGCGATCTTGCCCGCTAAGCAACTTTCGCAATGCCGGTCGCCAGGTCGCTCACCCATCGGTGACCAATTAAAATCATCTCGAGCTCCTCCGTGCTTCGGCAGGCACATTAAGCCGTTGGTTCCGGTTGTTGTCGTAAGATGGCAGTCGTCAAAACAGCGTGGTGGGTTATGGCCCAATATCCCAAGGCCTATGCCCAGCAGTGGGACGTTTATAGGCTGATGATGATGATGAGGTATACTATTACGCCTGCCTAAAATTCTAACAATTTAAGTACGATTACACGTGGCTTGTAAAGTTTATACGCTTCTCTAGTTACTGAGATTTCGTAATACTCGTAAATCAGTCAGTAAGTGAGTGCTATTACGTAATAAATCATTGAGTAAGTGAGTAGTATTTCGCATTTGTATATACAGACGTTATAAGTACACGAACAATATGCGAACATAATGAAATAAACGTTTTGATAATAATCCTGATCAATCTTCTTGTTGATTAAGTTAGTATATTTATTTACGGGTTACTCGCATAATGACCCATTTTGGTAGCCCAACGCACAATGACACATAGAGTCTACGCAAAATGACATACGCAAATTGACACTTATTCTCTTACGCGAAATGACACACGGGAACGACTACGCAAAATGACATACGCGAATTGACACATATTCTCATACGCGAAATGACACACGGGAACGACTACGCAAAATGACATACGCGAATTGACACATATTCGCATACGCGAAATGACACATGGGAACGACTACGCGAAATGACATAGGTAGATTACTTTTTAAAAAACAAGCTTTCATTTAAATGCGCTAAAAAGAAAAATTAAACTTTTACTTTCAACTTATAACGTAACGTCGTTACACAATTTATATGATTTAAAAGATTATGAAAGTACTCGTATTTAACTATACTTTGATTGAAAATTTTAATCTATCACATCAAGTTATTTAATTTACTTTTTTATTTATACAAGTAAATCTCGCGACAACCTTTTATATCATATAAATTGTGTAACGACGTTATAAGTTATAGTAAAAGTTATTTTTTTCTTTTTAGCGCATTTAAATAAAAGCTTGTTTTTTAAAAAGGATTTTTATTTTGAATTTTTATTGATTTTAAATCACCAATGGAAGGATAAATAATAATGCTTAAGGTATGTTTATAGGGCTTATAGCCCTCCGATCGACTTTGACCATTTCTAGGGGTCTAAACGCGTGTAAGTCAAAACGCGTGTATGTCAATATGCGTGTACGTAATTAGTCATTATACGAGTATGTGCGTGTAAGTCAAAACGCGTGTATGTCAATATGCGTGTAAGTCAAAACGCGTGTATGTCAATATGCGTGTACGTAATTAGTCATTATACGAGTATGTGCGTGTAAGTCAAAACGCGTGTATGTCAATATGCGTGTACGTAATTAGTCATTACGCGAGTAACCCTTATTTACCTGTACCGTACATAATGTAGTGATAAACGTAAGGGAACTTTATTGTCTTGGAAGTATTATGTTTTAGATTATTTTTGTATAAGCTTAATTAAATCATTTACAGTAATTTTGTTTGGAAATTCCTTTTATCAGGCTTTGAACTTTAGTTTTTAAATAAAACTACAATTAAATAAAATAAAAATGTAAGCTTTATTTTGCCTTAGTTATTATGTGTAATTTTTCTAATTAAACACACGATAAAGACTTTTGTGATATACCGCATTTAGTAGTTAACTGATAAAGAATTTAATAGTATAAAATGTAACAGTGCTAAACGAGTAGGACATAAACTTATTGTTTCCTTATTTTAACTCTCTTAGACCCAATTTAGGCATATTTCACAAATACCTCTTGGTTAGGTAGGTACATCTAAGATTAATTCAAGTGCGCTTTATTTCTTGTAACTGAGTGACTTAGTGCAGAAAGTATACGATATTTTGAGCTACACACAGCCGGGAATGACTGGAAATCACTTTTGACCTCAATCATTCTCAAAATCAATCCCTTCCCTTCCATTAGGCTACCTGTATATTTAGGGGTTATCAGGAGTCGAAAGCAGTTTCGATCAACCATTAGGGATCTGAAAGGGATCTACGCCACAAAACGAATATGTACTGTCAGTAAGCTTGAATATGAATCCTTGCAACACGGACGTGAAGTCCTGTGTAGTTATGCCACTCTGGCTAGTAAAGAAGAGACGTCAAGGATTATCTTTCCCTAATCAGAAAAAATCGGGTTATTTATGTGTGATTATAATCTTTGATTTTTTTTCACCAACGATTTGTCAATTTCGCTACTGTACCAACAGAATCGAGAGATTCTGGCTGAATGCTTACTACCTTTAAACTACTCAAAAGTTTATGATCTCCCAAATGTTCTAAAGCTTATATGTTTCTCGGCGAGTGACTGGTCACACAAACAAAATTGCAAACACGTATAAACATTACACGTCATCACAATTAAAATACTTAATTATAGTTTTTGCAAACGGTTACACATTAAATTTACCTAAAAGAGGTTGAATAGTTACAAGAAACTGTGCGAAAGTTTTGCGAGTAAAGTCTTTGCGGAAGGCTTGTGTTCAAATGAAATTGTACAACAAGTTGAAAGATCACGGTGACTACTGAACTTGCCATTACAGGGTCATTGTGAACTTCTCACTCGCAGTATCCAACTTGAGTCATGCTGAAACTTCCTTAATTACTTTCGGTAGACTGAAACGAAACGGGATGGAGATTGCATAAAATCTTTCGGCTTGTTTTAATTCATTCCCACTTCATTTGTTTCATTGAAGCATAATTGAGCTGGAAGTGGATGTAATTGTTTTAATTAAATATTTTCTTTGGTTACAACGGCACCTGTCTTACGTGCTGTGAACAATGTTTTTTTTGTGGACTACTATCTTGAAACAGTACAGAATACTTCGTTCCACCCCTTTAGGGGTTTGACTACCTAACTTTTTTGTCAATAGAAATCATAGGCACTGTCCAATGAGACAATCTTATTTAAAAAGACTATGACCCCCCAGAAATCTTTCGTGGTTTGGCGGACTAAGTTCCAGGCCATCTCTCGCTAAGGCTAGGATTAAGTCATCAACATCAAACTGTTTCCCAAACTACTCGTTTACTGCGATCGGGTCAGTCCCTTTAACATTCAGCCCGCCTTGTTTATTACCAGGTGACGCTGCTTCGATAGCCGCGTCCACACAACGCAGTTGCGGCTATTGTTGTACTTTTTTCTGTGGTCTAGTGGTCAGTCAGTCTCAGTCCCATAGGTCCCGGGATTGATTCCGTAGGGTTCATATTTGCACTTAGTTTGGTCAGTGGTAAGGCTTGTTTTACGTCCGCCATCACCATCTTATATGCATATGTCGCCATAACATCAGCTTACCAGCGTTCTTGTTCCGACTGTAAGAGATAACATAGCAACTGTGGAATCCAAGTGAACTGTGCTTCCACCATCGACCATCATCTAACAGGTGAGATGTAGGCCAAGTGCTGAACCGTAACAGAATTGTCAAAAAAACTTTTACTTGTTCACGTGATTCTTACGTGATCCTACGGTAGCTTCGAATGTTTTTTTGCACACATCAGCCCCCTTACTCTTGAAACCGATCGCTATTGGATCGGATTGGTGTTGTGGATTTTCGTATTTTTAAGTTACGACACCAGCGCTAATTTGGATTCATATTGGGTGAACTAAATGGCATTGAGTTTTGTATTTTTTTCACTCAATTTTCACGCAATATGAATCCATATTAGCTTTTTAACATTTCCATTTGGGTGTATTTTAGTATTATTTAGTAATTTATTTAAAAAGTTTAAGTTATCATTCATTGTTTAGTTTAGGTTTCAGTCATTTTATACATTATTTAAGGTTTAAATTGATTATTTTAAGTTTTATTTAATTTTGTAATTTTAAAATTGGTTTAGGTTTTAATTACTCTAGATAATAATTAAGGGTTTAATTGATTATTTTAGTGTTGTTTAATTTTAATTTTAAAATTGGTTTTAATTATTTTAGATGTTATTTAAGGTTGTAATTTTAAAGTTAGTTTAAGTTTATTTGTTTTTAAAGAATTAGTATAAGTATGTAGTTTTACTAGGCTATTTTAGTTATCTAGTTTAATTTTAAGGGTTTGGAAAGTTAAATTTTTATTTTAGTTTAATTAGGCAAATTTGTTTAGTTCCCGTAGTCGGTCTGGCTCTGCAGGTGCAGAACCATCGACCGAATACGGGGGCACTCGCAGGCATTGGTGGCGTTGTGGCCGGTATCTATCTTAGTGCCCATGCGCTGATTGTGGGCCGAGCAGTTGTAGCACTTGGGCCCCTGGGTCTTGTTGGGGCATTCCGGTAACTGATGGCCCGGGCTGGCGCAATGGGCACAAGGTCGCTTTTCAGCCATACACTTCGCCTTGGTATGGCCATATTGAAGGCATTGGTGGCATTGTACAAATCGGTAGAAGTCCAACGTGGACCCTACTGTGGTCCACGCTGAGCCTCCCGAGATCGAGGATGACTTTTCGCATCTCGGGAGTGACTTTAATCACCGCGTTGTACAATGCCGGGTTGCGATTTGAGGTCAGGTAACAGATGCGGGAAACCTCTAAGTCGTTTTGGGCGACAAGGACCTTCGCTAACTCCTCGCGGGCAACATCTTTCGATATGCCCTTTAGGATAATTAGCGGTGGTCTCTGTTTCGCCTGTTCGGCGCCGAAATTAGCGCTCGATGCGTGACGGGCTATCGTTTCCTCGCACTGTTTTCTGGTCTCAAATTCAACAAGTAATTTGGCGTTTGGTATTGGGAGCAATTTGACTGGGGCGTATTTGAGCCTCCGGAAGCTGATCTCCTTCTTCCACCAAGACATTACCTCCGGAGGCTTGAGCGTACAGTCGTAGGATGACACCAGGACCGCGGGGTAAGTTTTGGGTGTTGGGGGTTGAGGCCTCGCAGCGACACTGGCGTATGAGGGAGCGATCGGGAGCACAGCTTCTTTTTGGACGGCATGAGCGCTTCCGGATGACATGACGCATGACGGCATGAGGAATCTCCTTCAGTGCAGATGTGACCATGTTAGCGGTCAGCTGCAAAAGGTCTTCGAGAGGCGACTGTTGAGCCATCATCTCATCGACCTTCTGAGACACCTCTCGCCGGATCTCCTCCGTTGCCTCGCTCTGAATAGCGACTACGGCGCTCATGCTGTTGTCCAGCTTGTGGCTGAGCTCCCGGATACTGTCCTCGCTGATCTGCTGCTCGTGGGAGAGGTCCGGTTCTGGTACCGGTACCGGCTCGTCCCCGTCCAGCAGCTTGGCCATGCTGCCCTCGGTACTGCTGACGGACGCCAGGATTTTTTCCTTATTGGCCTTCGTTTCGGACTTGCCCGCACGAACCGCCGTGTAGATGTCATTGCAGTATCGTTGGATCAGGGACTTGAAGGTCGCCATGTCTGCCACCAGCATATAAGACGTCTCCTCCACAGGTGTCATTTGAGGCTTAGAGCCACTCATTCCACCCGATACCGGGCTAATTAAGTGCGCCATATTAGGTTAGGTTAGGGTTAGGTTAGGTTATATTTTTAAATTTTAATGTTAATTTACGAGAGATCTTGATTAGAAAAATTTTGTTGAAAAATTTGTTTTTGTAGGTTTTTAGGTTAGATTAATGTTAATTTTGAGTTTTAGAAAATTTAAATTTTTTGATTTTCTGCCGAAAATTTTTAAGTTTTTTGGTACTTTTTGTTTTTTAATAAATTTTGAAAATTTTGCCGGAATATGTTCTTATAATTTAAAAAAGTCTTATATTAGCGATTTGGTGTATTTCGGGTTTTTCCTTCTAGGAAATTGTAAACACTTTATCCTATATATACTTCTACCAAATATCCTGTACAACACGTATCCTAGATAGGAAGGTAGGAACAATGTATGTTAGCCATTGGCTAATGGTTGCCTGTGCTTACTACAGCATCAATCGTAATAAAGCGATCGGTTGGCTCGTAAATAACTGATCGGAATCCAGCTTTGCGGTCATTGCAGCGGACGACTGCGATGCTTAATCTCTCGGTGTTGGGCGAAAGTTGATTATGACGGTGTAATTGAGGATACTTTATGAGGTGGAAACTATTTTAATTTCTGTTTTTTTTTACGAATTTGCTGATGTTTAATTGTTATATTTATTTGTTAAGATAAATATATGACGGTGTAATTGTGGATACTTTATGAGGTAAACTATTAAAGCTATGTAAAGTTTACGAAATTGCTAAAGTTTTATTGTTGTAATTAATAATATTTTTTGGGATAAAATAACAATTACAATTCAACACAAAAATAGATCCGTAAATAGAGTTTTCGGTAAAATATGTAAGATTTTCAGCAAGGAAAGTGCTGACTAACTAACTGACTGCTTATCGCCCAAACCTAAACACTAGATTCTAAAAAGCTGAAATATTTCAAAGTTTTTCCTATAATGATGTAGACAAGAAATAAGGCTGGATTTTGCAACATTTCAATGGGATCCCATCCCATCCCATCAATAAAGGAAATAGAGAAATAAGTTTTAAGAAAACATGACAAATATTGTCATCGTACAGAAAAAAAATTGCTATTAAGAGCTCAGCTATCGTAAAATCCGATACAATAACAATCGTCAATCGTTAGACACCTCTACACAGCTCAACCAATATAATGACTTCATTATACACCGCCTTAGCGAAATAAGCAATCCTATTGGTGGGAGTCTTCTTGAGAGACAAGGGGTTAAATTAATACAAATCGCTATAATTTGTGAAAACCCTTGAATCAGTTACTCGGCCAAGGTGGTCAAAAAGGCTAATTGTTTTAGCATCTCCCGTGTGGGATCGACATAGGCACGCATAGACACGGAAACGGGAGCCGAATTCAATGCGCATCCAAATGGGAAAGGAGGGGTCTTCCAAGCAGTGCAGACGACGACAACAAATGTCAGCCCTCACGTACAGACATGCCGGGCTACCTTAAGTAAGACGTGTCAGCAGGGCGACGAATTTGAGTCTCCGTGAGAAAAAGCAATGCAGGCCGCGCCGTCTCGAGGTGTTGTTGGACGGCGTTGAGGTTATGGAGCCCACGGATGTTAGTGAACTCCACCTCCCACAGCGATTTGGTGGTGGGAGAGTAAGAAGCCGCTGTATTACCTGCATTCTTTTTAGGCACTGTCATTGGAAAAGGGGAAGGAAGGGACGTGAACAAAGAGCCACTACTGTTGCAAAGAAATGAACAAAGCGAGTATACCGCTTCAACATTGTAAGAGCGTTACAACCACAGCCGACACGCTGGACTGAAGGGCCCCCATACCCTCCCCGAAAGTAGTCGCCGAGTCCCATCATTTCCCGTTACCAACCGGCACGACGATCCATCATCATCATCATCATCATCATCATCAGCCAGAAGACGTCCACTGCTGGACAAAGGCCTCCCCCAAGGATCTCCACCACGACCGGTCTTGTGCTGCTTGCATCCAGCGGCTACCCGCGACCTTCACCAGATCGTCGGACCACCTTGTTGGAGGCCTGCCCACACTGCGTGTTCCGGTGCGCGGTCGCCACTCGAGAACCGTTCTGCCCCAACGGCCATCGGTTCTACGGGCGATGTGCCCTGCCCATTGCCACTTGAGCTTGGCGACTCTTTGGGCTATGTCGGTTACTTTAGATCGTCTACGAATCTCCTCATTTCTGATTAGATCACCTAGAGAAATCCCGAGCATAGCCCTCTCTATTGCTCTTGGCGTAACTTTGAGCCTGCTAATTAGGCTCATAGTGAGCGACCACGTTTCAGTACCGTATGTCATCACTGGCAACACACACTGGTCGAGGACTTTCGTCTAGAGACACTGCGGTATTTTGGACGAGAAGATATTTCGTAGCGTATTGAACGCTGCCCAGCCGAGTTGGATTCGACAATCCACTCCGAGGTTATGTGCGGCCCTTGTACTATGCCGCGGGCGCCCAGCGGCACCACCGTTTCTACGGGTCTCCCGGCCGGCGTGTCGTGTATCGTCTCCCGCTCAATGGTGCCACGGCAGAACTCTCTGGTCCACTGTTTGCAACAATAGCCGCTCCTCTTATGTATGCATAATAATAAATTTAACAGGTAAAATGTTAAATAAATAACGTGGCTTTTTAACTAAACGTAAAAACGTGACTATTATAATTAAAGCAGCCAGTGACTTTCGTGCGGTTCTTTGTAACGTTGAAACGCAAATTACTGCGCTCTACGCACCACGTGTCCACACCAAAAGGTGTTTTAATGAATCGGCTTTAAAAAAAGCGAGTAATTAAGCCTTAGATATTCCGAACCCATCCCGCCCCCTAATTTTGCTTCGTTGCCTCTCATTAACGATTTCTCTCATGCTGATTTACTGCGCTCGACTTTTCCGGTTGGTTTGGTACTTTTTAATATTTATTTTGGGTTGAAATCGGGTACACTTGTGCGTATAAAATATTTATACGTTACTTATCAAGTTTCTTTGTTTGCCTACTATTTGTCTACTATGCTGACATACAAATAAAAACGAAACAATTTTAAAACACGCAAATTTATGCTTATTAATTTTTGACGTTTTTTATGCTTAAGTTTTTATAAAAAAAGATATTTGAATGATTAAAAATGTCAACCTTATTGGTTAGGTACTAATGATTTCCAAAACTCATTTCAGCCGTTACTTTATTTTAATTCAAAAACTCTCCAATTTCTATTACTTACCACAATATCAATACGATTATTGGAAATCATATTTAATTTTATTCCATAAAGTAATAACTTAAGTTAACAATTCATTATGATTTCTAATTTTTCACCTTTCGATGAAAAATGATGAAAACGATAAATTACCTATAAATTTTAGCCGTTTGTGTCGCTAGGGGAGAGACACTTGCCCGCTATTTTTTCTTGTACCAGAATACGTTTGTTTACACAATTCTATGACTACGGCTTATATTTCGGTTCGACGCGATTCTGTTTCGGCGTGCAGTGGTGCTGGGGGTAGCGATGCGCATTTGTCTAGCACAGACTATAGCTCGTTAGATTAGTTGTTAAGTCTTAACTATAAGTTAGTTAACTGTTTTTTATTATTATTAGTATTGACGTCAATAAGTGCCTGTAAAGGTTCACATTGAATAAATAATTTGACTTTGACTTTGAATACATTTTTGACCTGTTTGAGATATACACGCAGATTGCACGGAAATAAAACTTGATAATTAGGTGTTTTATTTTCTAAGCTGGATGGAATGGATTTTTTCTGAGTACTTATGTATAAATACTGGTAAATTATTAAACGGTATTTTTACATTAAAGTATTAGGTCGGAGCTTAGGTCACCAACTTATATGGGTTGGGTTCACCATGATGGTAAAACCAAAAAGTTAAATTAGATAATTTAAGAACTAAAACAGAAAACCCTGCAACAAAGGCAACAAAAATGTGATTAGCACATGGCGAGTGAAATGTGCTCAATCATGAGAAGACAGCATTTGGATAAAATCCAACTTACCATGGTTCACAGCATGGGTTTACAGTACTATGTTGTTTATTTTAAAGCGGGCCATTAGCCCTCTCTTCCTTTTCCAACAATTTAGATAATTATTTTCGCCTTCACATGGTGGCTTGTGAAACAGAAAAAGAAAGACCAAAAAAAACGGATTTACGTCATATCAATCGAAAGACAGAGGCATCGACAGCCATTCAGCCAGAACTACGATAAAATATAATCGAATTAATCGATTATAAAAACACAAAGCAGCAAGAATGCTTACTGAGAAGTACGGAGGAAGACCAAACGACCCTTACGGTTTTATGTATAATCATATTGCATACAATAAAACTATTTAATTGGAAGTGGATATCAAACTTACAATTTTACAGATAATATTTTAAAACGATTCCTAATCGATCAAACGATGAGAAGGAATTGAATAAGAAATCGATTACTTAACGATATCTAGGACCTAGTGCTTCGTTCCGTTTCATGCTTTTCAATAAATATACTGGAAATCTAATGAGGTTTAATTTACCTAATAAATTGATTTTATTTTATTATTTATAAACGAAAGTTGTTAATAAAAACAATGCTTTGATAAATAACTTTCTACCAAAACATCGAAAAGTGTTAGTGTTCGTTTTGGAACGGGTAAAACGTCAAAGAGACTTGTCAAACTGACATCTTCGCTAAAGTCACTGAGCATAAACTTCAGAGCAAACAAAACATTTCCTCATTTTCAAGAAATAACTTGATGTCCGAAGAAAAAGTGCTACAAAATCAGATAACAATGGTATTATAACAATACAGTGCAACTTCACACTTTAAAAGTAAAAGAGTTAAGAGAGTCGTTTCGTATTTAAATTAGAAATATTATTTAGTTTTCTTGTAAATATTTTTATAAGATGATTGAAGGGTAATATCATTTATTATTCAACTTAGCTATTTTCACTCTCGCTAAAGCCTTAATCAAATCACTCTCATCACACAATGTTTCACTAGCATAATACCCAAACTTTGACAATGGCTAATGTGCAAAGCGCACCAAACCATTAAATAAAAAAAAAACAAAAATATATTTCAAACGGGCAGCGCAAAGGTCCGAACAACAGCAACACTGTCCGAGTGAAAGATGTAATTCATTACCTTTCGTGTTTCAGCAGTATTAATGCAAACTCTTTTGTGGCAAAGAAAGAAGTTACTTGTATGCCTGAGATTTATATGCGCTAGCTTTGTTTGAGAAATGTAAGCGTTTTATGAAAGTAAACAGCGTTTGGACCTGTTGTAGCTATTGTTAACGTTTTCCCTGTTTATGGTTTAGTTATTTGATGTTAGAGTAGCTTTTGTAAGAAGTTTGTTTGATCATCAGTCTAAATAGTCCACTAAAGGAATATTGCGGTTTAGTAGGTTTTAAAGTCTGCAATTTCATAACAACCGGAACTAACTTATTAACTTGCCTTCCAAAGCACAGGAAGAAATATAAATTGGTAATTTCGCATTGGACTGTTAAAGGTTTCTGTTAAGCAGATTCCCACTGAGAGAATTATCTATTTGACGGGCGCTGTTTTCTTTCGCAACAACATTTCAAACATGTAAGGGAACTTAATCAGTTATTCATTTGGATACAGGTTGAATAAATAAAGAGAGGAAACATATAGAGTTTTATTTTGCTTTAGATTGGAACTGTTCAGTGGATTCAACTTGGATACACATATTTACCCACATTATGTTTGGAAAGTGGTGTGTAATTATGAATGTGTAATAGATGACAGGAATCTTGCGCCTTATTTTACCTATGACTATTATGTTTAAGTATGTTTATGTATATGTAATAATATATTTTTTTCACACACACCTATTTATGTATACCTAAATTATTTATTTCATTTGTTTGTTGCTATCTATTCACTTTTATTTAAATACCGTAAAAAGATTACACCTCCGATTTTCGAGTTTATATGATCTCTCCATCCGACTGATTGTCTGGAAGAGATCGCTTCATAGCGATAAGACCGCCAAATTGTGACTATGTGTTTTACCTATTTTCATGTTTTGTATGTATATGTAAACTGTTGCAATAAAAGAGTTGTCTAATCTAATCTACTCTATGAGTTTTGACTGCGCCTGCATGGACATAGTCAAACGGCGTGGGTTCAATAACTACCCGAGCTAAGTAGTCTTTCTTCAAAGTTTTATGATGTTTTATGAGTCATTAACAGACACACATATAATCAAGACTATTATCCCTGAAGGGTTACTTAGAGACAGGCAATGAGGACAGCAAAAGCAGTCATCTACCATAGTCCACTTTTCACCAAATAGCGACTGCACATGTGCTCAGCGTGACAGGTGGTGAGCCCATCGCCGCTGTAAGCTGATGGATGTATGTGCAGTCTTTAGTCCGTCAGTCGCCTTTTACGATACCCAAGGGAAGAGAGAGGGTGGATCAGCGGATCATCATCATTAGCATAATCAGTCTATAGCTGTCCCCCCGATGTGCTCAGACCATCTAACATGAAACGATAGAACATGGGGACAGCTATGACCTGTAACGGTACAGAATGAATGGTATCCGTCCGTTAGTAAGGAATGTGTGGGAGTAGCATTAAAATAAATATTAATGCGTAGCACCATTAATATAATAAGCATGAAAAAGGGAATAATAAACTAGTTCAGAATAATGGTCAATGGTCTAGCGCTTTATCTTTATTTTGAATTTCGCGGGGACTGCTCTGCGCGTCCCTTGCGACATAGGCGGCGTCTAGCGGAAGTCATTTATTTGGGCTTCGCGTAAGGTTGCTAGGTTGACTAGGACCGTATTTTATTTTGAATTTCGCGGGGACTGCTCTGCGCGTCCCTTGCGACATAGGCGGCGTCTAGCGGAAGTCATTTATTTGGGCTTCGCGTAAGGTTGCTAGGTTGACTAGGACCGTATTTTATTTTGAGTTTCGCGGGGACTGCTCTGGGGTCGGCAAAGTGGTTCACCTACGGGCGGACGCCATCTATGGTCGGAATACGGAACTTTTGATAGTTTCCCAAAATATAGGATTATTGGCTTAAGTGAAGGATTATTAAGAGGAAAGTGTTAATAGAAGGCTATATTTAGATATTCAAAGATGAAATATTGGCTGTCGTACGAGATTTGGTTAGATTATGGAAAAATTTTAGAATTGCGCGGCGGAAGCGGCAATGAGCGAGCGAGAGGTTGAGAAAAAGACAGAAAGAGAGGTCGGATGATAGCTCCACGTGGCGCGACGCGAAGGCGGGGGGGCATCGGGGAAGCGGCTAGCGATTGGTTGAGGGAAGAAAAGCGGACTTGCGCGGGCAAATTTTAGGCGCGCGTGGCGGGAAAGTTAAGATGCTTGGGAAAATTAGCGGACATTCAATTTTGGGACGTCGGCGGTGCGGTCCAACTTAAGAGTGCGGTACTACTCATACGGGAAAAATAGCGTCCGAGCTTTGATAGTGCGCTAAGTGATATTCGAGCTGCGATATTAATTAAGATTTGTGAAATTGAAAGTGATTAATAAAGTAAAACTATTGCGGTCGCAACTCGAATCCGTTAACGGAATGAAGTATTCCGGGGTACATCGGCGGAAACGAATCACGGTGGCAACAAAAACCTATGTACCTTTCAACAGACTTCGGTCTGGATGATCTTTGATTGTATTTAATAAGATCGGCGTTTTATATCATTACGCTAAACAATACACTATCTTCGACGGAGTAATGGGGGAGAGACAGTTGTCTCCCTAGTGAAAGTTGAAGATAGGTCAGACACCATTTAGCTGGAGGTAGACACGTATGACCCAGTCCAATCTCGAGTCTACCTCCATACATACAGTGTAGTGATAGGAAAATAACACACTGAGTATACTGGCTCGACTGATAGAACATTTAGGAGTTAGTTGCTTTCAGGGGCAATGCGACTCTCACCACACACCACGAATTTAAATTAAATGAGGCTTGGCCTAGTTTGCAAGGTACACAAAAGGGACTGTTAGTTCGACAAAATATAGGCATTTTCAAGTGAGGAAAGTTGTAGGAAACTATAGGTAGGCGGATATATATATATGGTTAGTTATTAATTCAGACCAATAAGGTAGGGATAATTAAGTTACGGCGCTAAATAAAATTATGATGAAGTGATGTGGGTCCTAGCTAGGCAAGTAATCTGTTACCGCAGGCCGATAAAATTCTAATTGTTTTCCTAAAGTTGTTACCAATTAATTATTCATTTTAAATAATTAATAGAAGCATGATAATATCGTACCATCATTACTTTGGAATACCTAAAAGTCTAGACTGGTTTCCTATTACAAGAAAAATACTAAAAAGTTATAGCAAATAAGCTTAGTCGTACTGTGATGTTTGATTTCTAATGCTGAAATGACCAAACAGGCATTTTTTAGCTTTCCCTGGGATGCAATACGATCTCATATCGCTACACTCTTCAAGGTGTTAAAGTTTTACATCCGATACCTTAGCAAAAATAAGCTGATACAAACTGAACAACTAAAACCAGTTTAGAACCTAGGATAAGTCGTTGAAAGAAGACATTGCAAGCTATGAGCTTCTAATAATCTGAAACATAGAAATAATTGATTGATAACAACCAGCTAATTAGCCTGACAATGGTCTACTAATACCATTTGAATAGACCTCTTAAGATATGTAAGTACTTACTTCTAATAATATGAAACATAGAAATATTTGATGGGAACAATCTAATCAATCAGACTAATACCTAGTACAGTCTAATTTATACTTATTAAAGTGAGTAAAAGATAACTTCTAAATGTAATTTATTTAATGATTAACAGTGATAATTAACTACCTAATTTACTACCTACTAAAGGTATACTAACTATGATTTAGTAGTCTATCAAATTAACCACTCAGTCTGAGAGACAGAGGGTGGAAGTTAATGAAAAAATAATTAACTACATTCACTCCCTAAAAGTCAGGGATGTTGAATAAATTAAGCATCTTTCAATAAACTTGAGATGTACTTACACTTTATAAGATCTGTATAATGAACACTAGGAGTAACCCAAAGTAATTTACTTCAAATGATAGTATTCTATTTCGGTTCACTTCCTAAAGTCAAGGATATTGAATGAATTAAACATCCTTTAATAAACTTAAGATGTGATAATCTGCCAATGCAGCCAATCCAATGTAGTTATATTGGAACTTTGTAAGACCTGTATAATAAATACTAGGAGTAAATAAAAGTAATTTTACCTGTATTAATAGCATTCTACTTTAGCCACCGCCTGAAGTGGCGTTTGATTAAATTATCCACCCTTTACGGAACTGAATATAAGTTATTGCATTGAATAATTAAGTTCTTAATGTGAAAAGGATATTTGGATGATAGCAAGCCTTGAGATAAACTCTATTGATTTATGTGGAATAATAAGAATTTAAATTGCTAACACATCATAATGTAAAATGAAATTAGATTTTGAGAAGAGATGTAAATTCTCAGTTTGAAAGAATTAAAGCTACAAGCTAATAATTAATGTTAAAGCCAAAGTGGACGGGGCCATAATTAAACAATGAGATGTAATGGCACGCTATGGAGCGGCGGTTGGAGCTCATAAACTTCCACAAGACTTATATTTCCACAAGACTTTTAAACTTCCACAAGACTTATATTTCCACAAGACTTTTAAACTTCCACAAGACTCTTATATTTCCACAAGACTTTTAAACTTCCACAAGACTCTTATATTTCCACAAGACTCTTAAACTTCCACAAGGCTCCTATACTTCCACAAGACTTTTATAATTCCACTAAACCTTTATATAAATTGCACCAGGCTTCTTATGTATCATGCTACTGATAATAAATAATAATACCTACAAGCTAAGCTATCATCTGATTACCTTTGAGTAGTTACAAATCAGTTGCAGCCCGAAGCTGCAGTGAAGGATTTAGGTCACAGTTCAGACGGAGTCATTGCTAGGCTACACATATTTATGTTATGATTTATAGACTGGTAGGTAATTAGGTCAGGAGAAAATAATTTAACACAGGGATAAGCCAATTACTAAACTTTCACGAAAGAACTTGAGTTACTTAAATGCGGTTAACAACGGAGGGTTCACTAGACGATCTGGCCAAAATAGTAGTTATTATAATATTACATTGCTTGACTGAAATTCACTGCAAATAGAATTAAGCTATGCTAAGGTTCCATCTTCATACAAACGCTACACACTCTACAAAACTCCAGACACAACCATTAGATTGTAGATAAATTAGGTTAATTAGTTTTAAGAATTAGATAATAATTTAAGTTAAGGTAAAGCGGCGAGGATGTGTGTATGTATTATAAGCTAGCTAGGCATATAGGTGTGAAAGGCATTAGATTTAGGTTTAGATATAGGTAGATTTAGGTTTAGATTTAGGTGTAGCAAATTTATAAATAAGGGGGGGGAGGTTACAATTTGGTAAGCCATGACCAGGATCAGAAAGTTAAGTTATAAATTATCATTAATATAGTTGTATTGGATTTCAGTCAAGCGGTAATACTTTAATTTAGAAGTGGGATTTTTCCCACAAATTGTTGTCGTGTTGCGATGCGTGAGTTTAGAATTGGCTTAATAGGGAATAATTCAATGAAGATTAATTAATTCAGAGATATTGAAGAATTATAATTTGACACTTTTCACAATAAACGTTGTTATCTTCTAAAGTTGATTCATACACTTTGTATTACGGGCTCTTGATAATGGGTGAATTATAATTTGACACTTTTCACAATAAACGTTGTTATCTTCTAAAGTTGATTCATACACTTTGTATTACGGGCTCTTGATAATGGGTGAATTATAATTTGACACTTTTCACAATAAACGTTGTTATCTTCTAAAGTTGATTCATACACTTTGTATTACGGGCTCTTGATAATGGGTGAATTATAATGTGACACTTTTCACAATAAACGTTGTTATCTTCTAAAGTTGATTCATACACTTTGTATTACGGGTTCTTGATAATAGATTAAGACCAATATTGTAGACAGTCGCAATGAGAGCTGGAGCTAAAATTTTGTTGTACGAAATCTGTAACAAAAAGATTCTCAGGTTAGGTTAAAGGTCAAAGGAGATAAAACTACAAAACAATAATGTAATGAGTATTATTTGAAATACAATACCTTTCAGTCATTATCTTTTTCTTCTTTATTTAATGGCGGAGTTCGCCAGCATCAGGTACCGTGCGGCTGTTAGGCGTTGTTGTTTTTCCAAAGTTTAATGAGTGAACAAAGTACTTAGATATAGTCAATAACCAAACTATTCCGGGAGTATTAATTTTAAAACTGTTGAGTTATCTGTGAATACTGAAACCTTTAGTAATTGTTTTCTATGAATACTGAAACCAGGTATCCAATTTTTGATAGGACGCTAATATAATAATTGTTGACGTTAGGAGCTATGGTAACTGTAGTTTTGTTTCTATTCCTGGTGATAGATTTCATATAGGCATAGGCAACTGGTTCATACAGCCTTGTGTTGAGTTATTTTTAGGATCGTAAAAGGTCGACAGGGTGACATAGTTCAACATTTATTGATTTAGAAAGATTTGTAGAATAGGGGGCGGTTTAATTATTATTGCTGTCGGATGGGAAGGCAAGGGGGCGAGATTGGACAGAATTAACCAACTTAATTATTGCTGGATTCAATTTATATTATAGGATGGCGATATGCTGTACAATATTATAAAGTTATGACGCTAACAGCATAATATAAAACTAATAATAATTATATTTTGACTAATAATCGTTGAGCGATTGCGGTTTTTAGTTGATGTGCTATTCCACGTATTATAATTTATTTTGTTGGTTATGTTAGAGAGAAAAAAATTATAATAGTGTACTTGAGTCTCACATTTGAAATCCATAGAGTAGTTTAGGCTAGTCAAGGACTATAATGTTCTTTGTCTATGGTTGGACCATAGAGACAAATGATTTAGCGAGACCATAAACAATCTAGAATTAGGAATGATTATAAAACATGACGTCATAAAACCAATCGGAGAGGAAACTTCCATAACGCGTAATCATGTGATTTTGTTATAGCAAGTGGAATCACCTGTTATTTTCCATACCTGTTATTTTTAATACCTGCGATTTTTACATTGAAAGAGATTTTCCTAATACTTATCACGTAGTAGATTAGAATGCAATGACATGGGAAATGCCGCTTCATTTTGTTAGTTCGCTAAAATCCTAGGAAAAGTAACATAAAATAGTATTACGGTTCAAAATACACGCGTTGATGAGGAATCGCGATTATAAGTAATAACAAGTAGCAGGGATGTCATGTAGGGGATAGAATCATATGACTATTCATTGCTAGTAGGAATTTTGGTTTAAAAGCAACGTAGTTTGGGATGCATAATGTAAACGGATAAATACGTCTAGTAGGCGATAAAAGTCGTTACCGTCTGGAAACAACTATCTAATATCTACTCTATTGTGGGGAGGTTACCTATTAGCGAGGCTAGATGGCGTTGGGTTACCAATAAAAGATTTTATTTTGGATGATGGTAAAAGGGTGCTGTCTAATAATAATATGTATAATTGTAATATTCTTGCAGCGTTGTAAGTAGTCGTTACCGGTAATCATTGCTTCTTACCGAATAGTTGAAATCGTGATAAATAGTTAATTATGAAGATTTATAAAGGATAATTATTAGCTAAAGATGAGGTTAACGTACGCAGAAGTAAAGCTCGCTGGGCACAGCTTACTATACCTACTTACCTAATATTATCAGTTGTGAGTTACCTAGAGATATCTAAGTCGGGAGAGCGGTGAAAAGAAAAGACCTTACTAACATGACTAATTAGTTAGGATAGGTAGAGATAGATAAATCATTAAATTCACTGGGTTGGATTAGCCTATTAAGAAGGGTACCTTGCACAATTGTCTATCTCCGTTGAACGATTAAGATGTTGAAAAAAAAAAAAAAAAATAATAGTAGAAAGAAAATATATATAGTTGACTGGCTTGAAGTCGAGATTTAACTGCAAAATTAACGAGTTATAGCACTGTTATGCTATAGGGATAACAATAGCGTATGTTATCACATCAATTATAAAGGCGAGTTGCGGGCGGATGTCACGTCATAATCAATAGTTAACTCGTTTTATCATTTTAAAAGTTAACACCAGCTACTTATAAAACAGTGATCGATTATATATACCACAATTTTAAGTTGCAGGATAAATTTAAACTCATAGTCCGCAGAAACATTCAAGCCGGAAATAAAGCGATGATATTGCGAGCTGAGAATAAATTTCTTAGTGTAAAATTTATTAATAAGTAAATCCCTGATATTGCGTTATCGAGATTACAATACAAAATCAACTATCACAATTCGAATCATACAAAGTAATTATTTAGATGTTATCTCGCGTCGACAGGTACAAAATTTAATTTAGATGGGTAAAGAAATTAGAACTGAAATGGGTTTCGGATGTGTGACGTTCTTAGGATACGTACTGTTTAGTAGCATAATTTAAATTTAATAAAATCGGCCGAATTAGACATAATTCGTTTTGCGGATATATATATTTAATCGAGATTATTGTGGAGGTAGCCATAGTTCAAAGTTTACTAAACCCGACCTAGAGTCATAGCCTATCTTTATATGTCAGAAGAAAATAATAAATTTATAAGTAGTAGATTTTAAAGTCAATAGTAAATTTATTTTCCCGAGGTGCGACCTGAAACCTAGTTCACACTAGGCCATTCAAATACTTTAACCGGTAATGTTGATTATAATAAATAAAGATGTTCGGGATTTATAATAATATTCTAAAACTGCTATATTAAAATTGTTATTATGAAATTAAATAGGTTTGCTTAACAATTGGCAAATAATTATTAACTCAAGAATTTGTTTAGTACAAAGTAAATGTCTACAGGTTTAGAAATGATAGGACGAACGAAACGCGTTTGACTTGTGGAAGGTCAGCGCAGACTGTCAAAGCGGTATTATCTTGTTTTGGTTATTTATTATATTAATATGAATTGCTAGAATTCTTAAATAATCTAGATTATTGGCATCTAATATGTACGTGATGAAATTGTAGATGATTAAAATTAGTGCTAAGGTAGGTTATTGTCGAAGTTATGGCACAACCTTAAAATTGTTAGTTAATGTGAACTGCATGTTGCATCTAGATTGTTTTATACAAACTAATTAATTGACAGTTTTCACATATGTAGGCCGGGACATTGAGTTGATGAAATAGTGTTATCAAAATCATTCATCACGGAAAGATAAAGATATTTTATTTGCAAGTGTGAATACAAAAGTTTACTTCGGTTAGTATTATTCTGTTCTATACTAGTTTTGTGGTAGCGTTTTACCTAGGGTTGTTCTAAATTATAAGTAATTAATTGTTAATTGTCTGTTGTTGTCTTCTACGTTAGAAGAGGAACGGAGAAAGATAAGGGGGACTCATTTTGTTATAGTCAGCTGTATGATAGATAATCCTCCTAGTAAATATTTCTTTTGATTGCGGTAGCAACATAGTGTTTATAGGATGTTTTGTTCATTAACTAATTATCTTCACCGCAGCTGTGGATAGGGATGGCTAAAGTATGTGAACAGGGGTGGAGAAGATAGGTCATTATAAATTAAAATAAATACTTGAATTGCAATATGCCTGACTAAATAGTGCGAAGAGATGGAGTAACTATGTTAGAGAAATTCTCTATTGCATAATATTCGAACTTTTGACATTTTCAATTGTAACTTTAGAATTTTGATTAGAGTATTTAACTAAGCGGGTCCAACGAAGAAGGCATGCTGAAAGCGAGGTCTTTGGTTGTCTATGCACACAATAAAATTATAGATGACACAAGGGAGCATTCTTAATTGGCACTGTTAAATTAGTAAAAGTAGCTTGTTTAGGGTGTTCGAATATTTTTAGTCGCACTGGGCACAAATAGAACTTAGTTAAGCGTGTAGGGTTTATTTTAATTTACCTGGTGAAGTAATTGAATCGAAGTTTCGGAACTGTGCTGTAGAAGTGGGAATTACTCAGCACACAATAAAATTAAGTGGTTTCCATTTAGCTTCATTTCCTAAACTAGCCTTTCTTAAAGTTGCGGAAATTCTGCTGTAAGGTGGTTCCTTTGGGGGCGTCTTGTGAAGTCTAAATCAGGACAATTATACTTGACTAACCTATAGAGAGATAATGTCTTAGGCTGCAGAAACAGAGGCCATTGATGGCATTTCATTTTGGCGTGGTCAGGGGATCTCGTGTTGCTGGGGAATTTTACCATCTGGACGGAAGGCTGAAAAGTAAAGTAGAATGCATAATGAGTAACCAATTAGAGTTACAAACATTCGGGAGATTACCATCTTAATAATGTGTCTTGTGCGAGTGTAAAATTAAAATCATCTAATAAAAAAAAATAAAAAATAAAAAGGAACTAGCACTATTGAATCACGCAGTTTGGAATTCAGTAAATACGAGAAGGAACTTACGATATTAATTACCATGAATACTAAGACGAAGTGTCACCTTTAATGACTTATTATTTACCGATTTGACCGATTATTAGTAATATAAAAGGTAGGAAGTTAAGTAGAGTTGTGGGGGCGGATAAGATAGTTACCGGTCTGTTTAATTTAAAAAGAAAATGATATTTTTCAAAGGTATAGGAAAGTAAGGGGATATTGACGTATTATATATTAGCAAATGAGACTAAATGTTGTCTTTCGTGCATAGTAATAACTAGGGATGAGACATAGTTACTAGATAGGTTTTGGCATAAGTATTTGCTTATACGTATAAGCTCAGTACTTGTCAACTAGTATACAATGTCCAACGCGTACCGGGGTATTAACAAGTACTTATCGATGACGCATACATTGACAGTTAGATATACATAGCACACAAACTTCTAATAGATCTGAACTACCGGGTAGCTAGTTCAAAACTCAAGGACGTGGTTCGAGATGCGTACCCCCTTAGAGTGAATGAGTTTTTCCTAAGTATTTACGATCGACAACCTTATTGTAAGGCGTTAAGACCTCTATTTGTATGCACGGTGAGTGGGTGTCACTGCGTACCGGACAGAAGCGAGTCTAGTATTCTATCTCGGTTATTTGCAGGACTAGACATTAGATGTATCTCATCTAAAATAAAGTTATAACTCTTGGGCGATGATGGTATGCCTACTGGTTTTGGTTGTTATGGGGGGGTTTGGTTAAGATTTCTTATCCGCGGAGAGGAAAATAGGTTTCGGTTGAAAGAAGTAGCTAATTAGGGATTGTGGAGGACGCGGGTTCGATCCCTGCCTGAGGTAGACAATTGTTCCGACGTTTCGTTATCTTAGGTAATTATATAAGCTAAGATGAGATTGGTAGCGTTGAAGTATGAAGGAAAGTTTTAATTCAAATTATTAATTATTATTCATTAACCTAGTTGGAACTAAAAGACCATGACGGCGAAGTGGTTGATGCTTCACCCACGAAAGATCCCAGGTTCGATCCCTAGGTTGCAACATTTAGATGCGGAACAAGTTGTAAGAAAAGACGTAAGTTAAAAGAAGGCCATGATGACAGATGTACTTGAAATTATTCTAGGAAAATAATTTAAAGAATAGAATAATTGAATGGTTCGGAAGATGTTATAAACTTTACGTCGGAATCGTCATAGAGTTGAAGAGTTTTCGCTAGGGGGCGTTAGTAGACAGAGCAAGAGACTGTTATACTGATTTATATTATAATATGATTTGTTGTTATGATGGTAAACAAAAGGCAAATCATTATTCGGAGGTTGTGTATGATTAAAGAAATGGTAGATGTCTAAGTTATTGGGAAATATTTACCGAGACTAAGTTTACTGGGATTTCGTTTCGAACACGAGAACTGGGTATGCGATTATGATTTTGTGTCAGTTGAATAGAATGAGGGGTGTGGGCTATTTTGCAATAAGAAAGCTTATGGAGGAAGGAGTCATTAGGGATTTGGGGAGGAACTATAAATAGTAGGAATATCTTTGAGGGCTAGGATGACAATGAGGTTGGCAAGGAAGGAGGTGCTATTTTGTACTTAATTAAGTACAGGGTTTAGATATAATTCGCCGCAGATAAGAGTGGTACTTTATCTGCTTAAATTCTATCGGGGGCGGCTGTAACGGTACAGAATGAATGGTATCCGTCCGTTAGTAAGGAATGTGTGGGAGTAGCATTAAAATAAATATTAATGCGTAGCACCATTAATATAATAAGCATGAAAAAGGGAATAATAAACTAGTTCAGAATAATGGTCAATGGTCTAGCGCTTTATCTTTATTTTGAATTTCGCGGGGACTGCTCTGCGCGTCCCTTGCGACATAGGCGGCGTCTAGCGGAAGTCATTTATTTGGGCTTCGCGTAAGGTTGCTAGGTTGACTAGGACCGTATTTTATTTTGCATTTCGCGGGGACTGCTCTGCGCGTCCCTTGCGACATAGGCGGCGTCTAGCGGAAGTCATTTATTTGGGCTTCGCGTAAGGTTGCTAGGTTGACTAGGACCGTATTTTATTTTGAGTTTCGCGGGGACTGCTCTGGGGTCGGCAAAGTGGTTCACCTACGGGCGGACGCCATCTATGGTCGGAATACGGAACTTTTGATAGTTTCCCAAAATATAGGATTATTGGCTTAAGTGAAGGATTATTAAGAGGAAAGTGTTAATAGAAGGCTATATTTAGATATTCAAAGATGAAATATTGGCTGTCGTACGAGATTTGGTTAGATTATGGAAAAATTTTAGAATTGCGCGGCGGAAGCGGCAATGAGCGAGCGAGAGGTTGAGAAAAAGACAGAAAGAGAGGTCGGATGATAGCTCCACGTGGCGCGACGCGAAGGCGGGGGGGCATCGGGGAAGCGGCTAGCGATTGGTTGAGGGAAGAAAAGCGGACTTGCGCGGGCAAATTTTAGGCGCGCGTGGCGGGAAAGTTAAGATGCTTGGGAAAATTAGCGGACATTCAATTTTGGGACGTCGGCGGTGCGGTCCAACTTAAGAGTGCGGTACTACTCATACGGGAAAAATAGCGTCCGAGCTTTGATAGTGCGCTAAGTGATATTCGAGCTGCGATATTAATTAAGATTTGTGAAATTGAAAGTGATTAATAAAGTAAAACTATTGCGGTCGCAACTCGAATCCGTTAACGGAATGAAGTATTCCGGGGTACATCGGCGGAAACGAATCACGGTGGCAACAAAAACCTATGTACCTTTCAACAGACTTCGGTCTGGATGATCTTTGATTGTATTTAATAAGATCGGCGTTTTATATCATTACGCTAAACAATACACTATCTTCGACGGAGTAATGGGGGAGAGACAGTTGTCTCCCTAGTGAAAGTTGAAGATAGGTCAGACACCATTTAGCTGGAGGTAGACACGTATGACCCAGTCCAATCTCGAGTCTACCTCCATACATACAGTGTAGTGATAGGAAAATAACACACTGAGTATACTGGCTCGACTGATAGAACATTTAGGAGTTAGTTGCTTTCAGGGGCAATGCGACTCTCACCACACACCACGAATTTAAATTAAATGAGGCTTGGCCTAGTTTGCAAGGTACACAAAAGGGACTGTTAGTTCGACAAAATATAGGCATTTTCAAGTGAGGAAAGTTGTAGGAAACTATAGGTAGGCGGATATATATATATGGTTAGTTATTAATTCAGACCAATAAGGTAGGGATAATTAAGTTACGGCGCTAAATAAAATTATGATGAAGTGATGTGGGTCCTAGCTAGGCAAGTAATCTGTTACCGCAGGCCGATAAAATTCTAATTGTTTTCCTAAAGTTGTTACCAATTAATTATTCATTTTAAATAATTAATAGAAGCATGATAATATCGTACCATCATTACTTTGGAGTACCTAAAAGTCTAGACTGGTTTCCTATTACAAGAAAAATACTAAAAAGTTATAGCAAATAAGCTTAGTCGTACTGTGATGTTTGATTTCTAATGCTGAAATGACCAAACAGGCATTTTTTAGCTTTCCCTGGGATGCAATACGATCTCATATCGCTACACTCTTCAAGGTGTTAAAGTTTTACATCCGATACCTTAGCAAAAATAAGCTGATACAAACTGAACAACTAAAACCAGTTTAGAACCTAGGATAAGTCGTTGAAAGAAGACATTGCAAGCTATGAGCTTCTAATAATCTGAAACATAGAAATAATTGATTGATAACAACCAGCTAATTAGCCTGACAATGGTCTACTAATACCATTTGAATAGACCTCTTAAGATATGTAAGTACTTACTTCTAATAATATGAAACATAGAAATATTTGATGGGAACAATCTAATCAATCAGACTAATACCTAGTACAGTCTAATTTATACTTATTAAAGTGAGTAAAAGATAACTTCTAAATGTAATTTATTTAATGATTAACAGTGATAATTAACTACCTAATTTACTACCTACTAAAGGTATACTAACTATGATTTAGTAGTCTATCAAATTAACCACTCAGTCTGAGAGACAGAGGGTGGAAGTTAATGAAAAAATAATTAACTACATTCACTCCCTAAAAGTCAGGGATGTTGAATAAATTAAGCATCTTTCAATAAACTTGAGATGTACTTACACTTTATAAGATCTGTATAATGAACACTAGGAGTAACCCAAAGTAATTTACTTCAAATGATAGTATTCTATTTCGGTTCACTTCCTAAAGTCAAGGATATTGAATGAATTAAACATCCTTTAATAAACTTAAGATGTGATAATCTGCCAATGCAGCCAATCCAATGTAGTTATATTGGAACTTTGTAAGACCTGTATAATAAATACTAGGAGTAAATAAAAGTAATTTTACCTGTATTAATAGCATTCTACTTTAGCCACCGCCTGAAGTGGCGTTTGATTAAATTATCCACCCTTTACGGAACTGAATATAAGTTATTGCATTGAATAATTAAGTTCTTAATGTGAAAAGGATATTTGGATGATAGCAAGCCTTGAGATAAACTCTATTGATTTATGTGGAATAATAAGAATTTAAATTGCTAACACATCATAATGTAAAATGAAATTAGATTTTGAGAAGAGATGTAAATTCTCAGTTTGAAAGAATTAAAGCTACAAGCTAATAATTAATGTTAAAGCCAAAGTGGACGGGGCCATAATTAAACAATGAGATGTAATGGCACGCTATGGAGCGGCGGTTGGAGCTCATAAACTTCCACAAGACTTATATTTCCACAAGACTTTTAAACTTCCACAAGACTTATATTTCCACAAGACTTTTAAACTTCCACAAGACTCTTATATTTCCACAAGACTTTTAAACTTCCACAAGACTCTTATATTTCCACAAGACTCTTAAACTTCCACAAGGCTCCTATACTTCCACAAGACTTTTATAATTCCACTAAACCTTTATATAAATTGCACCAGGCTTCTTATGTATCATGCTACTGATAATAAATAATAATACCTACAAGCTAAGCTATCATCTGATTACCTTTGAGTAGTTACAAATCAGTTGCAGCCCGAAGCTGCAGTGAAGGATTTAGGTCACAGTTCAGACGGAGTCATTGCTAGGCTACACATATTTATGTTATGATTTATAGACTGGTAGGTAATTAGGTCAGGAGAAAATAATTTAACACAGGGATAAGCCAATTACTAAACTTTCACGAAAGAACTTGAGTTACTTAAATGCGGTTAACAACGGAGGGTTCACTAGACGATCTGGCCAAAATAGTAGTTATTATAATATTACATTGCTTGACTGAAATTCACTGCAAATAGAATTAAGCTATGCTAAGGTTCCATCTTCATACAAACGCTACACACTCTACAAAACTCCAGACACAACCATTAGATTGTAGATAAATTAGGTTAATTAGTTTTAAGAATTAGATAATAATTTAAGTTAAGGTAAAGCGGCGAGGATGTGTGTATGTATTATAAGCTAGCTAGGCATATAGGTGTGAAAGGCATTAGATTTAGGTTTAGATATAGGTAGATTTAGGTTTAGATTTAGGTGTAGCAAATTTATAAATAAGGGGGGGGAGGTTACAATTTGGTAAGCCATGACCAGGATCAGAAAGTTAAGTTATAAATTATCATTAATATAGTTGTATTGGATTTCAGTCAAGCGGTAATACTTTAATTTAGAAGTGGGATTTTTCCCACAAATTGTTGTCGTGTTGCGATGCGTGAGTTTAGAATTGGCTTAATAGGGAATAATTCAATGAAGATTAATTAATTCAGAGATATTGAAGAATTATAATTTGACACTTTTCACAATAAACGTTGTTATCTTCTAAAGTTGATTCATACACTTTGTATTACGGGCTCTTGATAATGGGTGAATTATAATTTGACACTTTTCACAATAAACGTTGTTATCTTCTAAAGTTGATTCATACACTTTGTATTACGGGCTCTTGATAATGGGTGAATTATAATTTGACACTTTTCACAATAAACGTTGTTATCTTCTAAAGTTGATTCATACACTTTGTATTACGGGCTCTTGATAATGGGTGAATTATAATGTGACACTTTTCACAATAAACGTTGTTATCTTCTAAAGTTGATTCATACACTTTGTATTACGGGTTCTTGATAATAGATTAAGACCAATATTGTAGACAGTCGCAATGAGAGCTGGAGCTAAAATTTTGTTGTACGAAATCTGTAACAAAAAGATTCTCAGGTTAGGTTAAAGGTCAAAGGAGATAAAACTACAAAACAATAATGTAATGAGTATTATTTGAAATACAATACCTTTCAGTCATTATCTTTTTCTTCTTTATTTAATGGCGGAGTTCGCCAGCATCAGGTACCGTGCGGCTGTTAGGCGTTGTTGTTTTTCCAAAGTTTAATGAGTGAACAAAGTACTTAGATATAGTCAATAACCAAACTATTCCGGGAGTATTAATTTTAAAACTGTTGAGTTATCTGTGAATACTGAAACCTTTAGTAATTGTTTTCTATGAATACTGAAACCAGGTATCCAATTTTTGATAGGACGCTAATATAATAATTGTTGACGTTAGGAGCTATGGTAACTGTAGTTTTGTTTCTATTCCTGGTGATAGATTTCATATAGGCATAGGCAACTGGTTCATACAGCCTTGTGTTGAGTTATTTTTAGGATCGTAAAAGGTCGACAGGGTGACATAGTTCAACATTTATTGATTTAGAAAGATTTGTAGAATAGGGGGCGGTTTAATTATTATTGCTGTCGGATGGGAAGGCAAGGGGGCGAGATTGGACAGAATTAACCAACTTAATTATTGCTGGATTCAATTTATATTATAGGATGGCGATATGCTGTACAATATTATAAAGTTATGACGCTAACAGCATAATATAAAACTAATAATAATTATATTTTGACTAATAATCGTTGAGCGATTGCGGTTTTTAGTTGATGTGCTATTCCACGTATTATAATTTATTTTGTTGGTTATGTTAGAGAGAAAAAAATTATAATAGTGTACTTGAGTCTCACATTTGAAATCCATAGAGTAGTTTAGGCTAGTCAAGGACTATAATGTTCTTTGTCTATGGTTGGACCATAGAGACAAATGATTTAGCGAGACCATAAACAATCTAGAATTAGGAATGATTATAAAACATGACGTCATAAAACCAATCGGAGAGGAAACTTCCATAACGCGTAATCATGTGATTTTGTTATAGCAAGTGGAATCACCTGTTATTTTCCATACCTGTTATTTTTAATACCTGCGATTTTTACATTGAAAGAGATTTTCCTAATACTTATCACGTAGTAGATTAGAATGCAATGACATGGGAAATGCCGCTTCATTTTGTTAGTTCGCTAAAATCCTAGGAAAAGTAACATAAAATAGTATTACGGTTCAAAATACACGCGTTGATGAGGAATCGCGATTATAAGTAATAACAAGTAGCAGGGATGTCATGTAGGGGATAGAATCATATGACTATTCATTGCTAGTAGGAATTTTGGTTTAAAAGCAACGTAGTTTGGGATGCATAATGTAAACGGATAAATACGTCTAGTAGGCGATAAAAGTCGTTACCGTCTGGAAACAACTATCTAATATCTACTCTATTGTGGGGAGGTTACCTATTAGCGAGGCTAGATGGCGTTGGGTTACCAATAAAAGATTTTATTTTGGATGATGGTAAAAGGGTGCTGTCTAATAATAATATGTATAATTGTAATATTCTTGCAGCGTTGTAAGTAGTCGTTACCGGTAATCATTGCTTCTTACCGAATAGTTGAAATCGTGATAAATAGTTAATTATGAAGATTTATAAAGGATAATTATTAGCTAAAGATGAGGTTAACGTACGCAGAAGTAAAGCTCGCTGGGCACAGCTTACTATACCTACTTACCTAATATTATCAGTTGTGAGTTACCTAGAGATATCTAAGTCGGGAGAGCGGTGAAAAGAAAAGACCTTACTAACATGACTAATTAGTTAGGATAGGTAGAGATAGATAAATCATTAAATTCACTGGGTTGGATTAGCCTATTAAGAAGGGTACCTTGCACAATTGTCTATCTCCGTTGAACGATTAAGATGTTGAAAAAAAAAAAAAAAAATAATAGTAGAAAGAAAATATATATAGTTGACTGGCTTGAAGTCGAGATTTAACTGCAAAATTAACGAGTTATAGCACTGTTATGCTATAGGGATAACAATAGCGTATGTTATCACATCAATTATAAAGGCGAGTTGCGGGCGGATGTCACGTCATAATCAATAGTTAACTCGTTTTATCATTTTAAAAGTTAACACCAGCTACTTATAAAACAGTGATCGATTATATATACCACAATTTTAAGTTGCAGGATAAATTTAAACTCATAGTCCGCAGAAACATTCAAGCCGGAAATAAAGCGATGATATTGCGAGCTGAGAATAAATTTCTTAGTGTAAAATTTATTAATAAGTAAATCCCTGATATTGCGTTATCGAGATTACAATACAAAATCAACTATCACAATTCGAATCATACAAAGTAATTATTTAGATGTTATCTCGCGTCGACAGGTACAAAATTTAATTTAGATGGGTAAAGAAATTAGAACTGAAATGGGTTTCGGATGTGTGACGTTCTTAGGATACGTACTGTTTAGTAGCATAATTTAAATTTAATAAAATCGGCCGAATTAGACATAATTCGTTTTGCGGATATATATATTTAATCGAGATTATTGTGGAGGTAGCCATAGTTCAAAGTTTACTAAACCCGACCTAGAGTCATAGCCTATCTTTATATGTCAGAAGAAAATAATAAATTTATAAGTAGTAGATTTTAAAGTCAATAGTAAATTTATTTTCCCGAGGTGCGACCTGAAACCTAGTTCACACTAGGCCATTCAAATACTTTAACCGGTAATGTTGATTATAATAAATAAAGATGTTCGGGATTTATAATAATATTCTAAAACTGCTATATTAAAATTGTTATTATGAAATTAAATAGGTTTGCTTAACAATTGGCAAATAATTATTAACTCAAGAATTTGTTTAGTACAAAGTAAATGTCTACAGGTTTAGAAATGATAGGACGAACGAAACGCGTTTGACTTGTGGAAGGTCAGCGCAGACTGTCAAAGCGGTATTATCTTGTTTTGGTTATTTATTATATTAATATGAATTGCTAGAATTCTTAAATAATCTAGATTATTGGCATCTAATATGTACGTGATGAAATTGTAGATGATTAAAATTAGTGCTAAGGTAGGTTATTGTCGAAGTTATGGCACAACCTTAAAATTGTTAGTTAATGTGAACTGCATGTTGCATCTAGATTGTTTTATACAAACTAATTAATTGACAGTTTTCACATATGTAGGCCGGGACATTGAGTTGATGAAATAGTGTTATCAAAATCATTCATCACGGAAAGATAAAGATATTTTATTTGCAAGTGTGAATACAAAAGTTTACTTCGGTTAGTATTATTCTGTTCTATACTAGTTTTGTGGTAGCGTTTTACCTAGGGTTGTTCTAAATTATAAGTAATTAATTGTTAATTGTCTGTTGTTGTCTTCTACGTTAGAAGAGGAACGGAGAAAGATAAGGGGGACTCATTTTGTTATAGTCAGCTGTATGATAGATAATCCTCCTAGTAAATATTTCTTTTGATTGCGGTAGCAACATAGTGTTTATAGGATGTTTTGTTCATTAACTAATTATCTTCACCGCAGCTGTGGATAGGGATGGCTAAAGTATGTGAACAGGGGTGGAGAAGATAGGTCATTATAAATTAAAATAAATACTTGAATTGCAATATGCCTGACTAAATAGTGCGAAGAGATGGAGTAACTATGTTAGAGAAATTCTCTATTGCATAATATTCGAACTTTTGACATTTTCAATTGTAACTTTAGAATTTTGATTAGAGTATTTAACTAAGCGGGTCCAACGAAGAAGGCATGCTGAAAGCGAGGTCTTTGGTTGTCTATGCACACAATAAAATTATAGATGACACAAGGGAGCATTCTTAATTGGCACTGTTAAATTAGTAAAAGTAGCTTGTTTAGGGTGTTCGAATATTTTTAGTCGCACTGGGCACAAATAGAACTTAGTTAAGCGTGTAGGGTTTATTTTAATTTACCTGGTGAAGTAATTGAATCGAAGTTTCGGAACTGTGCTGTAGAAGTGGGAATTACTCAGCACACAATAAAATTAAGTGGTTTCCATTTAGCTTCATTTCCTAAACTAGCCTTTCTTAAAGTTGCGGAAATTCTGCTGTAAGGTGGTTCCTTTGGGGGCGTCTTGTGAAGTCTAAATCAGGACAATTATACTTGACTAACCTATAGAGAGATAATGTCTTAGGCTGCAGAAACAGAGGCCATTGATGGCATTTCATTTTGGCGTGGTCAGGGGATCTCGTGTTGCTGGGGAATTTTACCATCTGGACGGAAGGCTGAAAAGTAAAGTAGAATGCATAATGAGTAACCAATTAGAGTTACAAACATTCGGGAGATTACCATCTTAATAATGTGTCTTGTGCGAGTGTAAAATTAAAATCATCTAATAAAAAAAAATAAAAAATAAAAAGGAACTAGCACTATTGAATCACGCAGTTTGGAATTCAGTAAATACGAGAAGGAACTTACGATATTAATTACCATGAATACTAAGACGAAGTGTCACCTTTAATGACTTATTATTTACCGATTTGACCGATTATTAGTAATATAAAAGGTAGGAAGTTAAGTAGAGTTGTGGGGGCGGATAAGATAGTTACCGGTCTGTTTAATTTAAAAAGAAAATGATATTTTTCAAAGGTATAGGAAAGTAAGGGGATATTGACGTATTATATATTAGCAAATGAGACTAAATGTTGTCTTTCGTGCATAGTAATAACTAGGGATGAGACATAGTTACTAGATAGGTTTTGGCATAAGTATTTGCTTATACGTATAAGCTCAGTACTTGTCAACTAGTATACAATGTCCAACGCGTACCGGGGTATTAACAAGTACTTATCGATGACGCATACATTGACAGTTAGATATACATAGCACACAAACTTCTAATAGATCTGAACTACCGGGTAGCTAGTTCAAAACTCAAGGACGTGGTTCGAGATGCGTACCCCCTTAGAGTGAATGAGTTTTTCCTAAGTATTTACGATCGACAACCTTATTGTAAGGCGTTAAGACCTCTATTTGTATGCACGGTGAGTGGGTGTCACTGCGTACCGGACAGAAGCGAGTCTAGTATTCTATCTCGGTTATTTGCAGGACTAGACATTAGATGTATCTCATCTAAAATAAAGTTATAACTCTTGGGCGATGATGGTATGCCTACTGGTTTTGGTTGTTATGGGGGGGTTTGGTTAAGATTTCTTATCCGCGGAGAGGAAAATAGGTTTCGGTTGAAAGAAGTAGCTAATTAGGGATTGTGGAGGACGCGGGTTCGATCCCTGCCTGAGGTAGACAATTGTTCCGACGTTTCGTTATCTTAGGTAATTATATAAGCTAAGATGAGATTGGTAGCGTTGAAGTATGAAGGAAAGTTTTAATTCAAATTATTAATTATTATTCATTAACCTAGTTGGAACTAAAAGACCATGACGGCGAAGTGGTTGATGCTTCACCCACGAAAGATCCCAGGTTCGATCCCTAGGTTGCAACATTTAGATGCGGAACAAGTTGTAAGAAAAGACGTAAGTTAAAAGAAGGCCATGATGACAGATGTACTTGAAATTATTCTAGGAAAATAATTTAAAGAATAGAATAATTGAATGGTTCGGAAGATGTTATAAACTTTACGTCGGAATCGTCATAGAGTTGAAGAGTTTTCGCTAGGGGGCGTTAGTAGACAGAGCAAGAGACTGTTATACTGATTTATATTATAATATGATTTGTTGTTATGATGGTAAACAAAAGGCAAATCATTATTCGGAGGTTGTGTATGATTAAAGAAATGGTAGATGTCTAAGTTATTGGGAAATATTTACCGAGACTAAGTTTACTGGGATTTCGTTTCGAACACGAGAACTGGGTATGCGATTATGATTTTGTGTCAGTTGAATAGAATGAGGGGTGTGGGCTATTTTGCAATAAGAAAGCTTATGGAGGAAGGAGTCATTAGGGATTTGGGGAGGAACTATAAATAGTAGGAATATCTTTGAGGGCTAGGATGACAATGAGGTTGGCAAGGAAGGAGGTGCTATTTTGTACTTAATTAAGTACAGGGTTTAGATATAATTCGCCGCAGATAAGAGTGGTACTTTATCTGCTTAAATTCTATCGGGGGCGGCTGTAACGGTACAGAATGAATGGTATCCGTCCGTTAGTAAGGAATGTGTGGGAGTAGCATTAAAATAAATATTAATGCGTAGCACCATTAATATAATAAGCATGAAAAAGGGAATAATAAACTAGTTCAGAATAATGGTCAATGGTCTAGCGCTTTATCTTTATTTTGAATTTCGCGGGGACTGCTCTGCGCGTCCCTTGCGACATAGGCGGCGTCTAGCGGAAGTCATTTATTTGGGCTTCGCGTAAGGTTGCTAGGTTGACTAGGACCGTATTTTATTTTGCATTTCGCGGGGACTGCTCTGCGCGTCCCTTGCGACATAGGCGGCGTCTAGCGGAAGTCATTTATTTGGGCTTCGCGTAAGGTTGCTAGGTTGACTAGGACCGTATTTTATTTTGAGTTTCGCGGGGACTGCTCTGGGGTCGGCAAAGTGGTTCACCTACGGGCGGACGCCATCTATGGTCGGAATACGGAACTTTTGATAGTTTCCCAAAATATAGGATTATTGGCTTAAGTGAAGGATTATTAAGAGGAAAGTGTTAATAGAAGGCTATATTTAGATATTCAAAGATGAAATATTGGCTGTCGTACGAGATTTGGTTAGATTATGGAAAAATTTTAGAATTGCGCGGCGGAAGCGGCAATGAGCGAGCGAGAGGTTGAGAAAAAGACAGAAAGAGAGGTCGGATGATAGCTCCACGTGGCGCGACGCGAAGGCGGGGGGGCATCGGGGAAGCGGCTAGCGATTGGTTGAGGGAAGAAAAGCGGACTTGCGCGGGCAAATTTTAGGCGCGCGTGGCGGGAAAGTTAAGATGCTTGGGAAAATTAGCGGACATTCAATTTTGGGACGTCGGCGGTGCGGTCCAACTTAAGAGTGCGGTACTACTCATACGGGAAAAATAGCGTCCGAGCTTTGATAGTGCGCTAAGTGATATTCGAGCTGCGATATTAATTAAGATTTGTGAAATTGAAAGTGATTAATAAAGTAAAACTATTGCGGTCGCAACTCGAATCCGTTAACGGAATGAAGTATTCCGGGGTACATCGGCGGAAACGAATCACGGTGGCAACAAAAACCTATGTACCTTTCAACAGACTTCGGTCTGGATGATCTTTGATTGTATTTAATAAGATCGGCGTTTTATATCATTACGCTAAACAATACACTATCTTCGACGGAGTAATGGGGGAGAGACAGTTGTCTCCCTAGTGAAAGTTGAAGATAGGTCAGACACCATTTAGCTGGAGGTAGACACGTATGACCCAGTCCAATCTCGAGTCTACCTCCATACATACAGTGTAGTGATAGGAAAATAACACACTGAGTATACTGGCTCGACTGATAGAACATTTAGGAGTTAGTTGCTTTCAGGGGCAATGCGACTCTCACCACACACCACGAATTTAAATTAAATGAGGCTTGGCCTAGTTTGCAAGGTACACAAAAGGGACTGTTAGTTCGACAAAATATAGGCATTTTCAAGTGAGGAAAGTTGTAGGAAACTATAGGTAGGCGGATATATATATATGGTTAGTTATTAATTCAGACCAATAAGGTAGGGATAATTAAGTTACGGCGCTAAATAAAATTATGATGAAGTGATGTGGGTCCTAGCTAGGCAAGTAATCTGTTACCGCAGGCCGATAAAATTCTAATTGTTTTCCTAAAGTTGTTACCAATTAATTATTCATTTTAAATAATTAATAGAAGCATGATAATATCGTACCATCATTACTTTGGAGTACCTAAAAGTCTAGACTGGTTTCCTATTACAAGAAAAATACTAAAAAGTTATAGCAAATAAGCTTAGTCGTACTGTGATGTTTGATTTCTAATGCTGAAATGGCCAAACAGGCATTTTTTAGCTTTCCCTGGGATGCAATACGATCTCATATCACTACACTCTTCAAGGTGTTAAAGTTTTACATCCGATACCTTAGCAAAAATAAGCTGATACAAACTGAACAACTAAAACCAGTTTAGAACCTAGGATAAGTCGTTGAAAGAAGACATTGCAAGCTATGAGCTTCTAATAATCTGAAACATAGAAATAATTGATTGATAACAACCAGCTAATTAGCCTGACAATGGTCTACTAATACCATTTGAATAGACCTCTTAAGATATGTAAGTACTTACTTCTAATAATATGAAACATAGAAATATTTGATGGGAACAATCTAATCAATCAGACTAATACCTAGTACAGTCTAATTTATACTTATTAAAGTGAGTAAAAGATAACTTCTAAATGTAATTTATTTAATGATTAACAGTGATAATTAACTACCTAATTTACTACCTACTAAAGGTATACTAACTATGATTTAGTAGTCTATCAAATTAACCACTCAGTCTGAGAGACAGAGGGTGGAAGTTAATGAAAAAATAATTAACTACATTCACTCCCTAAAAGTCAGGGATGTTGAATAAATTAAGCATCTTTCAATAAACTTGAGATGTACTTACACTTTATAAGATCTGTATAATGAACACTAGGAGTAACCCAAAGTAATTTACTTCAAATGATAGTATTCTATTTCGGTTCACTTCCTAAAGTCAAGGATATTGAATGAATTAAACATCCTTTAATAAACTTAAGATGTGATAATCTGCCAATGCAGCCAATCCAATGTAGTTATATTGGAACTTTGTAAGACCTGTATAATAAATACTAGGAGTAAATAAAAGTAATTTTACCTGTATTAATAGCATTCTACTTTAGCCACCGCCTGAAGTGGCGTTTGATTAAATTATCCACCCTTTACGGAACTGAATATAAGTTATTGCATTGAATAATTAAGTTCTTAATGTGAAAAGGATATTTGGATGATAGCAAGCCTTGAGATAAACTCTATTGATTTATGTGGAATAATAAGAATTTAAATTGCTAACACATCATAATGTAAAATGAAATTAGATTTTGAGAAGAGATGTAAATTCTCAGTTTGAAAGAATTAAAGCTACAAGCTAATAATTAATGTTAAAGCCAAAGTGGACGGGGCCATAATTAAACAATGAGATGTAATGGCACGCTATGGAGCGGCGGTTGGAGCTCATAAACTTCCACAAGACTTATATTTCCACAAGACTTTTAAACTTCCACAAGACTTATATTTCCACAAGACTTTTAAACTTCCACAAGACTCTTATATTTCCACAAGACTTTTAAACTTCCACAAGACTCTTATATTTCCACAAGACTCTTAAACTTCCACAAGGCTCCTATACTTCCACAAGACTTTTATAATTCCACTAAACCTTTATATAAATTGCACCAGGCTTCTTATGTATCATGCTACTGATAATAAATAATAATACCTACAAGCTAAGCTATCATCTGATTACCTTTGAGTAGTTACAAATCTTCCCCGCAGCTGCAGTGAAGGATTTAGGTCACAGTTCAGACGGAGTCATTGCTAGGCTACACATATTTATGTTATGATTTATAGACTGGTAGGTAATTAGGTCAGGAGAAAATAATTTAACACAGGGATAAGCCAATTACTAAACTTTCACGAAAGAACTTGAGTTACTTAAATGCGGTTAACAACGGAGGGTTCACTAGACGATCTGGCCAAAATAGTAGTTATTATAATATTACATTGCTTGACTGAAATTCACTGCAAATAGAATTAAGCTATGCTAAGGTTCCATCTTCATACAAACGCTACACACTCTACAAAACTCCAGACACAACCATTAGATTGTAGATAAATTAGGTTAATTAGTTTTAAGAATTAGATAATAATTTAAGTTAAGGTAAAGCGGCGAGGATGTGTGTATGTATTATAAGCTAGCTAGGCATATAGGTGTGAAAGGCATTAGATTTAGGTTTAGATATAGGTGGAAAAGGTTTAGATTTAGGTGTAGCAATTTAATATTGTGGGGAGGTTACAGACCGATCATGCTACCAGTGGCAAAATGCGCAGCAAAATGAGCCAGCCGCAATAAGGCTTGGTAGGTTTGAACGATTGCTATCTTACGACAACAACTGGAAACAAACTGCTTAACTTGTCTTTAGATGCGGGTAAGAGCTCTTTTTGGCGGCCACGGACTCAGGTGGCATTTGATCGGAAAAGTATAAGTTTTAAGTGGGTATGCACACCATTGGAGGAGTTCAGTATGACATAACCATTAGTGTCTCCAGGGGCGTAGTGGTATGCGTAATGCATTTTCCACTTTATATTAAAAGTAGGAGCTACACGGAAGCCACAATCAGCCTGATGGAAAAAGTTTAAAAAAAACCCCGTCGGGTTAACAAATTTAATTTACTTACCTAAATACACATGGAGCTGTCACAAAACTTTAGCAAATATGGTTCAAGGCTTCTGGTTTGTGAATAAAATGCACAACGACAATATTGTGTTGCGACTAAGATTCCATCTTGAAGGTAATATATATAAAGTAATCTTAAATACAAATAACAATTAAGTCTAAATACAGAATCTAATTTAATACACTTCCCGTAAATAACCCTAATAAATTGAGTAACAATAGACGCTATTTTAGCTTTCCCCACGTTATAAAGAGAACAAGTGAAACCTCCAAAGTAACTATCAGTAGGTAGGTACTAAAAGTGACTGAAAACACTAACTTTTCGGGGTGCTGTTAAACAAAGCTTGCTGTAACTCCGCTACTGCGCAAACAGAACGAAATGCAAATACAGCACTATTCATATGGAATTCGTTCGTTTCTTGAGCGAGAAAATGGAGAAAATTGTTCATGTCCTGTCGCTTTGTCGCCGGTTTTGGAATGGCGCCAGAAACTCGTTGCCGCTTCAAGCGAGCTCACCTGAAACGTATCTCAAGCTTATCCGCTTAGCTTATTAGTTCTGATTGGAGTCCTAAATAAAAAGTATACATGTAAAAGTGTGTTTGTGCTCCTATTAGGTCAATTGATGGGCGTAACTTTGTGCCCAGAGATATAAGTATCATATTATTATAACTTAATTTATGGCTTTGCGTTTAGCATTAAGCCCATTTCAAGGGATATATTATATTTTTAAAGTACTCTTAGTATTGTACGGTAGATTAAATTAACCCCTCAAGCCACAAACGGCTATATTTGGCCGCACCTAAAAATCGCTTCTGTCAGACCCCAAGCGGCCTTATATGACCGCGCTGGCCGCGCTCTCCACTTGACTTTGTACCGTGTTTTGATACACTTATAGACTAATTTAGTATGAACAAGGTCAATTATTTCGGTTCTGTGGTATATTTTATGCATCGTTTAAATAAATTTAACATGAACTGCTTTCGACTTTTTTTATTTTCTTTTTCCATTTCCGCAAATTTAAATTCCCGCAAAATCGCACCGGCTATCAAAATTTTTAGACATTTCGGTGCCAATACTGAGAGGTTAAAATGAAGTCTCACAACACGTGTTGTGGATAAAAGAACACGGAAGAAACTCTGTAGCTGTAAGATAAAAAATTGCGCTTTTGTCAATTAAATACTAGTTTTCCGAACCTGTAGTAAACAGTCCGTGTGAGTAGCGGTTCACCAAAATAACGCTACCAACCCCTCTCTTGCCTTGTGTTTCGTTATCGTAAATTTAGCTTTTCTTAATATTAATTTTATTTAACCTGTCGCGTAGCGGTGAAAGAATACTACCACCCCCTTCTCTTGGGCTAAAGACTGCATATACATTCAACAGCATAGAGAGCGGCGATGGGCTCACCGCCTGTCACGATGAGCACATGTGCAGTCTTTATTTGGTGAAAAGTGGACTATGGCAGAGGACGCTTTGGCGGTCCTCATTGCCTAGTCTCTGACTAACCCTTCGGGGATTATTGTCGTAATTATATGTATATGTATGTTATTTATCAAAGGTTTTCAGTTTAGCTGTGGCAACACAGGAAAGTCACGAAAAAGCTGACATGTGCGAAAAAAAAACAAACAGATCGGGGGGTCTACGCGCAAGAATGGATCGATTGCTTATTTCATTATATTGTGAGTTTATTAATAGTGTGAGAAATAGTAGTATTTGTTAGATCCTACTAATATTATAAACGCGAAAGTTTGTAATGTATGGATATTTGTTACTCTTTCACGTAAAAACTACTGAATGAATTTAGATGAAATTGCAAAACAGCATAGAGCGGCGATGGACTCACCACCTACCACGCTGAGCACATGTGCAGTTGTAATTTGGTGAAAAGTGGACTATGGCAGTGGACTTCTTCTGCTGTCCTCGTTGTCTAGTCTTTGACTAACCCTTTAGGGATAATAGTCGGGAATCTATGTATTATGTATGTACAGTCACGAGCAAAAATATGTAAACATTGTAACTCTTAAGAGGGTTTACGCATTTCGGTTTCCCATACAAATTTTAAAAGTTGAAATTTTTAAAAACCAGTCAGTCAGCCAATTTTGATGAAACTCGGCATGCTGAAGTAAAATATAGAGATCTAAATAGTTTGTTGAAAACATTTCTAAAAAACGTTTTTTTAACTGAGTTATTTCGATTTTAAACTTTCTATAGCGGACTCTAAATCGCAATAACTCAGCCGAATAAACCTTTTTTAAAAATGTTTTCAACAAACTATTTAGATCCCTGTATTTAACTTTAGCATGCAAAGTTTTATTGAAATTGACTAATTGGTCTTTGAAAATTTTGACTTGGAAAATTGTGTGGAATGCGTAAACCCTCTTAATACAATGGAATAGGAGTCAAAGTGTATACATATTGGTGCTCGCGACTATATGTATGTATTATAGCATATTAACCGTCACATGGCGAGTTGAATCATCATAATAATTACGAAGTAAAAATAAGTATTTGTCCAGAACGATAACATATGGAAACCTACATCCTAGCCACAGTGACTTCATAATTTTGTAAATTATATGCAAATAGATTTAAATTTAAAGTGCTTGAATTAAATGTGTAAAGTAGGTGTAAAATTTAACAAACAATAATAGTAGTGGGGGCGTATCATTTTATATAATTACAAATGAAATATTAAAAAAAATAAAAATTTCGAAGGAATTGTAGTGGAAAAGATGACGTTGTACGTTGACGATTTAAACAATTGTTAGGACATAGGAAAGAACATAAAGAAGTATTCCCCCAGTGAAGTTGAATTTAGTGTAGAAAAAATTATTTATTTATTTTATTTTTTTATCCACTACGGACTTGGTGCTCACCTCACCTCATGGTAAGTAAAGATAAGGACGAAGGTGGAAGCGCGCTTTACCCGGAATCCTCAACTGAGGAACTGGTTATATTTCCCTAACTATCGGAACGTATAACGTAAAGGTTAATAAATGCATAACATTGTTGTTGTGTGTTGTGAGGAGCTCGATGGCGCAGCGGCTAGCGCGTTCGGCTTGCGATCTTGCTCGCTAAGCCACTTTCGCAATGCCGGGTCGCTGGATGGGTGACCAAATTAAAAACATCTCGAGCTCCTCCGTGCTTCGGAAGGCACGTTAAGCCGTTGGGCCCGGTTGTTGTCGTAAGATGGCAGTCGTTAAAACCCACCAACCCGCATTGGGCCAGCGCGGTGGGTTATGGCCCAATATCCCCACGTGCTATTGTCCACATGGGAGGCCTGTGCCCAGTAGTGGGATGTTAATAGGCTGATGATGATGATTGTTGTTATGACGCCCGACTTTGGATAAGGTGGTGGTAGCTAGGCAGGCGGACTTAACAAGCTCTACCACCAACCAATTTAAGATAACCTGTCGCTACGTTCAGAGTAATAAACGGAGACCCGGCGTTTTATGCTTAAGAGGCCTATTACATTTTGAATGTGATTTTTGCGTAAAATGTCTATTTTCGCATTTTGTAGTAATTTTGCAGTTGTATTTATCGTTTTTATCGAAATAGGATAATAAATTTGTGCATAATATTACAAATCTCCATTCTGTGAGCATAAGTTGAATTCGGATGGCCGGCGCATCGCATTTTGTAGTAATTTTGCAGTTGTATTTATCGTTTTTATCGAAATAGGATAATAAATTCATTATAAAATCTTTATTCCTCATGAAGTAACAATTACTCTGGTATAAATTTTGCTCAATAATATTATCGTAGATAGGAGATATTCACAATTAACTTATAGCAATTTTCGAAGTTTTTTCGGTTTAGAATAACATTTTATTCTATATAAAATTAATGAAATCTAAAAATTCCGAGGCCGCTACGCACTATTTGACTATATAAGAGACAACATTATAATTATTTTATTTCACTTGTTCAGAACAGTAGTTCAATCGATGAGCTCAAAAAAGTGCCTTCGCGCACTTTATGAAAATCTTTCTCTGCAATTTTGGGTTTAATTAAAAAGTTAAACAAAATTTACAAAAAGCGAGGCCGCTACGCACTATTCCAATAGCTATTCTACACTATTCAATTAGTCATAATTGTTAATGTATTTTTGTTTCTGCGATCCATAACGCCAAAATTGACCAATTTACGCAAAAATCACAGTCGAGATGTAATAGGCCTCTTAAGTTGTATTCTTTTTTAATTTTTTAATCTGTATCTGGCAATATCTGTCAACAAATGACAGTTGTACAGCCGCTAGCTGTCAAATCAAACATGACGTGCAGCATTGTTGACACTTCCCTTTTTTAAAAGCAAAAGAATTATGGTTTATGCAGCCACGTTAGACATTTTTAAAGTAACATGTCTGTTTTCGAAGACTCAGTATTAAATATTAAAAAATATTTATAATTAAATAACTTTAATCCGCTTTTCGATAAAAATGAGACAAAACTTAGTTTAGGTAGCAAATAATATTAGCTTTCCTTTATGACCAAATTCTATTGTATACAAGTTAGGCATTTTTTCTATGGAATGTGCCGGTTCTCCTTTGTACTTTATGGATGCAGAATTGTACTATCTGTATAGCCCCTTGTCTGTCATGAACACTCCTAGAGGTTGGTAGCAATTGAAGTTCTATCGTGTCCTTTATTACGACAGTCTACCGCATTATTCTGGTAACATATTATATAATATATATTATATTAATTATAATACATAACGGTAATTCTGATACAGTTGACGGGCTATTCTACGGATCATGTAATCATTACCTGTCCTTGGATCATTAGAGACACGATTGTGGAGTATTGTTTGTACATAAAGGAATGTACATAGTTCGTTATATATGATACAGAATTAGTCTTTATTATATGAGTATTCTCTCCTGTGGTCTTCCAAGTTAAGGCAGACGCAATCGCCCCGATAGCCGGAGGTCCAGAATTCTATTCCCAGGTCTGACAAAGTATATTTCGGATTTTTCGATGCGTAACCCGGGTTGACCATCAACCTGCATTTGGCAAGCGTTATTGTAACGGATATTACGATAACTATCCATTTCCGGTCACTCATTATCTAAGACACTGACGTTTAACTGTCAGTGTCAAGACAATCGTCACACCGACCGTTGCGGTCGGGGATCAGTCTTGAACGAGCCGTTGAATAGTGAACATTAAGGTATCGAAGCACAGTTTATTGAAGCTTTATATTTACGAGTATAATTACATCCAATCCGTTTTTGTCCAATATTAGATTAGATTTAGATTTTTAGATAAGTACAATTAAAGAACAAATATAAATGAAATATCTCTTTAATTCTTGGAAATATAAATCAAAATCATCAATAACATGTTTTTTCTTTATAACTTTCTGTTTTTTTTGTAAACTGAGTGTGTTCTTTTTTTACAATTGTGAAAGTGATTAAATAATTAATGTTGGCCAAATCGCGTTTGTGTTCTACGACTCCTTTTTGAGAAGCTCTATACATTATCAATTGTACAGAAGACTTGAATTTCAATGATACTATACTTTATGTTTTGATAGCAATTTGAATTTAAAAAACGCGTATAACATATTCAACAACAACATTGTTTAAAATAGCAAGTTTTCATGAATATTAAAAAGCCAATACCCAATTTAAATAAGCGTCAGTAAATTCTGTTTTGTTAAATCAATTACCGAAGTCGAACCGTTCGTCAAAGCACACTGTTTTTATCGGATTAATGAAAACCTGAAACCAATTGACTACGTATGACCGATTCATAGCGATACGACGACAATAAAACCCTATACAAAATACCTTTAACTATGAACTCTATACAGAAATAAACAAATTACATATGAACAATTTCTTTGCGTGCGAAAAGAATGGTGCTTCACATTATAAGTAAGAAAAGGAGGGAGGTATAAATTTAAGACGAGAGAGAAAGGGACGCAGCAACAATAGGAGTGGAACAAGGGCGGAAACAAACTGTGCAGTTTCATTAGGGAGGGCAATTAGTCTATCCCGCGCATGCAGATACCCCGGGCTCTGTTAATTATGTTTAAGTGGGATTTTATGACTTCACTGGACTTCCAAGGACTGGCATACAGAGTCGCAGGGAATTTGTATCGCAAATGTAGTTTTAGAATAACATTTAATAAACTGTAGTCAAGCAAAAATGTTTTTACTATGTAAGCTCACTCTAAGAAGCATTTTCAAAATAGTTCTGAATACAACGATCTTTCAAAAAGAGCCTAATGGATAGTCTATAATAAATATATTTAGAAAAAAATCAAGTAATGCCTGATGTAAGATAATATTGAACTAGCGGCCCGTATACTACTAAGAATTTCCAAAAACATTCTTTCATATAAACCTTGTCCTGAAACTTACAAAAACAACGTTATAGATTAAAATACTGACTCTCCTTTTCACGTCAATATTGCATCACAGTCACAGTAGTTTCAATATTAAAGAGAAGTTTAATTAAATACACAAATCCCTTTGAATTGAATTCCTATTACTTTAGTTTAGGGACTAGTGATTCCACCCACGGGAGTTACTCATGTGTAGCAAGCGACTGGTTCTTAACAAAGGGAAGATATTCCGCCAGACTAGGTGTTATACCCGGGTAGTCCGGGCACCGCAGTCCGTGTGCTGTTAGCGGTACGTTTCTTTTGTATTGTGTATTGTTCATCCGTTACACCCTTTTTTCACGTCTCGGAGCTTAGCTGTTATCACACTTGATGATAAGTGACGATCAGGGCAAAGGCGAAAGCATAATTCATCCAGAACCATCTAATGTTTAGAAATTAAGGTATCTTATACATCTAATGTCTAACTGAAAGAAAACAACAACACTACTAACATTGTTTTATTTAGATACTTACCTTAAGATGGACTTAACCAAAATTTGTAAAGTTAAAAACTGATAAAATTTAAATGACTATATTGGCAATCGAACTCAACCTCTGAATCTCAGATTGGTAGTTAAGCGCGAAACCAAACCGCTGAGCCGGTAATATTATATTATGCAATAAAATAAGTAAAGTCAATAACAGTAAGAAATTGAGGCATGCAAATGAGCAATACAAAACAAATACTTTGATGTATCGCACGCTCAGGCAAAGAATGAGAGTACAGATCCAAATTTTTTGAATAAAACATGATATGTTTATCATAGACAGTATATCACATGCAAATATGTGCCCTGAACTCCTGATATATTAGTCTACCTTGAATAACGAATATATTTGTATTTATTCTATGTTTATTTTATGCATAAAAACATAAATAGTTACATAGACATGAATATAATAAAATTGTTTGTGTACTCACATGTTTCTCGTTTTTAACGTGCTGTATGATCCTCGTACTCCTTCCTACCTTAAAGAATGTTTCCGGTTTCTCGGGGAGAATCACAACCGTGGTCTCAGGTTCAAATCTGATAATGTGCTCAAGGTTCCCTTTACTCGGTCAGGTTATTTAAAGGATTCGTTCACAGTTCAGTCTACTTTTCTTTGGAAAAACCTACCCTACGAAATCCGACACTCCAAGACACTTTCAACCTTCAAATCTAGAGTACACAAGCATATATTAGCTAATTCATCTGCTAGTAACATGTATTAGTTCATTTAATATGTATATGTATGTGTGTTATTTATATCTATCGTTATTATATATACGTATAATTTAAAAATATATTCATAAATATGTCTTCATAATATCTGTTTTTATTCATTATCTATCGTGTTATTCTATTTAACTGTACTTGCGCTCTTGCTCTTTCTCCTTCTTGGGTCATTGGTTATTAAATAAATTAATACATGTTACTAGCAGATGAATTAGTTAATAGATGCTTGTGTACTCTAGATTTGAAGGTTGAAAGTGTCTTGGAGTGTCGGATTTCGTAGGGTAAGTTTTTCCAAAGAAAAGTAGACTGAACTGTAAACGAATCCTTTAAATAACCTGACCGAGTAAAGGGAACCTTGAGCACATTATCAGATTTGAACCTGAGGCCACGGTTGTGATTCTCCCCGAAAAACCGGAAACATTCTTTAAGTTAGGAAGGAGTACGAAGATCATACAGCACGTTAAAAACGAGAGTGAGGATATGCTTCTCTTGACGCAACCTAATAGGAGCCATTGAAGCCTATGCCTGTATTCAGACACATGGTCAAACTTACGCAAGCTGAAGATAAACCTAACGCAGAGATGTTCAAGGCGTTGTAGCTTATTAAGCAAGTCCTCGTTAAGATCAACAAGGCAGACATCGGCGTAGTCCAAGATCGGTAGAAGGAGAGATTGCACAAGCGCGACCTTGGTCTTCATAAGAAGCAAGTTTCTCCACTTCTTAAGCAAACCAGAGGCAGCAAACACCTTACAACTCATCTCTGCTACTTGTGGAGCCCAGCAAAGGGTACAATCGAAAGGGACCCCTAGATTCTTTACAACATCGCAGTAATTTATTGAGATACCGTCAAAGAAGAGCGAAGAGACAGCTAAATTGTTAAACTTGGATTTTTGTTTTGAGCCTCGGATGATGATAGCTTTCGACTTATTAGGATTGACCGTTTAGCCTTTGGTTAGACGCTACCCATGAATAGTCGCAAAGCCAGCGTTAAGCACCAGCCTTAATCAAACTCGCAATATCATCAACTGGGCCTGAGAATAAATTTGCAGGTTGTCAGCATACAGGTGGAATTGACAGGATAGGAGTAGTGTGAAAAAGTTAATAAAAATCAAAAAAAGGAAAAGAGAAAGGACGCCGCCCTGGGGCACACAGGCATTGACGCCGCATTGACGCCGTTAGCACTAGAAAGTTTTTGTCATCGGCGTGGACGAATTGCTGTCTGCCGAAAAGGTAACTACGAAACGAATTAAGCGCCGAATCCGAGACTAGAAGAAATTTTAGCATAGCCAGAAGGATGTCGAAATCAACAACCAAATGTGTAAGATTTGTATTGCCTAATGTTAAGCAAGTAACAACTAGTGTACAAATTAAAGATAAGAATGTGAATCCTGTGGACACCACTGTGTTTCTAGGCATCACATTAGATGCCAAGCTTCAGTGGGGCCCACATATAGCTAAATTGACGAATAGACTTAGCTCTGCGGCTTAAGCAGTAATGAAGATCCGTCAGTTAACTGACAAATTAGCAGTACCTTATACTAGGCTCCATAAAATAAATAATTCTTTTAAGGGTCTGTGTGTAAGATTTTACAACAAAGTACCAAATGATATTCAGAAATTAGATCTTAATAAATTTAAAATGAAAATCAAAGAAAAGCTTTATAAAAAAGCTTATTATAAAGTGTCAGATTACACAGAAGACAAAACAGCTTGGATCTGAAATGCTCCAAGCACTCCAACAGCTATTTCTAATTGTCTTTATTTAATTAATACTACTTTGTATTGTAATTTTGTATTGCATCATTTTTTTATTTTTTAAATTCATATTTTGTATTGACCTGGTAACGACATACTCTTTTTTTTGTTTGTAAATGTCGTTGCTTTTGTGCGCTGTGGTTTCTTGCGCCCATTCTTTGCCACAGTTAAAAAATTATGTCCTGAATGGGTGGTAGGTTAAAAAAGATTTGGACGATTCAAAGTACTTATTAATTGAGTTTATTGAATAAATATATTTTGACTTGACTTGACTTGAACAGTGCTAAAAGCATTTAAAAAGTCCAATAGTACCAACACCGTCAACCGCTGATCGGACATTCCCTGGCGTATGCCATCGGATACTTTGGTCAAAACTGAGGGCGGAATCCAGAAGGAGGCTGAGGAAGTTAATTGAATTTACAAAGACACTGATTTGGTTGAGGACAAGGTGTTCAAGGATTTTTGAAAGGAAGGGTAGAATGGTTAATGGTCTAAAATGAGAAGGTAAGGAAGGGTTCGAAGTTTTAGGAACAGGTATGGCGACTGCTTGACGCCAGCAGCTAGGAAAACTGCCGGTATTGAGCGAAAAGTTACTGTATTCGCGGGTCAGAAGACACCGCCAAATACAGCAGAGTAAAGAAAGGCAGAGTAAAGAAGGTGGATAGGTCTGAAGGCTTACCTGGGTTGATGAGGCTGGAGACGGGAGGCGAGCTGGCGGCCAGCGATGTAGACGATTTGTAACGCACAGCACACAGTTCTTTCACCTAATCACAGGCACTATATTCACAGGCACTATCATTAAGGGCAGTCGAAAGCGATACCAGGGCGCGTCTTTTCTGCGTACACCTCGCGGTCGCTAGCAGACAGAGTGACGCGGGCGCGCGTCCGGTTTCACACTCCGCGCGCCAACTTCGCGATACAACGCTAGATGGCGCTAGGCGTATCTTAATACGCTTACAAGACGTCTCGCCCGTGGCGAGTACAGTTACTATCATCCTCCGGCCAATCCCATCCATACCTTTGGCGTAAGACTTAACTGCTCGGACATTGTCTTCAACTTCGCGCTCAGAGACCGACCGAAAGGTAAACACATGATGCTGTGGATAAGGAGAGGAAGACAGTAATTGCAGAGTGTTTTGTTTCAAGTTATGAGGGATACATTAAGGAGCAGAAAAGTGTTGGTTTGAGTAGGACAGATCAAGATTTTTAGGAATAGAGGTTTACAATTAGCCTTACAAATACCCAAGGAATTTAAAAATGACCAAACCTTAGCAGGGTCACCATTACGAAGCTTCCTATATTTGCCACGATTTATGTCTTATAGCCTTCTTGAATCGAGCCTTAGCAGCATTGCGCCTCGCCATAATGACTTCAATGTCATTAGTTAGCCAGGGAGCGGGGAGATGTTTAAGCCGGACCGGTCGAAGAGGGGCATGGATGTCAAATATTTCGATCAAGTTCGAATCTTTAGATCGATAGTGGGGGCATCAAACACCATAAATAATTTACCATCTAGTCTTATAATTGAATCATATTATGTGCAAATATATTTAGGTCTGGATATAAACTTATTAAATAAATATTAACTTTCGAGGACCTCCGTAGTCGAGTGGATAGCACACCGATTCTGGGGTTGCACCATCTCTGAGGGTTCAATTTCCGATCGGTTTAACTTAAAAAAAAATCTATTTTTCTAAATTGATTTCGGGTCTGGGTGTTTTTTTATGTTTATGTAAAATTAATTTATGTACATTTGTAACCATGTCGCATAGCGGTGAAAGAATACTAGCCCCTCTCTTCCCTTGGGTGTCGAAAAGGCGACTAACGGACTTAAGACTGAACATACATCCGAGAGTATACAGCGGCGATGGGATTTCCACCTCTCACGCTGAGCACAATGTGCAGCGGCTATTTTGTGAAAAGTGGACTATCATATGGTAGAGGACTGCCTTTGCTGTCCTCATTGCCTAGTCTCTGACTAACCCTCCGGGTATAAAAGTCTGTATGTACTCGTACCTATATATATTTATCTGTTATATAGTTTAAACATGTTAACGAGTCTCAAAAGAAGCTTATCATGTGATAGATAATTGGTATGAACGTAGAAATTTATTTATGTATTTATTTATTACGTGGGTTCTGTGAAAACAATTTACATACAATGACATCGAAATATTCTAAATAAAGGTGTTTTGCAGTTTTTATATTTTTTACGATTTCATGTGTGGTGCCGTAAAATAAAATGGATTTATTCAGTGTTTCGCAGCCTAGTAATATAGGCACTGATATTGTAGATCACCCAAAAGCCGATTCAACCACGTGGATTCACTACGAAAATTGCTAAACTTAACCTACCTACCTAAAAAAAACTATTAACTGTTTGTATGTCTATTTTATTAATATAAAATAGACCTACAAATAGTTAATAGTTTTTTAGGTGGAAATACCCTGTAAGTGAATGTGCAGACTCCAGCAGATCAATCGCAACCACAAAATGACAAATTTAGGTAATCAGGTACCTATTTTGTTCAGTGCTACTTTAAATAGGAGAGTTCTGAGATCCATTTTAATTTATTCGGAAATAATGTGTCTATAATTAAGTGTTAGTTTCAATGTTATCATTAACCTTCTGGTAAGCTAATAAAATAACTAAAAGTTATATAATTTCACTACCATGTAAAGTATGTAAACAAACCCTCGCAACAAAATGGACGAACCAAACGAATTTCCGGTAACGACGGACGCGAATCAAACGCATATGTTATAGCTAGCACCAGACGGGCGTAATGGACAAAAGAAACAAAGGGAGATAATACCATACACCATAAATGGACCCTCAAAGAAACTCCTGAACTGGAAACTCGGAGGCAATTTCATTGTGTCAAATAAGGTCCCTAATCTGTTCCTTTGTGACACTTTACATATTAAGCCTGGAAACAAGTTTGTAAGTACAAGAAGTTGCACGAGTCGGAACGAGGGAGACAGCAACTGTTGGCCTTTATTGTTCTCTTGTTTCTGAAATTTGAATTTTCTTAAGCCATAGGTACTTAGGAGTTCATAAAAGTTAGCTTTTATGAGATACGCGACGTGAAATAATTGGCTTCAAAGTTAAATTAGAAGCTGTGATTAAATTGTTGAAATTATTAATAATAAATATTAGATGCCATTTTCAAACACACCAAGCACTTACTTAACATTTATTTCACTCGACGATTTAGGAGAAGATTTATTTTATACGATATTATCATACTCAGCAACTATAAGTCAAAGTCAAAGTCAAAAAATATTTATTCAATATTAAACTCAATTAATAAGTACTTTGAATCGTCCAAATCTTTTTTAACCCATCCAAGACGTATTTTTTTTACTGTGGCAAAGAACGGGCGCAAGAAACCACAGCGCACAGAAGCAACGACATTTTACAAAAAAAATGTCGTTACCAGGTCATAAAATACAAAATGAGAGATTAGATAGAATAAGATATTTTTATTTCATTTTAGATAGAAGAAATTCGACAAAGAGCTAGGTAAATACCCATAAAAGAAATAACGGAACTTTTCAGAATATTAAAAAACATTGAGTTTATGTTAACAAAACATTGATTATTTATCCAAATAACATTGGTGCCTAACAATTGGTATTTTTGGAGGTTCTAACTAACTTTTTTAAATTGAAGTACCTGATTGCCTAACAATATACGAGGTTCTTGTAACGTCAACAAACATAAATTACATGGAGATATTCAGTACCGAGTATTAAGAACTGGCAAGAAACTCAGCAATCAAACTTTTTACCCTTTGAAACCTTCTTAGAACAAAACAATGCTACAGCCACGATAAATTACGACGGATCCACAAAGGTGAAAATTTTGCTCTTGCACGGTTAAAGATACTAACTCCCAGCAATAATATGTAATTAATTAATATGACAAGTACCTAAACATTTTTTTTTATTTTGGAAATATTATTTTACCATAAACATACATATAATCACGAATATTATCCCCGAAGGGTTAGTCAGAGACTAGGCAAAGAGGACCCTAAAAGCAGTCATCTGCCACAGTCCATTTTACCAGAAATAATGTGTTTTATCATTTTATTTTAAGCTTTTTCAACAATATACATCATACTTACATAATCTCTCTCTCATACTAATACTACTCATACTCACAACAATTATCTCCACAGAGTCTGTCTCGTTCATGTGATTAATTTAGTATTTTGTTATTCTCTTATTATGTATTAATAAGGGTAAACACCCTGAAATAACTGTCGTATTCAATTTTGTAACTTAGATAGTGTAGTTATTTTATATGATCAGAAAGCTCAACATCAATATGAAATTAGACGAAGTTCATATTGATCTACCATCCACACAAATTGGTCCAACTATTCCGGTAAAGCAAACAAACTCCCATATATCATCAGTTAAAATGCTCTCTAGCAATTTCGCCGGTCTAATGCCATCACAAAGTAGACCGACATTTTCAAACATTTGCTTTTCAAAGCAATGGCCTCGATCGGCGCAATTCATGAGGAAGTAAATGATGCAATACTTAATGGGCTTAATAGAAGTGTTCGCAATGGAAGTTCCGGCGCTGCGTTTATAACAATAAGTATTATTATAGCCCTAGTGTTAAAGTACTTGGTTGAGTACACAGTTTGTCGAATTCTTTTAGTGATTCTAAATGTTTACATGGAAATATTATTTATTTATTTATTATTCACCTTATTTTACAATATATTCCAGAATACCGAATATGGTAAATAATGACAAAATACACAAGTGCCTGAACTAGGATTATCCAGATTTGCAGTCAAAAATAAAGGACTTACTAATTAGTAAATAATTGTTTTAGGAAACTGGAATGGGAAGCTCATGGAAGCTCCCATTCGAGCTTCCTGGTTGATTTTTTTCTAGAAAACATTTTATCCTGAATCACCATTATGAATGCAAAAATTTCAATAATAAAGACAGTAAATAATATTTAAATTAAATGTCCCTAACACTTAATAGTGCGATTTGTAGTAGATTTAGGAATTCTGTTACAACATATTTCAAATATCCATAGAGCCTGTTTTACTCAGGCTGATGATGATGTGGATAATGTGATGAGGTAACTTTTGTCTTCAGCGGCTATTTAAAAACAATCGGATTCTGTACACGGTAGTGGTGTCTATGTTATTAGAAAAAAACATTAAAAAACTGTAAAGTTTTTATATTATCCTGACGTTTCGAACCCTTTAGGAGAGGGAGACTCCCTGTGACCACGGACCCTTTATAGGGTTCGAAACGTCAGGATAATATAAAAACTATGTAAATAGTAAATTAAACGCGAGTTAATCCGTAAAAAGTGTTTCATTTCAATGTGTAGTGCTCGCTTAAACCTCAGAAAACAATAACTGTAAAGTTGAAGTAAGTATAAAGTAAAGTATTGTCTACGTGCTGTCCTACTGCTGGGCAAATGCCCCATTATTCTAATCAAGTAGTCGCTACTGCTGGGCAAATGCCCCATTATTCTAATCAAGTAGTCGCTACTGCTGGGCAAATGCCCCATTATTCTAATCAAGTAGTCGCTACTGTTCATGGGTATTGTCTTAATAAAAAAGCTGTATACATTTCTATTTTATTTCCATCAGTTTTCTTTTAATTAATTTCTTTAAGAAAATACGGTACAAAAATAGAATGTCATAAATAAGTAGGTAGTTCAGCGTATTTTGCCAGAAAGCGGCGTAGAAACATAAGCACAATTAAAATAATTTACTTATTAATATAATCAATTAATAAAATAAATAAAATCAATTAAAATCAACATTATAATATTCAAGTACAATATGATTTAGTTAATTATTAAATAAAAATGTCCAAATTAAATAATGTCATCACAATAAAAGGAATATTACCAACAAAAGACAAATAAAATTCAAATATTATTATATTAGACTAAAACGTAGCATTAAGGAATTCGTAACATTTTTCTATTTTCATTGAACTAAGCTTCTTCTGGTATTTTAGAATAAATTATATACAGTTGACTCGGAAATGTGCGTCAAGAGCTGATCTTGTATAAAGAAGAAGCTTCAAGAAAACCTATGAAAAACATAAAAACTCCTATAACTTCTCTTTATACCAATTTAATTTGAGTTCCTTGCGAATCACATGTGTGTAATCATCAAAAAACATAGCTTAAGAACAGCCACCATACAGATATTTACCTGTATCATCTAAATTCTTGTGAATGTGATACAAAGGTACATAGATATATAATCATGACTATTATCCCCGAAGGGTTAGTCAGAGACTAGGCAATGAGGACAGCAAACGCAGTCCCCTACCATACCAAAAGTGGACTTTTCATCAAATAGCGTCTGCACATGTGCTCAGCGTGACAGGTGGTGAGCCCATCTCCGCTCTATGCTGTTAGATGTATATGCAGTCTTTAGCCCGTTAGTCGCCTTTTACGACATTTAAGTGGATAGAGGGGGCGGTAGTATTCTTTCAACGCTACGCGCCACGGTCGCGGTCTTGTGATAGGTACGAGTATTATCTTTCAGTAACATTGAATTCCATGTAACGTACAACATATCACACGGACATAATGCATTAGACACAAACCAAATTATTAGATAGCATCTCAGCCCCGGAGCAATTTCAATCATAACACATCATCTATTGTGCTAACGTCTAAAATCTACTTGACCTAAATTAAGATCCGCGTGTTACCTAAGACTTAACAAAGGATGCAGGATTAATTATATTTCCGTTACACGACGATGGCATAACTTTGACTTAGCCATTTGAAGTAATTGACTGTTCTACTTTGTACTTTATACTTTAGAGTACTAGTAACTACAAAAGAGAATTAAAATTACACTAGATGGAAACACAAAAAAATTATGATGTGTTATATATTAAAATGACAACTTTTCAGTGAAAAAAAAATTAAAATAGAAAGATCTTTGACAACGAATCATTAAAAAAAATTACTAGCTCAGGTGGGTTCGATTTGGCCCTAAAATAGATACCATAGCATACCTAGTCATGTCAGTAGTCTATCGAAATTATGGGGATTAAATCACAATTTCTCGCGTTCTACCTAAACATCTATTCGTTAGGCTACTGAACCTTTGTTTACTACATCATCATCAGCCTGTTAAAGTCCGACTGTTGGGCTCAGGTCTGCCCACGTGGGGAGGTTGGGCTATAACTAGGGTTGTCACCTGTACTCTAAAGTAGTGTCCTCTTTTTCGTGTAGGCGTACCTACTTTATAATCTACGACACCAATAAAGTACGCTAAAATACACTCTCTATTTACGTAATAAGACAAATATTTGTTAAATGTCGCAAAGAGCAACAATAAATACGTTTTTGAGGACGACAAATAAATGAATAGGTACTCTTTTATTGTGCTAATTTGTAGGTACTTTATTTTTGTTTTAACAAAATGAAAAAATACTTTATTCGTCCTAAAAAAGGGGGGCAGCCCAGAGTTGGTGTTTTCATAAACACTACGGTATTTCGAGAAAATTGGTTGTTGTTCTTTGCTTTGGATTAGTGTGAAACTTTGCGTAGTTGCCAATTAGTAGGCAAACACAATAGTTGAATCGTATGACTGTTATCACAGCGGAATTCACTATAGTTGCCAAGTATTTTTATTTCATTATCGTCTGCTTGTTAGCGTCCCAAAAGATTAGGTTGGTGATATCAAACCTGAGCTATGAATAGAAAAATCCGAAAACACACTTTGTCCGACCTGGGAATCGATCCTGGGACCTCCGGATATCGAGCCGAGCGCTTGATCACTCAGCCACCGAAGCCTTATAAATATATATATAAATTAAAGGGTCATGTTCAAAATAGGCGTAAAACCAACAGCTTTAAAATATATTTTACTAGCGGCCGCTCGCGGTTTCACTCGCGTGGTTCCCGTTCCCGTGGGAATATCGTGATAAAAAGTATCCTATGTGTTAATCCAGGTTATCTATCTGAATGCCGAATTTTATCCAAGTCCATTTAGTAGTTTTACGTGTAAGAGTAACGAACATCCATCCATACTTACAAACTTTCTCGTTTATAATATTAGTAGGATGTGAAAGCTAATGACCATTACTATATTTTATACTATGTGTGACGGCAATCACCCAAACAACCAGTGAGCAGAGATATTCAGTGATATTTAAACGTGTAGATTAATATAACTTTTTTATTTATTATATTATCTAAAACAATCGCTAATACAACGGAGATAACACGACACAATGTTATGCAGAGCTAGGCCACAGAAATCCTCCAAAAAACAAGCGCGCGGGCAGCCGGGCAGTGCGCGTCAGTCGTTATCCATATTTTGTTGTTTGCTCACGTTTTGCTATCATTATCATTGGTTTATTTATACTTCTGACCCCTGCCATCGCTTTCTTAACCTGTTATCGCTTTCGGATAGGACTGTTGTTATTTAACAGAACTTTTCGCAACTTGTGTAAATAAAAATATTCAAAAAATCTCTAGAGAGTTTCAAACGTCTACATTTTAAACCTTCAAGGAAGTAAAAAGGAGCCACTTTGACTGCTAATGATGATAACTATGATATGATTATGATGATCATAATACTAATGTCAATTATTGTTATTTTAATTGACACTATTACTAATAAAAGCGTTCACAATAATAAAGTACATGTGGCTTCAGAATGTTTATGTAGCTTTATTGGAAATTGCGAGCTGCCAGCCTAATTAAATCTCGGATCTCTATTAAGCAAGGGCGGTGTACGAAACTTTCACATTTACTATCTTGTTTATAGCGAAAACGGTGTAAAAACGAATACTATGAGTAGTTAAGTACTAACAGTAAATTCAAAACTAACATATTAATTATTATACGGTTTCCGTTGGTCTCGGTTGCTGTCATAAGATGAGGCAGTCGTTGAAACCCACACCACGCAATGGGAGAGCGTCGAAGGTTATGGCCACAGACCATATTATCCAATCTCTCCATTTGGAAAAACCGTACCCAGCAGAGGGACGTTTATAGGCTGATGATGATATTATCTACTTATCGTTACACGTGTTAAATAAGATGTTTTTATTGCATGCCGTGGCTGTCTATAATTAAAAACTGTGCTTAAATAAGGCTTGTAAACACACGTAATTCCGCATCATCTTTTAACTTTCTTTATATTTAAATTAAAGATTCCATAGTTGTAACTATGGAATTGCCGTTCTGGCAGTTAAAATGTATTTTAACTGCCAGAACGGCGGCGTGGGTAATCGGGCGAGGAAATAGCAAATATCTTCGTAAACCAAAGTATAACATTGCTTTAATTAACAAAACTATAACTATCAATTAATAGAGAACAATCAAAGTAAAATGAAGTCACAGACACTCCACCAAACACGTAACGTGAGCGAGCGATGCCAATGGATATACGACTCTTGCTGCCGTTGATCTTTGCCATCACCTCACATCCTTCTCACATCATACTGGAGCCTGGAGTTGTGTCAGTGATCCTCCTGTCACTTCCATTCTATGCGCCGCGCGCCCAAAGAGGATTCATGCTCGCTTCAAATACATAAATACATATTTGATTCTGGTCCGGAAAACTAACATGCGGTCGCCTTATGGCCACATTTAAATTGTTTACACTCTTTGTTCTCTTATAAGTTGCCCTTTTTTATATTTTCTGTCCTGTGTATTTTTGTCATTATTTTATATAACGCGCGCAACACCAAAAGCATCAACTGAAGTTTCAGTTCTTAAAAGTACTCCTTTGCCAGGGCAAAGGTTACCATTAGGTTACCAGCGTAAACTGGATCTAGTAACCTTTACGCTCCGACATAAATGAAAATGATAGGCGAGTATTAGTATTACATCAAACGCCATTTTAATAAAATTAAAAAGGAGTTAAGCTAAAGTTGTACTTCAGACTTGTTAGAGATCATTTAAATGTCCTGCAGAATAATTCAAAGAAACAGTTTTTTTGGTGCAAAACACCGTTGTGACATTGCCTATTTAGGTTACAATTTACCTTTACCATTACCACTGTGCCATTACGGTAACTCCAGAGTTACCTTACGTACAAGAACAAACCGTGTAACCTAAATCGAATGGTTTATACACATTTATGTCCAAGGTGTTGACTTTGTGGCCATAATAGCGAATAGCGATAGAAATGGTAAACTAAAAATTGCGCGGGAGATCGTGATATACTCGTATGTATAACCTACCACGCCGACGGGCCTATTGCGGATTGGGGGGGTGTATATAGGGGACCGTCAAAGACATACATACAAAATGTATATCATGACTTAGATTTTGGCGGTAAATGTTTTAAAAACGTTCATTTTAATCATTATCTAAATATGATGAGGATTAAAATAAACGTTTTTCGCTCGTGTCAGTTTACTGATCGTCACATGCCTTATCGTCAGTATACTGCACAAATATCAGCTCGCTATGCCCAACTGATACCAGCCACTTTGCGTATCGTCGCTCCGCCTAGCCGGAGGGCGTTCTACACTACGTTTGCCGAGTCGCGGTCTCCACTACAGAACACGTCTACCCCAGTGGTTATCGGTCCTGCGGCTAATATGACTGGCCCACTGCCGCTTCAGCTAGCTAATTCTCTGAGCTATGTCGGTAACTTTGGCTCTCTGACGAATAACTTTGTACCCGATTCCATCCCTGAGAGTAACACCGAATTTAGCTCTCTTCATAGCTTGCTGGGGGGACTTTAAATTGATCGATCTGAGTATTGCTTGTTGTTACCCAGTTTTTTTTTTTGTAAAACTATTTTTATTTTAATTAACGCTTATTTAGAAAGGCAACATTCGTATTATTAGGTTTTGGTCTTGTCACTTATTTTAATACAAACATGGTTAGCCCAAAAGGTTTCCGAAATCATTAAAAAAACATCGAGTGCTAAACGTGGCGTTAGGTTCCTGGCCACAGCAATTTATGAAATTATTTGACTAGAGGATTCAAATCTACTCGTGCATTTATATGACTTTGTACCTATATACAATAAATAATAAAATAGGGTTACGAAAATTTACTAAACCCGGGAATGGAAAAGTATCGGGACCTTAATTTACGAGATCAATAAAAGAAAGCTTTCTACTAATTCATTCATTAAATTCAATGTGAAAACGCTGATAAAAAATCTTGTCACGGCCACACTAGAGAACACTAAACCGCAGAGGCTAAGGCCGACCTAAGGTGACTCAAGGTGACCTAAGATGAATTAAGGTCCATTAATTGAAGTTAAACAACTTTTGCTTTCACAACTTTGACTAGGGTTATTCAGATGGCATGTGGCATCGCTACAAAAACAGAAACTGAAGTATTTTAAAGTTTCTAATTTATGGATAGTAGTTTAATTAATCACACAAGCTTAATAATTGTCACAAGTAATATTACGCTAATGGTTAATTATGTTTCATTAGCAAAGCACAAACTTCTTTAGCATTTTTTTAGAATGTCTAAGCTATTTTTTATTTAATACATTAATCACCACATCACCGAGTTTTCAGCTTCTGAATATTTGATGTCTGAACTAAATGTTCTAATGAAGTAATAAATCAATGGTTCTTTTTCTACGAGTAAAGTACATGTGGATTTTGAAATGAAACATTTTACCTAATGTACTCATCTAAACGACTCGACACTCCTCTGAATGTCGAGACGTTTAGATGGAAAATGTGTGGTGCAAATCGGCGAACACGTATGAAGAACTTTATGAGAGTAAATTAAGCAAAAAAAGTTTGTCAAGATAGTAAGAAACGAAATGCCATGGACTCTGTACCCCTCTGGCAAACGCGATGTAATATATGTATTAATATGTATGGTGGGTATCTCTAAAATGACTATGTATGAACCACCACGAGGAAACTTTATAAACTCGACATAAGTATTCATAAACGCATAAGTAAAAAGGGCCACGGGGAAGCATCGCAAGCTCGCGATTTATGTACTGCCACAAGGGAGGTTCGAAAGCTCGATAACTCCAAAATCTTCGAAAACAAATTTGCAACGTCTTTTAAAATCAAGATGTTGCTGTGTATGAAATTGAGTGCGAGCAACATGCTACGGTGATAAATGATTGCAAAAAATAACTTACCATAAATCATTGAGATAATCAGAAGAATTGCATTCAAGATGTATGAATGCCTCTTCATATTCTTCAAATTCCTCGCCATTTTGATCTTCTTCAATTTACTTAACACAATTAAATTTTATTACTTAATTTAATTTGACACTCTTCTTCTCTTCATTGCCACTTGTTTATCACCTTTAATTCAATTTAGCCCTAATTAGTTTGTATTTCAAAAATAGACGATACCTATCTTCCAATTACTTAATTGCCTGAAAGCTTAATATCTCTTCACAAATTATCCCCTTGACAACACTACCTGTTTCTACTAAATCTGTCAGCATTTATTTTAGTTCGTAATTAACTCGTTGACAAATATCTCGGCGTCATTCTTGAGCATAAATGAATGTCACACCGTATATTAAAAGTTCATAAAGATAGCGATCTATTTTTACTACACTCTATGGGGGCATTACGAGTAAGTACTTCCTACAAGTCTTTTTTAGCGTGAGCCCCTGCACGGATTACTCGAAACAACATAATGAACAAGCTTCGGAAATAAACCTAGTTTCTTCTTGTTTCCCGAGATAAATCTCTTTTTAATCCCGCTGCGTAACTTTAAAAGAAATTTCGCTTTGGCATCCCATTTCCTTTCCTGATTTACGATCACAGTCGAATGCATCACTTAAATCACTATTATTTTTGTTTGTATAAGTTTTTTTGTGCACAAGTTGTTACTTATAGTGGCGCGTGCCCGGAGTCACGGCATTTCGACACGAATCCGGCGTAGCACTGGACGCGTCTGATCTCCGAGTCTGAGCTCGAAACACTGACTTACATAAGGGTGGTCGCTGTGCGAGCCGGGTGGCTGCGAGACAAGGACAGAGCGAACCCCGTAAGGGTTGCAGGTCGTGTGGTATTTGAACAGGAGAGAGGGATGGAAGAGATTTTCGCATTCATCTGCGATCTCGCGCCTGAAATCTTGTGTGAAGAAGCAATTAAAATGTGTATAAATCTGAAAGAGATACGTTCTGAGGGCAACACACATGGGATAATAAGAGATTAATCTGGCGTATTACACTATGATTGCGGTCGAATTTGTTGAAGAGAATACGAGAAAATTTTAATCTTTATCATAATGACGAGACGCAAATTATGACTTAGTACCTATATTGTTAATTTTTTTCTCTGTGAGTTGGTTAGGTTTTAACTGTAAGCGTGTGTAGAGTAGAGTGCATTTGTTTTTTATCTTAGAGAGATTAAATAAATGAACATAAGACTGCGCTACTTAATTAAGTATGACACTGCCTACAAGTAAGTATAAATTTGCAATATTTTACCGTCAATTAAAAGTGTCACCGTACTTTAATACGGGATTACTAAAATCTAGAGTTCCGAGTTTCAAAAGCCCGGTGGTCCGAGGTCCCGAGTTCAATTGTCAGGTCGAGCAAAGTGTGAATCGGATTTTTCGAACCGCAGCTCAGGTTCATGATCACATGCATTTGGTAACGCGGTGAGTAAGCCAAAACACATCAATTGTAAGTAAACTTCAATGATGGAAACTTTGTTCCGTACTGGGACAGCACACTGTTTGGTGGCTCTGAAATAACTGAAACATGAACGCGTTTAGGTATAATAGGCTATGCAAAAAAGTCAGCAACCTTTTCAACTAAAAGGCTTTTCGGGATGTGGCGCGTTGCTATTTTAAACACCTTTTAATACATATCTTGAGTTTCTCCGTACTTTGGAAGACACGTGAACCATTGGTCGCTAAAGTTTTTGTAATATAAAAAAACGCCTTCATTAATTTTTCTCTCCATGCTCCGTGGAAATACCCTGATGATATTATTGATGGTAGTATATCTGCAGCTACAGCGTTCATCTCATGACTGCAAGGAGTTTATGCGCTCAGTGATCCGTGCGTTTGAAACATAAAACTCCTTGTCATACTAAACCCATTTCAAAGACAAGTGTTATGCAAAGTGTGCACATCAGTCATACTCGTAAACGATGTCAAAAGCTCCATACAGGACCGTAAACCTCTCGCGAGTGGGAAATTTTTGCATAAAATTAATTAAGATCCACCTCTGTGGGAAGATCCTATTAAAATTATATGTAAATATTTATGCCCACTAAGAGGCCGGGTAGGGTCATCTTAATAATATTGATTCAGGACCTCAAAGCTATCACGTTGCGGTTGATATAGGACTGCATTAATTGTATTTTGGACTAGCTTCCGCCCGCGCATGTACTCGCATGAAACATTCAGGGTTTGGCTGGCAAGACACGTGTCAGTGTTGAGCACGTCCTTGGGCTGCGGTGGCCAGTCCAGTCGTGTTGCTCGTTTGCCGGCTAAGTAAGAAAAAACCAGGACTAAAAAACTTTTGTTTTGTTTAATATTAATGAGAAATAATTGCAGATTATTAACCGTTAAGTATGCATGAGTGTTGGCAAATAAAACAAAACAGTGCAACATCACTTTTCATCTCATTACAATCCTACATCTTTGCTGAAACTCTAGAATTTTGGGGGGAATATCATTACAATATCATTATCATTACATTACATTCAGTTTATTATCACAGACTATCATCTACTTTATGTAGAGAAAATATTCACTATTATCTCCCTTATTTAACACTGGCACTTGATGAATGTGCTAACCACACTACGCCAATATAGAAATGTTAAAATACCAAAAAAACAAAAGCTAGTGTCACCATGCAGTCTTGCGTTTGCTTCACGGCTAAAGTCGCAGTGTGTAAGGGGCCTTAGTAAAACAATACTCGCTCAGTTTTCAAGCCGCAAGTATTTAACTAAACACAGCGTGAACCGGCGCGGTGTACCGCCCGCCGAAATGTCACAGCCGCACTCTTGATTAACTGGCGTTGTCATTACATTATATAACCACTTGATATCAAATTTGAGATACCTAACTAATACTTTTTGTGCTAGTTTGATGCATATATTATTGAGTCGTATGCGGCTGAGCATGGGCTCACGTACAATGTAAATAAATAGGAATACATGGTCTTTGAGGTCGCTATTAAATGTCTTGATAACACTACTAACATTAACCAAAACGGCTTGAGTGTCAAAGGTGTAAACAAAGGAGAACCGGCATTTTCCATAGAAAAAATGCTTATTTTGTATACAATTGAATTTGGTCATAAAGTAAAGCTACCTAAACCAAGTATTATCTTATTTTTATCGCATCGCGGACAAGAGTTATTAAGTTATTAATATTTTTTAATATGAAAACACTGAGTCTTCAAAAGGCAGACATGTTACTTTAAAAATGTCTAACATGGCTGCATAAACCATAATTCTTTTGTTTTTAAAAAAGTGAAATGTCAACAATGCCGTCAAGTCATGTTAGATTGGACAGCTAGCGGATGTACAACTGTCATTTGTTGACAGATATTGACAGATAGATAATGAATTACAGATTAAAAAAATATAAAAGTATACAACTTAAGCATAGAAGGCCGGGTCTCCATTAAATACCTGGGACATGTCATTACCAATGACCTCAAAGATGATAATGATATTGAAAGGGAGCGGAGGGCTGTTAGCGGTTAGAGGGAATATGTTGGCTCGCAGGTTCTCTCGCTGTACGGAAGATGTCAAAGTGACGCTTTTTAAAGCTTACTGTCAAAGCATATACAAGGGAAACCTGTGGGTCAAACACACCAAAAAAATCGCTGGAAACCTTAAGAATCCAGTACAACAATGTCTTTAGGATGATGCTGGGTCTACCGCGTTTTTGCCTCGTACCTCAGGAATGTTTGCAGAGTATCAAACTGATGGCTTTGATGCCATCATACGCAAAAAAACTACCTCCTTGATCAGCAGAGTGAGGAATAGTCCCAACAGCATCCTAAAGACATTAGCGGATCGCTTCACTTCGCCGCTCTGATGGTCCATTGTGCGAAGAGTGACAGTCACGGGAACTTACCCTTTCTCATGATGGTCACTCTAACATGCTTAACACTCAGGGCGGCGAACCAAGCCTACATAATTATCTTTTTTTTGTGTTATTGTTTATTATTTTTGTTACTAACATAGGATTTAAGATTAAATTTTTGTACCTTTACTAAAAATATTAAGGACACATTTGGTCTGAAATAAAATATTTTTTTTTGTTATTTATTATTCACGTCCCTTTCCCGGAGGAGTAGGCAGAGATCACAGCTTTTCATTTGCTATGATCCTGACCACAGAACAGTTTTTTATTTACTCTCATAACACACTTCTTAAGGTTCTTCTTCGGTTCTGGGTAGCCGTGTACAGTTTGTACATTTAGTTTAAGTTTAGTGTAGTATAGTTATGTAAAGTTAGGGTAATAAGGGTAATTAGTATCAGTTGGTACAAAGTAAGATGTATATCGGTGACCAACTTAAAGTCGTCAATTTTGGAAAACAAACAAAACTACAAATTAAATGTTTTCTTCTTAATGTACAGCTGTCCCTTTGATGACGTAGTCAAGACAAAAGACAGGATTTATCTAAAATATCCGGCCATACGGATGTGCGTTTAAGCGGATAAAAATTTGCGGGCCTTCGCTAATTAGCAATGCGTATCCAACTAGATACACATTAGACTAAAACGTACAGAAGACTAACTCCAAGTTATTTGAACCGCAGTATTTCCAAATTCCAACCACTTTGAATGAGTAGGTACTTCTGCGTTACTAAACAGCTGCGCAAGCCTGCGGTGGTCTAACTGAAATACCAGCGCCGCAAAGATTAACTGAACATAGAGTCGACGAAATTCCCGGTCGACCACTTTTCGGCGATATTCGCTTACACACTTTCTACGCGCACGCTACGGTTCGTAGGCGCGATCTGGATGGAGCGCAAGCGAATATCGCAGAAAAGTGGTCTACCGGGAGCTTTCTCAACAGTTACGCGTACGCTACGGTTCGTGCGCTACGGTTCGTAGGCGCAAGTCGGAATGGAGCGCAAGCGAATATCGCCGATAAGTGGTCTACCGGGAACTTCCTCGACTGTACCTACGCGTACGCCTTGTCTTTGAAAATTAGATTGGCCCAAAACGCTAGCGAGTTTCATGAGGCTGGTGAATGACTATTACTTGTCCTTATAGCCACCTGTTTGCTGTAAAGCCGCTAATGTTAATAATGTTTATGTTCATTGTTGATTCTATGTATACATGCCATAACATTATATTTATAAAAGTAGTTTAATAAGAGTAATAACTCATTATTATATCCGTGGTGCACTACAAGCCCACTTTTAAATTTTAAATTTATCTTGTACATCCAAAGATTGTCTGAAAGAAAACACTTTTATGGATAAGACCCTTTTGTACGTCAACTAAATAATAATATTTTTTTTTGTCAATTTTTTTTCTTTTGTGGTGTACAATAAAGTATATTTATCTTTATCTTTACGCTACGGTTCGTACGCGCGGTCGGAATGGATCGCAAGCGAATATCGCCGAAAAGTGGTCGACTAGGAATTTCTTCGACTGGACATAAATAGATTCACAACTTGCATCCCCAAAGGGTTAGTCAGAGACTAGGCAATGAGGACCGCAGAAACAGTCCTCGGCCATAGTCCACGTTTCACTAAATTACAACGGCACACGTGTGCGCAGCGTGATATGTGGTGAGCCCATCGCCACTCTATGCTTTTTATGTGTGTGCAGTCTTCAGTCTGTTAGTCGCTTTTTAAGACATCTAAGGGTAGAGAGGGGTTGATAATATTCTTTCAGTGTTGTGGAACAAAATATTGGTAAATCACACCGAAAGTCAGTTACTCCTACTTCCGACGCCTTTTGAGCTGAGGTTGTAACCGTTAACTTAGGTAGAATAACTCGTTTTGTACGGTTTGTATGTACGCCTTGGTATTCGGAGCTCCTGGGTAGAACAGTTGATCCTATACAAATACTTGTAGTTTTTCTTTAAACTTAGTAATAGTCATAATTTTTTTATTCAAGTAAACTTAATAAATAATTTTGATTTCATATTATGGCATGAAAACAACAACTTAGGTACTAGTTTCATTGTATTTAGTCTACATGACAATCTCTAGTGTCGATAATAATTTTACGTTTTTAGTGTGTTTTTATTGCAAAACTACACAATTCAGATTTGCGGATAAACAGATAGATTCGTCTAAAAACATTTTTACCTACCACCCATTCAGGATGTCTTTTAGCTGTGACGAAAAATGTTATGGGCGCAATAAATAGATAGATAGATAAAATATAGGACGCAAGAAACTGCACAGCTTACTTGATAATTAGCTCGCGTTATTTTTCTGAGAAAAATGTATTCCATACTAAATCGGCTGTTTTAGCGTGAAACATTAATAATATTAGTTAAAACTACTAAGCGCCATGTAAAAACTTTTAATAAGGGTCCAACAAGTACTCCAACAACACATTACCATTTAAATTAAGACGCGCTCTAAGTGATTGGCTAACCACAAAACTTGCTTCATTACAACTTTCCATAATAACAATAAGGGTTTTAATGCGAACAACCCTCGTTAATAATACATGCAAAACTTGAAAATAAGGTTTTACTTAATCCACATTAATAGTTAATTGCGGATAAATATGAAACTTGCCAAACCCAGCTCCGCCGTCGTTTAATATTAAAGTAGAGACTCGCATCAAAATTCTCTTTGCAATATCTGAAATTAATTGGTCGCCATACTATGAAACACCCATTTGAGATATTCCTTGGAAGATTTGGTGTGGTTGTATCGTTTCTTAACCAAAATATCGATAACCATCAAAGTATAGACGCCTGCAAATCGACCTACTACAAAATGTCTTTCTACAATCGATTAGCCAAACTACCACATTCTAGTTTGTCTTTAAGGATCAATATCTATTGGAAAAACTTGACGGTTTCTGATGCTGTCGTATGTACTAAGTGGCGATTACTAGTTGTATTAATTACTCTATCATCTTGCAGAGCTAAATGGTGGCGGCTTTTTTATAGAATACTACTAACCAATCTGTTCTCTTTTGTGTCGTAAAAGGTGACTAACGGGCTACACTGTTCATACATCCAACAGCATACAGCGCCGGCGGTGCCTTCACCACCTATTACGCAGAGCACATGTGGTGTTGTTATTTAGTTAGGCTCGACCGAGATCTCGGTCTCGGTCTCGGTCTCGGCATTCTCGGCTACAAATCTGACCGATAAATCTTTTTTTTTAAATATATATTAGAAGGAGGCAAACGAGCAGGTGGGTCACCTGATAGAGAGCAATCACTGCCACCCATGGACCATGGACACCCGCAAAACCAGAGGAGTCGCAGATGCGTTGCCGACCTTTAAGAAAGGAATAGGGTTAAGGAAGGAATAGGAATTGTGAGGGGTGGGGGGAAGGGGGGGGGGGAAGAAGCCTCTAGAACTCTCACTGGCCGGACGAAACACAACAGCACCAAGTGCCATTATTTCACGCCAGATATTCGTGAGAGGGTGGTATTACGCCAGGCGAGCCGGCCCAATGTGTACTGCAACGCAGCGTGGCTCTACCACTCAGTCAGTATCACTCATTTAGCATCACCCAGGGGTAACGTGTAAGGTCTCAAGGATAACCTACGGACGCTAGTAACTCTAACCCCTAAAAGTATGTAATGTAACCCCTAAAATCTGTCTCGGTTCTTGGCTAAAATTCGCCCTGTTTCTCGGCCATGACCGAGACTGTAACTTTGTACGGAATGGGATCCCAATTTTTAGATAACTCTTTGAAACATGGTTGCAACAGAGCAATCCAACTCATGGAGAGCACATGATTCCAGGAGTTGGAAAAACGAGCCAATGAGCAATTCAAAAATTAAAACAGTTCAAGCTCTGTGATTAAAATAGCGCTAGAAAGCTTGAGAGCTAAGACTGCAAAGAAACTCTTATATTGTTGAGTATTAGGTAAAGCAAGTCTTTTTAGCAAAGCTGGACAGTTGTACAATGAGAGGCAGACACTCTTTGAAGGGTGAAAATGACTTATTTTTTTATGCTATGATATCAACATCATTAACATAATGTTATTTAACTTTGATTGTTAAAACAGTTAGTTTTTATAAAACAGTATCTACAGTGCTGTTTAATAAACGCATTTAATTTTTTTTACGATTTGTCTAATCTCGGTCTCGCCTAAGATTTTATTTTATTCTCGTTCTCGGTCTCGGTCTCAACCGTGATCGAAAAACCTTGTTATTTAGTGAAACTTGGACTGGTAGTGCACTGCTTAGTTTGTGGTACTCCTTCCCTAGTCTCTGACTAACCCTTTGAGGATAATAAGTCGTGAGTGCGTCATGGTTACGAAAACATTTGGATAGCAAAATTTTGACAGTCTGCGCGTTGTGGCAAAGATTAAATAAGTTGTGGCTAGAAGAATGGATTGTTCTTGTTCTCTTAGGACCTCCAGCTGCGTAGAGACATTGCTTTTCTCAGTGTCTTCTACCGAAATTACTACGGAGAGTGTTCTAATCTAATCTGAATCTAATCCCTCCCTCTCCTTTCCTGTCCCGGACTACACGTGCTGGTCTTGGGTACTACCATTATACTGTGCAGAATATCAACACTCGTACCAAAAAAATTGGCAAGTCGTTCCTCTGTAAGACCATTCGGCTTTGGAATTCTCTGCCGGCGCATGTGTTTCCTAGCTCCTATAATCCCCGGTCTTTTAAACGGAGCGTGAAACGGCATTTATGCAGGCCGCCATGAATGGATGCGCTTGTTACCGTGCTTGTTCCACGGTGAGGAGCGCTCTCACTATTTTGGACTGTATCGGCTGCTTACCATCAGGCAGGATGTAGTCACTATGAAATTGTCCGATTATGAAGCGGAGTGTTCGGATGTAAATAATCTGATTTTGTTGTTTTTTGTTGTTAATATCTTTGGTTTATATTTTTGTTTTTTCAAATGTGATGTTAATATCGCTGACTACATGTAACTTTTAATTGTGCTGTGTGAGTTATATGTGTTTGAAATAAATGTTTGAATTGTATTGGATAGTTAAATTAAATTTGTTTACGCTTACACCAATTATCTAGACCAAGATGAGTATTCTTTTGAAACTCGTTAAGTTTTTTCTCTATATTGACCCGACCTGGAAATGAACCCGGTGCTTCAGAGATGGCGCGACGCCAGACCCGGCGTGCTAGCCACTCGACCACGATTGTACGTCACTTCGCTTGTCACCAGGTGGCGCTGCTTCAATGCCATACAAATTATTTATTTTTTTATAATTACCCTACCCCACCGCACATACCTTAGGGAGCAAAAGGGGAGATTGGGCCATAAGCAACCACGCCCTGATCCAAATGTAGGTTTTAGGTTTTTTTGACTGCCATCTTACGACGACAACCAGGACTAACGGTTTTAGGTGCCGTCTGAAACAGAGGAGCTCGAGATGTTTCATTAAATCCAGATCAAAACAAAAAAAAATACTGATAATCTCAATAATTTTTGAACGATTCCAAAAGACAAATTTTTCGCTTCAAGCCCTGCACCGGACAAAGGGGACCGTTTCATCGGCGGAAGTAATACCCTCAAAGAGGAGACGCCTTTAAACACTGATTTCGATTTGATTTAGAATCGCTCCATATTAAAGAACTGTAATATCTGTCGTGGCACGAAGAAATGTGACTCTTATGTGCAAAAGAAGAAAGGATAAAGTGCTCTGACTGTTTCGAAGAGTCCGTGTAAAATTAGAACAGACAGTAAGAGAGAGAGATACGAATTTATAATTAACTGCAATCAACACTGACGTATTGAATTTCAGGCATTTGTACAGTTGCGTGCACAGTGGTTTGATTTGTTAAAAGAATATTATATTTCTTAACTAAATCTAGTATGTATAAATCTATTTATTTTTAAACTGAGTTTTAGCTATTACTTAAACTACTTGTAATGAATTAGAACTTTCATATCATTAATATAATGATATTTACTACATCTTGCGTGATAACGTAGATGATAATTTATCAGAGCAATTTGATACTATACGAGTACGTCAAATAAGACAAGAAAGCTGTAATACACAAAAATCTTTTATCACTTACAGTGTAAGTAAGTAAGTTCAACAACTGTATCTGCGATATTAAGTAACATGCGATCGCAATCAGCCTTCATCATAAAATCGGAAAGAAAAATAAAAGGGCGGGAAAAAATACATCGGTTCGATTCGAAAACAGCTTTGAGCGCGGGTGTACGGCGCGCGCCACGACAGATGTTAACATACGTTGTTTGTTTTCTTACTTTCAGAGATATGTTTGTTATTTTTTCTTAGGAAGGGCGGCGGCCCTCCTCTCTCGTTCCCTTTTAATTTATGTCACGAGAAATTAACTGCCGCTCTTGGATGCCTTTAGAATGATAAAATTTTCTTAATCGTTTATTGCATCGTTGGATCTAAGTTAAGGAATTTTTACATAATTCAAGGTACGACGAATATAATATCCTTTTTCATCTTAGATGTTTATTTAGGTGTTATAAAGTTTAGTAAAATAAGTGAATGTTTTATTTATTTTTAGAGGCTTAGTCTATTTTATCTTATAAACTTATAAATTCTAAGCGCTGGTGGCGCATTGTGTTGTTTTGTTTGTGCCTATTTTTAGATCGCGTTATTTAGCTTATTGCTGTTCAAAATACACAGTAGCTAGAAAAAAATATTTCTTTTTTTAAATATCCTTCAAAATATTTTTTACCTTTAAGATCAGCCAGTGCGCCACATATACTTTTCAATTAACGATTTATGTTACTCAAAACTGCTACTGGTCTGTGAGAAACCAAAAATATTTTATTACTATAATGAAGAGAGGAAAAGCTCTTGCTGAGTTTCATGTTGATGGTTTCAATACAAGGTTTCCCGCCGCGCCGTGTTGGTCGCGATACATCGAAAATAATAATGATGTATATAACTTTTTTTTTTTTTGTTGGCTGTGTGTGTGTAGCAGAATTCATAAAGTAACATTTCAAAAACATAATATTCATATCTTTTTTTTCTTTATTTGTAACTTCTGGTAAGGATTCGCGAATAAATTAATGTATTTTTTATATTTTGGAACGTAACACAGAATAGGTCCTCAAGTCATACAACTAAACATGATTTCAACAGCAAGAACATTTTATTCAAATAAAAAATCTTCCTTACGCTTTTGTGGAAATTTATAAAATATTCATTTCACGCCCGTTCACGTCTAAAAGTGTCTTATATTTTGGTGTTTTTCAACATTCTGCGAGATGAATATTAAAGCTTGAGCTCGTTGTGCATATTTTTTGTTTTATACAGTGGTTTAACCTACATTTTATTAAATGGAATTCCCCTTAAGTTTGTATCACTTTCTAGGCTGTGGGTTTGAAATTAAGTCTAGTGTATTTCATCATAAGCTTATGGACGTCCCATCCAAACGTTGGGCACAGGCCGTCCACATAAACATCAGCGCATATGGAGATTGGGCCACAATCCACCACGCTGGCCCAATGCGGGTTGGTGAGCTAATGCATTTAAACATTTTTATATACACCACTGAGAATCAGACTCGGTCCAATAAAACTTTTAAAATAATTGTAGGTAGCTCAAATTGTGGGTTGTATAAATATAATACCACAATTGATACCACTATCAATTTGTGATATACAACACTCTACAGTTGATTTACAGTTAATTTGCTTGAGTTTTTAATTCCCAGTTGAGTCTTGAACTATTTTAACTACCTACTACTTTAATTTTGTTATTAATGCTGTTTTCGGTATGAATACTGAAATCAGTAGTAGTTCGGAAATTGGTTCTACAAACAACATTTAAAAATTTAAAGCACGTACAAAATTAGAACTCAGTTCTTTTATCTGACTCACATTATTATGTTTACAAAAGTAGTCGTTCAATCTCAGCTAATGCGAAACGCCAAACTATATCTGACTAAACGGAGGGGACTTTTAAAAATGACTCAATTTTGAGGAGACACGTCGCCCGACATGTTTATTTCAGTCCCCTTGTCTCGAACACGAATTTGACCCGAAATTTGTCTTCGTTGCAGCCAAATAAGTGTTTTCGAGTAAATTTAGAATCGTTTATTTGTATGACGGAACATGCGGGGGCAGCGGTTGTTTATCTAACGTCTTGTAATTGGAGTTTTTTTTCTTGAGTTCTAATAAGACGTTTCTTTGGTTCGTAATTGGTTTGAAAACTTCTTTGGAGTTTTATAATTTGATTGAAGTTTTCTCTTGAAAAATGAAAACACAATGTATCTCACAATAATACATAAATTAAATTAAATTGGATTGTTTAGTGCGATTGCCAAGTCAGCCGATTTGGTATCCTCTTACCTACTTTTGTACTTCGCACAGTACGTAAACAAAAAAAAATCGATTTATTTTGTTTATACCCTAAACTTTCAAATATTTCATTTACTGGCAATATCGACCTGTCTACATTTGAAAAAAAAATTTAATGTTAGGTGTCATCAGTCACTTTCTAAAATATGGCGTCGGAAGAATCACGCGCAGCAAGACGACTGCGCATGGGTAAGTTACTATCATCTTTTGTACTTTTCAAAAAATATAAAACCTTGTTATTTTTATTAGTCAATAAAATAATTCAATAGTTTAATCTGCGAACTTTTGTGGTTAAGTTTATGGTGTTTGAGATTCTAAACCTTTTTTTTCTACGTGCTTTCCGAAGTACAAAAGTAGATAGGTACTTAATAATTAAACTGTTAAACTATATTAGTAAGTTAATAATAAGTAAGCTATATATGTAAGTTGCAATATTATACATATAGCTTACCATTACATTTGATCATATAACCACATTTTTTAACTGTCTTTTTTGTGCTCTCATGTAAATTAAACTTTATTGTAAAATTCAATTCGATTTCCTTATCGATTGGTAAGATTAACTTGTTTATTATGAATATTTTTGATGCTATATGTGAAAACTGATAAAGGCATGTTTCGACTGCATTCATTATGTTCTACTTTATTTTCCATGAAAAAAAAACTATATTTGTACTTTGTGGTGCACACAATGATATTTATCCTGTATTTTTAATAATTTGCTTTTGTTACAGTGCTATCAGAACACGATATCACCGATACACTAAATGACTCCGTAATAGACATCTCAGGAGACGATTCAGATAAGGATCCGGTCTATTTTCCACCCGAGTTCCTTCAACCGAGTAACCATGACTCGAATAGTAGTTCCGATGAGGACGAAGTCGGCTTAGAAGTTCCAGTGCCTTCTCCGACTATTTTTTGTGATTCTAAAATAGTCCTCAGTACCTCAGCGTCACGTGTGCCAACTGGAGGACGTGCAAGGTCTACGACTAGGCGTGGGCGTGGGCGTACATGCACGTGAAGAAGTTCGAATTTACGTACTAGGTCGTCGCCTTCGTTACGTCTGAACAACAACTTACTCGAGGAACAAGAAGATAACTGAGCCGCAGATAATTTTGATCCAGAGATATTAAATTGTACACTTCCGGCATACTACCATGTAGATACAACTACTTGGGAATGGAATAAATATTACGACCAATATATTGACGTAATAATTGTAATGAAACCTGAAGTTATCAAAATGTAAAATCAAAACATGGGTGGGGTATACCTTAATGTTCAGTTTATCCTTCTCACAATCGCACAAAAAATGGACCATTAGTGCGATTCCGCATCTATTTTATTTATGCGTTGTGAATTCTTGGCTACAGTAAAGAGTGCAAGAAAGACAGTAAGAAACACCAAAGAAAAATGTCATGCAGCTACGTCAGTACAAACTTGAGTTAGGTACTATACTAATTACTGATAATGAAAACCAAAGCGATGATGAATTCGATCAAGTCTATGAGGAGTTGGAACTAAAACACAAAAAGAGGAAGGTGGTCGTAAAACTCATACCTACCCATTCCTGAATGTCACCAGCACATAGTTGCTCATTTGCCTAAATATAGTACTGCAAAGCAACATCGCTATAGAAGACGCGTATATGCGACAAAAGAACCACTGAGTTCTGTTAGAAATGTGACTTTTTTATGTTTTGTACCGGGTAGTAATTGTTTTACACAATTTCACGAAATTGATTCTTAAATAGCATGTAAGCAGAACTACTGATCTCAATAATAATTATTAATTTTTGACTTATTAATTTAGAAGCTTCTTAAGTTTTTGTTTTGATGAGAATGTTATTTTTTTTTCAATATCACCGTTTATTACCTTATTGTTTATGTTTGTAAGCTGACAATTTTATTATTGAACAATATCATATCTGTGTTGTTTTTTACATACTTGAAATCATATTTTACATGCTTAAAAGCATACCTAACCGTTTATACAAAGCACAACTTAATCTAATACTACTGTACTTTGCTAGGAACATTGAGAAAATGAAGATTTACTAATTTGGGATTTTTTTCACGATTTTATCCAAAAACTGTTAGTCCTAATAAGCATATTATCCTAAAAATTTCAAAACTTGATTACAAAATGTTGGTACCCAATAGGCAAGAGGGACAAAAGACAGGGATCTCACAACTTTTTAGGGTAGAAGAACTGAGTAGCGAGACTTGGTTTTTCTACAAGTATGTTTTTGATGCGATCTCTTTCTTTTTGAAGATAGTCCTAAATTTTTTTCTCTTTTAAGTACCTTCTTCTTCTTGAATACCACCAACGGATACCTATTTCATTATATTATAGTATACATACAGGTACACTGATTCATTCTCTGCAAATTTTACTTTGTAATTCTATATATTTGTACATGATTACAAAGTATATAATATGCAGTTAGTGTATCTAGAAAACTGGACCGAAACGGCAAAATATTTTAGTTTTCCCTTAATTTCTACACTAAACACTAATTGTACTTTAAATTTGAAGCTTCTATGTCTGCTAGAAGTGCCTTAGAGTTTTGATGATCGGTCAGTCTGTGAGTGACAAAATTAGAAAACTTTGACTAGTTACAATTCTTAAACTACTAGTTCAAATTGAATAAAATTAAAAATTTACTATGTTTATACAATGCCTGCTTGGTTACTGAAAATTCAGGCTTCTAATTTTATCCACAACGAAGTTATAGGGGGTTGAAAATGGCCTGAACTGCTTCAAGAATGGTAAAAGATGGTACGGCCGTGCCGCTTTTTTTGCTCAACTTGGCGATGACAGATTATTTTTAGGAATACTATAATATTATTCTATATTCATTACGTTAAAATTGTTTAGGTTATACTTTCTGCAAATAAAACAAAAATGTCAGATACAGTATGCAGTCCACTAACTACAAAGTTATTCGGTATTTAAAAAGAAAAAGATTGTCTCCTTCAAAGCCTCCGCGCCGTGTTTTTAAATTCCAGTGAATGCAATAGGAAATAGTTGCTAGCCAGTTACTGATTTTACTGATACACTGGCAACCTAATTTTTAAAAGAGAATCTTTAAAGAGGATTAGAATGTACACAATAAAATAATCGTCTGAAACAAACAGAAGCTACTTAAATAAGACAAAAACAAATGAGAAACCGGTTTTAAAATAAGTGAGTGAGACCTTTACAAACAAATATAGTTTCAATTACAAATGAATAAAGGTGAAAATTCTTAAATTTTGTGACGATTCACGAGGTGCATCCGGTACATTTTGTGTAACTCTTTAAGCTACTAAACCGTTTATTGGAGGAAACAAATCAGAAATAGAATGTATAAAATGCACTTTTATCACTACTTGATTTGTTTTACGTAAACAAACAGTCCTATCCTACCCTATCGAGAGGTTTTATAATGAATTTCAACTTCTAATAGTATCGGTGTAGAGTTTATAAGAGCTTACACAGAATTTATAGTTAGATGCCGTAACGTTTGTTCAATACGATTATACATCAAAGCGCAACTTTGCAATTCGATTAATATTTAATCCCATTATTTGTGTACTAAGTAAATTGTTAATTAAGGTTTGATATTCATTTAATAATTATCGAGCACAGGTGAAGTTTCAAAGAAATTTCCTCTCGTGAATACTTTGGTAATTAGCTCTCAGCAAGGTCTTTGCCAGAGACTTTAGGATCTTCAGGAAAGAAGTTAAAACGTTTTTACACTGTTTCTCTCTATGTGGGAAGACCTGAGCCCAGCCGCGGGTAAGTTTAATATTCAACATACTTATATGCAAATTATTATAACATATAGGTATATATGTACTTAGTTAGCGTGTCGCGTAGCGGTGAAAGAATACTACTACCCCCTCTCTTCCCTTGGGTGTCGTAAAAAGGAGTAATAGACTAAGGACTGCACATACAATCAACAGCGTAGAGCGGCCATGGGCTAACCTGTCACGCTAAACACATGAGCAGTCGCTAAAAAAGTTTACTATGGCAGAGGACTATTTTTGCTGTCCTCATTGCCTGGTCTCTGACTAACCCTTTGGGTACAATAGTCGTGATTATATGTATGTGTACGAGTATATGTAACTTATCTTTTATTGTAAGAAAGCCAGAATACGAAATTTTATTTTTAACGATTTATATTTATTTTAAAAACAATATCTATTTTAAATGTCAACATTATCATCATTATTAGTAAATAAATATCCTACTGCTTCGCTTTTGTCGTTACCCATGAATAAGTGAGCAATACTCGTAATACATGGGCAAATCGGTCCATAATACTCCACACTGGACTAATGCCGTTTGGTGGGGTTTATCGACTGCTATATTCTATTGACAAAACCCGGGACCTGTTATCTTGCCTTTTAACTCGCTGAGAAAGGTAGAGATTTATTTTAACACCCATCCGTGACCTAGCATCTACATTCTACATTAAAGTACAGATTTGCCCGATTTGGGAATTAAACCAGGGAACCCGGACCCCTCCGTACATCGAGCTTACTCGGCCACCTAAGCGTATTTTATATAACATCTAACTAAGTAATTTTTCATAGCAAATTATTATATTACTGGTTGTCTGGAAAAGATCGCTTAGAGCGATAAGACCGCCAAATTGTAACTGTATTATTAATCGTTTTATTGTAATACTATTTTTTTTAATCGCTAATTATTGTTTTTATTAAGTTCTATGTTAACCTTTGTGGTGTTGCAATTAAAGTGTTGTCTATCTATGTATCTATCTATTTTCTTTCGCAATAAAGTGAAACTACATTTTGCCAACTAGTCTTTTCTTAACAGAAACCGGCAACACAAGAACTCGGACAGCCTCAGGCTAAGACCCCTTACTATCTTTGTTTACAATAGCAAAGTTAAATTTACAAGCACCAGAATTAATCTCCGATCTCGTCGGATAGCTGGCGGATATTTTTGTAGCCACGGATATATTCGGATACGAAAATATCCGCGCGTTCGACGTGTTGTTCGCGACTGTACGCCCGGACGGCCGACAGATGTTAACATACGCCCCTGTTTTCTTTATTTAACAGATCTGTTTGTTGCTTTTTGTACGGATCCGCGGCGCCTCCGGTCTCTCACTTATTATTTATGGCTGCGAATGTACCCTTCACGCGTGCTTTGAATTACTACACTAGAAGCGGCAAGTAGGTACTACATAGTAGTTATGTACATCTTTTTATATACTTACCTAAAAAAAATATGTTTCTCTGTTTTATAATATACCATTGATCCGATTGCGACGAAACTTTTGTAAGTTGTTGTTACCGCATAACACAAGGTTTGACTTTGTAAAAACACTACAAGATACGATGTTCACGCGGATGAGTTCGCGGGCATGGCCTCTCGCTAGCTCCTCTATATTTTCGGTAAAAATAAATTGTAGTTCCACTAGAATTGACTTATCATTTAAAAAAGTAACGAGCCTCAAACTTTGTATGCTATACGGAATACACAAAGGCATTTGATTCTGCGTTAGCACTTCCACCAAACTTAATATCTTGTACCCAAATACACACCGAGCAGGCAAGAGCAAGTTTCCACATAACTCAGGCCACTCGATTTGGTAGCAGAGTTTATTATTTGCGCACGATACGCCTCTACATATTTCCTGTTTTATTGCTGCTCACTAAATCTTTTATTTCAAACCTTGAAAGGCGGTAAGTTCTTTCTTATTTCTAGGTCACTCTTATAGCCAGCATACATACATATAATAACGACAATTATCCCAGAAGAGCTAGTCTAGACAGAGACTAGGTAATGAGGACAGCAAAAGCAGTCCTGTACCATAGTCCACTTTCACCAAATAGCGACTGCACATATTGTGCTCTGCGTGAGCGGGTAAGTCACCTCTCTTTGTTGTTAGATGTATGTGCAGTCTTCAGTCCGTTAGTCGCCCTTTACGACACCCAAGAGAAGAGAGAGGGTGGTATTATTCTTTCACGGTACGGTTAAGTTACGTACTATGGCGGACTCCGTCGCTTTACCAGTCTAAAGGTCAAAATCCTTTGCACACCGTGTCGTCTATTTGGTACGGGCACGCACCCGGGCGGTCGGTGCGCTTCATACGAAAATCGTTGCAAAGTGGTAAAGCGACGGTGACCCCGACCGAACATTTTACGTTTTTAGTTCCGATGTATGCTAATAAATTTTGTTTTACTATCTTGACCATCTAGTTTTTATCATGGTAGGCGGTCTTTTACCTTCCACATTTCCAAGAACCATGCTCTTTTTATTCTATTGTCACTGCGTGTCACTACGTGACCTAGAAAGCAACCTTAGTTGTTCAGGGCAAGGCCAGAATATCCATAGGTAAGTAGACCTTACTCGATTCTTTGTTTATTTGTACCGATACTAAGGCTTCCAAAGACATGACGTGAGGTATACTCGTAGTACCTGTACTACCTTACGTCATATCTTATAAGGACTACTTACTTAGATATGGATATTCCGGCCTAACCCTGGACAACCAAGGTTGCTTTTGGATCGCCATTTCATCACATTTATTTTATTTATTTTTTGATAATTCATTATAATGGGTCAATTTGTGGCATACGCACAAAATAAAAAGTATAATTTTATTTCATAAGCCAGTTATGCATATAGCTATCTACTGAATAAAACGTTTATTGTTAACATTAATTATCACTAATCACTTTTCAACCAAAAGGAATTGATAACATAACACCTTACCTTTTAAAATTTTACTTTAATATAAATAAGTAAGTTTAACAAGGAGTAAGTAAGGCGCCATCATCGAAATTAGAAATTCAAAGAGTTGTTGCCAGCTAACACAAACATTTATTCGTACGTTTGAAGTCTTTGTTCCACACGCGCACTAAAAAAAGGAAGCTTGAGCGCCCTCAAAGCTGGCCAAGTGCTTATTTTAGTGCAAAGGTGTAATGACGCCGAATCTGTTGTATTTATTGCTGCACAGCAGTGTGATGTTAGACGCAAAGGATGTTCTTTATGTTGAACAGTCGTGTCTTTGTACGGTGTAACGCCCGATTGACGCTAATAGTAATTTGAGAATAAATGAGTGGTAGCAGTATAGTGGCTCACTCAAAGAACTACCAACCCCTCTCTTCCCTTGGGTGTAGTAAAATGCGACTAACGGACTAAATACTACACATACAATCCAACAGCATAGGCGGCGATGGGCTTACCACCTGACACGCTGAATACATGTGCAAATGTCATTTGTTGTAACCGTATTAATAGTCATATGTTAGTTTTAATAATTAATCAGTGAACGATTTAGTTTACTTCTCTTACTTCACAGTAAACTTAAAAATACTCTTACAGTTTCCTTACGTACTCTCGGTCCGTGTAAAAATGGAAGCCAATATCACCTGCTACGTACAGACAGACTATAATATTTAAAGGCGTACCGTCCCGAAATAGACGTGTCCGAGTCCCGAATAATGATGTACGTATTACAAAGAAATGCTTTATAGAGTTCAAAATAAAGTCAGTCACACTTCGGACTTTTGGACCCTCTTCATTTCAATGTCCGCCTTACTAGATTTATGGCCGGCCAAACTATCCGCTGACAGCCAATGGCTTGAGCTAAAAATAATGGGCAAGTGTGAGTAGGAATCACAGACTGACGGCTCGGCCACGACTTGGCCGCTGCGAGCGGAACCCCGAGCGGATTATATTTGCATCCTTTCTATGACCATTGACAACCAGGCTTCCGTAGTACTTATAACGCGCAATGGTTGTCAAAGTATCCGCTCACTGCTCAGCTCACAGCGGCAAGGTCGTGGCCGAGACGTGAGGGTTTTGAGGGCAGAGTTCTACCCGCTAACTAATCAAAACCTGTGTACTTTCCGTTAGCCTAGAATCATAAAACTTGACAATAAGTCAGGTCTCACAGGTTTTCTGAACAAGGTAACGTGTTCGAATTTATTTAAATAAATATCAATTTGCTACGAATGTTTGTTCGCGCATCACTTCAGCCCCCTTACTCTTGAAACCTATTATATTATATTATATTGTGAATTTTTGTATTTTTAAGTTACCAGCGCTAATTTGGATTAATATTGGGAAAACTAAATGGCATTGAGTTTTGTATTTGTTTCACTCAATATCCAAGGAATATGAATCCATATTAGCTCTGGTGTCGTAACTTAGGAGTACCAAAATTCACAATACCAATCCGATCGAATAGCGATCGGTTTTAAGATTAAGGGGGCACAACGGCTGCATTACCCTAATTACTTTATTGTTGTTTTGTAGTTCTCAGGACAAAGTTAGTATAATAGATTTTTTTTTAGAAATTCGACACGATGCGAGCGGGCTGCTAGTGTTGAATAAGAATCGCAATATTACCAACCTCTCTGTCATTGGGTGTCGTATAAGGCGACTAACGGAATAAAGGCTGCACATACACACAACAGCATAGAGCGGCGATGGGCTCACCATCTACCACGCTGAGCATATGTGCAGTTTTAATTTGGTGCTTCTGCGGTCCTCATTGCCTAATCTCTGACTTTCATTTTGGGGCTACTACTCATGAATCTATGTATGTACACACGGCGTCAGATCAACCTACCCTAAACTGTCATATTTCTTTAATGAATATTGATCCTTAGAGCCAAACATTATAGTTCAAAATTGTTTGTAAAAATTTGACAGTTTTGGGTAGGTTGATCTGACGCCGTGTATACTTAAATATGTATATTATAAAGACCAGAAGTCGAGTAAAAGCCAAATAAATCCATAGTCAAAAAAAAATAATTAACCTATATTTGAATGTCAATAATTCAATGACTCAGGCTAGCAATATTCGTGAGTTCGTAAAATAAATTAAATTAAATTAAACTTTTCTACATCACACAGACTATCTAGCCCAAGAGAAGCTTCGAAGAAACTCGTTAAATGGTTACTAGACAACGGATAAACATACTTAAAATACTTAAATACATACCTACTCATTATACGAGTACATAGAAAACACCCAGACCCGAGACAATTTAGAAAACAATAGTTTCTAAATTGACCCGACCGAGGATCGAACCCGGGACCTCAGAGATGGCGACACCATGAAAACCGGTGTACAAACCACTCGACCAAGGAGGTCGTCAAATTTATATTATTTTTTTATAAACACATTATTTCACAGATAAATAATAGCGAAATCAATTTAATTATTCAAGTTAGTCGCCACTTACCAAATCCAATAATTACTGAAACTGGTTTAAATTGATGACGTTCTAAAGCTTTTACTTTTGTGTAATTAATCTAGGTGTTCAGACTTTTATACTTTTTTTCATTAAACCTTAAATATCACTTGGGTTTCTTTTTACAAAAAAAAATCTACTAGTGAAGCGAGCGAAAGACAATTTTAAAAGATAGATAAAATTCTTGGCCATTAATTTTCTGTCGTCCATAATGGCTTTTCAAAAGGATCCTCCGTGAAATGATTAGATGACAGCAGGGTGACTCGGGTGAACTGAACGAAAGTAGCTCTCAAGTAAAGGTTTTAAAGAGGAGGTGAAAGAAAATATTTTACATAGATATTATTTAAACGTACATAATTATACTGTATTGGCCAGTCTATCAGTGGAACGTTTATAGGCTGACGATGACTTTTGTTTTCACCCGTAAAGCTGCATGGTTAACCAGGTTCCACAGCTTTTCCGAGTGGTCCTAAGCCATCGTAGCATAGAAGGCACTTGGTTTTTAGTAAGTAGGCCCACCCTATTCTACGTCGAGCATTTCTAACTGGGCGAAGTAGAAGGAGGATAATCTCACATAAAGGTTGGTCAGGTCGCCTCTGGGCTCGGTTTATGCGACAGACAGCAAAATAGGCGACAAAGGTAAAGACGTAAGTCTGCAATCGTAAGTCTACGACGCCGGAGACCTTGTACTCAATAGAGGCGGCAAGAATTTTATCAAGAGCTTTTAATTTCTGCCCTCCTTAAATATCTTCAAGTAATTGAAAAACTGCTCTCCCTGCCTACGATCGAAGTGAGCTATGTTAGAGCTGGATAAACATAATATCAAATTGATAAGTGGTTTTCATAATAGTTGGCGCTGGCTGTACCGTTGTGGATCGCGGTATTGAAGTTATGTTTTAAACTTTATAATATTAAATAAAGCGTGATGAATGTTGTTTATTTATTTTTTAACTTATCCATAACAGTGTCAATAAATATAACTTTAGAAACTTTATTCGCCTATGTATCATTTTGAATAATTATATGCTGTAAGTATGTTTTTCTTTTTGCAAAATAAAATAAAAAATAAGAAAAGTTAACTCAAATGCAAAGAGACATAATAATATTTGGGCTGCGGGACCGTGAATCGGTTGAAACTTTAGCAGGTTTGTGATTTTAATTTTCAGTTCAGTCTGACAATTAGTGTTCCTACCTTTTGAAGGATACAGAAAAATAACAAACAAATGTGATCACCGCATGGGTGACGGGTAAACAAGTTCGTGTTATACATATAAGATGACTTCTAAAAACCGCAAGAAACTTCAAGGGCTGGTCAGGTCAAGTGTTTTATGACAAAAATGATAAAAAAGGAATTCGTGTTTTTTCGTAGGTACTTAACTTATCGCCCAGCTGACAGGGGCAACGGCCGGCCGGCCGGCTGTCTGTTGACCCGTCAACGTAGGTACTTATCGCCCAGTTGACGCGGACGGGTTAACAGATGGCCGTATGCTTTAAAATAAATTAGATACTCAAAGATTACCCAATTAAAATTCACAAAATGAATTATTTCATTAATAATGAATAAAACACGGATTTCTTTTTTGTCATTTTTGTCATGTTTAAAACACTTGACCTGACCAGCCCTTGAAGTTTCTTGCGGTTTCTAGCAGTCACCTTATATATACATAATATAATCATGACTATTATCCCCGAAGGGTTAGTCAGAGACTAGGCAATGAGGACAGCAAAAGCAGTACTCTACCACTTTTCACCAAATATAGTCTGCACGTGTGCTCAGCGTGACAGGTGGTGAGCCTAGCCCCGCTTTATGCTATTGGATATATGTACAGTCTTTAGTCCGTTAGTCGCCTTTTACTCAAGGGGAGGGAAGGGGAGGTAGATTTATTTTGCCGCTAATCGACACGGTTAATTTCGTTTTATTCAATGGTTAAAGGTTAAATCAGTACGTACTGTAGTCTAACAGTGCTACGAAGCATTATTACACTACCGATTGTTTGAGTAAATACAATGGCAAGGCACAGCTGTATTGATACCATACGATGCATCGTAGCGTTAGGTGATTCCATCCTTTGTGTAGAGAGCTCTACAGAGATAAAATATTTCCTTAGCCAGTCATATACTGGCAGGCTGCAACACGCTAGATTCACTGATACGGTAATAAAGGGACTCATTTAAAATTGCAGTTTTGTATGCAGGTTTATATTTTTGTCTTTATATTGCGATAAAATAAGAAAACATTTATTAAAATTAAAATGTAATAACTTAAAAAAAAAGTTTTTTTTGAACGTTTAAACCTACGTAATGGTTTGGTATACTACATTTTTTTATTCCTATATTCATTAAACAGTTACCTTATACAAATTACTTACATGTTTTCTTTTCAACAAGATTTCAGCAGTAGGCTGCATTCCTAGTCATAAATGTGTAAAAAAACATGATATTAAAGTCGGTTACATTATACATTAAATTAAATTGAAGTATGTTGATTAGTATTTTATTAAGAATTTTCCATGTTTGAGAGCACAGGCCCAGCAGTGGGACGATTATAGACTGATGATGATGATGATGATGAAGTAGGTAGGTTTGAAGTGGTACCCCTCAGGCGCCAAGCGGTCGCATGAGACCGCACCTACAAAAACACACTTGACTTTGTACCGTGTTTTCATAGACTTACAGACTACTTTAGTATGAACAAGTTTGATTATTTCGGTTCTGTGGTACATCTTATGTATCGTGATAGCAAAATATCGCATAGTCTGTGCTCGATTATGTCAAATTTGACATTGACAGTTGCGCCAAGTTTTTTGTTAGAAAAGTGCCACGAGCGAGTGGTTATGGTAGTTTATAGATAATATCGATTAATAAAATTGGTGGACACGATAGAGACCTTATACCGGCCACTTGGCAAGGGCCTATCTCAGTTCTGTTTTACAAGTAAAATTCCTAAGCCATAAAAAACATACTTGTACAAAAAAACTCAGTTCTTACTACCGTAAAAGTTGTGAGATCGATGTAATACCAAGTCGGATGACTTGACCATCGCATGAAAACACAATGTATCTTACAAGTAAATACATACGTAATGATATTAAATTACTTTATTTAGTGCGATTGCCAAGTCAAGCGACTTGGTGTTACATGAATCTCACAACTTTTTAGAAGAACTGAGTTGCGAGACTTGGTTTTTTTTACAAGTATGTTTTTGATGGCATCTCATTTCTTTTTTAAGTGCCTTAGTGTTTTGATGATCGGTCAGTAAGTGACTAAATTATGAAAATTTGACTAGTTATAAACTACTTGTTCAAATTGAATGAAATTTGAAATATACCGTCTAAATACAATGCCTGTTTTATTACTGAAAATTCAGGTTTCTAGTTTTATCCACAATAAAATTGGCCTGAACTGCTTTGAGAAAGGGATAGTACGGCCTTGCCGTTGTGTGTGCTCGACTTGGCGGGGGCACTGCCGTGCCCCCATTTTCTATTAGTTGCTATATCTACCAACAGGATAAGTGCTGTAACTAAACCTGTTATGGTTCAGTTTTTTACCGCAAGGCACGTTGACCGCAAACCAGTGAACTCTTTAATGCACTTGTGTACTTTTACGCTGTGCAGTTTAGTTCCGGCACTAAATATCGGCGCCGGTCGTAACCAACGGGACAAATTGCAGTCTGATCCGGCGGGGACGACACACACTTCATTTTGCCACTACATAAATTGTGCAATGTACACAATGCACTCGTCTGTTCTTATAAAGTTGCGTGAGAGGTGGGAAATCGAACATTGGGTATAGAATTTGAATGTTTTAACTCTGCCCAAACAGACAGAGTTGTTACTGTTAACGTTAACTTGTAATGTTTGTTTTGTTCTACAACGGGTAAACACTTGGCTTTTATCTTACCCGATGTTAGGTACTTGTACTATTATGTATTCTCTGGTTAGGTCACTAGGTGACGATTAGGCCGATGGTGGAACCGCACGTCACGCGGATTCTTCATCTCATATGGAACTGGCTATCTTATTTCTAACTCAAAGGTGATTTCTAACTGTCAGAATACAATAATACAACCAACAATGATCAATATAATAATGAATTAACCAGATAAAACTTGTTTATTGGATAGATTATTTTGTTAGCCTTTATGATATGGGAGTGTGGAATGGACTTCGTTAACATAACTTTCGGCGATGTGTCCAAAACCCAGTTGTTTATAATTTTATTTTAAACAGGAAATTTATTTATCTGTGGACATATATTTTTTAAAATTATAGAGTAACTTAATCTAGAGCTACATAATTAATTATTTTTTTTAAAGTGAAAAATATAGAAACTAAAATTGATCAAACACATATCCACAAAAATACCGTTAATTATGGTCAATCGACCAGGACCGCGCAATTGAACTCTGACACCATCACGATACAGGATACCTAGGTTAGGTTACCTTTACGTTACACATGACCTTTCGTTAGCCCGGTATCAACGAGTTATATTTTATTGTGCCGGACAAATTAAATAAATAATTAATAATTTAAAAAAAATGAAAATTATTTTAAATTATGTCTATTAACGTTAGGTACTGAATGATATAAAAAATATGTGCACATATAAATAAACTTCTGTATAAATTTACTTAACAGTTAATGAGTTCTTAAGATAACTAGTCTCCTATCTCAAGTTGTGTCTCTACTATCTTTATCTCTATAGTCTCTCTCTCTCTCTCTAAAGTAAAAGTGCAGGGTGTTTGGTAATTAGGTATATAATTCCACAAGTGGACCTTATAGTGCAATTTTAGAGGTTAATGTTTTTATATATTTAAGCGTTTTATTGACGCTTAAATATACTAAAATAAAAATTTTAAACACTGAAAAAAGACGACAACCTCAGGCGGGAATCGAACCACGCACCTGCCGCATTTCGGGTGCGGTTAAGGCAACCGCACCCGAAGTTTAGTGTTTAAAAATTTTACTTAAATTTCAGAGGTGTTCCAAGTGTTCCCATGTAAATAGCTATCTTCTTTGCACTTTAAAGGATGACCTTGATGCGTCTAAAAGTATAAAATAAGTAATATAGAATTTAAAACAAAAATACCTATTACAAAATGTCACTTCTCGGTTAACATTTTAGTATCGCAAAAATTGCAATCAAAATCCATCATACATTTGCTTTTGAAAGTGAAACTCATTAGTGCACTCGTTAGGTGGAGCATGAAACAATCACGAATATGGAGCACCCTCCCGGAGCGACCAATAAAATGAACTCAGACAAATTGATGTTTACACTCCCGAACTGGGATCGCTCTTTGGCATCCACTTCATTTGGCTTTGCTGGCAAATCCGTCAATTTCGTTCAGATGTGTAAAGAATTTTACAACGTTTTTGTTGATCATACTTTTAGTAATATAGTTGTGCTTCGGAACCTTAGAGCATTCAACCAACTTCGGAAGGGACGTAAAAATATGTCGGTTCCGATTGTTGTCGGAAGATGGCGTTAAAACCCACCAACCAGAGTGATGGGTTGTAGCGCAATCTGCATATCGACCACGACTGACAATACCATCTAACTAACAAAAATAACATTTTACACAAAGCGAAAAAAACGTTGTCTCGAGAACTTTCGCGTCTAAGTGTAATCGGGTTGTACCAAGTTGTACGTAGATACTAGTAGGAGAAATTGCCTGTGGAAGTGCCCTACGAGTCCAGTATAATAATACCTTCTTGCCTGCTGCGGCTTCCTCGTTTTTGCAGTGCGTCACATGTCGATGATTTCTTTGCCATCATGCGCAGGAAGTCATCGTCATTGGTGGGCAAAGTTAGAGGAAGCAGCAACATGATCCTGAAGATGATAGCTGACAGGATGGATGCAGCAGTCTTCCGGAGGTTCACTGAATTGTATGTTTTACATGCAGGCCAGTGAGTCTACGGGTCGAGATGTTTGCATTCTGTTTGTTATTTTGATTACTAACATAGTTGTAAGTCTATTGTTACTAATAATATAATAATAATAATATAATAATAATAATATAATAATAATAATAGTATTTATTGACTAATCGAAAACCATACATGTGACTTAGATTAATGTTATCGTTTAAATATAAGACTTTTATACAAGATCACTAGCATCAAAACTAGGCCGAGCCTGTGTCCTAGATGCTAGTTTCCTCCTATGACATTTGTCTAATTTTAGCACACGCATTACAACACAAATACAAAAAGTAATGATTTACTAAGAATATGGATTCATCATACATCACAATTTAAAAAAAATGTGGTGTAATTTAATCAATTAATTTAATGTATTAATATGTAATTTTTATTGTATTTGAATTTGTAATTTGTGAATATGGACCATGATCTGAAAGTATTTTATTTTATTTGTTTTTATTTTAAGTGATTCCTTCAAAATACGCGGAAACCGACCTTCAAGTTAATGGATATAAGAAAGTCAATTTTTAGATAAATGTTAGATAGGAGGTATTGTGACTTCGCCGTCGATATGCGCTATGTAGTGTATGTGGAAAGGCCAGTGCCCCCAGCCTATAAACGTCCTAGTGCGGGGCACAGGCAACCACATGGACAACAACACATAGAGAAATTGAGCTTTATCCAAACACGCGGGCCCAATGCGGGTCGGTAGGTTGTTACGGCTACCATCTTACGATAATAGATGGGACACGTTTGGCTCTATGTACACATGGCGTCAGATCAACCTACCCAAAACTGTCAAATTTCTACAATCAATTTTATACTTTACCGTTTGGTTCCAAGGATGAATATTCATTGGAGAAATTTGTAAGTTTAGGGTAGGTTGATCTGACGCCGTGTGTACCTTTCCAACACGGAGGTACACATTATGTTATAATTTGATCATCCATCCAGCAATATCCAGTAAATAACCGTGTCGTGTAGCGGTGAAAGAATACTACCACCCCTCTCTCTTCCCTTGGGTGTCGTAAAGGTGACTAACGGATTAAAGACTGCATATACTTCTAACAGCCCAGAGCGGCGATGGGCTCACCACCTGTCACGCTGAGCACATAGGTAGTCTCTGTTTGGTGAAAAGTGGACTATGGTAGAGTAGAGGACTACTTTTGCGGTCCTCATTGCCTAGTCTCTGACTAACTCTTCGGGGATAATAGTGGTGATTATGTATGTAGGTATGTAATATCCAGTAAAAGTTGCTTAACTGGCAAGGTCGCAAACAAAACTCCTAGCCGCTGTGCCACCAAGCTCCTCAGCGTGTGTTGGTGTAATAAATGAATAAAAAATATCTATATGCAATCGATATAACGTATCATAACAAATAAAACTATTTTGTCGGAACCTAACAGGATTAATTTTGTAAGTAAGTACATATCTACTTACTGCTTGACGTTTCGGCCTATGTATGTATATGATATGTACTTACCTACTTAAGACTAACAACATTCCACCACCCCTAAGATTATGTCGCACTGTTGGGTCGTTCAAGGTAAATTACAATAAATATCTTATGCACGTGAAAAGTTGTACTTGATCTGCGACCTGTAATTGCCGAATGTTCGTATTCTTTTAAGTCTGAAAGGCTAAGTTTGGTTAGTTGGGAGCTACTGTGTTACTGAGTGGCTATTTCATTGTGTTATTTATGTTTGTTAATAATATAATTGCTAACATAATTTGTTTACGTAACGGTTTAATGTAGAATAACATTATTAGTAGGTAGGTATATATATTGTGCTAACATTATTTTTTTTTACGTATAGTTTTGCAAGTTGCGCGTAGCCGTGCTTCTCTCATTCTCTCATTGTCTTGCACTTACGGAAGACCAGCGTCGCGTTGTGTCAGCATACGACGACACTATGCTGAGTGGGTGTCATTTCAGTGTCATTTATTAAATAATTAGTAAAATATTTACTATTTTTTTTGTTAATAACACTGTAAATGACGTTGAATAAATCAATTTCTATTTCTATTACTTACAAAGTTAATCGTGTTAGGTCCCGTTAAAATAGTTTTTATAGCATTGTTGCGTTCCGACAGTTTAGAGATATAGATAGCCAGCTCCTCAGTGCTTGAGGAGCAAGGATTCCGGGTAAAGCACTTTCACCTTCGGACTTATAGTCACTTACCATCAGGTGAGATGAAGGCCAAGAGCTTACCCGTTGGTGAATTAAAAAAAAAGCAAAATAATCGATCCTTTAAAAATATTTAGGTATGAAAAAAGACTATCTACTCTAACTTACCATTAATGAATGACCTACTTGGACGAATGAACCACTAGTGTAAGATGACCGATCATTAATTATGTCTAAGGCTTTGTATTAAACTGCTAGATCATTGCATGGGCGGCATCGCGTTACATCAAATTACATTATGTTAAGAAATAATAAACTACTTATTTAATATACCTAATTTTGAGGGTAATCAATCAAAAATTTAATAGACTCAAAGTTATTTAATTTTTTTGGTGTTATTAATTAAGGCATTGTGCGAGATGACCGTCTTTGTAGAGAATTCTTCTGAAGGAAATGTTTGATATAAATTATTATGCATTTCATGAATAGTGATCGGAAATGACTGTGTTGATTTTTTGCTTCTCTTTCTTTGCATGGTTACAGTTACAGATCATCATCATTATCAAAAAATGCAACAAGAGAGCATTAGACACGCTATTTTATCAGATCAAAATATTTGCATAAATAAAACCTTACGATGGTAATAAACTTAGGTCATAGTTGATATCTTACAAGGTATAATCAAAAGCACTACTATATTAACATTTTCACAGTGTTCAACTATAAAAAGGATAAGACATGAATCACATGGTAAAAGTGTTTACATGTTCGTGACAGTACAATTGTTACAATAAAGAGGCTCGCAAAAGAACATAAACATCAGGAAGCGATACTATAACAAAGGGTTGGCAGAGATCGCCGGAGCCACTACAAGCCAGCTACTTGCTCCGTAAACATCCCGTTGCATTGATAGGCAATGGCGCAGAAGCGACATTAGGTATAAATCATACCGGCGATCATGAGTTTTGAAAAGACAAAAGTGTAATCATTTCTGAGTAATTTATAATTCATCATCAGTCTACAAACGTCACATAGCTCGCCAAGCTTACTGCGGGTTGGTGGGTTTCACAATTTGTACACTTTTAAAGTTTCGCGTTTCATTATAAACAAATATTTAAAAAAAAGAAACAAAGTATTCGTAGTTTTGAGTTAAATCCCGTCCAAATAATTGTTTTATTTTCCCGAAACGAGCCATTTTCAAACCCTTCTAACCCTAAAACCCTATAACTACGATGTAGAAAACATTTAATTTCGCTTGAACCAGTAGTTTAATTAACAATTATTGAAAGTCAAAGTTGATTAATTTTGTCACTGACCCCTCACTGATCATTAAAATTCTAAAGTACTTCTAACAGACCCACTAGCTTAATTGTACATAGCTGTTTTTTAGCCTATAAAGCAAGGAGAAACTTTGACATTACGATTTTTTTGTATGGGGGCACGGAAGTGCATCCGGCAAGTCAAGCGAAAAAGCAATAAAAGGTACAGCCATCCTTTTCTCGAAGCCATTTAGGTAATTTTCGACCCCCGATTTTAGTTTTTTTGCTCAACAAAGTTACCTACATAACTTTGTTGAGCAATAAAACTAGAATCTGGGGGCAAGGAAGTGCAAAAAAAGGCACTGCCGTAAGTACCTACTATTGGGTCTTCAAGTCAGTCACTTTTAATCCCTTAAGAGGTGTGTTAAAAATCTTTCTTTTAACTTTAACACTTTACTTTAGTACAATAGTACATTGTACTAAATTTGATTTACAGTGCCTTAGATTTAAAGTGTGTGCTTTTATTTGTATGAAAGTACATACTTAATGGAGAACTATGTAAATTCCTTTTCATTCTTCATATTTGGATAGGTCTGAAGTTCCATGAGGAGCGGGTGGAAAGTAGTACTTTTTCGCCCTAGGGAGAATCGTTTTTCTGACAAGTACTGTCATGTGTAGTTGTGACTTATTATTAAAATAATACTAACAACCCATTTCTTCCCTTGGGTGTTGTAAAAGGCGACTAACGAACTAAAGACTGCACTTGCATCCAACAGCGTAGAGCGGTGATGGGCTCATCAAAATAATACTAGAAACCCCTCTCTTCCCTTGGGTGTAGTAAAAGGCGACTAACGGACTAAAGACATTCATGTTTTTGTTTTTACTTTCCTTATATTCGTAATGAAAAGCACAGTGTTTACCGCGGGTGAAAGACTTATTTACTCCCTCGAACTATTGGCGCCCTTGCTACGCTCATCAGGCGCCAAACCCTGTCTTGGGAGTAAATAAGCTACTTTCACCCCTAGGGTAACAATGTACTATTTAATTCCTCATACTCGGATAGGTCTGAAGTTCCCTGAGAAGCGGATGAAAAGTAGTACTTTTCCGCCCTGGAGAGAATCGTTTTTCTGACAGGTACTGTCATGTAATGTACACATTGTGTAGTTGTGACTTATTATTAAAATAATACTAACAACCCTTTCTTCCCTTGGGTGTCGTAAAAGGCGATTAACGGACTAAAGACTGCACATACATCCAACAGCATAGAGCAGCGATGGGCTCATCAAAATAATAATACCAATCCCTCTTTTCCCTTTGGTATCGTAAAAGCGACTAACGGACTAAAGACTGCACATACAACCAACAGCATAGAGCGGCAATATTACTCAACAAAATAATATTACCAACCCCTTTCTTTCCTTGGGTGTCGTAAAAGGCGACTAGCGGACTAAAGACTCCACGTACATCCAACACCATAGAGCGGCGATGGGCTCATTAAAATAATACTACTAACCCCATTCTTCCCTTGGGTGTCGTAAAAGGCGACTAACGGACTAAACTCCTTTTTTCTTTAGCTAATTCATGTTTTTAATTTTCGTTACTTTCCTTGTATTCGTAATGAAAAGCACAGTGTTTACCTCGGGTGAAAGACTTATTTAGTCCCTCGAACTATTGCCGCCCTCGCTACGCTCAGGTGCCAAACCCCGTCTCGGGAATAAATCAGCTACCTAATTCACTTTTAGCCCCTTCGTACACAAGGCTACGCAAATCTTCGATACTCGACGATTTTAGTCTCCAAGCGACTACCGTCATACAAATTCATTGAGGTTCGTACACGAGTCGCGTCGCCGACATTTGTCCCGCGACTCCAATTTGTATGGCGGTAGTCGCTTGGAGACTAAAATCGTCGAGTATCGAAGATTTACGTAGCCTTGTGTACGAAGGGGCTTAGGGTAACAATGTACTATTGTTGCTGTGTGTATGAGAGTAATAAATTTATTTATCTCTACAGGTATATAAGCTTAAATCGTGAATAGTTGAGATAATCTTGATTCCAATAAGGCTTTTATTATTCAAAGGGAGTTAATAAAGACTGACAATATGTCACTTAATCACCTTCATCGAAGATATTTCTTAGAAACAAACTATTCGTAAATAGTCTTTATGTAATGAAGTACCAACTTACCTTCGGAGAAAGCTTATTTGAATATTATACTAATTAATCAAACTGGATTGTTCATTTATAATTACGTTGATTGACAAAACGTTAATGGTCATAAATACTTTTGGCATTAAAGAAAAACGTTTTATTCTTAAATCTTACGTTTATGTCAATATAAAGTTTATTTTTGATATGACATTAATTAAACGAGAAATACCGAGCAGATATATTTGACTACATAACAAAAATTGTGATAGTTGCAAATAATAAGAACAAAACTGTTAAGCTTAGAACTTTAGCTGAAAGAATTAGCGAGTAAGCTTTATTGCTTAGTTACAATTGGTAAGCAATAAGCATTCATATAATGATAACGACTCTTTTTTAATTAAAGGAAAATATGGCAATTAACAAATAAAATTAAAAACAACGCTTTAGTAGGTACCTTTTTTTAACCGCCTCTATGGTCTAGTGGCTAAGCTACCGGTTTCAGACCCAGAGGTCCCGGGTTCGATTCCCAGCGGGGGGTACATCTTTGTGTGCTCGGTTTGGTTGGTGGTAGGGCTGTTAAGTCCGCCTGGCTAGCTACCACCATCTTATCTAAGTCTGTCGCCATAACAACGATATTTATAGCATTGTTGTGTTCCGTCAGTTTGAGATAAGATAGCCAGTTCCTCGGTGCTTGAGGATTCCGGGTGAAGCGCGCTTTCACCTTCGGCCTTATCGTCACTTACCATCAGGTGAGATGAAGGCCAAGCGCTTACCCGTTGCCAATAAAAAAAAACCTAATTTGCTTGGAACCATCGCCCTCGTGAAACCGTTAAGTATGAATGCAGTAGTTGGTATCACATGGTAGTAGAAGTGTAAAGTGTTAAGCTACTTCTAAGTCCGAGTGTACCGTTCCCGTTAAAAAATAAATCAGAATAATTAGTATCTGAGACAAATGATGTAACCTCTAGACATTGACCTTAGAAACTTTTACCACAAACGAGAGATTTAAAAATGAATCGATACACCTTAAGATTACTCTCTCCCCGTAATATCATATGTCGTAAATAAAAACAGTGCCAGGACAAGGGTGCTTCCCCGTTTCCTTTGGCGTGTCACATTTGACAGGATCTTTTTATTCGTCAACTTCAAAGAAAACAAGCGGCCCTTTTGTTTTGTGCTCATGAATCGGCCGAACTGTCAGTTGCGTAAATTCATATACAGGAAGGAACGAACGGTACCTGGAAGGAAAATACCCATAACATCGAAGATAGCAAATTTAACGTGAACAAAACGTTTCATTATTTTTAGAAGTGGGAATACTTAACCGTGTGTACTGATTTCTTATCAATTACCATCAGTATAGAATAACTTTTTTTTCTTTCATCACCACGCTCTGGCCCAATGCAGGTGTGGATTTCAATTTTTTTTTAACAAATTGGCTATTTGACAGTTGTAACAATAAAATATGAAATATACGTCGGAAAGGTTTATTCTTCGTTCGTCCCTCTGAGTTACGTCCCACATAAAAAAATCCTGGTTCGTCCCAAACAATATGCTTCCTTCGTCCCTAAATTTTATTTTAACTATTTTATTCTCGCTTTGTCCCATTTTATATTCCTTCTACGGCCCACATTTTTTTTATATGCCAAACTTACTTTAATCTTATTGTATGTACAATAAGCAATAAAGGATTTAGCATTACTTAATATTTAACATCAGTCAACCGTGTCGAGTAGCGGTGAAAGACTACTACCACCCCGTCCGTAAAAGGCAACTAACGGACTAAAGACTGCACATACATCCCTAGGCATAGAGCGGCGACGCGCTAACCACCTGTCTACGACCTGTAATGTTGGCTGACTACTCTGAGGAAGCCACGAGGCGAGTCCGAAGGGTTATCAGAGGTGAGTGATCTTGTGACGTCATCAGCATATTTGTACACGTCCCAGGACTGATCTGCACGCGGTAGACCGCCAAGGGAAGACAGTTCACGACCTGTTGGCAGACTACTCCAAGGAAGCCGCGAGGAGAGTGCGAAAAGTTATCAGATGTAAGGGATCTAGTATGATAAGAAGTGATAACGGTATTGTTTTTTTTACAAGCTTTTATTTACCTTGCAATGTCTTCTTCTTTGTCCGGCCTTAATCCCATCTTTAATTGGGGTCGGCTCTCCTAGTTACCTAATTTACCTTGCAACTTGCAATGTATGTCTTTTGTTCGGGTGGAATTTTGCATCTCAATTTTGATCCCCTTCCCGGTTACCGATTGAGCTGAAATTTTGCATACCTATGTAAATCGCGTGACAACGCAATATTATGATTGCATGGTGCGGATCTGATGATGGAGCTGGAAGGTGGTCATAGAAACAACACAACCTTATCGAGTTTGGCTCGTTTGAATCGTCTTGACGAGAAGTTTGTCTTTCTTGTCTTGGTCATATGAACTCTATAATGAAATGACGCAACCCCATCGAGTTTCGGCTCGTTTCATTCGTCTTGACAAGTACTTTGTTTTTAGATGGTTTACAGGGTATGATCTGGTGATGGAGCTGGGAGGTGGTCCTAGGAACTCAGTAAAGAAACGACGCAACCCCATCGAGTCTCGGCTCATTTGATTCGTCTTGACGAGTACTTTGGTGCTAGATGGTAACTAGGGTCTGATGATGGAGCTGGAAGATAGCCATATATTAACTGAGTAAATAAACGACATAACATCATCGAGTATGGGCTCGTTTGATTCGTCTTGACGAGTAGTTTGGTGCTAGATGGTAACCAGGGTCCGATGATGGAGCTGGAAGGTGGCCATAGGAACTCAGTAAAAATTATAATTATGTTTTTTATTAACATTTCGTTTTGATACCTACTCTCATATAATTGGTCGGTACATTATTTCATAAATATTGTATGTATACTAATAGATCTGTTTGTTTTGTATAGTTATTTAAACTGTAGGTAGTTATGATAAGATGATTATAATTATACAATTTCAGTGATTTTGATTGTGATACTAGATAATAAAGATGATTTATACCAACATGTTTATAGTTGTTTAAATTAATGTTTACATACTTACATACTTACTACTTATATACATATAATCACAACTACTATCCCTGAAGGGTTAGTCAGAGACTAGGCAATAATGACCGCAAGAGCAGACTTCTACCATAGTCCACTTTTCACCAAATATCGACTACACATGTGCTCAGCGTGCGAGATAGTGAGCCCATCGCCACTCTATGCTATTGGATGTATGTGCAGTCATCAATCCGTTAGTCGCCTTTTACGACATCCAAGGGAAGAGAGGGGGTGGTAGTATTCTTTCACCGCTACGCGACGCGGTTATAAAACCACAGAGTGTTTAGAGTAAAGTTGTTTTATAAAATAATGATTGTTGAAAAATACTTAAATAAGTAATATAACACTTTTTGTGTTGACTTTACTTTTAACTATCTACTTGTAATTCGGGACGAAGCACCACTTCAATAGTGATATGGGACGAACTAAGAATTTTTTGGAATGTAGGACAAAACTTCGGGACGAACGAAGCATAAACCGTCGGAAATACAATAGTTTTTTTTTATTACGATAATTTGTAAATATTTTATTTTGACAAAATAAATTTGCAAATTTTTATCTGTGGATTACAGGACCCTAAACACGGGCGGCAAGGGGCGGCCATGATTGAGCTTCGTGTGACGTCACATTTCACAAAATTATCAAAAACTATCTGTCAGGTTTTAAGATAAGTTTCTATATTTATTGAAATGTGACGTCACATAGTCAAATCTCACGTGACCAACCGTTTACGCACGTGAAATCAATAAAGAAAAATATGTTTTTGTCTGTTAAATAAAGGCTTTTTCGAGAATGAAAATATTGTACGGGGTATAAAATAAACGTTTCTAACTTTTTAAATACTTTTTCGAAAACTGTCAAGTAGCCAATTATCATCATCTGCCGAAAGACGTCCACTGCTGGACAAAGACCTCACTTCTCTACCACGTCCGATCTTGTGCTGCTCGCATTCAGCGGCTTCCCGCGACCTTTACCAGATCGTTGGTCCACCTTGTTGGAGGCCTACCTACAATGGGTCTTCCGGTGAGCGGTCGCCACTCAAAAACCGTTCTGCCAAAACGGCCGTCATCGGTTCTACGAGCGATGTGCTCTGTCAAATGTCACTTGAGCTTAGCGGTTCTTTGTTCTATGTCAGTTAGTTCTTCTACGCATCTCCTTATTATAAAAAAGAGAATTTTTTGAGTATTTACACTGCCGAACTGTTAAATACGTCTAAACAACTATGTGCCACACACACACCACCTATCCCTGTAACCAACAAAATAAATGCACTTACCGTTGTTTAGAACACTGCAGCACAATATCAAAAATAATTCTTACTTTCGTTCACACTTTGAATTTTGACAGTTCATTGCAGCTAGATATGGCGCTGCCATCGGAGAGAGAGAGAGAGAGAAGCATTGAGAGTAAACATTGACGAAGTGGTAGTTTCTCCCGTGTTCTTTTAACAACAACACGTGTTGTGAGACTCCATTTTATTTCTATCTAGGTACCGTACAATACTAAATATTTAAAAAAAAATTAAACCACTTGAAATTGGCTTAATGCTACATGCGATAGCCATTAATTAAGATACAATAAAAATAAAAATTTACGAATTAGTGTTACGATAGATGGCGATGGATACATTTTTAGATATTTATGTATCCAATATTGCGCACGTATCCAATATTTTGGTATATCTCCCTACATTTATTAACATTGATACTTTGCATTTCAAAAGCTGTTTGTTTTATTTTATTAGATTTGTTTTATTAGATTTCATAATATTTAGTTACAAACAATGAAATCAGAGTTCTGGTTCGCCTTAGCTTTAACTTTTATTTAAAATCAATATGTCAAATACTTAGTTTATAATATTTACAAGAACAATAATTGCATTGTCAAAGTTAATTGAATTAACAACTTTGTGTTGTAGACAATACCCCACCCGGACGCAGCCCGGATGCCCTTCAAATGAGGATTTAAACCCGGGGAAAACCGGACGAATACCCTACCCTAGTTAAATGAGTGTGTCCTCATGTATATGCAAATTCCATGGTTGCCACCTTAGAATAATAACGCTATAGAAACCAAGTTCGCGCGCCTATTTTGAAGCACATTAATTGGAGCCAGAAATGGCACCAAACGCCGGACCGCTCCGTAGTGTTCAATGTCACAGCGCGCCGAACGTGTCTCTCGAAAACAAAATAAAAATGACGGTTTGTGCAGTTAAATTGTGTCACAACACATCTGAAAAACAAAAGAAGTGTAATAACATCACTTTTCACAGGTAAGCTTTCAGTATTTCATAGTATCTTGTAGTTAATTAGGTCAAAATATAAACGTACTGCAGTGTGATTCTCTAAGTTAAAGCCTCGGTAGCAGCGGCCTGCGCAGTGCTGTCTCTTTCATATTCATAGAATTGGAAAGAGACAGCAGATCACGGCCATGCGCGCACGTCACGCGTGTGTGAATCGGTTTAGTGCTTCATTTTTGACAGAGCGCTTGTATGAAGACTATCTTTCTATAGCGTTATTATTCTAAGGTTGCCACTTAATTTTGATCAGCTCATATAGGTTATATTTTTTTTTAGTGTGCAAATTTTTTAATTTTATTTATCTTAATTGTGCTATATACTGTGTTGATGTTATTTACGGTAATAAACATCAATACAATTATAATTATAATTATAACATTATTATAATTATACAGTCAGATAAAAAAGCTTCAAAATATAATGTTTTTTACTATAGTATATTTTCTTAAAATTAATGTAAAGAAATTTATAGAAGTTTTTATCTGACTGTACAAAGCAGCTATTTTTGTTGGTGTACGAATTGTCAAAAACTAATTAAATGATGATGAAGTAATTATTGATGCACTGATATTGAAGATCACAGTTTTCCATCACTCATTAGTAAAACTACGAGTGTCATCTCTGCGTTTCTTATTATATGACCGTTGCTCGGACTCACCGCTGTCACTACAAGCCATATATTCAATCGGGTGTACGAGGCCGGCCGCCTACGCTACACCGTTCGGCCGTAAAACTGCTTTACAGATTGTATTGGCAATATTTCGAGATGAAACCTTAACACTGGCGGGGTCGAGATGAAATATTTAGTCACATACATATTATTATAATAACGACTATTCCCCGAAGGGCTAGTCAGAGACTAGGCAATGACTATAGCAAAAGCTGTCCTCTACCATAGTCCACTTTTCACCATTTAGCAACTGCACATTTGCTCAGCGTGACATGTGGTTTTTTTTTTATAAAAGATAGAAGCAAATGAGCAGGCGGGTCACCTGATGGAGAGTAATCACCGCCGCCCATGGACACCCGCAAAACCAGAGGAATCGCAGGCGCGTTGCCGGCCTTTAAGGATGGTATAGGGTTAAGGAAGGAATAGGAATTGTGAGAGGGAAGGGGGGGAATGGGCCTCCGGAACCCTCACTGGACGGACGAAACACAACAGCACCAAGTGCCATTATCACACGACGGATATTCGTGAGAGGGTGGTATTACGCCGGGCGAGCCGGCCCAATGCGTGCTTCAACGCAGCGTGGCTCTACCACTCAATCAGTGTCACTTATTTAGCACCACCCAGGGGTCACGTGTAGGGTCTCAAAGGTAAACCTACGGACGCGAGTAACTTTAACCCCCATTTGATGGTGAGCGCAGCGCCGCTCTATGTGTAGTATTACATATGCCGAAGTATGTGCAGTATTTAGTCCCTTATGCCCGATTTACACGTATTAAGTAATTTAGTAGTTAACTAAATTTTAATTTTAAGTGACTTATCTACTAAATTGTGTGTTTACATGCAATTAATCACTTAAAATTAAGTTAAAATTTAGTTAATTACTTAATACATATAAATCGGGCATTAGTCGCCTTTTACGACACTCAAGGGAAGAGAGGGGGTGGTGGTATTATTTCATCGCTACGCGACTCTGTTAATTTATAGATTGTAATGGCAATATTTTGAGATGAAAGCCTGACGGGGTCGATAAATCCACTACGCCGGCCAGATACGGGTCAGTAAGTTATCATCACTCGTTTTATCAACCCTTTATCAAATACTGCAGAGGTACCTAGCGGTGTAAGAATACTACCACCCCCTCTCTTCCCTTGGGTGTCGTAAAAGGCGACTAAAGTACTAAAGACACATACCTATATCACATACATACAATACTGATGTATTGTATGTATGTGATATAGGTATGATATATATACATAGATCCAACAGCATAGAGCGGCGATGGGCTCACCACCTGTCACGCTGAGCACATGTTCAGTCGCTATTTGGTGAAAAGTGGACTATGGTAGAGTACTGCTTGTGCTATCCTTATTGCCTAGTCTTATATATGTATGTATGTATGTGCAATTATTGCGACCTGGGAATTGAATTTGAGAAAAGATTTAAATTAAGTCAAATTCAAACCGTTTATGATAAAATGGTGATACCGAAGATAAATTTTCGCAGATACTGTTAATCTTTAAATTAATTTTAATTTACTTTTCCTAATTATATTGTATTTCTTTAATTTGTTATGATCCCACGAAAGAGCGAGCTTTTTCTAATACAGATTATTATATCTTAAAAGGAGATTTCCAACCCTTGTAAACATACATACATTTATATAATCACGACTATTATTCCCCGAAGGATAGTCAGAGTCTAGGCAGCAGTCCTCTACCATAGTCCACTTTTCACCAAATAGCGACTGCACATGTGCTCAGCGTGGAAGGTGGTGAGCCCATCGCCCGCCGCTCTATACTGATAAATGTATGTGCAGTCTTTAGTCACCCAAGGCAGAGGGTGCTAGTATTCTTTCACCGCTACGCGGAACGGTTACATATTATGGAAATAAATAAATGTTGTAATGTTTTTACATTGAAGGTCTGTGAAGGCCCAGCGGGATGTATAAAGGCCGATGATAATACGTAACAGTATCTACAAACAAAGTAACACACGCATTTAGAAAATTCCAAAGTAACTAAGTACAAATAAATGATATTTTCCCTTGGCACGTCATGCGTAGCACCATATTTTGTCTTGTACAGCCAAAGTTTCACTTTCGAATATCGAGTTAATAAGTATAGAGACGACACCGCAAAGAATGTTTTTGCGCACTAAGTGGCGGCCCATGGGCTGTAAGCGCCTAGTCACTTTTAATCTTCGATCACATCTAAATACTAGATGCCCTGAGGAATAAAAGTACGAGAGGGATAAGTGCGACAACTGGTATGAAAGAACATTAGCAATACAAATAAGGCTACGACTATGTTGGAAGAAGGTTTAAAAAAAATACTAGGTGCCCAAATCCGTTGATTTGTCCGCTCACAAAACGTCCATACAAAAAGAGCAACTATAGCGATATGTTTAGGTACTCATTTCGTTTGGTAGTGTGCTATCTATGTGTCAACATGACGAAGTGCTGTTTCAAAAATGTATAAGCTGCCACATCACTATTCAGCTACGATTTAGTATGGGACTGTGTGTAACTGTATATAGTTTTTATAATATGATTGAAGCTGTAATTAGGGTCCTAATTGAGGACTTTATGAAATAATAGGAGACTGATTTACATAGGTTTGTACTCGTTCAATAAAACAATTTATGATGGCAATCTAAGTAAATGGGACGCGCCTACGCTGGTCGAAGCCAATCTCTTGTGGTGGCAGTGGTCGCTACCGCACGCCGCAGCCCGACGACAGGCGATAGGAGCTGATGATTTCCGCAGGCGCTCGCTCCATCAAAGCTTCAAAGCGATTGCGGGGCGATTAAAGCCTATGGGCGGCAATAACAAAAAAAGTCTTCGCGCTGTCGTCTCCAGTTATAATAACTCAACGCTTTCGAAGGACAATAGCTGGCCGTGTATAATAAATACCTACGAGCGCCTCCACACAGTTTCGTTACAGTTCTCGTATATTGTTCCCTTTGTTATAACAAGTGGCTTTTGTTTGGAAACTTTTTGTTTTCGCTCAAAAATAGTCGTCGGAATACGATCGAACTTCTGAAGAGTTTCGAGATTTATCTAATCGAGAATTTGGTTATATTGCCGGATTTAGTGTATCGCAAAATTGTGAGCAAACTAACGTTTGATAGTTTAGTATTGACAAATGTAAATAATACACAAACAAATTATTAAATTTTACTTCATAATAAATATTTTTACGCTATTATTTAAATCCTTCCGTCGGTGTCGACATCGACATGATAAAATAATAACATGTGAAAAAAACTCAACTAGATTTGCTTAAGACTTTAAGCGCCATGGGGGTCACCGTGACCGACAAACAATAAAATTTCATATTGTTTTCTGAGGTTTAAGCGAGTACTAGCGAAATAAAATTTCAATTGTGTCTGGTTTTGTTGCAGTCAAGGTGTAGTGTTTAACTGGCAGAAAGAGGTCATAAGTAGTTCATATAAAATAAACCCCATATATTTCATACAATTAGTACTTTATTGGAATTTACAAAGTGTCATTTTTAGGTACTCGTGTTAGGGTTCCTTAACCAAAATGGCAAAAGCTGACAAACAATTTGTGGTTTTGGTAATTGGCCATTATGTCTACTAGACGTTTTGGCGATTGGGTGTTTTGATATTGGACATTATGACAATCCGACTTTTTAACAACTTGTTGTTTTCTTAACTTGACATTATGGCCTTTAGACGTTTTAGCAATTTGTTGTTTTGACACCTGGATATAATGACAACCGGTTATTTTAACAATTGGGCATTATTGCCTTGTCATTTTGACACATGGACATTCTGACAATTGGCCCAACACACCCCAGAGTCATTTTTCATACACGTCTAAAGAAATTACATCTGAATGTACAGGGACTCCTCAGCCAGCCGTGTGTTATCATGAAAATTGGCTTCGTTGCCTTTGTGAATATTGAGTAAACCTACTTTGTCTCATGCCTTCTCCCGGGGGCAACACGTAATAACTCTTTTGTTTCCACTAAAGTTTCAAGAGCTTTATAGTTTATTGAACAGAATTTCTTTCGGCATATACCAAGGCGGTATACCTGTGTAAATTGGTTACTAATAAATATTACGTAGTGACCTGGAATGGATGCATGAGCCAGTGAGATGGGTGACCAAATTAAAAACATGACTAGCTCTGGTAAAGCTGTTGGTCCCGGCTGTTGACGTAAGATAGCAATCGTTTAAACCCACCAACCCGCATTGGGCCAGCATGCTGGGTTATGTTCATGTTCACGTACTATCGCGAACTCCGTCGCCTTACCAGTCTAAAGGCCAAAATCCCTTGCACACCACGTCATCATTTGGTACGGGCACATATCTGGGCGGCCGGTGCGCTTCATACGAAAATCTCTGCAAACTGGTAAAGCGACGCCGACGGTGTCTCCGATAGTACGCCAAAAAAGGTCAAAGCAAGTAGCACCTATTATAATTATTATCCGACAGAGTCATTAACGTTGGCAGATTTCTATCTGCTTGCGTCTAACCGAGGTAATTATCTGAAACGCGGGCATTTTAATCAGGCACCTCATTAAGCTAACATCTCGGTGCCCCTTCCAATTTATCTAAACAAATATCTGTGTTGAGTGGGCAGCCCCCGGTTTTGCTGTGGATACGGTTTGTAACGTGTGCAGGAGGTACGAATTTTGGTAACTTCAATGTTCAGTTTTATTTTCTTTAACTGTAAAGTTTACTCATTCTCTATTTTTATAAATTTAACCATAGGTTTTGAATACAGTCGCTTATCAATTATTAGCTCAATAATTTGTTCCTTTAAAACATTGGCGTTTTAAAGCTTATTTTGTGAAGCTTTACTTGGACACTGAATAGGAAGATAGGTGCTTGCTTGCATGCTTTATAAAAATCGAAACTGTCAACATTTTTTAAAGTAAGTACCTATTTTAAATGGTTCACGTCTGCCACCGTGGTATCCGCCAAAATTTTATTACATAGCTTGCCTAATTCTTAACTGCGCTTTATTACTTGTAAAAATATATAAGGATCTGATGTTGATGACGTAAAAAGTGAATAGTGTTGATAAATTTCGGCGGGCTGGATAAAAACCACGGTAGCTTAGTTGAAACTGCATCTGACAAGGAATGACAGAATAGTGCGGGTTCGAATACTGCTTGTGAGATTTCTTATCAACATATTCCAATTTGTACGCAACATACATAATTACACAAATATAACATAATTTATGTATAAAGATATTAATGATATTAAGGATATAACCGTGTTGAGTAGCGGTGAAAGAATACACCACCCCCTCAATTCCCTTGGGTGGCGTAAAAGGCAACTTACGAACTAAACACAGCACATAGGTACATCCAACAGCGTAAAGCGGCGATGGGTTCACCACCTGTCACGCTGAACACATGTGCAGTCGCTATTTGGTGAAAAGTGGACTATAGTAGAGGACTGCTTTTGCAGTCCTTATTGCCTAGTCTCGGACTAACCCTTCGGGGATAATAGTCTTGATTAATGTATGTATAAAGATATTAATAACATTCTTGTAAATAATAGTCCATTTATTTAGCATTATACTTTGTACTTATAGTTTTAAATGCAAAATTTTAAGTAAAGCGCATTAGGGTCGTGTTGTCAACGGCCTAAGGTCTGAAGCATTTTCTGTTAGGAAACTCCTTCTTCTTTCGTAATCGAGAGCTTGTGCGTAGGTAATGGCATGCCACATGCGTAAGCATACAGAGCGCCTTCATTTTCGAGTATTCTCAAAGGAGTACAACATAGGGTTCTTCAGAAAGAGCGTGAAAATGTTTTTACAAGGTTGGCAGTCTATTCCGTATCCTCTCGTCTTTGATGAAACCTACTAACAATTGAATTCCTATTGTGTCTGACTTTACGGCAGTTGATAGCATATGCTACGTACGCCTAATTACCATTTATGTAGTAGGTACACAAAAAGGTAATTAGGCGAACATACATAATATACTTAATCACGACTATTATCCCCGAAGGGTTAGTCAGAGACTAGGCAATGAGAAGTGCAAAAGCAATCCTCTGCCATAGTCCACTTTTCACCAAATAACGATTGCAAATGTGCTCAGCGTGAAAGGCAGTGAAGTAAGTAATCGCCGCTCTATGCTGTGGGATGTATGTGCAGTCCTTAAGCCTGTTAGTCGCTTTTTACGACATCAGAGGGGGTGGTAGTATTTTTTCACCGCTATACGCGACACAAAAATCTAATATACATTTCGGTTTCCCATACAAACTTTCAAGTCGAAATTTAAAAAAAACTATAGCCAATTACAATGAAACTTTGCATGCTAAATTAACATACAGAGATCTAAATAGTTAGTTGAAAACATTTTTAAAAAACGTTTATTTAGCTGAGTTATTGCTATTTATAGTCCACTATAGAAAGTTTAAAATCGCATTAACTCAGTTATTTAAACGTTTTTTTTAAATGTTTTCAACAAACTATTTAGATATCTGTTACTTTAGCATGCAAAGTTTCATTGTAATTGGCCTAATAGTTTTAAGAAATGTCGACTTGGAAGTTTGAATGGGAAACCGAAATGCGTACACCCTCTAAGACCGTTGCATTGCAAAGTTCTCGTTAAAAGTCAGCTCAAGAGTACCTTAAACCAACGAGCATGTATGAATAATGGTATGAAAGTAAAGAAAGCAAACAAAGTTTGTCACGGCCGTAGCAAATGGAAAACTGTGGTCAATTTTGTAATTAGCTTAATAAGTCCGACTAAGATCTCAGTAACGCCCCATCTTCACTGAAACCACAGATAGTACTACGTACAGAAGGTTCACTCTCTAACGACTTTCACGCGAAATTGAAACTTATCGGGTGACCCGAGCGTTCATATTCCGTTAAGCAACGCTGACTTGATATCGATTTGACGTCACAGAGCGTAGGGTTTACGCGCGCGCGCAGGGATTACGAAAGCGACGACGCGTGAGTCGCGCGACGTGGAGCATGCGTCGGCTCGCGGCAACCTTTACTGCCATACGCCTAGGCGGCCTGCCTGGGAGGTGCGCCGACCGAATATACCTAAACTGCAGAGTGACACCCCCTGCTGAAACTGAAGGCGTTTGGGGGAACATCACTTACCATTCACCAATTCTATCACCACTTATAATCAACAGCTCGTAAAGAAAGAAGAAAGTTTTAAAGGCCGCCAACGCATCTACGATTCCACTGGTTTTGCTGGGCTGGGAGGCGATTTATTTCTATCAGGTGACCAGTCTGCTTGTTTGCCTTCTTATAATATAAAAAAAACTATTTAACTAGATACAATTTTTAAACACTGAAAAAAGAGACGACAACCTCAGGCGGGGATTGAACCACGCACCTTCCGCATTCCGGGCGGCTGCCTTAATTGCGTTGCTTAAGCTGCGTTAATAAAACGCTAAAATATATAAAAACATTAATCTTATTTAACTATATATTTCACTTGACACTGAATACATTGACATTACATCCTGTGTTTCTATGAGACGATGGTCCTCTTTCCGTACAACTTTAGAAAGCAGTGACTCTATGGGTTCTTTTGGCGAGTCAAAGGGTCTAAAATATATCTTACCACATCCATATAGTTCGAGCTTCGTAATCAATTCAAGTTGAGAGAAATCGCTTTTGGCGAATATTAACATTTTAATCCGCAATTTCATTAACGTAACCAAATTAATATGGAATTAGTGGAACTGTTAAATTTATTTAGGCGTACTCTTTTGTGTTAATTAACTTGTAACATAGTCTTCGGTACCTAATTAGCTCTTGTTATCGCGTTATTGTTACTTGTTTCACTTATTGAGTGATGAGAGTTATATGATCTGGTCCCGCCACCTCCCTTATCTTCAGTAGAATTCTAGGAGCACAGACACTTATTATTCAAAATAATAATAATGGTAGTACTAAGTTAAGTTGAAATAAATAAATATTTTATTGATCTTTTCTTTTGTTTGCACGTAATTTATATAATTAACATCATCATCATCATCATCATCGTCTATAAATGTCTCACTGTTGGGCAAAGACCTCCAACGTAGACAAATAGCACGTGGGGATATTGGGCCAAACCCATCACGCTGGCTCAGTGCGGGTTGGTAGGTTTTAACGACTGCCATCTTACGACAGCAACCGAGATTAACGGCTTATCGTGCTTCCCGAAGCTCGGAGGAGCTCGAGATATTTTTAATTTGGTCACCTATCCAGCGACCCGGTATTGCAAAAGTTGCTTCTTAGAAAAGATCGCAAACCGAACGCGCTAGCCGCTTCGTCATCGAGCTCCTAGTGTTACATAATCTTCTTCTTCTCCTTCTTCTTCTCTGTCTTTCTCAACCACATGGGTGTAGGCCTCCTTCAGTTTATGACATCGTGTACGATCTTGGGCAGCTTTTATCCATTTCACTCCGGCTGTTCTTTTAACATCGCCGTGCCAACGCATCTGCGGTCATCCGTGTGTCCATCCTCCATTCCACCAGCGTTTTGCACCACGAGCCCTGCTTCCTGGCGACGTGTCCTGCCCACTCCCACTTCAGCTTTGCTACACGTATTTTCTAGAGGCGTCACTGAGTTCCTGCATCATTGTCTCAAGGTCTTCCGAGGTGTCAGAGAATAAAACTATATCGTCCGCGAATCTCAAATTGCTCAGCCTTCTTCCCGCCACATTTAAACCACGTCATTCCCAATGTAAACTCTTCAAAATGTCGTCCAACACGAGTGTGAAGAGCTTTGGAGAAAGTGTATCTCCTTGCCTGACTTCTCTTTCAATTGTAACTGGCTGGGTTTCTGATGGTAAGTTTACTTTAAGCGTCGCATTTTTGTAGATGTTTTCTATTAGCCTAGTATAGCAGTGATCGACTCTGGCGTTTTGTAGAGATTCTATTACCGACCAGGACTCTATACTGTCAAATGCCTTTTTATAGTCTTTGAATGCAATCCATAATGGTATTTGGTATTCGGTAACTTTCTTGATTAAAATTCTCATTGACAAGATAATATCCATGGTGCTTTAACCGCTTCTGAATCCGGCCTGCTCCACTGGCTGGTAAAAATCGAGTTTCCTTGTCAAACGGATAGTAGTGATCTTTGAAAAGAGTTTGTAAACCTGTAAAAGCAGGCCAATAGTCCTGTAGTTGTCAAGATCGGCCTTGTTTCTTGTCTCAAATAGTAAAATGACTCGTGAGCTTTCCCATTTCTTGGGTATTCTGCTTTCCTCAAGACATAATATCTTATTATTATTATTCTCTTTATTAAATTAAGAATTTTTAAAAATTAAGAAATTTTTTTACAATATAAAATATTACAGAAAAAAAACTTAACCTAGTCTGCCACCGGCAGCGGGGATAGACCCAAGTTTTCGTTGGTTGGGGATGCAGAGTGAGGAACCTCCTGACGGAGTACTGTTTTTGTTTCTGACCCTTGACCCAAACTTTTAGCGAGAGCCTCAGATGTTGATCGAGGCTCTTAGCTATAAGACCGTTTGCCGAAACGACTATCGGTACAATAATGGTTGAGTCCACATCCCACATGGCAGCAACCTCGTGAGTCAAGGTACTTAATGAGCTTGTCCTTCTCGGCTTTTACGAGGTTCTCTTCATGAGGCTTACGATGTGATATCAACCAATATTGCCCGTTACTGAGATCAGTCGATCACCACGATATCAGGTTTATTAGCGACAATAGTCCTATCCGTAATGATAGAGCGATCCCAGTAGAGCGTCGCATGATCATTTTCGAGAACCGGCGCAGGTGCGGAATTATAGTACGACACCTCTGATTCAACAAGGCCATATCCAAGAGCAAATTGCTGGTGAATTATTCTGGATACCTGGTTGTCTGTGCAAATACTCTCCGTTAGCAAGATGAAAACAACCGGAAATAATGTCGTAGTGATTCTCCTGGACGGTGCCGGCGGCATGCCCGACAGATATGGACCGTATTGTCCCTCATAATATATTTCCGGTAGTTATTCGTCTTGATAACTTCATCTCAATGGCACAGACAAAACCTTTTGTTTTTCCAAAGAGGTCACCGAAACGTAGCCAGTTCACCAAGGCAGAAAAATCTACATCCGGCCTAGTTAGAGCCCGATAGTAGCGCCCGTCTCGCACCTTGCTCTTCCATATGTCTTTGCGATCGAGAGTTCTATTGTTATCTAGCCTAATTTGCCCGACTCTAGGGCAAAGGCCTCCCTCTCCTTTTTCCACACAACTCTGTCTTCTGACTACGGGCCAATCTTTTCCGTAGGAGACAAGCTCGTCACGCCATCTTCGCCTTGGTCTGCCGCGATGTCATCTGGCATTCAAAGACCCATTAGATTGTCATTTTCGCCCATCTTTCATTTGATATGTGGCAAACGTGTCCTGCCCAATGCCACTTAAGCATAGTGGCTTTTTGGGTAACGTCCATGACTTTAGTTTTGGCGCGCAGCGTTGTATTTCTTATGCGGTCCGAAAGACGGACCCCTACAATGCTGCGCTCCATGGCTCGCTGACAAACCTCGAGCTTGGAACATATATTATATATGTAGGTATACAAACACAATCCATTTTATAAACTCGAACATCACAATCATAAACACAATATGGAAAACTCTTACACACGAGGCACGCGACAGGCGGCGCTACATCAAACCGTCGAAAGAATAAGCCAATAGCTCCGTAACACAACTAAAACGCTTTTTCTATGGAAGGTTAAGACTTATAGAATATTCCGAGTTTCGCATAAAAAGGAACGTTGAGGCGTAATATCCCTCTTTTCCGTTCGCCCCTGCCGAGGAAATTGCCGCCATATATCGCGGCTTATCTGTAGATCTATTTACATCTAAGGAATGTCGCGACGGGCTGGTTCCTTCCTTACGCTAGAGTTTCGTGAATGATTGTGTTTAGACGTACTTGGCGCACTACGGATGGCGGGATCCTAGTGTTGGCTGCGAAGAAAAATAAGCGAGCCACTCTTGAGACAGAGCTACAGTTCTAGTTAAATTTAGTGAATAAATAAACAAGAGACTATACTAATAAACCCGAGCGGCTGCGTTGACTACTCCGCGAAGAGAATAATCAAATATATATCAATAAATAGCTGTTCGTTTGTCTTGCTAAAACTCGAGAATGACTGGACCGATTTGGCTAATTTCGATTTTGAAATGTTTGTGGAAGTTCGGGGAAGATTTAAACGGTGAGAAAAAATAAAATTTCCCAATAATAAAATAAAAAGGCGTCGTGCAATATAGGTATTAATTGGTTTCTTAAAACTTTTTGCAGTTTCCTTATTTCTTTTTCGCGAAATTTATCTTTTTCCTGTCGGTTAAGTCTGTTGTCATTGTGATTTGGAGGACAACGCCTGTCGGGTCTACTAGTTTTTATATATGTCGGAAATTACGCTGATTCGGACGCCAGCGCCACTTGTTGTGGCACTTGACGGAGTCTATGACGCGGGTCGCGGTGGCTAGACGGAGCGGAGAGGAGGCAGTCTCGTTGTAGCAGCCACACAGACACCACGTTATAGAAACTGTCGCGCGTCCTACCCAGTTTATTGTTTAAGTATAGCAAATAGTGATTAATTACATAGTAGGTACTCAATTGTAATAAGTGTTATTAGTGCAACCGACACTACCCTACGAACGCCTACCTGAACTATGGCTGAGAATAACGCCCAAGAGTTACACTCGCCGTTATCAGAAGTGGGATCCGTGTTGGTTACAAACGAAACTGTTGAAAAAATGATCGTTGGCGTGCTAAGTATTTTCGAGCAACAAAATGCAAACATGTGAGCACTCATCGAGGCACTACAAGCGCCGAAAAAAAACTATCCCGTGAAGTTGCCTGAGTTCGATCCCGATAAGGCAAATACGGACGCAACATCGTGGTGTGCGACAGCAGATTTGTGTTTTGTAGAAAATCCGTTATATGGCGGTCAACTTGTTTTGGCAATTAGTAAGGCGTTTAAATTTGCCGCCACCAAAATTTGGAACGACCTGCCGCCGCCACTAAGAGAACCTATGCCATTATGTACAAATAAAAAGCACGTCACCATTTATTTTCTTCAAAACCAAAGAAACTCCACAACTGCACTTACGCTCATAAATCACACAAACGGAAAAAAAACACACGCACACAAAAACACATAAACACACTGGCACACTTTAAATCCTTTCTTTTTTACCCTCCTCACAAGCACACCTTTTTTAACACCATATCCAAATCCGACCTCTCCTCAAGGGGGACAGACTGAAAATCGGCGCTGAACCTAGTTCAGCATTATGCTGAGTCTGTTACCCATTGCCCACAGCAAGGTACCTATATAGTTATAAGTTAGTATTAGGTTTTAGATTGTAATCATTTTCTTTTATACCTTTTGTGGCAATAAATCATTTTTATCTATCTTTATCTTTATCGTTAAAAGGAGCAGTTTCTACGTGGCTATCGCAAATTGTCTATCAAGGTATGACATGGAACGAGTTTAAAAGTTTGTTTACGAACAGATTTGTTTCAACCGAGACTTTGGCGGAAACCCTCATTAACCTAAACTGACAAACCCAACGAAAAAGAGACCTTAGTTGCATATGGATAAAGATGTGATGTTGGGAGGATGTGGATAAAGAGCAAATCGCCATTGCCACCGTACTAGCCCACATATCACAACATGATATCAGGTTGCAACGTTTGGCCTTTACTACAGACATTACGTCGAGAGAACGATTGCAACAAGAGCTAAATGCTTTTTCACATGTAAAGCGCAAGATAAGCACTCCCGGTGAACACTTGAACACAGGTGTGTCAGAGGCAAAACGAGCAAAACCACCGTCACTCAGATGTTTCAACTGCGATAAAGTTGGCCACAAGCGTTCGGAGTGTAGAATTATGCCCCTGGATGCCAAGGGACGACCTACAACGCATACAGCAGCGAGTCAAGCAGCCCAGCGGCCAGCAGCGAAGTCCTTCGTGTGCTATAAATGCGGGAAGCCGGGCCACATTGCGATCCGGTGCACCAGCAGCGGCGGCCAAGCAGACAGTACCGGAACTGCGCGGAACGAGCGACGTGTGGATGTTTGCGTCGTCCAATCACCTTTGGGTACTTTGGAACATAAAGGTGAGGGATATTGTTTTTCGTACGATTCGTGTGCTGAATGCTCGTTGGTTAAAGATAGTGTTGCGCTTAGATTGAGCGGCAAACGTTTCAATAATGTCATTGTCATGACCGGTATAGGTCAAACACAAGTATTAGCACAGAGCAGATTTTATGTTGCGTATCATAACAGATCAGATCAAGGTAGATGCTTTGCTAGTAAGGAGTTTCGTGATTTTTGTAATAACAAAAATATCAAATTGCATCTCATAGCAACTGGCTCTTCGCGAGCAAACGGCCAGGTAGAGCCCGTTATGAGTGTTTTAAAGGGAATGTTAACAGCAGTAGAGACTTGTGGGGATAAGTCATGGCAGGACGCGTTAGGCGAGGTCCAACTGGCAATTAATTTCACAACTTCACTAAACGTCACGTCACTAAACTTCACGTCACTAAAACTTCCCCTCTTGAGCTTTTGATTGGCAAAGTCGCACGACCTTTCTTCTATGATGACGCTTCTTATGTGTAGTGATATTGATACTGAAATTGACAATGAAAAGATTCGCGAAGTAGCATCTCACAATATTCAAAAGTCCGCGGCATATGATAAAGCTCGCTTTGACAGTACAAAAATGCGGTTGTTAGGAAGTTTGCAGTTGATGATTTCGTATTGCTAAAGAACGAAAAGCGTAACCAAACCAAGCTAGACCCTAAATTAAAAGGCCCGTTTAAAATTATTGAGATACTGGATGGTGATCGTTATACGTTGAAAGCTTTAAATTTCAATCGTACTTACAAGTACGCACATGATCGGTTGAGAAGGATGCCAGAGGGTCATGTACCAGTCGAGGTTGAAGTTGAGGTACATGTAAATCACAGTCGTGATGATGATTAAATTTTTGTGCTGAGGGAACTCGAGTGGGCTCTTGAGCCGTAGATAAGTCGACCATACCAGTAGCTATTACATAGTCGTAGCCCGGTAGAAATCGGTGTCTCTTGAGGAAACTCAAGTAGTCCGTGGGTGCGCGGTGCGTGTTTGGCTCTGGCGGAGGTCGTGGTCTATCGAGACCGTACAGTGTGGTCTGTGGAGGATGCAGACATGGTCTATCAGGACCGTAGTGTGTAGTCGGAGGATGATGCACACGTGCGCTGGGTTCCACTGAGGTGGATGGATGCGCGTAAGCGATGAGATCGCTGTTCGGCTGTGAGGGCCGTGGTGAATAGAGGTACTCGAGTATCCTGCAGATTTATTGGCGAGTGTCATTATTGAAGTGTTAAAGTGAACGGTCATGATACACGGCCCTGGCTACTTCTGTGTAGGTTCTTAAAAGAAGATGTTATTAGTGATTTCTGATTAAGCTCAATGTGCGTAAGTTGTTTCCTTTTTTCAATGTTGTTAGTTATTAGGTTATCAGCTAAGTTAGTAATTTGTGTTCATAGTCGTAGTTGTCCAGTTACCTTACACTAAAAAAGTGATTTAAAGCTTGAGAAAGTTTTGTTGAAATACTTAAAGATGTTAGAAGAAAGCTTCCAAGGTTTATTTACTTCCGAGACACCATCAACAAGAGAGTAGTCCAGGTGGACCGTAGTGAACAGATTCTCCTGGTTGATGTTTGTTTGCAGATTAACACACGAGGACGTGTACAAGCAGGATGGCCGTGTCGGAAATTACGCTGATTCGGACGCCAACGCCACTTGTTGTGGCACTTGACGGAGTCTATGACGCGGGTCGCGGTGGCTAGACGGAGCGGAGAGGAGGCAGTCTCGTTGTAGCAGCCACACAGACACCACGTTATAGAAACTGTCACGCGTCCTACCCAGTTTATTGTTTAAGTATAGCAAATAGTGATTAATTACATAGTAGGTACTCAATTGTAATAAGTGCTATTAGTGCAACCGACACTACCCTACGAACGCCTACCTGAACTATGGCTGAGAATAACGCCCAAGAATTACACTCGCCGTTATATATATTCTTATATGAAAAGGAGGCAAACGAGCAGGCGCGTCACCTGGTGGAAAGTGATTACCACCGCCCATTGACACCCGCAAAACCCGTAAAGTCGCAGATGCGTTGCTGCCTTGAAGAAGGTAGAGAGTTGAGGAAGTTGTAAGTATTGTGGGTCTCAAGGGTAAACGTACGGAGGCGAGTGACTTAACCCCCAAAAATTCATAATTTAAAACTTGAAGAAATATATTACAAGCTTTGACGCAGCACTCCGCTGCAGTTATCAACAACTGCGGATCTCACGTACGGTCCAAATTAAAGTTACAAACAACGTAACTCATGAGCTGAAGTCAGATGTTCATGCAAAAGTCGCAACTTTGTTAACACGTCTTTTAAGTTACCTAGCTGTGAACTTATTTATTTATCAACAAAAATATAATTATGATATTTTTAACTATGCTACAACTACAATGTTGTAACATAGTGGTTTTAATTAAGTTTTTTAATATTTTTTTCGTATATTGTATCTTTAATATCATTATGCAATTTATTAATAAGGTGGGGTGTTAAATATTTTGAGGTTTTTCTATTCGGTTTGGAATTTGGTTTTTTATTAGAAATGCTTCTAGTTGTTTTTACATGTTTTACTGGAAATCTTAATGTCTTCGTTAAAATACTGTTCAAGAAGGACACATTTGACTTTAGTATGTATAGTTAGAACATACTACAGGTATTTAAAAATTCCCGTAGCGTTTTCTGAATATTTGTTTTTTTTTTATTTTCGGGGAAACTAATAATCTAAGAACCTTCGTACCCTTCAAAAGAACTCTTCTATTATGGCTCTTTAAAACCGCTTGTCTGTCACGTAGACCTAGAGGTTAGTAACAATTGACTTCTATTGTCTCTGGTTTTACGGAAGCTGCTCAGCTTACCTACCTTCAAAGCTAAAAAAACGTCTTGGATAGGTAGCACTTAGGTAGCAAAAATATTTGGACAAATTCAAAATCACTTTTAAATAAAGTTTATTTTATTAAAGTATTTTTGACTTTGACCTTGAACAGCTTATTAGAAGCCAATGACTTTTATCAAATTAATGGTTATGGCCACAAAACTATCTTTGACTAATAAATAGTAAGTTTAACTGTAACAACATACTTGCAGGTACAGAAGAAGCAGTTAAAACTCAAAACTAAGTGTTTTTGCAATGCAATTGGGTTTTATTATCATTTACAATCATTTATTAAAAAGGCCAAACTCTTTAACAGCTTGGCGTAAACAGTAACATCTAAGGCGATTATATCGTACAATTAACATTCAAAATTTTCTGCCGGTAAAAACCTTATACTATTACCATTTTAAGGTCTTATCTTATAAGCAGATTCAACAAGCCTATCATAGATTGCAAATATAAAACGAATCATAATGTATTTTATCTTACGATCATTGCTTTAGTTTGATGCCATATTTATACACATTCCGTTTCTAAATGTGTTTCTCGTTCGGTGAATGGAATTTATTTTTATTCAGCTTTGTTTGGCCTAAGTTGCCTTTCTATATTTGGAACGTTCCTGTATCACCTTAACACAAAGGTATTATTACTGGCGCAAAACAGAATTGTTTAACATTGCTGTGTTCCGGTTTTAAGGTTACTAGATCTTATAACTTATGGATCGGCAGCATACGTGTTAGACCATGGGTATCGCAATACTTCATAATATGCTGCGGTACCCACTTATCATCACTTATCATCATCAGCATCATCAGCCTTTACGCTGCTATTCACAGGCATTCCCACAAGGACTGTAGCATTATTGGGATATTGAACCATAACCCACCAGTCTGGCCAATCCGAGTGGGTGGATACTTTCGGATGACAGCGTGTGGCGGTTTTCGTCAGGCTATCGCTTTCCCATTGCATTTTAGGATTCGCTGGATCAATAGATCCACTCAGCTACTTCCTCGTCAGCTTCGTGAATGTTCATGGACCACTGCGGGCAGCAGTCCGTGATGTGGGACATACTCTGTATCTCTGCGTAGAAACCGTATCTTTATGTCGACGGTCCATCGCGCTTTACACCTACTCGTACCTTGAATAATGACGAACGTTGCAGATTATAAAAGTGAAAAATGGAGTAGCATAGAGAGTACCCAAAGCTCGATAGCCCTTTTGGTGGCTTACAAAAGTCCACCGACAAAGTACAGTTATTTTCATTTGGCCGCGCAAGAATAATTGAGTAACATAAATTCGCAATACCGCGCGGGCACGAACAATTTGCAAAGGCAATTGAGGCCGTACATCACTGTCTTATCGGTGGATCTACGCGTCGATTGTCACTGTGGATTTGAAGCCAGTTTGTTTTTCCTATTTATTTTTTTTGTTTTTTATTAGGCACTGGTTGCTGTTCCGTTTAATGTACTATGAGAAGGGGTTACTTTACGATACAAGTATTAAAGTATTTTTTTATCGGTGTACAATAAAGTATATTTATCTTTATCTTATCTTATTCTTAGCGTTTTGGGTTTCTCTAGTATTGTGGCAAAGTTTGGCAATCATAATGCAGGTTGACATAAGACCATTTCGAGGAACAAGAGATGTGATCAATGTCCACACTTTATTCAAACCACGTTTATTGGTACCTATGGTTTGATAAGGAAAGAAGAATTAAAATTGTGTTTCAAAGGTTCAACACCAGAAAAAGAACCCACAGCTTATTACTAATTGAATGCTTAATTACTAACACGTTTAGCACCACGCAAAATGGTTAATCTTTAATTTATGAGACAACAGAGGGTATAATTTATGGAGTAAGTTATGTGGATCTATTGTGAAATAAAAAAATATCATAATTGGATGAGGCTCAAAGAGGAGCACGATGTTGCGGAAGGAGCTTGATAGCGCAGCGGCTAAGGCGATGATTTTTTTTACCACGGGAAAGACATCACTTTCATCTTACCTGATGGTAAGTTAAAGCGGTATGGTTAGTAATTTAGAGTAGGAAATCAAAGAATTGAATAGGTTTACAATGTTTAATTTCCTATTCCACTTATAAAATTGCTCAGGGAGCGTTTCTACGGATCGCTTACTCTGTCCGCTTAAAAGGACTTAAAGACTTTAGACTTTAGGCTCATCTTCGTCGTCGACGGCGTGCTACCAGGAACCTGGAACCCGCGGACTCAGACTGTGCGCAGGAACGAAAGCCAAGTCGTGTACGCTAGGCAGGCTGGTCACGCACAGGAACTAGCAGGCAGGTAACAGCGAAAGGGACCAGGTGTGTAACCTCTGTGTAAGAACCCAGAAGTTCTGAGCGGCGATCAGCCTTTTATATATGCTGATGCCTTCTAGAACGTTCCTGTGCTTTTTTTCCAAAACTCCCTACATCATTTTAATTATTCATAGGTTACTCTAATCATAGACCCTGCCATGACAATCTCAGTCGAGAACTTTAATAGTCTATGATTTGATTAAAATACAATAATAATTTATTATTGTTTGAAACATTGTCTTACAATGTTAGCATGTTTCATGAAAATCAATTACCACATACAACTCACATATTGCTTTGTTATACTCAGTAAAAAAATATAACTATTATGTTACTTTAGATGATATTGTATTGTATACCTTCTTAATTATTATACTTAGGTTTATTAGTGGGTGCAAGTGGTATGCACCTGTAATTGTTTGTACTTTTAGCTATAGTATTATATAAGTATTATGCATGTATGAAATGGAACAAATGTTGGTGGATCAGTAAATTAAAAAAAAACATCAAATTCAAGGAGCTGGAATACGTTTTCACCCGCATTAACGTAATTTGTTAAAAGTTAAGACATGGAGGGTACTACATTTTTGCTCCGTGGTACTACATATTTATTGAAAGTTTTTGGCAGTTTGTTTACAGGTTAATTTGACTGTGTAATTATTATGCCAATTTATTATTACGTGCTCAGCAGTGAGATGTTTAGGATGATGATTTGATATTATGGAATGAAAAACAGCAACGTAAGTACTTTAGCTAGCTAGGATTCAATGTGTTTGTCTACAATGACAATCTCTTTAGTGTCGAAAATCACTTGTACGTTTTAAGTTTGTTTTTTTTTTGCTAAACAGCATAACATTGAAGATAAGGCCAAGCGTGAAAGCGCGCTTCATCAGGACCACCACTACCACTGAGGCACTGGCTCTCTTATCTCTAAACAGTGGGAACACTACAATGCTATTAACATTAGACTTTAGATATGATGGTGGTAGCTAGCTAGCTAGCTAGCTAGGAAGACTTATCAAGCCCTACCACCAACCAAACCAAGTACACAAAGATGTATCTTCCGGTTGAAATCCAACCCGGGACTTTTGGGTCTAAGACAGGTGGCTTAGCGGCACTGAGGCGGATAAATGTATAAAATAATGTGGTGACCACAAACCCTTGCTAGATTAGATTAGATTAGATTAGATAACTCTTTTATTGCAAAGGTTTACATATACAAATACATACAAAACATGAAAATAGGTAAAATACATAGTCACAATTTGGCAGTCCTATCGCTATGAAGCGATTTTTCTTCTAGACAACCAGTCGGATGGAGAGATCATATAAACTCGAAAATCGGAGGTGTAAACTAACCTAACTTACCATCGAAAAGTCCGAAACACACTTTGCCCGACCTGGGATTTGGACCCTGGACCTCCGGTTATCAAGCCGACCGCTTAGTCACTCGGCCACCGAAGTATCAAAATAGTATGAAAAATTTAACGCGTCTAAAATCACAACATGTTACAACACTTGAAAACAGCGACTAACCCTAACCATCCTTTTAATTTACATAATAACCAGCTACATAATAACTGTTAAGACATGATATCGCCGGGACAAAGTAACTAATAGTTACATAAAGAGGCCAGAGAAATATGATCTAATTTGGCTCGTAATCCAATGTTGTAAACTCAATTTGTTACTGGGGACTTACGACTTTTGGACATACGCAATTCAGAAGAGGTCAGCGTGTGTAACTCAAAGTTAAAGTTTAAAAGTAATTACCTATATAACGTAGGTTGTGATCACCGAACAGCATTTACCAAGCGTGGCGATTAAGCTAATACCTAACATTTGTTAGCCAATGCTTGATTTCAGTGATGGCGGCCCTTGCGTGGGAGAGTAAACTTAGTAGTAGTTACACTACTATTGCACAACGAGGAATTACTCGTGCTTCTATCGTCGTATTCTATTGTCAATATATCCTAAACTACTATTATACCTACCCGATTCAGTAAGCAAACATAATAAAGTATGTTCAACTGAATTTAGGCGACTTGTTTTATATTTATGTGACCTAACTGCTAAGATGTCTGTGCCTTCTTTATGTATATAAAATTCTATTGGAATTACCTGTTTGGTTTTAAACCTTGGCTGGCTATGTAATATTATTAAACTTTGAAGTTATAATTTCTTTAGAATGCTAAAACTGCCCGGTCATCACCCCTATATCTCTGTTTATACCGTACTTTCCATCAACGTTGTTTTTTTCTTATCATAATGCGCAAGGAACTAGAAAATCACTCGACGCGTCGCAAAACTCTAGTGCTCGTGGCCCAGGTGACTTACCATTTGCTCTTAGAGTAGTAGGTATTACTTTGGCAAATACCCATACGAATTGGCATAGTAAAGAGGTGACAGGAGGGCCCCAGGTCAAAGAATTACCGGCAAAGGCGTATGTTACTACAATATCCCTCTATGCTTGCTCAGTAATATTTGTAGAATTGTACCCTTAAATTGAAACATAACAATGCAGGCATAACAGTAGAGTCCGAATAAGGCTTTCGTGAACCATAAACTCTTATTACTTGCACTACAACCTTAAGTGGGAGTAAAGCCCGATAGGACACCTCCGCCTTAGGAACTGCGACCCTTATCAACATCGTCGGCTGACTTGGATTCCACAGTACACATAGTGTCATCTGACACAGGATAATTGCTCGAACCATTCTCAGTCTTACCACCCGATGGTAAGATCCAATTCAGCTTTTTACACAAGTCAAAGTTTGGTCAGCGTCTAAGGAGCGGAGGGAAATTTACTATCGCTCGTGTATTAACTCGATTCGGATATTGTTTCGGCCTACTTTATTTCAATCATTGGATGTTCCTTTTTTTGCAGGTAACAGAAAACGGTTTGTTTACTTTGTAATGGGGGAAAGTTCCGTTTTGTAGATGACAGCTATTTTCTAATGCCAACAATGTATCCAACGTGGACCCAATTCGAACATACTCCGTTAGTTGGTTGAACATCCTGTAAAATCTTCAAAGAAACTAAACAAGTTAAAAAGAATTGGACAATGCGATAATGGAATATTAATTTTGATGGTAAGATTTCTTTTTTGAACCCACTAACCCGCATTGGGCCAGCGTGGTGGGTTATGGCTCAATATCCCCATGTGCTATTGTTCACGTGGGAGGCCTGTGCCCAGCAGTGAGACGGTTATAGGTTGATTAAAAAAAAATTATTTTACATGCAGGTACTCGTATAAGTATTGTCCAATAGTAAAAAAGCTATACTCTTATAAAAAAGAACAAATAGAGCCGTGTAGAGTTTATGTCGGTTCTTCACCGTGTTCAAGGTCTACTGCTGTAAACTCATGACTCGATGACGGCGCAGAAAAGGTTTAGTTTTAAAGAAGAAGTGTTAAATTATTCCACAACGTGCATAGAGTTGCCTGCAGTCTTCATCATACTTAATAGTATCACACTAATATTATAAAGGCGAAAGTTTGTGAGTGTGTATGTTTGTTACTCTTTCATGTAAAAACTACTTAATGGATTTGTATGAAATTCGGCATACAGATAGTTTATAACCTGGATTAACACATAGAATACTTTTTATCCCGATATTCCCACGAGAACGGGAACCACGCGGGTGAAACCGCGAGCGGCCGCTAGTGCACAATAAAGCCAAAGCTTCATCTAGAACCCGCAACTGCTGAGGAAATAGCTATCGTATCTCTTTTTATCGGAACACATATTGACAATTGAAATGAAACACTTTTTACGGAATAACTCGCGTTTAATTTTACTACATTACATAGTTTTTTAGTTTCCTGAAGTTTCGAACCCTTTACAGGGTTCGTGGTTACAGTATAATGTAGTAAATTTAAAGGCGAGTTAATCCGTAAAAAGTGTTTCATTTCAATGCGCAGTGCTCCCTTATACCTTAGAAAACAACATAGTGACAAACTAAGTGGTGGAAGCTATCTAAGCAGAATTAAAACAATTAAGTGTTCATATAAACAACAGTATTTGGGGAGATTAGGGCAGTAACCCATCACTTTGGTCCAATGCGGGTTGGTGCATTTTATCATAAACCAAAGCACTAGAACGCACAAGCGGTTACAGGGTAGCAGCTGCTATATTGGCAGCTAAAGTAATAACATAGCAACTCTTTCAACTAATAATTCCTATTCCAACGAAAACACAAGTGAGAAAGCCACCCGATTGACCAATCATCTCAATGAAAAATCTAAGACGACAAGAAAGGCTGAAGTCACATTTATCTCCGCGCAAATTTATGTCTACCTTTTTTAGTTTCACAAAGTTAACCCGAAGGAAAACTTGGATTGGGCACAAGAAATATGTGGACAAAGGTACGGAAAAGGCCGATATTGTTAGTCTACCCGTTTAAATTCCGACCCCCGTCAGGTGTCGCCTTCCCAGAGTAAGTTATATGTAGGTAGTGGGAATGATCGCAGTGGACCGGCCGAATCGGAACTAAGGAAATGTGGCCGGGCTCATTGATTGAATGTTGACGACGCAAATATTGTTTACATTTTTTTTTTGTATTTTCTCGTTCTATTTTAAACGAACAGTTGTCGTTCCTGATCAGCTGATGCGCCGCCTGCTATTACAAAATTATCCTCGGTTTAGCGTCTAATAGCTCCCTACACTGACTCATTGTGTACTCACATACATAAACCCATGATTAAATCCCCGAAGGGTTATTCAGATACAGGCAATATAGGGACCGCAAAAGCAGTCCGTTGCCACAGCCTACTTTTCACCATATAACAACTGCACGTATTCCCAGCGTGATAATAAGTAAGCCCATCACCGCTCTATGCTGTTAGAATGTGCAGTCTTTAGCCCTCACGCTGAGAACGTCAACTTCCTAAAATGACAAGTTCCAAGAACGACAAAACGTCTATTCCAAAATAGTCAAATTCCAAAAATGGCAAATTCCTAAAATGATAACTTACTAATAAGGGGGTACTTATTATGAGGTGTGACTTTCGACCCTCAGTTGTGAAATGTCAAATTTATACGTATTAAATCGTAGCGTATTGTCATAAGTGTTCCGTAGTAGCAAGTAATATTTGACTGGATGTTTGTGTCGTAACTTTGAATTACTTACTTTGTTTTCAAAATATTTGTAATAATGACAATGTTGTCGTTTTTGGAAGTTGTCATTCTAAAATGTTGTCATTTAAGGAAGTTGTCGTTTTCGGAACTTGTCATTTAAGGAAGTTGTCGTTTTAGGAAGTTGTCATTTTCGGAAGTGGTCATTTTAGGAAGTTGTCATTTTCGGAACTTGTCATTTTAGGAAGTTGACGTTTTCAGCCTGAGGGGTCTTTAGTCCGTTAGTCGCCTTTTACACACCCAAGGGTTGGCATTATACTATTATTAAGCCGTCACCACACATCGCTCAACTGACTCAATGCTGGTCGGTGAGATTTAACGTCTGCTAACGACAACGACCAGATATTTTCAAGATTTCTAAATATTCGGACATAATATCGGAGCGCTGCTGTAGCATTTCAAATATCCCAGTGGTATAATGCTGGGTTTGGACCTAATTGGCCTAATTTTTGGTATGTCTTGGTATGCATAATGTTATGAATATTGTTTATATAATTATTAAAAACAAATTACAAATTGTTTGTTGAAAAATAATGACCCGGATTGTCAGAATGGGTTCAAAGCTTGCTCGTGAAAATTTTTTCAACATTTTTCTATTTGTAATGTCTACAGTAGTTGATCGGATTGTGAAAGTTCATATTCGATTTCGAGTCCATCAGAGGCAGACATTTTTTCAATCCTCAGTGTTATTTTTTATGCTCTCTTTTAATATGTATCGTAGATTGAAGCAATATAATCTAGACGTAGCGTGGGACGCAAGCCGAGCCGGATATTACACTCAAGCAAGACTATTATACTCGTACTATCACTGTCGCAGGGACGTTAGAAAATTAAACTTGGAGGCGTGCAGGTTTTGTCCCATAATTCTTTGATAGAGTTTTTATTAATTTTGTTCATAAAACTCACCTGTATGATGTATAAGAGGTAAGTCTGCAAGATTTATTTTCAATAGATGTGGTATATTTGTTTGCATTAAGGCGAGGTATTCCGAGCGCTTCTCTCTCGCTCTCTTGACGGTACGAATGTAAGGGACGGGTCACGGGTGTATCAGCGAAGCGGCGCGAATAAGCGCGTTTTATAGGTTTTTTGCCTATATAGAAAAAAAACTTTTTGCATTCACTAGATAATGAAAAATATCTTCTATTGGAAAAAAATTAAGTCATTTATTATCTGACTTTCAGCTCTTTAAAAATGTTGACAGAGCTTTCTTTGAATTTATTTTTTTATCGAGTAAAGTATTACCAATCATGTTTATGTCTCTAAGAGTCATTAGATAATATGTTCAACTATATTATGTATGAGTTTGAGAACTGTATGTTTTAGGTATATTGGTGGCGGTACAATCAATCGAAATTGTTAAAAACGGGAAAAGAGCGCCTTAAATTTTGGATTAAATAATAACAAAAAGTACTTCGGCCAGAGACGTTTACTTTGACGACCTCCTTGGTCGAGTGGTTTGTACACCGGTTTTCATGGTGTCGCCATCTCTGAGGTCCCGGGTTCGATCCCCGGTCGGGTCAGTTAAGAAATTATATAAAATATATATTATAAAAAATTGTCTCGCGTCTGGGTATTTTCTATGTATAATAAGTATTATTTAAGTATTTTAAGTATGTTTATCCGTTGTTTAGTAACCATTTAACAAGTTTCTTCGAAGCTTCTCTTGGGCTAGATAATTAGTGTGAGTTTAGAAAAGTTTTATTTATTTATTTTAAAGGACCGGCCTGGAGTACCTTGATATACTCCTAATCTGTCGAGCATGTATGAAGAACGTTATGGGAGAAATTAAGCAAATGATGTACGTCAGGATCGTAGCAAAGGGAAAGCTGGAGTCACTGCCTACCCATCCGGGAAACGGGTGTGATCTAATCAATAATACAAACTTACATACATAATATACAGGATTTTTTTTATCTGTAGACATTTTTTTTTAAATTATAGATCTTTAAATTAAGGTAATCTAAAGCTACAGATTAAGCGAGGTATTCCGAGCGTTACTCTTTCGCTCTCCCGACGGTACGACGGTAAGGGAAGGGTATAACAGCGAGGCGGCACCTATGTAAAAATTCTGTAATATATGTAGGTACATAATATACAGATTTTTTTTATCTGTGCACAATACTTTTTTAAATTATAGAGAACTAAGGTACTTTCTAAAGTTATCTAAAGCTACAGATTTAAGTAATAATTTTTTTAAGTGAAAAAAAAGAAACTAAACTTGATCAAACATATCCATAAGAATACCGTTAATCATGGTCAATCGACCAGGACCGCGCAAATTCAACTCTGACACTTACGATACCACATAATACCTAGGTAAGGTCACTTTTACGTTACACGTGACCTTTCGTTCGCCCGGTATCCACGAATTATTTTTTATTGTGCCGGACAAATTAAATAAGTAATGAATAATTTGAAATGAAACACCTTTTTACGGAATAACTCTTTACATAGTTTAATTTACTATTTACATAGTTTTTTTTATATTATCCTGACGTTTCGCACCCTTTACAGTGTCCGTAATCACAGTTTCATTTCAATGTGTAGAGCTTGCTTAAACCTCAGAAAACAATTCTATAGGTAATGAATAAATTAAAAAAAAAACGAAAATGATGTCTACTAAAGTTACTGAATGATATAAAAATTATGTGCACATATATGACAAACAATTCCTGTATACATTATAATTACGAATATTATCCCCTATGGGTCAGAGACTGGTCAATGAGGACCGCAAAAGCAGTCCGCTGCCATAATCCAGTTTTCACCAAATAGCGACTGTACATGTATTGTGCTTAGCGTGACAGGCTGATGGTGAGCCCATCGCCGCTCTAAACTGTTAGATGTATGTGCAGTCTTTAGCCTGTTAGTCGCCTTTTATGACACCCAAGGGAAGATAGGGGGTGTTAGTATTTCACCGCTACGCGGCACGGCAACAATACTAAATTTTCAAAAAATAAATAATATCCATATTTCACCAAATAACCACACACCTTGTCCTCAGCGTTACAGATGGTGAGCCCGTCGCCTCTGTATGCTTTTGGATGTATGTGCAGTCTTAAGTCCGTTAGTCGCCTTTTACAACACCCAAGGGAAAAGATGGGTTGGTAGTATTTTTTTAATGAGCTGCTACACAGGTAGGCTGTAGGTATAAAATAGTAAAAAATGTTGATAAGCACGGAAGTGAAATGAACAGATTGCTCTATGTCCTTTACTCGCTGCATCGGAGCGCCACTCGCATATTATAATAAAGCTTCTTTGACAGCGTAATCAACATTACAGATTTGGAAACAATATACTGTAGTAGCTGATTTCTTTGACTCCACCGGATATCATAATACTATATAGGTAGGTATATTCATTTATTAACTAATTAAACCATTTATTACCAATGCAATCCTATCCATATGTCCACGACGAGACATAATTTGGTGACCCCGACGTGATTCAAACAAACAGTAAAATCAAAGAAGAAAACCTGCCAACAATATACTGATATCGCCGGGCAGTACCGCATCTAAAGCGCCACCTCGCAGCAGAATATTTACATCAGTTAAGTGCCTTGGGTTTTCCATTCTTCCCTTCTAAAGTCATTTCAAAGCAAAGTTAAAGTCAAAGTCCCTATTGAAATAAATTTCACTTGTGTTTCACAGTGCAAATTATCATACGTACAAGTTACAAGTAAAACATAAAACGTATACTTAGGTACTTAGTTCTTATTAGATAATAATAGCATAGTTATAATTTTATAATTATATTTATGTAGATATCAATAAACATAATAAATTAATTAGGTTTTCCTTCCTTCGCACTAGTTTTTGCGCGATATTTAGTGGTATTTTGGCCGACTAATTCCAGAGTTGCTGGTTTCGTCAACTGGATCGTGATTGCTAAGCGGCTGTGGCGCTTGGTGCATCCCGATCCCGGTCCCAGCCCCAGGTATCGCCGTGTGAGGAGCGTGAGCCAAACAATTTAATTTATAACTAAAAAACGTTTCGTTGTGTATTTGATTTATGAACACGGAGCAAAAACAAAGAGGAGATGTTGTAACAACTTTTTTCATATAATAATAGTGTCTCAGCTGCGCGGGTTGCGGGGGGAGTCCAAATAGGAGAAAACCATCTAGTGGCCAGTAGCCAAAGCAAGTACCTACCTTATTTACGAGATTAGCAGAGTTGTCATAAAAGTTCTGCTATATTTCACTAGATGTCGTGTATGTCGTAACTTTATTTGATGAAGTATAAATTAAATTTAAATATTACGTACGAGTGGAAAGATATGTTTATTCCGTTTAATCTCGTTTTATCCGTGTAACTACTACACGATACAACACAGCACTTCATGCTAACAAAATGTTCAGGTCGAGAATTTTTTATAATTCTTTAAAAGACTGAATAAGCCACGAACAACCTATTCGCCAGCCAACGAGAGTTGTACTGACGAAAGCGACACCTGGTCGTAAGTAGTTCAACTACGGTGTGACGTCAGGACTACATTGATAGCTGCTGGACTACATTAATTGCAACACCTCCTCTTTGTTTTTGCTCCGTGTTTATGAACTGTTAGTGTTCAGCTGCTAGTATTGCAATAGCAATTTAATTTAACATTTTAATTTTATATTTTTCATTATTTAATAATGGCCGAAGTAAAAGATCTTTTAACAAAAAGAAGTTCAATTAAAGGCCAAGTCTAATTTAAAAATTCAAGTATAATTTAAAAATTATATTGACAAAATCACAACGCAACCTAGATTCTCGGCTGTCGAGTTTGCCGAGTTATCCATAAAGCTATGCAGATTTGAAAGCATGTCTACTAAATTTGATGACTTGCAGACTCAGATAGAGATTTTTAATTCAGATTTTTTTAATTCTGAGATTGATGAGCGTGAGCGCATTGAGCATGACATAATTACGTGTACAGCTATAGCAAAAACCTTAGTCGAAAAGCAAAACGAATTAAAATCCTTTGAACAAGAGAAGATAAAACGAGATTCTGTATGTATGGAAGCTCAATGCTCTTTCGGCCACAACCACGAATCTAATAGTTATCCGATTACCGCAAATTCAAATTGCTAAATTTGACGGATCATTTTTCCGTTGACTTGAGTTCCACGATACTTTTTCTAACTTAATTCACAATAACTCGCGTATTTCAGATATACAAAAATTTCATTACTAATAAGTCTTACCTTGATGGCGAGGCAAAGCGCATAGTTACAAATTTGAAGTTTCATCTGCTAACTACATTACTGCATGGCAATTACTCTGCGATCGATACAATTAAAAAAAGATTATTAATTAACTATCACCTAAAATCTTTATTTAATATTCAACCAGTTTATATAGAGTCTGAAGGTTCCTTACGGTTTTTTGTTGATCATTTTTAATTGATCGTGCCCATGTTCTAGAATCCATACATCGGTATAAAGAAAGCAACTACACTAAATTACAGCCACAAAACAGAGATGGCGCTAGTAGTATTTGACAAAACCCAAAGTCATTAAATGCAGTCCTTCAAAATAATAATTTAATCTTTCTTTGCATTATTTGTAATCAGAACCATAGAATTTATGACTGTCCTACATTTAAATCAAAACCCAATAACGAAAAATTAGCAGATGTGTCAAAATATAAACTTTGTTCAAATTGTTTAAGACAAGGCCATGCCCTTAGAGATTGTCGTATGGGGCCTTGTAGGTATTGTAAAAAACGCCATAATTCACTCCTACATAATAGTTCTATGGATTCTAAAGTAGATGTTCATGAACCTAAAAAGTCTTTAGTAAATTTTTATAAGGCAAGGTCTAGCCAGATTATTTTATCTACTGCCCTAATTGAGGTCATGAATCCGGTGACTAAAGAGGCAGCCCAAGCGCGTGCCTTACTGGATTCAGGCAATCAGTCATCATTTATAACGAAATCTTTGAAGGAGAGGATGGGTTTAGAAACCATCCCCACAACCATTACAGTTATTGGTATTAGTAATTGTCACGCCAACACAATCACCGAAAGATGTGTCGTGCAACTACAATCCCGCAATAATGATAATTTTAAAATTAAACTATCTTTTTTTATATAAAAGAGGGAGGCAAACGAGCAGGCGGGTCACCTGATGGAGAGTAATCACCGCAGCCCATGGACACCCCGCAAAACCAGAGGAATCGCAGGCGCGTTGCCGGCCTTTAAGGGAGGAATAGGTTTAAGGAAGGAATAGGAATGGGAGGAGAGGGGGGGGGGCCTCCGGAACCCTCACTGGTCGGACGAAACACAACAGCACCATGTGCCATTATTTCACGCCGAATATTCGTAAGAGGGTGGTATTACGCCGGGCGAGCCGGCCCAATGCGTGCTGCAACGCAGCGTGGCTCTACCACTCAGTCAGTGTCACTCATTTAGCACCACCCAGGGATCACGTGTAGGGTCTCAAGGGTAAACCTACGGACGCGAGCAACTTTGACCCCCTTGTTTTGTCTTAGACAAGCTGACCGGGAAAATACCAAGTTTTCCTGTAAACACATCTGAATTCAACATACCACAGAATATAGACCTGGCTGACCCACAATTTGATCAGCCAGGTTCAATAGACATCTTGATCGGAGCCGATATATTCTGGGATGTCATAGGTTTTGAACAAAAATCACTAGGTGAATGCAACCCTAAATTACATAATTCCCAATTTGGTTGGTTGATTGGGGGCGAAATAAACATACCGAATTTAAACACAAAATTAAATAAACAATCACAAATTTCATTAAAATCTAATAACAATAAAACATTACAATTTTACTCAGACAAATTTATAGAAAACGCAATAAATTACAATATAACTACAAATAATTCATTAATAAAAAAAAAATGTCACATAATTCATTACAAAATAATATTATACATAACAACCATGTACATTTATTCGAGCAGGATTTGTCCAAAGAATCCCAGGTAGATAATTTTATTAAACGTTTTTGGGAGTTAGAAGAACTTCCCCGAAAATCACTTTTAAGCGAATCTTTGAACACACTTGGACTTAATGGGAATCCTAACAAAGATACACTACAATTTCCTGTGTCTATATATTGTCAAAACAATGTTATTACTAAGCGGTTTATTATGTCTAATGCATTCAAAATATTTGACCCTTTAGGTCTACTTAGTCCTTGCATAATGATACCGAAATTAATGTTACAAAATCTGTGGCAGCATGATGATTTCACTAACGACTTACCCTCTCTTTCCACCCTACAAATTCCAAGACGTGTGTTGTGTGATAATCCAATGTCTATTCAGCTCCACACATTCTGTGACGCTTCACAGGTTGGCTATGGAGCTTGCGTATATATGCGCTCAGTTGAAGGCAACAGTGACGTCACGGTGAAATTACTGTCCTCTAAATCTAAAGCAGCACCCTTAAAGCCGACGTCGATCCCTCGGCTCGAACTATGTGCCGCCCTTCTGGCAGCTCGCTTGTACAAAAGTGTCACAGAATCAATACACTAAACTCCACATACCATAATACACTGGACTGATTCTACAGTGGTCCTAGGGTGGTTAGCAAATAATCCTACAAAATTAAAAACTTTTGTCGCCAACAGAGTTGGTGAAATCCTAGAAACTACTAATCTACTGTCTTGGAGGTACGTTCCCACCAAGGAAAATCCTGCCGACTTCATTTTAAGAGGTGTAAATCCTACCCAACTAGAAAATAATACATTGTGTTGGCACGGTCCTCAATATTTGTTAAATGATGAATCTAGGTGGCCTGTCTTAAAACAAAAAATGTTAGAAGATTTACCCGACACAAAAATAACTCTTAATACACTACCTACATTTAAATTTTAATCAATAATCGCTATAAAAAGGTTTTCTAAGCTTAATAGATTTAAAAGAACAGTATGCTTTGTAAAGCGATTTATTCACAATATTAAAAATACTAATAATAAAATGACTGGTTGTCTAACAGTCGAGGAACTTTCCAATGCATTTAACTTAAAATGTTTTATAGCTCAACAAGAATCATTTTTGAATGAATATAATTGTTTGAGTGAAAGTAAACCACTAAACTCTAAACGTAAAATTATTGCCTTATCACCTTATATAGATCAGTCCGATAATTTAATCAGAGTAGGAGGAAGAATAGATGCTTCCGACTATTGTTATCAAAAACGCCATCTTACACTTCTCGACTCAGGTCATTATTTAACAAAGCTTATTTTTCAATTTGAGCATATAAACAATTTGCATGCAGGTCCACAACTTTTGTTAGCTATAATCAGAGAAACAGTGTGGCCGCTTAACGGTAGACGCCTTGCCCGACGTACAGTAAATAACTGTGTGCTATGCCGCCGCGCTCAGGGTAAGACACTATACCCTAAAATGGGAAACCTACCTACACAACGCATTAGTCCAGATTTCCCCTTTAAATCTGTAGGTATGGACTACGCTGGGCCGTTCTTTATTCTAAATCGAAAAGGCCGTGGCACTAAAACAATAAAATGCTACCTATGTATTTTTGTATGCTTAAGGTACAAATGTTTACACTTAGAAGCCGTGAGTGACCTTTCTAAAGAGACATTCATTATGACATTGAGAAGGTTTACTTCTCGCCGTGGCAAGCCGGTGGAACTTTTTTCCGACAATGGACGCAATTTTACATCAGCAGAAAAGGAACTAAATATATTCCTAAAAAACAATACTGAGTCTTTGTCTGAGTTTGCAACTCAAGAAAATGTTAAATTCGTTTTTATTCCGACTTACGCACCTCACTTCGGCGGTATTTGGGAATCCGGTGTAAAATCGGCGAAATACCATATAAAACGCGTAATGGGTAATACACACCTCACCTTTGAGGAATTAAATACTCTATTTTTACAAGTGGAATGTATTTTGAATAGCCGACCTTTATGTCCTCTTTCCTCGTCACCCGACGGCTATCAACCCAGGGCACTTCCTGATAGGAAGGCCACTGAATGCGCTACCTGCACCTACTCTAGAAACCAAAAAGGAACATAGCCTCTCCCGCTACGCGCGCTTAGAACAAATACGGCAGCACTTTTGGCGACGCTGGCAGCGAGAATACATCTCAGAACTTCAACTCAGAACCAAATGGAAGCAAAACACTAGAAGCTTGATAATCGGAGATTTGGTGCTACTTTATGAAGATTATTAACTCCACCACTTTGTTGGCGCGTTGGACGTGTCACTAAACTGTTCCCTGGACCAGACAACGTAGCCCGTATTGCTGACGTAACCACCATCAAAGGAACTTATCGACGCCCCTTCGTGCGACTCTGCCCACTTCTGCCTACGCCAGAAGAAGAAAGTTGAAGAATGGCATCTTCAACGGCGGGGAGTTATGTTAGCGCCTAACGCTATTTTGTCTGTGGCCGCGAGTGCGTTGCCATAAATAACGAGAGGCGCGCGGCCGCCAATATTGATGGCGCCAATTTTGCTGTCTAATTAAAAACTTTACTTCTTGTACTACATTCACCAAACAAAGTTCAATAAAACTAAATTACAACAAATAATACGAGTTTCTATGAAATTCCATATGTCCACGACGAGACACACACTTTAAGAAAATGTAACATTTACAGTGAAAGCACTAAACATGCTTTTATGAATATCTGGGAGATGCGTATCGCGGACTTCGTATTCGCACCTGAAGCCTTATGCAAGATCGCGACGTCTATTTCCGACACGCGTCGCCTGCTCAATACAGCTTTTGTATTGGAAATGTTGAACTTTACACTGTTGTTGCATTTGCATAAAGATTGGTTGGTCTATTATACATACATACATATAATCATGACTATTATCCCCGAAAGGTTAGTCAGAGACTAGGCAATGAGGACAGCAAAAGCAGTCCTCTGCCATAGTTCACTTTTTACCAAATAGCGACTGCACATGGCTCAGCGTGGTAGTAGTGGCAGGAACTAAAGTTCGCCTAAAATTTTTAGTACTAATTTAATAAAACTGAACTGTGTTGGCTTAAACTTTTAACGAACAATTATTGTCTAGCCTATCAGTGGATTTGCACTATTATAGTTATGCCTAAAAATTAAAAAATCCCTAATTTTAGAATTCCTAATACTAAATGCACTAAAATGTATCGGCATAACTTTCTTTTGACATTTCGAAGATTACGCTACAGTGTTGAAAGACCTAACTTATTATTATAATTATGTAAGTTTAAACTCAATGTTCATGTTCATCATTTCACTTTGATCGGATAGTTTATCTAAACTTGGAAACAATAAAAAATTTAATATGAAATCGCTGACTCTCCGAACATAAAAGATTTATCTTCTATCGTACAACGGCATAAACTGCACTAACGTAGACTTACAATAACGTTCTATCATAAATAAAGTGCTTATTTTTAGTTGCCTCTCAGATAAATCGTTGGAAAACCCTTTGCAATATTTCCAGCAACTAACAAATGCCAATAAACATTGACCTCTGAACACAGTGAAGGAGTGAACGGACAAAATCTCAGTTTACACTGGATAGGATTTACAGAATAGTTCAGTACTGATGTGTGTTTGAAATATATCATTTTATCAATGGCCGTAGTATGTGGCTTTAGCTTGTTCTGTAGATGTAAATGGTCTTGATTTACAAACTGACTCAAATTTCTTTACAAGGTTTTTTTTACGTCTTTAAGACGTACGTAAGTGGTTTATACGTACGTAACTTTAAAACAACTGTCAAGAACAGTATATTCGCTTCGCGTTTGTGTATTGTTAAGGGTTGCCACCTTGGACCTAGAGGTTCGATTCCCTTCAGGGCCACACTACCATGTAAGTAATTATACCTTCGTTCTGGCCGGTAGGTTGATTGCCCACTAGTACTTCTGCTGGGCATCAAACCCAGATCCTATGGGTTATACGGTGGTTTAACGACTAGGCAGTAGAGGTAGTTGTGTTGTATAATATGACAATGTGTCAAATTAAAATCTTGAAATCGGTTGTATAGAGTGCGTAAACGGAATTCACGAATGACGTATAATTTAAAAAAAAAATTTTAAAAATCCGATACTCGGAAAAAAATTACGTATACCTACAGATTTCTATAATCCAATAGATGTTTATTCATATTTGATTCACAATGAATGATACTTCCACAATTAAATTAATTGGAAGGAAAAGTGGATTAGCGGAGGCAACGGTGTGTAACGTCCAATTGTCGCCATCTGCCTTCTTGGCTTCCGTAAAACATTGCTTGTTAAAACGTCAATCAAACCTATTTTTATATACAAAATAACGTAATATAGAGAAAGACTTTTTAAAATGTTGAAGATTTTTAAATTACATAAAATTTGTTTGTAAAGTAGTCAATTCATTAGATTATTTGTTTAAACCCAAATAAACGTTTTAATAAATAATTAAAAAAAAAACTTCTTTGTTTATAAAAATTAAGAGTGACAACCCTAATAATCTAATGAAGAGTAGCTAGTTATCTCAAAAAAGGCCTAACTAGCCAAGATACAGCGCTAACTGAACAATTTTACAAAATACTCTAGTGAAGAGTAGCTATAGTTATCTCAAAAAAGGCCTAACTAGCCAAGATACAGCGCTAACTGAACAATTTTACAAAATAACGTTCAATTCAACATCAAAAATAGGCCTAGTTTCCGTACTGCTTTAGCTTATATTATTATATATACTGTGGTTATGAGTTATGAGTACAAAATAATACAAAATTTATTATTTCCAATTTTTTTTTCGACTATACTTTGTACGTATGTGTGAGTTGACAACTAAAAATATAATAGGTAAAATCAAAAAGGTGCCATTTCGCACATCTGTGAGAGTTAACAAATAACTCGAGCGGGTCAACTTTTTAATTTCGAACATTTTATGTTATGAGTCGCTATTAGGTACATTTCGAATGTTGATTTTTGCGTAAAATGCCCATTTTCGCATTTTGTAGTAATTTTGCTGTTGTATTTATCGTTTTTATCGAAATAGGATAATAAATTTGTGCATAATATTACAAATCTCCATTCAGTGAGCTTAAGTTGAATTCGGACGGCCGGCGCACCGCATTTTGTAGTAATTTTGCAGTCGTTTCTATCGTTTTTATAGAAATTGGATAATAAATTCATTATAAAAACTTTATTTCTCATGAAGTAACAATTACTCTGGTATAAATTTTGCTCAATAATAATAACGTAGATAGGCGATATTCACAGCTGAAACAGGTCGCGATATGATTAATAATAAGAATGAAAATCATAAACATTTAATTAAGTGGAGGAACTTATTCCCTACTAGGGTATTCCTCATCAGTGTCATTTAAAGTGTCTCTAATTTTATTTTCTTAAGGAATACTTAAGTAATCCATGTGATTAGTTTTTTTGTAAAGTAAGGGCAGACCATCAAAATAATATTGCACTGTACTTGCAATTTACAGTACTTCTAGTAACAATGTATTTACCCCTCTACCATCAATTTCTATGACATAGCGTAAAAGGCATGTGGCAATTTCGCAATAACCACGACCACGTTTACCATCTGCCTCTCCCCATGTGTCTTTCTGCGTTTTAGATTCATACACGGTAGAAATATACGGTAAGTATTATTTAGTAAGGTTTAGGAAAACGAAAACTTGATTAGGGTAAAGGCCATATATAATTTATTATGAGACATACCTTAAAATTAAAATAACATTTTGTACAAGAGCATCATACGTCAAAATTTGTGATAAAGATTTGTTTAGGACCTCCTAAAATGTGTAATGTAAGGGACATAAACTAGTTCTTTTTTCAAGATATCAACATTTCAAGTATACCATTCGATGGCGCGTAAAATTCCAAATCCAACGGTGTATATAACTCATTTTCGGGAAATTGTCCCTTACATTAATTCATATTTCCGTAAACGATATGTGAATTTGCTATAAGCATCAAAATGTTAAATGAAAAAAAGAAAGATTTGCCAAATGAACGTTTTTCAAGTGACTGTTTGTAAAATGAAACACAACAAAACAAACAAACGGAAAACGTTGTTATTAAAATGAATAGTAACTACAAGAAACGTTAGTAGTAGAATAAAAATTTGTCAACAGTGTGATCCCTGTACAATATTGTAAAACTAAACATGTGATCGAAAAACGTAAACATATAATAACTTTGACTTTGACGTGCTGCCATCGCCAGTGTGACAAAAGCAATCACCGCTCGAATCAGCTGCTGCTCGCTCATCTTCCCACCCGTATGCCACAACGCGAAGACCGTCGCTAAGTCGTTAGACACATTATCATAATACATTATCATAATTCTCTACATCCATTTCGAACCGCGGCCGAGCTATTTGCTCGCTTAATCGGGGGTAAATGTATGTTCTTGTAATTACGCTAATTAGTCTTTTAGTTCCTACTAAATGTTATGATGCATTTAGTAGTAAAAAATCCAAAAATTCTCCAAATTACCCATACATTTGTTTTTTGAAAGTTAGTTACTGCCCAAGTAACACATAATCAAGATAACAGTACACACTTAGAACTTTTAACAGTTCAAAGATGAATATGGTTTGTGTAAGAGCTTTGGGAATAGCCATATACTGAATAAGGTTGAGTACGGACCCTTAAAATACTTAACGCTTAATAAATTATGTATTTCTGTCCTTTCCTTCTTTACGCTTAATAACCAATCTCCGTAAGATTATTAGACAGACGTTATTAAGCATTACGCATTCCAGGTGGCTTAAATCTGAAAAACAGTGCCTTCGGCAGCATTTATCTGATTAACAATAATCTATACTGCTATTATTAAAGCTGTACTAAGCTTGTAGCGTTTAAAACAGCTAATTGCTGAATAAAGTATCACATTCTGAATAATATTGTTTACATAATTCTGGTATTCAGCTTGATACTGAATAATTGTTTTTACTTTATCTTTAAACTGTATAAGATTCTATGTTTTACTAATTATTCAGCTGCTGAATAAACAATATTATTTGTGTTTTTAATAAGCTTATTTCAGTACAATAAAGAGTTTCAACTAACTTATTCAAATGAAAGACCACATTTGTATTGATATAGCGCCCATAGCTTAATACCAGCAATTAGAATATTTTTGTACGTATTTATTTTATGCGTTGTTTAAGTCATGGATCAAAAGTCGTGGCAAAAGCGTAAAGAACCGGTCATATCGAAAGAAAATTGTTAAAAGAATATTTAAATATCAGCAGTAGTAATTGTCCAAGTGTCATCAGCAGTAATGATCATGACAGAATTTGTGAAAATAGTTTAAACAAAACTGAACCCGGTCCCAATCAGCAAGCGTGTTTTCCCTTTAATGATAAGGGTTCCGTCCTCAAAAAAAATATTACAGATTTTGGGATTGGAAAACCGAAAGATCTAAAAATCTAAGTATACAGAAAATTTCCTTTCTGAAATGGTTATTTTAGTAGCAGAAGGTATCGCAATACAAGAAAATAAAATTAAAGTTGCGATAAAATGTTTTATTTGCGTTGTTTGTTTGTTTCATCGTAAGCCAATCTGCGCGAGGTTGGACACTGCTGTCTTTACTTAATTAATAAATCCGCATTATATCTTGCCCATCGAAGTTGTTCTTTGTTCTTCCATTGGGTCGGCACAGTACACAAATCTTAATGACCCTTACAACGTGTTGAAATTATTTTAAACGTCATTTTTCTGAAACGAAATATAAATTATAATTAATAATATAATAATAAATCCGCCATTTGTACATCCTATTGTTGTGCAATAAAGATTAAATAAACTAGGACCCAGTGCATACCACACACACGAAAACTGCAATTTTTTTTAAACATAATAAATACTATTAATATAATAGTCTTTTTCACGAAAAAAAAATAACAAAGATGCTGTGATTTTAAATGTAAGTAATCAATTTAGTGAAAGTTTTTTCGGCGGTAGTTACGAAAACACAACAGTTGCATCCTGCTTATATTTATTCTTTAAAATTAATTAATCTAATTATTTACAAAGTATTTACCCCTTAAGTAACAGTACTTAGTGCAATAATCAACTGACATTATTTGCAACTTTGTCAATGCACTAGTGCCTTCATAATAAAGCACTGACCCGCCGGCCGCCTAAGCATCACTTTCACATCACTGCACTCAAGACCACACTACACTGCCAAAATGACTACAGACTACCAGAACATGCACACGTCACTGGCTTCTACTATGATGAAGCGGATGGCTGCTTTTGAAGAGCAACTGAAGGCATCCCAGGAACCTGCATCCATCGACCGCCTCGCTCAAGAGTTTAGTGACTTCAAAAAGTATGTCTGTGAGATGCTGTCACTTCTACAAAAGGAGATATCTATGCTCGCCAGAGTCACCGATGAAATTGACATGCGGCACCGTAGAAAATGTCTTATTCTACATGGAGTGCGTGAAGATCCTAACGAAGTTCCAAGTACAGTTGTCCAATCACTATTTAAGGACAAGTTGAAGATGGAGACCTCCTCAACATCAACTCTTAAGGCTTGCCACCGGCTGGGTGAAAGCCGGGAAGGCAGGGTACGGCCCCTTCTAATCCGATTCACTGATCATTCCATCAAAACTGCAGTTTGGAAGAAGAAGACCCATCTTAAAGGTACTCGTGTTGTAATGTCCGAGTTCCTTACTCGTAGCAGGCAATCATTATTTATGGCGGCACGACACCGCTTTGGTGTAACTAATTGCTGGACCCTTGATGGCAACATTTATGTTAAGGATCTCACTGGTAAGCGGCATAAACTCGTCTCTGAAGAGGAACTTGCTCTCATTAAGGGAGCCCCAGTTCAAGCCCCCGTTGCGAGTGCTGGTAGTGCTGGTGATAGCCTTGTTTCCGCCTCCGCTCTTGTCGGTGTCGGGCCCTCTAAGCGTCTTAAGCGCGTAGTCAAACAGAAATAACTTATATCACTGTTTCTCACTACTTATCGTTTCCTTGATTTTATTTTTATTTTGTTTTTGAATGTTACCTTCATTTTGATTTCAACTTTGCAGTTAATTTTATATTTTAACAAGTCGGTCATCCTTTAAGTAAATTTTACGTCACTCACAATGACAAAACAAAACAATTTCAAACTGTCACACTGACATTTGAGTTAGCGTTCCGAAACGTACACAGAACAGTCTACGTTCCGAAACGCCTTAAATTTCTTTTTTATTTGTTACATTTCACGTAAATATTTTGTCTGTGATATGTTTTTGTTTAGTTTTTATACAAATGACTGATTTGTAAGTACATTTTATATTCTTTGTTTTGTGTTAGTGTATCTTGTTTGTGAGCCGGCGGGTTGGTGCAGAATAGATACTGTGTCGGTGATACAGTATTAAATTATTTCTGTGCATAAGTATTTTAGATATTATTTCTTATTAAGTATATATTATGGATTTATCTTTTCATTCTTGCAACTCCGGAATATCATATGATTCTGATGATGACTCTTTCCACGATGCCCTTTCTCTTTCTAGCATGATTGAACGTGACTTGATTGCATTTAAGAAGTTCCTTAATGTCTGCCATATTAATGCTCAAAGCATCCCGTCACATCATAGTGAACTCATGGCAACATTTTCAGGTGACTGCGTGCATGCCATTCTGGTGTCTGAAAGTTGGCTTAAACCTGATTTAGTCTCTGCTGTCTATCCCTTGCCTGGTTTTGTACTTATACGTAACGACCGACTAGGGAAGGGCGGGGGCGGTGTCGCCATCTACTTACGTAGCAATATCCCGTATAAGGTTCTTGATATGTCCCCTTCCCTTTACTCGGCCACAGCAGAGTACATTTTTCTTGAGATCATCATTAGGGGTGAGAAGGCGGTTCTCGGTGTAGTCTACTGCCCTCCCGGTGTTGACTATCATGCCGGCTTGGAAACTGCACTCGAGCCTCTCAGTACTAGCTACTCACACCACATTATCATGGGAGACCTAAACACTGATCTTCTTAATAACTCCAATTCCTCGCATAAACTCCTGAACATGATTTCCTCCCTTAATTTTTCTGTCCTTCCGCTCAGTCCCACTCATCACAATTTACATTCTCCTGACACTTGGCTTGATCTAATTATTACCTCTTGTACTGACAATGTCCTGACCCATGCACAGCATCCTGCTCCTGGTTTCTCACGTCACGACCTTTTACTTGCCAGTTATAAACTCCATACGACTAAGCAGAAACCAGTCGTGGTACCTATGCGTAATTTTTCCCGCATTGATCATGACGCTCTTAGGCATGGGGCTAGTGTTATTAACTGGTGCCCCTTGTTTGAGGCTGCCAGTGTTGATGTCAAGCTTGACTACTTGAATAGGGCTATCGTGGCGTTGTTTGATGTACATGCACCGTTAAGACAGGTCAAGCTGAAACGGCCCCCTGCACCCTGGTTTACCAAAGTTGTGCAAATGGCTATGACCAGACGCGATCGTGCTTTCCGAAAGTTCAAACGCGAGCGCTCAGACGGCAACTGGGAGTCATACAAGATTGCCAGAAACCGTTGCAATCAGATAGTGAGGGTCGCTAAACGCAGACACATACACAACAACGTTACAAATTGCTCTCCATCTGATATCTGGAAATTTTTAAAAAGTCTTGGCATTGGTAAGGCCTCAACCGATCTCCTGCCCCCCACTCTCTCTCTCGATGATCTTAACACATATTTCTCGTCTGCTACGACTCTCGACCATGCCACCAGATCAAGGACCCTCAGTCACATAGCTTCCATGCCCTCATCCATATTAGAATATTTTGTCTTCTCTTCAGTGTCCTCAGATGAACTTTGTAAGCTCATCCACTCAATCAAGTCGAACGCGACTGGCGTTGATGACATCAGCCGTACCATGATTATTACCATCCTGGATGAGATTACCCCTGCCCTTTTACACCTAGTAAATTTTTCCTTAAGTACTGGAACTTTTCCTGCTATCTGGCGTAAAGCCTATGTCTTACCCTTACCAAAAACGTCAAACCCCAGTACTTTAAACAACTTTAGGCCTATCTCCATATTACCATTTCTCTCGAAAGTCCTTGAAGCTGTAGTAAGTAAGCAAATATCCCAGCACGTGCATAAGAACTCGCTTATAACTGATTTTCAATCCGGTTTTAGACCTGCTCACAGTACATGCACTGCTCTGCTTAAAGTGACTGAGGATGTGAGGGAGGGCATGGAGCACGGTAGGGTTACTGTGTTGGTCCTTATCGACTTTTCCAACGCCTTCAACACTGTTGACCATGACCTGCTGCTAGCCATTCTATCACATTTAAAAGTCTCTTCAATAGCGTTGGAGTGGTTCTCGTCCTATCTTCGCAACCGCGAACAAGCTGTCAGAGCTGACCTGAAATTATCGAAATGGTGTAAGCTCCACACTGGTGTTCCACAAGGAGGTATCCTATCTCCCCTTCTTTTTTCCCTGTTTATCGACACTCTGATCCCCCACATTCGCTGTTCCCACCATTTGTACGCTGACGATCTGCAATTGTATCGGCATTGTCATGTTGAGGATATTGACGAGACGATAGCTGCCCTCACTGGCGACCTTCGTAATGTAAATGATTGGTCCAAACAGTACGGAGTGTCTGTTAATCCCATCAAGTGCCAAGCTATTGTTATTGGTAGTCCACGACAACTCCGCAAACTTGACCTCTCTGTTGTCACGCCAGTCTCTTTTAACGGTGTCAACATCCCCTTCAGCTCCTGTGTGAAAGACCTTGGTCTGCAGATCGACAGCACACTCAGTTGGTGTCTTCAGGTCACTGAGGTTAGCCGGAAAGTGACTGCTGCGTTACGTTCTCTCTATAGGCTCAAGAACTTTCTGCCCCTAAAAACCAAGGTTTCTCTTGTACAAACCCTTATTCTCCCGATTATTGATTACGCTGATATTTGCTATCCCGATTTAAATAAAGATCTTCTAAACAAATTGGATCGCCTTCTCAATAATTCAATTCGCTTCATCTTTGGCTTACGTAAATACGATCACATATCATCTTATCGCCTCCAGCTGAAATGGCTGACCATCCCGCAACGTCGTAAGTCCAGGATTCTCTCAACTTTATTCTCAATTTTAAACGATCCTCACTCTCCCTCATATTTAAAAACTTGTTTCCCTCTTCTCAGCTCTTCTCATGCCCGGCACCTTCGTTCATCAAACAATCTTCTTCTTGCCACTCCCCTTCATCACTCAGGTTTCGTGGGCAATTCCTTTACGGTACAGGCCATCCGTTTATGGAACGCTCTCCCTGAAATAGTTAGACGGGCCCCGAGCAAAATTATATTTAAGAAAAGGATCTGCGATATGCTTCTCCAAGAGTCTTCATCATCCTCGTAAGAGTTTTCTATCACCGTATCTTTATTAAATCTAAGTAAGTTCATGTAGTTTATATTAAAATTGCGTAATGTTATTTATTGTATAATTATTTACCTATGTAAGTTGATTTGTGTAGTTTATTTGATAATTCACAAGATTTTGAATTGCACCGCCTACAACTCTTTCTGCCTAGCCCTAAGGTTGACTGGTAGAGAATGCCACTTGGCATTAAGTCCGCCTTTTGTACATTTTGTTTTCTTTGTGCAATAAAGATTAAATAATAATAAAGCCTGATGGGAAAGTTACACATTATAAAAGGTTTTTGTTGGTTCGATTAGATAACCCTAAAAATGTGAGTAACTAATATAGAAATGTGGTCAACTATATAAATGTTATTCATAAGTAAGTGTAAAGAGACTACTCTTTTTCAAGTTATAGTTTAGTAACAAAACATGTGTGCACTTTTATTCAGCATTATAAAACAAAACATCGATCGCCATTGAAATCTTTGTAATTAATTCTTACAAGGAATTTACGAGATCACCAAAATGCTTATTAATCTTACAACTACAACATTTCCAACTCAAGTCAGGTTATTTTGTTGGATAAAATGGCTAGAATTAGATAATTCATCACAAGTACTTTTGTCAGACCTAGTATGTAGATATGTATAAAAATACTATTTACAACTAATTATCTTGATTATTAGCGAGGCGCGTCATAAAAATGAAAACAAAACACGTACTATTCACGACAAAATTACTTGCGCACTAATAATTAACATGTAGCAGACCGCTAACTTGTAAATTAAAATTTACTTACCGAATAACTTAAAGTTCACGTCATGTCAAATAAAGGTATCGACATTATTATTGAACCCAATTTATTTCTTCTTTTCCCAATTTCTATGAATATTGCTTGCATAAATGTCAACAATAAATTAAATGCTTAATACATTCTGAATACTCTAACCAATTCGACGTAGCTGAATAACTGAGTTGTAAAAGCTTTATAAAAGCAATGTGTGCAGTTATTCAAAAGTTATTAAGCTAATTGAAACATTATTAAGCTCCTACTCAATTGTTACTCAGACGTTATTCAGCGTTAAGCATTCAAAATTGGGGCCCTTTTTGCTTGAATAACAGCTGAATAGACGGTACTCAGGCGTTATTTAGCTTAGTATTCAGCTTATGCTCTTGATAAGTGCTCTTAATCAATCTTATTCAGCACGTCTGTGTTACTTGGGTGGGCAGTGTATTGCAAAAATCTTTACGTAGCTATTCCCCAACGTCTAAATACGAAAGTCTTCGAACAGTGCGTCCTACCCGTCATAACATACGAATCCGAAACGTAAACACTAGCGAAAGGAATGGTCCACAAATTTAAAGTTGCTCAGCTGGCTCGGAGATTCTCTGAGGTATCGGATCCGAAACGAGGTGAACCGACCGAAAACAAAGGTAACCGATATAGCGCACAGAATTAGCAAGCTAAAGTGGCAATGGGCCGGCCATATCAGTCGCGGAACCGATAAACGTTGGGATAGACGAGTTATGGAGTGGAGACCGCGTGTTGGCAAGCGTAGCGTAAGACGCCCTCAGACTATGGGGAACGACGATCTTCGCAAAGTGGCTTGCAAGAGTTGGACGAGAGTAGCTGCGAATCGTGCTCAGTGACGTCTTGGAGAGGCCTATGTCCAGCAGTGGACCAGTATGGGCTGATGATGATGATAAGAACTCTGAGAAGGGAGAAAATCCGCTTTTACCAGCAGTGTTTCAGCAGCAGTGCCCGTTGGTCACCCATCTGATGACCCAGCTCAAGTACTTAACTTGCAATATCGGGCTACGAACCGTTGCGTCATCTACCTCGTACTATTAAACGTTACTATAAATAGTTTATCGATAACAGACAATTAGTTTCATCAAACAAAAACCTTACAAAGGCAGACATGACACATCTGTTATACGAAACTCATTAGTTGCATCATCAATATAACTAACTCACCTATTTTAACAAAGAGCCTTACGGCGACAAACTGCCGAAGCGATCTATCAAATGCTCCGCAACTAGCCCCTTCGATATCAAAACGCAGTTACTATTGTCCTTCGTCTTATAAAATATGAGCTATGACTATGACAAATCGACGGTACGTGTTGGAAACGTAGGCACTATTAGGGGAGCATTGGCTTTTAATAGAGCCTTATTGGTTTAGCTCGTGCGAGCTGCACTGCGCTTTCATAGCCAGCTGAAAATAAGTGGTTTTAACTGGTGTGGTCTAGTTAAGCCACCGGGACTTGGTTTGGTTGATGGTAGGGCTTTTTAAGTCTGCCTGGCTAGCTACCACCTTCTTGTCTAAAGTCTGGCGCTATAGCAACAATGTTAACAGCGTTGCTGTGTCCCGGCAGTTTGAGATGATAAAGCCAGTTCCTCAGTGGTTGAGGATTCCGGGTAAGGCGCGCTTTCACCTACGGGCCTTATCGTTATTTACCATCAGGTGAGATAAAGTCAAAAGGCTTACACGTGGTGGATAGAAAATAGAGGTTACCTCTAATAGTAAACGCGAACGATACACATTGATATGAAACTCTTTAAAGAGGGTAAGGCGGTTAGCGAAAATTCCGGGCCCTCGCGGATGTTGCGCGGTGCGGGGTACGCGATAATTCGTAAGCGCCATTCACATTTCTATCAAAAAGTTAATTAAAATGTTTGGTTTTTTGGAAACCCAAAGCAGTCAAGAAATCTAAAAAATAAATACCTATGTGTTTATGATTTTATAGGAATTATTATTGTGGTTGTGGTAATAGTAATGTGCATTTATGTGAAATTTTAGAGGTAACTTTAGGATTTTTTACTATTGAGCAAAATGTTTCCAATCGTGTTTTGGAAACAGTCATCCCCTCACACATTTATTCTGTAATACATATTGATAATTTCAGTGCGAAATATTTATAACATTTTGAATAACAGCTAATAAAACAGCCAATTTTTCCGTTTTCACTGCCTAAGTCATTAAGCGTGATTCCTGGTAGAAGAGTTGGGCAGCATAATATCCATCGCTTTCATTTTTAAGATTTTGCAGTGCTGGTAGCGGTTCATTAATACAATACACCACCCCCTCTCTTCCTTTGGGTGTCGTATAAAGGCGACTAACGGACTAAAGACTGCACGTAGATCCAACAGCGTAGAGCGGCGATGGGCTTACCACCTGTCGCGCTGAGCAGCCGCTATCTGGTGAAAAGTGGACTATGGAGAAAGTCTGCTTTTGCTGTCCTTATTGCCTGCTTTGTCCGGTGGTTTTCATTGGACATTGGTGTTGACATCTCCGGTACTAGTCTGGATAACTAGTAGAGACGGCCTCCTAGATGCCGTAGGTCTCCGGTCCAGCCAGCCGCGTAGGACGTGGGAACTGGCTAGGCTCCCGGATGGGTTCCGAGAAGTGAGTGTGCTTACTACTCCGCTACCAAGGTGGACACTTGGGAGTCGACTTTAGAGACGACGACCCCAGCAGTGGCAACTGCGAGTTGTGCCCTTCGTGCAACGAGAAGTGAGCGAGCTCGACAGCTCCGGCTACCTATCTGGACAATAGGCAGTGAACTACACGTGTTCACGGGGATACTCTCCCGAGACACTAGTCTTATGAGTACCGAATGAAGAGCGCGCTGCGGCGGGCACTAATTTGGCGTCAAGACCTAACGTTGGTGGTCTCCTGCGCGAGTGTTCTACTGGCGCAGGGACGTCTGGCACTTCTTGCATAACCTAACGGTTGGTCTCGAGGTGCCAGTACAAATAAACTTAGTGAATTAAGGAGAGGGGATGTCCTTATTGCCTAGTCTCTGACTAACCCTTAGAGGATAATAGTCGTGATTATATATGTATGTGTGTAAATGTATTTACTTCCGTTTGTTTCGGTCTTTAAGTGACTGGTATGGACCCTGTTAAAAGTCCGTAAAGTCAGAATAAAATAATAAGTCGTAGCAAGACTTTTTTTGGATGAATTGGTTTGCATCTGACCCTTTGTAACAGAAGGTAAGGTTTTAGGTCCTGCTGATATAAAAAATTCTGATCACACTTATCAAATTTGTTCTATCCTAACTTAGACATTTGACTAATAAGTGAACTGCACTTTACTAGTGACAGTATAGGTTCATGGAACCAAGTCATTTAATAAAAAATACTGTCCCTCTAACAGTAATAACCCTATCCTAGTATGGTCAAAGTACACACCTTTGATTCAGAGTCCATCGTCCCTTCACCGAACAAACAAATTAAGTGTTTAACAAACAAACAACTCGCTCGCCACTTTTAAGGTACGTCGGATGTAAATATCGAGGGTGTTATTACGGGCGTTCCGGTCCGAATAAATTTTCGTAATCATTAATCAATGGGGGAGCGAGACAGAAACTGCTATTGTGGTTTACACAAACTCCACGAGCGAAAGGTTCCTATTCTGGTGTTTTAATTTCTTCTCTGTGTTTTCTCTACATGGGCGATTACATTGAAAACTAGTTTGAAGAGCTCTGCAATTGCATAAAAAAAGCATACATTTAGGTCGAATAGTAGTTATTATTGTTATTGTTAGCCTATTTTGTCCCACTGCAGGGCAAAGGCCTCCCCTCCTTCTTTCCACTTTTTCTGTCTGGAATAGTAGTGTATGGAACAAATGTTTTTTCCTCAATTTCAGTGTCATCATCATCAGCAGCCTATAAACGTCCCACTGCTGTGCACAGGCCTCCCTGGACAATAGCACGTGGGGATATAGGTCCATAATAACCCACCACGCTGGCTCAATGCGGGTTTTAACGACTGTCATCTTACGACAACAACCGTGACCAACGGCTTAACGTGCCTTCTGAAGCACGGAGGAGCTCGAGATGTTTTTTTTTATTGATCACCCATCCAGCGACCCGGCATTGCAAAAGGTGCTTAGCGGGCAAGATCGTAAGTCGAACGCGCTAGCCGCTGTACTATCGAGCTCCTCAATTTCAGTGTAACCCATATAAAATGTTATAGTTCTAACTTAAATCAATAATAACTATGTTCTTGCCGGTTCTTCTCAGTACAAGGCTTCCCGCCCTTTATACTTACGAACCGACAGCGATCATAAGTAATTCTCAATCTCAATTATTGTAATATTGAATCTTGTATCTTAAACTAGAATCATCCTATTGTAGGTCCAATATAAACGTAGCGGTAAAGAATACTACCACCCCCTCTCTTCTCTTGGGTGTCAAAAGGCGACTAACGGACTAAAGACTACACATACATCCAACAGCATAGAGCAGCGATGGTCTCACCACCTGTCACGCTGAGCACATGTGCAGTCGCTAATTGGTGAAAAGTGGACAGTGGCAGAAGACTGATTTTGCGGTCCTCATTGCCTAGTCTCTGACTTGAATAACAGTCGTGATTATATGTATGTATGTATTTAATACGAAAAATATATAAAAAAAATTTTTGGGATGTTCTTAAAATAGTCAAAATATCGAGCGAACGTGAATCGCACCCGTGCGACTCCGTTATCGCACAGAAAAAATATTTGTCTTGGCATGAATAGACCGGGCGACTTTGACAGATCGCCCCAGTCGTGTTTTGTTAAATAAGTCAAGATTCAGGGGCCAGCCTGCCGGTTTTTCGCCAGCAGGGTCCATTCCGCCCTATTGGCGTGCAACCAATTTGTAAGATGTCTGCTTTTTCTGCCACTTCAAAGATAAGCCGCTTGTTTGCGCTATCTACAATTTGACAAACTTTTTACGGTCTGCTCCCCGTTGTTCTTTTGTTCGAATTTGTTTTGTCCTAAATCGCGAAGAAGGTTAATAAGCGGTGTTAATCTGTCGTCAATGTTTTGTTTTAAAATGTTCGAAATTAACTAAAGATAATAATTTAAAACGTAAGTAGGTACCTGTTTATTTTTGAATTAAAAAAAATACTAAACCCCTTCTTTCTATAGGATTTTTGCATTTATTCAAAATCTTTACACTTTTTATGCATTCAATATTACTTTATTCATAAAAGTAGCGTATCAATAATAATTAACTATGCCATATTTATATAGGCAAGTATCTAGCTTTTTGCGGTCTGCACGCTGTTGTTGTTTCTTTCGTATTTGTTTTTTTTGTAATGTTATAATTGACTGTATTTGCCTTCTCTTATTGAAAGTGCACGCACATACTTTATTGCTCACAGTGATGGGAGAAGCAATCAGTGATCAACCCTCATAGACAAGTGGCAGCTGCTCCATGCTCTATTCTATCGTCGCTACCACAAAATATATAATTGGCTACGAGAGATATTACTTTTTACAGATCAATTCGCTTTTAATAACGTAGTAATGATCTACAAAACCGCCTCTGTGGTCTAGTGGCACCGGTCTCAGACCCACCGGTCCCGGGTTCGATTCCCAGCGGGGAGCACATCTTTGTGTTAGTGGTAGGGCTGTCAAGTCCGCCTGGCTAGCCACCACCATCTTATCTAAGTCTGTCGCCATAACAACGATGTTTATAGCATTGTTGTGTTCCGACAGTTTGAGATAAGATAGCCAGCTCCTCAGTGGTTGAGGATTCCAGGTGAAGCGCGCTTCCACCTTCGGCCTTATCGTCACTTACCATCAGGTGAGATAATGGTCAACCGTTTACCCGTTGGTGAATAAAAAAAAAACAATTCCCAAAACTGTTAATAATGTATTAAATAAATAAAGTACTTCACCAAAAAACAAACATACAATTCTACTTGTTTTTTACAGGTATTAAAAATGATATATTACAATTCTAGCCACTTTAACATTATATACCGACGCTCCATTGTATCCAATAGATTGCGTAGCTCGTTAATCATTAGTGAATCAGATCTGACATTGTGACATCGACATACACTATGAGTTATTACAGAATTAACTAAATGTCAAATGGCCAAATGATGTACATGGCATATAAATTTGATTAATTATTAGCAGTTTCATTGGCGATCGCTGTAAAATTGAATAATTAATTAAGTTCGGGAATTAACTACTAGACCACAGTGGCGATTAAAGTAAATTTTTTAAAAGAAAAACTGTTCAATAATTTATCTACGCAGTTAAATTATCGTCGTCTGCTTATAAGTAGGAATACAACCTACAGTAAATTTCTTATAATAAACCTGATTAAGCCGATACTACTGGGTATACTTACCTAAAGATCTCAGAACAGAACTTGCGAGAAAAGAACGAAAATACAAACAACGCTCACTGACCTGGAGACAGTGTACACAAACATTACTTTACTAAAGCAAAAAATTGTATATGTCAATAATAATGATAGTACCTATTTTCTTTTCATCAAAAGATTATTAATTAGGGGTTAATTAGAAAAACGGGATATTACGAGCCGATGGATACCTGAGTTAATTTTTTAAGAGCTAATTGTAGTTTTGTGGGTACAAATATAGATTTGTAGTTTCACGGAGTGTAACTTCGTTGCCTCATGCCGTAATTTTTATTAATTGATGAAGAGGAGTTCCATCTTCATCAATTTGGAAAATGTTGACAAAGAAAATTTCCACGAGCGGTATTCGAACCCGCATTTTTCTGACACTTGGGTCAGGTGCACTAAACATTTATCAAATTGTTACTTATCTTATCTGTATAAATAAAAATCGAATGCTAATGTATGTTCGCTCATCATTTCAAAACGGCTGCACCTATTTGGATAATTCTTTTTTGGTGTGTTTGTAATTGTTAGGGCATAATTTGTGTGAAATATTTTGTTTGGTAATTCGTCACGGGAAACGGAGTGTTCGTTCACGTGGACAAAAAAGGCCGCTAGTTATAAACAAAAATGTTCATCTTCATAACTCATCATCAGCTTATAAGGGTCCCACCGCTGGGCACAAGCCTATCCACATTCTCCATATAACAATAATTATGTTTATGTACTAATAAAACAGTAAAAGAACAAATATTCACATTAATAAGCTCGGAGTGGTAATTTTGCTTTGTTTAAGTCTAGTTTTAAGATACTTTAAAAAATAATTTTTTTATGATGTTTATGCATGCCGTGGCATCCTTTAATTGGAGCAACATCACTGTAACAGACATAAAGTTTGTAATGTAAGAACGTGTTGGTGTATGCTTTGTTGGATGTCCTTTTTTTAAATAAATAAATAAAGTAACTAAGCAGTGTAAACTGTAAGTGCATTGTATTTTAAAAACTACAAATCAAATGCACCAAGGCTCCAAGTCTAGGTAGCATCGAAGGAGCCAGCGCAGTCGGCAGAACAAACTAAGTTTGAAAACAATGGTATGTACACGATACCTACAGCGAACAATGCTGACCACTCTCTGCGCAGTTGTGATTGTTCTTGTGGCAGTCGGTCAGGCACAGATCGATTTTGGACATAGAGGTAACCTATAATGTAAATGTTTTATCACCTACCATCTTTAGCGGCTAAACTTTTGGTTGTTGGCCCTGGATGTCTTTCTAAGATTATTAATTGTTAAAGATCATTAAGTGAGGCTTAGCTTTTATTGCCCTTGGCTGTCTTTCTAAGATTATTAATTAATTGTTAAGGTTGATTAAGTGGGTTTACGCATTTTGGTTTTCTATACAAACTTCCAAGTCGAAATTTTTAAAAACCAATAAGCCAAATTTTATGAAACTTTGCATGTAAAACACAGCGATCTAAACAGTTTGTTAAAAACATTTTTAAAAAACGTTTATTTAAGTGAGTTATTGAGATTTAAAACTTTCTATAGTGGGCTTTAAATCGCAATAACTCAGCTAAATAAACGTTTTTTACAAATGTTTTTAACGAACTATTTAGATTTCATCAAAATTGGCTTAATGGTTTTTAAAATTTCTACTTGGAAGTTTGTACGGGAAACCGAAATGCGTAAACCCTCTTAAGTTTTACCGCCTCTATGGTCTAGTAGTTGGACCACCGGCCTCATAGCCAGTGATCCCGGGTTCATTTCCCAGCGAGGGGTTCATGTTTGTATTTGGTTTGGTTTGTGGTAGGGTACTAGTGCGGAAGTGCACCTGGCCAGCTACCACCGTCTTATCGGCTTATTCGTCTTATGACAGATTCTGGTTTGGACAGATTCTGCTTACGACAGATTCTTGTTACGGCAGATTCTCTTAATATGTCGCCATAACATCAATGTTACAGCGTTGTTGTGTTCCCAGCATCTTCTATATCATCACTTAACATCAGGTGAGATAAAGGCCCATTGCTTACCCGTAAGAGAGTAAAAAACGCCTACTGACCGGCATTGGTCCTTGGTCCAGCGTGGTAGATTAAGGCCAGATCTATCCATGTGTTTCTGTGTTCTTGTGGGATGCCTGAGCCCAGCAGTGGGACGATTATAGGCTGATTATAATACTGATGAAAATCTTACAACAGTTTTTTCTTATCTATCACAGGTTGTAATTTTTCTTTGTTTACAGAAATTCCCTCCTACATAAGAACTGCTTTACAGTTAAAACAGAATGCAAAGCCGCTGCCTAGACAAAAGAAGAAGACTCTACATGACTTGTCTCTCAAAGAAGTGTTCGATAAAGTGAAATCGATAACACAAATGCTTAATAAAGATGCGAAGAAAAACGGCTACAAGGTCGATTATAAGTTTCGAATGTTTTAGTAATCTCTAGTCACAACACAACTAATAGGCGTCGCAACTCTTATAGCTTAACATACAACTACTGAAGTGAATACAAAACCATTTTACATTACTGTAGTTCATGGATGCACAGACTTATTAAGACTAGGGGCCACTCGGGCAAATTATGAACTGATGGTGGGCCACCAGAAGTATAGGTAATTAAAGACAATGAAAAATTGATAATAATGTATTCAAATTGAAAAATTTTCGAATGTACGAGAGTATTATTTTTGCTGTCGGCGGGCCACCAGTATTCGACCGGCGGGCCGCATGCGGCCCGCGGGCCGTAGTCTGTGCATCCCTGGTAGTTATTCGAAACTAACACCCCATACCCCGTGACGATTTCCAGTTTTTATTAATATTGAGAGATATACTAACTTATTAGAATCCTTCTATCGAATGAGAATGGAACGAATGGAGTGGAGAGATCGAGCGAAATGGAACAGTGAATAAAGGTATCCAATAATACGGAGAGAAGAAGAGCGGAGCAGGGCAGAGCTCTGGAGAGGAGTCAATACTATTTATTCATCAGTCAGTGTATCAGGTGTCTGACAGTCATCATCAGCCTATAAACGTCCTTCTGCTGGGCACTGGCCTCCCACATGGACACCAGCACGTGGAGAGATTCGACTTTAACACAGGCCCAAAGGGTTGATAATTTTTTATAACAGTCTCAGTCAGACAACAATAGGGACCACCAGCTTTACCATTTCGATCGGAGTCTCATGCAAGTTTTTTTCACTACTATCTATTTCCAGTTTAAGCAAGTACCTAAGGAAATATAATTTGTCTAGGACCACTAGAAGCATAATGATACAAAAATGCAGACTTTACGACTTAGGTACTTATTCCACAAAAAGATACAGAACTTTTTGTTGAATAGCTAATAAAACGATATTAACTTTAGTATAAGCATTACATTATATTAATGATGTATTTTAATGCGTTTTTTATGTTGTTTCTGACGTGTAATATGTAATGTAAGTATTTAATATTGTAAGAAAACTTATTGAAACTGTTTAGTATCTTTTATTGACACAACACAGGTTATACAGGATAAAATAAAATGAAAGTTGAACAGTGCTAAATATTTAATTTTAACCTGAAAAAGCAATGTAGGTACTCAACTAATACCGCCAAATAAGCGCATTCTCCAAAACGAAATCCATCCACAATACGTAAAAGTAGACCAGCAAACGCTGTACAAACAAGTCGGTACAAAATTACCCATCCGACGATATTGTTTTTATCTCATACGAGTACAAAATAAACATGATTTAAGTTCACATAAAATATCACGGCATGGTCAGTACCATTGGTTCTCGATTGCAATATTCATTATTGGAGCTGTGTGTAGTGAGTGTAAAAGAATACTACTAACCCATCTCTTCTGTTAAGTATTCAAAGTCAAAGGCAAAGTCAAAGTCAAATTTATTTATTCAATTTAAGTTACAATAATGGGTCTGACAAACGTTTTTTTTACTTTACATGCAAAATAAATCTACAAAAAATTACGAGAAAAACTGTGTTTTTACTTTTTCATATTTTAAAAAATGGCTGAGATATTTACGATCAAAGTGCGTATTTCCGGCCGAAGGTTTTTAAAAACGCGGGCGGGCGCTCACTAGTCGATGACGTCACGCCACGACGATTCGACAGTCGCGCTCTCGTTCGCACGCCGCTGCGCATTAAAAATCAAATCGAAATTATAAAATTACAGTAGTAAAAAAGAAAAAGAAATACTGTTAATGCCTCGGTACTTCAATTCAACAGTTAAAACACCTAATAATAGTAGGTAGATTGTTATACAAGGAGCTAAAATTACCTATATACGAGGTAGTTTTACTCACTAAGCTCTAGCGAGGGAGTAAATAGAAACCGAGCGCCGTGTGTTACACTCTACCACAGTGTTACTATTTCACTACTTTTTACTACGATTGCAAGAAAATAAAATAATCCAATACAATATGAAATAGTTTATTTTATTAAAAAATAACCCGTTAGTTGCGTTAGAGCCCATCGCCGCTTAATGCTGTTGGATGTATGTGCAGTCTTTCTATCTCTTACCTTGGATGTCATAAAAGGCGACTAACGGACTTAAGACTGCACATACATCCTACAGCATAGAGCGGCGATGGGCTCATCAAAATAATACTACCAACCCCTCCCTTCCTGTGGGTGTCGTAAAAGCGACTAACGGGCTAAAGGCTCACCACCTAAGCACATGTGCAGACTGTGCAGTTGTTTCTTGCTGAAGCGTGGACTGTGTGGGCGTGGTGTGTGTTGTCCATAGGTTGTGTATCTTGCCTGCTACCTAGTATCTATGTAAATAGGCCCGACGAAATACTAACATAATAGAAGATAAATAACGTGCTCGCATACTGAACCTACATAATATTTTTTTATCGCCGCCCCTATTAGGTATTAAATTAATTACTCACACTTTCAGTAAGGTTTAAGTTTGAACAAATACCTACCCGAGAGTAGGTAATGCTTACTTAGAACATACATACCTTTTCATCTTTATTCCACGAATTTCGGCAGCCCTAAAATCTTGATTCTTCATGAATTATTGTGCCACCATCAAACTACTATCCACTCTTGGCAGATTGTCCGACTGTCCTTTTAGAAAATCTTCTTCCATTCTACACACTACACGTTTCACTGCCCCTTGTGTGTCAAGCGACCTCCTGGAGGTCGGTCGCCATTTTTTTTTCAAAATGGCCGCATGTGTTAAGTTACTTCCGTATTACTTCCTGTTTATATCCGGTCTAGGTATAATGACGATTTCCATTAAAAAATTATATGGAGACTATATAAAAAACTTATATCACTGGAATCCTTATTAAATAAGCTATCTGGCTATGTATAATAAAGTACAGTTTGATTCTATAATAAATTGCAAAAAAAAATGAAAGTAGGTGAAAGTACTTTTTTTTTCTTGGATTTAATATAAAACAATAAATTTAATTATAAATAAAAGCATGAAAGGTGTAACAATTATTATGAGTATTATTTGTTATATTTACAATGTGGAATACACGTTTAAAACAGAATAAACCTCGCCATTCATTTTTTATATGCGCCAGATGTGGCGCGTAAGTACCAGACACGGGTCGAACCCACATAAAAAGGCGCGCGCAGAACCTCCATTCGTCGCCGTATTAAACATCTGTGGAGTTGTAATGCCGTCTTTGTCCCACTCTATATATTAAAACAAAGACAAAAGAAATAGCAATAGTTTTATGAGCACATTGCTGCGTAGCTCGGAATGTAATCTCATATAGAGAATATATGGTAACCAGCAGTGCTGCCGCTGCATTGCTACCGCGACATTAAATTTATATTATTTCCTTGAAATACAGGCACACTATACCTAGGTAATATAATAGGAAAACGAAGACGATCGAACACCGTACCGAGCGCCGCGCCCGCGCCGGTCGAGTCGCGTTCGCGGGCTGAACTGGGGCGTGACGTCGCGTCATACTCGTAGTATGAGCGCGCGTAATCTCGGAAATTCAAAAAAGGGCTTAACTTCTCGTCGTTCTAACTTCGGAAATACTGCATGTATTGAAATAAAATCTAATGTAATGTACATGATCTACGCTTCGATTTTAGGTATATTAGATAGTAATATGTTGACCCATTTGTGTTCTCCATTGAGCACTTATGAATGTCGCTATGCCATCGGTTCCTAAGTCTATGGGGCGGACGGGAACCTTGTACTGTGAAGAACCGGCAAGAAACTTAGCAAGGGCATTTATTTTCACCCTTTCTTTTACAGCGTCAATACAAATTGGAAAGTGCCCTCCCTATCATAAAAGGACATTTTCCACACCACATACAAAAGAATATTCAATAACAAAAAAAATATTGAAAAGGTTGTGGGGGCGTCTTAAATAGAAAGTGTTTTTTTTGGGAATATACCTATACATTTAGTTACGATTCTTCTACTATTTACACTATGAAAAAGCTCATGGTAAGTCTATCCATGTTGGCATTTCAGATCGATCCCTTTAACTCTACGTTTTACATTCTACTTTCAAATTATATGTTTTATTCATAAATTATCTCAAAGTAGAACTGCCAGTGCACTAACATAGCATGGATTCCACAGTATCGTAACTGCACATACATCTAACAACATAAAGCGAGGATGGGCTCACCACATCTATCACACTGTTTGGTGAAACGTGAACTGTGGTAGTTGGCAGTGCCCTGCTTTTGCGGCCCTCATTGCCTAGTCTCTGACTAACTCTTTGCAGTTAACGATAGGCGAATAAATTTCAAATTGGAAACAATTCATGATGACAGTAGGACAGGAGCAGAATTATACGAACGGGGAAACAGACGAACGGGGCATTAACTAGTTAGACGAACAGGGAACCAGACGAAACTGACCTAAACCATTGGAAAGCGTTGAAAACATTTTCACTAGCAAAGTTCGAAATTGCACCATTTTCCAACCCATAGCTAACAGCCAGTTGCAAGAACGATTTTTAAAGTTAATCCTAATAATAATGTAATATATCCATAATACAGCAATAATACTTATTGCTGTCTTTTTTTGTACGCTAGACGCAGAAAAAGACAGCAAATTAATGAAGCATTAACTTTAAAAATCGTTCCTGCAACTGAACGTTAGAAGGCGAAAGCGGAGCCACCGATACAGGAAAACAGCGACTTTATTTTATAGTATATAATGATTAGTAATGATGATCATTTTACATATTTTAAAAATTTCATGGTCACTACAATTATTTTTATGAAAAAAACGGGATTTTTACCATGTTTGTGTTGTTGGCACACTCCGTGATATCAAAAATCCCGTTTTTAATACAAATAATTTTACATATTGATAATTATCATTCAAGCACAAAAAACAGATACCTTAAATAAAAAAATAACATAAAGACCAACCAACTGTGTCATCAAACGGTGGTAGGGGTTATGTTGTTTTGAAATTCATAAGTCAACCAGTTTGTGTTTAGACAACAGGACCTAGTTAAACAATAATTTTGTTATTCAATTTCAGAGTTAGGGAACTTATTCAAATCCTATTTCGGTAATGTACGTAGAGTGGTGCTAGAGCGTTGCTTATTCGTTAGATTGTGTGGTAAGCTATAAGCTATACATAGACTGGCAGTTTTATGGTCTGCATTTTTTATTTAAATTATTTATCCGCTATAAAATAAAAATCAAAATCTTTTATTCAACATGTTTATGTTTGTCTTTGTAGCCCCTTATTGAAGTCAAAAACAAAAATAACAGTTAACTAACATGTAGTTAAATCATAAAGCTAATCTTACTAACTAATCCACCTATACCTATAGGGTTCCGGAGGCCCATCCCCCCCCCCCCCCCTCCTCACAATTTCTATTCCTTCCTTAAAGGCCGCAACACGCCCGCGATTCCTCTGGTTTTGAGGGTGTCCATGGGCGGCGGTGATTACTCTCCATCAGGTGACCCGCCTGCTCGTTTGCCTCCTTCTACTATAAAAAAAAACCTAATCTACCTACCTTACCAACCTACCATCAGTTCGGATTTTATGAGAGCCTTCAACTGAGAAGAACCTGGCAAGAAACTCAGGAGTCCTTTCTATTTTCTCCCTCTAAGTCAAACGTAAGTATAAGATCTTTGAATAGTACTAACAGCCCCTTACTCTTAAAACCGATTCCGATCCATCGAGATTGGTATTGTGAAGATTCGTAATTTTGAGTTACGACACCAGCACTAATTTGGATTTATACTGGGTGAACTAAATGGCGTTGAGTTTTGCATTTAGTTCACTCAATATCTGCGCAACATGAATCCAAATTAGCGCTGGTGTCGTAAGTCAGAAGTATAAAACTTCACAATACCAATCGATCGATCGGGATCGGTTTCAAGAGTACCTAGGGGGGCAGCCTGTCGCGACGGACGCGTCGTAAACCGCAGAATCGGTTAGGCATGAGTTATATTGATCTTATTATATGTGATCGGAACAGATAGAGTATTTTAATTTGCATAATAAGGGGATGTTCTCATGAAAGGTCAGGTCAAGAGAATTATTGCTGTAAAAGTTGTTAATTAAAACTGTTTTAACGGGACTAAACACGATTCATTTTGTAAGTAAGTACACATCTAGTTACTGCTTTAATGCAATGCAACGCGATAGTTTAAGTTGTCAATAATTATTATGTATTTAATATAATTTGGTGGTGATTATATCAAAAAAAAGTTTTTATTAATGCACCAACGGTTATAAGAAAAGAGATTGAAGCTAGGCTATTGTGAAAACATTATTTTTAATGGTAAAAAGATAAATTCGCAGACCACTTCTCCTATTACCTCCGTTCGACGTATTTCCAATTGATCCTTTCAGTATTACTGAACTCCTAGTTTCAAATCCCGGCCTGTATCGCAGTGCACCAGCACTGAAAGCTTGCAACATAGAAAAGCCTTACTTTACAAAGTTAAAAAAAAAATTAAAGATGTTTTTTATATGATACTAACTTCAAAAATGTGTATGATTATTTTTTTTATCGAGAAAGCATAACTTAACCATCCTTCCAAAAGCTTTATCTGTGGTCTAGTGGTTAAATCACCGGTTTCAGCCTAGTGGTTCCAGGTTCGATTCCCACCGGGGGTACATATTTGTACTCGATTTGGCTGGTAGGGCTGGTTTTGAGTCTGGCTAGCTACTACTATCTTATCTCCATATATCGCCATTACATTAATGTTACTAGCATTGTTGCGTTCTGACATTTACATACATACATACCTACATATATTATGGACTGTTATCCCCGAAGGGTTGACTAACACTGACTAGAGACCTGCTGGTCTGCCTGACCTGCCTGGTCTCTGTCTAGAGACTAGGCACGGAGGAGAGGAGCTAAATCAGTCTTCTGCCTTAGTCCACTTTTCACCAAATAGCGACTGCACATGTGCTCAGCGTGACAGATGGTGAGCTCATCGCCGCTCTATGCTGTTGGATGTATGTGCACTGTTCGTTAGTCGAATTTTACGACACCCAAGGGAAGAGAGGGGGTGGTAGTATTCTTTCACCGCTACGCGACACTGTTAATTTTGTTAATTCGGTTAGTTCTGACATTTAGAGATAAGATATTCCAGTTCCTCAGTTCTTGAGGAATGAACTGGGTGAAGTACGCTTCGACAATTGGCTTTATCATCACCTAACACAAAGTGAGATTAAGGCTAAATGGAAAACGTTGACATGAAAAAAGGTTAGAGTTAATTGAAAATGAAAATGAAAAAAATGAAAAATGCTTTATTACTTTCTGCATGACTTAGACTAAATAGAACTAGAACTAAAACATGTTATTAAATTATCCTACGTCTAAGACTTATCTTGGTAGTAACAGGGGATCCCAAACAAGGCACAGCCTGATTCTTGGGATACCAATGATAATATAGTAACAGATTTTGAATTTAACTCTGTACTTAATAAACAATACATACTTATATAAAAAAGGGCAAAATTTTAACGAAAGAAGAAGAGTTTTTCTGTAATATAAAATTAAATTAAGCGTGGCATGTGATCAGTGTGCTTATGAACAAGTGCGAACAATTAAGTGACTGGTCATCATACTCTAAAAAGGTAAAATTGCTTCTGTTGCTGTGTAGTCTAGTGTGTGTAACCAAGTAAACAATGTGATCTTTGCCTGTCGCAGTGTGGACAGTTTTATGTCACAAAATTTTAAAATACGGTTATATAATGCTGGAAATGAATAAGCCGAAAATCTTCTTCCAAAACTCGATTTCACTTCAGGGGTTGGAACTTTAAAAACACGTTTCTGGAGTAAAATTGCGTAATCTTTACTTTTGAGGAGTTGTGTGTGTGAGCTTAGACACGCTCTAGCAATGTACAGTTGCCGAACACGTAAAACCTGAGCCTCCGTATACAAGGCATTAGTAGAAAAACGGAAAGGTTTTTTAAGCATTACTTTAAGGACTGCTCGTTGAGCTCTTTCTAGTACGATTAGGTGAGTTTTTGCTGCACAGCCCCAAATCCCAATGCAATAATTTAGAAGAGATTGACAAATAGCCACGTACACTGTCTTTAAAATGTCAGGGCTACATACATCTCAAAGCTTTTTCATGACTCCTATGATCTTGCGAATACGAGCGGCTAGTGCTATAATTTGAAATTTAAAGTTGAGCTTTTCATCAAGTACTACTCCCAGATATCTTAAATCCTTGGTTTGTTGGATGAGTTCACAACTGCACTGATTATCTATGGTATCACTGGAATTGATTATAAATAAGCAGTATAATGCTGTTACGTGTGACAAAGTACTGCTGTGTCCGCTTATTTTTTCACTTACCATCTAGTAAATCGAGCTGTTTTCCAACTCGGTCAATAAACAACAAACATACGAGCATCAAATTTTTAATCTTAATAAAACATACAAAGCACTTGTCGGCACTTCAACACGCCGCCGGTGTAGTTTAAAGCCTAAAGCACTCATTTTCTGTATGCATATTTAATGTGTAGCGTAAATCAACGTCAGCGTCGGATTTTTGGCTGAAATCCGAAATTATTTTAACCATTTTCGGTGTAATGAATGGCCGCGAGGAGCACTGTGAGACTTGATAACGAGAACTATTATTCGTGTTTTTTAAATGCCATCGGCCGGTCCGGTCGCGGCGGCGGCGGATACGTTTTACTCACGTAAACAGTGAAATGACACGTCAAACTCTGGTTTACCAACGAGCGATGTACCACGTGCGTGACGCGCTCTCTTACCCTATATAAGACGAATGCTAGAAACCGCAAGAAAGTTCAAGAGCTGGTCGGGTCAAGCGTTTTAAACATGACATAAATAACAAAAAAGAAATTCGTGCTTTTTTCATTTTTAATTAAATAATTCATTTTGTAAATTTTAATTAGAAAAAAAGCACGAATTTCTTTTTATCCTTCTTTTTTGTCCGTTAGGTGCCTTTTTCGACACCAAAGAGAAGAAAGGGGGTAGTAATATTCTTTCACCGCTATACGACACTGTATAAAACGTAATATTTATATATAGGTACGCGAAAACCACACGATGAAATCATATTAATATACGAGTAGGTACACTTTTTACCGCAGATCAGACCTTGTTACATCAACAACGGAAGATTGGCCTATAGCCCATCAGGCTGGCTCAGTGTGTTTTTCTTTGACAACCTTACGCCAGCAACCGGGACCAAACGACTAAACTTACCTTCCCAAGGACAGGCGAGCATTGGGACTTTTTGATTGACCATAAGGCTGCACAAGTACAGCATAAATAAATAAGAAATAAGCTTAATAACAAGGAAAGAAAAAACACAACAAAACAACAATTCAGTTCTGACCTCCTGTCTTACAAAATGGTCTTGTTTTCTTACACCATGAATCGTTTGTATATAACACAGCATAATTTATGACAATAAAGCATCGGAGCCAGCCGATGACCTCCATTTCCAGCATTTAGTTTGAAGAAACATTCGAAAAGTCAAATTTGTCAACAGCCCAATTGGATTTTGAGAGGGCACGCCACACAAAAACAAACTGCGAACCATTGGGTGAGACAAAGCGCCCTTTGTGTAACCAAAACGATAAACAAAACGAAATAAAGAAAATGTCCTACAACTAACCGCGCGACGCCGTTGTTTTTGACACAATAGAGAATGCGGGGGAGGTCCGCGATCGTAAACTTGTCACAAACAGCACCAGTAAATATCATGCCGCCATGGCAGCGACCTGTAGCCATACAGCCCGACCTATAAATATGTGAAGCGAAATCTTAAATTGACTTTTACCTCGGACGTTTGGGGAGGTTGGGAACTGGCTTCGCATGTCGTTACGTAGAGCTGATAGATAGATGAATTCTTTATTGCACAAACATGAGAAACAGTTTTTCTACATGAGATAAATCTTAAAGCTAGCAAAGACGGTCTTATCACTAAATGTGACCTTTGGTTTGTGGACCTAAAAAGGAGAAGCTAAGTGCGAGCAAGCTTTATTTATCATTCGATCATGGAAACGTTGCTAGTATTCGTTTAGTGAGCCTAACACTACAAACCCCTGTCTTCGCTTGGGTAAAAGGCGACTAACGGACTAAATACTGCATAATACATCCAACAGCATAGAGCGGCGATGGCCTCACCACCTGTCCACGCTGTGCACATGTGCAGTCGCTATTTGGTGAAATGTGGACTATGGTAGAGGATTGCTTTTGCGGTTCTTATTGCCTAGTCTCTGACTAACCTTTGGGATAAAACTCGTGATTATTTTTATTCGTGATTTTATTGACGTACAAGCAGCATCTTTATTTTCTGAAGTTAATTGATTACTTACATTTGATTTAATAAAAATAAATTAAATTAAAAATCTTTTATCATGATCCTTAACCATATGTACCTACCTATGTAAGTAACAATGAAACTTAAAAACTATGTTTGTATTAACAACGTTATTTAGCGATCTCTTATCTCTAAGAGATCGCTTAATAACGTTGTAAATACGAAAGTAGTAGCCAGACTTTCTAAGAAAAGAAATAGAAGAACAAAGTACAGTCAGAAGCAGAAAGAAAGATTGTCAAAGGGTGCTCGGTGCATTGCTTCAAAAGAACTTGGCTGAAGTTTACCAAACTCGCAGCAGTGTGTACACTCTTGTTAAATAATAAACGCCATTTCTAGCTGTTTAATGTAAAATGTTAATATCCTAGACCATAGCTGAGTTCAGGCTTTGTTTCCAATCACGCTATAAGTTGCCTTGACTATACGAAGCCTGAAAGACAGTCAGAGGTGGGTCTGAGTTTCAACTGAAAATCAAACAGTACGAAAAGTTTTCAGTCTAACTTTTTGAATTGTTTTCGTTTTCCAGCGACGATGGTGAAGCAGCGCGTTCGGTAAACGATCTTACAAGTTAAACAAGTTATCACATACCAGATGGGTTACCAAGTTCAAAAATGTAAGTCATTTAAAGATAACCTCATTGGGACAACCTTATGCCTTATTGAAGTGGTAAGACTTAAACCCAGTCGTGAGACTTCATAGGTATTGGTACAAAACCAAAAAATTACATAGGTAGGGGATGGTAGCCTAAAGCGGGTAAGTTAAGGTTGGTGATTTAAAAAAAAAACAAAAGTATTATATTAATCAACAAAGTTATATTTTTTCACATTTAATTCTTTGTACTTTAAATACTTTATTACTAACATTGACTTTTAATAATTCGCTTTTAAAGTAATCAATACTAAAGAAAAACTGCACATCTAAAAATACCCGCTTTACCCTTAGAGGGGGCCTAAAACAGATAAGGAGTTTGGGCAAAACGGGTAATGACTAAATGAACGAGATCAGTTTACATATTATGGTGATAATTAGTAATAATTGTACTTCTAAATATATTTTTTTGGTTTCTTAAGGCAATCACAACCATACATTTCAACAATTATGAAAGTTAAATGGCAACATTGAAAAAGTTGCATATGACACATAAAATAATGTTTCATTCTTGGCACAGGTTGCAATAATATGGGCCTCTACCTACATACGAGATACATGACTCGTGTGCCTACATGTTACAATCATCGCACTTAATCCAGTCTTCTGGGCAAATCGGGTAATAGTTAACGGGCACCCGCTTTGCCCAGAAGCACACTTTGCATTTAATCACATGAAACCTATAAAACAAATACGTGAAAAGTGCAACTTGGTTATTTGCAAGATCTATTTCACAATATTAACATACAATCACAATGAGGACATAGTATAGAATGTTATCGAGTAATTAGAACAATTGAACAGCCATATTTTTAGTGAAAATACCAAAAAAATTGAATTATTTCTTACTTATTCAAATAGCGCGTGCCACGGGCACGCGATGACTGCCTCTGATTGGTCGGTTGTGGGGTATTGTAGCTCATTCAAACTTTGCCGTATAACATTACAGGTGCACACATTCAAAGGTTTACCCGATTTACGCGGTACATCCGTTTTAGACGTACTTCCCCTACACACGGCGTCAGATCAACGTACCCTAAACTGTCAAATTTCTCCAATGAATATTGATCCTTAGAACCAAAGTTGCGTTTTTCGAGAAAATTCAGGTCTTTTGGGACTATCCGAGTGGCAACATGTTTCATACCCAAGTGATTATTTAAAATGGTACGGATCGACTCGTGAGACACAGAAAGCTCAGCTACTATCTCTCTCAAACTTGAATGAGGATTTTCAGTCACCATTTCCTTCACTTTTGACCACCATCACCATTACTTTCACGCGATGTTAACTTCGGTTGAAGACGTTGATGGCCTACCAGAGCGAAGCAAATCTTGCATCACATCTCGACCGCTTTTGAACGCTTTGTACCACTCTTAGGCACGTGTTTTTGATAAAGTCGATTCACCGTAAGCCTTCCGTAACATTTTCTGTGACTCATAATACGAATTCCATTGGCGACGCAAAATTTAAGACAAACTCTTTGTTCGTTGTTTTTATCCATTATGAAATTCGCAATATACACTAAATATAAACTAACTAAAAACAGCACTGTATTTAATCTAAATAACAGATACAACTTATACTCCGCACCAAAATGGATAACAGCTTGTGCTATTCTAACAACAACAAAAAATCAAAAAATTGAATTTGAATTCATAAACAAATCATCCGTTCCCGAAACTTTTTGACAGAATGTATATCACGCCCGTGTCCAGTACGAGTAGACTGATATTGCAGATAGATATTGCACCCACAGAACCAAAGCTTTCCTAATGCAAGAAAAAAAAAACAATATTTGCAAAAACTAGTACAGCGACACGAATAACGAAAAATATAAAACGTTTTGGTCGGACAAACCTCCGTGGTACAAACACCTCGTGTAGCGGTGGAATATAAAAAACAATAGTTTCATACAAACATCACAGCTCACGGCTCACACGTTCCGTGCCGGTCGCTCCCCGCACCAAGCGTCAGTTCTATAAACGAGACGGTGCAATAACATGAAAGTGGCTCTAGAGAGCTCGGATCCAAGCCGCACAGTGGTTCAAGCAGGCGGCATAACCAAGTTAAATCAGGCCTCCATCACTCGCTTAGGGGAAGCTTACGTCTCACGGTGTTCCTACTCCCATACAAATTTCATAGTTCTTTCTTCAAATAATTTATTATATTTAACCCATGCGACTATAAGCGCTTCATGGCAGATTTCAAGTAAATGGATTTAAGTAGCCAAATGATTTTTGAAAATATTTTTGATAATTTTATTTATTGGGAAAGGTAACACCAACAGTAAAATTATAATATGATACATTTGCTGTGAAGTTCTTTGTGCCAGTTCTTCTTCATAGCTAAAAGACGTCCTGAATGGGTGGGGTTTGCCTGAAAGAAATATTTTGTTAGACGATTCAAAAAAAGTTTACTTGAATAAAGATATTATGATTTGATTTGATTTGATTTGATTTAACCAATATTATACCAATTATGACTTACTCTTATACATATACTATTACTGGCGTACACAACATTGATAATTAGCTCGTTGAACATGGAAAATAACAAGGTAATTTTTTTAAAACACAGGCTTGATGACGCAGCGACTATCATTAGGCCAACTTGGTGGGATTTATAGTTCAATTCCCTGATTGCTTTTGATAATGTGGGAATACCTGAGTCTTGCAATGGGATATTTATAGACTAAATTATTATAAAGATCATTACGACGCTCACACAGACGGGTTCCATGCCCTAATCAGATAAAAAAATACTTCCATTAAAAACAGAATGCTCGGCAGTCCCAGCTGCATTTTAGAGGTTTTAGTGGGGAGGTGGGACAGTGCCCTGATGAAGCACTGGATCACCGCTTTAATAAACCCTAATGCGGAGCTAATTTATTTTTTAAATTAATTTAAATATTGTGTTTCATTGTATTTTACTAACATAGATGTAAGAACTCTTTTACTAACTATTGGATCTGGTTATCTGAATAAATAAATTGTATTATATTATTTATTATTACATTACAATGTGATTGAATTTCATTGATTGAATTGTTGACTTATTTAAAATAACAACTTTTCATTATACTTAATATACATACTTATAATCACGACTATCCCCGAAGGGTTAGTCAGAGGCTAGCCAATGAGGACCGCAAAAGCAGTGATCTACCATAGTCCACTTTTAACCAAATAGCGACTGCACATGTGCTCAGTGTGACAGATGGTGAACCCACCGCCGCTCTATGCTGTTGAATGTATGTGCAGTATTTAGTCCGTTAGTCGACTTTTACGACACACAACGAAGAGATGGGTTGGTAGTATTATTTCACCGCTAAGCGACACAGTTAACTTTTCTTCATAATTTAGAAATATAATTTGGTCTACAATTTCTAGAGTTTTTCCCACAGTGCCGCTCCAAGATTGATAACGCCGCTAAACGTTCCCCTAGCACCTGCTAAAGTTCACAGTGAGGAACTAAAGATTAAAATTAAACTCAAACGTGGCAAGATGTCATGTTACCAAGTTCTTATAAAAAATCTTCTTGTTCGTATCGAACCGATTATGACAAGTAATGTAATGATTAAATTAATTTAATTCTTAAATGCAGCACAAAACACCGCATCACAGTCCTATTTAGCATTTGTACTTTACGTTTAAGCAAGGTCTCTGAGTTATTTCCATTATTTTCCGATACTCAACTGTCTCTGATGCTATGATAATATTATTATATATTATCCACGGTATATTTGATGAACTGCAGAGCTATACAAGTTAAACTCGGTACGTCTTATTTGTACAACACTCATCTGAATCCGCGGTGTGATTTCTACACTAGCGCAATATTTGCGAGTGTGGCAGCGAGTTGATTCAATGTAGGTGACATTCTGTCAACGATCTTATGTGATGACGTCTCAAGTAGTATTCCTGAACTGTGCGCTCACTTCCGTCTACGATCAATTTCGCGTTGAAAAGCAGCTGTCAAATGAGTTGATTTGATACCACAGACGTATTTAAACGTCTGTGTGTTTGATACATACTGATACATGATGTGGGTTTAAAATTTATGTAACGATGAATCAACTGTTTTACCAATGAAAATGGTTCTCAAATGCAAATCGCCTGAGACGTATGTTTGGCCATAGCTCCGAGGATTTTGGGAGGATCGAGATGGAAATAGTACCAAGAACTGAAGAATTTTTTAGAATTTTTATGGAATTTTGAAAATTGTAAAAAAAGTGGGTTTTTGGGGGGTGTTTGTTTACTAAATTGTAAACATTTTGGAAAAAAAACAGACATGGGAAAAAATTTAAAAAAGGTCTTAGCGTATTAGTTTAGCTAAAAAACAGCGAAAAAATTTTGAATATCGGTTAATAATTTGTGACCTGTAGGTGCCCCTTTAGATTTCGAATTGTAGAAAAATGGGTATTTCCGTATATAAAAGTGATGTAGCTTCTGTGATTATTATCCGATCGTCACAATAATATTGGTGTTCAAAGATGCGGATACAGGCGAGAAGTGCATTCGAGTTGGAATTTCGAAAATCTGAGTGAAAATACTTAGGTTGTAAAAGAAAGAAAATGTTATTCTTTGTGTTGTGCAGTTTTTGTGACCTGTAGGCTTAGATAATTGGTTTAGGCTGGATTCGACCAAACTGGAATAAGACTTATTCCGAGATTAGTCCATACAAATTCGGCGTTTAATCTAGGTATAAGACCTTATTCCAGTTTGGTCGAATCCACCCTTAATGCTCTAAGCCTGTAGTGGTCCTCTTACATTTGGAATTGTAGATAAACGGGTATTTCCATATATAAAAGTGATGTAGCATCTATTATTATTGACCGATTGTCATAGTAATGGTGTTAAAAGATGCGGATGCATTCTAGTTGACCAAATAAACGACGTGGTGTGCAAGGGCTTTTGACCTTTAGACTGGAAAAGCGACGGAGTCCGCGATAGTACATACGTACATCATTCTCGTTTTCCAGAGTAGCCTGAGACCACAGCTTTTCATTTGGATATAATGTCTGCTATATTACGTATATTCTGCTATAAAAATTAAATTAATTATTACTTTTGTATAAATAAACAAATAATTTTCTATAACATCGCATTGGTGTAAAATGTAAAAGTGTTGTAATGTCAGTAAATAAAAAAAATAAAAAATAAAATAATAATAATAAAATAACCGCAGAACGGAGACTTCCGTCTCCGTTCTGGTCGGAGTATATTCGCAGAGGTCTAGGTTATAGGGTACTAAGGGTACTACTACTAATAGGTTAAATACTTTTTTTCTAAATTGTACGCAAGCACAACGCAAATTAAGATGAAATTCTTTGATCGGATCTATTAGCAATAATTTGACAATTAAGTAGGCCTGAAGTTTACGCATGTGAAACGTGGACTCTCACCGCCACGCAAGTTCGGAGACTCAAAGTCGCCCAGAGAAAGATGGAACGCAGTATGCTGGGATTAACCATGCGCGACAGAGTAAGGAATGATACTATAAGACACCGCACAAAAGTGACCGATATCGGGAACCGAGTTGCAAGGATGAAGTGGGCTTGGGCCGGTCATCTCTGTCGCCGTAATGATGAGAGATGGAGCAACTGCGTTCTATTCTGGAGACCAAGAACGGGGAAGCGGAGCATCGGCAGACCTCCAGCTCGTTGGTCCGATGACATCAAGGCGATCGCAGGGCCGATCTGGACCAGATTCACTGGCAACCGGGCTGGTTGGAGGAGGACTGGAGAGGCGTACGTCCAGCAGTGGACGATGATACGCTGATGAAGAAGAAGAAGAAGAAGAAGTTTACGAAGACAGTGAGTATAGGGAGACCGATTTGTCCAATAAGTTTTTTAAATCTTAACTATTAAGTATTATAAATATGCACACGGCTGAAAAAATTGTTACCAACCGAATTTCACGCAGTGCTTTAAAGCTAGTTAATTTATTAAATATAAACACCATTAGTTTGAGTTTATGAAAAACAATTTCACAGCATAAAGGCGGCTAAGCACAAAATGCAATTTTGAAGAAATTAAATTGGAAGTCCTGATTCTTTATAAAGTTAATGGATTACTCGCGATACCGAGACCGGCGCACGATGTATCGTTATTCGTTGCATTTAGCTAAACGCTAGAATACGGGACCACTCCCCGTGAAAGATGGATAGTGATGAATGGTATTTCTCCTCCGCCAATTACTTCGAATTTCTTGTATCGGAATATATCCTGTGTTGTGGTAATTTCTTATCGATATGAATAATGTGGGCCACATATTATAGTGGGCGCAAACAGTTTTGTTGATGCTGCCAGTTCTATTAAAAATCGTTTGAAATATAGATGAAAGTATGAGCTCCTTAACTTTAAAATATGGGAAGAAATGGCCAGATTTTAACCATCTTATAACAACATCTATGACCTACAACTAAAAGTGTCTTTCATATTATCCTGGATCTTAAATGTTCAATTTGTTAACTCATCTAATTACCCATCATTATTAAATTTGCTTATCTTACTCAATTACGTCCTGACCGCGCAAACAACTGCATTATCGAGCTACTCGGAATCCAAAATCAAGTCACATTTATTCCAAATTCAAAGCACCTACACATCCTACCACTTTATTTTAATCCATCTTACCCTTCTAAGGGTGCAAATACTCAGAAAATAGCCGACATATATCACACAGCTGATGTACAGAAACGGTCGTACAATAAACAAGCATCTTAATTTATTAGTACATAAAAGACAATATTTCGTGCATACGCAAACTGGAATACGAGAGGGGTCAGGCATGGCTTAGAAATGTACCTGCGATCAGTCAACGTCAACCCTCTTATTTATCACTGATATTTACCGAAATATTTTGCGTTAAGAAATCAGGACCGTACCACTGTGTCACTATATTGTGGCAATAAGGTGACATTCAAAATATGACGGCCTGTCGCTTATTGTTTGCGAAAAAATACATTATGTCTGAAGGAGGCTTTACATTAGTGTGCTAGGTGAAATATAACAATTTGTTTTTATCAGAAACGTGAGAATGTAACAAACAAATTGTATCATCTAGATTTTTCTAATGAAAAGCTTTCAAATTGGTTGAGGTATAGCAACAGAATTTTAACAATCATATTAATATACTCTCATTATGTTCTTACTACATATTTATACAGCTTAACAGTAGGTATATTCTAGACCATAGACCTTTGCAACTCAAATGGTATCAGGGCGCGTTTCCAACACAGCTTCAGTTGTTAAGCTTCTGTGCTAAGCTTCTATTTTCACTTGATCTAGTACCCTTTAAACCTAGGAACACAGTAATTATTACGCAAATTGGCAGAAATAGGTAATGGGGTTTGTCTGCATTCAGTCGAATTCTTGGTAAAATAAATATATAATTAGTTTTCTGCATTTAAGTCACCGCTTTACAATGCTTTTTATTTTGTTTAAGTATATGAGCCAGTCTACAATCTAAGCAATATGATCTAACTGGGATCATTTATTACACCTTAAACCAAGTCTGCTGTCTCTCCTATCGATACCAGTCAAGTAGATAAGTTATTACACTTATTTGAAAAGGTGATAAGTACAGACAGTTTTTGACATTGTCAGCAAAGTATTGGTATATTGAATTTTAGGCTCTGCTGGGGACTCATTTGACTTTAAATAAATTTAAAAGCTTACAACATTCATTTTCCACTCATAAAGTCTCTTTATTATACAAAACCCAAGCTTGACTAAGCTGGATACCTGTCCAGCCTGAAGACACATTCTATATATTAGTGATTTTTGAAATTTTGAAACAGAGGAAGGGGGTATATATAGACGGCAGCATTCATCCTGTTGTAGAGAAAGGGACCGAGGAAATGGAAAAACCTTTGCGCAAAGTAGGTTTTTTGGGCATATTCGATGCAAACTTTAGTTTTCCGACGCTTATCCCTAAATAATTTGGGGTCGTATGGAATCTGTGAGTGCTTCCTGGGGACGATCTTCAGTATAAAAGTCTGTTTAACTATTAGCACTTTCCAGTTCCTATACAGATCGACCGCGGGGAAGCGATATAGGTGGCCTGCAGCAATTTTTAACAGAATGCGTTGAGCCCTCCTCACCGGCAAAATGTATGTTTTAGCAGCGCCACCCCATGCACTGAAGCAGTATTCTAAAAGCGAGTAGCACAGTGCGTAATTTTTTTTAATTTAGCCTATTTTATTCCAACTGCTGAGCAAATGCCTCCCCTAAAGCCTTCCGCATCCTTATCCTTGGCGCTTTCTCACCAGTTTCCCACAAAGGCATCGAGATCGTCTCGCCAATGTTTCCGCGGTTGTCCCCGCCCACGCCTCCCGTTCTCAGGCACCCAAGACGTAATAGTGTGTGTCCATTTCTCAGGTTGCATTCGGTCAACGTGGCCCGCCCAGTCCCACTTGAGCATATCTGTTTTTCTCCCTACGTCAGCAATTCTTGTCATGGAACGCAGTATGGTGTGCGAATTCGGTCGACTCGTTTGTAGCCGAGGATACTACGTTCCATTGCCCTCTGAAAAATCTTGAGCCTGGATTTTTGAAGCTCAGCCAATGACCAAGTCTGTGCACCGTAGGTTAGGACGGGCAGGATACACATGTCGACGAGTTTGCGCTTCAGCGTGATTGGAAGGTCTCCCTTCATGAACGCCTGCGTAATACACTACGGTTTTACGGCCAGCAGCATATTTTAAAGTACAAAATATGTAAATTCGTTTTCGAACTTTTGATGCCAGAAGCTCAAGGTGAGGTTTAAAAGAGAGCGTGTGATCCATCAAGACTCCGTGTTATTTGACGCAGTCAGAGCGCTCCAATGAAGGGCAAGAGCAAGGGGTGGCACAGGGCGGGTCACCGCATCCGTGAGCTATGATGTTGTGATCAGATGATGGAAGGTTACCTGACCTAACTGAGAAGGCCACGTATTTTGTTTTTGAGAAATTCAAAGTGAGGAAGTTGCACTTTAGCCATCTCATCACTGAGTCAAAACCTCTTTGAGCAAGTTGGCAAACACTAGCCCAGGAATCAACATGACTGAGTCAATAATTTTTTTTTATTTTTTTTAATCCAAAACAGTCATGAAATAGAAAAGGTAAACATCTATGTGTTTGTGATTTTATAGGAATTATTATCGTAAAACGCTGTTGTAATGTGCATTTATATGAAATTTTAGAGGTAACTTCAAGATTTTTTTCTATCGAGCGAAATGTTTCCAATCGTGTTTTAGAAACAGTCTTCCCGTCACACATACGTTCTGTAATTACCTATACATTTTGGAAATTTCAGTGCGAATTATCTAAAATTTTTTGAATATTTTTTTTATTTATCAGCTAGTTGAAAACTGCCATTTTTGCCGTTTTCACTTACTAAGAGCCCTTGTCATAACTATAATAATTATTATTAGACTATATTGCTACAATCGTCCATACCCATACCATCGTCAAAATATTTTAATTCATTTAGACTTAACTTTTAAGCACTTTTGAATTGTGCAATATAATTTTTTAACGTACCTTGGTTGTTCACGACTTCTTTTGGAAAAAAATGGGAGCAAGAAAGTCCACAACTCAATAAGGAATTAACAAAATTTACAAGAATAAAAAACCATTGTAGGCCGAAAAAGTAACAATAAAATTATGTAGTTTGGTGCCGCATGCCGATCAGACGATCGGCAATGACGTTTTTCGGAAGCCTCCGAGCTTAGGCACCACCGCTGGAAACAATTAAATCGCGTACATATGCAGTAGCTGTGGCGGCCATTTGCATTCGTCCAAGACTAATATAAGGGTCGCGAACGTGTCCGGCCGCTGCGGTCGCTTGCACTCATGAATATTCCGGGGATAATGCGTCGCGTTTAATATCGGCGTGTGAATAGTAAATCTGCGCTTCGACTGTATTAATCACTCGTTGATGTGAGATAGTTCGGTTTGAATCAATCGAACTGAATTTTAGCTTTGTGAGGTTCAATGCGTGTACCACTGAATGTTTGGCTCTCATCGGAGAGAGTAATGTCAGGTGATTGAGATTTTATATAATAAATTGACTCGTGATTCTATACTAAGTACGTTCCTTTGCATTATTATAATTATTTTTACTAGCCGTCGCGTCCAACTGCAGGACAAAGGCTGACCTTCTCTCTTTCCACTTTTTGTAATTGAAAGCTTTTGATGTCCTGTTGCAGTAGGAGTCATGAAAGCAAATAATTTTATTCAACTGTACAGACGCGCATATTGAGTAGGCAAATAATAATACACAGACTCGTGAATGGCCAATTTCTAATTTGAAATCCTCTAATTAGTGCAGTGTTTTTATAGTTGCATACAATGACAATGTTTCATACAAGCTTCTTTTTGAAGTAGATAATTAACGCGGTTTTTGATACTACGACCAAGAAGAGCAGTAGAAAATCTGAAGATGATTAAATTAACGAAAATAAAATTTCTCTTACCAATTTTGACGTCTTAAAAATACCAAAACATACAGAATGTTCAGGAGAAACTACAGCACAATGCAGTCATGTGCCGCAACCAAAAATCTAAAATAGGTAATTATTAATAAACTTTTTACCTTTCATTGTGTATACTTGTGAGGAAATCCACTTAAGTGGTGTATGTGTAATAACCAGAAAAAGTATAAGCTTGTTTGCCAAGTTAGTCGATACTAAAATAAGGTCGAGAATAGGGCCATAGCTGAACATTACGAAACTCTTCAATTTCGCTAATATCGTAAGTTTTAATGGATGCTTAGCTCACATCACAAATAGACGATAAATCCACAAACATTTTGTCGTTAATCTTTTCAACTTTGATACGAACATTATAGTTTGAATTGTCATACTTTTTATGTGTCATTAGAAGGATACAATAATTAATGTCCTCTACTACTTCGTATTATTGACGAACGAATTGTCGTACGAACATGTTGCTTTTATTGGGTCATTTTCCACATTCAAAGTTATCTAATATCATTTTTATGGTATCATTTTCATCTCATTTGTGTGTGTCATAGTTTAGGCTTGGGTAGTAGCCAATGTCATCAGCACTTTAGGAGATCTGAAACCAATAAATGGCTATAAGGAAATTCATATCAGCCAGTTATTCCACTTCATAATAAAACTGCTGTCTTTGATATAGACGGACGGCGAGTGCTCTGAAAAACCTTGACCTCATCCTTCCTTCTCCCTTCCTCCATAGAAGTACGCGTGCTGCTCTCCGGAGTCACCAATTTACAGTCTCTAATATTCCATCATGCACAAATAAATTTGGTGACTAGTTTCTTTGTCGCACCTTCAAAAGATGGAATAGTCTTTATAGCACATATATTCCCTCCTACCTATGACATAAGGTCCTTCAAACGAGGCGTGAAGAGGCACTTTGTGGGCCGGCAGAGTGAGGGTGACTGATGCTACGTACCTTACGCTGCACCAGCGGTCTTCGCGCCTTGACTCCACCTACACCTAACATCAGTTGGAGTGGAGTCATTTGACAGGCTACATATAAAAAAGGCGGACTTTAAATTATGTTGCTCTTAATTTGCCTCGTAAATGTGTAAAAAAATCAGAGACACCAAGTTTTATAATGACCTTCATCATCAACGTAATCAGCTCTGTTGGACATAGGTCTCTCCCAACGTTGGCAAAAGCCCGATCTTCGGCTCTTTTAGTAGGTACATTTGCCGCAAGCCACCTTACGAATATTGTAGCTCAACCTTAAGATTATTACGTTGATGATATTTTACACTCCTTAAAACTTCATGTAGGTAACCACTTTATTACTGGATGCTAGTAGATATTTTGCATTGAAAAGAATATTATTACTATTGGCAAAATAAGTAACCTAACTAAATGGTTAACTAAGTACCTACTTACTATGAAAAATCTTTTTATATGGTGGCAGGTAAGTGACGAGTAGAGTAGCTTTTAGCCAAAGCTTTTCATTTTATGCGACCTTGACACATTTCTATAAAATAATAAATTAATATACTTACTTACCAAATACTTAATTTCATATGTTTCTTAATACAACGTGTTAGTTCTTGGAATTTAAGGTTAACTTACAGATGGGTCATTGCATTGGATTAAAGTACCAGGAAAACACGTTAAAAGCTTCCGTTTATATTTGTGACAAATTAGTTTTATTTACGCCGAAGTCAACATGTTCCAGTCATTTTTTATAAGACTTATAGCCATTAGTCGTGTTTACAAAATAAATGTTGATCGATTATGGAAAGTAAACATTTTGAGTGTTGAAGTGGATATCTCACTGGCGTTAGAGAATAAAGCGCTGAAGAATTCAAGAATAACAAATTCATTTGTAAGTTTACTCTATTAGCATACCGTGTATTATGTAGATGTTATGTCTTGCATAAATAATTTTCTTCCTACTCTTACAAAACGAAAGCGTTCAGCCGCAGAAATATGTTTGGCAATAACGCACACGTACGAATTGTTGCTAGTGCCCTTGCTCCAGGCGCTTCAAGTTCAAACGTGAGCTGGGAATTCATGTTTCGAAGTGAAGTGAGGATATTGTATAACATTAATCTATACTACATTATCACTATAACGGAAGTTTGTGTATTAACTGTTTTATTCAAAGATTTCCATGGAATGGTTTCACGGTTATGAGATACATACCTATGTAAGTACCTACCTACATAATTTAAAAATAAATACCTACCTAATTATTAGGCATTATGCCTTCCACCAATGATCAGATATTTTTGCATCATCACATCTTAAATGCTGGTGACTGTACCTACATCCTTTGTTTTATATATACATAATTATACTCTCATAACGTTTTTGTTGCATGCTTGTTGGTTATGTATGAGAACTAAACAATAAGATCATTGCTTTTTCACTCTTATCTTTATTTATCTACAATTAATAATAAATTCATTAATGTAGAAAATAAACCACTTGTGTCCACATAGGAGCATGTCACATCAGAAAGTATTCTTGAATTTCATGTTCTTGTGTGATTCAATTCAATTCAATACCAACCTCTTACTCCTATGTGGATAAGTAAAGCCATTTGTTTTAGTTCTTGTAATTATGTAACTATGCCTTACGTTTCTCTAGTTACTTTTAAAATATTATGAATTTCTCGCTATAATATTTTCTTTTTTCTTTTAGTATTTTAACGTAGTTTTTTTGTAAATTAACAGGGTGCGACCAACCGCTCGGCCAGCGGGTTTGGTTACAGAGCCAGTGTGAAGGTCTAGTCCAGTGAGCCACGGATGTGGTACGATATAATTAAATTTAATTAGAAAGACACAAAGTCTTTTGTTGTTACTATTTATAAACGTTACATCGCAATTTACATATTATTAAAATTGCTAAATGTGACATTGATTTTAATAACAAACTCAAACGATTGATTATTTTAGTAAAGTTCTTGAATGAATATTATGTTAAAAACACTAAATGAAACCTCTGAATGTAATTATTTAGAAGATCAAAAGAAAGATGTTAATTACTTACTTAATTTACTTGACGTAATATTATTAGCCGATGCGGTGGTATAGTGAGCGATAAAATTTCAGTGATGGAGACCCAACATTGAAACAGTATTAATCCTTCAAGGATCATTAGACCGCCGGCGGTCGCAAAACAATAGGTTTTCAATTGTGTCTGGTTTCACGTTGCTTGAGGGATTAAACTTTACTTTGTGACGAAGAGAAATGAACCGATAATACACTTCAACTATTATTTTATCATTATTGTAGATTCTTTTCGTGAGCTACACATACTCGTACGTCTCAACATTTCAACTGATCTTAAACAATTATGATTAAATGACACGAAATTATGTCGAATTTCACAGAGCTCAGTTGCAAGTAGCGCCATCAAGCGGAGGTTACATTGTTGTTCCGTAAATTATTAATTGTTCTCTCACACTAGTGCCATTCGGTAATCGCCCACTGCCTGTGTAAATAAATGGATTTTCCCACCGTTCTAATGGTACCAAGTCTGTGAGACGTTAACGCAAACATAGTATCTTCAACCGATTATAGGGGTAGCGGCCTTGGTGTGGATTACTCGAGGAAAACCTTCAGGGTTGCGGTATGACGAATTTTTACCCAAAAGGGCAGGGCAAAACACGTAACAGCTACTTCGGGACATGTTGGGACTCAATCACAATTGTGGGGCGGTTGATTGTAACGCTTCACTGGAAGGCTTACTTTTGGTACGGTGTGTAGCTTCATAATATAGAAGTCTGTGTTTATGATATTATCAGGTAATAAGCACAGTTTATTTACAAAATGGGAAATGATGAAAAATAATCAATGAGCTGAATTCGAACCGCACCCTTCTGGCAATCCGGATCAATTAAGCTACCGTGGACTAATACAGTTTTTTTATTTTTACTTTGCCTTTGGGTATAAAATTAAATCGATCTCCACTTAAAATTTGCTCAAAATATTTGTGAAAATTGTTATTTACTTTAACAACCGTATTAGGTATTCACCCAAATATAAATGATTTTTCACTCCTCTTGCTCTAAAAGACCGTCATTGTAGCGTTCTAGAGCGGGGCTAAAATAGCTTTTCTCGCCCTAGGGGAAAAAGTAATTTTTTTTTAAATTTTTGTCTGTCACATGACAATGAGCCTACAAAAACGAAAAAGTATTTAGTCTTATGTAGAATAATCATGAATAAAGACTCGACTTATTACTGTTTACTTAGATCAACAACTTTTTTGAGATAGTTATTATTGAAGTTTATGGTAAAATTAGTAATCATTTGAATCTATGGACAACACAGACCACGCTTCAGCAAGAAAAAACTGCACAGTCTGCACATGTGCTTAGGTGGTGAGCCTTTAGCCCGTTAGTCGCTTTTACGACTCCCAAGGAAAGAAAGGGGTTGGAAGTATTATTTTGATGAGCCCATCGCCGCTCTATGCTGTTGTATGTATGTGCAGTCTTTAGTCCATTAGTCGCCTTTTACGAGACCCAAGGGAAGGGAAGGCTTGGTAGTATTATTTTGATAAGCCCATCGCCGCTCTATGCTGTTGGATGTATAAGCAGTCATTAGTCCCCTTTTACGACATCGAAGAAAAGTGAAGGGTTGGAAATATTATTTTGATGAGCCCATCGCCGCTCTATGCTGTTGGATGTATGAGCAGTCTTTAGTCCATTAGTCGCCTTTTACGACACCGAAGAGAAGAGAGAGGTTGGTAGTATTAATTTGATAAGCCCATCGTCGCTCTATGCTGTTGGATGTATGTGCGTGCAGTCTTTAGTCCGTTAGTCCCCTTTTACCAAATCGAAGAAAAGTAAAGGATTGGTAATATTATTTTGATAAGCCCATCGCCGCTCTATGCTGTTGTATGTATGTGCAGTCTTTAGTCCGTTAGTCGCCTTTTACGACATCCAAGGTAAGAAAGGGGTTGGTAGTATTATTTTGATGAGCCCATCGCCGCTCTATGCTGTTGGATGTATGCGCAGTCTTTAGTCCGTTAGTCGCCTTTTACGACACCGAAGGGAAGAGACGGGTTGGTAGTATTATTTTGATGAGCCCATCGCCGCTCTATGCTGTAGGATGTACGTGCAGTCATTAGTCCGTTAGTCGCCTTTGACGACACCCAAGGGAAGAGATGGAAAGACTGCACATATCTACTATCCAACAGCATAGAGCGGCGATGGACTCATCAAAATAATGCTACCAACCATTCTCTTCCCTTGGGTGTCGTTAAAGCAACTAACGGGTTAATTTTAAATAAAATTAACCAATTCTAATTGTATTGGATTGTTTTATTTTCTCGCATTCGTAGTGAAAAGCAGAGTGTAACACTCGGCGCTAAAAACCCATTAAAACTCGGTTACTATTTACTCCCTCGCTAAAGCTCGGGAGTAAAACTACCTCGTATATAATGGGTCATTTTAGCCCCTTGTATAACAATCTACTATAAATATTCCCAAACCTTTGTCAACAATGTAGTAAACAATATGGAAATCATTATTTTTCTGAAGATTGGTTTACATTACAGGGTTCAACTGTGCTGCCGTTGCTACTTTTGTGTTATGGCTGCTTGTAAGTACTTCATGACCCGGCATGACCCTCCGTAGCAAATTAAATTAGATACAGGCTTATTTACTTATTTGTTAGACACTGCCAAATCAAAAATTCTTGTTATTTGCTGATAATTTTAATAGTTTTGCATAATTTTCATGAATATAAGATTTTCCTACAAATAGAAAAAAATTCTACATAAGTAGGTACTTAGAATTTATTTTAAAATTTGAAAACCCTTATAAGGTGTAGCCTAAAAGTGAGTTATTTTTATAGATAGATAGATAAAACGCTTTACTGCACATATAAAATACAGAACATAAAATAAACCTTTTTAAACTAATGTGGGCAAAGGCGGTCTTTTCGCTTAAGCGTTCTCTTCCATACAACCTTTGAGGTATAGGACAATATAAAAAGAGAAACAAGCAGTGCATCAGAAACAAGCAAATATACAATAAAAAATAGAATTCAAGTAAGTTCCTAATAAAAAATAAAATTAATAAACTTACAATACACATACCTAACTACCTACCTATTATAGTTATTATAGAAATTTAATAAAATACTTAAAATAAAATAATAGTTATTACTAAGTAGGACCTAACCAAGAGATGCGAATCAGTTTTGCTTTTTATCGTTGTTAAGCGCTTTAATATCTAGTTTCGTCCGAAATAAATATTACCGCAGGGAATTCAAACATAGGAGTAAGTATAACATTTTCCATGATGCATAATAACTTTTTCAAATATAACTTTCATTATTTTTTGTATCAAAAGAGAAGAGACAACATGAAAAGTCCACTAATAAAGTTTTGTATCATAGAAACTACTCTCATTACCATGTATTTTTTCTACCAACAGTTATGCGTGCCTCTCGAAGCATGGAAGAACTCTAGACATTGGTGGAAGTTGCATAATTATGTGATATTAGTTTTTTTCATTCAGTTACACAAAACGCTTGTAACAAAAAAAAAAATACCATAAAAACAATTCCCGTCCAGTATGACGTCCACCACCCAGGTTACAGGAAACGTGGATGCCTAAATGATTCTACATACATACGGTTCGGTCTATTGAAACTGTAATTTATGAGATGGAGCGGTGGACTATCAATCAATATTATTACGACCCAAAGGTCTTGGCCCAGTATTTACGGACCTGCTAGTGACAGAAATTGATATAGCCATTGCAAGGGTACAACAATGGGTAGGGATTTTTGGCGTAGGGTAAGTACCTACATAAATAGTATAGCAATAAAAATGTTTCGCGGCTCTTTCGCATGGGAAAAAATCTAGTGCTGGTGAGTTTAAAAATGGAATGTTCGTAGTTAGAATTATTAGCCCTTCCCACATAGTAAGTACATGGGGACATTGGGTCATAAACCGACCACTCTAGCCCAATGTTTGTTGGTGGATTTTAACGACTGCTGTCTAACGACGACAACCGGGACCAACGGCTTAACGTGTGCCGTCCGGTCCGAAATACGAAGGAGCTCGAGATGTTTTTAATTTGGTTAGCATCCAGTGGAACCGGCATTGTGAAAGTTACTTAATTTGCATGATCGCGAACTGAACACCTTATCCGCTGCGCCATCGAGCTCCTAATTTCATAATCGTAAGCTCTCTAGTTTGCGCAAAACTTTTTGAACCACAAATACCTACTTTAAGCAATTATATTATGGCTGTTTTTTAAATAATTTAATATAGAACCCAAACAGTTTATTGTAAAATAAGTGACGAATAATTTTGGTAAGGAGCTTTTATTCCAGTACATACCTACATAAATATTGTAAAATAAGTAAGGAATAATTTCAGTAAGGGTTTTTATTCCAGTACATACACAAATAACATGATTCCCACACTCACAAGAAAATAAATAGAACGGAATATTAAAAATCATTTTTTTTTATAGCAGAAGGAGGCAAACGAGCAAGCGGGTCACCTGATGGAAAGTAATCACCGCCGCCCATGGCCCAAAGCCAGAGGAATCGCAGGCGCGTTGCCGGCCTTTAAGGAAGGAATAGGCTCGTTTCTTGAAGATCCATAAGTCGTAACGGTCCGGAAATACCGCCGCCGAGAGCTGGTTCCACAACACTGTAGTTCGAGGCAAGAAATTTCTTGAAAATCGCACAGTAGTAGACCGCCATCCATCAAGGTGATGTGGATGGAATGACAGTCGATTGCGTGTAGTGCGGTGAAGGAAATTAGCGGCAGGGATCAAGCCGAACAATTCCTCAGAACACTCCCCATGATATATACGGTATAATATACTGAGAGACGCAACGTCTCTCCAAAGAGCCAGTGGATCGAGCCGACCTGAAATAACCACGTCGCCGACAATTCGAGCAGCTCTGCGTTGAATGCGGTCAAATGGAAGGAGTTGGTATTGGGGTGCTCCAGCTCAGAGATGGGAGCAGTATTCCATATGCGGCCTGACCTGTGCTTTATACAGTTGTAAACGGTGGGCCGGCGTGAAATACTGACCCGCTCTATTAAGCACACCCAGCTTTTTCGAAGCTAATTTAGCTTTACCTTCCAAATGACCACGAAACTGAACGTCACTAGAAATATCGACGCCAAGGATTCCAATAATCGGATTGGTATCAAGGGGAGCTCCCTCAAAGTTCAGAGGTACGACGAAGGGATGTTTTTTCGCGGTAAATGCGCAAACTTGTGTTTTGGAGGGGTTAAAGCGGACTAGGTTATGTCGGCCCCAATCCGAGACATGACTTAACATGTTCTCGGTGTCAGTCACAAGTTTATTCCGGCTCTCGATGACGCTTTCCAGAGAAATGTTAGCTCGCCCGGTGTAGAGCGTATCCCCAGTACTGTCGTCTGCATAGCAATGAATGCTGTTGTTATGCAGCATGTCATTGATATGCAGAAGAAACAGAGTAGGGGACAACACACACACCCCTGCGGGACTCCAGCATTCACGGGCTTCATGTCGGAGCACGAACCGTCGACTGCGACTCTGATGCTACGCCCAGTAAGAATGCTGGCAACCCATGAACACAATTTCTCAGGAAGCCCGTATGATGGAAGTTTAGAGAGAATAGGCCTGTGCCATACCTTGTCAAAAGCTTTCGCTACGTCCAAGCTAACTGCCAGTGCCTCCCCTTTACTCTCGACTGCCTCCGCCCATCGGTGAGTAAGGTACACTAAAAGATCACCAGCCGATCGACCGCGACGAAAACCATACTGGCGATCACTTAGTAGGTGGTTCTCTTTTAGGTACCTTAAGAGCTGGCGGTTTATAATGGACTCCATTACTTTAGAGAGTAAAGAGGTAATAGCTATTGGCCTGTAGTTGGACGGATCTGAGCGATCGCCTTTATATCATACTTTAATCTAATTGTTAATTCTAATAGATAACAATGTAACCTTTTATAATTCCAATATTCGAAAACCCTATTTCTAATGAAAAATGTAAACTAAGGTACGCATAGGTATTCAGTTTAGAACAACGTCATAAAAGTATTAAGTTTCATGACCTGCCCCCTTTGCTCTAAGCCTGCCCCTCAAAGAAAACTTTGCCATTATCGCAACAAGACTAGAAATAGAACAATTTAATTACGATTTTTACAAAGATTCCAGAATTACTTTTGGCGCCGTCAAAAGTACTGCACAAAGGCATGTTGGGGAAATTAGCAAATTACAAAATGGATGCGAGGCTGTGTTAGTAAAATCTGTTTAGTAACGGAAACAAGGGAACAGGCCCACAGGGCACGAATATTCAGGAATTTTAAGAAAGTTAATAAAGTATCAGTATCACACACACATAAAGGAAAATGCTCACGCACACACGCTCTCACTTTCTGGCTCTATCTCTCTCTTCCTGTACCTTCTATATCCCTTCCACTATCCCATCTCTCGCGTGCACTTTTAAGTAGATAACATCTTTCCTTATCATTGAGAACAGACGGCTTCTTAATGATAAGGAAAAGAAAGCATGGAATAAGAATACCTACGTTAGAGGTTAAAGGTGATACATAATATACCTGTTTTCTACTTTATGACTCTATAACCATAACCGAACTTTTTGCTACTGCAGAAATGTTTACAACAACAGCCTATAAAATCAGCAAAGTACCTACTACTGTTAGGTACATTTTCATTACTCTCCGAACCTTTAATAAAATTACTTTAGTACATTACGCACAAGCTGACGATTTTGCACAGAAAAAGCTGGAGGTATTCACGCCGAATAACTTCGCGAACTCCGGGTTCGGGAATGATGGAAAATTCACTTCTTCTACTATTCCCAATATGTTCGGGAGAAAATTGCTTTTTTATGCCATACAGGGTCCGTGTACCTTCCTTTTGCATTATACCTGAAGAACTCTGCTTTTATTGGTAGAGTGTAACGTTTTAAATTATTATAATTTTTACCAGAGCTAAGCCACTTTAACGTGACGTGCGACAATTACTGTTCAAGTGTCAAAAATGGGATAAAAGATAAGATTATTATTATACATAACGATTGAAAACATTCCACTGATAAAATGAAACGTTTTCCAAAAATAAAGCATAGGAGCAATTTTAAAATAAAAAAAATGTTTTGTAACAAGGTAGCTTAAAGAGAAGAAATGTATCTAAAAATAATAATTAAAAAAAAATACGATTATTTACGATAGAAAAAAACCGACGATATCTTTTACTTGTTTTTTTACCTAAGCATTTGACCACAATCTCACTAAAAGATGTAGCCTTGTATTTTACAGGAGATGTTGCAATTAATAATTACAAAAATAAGTTTTTTTTTTGAGTTTTTATGTTAATCATTGAGCAATATTTTTTACTTATTTAATATATTTGTAGTTATGTCCTTTGCAGAGGATTAAAAAATAATTAATAAAACTTATTTTTGACAAACATAATTGAGGTAAAAATGTTACTGTTAAATATTTCGAACTATCATCACTCGATGCAATTTTAAAAATACTACTGTTTTTAAAGGGTTTAAAATCTTGTTGCTGTCTGTTAATACTCTCTCTTTTATTCTGTAGTCTGTACTATCGACCTATAAACGCTTTCCTAAAGAGTTATTTTTAAACCAGATCGAAGGTCTAAGCCTGGCTAAAACTACATCGTCTGTGCCCAATTGTAGCGAAGGCTTCCGTTCAAATGGATTTAGCCGCTTGGCTACGTAAGATACAGGGAAAAAGGAATACCCCCAGGCTGTACACTGTCTAACACAAACAGCTGTAAATAACATTGTTGTAATTGTTTGTTTTCTACCAAGCCTTTTTCTAACATAACTTTAATACTAAAATGTTTTTTTATGTTATAATGTTGTTTTGTATTGCTAAAACTAAGATTTCCAACATCTTGCAACAAACAAAGTAATGTTTTTGATTAAAAGTGAAAATTAAAAGTAAAGGTAAAATGGCTCGGTGGCCACGTGGTAAAACGGTTGACTCGAGCCTTTCCTTGCATTGTACCAGAAACGCAAGTTCCCGTGCACGCCTATGACCACGATTTCAACAACCAAATAACCATTACTCATACGTCCAAGTTTTCATCAGGATAGTATCAGGATATGCAGACGACCCGATTTTTTCGCAAAAGAGGACTAGTCCGTTTATGTAGGTTGTCGTACATTTTATAATATTTATACATTTATCATCGCACTTGATAGGTAGGTACTTAAACTTTTTGCTGATAATGATAACGGCCACAAAATGTAAATATAAATGCTGAGATCAGCCCCCTTACTCTTGAACCGATCCCGATCGATTGAAATTGGTATTGTCAAGTTTCGTACTTTTGACTTGCGACACCAGCGCTATTTTAGATTTATATTGGTTGAACCAAATGGCATTGAGTCTTGCATTTAGTTCACTCAATATCCGCGCAACATGAATTCAAGTTAACGCTTGTGTCGTAACATAAGAGTACGAAACTTCACAATATACAATATACCATTTCGGTCGATTGGGATCGGCTTCAAGAGTAAGAGCGCAGGAGGTCTCGGGTACAATGCCTTGGTTGGGCAAAGACTGTTTCATATTTTTCGATGCACAGCCCGGGTTTGTGATCGCCAAAGGGGATCCTGCACGAAATTGTGAAAATTTACGTATTTTTAAGTTACTTGTACTATGCGCTGAATTAGTTAAATGCATTAAAAGAACTTTCGTAAGTTAGCCTCATCATTGCACAAGGTAGTGGCCTTGTTGAAATTTGAAACAAATTTTTTAAACAATAACAAACAATACATAAATCGAATGACTCCTAAAAACATTTTTTTTTCGACAACTTTCTTAATTTTAAGCATGAAACAATAATTATTACATAAAATTATTTGTATTGATATTTCGCAGGTCACCCCCATCTTAAAAAAAGTAAATATTAATTTCTAACACAAGCGCGTGATGGTTTTGTACATTTCGCAGAATAAAAACATTGCTCTAATCAAATTACTAGGTCTGAAACTTCAAAACAGAATAGTTCTAGTTTTAAATATCAATAAGATTGATTTTGCTTTGAAGTACATTATTTGGGGGCCGCGCGATCGCAAAACCTGACTTAAGTCTCATGTCAGGTTTTGCGATCGCGCGGCATTAATTGTATCGATGACTTGATTTCAAAAGGAGCAGTGGGACAGTTCACTGGCTTCTGTACTTTACTGAAATTGAAGAATTGCTGAAACTTGAAACTACTTTACTGAAACCACAATGAGAAATACGTATATAATGTTTTATTCCAATGGTTATAGGCAATGGCAAAATAGAGGAACTGCATAATTATTTTTTTTTATAATTAAGTATTAGATCGGTGAATAACAAATATTATTTAATTTCAAAAATAATGATCAACTATCTTTATTATTTTTTTCGTTTAAATTATTTCAATAAAGTGAACCACAAAATTGCCTACAAGACCGATTTGGCTTCCACTTGACCTGGCTTCTACTAAAATAAAGGAGGAGTGTTCCAAGAAGTTGTTACGAATAATATTTACAGTACATTGGTGCACTTCATTTTAAATAATTATATGTATTTATCATCAGTGGTTTATACCGGTTGAGCAGAGTATAATATCTAGTAGTGCTGTTATTTTTAGATAGGTACTTACTTTATTAACAACAGCACACGTGGACAGGTCGTCAGGTCATCCACCACGCTGGCTCAACACGTGGACAGGTCGTCACGTCATCCACCATGCTGGCTCAATGCTGGTTGGTGACTTTTAACGAATACAACTGGGTTCAAAGGCTTATTCTACCTTATATCCTCGCACGGATAATGGAATGGAAAGATGTGGTGCAAAACAATACTTAGCAAAGCACCACTTTATAGAACTTATTGCCTGGTAGTAGGATCAACCTAGAATTCTCCTGGATGGCTACCATCCGAATACCTACTTAATTTCGTGAAAATAGAAACTTTCCTTCTATGATGATAAAGGAAGGGCATTCTCAAATTTTTATTTATCGCTGTAAAAGAAAGGGAGAAAAGAAATATGTACAAATGTGTGTGGCGTTGCGGCTCACTGAAATAATACTAAAGAATACATAGACTCTCCACCTATCGTGCTGAGCACATGTGCAGTTGCAATTCGGCGATACTTAGACTATGGCAGTGGCTGCTTCTGCGGTTGTCAGTGCCTAGATATAACATATATACTAATATAATCACGACTGTTATCCCCGAAGGGTTAGTCAGAGACTAGGCAATGAGGACAGCAAAAGCAGTACTCTACCATAGTCCACTTTTCACCAAATAGCGACTGCACATATGCTCAGCGTGACAAGGTGTGAGCCCATCGCCGCTCTATGCTGTTGAAAGTATGTGTTTTATACCAAAGGGAAGAGAGGGGGTGATAGTATTCTTCACCGCTACCCGACACAGTTAGTCTCTAACACTTTGGCATAATAGTCGTGAATAGTATGTATGTAAAACAGGTAAACCGCAATGTATACTAAAGCTTCCGTAACGGTCGCACAAGAAGGTGCACACGCCTAAAACAGTTGCCGTGGAGTTTCCAAATCAGTGGAAAGATGCCAGCGCCACATATGCGACAAGGCAGCCTTTTTCTCAATTCTGATGCAATTTTCGGCGGCAGAGACGTTATGAACGACGTTTTGTGAGCTCCACTTTGCTTTGAAGAGATCTACGTGAGCCTTGCGGCGATTTTGAGGCAAATTAAAGCTTGAAATACGGAAAATGGTAGCTGTGGCTATCTTTAGATTGTTGTAATATCATGTATAGTTATTTTTGAACATCAAATTATAATAATGTTTAAAGTTTTGCGCACGTTGACTTTATTTAAAACAACATTTTGTTATTATATTAGATTCATTTTATTCTATGTTAGTTTAAAATGCTACTAACATCACGTTAAAGTTCTTATTAAAGGTAATCCAACGCATAAGACCTATACATTCTCGCAGACGAGTACCTAATATCGTATATAAATAGTATACGAACGTTACCTTCACTACGTAGTCAAAAACCAGTTAAATATTTTGTTGGTAATTGAACGAAAAATTTTAAAATTAATAGTAACAATATATAATTTAATGTTATAAATAATAGAAAAACAGAATGAAAAATATACAGCACAACTTGGTCTTAAAAAAATCTAACCTAAAACTAAAAACTATACATAAAAAATGTCCTCCAACAGTGGACACGCAGGTACGGTCCCAATAATGCTGGCAACATAAACTTTTTGGTCACTAATAGATTACATTATCAATTTCTATACCTACAGACTTCAAGAGAGCACTTCTCGTTGCATTATTTCTATAAAAACTATTGACGACGACGAATAGGTAGTTAGCACACCAATTCTGGCGTCATCATCTCTGAAGGTTTACTTCCCGGTCAGGTTAATTTAGAAATAACACACACATACACATAATCACGACTATTATCCCCGAAGGGTTAGTCAGAGACTAGACAATGAGGACCGCAAAAGCAGTTCTCTACCATTGTCCACTTTTCACGAAATAGAGACTGCACATATGCTCAGCGTGACAGGTGGTAAGCCTATGCTATTGGATTTATTTAGTCTCCCGTTAGTCGCCTTTTACGACACCCAAGGGAAAATAAGGGGTGGTAGTATTTCTTCACCGCTACGTGACACGATTAAAAATAACTTTTTAAGATTAATTTCTTTTTTGGTGTTTACTATTTATAATAAGTACTTATGTTTATCCGTTATAACCATTTTTATCCTACTAATATTGCAAACGCGAAAGTTTGTAAGTATGGATGGATGTTTGTTACTCTTTCACTTAAAAACTACTGAATGGATTTGGATGAAATTCGGCATACAGATAGTCTAAAACCTGGATTAACACATAGGATACTTTTTTCCCGATATTCCCACAGGAACGGGAACCACGCGGGTGAAACCGTGAGTGGCCACTAGTATTTAATATAAACATTTTTAATAAATTTTAAAAGAAGCTTTACTTGAACTAATTAATTGGCATGGGAGTAAAAAAAGTTAAGATTTTTTTATTGTCCCCATTCCTTTACCTTCACAGCCAATCTCGCGAATCTCGCGTAGTTTATAATCCACTATTCAATCTCCATTGTTTCACCTGCAGTACCGTACTATATCCAGCCAGAGCAGCGTCATAAAGCATCATCAATTTTGCAAAGATAAGCCAAGTAATTTACGATAATCCCACGCGTAGTATAAATACTGAAGCCGGCATGATCTGCGAACAATAAACAGCTGTGAATCAACAGCTCACTCTGGCTTGGGTAAGCATTTAATTTTCAGTATATATCTGAAACATCGGCCTCCCTCATAATTCAGACGCATATTTTATGAGCGGTCCGCGGTTTGAGCGTAAGTCGTAACGTTTATTCTGAAGGAGGTTTGAGGGTTGGCTTTTAGGTTAGAAAAGCAGGACTCTATAAGAGATCGAAAGTTATTTTAGCTTACGATGGAATTATGATAACGTTTATAAATATTTTTTGGTTTTAACGCTAAACTTGTTGCGAATAAATTACAATTTGGATTTTTATTAAGTTTTCCACGAATGACTTAGTTGTTGACCTTTGGCTTTCAAAGTATGAGCCTAGTTGGTAGTGCTCCTGATTCGGAACGTCTGAAAGGTGCAGGTTCGAATCCTGATCGTGGATTTTTTCAATTTAATAACGAAATCAATATTCAATATTAATATAAATCGAATTGGGAATTACTGTAATGATAGTATTAAGTTGAGTTAAATAAATAAATAAATTCTCAACGTTTTTTAAAGCACTTTGAGACTATCTCATGCGGTTGTGACAAAATTATCTACTAAGGGTGAATCTGTCATAAGTACACCAAACAACAGTTCCGTTCGAATCGACAAGACAACTTCGCGACACATTTGGGTAGGTAAGTACGCACATTCGGGTTGCCGTGTAATGTGCGTCGTTATGACTGATGGCTGGAGTGGCCCTCGGAAGCGGCTAACCGACTAACTGCACAGCCCCAAGATCCCGCGACGGCACAACTTGAATTGGAATATAAATTGATTGCTCCAAGACTGTGAGGTGGCAGAATTCAGACGTTTTACATACAAGTATGGCAAATAATTAATGTACCTACCATGTTGTGGTTTGGTTGAAAAAAGTGCTTGATACCACCATATTATTCGTGTACTTACTTTTCTTTAACTATAATGTAAGCCCAAACCTACGCCTTAACATCAATATACCCGTAATTACAAGAATTTATCACAGACACGGAAATAGAATATGCACAGTATCATGCAGAACCGGATCATTAAATGGTAGCTTGTTTGGAATGGCACATAGAATATTCAACAAAATTCTAGATGGATTGAAGACTCTGCTAGTGAAGTCTTTTAAAAAACGTCTATCATTATTGCTCTACGATAAATCATACTACTCGGTGCAGAATTACTAAATGACAAAGCCTTGAAATACTTAGACATTTTCTTAGTTTTTATATTTTATATTTATTTATAAGTCTTAAATTTAGGACCATGGGAAATTTTGTCCCACCATTCAACAGATTTGAAATTAGTGTCAGTTGAAGGGTCTAGTAGGATAAATTGCAAAATAAGATTGCAAGAGCAGACCAGACTCCACAGGCGGCACCTGTTCACGAGTATGACGTGAATCAGCCATCGCTTTGCTCAACCATGGTTTAAGGAACGTAACGACCCGACGCACATGCCACCACCGCAGAGACCGCAGAGCATGACACACTCGAGCAAATCCAACTAAAGCTAGAAAACAATTAAAAAAAATTATTATAAATAAACCAAATACTTTTTGCAACTAACACAGGTACTTAAGGCTTCTTTGGGTCCCAATGAACAAATTGACGGGTGTGTAATGTTTGATATAAATACTTATAATCTAACGTTCATTTAATATAATTTCATTTCATATAATTTCATTCGATATAACAACTGACTTGACATAATAAACATTTAATATAATTTTAGAATCTATAATTTCATGTGATATAATGTCCATAAGATATAATAAACATTTGATATAATAATCTAATGGTATAAAACATTATTCATTTAATACTCTGACCCAAAGGGTGCCATCCAAGAAAGCAAGCAAGCAGCATGCGAGCAAGCATGCAGCATGCTAGCAATCATGGAGCATGCAAGCAAGCATGCAGCGTGCAAGCAAGCATGCAGCGTGCAAGCATGCAGCATGCAAGCATGCAGCGTGCAAGCATGCAGCATGCAAGCAAGCATGCAGCAGGCATGGTTTCTTTCACGGCTTCGGCGCTGCGGGGCTCTGGCGGTTCCACGCGATCTTATCGTCGCAGATGGCTTACGCTCACCACCGTAGCTTCGGCTTGCTGGCCGGCTCTGCCGGCCAGCCTCAGCCACGGCGTTGGGCGTTAAAGCCACCTGCTCCTCAGCTCACGGGCCGCCTCGCCCCTCCGCGCCTACGCGGGCTTAAATTACACTCTAGCGTAGGGCAGACAAGTCTACGTCGAGTCAGTCGGTTTTGCCGCGATTCGTTTCTGTCACTGACTTTTGTGGCACAACCTTACCAAAACACAACGTATTAACTTATAAAGAATTTTTTAAATCAAATTGTAAAAGTAAAAAATATATCAAATGAAGTTATAGAATATGTTATTATACCAATATAGCTTTATAGAAAAAGTTGTTATAGAATATGAGTATTATATCAAATGACTAGTATACGCAATGTTGTTATGGGGAAGTGTATATAGATCAAGTAAAAATTATATCCAATGAACGTTATGTCCTTTGTAATTAGTTCATATGTCATTATATGAAATGATACGCACCCCAAATTGACACGTATCCCATGACGGTTGTAGGGTGGGGACGGGGTTCATACAAAATCCCCCATGGTCCATGTGGACATGTTTAATTTTATATTTTTATAATTGTTTTTTTTTTAGTATTTATTATGTATTTAGGCATATCATTGTGTAATTAATTATTATTGTTAGATTTTTTGTATGCCAAACAATTAGATATTTGTATGCCTTGACGAAGGTGGAAATGTAGTGAAACTAATATAAGTTTAACACCTATGATATTGTAACTAACCTGCATTTCACAAATAAATACTATTATTATTCTTATTCTTATTCTTATACATACATACATAAATGCACGACTGTTGAGTGTTAATCAGAGATCAGGCAATGAGGACAGCAGAATCAGTTTACTGTCATAAAAACGTTTCACCAAACTGCACATGTGCTCAGCTTGATAGGTGGTGAGCCCATCACAGCTGCATGCTGTTGAATGTATGTGCAGCCTTTAGTCCGTTAGTCGCCTTTTACGACATCCTAGGGAAGAGAGGAGTTGGACTGAGAGTCTGTCACTATAAAAACTAAATAATAAACTTTCCTACACTCACACCAATTATCTAGCCCAAGAGAAATTCGTTATGAAACTCGTTAAAATGGTTACTAGACAACGGATAAACGTACTTAAAATACTTAAATACATACATAATATACATAGAAAACACCCAGACCCGTAACAATTTAGAAAAACAACAATTTTTAAATTGACCCGACCGGGGATCGAACCCGGAACTTCAGCTTCAGCAGAAGCCGCTATATTACGGCCGTAGTGACATTGTGAATTGTGCATTATTTACAAGTTACCCTACCGCGCATAAACCGTCAGAGCCTCTCTGAAAGGCGTCGTAACTACCCTTTTGGTTTCTATAGCTATATCTTATATTTGGTAACCGAAGCTATAAAGCTGAACGAACCGTTTAGTAAATATTGAGTGAGATAAACGTGCTTCATGGTGTGCTAATAATAATAGCAAAAACATTACTCAGAATTAGCACTGCAGTGATTGGAGAGAAGTTTGTTTCCACAAGAGTGCCCACTCTAGTTTTAAAACCCGCTAAAACGAAAATAACGAATAACTATTACTAGGTACCATTACTATCAGAGAAAGAAAAACAAAATAATATAAAAATTCCTTCAAAGATCCACCAACGATTCCGTAAAAAATCCCACTAAAACACTTATATAAGCCATTACAAAAGATTTAATAAGTTTCAAAACCCGCTAAAATACCAGTCTGTCACTATCAAATTAAATTGCTCTATTAGAATTGGCCAATAGCAGAGCTTTATTTCCGACACGTGACTTTAGAATAATATTTCACTATTGGGCGTTATTGTTGTGGTCACGAACAAATGCTTGATTTTTTTTATGTAGGTACACATGCAATTATCTTTGTTCATGAAAAAGTTCCTTTAAAGGTTTTTGAATGTAGAACCTTCAAATACGACAGTATATCGCCGCTTCTCATTAGTGTACAATCTCAAAGTTAGCGAACTTTACAGGTGAGCATTTTGAAAATTTACACGTTAATAAAAGCGTTATTTAGAAAGTTCGACAGTCACTCTTATTTTTTAAAAATAATTCAGACCTTTAGCTCTTAAAATAACTTTGGTAAGTAAGTATTTATAAAGCGAAATCACAAAAATATATATTGTTTTAATAATCGTTTTGACTTTAGCTACTTTTTTAGAAAAAAATTGCTTATAATTTAGATATTCGATAGTTATGTTAAAGTATTAAAGCAGAATAAATGGCGTTTTTTCAAGGAAACAATCATACATTAATACAGTTTTTATTGGAAAATCACAAAATCATGATACCTGTCTGTTTCAGTCGGGTTTTATAAAATAAAATAAAACAATTTTCATCCTATCAATAGGATATAAATTAACCAAACTTAGAAAGTATCAAAAACCTTAAAATACTATCAAAAATTAAATACTTCGTTTTAGTTTTTAATTAATATAAATTCTTTACATCAACGATTACACGTTATCTGTAATAATCAAGAGTAACATAGCAACATGACACAATACAACAAAAATTTAAACTTTAATTCTTACAAAATGTACCGTTAAAAACGAGCAATCAAGAAATAATACGGCTATGATGAATACATTTACGTTTCTAGGCAAATAAATTACTCGACAAAACTGTTAAATTTTGAGTCTTTTAGACTTCTTTTTAGATTTGTTAAGTGTTAGGTCATCCCTTTGTCAAAAACCATATAAATTTGATTTAATACAATATTACAGAGAAACTGAACTTACCTTTATATCGTAATTTCGTTTTTGTGCATTTTTCACGAGAAACACTAAGTGTATCCTGCGGAATCTTTGACACAACTAAAGATTGTAACGTTTTTGCGCGAAAGGGACGCAAAATCGCGCAGATTTAAAACGGAACATTAGCTCCCCTAGCGGAAATTTTTAAAAGTAGCTTCTTTAGATACTTTTCAGTAGAAAGAGCAGGTGATTCTTAGTATTTCTGTATATTATAGGTACTTGATCTCGCAAAATTTTTGACTTTGTACACTATTCACGAGAAGCGGCGATATAAGCCAACTAGTGAGATATTATGTTCCAAGCTTTCACCGTGCACCGGTTGCGTATTAATTTAAGAAAAGGAACCATCACAAACTTCCTTACATAATCAGCTAAGAAAACCACTGCGAAGTTTCAAAAGTAATAAAGAAAAACCTGCAGTGCACCAATCGCGAGCTCCGGAAGCAAAGAGTCCGGCACATAATTAGCTCGTTATACGCCAGATGGTCGACTCTTGTGAACTCGTTAATTTTTTAGCTCCTCGCCGCGTCTTGGTGAAATTGATATAGTTGTATTAGATTTCTTTTCAGTCCCACTTATTAAACTTAGTACGGGTCGCGCGCGGTATTGCACTGTGTTTTTTATATAAAAGAAGGAGGTAACACGAGCAAGCGGGTTACCTGATGGAGATTAATCACCGCCGCCCATAGACGGCCGCAAAACCAGAGGAATCGCAGACGCGTTGCCGGCCTTTAAGGAAGGAATAGGAGTTGTAAGGGGGGGGGGGGGGGGGGGTCCGGAACTCTCACTGGCCGGACGAAACACAACAACACCAAGTGCCATTATTTCTGTTTTACGAGTAAGGACTGTCATCTCATCTTACGACCAACGGGTGCCAACGGCTTTTCGTGCCTTTTGATGGTAACCCATCCAGTGACTCGACATTACGAATCGGAACTGAACGCCTAAGCCACTGCGCCATCGAGCTCCTTCATTCAAGTATATTTATTGTTGGCGACCTCCTTGGTCGAGTCCATCTCTGAGGTCCCGGTTTAAATTACCGGTCGGGTCAATTTAGAGAAAACAGTTTTTCTGAATTGATTTCGGGTCTGGGTGTTTTCTATGTTTATGTATTTTATGCATTATTTAGTTCAACCATACGAGTTTCAATGGAAGCTTATCGTGGGCTAGATTGTTATTATTAAAATATTTTTTTAACGTGTCGCGAGCGGTGAAAGAATACTACCACCCCTCTCTTCTCTTGGGTATCGTAAAAGGCGACTAACGAACTAAAGATTGTACATACATCCAACAGCATAGAGTGGCGATTGGCTCACCACCTGTCACGCTGAGCACATGTGCAGTCGCTATTTGGTGAAAAGTGGACTATGGCAGACGACTGCTTTTGCGGTCCACATTGCCTAGTCTCTCTCTAACCCTGCTGGGATAATAGTCGTGATTATAATTATTATGTATGAATATAAAATTATTCTCGCGTACAACGTTTCCCTTCTGGATTTGCTTTACACTTTTTTCCTCAAATGTTCAACCCTGAAGCCATTCGCGGATACTCGTTGTCATTCTAAATGAGCATTACCAGCTCATAATTTCTATACTCAACTCTGAATTTTCAGCATCATCCTTCATACCATTCAAAGAGAGATAAATAAAACAAAACAAAAAAAATGCGACAACTCGCAAAAAATACGCCACCGGAAATGAAGACGGCCCGATGACGTCACGGCAGTCGCAGACAAAGCCGGGGGTAAAAATACGACAAATAATGAAACATTGAGGGAGGGGGCTTTTTAATGAGTCATGAAGGAACATTCGTCTGCTGACATTGCTTTTTATTTGCGACGAGGCTAGAGTGGAATGTTAAGAGCTACCGACGCTTAATTTTTTTAAGGTAATTTTTTGCACTAGTCTTTTCTGGCTTCAAATGGTGTCGTTTGATGTGAAAGAAAATTGAGGTTTGTAATGCACGTTTGTTGCATAATATTCATTATCTCCATTTTCAGCCTTATGCTCAGCGTGACAGGTGGTGAGCCCATCGCCGCTCTGTGATGTTGGATGTGTATGTGCAGTGTTTAGTCCGTTAGTCGCCTTTTACGACACCCAAGGGAAGAGAGGGGGTGGTAGTATTCTAATAATGAGCGTCTACCCGACACGGCACGCGTTTTCATTTGGTCTTTCATTTCGAGACCCGACATTGCCAATGCAGCTTAATTCACACGATTGCATGCCGAACACTAGCCGCTGCGCCAACGAACTCATTTTGTATTAATGACGTTATAATTATAAAATTTGTATAATTTTATACATATTTTTGCAATTTGCGATTTCAATTTTAAATTATCCCTTAATTTATTAATGTGTGGTTAATTTGAAAGTCTATTTCAATATTAAAATTATTCAAACCTGGTAATCTGTTAGTAAGTTCAGTTATATTCTGTTTACGCGTCAAGTTTGTTTTTCAAATGAAAGTAAGTATTTAAAAAGTGTACCATATAAAACATTATTAGTTTTAAGTAGCTCTAATAAAAAAATACAATAAAAATTTATTGCGTCGTTCTCACATCGAGACCGTTTGATATTACCAATTCCACCTTTATTTCTCGCTACATAGAGTCGATTGATTTCAGAATATCTACATCACGCGTCAAACGATCGAGGGCAACCGTTTGAATGGGTTGTATGAATCTGACCCAGTTTCTAATGAATTAGGTATTGTAGGAGTATCTATTAGATGTGTTAGCGAGATATAAGGTACGCTGCATTGTTCGTTATCAGACTAACTGTATTACATCGAAATGTTATATTGGCACAATGCTAGTAAAGCTACCTTCGCATTGCTTGGTATTGGGTGATCAATAAAAATTTGTTATTCTGTAAATTCATAGGCACGTCGCACGTCCCCAGTCTTGGAAATTTTTTAACACATTTTTTGGCGCAATTGTCAACGTCAAATTTGACAGAATCGAGCAAAGACTTTGCGATAACAATGCATAAGATGTACCACAGAATCGAAATAACCAAACTTGTTCATACTAAAGTAGTCTGTAAGTCTATGAAAACACGGTACAAAGTCAAGTGTGTTTTTGTAGGTGCGGTCTCATGCGACCGCTTGGGGGGCATGAGGGGTGTTGTTGGTCCAGATAAAAAACATTTTTTCTGTTAAATTACATAGAAACATACTAACACGACTATTAGGTATCCCCGAAGGGTTAGTCCGAGACCATGCAATGAGGACCGCAAAAGCCGTCCAATGCCACAGTTCAGCTACCCTATCGGCAAAAAGATATGAATATGAACATGGGCTTCATTTGACATTTGAAGCCCATAATATGCCCATATAAGGACAAAATATGGGCTTCAAATGTCAAATGAAGCCCATGTTCATATTCATATTTTTTTGCCGATAAACCCGCAGGTCTATTAAATTGATCTACCTACCTATTAGCGTTTATTTCGACATGTTTAATTGTTTCATTTTTTTGTTTATTTTTGAAAGGCAATATTGTTTGACGTGCTAAGCACCTTTTACGGGGCGTATTCTAATTTGTACTTTTTCATAAAATAATTAACTAAATTTAATACCTAGAAGTTTAAAAAGACTAATTGAATTGATATAATCACCTTTAAAAACTTAACATAGGAACGATTGTAAATCATCCCAGGGATTTTAAAACGAAATTCTGATGCCAAAATGAAATTCGTTATGTTTGTGCTCGGTGCAATCCAATTAATTTAATTACGATTTTACGAAATCAAGTCTTTTTCAACATTTAAGGTAAATGTTATAAAGTCAATTAATTATTAATATTGTAAGTTGTCAGCTTGGCTTTGCAATTAATATTTTCAGTGAAAGCTTTCAAGTTGTTTGTGTAACAATTAATTATAGTTTAAAGGTTTTTTAAAGGTCTTTTTGAAGGTTAAATAAAATAAACACTGTTTGTAGATAACAATTTAATACTTAATCTTATAATTATTTCCAGTGTTGCTTATAATAATATTAAACTTACCATATTATTTTAAAATTGAAAAAGAATTTTTAAAAATTTAATCGTAAACTCAAAAAAAAAACAAAGAAAATCTCTTTCCTCGCCGAAAACAAAAACACACACAGGTAATCAGTTGTTTAATCGCGCAAACAGCTCACGCGTAAAGTAGGTTTTAATCAAAAATGTTGAAAGGTGTTGTTAACAAATGCGAATCATTTTTAATAAATGAAGGTTGGGCATATCCCTTCTACGCTTACGTCATAAGCCGGGAATCAAAGAAGCGCGCACTTTCACGACAGGCTAAGGAGTATTCATTTACAAGACAAAGTTAATGATAACAATTTTTACATCTCCTTCCCTCCGTGATGGCTTTTTCGGATGAGTTTTTTTGCTCCCAATTTAAGATTGATGAATAGTCTGTACGCTCTTTTTGTTTTTCTTTGGCAAACTTTGGTGAGGTAGTGTTTTAATATTTTCAAGGATAGATGAAGCTGATTTCTCTTTTTTTTGACTAGTCAATTTGCAAGTTAAGTAACTTTTACAATGCCCGTTTGCCGGACTTTTGAAAACATTGTTATAAAAAAAAAACTAAGCTATCTCACGGTTGGACTCTTATCTTAACGGGTTCTGTACAACCCTACACATCTAAATCACTATTTCTTGCAGTATCTTGCTACGCCAACGTATGCTGCATTCATATTCGGTGATCCATGAAGGCAACTCTTTAAACGCATGTACGGAGCAGTGCGAAACGTAACCAATCATATTTACATGGGAACACGGTCATATCTCCGCCGAAAATATGTGTGTGTGAAACACTCTACGCGAAATTAAAATTGGCCTGTTGCCAATATAATCCCATTGTGAGCCGGTATTTATTACATCGGCCTAGGAAGAGCGCGGAGTTTATGAAATGCGAGTTCAAATAGGTACTGTCGGGCGCTGGGGCTTGTTACCGAGCCGCGCTGTGACCAATTCTCGTGGCTTTCTTTACGTTGCGTTGCCCGTGGTAACGTGAAAATTCGTTTATTTACACCTGTCTGCCGAAGCCTGGTTGACTAACAAATATCAGGCTGACCTCCGTGTTTGAGTGGTTAGCACGCCGGGGTTGGGGTCACGCCATCTCTGAGGTCTAAGGTTCAATTCCCGGTCGGGTCAATTTAGAGAAAACTGATTTTCTAAATTGATTTCGGGTCTCGGTGTTTTTCTATGTTTATGTATATTTATCCGTTATCTTACCATATTAACGAGTTTCATAAGAAGCTTATCGTGGGCTAGATAACTGGTGTAAGAGTAAACCAAATTTATTTAAATTTATATATTTCCTGAAAAGCACCTGACCTTAGTCTTAGCCACAATGATGGCTCATTTTCAGCAAGCACCGCCTACACTTCACCTGTAACTGAAGACTTCTCCCGGAATCAAGCCTGAGTGGTAGAGCCACGCTGCGTTGCAGCACGCAGGGCCGTCTCGCCCTGGGTAATACCACCCTCTCACGAATATCCGGCGTGAAATGGCACTTGGTGCTGTGGTGTTTCGTCCGGCCAGTGAGAGAGCCCCCCCCCCCCCTCCCTTACAAGTCCTATTCCTTCATTAACCCTATACCTTTCTTAAAGGTCAGCAACGCATCTGCGACTTCTCTGGTTTTGCGGGTGTCCATGGGTAGCGGTGATTACTCTCCATCAGGTGACACGCCTGCTCGTTTGCCTCCTTCTTACATAAAAAAAATCACTGAGGAATAGCATTTTACGTCTTACATTCGTAACACATCAATAAACAACAACAAACTGTCCACAGTATGCACTCCCATCTAGATAACATTCTACGAGGCTATAATAATTAGTAGTCTCTCTCAATTTGTTTTTCTGCTGAGTTTCGTTTTTCTTTCAAAAGAATTAAAATACTTTATTAATTAAATTTATAGGTACTTACAACAATACTGCTTAAAAGACAACTTTGAACTTAATAGACTCACCAATCGCATTTTATACACATCCTTAGAAGCCGTCTGCCAAAAACCGTTTCGCAAACCACGAATTGTACAAAAACAAAAATCTACACAATTACCGGGTTGTTATCTAAAATTGAAACTTCATCCGATGTCTTCGTAAAGCAGGGCCCTTGACGTAAGCGGTGCCATAAAAATTATATACGCGGCCATTTAGAGATGGGAGTGCAGTTGGATGGTGGCCAATACAATTATACCGTTTGTAAGTGTTCTTGGCTAAACAACGAACGGTTCGACCCACGGTGGATTCACCTCTGTAGCTCTGTGGCCGGTTATGGGGTAGGTTGCAACTTTGAAATAGGGATAGGAGTACGTATGTGATTTTGAACTGCAATGTGGTGCAACTGATAGTCTCGTACTAGAAAACTGTCATGGCGTGAGGCAAGAATAAAATTGATGTAGGAGTAAGTTACGCGTACTGTCTCGACGACACGCACACAAGTGCACAAGTAATGTTGCTAGAGGAATCAGATTTGCCCCAAAAGTAAGGAAATTGGAACTATTGATAGATACTTAGATAAGTTTAGATTATTAGTACTGACGCGGGCCGTTCCGGTACCAAGCCAGAATGGCTTGGTTTTACTGTCCTCATTTATCGTGCGTGTTCTCGCTTTGTATGCGTTATTATTCTATGAGTAGGTACCTAATGATTAATTCTTCCCCACTGGTAAGTAAAGTAAAATAATTTATTACTGTATAAAAACTTAACCGTATCGCGTTGCGGTGAAGGAATACTAGCACCCCCTCTTTTCCTTGGGTGTTGTAAAAGGCGACTAACGGACTAAAGACTGCACATACATCCAACAGCATAGAGCGGCGATAGGCTCACCACCTGTCACGCTGAGCACACGTGCAGTCGCTATTTGGTGAAAAGTGGACTATGGTAGAGGACTGCTTCTGCGGTCTTCATAAGTCTTCTTCTGTTAGTCTCTGATTAACCCTTCGGGGATAAAAGTCGTAATTATATGCATGTATGTATATCTACCTATTTAAGCAAACAATTTTGGCGGTTAAAGTTGAGTGTTCGTAGGTTTACCCTTGACACCATAGACGTGACCACAGGTAGTGCTAAATGAGTGTAACTATCTGCGTAGTAGAGCCACGCTGCGTAGCACAAATTGAGCCGGTTCGCTCGCCGTAATAAAACCATAAAGTTACTATAACCGCTAAGGTATAGTAACTTTACGAATAAAACTGATCCCCCAGGTAAATGTTATTTTTTTATAAAATACGAGTATTAACGCATATTTTGTTGCGAACAAATGATTGCACACCCGCACCCTTTTGGATTGCCAAGATGGGTGCGGGTTCGAATCACGCTCGTGGTAATTTTTCCGACACTCTCTTTTTCAATTTTTTGATTTCCCAGGGTATCAAATACGGGGTATACCACCGGAATAACTCCGTAATACCACTTTCTCACGGAATATCGGCTACTCCTTCCTCATAGATCCTACTCCAATCACAAGGCCGGCCCACGCGTCTTCGTGTCCCTATCTACCGACTACTATAGGTAGGGTTTCGCAGCTGGACTACGGGTCCGGCTGTTTGTCTCTTAGTGGTACTACTGAGGAGATTCGTAGACGAACTAAAGTAACTGACATAGCCCAAAGAGTCGCCAAGCTCAAGTGGCAATGGGCAGGGCACATCGCCCGTTGAACCGATGGCCGTTGGGGCAGAAAGGTTCTCGAGTGGCGTGCGCACACCGAACGACGCAGTGTGGGCAGGCCTCCAACAAGTGGTTCGACGATCTGGTGAAGGTCGCGATGATGATGATGGTACTACGGGGTTCCGGTTCACGCCCCCCGCTGGTTGTGCCCTTACCGGCGCCTCCGACGGGATCCAGATATGGGTTAGACTCGTAGTGGCTTGTGGTTAGCTGTAGAGCTTGGGAATGTTTGTCTGTCCTGTCCTGGTATTATGTGCCAGGGCTTCCAAATTAGTGCACAGCGGGCGGGGTTTAGTAGCGATCTAGGTGGGGCCTGAAGCGAAAAGCCCCGCGAGGAAAATGAGTTTCTCTTTAAGTTGGCAGCTTCGTCCGGTGGTTCTCATTTGACATTGCTGTCAGCATCTCCGGTACTAGTCTGGGGAACTAGTAGAGGCGGCCCCCTAGATGCCATAGCCTCCGGCCCAGCCAGCTGCGTAGGACGTGGGAACTTGTTAGGCTCCCGGATGGGTTCCGAGAAATGAGTGTGCTTACTACTCCGCGACCTAGGTGGCCACTTGGAAGTTGACGACCCGAGCAGTGGCAACTGCGAGTTGTGCACTTCGTGCAACGAGAAGTGAGCTAGCTCGAGAGCTTCGGTTACATATCTGGAAAATAGGCAGTGAACTACACGTGTTCACGGGGAAACTCTCCGAGACACTAGTCTTATGAGTACCGAATGAAGAGCGCGCTTAGACGGGCACTGATTCGGCGTCAAGATCTATCGCAGATGGTCTTCTGCGCGAGTTGGTTTACTGACGCAGGGACGTCTGGCACTTCTTACATAATCTAACGGTTGGTCTCGAGGTGCTAGTACAAATAAACTTTTAAAATAAGAATAAAGTTTTAAAACGATTTATGAGTTTGGACTATTTAAAAGTTTATAAATCTGGTGTACCGGTTCGACACGTAAGTACTGGCTTTAGATGGTAAATTAGTGATTAGTATTGTTCATAATTAACAGATAATTAAATAGAGATAAGGTGTGTTAGGTGATAAAGTATGTTTGTATTTTGTATCATAATCATAAGCATTGAATGTGTAGTGCTCGCTAAACCTCAGATAACAATATAATTATAAGCGTAAGGCATAGGTACTAAAATAAATCAGTGTTTGTAACATCACATCTTCGGATCTTTTACACTCCCTGTGTTTCCGATAATCCTCAGGTATATGCAGCGTACATTTTTATTTATTTTCCACCATTTCCAGTTGTCTTCGCGCCTGGGCTCCCACTTAACATTGGCTAGGGAAGTGGAGTAATTTTCCGGGCTGTATTGTCTATGTATTTACTCTTATATCTACCATACGTTTGGCTACCGAGACGATTCAACTTTATCGCAAACCGCTGTGTATCTAAAATAATATCACCTAATATCTACTGTTAAGTCACACCGGTATATTGATTGTTGCTTAGCAACTACCATATTGATTTCAGTATTTACTTGTATACAAATGGGGGCGCACACAGATCCTTTCAAATAAGTTGGACAATGTTGGTAATTAGTTCTTAGCAAGTTATTAGTGTAGTTAATACAAGTACTTTAACCGACGAGTAGGTATAAAGAACGATTTGAGAGTAAGTGATGCAAAGGATGTGTCAGGATCATAGCTAATGAAGAGCAGTGGTTTCTGCCTGCAACAGGAAGCGGCCGGGATGTATATATCTATGTATACGTACATATCCCTACTGGGCAGAGCTGTTCTTTAGAGCATGTCTCATGCATGCTCAATTGGGTTGAGGTGAGGACATCACAGGATTGTGCAGGCCACAGCAGGACATTGATATGAGAATCGGCAAGAGTGCGTGTTACGACTCCAGCCGTGTATGGACGTGAATTGTCATGCATTAGTCGAAACGAATTACCCAATCAGCCTCGCAAGGGGATGATCACATTTGAAACAATCCACTCTGCGTAGATTTGAGCTTATATACGTATAAGAAGTACATACTAAATACCGCTGGCAAGAGCTAGTGCTGGCTGATTAGCTGAATTTGGCGTCGACGACTGGCGCGAGACTGCACAGGACAGAAGAATGTGGCGATCTCTAGTGTTGGAGGCCAAAACTCACTTGGGTTGATGTGCCACAGGAGGAGTACATAAGAAGTAGAGGAGCTCGATGGCGCAGCGGCTACGGCGGTCGGTTTACGATCATAAAAGGTAAGCAACGTTCGCAAAGCAGTCATTGGATGGTGACCAAATTTAAAAAAAAATTACCTCACATGCTGTTGTTGTCTATTTGGAAAGATCTGTGACCAGCAGTGGGAAGTTAACATGCTGGTGATTAGTAAAATGAGAAACAGGCTACATTAGTACTTATATAGTTTTTATGATGGCTTAACGATAACCTGTAAGAAAACCTTAAATTGGTTATTAACAATTTAATTTCTATTGTCTGGTTTATCGGCAGCTGACAGGTAGGAAGCATAAATAGATGTCATTACATTACAATAGATTAGTAAACAATACATCATTAAGTATGTACATGTACAAAGTTCATATTCCACTGTCAAACTTATTGAAAATATAAAATTTTATTCTGCTATTGCGTAATGTCTGCATCTCAATGAATAAGGCGACTGTTAGACACCGCAAGAAACTTCAAGGGCTGTTCAGGTCAAGTGTTTTAAACATGACAAAAATAATAAAAAAAGAAATTCGTACTTTCTCATTTTTAATTATAAATAATTTATTTTGTGAATTATAATTGGATAGTCTTTGAGTATCTTATTTATTTTAAAGCGATAACATAAAAAAAAAACAATTTAAAATAACGAATATTTATAACGAGCGGGCAGCGACCGTCTGTTGACCCGCCCATCTGTTGACCCGTCCGCGTCAGCTGGGCGATAAGTAGGTACCTACGTTAGTATGCAATGAGACCCCATTTATTTTCCTTTTACAACTGAATTGAAATGTTCGTATTTAAGATGCAGTTAAGTCCAACGACTATCGATAGCATCAAGTTATGTTGTGGCCACATTTTAACTGTAATTATGATAAAGTGTTATGTATGAGCGTAATTTCAATTTAAAAAAAAATAGGCAGTGAGGGTGCAAAAGAAGTGCTATCCACGTTTCACCAAATAACAACTGGACATGTGCTCAGCTGATAGGTGGTGAGCTCATCGCCGCTTCATGCTGTTGGATGTGTATTCAGCAGTGTTCAGACCGTTAGACGCCTTTTCCGACACCCAAGAAAAGAGGATAGGTTGGTTGGTTTTCTAATAAGCCGCTTCCACACAGCTTGTGCAGCTCACAATATACACTCATACATAAAAATAATGACGACTATTATCCCCGAAGGGTTAGTCAGAGACTAGGCAATGAGGACAGTTAAAGCAGTCTTCTAACATACTCCACTTTTCACCAAATATCTATTTCACGCCGAATATTAGTAAGAGGGTGGTATTACGCTGGGCGAGCCGGCCCAATGTGTGCTGCAACGCAGCGTGGCTCTACCACTCAGTTGGTGTCACTCATTTAGCACCACCCAGGGATCACGTGTAGGGTCTCAAGGGTAAACCTACGGTGGCACCGCACTATTCTCCTAAACCACGCAATGGATTTGAAAACGGTTTTTACTAAAAGATAGAGCGTTAACTGAGGATCGTTTTTGTTTATAATTTGTTGATATTTTGTACAAAACGACTGAATTATGGCGTTTCTAAGTTAGCGCGGGCGAAGGCGCGGGCGGGCCGCTATTAATAAATAATGTAAATAAGTTTCACAACTGTCAAACCAATCATACAGCTCCAAACTAAGCATATCCCGAGCTATGGTGACTGAATAACAGATAAACATACATACATACTAATAAACATCGATGACTCGGTCACAAATGCTCGTGCTCATCACACAAACATTTGCCCCTACCGGGATTCGAACCCGGAACCGTGGGTTTCGCAGTCAAGGTCGCTGGCCACTCAACCACCCGGCCGTCAAAGCGTTATACTGTGATATCACGCTAATTTCACGTTAACGGTATCAACGGGTTAAGTGTTTTTTACTCAGCAGTGCGACTTGGATAGGCCGATAAGTATAATGAATAATATCCTTAGCTAAATAATATAACGGCCAAATCTATGTAAAATTCCAATGAAACAGTCTAAAATTCCGGAATCTGTTGTGATAATACAATCTTGAGAATATATCAAAATAGACCCCGGAACGCGTTTGAGCATTTTCTGGTATTGCCTATTAGTTTCCGATTTTAACATCCCACGCCCACTTGTTTCCGCTTATATTGTCAGCAGTCAAGTAAAACCACATATTAATTTTGTGTCTAGGATAAATAAACCTCTGTCGTTCATAAATATAAAAGAGACATAACTTGTATATAGCCTTTCTGATACTATTTATCCCATGTCCGCGTAACATTTAGTAAAGGTAACATTTACATAAAACATTTATTAACATTTGAACAACTAAAAAGATCTTTATTCATACTAAACTACTCGAAAGAAATGAGTTTTGTTTTAGTTGGAAACATTTTTTACCTCGTATATACCGTCGATGTACCTACTGAAAAAAAAACAAGTAACTCAAAATTTAACATTTTAATTAGAAGCATTTAATTCGATTTTTAATCGTTCGATCATTTGTCTTCTGATGAAATAGCTCCGAAAGTCTCTACCTAGAAAGAGTCACACTGAGTCAATTTGTGGTGCTAAGGCATGAAAAATTTCATTGCCTTGGTTTTCGCAGTACATTGACGCGCGACTATACGTTCTTTCGGTCAACGCAGTCGGCTAAACATGGCTAAACGACTGTCATATCTATGCATTATTAAGCGCTGAAACGTACCGACTCGATAACGGATGCCTCCATTGGCTACGTACACGCTCGAGTTAGCTGTAGTTTGTTTACTAACGTGTGAATGGTGAGACGGACTTTATGTTACGAGTTTTTTGTTTTTAAAGTTGGCTCGTTTTTGGGTTAAACACTTCTTTAAGTGTTTAGTTTTTAAGTTTTTGTTTGTAGAAACGTATTTAGGCTGTGTGTTATTTTTTTAACTATTTGCTTATTGGCAACGGAGCAGTGATAAAGATTATTAAATTAAATACGTAAGTATGAAAACTTGTTTCAGTATTAAGTTTTTGTGTTCGGAAAAGTTTTTGATTTATTAGTTATTTTTTTAAACTGTGTGTCATTGATTTGCTTAGAGCAGAGGTTATTTGACTAAAAAGAAGAAACGATAAAGACAAGAATTGATTATTCATTTTTCTTGAAAAAATAAATACATATAAGTAGGTATGCATGATTAAAAACTGCTTGTGAAAAGTTTTGATTGTGTATTTTTTAGAAACTGTTATTTGACAAAGAAGGAGTGATGAACTTATTGACGGGAGAGTGGAGCGTCATGTCTGCAGTATTGTTTTATTTTTAAATTTGTGTTTGTTGAATAATAATGTGGAATAATGGTGGACTATTAAAACATAACTTTTTAAATTCTCTCAAGAAGTCCGTGTGAGAACACACGTCTTTTCTCAAACTGAAAGGGTTTACCAGAAGATTTACCATCAAATATTCATAAATTATCACTTATTATCATCTTTTGTACGATAACAAAATATTTACTAATAAGTATCTCTTTTACTTGACACTGGCTAAAAGAACTAACAGATAACAATAATTGATTTTACGAGCAGGATTTGAACCAACCCCTTTCTGACATTCCAGGTCCAATTATGCTCCTGTGGCTTTTATCCAGCCAGCGAAAATACATCAACACTATGTTTACTTTGAAAGTCAAAGGTTATAAATAATATGATCGTATGTTATGAGTGTTATGCCGTAGTTGACATTGAATGTTGATGAATTTGTCGGGCCTGGCCCGTAATGTCAGAAAAGTGCGACTAGTGGTTAATAAAAAATAATAATCAATTATAAAAGTATTTATAATATTATATTACGAAATTAACCGTGTCGCGTAACGGTGAAACAATACTACCACCCCCTCTCTTCGCATGGGTGTCGTAAAAGGCGACTAACGGACTCAAGACTGCACATACATCTGACAGCATAGAGCGGCGATGCTCACCACCTGTCACGTTGAGCACATATGCAGTCGCTATTTGGTGAAAAGTGGGTTATGGCAGAGGACTGCTTTTGCGGTCCTCATTGCCTAGTCTCTAACCCTTCGGGGATAATAGTCGTGATTATATGTATGTATGTTTACATATGTATTATGATTTTTTTAGCGATAATTTATACAATATTATATGCAATAGGTAATACATGTAGGTATGATTAAAAGCTCCTTTTAAATTTCAGTTTCTATGTGTTATAAAGTTTCGATTGTGTGTTTTATTAAGCTGTGTGTTATTGGTAAAGAGGAGCGATAAATATAACAATAGATTATTAAATTAGTGATTAAAATACATGCACGTACCAAAGTATGACAAAAAAATATTTAAAAAAAGTTTTATATTTGTATTTTTAAAGCTGTGTGTTATTGATAATGTGTGATAATGTGTAATTAGTGATAATGATAAGGATTGATTACTTAATTAGCAATATCAAAAACGTGTAAAATGACCTACTCGCAATGGGCCAACATGGTAGGTTACCCCTCAATCTTCCCATGCTGCTGTTGTCCATGTGGGCCTGTGCCAGCTGTGCTGTGTTTATAGCCTGACTGTGAAAGATGATTTAAAAAAATATATTAGGATTAAGCTACTTATGGATATTATGTATATTTAAATAAGTTAGCTTTTTATACTAAAGTAAAATACCGGCCCATTTTTTATAAGTTTAATTAGGTATTTTCTTCGATATGAATGTGCGTGCGTAGTGTTGGACCTTGAAGTATATTTATTAAAAATATGTCATCGATTCCAATGGCTGAGTGCTCGGCTCAATTACTGGAAGTCCAAAGTTCAATTCCCTAGTCGGACCGAATGGGTTTCGAAAGTAATTGACTTAAACTTCATTTAAATTATAATATAATAATATTATTTACCCACCAACCGCATTGGGCCAGCTTGGTGGGTTATGGCCCAATATCCCCACGTGCTATTGTCTACGTGGGAGGCATGTGCCCAGGAAAATTTATAGGCTGATGATGAATATTATTTAAATATATTTTCAAACTCTAGCAGTCAAAAAACCAGTATAAAATATTGACACCGGCCATAAGCCACTACCTATCTATTGTTTTTCTTTGGTCACCCATCCAGTGACCCGCCATTGCGAAAGTTGCTTAACTGTCAAGATAGCTGACCAAACTCTTTAGCCACTGCGCCACCAAGTTGACGACTTACAAAGACAATAACATTACCATACACAAAAAGACCATCTTGCTCTTGTTACCATTGACGGTTTCAAAACACTCTTTTTGACATTCCATTCGTATACAGAATCTCTCTAGCGGCCTAGTAATGCCATTGTTAGGACTGCTCATCTGATTGACACACCGCATATTGTATTGATGGCAAACATGTTGAGAAATAATAACAATGCAAATCAATATAAAACACTTTTTTATGTCTTCTGTATTGACTTGGTGCGGTTTGCGCTTAGAGCAGTGTCCACATTTTCCAAATTGTAATTATATTATTCGCAACTAAATTTGCGTTAAATTATACCTATACACAAATATTTAATAGTACTTTTCATACATAACTACATATTTTTAAATGTAGTTATGTATGAACTAAAAAAATTTTACTTAAGTATATTTAAGCGTTTTAATAACGCTTAAATATACTTAAGTAAAATTTTAAACACTGAAAAAAGACGACCACCTCAGGCGGGAATCGAACCACGCAACTTCCGCATTCCGGGCGGCTGCCTTAACCACTTGGCTACCGAGGTCTGGCTTTCAACCGTCGAAATTTGTCAGTGCTTGATGCTTATGTTTTTTAGTCATATACATACATACATATTTTTTGTCTTCTGCATAATCTTCTACTAAACCAACCTTTACGTACGTACTTTGCAGTTAATAGAACGGTTCGATATGAGTGATTTCGTTTTAGATGTTGCAACGGTCAGAAACTCAATTGGCGTAAGGGACATAGGGCTAAAAAATATATATGTAGTACCATATACTACTCAACATTTTCTCCTCTACCCTTCTGTATATTTAATTTTCAGCAATCTCTTTAAAAAAGTCCCTTACACCACACAATATTTTGATGGTAATCTTCAACGTTGTGTCATAAAGTACACTTAATTCAAACATTATATTGAATTTTTAATGTAAGCACCAAATCTAATTTAAAATTTGGCTTAATTACCTTGAAGTTCCCTTTCTGTCCTTTACAATATACAAAATTAAAATAATTGTACTTTACACCATTTTAGCTTTTTATTACACAATACCAAAATTGGGCTTAAGTTCATTAAAGTTTCCCTTTTGTCCTTTACACCACGGCAAGTTAAATTTATATGTATGTTACGCCACTTCATGAATTTATTTTGTTTTTTTACATCATAATATGGAGTACCTTACGCGGTATAAAATAAACTTTTTCGTCTATTACACTGAAAAGATCGGGAACTTTGTCCTTAAAGTTTCATGAGACATCACTAGTTTTGCCAAATAATAGGAAAGTTATAATAATTATTATATTACAAATATTATTTTCTCGACTATTTTGATATTATAACTATCGTATTAAAATAATATGTACTGACAAAATTAAGATAAGAAAAAAATTGCATATCATATAATTACTGTCCATCTAGATTATCGATTTTATAATGTAATACCTACTAAACAATTTCCGAAATTCATTGTTTTTTACAGAAATTACAAAAATAAAAATGTGTTTAAATTATGATACTATAAATCTGTGACCAATCTGAGATCGAAATAAAGACACCATCTAAGTTTTTATGATAGGTACCAACCCTTCGGTCATCTAAACATTGATCGAAGTACTGACCCGGTAAACGAGCGTACGGTCACAGTAATATAAATTTACCGTGATACGGTCCACTAGGTTTATAGAAAGCAGTCATCGCAGACCATGGACGCGCGCGACACCGAGGCCGAGAGCATGTCTAGCGTTAAAAATTGCAAAATAAAAAAAAAATATTTTTCGGCGTAAGATACGTTCGTTTGTTTTTTACCGTTTTATTTGTTTGTTACATTGAAATAAATCAGAAAAGAATCTTAGGAAAAAAAAGGTTTTATTTTCGCCGTTTGTTTTGAAAAATTCAAAAAAACTTTTTAACAAAAACAAGTTTTTTACTACCAATTTTTAAAACAATAATGAATATTATAATTCTATCTAGCTCACTAATCTGCACCTGAACTAAGTAATACTAACACGTGAATTGATAAAATTATCTAATTAAATCCAACAACTATTAAAGTGCTTGTAGTGATAGCAGTGCGTGCGTGATATGAACTATCTGTGGGCTGGAATGAGCGGGTGACAATAAAAACAAATCATTCTACTTTATTTCATTATTTTTCTTGAAACTTTCGAATAAAACTTGGATAAAAAACGAAGGAATTTGAAGAAACGGGAAAATTTACCGCTTTTTTCATCGCTAAGCCTGTCACGTGCGCTGCTGACCATAAAGCTTCAGCTCTATGTCCTGAAATTAAATGTAGTAAGTACCCTTCAGATCGATATGCAGCAATAAAAAGAAATGCTTTTTGGCAGTAAAAATTAGTATGGTGGCCATTATGTCCGATTTGCGCAGAATCGTCCAACTGTACTAAACTTAACAAACAAATCCTTAAAAGGTTATTCAGAGACTAGGCAATGAGGACCGCAAAAATCGCACGGTCACAGTCTACGTTTCACGTTTACCGGACTAAAAACTTAAGTACAGTCTTTAGTCCGTTAGTCTTTTACAAAACGCAGGACAAGAGATGGGTTGGTAGTTGTATGTCCGCGATACGCGGAGCCCTAACCAAATCGTATAAATAGATTTAATAAACCAAACTCGTGGTACTGCGCAGCTCCGCTGACAAAGGGTACCCTTGCTTCTAGTCTTGCACTGTTCGTTCTTGATTTACACTCCACATTATATATCCACATAAGCATAAATAAATATAAAAAGCTAACAACTTAGATCCCGCTTTATAATTTAAAAAAAACCGGCCAAGTGCGAGTCGGACTCGCCCATGAAGGGTTCCGTAGCAGCAAGTAACATCATAAAAAAGTTCTTGTAGTTCGTTGTAACTTTGATCGATGTTTTATTATTAGTATATTTTATAATTAATTAATTTATGACATATTAAAAAAACTACTAACTAGATCTGGTTCAAACCAATTTTCGGTGAAAGTTTGCATGGTAATCTACATCATATATTTTTTTTTAGTTTTATCATTCTCTTATTTTAGAAGTTACAGGGGGGGGACACATTTTAACACTTTGGAAGTGTCTTTCGCGCATAGAAAAAAATGATATTAGAAACCTCAATATCATTTTTGGAGACCTAGATACCCCACACGGATGGGTTAGATGAAAAAAAAATGTTGAGTTTCAGTTTTAAGTATGGGGAACCCCCAAAATTTATTGTTTTTTTTCTATTTTTGTGTGAAAATCTTAATGCGGTTCACAGAATACATCTACTTACCAAGTTTCAACAGTATAATTCTTATAGTTTCGGGAAAAAGTGGCTCTCTGACATACGGACGGACAGACAGACAGATATGACGAATCAATAAGGGTTCCGTTTTTTGCCATTTGGCTACGGAACCCAAAAAATGCGCACGCGGTCACCGACCCCAAAGACAAGAGAAAGAATTTGACAGCTGACCATTCTTTTTTATTTGTGAGGCAAATTGCGAGGCAAAAGGATTCAGCTCATACAGCTTTAGCTGTGTACGAAACAGTATTATTATATTTATTATTTTAATAATGAGCTGCCATCACACGGCTCTTACTTAACATAACATAAAGTGTTCACTAAAGACACTGAGTGAATGTGCTAACCGCACCAAGCTTTTCATCATCATCAGCCTATGAACGTCCTACTGCTGGGCACAGGCCCAAGCTTCTATATAAGAAGAAAAAGAACTGTCAGGACACAAAAATGCTACTGTATGGCCAACGAAAGCTGAACCTCGTAGTTATTTGATTGGCAACCCTTTGTCTCTATGTGTGTCTATCTGAGGTGTCATGTCGTATGTCAAATTAAATTTTAATCTGAGAAAATTGCAGCTGTGTGAGTCACCCCGTGTTACCCAGTCATGATTTTTTGAATTTGCCGCGTTTTTCCTGGTTCAGCTTTCATTAGCCGGACTTCTAACGTGGTTGTTATAGTGTAATGGCGTTGGGACGGAGACCCGAAATGAAACAATGTCTTTCGTTGAATCAAATTTCCTTTATCCTCTAGTGTATCATCTTAAATACTAATTAACATCACATCTATACGTGACTAGAGGAAGGACGCCTTGTCAATCAGGAAGACCTTAATTATCACGTACTATTGAGTACGTGCTGATAGTGTAATTCACTATATCACACCTCCCCTGAAAAGGCTAGGCATCCCTTCCCTGAAAAGTAAACTCTTATTTTCTAAATATCTTAGTCCTATTCTTATGAACTATATATTCTTTATTATTCTTTAATATTTTTACGTTAGTACCTAGCTCTTCTAAAACTTCAAATGGACCTAAATACAAGTCATTCAATTTATTATAATTTTCATTCTTATACAAGAGTAGATCACCTTTTTTGTAGTGTACTTCCTTACAATCTAAATCATAATTAGTTTTTCTACTTTGTTTTGATATTAATAAGTTGTTCCTGGCATCATTATGAGCTTTTTGCAATCTAAATTTTAACTCCGATGGATAATTGTCGTATACATATAAGGGATCAACTTTACTAACTAAATTACTAGGTACGTTACATGTTTTCCCAAAAACTAGTTCATAAGGGGAGTATTTGGTACTAGTATTTACAGAATTATTATAAGCAAAGCACCAATATGGTATCCAGGTACTCCAATTTGCCGACTGATTCTGTGTTTGTATTCTCAAGTAACATCCGAGATGTTTGTGCCAGTTTTCTAGCGAACCTATACTCTCATGATGATAGGGTGTTGAATTTAACTTATCAATATTTAGCAATTTACATACTGTTTCTAACGTGGAATTAATAAATTCCGTTCCACAGTCAGTCGCAATAACCCTGGGAGTACCATATCGTAAAATAAAATTTTCAGTAAAAACCCTAGCAACAGTTTCAGCTGACTTATCAAGTATTGGGTAAGCTTCTACAAACTTTGTCAATTCGCATTGTATTGTTAATATGTATTTATTACCCAAATTATCGACCTCCAACGGCCCCACAATATCTAAATATAATTTTTCAAAAGAAGTAGATGCTGTAGTGGTTATTACCATTTTCTCTTTATTATTTTTATTACAAAATTTCTGCTTTTGGCAATCTTTACAGCGAGTCACATATTCAGTTATGTCTTTTTGCATATTACTCCAAAAATATTTTTTTCGAATATTCTTAGTCATTTTATTTATGCCTACATGACCACTTGTCGGCAATAAATGATAATCATTTAGTATAACACGTATCAAGTCTTTATTTGTAACATGTTCAACTTGGTTATTAATAATACATAACCGCGGTAATTCTTTATGTTTCATGAAAGTTTGGGTCAAAATTTTAATAAACTTTTTATTAAACCCATTTTTAATCACAACGACTTCTACAATATTATATTTTTTACATAATGCACTCAGTTCTCCTATCGTTGCGTCTCGGCGCGCCTCCGTTAGTAGAGATTCCTGATTTATGTAAATAGTAGAGTCACTAAATAACATATCACCCGTCTGTGAGACGTATCTTTTCTTTTTCCTCAACTTCACGAAGTTTTCATACGAACAAATATCTAACCTTACATCATTTTGTGATTTCTGCATAATATCTACCACTCTTGGTTGCCTATGATCAACAGGGGGCTCAACCCTGCTACTTCCAGAGGTAGCGGGTTCATTATTTTGCTCCATGGTTCTTTTCATTGAACGGGTTACTACCCCCAAAAAATTTGAATTTAGATTTTTTAACTCGTCTGATGTTATAATGACTCTCGATAAGGCATCTGCCGTTACATTTTCGGAACCTTTTATGTATTCAATATCGAAATCATATTCTTCTAAACAAAGTCTAAACTTAGTTAAACGGCTACTAGGATCTTTTATGCTAAATAAATGAACCAATGGTCTATGATCTGTTAATACTTTAAATTTTCGTCCGTATAAATATGGTCGAAAATGTTTTATAGCCCACACTACCCCTAATAACTCTTTATGAATGGTTGGGTAGTTTATTTCTGAACTGTTTAATTGTCTGCTTGCATAAGCTACGGGCTTATTATTTCCATTTGATAATACAGCCCCGAAGGCTACCCCTGACGCATCGGTTTGCAACCGGAAAACATTATCTTTTCCAAAATCTGGATAATCTAAGACAGGAAATGAACTAAGTGACTTTTTTAAGGTCTGAAATGCCACGTCACATTCTTCCGTCCACTGAAACTCGACATGTTTCTTACAAAGACGGTTTAGTGGGTACACTATTGTGGCAAAGTTTTTTATGAATTTTCTATAAAAGTTCGCAAAAGCCACAAAACGACGAATCTCATTTACATTTTTAGGTACTGGGAACTTTTCCAAGACCTCGATTTTACTGTTGTCTGGCAACACCCCGTTTGGCGTAATAACATGCCCTAAATAATTAATTTCTTTCCTCAAAAATTCGCACTTACAAGGGTTTAGTTTTAAATTAACTGACCTAAACCTCTCAAATACACTCATTAAATTTGTATTATGCTGCGATAGGCTTTTCCCGAAAACTATTACGTCATCGAGATATAGAAAACATATCTCGTGATTTAAACCCGATAGAGCCATAGACATAAGTTTAGAAAATACGCTAGGACTCGTTTTGAGACCCATAGGTAATCTTTTCAGTTGATATTGCTTATCAGCTGTAAAAGAAGTGAATTTCCTACATTCTGGTGATAACCCTAGCTGGTAATAACTAGAACTGAGGTCTAAATGAGAATAGTATAAGCATCCCGAAAGTGAGTCAATAATTTCTTGTATATTTGGTAACGGGAACTTTTCGTCTACTATTTTTTTATTTAAAAGTCTATAATCTATTACGATTCTCCACTTTTTTTCACCGCTACTGTCAGCTTTTTTCGGAAGTAATAATAATGGAGAAGACCATTCGCTGGTACACTCTTCGATAATATCTTCTTCTAACAATTTACCTACCTGTTTTATTAACTCAGCCTTCTGAGCGTGCGGTATTCTATACGGTTTGACATAAACAGGAGACGCGTCATTTTGCAGTTTAATGTTGTACTCGTATAAGTTTGTAACGGATAGCTTATCACCCGGCATATGAAAGATATCTGCATATTTTGCACATATTTTCTCAATAGACCGTCTCTCTTCATCACCAAGATATGTTTTTAATTTAAGAAAATCGAATAGTTGTTTAACCCTCTCGACAGATTTTCCGTTTTCCGTATCAAAAGAGCATACGAAATAATCCGAGTATTTTCTAATTTTCGGGCTAAAGTTATTTAATTTTACATCTTCTTCCCGTGTGTTTAAAAATCGCACCGGAATCTTTTTCCCGTCTCCTACTACCACGGCGCCTGCTACAAATACGCCTGCAATAACTTCCTCCGCTAAAATGACACATTCGCCCTTTATCTCTGACGAAACATTGTTTACGACCTCACATCTCCCTGGAATAGTCGTTATTATGTTTTTACCTAAGCCTAATTCTAGACTTATCTTATCCTGTAATGTAACCAGCTTATTTTCATAGTTAATTTTACAACTATATTTTAATAAAAAATCTTCTCCTAAAATTCCATCATTTTTACAGTGGAAGTTGCTAAACACATAAAACTTATGCCTAAAATTATAATTGTTAACACATAAGTCTAGATAAACATAACCTATTGATACTAAATCCCCACATACTCCTTTAATCTTAATTTCATCCCTTACTAGCTTTGCGTCGCGGGACACGCTACGGAGTTTATTTAACCAATCTAACTTTAAAATTGAAATGCTTGCTCCTGTGTCTACCAATAGAGAAATTTGAGTTTGACTACAAGTAAAACAAACGTAATTACCACTACCATAACTACAAATATCTACCTCAGCGCTATTCAGAACGAAAAAAATTATCGCTATGATGTTCGTTCTGACGTATACTCTGACGTTCACTTTCGTTCTCGTCATTAGACTGTTCTGCTGAGTCAACTAAGAAATGTACATTCCTACGTTTATTATGAGGTGACGTAAACCTGGTGTTGCGCTGACCCTGAAACCTATTCGAGTTATAGTAGGCACGACCCCGACCTTGCTGACTCGTCGCGTTGTTGTTACGTGACTTATTATATTGTTGATGATAGTTTTTATTTATCTTTTCAAATCGCTGGTTCGAAACATAGTTAACATAATTGTTTATTGGTGGTTTCACTACCGAGTCTTCTTGTTCTAAGGCTATAGTTATTGCCTGCCTAACTGTGCTTACGGACCTAGACGTAACTATAATGCTTGTACGAGCATTGTTTAGGCCGTCAGCGAAACGCTTGATAGCCATTTTTTCATTAATCGGCTTTAATAAATTATATGCCGACTCGTCTCCATTAGCCTGTGCTGTACTTAAATCGTTGGACATTTTTTCGATTTCACTACCAAACACTTCTATGGTCTTGTTTCCTTGCCTACATCGTAGCATTCGGTCTAAAATGGCTGTGTATAATTTTATCGGAATTAAAACATTTTTTATATCTTTTATTAGGTCTGCCACAGACACATAAGACTTATTAATTTTTGTTTTAGCACTGCTAGAAAGACGAGTTTTTAAAACAAAATTGATTAACAGAGGCTGGTCCTCGTTTCTAAGGGTACTACTATAATACTCTATTCCGTCTATTAGTTGGTTAATTTGCGTTTCGTCGCAATCTACTAGTGGGAGGAGCGTGAGCGCGACTTTTAGATCGAACGTGGCCATGGTTGTGATCGTTTCTGAATGATGCGGGTTAACGAGTGACTCGATTTCCTCAAAATTACATAAAAACTTTGACGATATTGCTTTTGTTATTTGTAATTCTACAGCATCTATCCCTTTTTTACATAAGTCTGCAGATATTTGTTCAAAAATATTTTTAATTTCCTTTGCTCTTAAAAACTTATTCTGCCCCTGAGCGGAATAACGTTTGTCCTTACTTAATTTAATAATAGAGTCTCTAATAGCCTTAAGCTCACTCAAGAGTTCTGACAGGTTTGCCATGAACACACTTTAGAAAAAAAAAAAAAAAAATCACTCACACACACATAGATTCTTGGTAGCATAGTTATATTAATTCGTGCTGGCTTACACGTTCTGTGCTGGTCCAATTGCCCGTCGAACCGCTCTGCGTTCTACCTCTTCTAATAGTCGTGCGTTGAAGTAACGTAGCAGCCTAAGTACTATATAGCCCGCTAGTACAACGACGATGGTCAGTAAAAAGATCTCTGAAAGTTGCATCCCAACGGCCAAGGGAGTTGATGCTGCCGCCGATTGAGTTGGTGATTGACTGACAATAATATTGTCTTTAGATTGTGGGTTTCCCATAGTTAAACAATTTTGGCTTACAGTTTTTCTTCTTATTTCCTTCGTCCTTCTTGTAGGCCCGTGTAGCACTATTTTCCTGATATTTTGTAGACTTCAACTAGCGATTTCGCGGCGCGGACTTGTGACACCATGTCACGGTCGCCATGTAATGGCGTTGGGACGGAGACCCGAAATAAAACAATGTCTTTCGTTGAATCAAATTTCCTTTATCCTCTAGTGTATCATCTTAAATACTAATTAACATCACATCTATACGTGACTAGAGGAAGGACGCCTTGTCAATCAGGAAGACCTTAATTATCACGTACTATTGAGTACGTGCTGATAGTGTAATTCACTATATCACTATAGCAATATTCATTTATTTTCTTTCAGACACAAAACATTATTAAAAATGGTGGCAATGAGCAGGCAGCTGTTTAGCGACGTCGGCGGTGACATGACTTGTTCGAATTTATGCCACCCCTGGGAACAGAACTGCTTCAAATCGTATCCGAGTTTACTTCTTGATTGTATCAAAGGTAGCGTCCATTTCTACTCTTTGGTTTATTTGGTAAGTTTTTTTTTATTACACAACGGGAAACGTCTAGATGGCCGAGTGTTAAATATCTGGAGGTCTCGCCTTCAATTCCCAGGTCGTGGTGTAACATAGTTTTTTTTTAAATATATAAGTAGGTAACACACTTCGCCGATATTCAATATTTTTAATAGGTACTAAACATTATCTTAGCCCACCTCCGCCCGAAATGATTGTCTTTTTTTAGGAACTGGTTATCTTATCTTTAAATATCGGACAATAATGCTACTAACATTTTTGTTATGTCGACCGGTTCAGATAAGAAAGTGGACAGTAAATCGGCGGACCTAAGCCAAATCTACCGCTGTCCAAAGCTGTAACAGAAGATAGAAGAAGAAGAACAGAGAAGTAGGTTCTATGGTCCAAACCAAGCACAATAACAAGTACCTATGTGTTACTAAGAGTTACCCCCCCTGGGAATTTAAACAGGTCTTGCATATCACTTGTTGAACTAGGCAAGCAATTTAGTAGAATATCGTGTATTCAGTCACGAGCAAAAATATGTAGGTAAATAATTGAAGGTAACTCTTAATACAATGGACTAAGAGTCAAAGTGTATACTTATTGCTGCTCGTGAATGTACATTGCTTCGCTACTTTGCCTAATTGAAACGATTTTAAAAGTAATCAAACCTTTGTACACGCTATTCGCTCAGTGCGAACAAGGCTTTAGGGTGGTCAGGTCAGGTCTATGTGTATCTTACTCTAATTATGTAGTGTATGTAGAATATAATAGAATAGAATAGAATAACTCTCTATTGCTTTAAATATGGTAGGAACAAGTTCTTACATACATTTAGCATTTTAAATTTAACCAAAAATTGGTATGCAAATACAGAGAGAGAAGTCTAGCTGGCAAACAATTAAAAATTACAATCAATAAAATAAAATAAAAAAAAACAATAATCAAATTTTAAAAAATCCAAATTACAGCAATTAAATAAAGTAAAATAACAAAACAACATAAAACAATACCCAAAAAAACTATAAAATAATTAAAATTGTTATAATTAAAAATAGTATTCAAATTTTTCACACAATAAATTCATTAACACTATAAAAACATTTCTACTAATTTACATAAATTTAATGAAGTTAAAAATAAACTTCCTACGCTCACACCAATTATGTAGCCTAAAATAAACTTCTTTTGAAAATTGTTTAAAATTGTTTAAATGGTTGACTAGTTATCGGATAAACCTACATACATATAGAAAACACCCAGATCCCAAACAATTTTGAAAAAGTTGTTTTTTTCTAAATTGACCCAATCGGCAATTGAACCCGGGACCACAGAGATGGTGCGACGCCAAAACCGGCGTGCTAACCACTCGACCGCGAAGGTTTGACTTTGGATAGCTTCAAATGATATTATCGATGAAGAAATGTGATTATATTTTTTGTTATCTAATAAAAGACTTTTGTTTGCTTTACTGTTTTATCAATTTGAATGATTGTGTTCATTGATTTGTTGCAATTGGTACAATAATATTATCGCGCTTATCAAGTAAATAAATTAATGAAATGTCTACATTATTATCCAAAGTAAAATTGTGGTATGGTGACTGAAGCCAGTTATCCATGTATGATATCCAGATTAGAGCTTTTAACCCCTTGAGGATCGTAAAAGCAGACACAATTAAAAATCAATTGTTTCGCGAACGCCGGCGGTCTTATGATCCTTGACCTATTAATAACTGTGCTGTTTGCCATGTGGGACGTATATACTGATGATAATGACGAAAAGAATCGTGTAATGTTTAACCGTATTATTTAGGTATACCTAAGGGAAGGAAGAGTTTTAGATGCGGAGATGGGCTCACCACCTTTCACGCTGAGCACATGTGCAGTCGCTATTTGGTGAAAAATGGACTATGGTAGAGAACTGCTTTCGCTGTCCTCATTGCCTAGTCTCTGACTAACCCTTCGGGGATAATAGTCGTGATTCCAATGAATAAATGAATGAGTTTTAGATTTATTATCTAAGGTGAAATTGTAGTGAGACTAACAATAATTAACAACTCATGATATCATTACCTTTATATTTTTCCCGGGTTACTACCCTTACTTGGTTGATATTCCACTCATACGCACCAAGCGTTATTCGTCTCCATTCTTAATGCGTACAGCCAAGGTATGGAATTTATGCCGGCGTCTGTGTTCCCGAGTGCATATAGCCCCAACATCTTTAAAACCAGAGTGAATAAGCTGCTTCTGGGCAAGCTCGCTTCATCGTCGGCTCTTTTTAATCCTACGGATAAGAATGTGGCCAAGAGTAAGCCCATCATCATCATCAGCCTATAAACTTCCCACTGCTGGGCACAGGCCTCCCACGTGGACAATGTACGAGGGGATATTGGGCCATAACCCACCACGCTGGCCCAATGCGGGTTAGTGGCTTTTAACGACTGTCATCTTACGACAACAACCGGGACCAACGGCTTAACGTACCTTCCAAAGCACGGAGGAGCTCGAGATGTTTTAAATTTGGTCATCCATCCAGCGACCAGGCATTGCGTAAGTTGCTAACGGGCAAGTTCGCAAGCCGAACGCACTAGCGGCTGCGCCATCGAGCTCCTCTATTATAAAAAAAATATTTGTTTCACAAAATAATATTCTGATTATGATTATGAGCATAATGGGAGTTCGATGTGCAGTTGAGGAACTTTCCGATCACTTTTCGGCGGTATTCGCATGCGCCCCAATCCGATGCCGCGTAGCTGTACAGTGCGTGCGTGTAGATCTTGTACAAGCGAATATCGCCGCAAAATGGTCGTCCAGGAAATTCCTCAATCATACCTACTAGGTAAGACTGTTATTTCAAAACTTTAAATTCTAATTGACGACCTCCGTGGTCGAGTGGTGAGAGCACGCCGGGTCTGGCGTCGCGCCATCTCTGATGTACCGGGTTCAATTCTCGGTCGGGTTAATTTAGAGAAAAACTGTTTTTCTAAATTGATCTCGGGTCTGGATGTTTCTTTTATGTTTATGTATATATTATGTATATCTTGATCTAGAGAAATGGTGTGAGCGTAAACAAATTTAATTTATTTAATTTTATACTTATAGTAGTAACACGCGCCTTTCTATTATTGGCAGTCCAAAACCTTTTATTCTGAACAACATTTTTTCAATATGCTTTCTTATTTTTCAGGCACAGATAGCCTTAAACGTAAAAAAGTTGAAAGAGAAAAAGACATGGACTAAACTTGGGAAACAATACGTAAATTCAGTTATTTTCGGAGCCGCAGTTCCATCTTCTTTCGTCCTTTCTAACTGTATGATCAGGTAATGTATGTGTATTGTATTTAATAGGTTTTACGCATTAGCTAACCAAATTTAAACACTCATATCACGCATTTTATTTTAGCATTTATCTGAATAGCAAAATAATATTGCCAATGTTCAAAATATTACAACTAAAGTAATATGTAAAACTTTCCAACACATTAATATGGTGATCGAAGGCAACAGGATGTAAAAAATGTTAAGTCCATAATAAGTTGTGTTGAAACAGTTGGAGGAATCCGGATTTAGTGTCAATTTTTTTTTTTAATTTTAATATGGCTCTCACATCCCCATTAGTTGAAATGTATCTTGCCAAATCAACAACCTTATCATCACATAACATCAAGTGATGTGTCAGCCAAGTACTGACCCATTCTCATTGTTTCAGCCTAGATTTACTGTAACAATTTGGCAATATACATTAATTAAATAATCTTGTTTACCCTTTTGGGCTAATTTCACCATACTCTGTTAGTTAGTTAAACATTCTGTTGAATCTTTTAACGAACTGTTAAGGTTAATGAGTGTTTCACGTGGCGCTAATGGGTCATTATGCGTTGCCTGTATGTTTAACTAACTAACAGGGTATGGTGAAATTGGATCTTAATCTAGTTATATAACAATAGCTAATAATATGTACACTAAACACGTAATGTAGAGAATCTTCAGTCTTACTTTTTTACGTACAATTTACGTCATAACACAATGTACCTTAGAACTATTCTTGCACTCCAAGATATTTTATTTAATTTATTCTCTAGTGTGCGACATAAAAATACTTACCACAAAGAGTCAACCTAATTTCTATTCTCTAACGCTCGATCGTAAGATCGCGCTCACTTCGACCTACGCGTTCCGATCAAAAGTGACCTTGTCACGAAAGCATGAACTCTACTATAGAATACATAATACTCTACGCGAATTAAGAGAATGCGGACTTGATCACGTGTTTGATCCATAGCGAGTTATCAAATCCGCATTCTCTAAATTTGACTCTACGCTAACTATACAATCGTCACTTTTGATCGGAACGTGTGGGTCGAAGTGAGCGCGATCTTACGATCGAGGGTAAGAGAATCGCACCTCTGGCTGCACAGTCGGTTTGTCTCTTTTGTAGGTACTTTTTGTTTTTGTTTTATCTTTTTATGTAATAGACGTATCACATTAAATAGGAATAGTAATATATAAATTATTTCTCTAAGTATGTACATAAGGTATATATTAAATGGACTTTTTGTAATTTACGTTCTTGTACATTGTTGCAAGCCTGAAAAAAAAATTATTAGTTTTATTATTATCATTATTTTACGATCACTGTGTTTCAGGAATATACTTGGCATTAGAAAAACTTATATGACGAGTCTGATTGTGCCTATATCAATAAATGGCCTATGCATATATTTAGAGCCGCCGGGCAGAAGGACGCTGGTTATAAATCTATTTGTCAACTTGGTGAGTGTTTGTAAGTTTATTTTCATTTAATAATAAAAAAAAATCAAAAAGGAGTTGATGTTGGCCCATTCTGCCATGTGATATTGTCTATGTGGCAACTAGCTGTGGAAGGTTTATAGGCTGATGATGATGATAATCAGGTGCTGGTGCAAGTTTGATTCTCTCAGCGTGATAGGTGTGAGCCCATCGCCGCTCCAAGGATGTATGTGAATTCATTAGTCCGTTAGTCACCTTTTACGACACCTAACGGAAGAGAGGGTAGGATATCTAGTCATATTTTAGTATACTCGTATATACCTAGTTGTATATATATCAAACCAATTTTCACGTTATATTATATTTGTTTAAATTGTAATTATTAAAGTCATGTACTTATTTGTTTATTTACAGCTTATAGAATACTGCATGAGATGTCTAAGCGGGGCTGGCTATCTTGAGGTAACAAAAGCTAAACAAACTCTTCTATTCATGATGGGAAGTGCTTTCCTGTTCTACCTTATGAGGTTAGAAGGAGACAAAGAAAAGAGGACACCCTTGTTCTGGTAAGAAAACAATTGATAACTACCCACATAAATTAGTTGCATCGTATACGTTAAATTGATTAAGTATAATATTACAGTTAACGCAAAAACAAATAAATACTTACAATATTTAACACGAATCTTCCTCGTGCATTAATTTAGCATAAAATTCTTAATCCTAACTTTTGTTAAAAATACGAAAGTTTATTTGCTTGTCCTTACGTTACAATTCTTTACTGCTTTTTCGAGTATATACCTAAGCGACAGATAGTCGTGATTTTTGCAAAGATGAGGAGTTTGTAACATTTCTGCTACTTCGTAAGGGGCTTACACAAATGTTCATGTGGCACGTGATGAAAAATTAGACTTTTCACGTAGGGAAGCTACTATTCTAAAATGTTTAAAACTATAATTCATGAAGCAATTGATATTTTTTGTAAAGTTTATAATAGTATATAATAGTAATAGTTTTGATGTATAATATCTTAATTATTTACATAAAAATAAAAATACCTACTTTAATATAATTAGTTAACGCCAAAATTGAGAGCTTTGCCAAAACTTCCAAGTTTAAATTTTTAAAACCAATGAGTAAATTTTTATGAAACTGCATGCTAAAATACAGAGAACTAAATGATTTGTATAAAACATTAAAATAAGTTGTATTTAGTAAGCTGTCCTTGCGATTTAAAACTTTAAATAGTGAAGTTTAAATTGCCTTAAGTCAGTTAAATAAACGTTTATTAAAAATGTTTTCTACAAACCGTTTCGCGTTGCGGTGAAAGAATACTACCGAGGCGACTAGCGGACTAAAGACAGCACATACATCCAATATCATAGAGCGGCAATGGGCTCACCACCTGGCATGCTGAGCACATGTGCAATCTCTATTTGGTGAAAAGACAGAGGAATGCATTTGTGGTCCTCATTGTCTGGTCTCTGGCTAACGCTTTGGATATAATAGTCGTGATTATAATATATGTATGTTTGTATGTATGTATGTTTTCTACTAACTAAGTATTTAGAACTCTGTATTTTACTTTAGAATGCAAATTTTTAAAGTTACACGTGCCACTGGGTGGTGCTAAATGAGTGACACTGACTGGTGGTAGAGCCACGCTGCGTTGCAGCACTTGGTGCTGTTATGTTTCGTCCGGACAGTGAGAGTTCAGGAGGCCCCCCCCCCCCCCTTCTCACAATTCCTATTCCTTCCTTAACCCTATTCCTTTTTTAAACTCATTTGCCTCTTTCTTATACAAAAAAATAAAAGAAAAATGTTCCATTAGATTGGCATATTGGTTAAAACTTTGTACCTGGAAGTTTGTATTAGAAACCATGCGTAAGCCTCTGAAATGAAGATAGACTCATGTAATTTGGGCACATCATTAGAACGCGCGTCACAGCGAGTTTTGCGCGGCTCGTCTCGTCACGCTAGACACTTTTGTCTGTGCCTTCGCGTTGTACGCTCCTTACATAGAAATGCTTTTAGTATTCACAAAGGCGGACTTAGATGCATAGATGCAATTATTTTCTCGGTGCATCCGATTCAGTTGAGAACTTTTTTCTCTTTGTCTTTTTTATCCTCGTTTACAATAGAAAAGGAATAATTATAAGCGCGTTGCTTTTATTGCGCGACGTTCGTGTGCGGGGCGATACTTTTTCTTTTTAAATGAATGAGTTACATAAAATGCATATTCGTATGTTAAATGAACTTTGATTAATATTGTTAGTAGGAACTTTGAGTTTTGCTAGATTTTAATCACTTAATAAGTACTATTGTAAGCCGATTGCAATAAGTAATAACTTTAGCAATTATTTTTTACATTGATTGTAACGACAAAGATGATTGTAACTTTTCTTTTAAAATTACTTGAAGAAACTATTTAAATTTCGTGCATCACCATATTCAGCCTATAAACATTTCATTGCTGTGCGCAGGTCTTTTCACATCAAAGGCCACAGTACATAATCTTAATTTTTTTTTTCTATTATGACTCGTCATAGTGACTGCATCCTGCCTGATGGTAAGCAGCCGATGCAGTCCAAAATAATGAGAGCGCTCCCCACCGTGGAATAAGCACGATAACGAGCGCACCCATTCATGACGGCCTGCATAAATTCCGCTTAAAAGACTCGGGACTGTAGGAGCTGGGAAACACATGCGCCGGCAAAAAAATCCAAAGCTGAATGGTCTTACAAACTTGACTTGACTTGTCAAATTTTTTGTACGTGTACTGATAGTCTGTACAGTATGATGGTGGTTCCAAAGACCAGCACGTGTAGTCCGGGAGAGGAAAGGAGAGGGCGGAATTAGATCAAAAAGTTCTTCAGAACACTTTCCGTAGTCATTCCGTTAGAAGGCACTGAGAGAAGCAATGTCTCTACGCCAATTTTTGAAGGTCCTTAAGGGAGGCTGTAACCTCAGCATCTCCAATAATGCGTACCGCTCGCCTTTGCAGTCTATCAAGTGCATCGAGGATGTATTTAGCGGAGCCGTCCCATAGATGGGAACAATACTCCATACTCGATCGCACCTGAGTTTTGTACAGCAAACAGCGCTGCTCGGGAGTGAAAAACTGCCTCACCTTATTGAGAATACACAACTTCCGGGAGGCATTTAAAATAGCACTCTCGATGTAGCATTTCGGATCAGTTCCTGGCCGATGTCCGTGCCAAGAATGCTGAGGTTCACCGAAATGGATAACGGAGAGTTCTGAAGAGAGGGAGGAGTAAGAAAGGGAGATTTTATCCAAAGATAACGAAACGTTAAAAAAAATGTCTACCTCAGGCGGAAATCGAACCCTCGTCCTCCGCAATCCGGGTGGCTACTTTGACCACTCCGCTACCGAGGTATTACCGAGCCTTTTTTAACGCAAGTAGGTAATCAAATATTAAGAATATTTATAGCAGTCTCCATCATCAGCCTATAAACGTCCCACTGCTGGGCACAGGCCTCCCACGTGGAGATATTGGGCCATAACCCACCACGCTGGCCCAATACGGGTTGGTAGGTTTTAACGACGCCATCTTACGACAACAACCGGGACCAACGGCTTAACGTGCCTTCCGAAGCACGGAGAAGCTCGAGATATTTTTAATTTGGTCACCCATCCAGCGACCTGGCATTGCGAAAGTTGCTTAACGGGCAAGATCGCAAACCGAACGCGCTAACCGCTGCGCCACCGAGCTCCCCATAGCATAGCAGTCCTTAAAGCAGTTACCACTCACTCGTGGAAATTTTCTGACACAAAAATTGGCGCAACTGTCAACGTCAAATTTGACAGAATCGAGCATAGACTATGGGATATTTTGCGATCACGATGCATAAAATGTACCACAGAACCGAAATAATCAAACTTATTTACACTAAAGTAGTCTGTAAGTCTATGAACACACGGTACAAAGTCAAGTGTGTTTTTGTAGGTGCGGTCTCATGTGACCGCTTGGGGGCTGAGGGGTTGAATGTTTAAAATATTGTAATATATTTTCGTTCTATGAGGTTTGATAAGAAACTGCTGCTATAAAAACAAAGTCAATAGCATTAAAAAAAACTCGTCAGGTCTAACCAATACCTGGGTGGCGGAGTGGTCAACTCAGCCGCCCGGATTGTGGAGGACGCGGGTTCGATTCCCTCCTGAGGTAGCATTTTTCAACGTTTCGTTATCTTCAAATTTATTTCAGCGTTTTATAACGCCAGCAATCGAATATTACGAGTTCTTATCTATTTTCAACGGATCGTATTTAACTGCTATTATCCTAAAGTAAGTAAAGTACATATTATACTCACGACTATTATACCCTTAGGGGTTAGACAGAGACCAGGCAATGAGGACCGCAGAGGCAGTCTACTGTCGCAGGCCCACGTTTCACCAAACAACACCTCAAACTCAAAATATATTTATTAAATAAACTCAATTTTCCCTACGAGCCGCACGCAGCTAATGGCGGACGAAGCGTCTACAAGATGGCGGGCGGCGGCAGCGGGATTCAGTGCAATGTTGCCATTTGCGAAAATCTTCCCCAATAATTCTGCAAAAAATATATTTAATGTTAAATACGTAAAACTAATAAACCAATAATTACTTCTCCGTTTTATTCATAATTAAAAGTGCTGAAAGTCGCAAACGGAACAAGTACGCGAACCTAGGCCGCAACTACTTTGTTCCGCTTGCAGTAGAGTCTCCACCCCAATGGGTACATGGGGGCCGGAAGCCAAGCAGCTCGTTAAAGAGTTAAGTACTCTCCTTATTGAGGCCTCCGGTGACAAAGAAGGCTAGCAGAGCTAACTGTGCCAGCGTATCAGCCTGACAATCCAAAGAAGTAACGTTGCCAGCATTCTTGGTACCGTACCCGTGATCCCACAGTTAGAACAAAAGATGTTTTTCTTATGTTGTTGTTTTTGTTATTACTTAGTAATTGTCAAGTATTTCAATTTGTAAAATTTACTTTCTATGCTGTTGTATAAATGTATTAAAAAGTACTTTACTTTTTTTTTTACCTACCACCCATTTAGGACGTCATTTTTAACTGTGGCAAAGAACGGGCGCAAGTAACCACAGCGCACAGAAGCATGGAATTTTCAGAAAAAAAATGTCGTTACCAGGTCATAAAATACAAAATATGACTCAGCATGGCAGGTGGTGAGTCAACCGCCGCTCTTTACTGATGGGTGTGTAGTTTGTGTATGTGTAGTTTGGTCCGTTAGTCGCCTTTTACAACACCCAAGGGAAGAGAGGGGATGGTAGTATTCTAATAATATGCCGCCACAACATAGGTCGCGTGTGTCGGTTTGCAAGTGTACCGTCAAATCGAAACAGATACGAATGCCTTATCTTTTATCGCTTATAACGACTTTTCACTAATCCGAATGAGTAACTTGATTACGTCGACTTTATCGTGAATTTGGAACTGTACCTACTTAAGAACTGATAACGATAAAAACATAGTAAGACACACGATTAGTGTTATAAATAGACATAAGTAGAAATATAGAATTGAAAAACGGAAAATGCGAAAATCACCGGGTAGAACTAAACTTCTATTTGATTTGTTCAATGTTTTAATTACCAGTTGCTTTTTTTATTAACGACATTAGTACAGATACAATAAAGTGTAGATGTATTTATTTTATACTCAATTTTGATCTTTTCTACCACTGTTTGGTTCCGTGGTATAAGCGCACAAACGATTATCATATAATTTTGTATTTTTTTTACTTATGAATATGTTTTGTATTATATATTTTTAACATTGTATCTACACTGATATGCACAATGCGCACTCCAAAAAGATAGAGAGATTGTTACAAAAATTATAGGTATTGATAGTATTGTGGAGGTCTAAAGAAAGTCAGAATAAACTTTATCCAATCACTTTAGTAAAAAGATGATTACGAAAATCTGACGATGACTCGTTTGAAGCTCTCCTGAAATGCACTGAAAAAATGTTAACGATAATTTATTAAATATTATTTATTTTTTCAGGCTGTTTACTGCTGAGAAGGTGAAACGAAAGTCAGACGTTTCCAAAACCGTGTGTCCACACAACGGCTCCTGTAAAAAACATATCTTAAAGGTATTTAAATACAATCTGAACCACTTCCAAAAATGGAAGAACATTATGGTATCAACAAACGAAAGAAAAAAAACACTCATCCCGTTGTCAATTAGGTAGGATGCAGTTACTCATCTCCCAGTCTCACCTTTGCGGGTGAGACTTTTTAATCCCGCCGCGCCGGTTAAAAAAAAAAATTAACTTAATGACATTATTTTTTTCTTATTCTGCTCCATACCAATCTGTCATAATAAGCAACTTTTCTCTCTGTAACTCCAAAGATGTTTCATCTGAGGGGCTTTTATTCTATCTACCTACTAGCCCGATTTTAACTACAACGTTTCAACCTTACGTGCTGAAGGCATTGGAACACATACAGAACAGAATGACGTTTGTTTGCTGACTGCACAAAGAAACAACTCTTTAATAATGGAACTCTTTAATGGCATTATGATTTGAGAGCCTTTGATCTAAAAGTAAATGCATGTTCGTGTTGCGAAAGTTTGTATTGATTGATTTATTGATATGATTTTGTACCAAAGGCTTTCTCTATGTCTTTCTCGCACGCTGGATGGCTCCACATTTTTTTTAAATCTTAACAATTATATCACTGTAATGTTTTTACAGGGCTCCGGAATATACTTTGGCATCGGTTTGGGCATAAGCTTGGCCAAGCTCATTCTGCCCAGCATAAGGACGCCCATCAGAGCCATATCCTCAATCAGAGGCAAACATTTCAAGATGGCACTGTTTTTCAGCAGTTATATCGGTATTTACAGAGTACGATACTATTTACTTTATTGGGGACTGTAATTTAATGTTTTGTTATTTTATAACAAAATAAGTACATCGTTCACCGTGACGAATTTCCAAAAATGTTTTTTCATACGAACAACAAAAAAAGAATTAGCGAAATAGGTGCAACGTGCAACCGTTTTGAATTTATTGATTTTTATATAAATATATATATTTTTGTAAGTATATATTAACAATTAATAGCTTGAGCATATTGCTTTATGTTTCAGGCTGTGATATGTTACTTGTGCCGTAGGAAAGGATACGACTCAGCGCTGTATGCCTTACCGGCGGGATACCTTGCCGGACTTTCAATGTTATTCAACCCCAGTACCGGCATGGCGATAGCATCTGTAACTGCTGCTCTAAAGGTAGTATTACCTATAAAACGTCCCATTTATTTTAATACTACACCCGGCAAATAACCCCATTCCATGTTAAGTGGAAGTAAAGTCCAGGCGCGAGTACAACTGCCTCTGGCTCATAAAGTGCCTGTTCACGCCTCTTTCGAAGAACCACCATAGCTGGGCACAAGTCTTTCTACATGGACTACAGCATATAGAGGGTAACACACCACGCTACTCAATGCGAGTTGGTAGGTTTTAATGACTGCCACCTTACGACAATAACTGGGACCAACGGCTATACGGACCTCGAGATCTTTTTTATTTGGCCACACATTCAATGACCTGGCATTGCATAAATGCGCAAAACGAACGCCTTAGCCTTCAATATCGAGCTCCAGTGTAAAATCAAGAAAAGTAATGTAAAATATATTCCAATTGTAATTTTTTTTTAACGCTAGAGTACACGCGTGGTCTACTACGCGGTTTGCTATAGTAGACCACGGTAACATTTTTCTTGATAATTTGACAGTTTTACATGTTAGGGCAGTGCGCTTTCAGTTAAGCCTACTTCATTAAATTTCTGAACATGCCAACACCACACTGAACTCCTACGTGCACCCAAGTATTTGCAATTTAGCGCCAAAGTCGCGGGCCTACCATAGTAGTCCGTGCGTGTATTGGTGTACCACTTTTGGGTAAGCCATTTTTATTGTATTTTAGGTTTATAAGGTTAATTTATTAATATTAAGTATAAATATATATTCAAATAAGTTTATTTAATCAATTATTACAAAATTTGTTTATATTTTTTTTATTATTTGGTTACTTTTTGCAGATATCTAATTATTTCTTAAAATGGCTTTTGCCCGATCACCAGGCTGTAGTATGTGTTGAATGTTTTGATCGTATCGATCACTGTGTACTTATGACTAAGCTTGTAGCTGCAGGTATTCACGGGGATTTATATCGCGGGTTCTGTTCATATATCGACAACAGGAGTCAAGCCGTAGTAATCCAAGGGTACATATCAAAATGGAGCCAAATTCCTTCTGGTGTACCACAAGGTTCACTTTTAGGGCCACTTTTATTTACAATTTTTATTAACGATGTCAGTGATTGTTTTTTAAATTCTAAAATAATTTTATTTGCCGACGACATGAAAATTTTAAAACATGTTAACTCTGAGTCTGATGTAAGGGATCTACAAGGTGATTTAAACAGATTTGAACAATATTGTCTTGTCAACAAGTTGGACTTGAATGTCTCCAAATGTTTCCACATGATTTTTACACGCAAAACTAATGTTGTAAGATCTAAATATATTCTGAAAAACTGTCCCGTTTCTCTTGTAACCGAAATTAAAGATCTAGGTATAATTCACGATAATAAGCTATTATTCGATAAACACATTGACAACATAGTTAAAAAAGCAAATAAAATGCTTGGATTCATAATAAGAACATCTTCCGACTTTCGCACGTTGAAATCGCTTAAAATATTATATTGTACGTATGTAAGAAGTCAACTTGAGTACGCTAGCCAAGTTTGGAATCCTCAGTATGAAATTTATAAGTCTCGTATTGAATCAATCCAAAAAAGATTTTTGAGATATTTAGATTACAAGGCCCATCATCGCTTAATTGATTACGAATGCCGTTGCAAACATTATCATTTTCTACCATTGACACTAAGGCGGAACATAAGTGATATTGTTTATATATTTAAGATTGCGAATGGATCGATTGATTGTTGTGAGATTCTGTCTAAGCTGTCACTACGCACTAACCTGTCATTAAGGCAACGGCCTATTTTATATACACCAACCGCTCGAACTAATTTTCGTCAAAATACATTTATTATAAGGGCAGTTAGGAGTTTTAATAATATAGTAATATCTAAAGACCTTGACTTGTTCTGTACTAGCTGTTCATTAGTTAAACGAATTTTAAGTGAACAATACTTTAATTAGTTAATTTAGCATAATTTAATGTGTTATTGTAGCAATTGCAAGTGTTAGAAAACTACCTTTTTTATTTTCTAATTGTGTACTTAATTTATAAGTGAGTAATAGTTCATATCTATATTACTGCTATATGTGGAAATTTTTTTTTAGCATCTGATTGTTTATAACTTTATTTATTTAAAATATTAGTCTGTAAATTTCCCTAAAACAAATAAATAAATAAATAAATGTAATGAAAAAAGAGTTTTTAATATTATATTTGGTTTTAAAATGAAAATATAAGACTTTGATCTCAGGAGTACCATTTTTGTTCAATTAAGGATTTTAGGAGAACTAAATCGTTTTTTAATTTATAGTTCCTTCTTGTTAAATATAAAACTAAAATTTATATACAAAACATAATAAATAAATAACTCATATGATTAATCGTTTAAATTACATATTATCAAAAAAAAAGTTATTGACATTTTAAAATGGACTACCATGGTAGGCCACGCGGGCATTTGTGTAAAAAAAAGGGGCTCGTGTACTGTAGTGTAAATGTTTAATTAAAATATTATCTACACAAGAATACCGTCAACATTAACAACAACAGAAAACCCTGTTACTAACTCACAATATAAATTCCTTTTCAGCTGTACACAACAGTTTTGTATGAGAAAAAGGTACTTCCAGAGAACGTTCCGCTTGCAGAGATGTTGTACTGTTTCTGCCAAGCAATCCTGTTCGCCGCAAGATTTGTGGACCCCGAAGGATGTCCCCCGTATATTCTGAAGCTTATGGATACCGTCAGTCGCGGGCAGTAAGTATAATATCGTATAACTATACTGGTTTAATTATTATAACATAAAAATTGTTTCATTGAATCTGATGTGCCTCGATCTTTCGTTGAAAGGCCAGTGTCCAGTTAATTTTGCATAAAAACATTTTTGTTTTTCATAGATGGCTATGTTAATTCTCATATTTGTGTATTTCTTTTTCAGTTGTAAGGCGTTGTATGAACGCGTTTTAGAGCAAGCAGTAAACGTGGGATATTCGAAATAAACACTGTATAATAAAAATGTTTTGTTAATTAGTCATGTTGTAAATACTTAAGTAAATATAGAGTATATCTTCGATTACCTGAACACCGATCAAAGATATATAAATACATTTATTTCAATGTATCAACTTCGTTTTTTAGTCGGTGATTAGTGTTTAAAAGTGATTTAAAACACCATTATATTATAAGAGAAATGTCCTAAATCACAAAGTTTTAATTATAATTTGAAAATTATTAACAAATTTAAAATGTCAACTACAGAAAACGTGTACCTACAAAGCAAACAGCTTGTGATTTTTTATGGTGATCAATTGTGTAGCTATTAATATTATTTATTATTTATACAGTTTTGTTAATAAAATAGTAAAGTGGGGGTCTCGACTTTAATTTTATCTGTTTTTTCTTGCTGCTTTGCTTCATTATCATCAGCTGAAGGACGTCCACTGCTGGAACAAGACTTCTCTCAAAGATCTCCACAACGACCTGTCTTGTGCTGCTCGCATCCAGAGGTTATTCGCGATCTTCACCAGCTCGTCGGTGTACCTTGTTGGAGGCCCGCCTAAACTGCTTCTTTCAGTGCACAGTCACCACTCCAGAACCGTTCTGCTTTGCTTAATACTTGTCAATTCTTCATCTATTTTAAACAAGCAGTTTGTCAGATAGCTTTCTCTAGTAATATACGAGACTGATAGTTATTAAAAAGTGTGCGAATGTGTTTTGTTTTTCTCCATTATTTAAGAATAGAAAGTGAAAGTGTTTCGCACTTGTCTTGTGAAAGCGCTATTTTCTCATTAAAAATCTAGCTCGAAGGACCATGACGTAATGGAGTTGTGGATTAAAAAGGTGTGCGGTATTCTGCATGTTAATTATTAGGGATCGAAAATTAGCATACAACATAAACAGCCCGTTTCGATCTTCACACTTGCCACTCTCGTCATAGATTAAGAAATCGATACTAAGCACCCTCATGCTCCAGACTGTGAAGAAATGCATGTAAGTGTGATTTGCATAACATAGAAAATGTTTGCGGACGTTCTCGACCTGCTCCCCGGCTTTGTCCCCTCTTATCATCAGCTCAGGTGCGGCTTAGCGCATTCTCGATGTGAATAATAAATGTAAGACCAACCTGACTTTAATACAAAGACAACAAGAAAAATCTACACCCCTTTTTCCACACAACGTCAACGTGCAAGGAAATAATCAGGACTTGGCGAAATCTTGACGAGTTTTCAGTTAAATCTTATTGAATGAGGGTTTTTCTTGCTCAAATTCAATTACCATATGTATTCGCGGTATGAAATTCAGAGCAGCTTTCTCACTTGGGACACATTTGCATTGTTAATTGTGGCTGGCGGCGGGAAGTTCGGAGACACTGTGTGTACCGTGTACAGTCAAGTGCGGATCTTCTCCAGATTCTTTACACCTAATATTTTCGCCTTGGGTGTCTTAAAAGGCGACTAACGGACTAAAGACTGCATATACATCCAACGGCATAGAGCGGCGATGGGCTCACTACCTGTCACGCTGAGCAAATGTGCAGGATCGCTAAAAATGAACTATAGCAGAGGACGACTTTTGCGGTCCTCATTAATTGCCTAGCCTCTGACTAACCCTTCAGGGATAAAATTCGTGATTATATGTATGTACCTATGTTATTTTAGTTTTACGATTCATATTTCCCGAAAGCTAAGGAGCTGGTCGTCCAAAATTTTATATTATAACGCTGTTCGCAATATCGGGTCATGGAGGATACGTGATGTCACCAAATTAGAAACATCTCGAGCTCCTCTATGCTTCGGAGGGCACGTAAAACCTTCTGTCCCGGTTGTTTTCGTAAGATGGCAGTCGTTATAACCCACCAACACGCAGATGGCCAGCGTGGTGGGTTATAGCTCAATCTCCCCTGATATCCGTGTGGGAGACATGTGGGACATAAAAATTAAGTTTATGGAGAGATTAGGTGAAATTACCTAATGCGGGTAGTTGTGTTTCAACGACTGCGATCTCATGATACCAGACAATATCAATGAGTTAGTTAACGTTCCTTCTAAAAAGGAACTAGGGATTGGTCACCCGTTAACCGGCATTGCAAAAGTTGCTTAAATTGCCAGAACGTAATCACCAATGCCTGAAGACCTCCCTCAGTGCCTGAAGACCCGTCTCTATAACCAGTGTGTCTTGCCAACTATGACGTACGGTGCCGAGACAGGACGCTCACTAAGGAGACTGTACACCAAGTACGAGTTGCACAACGTGCCATGGAGCGAGCCATGCTCGGCATCAACCTTCTCGACCGTGTCCGCAATACGGAGATCCGTCGCCGAACGAAAGTCTTCGACGTTGGTGATAGGGTGATCAACCTGAAGTGGAATTGGATAGGACACCTAGACGTGGTAATGGCCGATGGAGCAAAACTTTGACGGAGTGGTGGCCAAAATCTGGCCAAAGAAATCGAGGACGTCCGAGGGCAGAGTGTGAAACTTAAGGCCGAAAAGTAGTAGAGCACGCTGGGTTGATGACATCGTCAGGGTCACTGGCAGCACCTGGATGAGATCGGCATGGAACAGAAGGGACTGGCATAAATTAAGAGAGGCCCATACCCAGCAGTGGGTGGTTGCGGGCTGATTGATTGATTGAATCACCAATGACTCTTTTGAACTCAATGAGCATGTAAAATATGTGCGATGTGTAGATGCAGGATGCAGAATGAGGAGCTCGATGTCGCAGCGGCTAGCGCGTTCGGCTTGCGATCTTGCCCGCTAAGCATTTATCGCAATGCAGGGTCGCCTGATAGGTGACTAATTAAAAAAAACAACATCTCGAGCTCCTCCTTGCTTCGTAAGGAACGTTAAGCCGTTGGTCCCAGTTGTTGTCGTAAGATGGTGGTCGTTAAAACCCACCAACCCGCATTGGGCTAGCATGGTGGGTTATGGCCTAATATCCCCACGTGCTATTGTTAACGTGAAAGGCCTGTGCCCGGCAGTGGGACGTTTATAGGCTGATGATGATGATGATGTAGATGCAGCGTAGGCAGGTCTCCAACAAGATGGTCCGACGATCTGGTGAAAGATCGCGGGTAGCCGCTGCATGTGAGAAGCACAACACCGGTGTTGGTGGAGATCCCAGGGGGAGGTAGTTGTTCAATAGTTTTATTTTCTTTCCTACACTTTTAAGCCGCAGTTCCACATTCGCGCGAGTCGCGAGTCGAATGGCGAAGCGAGGTGCGTGCGCGATTGTGTGAACGCACGCTCGTCACTCGCCTCGCGACGCGACTCGTCTCGCCGCTCGTGACGCTCGCGTTCGGAGCGGTTTTTTGGACGCGAGTCAAAGGGCACGAGTGACGAGGCGAACTTAGTGTTTACACATTCGCTCTCTCGCTCATTGTATTTTTATTGTTGATCAAGCAACATATACTGTATATTAAAAATAGATTAAAGTAACGACAGAGTTCTAACGTTTTGGGAACTTTACTAAGCTTAACCAGTTATTTGGTTAGGTTTACAAAACATGATCGACACATAAATAAGCAAAAAATTATTTATTAATAATCATTGACACGCGGATGCTGCTAAAATGTAGACGTCGTCCATTCTTGCAAGTTGAAGTAGAAAAGAATACACGCGAATGTGTAAACAGTCACTCGTCTCAGTTTAAGGAAGGCGAATGTTTCGTCGAATATATCGTCGAATGACGAAGCGAGTAGCGAGCATGCATGTGGAACTGTAGTATCACACCAATTATCTAACCCAAGAGAAGCTTCGTTATGAAACTCGTTAAATGGTTACTAGACAACGGATAAACATACTTAAAATACTTAAATATGTACTTATTATACACAGAAAACACCTTAGATAGAACAATAATTTCTAAATTGACCTGACCGGGGATCGAAACCGGGACCACAGAGATGGCGACACCATGAAAACCAGTGTACAAACCACTCGACCATGGAGGTCGTCTAAAATGTGTATTATGATGATCATGATGATGATGTAAAATATAATATTCATCATTCATCATCGGCCATCACTGCTAGACAAAGAGAAAGGCCTTCTTTCACCGGGAGTTTGGGCCATACCACCACCAGGCTGGCCCAATGCGGGTTGGTGAGACTTAAAGAAAGTCGTAAAATATTAAGTCCTTGTATATCAACGGTTGGCTGTACCTACGTTAGTTTTACGTTTGTTCCGCAGGCAAACTTGCGAGCTGCATATGTTTTGGCGGATTTCTTAATGACATTTGTAGCGCTAGAGAACGTTTGAGCGACGTAGTTTTAAAGACTGCGGAGTTTCTTAAGGGGGTCGTAAGAGACAACTGAGAAATAGATGTAACGACAACGACAACGGCCAGGCGATAATAGTTCTTAATTACATGAATACCTCTAACACTAACAAACTTAAAAAAGAAGTAATAGAATTTATACTGTCCCACTGTTGGACATAATAATAATAATATTTAGACCGACCGATCTCAGCGCCGGGCAATATTGGTTGATATTACCGTACCTCATGATGAGAACCTCGTGAAAGCCGAGAAGGACAAGCTCAGTAAGTACCTTGACTTGGCTCACGAGGTTACCGCCATGTGGGATGTGGATTCAACCATTATTGTACCGATAGTCGTTTCGGCAAACGGTCTTTTAGCTAAGAGCCTCGATCAACACCTAGAGAGGCTCTCGCTAAAAGATTTGGGTCAAGGGTCAGATACAGAAGGCAGCAGTCCTTGACACGGCACATATTGTCAGGTGGTTCCTCAGTCTGCAGCCCTAACCACCGGTAGCTTGGGTATATCCCCGCTGCCGGTGGCAACCTAGGTTAAGTTTTTTATAATATTTTATATTGTAAATATGTCTTTTTAAATAAAATATTGGCAGCCCTAACCACCGGTAGCTTGGGTATATCCCCGCTGCCGGTGGCAACCTAGGTTTAGTTTTTTATAATATTTTATATTGTAAATATATCTTTTTAAATAAAATATTGAAAAAAAAATTACTTACCGGTAGCTTGGGTATATCCCCGCTGCCGGTGGCAACCTAGGTTAAGTTTATTATAATATTTTATATTGTAAATATGTCTTTTTAAATAAAATATTGAAAAAAAAATTATAATAATAATCATCATTTATTGCAAAAATTACGGTACAAAAGATTAGGCCTAGGCCTAGGCATAGGCCTCCATCATTAAAATTCATCAAGACTTCGTAACAATAAGGATAAAATGTTTACTAGAAAAAAACAACCAGTCTCAGGAAAGCTCGAATGGGATTCCAACTCATGACCTTTGGACTGCAGGTCCACTGCTCTAACCGCTAAGCTACCGAGGCCCCAGAAGACTTGTTAATTATTTTTTTCTAGTAGTTTGTGATTTACGCTGTGAGCGAGCGGTATTCACTGTGAAGTCTACCCTCACAGGACCGGCAATCCAAAGGTCATAAGTTCGAATCCCATTCGAGCTTTCCTGAGACTGGTTATTTTTTCTAGTAAACATTTTATCCTATATCTACATAGCATTGTGAATGCATTTATTTTCAAAAATAAAGATATTCGTTACAATTATTAGATATTTGCTCAATATCCACGCTTGCCAAATTTGGCTTGGTGATCATAAACCCGAGCTATGCATCGAAAAATCCGAAACACACTTTGCCCGATCGCGGACCTGGACCTAAGGTTATTGGACCGAGCGTTCAACCACTCAGCCTCTGAGGTATTACATAGGTACCTACATTACTTTATTAAATGAACCTAAATAATTAAGTACGTTAGGACAATAACGGATACTGGTACCTGGTAGTAAAGAATATACATACTCGTACATACTCATTTTATTCTCGTTTTATTTCATCACTCATTTTATTTTAAATTGAGCAACACCTGCTTTTTATTGGATATTCTTTTGTAGGTGTTGTGTTGTCTTGTAATCATATTAAATGTTTTTTTTATGTTGTATTGGAAATTTTCCATCTATGCTAAGGAGGGCATTTTCCATTTTGTATTGACGCTGTAAAAGAAAGGGAGAAAAGAAATGCCCTTGCTGAGTTTCTTGCCGGTTCAAAAAAATCAAAAATCAATATATCTTTATTCAGTAAGCTTAAATTAAGCATTTTGAATCGTCTAAATTTATTTTTTTATGGATGGATGGATAGGCATAGAAACCCACCCACCCACCCCACCCATTCAGGAAGTCTTTTAGCTGTAGAGAAGAACGGGCACAAGAAACTCCACAGCTTTAAAATAATATAGAAGTAACGACATTTACAAAACAACATGTCGTTACCAAATTATACAATCAGTTATGTAATGTCATAAAAGACAATGGATTAAGAAAAAAACAATGTAAATATATTATTATAACCAGGCTTGTTTTGTCTTCTAAATATTCCTTGACTGTTTAATAACCTTTCCTAAGTAAACAAGATTTTACATGATTCTTAAACTAATCTAAAGGTAAATCTAGTATAGTACTTGGTATTTTATTATAAGAGTGTATACCTTGCCCCAAGAAAGAGCCGAGAACCTTTTGTAACCTAAACAGTGGCATTACTAGTTTTGACTTATTTCTAGTATTGAAATTGTGTACATCACCGTGTTTAGAAAAAGTGTTAATATTGCAACGCACAAAAACTATACAATTATAAATATACTGCGATGCAACAGTAAGAACACCAACTTCCTTAAAAATATTTCTCAAAGAAGTTCGCGATCCCAGTCTATAAATGGTTCTTATTGCTCGTTTCTGTAAAATAAATATATAGTTTTAAGTCACAGAAGGACGCCATACGACATGACACTATGAAAATAACTAAAGTAAACAGTCCTAGCAGTTTCTACATCTGTTAGTTGTCTAATCTTTCTAATCGCATATGCTGCTGAACTGAGTTTGCCGGCCAAATTCGCTATATGCGGATTCCATTGAAGTTTTGAGTCAAGGGTTATCCCTAGGAAAACTGTCGAGTCTACCAAATCTAATTTAACACCATTCATTCTAACATCGGTTTGTTCGGTCTTGACATTTGGTGGTATAAATTTAATACATTTCGTTTTTTTAGCGTTTAGCTGTTAATTATTCGCACTAAACCAACTGATTACCTCTGAGAGAGCATTGTTAACATCGTCATAATTATTCTTACATCTAGTCACATTAAAAATGAGTGAAGTATCATCTGCAAACAATACAATATCACAGAAGTTTTCTACAAAGAATGGCAAGTCATTGATATATATCAAAAATAAAAAAGGGCCAAGAATTGACCCTTGTAGAACTCCCATTTTTACATGAGAATCGGATGACTTAGTTCCATTAATGTTGACAGTTTGTGTTCTAGAACTAACATACGACTGTATCATATTACGCGCAAGACCTTTGAGACCATAGTGATTCAACTTCATCACCAGTGTCCGGTGCTCAACGCAATCGAAAGCCTTGGACAAGTCGCAAAAAACTCCAAGAGCGTTGTGAGACTTCTCCCAGGCATCAAATATATGTTTTATTAGAGCTACACCTGCGTCAGTAGTGGAACGACCCTTAGTAAAACCGAATTGCTTACTATGTAATTTTTTCATAAATTTTACTAAGTGCTGGTAGTATTGAAATTGGTCAATAGTTCAAAAATCAAAATCAAAATCAATATCTCTTTATTCAGTAAACTTAGAATAAGCATTTTGAATCGTCAAAAGTTAAAGGATGGACGGGCACCCGCCCACCCACCGCGCCCATTGAGGAAGTCTTTTAACTGTGGAGAAGAACGGGCGCAAGAAACTCCACAGGTTTATAATAATATAGAAGTAACGACATTTACAAAACAATATGTCGTTACCAAATCATACAACATACAATTAAACAAATTATGAGCGTCAATACAAGTTGGAACATGCCCTCCCTGTCATAGAAGGACATTTTCCATTACAACAACAAAAAAACATTTGATACGATTACAAAAAACAGGTATTGCTCGATTATAAATAAAACGAACAACGTCTTACAGTATCTTTGAAATAAAAAGAAAAACTATTAAATACTACCAATAAAAAAAATAAGATTGCAAGAGCAGACCAGCCTCCACAGGCGGCACCCGTTCACGAGTATGACATGTGAATCAGCCATCGCTTCGCTCAACCATGTTTTCTGGGGTCTTCTTTATTTCCCGATTTAAATATAGGTATAACCTTACTAAACTTCATAAGATCAGGAAAGATTCCCTTATCAACACACTTATTAAATATGTCAGCAAGATAGGGTGCAATAGAATATATCATATTTTTAATTATCTTTATAGACATGCCCCACAAATCACCTGTGTTTTTAATTTTAGTAATTTAAAAGTTTTAATAATATTTTTAGAGTCAATATATTGAAAATTAAAAGAAACATTACATTTGGGTACATGTTGTTCGAGAAAGGCTTGTGCCGCCACTGGTGATGAATTTAAATTTGAGGTTGTTACCACAGGCATATTTATAAAGAAGTCATCAAAAATGTTAGCAATTTGTGCATCTGAATTGATAAGGTTATCTTTAACTTTTAGAGTAAAAGTGTTGTCCCGTGGTTTTAATTTACCAGTTTCACGGTTGATGATATCCCAAGTGGCTTTTATTTTATTATTAGATTTTTTAATTTTATCTTTAATGAAGTTAGATTTTGCTAGTGTGCACACTTTCTTAAACAATTTAGAGTAATTTTTTACATATTCAGTAAAATTTAAATTTTGATTATATTGTCTTAAATTATATAACTCAAAGTTTATTTCTACTTTTATAAATACCAGTCGTGGCCCAGTCACAGAACTTAAGTTTTTGTGAAAACTTAATTGTTTTAGATGTAAACACTTGATTGTATTCTGTCTTTATTAAATCAAAGAGATTACTGTATATTTCATCCGGATCATCATGTATAAAGGGCAAACATACATACATACATTGGTTTTGAAACACTCCATTCGCTTTTTTGTAACAGGTTTACATGTTACAGTTTTAGGCGCATCCTTAACATCAAAATCATAGGTCACCTTCAAACCGCAATGGTCAGACGTAAGACTTCTAATAACTGACTTAGAGACAGGGTCATAGTCTGTAAAAATATTATTGAGACAGGTGGCCGAATGTGAAGATATTCTAGTGGGTTCAAGAAATAGATTTCTTAGATTAAAGCATTTAAATAAAGCGAGAAGACGAACACTCCCTGAAGTGTTTTCTAAAATATTTACATTAAAATCCCAACATACTACAACAAATTTAATTTTCAATTTTATTTTATTACGTACATCTTCCATCACGGACTCAAATAAATCAAAATTACCCAATGGGGGCCGGTATACACATACTATTACAAAACTATTGAAGTCTACACATGATAGCTCATTGTTACGCTCCTTAGAAAGACATACAATGTCGTTGCGTTCCTTGTATTTAATATTATTACTAACTAGTATTAGAGAACCGCCGTGAATAGCTTTGCTTCGTACGTACGCGCTTGCTAGTTTGAAATTATTTACTTGGAAAGACTTGTCATGACTTTTTAGCTAATGCTCAGTTATACAAAATATATGAATAGCCTGACTTTTTGCAATTAATTCTAATTCTAAGTCTTTGCCAGCCAAACCCTGAATATTTTGATGTATAATATTAATGTAAGTGGACTTGGCTTTTGTCTTAGACCTCAGTTTAAACAAGAGGTAGTCATCTTACTACTAGTTGTAAAGGATGCATTAGTAGAACTACTAATGATGATATTATTGTCAATAACAGACTTAGTTATACCAGGTATAACTGTATCATGTATATTGTTAGCTAACAAATTAGCTATTCGAGTCCTACACTTCTTCGACAGATACATACTATCTGAAGTCAAACTAAAATTATTAATAAACTTATTAATATCAAAAAATAAGTTAGTGTCACTATGACGGCATAATAAATTATATAATAATAAATTTAAGTCAAATATGCGTTTATTCTGTTCCCAAGTTAAATTTGTACAATAGGGAAAAGCACTAACTATTAACTTGCAATTTGTATCTAATTGTAATTTCAACAAAATATTTATATTTTCTATGATGTCACGTTTTTTAATTCGTAGACTGTCACCACATAAAATAATCACATTAGTGGAACTGCTCAATGACTGCTGAGAAACGCTACGTACTATAGCATAGCATTCATTGATTGACCTGGGGCACAGATATTCATTACATGTTGGTTTATACTTCCATTCATGAGCAATCCTAAGCCCTGACCCAATCCATCAGAGAAAATAACTGTGTTTCTAATTGGTTTAATTACATGTTTATTGCTTATGTGATTTAAATTATCAGAAGATTTAACTGGCATTTCTGTGCAGGCCGTTAAAGGACCCGAATCCATGACAGACAAGTTATTCGACTGAATACATGAGTTCAATGATAAAGGATTTTGACATATTACATTATCCTTATTATTAACTAAGAAATTGTGCTGATTTGCATTGTGTTTGCATAAGTCAATCAACTCTGTAGCTGATGGAATATTCTCCTCAATTTCATTTTGTGCTGTCACCCCAGCACTAAAAGAGTGGCCAGTAATACAACAATTAGTACGCTTTTTATTTAAGGACTCAAATCGCTCTGCGTTATAGTTGCACATATCAACCATGTCATTTGCAGCTACAATTTGATAATTTAGGTGCTTAAGTGACAGATCACATATATTGTCATACATACTTTTCAGTGACCTTTCTAAGATATCAATCTTTTTAATTATGATATGTGAGTCGCTGTCATGTTTATCATTACTATCAATTGTGCTATTACTATACAATTTCAACTTATTTAATAATTGAATCCTTTCTTTCCTAAGTGACATATGCTTCTGTAAATGATTTTGCCTATTGACTAGTTTTTGGGTCTTAGAAATGTACCTTTTAACACGGATATATTTTTTTAACTTTTTGACACTTCTAAAATTATTATTGTTTTTACACAGTGATTTATTTAAGGCCTTTTTACATACCAGACTATCCATTACATTTAAACTGTCAGTTAATTCTTCAAAGTAACTTTGATTGTTAATAAAACTATTTCCATGACTCTGGTTTTCGAGAATGTCCGAATTACAAGATAATAACTCATCGAACAGGCTCTGAGAATGATTTACTTTAACATTATTACAGCTTTCATTTTCTAACTTTAAAATCGTTGCATATGCCTTACATAAACTCATTTCCAGATCACTTATACGCTTTAATGCCTGTTCATGAGTGCTATTACATTCTGTAAAAGAGGTGATTACGTCCTGCATCTGGCTACATTTGTCAACAATATCTAAGTATTTAAGATGTAAGTCGGCAAGTTCACTCTTTAGCTCGGAATTTTTTCCAATGATCTTCATAATTTCCTTTTCGCTGTCATCCCGTTCTTGCAACAAGTTAATATTGAGGTCTTTTGTTGCCTTCAAATCCAATAGGGTCTGCTTCAGCTTCATCTCAATATCCTTTGCAGTTGCCTTGCGGGTCATCATCATGCCTCAACTGTTACCCCAACACAGCGATAAGGCTGAAAGAGTAATGTATAAATATGAGTAAATTGTTACTATAATTGTTGCAAAGATGAGTGGATAATATGTTATGATTATGTATTATTCAATCTGTCTGTTGTATGGTGTGTAAGAGAACACTCAACAAAAGATAGAAGAATCCTAAAGAAAGATTTGCTGATAAGACGTGGGTAGGTCACTTGTAAAAAAAGATGTACCTATTTAAAAAAAAACACTTTAAAAAGTTTCTAATACAATTGTGAAAATAATCAACTTTTAAATGTGCAGTCAAGTTCTGAATGTAAAGTGTTGTAGTGTGTGATGGTCTGTAGCAAGACAATGTCACCATCAACTTCACTTCCACTATATAGTCAAGTCAAGAGAGGTTAACCAAGCCAAATCGTAATTGAGGTGTGACGATACTCACTATTATGTGAGATTTGTAAAGTTGATAGATGTATTAGTGTGAGGAACATGTAGTTACAAATTAAAGAAAAAATAAAATAAAAATAAGACCAATCAATATGTAGTGGAATTAACTTTCACAATGATAACTTGCTAATTGAAGGTAGGTAGTATAAGGTTATTTTAGGTCAACGATTTTACTAGTTAAATTATGTACATAAGGAAAAATTATGAAAACAATACTCCCCGGGTTTTAGATGCAGCTCTTCAGCTCTGCAGCTTTTGTTATATTATACTTTTCTTCAAAAAGTTATTTATTTTTGCCGGCCGTTGACAGCTCCGGTATAGTCGAAAATTTCATTAGGACGATATTCAAATATTATTGCATAGACACTGATGCAAACACTCGTACTTATATTTAGTCACAATATGTTCACGTTAAACACAATTTTATAGATAATTAACAATGATTTTTAATAAAAATTAAAATTTTTTGTTCTTCGCAGTACAAGGCTCCCGCCCCATAGTTACACTTACGAACCGATGGCATAGCGACATTCATAAGTGCTCAATTGTTGTAGCCTAAATTGAATTAATTATTTTGAATTTTGAATTGAATACACTTATGACTTATTTATATCCCCAAGAGGGTTAGTCGGAAAATAGGCAAGAAGGACTGCAAAGCAGTGCACTCCACGTTTCACTAAGTAAGAACTGCACATGTGCTCAGCGTGATAGGTGGTGAGCACATCGCCGCTTCATGTTGTTAGATCTATGTGCATTTTGTGTATTTAGTCCGTTAGTCGCCTTTTACAACATCCAATGGAACACATGATGCTGTTAGATCTATGTGCAGTATTTAGTCCGTTAGTCGCCTTTTACAACACCAAATGGAACACATGTGTAACGGACAGATTAATCGGTGATCAAATTAATGGTTAGGTACGTAAAGAACGAACAAGTTAATTGTAACTATTAGTTTCGGAATCAATTAGGGATTGAAATTTATAAAATGATTGATTTGATAAACAATAGGGCGATACGCGATACCGCATTCGCTTGCGTTTGATAGTATACGCATACTGTCGCATACAATGTGAATAAAAGAAATCTTAGAAACTTTAGCCGCGGTACTTATGTAACGAATAAAAAATGTTACCATCGCCTTCTAGGAATTTGCACGTTTGCTACAGCGCCCTCTCTTGATAAAAAACTGAAGCTGCTATTTACGTAGTTATGAAGTTTTACTTATTGTTACGAAATTTATTGTTAATGATGTTTAAATTAACAAGTAGCTTCTGTATAGGATAGATATTCATACCATGTAAGCATAGCCGTTTGCGGGTGATTGTAGCAGCTTATCAAGTAGCCTCTGTTAATGATAATTAGTCATACAATGTAAGCATAGTACGAAGAGAATAACAATAGGAGATAAAACTAACATGGCGATCGTGGTAAACTTGTAAATGTTTTATGCTCGGACAACGTATTTTATTGTTCCTCCGAAACGGCTAAGCCCACGTGAATGGCGTTTATCTAGAATTGTGGTAGACATAACGCTCGACGTGGTGGTGAAGTCAAAATTAGCCTCGCGGAATTATTGTAATCTGCACGTAGCATTGTTTAGGAATAATTCTCGCAAAAACAAGACTAGCGCTCTAAGATATGCAATTGCTTAGATGTGTTATAACGAATCGCATGCGCAGATATATTTTAAGATAGGTCTAGACTTATATTTTGTTGTATAACTTAGAATAAGAGCGTTTGGATATTAATGGAATTTAAGTCGATTTTAAAGTGTCAGTTTATAGCGGATCTGAATGTGCATTCAGAATATTTTTGTAATTGAAAAGGGGCGACTACCTCTACTTCTCTGCTCTCTAATTGGCTAGAATAATACAAATCTTCTAGAAGCTTTTTTGTATAAAAGGGCCGAGCGGGATTTCGGTCTTTATGTTCACTTTAAGCAGTCAACCAAGCAGCAACTAGCTGGAACCTTTGGAAAATCAGAAAACTGAAGAAGTAATTGAGATATACCTAGAGCAGTTTAGAGCCAGTGTGAAAGTTGAGTATTTAGGGAAACTTTATAAACACTGTATAAATTGTGCTTTGAGTGTGTTCACTTCAAGCAGCAAACCGAGTAGCATATACTAGCTAATGAACCAGAAATCTATGGAAAATCAGAAAACTCAAGAAGTATTAGATATACTTAGTAAAGTTTAGAGCCAGTGTGGGAAGTTGAGTATTTTGGGAAACTTTATAAACACTGTATAAATTGTGCTTTGTGTATCTGACTGACGTGTAATTACTAACTTGGATTTGACCATTTACGTACCTGTGTGTGTGTGCGTGTATATAACCTTGTGCGTATAACTTTTGTGCCTGACTTTAATTTGCATGGACCTTACGTGTATTGTTTGTGCATGAACATATGTGTATTACCTACTGTGTGTGTGTGTATTACCTTGTGTGCGTGTAACCTTGTTATATATTGTGTATTGACTATTGTGTACATAGATGTTATGTGAGTCAAATAAATAAATCTCCGGTCGAGGGGGTATAAGTTGCATTCGTCTTTTGTTCATACTTATTGGCGGAGCACTGACGTCGTGGTTCTGCCAGGAGCCCTACCCTCGACAACATGGATTGGTAATATTGCACCCATTTCTTTCTTTTTATTATATTTATATCACACAAGGTTGCCTGGAAGAAGAAGGTTGCTTGTTAGCAAAAGGCCGCCTGTTTTATACTTTGTCACTGTATAAATGTTATCTGTTTATATGTTTCTTGTGTGCAATAAAAGTATAATTATTTATTTATTTATTACTTTAATAATGAGCGGACACAGCCGTACGTACGTACAGAAACATATTAAATATTTATTTTTAAAAAAAGTGTAAAATATAATTGACTAAGAAGGACTCTAGCTTTTTGTCATTTTCATTTTCCGTAATTGTATTTTTCTGCAATCAAATAGAAAGAAAGTGTATTCACTCAACTTTCAGGTGATAAAATATTAATAAAAAATAGATAAAAGGTAAAAGCCTTCATGTAGAGTCTTATGAAATTCCAATAATTCTAGTTATACGGGAATGGCAGAATTGAAAAAGAAATCCTTTCCTTAATCATGTCTGGTTCCAAGAGATGCCTTTGTGTCGTGACAAAATAGTATGGCGGCTTTTTCTAGTAACGTCATAAGTGAGCAACAAAGTATGAGCTTAGGCCTTGCTCCGATGTCAATACAACTTTTATTTAATTTACACAACGAGGTAAGGTTTGTCGTGAGCTTAACTTCACTCATAGTAAGTAAGTGATAATAATGTCGAACACTTTGGCACGAAGAATCGACCACTCTCAAAGTTTCTTTCTCATGAATATTATTATATTATAAGTTAACCCGTAAGGAGCATATTATTATTTGGAAAACGTTGAGAAAAATTGCACTATTTAAAGGGTGGTTTAACTGGGTGTACATTCTCTAACGCTCCATCGTAAACTCGCGCACACTTCGAGTAACTTTGTGGACGCTATCGTAGAGTCGAATTAAGAGAATGTGGATTTGATGACGACATGCTTAGGTCGACGAGAGTGCGAGTTTACGATAGAACGTAAGAGAATCGACATGACCGGAATGTCAGAAAGGTGCAGGCTTAATTCTGCTCGTTTGATTTGGTGATAGGAGGCTACCGTCTGGCTAGGCGCGCTTAAAAAAAGCTATTAACTAATAACTATTATAAGCTATACGGTACTTTACGATGTTTTTATTTAAAAAAAACCTGTTTTTCTATTTATTGTAGTCGTATCACCTGATTGCTGTATCTCAATGGGAGAAGGGCCTAAGAAAATTGTATCATATCACGTTTTGTACATTGAAATGTATATGGAGCCATTATCTGAGCTAGGCAGAACTAGGCTAACAGGCTTTCAGGTTCATCTTTCTAGCGGTTAAGATGAAAGGACGCAGGCATCTAACTTTATTATTATAGAAAAACGAAGATAACGATCTCGATGTTGTTTATCATATAATTCATAACCCTATGTAAGGAGGAGTAGATCATATAAATTGTTGTCTATTAGTGTACACCACTACTACAAACTGTAATAATAGATCTATGTCTTGTTCCAAAGTATTCGAAACGTCAAGATAACATAACATTAATGTGTAAAATAAATTCAAAAACCCACCCCCATAGGGCTTTTAATTCATCTTTACTTATTTATCACATTATACAGTGAGTTAAATAGTTTGCATTGACATTATCGTGACATAACCAGATCACGATATTGTTGTTCAATTAGGTACGATTTTGTTATCTATACGATCACTACACGCTAATTACAAGAATAAAACAGTTCTGTTTATGAATATTTTAGGAAATATATTCTGTACTACGCTAGTATACCCCCCCTACTGCCAAACAACGTAGAACAACATTCACACTTTCGCAATAACACTTACAGCAGCAAATTTCCATTTTCCTAAATGGAGAATTTATATGAATAGTTTTATCGGAAAACATAATTTTGTTTGATACCTACGTTTGCACTTTATTGTCGACGGAAAGCCAGACGAAACAGAATTTCACAATTTCATTTTATATTGCAAAAAGTTTCGTTGCACAGAATGGTGTTCCACTATATCCTGTACCTTCATCATATTATAGTTATCGTGCAGTTTTCGCCGGTACTATTGCAGAATTATTATACTACACCTGGTTCGGTTTTGTCAACGACGTTTGTGCCAGAAAGTACGTCATTAATGCCAGTCATTGCCTGAAAATTACAGTAGAAAATAGATGGAGCAACCCCTCGACTAGATGAAGCGACGATCAGCTGTGCTGGACGGCTCGCATGGCGGCTGGCAGTGAATGGATGCGGAGAGCTGAAGACCAGGCTCATTGGAACGCCTTGGGAGACGCCTGTCTCTAGCAGTGGACTGTGATGGACTGATGATGGCGATGATATATTATTTAGAACATACATACATATCCTCTCGACTATTATCCCCGAAGATTTAGTCAGAGACTATGGGCAATGAGGACCGCAAAAGCAGAGCACTGCCTTTGTCCTCGTTTCACGAATTAACAAGTGCCCATGTGCTCAGCGTGAAAGGTGGTGAGTCCATCGCCGCGTTATGCTGTTGGATGTATGTCCAGTCTTAAATCCTTTAGTCGCCATTTACGACACCCAGGTGAAGAGATACATTCGTACATACGTATAATCACGACTATTATCCCCGAAGGGTTAATCAGAGAGCAGGCAATGATGACCGCAAAAGCAGTCCTCTGTCATAGTCCATTTTTCACCAAATATAGACTGCACATGTGCTCAGCGTGACAGGTGGTGAGCCCATCGCCGCTAAGCTATTGGATATTTGGCAGTCTTTGGTCCGTTAGTCGTCTTTAAGGACACCCAAGGGAAGAGAGGGGTGGTAGTATTCTTTTACCGGTACGTGACACGGTTAGGTTAGGAGAAGAGATGAGTTTGTAATATTCTTTTATTAATGAACCACCACCATACAGCTAGAGACACAGATTATTAATAAAAGACAATGACTAATATTTAATTGCATCTTACAGTCAAGCTACCGATGTGTTTGCTCAAGCCAGATACGGGACCTTGTCGCGCCAACATCATGATGTACCACTTTGATCCCGCGACAGGGGAGTGCGCGAATTTCAGTTGGGGCGGTTGCCAAGGAAACGGGAACAGGTTCGACTCCGAGAACGAATGCGAGGATGTCTGCCTCACCAAGCCAAATCAACCTAGTACGTTTCTTTTATTTTTTGGGAGCACACAGTTGTGTTTTTGTTAGGTTCAGCATCATCATAATCAGCTTATAAAATGTCCTACTGCCAGGCTCAGGCTTTCCTACTTTTTGTTTTAGATTTTTTTGTCCGTATTGTTTGTCCTCGATTTCAACTGATGGGAAGTGATAATGAGGACGAAGATGGAGCACACGCAGTCAGTAAATGCCTGTTTACTCTGGCCTTAGATATGCCCAATTTGTTGCGTTCAGGGAAAACAGACGTAGGGAGGTTATTCCACATCCTAGCTGTCCTAATAAGGAAACTAGAAGCAAATCGCTTCGTCCGGGCGGGTGGAATATCGACAACATAGGGATGAAAGCCCTTCCTCCGTCTAGTAGTCCGATGATGGAACGGGGAAGGAGGTATGAGGTTATGTAACTTCTGAGCACACTCTCCAAAATGTAACATAATTATAGAAGACCGATAAGCAGGCCACTTTGCGCCGGTGTTCCAGACTTAAAAGTCTGTCATCGACCAGGTCATCGTCACCAATCAGCCTCCTTGCTCGGCGCTCTATAGAATCCAGGGCAGCCAGCTGGTGCTTTGCAGATCCATCCCAAAGATGAGAGCAGCACTAACGGCACGATCGGACCTGAGCTTGGTAAAGAGTAAGAAGCTGTCCCGGGGAAAAGTACCGTCTCACCTTTGAGAGAATACCCAGCTTTTTTGCGGCGGTTCTTTCTACTTCTCAACAATTCTTTTCCAATCTTCCAATATTATACACCTCGTTGACAACCGAATGCTCTCTTTATCTTTATTTCTCAGGTATACGTGACAACATCAGTTTTAAAACAGGATTAACTTAAGTCAATTTTTAGAGTTGATTAGTTCTAGAATGGGTCCCGACTGCTACAATTTTTTTTTGCAACTTTGGCTATTCTTAAGTCAAGTGCAATCGGATATGACGACTTCATTGTTTAAGGGTTTTTTTCATTTCCAAATTACACAGAAACGCAGTCGATTTTTTAGTTTTTTAAATTACCGTTTTTTTTGTAGGAGCACTTCGTCTTTTACTCACTTTGACAGTTTGATACTTTAACACTTAGCGTATTTGGTTAATTTAAATTAAGAAATGGATTAAACGCTAAGAATATCACTATTTCGCCATGACAAAGTTACATGCGTCCTTTGCCTATATAGACATGTATAAAATCAAAGCATGCGTCATGATCGTCGATTTCATATAGACCATCATACTAATACCGTTATTATTTTTTTGATTTGTAAATCCACCTAGATAATAATAATTACACCAGATATTCACCTAGAATCGATAATCTACCTGTAGACACGGACCTGAAAAAAAGACGGACGTAACCTCGTTTATATCATGAGTGAAGCATGCTTAATGGCCGCTGATTGCGCGCTGTCATGCGGTGTAAAATGGCGGCGGGTTGTCGGACCTGGCCCCTATTTCACCACGTCGACAGGTGCGACAATTGTCAAGAAAAGATGAAAATTGTCAAGTGGTCAGTTTCACCCGCTGACAAGTGCGACAATTGTCAAAAAATAATTGTCGCGGCTGAACTGTCCTAAAGGTGAAAATGTATAGTATTCGTCTAGGAGTTTAGCGAACTCTTTTTTCAAATACCTAATTAGAAGTTGTTGAATCAAACAACAATAAGTCATTTAAAATCGAATAGTCTTCAGTCTCTCAATAACTGCCATACAAAATAATGCCTTTGCCTTAGAATAATAACGCTATAGAAAGATAGTCTTCATACAAGCGCTCTGTCAAAAATGAAGCACTAAACCGATTCACACACGCGTGACGTGCGCGCATGGCCGTGATCTGCTGTCTCTTTCCAATTCTATGAATATGAAAGAGACAGCACTGCGCAGGCCGCTGCTACCGAGGCTTTAACTTAGAGAATCACACTGCAGTACGTTTATATTTTGACCTAATTAACTACAAGATACTATGAAATACTGAAAGCTTACCTGTGAAAAGTGATGTTATTACACTTCTTTTGTTTTTCAGATGTGTTGTGACACAATTTAACTGCACAAACCGTCATTTTTTTTTGTTTTCCCGAGACACGTTCGGCGCGCTGTGACATTGAACACTACGGAGCGGTCCGGCGTTTGCTGCCATTTCTGGCTCCAATTAATGTGCTTCAAAATAGGCGCGCGAACTTGGTTTCTATAGCGTTATTATTCTAAGGCCTTTGCTGTCTTTGACAAAAACTATTAAATATTTTCCCGCCATTTTGCAAGTCACTTCGTGCCTGTATTTTTAAGTGTTTGATTTAATAAATAATATTACAATATGATCAAAAAAGAGGTCAATCTTAAAATTGATTCCGACAGCATATCGGTACTTTTTGGTAAATTTAATAACAAATTGACATTTGACATGAAAATTTAAGAAATGCAAAGAAATAGCTCAATCGTTTGAATGAATCGGGAGTACTATGACAAAGATTGGAAATATCTAAAAAACACAAAGAGATAAAAAACATAACGTGGCAAAATTGGAGAAAGAGGATTTCTAGTCAGTTAGTATTTAACAAGTTTCAATACATGCACCGATTCTATTTATTACATATTCTACACTGATTTTGCTAACACGGAATTTTTCCCTAATCGGAAAATCCGTAAGATTAAAAGAAAAATTATTTCTTTCTTTAAATCTTCATCTTTAGGCAAAGTCATCAAAATCATTACTATTACTGTCGTCACTACTACTTTCACGGAGAGCCATTTTGAAAATACGCGTATGTTAACCACGAAACTTTACAATTGTAACGCAAGCATGACATAGCTTTTATCTCATGTCAAGATTTACAGACATATCTACAAATATGTCGACTAAGAAAAATAATTCTTGTTTCACAACTTATTTGTCATTAAAACAATTGTAACAAAATGCCTGTCATGTTTCTAAGCATTTCTATAAAAAATAATTTTAAAAATTGTCACATGTCACCAGTCGCTTGACAATTGTCACTCGACATAAGTCACTGACAATTGTCGACGTGGTGAAATAGGGGCCTGGTGTATTTGCACAGAATAAATAATAGTACCACGTAGTATTTGTGTGAGTGTAGGGTCATGTACAACAAACGAAATTTTAGGACCTTGCATGCTTCACATCTTTTTAGTGTGATATTACGTCCGTCTTTTTTTCTGGTCCGTGCCTGAGGAAAATCAAATAGAGATATTCATCAAAAAACAAGCCCTGGCTGAGTTTCTTGTGGCTTCTTCAATATAAAAGGTCTCCATCGTTATGATTCCAAGTACTTATGCTAGTAGGTACATTATGGCCAAATTCGAGGAAGAATGTTTCTGATCAAATTATTCAATATCTTACTGCACAGTTTATGAATAAACTTTAAAGTTTTATTTTATCTTCATAGAGACTAAACCAAGGTTTTGCCACCTCGCGTTTGACTACGGCTTCTGCTTCGGTGATATAAAGAGATGGTACTACGACAAAAGGTGGAAGGTTTGTAAGGAGACGATATATTCCGGCTGTGGAGGGAACAAAAACAACTTTTACAGCTACGAACAAGTGAGATACAGATATTATTTTATTTTTTATATATTAACAATAGCGAATCGCGTCGCTTTCATCCCACCTGATTTTGGAGTGCTAAAAGCACTGGGAATGCTCAAATGCTGAGGAGCCGGGTATCTTGGAACCTTATCGCTAAACGTTGTAATACAACATCAATACTAACATTATTGAAATAGTGATTGAGCACGTTAAGGGGGTGGTAGCTACCCTGAAGGATTAAATAAAGTCATACCGTTAAACTAACCGAGTACCATAATATGTACTACCTGGAATTCGAACTCGGCACCGACGACGTGTCTCGATGTCGGACCTTCTACACGTACTGGCTCGTCAATAAATCGCAGTTACAAATGCCCACCTTTGGATGCGAGGTGGCATGTTGCGTGTGTGCAGGCGTATTTGTGTTAGTGAGTGTGTTTGTGTATGTGTATGTATAATTATGTGTGTGTCTGAAATTTCATTAAAGATCTCTTAACTTAAGTGTAATTTTTAATACAGATCGCAATGTATAATTATGTGTGTGTCTGAAATATGATTAAAGATCTCATAACTTAAGCCTAAAATTTAATACAGATCGAAACTAAATCTCTTTTTTTATGAACTTTTTCTACCATCCTCGCAATGATTTGCTGATGCTGTAGACCGGCAAATTCGTACGTGCCAGTCCATAGAATAATAACTAAAGCATAGAAGGAGTCCAAATGAGACTCGTATTAGTTGTCCTATTTTTTCAAATGGGCCATAAACATTGAAAGAAAAGAGACAAAATAAGTTGCCAAAAACGTCAAATGTCTAGCAAAAAAAACCGGTCACTATTTACGATACAAAATACAAAAACGACTTAAACAAATATAATTCGAATGGTGACCAAACGGAGTGCCCGCTCAAATGTCATAGCAGTCATAGCACTCCTTCTATGCTTTATTATAAATGCCTCACGTAAACTCGGTGTCCTGAACAAGGTGCGGCGATTCTTCACGCCTGATCAGTTGTGTCTATTATACGAGACACAGGTGCGGTCTTGCGTGGAGTATTGCTCTCACCTTTGGGACGGCTCCGCAAAGTACCTTCTCGATGCCTTGGACAGATTGCAGCGCCGCGCTGTGCGCATTATCGGCAATGCAGAGGTCACTAAAACTCTCGAGCCTTTGCAATTGCGTAGAGATATTGCGTCACTCAGCGTCTTTTACCGTTTATACCATGGCGAGTGCTCTGAAGAACTCTTTGACCTCATCCCTCCTTCTCCCTTCCTCCATAGGAGTACGCGTGCTGCTCTCCGGAGTCACCAATTTACAGTCTCTAATATTCCATCACGCACAAAGAAATTTGGTGACTCGTTTCTTTGTCGCACTTCCAAAAGATGGAATAGTCTATCAGCACAGGTATTCCCTCCTACCTATGACATAGGGTCCTGCAAACGAGGCGTGAAGAGGCACTTTGTGGGCCGGCAGAGTGAGGGTGACTGATGCTACGTCTCTTACGCTGCACCAGTTGTCCTCGCGCCTGGACTTCATTTCCACTTAACACCAGGTGGAGTGGAGTCATTTGCCGGGCTTAGTATAAAAAAAAATTATTCTGAGTGCCAGTCCCATAGTTTGCGGGTGACGGGGTAGTGGTGACATTTACACACAACTGTCGTTCCTACTACGCGACCCCGCCCGCGCTCTCCTTTCCCACCCCTGCAACCTTTCGTCCCCCATCCCGCAGACCATTGGATTGTCACGTATGAGTTTTTCAGCCTATACAGGGTCTAACAATATCAATAAGCGAACGTTCAAAGGCGGTGTCTATACATCATTCTGAATACAATGACAAAAAAATGGGCTCCAGTTAGTGATTTTTCAAAATTATGTTTTCCAACAAACTAAATCAAAAAATAATGCACATTATGAACATGCTGTATCTTTACAACACGCACGCTAGCGTCAATAAAAAGATAGCTCAGTGTGCTCCGAGCTTAGTGTGCATGTTCATCTCTATCTTTGTGTGCGGGTACGGGTACGTACGGCTGTACGGGTTTGGAAAATTTTATTTTTAGTGAATTATGATAATGTTTTGTCAATTATCTCGGTAACAAGCCTCTAGTTTTGGACCAAATTTGGTGAGCATGCTCAGTGTGATGTATAGATGCTCCCCTTAAACGTTCGCTTATTGATATTGTTAGACCATATATGAATAAGCTTCTTTACAGTGCGACTCCGTGTGTAGAATCGGCAAGGGATCGCTAGGTACATTCCACAAAATAAAGAAAGATGGAGTACGAAAAGTGGTGTACGTGCTCACAAGCAGCAAAGAGATCAGATCGACTAAACCAACAAAGAAAAGGCCAAGATGGCCATCTCCTAAACCACGGTATTCTTCTCCTAAACTAACGACGGGGCGGGTACTCGGAAACTAATAGACGCTTTTAAATTTGCTCTATGAAAATTTATTTATTTAAATAGTTTAAAAGTACTTACAATGTTTATTCTACACAAATGTGCTAGTAAATGTACCAGTGAGTGTTGGCACTAACAATCAAATCCACGTTCATCACTATCACCACCACTACAACATCTCAACGAAAACGGTTATTCGTCACACACTTTTAACATCCCAGAATACTTGTTCGCTGATCATGGACACTGTTGATGTTAATGAGACCATCCAGGACCTCACCACCTTGTTTCACACCCGCATGGAGGAGTTTGAGAAAGCGCTACATCAACATACTGCATCATCGGTTCCTGGAGCACAGCTACAGACAGTGAAAGCACTATCCGCAGACTACCAGCTATTCAAAGCATTTGTGGTTAAGGCAGTCAACACACTGAAGTTGCAGCTTGATCTGCTTAACACGGGTATGGATCGTCTTGAAACTCATGCTCGGCGTAAAGTTTTGCTGCTCCATGGCTTGCCGGAGAATGCTAAAGAGAATGTTGCTGCCAGACTGCATGATATGCTTAGCAGTAAAATGAAGCTTACTCAACTTGGACCAGAATGCATAGAGACATGTCACCGTCTCGGCACTGCCAAAAAGGATAGAACTCGCCCAGTGTTGGTACGATTTACCACATATAGTCACAGATCAGCTGTATGGAATTCTAAGACGGCATTAAAAGGTACCAAAATCTCGCTGTCGGAGTTCTTAACAAAGTCCAGGCAAAACATATTTATTGCAGCTCGGAAGCATTTCGGCATGAAAAATTGTTGGTCGTCGGATGGCGTCATAGTGGTGCTGTTGCCGGACAAAAGTAGGCGCAAGATTTCTGCGCTTGCTGAACTCCAACATCTACAAGCCAGTTTCCCATCCACGGCAAGCAGCTAAGTTGTTTTTCTGCTAATCCATTCATCTACCATAAGTTTTGAAGGTACTTTTCTTATAAACTGATGTGATGATGGTACTCGAGAAAGCATTTTGCTTGGTACCTGTAGTAAAATATATTGTTACATTTTGTGTAAATTATAGGGTACACTTTATGGTTTAATTTAATTGTGATTCTAAGGTATTTTTCGAAGTTTTCTATTTCGTTCAAATGTTGTTACTCTAATGTCAGCTGTACTGTGTCCTGTCACATGTCAGTGTCAATCAATGTGACGTTCCGTTCGGAAACACTTTATTTTAAGCTCATTTTTTTTTTTTCGTGTTACGTTTTCGTTTTGATGTGATTGCGTTTGTTATATCGCCAACTCTCGCTGGTGGTATTTTTATTGTTTTATTTAAAAAAATATCTTTAATAATTTATTTAATTTTGCAATATTAGTTATATTATTTATTTAAAGTATTACTTTATTGTATGTCTAATAATTCTAATTGTTACACTGATAGTTCATCCGATGAATATGAAAGTGCTTGTAGTGACTTTTCTACCTCTTCTGACACCGATGCTCTCTCTCTGGATGTCAAGCTGCGGTCAATATTTCACAAAAAATCCAAATACCTCAACCTAGTGCATATTAACGCGCAGAGCGTCCCTGCACACATCACTGATTTGAACGTGTCATTTAACAACGGGCTAGTCGATGGAATACTAATTTCCGAATCTTGGCTCAAACCGTCTCTTCCGTCCCCTCTTTTTACGCTAAATGGGTACAAGCTGTTTCGAAACGACAGAGTTGGAGCTGGTGGTGGTGGTGTATGTATCTACATCAAGGACCACATCCCGTGCTCTGTCGTTGGTCAGTCCCCTAGTACTTATACTGGATCCTTGGAATATATATTCTTGAGCCTTAACATCCGCCACTCCAGTATTTTGGTAGGGGCTGCCTATAGTCCTAGTATCAACGTAGACTATTTTGATTCATTTGAGACAACCCTCGAATCCTTTAGCTCTTCTTACGATCATGTAATTTTGATGGGTGATCTTAATACTTGTCTTCTGAAGAAAAACTCTCGGTCCTCACGTCTTAATTCTATTGTAACATCTGTCAACTTTGAATTGCTCCCTCTTACTGCCACTCATCATTCTCCTAATAGCCAGCCTTCTCTCTTAGATGTACAGACAGTCTCTAAACCAGATTCAGTCTTATTACATGGACAAACTACCGCCCCTTTCTTGTATCATGATCTCTTATATTTATCCTATCGTGTACGCACCCCAAAACCCAAGACTAAAGTCATTTTTCAGCGTAGTTTTGGTAGTATTTGTGTGGATCGCTTGAGAGATGACTTTTCTAAGGTAGATTGGTCTGCCTTGTTCGCGGCTGACACAGTAAATGAGAAGGTTAACATTCTTAACATACAACTAAAACAACTGTTTGATTCTCATGCCCCTCTAAGACCAGTACGCGTTAAACATCTGCCTGCGCCTTGGCTTACACCTGTGATTAGGAAATCTATGCAACGTAGAGATAAGGCCAAATCATTACTAAAGAAATTTCCGAATGACGAAAATCTAAGCTCCTACAAGCGGCTGCGCAATTGCTGCAATCGACTTTGCCGGGATGCCAAACGTCGATATATTCATTCTGCAGTGGAGGGCTTACCTCCAGGTAAAATCTGGAAGTTCTTAAGATCGCTCGGTGTGGGTAAAGACCGCGGCGGTTTTGGTGAATTACCTAACCTTAATCAACTTAATAGGCATTTTACTATCTCGCCGGTTACAGTTACTGACACCACCAAGGCAACCACGATCACCTTATTAGACGCAACGGCCCGGCCTCATTGTGAACCTTTTTCATTTCGTCAAATCACGGTGGGGGAGGTTAAGAAGAGTATCCAATCCATCACTTCCAAGGCCGTAGGCGAAGATGGCATTTCCCGTGACATGCTGATACCTATCCTAGATGACGTTGTGCCTATCATCACACACATTCTAAACCACTCTTTGGCAACTAACGTCTTCCCTTCCGACTGGAAATTAGCCCATGTCATACCCATCCCTAAGTCCGCTTCCCCTTCTACTTTTTCTGAATTCCGTCATATCTCTATCCTACCATTCCTGTCCAAGGTCCTAGAAAGCGCTGTACACACACAATTGTTCTCTTTTGTTTCCCGTCACAACTTAATAAGTCCGTATCAATCCGGTTTTCGTCCTGGCCATAGCACAGTAACTGCCCTGTTAAACGTCACTGACGATATTCGCCACGCTATGGATAACCGGATGTTTACGGTTCTTGTTCTACTGGACTTCAGCAGCGCTTTTAACTCCGTAGACTATGACATCCTCCTTGCCATCCTTCACTCGCTTAACCTTACCCCCGCTGTGATTGCTTGGTGTTCGGATTATCTCCGCAACCGTCACCAGAGAGTCAGGAGTGATGAATTATTCTCGGATTGGGTCCCCCTTACTGCAGGTGTGCCACAGGGTGGGGTACTTTCACCTCTCCTCTTTTCATTATTTATTAATGAGCTCGGTAAAGTAATATCTTGTCCATACCACTTATACGCAGATGACTTGCAGCTTTACAAACATACAGATGCGGCCAATATTGACTCGGCTATCGAAGCTCTTAATAAAGATCTCCTTGCGGTAAAGGCGTGGGCAAACGCGTTTGGATTACTTGTGAATCCAACTAAGTCACAAGCTGTGATCGTTGGTAGCGTCAGACTGTACGATAAACTGGATTTAAATGCCCTTCCTAAAGTTTCATATGATGGAGTGCATCTTGCATATGCGGATAAGACGAAAAATCTTGGCCTTATTATTGATCGTACTTTGTCGTGGACATCACAGGTGAACGAAGTAAGTCGGCGCATGCACTACTCTTATCATTCTCTCAAGCGATTTCAGTTCTTCTTACCGTACAATACCAAAATTATGCTTGCTCAGTCGCTTCTCCTCCCTCTTCTTGACTATGCCGATGTGTGTTACTTGGATGCCACTGAAGAGCTGCTGAACAAACTGGAGCGCCTACAAAATCTGGCTATCCGGTTCATATTCGGCCTGCGCAAATATGACCACATTTCGGAATTTCGAGCGAAATTAAAATGGCTCCCAATCCGAAGTCGCCGAGATATGCACATCCTTTGTCTCCTTTACAAAATCCTTCACTACCCTCAGCTCCCTCATTACCTTCGTTCCCGTTTTACTCTCTTGCCAGTCACTTCCCCCCAAACGTTCATGTGACACAAGAACCCTTGTATTTCCTCAATCCAACTCCAAATATTTCCATAGCTCATTCACCGTCCACGCAACCAGATTGTGGAATAAGCTGCCCGCTGATGTGCGTGAGGGACCATCGGTGGCATCATTCAAACTTAGGCTAAAAGAGCACTACCTATCCAACAATAACAATTAGAAATATCGTAACTGATTATTCTTTCTTGTTATTATATATAATGTATGTATGTAAGTATATGTATATTTATATAAAATAATTAGTGTATGTATTATATTTCGTAATCATTAGTCCCGCAGACTTTTTCTCCGAACTACAGCTAGGGTTGGCTGGAAGAGATCTCTTCTAGAGATAAGCTCACCTTTGTATATGTCTTGTTTTACATGTTTTTTATGTATGTTTCTATGTGCAATAAAGGAATAATAATTAACAGTAGTCCTCTAAACGAAACTGAGTTATGATGTTTTATCATAGTTTTAGCCGCTATTTAAATTATTAATAAAGCTATGTTACTATTTTTCCAGATTACTTATTCAAAACCCATCTAAGAGATGATTGTAAAATAAATGTTTTGCGTAGATGGTCCAATTTCTCCATGTGTCGTTGTCCATGTGGGAAAGTCAGTGCCCAGCAGTGGGACGTTTGTAGGTTGATGATGATGAATATTAGTTACTTTCCTGATGTGCTTCCTCTAATGTTTTTTTTTTTATGTAGATACTATTCGTAACGTCAGTATTAACTGTGTCGCGTAGCGGTGAAAGAATACTACCACCCCCTCTCTTCCCTTGGGTGTCGTAAAAGGCGACTAACGGAGACTAAAGACTGCACATACATTCAACAGCATAGAGCGGCGATGGGCTCACCACCTGTCACGCTAGGAATAAGTGCACGCGCTATTTGATGAAAATTGGACTATGGTAGAGTACTGCTTTTGCTGTCCTCATTACCTAGTCTCTGATTAACCCTTCGGGGATAATAGTCGTGTTTGTATGCAAGTATGTATGTAATTTGGAACTATATCAGTACTAACATATTTTATTACGTTTTGTGTTAAATGATGGTATGAATGAAATAAAGGAAAGGAGGCCTGTGTCTTGCAGTGGGACAAATGAGGCTGAAACGGACACGGACCTGAAAAAAAGACGGACGTAACCTCGGATACATCATGAGTGAAGCATGCTTAATGGCCGCCCGTTTAGGTGTGTGCGTGATTGCGCGCTGTCACGCGGGGTAAAATGGCGGCGGGTTGTCGGACCTGGTGTATTTGTGTGAGTGTAGGATCATGTAACAACAAACAAAATTGTAGAACCTTGCATGCTTCACATTTTTTAGTTTTTAGGTCCGTGATTTATAATAAAAATAGTAACTTTACATGCATGAGTGCAGTTACCACGTTACCTAGTCTCTGAAAATCTGTGATTACATTTTTTTTTAATTTTCGACCCTTTTTTAATAATAAGGATTAGTCAGCTTACATTGATTCGTTTTATATATCAGAACATCTGCAACTGATAAATTTGATTTAATTATTATAAAATTTAAAACTTCTTATTAAACGTTTGTAGTTTTCACGATCATCCATTATTTTGGAAAGTTATGTATTATAGTCAATAGTCAAAATATATTTATTCAATAAACTCAACTAACAAGTACTTTGAAACGTCCAAATATTTTTTAACCTACCACGTATTCAGGACATCATTTTGTAACTGTGGCAAAGAACGGGCGCAAGAAACCACAGCGCACAGAAGCAACGACATTTACAAAAAATATATATATTATATGTCGTTACCAGGTCACAAAATACAAAATATGAGTTTGAATGTAAATAGTTTAATTAAATATGGTGCTCTATATAAATTAATTATAGGCAATTAGAAATAGCTGTTGGAGTAGGTACTTGGAGCATTTCAGACCCAAGCTGTTTTGTCTTCTGTATAATCCGACACTTTATAATAAGCTTTTTTATAAAGCTTTTCTTTGATTTTGATTTTAAATTTATCAAGATCTAATTTCTGAATATCATTTGGTACTTTGTTGTATAATCGTACACACAGACCCTTAAAAGAATTATTTATTTTATGGAGCCTAGTATAAGGCACTGCTAATTTGTTCTTACTTCTAGTATTTAATTTGTGAATATCACTGTTTTTTGAAAACATTTCAATATTTTTATGAACATACACAAGATTTTCATAAATATATTGTGATGCAACTGTCATTATACTTATATCCTTAAATCTCTCTCTGAGAGAGTCACCAGCCTGTTGGTTATATATTGCTCGAATAGCCCTCTTCTGCAGCACAAAGATAGTTTGAATGTCGGCAGCATTTCCCCACAGTAAAATGGCGTACGACATTACACTATAAAAGTAACTGAAATAAACTAATCTAGCTGTATCAACGTCAGTTAACTGACGGATCTTCATTACTGCATAAGCCGCAGAGCTAAGTCTATTCGACAATTTAGCTTTATGTGGGCCCCACTGAAGCTTGGCGTCCAACGTGATGCCTAGAATAGAAACACAGTGGTGTCCACAGGATTCACATTCTTATCTTTAATTTGTACACTAGTTATTACCTGCTTAACATTAGGCAATACAAATCTTACACATTTGGTTTTTCCCTCGTTTAATAGCAAGTTATTTACACTAAACTAGTGAACAATCTTTGAGACCGCATTATTCACATCGTCATAATTTGGGTGTCGTTGTTTCACTTTGAATAAAAGTGAAGTATCATCAGCAAACAATACTATCTCATGACTGTCTTTTACAAAATAAGGTAAGTCATTAATATAAACCAAAAACAAGAATGGACCAAGTATTGAACCCTGCGGAACTCCCATTTTAACCACTGATCCCGGAGATCTTTTACCGTTAATGTCGACCTTTTGAATCCTGTTACTCAAGTATGAGATTAGAATGCTCAAAGAAGCATCCCTAATTCCATAGTGGTTAAGCTTCCTGACCAAAGTTTCATATAATACACAATCAAAAGCCTTGGATAAATCACAAAATACCCCTAGGGCATCCTGTGATTCCTCCCAGGTATCAAATATTTGGATTAAAAGCTCAACACCGGCGTCAGTTGTAGAGCGACCCCTAGTAAAACCATATTGTTTACAATGTAAAAGTTTATTTTTATAAAAGTGAATTTGCATTTGGTCTAGCATTAACTTTTAAAAAATTTTACTAAATGTGGGTAGCACAGAAATAGGTCTAAAATTAGAGGGGTCAGAAGTGCTACCTGATTTAAATAATGGAATTATTTCACTATATTTCATGAGGTCAGGAAAAACACCACGTCAATGCATTCATTAAATATGCAAGCTAAAAATGGAGCTATTGTCATAATTACAGATTTAGCGACGTCCACGGAATTACTCCACAGATCAGCAGTTTTCTTTTTATAGAGAGTGTTATAATGTTTTTATCAAAATCAAAATAACTTTATTCAGTAAGCTTAAATTAAGCGTTTTGAATCGTCAAATTTTTTATTTTTTATATGGATGAATGGATAGGCACAGAAAAAACACCCATTCAGGAAGTCTTTTAGCTGTGGAGAAGAACGGGCACAACAAACTCCACAGCTTTATAATAATATAGAGGTAACGACATTTACAAAACAATATGTCGTTACCAAATTATACAGTCAATAGTCATAAAACAATTATATAAAATAAAAGATAAAAACAAAAGTGAATCTACAAGTTTTACTCGGGCACTATGAACGCATTAGAACAATGTACCTATGCGAAACTAGAGGAATGTTAATTCCATGCATTTTTGTCATTGATGTAATCGCTTACAGTGTAATAGCCCTTTTCTAAAAGTCTGTCCTTAACATGTGTCTTAAATTTGTCAAAGGGGAAAATTATAACATCGTTCGGGATTTTATTGTAAATTATGACACTTTGTCCTATAAATGATCCATAAACTTTCTGAAGTCGAAATTTAGGAATTACAAGTTTATACTTATTTCTAGTATTTAGTTTGTGTATATCGCATTTTTTTTTGAAATGAGTAATGTTTTGACGCACGTAAACAATACAGTTATAAATAAATTGTGATGCAACTGTAAGAATATTTATTTCTTTAAACAGCTCCTTAAGGGAGTCACGTGATCCTAGGTTATATATGGACCTTATTGCTCTTTTCTGTAAAATGAAAATGGTTTCTATATCTGCTACTTTACCCCAAAGTAGTATACCATAGGACATAACACTGTGAAAGTAACTAAAATAGACTAATCGAGCAGTTTCCACGTCTGTAAAATGCCTAATTTTCCTAACAGCGTAAGCAGCTGAACTAAGTCTCCCCGCAAGGGTGCTAATATGAGGGTACCACTGTATTTTTTGAATCTAAGGTAATACCTAAGAAAACTGTTGAATCAACAAGGTCCAACAGTTCACCATTCAGTTTAATTTTATTTCCTATAATATTCTTTACGTTAGGTAGAGTAAAATTTATACATTTGGTTTTCTTCGCGTTTAATTGAAGATTATTAGTAGTAAACCAATTCAACAATCTGTTAGGGCACTGTTGATGTCATCAAAACTATTTTTATTTCGATCAGTCTTAAATATCAAAGATGTATCGTCAGCAAACAAAACAATATTGCAAAAGTTTTCCGCATAAAATGGTAAATCATTAATATAAATTAAGAATAAAAATGGATCTAGTATTGACCCTTGTGGGACCCCCATTAGCACAGAAGATCCGGATGATATGGATCCGTTCACGCTAACTTTTTGGATTCTGCCGCTAAGATATGATTGAATCAATTTCAAGGCATCAGAGTGCACTCCATAGTGTTTTAGCTTTATTAAAAGGGTGTTGTATTCAACGCATGGAGAGATCACAAAACACTCCAAAAGCATTCTGCGATCCCTCCCAAGCCTCAAATATGTGTTTTAGCAGAGCTACTGGCGATGGGCTCACCACCTGTAACGCTGAGCATGCACTGAGAAAAATGGGGCACTATAAACTATTGTGCATGCACATCTTTTTGACCAATCGTGCAAGCACGTTAAGTTACGCTGCCGACGATGCACATAAAAATATGGTTCCACCGTAATATAGTGACGTCACAACCTTATTTGCAGCTCGCACTATAAAATATAGTGCAAGATATCATAACGTTTAGCCCTAAGAAAGAAAAAATATAGTGCACTGCTCCAAAATACCTAGTTGGCGGCATTTTATATTATAATGCATTGCGATTACTTATAGTTCCGTATCATTATACTATTATGTGCGTTTGCACTTCACTTATTGGTGCCTACCAAGTCGTGCACTATAATATTTCGTGCCTGCCCATGATATTATACGATTGCTGGAAGCATGTCTTTACATGCGAGTGCACTAACTATTATAGTGCTTCTTTACATTGGCATGATCTTTTTATGTGCTCGAGCATTTTTGTCGCACTATTTAATATCGTGATGGCATGGCTATTTTTCAGGATTAGCACTAAATCTATACAGGGTGTTTCCCGACGATGAAATAATATATTCAAATTAGTGCTCGGAGAGGTGTTTAGGTAGTCGAAAAATATAATCCGTTTTTTTTTTGTTTGACCTATCAATCCTGCCTGATTCAGGATACCTCTCCGAACACTAATTTGAAAATATGATTTCATCGTCGGGAAACACCCTGTGTACATTTAGTGCTAATCCTAAAAAATATCCACTTACATCACAATACATGTACAGAAAAAAATGTGCTGAAATATTAATCACACACAAAATCTAGGGTATGTAAGTAATTTAAAAAAAGGTTTAAAATTATACAAACATTTATTTTCCATAAAAATTAGAACTTATTCAAAAAAATAGTTAGTATCATAGATTAAAATAATCTTTATTATTATTAGAAAACCATCATGTAATCTATAAAAAGGCGCATAAAGAGTTTACATTGGTAATTATAATAAATTAATTTAAATACACTTGGCAAACTTACAACTATACTTATTCAAATCGAAACAGTCTTAAATACTAAAAGCCAATTAAAGGTTTCCACATTTGCACTAAACACACAAAAATACACATTTACATACAAATTCCAAGTTTAAGAGGAAACACTACGTGGAAGTGTACGTACTCTGTTTCCTCCTTCAGAACTTTTATATGACCTTTTATAACTTTTTCAGCATCGGTTAAAGAAAAAGATTTTCTAAGTCTGTATGTTTGATTTTTTTACATTAAGTCATTTATCTAATAACCAGGAGCCTTCAAAATTTAGCAAAATCACGCCGTTTTAAGGTGTCTTCAGAAATATTAAGTGGCTGGTTTAAAAAAATCAACCATGCAAAGAAAATCTCTTTCAAGGGACTACTAAACGTCGTTTTTCTGTATTATGTATGAGAATTTTGCCTGCCACTTCGACGTAGTGTTTCCTCTTAAGAAGCCTATGAAGCTGTTATAAACAACTCCATTATGTAAGTGGTACCTACGCATTAAATAAAAAGACAACAACAGTGACAATAACAGTGGTATGCATTTAAATAAATAGACCACATTAGCACTTCAAACTCGTAAATTACTCGGCAGGTTTTCGTGACGACTCAGTAAAAATTAACAAATATATTACTTAATCAAAAATATCTCTAAAACCTGCCGAGTATAATTTATGAGTTTTATGTGCTAATATTTTGCTCCTTTTCTGTAGACAATTACTGTTCTATGTACCATCTGCTAGTAATGTAGTTAATATCATTGTATAGTTTGCTTAGATTATGAGGGAAGGGTGCTAAAGAATCGCTGGCTTTTATACAGTTGTAGTTATTATTTTGTTCTACCTCATAATGCTCATTGAATTCAATAGTATCAAATAACCGGCAGTAAAAGTAAACAATATTTGAAGGAGTTACAACTATTGCTTCAATGGCTGCAAAAATGGGCAACTCATGATTTGGTTCATCGAAATCCACAAATACAATGCTGTAGGGTTTCCACTCCACACCTGCTATTTTCACGATTGCAACAAAAGTTATAGGACCCTCCAGATTAAAACGCATTGCCCAAATGTTGCGTATTGGGCCGAATTTACGTAACATGGCAGGGTAATGAGTAAGAAAATGAAATTAAGGCTTTAGTAGTGACCCCGTGAGCTTCATAAACAAAGAGTTAAATTCAGAGACTAAGCAATTCCATTTATCGGCTGTAAAGTCATAAATTCCAAAAGCTAATAAAATGTCTAAAATCTTACGTATTATAATGAACAAATCCCAGTTCTCTTCGCCAGTTGGAATATATCGACCAACGATTAGTCCAAAGTACCTTACCAGAACTATCATTTCGGAAGCTGAGCATCTTAGCCGGTCTCTAGCCCCTTCGAACACTAAACAATAATTGCTAGGTTTTGAACTTGAATCGGGGCCGTAATTGAACGATATCATGGCTTCTTTCAGTATATTAGCCTATAATATACCATTGCTTACATAAAAGTTTATTATGTAAGTCATAACATAGCGACAAACACCTTCCAAGAAATCGTGCATGGCGTCTACTGCTACATTTTTAATCTATCTTGACAAATTTATCTTGACATCGTTATAATCTGAAAGAAAAATAATTCAATGAAAACATTGTTTTCCGAATAAATTGGTAAGTGGAGCTGCCGTCGATAGTACTTATTATGCTGGTAAAAAATATTTTAGAGATATTGTTAATTTGACTTTGGTTTGGTCCCAAAGACTCAGACATCTAAAAGTTAAATAGTACTCAAGTTACATGCTGTCACTGTCAGTTCCAAAAATATAATATAGTATTCAGCAGTAAATTTATGAGAAACTCACCTCTCATCATGCACTGCTTCGTAATCGTTTTGATGAGAGCAACAAAAAATTGTCTTTCAGGCTTTTAATCTTGTTTTGCCAGTAGCTAATAATTTTAGGGTACCAATTCTTTGCGCGTAGCAAGCCTGTCAGCTGCGGCTGGGTAAAGAGCTTCGAAATCTTTAATGAGGAGTCTCCAGCCTTCAGATCCCTTCAGGACAGGATATGTCTTTAAATATTCTTGAACCTTGCCCGTTTCTAGGTAACATGTATACAGACGAGCTCTAACTGTCTCTGACCACAGTTCATCAATTGTCGGCCAGGGTACGCTCACGATGTCTCCCTTCAGCTGGTCTATATAGCGCTTTTTACCAATTCAACTTCACCTGAAACAATATTAATAATGAATACAATATAATAAAATAAAGACGTTTTGCCACAACCGACCATTGCATTCTACTTGACTTGACAGTTAAACGTGATAAATCACTATATCATAATTGCGTTTCAGTGGTCATGCTAGGTGGCTGGAGATAAATGGGGAAATGATTACTGCAGCGCCCCCTAGCAGCTAAACACCATAACACATATCTAAGAACCAACTCTGATAACCTAGAAACCCATTACAGAAAATCGCATCGAAATCAGTTTCGAAGTTTTTGAGAACTTTTCAAGTGCCGACTTATCTGGTTGCTGCAGCGCCCTCTGGTGGTCTACCACCATGAAACATGTCTAAGCTGCTCTGAAATGATACCTTTTGAATGCAAAAAACCGCATCGAAATCGGCCTAGTAGCTTCCGAGGAAAATGCTAACAGACATCCATACAAACAAACAACCTCTAACCCCAAACGCATAATATAATATACCGCCTCCGTTCCGTTCCGTCCGTCGGTCGTGGGTAAAATAATAGATACTTATTGCTATCACGATAGAATCGCTATCAGAATCCCAAATAATCTTTTTTTAATCCAAATGTTAAACAAAAGTACGTTTACTTACCTACCTAAATTATTACTTACTTGAATGAAACACTTTTATAATAGTAATAGTAAAAAACTATGTAAATAGTAAATTAAACGCGAGTTAATCCGTAAAAAAGTGTTTCATTTCAATGTATAGTGCTCGGTTAAACCTCAGAAAACAATAAACTATTAGTGTTATAAATCAGTATCGGTGCTACCTACTAGAATTTGGCACTGATAAATATTTTAAATTACACTTTTTATAACGCCGCTAATTATATAGTTTATTAGATTTAAAATTCATGTTTTTTCCATTTAAAACTTAAGCACTTAGGTACTTATTCTATTTTTTTCAACACTAAGCACGCACGTGTCTGACGAAACGAAAAAACAGGAAACTAGGTACTTACTGGCAAAGTGTTCGATTATTTCTTCACCAAAGCCCCATTTTCTTCACCAAAGTTCTCACATGGGATCCATTACAGAAAAGCACAGCAACTCGCACCGCACGCTCGAGAGGTCACAATAATGAATGAGAGAGATGCGCCTACATGCCCGTTCCCGGACCCCCGCTTTCGATGCATGCACGTAATTTTTAAGTGCATACGCATCATATATTTTAAAACTTACATGTGTGCAGTCGCTATTTGGTGAAAAGTGGACTGCTTTCGTGTTCATTATTGCCTAGTCTCTGACTAACCCTTCGGGGATAATAGTCGTGATTATATTTATGTATTTTATCCACTACGCTGTTTCAATCCGGGTTGGTGGGTTTATCCTTGTTGGTCCCGGTTGTTTTCATCAGTATGGCAGTCGTTAGGTAAAACCCACAGATATATTTATTGCTCTGTGGTAAAACTCAACACGCTTTGGACCAGCGAGCGTGGTGGTCAATGCGGGTCTTATATGTAGTTTCGAATGCCGTCGTTGCGACGCACGCTGTTGCGAAAAACATTTCAAGTGGTACGTACGCCCTTGTGAAAAGTCGTCGTATCGAAAATCGCTCAATCGAATGACGGACTCGCGAACACGCTGTCACGAAATCTCTTTTATATGTGGTACGCTAGGTCGATGGTCATGGTATCGAAATCCATTGTTGCGACTAGAACGCTTATTCAAAGCAAAGTATAGTTACGGTATCGAAACACATTATTTTATCGTATGGGAATTGAACTCACGACCTCGATGAGATACATCAACTTACGATGGGCTCTTTAAGTATTTAGAAGGAAGGAAAATGAAAAATATTTTTTTTATTTAACTTTTTTTAGGTATAGAAAACAAATCAAATTTGTAGATAACAAAAGTAATAATAACATCCGGTATCCGGATACAAACAGGCGTACAAACCAAGTTTCCGATTTTCCATTAAACTATTCCATCGCCGGTGACATTGCTTTGAATAAGCGTTCTAATCGCAACAATGGATTTCGATACCATGACAATCGACCTAGGGTACCACATAAAAAAGAGATTTGTGACAGCGTGTTCGCGAGGCCGTCATTCGAATTAGTGATTTTCGATACAACGGCTTTTTGCAAGGGCGTACCACTTGAAATGTTTTTCGCAACAGCATGCGTCGCAACGACGGCATTCGAAACTACATATCAGACCCGATCAATGCACATTGACCTAGTCTTTCCATGTGCTGTCCTTCATGTGGGTGGGCTTGTGTCCAGCATTGGCACATTTCTAAGCTGATGATAATAATCATTTATTATTTAATACATACATACATAAATGTAGAAAAAATACAATCAGTCTCAGGAAAGTTCGAATGGAATTCGAACCCATGACTTTTGGATTGCCGGTCCACTGCTCTAACCGCTAAGCTACCGAGTAGTTGATGATTTACTGTGTAAGCCAGCGGTATTACGTCACTGTGAAGGTTTTACCTACCCTCACTTTTTTTTCTACTAAACGTTTTATCCATTGTGAATCCGAAATTTACAAAACGACTATTATCCTCGGAGGGTTAGTCAGAGACTATTAGGCAATGAGGACCGGAAAAGCAGTCCTCTAACATGCTCCACTTTTCACCAAATTGCGACTGCACATGTGCTCAGCGTGACGGGTGTATTCGCAGTCTTTAGTCCGTTAGTCACCTTTTACGACACCCAAAGGAAGAGAGGAGGTGGACACGGTTATTTAGTTCGTTCACGACAGTTTATTATTTAACGTTAGTATTATTTGTTGAAATTATTAATAATACAAACGACATAGTAAATTCATATCAACTAAGCTTACCAGCTCCGAATAGCCGAGAATAACAAACATGTTTCCCGCTGAACGGCGTTCTACAAGAATCCAGATTTACCTGGATTTCACTCGAATCTTACGGGAGCCGGGAAGAAAGCTCTTTCATTGTGCATAGTGCAGTAAGTTGCAGGGTATTCGCTGGAGCCCGTGTCACCCGGCTAAGCATCGACAGGTTTAAATTGTAGCATAAATCCTTGGGAGGTATCTTTTGTAAGATTTTGAATTGGCTTTTACCCAACTGATGCGATGAGAGATTGTTTTAATAAAGTGTTAAGATATGGGGTTTTTAAATTATTGTTTTACTTTGAGCCGTGTGTGTTCCGTCTGTGTGCCGGTTTACTAAGAGAGTAGGTACTAACAACTTCTCTCTTGCCTTAGGTCGTAGAAGGCGACTACCTTGATAAAGACTGCACATAGGTACATCGAATAGCATAGTGAGTGTAGTCGCAAACTAAACATCATCACGCATAGGGAAGAGAACTAGAAGGAAATGAGGGAGACCTTTTCCCAGCAGTTAGCAACTATAGGTTAAGTAGAAAAAGAAATAAACGCTTTTTCGATGTTATGTGACTTTCCATACAACCATTTCGCGAGCAAGCAATCATTACCAATTAAACACAGTCCCTTAGAAGTGATTCTCAGCAGCAGTCAGCGGCGTAGTGCATATTTCCTCGGCGTGCGGATACTCTGACGGAAGCCGAGCGCGACCTATGCGCCGGCGGGAAGACGCCCTCAATAACGTTACGCAGAGTAACTGCGGGCAGAGATATAAATAAATAAATAAATAAATAAATAAATAAATAAATAAATCTTTCCTACAATCACACCAATTATCTAGCCCAAGAGAAGCTTCGAAGAAACTCGTTAAATGGTTACTAGATAACGGATAAACATACTTAAAATACTTAAATACATACTTATTATACATAGAAAACACCCAGACCCGAGACAATTTAGAAAACAATAATTTCTAAATTGACTCGACCGGGGTTCGAACCCGGGACCTCAGAGATGGTGACACCATGAAAACCGGTGTACAAACCACTCGACCAAGGAGGTCGTCAATATCTGGGACAACTGTGTTAAAGCGACATGTATCTTAACGTATCAATTCCTGTTAATACCGGTTGTTATAGGGTATACGTATGCGTCCACCAACCAGCTTTCCCAGACCCCAGTGACGAGTGAGGGGATGTACTTGGTTTACCAGCGGCGGGTACCTACATGTACTTGTACCAAGTATATTGGTCGAGCTACCTTACTTAAGTCTGTCGCAATAACAACAACGATAGCAGTATTTGACAACGTGTGTTTTGATGACACAATCATTAAGAAGTTAATACTGGTTGCTCTAAGTAACACGCCTAGAAGGGCTGCGAGAGACTCCTGGGGGGAGGAAGAATATGAAGAGGAAGAGAAGGAAAAACGCCCCGCTACGAAAAAGTTTTCCTTAAGGGGAAAGGGGATGGCCTTGGCCTACTATAAGAAAGGCGAGGTGGACAGGGCGTTGGGGGAATGCCAGTTCGCGAATGCCCCCTGCCAGGAGGAGGAGGCGGAGACCACCAACAGGATGCTCCAATCCAAGCAGGAGATCCTGGAGGCGGCAGAAAAGAGCCTACTGTTTGTGAAGAGCTCTGCCGATAAGTCCATGAACCTGAAGGGCACGGTAAAAAGGGACATAAACATTGGGCTCAAGGAAATAGCCGAGTGCATTGAGTCCCTTAGGGAAATGTCCCCACCCGAGGAGGTCAAGAGGACCATCAGCGACAATCGCAGGCTCCGCCGCCAGGTGGAATTCCTACAGGCTGAGGTCAAGGCCATCAAGGAATCCCAACAAGAGCCGAGGCCGTCCCGCAAGGGCACGGACATCCAGAGGGAGATCTCCGTCTACATGGGGGAAATGATGGAATCCCTTAGGGAAGAAATGCGCCAGGCACTAAGGGGGATGGTCAAGGCGCAAATGGGCGAGATGGAGAAACGTCCATATGAGCCCCCTATGAGACCGCCGTTGGCGCATGATGTGCGTAGGGCTGAGACCAGTTACGCCAGGGCGGCCGCAGGGCCCTCCAGAGCCTCCCAGCCCCCCCCTGTAGTAGTGGACCAGCACCCTGTGCCTGTATGGGAGGACCCCCCGCTGCCCCAAAGAGCACTCAGCGGGGCTGCACAGAAAGTGCGCTCGTCGTCCCCTGCGTTGGCTGCGGCCTCAAGCACACCGGCGGTAAAATGGACCGTACATCTGTCAAAGGCCGCCAAGGCAAAGGCCAAAAAAGCCACAGCCGCCGCTCAGGCCTCGAAGGAGGGTGCCAATGGGCCAAAAAAGACAACGGCCGCGGGTTCTGCCCCCGCGGTCAAGTTGGTGCCGCCGCGATCGTCGGTGGTGACGATCACGCTCAAGCCCGAGGCCGTGGCCAATGGCGCGACGTATGCCACGGTAATGGAGAAGGCGATTGGGGCCATCAATCTGCAGGAGGTCGGGCTTGAGTCTGTGCGAATGCGCAATACGGCGGCCGGAGGACGGAAGCTGGAAATTCCGGGCGTGACCAGCGGACCTAAGGCGGATGCACTCGCAACAAAACTGCGAGAGGTCATCGCGGAGGAGGCGGAAGTAGGCCGGCCGTACCGGAAGGCGGAACTCCGCCTCGTGGGTTTGAGTGAGGGGATTAACACGGAGAAAGTGAAGGAGGCCATCGTAGCCAAGACGGGCTGTCCGTCGGACATGATAGCCACGGGAGAGATGCGAGCCGGACCATGGGGCACCAATTCAATGCTGGTCCGGCTTCCGGTCGCACAGGCCAAAGTGCTGGCAGACGCGGGTCGCCTGACCATTGGGTGGGCATCGGTGCAGGTTGTGGCCCTGGAAAATCTTCCGGTCCGCTGCTACAGGTGCTACGGTGCGGGTCACACCAAATATACATGTGACTCTAAAGAAGACCGTAGCACCCTGTGCTTCAGATGCAGCGCCCCCGGGCACCAAGCAGCGGACTGCACGGCGGAGAAGCCAATGTGCATAGTTTGCAAGGAGGCCAAACTCCCACATGAACACCAGCTGGGAGGGAGAACATGTAGGCCCCCCGTCACCAAGCCGAAAATGGCCCCATGGACAAGGGGCCCCCCGCCGGCAAAGGAGCGCGATGCGCCCACTAATATGGAAGTCACAATAACGGGACCAAATGCCAGCACATCTTAAAGGCATCCTACAGGCGAATCTAAACAACTCCGCCAACGCCCAGGACCTTATGGTCCAACAAATGGCGGAGTTGGGAGTGGGGGTGGCCATTGCGGCGGAGCCATATTCCATCCCTGCAAGGACGAATTGGGTGGGGTCCGCAGACGGGAAAGTGGCGATCACGACTCCAGCTGCTTCCAGTACGGCCCCAATGTCCCTGCAAGAGCGAGGGGACGGATACGTGGCGGTGAAATGGAGCGGCATCGCATTGGTTGGGGTATATTTCTCGCCCAACCGCAGTCGAAGCGAATTCGCCGACTTCATAAATAGACTGCAGGGTGTCGTCCGTCGACTGGCCCCGTTGCAGGTCGTTGTCGCTGGCGACCTGAATGCGAAGTCGAGGGCCTGGGGCTGCCCTGCGACCACCAGCAGGGGGGAAGACGTGGAAGACTTCCTGGTCGAAGCGGGATTGGTGGTGCTAAATAGGGGCACCACCAGCACGTGCGTAAGATGGCAGGGGGAGTCCATCGTGGACGTCTCGTTCGCGACCCCTGCCATAGCAGCGCGCGTCACCAGCTGGGAGGTGCTCGACCAGGAGACCCTGAGCGACCACCTATACGTGTTGTTCAGGGTATCCGGCCCCACAATGGCTGGCCTCACCCCACAACAGGGCGTCCGAACGGCGCGGTTCAGGAGATGGGCGCTAACGAAGTTGGACAGGGGCGCTGCACTGGAGGCGGCGATGATAGAGGGATGGCTGCCACCCCTGCCGGCTCACATGGACGCCGATGAAAGGGCGACTGAATTTAAAGGGGCGATGACGCGGATATGCGATGCCGCCATGCCCAGAGCTGGAGACCGGCCACAGCAACGCGCCGTATATTGGTGGACGCAGGGTATTGCCGATCTCCGTGCCGCCTGTGTACACGCGAGGCGACTGTACCAAAGGTGCCGGAGAAGGAGGCACACGTCGGAGGAGGAGGCAGACCTCTACAGCCACCTCCAGCTGGCCCGGCTCAACCTTAAGGTCGAGGTGTTGAGGGTCAAGAAGGCGGCATGGGAGGAGTTCTTGGCCGACCTTGATAGGGATCCCTGGGGGCGCCCCTACCGATCAGTCCGCAACCGGATGCGGAATTCGGCGCCCCCCACTGAGTCATTCGAGCCGGAGCTTCTGTCCCGGATCGTGGACGCCCTGTTTCCGAACCGGGTGTTCGAGGTGGCACCCTTCGTGGCCCCGGAACACGATGGGGAGGTGGACCCAGCAACAATACCGCGAGTCACGGATGGGGAATTGCAGGCAGGAGTAGATCGCCTCCGCCTCAAAAAGAAGGCACCGGGTCCGGACGGTGTGCACGGCAGAGTACTGGCCCTCGCCCTCAACCACATCGGGGACAAATTGAGGGACCTGCTGGACACCTGCCTCCAGCAAGGGAGGTTCCCCAGGGTCTGGAAGCAGGGAAGGCTCTGCCTGCTAAGAAAGGAGGGACGGCCGCCGGACTCCCCGTCTGCCTACCGCCCAATCGTTTTGCTCGATGAGGCGGGCAAACTGTTCGAAAGGGTGATTGCGTCCCGCATCATAGAGCACCTGGGCAATGAGGGCCCAGATATAGAGGAGACGCAATTTGGATTCCGACGGGGCAGATCTACGATTGATGCGATAATGACGCTAAAGAGAGCGACGGAGGAGGCCATCGGGAGGGGAGAGAGGGTACTGGCGATATCGTTAGATATCGCCAACGCGTTCAACACCCTCCCCTTCAGCGCAATAATGGAGGCCCTCAGGTACCACAGAGTCCCGTGGTACCTGAGGAGACTCGTGGCGGACTACTTGGCGGACAGGTCCGTCCTCTTCCTTGAGCCGGGGGGGGGCGCAGATCTGCGAACATAAGATGGTGTGCGGAGTGCCCCAGGGATCGGTGCTTGGGCCGTTGCTTTGGAACCTGGGGTACAACTGGGTCCTTCGGGGGGAGTTGCTCTCGAGGACGAGTGTCATCTGCTATGCAGATGACACTCTGGTCACGGCAAGGGGCCGTGACTACCAGGAAGTTGCCCGTCTGGCAGGGGCGGCCGCCACGCTGACGGTCACACGGATCAGGCTGCTGGGTTTGGAGGTGGCCCTGCCGAAAACCGAGGCCATACTGTTCCATGGTCCTCGGGGCAGGCCTCCCAGCAACGCCCGGGTCAGGGTGGATGGAGTCCTCGTCAGAGTTGCGCCTCAGCTCAAATACCTGGGACTAACATTAGACAGTCGATGGAGCTTTGAGGCGCACTTTACCAATCTGGCTCCGAGGTTGGTTGGAGCGGCAATGGCCTTGGGAAGGCTTTTGCCTAATATGGGTGGGCCGGGCGATAGCTGCCGTAAACTCTACGCCGGAGTACTTAAGAGCATGGCCCTATATGGCGCCCCGGTATGGTCGGACTCCCTCTCGAGGAAAAACATCGCCAACCTAAGAAGACCTCAGAGGACAGTGGCCATCCGAGCCATCCGGGGCTATCGGACGGTTTCTTTTACGGCAGCTACGGCGATAGCAGGCATGATCCCGTGGGAGCTCGAGGCTAAGGTATTAACCGAAGTCTACGAGCTCCGGGCGGAGGCGAGGGCTAGAGGAGAAAATCCTGTGCAGGTAGAAATCGAGGCGGCAAGGCGGGTAGCTTACGACATGGCGGTATGGCAATGGGAGGAGGACCTCACAACCCCAGAAGCCGGAACCCGCACGATCGATGCTATCCGCCCAGTGTTGCAGGGGTGGATAAATAGGTCCCACGGGGGGACGTCCTACCACCTGACACAATTGCTCAGCGGGAATGGGTGCTTTGGGCGATACCTGCACAGGATTAGGAGGGAGGAGACCCCGGTCTGCCACCATTGCGGGGAAGAAGAGGACACGGCTCAGCACACCCTCGAGTCGTGTAGTGCCTTCGCGTCACAGAGGCGTACGCTGGAGCTGTCCCTGGGAGTAAGGGGCACTCTAGCTCTGCCGGATGTGGTCGCTGCAATGGTGGAGAGCGAGGAGAATTGGGCAGCGGTGGCTGGCTTCGCTGCGGAGTGCATAGGCCTCAAGGAGGAGGCCGAACGCGTCCGGGAGGAGTCAGCCAACGCTGCGTCAATTAGGAGGAGGAGGACGGGGAGGCGGCGTCGGAGGTACGCGGACCTCCATCCACCTTAGGGTGATGCCGGGCGTCTGGCGGAGGTCAGGTTCTGCACTGGCGGCCGGACGCCCGATGATTTGTGTTAGCTTAGTTTGTTGTTAGGATTAAGTTTGTGGGTTTATGTTTAATTTTACGTACATGTTTAGTTTTAGGACTTTGTCCCCATTGGTCTGATAGGAAGATGGGCACTGGCATGGGTATTTGATTATACCACCCCAAGTGCCCAGGGGTCCGATGGACGGCATTGTTAGTGCTGTCCTGTAGTGTCTCTTTCTATGTTCTATGTTTTGTGTAACAAATACGGGTGGTAGTGGACAGCATTTTGTGCTGTCCAATGTCTGGTGTTGTGCGTTCGGATTGCTAGTTTAGTGTTTGTATTGTGGTTGTCCTTCCATGGACCTGGTATGGGACCCAGGTGAAAGCCATGATGAGCAACGGGGCGCCATTCCGAGGGTGTCCCCTTGCTCGGAGCGGAAGCGGGAGGGTTTCATACCAGTAAATGTGCGGGTCTTTGTGGATGTTGTTGGGGAGCTGGCACGGAGGCTTTATGCAGAAGCCATGATGAGCAACGTTGCGCCTCCCCGAAAGGGGGGCGGGTTGCTCGGAGCGGATGCGGGGAGCCCCGCGCCAGCAAATTGGGCTGGGTTGTGTCGTTGTCGTGTCGTTGTCGTGTCGTGTTGTGATTTGTGGTTGTTCATACTTGTTATGTTTGTGTAGGACCAGTTCGTTGACTCCCCGGGAAGCAATGATGAGCGGCAGGACGGCTAGACGACCAACTGGTCGAGGTTGTCGTGCTGTCCGGCTGTCTTTGAGCGACCCTCAAATGGAGTCTCGAACTGGAAATGGGTGTGGTTGTCTGTGCGCATGCCTGCGAAGACGTGGGCATGTTCTCGTCCTGTGTGTGTCGTGTTGTGTCCAGCGTAAATGGGTCGTGTTGTGTCCGCATGCCCGGGTAAGCCGGGCATGTCTGTCTATGTCGTTTGTGTCTGCCCCCTAATTGGGCTGGTTTTGCAGTGCCGGTGCGCGTAAGTCGCCGTGTGTTGGCGCGTAACGGCTGCCTTGCAGTGGTTATAGGCCAACACACGGCGACGGGGTGGCTCTCGCGTGGTCAATTCCCCCGTGGAGCAGGTCCCGTGACCGCCACCTCAAGCCTTATGCTTTCGGAGTTTGGTCCCCCGGTGATTAGTGGGTAGGCCCCTCCCTCTCGCCCGACGACTACGTCGTGGAAAGAGGGACGGGAGAGTCCCACATATCCAGTCTCCCTTCTGGAGGCTGGAATCCATAAGCAGGGATTACAACGGGTAAAAAAAAAAAAAAAAAAAAAAAAAAAAAAAAAAAAAAAAAAAAAAAAAAAGTAACACGCCTAGAGCCCCACACAACCACGACCCTTCTTGGAGGTGGGTATGCTTAAGGTTATGCAACCTTTTGCTGCCCAGAGAATGCTTACTGGACAACAAAAAGTAACAATATATGTTAAGGTAAGGTAACGTAAGATAACCCGTCTTTGTGACATAAACACTTTTGAGGTCTTTCCACCGAGGGGCGCACATTACAGTTCTCGTTTTGGTTTGTAATAAGGGTCGTTCTATGTCAGCAAGTAAAGCTACGATAATCTTTATCTAAGTCTTTTTATAACAATGCATTTAGTCTCATAGAGATAGAACATTCTATGGATCTTACCATAACACACCACGTTGGCTCGTGGTGGTGGTTGGTGTAACGATGAAATCTTGCGAAGCCACCAAGACATTAGTCACTCGTGCGGTAACCCGGCTTTGAGAAAATGAAAGCCATTATGTACGCTTTAAAATTCAATAATAGTACATTATGATATAAGTGCGGTAAGTTGAAGAATTACAGCCGAGGCGATACTGCAGCCCGAGCCGTAGGCGAGGGCTACAAGAAAGCAGAGACTGTATTTATCAAGCGCACGTATGTCATACGACGTTTTATAACATATTTGGGAGGAAAACACATTTTCTAAAAATGACTGCGTGTTTTTGTTGTTTTTCAAATGTGTATAAATCTTTAGTAAGCCAACATGTATTTTTCTTTGGACTTAGATAGGCCGTCAATAACATTTTGTGCTTCACTTATTATTTCCGGTAGTGTAGACTATAAACACAGAATCTATAAATTTAGTTCTTCATTACTAAAACTAGACAAATTTATTTTTAAGTTTAACTTTCAAAGTAACAAGAAGCCGCTGTTTGAATCGACAAAATATAGGTATGTGAAAGGTAGGAAGTCTTTCCATCCAATCCCTTGGGTGTCGTAAATGGCGACTAACGGACTAAAGACTGCACATGAACCTACAGCATAGAGCGGTGATGGGCTCATCTTAATAATATTACCAACCCCATTCTTCCCTTGGGTGTCGTAAAAGGCTACTAACGGACTAAAGACTGCACATACATCCAACAGCATAGAGCGGCGATGGGCTCATCAAAATATTAATACTAACCCCTCTCTTCCCTTCGGTGTCGTAAAAGGCGACTAACAGACTAAAGACTGCACATACATTAAATAGCAAAATTATCTTATCTTATCTTATTATCTCTCTTGCCTTGGGTGTCGTAAAAGGCGACTAACGGACTAAAGACTGCACATACGTCTAACAGCACAGAGCGGCGATGGGCTCTTCAAAATAATAATACCAACCCCTGTTTTCCCTTGGGTGTCGTAAAAGCGACTAACGGGCTAAAGGTTCACCATCTAAGCACTAGTGCAGACTGTGCAGTTGTTTCTGGCTAAAGGTAGACTGTGTGGGCGTGGTCTGTGTTGTTCATAAATTCAAATTATTACTAATTTTACCATAAACCTTAGATAAATATCTCAAAAAAGTTGATGATTTATGTAAACATTACAGTAATAATTCGAGTTTATATTCATGATTATTCAACTTATAACTAAAGACTTTTTCGTTTTTGTAGGCTCATTGTCATTTGACAGACAAAAATTTAAAAATAAACTATTTTCCCTAGTGGAAGAAATGCTATTATTTCTTCGCTCTGGTCAAGATTCTATTTTTTAAAATGCATTACCGCACTAGTGCGTAATAAGCTACAATACGATGCTGAAATCGGTGTAATAAGAGCCACATTAAGAGCAAATGTGTTATAATAGTACATTATGATATAAGTGCGGTAAGTTGAAAATTACAGCAGAGGCGATATTGCTAGCCCGAGCCGTAGGCGAGGGCTTCAAGAAAGCAGAGGCTGTAATTATCAAAGCGCACGTATGTCATACGACGTTTTATAACATATTTGCGAGGAAAACACATTTTCTGAAAATGACTGCGTGTTTTTGTTGCTTTTCTAGTGTATAAATTTTTGGTAGGCCAACATGTATTTTTCTTTGGACTTAGATGGTAATACGAGTAGGCTGACAATAACATTTTCTGCTTCACTTATTATTTCCGGTGGTGTAGACTGTAAGTTTAGTTCTTCATTACTAAAACTAGACATATTTATTTTAAGACTTTCAAAGTAATTATTGAACAAGAAGCCGCTGTTTGAATCGACAAAATATACGAGTACGTATGTGAAAGGTAGGAAGTCTTCCCATCCAGTCCCTTGGGTGTCGTAAATGGCGACTAACGGACTAAAGACTGCACATACATTCAACAGCATAGAGCGGCGATGGGCTCATCAAAATAACACTACCAACCCCTTTCTTCCCTTGGGTGCTGTAAAAGGCGACTAACGGACTAAAGACTGAACATACATTCAACAGCATAGAGCGGCGATGGGCTCATCAAAATTATACTACTAACCCCTCTCGTCCCTTCGGTGTCGTAAAAGGCGACTAACGGACTAAAGACTGCACATTCATTCAACAGCATAGAACTGCGATGGGCTCATCAAAATAATACTACCAACCCCTTTCTTCCCTTCGGTGTCGTAAAAGGCGACTAACGGACTAAAGACTGCACATACATTCAACAGCATAGAACAACGATGGGCTCATCAAAATAATACTACCAACCCCTCTCTTCTCTTCGGTGTCGTAAAAGGCGACTAACGGACTAAATACTGCACATACATTTAACAGCATAGAGCGGCGATGGGCTCATCAAAATAATACTACCAACCCCTCTTTTCCCTTCGGTGTCGTAAAAGGCGACTAACGGACTAAAGACTACACATTCATTCAACTGCATAGAACGGCGATGGGCTCATCAAAATATTACTACCAACCCCTTTCTTCCCTTCGGTGTTGTAAAAGGCGACTAACGGACTAAAGACTGCACATACGTTCAACAGCATAGAGCAGTGATGGGCTCTTCAAAATAATAATAGGTACCAACCTTTCTCTTTTCTTGAGTGTCGTAAAAGCGACTAACGGGCTAAAGTCTCTCCATCTAAACACTTGTGCAGACTGTGCAGTTGTTTTTTTCTAAAGCGTGGACTGTGTGGGCGTGGTCTGTGTTGTTAATAGATTCAAATTATTACTAATTTTACGTTACCGCACTAGTGTGTTATTACTAATTTTACATTACCGCACTAGTGTGTAATAAGCTACATTACGATGCTGAAATCGGTGTAATAAGAGCCACTTTACGAGCAAATGTGTTATAAAAAACATTAAATCGTCAGCTCTAACTTCTATAAGTTTCTTTACACTAAAAAGACGAAATTGAATTTGCGTCTCGCTCTGCGTTCTGCCTACTCTGTAGATGCAACCGGGAACCACCCGCGGACGATGTTTGTTCATTAGAGGTTTTAATTTGATTTTTCTAGCGCGTTCTAATTGCGCGGTGCTTATAATTTTCCACTCATTTATGCGCCCAGGAGCCGCTAACAATTCGTTTGTGGCATTTGTTTTTCTTAATCCCCCTCGCGCTGTTTCTAGAACGATTTTCTGTTGACGCAAGCAATTTCAGCGGCACCATTGAATTCTTAATTTCTATTAGAAATAAAAGCGCACAAGTTCAAATTTGCATTGTTTTAGTGATTGCGACAATCAACGCGTTAAATAATTTCTGTGGGACGACAGAGTTTATAGTTCGAAATATTTATGAGAAAATGTTTCCGTGAAAATTTGTCTAATGAACTGTTTAAATTATACATTCTGTTTGACAAGTTCTGTGGGTCTGATTTTATCCATAAATAGGTGAATGCAACCTGTCACGCTGAGCACATGTGCAGTCGCTAATTCGTGAAAAGTGGACCATGGTAGAGGACTGCTTTTCCGGTCCTCATTGCCTAATAGTCTTTACTAACCCTCCGGGGATAATAGTCGTTGTCTTTATTACTGAAATTTTGGATTCAAAATGCTGTATAGATAAATAATAAAATATTTAATAGAAAAAAAGTGAGGGTAGGTAAACCTTCACAGTGACGTAATACCGCTGGATTGCATAGTAAATCATCAAATACTTGAAATAATTTAACGAGTCTTCCGGGGTCTCGGTAGCTTAGCGGTTAGAGCAGTGGACCGGCAATCCAAAGGTCATGGTTTCGAATCCCATTCGAACTTTCCTGAGACTGGTTGAGTTGGGTTCCCTATTTAATCCCGAAAGCCGTTTTACCGATTATCATTTCAACGAAAACTATTAACCGATCACTTAATTGAACGATACCTTATTTGTACGAAGCTTTAATTTACCGATGTAACGACGATTCATCGAAAAACCATTTACCGAAGTTAATTTCAGCGACCATACTTATTAACCGACACATTATTTAACCGATGTAAGATTTCGACGAATTTTAAGAGTATTTAGGTCAACGCCTCGGTGGCCGAGTGGTCAAGCGCTTGGCTCGATATCCGGAGGTCCCGGTTTCAATTCCCATGTCAAAGTGCGTTACGAATTTGGCGGTTTATAGCACGGGTTTGTGATCACTAACTCGCATTTGGCAAGGGTTGTGATAAGGCCAATACCCATCAATTGTAACAAAGAGTTGTGTTCAAAGATGGAGGCTTTTAACCTTCAGTAGGACAGTATTCAGGCTGTACTTTCCTTTTTTTAGGTCAAAAGCTCCGCTTACTGAAACGTTTATCAATCATAATTATAGTAAATTAATAAAAGTGGGATAAATCAAATGCCTTTTAAATTCAATGTTACTATTATATGAAAGAATTTAGGCAAATTAAAACAATTTATTAAAAAATATATCTATTTCGATAATGTTATGGTGGTGATTGTAAATCATACAATCACCACCCTTGCAAAATGCGGGTTAGTGATCACAAACCCTGGCTATGAATTGACAAATTCGAAACGCACTTTGTCCGACATGGGAATTGAAACCGGGACCTCCGGATATCGAGTCAAGCACTTCACCACTCGGCCACCGAGGCGTTGACATACACTACATACTCTTAAAATTCGGTGAAATGTTACATCGGTTAAATAATGTACCTATCGGTTATATGTATGGTCGCTGAAATGGGGTGTCTATTAGAATACAGATTTTTTTTAATATCGAATTTCATTTTATCGAAAACTATTCTTAAGTACTTATTTTTCAATTCATCAAATAGTTAATTATCGCTGTTTTATATCATCCAAAAACGTTTCTTAAAAAAAAGCATCTAAAGTTTTTTTGATTACCAGAAAAACGGTATATCGAACTTACATTTCATAAAAGTATTAAATTATCGATGAAACTATTTGTAAAAACATTTACATTATGTATCGGAACCCCTAATACTTTTTCACTTAACAACTTTTATCGCAGTAACGTTTCATCGAACGATGCATTCGCCTGTTGACGATAAATTGCGTTGCGGTCAGTTCTATATTAATATTTTTTCACTACCTACTACAGCTTCAACTATGCAACATGCACACAAGCTTGCAGCATGCAAGCAAGCATGCAGCATGCAAGCAAGCATACAGCATGTGTATTCGCGGGTCAGAAGACACCGCCAAATACAGCAGAGTAAAGAAGGTTAGGCGGGAGGTAGAAAGGAACTTACCGGGAGCAGGCTTGACGAGGTCGCTGGAACCGGGAGACGAGCTGACCACGGGCGGCGAGGTAGGTTGGTTTCCTGGCGCACAGTCACTACACTACACAATAGGCATTCAGGCGTTCTCTTCACTTTAGGTTCAGGAGTCACTATAAACCTTTCAGTCAGGCTGTTGCGTGCGCGGTAGCTAGCTAGCTTGCCGAGTGCCGCCGGCGGCTCACGAAGCGAGCGGCCGCGGGTCGCGCAGCGGTGGCGCCGCGGCAGATAGGCGGACGCGGTTGTCAACAACCGCTGAGTCAACCGCCTCACAGATGGCGACATGATTCGAATGGGCGTCCCGGCTTTGGCGGGAACATCCTCCGGGGCCCAGGGTGGGCTCATCCAATGGGAGCCTGGCGATCCGGAACACAGGCCTCCGAAGGCCGGCAAGAAAACATGCAGCATGCAGCAGGCATGCAGCAGGCATGCAGCATGCAAGCAAGCTACAGCATGCAAGCAAATATGCAGCATGCAGCACGCATGGTTGCTGTCACGGCTCCGGCGCTGCGGGGCTCCGGCGGTCCCACGCAAGCTTATCGTCGCAGATGGATGTAACGCTCACCGCCGCTTCGGCTTGCTGGTCGGCTGTGCCGGCCAGCCTCAGCCGCGGCGAGCCTTACATCCACCTGCTCCTCAGCTCGCGGGCCGCCTCGCCCCTCCGCGCCTACGCGCTTTTATATTGCACTCTAGGGGTAGGGCAGATAAGACTACGTGGAGTCGAGGTAAACTGAGTCAGTTTAAAATTTTCACTTTTTTTTTCATTCATCCTAATTTTTGTTTTAAATAATACTCTAAAAAGACAGCACGCACAGAACTAATTAGTTGCATGAAATCGTATTTTCGATTTCATTGATTTATTGAAGTAAAAATTGATGTTATTTTGCAAACTGAAACTTACGATGAAACAAAAATATGGGTAACAAAACTTTGATGTAACATTATTTAGAGAAAATGTATAAAACATGAAAAGAAATAACGATGAACTGTGTTTGTAGATAATTAATATTTAAGGAAATGAAATTGCGATTTAACGTAATTCTAGAATTTATTAAATATTGTACAAAAAGTTCTGCGAATCCTTTTATGGGTAATGAAAATGGTTGAAAGGAATTGCGATAAAATGATGGATTCCCGCTGAAATGATATATAAAAGATAAATTAAAGCTTCGTACAATTAAGGCATCGTTCAATTGAGTGTTCGGTCAATAGTTTTCGTTGAAATGAGAATCGTTAAAACGGCTTTCGGGATTAAATAGGGAACCCGGTTGAGTTAAGTATTTTGCTTTTTATCGAATTCTTATTTACTTTTCTCGGCAGAAACTGCATTGCAAACTGATGCAACGGTGGTAAAAACATAAACGACTTAAATAGACTGCGACATGGTCGCTCACTATGGGCCTTATAAGAAGGTTCAAGGTCACGCATCGCAGACCAATTTAGAAGGCTCTGCTCGGGGTTACTAAGCGGGGTCAGAAATAAGGGGATCCGTAGAAGAACTAAGATAACCGACATAACCCAAAGAATTGCTAAACTTTTGAGCAGGGCACATCGCTCGTAGCGACTGCACATGTGCTCAGCGTGACCGGTAAAGAGCCCATCGCCGCTCTATGCTGTTGGATGTAGTCAGTCTTTAGTCCGTTAGTCGCCTTTTACAACACCCAAGTTAAGAGAGGGGGTGGTATTATTATTTCACCGCTACGCGACACGGTTTAATGGAAAAATCTCCTTTAAATTTAATACTTACCACCATTAGAATATGAAACCTTCCGCCGCGCGCGACGGACTTTTCTTTTTGCAAAGATGTTGCAATACTAGCAGTGTGACTAACAGGAAAAATATTCCTGATTTTCACACTGGTGTTACATGTTAGTGTGACCACGAATCTGTACTGTTCGTTTCGCCTTTAGTGTGACACAAGTTTTAAACTATTGAGGGACTAACTATCATCCTTGGAGAATTATAATAACATAAAAAATGATTTTTTTATAAAAAAATGCATAAATTGTCTTGGTTACGGTTTTGTAAATAGTACAATGTTTTAGTTTGTACAATTTATTAAAATCGAATAATAGCTAATTTATATTTTGCAAATTAACATAAAGATTACTTTTCATCCATTTTAAAGGTTATTTCGAAGCTGTAATATTTCGATACTTACCATCAACTTCTATAATATTTTTCCGTCCGTTTTCATTAATGGGAGCTTTTGTACCTACTCCTAAACATAAACAAATCAATGAAACAATGTTACACGTGTTAACTAATTTATTTTTAATTCAATATTTACAATTTCACAATGAAAAATATTTAATACAATAAAAAGTTCTTTGGGTGGTAACTAACATTATTAATAACGAACAATAAAAAATCTTAATTTTAAAACTAAAGTTTATTCTTATAATTGTAAAAATAAAGTACATTTTAGTAGGTAAACGCTAAAGTGGGACTTAAATAATTTAAATTTCAAGTGTTAAATAATACAGCAAAGTGTAAAATTATTAATAAAAGTACTTATGTGCCTGGTTAATGTACTAGAAATATTTATGCTATTGGAATGTGCTGGACAAACATAAAATAATACAGTTTTCTTTATAAAAGAAAACACAAACAGAAAGTATAATAGTAATGTATGGACGACCTCCGTGAGTGGTTAGCACACCAATTAGGTACTGGCGGCGTCGTCATTTCAAAGGTTCTGTGTTCGATTCCCGCTCGGTCATTTTAGATGTATCTAAATGTTTCTCTCAATTTATTTTGTTTCTAGGTGTTTTGTATGTAATAAGTTTTTTTTTAAATTATGAATGTACGTTTAACATTTTAATAATAGTCCTATTAACTCATCCTGTTAATCTAAACTGACTGTGTTGGAGTGGGTTCACTTCAGTAGGTAGTCAGATAGCACTTACCCCTCAGGCCCCAAGCGGTCGCATGAGACCGCACCTACAAAAACACACTTGACTTTGTACCGTGTTTTCATAAACTACTTTATTATGAACAAGTTTGATTATTTCGGTTCTGTGGTACATTTTATGCATCGTGAACGCAAAATATCGCATAGTCTATGCTCGATTCTGTCAAATTTGACGTTGACAGTTGCGCCAATTTTTGTGTCAGAAAATTGCCACGAGTGAGTGGTTAAGCATTTGGTCCGAGGGTTAAGCTATGGGGATTGAACTACTATTTCTCGCATTCAACCCGAGCATCTTTCCGCTCGGCTACCAACGCCTCATATGAAGTACCTAAGTTAATCTGTTATCTACCCAATAAAAACATAATTCAAAAGAAACTTAACTGGGTTAGATAATTGTAGATAATTGAAACTATAACTTTTCACAAGAAGAAAAGACGTTTGTGTTTTAAAGATGTTCTGCTAGTCACAAATTTATTAACCTTTCAAGACATCGGAAAAACACAGTTAGCTTATTAAATTATATTAATTAAATAAAATGCAATAATTACATTTAAAATATATAAAGAACAATAACATAGATTCGTAATGTATCGTACAATGCGCGCTGCAGTATTTTTTTATTGGTACGCACACAGAAGCGTACGACTTAATAATAGACAAGGCGGGGCGTTTCACACCTTAGTCTTGTGTAGGCCCTAGTCTCCAAACAAATCCGAGACTTCGTTGACCCGTAGGACGTAATATACAACCGTAATTCAGTCGAATAACAAAATGGCGTCTGACAGTGTTATTAAAGGCGTCACGACAGTGCGTCATAAGGATTTTCCTATTTGTATGAATTGAGGTCCAAATTTACAAAAAAACGCTATGTAGTGCATTAAAGAAGCATCTTTTTTAAAGAAGTAACGTTGAAAATACGTACGTACATTGTATTTATTATCTATGCGTAAGTAGCAGCTATTTTTATTAGGTACTGCCTAAATTGTTCACAATTAGCAATAAGTAATCAAAAAAGTGCTACAAGGACAGAAACAACAAATACAATATTGTCCCAAAAATATCTAAGGTGTTTGTTTTGTGCACTACAAAGCGTTTTTGTTTTTGAATTCTAAATGCGAAATTGTTAAAAAAACAAAATAAGCGCAGCACTTTCGTTTCGGCGCACTTACCACAAATTTACAAATTGGTGAGGTGCTAGGCCGATTTTTGTTACAGTTACAAGTTTTATGGTAATCGAAAATGTGCAAAAATAATTAACAAAATTATTTAATCTAAAAACAAACATTGTGTAACAACAGATGGAATTAATTTAACAATCTTATGTGCATGATGATATCTTAAAACTATTGTAACAATGAAGAATATCAAAAGTTTTAGTTTTTTTATATTAATAAATTTTGATAATATAAATAGGAACGTTTTATAATATATATAGAAACGTTGAAAAAATGTCTACCTCAGGCGGTAATCGAACCTGCGTCCTTCGCAATCCGGGCGTCTGCGTAAACATTTTGTTATCTTTGAGTTTATTTGAGAGTTTTTCAACGCAAAAATAATCAAATATTACTAATCTTACATAATCACTAATAAATAGTAATAAATAACAGAACATAGATCACACATATATCACAGGAGTGGTAATTTTGCTTTGTTATCTCTAGTTTAAAGATAAGTACTTTTTTTAAATAATTGTTTGATTTTTATGGCATCCATTAATTGAATCAATCCCAGTGTAATTGGCATAAGGTTTGTAATGTAAGAATGTGTTAGTGTATGCTTTGTTGGACATCCAATTTCTAATTACCATCTCCAATCCAATTAACGACATGTTTAAATAAATAAATAATAAAAAAATCAGTTATCATTCTGTATGCCTGTAAACTGCAATTAAACGAACTAATGTATATTCTTCATTGTCACTGGCAATAAAATTATCAATAAAAAAATATGTTTAAAGTTGTCAACTGGTATCTTGAACTTGTGGACAAAATCTAATATAATGTAAGTGTTCAGATCCTCTTAGGCTTAAGTATATCTATGGTCCACATATTACAATTGTTGAACGATGATGGGTTTAGTAGGGGCTTGCGACTGTCATCTTTAAAAACAGTAAACGGTTCCTAACAGCAGCAGCAGACAATAACATTGTAAGTTTATGTAACCACGGACGACTAAAAAAAGAAGGACTACGCGCCGCGATACTAACGTTGTTGACATCACATTGACGGCCGATCGGCTTGCCTTTGTATAAAGATCTGCCGTATACGGCTATATACGGCTGCGACATAATATTAATACTGGGTAGCTAACTTTATGCGCTTCATTTGACAGTAAGTGACGCAGAGTCCTTTATTTTTTCCTCTTCGGTTTATGTAACATACAACCTTGCAAGCATATATCACAAAAAAAAAATTAAAAAAGCTTACAAAGCTTACAATCAATATGCAATATAATACAATGATTCAAATAGAAAACTATAGTAGGTACCTAATGAGTTGTTAAGAAATCGGGAGAAGTGTAGTTCAAACAAACCTTTCCGTCAAATTAAACTTAAATTCAGTCAGATGATGGAACTCACTTTGAAAGCAATTGTATATAACGTCTATGGAAATATCAAACATTCATTTAAATATTTATTTCTTTAAGTATTTATTTATGCAAATATAAAACATCACTCCCATGCCTAGAGCATTTAATGCTTTATGCTCCAATGTCGCTCCTATACCTTAATGTAATTTCAAAACTAACTTGATTTAGTTCTCTGCACATACCTCCAACAGCATAAAGCGGAAAAGTGCTCACAATCATCACGCTGAACACGTGTGCAGTTGTATTTTAGTAAAACGTGGAATATGGCAGTGAATTGCTACTATGGGCCTTATTTTACACCAAATTTTACTCCCTCAACCAACTCGTAAAAGAAATAAATAAGGTAATAATTCTGCCAAACGGACCACATGCAATAATAGAAAAATAACAGTACGGACTCGTGGTCACACCAACATGTCACACCAGTGTGAAAATCAGGTTTTTTTCCTGTTAGTCACACTGCTAGTATTGCAACACGTTTTATCGTCTAATTTTGGGTGAGGTGAAATACTAATACATTTGTATCGATATATCGATATGATTCGATATGATTGTTATATTCAATTCATGTCACATTAATTTTGTGCAAAGATATGCATTATGTTTCTTAATATAGTCTTAGAGCCTGTACCTTTGTACCTAGTACCTTTGTTCTTAGAACCTGACCAACGAAAGCTGAACCAGGAAAAACGCGGCAATTTCAAAAAATCATGATAGGGTAACACAGGTCACTCACAAAGCCGCAATTTTCACAGACAAAATTTCAATTTGACATACGACATGACACCTCAGATAGACACATAGAGACAAAGTGTTGCCAATCAAATAACTAAGAGGTTCAGCTTTCATTGGCCAGACTTTTGTATACAAAAACAATATAAATAAATAAATAATCTTTGTAAACATAATCAATTTTAATTTATACATTGATAATCACCGCACTAGTTGATAATGATAAGTTATAAAAGTAGTGCAATACTAGCAATGTGACTAACAGGAAAAAAAATCCTGATTTTCACACTGGTGTGACATGTTCGTGTGACCAAGAGACCGTAATCAAAAAAGATACCTATTTTGAATTGATAATGTTTCATGATGATATTTAGATAATAACATACGCCTTAATTATTATTATTATTATCTAGGCCAATTTGACCTACTGTAGGGCGAAGGCCTCCCGTGTTACGTCTTAGTTTACTCGGTATTCATATCATTCATTCTTAATTTAATCTAGATTGTTCTCATTTCCGTACGATGTTTGTACAAGCCACAACTTCAGTCCACTTTTAGACAGCTACCAATTGAATAACTTTTAAATCATATTCAATGGACGGCCGCACTCTTAAATATGCTTAAGCCTACACCTCATTATTTTATTAGGAAGTTAAGATTTGCGTAAAAAACGGAACCAAGCAAAAGATAGAAAAGTTCTGGAGCTGCGACCATAAGAAGATGACGAAACATAGGCAGGTATTATCTTTTTTGATGGTGGAAACGCAATTCACCCAGATACGTTAACTACTCAATGAGCTGGCTATCTTATCTCTAACTAAATAACATTTTAAACTTTCATGGTCACTAACATTAGAAAAAACGGAATTTTCACCATGTTTTGTGTAATGTAAGTGAGTATACAAGAGTAAATGTGAGTCAGTTACTCCGTGATCATGGTGTATGCAACTGCGCCGAAATATCGGGGACTCAAAATCAACAACTCAAACATGTTAAAAAAAACCGTTTTTCCTAAAAAATAATTATCCCTAACTGTTGGAAATGTTGGAATACAACAATATTTACAACATTTAAGTAGGTAACTAACCTGGCGGACTTAAAACACACTACACCATCGATTTTAAACTGTACCGGGACCTCTGAAACAGAATAAATAATATTACTACGCTCTGATTCTGAGACCGGTGGTCTAGTATCTCAAAAAAATCTCATGTTCTCATTTCATTTACCGAACTTATTATAAGATAGCAGGAGTAACGTAAGTAAAGTAATTAAAAGATACATGTCAAAAAAAAAGGTAAGCTGGAATCATTTTATATCTCCAAGTGCTTTTTGTATTTAATGGCTGAGGTATGGGCATCTAGTCAATATCAAGTAAATGATATAATTAAAAATTTTCTTTATACTAGTAGATTGTGTGGTAATACAAAATAATGAATGGTAAATGTTACCCCCCTAAATTTCAGTAAAAATATGGGACTTTTACTGCGGACTGTTTTGTTTGATTTGCCAACAGTTATGCACGAAGCCTTATTGGTTGATAATCAAAAATAATTTTAATGAATATAAAACTAAACTGGTAACAACACGTTTCACTTTCCCGATCTTAAGTATAAATATATTTCTCGCTAAGAAGACCACACAGTACTTGACTAGTACTTGGTGTTAATTCTTGTACTGTCAAAAAAATATAATTTATCTTCTCTACCATTTTCTCAAACTAAAGCTAACTGAAACCATGGATGTACCTACACGTTACGTCCACGACTGAAACACACTCAGTAGGTACCTATAATATTAGCAGTAGATGCAGAAAAGACAATGTTAAAGTTTGAGTAACTACTATTTTCTTTAGCAGCTTACAATTTTCATGTTGACAACTTCAAAACATGTTGACATTTAAACAAAACAACCTTACCAACTATTTCACAGACTAAATTCGTATCTCGTAAAAGTCACTGATTTTTTCTCTCACTTAAACCCATCTTCAACCACCCACAAGTGACAGAGACAGATGATGGTCCACCTCTTCGTACGCGAAGCTGTCATCGAAGTTTTCGAAGCCGTAGTCTTGGCCCATGACCACCATGGGCAGGAAGATGAGCAGAAACAGGAATATCCAGCTCTGCAAGCATTTTGAAGCGCTCCCATTCAGGGTAACTGAAATAGTAACAGAAAAATACATTATTCAGGTACATGATAAAACAAAAAAGACAATAAAACGAAAGCCTTCAAAAGGAGATCTTTTTATAAATAAATATGACACCTCTCTCTGTTTTTTTATTATATTTTTAATACTGTTCCTTTGCCCAGCAGTGGGGCACTCAATGTTGAGAAAAAAATCGTTTTAGCACGTTCATTCTCAATGAACTACGTGTGCTGGACCCTTTCCGTTTTATTGGTAAATTCTCGAAAACGAAGGATCTCTCTTTGCGAGATCGAGAAACTTTCTGCATGAATGACTTCCAAGCTCTGAGAATGTAACATGAGCTACATAAGTTTTGATAGACTCCGAGGCAGACCTCAGTACGTTCAGAGCATAAGATGTAACAAGGCCACACGTCACTTTATAAGCATTTGACACGATGAGCAAGATGCTATTACTTGCCTTGCCTTGCCAAGCCTCCTGCTCGAGGCATAATAATGTAGCGAGGCATTACAGAGTTCATCTGACTTGATCAGGATATATATTAAAACTGTTTTAACAAGACCTAACACGTTTAATTTTGTAAGGAAGTACATATCTACTTACTGCTTGACGTTTCGGCCGCGATGCTGCGGCCGTGGTCACAAGCAGTTTTAATGCAATGCAACGCGATAGTTTCAAAACAGAATAAACATTTTCTGAACTTCGATTGCTTCAGTTTGGGAATGTGTAAAGGCTTTTACGCCTACAGAGGCATTAATAACGCGTTATCGCTACCTTATGTATTAAAATCTACATACATTATATAGGATTTTTTTTATATGTCCTCATATTTTTTTATATCATTCAGTAACGTTAACAGACATCATTTTATTATTTTTTATTTATTTATTATTTAATTTTATTTAATTTATCCGGCACAATAGAAAATATCACGTGGATACCGGGCGAACGAAAGGTCACGTGTAACGTAAAGGTAACCTAACGTAGGTATCCTGTGGTATCGTAATGTGTCAGAGTTCAATTGCGCGGTCCCAGTCGATTGACCATCATCAACGGTACTTTTGTGGATATGTTTGATCAATTTTAGTTCTTTATTTTTCACTTAAAAAAATTAAAATTAAATCTGTAGCTCTACATTAAGTTACTCTAAAATTTAAAATATTGTATGCACAGATAAAAAAAATAACTGTAAAGATTCACAACCATTATCCCCAAAGCGTTAGTCAGAGACTAGACGATGAGGACCGCAGAAGCACTCCACTGCCTTAGTCCACGTTTCACAAACATTACGACTGCACATGTGCTCAGCGTGATAGCTGGTGAGCCCATCGCCGATTTATGATGTGGGATGTAGTACATACGTAAAATCGGCACATTATCAAATAAACCACGCACCTTCCGCATTCCGGGCGACTGCCTTAACCACTTGGCTACCGAGGTCTGGCTTTGGTGCGTGGTTCGATTCCCGCCTGAGGTTGTCGTCTTTTTTCAGTTTTTAAAATTTAACTTTGTTTGTTTGTTTGAATTGGATAAGCTCCGAAACTACTAAACCGATTTAAAATATTCTTTTACCATTAGAAAGCTACTTTCTTCCCAAGTAAATAGGCAATAACAACCCGCTGGTAAACAATAAAGTCGCCGTTTTGCCTGTGTCCGTCGCTCTGCTTTCTTCTTCCATAAAAAACCACATAATGGATTTATATGCAGTTTTCACTAACAGAAAGAGCTAGATCTAAATACTTAGTAAAAAACATTTAAAAATGAATGTATAATTAGTTAAAATCACTACGCTAAGTAAACATTTTATAACTAAGTAAACATTTTGTAAAGTTTCATTAAAATTAGCTCTTTAGTTGTTCTTTTAGTCTAAAATTTTGTACTAGGAATTTTGTATGGGAAACTGTAATGCGTAAACATATACATCATACAAGAACATAAGCCCCGAAGGGTTAGTCCGAGACTAGGCAATGAGGACCGCAAAAACAGTCCTCTACCATAGTCCACTTTTTACCAAATAGCGACTGCACATGTGCTCAGCGTGACAGGTGGTGAGCCCATCGCCGCTCTATGCTGTTGAATGTATGTGCAGTCTTTAATCCGTTAGTCGCCTTTTACGACATCCAAGGAAAGAGATGGGGTGGTAGTATTCTGTCACCGCTACGCGGCACGGTTAATGCGTCATGTAAACCTTAACAGCTGTATTGTATCCAACATACTTCTCTCAGGACGTGGATCCGTCTCCGGTGTGAAGAAGTCCAGCGTCGCTTGTTTCTCATACAGCTGATACACGGAAGCGACACACGTGACCCGTAGCCGACCACTGACGAAGAGCTCCGGCGTCACCTTCAGGTCTACGTTCACGCTGGTCCAGAATAGACCGGTCTCTGATGGGTGGAGGCTCATCTCTGACGAGCGGAGCTGGAATTTGAAAGGTTTAACAGTTTGTAAGGGACGGACAAATATTATCACCTAAGATTTAGTCCAATTGTCAATTGGCTATTTGACAGTTGTAACAATAAAATATATAATATTTCGTTTAAGGTATTTTATAATAACGATAATTATCCAATAGTTTTTTTTTATATTATAATTTGAAAGTATTTTGTTTTCATAAAATAAATTTGCCATTTCTTATCTGTGGATCGGTGTGCTAGACCCGAAACACGGGCGGCCATGATTGAGCTTCGTGTGACATTGAGACACAAAATAAACAAAAACTATCTGATCTGTCAGGTTTCAAGATTTTGTTTGTTTATTGAGGTGTGACGTCACAAGGGCAAAATGTCACGTGACCAACCGTTTTCGCACGAAGTTTTAAATTAATAAAGAAAAATATGTTTTTTTTCTATTAAATAAAGCTGTTTCGAAAAAAAAATATTGAAAGAGGTATAAAATAAGCGTTTGTAATTTTTATTTATACTCTTCCGAGAACTGTCAAGTAGCCAATTAGGACAGCAAAATCAGTCGTCTGCCACGTTACACCAAAACATGTGCTCAGCGTGCGTGGTGAGCCCATCGCTGCTCTATGCTGTTGAATGTATGTGCAGTCTGTCAGTCAGTCTGTTTAGTCCGTTAGTCACCATTTTACGATACCCAAGGGAAGAAAGGGATTGTTAGTACCTACTCTTATAGTGATCCGCTACAGCACACGGCTCTCAATCATCATCTTTCACATCAGCTCATTTTATAAAATCGTGTAACAAAATGGATGTTTTATTTTTATTTTATTTATTAACATACGGCAAACCGTGTCGCGTATCGGTGAAAGAATATTACCACCGCCTTTCTTCCTTTGGGTGTCGTAAAAAGCGACTAACGGACTAAAGATTACACATACATCCAACAGCATAGAGCGGCGATGGGCTCACCACCTGTCTCGAAGAGCACATTTGCAGTCGCTATTTTGTGAAAGGTGGACTATGGTAGAGGACTGCTTTTGCTGTCCTCATTGTCTACTCTCTGGCTAACTAAATCAAAAAGTTAATAAAAATGTTTAGTTTTTTGGAAATCCAAATCAGTCAAGAAATCGAAAAGGTAAATCTAAGTTTATGATTTTGTAAGAATTATTATTGTAAAACACGGAGGTAATGTACATTTATATGAAATTTTAGGGGTAACTTCAGTATTTTTTTCTATAGAGCAAAATGTTTGCAATCATTGTTTGTAAACAGACACCCCCTCACACATACGTTCTGTAATACATATTGAACATTTCAGTGCGAAATATGTAAAATATTTTGAATAACAGCTAATAGAAAACAGCCAATTTTTCCGTTTTCACCGCCTAAGCCCCCTTAAAGGGCGGCAACGCGCCTGCGACTCCTCTGGTTTTGCGGGTGTCCATGGGCGGCGGTGATACTCTCTATCAGGCCTGCCCGTATGCCTCCTTCTTTTATATAAAAAAGGTAGGTACCGTTTCGAGGTAAGTCATCAACAACATCATTATAGGCCTCTTACATCTATAAATGAAAATTAAAGCAGCGTGCAATATTGTGAGGTGCCATTTTCTTAAGGCGAGTCCTTTCGAGCGCTTCTCTCTCGCTCTCTCGACGGTACGAACGGTACGGGACGGGTGTAACAGCGAAGGGGCGCAAATAGGCGTGTTTTATAGGTTTTTATAAGGTTTTTGCCAATATAGACTTTAAAGGATTCAATGAATTAGCAGGTTCTCTGTAGTACTTCAAAATAAATATTTACATGAAAAATTATGTTGAAAATTTCAAAAAAATGTAAGAAAGGAACCGTTTGAGACTTTAATTTTGGCCTGTTTTCAGGATTTTTTATAATCGAGTAAAGTACTTACATCTAATCGCGTAACAAATTAGCACATATTTTAGTAAGTAAGTAAGTAAGTATTTATTAAGTACCTATATTATGTATTTTTTATAAGAACGTTATTTAACAGTAAATACATAAACCATTAATCTAGAAAAACAGTTTTGCCCGCATATTTTTTTTTTATAAAAGAAAAATGAAAATTGTTTAATTGCTAAAAACATGGTTTACAATGATGTTACATTAAAATAGCAAGTCCTCACGTTTAACAAGATTGTCATGCAAATAATGGTAGGTAAGTAGATGTAGGTAAAAAAAATAGTAACAAGTTTAGATGTAAAACACACTAGGCAGTAACAATCAATCCCCAATAAACATACCATGATGCAGTATTAAATGTCAATATCATGTCAAGAAGATTACGTACAATAACAAAATAATGTCTTACATAGGTAATATTCCTGGTTACAATAACATGTCAATAAAATATTCTAAGGTCCTAAGGTCAAATAATTAGTATATAATTTAAATGTCAGTTGTACAAAAAATAAAATTATAATAGGTCAATTATCATCAATATATTCTTGAATTGAATAATAACATTTACTTAGTAACCAGTTATGTGTTTGTTTTTTAAACATTGTCAAAGGCAGATTTTTTTAATTCTCGGGTAATTTGTAATATATTTTAATGGCCATGCAGTAAAGGCTACGCTTATACAACTGTAACCTTATGTTGGGCAGCATGATCCTGCCTTGATGTCTCGTTGGCTTGTTTTTGTATTCCCCTCTTGTGACAAAATAATGAGGGTGTTCTCGAACAAAAAGACATATCTGCTTTATACAAACAAGGCAAAGGTAGAATTTGGAGTTTTCTAAATAGAGGTTTACACGAATCAAGAAAGTATGCTCTGCAAATTGTCCTAATACATTTCTTTTGCGTTAAAAAAGCTGCAACTGAGTTACCCCACAACAGAGTACCATAGTGAAGCAGTGACGATACATAGCCGTGATATGCGGATAGTGCAGTTTCAATTGACGATATGTAACTTAGTCTTCGCAACGCGTAAACAAATCTATCAATTCTTGCACACATATTCTCAATGTGTGTCTTCCAGTCACAATGTTTGTCTAGAGTGAAGCCTAAGAAGTTAGCTTTATCAACTATCTCCACAACATTACTGTCATGTTTTACTAATACGTTATCTAATTTTGCATGACGAGTAGAAAATTGTATCCATTTAGTCTTTTCCATGTTTACTTTAAGGTTGTTTGAACGTAACCACTTATAGAGTTTACAGAGTGCTTTATTAACATCGTCATTAAATGTGTTTAGATTATTACACTTTATCACCACTGTAGTATCGTTGGCAAACATAAAGCACTTATGGTGTATTATATTAGGTAAGTCGTTTATAAAAAGCAGAAATAATAAAGGCCCTAGCACGCTCCCTTGTGGCACTCCACAAGAATTTATCCGACATTTAGACTGGTAAGTGCATTTTTTTGCCTCGGAAACTGTTGCTATTTCAGTACACGGCTGCCTATTCGATAGATAACTTTTTAGCCAATCATGAGCAATACCCCTTATCCCATATCTTTCCAATTTGTCAAGCAACCTTTTGTGTGGGACAAAATCGAAAGCTTTGCTCATGTCAAGAAATAAAACCAAGAGAGGAATTCTATTGTTAATACTTTCCGTTATTAAATGTATCAAATTATAGCAAGCTAAAGTAGTGGAACTGCCTTTACAAAAACCGTATTGTTCGTCTTTTAATAAATTATTTGAGGTAAGAAAGCCATATACCTATACGTTTGTAAATAACTTTCTCGTATATTTTTGAGAATATCGAAATGAGAGTTATGGGTTGCTCATTTCATCTTTATAACCTTTTTTAAATAATGGCTTAACAATACATAACTTGAGAACCTCAGGGAAAGATCCCTGTTCCATTAACAAATTAATTACGTAAGCAAGAGGTTGGCTTACATACTCAGCCCACAATTTTATGACATGAGTGCTAATGCCGTTATGACCTACTGCGTTACTGTTTTTAAGAGACATAATAATTGATTTTATTTCCGTGTCATTTGTAGGTCTTAAGAATATAGAATTGTTATTGAATGGAATAATAATATTATTATTATTATTAAAGCTTAAATTATCATCCTTAGAGTTCGTCATGTCTATAAAATAATTATTAAATAATTCGCAAGTAGTATTAGGGTCATTATATATTTTGTCCTTATAATTAATCATGTCAATAGTATTATTTGTTATATCATTATTAAAATTATTATTAATAATACGCCATGTTGCTTTGCACTTGTTAGAAGCATTATTTATAGTTCTTTGGTTCTCTAGTTTTTGAGCTTTATGTATGCATTTTTTTAACATTTTACTGTACTTTTTATATGTATGTTTTGTGATATTTATATGGAAGTTATTGCTTCTTGTATATTGAATATATAAACTTCTTTTTTTTCTGCATGCATTTTTAATTCCTTTACTTAGCCACTTCTGATGTCTGAATTTATTATTGATTTTTACAAGTACTATTGGAAAACAAAGTTTTTGAAATAGCTCAATTAAGTTATGTAATTCATTAAAAGCTTCGTTAGCATTGTGATTACTATATACTTCTATAAATGATAGCGAAGATATAATATGTAATGTATCTATGAACATTATGAGAGTATGTGAAGCAAAGGATGACACACGTCAGGATCAGGACAGGATGTAGCAGATGGAAAGCTTCCCACCCCTCCGGGAAGCAGGCGTGATTAATTAAATTAAATTTAATTAAAAAAATTTACGCTCACACCATTACTATAGCCCAAGATAAGTATTCTTTTGAAACTCGTTAATATGCTAAGATAACCGATAAATATACATAAACATAGAAAAAACACCCAGACCCGAAATCAATTTAGAAAAACGTCCTCTAAATTGACTCGACCGGGAATTGAACCCGGGACCTCAGAAACGGCGCGACGCCAGACCCGGCGCGCTAACCATTCGACCACGGAAGTCGTGATGTATTGTATATACGTAACATACCGGTTCATCATTGATTTTGATGGTGAGGTTGGCGGCGGGCCGCGCCGGTGACGAAGTGCAGTTCGCCTTCAAGCTCTCTCCCGGCTGGTAGCGGTCCTTATCAGCTTTCAGGATAGGTTTCAACGTTGGCAGAGCTGGAATTAATAGAAGGTTTGATCAACATACATACTATATCCTCGATAGTGTCGCGTAGCGGTGATAGAATACTACCCCACCCCCTCTCTTCCCTTGGGTGTCGTAAAAGGCGACTAACGGATTACAGACTGCAGTGACGCAAATTCAAAAAAAATACGAAAGTGACTTAATAACACCAAAATTATCTCCATAATCATCTACGTTAGGAGTGAAAACGCCACATTGGTAAGTTCAAAAATTACAGGCTAGAGGGCAAAAAGTCGTTGTTCTAATGGCGGCTCCACATTAGTGCCGTGAATTCACGGCACAAGTCGTGCCCTCCACATTCACGGGATGCTCACAATCGTTCGTGAAACCCGCCGCGAAATGGACGCAGAAGCTGCTGCTGCAATAACTTAGTTTGCTGTGGCAACATACTATTTAGACGTCCAAAACATTATTAGAAAGCGTTGGAAAAAAAGAAGATGGTGGATGAATGAAATACAACGTTACCGATCAAAGTATAGTCTGGAGTAAACTGATTAATTTCCTCTTTAGTAAACTGGCACGGGGGCCGCGAATGTGGATTTGTACGCGTGAACGCCGCACGAACCCTTTGTCGCGGGACAAAATACGCGCGCGATCACGCCAGTTCCCTGATCAGAACGGGGAACAGGCGTGAACGCGCGTGAATCCCGCGAAAACCGTCCTCATTCACGTTCACTCCTGTTTACGGAGCGCTTTACGGCACTAATGTGGAGCCGCTATAATATACCATGTTGGCGCGCGGACACCGGGAGTGCGTTCCGTCGTTCTGGGTGTAGTTGTTTGGTTAAAGTTTAACTCGTTTGAGTTGCAACTGAGCCACTGAACGATCGAGTTGTTTTTATAACCTCTTCTGAAGTATTCCTGTCCAAAACGAGAGAAAACTCTTCTTTTGTCTACATTTTTTCCACCTTTATACAATATTTAAACCTAATTATTAAAAAGTAAAACAATACGAAACAAACAGGCCGAATTTTTCGAGACGTTTTGACATACATTGCAAAATTTGACACTATAACAATGATATAAACGTCAAATAGCTGTCAGAGTGAAAAACAACCATCCGATTTGATGGTTGTTTGGTTGCTGCATTCTGAGCCACAGAACGGATGAAACTACGCTCTGACAGCCGTCAGAGTAAAATTTCACCAAGCCACGGAACGGGTAGAGCGCGCGCCGGATTGCGCTCGAGTGCACTCGAGTGAAGCCACGGAACGCAGCCCGGACAACAACGGCCGAACAGTCAGTTGCGTGGGGCGCCCCGTAAAGCGTTCACGTGTTAGGGAGCTACATCGCCGCTACGGTATAAATATGACAAACTTTGTTATTAAATATCGGTGCTATAAGGACGCAATTGTATTTTTTGACACAAGTTATTATATTCATGCCGTTGTCCTTAATTTCGTTACCACTAACAGTCATTATTAAATTTTTTGTTAAAATAAAACAAGTTGTGTGCATTGATCGAAATTGGTTTCATTTTATAAGAGAACAAAGGTCATAACTGCTCAAACTTGCTCTTCCTAGGGTAATAACGGTGCAACTGTAAGTCCTACGACGAAAATATTTTTTTTTCAAATAGATAAAGATTGTGGAATAAAAACTCTTTTGTTTATCTTCAAGCCCAGAGCGTAGTACTATTATTTATTCTGTGCCCAGAGCCCAAATTACATTAATAAAATATAGAGATAGCCATTAGCTGTAAAAAAAATACAAATCTTCAGTAGTGTTACAAAAAAATCTTTTAACTGGCGTAGTATAAAATTTACAAAAAACAGTTGGTTCACTGTCGCTCCAAACGAGCGATACATCCAAAAGCATAGAGCAGCGATGGGCTCACCACTTATCACACTGAGCACATGTGCAGTGCAGTCGCTATTTGGTGAAAAGTGGACTATGGTAGAGGACTGCTTTTCCTCATAACGTAGTCTCTGACTAATCCTCCGGGGATAAAAGTGGTGATTAAATGTAAATAATTTTTTTCTTATTCTTATTTTGATTATATGTTGCTAAGATGCGCGGCTGAGTTGTCTACTGTATTGACACGATTGTTTAGGGAGTCTTACGATACTGGTATTGTGCCGGTGTCTTGGAAGGAGGCGAACATACAACCCATCCCCAAAAAAGGGGATCGCTCGGATCTGGCCAACTATCGACCCATCGCTGTAACTTCTGTGCTTTGCAAGGTGTTTGAGCGGATAATTAATTCCCAGCTCATTCACTACCTAGAGGATCACTCGCTGCTCCATGATCGCCAGTATGGGTTCAGACCAAAGCGATCAACGGGTGATCTTCTAGCGTACGTTTCTCACGCGTGGGGTGAAGCGATGGACAAGCATGGCGAATCCCTGGCAGTTAGCCTTGATATCGCCAAAGCTTTCGATAGAGTATGGCATCGTTCCCTTCTTTCCAAGTTGCCGGCCTTCGGTGTGCCGCCCCGTTTGTGCGCCTGGGTTGCAGACTTTCTAGAAGGGCGGAGGATTCGTGTCCTTTGTGAGGGTAAGTCCTCCGCGTTCTACAAAGTCAATGCCGGAGTGCCGCAGGGTTCTGTGGTCTCACCTACTCTATTTCTTCTGCATATTAATGATATGTTGTCCTTGGGCAATATTCATTGTTTTGCGGATGACAGTACGGTACATGAGCGGTACTTGGGACATCCTGCGGCAAAGCAAACCGATATCATGGTGAAAAGGCAAGAACTGGTTGCCAAAGTGAACCTGACTCTCGATCGTGTCTCTAAGTGGGATCCAAAAACCTGGTCGAGTTTAATGCTAGCAAAACCCAGGTTTGGGCATTCTCGTCCAAGGTAACTCCCTTCCTTACTCCTCCCTCTCTTCAGAACTCTCCGTTACCCATTTCGGTGAACCTCAGCATTCTTGGCATGGACAACGGCCAGGAACTGAATCCAAAATGGTACATCGAGAGTGCTATTTTAACTGCCTCCCGGAAGTTGGGTATTCTCAATAAGGTGAGGCGGTTTTTTACTCCTGAGCAGCGCTGTTTGCTGTACAAAACTCAGGTGCGATCAAGTATGGAGTATTGTTCCCATCTATGGGACGGCTTCGCTAAATACCTCCTCGATGCATTTGATAGACTGCAAAGATGAGCGGTACGCATTATTGGAGATGCTGAGATTACAGCTTCCCTTGAGGACCTCCAGCTGCGTAGAGACATTGCTTCTCTCAGTGTCTTCTACCGGAACTACTACGGAGAGTGTTCTGAAGAAGTTTTGATCTTATCCCGCCCTCTCCTTTCCTCTCCCGGACTACACGTGCTGGTCTTAGGAACCACCATCATACTGTACAGACTATCAGTACTCGTACCAAAAAATTTGGCAAGTCGTTCCTCTGTAAGACCATTCGGCTTTGGAATTCTTTGCCGTCGCATGTGTTTCCCAGCTCCTACAGTCCCGGGTCTTTTAAGCGGGGCGTGAAACGGCATTTATGCAGGGCGTCATGAATGGGTGCGGTCGTTATCGTGCTTATTCCACGGTGCGGAGCGCTCTCATTATTTTGGACTGCATCGGCTGCTTACCATCAGGCAGGATGCAGTCACTATGAAGAGCCATTATAAAAAAAAATGTAGGTATTCCCGAATGGGTAGTCAGAGACCAGGCAATGAGGACCGCAGAAGTAGTAAACGTTTTCGCCGCTTCTGTGGTGCAGTGGCTAAGCCACCGGTCTCAGACCCAGAGGTCCCAGGTTCGATTCCCAGATGGGGGTACATTCTTGTGAACTAGGTGGTAGGGCTGTTCAGTCCGCCCGGCTAGCTACCACCATCTTATCTAAGTCTGTCGTATTAACGATGTTAATAGCATTATTGTGTTCCGACAGTTTAGAGATAAGATAGCCAGATCCTCAGTGGTTGAGGATTCCGGGTGAAGCGCGCTTCCACCTTCGGACTTATCGTCACTTACCATCAGGTGAGATGAAGGCCAAGCGCTTACCAGCTTTAGAATAAATAAAAAAACGTTTTACAAATGTCAACTGCACATGTGCTCAGCGTGATAGGTGGTGAGCCCATCTCCGCTCTTAGCTGTTGGATGTGTGCAGTCTTTAGTCCTTTTACGACACCCAACGGAAGACATGGGTCGGAAGTATTCTACTACATAGTTTCATCAACATGTTTATTTATTAAAATCATTTATTAATCTATTAATCCTATTGTTTTATCCATATACTTTACGGATACATATTAAATGTATTTAGACGATTTTTTAATTAATTAATTTAACAAAGTTAACATTATACAATACAGTACAATACAAAAAATCTTTATTTGTTCTCTCACATAGATATTACGCACAGATACATATAGCAGACAACAGTTATTTATCTATGTAAGAGACTGGTTTCTGCGCTAGGAGACCTGTATGACAGATAACCAGCCTCTCCAACTCTGGACCCGAATACTACTTATATGTTTTAATTGAAAATATTTACATTTATTTATGTGAGAATATTTGGAGGTTCATTGTGGGTGTTGTGTGTGAATGTGTGCGTGCATGTATGTGTGTGTATGCGTGCGTGTGTGTGAGTGTGTGGGTGTGTATGTGGGTGTGTGTGTAATATGTGTGTATTTTATGTATGACATCTTTAACTATTTGGAGGTTGTTTAATAAGGAACCATTAACAGATTTTCAGTGTCCTCATAGCTTAGTCTTTTTAGGAAAGTAGAAGTTGTTATTTTACATTTAAATTTCGTAAGTGGATAAATAGAGATCATTTTGTTAATTTTGAGAAATTTCCCAAGAAAAGCAAAAAACCTAGCAGAGAACTTTGTGGACCACGAATTTTTAGACATGCAGACTTTGTGTTTCCGTCTTTTTGTCAAGTTCAGTGAGGGGTCAAATTCAATTTGGGAATGCTGTTTTAATATTGTATTAAGAATAAAAAGTTGCCTTACAGTAAGAACATCGGATAGATTATATAGTTCCCTAGTAGGAAAACGAAATGGGAGGAAGTTGCATACTTTTAACACGGCTCTTTGGGCTCTTTCGAGTTTTAAAAGTTTTGTTTTGGAGGTACCATCCCAAACCGTAATACAGTACGTTAATACGGATTGGCACAAAGCTAGGTACACCATTTTTATAATGCTCTTGTCGGCAACGTGACGAAGATTTTTAAAGGTAAAGATTAATTTGCGAGTTCTGGCTGACAGGAGATCTAGATGACTTTCAAAGCTTAACTTATTGTCTATTATTACTCCTAGATACTTAATGCTGAGAGTTCTCGTAATTTGAGTGCAGGTACATATTTGACCAGTCAAACAAGAATGCGCTACTATGGAATGATGATCGTGTACGTGCATCTGGGTGTTTTGGATGGAGAAAGGTATGTATTTGGTTTTTTCAACATTAAGTGTCAGGGCATTGTCAGCAAGCCAAGAATAGACCCTATCAAATCCACATTGTGCAAACTCATACGTCTCTTGCCAGGTGTCACCATGAAATATCAACGCAGTATCATCTGCGTTGGTTACGTTTTTGCCATTAGTCAATTGAAGACTGCACAGGTCATTAATAAAAGCAAGAAAGAGCGTGGGGCCCAAAACGCTTCCTTGAGGCACTCCGCATGTTATGGGCACGTCTGTGCTAGTGTGTTCACCAATTTTAACCCTTTGCGACCTATTATTTAGATAGTCCTGAAACAATTCAGTTGCTCATTTCGGATACCCAGTTTTTCCAATTTATCTAATAAGAGTGGTGTAGAGACTGTGTCAAAAGCCTTCGTCAAATCTAGAAATATTGTAATGACTTTGTTCTTCTTGTCAAGGTTAGAAACAATGTAATCCGTCAGCTCATGAACAGCATCGCTAGTGGATGTATGAGCTCTAAAACCAAATTGTGACTTGGAGATGAGATTTTTGGATTCAAGATATTCAACCAGACGTTTGTTTAAAAGTTTTTCTGCTATTTTTGACAAAGTAGGAAGTATAGATATCGGCCTGTAATTATTAACACAGCTCTTATCACCACTCTTGTAAATAGGTATCACATCAGCAAGTTTGAAAGCAACTGGGAAAACTCCGGTTGAAAACATTAAATGAATAATATGGGTCAACGGTGGAACCAGTATCATATGATAACGCTTAAGGAAGTTCCCAGAGATCATGTCACGTCCAGTGGTATTGCCCTTTTTAAGATTCAGTATGGTGTTTCTGACCTCAGATTCGGTAGTAGGTGAAAGGTATAATGAAAAGGGTTGTGAGGGTAAGGATGATGTTTTACAGTAATGTTTGTTATGTATTTTCTCTGCTAAGTTTCTCCCAATAGATGCAAAAAATATATTGACATTGTTGAAAGAGCTATAGAGGTCGGAATACGATATTAAGTCTGAAGCTTGTTTTATAGTGTCCCAAAGCGATTTGTTATTAGTTTTGGCGGCCGTTTGAATTTGGGATCTTTCATAATCTCGTTTTAGCCGTTTTAGTAGCGAGTTACAAAAATTTCTATACCTTTTATAAGTGGCTTTAACTATTTCATTATTTGGGTATTTCTTAAGTTTTTGGTGTAATTTATCCCTATTTCTTATACATCTTAACAGACCAGTTGTAATCCATGGTTTAATTACCCTCTTGCGATTTGGAACTTTGATAGATTTCGTATTAGCACTGATTTTTTTTTGTTAACTCCGTTATAAACAAAGAAACAGCAGAGTTCACCTCAGGTGCTTCATAAATTATAGCAAGATTTAATTTGGCCATATCTTCGTCAAGTTTATTATAATGGACTTTCTTAGTTACCGACCTAACGGATTGATTATTTTGATGCCTAAATTCCAAAAAAAAAATTAGAGAGTCATGGTCTGTAAGGGATGTCTCTGCTACATGACAAAACGCGGGGAGTTTACTTTTAAGCATGAGGTGATCTAGGCATGTTTCTCCGTGTGTTTTAAACAGATGCGCTGGTAACATACCATGAGAAGCCAACAGATCAAGGTATACATGCGAGTTAGAGTCTTTATTATTTTCTCTTATATCTATATTTATGTCTCCCACTAAAATTATATTAGTATAGTGTAAGCTAGATCCTTAAGTGATTGTATAAAAGGATCAATGTCTCTATAACCTGGGGGTCGGTATATGGCAACTAATACTGTCTCAGGATCAATTTCGACGGTAAGGCAGTTAGCGTCTCGCAGATTAGGTTCTAATATCTTAACTTGCAAACTGTTTTTAAAGTAGACCATAACACCTTTATTTTGCTTTAAGTTGTTTTCGGTTTTTGCAAAGTTATACCCATCTAGTTGACTGAAAAAATGTGTATGACGTAACCAACACTCCGTCACAACAATAAAATCCCACTCAGTATTAGATCTTTTGAGAAGTGTCAAGAGACCTGAGAAGTTCTTATTTAAACTACGAATGTTTTGATGTAATGTCTTTAAGTGAAATTTGGTTTTTTTATTAATAATAATAATAATAAATCTTTATTGCAGGCAACAAACAATGTACAAGATGGTAAAAATACAGAGAGGCCCATATAATAAATACCTTACAGACTAACATACATACAATATAAAACATTTTTTGTTAGTATATAACTTATAACTATGTTAGTATTTATTAAGCACCATAATGTGCTGCTCCGGTGATGTTGTCGGGTAATCTCCCGCGAAAACGCCGGTACACCACGCCCTTCGGCCAGAAGTCCTCCTTCATAAAGGTGTCAACCAGCTTGGATGTCGGGACTCGCACCACAAATGCCTGGAAGCTGACATTGTGTCGCGACTCTAGCGGCTCCACCCTCAGAAGGAAGTTGGTTTTCGTCTTGATGTACTCTATCATATCTTGCACGGTGATGGTGTGGTGCAGGCGCGACAGGTACATCGGCGTGGTCGGCGTCGCAGCGCGCAGCAGGAACTGGGGCCCTGTCAGTGCGGTGCCGCAACGGTTTTGGTTCGGCCGGTTATGGCGTGCTCTCTTCCTTTGGACCTTGACGAAACCATCGTCGTCTCGATCCATGGCATCACGCTGAGCTTTTAAGCTGGATGCAGCAACAGAGGCGTAGTCACGACGGATGGGCTTCGCTTGTTTGGTGACAGGCTCTAGCGAAGCTGTCACGTGCGGCACCGCGGGCGATGGCGCGGGGCGGGACGGTGGTGGCGGCGCGCGGGGCGCGGCGACAGCATGCTGCACGGCACGGGGGGCTGGCGGCTGCGGGGCGAGGGGGGCCGGCAACTGCGGGGTGCGTGGGCCGGCGCCGGTGACCGCGGGGCGCACCGAGCCGGTGTCCGCGCGGGGGCCACGGCTGCGTCAGCGCTGCACGGCGCGGGCGACGAGGTCGGCGTCGAGAATGCTGACTCGAAACTCAGTCGCGGCGCATTGACGAATGCACCGCGCCGCGTGTTGACGTTTGAGTCATCGACGGCTGACCTAGTTACTGCGAGTGATGCGCGCAAACTGTCAACCTCCTTGCGCAACTCCCTCACAGCAATCTGTGATGCCTCGTATTTCAGCACCACGTCCGCCAAGTCCGCCTTCATGGTCACAATGTCCTTCAGGAGGCTGGTTATGTCGACGTGATCGAACATGACGGGGGGGAGCTTATTTAGGTCCCTCGCCACAAACGTTGGCACGTCGTCAGGGTCGGTCTCTTTCAGCAGCGTGGTAATCTCCTGAAGGCTCTTCGGTGTCCCGTCGCGCCGATGAGACACCATTCGATCGCTTTTGTTCAGTAACCCAAACAAAAGTTTCTTGGCTGCAGATATGTCTTCCTCGCTGAAGCTGGACTTGCAGATCTGCACTGCACTCACTTCGTCCATCACGTCCAGCTTCTGTTGCAGGAAGGCGAGGAGCTCGTTTACCACGAGTTTGTCGCTCATGGTGACTGTTCAAGCGGCGTCACGCGCCGCGATACGTGTCCAATTTACACTTTTAATAATTGCAATCGACGCACGACCGCACAGAACGTTGCATACTGCGAGACTCTAATGTTGGGCATTCCTCTATATCACAAATAGAGGATTGCGCTATAGCAAAATTGTCAAGGTCAGTATTTATATGATTTGTATTGTCCATTTTGATTTAAAAATGTATGAATGAAGTAATTAATTAACTGTGTAAAAGAAGTTAAGTATATAAGGTAAAGTGAGGATTGCATTATAGATACGCATGTGTGGAATTGGGTATTTATATATGTAAAAACTATTATAGGAGATTTTTCGATGTAAATGTGCGGACAACTTATGAATACATTAGAGGTGTGTAAGTGAAGAATACTTTTTGTGTGTTGAATGTGTGAATTGTTGTTGTTGTTAAATTGTACTTGTGTTTGAAAGGTGTGTATTAGAATTATAAGTCATAAGTAGATGTAAAGAACATTTGTTGTGCGTAAAGGGTTACAGATATTAATGACAATTATCATCATTTTATAACCTAGGCTAATGAATAAATGCGAAAATGTAAAAAATAAATGATTAGAACCCTTAAAACAGAATACAACTTGTGTTTTCACTAGTACGTGTAGCTTACTTTGGCTATAGCAACATTTAGTTGTTTTGAGTAACGATATACAAAGATATATAAAGCCAATAAAAAATAACACAAAAAACAAGTTGTGCATGCATATAAAATTAAATAGTATAGATAGTCACTTTTGCACTGTTTCAGGCTTCGGAAAGTCGTCTTCAGAACTAATTTTCAAAGCACTTGAGCCTTCCTTTTGCCTAAGATACACGACTCCGTGCGCGGTCCAGCAAAAACGATATTTGTTCTCAGTTGCAAAATCTCTTGCCATGCGGAATAACTTTTTTGCCTTAAACGTAAGAGACTCTGAAATGTATATGCGTTGCTCTGGACCGTTTAAAAGTAGTTGTTTGGTATTTAATTTGTTTGTGGGATGCTGTCCATTGTATGTTTTGAGACCAGTAAGCAAGTTGTTTTTACTCGAGGCGCTAATGAAGTCCACTATAATAGGTTTATTTAACTAAAATTTTGTGTTTATTCTGTGTAAAGATTTTATTTCTCTTCCACTAAAGTTTACACCAATCTTGCTGCATATATCTTGAAAAGTTTTTAGTAACTCTTGGTTTGTTTCTTTATTTGACAGTTTAGGGATGTTTCGTATTTCCACTTCGTTGGATCTCGATTTACGTTCCAGTAACTCAATTTTATTTTCTAGTGTTTCAATGTATTTCTGGGTATTTTTATGTTTATTCTTAAAACACTCAAACTCCTCCCGCATTTCGTCGTATTTTTGACTGAGAAAGCATAATGAATGCACTATTTCATCGTTTTGTTCCTTGATAGTCGCCACAGAATTTTGTATAGACAATAATTTATTATCTTGTGTATTAGAGAAATCGCTAAACATCTGTCTTATTTCCCGCATAAATGAGCGCATTGATATCTCCTTCTCCGATACAAACTTGCGCTTATTACGTGTTGTTATTGTATCGAGCTCAGAGTCCGATCCCGCATGTTGTTGAAGATGTGAAGCGGGCAGGGTGAGCGAGGGGGCCGGTTCCGTGGGGGGGTATTGCTTTCGTAAGAGTGCGCCTTATTGACATCTCGCAAAGTATTTGGACAACAGAAAGCTAAAGAAGTCGCGTAGAGGTATTATTATATATTGTCTGCTAGACTTAACAGAGCAAGCGAGAGGATACGGTTTATGCGCAATAAATCAATAGCAATATTATCACAGCGAGACAATTGTGTAGCAGCTCGTAGTTCTCGTAGTCTTGGCCGTAGCAGTTGCTACGGACGCAACAAGCGAGTCACGTCACGTGGTGGGGCGCCCACACTTGCACAGACCGCGTTTAGATATTGGTCGATTATTTCGACCCGGTCGAGCTCTGCCTTCTTGGTCTAGTGGATAAGACGGCGACACCTACGCAAGAAATCCGGGTTCAAACCACCGCACGACAAAAATGTCTCCTCCAACTTTTCATGAGTATGAAGACTCGGGCGACTGGCGGGAGAAGTCCGAGGCGAATTCCAGTGACAGGGCAAAGCACTCAAAATTATTTTCAAGAAAATAATAAATATTTTAAAAATACAGCACACGTCCGATCTCAATAAAAGCCAGAGCGGAGCGTTATTACATCAAAAAAATAACATTACCTACACATTTAAAACGCCTGATAATTAGTGTCACCTCAATTTACAGGTGCAAACCATTATTATGCAAAGTGCTAAAGCAAAAATTATCATAACAAAAAAAAATAAGATCAAGATAGACGAAGACAATAATAATTAATTCAATTACACAATTTAAAAAAATACTACAAATCAATAACCACTTTCTATCAGGCGAACCGTATGCTTGTATACGAAGTGCAAACATTACGTTTCCATTTTACTTCTTTATCTAGTTTTTCTATGAAAACGTCATGTATTAAATTTATTACAAAGTTATTTATTACAAGTACATACATTCATGTTAAAATGCTAACGCACGTTTAAGATTACAAGTCGCGTAGCGGTAAAAGAAGGTAAAAGAAGGGAAGAAGGGGGGTGGTAGTACCACCCCCCTTCTTCCCTTGGGTGTCGTAAAAGGCGAGTAACGGACCAAAGACTGCACATACATCAAACAGCTTAGAGCTTCGATGGGCTCACCACCTGTCACACTGAGCACATGTACACTCGCTATTTGGTGAAAAGTAGACTATGCCTAGTTTCTGACTAACCCTTCGGGGATAACAGTCGTGATTATATGCATGCATTTATTTATTTATTTATTTATTTATACTTTATTGCACAAAATCAAGTACAAATGGCGGACTTAATGCTAAAAACATTCTCTACCAGTCAACCAGTAAAAAGAGTTAGAAAAAGAAGATAGACGGCGCAAAAAAGATACCTACTAAATATATATCATTTATATAACATAACTACACATAATATAATTATAGATAATATACTACATAAACTACACAAATCATATGGGCGCTGATGATGTTATACACTAAGGTTAAAATAATGCTCGCGAGTCATTCGCTTAAAAGATTGTATGTTGTGAGCTTGGCGAATCTTAAGGGGAAGAGCGTTCCAAAGACGAATTGCGGTAACGGTGAAGGAGTCGGAAACGAAGTTGGAATGATGTAGAGGAGTTTCTAAAAGAAGGTTATTGGAAGAACGAAGATTGAGTGAGTGAGAAGACCCTAGGAATTGAAATTTAGACTTAAGGTAATGTGGAGTACGTGGATCAAAAAGAATATTGAACAGCATACAGACCAGTCTATGGTTTCTACGTTCGCGGATGGGAAGCCATTTCAGCTGTTTCCGGTAACTGGAGATGTGATCATACTTGCGAAGACCATAGATAAATCTAATGCAGCTGTTCAGGAGACGTTCTAATTTGTTAATGAGGTCTTGATTTGCATCAGATAAACAAACATCTGCATAATCAATGGCAGGCAGCACGAGAGCTTGAGCTAACATGATCTTGGTACAGGACGGGAGAAAGTTTTTAAATCTGTAAAGGGATCGTAGAGTACCAATGACACGGCGCGAGATTTCACCAATCTGTTTATGCCACTTCATGGAGCCATCTATGAAAAGTCCCAAGTTCTTGACCTCTGGCTGAAATGGTATGACGTTTCCACCATACCATAAGGGAGTAGTCGCCGCATTGTCCAATTTACATAATTGACGAGAACTTCCAATGATGATCGCCTGACACTTGTTTGGGTTCACATCGATACCAAAATTAGAAGACCATTTACAAATATTGTCAAGGTCGAGGTTCAGCCGCGCAATGACTTGGTTCAAGTTAGTGACATCCCCCTGAACATAGAGCTGTAGGTCGTCTGCATACAGATGGTAAGAGCACCTTAGATGGGATGTTATAGAGTTAATAAAAATAGAGAAGAGTAGAGGAGAAAGAATACCGCCTTGTGGAACGCCAGCATACCTGTAGACCAGGTCACACCAGTCGGAGAGAGATTTGTCCACACGGACGGCCTGTTGGCGTCCACGAAGATAAGAAGAAAACCAATTTAGCACCGAGGCTGAGAATCCCAATTTTGAAGTGATGGCGAGGAGGATATCGTGATCAACAGCATTGAAGGCGTTAGAGAAGTCAATTAAAACCAATACCGTCAATAGTGACTCCTCCATCCCGTCGCGAATGTCCTCCGCCACTTTGAGTAGGGCTGTGGTAGTACTATGTCCGGGCCTGAACCCAGATTGATACGAGCAGAGATGATTATTAACATATATGAAAGAGGACAACTGTTTGTGTACGACAGCTTCTAAGATTTTGGAGAGGAAGGGCAGGATGGATATTGGTCTAAATTGAGTTAAGGTGTTGGGATTTGAGGTTTTTGGGAGAGGAATTGTGTAAGCTTTACGCCAACAAGCAGGAAATATGCCACAGGAGAGGGAATAATTTAACATATGGGTGATAACGGGAAGGACACTCTCCAATACATGCACCACCATAGTACGACTGATATCATCACATCCCACAGCCCTAGACTTAATAGCGAAGATAGTTTTGCGAATCTCATCCTCGGTGACAGTGGTGAAACAAAATTGAGGGTCAGCAGGATTAGAAGCAGAAGATAAAGCGGAAATAGTGGCTTTTTTAATTGAAGAAGGGAGAACATTAACGGAAGTGAAATGCTTGTTTAAATCATTTAGGGGAAAAAAAGTTTTTTGCTGAGTCTGGGCTTTACCAATACCAAGGGTACGGAGAAATTTCCAAGTATGGGCAGGGGTCGAATCAAAAATATGGGAATGAATATAGCGACGTTTAGCGGACCTCACCATCTGATTGCAGCGATTTCTAGCAGTTTTGAAGGCGTCCCAGTTAGAATCGGTTCGGCACTTTTTAAATGTTTGAAATGCTTTGTTACGCCTTCTCATTGCGATACGCACTAAAGGTGTTATCCAGGGCGCAGGGGGTCGTTTCAAGCGCACGTCCTTCAGCGGTGCGTGGTTATCAAAAAGTTTTTTGATGATAACATTAAAAGCTGAAACCATATCATCAACAGAGGTGGCGTTAAAGACGGGCGACCAATCAATAGACTGTGCGTCGTCCCTAAGCTTCTCTACGTCCATTTTTGCAAACATACGAATTCGGACCACTGCAGGCTTTGATTTTGGAGGCTTAGCCTTATACCCAAGAAATAGTAAATCGTGTCTGGAGAAGCCAGGAGCAGGCAGCTGCCCATACTTGATGGTATTGTCTTGAGAGGATGTTATTATGTGGTCGATTCGCGTATTAGGTGTGGTTATATTGTGATGAGTGGCATCAAGAGGCATAAAAGTAAGGTTAGCTGAATGCACCACCGATCGTAATCTAGATGACTGAGGATAATCCCTCAACAGATCAGTATTAAAATCACCCATGATTACATGATGAGTGTAATCCGTGCCAATCGAGTCTAATAAGGATTCTAAGTCAGAAATGTAATCAATAGAAGGTGGGCAGTATATAGCGCCAAGAACGACCTTTGTAGCTTTTAAAGTAATTTCTAAAAGTAAGAATTCCATACAGCCATGGCGAGAAGAAGAAGAGGCAAGAAATTTAAAAGGAATGTTGTTAGATAGATAAATAGCAACTCCTCCACCACCTTTACCGACACGGTCATTACGGATAAGCTCATACCCCGGAACACTAAATGACGCGGAACATAAATTTGGCTTAAGCCAGCTCTCAGACACCAGGACCGCATGTACACAATCAGAACTAAAAGTGTCTAATAGTTCAGAGTAATGCGACGGTATGCTTTGAGCATTAATGTGGCAGACATTAAAACTGTCTCTTATGTTATAGAACTCTTTCCTCAACAAGCTATTCAAGGTAGAATTGTCATAAAGACTTTGATCGGGCGAATGGAAAGACAAGTCAGAGTCACTAACTGACATAAAACTGTCATCATCAGACATCATCAGAGCAATAAATAAAAATAAAAATATAAAATAAATATAAAATACAAAACAAAATAAATAATGTAGAACAAATCATTAAAATACTACTCTTGCTAAAAAACTATATCGTATCTAGCACTTCCTACCGGCCGAAAGGTTTACAAAAAAAAAAAAAAACTTATAAACAAAGCTTATCGATTAATGTTAAAAACATTTTTTTAAAACGTTTAAAAAACAGACTATTTACAGCACAGCAAAATTAAAAGTAAGCTAAGTTTAGTCCTTAGCAAAAAATTCAAAAAAGGTGGTGCCAAGGTGCTAATTCAGTTACAGTACTTAGACTGCACTTTAATTAAATAAGGTTAAACTGGCTGTAAGAATCTAACTCCTTGGTCTAGCATGTTGACATGACATTGACACTTATCAACAACACGAAAATCTGACCGACAGGTAAACAAAACAAACAAAATGTGAAAAAGTTAAACCGAGTCACAAAAAAATGAATAAAATCGGTTTTACCCGCCCAAGCAGTTTAAAGACAAATAGAAAAGTGGGTACCTATCCATATATATTAAATGATTGTGGGCTCAAAATTGATAACTTATCACAGCAGCAATGCTAATTAATTGAATCGCTAAGCCAAGGACCACACTACACACCGTGACCATTAAATTTAATCAAAGACTACTGCATTAATGCAACATAGAATCACAATTATTACAATAGCGATCGAGGTGCTGCGAGGTTACTTGGAGCTTTTAACAGTGCGCCTAGATCTTGTCGAAGCCATAACTGCCTTTGATGAACCGGGCGCCGACCTTTTAGCTGCACTCTCCTCCACGCTGCTGACGGACCCTGGATGAAGTGCAATCAGGCTATTTAAGTCCTCGACAGATGTAATACGCTGCCGTGACCCATCTGGAGCCTTTACATGTACGCTCCCGTCCAACGTCCATACGTTGGTCATGCCAAAGTGTCTCCGAGCAGCCTGAAAGAGGGCCTGACGAGTCTTTGTAAGGAATTCGGCCAGGACCAAATTAGAGCCCTTTAACTTCGTCTTGTTTCTCCAGACGCTACGGCGCATACCTGTATCGGTGAAGCGAATGACCAAGGGACGAACACGGCCGTTATTGAATGGCCCTAGCCGGTGGCAATCCTTTATTGAGTTGCTTGAGAGTTCCTTCATGCCAAGGTGCCTGCTTAATAAGGATACTGCTGTTGCCCGCAAGTCTTCATCGGCCTTCTCAGGAACACCGCTTAGAAGTAGGAACTTCCTTCTGTGTCTTAGTTCCGCTGACTCAGTAGACCGCAACAGCCCATCGATTTGCTGCCTAAGATTGGATAGAATGTCCCAGACTAAGCTCTTAAACTTCATGAACTCTGCGAAGAGCCCAGCTATGTCCTGTTTTGGAGAAGGAGCTTTCAGCTGCGCCTCAAAGTCATCCATCCTCTGCATTAGTTTCTTCTCCAGTGACATCTGAGTATTAAGGACAGCCGCAGCCTCAGTCATTGTAACTTCTATGTGTGTCAAACTTGCAGATAGAAGTGTAACGGTAGGTCAGTGCAAATACAATGCTATATACACATCAGACAGTGATACCTTTAATACTTAATGATATTTTACTATTAATGAAGTGATTAAACACAATTACACTCACTGAAACAGTTTCTTTATATTTTTAAATTAAATAAATTAGTGGAGATGATGTTGTTAATTTTACTACTACCGCCGAAAAAAAAAAAAAAAACATACAACACAAAATGCATGCATGATATAGGTTTTTATATATTTAAAAGTAAATAAATTTTCCACCTATTCGAATTATACTACATACAATAACGAGCATAGATCTCATTTCAAAATAACAACAGCTCATTTAAATTCGTATACAATAGTGTTGATTTTCCACACACTTACTCATACATTAATGGCAATTAATTATTCAATCAATCAATCATTTTGTCGGGCAAATGCTTCGGGCGAGTTCTATTAGTGTTAGATTTTACAATGAATTCCAATGTGATACTAACAGTACCGTGTGCCAATTACTGCACTGGAAATAGTATCATGTCAGGCGTAATATATTTCATAGTGAATCGAATTATCTCACTCGTATTTGTGCGCTGTTTAGGTAAATTTGTTAAAAACGCAAGTTTGTTGTATCTTTCTATGTACAGTTAATCTTATAGAGTAGCAACATGGTGACCTGATGTAAAGGTATTTCTTGCTTATATTTATTAAACTCTAGCAGCCGCTCGCGGTTTCCGGTTCCCGTTCCCGTGGGAATATCGGGATAAAAAGTATCCTATGTGTTAATCCAGGTTATAAACTATCTGTACGCCGAATTTCATCCAAATCCATTCAGTAGTTTTTACGTGAAAGAGTAACTAACATCCATCCATACTTACAAACTTTCGCGTTTATAATATTAGTAGGACAGGATTTAATCGAAGTTACCTTATACGAGCTACATCATGCCGGTTTCCCAGACTTGATAGGTTAGCTACGTATCTGCTACACTTCTTTTGCTGATTATATGAAAATATTTCTTGTTTTATGTTGGTTATTTGGATTAATTTTTCATAGATCTTATATTAGTGGCAGTAGACTATTATGGAGATACTTACTAATATAATTACGACTATTATCAACGAAGATTAGTCAGAGACTAACCCTTAGAATAGGCAAAAAGGACTGCAAAAGCAGTGCATGTCTCACTCCACGTTCCATAAAATAACTACTGCACATGTGCTTAACATGAGAGGTGGTGAGCCTATCGCCACTCTATGCTGTTGGATGTAAGTGCAGTATTTAGTCCGTTAGTCGCCTTTTACGACACCCAAGGGAAGAGAGGGGGTGCATGGTAGTATTCTTTCACCGCGATTTTGGAGATCGTCGTATTAAAGAGATACGGACGTCATACCGTTGGTATAAAAATACTACTGCACCTCAACTCCAAAAGATAAGTAAGGCAAAAGATCAGAAGGGTATAATTGGGTGTGGCACAGAGAAAGACGCAGAAGAGTTAAAGAAAAGAACAGAGAAAGAAAAAATGCTAAAAACAGAAAGAGAAAAAATATAAACCCGTTAGTAGTAGTCAAATATGTAAGGGGGGACGAAAAAGGAGAGCAGGTAAGAGGAAATAGAGGTGATATTTGAAAGGAAGACAAGAAATCCACACGTCGCACACGTGTCGTGGTCAAGGTGACTCCCTAAATATGGCGACTGACAGACTGACAGAGACACGTCTCTGCTGATGCTCCAGAGTAGAAGCTCCGTCCCCGCTAATCTAGTGCTACCGCTGCTTGGGCTACGGTCACATCAAGCGGGTCTGTGAGGAGCAGCTAGACAGTTGCAAACATTTTGGGGGCAACCACTTGTACGCGACGTGTGAGAAGAAGGACAGTCCCCCAAGCTGCCTCAATTGCACAAGAGCCGGTCAAGAAGAAAAGTGCCACAACACTTTTAGTGTGGCATGCCCTATAAGGGCCAAATGGGATCGGCTGGCTCAATCTAAGAAAGCCTACATTATGCTTAAGGCCCCGCGTCAAATCCGAAACAGCGAGGTATTAATGGAAAGGTACCAACAACCAGAGTCGGCATGACTTGGGAGTCGGCGCACACTGCGGCCGGTGGCTTTTACCCAGGGGTTTTGGAATTGGAGGAGAACGAGAACCACAGGGTGATGAGAAGCAGTGCAGCCAAAGCGAATGAGGGAAATAAAGATGTTCAATACGATCCTCCATTCGTGGAGGCTGCACTTTTTCACAGGATTGGCTCGTTAAACCTCAAAAAGACCCCCAGTAGAAATGACTCTACGGTTAAACATGCGCGGCCATAGAGATCACCGGGCCCCCTCCCCCCTCTGTCCCTGGCATTTGAATGTTTTTTTTTTTTTTTTTTTTTTTTTATTTATTTAGGAACAAACAGTTACATATTTTTTAATTAAAGCGAACAAATTATTACTTAAAAACCTAAAGTTCCCTAAATTAAACACAAAATTATATAAGGCAAACAAACTGTACAACGAAAAACAGGCAATATACATAATACCTATTAAATGAAAATAAAAATAAGTACAAAAAATGACGCACAGCGAGCCCCGCCCGGCCACCGGGACCGGGACCGGCCACGGCCAGTTACGCCATTACGCCAGTAACAGCTCACTGCGCCTAGGGACAGACGTGCTCGCTGTGACAGTACAAAACATTGATAAAACACAGTTAAATTACAAAAACTACACTACAATATTTTAAGCAAAAGACACGAAGGCCTCAGTGAGAGACTAATAAAATAACAAAAACTAATTATACACAGACATATTTCTACGAGGTAAGTACATATTATGTAAGATTATGATATCTAAAGTTGAAATTAAATATTTTCCTAAATTTAAGTTGTTTTTCCAGTTGGAAAATAAAAGATTTGGCTACTTGAATTATCCTAGTGCATACGTGATCGTATTTGCTGTTGTATTATAACGCGGAAAGGATGCTGCCGATAAAAACACATACCACTACATGTCCATAGGCCAGAAACTTTGGGTAAGATGTTATCAAAATTATGTAACTTATCTATCGTTTAGTTTACATTGCAATATGGTAATTTAAAAATATACATATTTTTTTTTTTCAGGTTTGATATTAAAACGTGGATGAGCAGTATCAAGAAACAGCAAATAAGTTGATGAAAACAAGCTTATGAAAAACACAATCTCATTAAGATAAACCAAAAAGGCCAAACCAAACAGGCCACAGGTCCTAACTTAACACACACTAAGTTAAAAAACAAAAATCAATATAGGTAAAAAAAATGATAAGTTAGGTGCACTATTATAATAATATTTTATTATTATTTTAAATTTATATGTCAAGGTCATGGTCATGGATGAGTTCAGTGATGCGATGCTTAAACCTAACTAATGAGGTCTCAAAAATATCGACATTATTATATATGTCATTATACAAAGCACAGGATCGTTTTATAAAGCTGTTGCTCCCATAACAGGTTTTACTCGCTTTCACAGTAAATAATTCTTTCTTGCGAGTAGTTCTCTCTTGCCTTCTAGGCACGCGAAAATATATATTCTCTAAAAGATAAGGAGCGTCGACCATATCATGTAATATTTTAAATAAATACGTTATATCTATAAGATCCCGTCGACGCTTTAGAGATACAATGTTGTGGAAAGCAAGAGAGGTCTCATAATCAATATGTGGATTGCCAGTCCTGTAATCAAGTGATCTAATAAACTTTCGTTGTACCTTCTCAATTTTATCCTGATGTACTTGATGGTAAGGATTCCAGACAGGGCTTGCGAATTCTAGCCGACTACGTATGTAACTATTAAAGAGTAATTTGTATGTTGCGGGATTTTTAAAAGGTCTACCTATGCGCAATATAAAGCCTAAGAACTTGAATGATTTATTAACAATTTTATCAATGTGTGGAACAAATGTAAGACTAGAGTCCATTATCACGCCTAGATCCCTGATTTCAGTTACGCGGTTTAAGATCCTTCCACACAACTTATACGGGAATTCAATTGGATTTCTTTTTCTAGTGAAAGTAATTGTGTGGCATTTGTCTGGATTTAAAAACAAATTGTTTCTATTACAGAAGTCCTCAAAGTTACTTAAGTCGCTCTGTAATAATAAAGAGTCTGACGTGTCTCGTATAACTCTGAAAATTTTAGTGTCGTCTGCATAAAGGAGCACGTTGGAGTGACTTATGGCCTTGGTAATATCATTCACATACAAAACAAAAAGTAATGGCCCTAAGTGGGACCCTTGCGGGACTCCTGAGGTCATGTATTTGTATGTGGAACGATAGCCAGATAGTACGACAGCCTGACTACGATTTCCTACGTATGATTTGATCCAACGGAACAGATCGCCGTGAATACCAAGCCGCCAAAGTTTAGTGAGGAGAGTATTATGGCAGATTTTGTCAAAACACTTGGCAAAGTCCGTGTATATAGCATCCACTTGACCGTTTTTATCCATTGCCTCCAACAATATTTCTGTCATATTTAACAAATTACTCTCCACGCCACGCCTTTTACAGAAGCCATGTTGAGTAGGTGTAATAACTCGTTTAACTACGCCAAGTAATTGCTCAGTGACAATTTTTTCCTGTATTTTGCCGAATTGACACAGCTTTGAAATGGGTCGGTAGTCAACTATGTTTTGACTAACAGCACCTTTAGGTATCGGTGTTATCAAAGCACGTTTCCATTCGTGTGGTACAACGCCAGTACTAAATGATTGCTTAAATAAATGTAACAAAGGAGCAGTTAACGAATCGGCACAATTTCGTATGAATAGAGGGTGTATGCCATCTGGACCAGCTCCTTTATTCGTATTAATATTTTTTAAATACTTATTTAAATTATTATAGGTTAACTCAATGGAGCTTATGTCTAATAAAGTGTTTTCAGGTGTATCCGTTATGTCATAGGCTGCATTACCTGTGCTACTTACATAAATTGAGTGGAAATGTTCGCTGAAATAATTACAAATTTGTTTACCGTCATTACTGCTTTGTCCCTTAAAACTCATAGTTTCAGGTAACCTATTATTTGCTTTTATAGCTTTGACATACGTCCAGAAATACTTAGGTAAAGTTTTTATTTTATTTTCGGCATAATTTATGTAACTATTATAGCATTCTCTTTCCATGCATGCAGCTCGTTTTCTTAGCACCTTAAAACTTTGGTAATCTAGTGGGTTTCCATATAATTTCCATAACTTGTGAAATTTTCTTTTTTCGTTTAGGAGTTTTCGCAAAGGTTTAGTGTGCCATATAGGAATAGAATTTTGAGATCTGAATTTACCTGGAACATACTTAGCAATAAGGTTGTTTAAAAATAAATAAAATTTAGAGACACATTCCTCTAATGTAAATTTTTTAAAATGTTGAGTCCAATTTATACTGTTGATTTCATTATTAATTAAACTGTAATCAGCTGCACTGAAATTATAATTATAAATTAACGCTGGTCTTAATTCAGTAAACTGATTAATATTTATACGGATTTCTATGGATTTGTGATGTAAATCTTCCTGAGTTAAAGGGTGAGAACAACCAAAAACATTGCAACTTATGTTACTCATTACCAAGTCCAGGATTCGATTACTAGCATTGTGAATGCCGTTAAATTGCTGAAGACCAGTAAATGCAAGGAAGTCATTTAGAGTGTTGACCGAACTGTCACAGCTCCTCCGTAATAACTTACTAGGAGTGCAACCTTCTATCCATACGGCGTTGGTAATATTAAAGTCACCTATTAACAAGAAAGCGTCATCCGGGCGGTCATTAAAAATGTCACTGGCTATGGCGAAAAAGGACTCTAAAGTGTTACGATAACTAGGTCCGTGCGGTATGTAAACACACGCGATGTTTAGATACTTATTGTTATTTGTATTGAGAGGTATAGATAGCCAAACGCAGTCTGAGGAGGCGCGCGGTGGAATCGGCCAGTCCCGGCGCTGGGGCCGCAGGTTAGTGCGCACCGCGACCGCGACACCGCCACCGCGTTTCGCGCCGCTATCCGCCTGCGAGCGGTCGCATCTAAATACTGCGTACCTGCCGTCGAAATACTCTCTGTCGTAAAAGTCGGGAGTCAACCAACTCTCCGTTAAACATATGAAATCGTAGTCAGATGTAGTTATTTGTGATAGAAAATCGTGTGATTTTGTTCGCAAGCCCCGAACGTTCTGGTAGTAGCATAACAGATTTAACAGAATGTCCAAGATACGGGAGAGAATGTCCAAGATATGGGACGAGATGCGTATTTTCCTTGCATCTTATCCCTGGCGGCAAACATGCTTTTCTTCTAACGACCCTTCGTGTACGGCCGATGCGATTACGGATGTAATCCGACAGGGAATGGAGTTTTTTATTCCATTCTCCGACATCCCGCTCGTTTACAAGTCCCGCCCTTGGTATAATGCGGACTGTACTCGTGCTGAGGCCCGAAAACAGTCTGCTTACCAGGCTTGGGTGCAAGCCCGGGATCGCAAAGTCCGTGCACGGAGAATCCGAGCAAAGAAGAGAGCCTTTAATTCGGCCGCCAAGTCGTGCAAAAGGGTTATTCGAAAGGCCAGATTCGATCACATCAGCCGAATAGGGACAAAGTTGTCATCCTACCCGAGCGGTAGTAAACAGTTCTGGTCCCTTTCGAAGTCAGCCGAGGCGAATTTCTGCCGTCCTATGTTACCACCCATGCAGAAACCTGACGGGTCGCTGGCTCATTCTGCAGCTGAGAAAGCAAGTTTATTTGCCTCTCTGTTTGCGAGCAACTCGCGTCTAGACACCGGCTCTCAACAACCACCAAATTTACCTCGCTGTGATTCTTCGATGCCGGAGATCACAATCCACAATAAAGAGGTCCGTAGAGCCCTGCTTAGTCTGGACGTGAACAAGGCCAGTGGTCCTGATGGCATACCAGCAAGGGTACTGAGGTGTTGTGCGCCTGAGTTGTCACCAGTGCTAACGCGCTTGTATCGCCTTTCTCTCGAGGCAAAAACCGTACCTAAATGCTGGAAGCTTGCTAATGTGCAGCCAGTACCCAAAAAAGGAAGTCGTGCCGACCCATGCAACTACCGACCGATCGCCATCACTTCCATACTCTGTAAGGTCATGGAAAGAGTTCTAAACTGTAAGTTGCTCTCATACCTAGAAGTTAATGACCTCCTCAGTGACCGTCAATATGGGTTTCGCCGAAGACGATCGACTGGGGATCTTCTAGTTTATCTGACGCACTACTGGGGTGAGGCCCTCGAGATGCACGGCGAAGCACTCGCCGTATCACTTGACATCTCAAAGGCTTTTGACAGGGTCTGGCACGCAAGTCTACTGCACAAGCTTCCAGCGTATGGTATCCCCGCTGACTTTTGTAGTTGGATAGCTGATTTCCTGACGGAACGGTCAATCAGAGTAGTCATCGATGGCTGCTCCTCTGACTCAGTGGCTATTGATGCCGGAGTTCCTCAGGGGTCTGTTCTCTCTGCGACGCTTTTCCTGTTGCACATCAATGACCTGTTGATACCGGGAGTTGTTGGGTATGCAGATGACAGTACTGTCGTAGAGAGATTCCTTTCGGATGCAAAAGCTAGTGGTGATGACGTGATGTTGATGAGAGAGGCCATGGTTGAGCGAACGAACCAGACATTAATTCACGTTTGCCAGTGGGGTGACAGTAACCTGGTAAATTTCAACGCCACCAAAACGCAAGCGTGTTTATTCACCGCTAAAAGGAGTCCCTTTAACCTGACTCCTACTTTTCGGGGTGCATCTGTGCCTGTTACCGATAGTCTCGTCCTTCTGGGCATGGAGTTGTCTTCAGACCTCAACTTCGGCACCAGCATCGAGTCCAAGGCACAAACTGCAGCTAAAAAGCTGGGCGTCTTAAATAGAGTCAAGCGATATTTCATGCCGGGACAGCTTTTAACTCTCTATAAAGCTCAAGTCCGATCTTGCATGGAATATTGCAGTCACCTGTGGGACGGCTCAGCTAAATACCAACTAGCTGCACTGGACACGATTCAACGCAGAGCTGAGAGGCTAATTGGCGACAAAGAACTAGTGAAGAGCAAATTTCACACCCTAGCTCACCGCCGCAAAGTTGCCTGTCTGTCGGTCTTTTACAGACTGTACTTCGGAGAGTGTGCTCTGGAGCTGCATGAGCTCATACCGCCATCCCCCTTCTTCCATCGGACATCCAGGCGCACTGCGGGCTACCACCCTTTCTTGGTGGATATTCCTAAATGTCGCACAAAGCGTTACTCAACATCTTTTATACTGCGTACAGCAAAGGAGTGGAACTCCCTCCCTGCGTCTGTGTTTCCGAGTACATATAACCCGTCCATCTTCAAAGTAAGAGTAAATAGGCACCTTCTGGGTAAACTCGCATCATCATAGATCCTGTCTTAGCCCCTGGGCTTGATTGGGATCAAGAGCAAACCCATACCTAGTAAAAAAAAAAAAAAAAAAAAATACGATAGGTACACTAAATCTCAAAAAGACACAAAATAAGCAAAGAAACCTAAAGGGAATAGACATTTATTAAATAGAAAAGAAAAGGAAATTAGGACAGTATGTATTAGGAAAAGCTAAGACCACATAAATGGCAGGAAGAATAAGAAATAAGAAATTCTGCCCACACCCTAGTTTTCACTGATGAGATTGGGAAGGACTTTGGCTCTATTTTGAATAACCATACAAGAGGTTCTGTGTTGAATAAATGTATGCCTGGGGCAACGCTGCAACAGATTGTAACAGAGGTATGTTCTGCAAATGTAAACAGTAATACTTCAATAGTTCTGCTTGTAGGGGACAGTTTAGCCTTGCAAACAAAACATATTGTTGACAGCTTTACGAGATTAAGCCAGATAGACTGTAAGAAACTAACATGGTGTACGTTTCCATATTCAAAGTCATTGAATGACAATCAAAATAATAAAATTTATAAACTTAACAATATGTTACATCACATGATCAGTCGTCACAGTGGTGACTTCCAGCTATTTGATAGCAATTTATTTATTAAAAACTTTTTCTTGACTAAAGATAATATGTATCTGTCTAGACGATGTAAACATAATATAGCTACTCTATTAGCAAATCTCCATTAAATGTAAAGAACGAAAAGATATAGTAAGTTATTCCGTTGAACGCGTTTGCGAGATAGCTAGTGCAGAGATAGACGCTTTTCTTATAGTATGTATTTATCGACCGCCTTCAGGCAATTTTATGTCTTTCATTAGAATATTAGAAAATTTACTTGACAAGATATTTGCCTGCAATAAATCCATGGTTGTATGTGGAGATTTTAACATAGATTTACTTGCTGAGTCTGGGGATAAGGAAAACTTTATTTCATTGCTAAAATGTTATGACTTAGATTATGTTTTCAATGAGCCAACTCGAATTACACCTCAATCAGAGACATGTATTGATAATATTTTTGTAAATTGTAAAATCAAAAGCAAGGAACTGATAAATGGGGTACCCTCTGACCATAAAGCTCAAAAGATAGAGTTATTTTGCAAGGAAAAATTGTCGAAAAATAAAGTAATTACTTATAGGCCCTTAACTTGTAGTAGATCTGCAATATTTAAAGATAAAATTATTGAGAGACTCTCGTTATTTGATTGCAATGTTAATGAACCAAATAAATATTACAATAAATTATTTGGTGTGATTACTAAAGAATTTGACAAAATATATACAAAAAAAAAAGTTAATGTAAAGAAAAAGACAGTGTTTAGTGACTGGGCTACGAAGGGAATAAGAAAAAGTAGGGATTTTCTTTATGATCTGTATGACAAGAAATCTTTCAATTCTAATCCAGCTTTTCATAATTATGTTAGACGATATTCCAAAATATTTAAAAATGTATGTTTTATTGCAAAGTCTAAATTTATTAGCAACAAAATTATAAAGTCTAAAGATAAAGTCAAGACTACTTGGAAAATTATTAATTCAGAGACTGGCAAAGTGAGTAAAAATGAGTCAGGCTTTCTGCTTAAGTTGAATGATGAGCTTATTAAAGATAATCTTAAAGTTGCTGACATTTTTGATTCCTTTTTTGCCAATATACCTATTGAAACAACTAGACATTTAGAATCGTCCTCTACTGTAGCACAAAGTTTATTAAAACTTAATTTTAATAAAAAAGTACCGATTTTTAATTTTAGAGATATAACATATTTAGACATAATAAAAACGTAACAAAAGCTTGAATAAGAAAAGAACGGAAGATTTATGGGGTATCTCTGTGACAGTTTTGGAGCCTATTATAGAAGTAATCGCACCGTTTTTAGCAGGAATATTTAATAAATGTATCGAAGTAGGTTCATTTCCAGATTTAATGAAAAATAGTAAAGTAACTCCCAATTATAAATCAGGTGATAAATTTAACGCTGCTAACTATAGACCGGTTTCTGTTCTTCCGGCACTTAGTAAAATTTTCGAATCTATAATCTATACGCAAATGAATGCACACTATAAAATGAATAAAATTTTACACAGTGATCAGTTTGGTTTCACGAAAGGACGGTCAACTATAGATGCTGGAGCAAAACTAGTCAAAAACATACTTGACACTGGGGAATCTTCGCAGGATACAGTAGGTATTTTCTGCGACCTCTCTAAAGCCTTTGATTGTGTTGATCATTCAACTTTAGTTGGTAAATTATTTCAATATGGCGTTCGTGGTAATGCACTAAAATTAATAAAATCTTATCTGCACAATAGAAGTCAGAAAGTAGGTATAAATAATGAAGTATCAGGAGGTCCGATAGTCAAAATGGGGGTACCCCAGGGATCTATTATCGGTCCCTTTCTGTTTCTTGTTTATCTTAATGACCTTCCATTCATGGTTAAGGAAATGTCGGAAATAGCGTTATTCGCTGACGACACTTCTTTAATATTTTCTTTAGATAGGAAAGACCCAAAGGTTGGAGAAGGAAAAATTAACGAAACACTTAACAGAGTATCACAATGGTTTTCTGTTAATAACTTAGCACTGAATGCTAATAAAACTAAATTTCTTAAATTTTCTCTACCTAATACACGGCTCAGTCATTTAAATATTGAATTAGATTCGAAAACGTTAGAAATTGTTAATGAAACGTCTTTTCTTGGTATTAGGATAGACTCTAAATTACAGTGGGGTTCTCATATCGAGGGTCTGGCAAAGAGGCTCAGTTCGGCTGCTTTTGCTGTTAAAAATATAAGAAAAATTACAAATCAGTCTACTGCTAGGCTGGTTTATTTTGCTTATTTCCATAGCGTTATGTCATATGGATTACTACTATGGGGAACGGCAGCAGACGTTAGTAGAATTTTCATTCTCCAGAAAAGAGCAGTTCGGTTTATATATCAGTTAAAAGCACGTGATTCGTTGAAGGAATTATTTAAAGATATAGATATCATTACTGTACCGTCCTTGTACATATTTGTAAATATTATGTACGCTCGTAAAAATCTACACCTTTATAACAGAAATAATGAGGTTCACGGATATAACACAAGGAACAGGAACAAACTGTGTGCTCCGAAGTTCAGACTTAGCAAAAGTAGTAAATCTTTTATATGCAACTCAATTCGTTTTTATAACAAAATACCTGACGACATCACTGCATTGACAGACAACAAATTCAAAACGCACATTAAACGTGTGTTAATTGCGAAAGCTTATTATAAGATCAATGACTATGTTGCAGACAAAAATGCATGGAAATAAGTCTACTCTGTACTAGTGTTTATTATTAGTATTTTTAGTCTATTATTAACTATTCTTTCATTCAATTACTATGAATTGTTAAAAATTATTTAGTTTAGTAATTATTAATTTTATTGATGCGTACAAATTGTACTTAATTATGTTTAATAATTTGTACCTACTTAATGAGATCTATGACACTGTAAAGTAACATTGTTACTTAGAGGGAGAAAAAAGTAAGGCCTCCTGAGTTTCTTGCCAGCTCTTCTCGGTCGAAGGCTCTCCCAAAATCCGAACTGGTGGTAGATTGGTTAGGTAGGTAGATTAGGTAGGTAGAGTAGGTTATGGTCTGTGCCAGCTAGATGTGCATGAAGGGTCATTTACCCCATTTGTACCAGTGGGGTGCTGCAGTTTAGGTACGTTCGGCCGGCGTGCCTCCCAGGAAGGCCGCCTAGGCGTATGACAGTAAAGGTTGCCGCTCGGCTCTCACACTCCACGTCGCGCGTCGTCGCTTAAGGCCAGGTATTTCTCTCTCGCGACTTCTCTCTCGCTCTCTCGATGGTACGACGGCACGGGACGGGTATAACAGCGAAGCGGGTTTTATAGGTTTTATTGCCTATATTTATAGATTTTATAAATAGGATTCTCTGCTAATTTATCTGCGAATTATTTGTCTTTCGTTGAGTACAAAAATGAAATGTAAAGTATCAGTATCGTATTTATATATGTGTATAGTGTGTATTGTATGTGTGTATATATATGTATGCATGTATACATATTATATTTTAAAATAATTTTATATCTTATTTGGTGGATTTGGATCAGTCGTATTCGGTTGCATTCGCATCACTGTTGATCGAGTTGGACTTGTGCCGATGCTGCGTCCCTAGCCTGGCTTCTGCTACCCTCGTCATTTTTTGTCCTCGGTCCTGTGGGGGTGGACCGGTGTCGCGTCGTGTCGCGTAGGCAGGCTGGATCGGAAGTGAATATGGCCGACGCGACGCGACGCGATGTTGGTTTGCCCCCGTAGGATCGGGGATGGGGAGTGGTGGGGGTGGTGGAGGTTGGGTTGGGGACGTGGCGTCGGTGCGGGTCTGGTTCGATTGATGATGATGTGAATGTGGTTGAGTGTGATTGATCTAAATCTACCACTTATTTATTATAATTATTATTTTTTTTCGTGGTCCTCTGTTTCCTCCTTCAGAGGTGGACCAATTTTTATTTAAGCGTCGGTTGGGGGAGGAGGTTTTCTGTGTGTGTGTTTGATTTTTTTTTTAAACGAGTTACTTAATGTTTCTGAAGACGCCTTAAAACGAAGTGATTTTGCTTAATTTTGAAGGCTCCTGGTTATTAAATAAATGACTTAATGCAAAGGAATCAAGCATACGGACGTGAAGGGTCTCTTTCTTTAACCGTTGCTGAAGGGGTGGTGGGGGTTGGTCCGGTTTTGGAAGGGGGCTGCGGGGCGTCGTTTTTCTGTGTTTGGTGTGGGAGTTTTGGGTGCCGCGTCGGCGTGGTGTTTCCTCTTAACTCGTAATCCCTACGCGCGCGCGTAAACCCTGCGCTCCTGATGGACGTCAAATCGATATCGAGTCGGCTGTGCTTATCGGAATATGAACGCTCGGGTCACGAGATAGGTTTCAGTTTCGCGTGGAGGTCGTTGGAGGGTGAACCTTCTGTACGGTAGTAGTATTAGTTATTCTGTGCTTGTACCAAGACGAATAACGAAACAATTTTAAAACACACAAGTTCATGCTTATTCATTTTTGACGTTTTTTTATGCTTAAGTTTTTATAAAAAAAGATATTTGAATGATTAAAAATGTCAACCTTATTGGTTAGGTACTAATGTTTTCCAAAACTCATTTCAGCCGCTACTTTATTTTACTTCAAAAACTCTCCAATATATATTACTTACCACAGTATCAATACGATAATTGGAAATCATATTACACAATTCTATGACCACGGCTTATATTTCGGTTCGACGCGATTCTGTTTCGGCGTGCAGTGGTACTGGGGGTAGCAATGCGCATTTGTCTGGCACAGACTATAATAGCTCGTTAGATTAGTTATTAAGTCTTAACTATAAGTTAGTTAACTGTTTTTTTATTATTATTAGTATTACGTCAATAAGTGCCTGTAAAGGTTTACATTGAATAAATAATTTGACTTTGACTTTGACTTTGAGGATTTAATAAATTTTGTTTACAAAAAATTTAAAAACAAAATAAAATGTAATAATGTAATCCAAAGAAATGTATACCTAGTTAAGTTAAGAGAAGTACAGATAAATTTGAAATTAAATATATTTCTAAATAAAAAAATGTATTAGTAAATAAGAAAAGAACGTAAAACAAAAGAAGAAGAAGAATGTATAAGAATGTATATGCTATAAGAAAAAAATATTGCATAACAGAAAAAGAGACAAATAAAAAAATAGAATCAAAAGAAAAGAAAAAATGCAAAAATGCAATAACAAGTAAGAATAATCATGTTAAATAAAAAATGGAAGAAAGTAATGTATTAGAGATAAGAAACTATTAATGTGTGAAGAAAATAGGAATAAAAATAAAGAGAGAGGTAAATAAAAAGAAATAAAAATAGAGTAGATCTCTTAAAGCTCAAGTTACTAACTAACCCGACTCGTGAAGAAAGAAATAATATTAATAGAAAATAAAGTCCTGCAAAGAAGCGTGGAGCAGTAGCTTTATAACAAAAAAAAACCCCAATATGCGGCAAAATCTTTGCCTTTTGTTAGTAGAACCTTAATAAAACAAAACTTCAGAAGATCACACATAACCGCTTTTCGGGTGTGGCTTTCGTAACATTATTTTACGGGCTGAAAATGATAAGAAGATACTAGACTATAACTTTCAAAAAACTTTGTCTGGTATTATTTATTATGTTTTGCGGAGAATAATAAACCACATTAGAGAGTAATATTAAATAACATTTATGCCAGCAATTTAAAGTCACTTTGTAAAGACGTAAAGACATCAAAGGCTGCATTCTCTTTTTATACACGGGCTTCTTGTTCGATGACACAATAATACTTTAATATGAGATAGCTAAGTATTTCAACTATTAAAAATTTTTGTTTTTGAGCTTAATCAATTTCTTTTTTTTTTTTTTTTTTTTATTTAGGAACAAACAGTTATACATGATTTATAAATATATACTAAAATTTATTGTAAAATAAACCTATAGTTCCCTAAATTATTATTTAGCATTACTTGAACAACACACATCCAAACAAAAATAAAAATAGCAGACATTCACTATAACAAACAAAATTTCCCCCAAAACACCGGACCCGCAAGCAAAATACAAATAATAATAATAATAAAAGGAACAATAATACAATACAAACTCGCCAATCCAACCCGAACCGCAACACCTGTCCTCAAAGAGGCAATGCGTTGCGACCGGGAACGGACGTGTTCGCGCGACTTAGTCACAATCATTGTGACAAGTGAAAATGGATATGTGAAACAAAACATTATCTTCAGTAACAGGTAAGCATGATGACAGAATTAAATAATGATAAAGCTAAGAAACCTACTAAATTCTAATACAAAAGTAATCAATTAAAAGTATTTAAAAATAAAATCATTTCAGATTACCAGCTATAATAAGTTGTCGATAGCATCAGACTCATGCAATAAATAGACCTGTCAATACCAATAAAGTGAATTAAAGTAAAATTAAGCATCCCGAGAAAAACGAAAACAGGCCAAACAAATTGGTATGGTTATCCGCCAGAAGAATGGATAGTATGCAGGTCATAAAAATTAGGTATGTAGAAAACATTTTTCCGATATTAATATAGATACATTGTGTGATTAAACATTAACAAAATGCTTTTGTTACCCTGCAGATCTCCCGACTCCATCTCGATTGCGGTTAAATCATAGAACTCAAGAAGCTTGACCCGTTGTCAGGATCAAGAAGTCATTAATGCGCAGTGCTTACACAGAACTCTAAAAAGTGAGATATGCAAAATAACATTTACAAAACAACTAAAATACCATTACATTATTAATAAGCAATTATTATTGAGAAAAAAAAATAATCAAATATTACGAATTACAAAACAGTCGACATAACAGTAAAAATAAAAAAAAAATTATTCAATAATTCAATAAAATTAATTCAATAAATAAATGTAAAATATTCAATAAATTAATTAATAAAATAACACTTTATTATAAATTGAAAAATTACAATATTCAATCAATAAATAAATAATTAACATAATAGTTCAATTGGTGATACAATAATTCAATCATTAAAGTTATAAAAACAGTAAAAAATAAAATAAATAAGATCAGTAAAATGAAATAAATAAAATGGTTAAATTATTTAACCATTTCATTACTTCTGCGCAGTAGTGTGTGCAAGTTCTATTTTAAGCTTGGAGTCAAACTTTTCTTCAGCCTATTTTAAACGAATTAAGTCCTTCGAAGTTAAAACAAATCAATCCCAAGGATCAAGTGGCTAATAAGTTACGAAATTGATCAGTATTTAAACGTAATCACAAAACTTTGGCCACATAATCCTGTTTCTAAACTTTAAATAAATTTTTGTGTTGACTTTTTATAGTATTATATGCCAGAATCCAGCTTACAAGAGATTATCATCAGCCTTTAAACGTCCCACTGCTGGGCTCAGGCCTTAGAACTCTCAGAAATAATGCACGGTCCATAAGGCAGACGGCGGCGAGGCGGTTTTACTTTCAACCACGGAGCAAATACAAAGAATTTTGTTATGTAGCGATGGGTGTAAAATTCGCGGCGTTAAGCTCCGAAACCCTAGCAACCAGTAGAAAAACAAGCTAACAGATGTTAGTAATTGTTGTTTATCAATAATCATCATCCTTCAGTTCGCTATTGTCCGTTCGGCACCATGCACCCAATGCACACGAAGGATAAAAATACTAAAGTGATTTTTTTTACCTAATGTCCATACTAAATTTTGTTAAACTTCTCACTCTAAAATAGGCAAAACAACAAATAGATACGTTATTAATTTCGGGTCTTAGACAATAATCGTGAAAACGACGCCACAGACATTGGGATCACAATTTTTATTTACGAGTGCCAATTCTAAAAGCAGTCAGGTAAGTCAATCCAGCCAGGGGCGTAACTTGCTTCCTGAAGCACAGAAGAAAACCAAAAATAATCTCCGACCACCTCATTATAAGTCAAAACGTTGAAGTCATACAAAACAAACAAGTTTGTACATTTCAATTACCGACGGTAGCACCGCGAACGCGTCCGCAAATTGTGATTGAATTTAGATTTGAACAATCCTCCCAGTCTGAATACAAATGAAGAGCCCCGCAGCAAACCTACAAATGCTTCCTGAATGCACCTCATTGTTTATAGATGGCTGCACTAGGCTATCTCGAAGTTTGCGCGTGTTTAGCTGACGGCTAGTTAAGTTTCAAGTGCCTACCTGAAATTTAATGCTCAAACTTCCGCTTTTAGGCACGTCAATTAACATTTATGATTTATAAAGGAGGATCAGAGTACTTTTTAAGTACCTGCTTAGCTCAAAAAAGTGCGTTGATTCTCCTCTGTCTTTATCAGTATTTTATACTGATTAATATGGCCCCTTGCGTGGTTTAGTTTGCTTGCGCAAGATTGTTCGACACCTCTCGTTTGATCTGGTGGTGGGTGCCAACACAAACACTTGCTGATTAAAGAGGATTACCTCACCCACTCGCACTTCAGTTTGGCTATTTGTGTATACCCCAATTTAATAAGGCAATTCAGTTTATCATTTCAATGAAGTGTTATTAAAACGGACAGATGCTCTGTTAAACTATTGACGACCCATAACTGACATCATCGTATTCGCTTTAATGGTTAACATGATATTAGCGCCTTAAAAAAAATCTGCAGAGGTACAATTATCACACGTGCGTTTAAAGCCCTTTCCTTCGCCCTGCTGACTTTAAGCTTTCTTTTAAGGGCCATCGGCAGCAACCACTTCTCAATTAGTGGCTTGTTCTTCGCAACATACTTGTCGTAAACTCTCGACTTGGGTCACTGCTTTATTTAATTGCGGCAGTATCGTAGTTTTATGTGTCGCAGACAATTAATTACAAAACTTACTTAACTCAACATGAGAATAACCAACATAACCAGGAACAGTTATGTATAACTGTTCCTGGTTACAGGTTACATACTCCATTGTGTTTTGATGACACTACTTCAGTCTTTTGTATCCTAAATAAACATTTCAAGTCAATGTCTTAGCTTTTTAGCAATTTGTCTGATAGATAGAAATCTAGAGCTTTAACCTATCGCTAAGTTTAATATCTAAGTTTCATATCTTGACTTATCATCGTTGGCGTTTGCTGAAACTGTCTCAATGGTAAACTTATAAAAGAACTGAGCCAGACGCCATTAGGGTAGTTGACGGATAACTCAATTGAACAACTTTTTAGCACTGTCGATACGAATATCTTTCATAGACATTGTATCAGAATAGCGAGCTGTTATGTCACTGTTTTGCACCTTGTTATCTTTTCTAAGGTTATATTGAGTCGTGTTTAAAACCAAAATTTTGCGAGTGTTATTCATACTATTAATATTTTCTAATTACTGAGCGTTGTTGTGATCACCACTATTGGCTGAGCTAATTAGGAAACAAAACTTAATTTTAGGTTTGCTTTATAGTACAGCTTGACAATTATGACACAATAATATGAACCACAAAAACTACTCTACCAAAAAATTTTACGGATCAATGTTAATAAAAATCAATCCTTTCATTTGTTTTTTTTTATTAAGTTTTTTTAAATTTGATTTATTTAATTCCAATTAATTATTTATTTTTATCTTTAAAGTGGATTGGACGTATTTAATTTAATTATGAATTGATATTTGGACTTATTTTATATATTTATTAATTTTTTGACATTGACATTGTAATTTTATAAAGTGTATTTATTTATTTATTTATTAAGCAATCAGCATTTATAGTGTTATTTGGATTTTTATCTAAAATAAATGATTATTATTATTATTTGACCATGTTATATCTAGTTACGGCTGTTCTCGTAATATGGCAGTTGAAAGAATTTATTATTATGAATTTTAATCGAATCTCTCCAAGAACTATCTTTTAATAACCATAGGATCACAATTAGTAAATTAAAAATAAAATGGACAGAGAGACTGTTGGTTAAACAAGCACACGTCGTATTGCAAGCAAGATGGCATATTTCAACTGAGTATTTGGATTTATCAAGTAAAGATTTTCTAAAACTTATTTTAGATTAACAAAGTTCTCAATTAGCTAAGAACTTATTCTATGCTAAGAACAATATGAGTACCAAAAAATGGTCACACTTCAGACGCAGGTGTAGCTCTGCATAAATACATTTTCATGGCTTGGAAGGGATCGCAGAATGCTTTTGGAGCATTTTATGATCTCTTGTAGGCTTTTAATTATGGCTGTCCTCTGCGTAAAATTACACATCTTTAATGTTTAGAGACGCCTGCACCAGATAATTTTCACTCTACATATACTTTCATACGGCATAGCAAGGTTAAAATTAGCATCATAATATTTTTAAGGTCGGGTAACAACGAGTTGGACAAACAATTACCTACCTTTCATTCAACCAATAATCCAAATATCTACAAAAATTGAATAGTAAATTATTGATATAATCAACCCATGTGTCTATGCTAGATTCGTTTAATATCCCTGAAATATCCGTAAAGCTAAATTTGCAAGGACACCATCTGGAGAATAATTAATCACCAGTGATCGGAATGATCGCCTAAATTAGTCCAATCTACTTGATTAATCAAGGATTCCAATGTCTTCTTTGAAGACTTACACACACACACACACACACACACACACACACACACACACACACACACACACACACACACACACACACACATTTCATTGTGCCGCATTGCAAATACTGTTGGTAACGAAACAATTAAGGCATCAAGTATCAAAGATCGTTGGACGGAGTTAACTGGAATGTATCAACTTAGCTGAGCTGAACATGTAAATTCCAAATTTATTATGTTTGTTAACAAAAGCGGTTGTTCTAGATGTATTATATGAGAAGTTAATGCTAAAATATAAGCAATTCAAATGAGAATTTTTCGTATCAACCTGTATTTAGATCTAATAAACTGTGTAACGCTTGTAGATAAGGAAAACTAAGGCTGGGACACTTCACCGCTACTTTCTTTATTGACAATATTTTAATACGTAAGTAGGCATCAGGTGCTGGCTCAGAAAACACGGCTGTGAGGTATTTAATATATTTGCCTGCTTTCACATTTAAAATTAAAACGTCAACAAAGTGAGCCTTAGTTGTTTGCGTTGAAGATAACCTTGAATCTCAATCTTTTGTCATCTTAAAAGAAAATAGAAAAACAGAAAAAGAGGACAACACACTATATTCAATGAATATAGAAGACAAAATTTGTACTTTATCTTCATCTCAATATTATGGCGCCGGCAGTACTACCTAAGTACGTTACTCGAGGACAAAAAAAAGTAAATAAAATAACCATTTCCGTGGATATAAATAAATCGCTCTTTAAACCGTTAAGGAAATATCATTTAATTACAAGTTTTAGTACTTAAGAGATCGAGAGGGACGCAGCTTATCAAACTTCGGGACCCTGCTTAAAATTCAAGATCTTTCGCGACCCTTTGATTGGATCACGACGGCACAATGGTTTTCTAAAATATCCCAGTACTAAACATCGAGAACATAACGGCCTCGACTACAGGCGAATTCCGACGGGTTTCCCTATTCCTTTGTTCATTGTGTTTTATACATTACATTTTCAGTCCAAAACGTGGAAGAGCTTATCCTTTTTTTCACCAACTCATTTAATCAGGATCATCTTCCTATTTATAAACATCCCACTGCTGAGCAGAGTCTTTCTCTCATGAACATGGGGAGATGGGAGATGGAACATGGCCACAACGCACCACGCTGGCCCAATGCGGGTTGAGGAGTTTTTATCAACTACCATTCTATGACAACAACAGGGACTAACATTTCGAAGCAAGCCTTTCGAAACACGGAGGAGCTCAAAATGTTTTTAATTTGGTCAGCCATCTAGACTATCCCCTCAAGCCTCAAGCGGCCATATATTGGCCGCGATGGCCGCGCTCTCCATCTGACTTTGTACCCTGTTACGATACACTTAGAACTACTTTAGTATGAACAAGGTCGAATATTTCGGTTCTGTGGTACATCTTATGCATCGTTCACGCAAAATTTAACATGAACTGCGTTCGATATTTTTTAATTTTTTTTCATTTCCGTAAATTTAAATTACCGCCAAATCGTACCTGCTGTCAAAATTTTTAGACATTTTGTTGCCAAGACTGAGAAGCTAGACTAGACTCGGCGCTGCAAAAGTTGCTTTACAGGCAAGAGAATGACTCTGATCAAACTCACCAATGACGTCTACCAGCTTGGTGGCGATCTGCGTGGCGAACGACGAATCCGCGGTGACCTCACAGCTGAAGTTGCCAGCGAGGGTGAGATCCATGCGCTTGAGCACCACCTGGCTGCCATTGGAGTTGTTCAGCTGGAATCATGTTGAAGTAAACATTTAAGATAGGAACTGTTCACAGCTATAGCTTTTGTGAAAAATTAAACTTGGGTAGGTTGTAAGGGGTCGTTTTGTATCTTTGCCACAAAGTAAGTTCGTCACATTTTGTACACTCAATACATTGAAAGTTAATTTGCCACATGCATTAAAACATATGTGTAAGTTCGCCACAGGTAGGCACGTTGTTATTGTAAATTAGTCACAAGTAAATTCGTCACATCATGCACAGAACAGTTAAAGAAGTGTAAGAACAGTTCATTCCATATTTTGACATATACAGCCGTTTTCTAGAGGAGTATTTACAAAAGCTGGTTCTTTGGGAGGATTCAGACAAACTTATTTTGTTTTAGCCTCTAGAACCCCAAGCGGTCGCATGAGACCGCACTGACAGTGCGCGCCTTTCCGTCAAGCCCAAGTGATCGCATGAGACCGCTCTCTCCCACTTAAATAAATTTATTTATTCGCAACAACATGTGGTATAACAAAGGTCTTAAGATTAAAAAGTACCGTAACATGTCTGCCACGTAAGTGGCGTGCCAATATTTATTAAATGGAAATATAAAAATGTCCAAGGTATTTGAAATTAAGATTTATAGCTACGTCATAAAATAATACATCGTCAAAAAAGTACCTAATAAATACCAATAAAAAATATCTTAAATCAAATTCAATAATAATGAATATCAAACAAAAATAATGCGAAATGTCCAAATCCTTACAAATTAAACTATTAATAAAAAATAAGTTCTTACATCTAAAATTTATCACAAAGAAATGAATTTACAGAATAGTAACATTTATCTAGTAAGAAATTGTGAACCAATGTCCTGAATTTGTATAAGGTAGCTGTTTTAAAGCTGTTGGGTAACTTGTTGTATATTGTAATACACATACAGTAACAATTTTGACTGTGCAGCTTTCTTTTTTTTTATTTATTTTTTTTTATTTTTTTTTTTGTAAATTTTACTAAAGTATACATTTTATTAAATATGTACAGTGTCACAAAAACCAATTTTGGTTTTACCGTACACTGCCATTCGCCATCTAATACAACTTCTAGTACAAGTTACATAATTATTATTGAATTGCAACATTTTATTGTAGGGTAGTCGTAAGTGCGCAAACTCACGGGTGGATTTTATATCCTGAAAAGTGGACTGTTTTATTTATATTGAGATACATTACTCATGTTACACAAACATACTCACACACGTATACACACAAACACACACACACACACCCCCACACACTCACACACACACGCACACATATACTAATACGGGCATGTAGGTATATCTTTTTTTTATTATTTTTTTTTTATTAATAATGACAAAAAGTGCTGTTTTAGCTTGTTTTTAATGTTACTTTCATTTATTTGTTGTTTTAATATTATGGGCAGATCGTTAATTAATTAATTTAGGTATTTGGTACATTAGTTGAAATTTTCCGGGTACAAATAATTTCTGTGCATTACGGCCTGTTCTTTTTAAAACGTCACAATTCTTTTTGAAAAGGTGCGTATGTTTGTAGACAAACATACAAATTTCATATATGTACAAACATGGCAATGGTAAAATGTTTTTAGATTGAAACAAGGGCTTGCAACTATCCAAAGGCCATGCTCCACAAACAGCCCTTAAGCACTTTTTTTGGACTCGAAACGCTTTTATATTGTCTACAAAGAAACCCCACAACACTATTCCATATCGTAACATTGAATGAACATAGCCGTGGTAAGCTAACATTGCCGATTTCTCCGTTGCTGTATTTCTTAAGTTTCTTAATACATATACATATTTTTCTAATTTTTGACAAAGAATTTCAATATGAGTTTTCCAATTAATGTACTTATCAACTGTTATACCTAAGAACTTTGTATTATTAATACTATCAATTTTATCGTCATTAATACTAACACTTAACTCTGTTGGATTGCTGTTGTATGTTTGGAATCTGATAATTTTAGTTTTTTCTACGTTGAGAACTAAATTATTGCCTTTGTACCGTGTTTTCATAGACTTAAAGACTACTTTAGTACAAACAAGGTCGATTATTTCAATTCTGTGGTACATTTTATGCATTGTGATTGCAAAATATCGCAAAGTCTGTGCTCTATTCCCGTAATTTTCGACATTGACAGTTGCGCGCCATTTTCTGTGTCGGAGTGAATAAGTTGCTGTGTTTTGAGTGCTATTTTTATTGGATCTATCTAATGTAAGTACTGTTTCTTATTAGATAATGATTATTAAGACTATAATGATCGTATTTAGATAATAAGTTGTAAGAAGAAAATCGTTATTACTACTAGATAAAGCGTGTTAAGTCCGTTAGCATGTAACCGATTTCCGAGTGATTTTTAGAGAAAGACAAATAAACTGTTGCAATCATCACTTTATTTTGATACCTAATGGATAGAAAATATATCAGTTACTATATTGTTGTTTACAGATAAATTATGGATTGATTTCAGAGTAATTTTTATTTTGCAAAAAGCGGCAATTGTGACGTCATCCGCAAATTCAAAAAAAATATAGCGCACATGCTGTGATTATTTTTGACATTTAAATTCCAACACTGAGGGGTTAATTAGCATTATGCTTTCTTACTAGTAAACAAATGCCTTCATCATTGGATATCAAGTCATGGCTACAATTGATGGGTGTTGGATTATCCACCACACTGCGCTTGTCAAAATGCAGGTTTACTGATCACACAGACGGGTTAAGCATCGATATTCAAAACACACTTTGTCCGACCCGATAATTGGATTAGGACCTCGGACCAAGCATTTTGCCATTCCGACATCGAGGCGTTACTCTGCGTATATAATCAAATAAAGTTTTTTTTTTATAAAAGAAGAAGGCAAACGAGCTGGCGGGTCACCTGATGGAGAGTTATTACCGCCGCCCATAGACACTCGCAAAACCAAAGGATTCGCACCAAGTGCCATTATTTCACGCCGGATATTAGTGAGAGGGTGGTATTACGCCGGGCAATCCGGCCCAATGCGTTCTGCAACGCAGCGTGGCTCTACCACTCAGAAAATTATGTTGTAAGAAAAAAAACTAGACGACTCCTAAGAAAATATCCAAAACAAACTTTGAAACAGCACAATTACGACACCTCCAAGTGACTTACAATAGATTACTCGAAACTCAATTTACATCGGCTTGACTTCTAAAAGGGAATTTGTGAACGTAAACATGAAAATTTAAAACACGACATTCGATTAGGGAACTTATAACTCGATCACAGAGTTTGGAATCCCGTGCCTGATGAACTATTGTGGCAGTTCTTACTTTGAATCGGATGGAAACTAGTCATTGGATATAAAAGTACTTTTTGGCATAATGTCTCGATCTCAAGAACTGTTTCTTATTACTAAAAGTTACGAATTTGTCCGCACACACGATTATTATTGTACTTTCATTATCGCCATTATCAACAGCTGCTGGTTGAAGGTCTCACTCTGTATAGACTACTAAAGCTGACCCTGTGGTATACTAGCCCACATCCCCATTAACTATTCTACACTAGTTTTCGTGAGAATTCTTAAACTTGCAATGAAAAGCTTAATATAGGCCTCGTTTTTTATTTGTCTGCGATAATAACGCAGTCAGTATTGGAAAGGTCATAGTTATCTTAACTTTGAAAACAGATTCCAAGAAATGATTATTTCAACAAATCTTGATTCGAAATGGTATTCTAATTGCACCGGGCTGCTGCTGCTAATGGTTGTTGCTTGCTGTTAACGGTCTCGACAATTGCGTAGATCTTTTTAAAAATGCGGTATATATATGTACGAGTACATTCTACGAGTTCTCAGTATTTAAAGACGGTAGCAGCATTCATTATTTTCTCCTTTTACCATGTCAACAGGAAAAGTTACAGTTTACCTACTTCAAGTAACGGAAACAGCATTTTCTTTTAAAGAATTAATAAACTACGAAGTTCAGCTAAAACGAGGATAAATTGAAAAAAAACGGTAACTAATTAAAAAGTACCGAAAGAAACAACTTCGCTATTTCTAAATACTTTAAGTTGACGTCAGTAGGAATTCTTCTGTAGTGTCAAGTTTGTTTTACTTCAAAAGAAAGCCAAAATGATTCCACCGAGAATTCGCAGTAACTTTAAAATTCAGACACGATAAAAAAAACAAAATGTCTTGTTAATATTAGCGCCTGCCTTCCTTTGAATAACATTTCAGTTGTTACGCAAACATCTTGATGAGGTCTCGTAAACAAATGTTATTTACAAAGCTTTCTAAGTGGAGTTCGAATTAATAATTAATAGTCCAAAGGAAAGTTAGGACATTTTGTACTTTGCTGATTGGATCTTATTAGTAGTTAGTTTAAAATTAACACCATTGAAGAAAGCTTACAGATGCTAATGAACTAAGAGTTGGGGTTAGATTATAGAGTCTAACGTGGTGATTTTTTTTCAGGGACCCAATTTACCAAATCTGTGATCCTGTGATATGACCAACCTTATTTAAGACTGTGACTATACCGACAATGACATTTTCATGACAGCCTGTGTACTTATTGAAAAATAATAACTTAAACAATACATGTTACGATGCAACTACAATTATACGCAAACAAAACAAGACAATAAAGACAATAATCTTATTTATTTATTTATTTATTTATTTATTTATTAGGTACACAAAACAGATAGAAATTAAAAAATAACAAAAAAGCATCACAATTTGTATAAGAGCTAAATTCCTATCTAAAACATGTGTACACAGCACGATTAATAATAAGCGTCCATAATAAAGTTTATCTAATCTAAAACTAACATTCAATTAAAAACTAATTATATACATAGTATGAAGAATAATAAAAATCAAACAAATCGAAAACTGATTCCAACTGATTGTTGACATTACATATAAGAAGCTTTCTTACTATGTGGGAGATGCCGAGCCGAGAATTTCCCGGACATTTTTTTTTAAATTCATGTATTTTCATGGAAAATATGTCGATGTCGTTATTAAGCGCAACCAGTTCATTGTATAAACGGCACATTCGAACAATGGGATTGTAATATGATGTATTATTTTTATAGACATTTAGTACAAAAGTCTTTGGCGCCCGGGTTCGATACAAAGTATTTATTTGAATTAAAGAAAGCAATTCAGGGGAATCGATTATTGAGTGCAATATTTTAAACAAGTAAATTAAATCATACTGTTCTCGACGGACCGCAAGCGAAACCACACCGAACTTAATCACTTATAAGATAAGCTAGCCAAATTTATTAGAGGTTAAGGATTCTGAAAGAAGTGGCTTAATCATCAAGAAGTGATGATCACACCAAAGAATGTGGTGGTAGCCACAGGTTGGTAAGTTCAAATATATTATGTGAAACAGTTTAAATGTTCAATCTACATGCTCAACTACCGATGTTTTTAAATCGGAGAGCTTTGTATACAGTAACACGCACTATTTATTCAACTACTCACATCGACAGATATTCCTGGTAGCCCAAAGACTTGCGTAGGCTTCTCATCCAACGGTGTGTACCTGTAGAACTCATGGTTGCCCCGATACCACTTGACGGAGTATAATGGCGCCCCCTGCATGTCTCTGGAGCAAATGAGGGCGGCTGTTCCTCCTCTTATGACGGTCGTGGGCTGAACGAGGAGCTTAACGTCGCGAAGGCTGGTGACACCTGGTGACAAAGCATTTCAAGTTACTTAAGAAAGTTCCATATATACTTTTGGGACTATTGTCCCCAAAGGCGTCGGTAGCCGAGCGGATAGATGCTCGGGTTGAACGCAAGAAATCGCGGTTCAATCCCCCATAGCTCCGTTAGACTACTGACGTGAACTCACACTCGACACTCCGACACAGTCATTTAGATTAACTGGATGGGTTAGGACTATTATCAGAACTATTATAAATGTGTTAAACGCACATTAATAATGTGTTAAACGCACAACCCCTCAAACTCCAAGCGGTCGCATGAGACCGCACATACAAAAACACACTTGACTTTGTACCGTGTGTTTTATAGACTTACAGACTACTTTAGTATAAAACAAGTTTGGTTATTTCGATTCTGTGGTACATCTTATGTATTGGTATTGCAAAATATCGCATAGTCTATGCTCGATTCTGTCAAATTTGACGTTGACAGTTGCGCCAAAAAAAGTGTCAAAAAATCCAAGACTAAAAATTAAGCGTTTGTCATAGACTAAGCAATGAGGACCGCAGAAACAGTCCACTGCCGTAGTCGTATCGCCAAATAATAACTGCACATGTGCTCAGCGTAATAGGTGGCGAGCCCATCGCCGCTCTATGCTGTTGATGTATCTGCAGCCTTTAGTCCGTTAGTCGCCTTTTATTTTAGTAACCCGTTAATATAAGAAGACTAGTTATTAAGGTACTTCACCAGCGCGTGCACTATTGAAAGGGCCGGTTTGAAAAAACGTAAAGTAAACCATGCCATAAACCACTACAGCGGTTTACTGCTTTTATTAGGTCATGGAGCATAAACTTCATTAGGTCTTAAAACATAAAACCTCCTTTTTAGTGATTAACTCCATAGCGCAACGGCTATCGTTTTCAGGTTGTAATCCGATGTTAAATAACTTTCAGTTACAACCGAGAAGATAGAACCGAGCGAACTGTAGCTTGATATGTTATTTACCTACCTATTATATCCAAGTGCCTACATCATAAAGGCAAGATTACAATATAATAGGATACGATAATAAAAGTAGTCTAAAACTTGGTCAACATTCTCAGTCACTTTAAATTAGATCGCATGAAAAGATGGCCCGGCCTACTCGAAACGGCCTCCCGGAGTGCTTCTTCAAATATAAATCTGTATTAATAACGTTTTAATTGGACGAACTCTAGATTGTTCAATGATTTAATGATTAATTTAATGATTAAATGATATTTAAACGGTGTGTGTTGAGTTACGGCGTTTGTATAGTATGAAATAATTTTAAACTTTCGGAACAATTTATTGTAGGTACAGCCCTTAATTTAATCAGAAAATTACCATCATCATATTTTATTTGTTATGGAATATTGATGTATAAATAGCCTGTTACACCATTGCATACGATACACTTTTCCATTAAAAAACACTTTGTACCAGGAGAAACAGGCGCTAAATTTATATTATTTTATATCCTGATATTTCGGTCCCTTCAGGATAGCCACAACAGATCAAGTTGTTGTTGTCTCTGTAAATTTAAGTAAGATATGAGAACAGTAATATTATAATTCGTCTCATGGTTCCTCTGCCTTTCAACAATGTCATACGTTTTAAACGCATTAGTACTAACTACAGAGTAATATGGAAAACGTAAACCGTAAAGCTGCTGTTTACAACCGCTTGTTAGACTATAATGATATCGGTTTATAGCACAGAATACAAATTATATACAATGGGTTGATGGAAGCAGTGGAATATATAGCAATTAAAGATAAACTTTCTCTAAAAATTTAATGTATTTTTATCTCGATATTAGATAGGTTTTATTAAACAATGAAAATATTTTTTGCTGATAATCTTCTTACCGTGTCGCGTATCGGTGACAGGATAATAACACCCCCTCTCTTCCCTTGGGTGTCGCAAAAAGCGACTAACGGACTAAAGACTGCACATACATCCAACAGCATAGCAGCGTTGGGCTCACCACCTGTCACGCTGAGCACATTTACAGTCGCTATTTGGTGAAAAGTGGTAGAGTACTGCTATTGCTGTCCTCATGGGATAATAGTCGTAATTATATGTATGTATTTAAAATCTTTTTTATAGTTTATTTAAATTATTAATATGTTTATAATTTATATATTTTTCTAACATTTTGGGTATTTCACAATATAATATTATAAAATTTTGTAGCAATTATTCATAAAGCAAACCTACATGAAATCCTAACCGGTTTACAACTTGGAGTCGAAGCTACCGAAAGTTTAAAACTTATTGATGATTCATAATATAATGAATTTAATCACAAATATGAGAAAATGCAATCAAGCAGAGCTTCACAGAGCTCGTATCAAAATTTATTCAAACTACCCACTTTATTTACAGCAACAAGAATGTAGGTACCTACTTAGAATAAATATTGCGAGACCACCATCTCTAGAGGGAAGCCTCTGAATTGAATAGAGATTTTTACAAAGAAACATAATACTCGTATATTTATATTCTCACAGCGCAGAGAGATTTTCACCGACATCACTTCGATATGCAATTGCCACATACGAGTATACGCCGTCAGATAATAAACTAGCCGTAGTACTTTCTTACTTACTTTCTTCTTTATACTGCCCTACTGCTAGGAAAAGTATTCATAGTCAAAGTCATAGTCATAAATTCTTTAATCAAGTAAACTTAAAAATAAAGTGTTTTCGAATATCCAAAAAAAATCTTTAATGTAATCCTTCCCGTTCAGGACATCTTTTAGCTTTGGAGAAGAACGAGCGTAAGAAAGTTATAGTCATAAATTCTTTATTCAAGTAAACTTAAAAATAAAGTGTTTTCGAATATCCAAAAAAAATCTTTAATGTAATCCTTCCCGTTCAAGACATCTTTTAGCTTTGGAGAAGAACGAGCGTAAGAAAGTCATAGTCATAAATTCTTTATTCAAGTAAACTAAAAATAAAGTGTTTTCAATTATCCAAAAAAAATCTTTAATGTAATACTTCCCGTTCAGGACATCTTTTAGCCATGGAGAAGAACGGGCGTAAGAAACTCCACAGTTTTATGTAGTAGTAATGGACATTTACAAATAATATATTATGTCGTTACCAGATTAGTCTACTATACAATTAAAGAATATATTCTAAAAATAGAAAGAGCTGTTGGATTTCTCCTCAATTATCAAAATAAAGTAAGTCATGCACAATTGATTGCTAGCTATCACCATTCATCAGGCTAACCAAATATGGGTTAGTGATAAAAATATAATGACAGTTGCATCAATTGGATTTATGTTCATAAAAATACTGAAATGTTTTCAAAAAACAGTGATATTCACAATGTAAACACTAGAAGTAAGAACAAATTAGCAGTATCTTATACTAGGCTCCATAAAATAAATAATTCTTTTAAGGGTCTGTGTGTAAGATTTTACACCAAAGTACCAAATGATATTCAGAAATTAGATCTTACTAAATTTAAAATCAAAATGAAAGAAAAGTTTTATAAAAAAGCTTATTATAAAGTGTCAGATTAAACAGAAGACAAAACAGCATGGATCTGAAATGCTCCAAGCACTCCAACAGCTATTTCTAATTGTCTTTATCTAATTAATACTACATTGTATTGTAGTATTGTATTGCTTATATTTTTATTAATTCATATTCTGTATTACCTGGTAACGACATATTCTTTTTTTTTTGTTTGTAAATGTTGTTGCTTTTGTGCGCTGTGGTTTATTGCGCCCATTCTTTGCCACAGTAAAAAAATATGTCCTGAATGGGTGGTAGGTTAAAAAAGATTTGGACGATTCAAAGTACTTATTAATTAAGTTTATTGAATAAATATATTTTGACTTTGATCTGAAGCCGAAACACCAAAATCCAAAACACATTTTATCGGACCTGGGAACTAAACCCAGTACCTCCGGATGTCGGGCCAAGCGTTGCCCACGCAGCCACCGTGGCGTCAGTTAATAAAGCCAGCTTCTATATTAATAATAATAATTCATTATTTTTTCAGGTAGGTAATTTACACCCATAAAATTACAATAAAATATCACATTAACAAAATAAAATAAAAACGTTGAATAATAATAAATCAAAATAAAAATTAAATCAAAATTTAAAAGAAAATTAAAATCAAAATAGAAATTTAAAAATAAATTAAAATCGGTCAATCTGAATTCAATAAACTTTATTTAATGCAATATCTACTATATTACTTTATTTAACACCATATATGTCTTGAAAAGAACTTAAAGCAAGCAAATTCGGTCCTCAATATTTGCACCGCGCAATCTGATTGCGCTGCTAAACGAGTGATTTATATTCCGCCCTATAAGAACCTATTTGGATGCAGTATGTTTTTATACGATACTGTCTGGCGGATGTCCCGCGGGAGTCAGTTTGATAAGTTTATGTAAGTTCTATAAGCTCTTAGATATTGAAACGTAGGATTTCTAATATGATATAAAATTATAAGAGGTTTGAGAGATACTGTTGCTATAAAACGTAAAGTCAAAAGCATTGCCAAATTTCGACAGGTCTAACCCATGCTTAGGTGGCGGAGCGGTCAACGTAGTCGCCCGGATTGCGGATTACGTAGGTTCGATTCCCAGTATTCCCACATACGGTAGTCACTTTTTTATTTTATTTAACACTCCAATTCAGCGTTTATTACGCAAAAAATATCAATCATATTATTTTTATATAAGAAAGAGGCAAACGAGCAGGAGGGTCACCTAATGGAGAGCAATCATCGCCGCCCATGGACACCCGCAAAGCAGAGGAGTTGCAGATGCGTTGCCGACCTTTAAGTAAGGAATAGGGTTAAGGAAGGAATAGGAATTGTGAGGAGGGGGGAAGGGGCCTCCAGAACTCTGACTGGCCGGTCGAAACACAACAGCACCAAGTGCCATTATTTCACGCCGGATATTCGTGAGAGTGTGGTAATACCCCGGGCGAGCCGGCCCAATGCGTGCTGCAACGCAGCGTGGCTCTACCACTCAGTCAGTGTCACTCATTTAGCACCACCCAGGGGTCACGTGTAGGGTCTCAAAGGGTACTCAATACTCAAATTATTTATTGCTATCCATGTGTTACAGAAAGGTGTTATAAGAATTTCAAGTACATCATGGACCCTGCCGGGCACTGCAATTGGAAGAGGAGAGGAGGGCGATTTATTAAATTAAATTACTTAAATTAGGTAAAGGTTTCTATTTTTTTTTTATTTTCGTACTCTAGATTGTTATAATAACATTTATTTATTAAAATTTCCTTCAAACGGTTTTCAAATATCTTGTCATTTTCTTCATTAGATATTGTGGCAGGGAGTTTGTTATAATTTTTTATAGCCATGTTGAAGGTGTGAGAAGAGCTTAATTTTAGGCGGGATGTTGAAATAACTAATTTATTACTATTTCGCAAACAATGTTTGGATGGTACATCTTTTCGCTGTTGAAAAAAATAACTCTATTTTCTTACAAATTTACAAATTTCTAGTATATGTAAACCTACCAAATTACGTTACGTATTCTATAAGTTTGTGTACCAAACCACGTTTGGAAAGCGTGGTGGCTAACCATAAGCGAATTAATTGTAGAGATGACTTGGTTTCATTGACGGCTTTACCCAGGAGTTGGACAGTAGCTGATTGTTACTACTGTAACGGTTGGTGCAAAAATTAAAACCTTTTCTTGATTAAATCGCCATTTTATTACTTTTAACAACTCTTACAGCAATACAACTTCTCACAGCAACTTCCTTCCGATACTACCTCTCAGCTCAACGTCTTGCGGACGACCGGGCGCCTGCCCGATAGCCATCTTGGTTTTGTAAAGATGATTTGACAAACCGTAGACAAAGAGCTCTGTAAGTGACAGACAAAACCAAGATGGTGGCAGTGATGCCAGCTTACAAAATATGAACTAAAGTTACAAAAATACAATAGCTTGATTAAATAATTTAAGTTTTCTAACACTACTACGAGTATTAGCATGTTCACTGGCATAGAAGAGATGACTTTCGTTATTATAATAGAAAGGAGATGATAATAATAATGATACCTGGGTCTGGGTATTTTTCTATGTTTATGTATGTTTATACGTTATTTAACTACCAATCATTTAGACATGATTCTAAAAAAGCTTAACTTTTGCTAGATAGTTGGTGAGAGCGTATAGATGTATGCAGGTACGTTTCACTAAATATTTTTACATCTTTTGTTTTTGGTAATAAAAATCAGTAAAAAACACCTTTTATACTTAATAGTAAAGCGTATGAGAGTTGCAACTGATAGCAGTTCCGTAATGGAGAGGTCCCGCAGTTTCCACTTCACTAAAAAAAACCGGCCGAGTGCGAGTCGGACTCGCCCATGAAGGGTTCCGTGGCAGCAAGTAACATCATATAAAAGTTCTTGTAGTTTGTTGTAACTTTGATCGATGTTTTAATAAAAGTGTATTTTTTTAAATTTATTAATTTATGACGTATTAAAAAACTACTTACTAGACCTCGTTCAAATCAATTTTCGGTGGGGGGACACACATTTTACCACTTTGGAAGTGGCTCTCGCGCAAACTATTCAGTTTAGAAAAAAATGATATTAGAAACCTCAATATCATTTTTGAAGACCTATCCATAGATGCCCTGCACGTATAGGTTAGATGAAAAAAAATGTTGAGTTTCAGTTCTAAGTATGGGGAACCCCCAAAATTTATTGTTTTTTTCTATTTTTGTGTGAAAATCTTAATGCGGTTCACAGAATACATCTACATACCAAGTTTCAACAGTATAGTTATTATAATTTCGGAAAAAAGTGGCTGTGACATACGGACGGACAGACAGACATGGCGAGAGGCTAGTGCGTCTTCCTTCGGGGACGCGTGCGTTCTGGTCTCTCGCCAAAGCTATCTTAGGGAATTTTTGTCAGCCGTCCCTACCACCATTGCACAAGACCGGTGACTGCCTGGCCTATACTGCAAAGGAGAAAGCCGATCTCTTGGGCTCTCCACCAACCACACCGCATTGCGCTTGTATAATGCCAAACGTTCAGTTCCTGCAAAGGTCAGTTCGTAAGGCTCTTTTTTCCCTTGATATCCATAAGGCGAGTGGGCCTGATGCAGTTCCACCCATTGTGCTTCGGACGTGTGCTCCTGAATTGGCACCAGTTCTAACGCGCCTTTTCCGGCTCTCTTACACTATTGGCGTCGTCCCGAGCTCTTGGAAGACAGCTCTTGTCCACCCGATTCCAAAAAAAGGCGATCGCTCAGATCCGTCCAACTACAGGCCAATAGCTATTACCTCTTTACTCTCCAAAGTAATGGAGTCCATTACAAACCGCCAGCTCTTAAGGTACCTAGAAGAGAACCAGCTACTAAGTGATCGCCAGTATGGTTTTCGTCGCGGTCGTTCGGCTGGTGATCTTTTAGTGTATCTTACTCACCGATAAGCGGAAGCAGTCGAGAATAAAGGGGAGGCACCGGCAGTTAGCTTAGACGTAGCTAAACAGTTGACAGGGTATGGCACAGGGCTCTTCTCTCTAAACTGCCATCATACGGGCTTCCTGAGCAATTGTGTTCATGGGTTGCCAGCTTTCTTACTGGGCGTAGCATCAGAGTCGCAGTCGACGGTTCGTGCTCCGACATGAAGCCCGTTAATGCTGGAGTCCCGCAGGGGTGTGTGTTGTCCCTTACTCTGTTTCTTCTGCATATCAATGACATGCTGCATAACAACAGCATTCATTGCTATGCAGACGACAGTACTGGGGATATGCTCTACACCGGGGCGAGCTAATATTTCTCTAGAAAGCATCATCGAGAGCCGGAATAACTTGTGACTGACAACGAGAACATGTTAAGTCATGTCTCGGATTGGGGCCGACATAACCTAGTCCGTTTTAACCCCTCCAAAACACAAGTTTGCGCATTTACCGCGAAAAAACATCCTTCGTCGTACCTCTGAACTTTGAGGAAGCTCCCCTTGATACCAATCCGACTATTGGAATCCTTGGCGTCGATATTTTGAGTGACGTTCAGTTTCGTGGTCATTTGGAAGGTAAAGCTAAATTAGCTTCGAAAAAGCTGGGTGTGCTTAATAGAGCGGGTCAGTATTTCACGCCGGCCCACCGTTTACAACTGTATAAAGCACAGGTCAGGCCGCATATGGAATACTGCTCCCATCTCTGGGCTGGAGCACCCCAATACCAACTCCATCCATTTGACCGCATTCAACCCAGAGCTGCTCGAGTTGTCGACGACGTGGTTATTTCAGGACGGCTCGATCCACTGGCTCTTCGGAGAGACGTTGCGTCTCTCTGTATATTGTACCGTATAAATCATGGGGAGTGTTCTGAGGAATTGTTCGGCTTGATCCCTGCCGCTGATTTCCTTCACCGCACTACTCGCAATCGACTGTCATTCCATCCACATCACCTTGATGGATGGCGGTCTACTACTGTGCGTTTTTCAAGAAATTTCTTGCCCCGAACTACAGTGTTGTGGAACCAGCTCCCGGCGGCGGTATTTCCGGACCGTTACGACTTAGGGATCTTCAAGAAACGAGCCTATTCCTTCCTTAAAGGCCGGCAACGCGCCTGCGATTCCTCTGGTTTTGCGGGTGTCCATGGGCGGCGGTGATTACTTTCCATCAGGTGACCCGCTTGCTCGTTTGCCTCCTTCTGCTATTAAAAAAAAAACGATTCTATAAGGGTTCCGTTTTTTGCCATTTGGCTACGGAACCCTAAAAAGGCATTTACTTATGTAGATTAATGGTGCAACTGCTTTTGCGTTCAGGTTACGATCTTGAAAGAGCTTTTGCAATATCGGGTCATTGGATCGGTCACCGTAGCTACTCTCCAACCAACACTACATTGCAGAAATAAGTATTTAGTTCGCTATTTAATCTGCTTGTTGGTATTAGAGTATTTAACATTAAATTACAGACAGACACTAGAAATATTTAGGAAGTATTTTAAGACAAAATTAAATTTTAATTAATATACAGGCAACCATTAAACGCTAAGCCACCCTGCACAACAATTTTGTTGCTCAGTGGGAAGACATAAAATATATTAACTTTTGCTTACGGGAAGATCGTAAAGTGAATTGCATTTTGGTGCTTAATTAATTTACCCGAAACTTTACTTTAGTTTATTTTTACATTAAAAGCACATCAGAGTTTGTACTAAAATGTTGGTTATAGATAGATAAATGATACTTTTATTACAACACACAACAGCCAAAAACATTAATGTAAGAAATTGTTGAGCGATTTCTTTTTCGCAAGACTATATAAGTAACCAATACTTTAAGACATTTATAACCAAAAATAACCACAATCTTGGTATATGTATGTACATAAAATATATTCCAAGTTCATTTCAAGAATCAGTAGATATCATTGGTGTCGTATTATATCAATATATTAGTTAATTATTGGATTTATTCTTTTATTACTCACAAATATCCTCATCATCATCATCCACAGCCTGACTTCACCCAGTGCTGGGTATAGCCTCTCTTCGTATGTGCCACTGTTGACGGATATACGAATATCCTCACATCAAACTAAAATCTTGATAAAATTTATCGATATTCTATAATTTTTTCGGTCTCCCTACAACAAACACGTGTAAATGAAGAGACCAATCACCGTTGCCAATGACCCGTTGCCCCCGCACCGCTAATCGGTGATTTGCGTTTTTAAGAAAAATGCATCTATGCGCTCTCCACTGGCTAAGTGCTCCCTGCTTTTACACCGCAAACTGACTTAACGATAGTTGGGCTGATTTGGTGTTGATATTATAATTTTTATATAAATATAATTGATAAAACTATTCATAGTTATCAGTTCTAAAAAACATTGTTGATAATAATAGTTTGTACTTACTTAAATGTGTATAGTTTTTGAGATTCGATCCCACAGTCAAACTATGATATAAAATGATTATGACGAAAATCCCTTTTCATAGTCTCTGCCTATCTCTATGCTGCTGTGCTCATGATAGCCAATTAAAAACCAAAACTTTGTTTAAAGTGAACTACTCAAGCTACCACTAATTAGGATTGCTGTAGAGCTTTCAACCGAAAAGAGCAGGCAATATACTCGAGCAGGATTTATTCCTCTCTCTTTTCAACCACTAAGACAATGGGCAAACAAAACAAGCATTGTAATCTCAGCATCTGGGTCAAGGAAATTATATACTCGCTCTGTTGACCGATCTAATGTGGCGTGTATAAACTTTCTACTCTACTACAGTACTGGCGCAGGGGAAATAGCTAGATGGCTGTGGGAACTAATCTATTTTATGAAGAAAAATGGTGTGGTACACGAAGGATAAAGATAGAAATTGATGGTATTGGGGGCTTTTATGATATGCTATGAAGAATATTGAAGCCGCCACAGCCTTCAACGAGGGCACCACGCGCGCGTTACAGAAGCTTCAGATCTTATGACTCCATGTCCTGTCATGGCACTTGCGCTGGATCTCGCACCCTTCATACCAGAACACAGCAATGTCAAACAATGCTGATGGTTTACGGCCCAATACTCATTAGAGGTGGCCGTTGTCAACATGTAAGAGTTCAAAGTCGAATTCAAATAGTTTATTCAATATAAATCTTCACAAACATTATAACTAATGAAAAACAGATAGCTAACATTTAATGAAATCTCAAATACTGAATTTACCACCGAATTCAGGGAGAGCCTTTAACGGCTAAATTCGAGATTCAACTTGGTGAACTCATATAATTGATTTATTAGCCAGATAATACAGTGATGTATGACAAATATGTTATGTTCTTAAATATGATAGGTCGTGGGCGTAATTACTGAATGAGTTATGAAAAGAACTGCGCGAAATTGATCGAGGGGAATGAATACGAATGGGGAGCGGAACAGCTTAGGCATGGTGTATTGGTGAAATATTACGTTGGCAATCGAGTGAACACAGAAATTGTACGGATTGATTATGTTATTCAATCATACGACTAATTATTTGCTCATTGAAATAAAATAAAATTACAGGATAATAGTTATGTACGTAATGTAAAATGTATGACAGAAGTTTCGAGAATGCTACCGTATAATGTTTAATTTTATCGTAAATTGGTTTGATTTTAAACAAAACATTTTCACATACTACCTATGTTACCTAATAATATTTTATCCGCCTTTGGTCCGGGTTCGTTTCATGTTTGCACTCGATTTGGTTAGTGGTATGGCTAGTTTTAAGTACGCCTGGCTAGCTTTTACAAGTACATATTATAATATAGTATACAATGTATATACAATATAACAAAAAAATATGGACTTATAAAAAAGTGATTTTAAATCACAAAATAATTAAGTAATGATTTTTTATTCTCACCAAAGTAAACTCAAACATACGAAACAAAGTAATTTGTTAGTAAGCCAGTGTCATTAGCTACCGACGTATGAAACCTTTGATATCGCATAAAGTAAAAATGGTCATAAACTATATGGGGTGAGAGTGAGGGTAGGAGGAGCTCGATGGCGCAGCGGCTAGCGCGTTCGGCTTGCGAACTTGCCCGTAAGCAACTTTCGCAATGCCTGGTCGCTGGATGGGTGACCAAATTTAAAAAACATCTCGAGCTCCTCCGTGCTTCGGAAGGCACGTTAAGCCGTTGGTCCCGGTTGTTGTCGTAAGATGACAGTCGTTAAAACCCACCAACCCGCATTGGGCCAGCGTGGTGGGTTATGGCCCAATATCCCCTCGTGCATTGTCCACGTGGGAGGCCTGTGCCCAGCAGTGGGACGTTTATAGGCTGATGATGATGATGATGATGAGGGTAGGACCCCCCATATTATATTTTTGTCGATGTATTTAGATGTAGTACTTAGCCTTAACGGGTTAGATGTACCGCCCCTATCACATTGTATAAAGTCGCCGCTTTTCTTGTCTGTGGTTCCGCTTGATTCATCTGAACCACACAATGGATTTTTATGCGGTTGACACTACAATAAAGAGCAATAACTGCGGATGGTTTTTGTTTATAATATGTTGATAATTTGTACATAATTGATGGAGTATGACGGTGTTTCTAAGTTAGCGTGGACGAAGGCGCGGGCGAAATTCTTCCCTACTAGCAGCGATCTGAGACCAGAAGAATTACCCATGTGAAATACTCTGATTGTTGAAGAAAGCTTTACGAAAATGATATTACATTAATGTTTTATATTTTAGCGTTTTATTAACGCTTAAATATACTTAAGTAAAATTTTAAACACTGAAAAAAGACGACAACCTCAGGCGGGAATCGAACCACGCACCTTCCGCATTCCGGGCGGCTGCCTTAACCACTTGGCTACCGAGGTCTGGCTTTCAACCGTCGAAATTTGTCAGTGCTTGATGCTTTTTTACTTTTTAAAATTTAAAATTTATTTTTATTTTTTTTAAATAGATACAGTAGGCAGAACTTTCCATTTGCTATCCTGACACACAACAACCTTTGCTACACTTTCTCTCTTAATGTTCTTCACACGAACGCGTCGGCTTAAGGTCTTGGCCTGACCGGAAATTATTTTACACTTGATAAATGCGACTAATCCCGGTACTCAGATGTGGCTCGTACCTACGACAATTTGCAGTCCGGGAAACTGCTGTTTCTTTCAATTGTGCTTCTCAGTTCTTTCGGAACAACAGTAGAAAAAAAATTAAGTATACATACGTTTGGAGTCCAAACTAGAAAACTTAACGTAATTGTACAGAACACAATCTATAATTCTCCGGACCGGCAACAAGGAGAAGTTCTACATTGTTTCTCTTAGTTAAGACCTACTGCAAACATTATTTTCTTTTCCATAGAGGCAATAGCTTACCGAGATGATGTTTGACAGGACGACAGTTTGACAGTACAAGACTGCTTCCTCAGCACAGCCCTAAGATGCATCGAGGGAATCCTGGTGTTATATGCCACATAATATAGTGTCTCGTGTCTTCCCCATATTCGTAATAGCCTTAAAATGCAACACTGTTTTAGATCTATTTGCTGTTGTCTAGATTGTTTGCAGTCCGTGGTAACAGACAGGCAGGTCGATATGTTAGGTCATCTCACATTAATTTCTAATAAGCCATGTCTGTCGCCATAACAACAGCGTTGGTAGCATTCTCGTGTTTCGACAGTTATGAGATAATTATAGTACTTCTAGGTAAGTACTTGCTGACCTTATCGCCTCTTATAATCATTTGAGATGAAGACCAAGAGCTTCCCGTATTGAAAATAAAAATAAAAAATTCTTGCTAAATGGTATAATCAAAATGTGTTACACTTTCAAAAATGTGCTTTTAATTTTTTTGTAACACAGGATAGTATTTGGCATACCAAACATATTTAATGTATGATAAAAAAAATTATATTTAAAATTAGACTAAAGATTAGCCCTATAGGTCTTACTGTCCCATGGCTGGGGCATCCATGATTGAAATCGCTACAACTATTGATGGGTATTGGTTACCTCGCTTGCCATACTGTGGGTTGGTGATGAAGAACCCGGGCTATGCATCGAAAAATCCGAAACACAAAGGACCATGGGAAGAAACGTCCCCCACCGTCCAACAGATTTGAATTAGTGTCATTTGAAGGGTCTTGTAGGATAGATATTTTTTTACTATGGCGACATTCTTTTTTTTTTAAATTTGTTTTTGAATTATTTTTTTCCAACAAAATAAGATTGCAAGAGTAGACCAGCCTCCACAAGCGGCACCCGTTCACGAGTATGACATGTGAATCAGCCATCGCTTCGCTCAACCATGTTTTAGGAAACGTAACGACCCGACGCACATGCCACCACCGCAGAGACACTTTGAGAGAGCATGACACACTCGAGCAACTCTAACTAAAGCAAGAAAACACAGGTACTTTAGGCTTCTTTGGGTCCAAAGGAACAAATTGACACGTATCCCATGAATGTTGTAGAGTGGGGATAGGGTTCATACAAAATCCCCCATGGTCCTTTCCCGATCTAGGAATAGCGCACCTCCGGATACCTGGCTGAAAGCTTCGTGGCTCTGCTACCGAATCGTATTAGTAACATTCATCTTCATCATCAGCCTATAAACGTCCCACTCCTGAGCACAGGCCTCCCACGTTGACAATAGCACGTGGGGCTATTTGGCCGTAATCCACCACGCTGGCCCAATGCGGGATGGTAGGTTTTAACGACTGTTATCTTACGACAGCAACCGGGACCAATGGCTTAACGTGCCTTCCGAAACACGGGAGGATCTCGACATGTTTTTAATTTGGTCACCCATCCAGCGACCCGGCACTGAGAAAGTGGCTTAGCAAGCAAGATCGCAAGCCGAACGCGCTAGCCGCTGCGCCATCGAGCTCCTCGATTAGTAAAAAAAGAAAAAACAAACAAAAAAAAATTGGTTGCCTGTAAAGTCGGTATACGGGCGAAAGTTTTACGTGACAACGACTTTGAGTGGTAAAATAATTTTAATGTGAATATTCATTCGTATAGTAGGAAGAAGGATGAAATCTCTCTCGCTCTGTCTCTCTCGCTCTTAGGCGGGCTAACTGTGCTCGAGTGGAAGGGACGCGTGCCTTTCACTTTTTATGTCAGTCTCTCTCGCTCTTAGGCGGGCTAACCATGCCCGAGTGGAAGGGACGCGTGCCTCTCACTCGCTCTCATTGTGAGCGCATAACGTGAGCGGAGCGTAACGCAGTTTCTTGAAGTGTCACCCGGCAAACCAATTTATAAGACGTTGTCACGTCAAAAAAACAAATTTTGTGATACGTTATGGGTACATCCATATTGTGATTACATTACCGCAGCTACACGAGTCCAACGACTTTTATAGTCAAATTATCAGTAACGGAATGGAATGGAGCCGGCGTGTGCGTTAACGATTAATGTCTGAACCTCTCGCACACAGGAAAATTCCATTTTCTGCAACATTAGGCGGTACAATCGGGGAATCTGCGTCCCGACACACGGTGGCAAATGATAAATGCTCATTGGCTTATTTATAATAATTAGACCTCTTTTTGTCATCATCATCATTTATATGCCGTATGCATGCATGGGCATCGGCATCTTATGCCATTGTTTTGTTTTGAACTGATCGCGTTTTGGTTTTACCACATCCAGCTTTTTCTACGACCAATATGACGGGTGGTACTTTATCTATTCCGTGGGTGGTACCAACCTGCCTTAGTGCAACGCGGTCAGGTTTCTGTGTGTAATTTCCTGGCAGCTGCACGTTTATAGGCTGCTCATTATGCAGGTTAAAGCATGTAGGTTAAATTATAGAAGCACTGTTTACCTATTTGTATAAGAAAATCGATAGTCCATTAGTAGCCACTCGACAAATACAATAGCGCTAAAAAGAAATTCTAAGCAAACTAATAGACACTTTTTTCACACACTTTTTCTTCAGACAGTTATTCAACGATATTGTTATATTATACTCGTATATACACTCGAGAGCAATGAATCCGGGTCACTTAAACAAACCTATTAAAGAAACTTATAAAACTGGGATATTAAGAATGCCAGCATAATGTAATAAATTGTGTATAATAGACAATTAAATACTCTAATGAAGGTATTGAAACTACTTAGCTACAGTAAAGTTATGTCATTGAAAATCAAATTTTAAAAAGGGAGACTTTATGGAACTCGGTTTGTACAGCATGACAAACCGAGTACACGCAGTAATGGCAGCACGAGGAGGCAATATATACGAAGTTTTAAAATTCAAGAAAATCGTAATGTTGTTCAAAAATGTCTTGGTTCCTATTTTTGTTTTATAAGTGACCCGGATTCATTGCTCTCAATAAGTGTATTAATAAAAATCAATTGCCGAAATGTTTGTACGCGCATCACCTCAGAACGGCTCAACTGATTTGGCTGATTCTTTTTTTGTTGTGTTCGTTATTGTCAGGACATGGTTTTTTTTTAATTCGTCACGGCGTATGTGGTCTTTACGCGGTCATAGTCGCGGGCGGACTGCTAGCAATTAATAAATATAGCCCTCCAAACCAGCATTGGGCCAGCGTGGTAGGTTAATAGGCTTGTGTCCACTAAGAATAAATCGGGTGGATTGGCCTTTCTAATGATCAATTATGATTTATAGAAACAAAATACTTATCTAAAATAATAAAAAAATGGGATTAATAATATTTTTAAAGAAAAAAATTGACAATATTACGCAATCAGTCATGTGACATTAAACGGAAATCAAAAGCCGTGACGTCACGCCGTGCCAAATGTCATTTTATTTTTGTGACATTTCTATAGAACAAGCCTCAAACGAAACAGATGTTTGGCACGTCGTGACGTCATTCACTCAAGATGGCGGTCTTAAGCGTTTTTGCGGTGAATGTAAATCGTATTAAATATTGTAAATGATCGATTTTTTGAAAAATAATGTATTTAGGTTTTTAGTTTTTAAGTTATTTTGTTTTAGTTTATAGGTTTTTTTCTGGTACAGTTGATATTTTTAGGAGAAAATAGGTAAACAGGTATCGTTTTAATATGATTTTGAAAGGAGAATGACCTTTTTACTATGGGAGTTGGGCTAGTTTTTTAGCTAGCTAGCTTAACACAGCGCTTTAATGAAATAAATAGTAATCAATAGCAGCAATGCTCTGAATTATGAAAAAAAAATTACATTACCATATCATGCGAGAGTTTGAAGCTATCTTAATTTTTAGCTTATGACTTTTTAGGTATTTTGAGGTTATGACAACTGTTATCGTATGACTAATAGTTCAGTTCAGCATTTATTTATCACTTGACTCTTAACGCGGCGTCCTATAGAAAACCTTTTTTAACAGTAATCATTATAACTTAAGAGAACACATGTGAATGACTAAGACGCAATAGATATCGAATAGGCAGGGGCCCAAGTCTGCTAATTTACGAATGGCTTAATTAAATCGCAATTGGAACGTATTGTAATTGTTTGACACATTTGGTATTCTCTTACTCATTTATGAATACCAAATGTGTCAAACAATTACAATGCGATACAATTGCGATACAATTACGATTCAATTATGCCATTCGTAAATTTGCAGACTTGGGCCCCTGGTTTGGTCATTCTCCTTTAGGCAACTATTTATTTATTTATTTATTTAAACTTTTGCAACATAACATTACATGGCGGACTTAATGCCTGAGGCATTCTCTACCAGTCAACCATAGGGTGGTGCAGAGATAACATGGTAGGTGCATTTAGGTGCGATAATAAAAGTGGAAGCGTAGGTATACTTTTAAATATTTTAAACATACTTAATACAAAAACATATAAGTAGTAAAATCTATAAACACTATATTTTGAAAGTAGGTACACATCACTTTAAATATATGCATATATAAATATAATATAAATATAATATAAATATAATATAAATATATACATAAACATACAATACATAATTTATAAATATGAAGTTATTGAGATGATTCTGCCATGGTTTTTCCAGAGAAGAGCAAGCGGACTTTCTTTTTAAATGCTTCGCGACCAGTGGTCATCCTGATTTCGAGAGGCAGCGCGTTCCAAAGAAGAATGGACTGAATAAGAAAGGAGGAATGTACAAATCCAGAAGTATGGGAAGGAGAGAGAAGGAAAAGATTGTTAGAAGACCGGAGATTCCTACTATGAGAAGAGCAAAGATACTGGAAATAGGGAGTTAGATAAGAAGGAGCATTAGGAGAGTTTAGTATCGAAAAGAGTGTGGTCAGAGCTCGTAAACGTCTCCGCTGGCGAATGGGCAGCCATTTCAGCTCGGACCTATACTGTGATATGTGGTCATACTTCTTCAGATTGAATACAAATCTAATACTGTTGTTGAGCAGTCTGTCGAGCTTGTCAAGCAGGTCTGAGTTAAGGTCGTAATAACACACGTCACCATAGTCAACCATAGGAAATATTAAAGTTTGCGCAAGCATTACCTTCGTCTTGAACGGTAGAAAGTTCCTCAGGCGGTTTAAGGAGCGCAAAGTCCAGGTAACTTTTTGGCTAACACTAGCAACCTGAGAATGCCAGCTGAGTGTAGAATCGAGATGTAGGCCAAGATTTTTGACGGTCGTGCTAAACGGTATGACCGTTCCGTCAAACACTATAGGGGGAAGAGAGGTAATCCCCACTTTGCTTGTCAATCGCGGGCTACCAACAAGTATCGCCTGACATTTTGTGGGATTTACAGCTACACCAAACCTACGAGACCAGTCGTTAATTTCTTCCAAATCCCGATTAATTTTTACAACGGCGTCTGATAGTTCGTCCACCCTTGCATGGGTGTAAAGCTGAAGGTCATCGGCGTACAGATGATACGCACACTGAAGGTGGTGGGTGATAGAGTTAATAAATATTGAAAATAATAATGGAGAAAGTATACCGCCTTGTGGAACGCCAGCATCCAAATTACACCAATTTGATGTTGTGTCATCGATGCGGACGGACTGCTGACGCTCTTGAAGATAAGAGGAGAACCATTCCTGTACTCTAGATGAAACCATAAGATGAGAAAGGATGGAAAGGAGTATGTTATGACTGACGACATTAAAGGCGTTTGAGAAGTCGATGAGTACTAAGGCTGTGACTTTCGTATCCTCCATACCTTGTCTAATGTCACCAGTCACTTTCAGGAGAGCGGAAACAGTGCTGTGCCCAGGCCTAAAACCAGATTGTAGGAGACCAACGAGGTTATTCTGGTAAATGAATTTTGAAAATTGTTTATGAACACAGGCCTCGATTGCCTTGGATAGAAACGGAAGAATGGATATGGGTCGATAGTGGGAAGGCAAGGACGGATTAGAGATCTTAGGTAAAGGGCGCACATAAGCCTTACGCCACTGGGAAGGGAATTGGCCAGAGTCTAGGGAAAAGTTGATGATGTGGGTAATCGGAGAAATTACATAATTTATGATAGCGATAACCATCCGACGACTGATGCCGTCATGTCCTAGGGCTCCGGATTTGATGGAGAGGATAATCTTTTTGATTTCATCCACAGTAACAGGAGAGAAATGAAAAGGGTCAATACTAGGACGAGGTAGACCTGCAATGTTATTTACCGTCTGACAATTGGTTGCATGATCCATACTAGCAGTTGTGGTGAAATGACGATTTAAATCATCCAACGAAATTGCGTTCGGCAGAACAACACTACGCGTCTTGCCAACACCAAGGGTTCCAAGGAACTTCCAGATATCAGCGGGGGAGGACGAGGAGATGTTTTCAAAGATGTGTCGGCGTTTAGCGTTGCGTATCATCTGATTACATAAGTTTCTCGCAGACTTGTATAGACCCCAACTCTCCTCACATCGCTCTCGTTTAAATTTCCGAAAAGCCCGATTTCTACGTCGCATAGCAATACGAATCCCTCTGGTCAGCCATGGAGCAGGTGGTCGCTTAAGTTTAATTGGCTTGACTGGTGCATGAACGTCATAAAGTGAGAGGATAGCCTGGTTCAGGATGTCAACCTTCTCATTAACCGTGGGGACTGCTAACAAGTGATCCCAATTAATTTGGGATGCATCTCTGATTAACCCTTCTCCATCCATACGACCAAAGCAACGCATGCGCAGCACTTTAGGGACTGGTTTAGGGGACCTTAGGATATATGAAAGGAAAATAAAGTCATGATGGGAAAAACCAGGAGCAGGACATTGACCGTGAGTGGATACAAGAGATGGGGTGGACGTGAGGATGAGGTCAAGCCAGGTGTCCTCGCCAGTCATGTTACAGTGCGTGGCTTGGAGTGGAAGGACATGTAGGCCGGCAGCCTTGACGATATGAAGGAGTTTACGGGAGCGGGGAGAATTACGGATGAGGTCTGTATTGAAATCGCCCATGATGACGTGATGCGCATACTCTGACCCAAACGACTCAAGAAGCAGTTCCAGATCCATAAAGTAATCCACAGCAGGAGGACAATATACCACGCCAAGAAGGGTCTTAACCCCTTTGACATAAATTTCTAGGAAGAGGTACTCTGCTGAAGCACAAGAATTTGAAACGGAAGAAGCAAGGATTTTGTAGGAAAATTCACTACGCAGGTAGATAGCCACACCACCCCCCCCTCGTCCAATCCTGTCATTTCGGACAAGTATAAAGCCAGAAAGAGGGTAGGTGGTAGAGAGAAGGTGAGGTTTGAGCCAACTCTCAGAAATCAGGACGGCGTGAACACCAGTGTCAGTGAATGCCTCCACTAAGTCACTGTAGTGACTGGGTACTCTTTGCGCATTTATGTGACAGATATTTAATAAGTGTTTTGTGTTGCTACAGTTTTTACGAACGAATTCACCCAGCGTGTCAGGCAAAGAGCAAAAACTAGCGTTGTTAGATACGTCCGAAGAGTCAGTAGCAGAATGGAAAGAATCATCATCAGATAACATAAAAATAATAAATTAGATAAATAAAAATAATATAAATATGCAAATACTATCAATTCCTAGTTTGGCGAACTCTACACCACCCGCCAGCCGACCATTCACAATCACAACAATTAATAAAAATGTATCGATTGTAACAAAATAGAAAACGGAAATAAAATAATAATAATAATAGGAATTAAATACCAGTACCAATCCCTGCACAAATCACTGACAGTTTAGGATCAATTTGTCTCACAGACGTATAGTCTAACGGTAGGTAGTTGGACTGACATAACATAACATATGGACACAACATTTATGATAGAAGTAACTTGTGGCTGTATGACCTTACTTACAAATTAAAAAGATCACAAAAAAAAAATTGATTGACATGACATGTGACACTGTCATTACTGTCAGTGTCAGTTAGTAAAAGCTAAATTTTATGGTCTAAAGTTGGTGGCTCGAAAATAAATAGAAAGCTAAAAACAATATTGCATTGAAGGTATGGTAACACAACAGGATATAATAAAGACAGAAACAGTAAGAATACAAAATATAACTACCCATACCTATGAACCACCAAAACATCAACAATGAAAGTGCAAGTAAGTAAGTACCTACCTACAAGGAAAGGTTTAGAGGCTAAACAAAGAAAATAAGAACAAAGAATCTTTAACATTGATAAATTGTAACAATTTACCTACGCAAACCTTTTTCAGGCTTGTTCCTGGTTTGGCTCGGTGAATCACCCGACTTCTTGGGAAACTTGGACAGCACTGGGTTTAGCTCCTCCAATGAAGTGACTCTATGACGGTTTCCATCCGGCGACTTGACCATTATTACACCGTCCTGCGTCCAGCAAGCCCTCATTCCGAAATGAAGACGAGCCCTGCCGAATACAGCCTGTCTGGTCTTAGTCAAGAATTCCCGGACAGAGATCGTTGTTCCCTTTAAAGCGGACTTCGCTCTCCACGCTGCAGCCTTGTGCTCCATGTTAAAAAACCTAACTAATATAGGTCTGGGATGCTCCGGCTTGGCAACTCCGAGTCGATGACAGACTTTAATGGAAGCTGAAGAAATGTCATTTAGGCCCAGCTTGCTATTAAGAACTTCCAATATGCGGGCTTTGGGATCTTCTTTGCTCTCTTCAACAAAGCCCGTGAAGATAAGGGCCTTACGTCGATTCCTAGTCTCCATTTCATCAACTGTTCTTGAACACTCGTTAATTTGTCTCCGAAGTAGACCCAGCATGGAAAACATGAGCTCTCGGAACGAGCGAAACTCCTCTGCAATTCTGCTCACAGTGTCCTTAGTAGGTCCCGCACCACGAATCTGAGTTTCAAGCTCGCCCAATTTTTTCATGAAGCACTCTTCAAGGTCCTTCTGTGCTGATTGGATGTCTGCCAGTTGAGCCATTGTGCAAGAAGATTGCTATTTCAAATTGTGTTATGTGCTTGTGAATGAGCTGGCAGGTGATGTTTTAGTTTAAGTGATTGTGCCACATAAACTTTCAATAAAGTAAGTACTGGTTATTTACTAGTATTAAGGTGTATATTCACAAAAAAAAATTATGGAATAAATTATTAAATTTAATAAAAGTAACATTGATGTTTAAAATCGCGTCTACACTTTTTTATCACCTACCGCCGAAAATTATTAACAACTAGTCTATTATGACCCAAAGCATCCCTGAATCCGTATGTGCTGTTAACTAAAGACCTGTTGTCTATGCGAGAAGGCCTGTGCCCAGCAGTGGGACGATTATAGGGTGATGATGGTGATGATTATTATATATATGCTTTGTCGGCCGAGTGGTAAAAGCGCTTGACCTGAAATCTGGATCTGGATATTCTACACTTACAAAGTTTGTTTTGGATCTGACGATGTTAAGCACAGAACAGAAGAGAGAGGTCTAGGTAGCCAGTCTGTGATCACTGATCACCAAGCCGGCGGCGGTAGTGGTAGTAGTGATAAACTACACCATCAGTAGTGATACGCTACATGCCATCAATAGTAGAGATGACTTGATCTCAATTATGATTTAGGATTCAACATACATAATCACGAATATTGTCCCCGAAGGGTTAGTCAAAGACTAGGCAATGAGGCCCGCAAAAGCAGTCCCCTGCCATAGTTCACGTTTCACCAAATAGCAACTGCACATGTGCTCAGCGTGACAGGTGGTGAGTCTATCGCCGCTCTTAACCTCTCAGTCTTGGCATCGAAATATCTAAAAATTTTGACAGCAGCGATTTGGCGGAAATTTTAATTTGCGGAAATGGAAAAAAATATATAAAAAATCGAAAGCAGTTCATGTTAAATTTTGCGTTCACGATGCACAAATTTAAGTACCACAGAACCGAAATAATCGACCTTTTTCATACTAAAGTAGTCTCTGAGTGTATCAAAACACGGTACAAAGTCAAGTGGAGAGCGCGGCCAGCGCGGCCATATATTATGGCCGCTTGGGGTCTGACGGAATAGCGAGATTATATGTGCGGCCAAATATGGCCACTTGGGGCTTGAGGGGTAAATGTTGGATGTATGTGCAGTCTTTTGTTCGTTAGTCGCCTTTTACGACACCCAGAGAAGAGAGGGGGTGGTAGTACTCTTTCACCGCTATGCGACACGGTTATTTAAGATCCAATATCATTTTTTAATTTAGGCTTTAATAGTTGCTACGCCATTGGTTTGTAAGTCAATAAGGCAGTTGACCTAATATATATATATATATATACTTAACGAGTATTTTATCATTTTCAGACTCATAGAAAAGCAAGTAATAGAAGCCAAGTTATTTACTGTGTAGGCGTAATAAGGCTCTCGCGTCAATTTGAAGCCCGTAGCGAATACAGCCTTAATTTATATTATTTTAATTTCTATAAGCAATAGGATCGTTCATTCTACAGGTATTCAAATTAGGTATCTTTAATTGTTTAGTAATTATACGAGTTTTTTTTTAGGTCTTCGCATATTAAAAATACTGAACACTAAACAAACCCCGTTAAGACTCCAATTTTCTGTTCACCACCAAGAGTCGTCGTTAAAGCGATTAAGACTACGCAGTCACGAGTAGACTTCGCGGCTCTTTTGAGTGGGCATTCGAAAATATCTCAAACTTCTCCCAGACTCGAAGACAGTTAAAGCTGATATTATTGACATACTAGCGGCTGCTCGCGGTTTCACCCGCGTTGTTCCCGTTCCCGTGGGAATATCGGGATAAAAAGTATTCTATATGTTAAACCAGGTTATAAAATATCTGTAAGTATGCCGAATTTTATCGAAATCCATCTAGTAGTTTTTACGTGAAAGAGTAAAAAACATACATCCATACTTACAAACTTTCGCGTTTATAATATTAGTAAGATAGGAAGATGGCATTCGTTAAAGCCCATCCCATTGGTGGTAATGAGGCCATTGGCTGAAGCCAGTAGTGGAACGTTTAAAGGCTGAAGATGATGACTATTACATACAATAATTATGCAAGTATGTACAGGGTGTCCCGGATATCGACGCCAAGCCGAAACCGGGTGATAGGCCAAGTTATAATAGTTATCAGAAAAATATAAAAAAATGTAAGTCACCTATTTTCGTTTTTAGGGTTCCGTAGCCAAATGGCAAAAAACGGAACCCTTATGGATTCGTCATGTCTGTCTGTCCGTCCGTATGTCACAGCCACTTTTTTCCGAAAGTATACTATACTGTTGAAACTTGGTAAGTAAATGTATTCTGTGAACTGCACTAAGATTTTCACACAAAAATAGAAAAAAAAACAATAAATTTTGGGGGTTCCCCATACTTAGAACTGAAACTCAAATTTTTTTTATTATCAAACTCATACGTTTTGGGTATCTATGGATAGGTCTTCAAAAATGATATTGAGGTTTCTATTATAATTTTTTTCTAAACTGAATAGTTTGCGCGACCACCCTTCCAACGTGGTAAAATGTGTGTTTTCTCCCCTCCCCCCCCCCCACTTTAACTTCTAAAATAAGAGAATAATAAAACTAAAAAAAATATATGATGTACATTACCATGCAAACTTCCACCGAAAATTGGTTTGAACGAGATCTAGTAAGTAGTTTTTTTAATACGTCATAAATAAATTAATTTAAAAAAAATACACTATTATTAGAACATCGATCAAAGTTTTATAGATAAATGGTACGGAACCCTTCGTGCGCGAGTCTGATTAGCACTTGGCCGGTTTTTTTTTATAATCTAGCATGTATCATACTATTCTGGAATCCTTATTAAATGCGCTAACTTTTAAAGTTCCTTGCCAAGCTCCAATAGTACATTTTTTATGTAGGTACAGTATGTTAAAGCTGGGCGAATTATTAATTCTGAATATTTGGTTGGGTAAAAAGTGACATTTCCTTCCAAGCTTGAACAGCTGGCTTTAAAGTTTAGACCAGACTATAAAGAATTATTCAGGACTATACCTTCACGGGATGTAGATTTTTATAATTATTTTTTTTTAAATGGCTAAAATTTTGGCCTATTAAACTTGGCCCATCACCCGGTTTCGGCTTGACGTCGATATCTGGGACACCCGTATATAATCTACTAGCTTCTGCCCGCGACTTCGTCCGCGTGGAATAGTTACTTTGGGCTAACACTAACTTTAACCCGCGACTTTGTTTACGTAGAAGGTGAAAACCGCCGGCCTTGCACGTTATAAATGAGCGTGCAGTACTTGATCATTATTTTGCTGCGATGTTATTTATAACTGCGATATCTCTTATGATATTCATTGAAATCCAATGATGTAAAGGGCAATTTTGTTTTTAATTAAATACTTGTGATGAGTAACGTATTTATTTGGATAAGGATTAATATCATGTTTATAAAAAACACCTTCGCAAATAATGCATTACTTTAGAACAAATTTGGTTAGCATAAAAAAGGTTATAGTGAGCCAACCTTAAAAGATAGACTGTCTGTCTGTACTCTTCACCTGATCTTTCACGATACCGCCTCCGATCTGTGAGAAGTACTAACGTTTATTATAATAATTATTATTATTAATATTACGTGAAAGCTGAAGTAAACGACCAAATTGACAATTACGAGAAATAAAAGACGTGCGGAGGCGATTTGTCTACAGCAGCCATCGCGCGCAGGGAGGCTCCATTTTCTGGTACATTAGGCAGGTCAATCTGGCACACATCGGCCGGGTACTGTGATCAATTATTATTATTTGTACACTTTGTATGAGTTTGATGTTTCTTGACGTTTTAGAACGCCGCCGTTGCATTATGCAGTCTTTATTATTACACTATAATGTGGTCTTTGCTTGCGTATATTATGTAATAATGGATAATCTGGGGCCCTGTAGACGATTATAGGCGATCTTTCCCGCGAAATATCAAAACGAGCGCAGCCGCGGGTAAAACGCGGCTTGTGGTAATTTATTTTGGAAATGTAATGTCTTTCGAATAAATAAAATGTAAAGAATCATTGAACTTATGAACAGGATTGCTGGGGCGGTTCCATTTGCGATTATTGGTCGTCAGTGGATAAAATGGGACATAAATTAAAGGTCCCGGGTTCGATTCTCAGCGGAAGGTACATCTATGTGTATATACTTGGTTTGGTTGGTGGTAGGGCTGGTTAAGGCTTTTTTTTCTTCTGTGGCAACACTTTTGTAAACAGCTGATCTGAATGTCTCCTGTGTAAAATTTGAAATTTAATTTATTATTTACTCATTTTACGCCCATTTTCCAATTCAATCATTAAGTTAAGTTGTGTTTTAGTGGTGAGCGTTTCGCTTTTAGTGTATTTCATGTGCAAAATCAAAAATTTAAGTAAAACTGTTTAGTGACAGTTACTGGCATGTAAGTGAACCGTTGTCATCTTTATGGTACCCTTATTTCACTTAAAATCTTATAAATTTGCATAAATTGACGATTTGGTAATTATTATACGTATCTTGATTCCAACCACTTTAGTTACGATTAACATACGTAAACATAACCTCTGTTTGTTGGTTACGTGACTACTCTTACAGCTGTTTACTTGTCACCTACATAGTATTTAAAAATTTGTATTTCTCTTTTATACGGTTCAATTTTTAAGTTTTCCCATAATGATGACTCGCAAGGCCTTGTCTCGTCAGGAGGAGTCCAAACTCCAACTGACATTAAATGAATTGAAGGCTTCGAAAGAGTTGTGTGATCAACTAAACAGAGAGCGAGATGACAACGAAAGGGAACTTTTGGAATCATTAGACAGGCATCAAAAGTTAAAAAATGAGTTGGTACAGTTAAATGACCGTTATATCGATGCTATTGATGCCCGGGACAGGCTCCAAAACATTGTGGACAGCTTCGACCAATGTAGTTCAGAGTATGACCGGGCTCTGAACTGCATAGATGAGTTGAAAAAACAATTGCATGAGGCCAATAACAAAATTACTTTATTGGAAACATCTAAACTTAATATGACTGCCTCATTAAATCAAAGCTTGTTCGATGAGTTGGTAGTCTGTGCCCCCTCCATGGTTTCTGCGACAGCTAGCAGTCAGCCCACTGTCACTATAGATCTTACATGTGAGGAAAATAAAAATAGCAACCACTCAGTGAAGATTGTTGGCTGTAGCAAAAATAAACTAAAAAAATATATTAAGATAAATAAGTAGATACATTAAGAAAACGCAAAAATTAGTTAAGAAGCACAAATTTTTTATTAAAAATGTAAAATTAAATAGAGAAAGATTGTACTTAATTGACAAATTAGATATATACTCGTCACAACTACACAATAAAAATTTAAAATAAAAAATGATACACAAATTCTACAAACTAAAATTGCACACCTAGAGGACTCGCTTATTTCTATTACTAAGCAATATGATCTTTCACAAGGTCAAATAAAAGAACACATGTTGGCCATTGATGAACTGGTAGTCCTGTGTAATGGTAACAATGAAAGTCACTCCCAAGTAATTGTAAATGTAAACAGTTACCAAGCCGTTCATCAATCCCATGTGATTCTTCCTCTGTCGAATTGATTGATGTTTCTTCCAAAGGTTCCCTTACTCAGTGCACAATTAAAAATGTACCACAACTTATACCAACCAACCAGATTCCATGTAAGACAGATTGTAATAGTGACTTGGTAATATTTAGTGATGAATTTGGTAAAAACATGGGTCGGTTGTTATCTGACTTGGGACATTCAGTTATCAATTATTGTATACCGGGTGCTTCTTATCAACATATTTTGAAAAAAGCTGTAGAACATAAATATAAACCCAATAGCACCTTATTATTATTTGTTGGTAATAGAGGTAATCTGAACAAAACAAGCCTTCTAAAATGTTTAGAATGTTTGAATAAGTTAATTGTAAAGAAAATTATATTGTTTACATTACCTTATTGTAGTAGTTTGCCACAGGAGGAAAATTCTATTAGACATAACCTTAACCTGACATTACATTTATTTTGCAAAAATGACATAATGCATTTAATTGACACTAACAATTATGTTAGTAATTTTTATTTGACAAGAGATAGTTATTATCTGCCAAATTATTTTAAGCGACAAATAGCTTTATCGCTATCCTATTGTATTCAAACGTCAGCCAAAAACTTGGCTAAACAAGTTGCTTCTATTGAGCAATGTATATTTGACATAGACGTCAGTAGTGTTTCTACTGACATTCCAATTAATTATTTAAATTAAATTATATGACAAAAGAGGAAAACTCTTGCGAAATATTTGTTAATAAAATGAAATTAAATGAATGTAAAAATAGCTTTAGCAAAAGCCCATGTCAATCATTAAATTTAAAAAATGTACAGTCTTTAAACATTGTCCACCAGAACATCCAAGGAATGATGGGCAAAGATTTGGAGATTGAATTGTTCATGAACTGTAATAAAATTGATATTCTTTGCATAACAGAACACTGGCTTAAAGACCATCAGTTCATGTTCAATTTTAAGAATCATTTGGTAGGAAGTTCGTTCAGTCGAGGAAATGCAATACATGGTGGCTCCTTAATTATTGTTAGTAAAAAGTTTAAATTAAAGGAACGCAAAGACATAGTGAGCCTCTCGGTTGAGCGAACAATAGAAATAGCTTGTGTGGAGTTGGAGCAGTTTGTTGTATTAAGTGTGTACAGACCTCCTTCAGCATCATATGATTTTTTCGAAAAAGTTATGGATGAGGCATTACATAAAGTCCGTAATGTAGGTAAAACAATAATTGTTTGCGGGGATTTTAATATTAATTTGTTAGAAAATTCCACGATGTCAACTAAAATTAAAAACCTATTTCTATCATACAACTTGAATAATTTATTTTTGGAGCCGACAAGAATAACTGCCACTTCGGCCACCTGTATTGATAACATATATACAAATGTAAAACCACTGGCTAAGCAAATTATTAATAACCTGGACTCTGATCATTGTGGCCAAATGGTCAGCTTTCCACACCAGCGTAAACAAGTGACGAAAAAGAATATCACTGTTGTACCAAAAACTGCAGGTCGGCTGGAACGCTTTAAAAGCAATCTAGATACAAAATTAAATTATTTAGAATACAATGAGAACCCTAATGTCTTTTATAATAATTTTTTTAACATTTATTGTTCAGAATTTAATAAAACTTTTATTCCAAAAAAGATCTCAGTTAGTGGTACTGTAACTTTTAATGAATGGGCTACAATTGGTATTTACAGAAGTAGGAAACGCCTTTATGAACTTTATGGTGAGCGCAACTATAACACCAGCGATGACTTCAAATTATATGTTAAAAATTATTCAAAGTTATTCAAAAGAGTATGTCGATTAGCCAAGGCAAACTATCTGAGTTCTAAGATTAAGAATAGTAATGACAAAATAAAAATGACATGGAATATTATAAATAGTGAAACAGGAAAGGTCAAAAGTCGTAATAATGAGTACAATTTAAATTGTGATAATAAAACCTTGACTTCTGATGCTGATGTTGCTGCAGCATTTGAGAGGTTTTTTACTGACATTCCAGTTTCAACTACAAAAGCCTTGATTTCCTCCCCCACTGTAGCTGAATCTGTTTTGAAGGAGAATGTTAAAGATTGTGAAAATAATTTCAGTTTTCAAAAAATTTGTGTTATAGATATAATAAAAACATTTAACACTCTCAATAAAAAGAAAACTGCTGATCTGTGGGGTAATTCCGTGGACGTCGCTAAATCTGTAATTATGACAATAGCTCCAGTTTTAGCTTGCATATTTAATGAATGCATTGACTGTGGTGTTTTTCCTGACCTCATGAAATATAGTAAAATAATTCCATTATTTAAATCAGGTAGCACTTCTGACCCCTCTAACTTTAGACCTATTTCTGTGCTACCCACATTTAGTAAAATTTTTGAAAAGTTAATGCTAGATCAAATGCAAATTCATTTTTATAAAAATAAACTTTCACATTGTAAACAATATGGTTTTACTAGGGGTCGCTCTACAACTGACGCCGGTGTTGAGCTTTTAATCCAAATATTTGATACCTGGGAGGAATCACAGGATGCCCTAGGGGTATTTTGTGATTTATCCAACGCTTTTGATTGTGTTTTATATGAAACTTTGGTCAGGAAGCTTAACCACTATGGAATTAGGGATGCTTCTTTGAGCCTTCTAATCTCATACTTGAGTAACAGGATTCAAAAGGTCGACATTAACGGTAAAAGATCTCCGGGATCAGTGGTTAAAATGGGAGTTCCGCAGGGTTCAATACTTGGTCCATTCTTGTTTTTGGTTTATATTAATGACTTACCTTATTTTGTAAAAGACAGTCATGAGATAGTATTGTTTGCTGATGATACTTCACTTTTATTTAAAGTGAAACGACGACACCCAAATTATGACGATGTGAATAATGCGGTCTCAAAGATTGTTCACTGGTTTAGTGTTAATAACTTGCTATTAAACGAGGGAAAAACCAAATATGTAAGATTTGTATTGCCTAATGTTAAGCAGGTAATAACTAGTGTACAAATTAAAGATAAGAATGTGAATCCTGTGGACACCACTGTGTTTCTAGGCATCACGTTGGATGCCAAGCTTCAGTGGGGCCCACATATAGCTAAATTGTCGAATAGACTTAGCTCTGCGGCTTATGCAGTAATGAAGATCCGTCAGTTAACTGACGTTGATACAGCGAGATTAGTTTATTTCAGTTACTTTCATAGTGTAATGTCGTACGCCATTTTACTGTGGGGAAATGCTGCCGACATTCAAACTATCTTTGTGCTGCAGAAGAGGGCTATTCGAGCAATATATAACCTACAGGCTGGTGACTCTCTCAGAGAGAGATTTAAGGATATAAGTATAATGACAGTTGCATCACAATATATTTATGAAAATCTTGTGTATGTTCATAAAAATATTGAAATGTTTTCAAAAAACAGTGATATTCACAAATTAAATACTAGAAGTAAGAACAAATAAGCAGTGCCTTATACTAGGCTCCATAAAATAAATAATTCTTTTAAGGGTCTGTGTGTACGATTATACAACAAAGTACCAAATGATATTCAGAAATTAGATCTTGATAAATTTAAAATCAAAATCAAAGAAAAGCTTTATAAAAAAGCTTATTATAAAGTGTTGGATTATACAGAAGAAAAAACAGCTTGGATCTGAAATGCTCCAAGTACCTACTCCAACAGCTATTTCTAATTGCCTATAATTAATTTATATAGAGCACCATATTTAATTAAACTATTTACATTCAAATTCATATTTTGTATTTTGTGACCTGGTAACGACATATAATATATGTATATTTTGTAAATGTCGTTGCTTATGTGCGCTGTGGTTTCTTGCGCCCGTTCTTTGCCACAGTTAAAAAATGATGTCCTGAATGGGTGGTAGGTTAAAAAATATTTGGACGTTTCAAAGTACTTATTAATTGAGTTTATTGAATAAATATATTTTGACTATTGACTATTGACTATAAGTCCGCCTGGCTAGCGACCACCGTCTTATCATAAGTCTGGCATCATAACAACATTGTTAATAGAATCTTTTTGTGTGCCGACTGATAAGAGATATGATGCAAAATTTCCTCTTACACACATCCCAAGAATATGATTTTACTAGTCTTATATAACTCCGATAGACCGCTATAAGTATGGATTTGGGCGCACTTAATAAGTCTATTCATCATTAAATATACCTTAAAATGGTCTCGAGAAGTGTATTTCCAATCTTACAAAATTCTTGTCGATGCTTTGATAATACCAAACAGGCTTACAAATGACTTACAAATACATTCCTTATAGGCATTTACCCTTATAATGCACTTCCTAATGCTGTTTTATGTGTGATATCACTAGTAGCGCTCTCTGCGAGCTTTTAGTAAGAGTGTAATCACAGTCCGCCGAAAGGATTGCCAATGTGCTCGTGAAACTTTTTTGAATAATAAGAAGAGTGTACTAAAAACGTAAATTATGTATTGTCCTGTTTAATTCACTTTCCTACAAAATGAGTAAGTATAATTTCATGTTTGTTACGCATTACTAACGGCTATTGAATTGCGAAGTCGATTTTATCGAGTAATTTGAAATAAGAATCACAATATTTTTAAGGGCCTTTTCAACAACGTATTTTTAAAAATTATTTTAAAAATAAATAATATTGCAAAACCGCCATACTACCAATCATGCCTTACAAGGGCTTTAACAGAACAATAATAAGTGCATTACCATTGTTTAAAGTTCATACCGCACTTCTAAAATCAAATTCAACCACATTTTTTAATCCACGCGGCTATGGTTCATAAACATTAGGGTTCCTAAAGTAAAAGTAGGCTAAAAGACAAACGGAATTTCCTGGTCGACCACCTTTTAACTTTTTGCAATGCATTAGAATTGTATCGCAACTTATGCAAGCTTTAGGGACATTTGATGTGCTAGTACTCTTTACTATCCTTTACATAGTCACTTCTAAGATAGTAGTAGTAGATTAAAAAAATAAGCTCATTAGCATAGCTTGGGAGCCTGTCAACGCAACTTAGCAATTAAAGTTCCAGGCTTATTGAGAAGTTACAGTTAGTTGAGCGTTAGTTAAACGGTAAGATGAGCCCTCGTCGTTTCCGGAGTCGTGGCACAAGTGTGCTTACCGGTTTGTGTTGATGGAGTTTTACTCACCACTACTATTATGACCCGTCGCCGCTCTGTGTTGGATGTTTGTACAATCTTTAGTCCGTTAGTCGCCTTTTACGACACCCAAGGAAAGAGATGGGTAGGTGTATTCTCTTAGTGAGCATACAATAACGCTACTAGCATTATTGTTAGTTATTGCACAAAAGATTCCAATTAACCGTCACGCGTAGCGGTGAAAGAATACCACCAAACCCTCGCTTCCCTTGGGTGTCGTAAAAGGCGACTAACGGACTAAAGACTGCACATACATCCAACAGCATACAGCGGCGATGGGCTCACCGCCTGTCACGCTGAGTAGGTACCTCCATGTGCAGTCGCTATTTGGTGAAAAGTGGACTATGGCAGAGACCTGCTTTTGCTGTCCTCATTGCCTAGTCTCTGACTAACCCTTCGGGGATGATAGTCGTGATTACATGTATGTGTGTATGTATTCCAACGGGTCGACGTAATACTGCAAGAGGGAGACATCCGTAGGCCTTACTGAGATAAAATAAGCATTATTGTCATTCCGACAGACGAAGGTTGCTAGCTAGTAGCTATTCATATGAGCTTTGCCATTATAGATATTGATAGTGTTTATTATAGATATTTATAGACATTATATATAGTGGGACAAGATATTTATACGTTTTATTAAATATGTACCTTATTTATGATGTTGTATTTCAAAGATAACGTGTTGTAATGTATCAATTTATCAATCTATGCTTATTAATTAGAATATTATAAAGCTGAAGAGTTTGTTTGCTTGAACGCGCTAATCTCAGGAACTACAGGTCCGATTTGAAAAAAATTTTTTAGTGTTAGATAGCCCATTTATCGTGGAAGGCTATAATTTGTTTAGGTACGGGTATGGGTACTGGTAGTAACCCGTGCGAAGCCGGGGCGGGTCGCTAGTAAAGAATAAAGTGTTTTACGTTGGAGGGTGCATGCGTAGTAGTAAATACTCTTTGTAATTTATTTGACTCAAATTCTTTCGACGTTCTATTCAATGTCACATTGACTACTGGCGTCTGGCATCTCGCTCCTCAGCTGGCTTCACCCTCAGAACAATAACTAATATTGTTCTGAGGCTTCACCGCAACTCTAGCAGTCGTCCAATACGATCCCAACCTCGCACCCACAAAGGACCTTGTAATATACGGCACGCACCCTTCGAATAAAGCTTACCAAGAGGATAATTATCCCGATTTTTCTTTTTCAAACCCATCGCCTACAACATGCCTTCCAATAGATACTAATGAACTTCACAGTCGCTAGAAAGTGCGACGTTATACCTATGTGAGGTTGCTGGCGGCAATTGGACATGAGCCGAAGCTCCTTCTTTCTTAAATGTGAACCCTAGATTAAGTTTATATTAAGTAAATGTATAAGCCATTAGTATTTAAGAAAAATGTAATGAAAATGATCCGAAAAACTTATTTACCCCAGTCCTAAGAGAAATAAAAAAATAAAAAATAAAAGAAGACTTATGAATATGAAGTATGAGGTATGAAAGTGCGAGAAGCATATATAAGCGAGAACTAGTATGAATGAGAATTAGTCAATAATTGGACTCCGATAATGTTGGAGCAGCGAAAACAAGAAATTAAAAAAAAGAAGAAGGTCATTCTCAGTGTATGCGTTGTGAAAGGCCTATGTCCATCAGTGGACTGACACGGTCGGATTATAATGATGATCATTTAATCATCACACAGCTAGGATGATGAAGATGATGACACGCCACTTTACTGCTCGCAGTAACTACCGCCATCTATCTACAACAACTGGTACCAATGACCCGTATCCTTCCGAAAGACGGACGAGTTCGAAAATAAAAAAATAAATTCAGTGTTCTATTTAAAGAACCAGGCAAAGCGAGAAGCCGCTCCTATGCCTTTGCAAAAGTCTTGAGGTTTTAATTAAATTTGACGGTTTTAATCGCTACAAAATCCTTTTATAACACTTTTCAAAGAGTATGCCAACGCCAACTCCTATTAGTTCGTTCGTTCGGTAAATAGCAATTACACACGGGAACAGAAAACTACGTAGCTTGTTGTTTCAATTTCGCACAGTTTTCAAGTCTCAATAATAGTTATTAATTGGCCACACTCCGATATTTTAACAACGTTACACAACTACGGTGTTTGATTTAGATTATTTTGCTTGTTCTAGTACTGATTGGAAAACGTGGGTAGTAAATCGAAGCGTAGATGGTTGTCACTAAACAGTATTTACAAAAGGTGAAAACTTTAAAAATACTTTTTTGTTCTTTCGTCCGCAGTATTCTTGAATACGCTAGCCAAATTTGGAATCCGCGATATGTTGTCTACATTTCGCGAATAGAGATGATTCAAAAAAAGTTTATTCGGTTTTTGTGTTATCGTACAAAAGACTATTACGACTCTTCTAACTACTCGGAGTTATGTAAGAAGCATCATATCTTGCCACTTGTTATACGTCGTGACATCAATGACTTAACATTTTTATTAAAAATCGCATCAAGTTCAATCGACTGTCCTGAACTATTAGCGCAGATATCGCTGAGGGTCAATAGTCAATAGTCAATAGTCAAAATATATTTATTCAATAAACTCAATTAATAAGTACTTTGAAACGTCCAAATATTTTTTAACCTACCACCCATTCAGGACATCATTTTTAACTGTGGCAAAGAACGGGCGCAAGAAACCACAGCGCACAGAAGCAACGGCATTTACAAAAAATATATATACAGGTCACAAAGGTTACCTTCGAAATCCCTGAGAAACAACTCCCATTAGTTCCTACCTACCGCTCACACAAATTATAGGCAAAACGAGATTATGTGGCGCGCCAGTAGTCATTTTAATAGTCTTAGTCTTAGATTAAAGTCATAGTAGTAATTACGATCTGGATCTGTTTAATACAAGTGCGTCATCAGCGAGGAATGCACTGAGTAGGCATTTCTTCGAGTTTTAAAATTACAAAATGTGGGTTTAGGACTCGAGCTTTAGTATAGTTTAGTTTAATTTAACAATGGATAGTATTATCTTTTCCGTTTGATATAAGCGTGTTTGATTTTGGGCAATTGTTAAGTAAAGAACTTAATTTATTTTTGTATAAGTAATTTTTTAATTGGTATATTGTTTGTATGTTTCTGTTGTTACTTGTGAGGACCTGTAATTGGCCATCTGTTATTACCACTACTTATACTGTTTGAATAAGCTGTTGGTCTTCCTAAGATATAAATAAATAAATAAATAAAATAAAAAATAGAACTAATAAATACTGTGAACCCATCACGAGGTAGCCACCAATCCAGTGACTTGCCAGTGTGAGAGTTGTTTTACTGGTAAAACCGGATGCCTTATTCGCTACCCCATCGAGTTTTTCCTATGTATATTTATTTATTCATAGTTGTAAAAATACAATATTTATATTTTACTAGCTTACCTATGATTTCGTTTGCGTGAATACCTACCATATCCCATATTGAATTCCCAAAAAAGAACTGTCCAACAAACCTTTCCCTGACAATTACGAACACAATATAAAAAGTACCAGCCAAATCGTTCAAACCGTTCTGAAGTGATGCACCAGCATGCATTTCTGCAATTGATTTTTATTAATGAAAAATGCGAACTTTACAAACACTATAATAGTCTAAGCAGTTAAGTAGGTGCCTTGCTCGAAATTAAAGACTAGCTCGTATGTTTTTTTTAAAATTACTCATTATGTATCCAAATAGTAATCATTAACTACTTTGATATTACCCAAATATTAACCACACTATCGTCGGCGGCGTATAAATGAAATAACAAACTTCACTTGCAACTACTCCGGACTTGGAAATTTGTTCCGACCGACCGCTCATCATTTGAAAGTTCTTTGAAGCTGCCGGTTGCTTTTAAGGGTAATTCCGGCAATTTCAGTTGGCTTATCAGGTTCTGTGCGTCTACCTTTTGTTCATTAGTATCGGAAAGCACTGGACGCTCGCAAATCACGTAAGTAACTGATTGTACAAGGTAGGATAGATTTTAGTTTCCTTTGACTTGGCTTTTGGCAAAAGTAACTTCTCTTCTCTGGATGCGCGACAAAGGTTAGTAGTTTCCCCTGTTCCACCAATCCCTACCAGGCTATCTTCATTGGTAGGGATATAGTTCATGAATGAGTTGGGACTGTTACTAGATGTTGTATTTGCTAACGTTGATGGTCACTACAATTACTTTTAGGATAAAACGGAATTTTTACCACGTTTAGGTATGTTGTTGATTTTGCATCTACTCGCATTAACTTCAGTTACTCCGTGATCATAATGCATGCAACTGCGCCTAAATATCGGGCACTCAAAATGAAAATAGTAAAAATCCCGCCTAAAATTAGTTGTATTTACTGTTTTCTATTTTTGTATTAGTTGTTTAAAATTTTAAGTTAACGTTGATTGATTTAATAACCATCATAATCAGCCCATGTCAGTTCACTGCTAGACGTAGGCCTTCCACAAGGCATGCCACTGCGAAGGATCAGCTCTTGTCCGATTGCCGCCAGCCCCCTTACGTATATTGTCGCACTTTATAGCGACTGTGAAGTTCATTATTACAATTGTATTGGAAAGCACGTTGTAAGCGATGGGTTTAAAAAAGAAAGATTGCTTGTTGGTGAAGCTGTAGTCGAAGAGTGCGTGCCGTATATTACAAGGTACTTTGTGGGTGCGTGCGCTTGGTCTACCAGGTTGGGATCCTATTGGGCGACTGCTGGAACCCGCAGTGAAGCGAGCTGCGGAGCGAGATGCCAGACGCCAGTAGTCAATGTAACATTGAATAGAACGTGAAAAGAATTTGAGTCAAATATAACTTATAAAGAGTATTCTTAGTACTACACATGCACCCTCCAATGTTTTTTATTCTTTATAGATAAATACAACACGTTATCTTTGAAATACAACATAATACATCACATGTGTGAATCGTCGTCAACATACAACACGTCTTAAAGCGTCTATACATGCATCGTGGAAAACAGCACAATAGTGTGAAAAAAAAGCTTAAAGGTATTTTCCTTAAAAACAAGATCGCCGTAAAACCCCTGACCGCAAACAAAGTAAAGAACAAAGCGTTCAAAATGTGGCGCCAGGAAAAACAAACGAAATCCAATTTGACGTTTAGCCGGCGACACATTGCAGTTTTTAATTGAAATTCATGCACGCGACGCGGCGGCCGCGGCGAACACTCGTACTCGGCATTTTCCACACACTAACACTTTTAAGATTTCCTAGGCAGCAGTTTATGCTACGACTACGACTGAATGTGCAAATTGAGTTTGGAAAGTTAAACTGTAGGTACCCATTTCTTTAGCTCCCAATTATTCTTGTTATGTTACGTGTTAAAAGCGTGTTGGATCCGTATTGTTTTGTTTTTTTTTATGTCAGCTCAAGTCAATAAAGCGCAACAAAAATATTTTTTATCACATCCATACATATAATTACGACTAATATCCCCGAAGGGTTAGTCGGAGACTAAGCAATGAGGACCGCAAGAGCAGTCCTCTACCATAATCCACTTTTCAACGCCGCGCCGCTTTATCCACTATCACGTCCATGGTGAGTATAGTCACCCAGCGCGAAAATTTATGTGCTGTCTTTAGTACGTTAGTCGTCATCTTAAGACACTCAAGGGAAGAGAGGGGGTGGTAGTATTCTTTTACCGCAACGCGACACGGTAGATTTTTATCATTTCTTTATTTTATTTGTGAACCTATTTTTGTGTCTTGTTTCTATTATTTTTTTATTGTCCAAGGTGGCCTGGAATAAACTCATCATCATGCCAGTCAGTGTCCGTCCACTGTTTAGCATGGTCTTCTCCATGTCATGCCATTTCCTTTTGTTTTGAGCCATTCACATCCAGGTATTCCTAACGATCAGCTCTCTAATTTAAATGAAACAGGCCTTTGTTCAACTGTAAGATAGTATGGGCTGTTATTTCACTTTATTGTCTTAAATTATTTGATATCTCAGCCCAGTCATTACTAAGGTAACGATATTCCTGGCTCATGACGACCATTGGGGCTTTATAATCTATTAACTTAACTTTAATAGGTAAACTTTATTATGATGTTTTATATGGTTGTAACTCAGCAGGAGTTTTGTATCTACCTGTAAGAAAGTACTTGAAGCTGGGGTCATAAATACGCCTATCGTTCACTTGACACAAATGCGAAATGCACTCTTTACTTAGTCACCGTTAAGGTAATTTAACTAATTTTTTTTTTTATTCTCTGTGACATTTTATTAATTATTTTATTGAACTTATATTGATCGATTTTAATTTATTTTTAAATTTCGATATTGATTTTAAATTTTAAATTTTGATTTCATTTTTTTTAAATTTGTTTACGCTCACAGTAATTATCCAGACCAAGATGAGAATTCTTTTGAAACTCGTTAACATGGTAAGATAACGGATAAATATAAATAAACAAAAAACACCCAGACTCGAAATCAATTTAGAACAACAGTTTTTCTCTAAATTGACCCGACCGGGAATTGAACCCGGGACCTCAGAGATGGCGCTACGCCAGATCCGGCGTGCTAACCAGTCGACCTTGATTTTGATTTTAATTCTAATTTTTGATTTTATTTTGTTAAAGTGATATTTTATTGTAATTTGTATGGTGTACCTAAATTACGTGATTTCTATGTATGTAAATTACGTAAATAAATAAATGAATTATAATTATAACTAGAGATGACGGTGTCAAGCAAGTTTTTGCACTCTGAGTGGCAGTCCATGGGCCGCAAACGCATGACGACAAAGCCACACCGGCGCGGCGCCCCACACATTTCCATCTGTGGCCTAGTTAGCCACATTTTTTGTCTGCAATGGCTGCTTCACCAATATGCCCCAATGTCAGTCACAGACGGAACGTGCTCCAATACTGAATAAGCGTAAAACAAGTTACGCTAAAACTGACGGTCATCACTAGCAGCGGCGATCACTTAGCAGCTGGTTCTCTTCTAGGTACCATAAGAGCTGCCGGTTTGTAATGGACTCCATTACTTTGGAGAGTAAAGAGGTGATAGCTATTGACCTGTAGTTGGACGGATCTGAGCGATCGCCTTTTTTGGGAATCGGATGGACAAGGGCCGTCTTCCAAGAGCTCGGGACGATGCCAGTAGTGTAAGACATACATATAATCACGACTATTATCCCCGAAGGGTTAGTCAGAGACTAGGCAATGAGGACCGCAAAAGCAGTCCTCTACTATAATTCACTTTTCACCAAATAGCAACTGCACATGTGCTCAGTGTGACAGGTGGTGAGCTCATTGGCGCTCTATACCGTTAGATGTATGTGCAGTGTTGAGTCCGTTAGTCGCCTTTTACGACACCCAAGGCAAGATAGGGAGTGGTAGTATTCTTTCACCACTACGCTTATGTTAACTTTCCTTAATACGTGAAATGGTCCTGTTGTTGCATGACATGACAGTCTTTAAAACCCACCAACCCGCATTGGGTTGGCGTGGTGTGTTGTGGCCCAATATCCTCCATCTATGTCCAGATCTACGTTTTGTTTATTAATTTATTTAATCTTCTTTGCAAAACAAAAACTGCAAAAGGCGGACTTAACGCCACATGGCATTCTCTACTATCAACCGGTAAGGATATGGGAGACTAGAAGTAAGGCGATGGAAAAAAATAGTTAAAGTAATAATATCAGATACTTAAGCAATTTCTTAATACAAAACAAAAATACAAAATATATTATAAACTACTTACTTACATAAATAAATATGATACATAAATATTAAGCATAAATAAACACATATTTATACATAATAATATAAATACAACAAATCAGATACTTTGTGTAACAATTTAGATCGCGTTAAAATAATGCTCACGCACTAGTCTTTTGAACTCCATTTTACTCTTATCTTGGCACGACGAATGTGCAATGGCAGAGCGTTCCAGAGACGTTTTAAATGTAAGGCAGGCAAAGTTTTGGCAGCATTCATCATCGTCAGCTTCTGAGCGTTCCAATTCTTTGCATAGGCCTTCTCACATGGAGGAATGCTGCGTAGCGTTAGTTTTTTTTGTTTTAAACACAACCATTTTAGCGTATCATTATTTAGCTTTCAATTGCATGACTAAAATTTACATGCAAACCATCCGAACCAAGAGGGAAGTAAATGAATTTAACAAAACTAGCGAAGCCGGCGCTCAAGCTGAGCTAATTAACTTAGATCTGTAGCGGCACTTGTTTTTAGTTCGTCTTAGTACGAAAGGCTTTAGGAACAGATGTTTTTTGCTCCGTGATAATGGCACTAGCAACTTTTTTTATTACGGGACCTCTGGGCCTGAAACCGGTGGCTTAGCCACTAGACCACAGAGGCGGTAAATACAGTTTAATAATAGCCATGCCGAATCATAAAACACTTTTAAAACGACATACACAATTAATCATGTCATGATTAATTATTCCGTTAATGTACTTACACACACACTGTATCTAAGCGTAACTCGAAAACAGAGATACTTTTAATATTTTAATATACTTTGTTGGTATTACCTGAAATACGTCAATGCATGTTTAAGTTTTTGCACGAACAAGTTTGTTTATTATACTAACTTTGTTTTAGGTTTTCGAGTTCGTACAGCTACATAATTAAAATTTTGCTCTCATGGCCACACTCGGTACTGTAGCTTTCTAAGGAAGAGGTTACATTTTTATTAAGGCAGAGGCTACATTTTTTTGTGAAAGATTTTCTGTTGGTTGCTTAAGGTCTTAACAAACAGCGCAAAAGGACTTATTAGCGACTTAAAACTTATGGTTTCTCAGGGCATGTGGAGGGGAAACGGAGTCTATGCAGCACCTACTGTGTGACTGCGACTCTTTTGCCAGGAAAAGAATGAATCTTCTGGGATCGGCCTACCCCAAACCAGAAGAATTTAGGCTCTTCGCCCTCAAGGACATTGCCAAGCTTATGGCAATTATCTTCACTGAGGAGGCAGAGTGATAGGATGGGGTGGCACAAAAGATCCCAATGGGTCGACGTGCTACTGCGAGAGGAAGACCTCTGCAGGCCCCACTAGATAAGATAAGATAAGATATGGTTTCTCAAGTAGTAGTGATCGACCAATCACTGGAAAAAATCTAAGCACATTCTCTGAGGCGGTACAGTCGGATGACGATGCCGAATATCCCGGGTGAGACATTTTGTCGTAGGATAAGGGCACTCACCATGTATTTTATAAATTTAAAAAATATAATAATGATACGTTTCGTTTGAAATACATTTGTGACTGTAACGCTCTTGTTCGAATTGCAATACATAATTGGATCTACATTTATTGACGTTTAGATTTTATAAAACCTTCTTTAGTAAGTAGGTATTGTTTCGACAAAAGCATTTTAAAGTAACTCGGTAAAACGCAAAAAGCTACTGCTCCGCTTGTTAAGAGGCTAAGACTTCCAAGAGCGTAGGCGTTATTGAAATAATGATTAATATGTTATCTTTGTACTAATATTTAAGAAACATTTATACCAGTTCAGTACAGTTCGGGTTTCGACCCGGACTTTCAACTGAAAGCGCTATAGTAGGTCTTAAGCATACTGTCCAATATTACACTGATCGTGGAACACCGATATACGCCTGTTTCTTGGATCTCTCCAAAGCCTTTGACCTGGTGTCATATGATACGCTTTGGGGGAAGCTGGGGAAGAGGGGTGTACCGAAAGAAATACTGAACGTGTTCAAATTTTGGTATGCTAACCAAACAAATTATGTTAAGTGGGCTGATTCCTTGTCGGATGCGTATGTGTTGGAGTGCGGAGTGAGGCAAGGGGGGTTATCTTCTCCTAAGCTCTTCAACATCTACGTAAACGATCTCATCGTTGGGCTGAGCAGCATGCGTGTCGGTTGTCGAATAGATGGAATTAGCATAAACAATTTAAGCTACGCTGACGATATGGTGTTGCTCAGCCCTACGGTGGGTGGCCTTACAGAAATGTTAAGTGTTTGTGAGTCGTATGCTGCTGAGCATGGGCTCACGTACAATGTGAAAAAATCAGAATACATGGTATTTGAGGCCGCTGGTAAATGTCCCGATAACGCTACTAAGATTACCCTAAACGGCTTGAACATCAAACGCGTGATGAAATTTAAATATCTGGGGCATGTCATCACCAGCGACCTCAAAGATGATGATGATATTGAACGGGAGCGAAGGGTTCTAGCGGTTAGAGGCAATATGTTGGCTCGCAGATTTTCTCGCTGTACGGAAGATGTGAAAGTGACGCTTTTTAAAGCTTACTGTCAAAACATGTACACGGGAAATCTGTGGGTCAAGCATGCCAAAAAATCTCTGGAGACCCTACGAATCCAGTATAACAATGTCTTTAGGATGATGTTGGGTCTACCGCGTTTTTGCAGTGCATCCGGGATGTTTGCGGAGTATCAAACTGATGGCTTTGAAGCCGTCATTCGCAAAAAAACCGCCTCCCTGATCAGCAGAGTGAGGAACAGTTCCAACAGCATCCTAAAGACATTAGCGGATCGCTTCACCTCACCGCTCTGGTGGTCCCTTGTGCAGAGAGTGACAATCACGGGGACATACCCTTTCTCGTGATGGTCACTCTTGGCACAATAGGGATTCATATGTACCTTTTCATACTTATATAGATACTAACAATATTTTTAAGTCTTACTAACTAATATGGATGAATAATCTGAAATAAACGATTTATTATTATTATTATTATTATACAATTACAAAACAATATTTATATATGTACTTGTACTGTTTGACGAAACCATGCCGTTGTTCAAGGAAATGAAATAATTAGGACTATGGCCCTTGGTTCCTTACAATGAAGATCATGGTAAATATAGATTTTGACGTTCACAAAATACTTTGAATAATGTTTAGTACAAAATATTCAATTAAATTACAAAGCCACAGCCTATAATATTCAAATCAAGTCATTACTAGAATGGGCTTATAAAATATACAAGAGTACTTATTAGTATTAGTAAATTATCAAGTCAAAAACCGTTTCATAAGCATAAAAAACATTACTTTTATGTGACATTTTGTACCAAAGCTTTGAAAGTTCCCGTTTATCCTTTTAGCTTGTGTTTAAGTTGATTTAAAATGTGCTCGAAATTAATGCAGATCTTTTGCATAGTTTGTTAATGCCGTGCCGGGCAGGCTAAGAGATTCATAGCAGTCTTTGGCTGTTGCAACAATGAAAATGTATGTTAAAAAATTCGCCTCCATTCAAGGTAATGTTTTATACAGGTCACACGTGGAGAGACGGCACCAAATGGTATAAAAAATATTAACAGCCTCTGTGGTCAATCGGATAAACTACCAGCCTCAGTTCCAGAAGTCCCAGGTTTGATTCCAACAGAAGAATTTTTACTTTTGTGGCACTTGTATGTCTATGCAGTCCGCATTTAAATTAATGAATTTCCTGTGACTAGAAAAGAGCAAGTCGGGTTTTTGTATTGGTTTAATAAGAACAGCATTTCGATTCTCTAAAGCTCGATGATAACTCCCCTCTCACTTCGACAGTCACGTTCCGATCAAAAGTGCGGATTTGATAACTCGAGCCTTAATCCACGGTGAGTTATCAAATCTGCATTCCTCAAATTCGACTCTACACTAACGTAACCAAGGCCACTTTTAATCGAACGTTAGCGTCAAAGTTAGAGGCAAGTTTACGATTGAGCTCTACAGAATCGCACTGTTGAACGGTCAGCTTCGCCTATAACTATGTCAATTCGCTACATGAAAATAATATGGAGCAACGCACAACCTAATCAGCACCTAATCCTGTATTTAATCACACACTTTGTCACACACAGGTCTGGCTTTCAACCGTCGTTTGTCATTGCTTGATGCTTATGTTTTTAGTCAACATTGCTTCATCAAATCTTAGAAGTTTTCACCTCTGAGATCCGAAAGAAATATTTTTACAAATATTTAAACATTCGGTTAAGATGAAGCTGCATTTATAGATTAATGTTTTTTATTTTACTTTTTTTTTCAGTGTTTAAAATTTTACTTAAGTATATTTAAGCGTTACTAAAACGCTAAAATATAAAACATTAACAACCAAAATAGCCTAGATGATAGTGCTCTTTTTTGTGACTAGGTGAAATGCCGTCTATGCCACGGGGATGGCCTAATCGGGACGAACATACATATAATCACGACTATTATCCCCGAAGGGCTAGTCAGAGACTAGGCAATGAAAACAGCTAAATCAGCCTTCTACCATATTCCTCTTTTCCCCAAATAAAGACTGCAGCTATGCGATTCTCTAAGCGACACAGACGCTGCGCGCATGGCTGTGATCTGCTGTCTCTTTCCAATTCTATGAATATAAAAGAGACAGAGCCATTTCTCAGCGCTGCAGCAGCCGCTGTTACCAAGGCAGTCTTTAGTCCGTTAGTCTGCAAAAGATGGTAGATTTATTAAGTGAGTGTCAATATTAGGCCATAACCCACCACGTCGGCTCAATTTCCTCATGTGCTGTTTGTTTGTACATGTGGGAAAGCCTGTGTCGTTAATATATCTTAACTAAACTTTCGAAGTATTTAACTATGTGAATCAAAACACGTGCCGTATTGAAACCAGCAAAATGAAGAACACGACAAGCGACATTGATATTATTTTTACTTTCACGGTGTCATGGCGTCCTGACACTCACTTAATAAATCTGCCATCTTCAGCATTTTTCATTACTTACTGTCGGACGCGCGATTAGATACAATTAGTGGGGTCCCTTTTCCCTTCGTCCCCCGAAAATTACGTTTAATCTAGTTATATTCATTTTTTTAGCCGAGCATTTTGGCGACAAAAAAATCAGGTCCTCTAATGAACTTAAATTGTTATTTTAGCACTCGGCCGGATGACAAAGTTCGGGAGTTAATATCGTTTTAGGGTGTATTTTTAACATTGCTTCCGTATATAAAACGATGTTTGACGCTTTTTAAATTAACTATAATTTCTTTGTTCTTCTTTGCAACATGGTCGCGTAGCGGTCATAACCGTGGCGCGTAGCGGTGCAAGTTTTTTTTTAAATTCGACCTCCAACTACATTCACCGAAGCCCTATAATTCTGCTTGGTGCAAGTATATTGCCACCCCCTCTCTTCCCTTGGGTGTCGTAAAAGGCGACTAACGGACTAAAGACTGCACATACATCCAACAGCATAGAGCGGCCATGAACTCACCACCTGTCAATCTGAGCACAGGTGTCGCTTTTTGGTGAAAAGTGGACAATCGCAGAGGACTGCTTTTGCAGTCCTCATTGCCTATCTATGTATAACCCTTTGGGGATAATAGTCGTGATTATATGTATGTATTTATTTGTGGGAGATTGGCATTAAAATGTAGATTACTATTAATGTTAGCATTAAAAACAAATGTTTGAAAAAAGCAAATTCACCGCAGTAATTAATACGAATAAGAAAACACGTGCTTGCCCATTGCCACGCTCCCCACGCCATGCGTCATTACCGACTTGTTTGTGCTTCAGTATAAAAAGGTCATGCGCTAGCGCCTTCCGGGCATTCTGTACTCAACTGCGGAGCATGACGGAGCTCTGATCGTCGACATAGTATTTTGGTATGCTATGATGGTGTAACTAAATTATGTATTGTAGTACATAACTGTGTATCTTACAAGAAATAGTAGTAAGTACCAATTTTCATTATGTAAAATGCGAAATGGCTAATTATTTTAATAAATTGATATTACTGTTATTATAATTAACACTAAATGTGTGTATATTGTTACTGTCTGCCAATTAATCTGGTTTTTAAGAATATAAATTGATCAAAATCATTACTCTCTTTTCGTAATCTCCCACATCAGAAGTGTGATGAACCAAGTAATTACGCTCACAAATTCACTACTTAATAAATTGCAAGGTTAATTCGGTAGCGTGACATAATCATTTTAATAGATTGACGATGCACATACATAATCATTTACACGCATAGCACGTGGTCGAGGCTACCCTTCGATGGTGCACATACAAATCATTTACACACATTGCACGTGGTCGAGGCTACCCTTCGATGGTGCACATACAAATCATTTACACGCATTGCACGTGGTAGAGGCTACTCTTCGATCGTGCGCACTTATTATTATGCAAATCTGACAAGTATACTCTGACATTACACATTTGACAGTAAGTGAAAAAAGGATCATTGTTGCTAGCACTGAGCAAATAAATATGTTGCTAGAAAGTTGCTAGCTGACAGTTCTGTGTACTTTATATCTTGTGTAAGCAACGTTACATCTTGTATGATAATCCATGCTATTGATTTGCGACTAACATTATTTTTTGTTTTCCCTGAGTTCTAGAAACACGACATTGCGTCATGAGCATCAGCCTGGAGATTCAGAACGTGTCGGATCAGCTGGATCCTGGTACCTTAGGCGGAGGGTCTACCTACTTCAGCTGTTATTGCTAAAGTTACCCAACGCAAACCAGAAACGTTGGCAAGTGAGGAACGGGCAGGTTCTGATGGATTGTCATAATACTGGTGCCTGTGTTCCACAAGTTTATGAAGACAATGATGCAAGATATGATGACGTTTTTTCAAACAGCTGCAAATGTTTTCCTTACCTCCATTTGACACCGATGGTCGTACTGATACGTACAGCCGCGCTAAATAAGTGGTAAACGCTCCATGTCTATTTATTCATTAGCTTTTGCCGATAGCAAAACTAGTAAACAAGTTTAGTCGATCGCTTTCACAGATATGATTGAATGAAGCTAATAACGAAGTACTCTTAAATTACTAAGTCTTTAAATTAACAATTTCATATTCGCTAGATAAAGTATCGATGACACGAGTCAAATCCCATACATGCCTTCAGATCTTTTGTCCCCATTTTGAACACTAGATATATGATGATCAACTTAATGGAAAAATATAACTTGTAACTGTGACGAGCTTAAAACTAATCTTATTCACATTTGCAGATGAGACCAGGCATTACGACGATTTGGTTCTTTTTGCGGAATATACAAGCGATAGTGTCTAGCCTAGCAGAGTATACAACCTGCAAATGGGAACTTGCCAAAAAGAAACGGTTGGTATCAGGGTGACCGAGTCTCATTTAGTAAAAGGTATGTCAGATTTTCTATTAAATCCGATTTGTTACGGCTGATACCTAAAACATTACTTACCTCAGTTAAACAAAGCTTAACTTTTATAAACGCCAAATTCCAGTGCTGTGTGCTTATCACTGTGTTCCTAATAACATTTAAAAATCTCACCAAAATGACTAAGATTGAAACGCTGTCTACATTGTATTAAGTTAGGACATTCACAGTAACATAGTACTAATGAAAGTTTTAATTTGTTACTTCAAGTTATTATGCAACTCGTACCTGTTGTACTGTAGGTACAGCCTGCAATATTAAACGAATTTAAAATTCTCTAGTTACCTCCGTAGTATTGACTAAAGTGTCATAATATGTAAATTCCACATAATTTCAAGACACTTTTTAGTGTGAGTAAGTTATTCAATCTTTCATTAGTTATTTTGAATTTTGCATTAAAAGTAAATCTTTTATGTCACAGTCTGAACGTATAGATATGATGCGTTCAGTTTGATATAATAATGGATAATTATTATTTGTAATACCACCAGCTATCTTTAGACTTCACATATCAGCCCAAGACATGCAACGTTAAAAGTTGCCTCCTTTTGAATTGTCTAGCCTTAACGGCAAGACAGAAAATTGGCATAACATTCGAATTAATCGAATATTACTTGAGGATTTATATTCGAATAACAAATCAGTGATATTTGAATGATTTTATTTTGACAAATTTTCCTTTCTTTTCACTTTCAAATTTAAATACAATGTCTTTATTATTGAAATTTTTTCATTTACAATGCTATTTAAATAAATATGACAAAATGTTTAGAGCAGTGGACCGGCAATCCAAAGTTTCGAGTCCCGTTTGAGCTTTCCTGAGACTGGTTGTTTTTTTTTCTAGTAAACATTATATCATATAAATACAATGATTGGTTAAAATATTAATTTTAAAATTTAAATCATTAAGTAGTCAGAAGTTAAGTATGACGACATCCGTGGTCGAGTGGTAAACACGCTAGTTCTGGCGTCGCCACCTTTGAGGTCCCTGGTCCAACAACTGGTTGGTCCATTAAGGAATAACAGTCTTTCTTTATTGATTTTTGATCTGGGTGTTTCTGTGTACACATATGTTTATCTGTTATCTAGTTTAACCATCAAAAACAGGTTTCAGAAAAGAAACTTTACTTGAGCTAGACTAGATAATAGTGTGAAATTTTATCGTCTCCCGTATAAAGCTAAAGAGGTTCCGATGATATGATTTGGAATACTTTGGCAGGGGGAAGTAAATGTTCTTAAAATACTACGCCTCTATAGAAAGATATGCTTATTTCATGGCTGTATTATGACAATAAATAACTGTTAAAGGTTTAACAGACTTTATACTTATTATTGTGTGTTCAGAAAATTGATTCCAAACTACCCGCTTCAATACGAACTCGCATGTCGCAAAGACTGACCAATCTGTTTATGCCAGCGCGCCTAGTTGTTGCACAGCTGCACCTGGCACCCCTGGGTCGGGCATTAATGGCACATGATGACATGAGTAATTTCTTTATTCATGTGTTGATGGGTCCAATAAGTTAATATTCGCATAGACTGTGAAAAGACCTTAAATCAGTTACTAACGATTGAATGTTGTCTGGTTTACGACAACTAACAGGATAGTAATCATTTGTTGTCGTTTGTGCTAAATAGCGAACTGAAATCAACTTCTTGCTGTTAACCGCTCAAATTTATACCAAGTCTTACAGTAGCAAATACGATTATTATTCGTTACCTTATTGACTTCGGTCATCTGCGTACTAGATGCACAATCGCATATAAAATGAGTTCGAAAAGGTGTTTCCAATTATTGTACACAATTTCGTTTTCGATTAATCACAACTAGTTTTGATACTCAGACCTATCATCACAACAATAGGTTTTAGACGAAGATATTTTAATTTTTTTAAAATAATAACTGATAGCAATCCAATGCTCCCTCTTGGTCGGAGAGTTAGTTCGAGGCGACACTTTGAGAGCGCTGGTTGTGTGTCTGGTGTTTAGATGACCGAAGCTTATTGATAATGACCCTCTAAATAATTTAGTTGCAGTCGATTGTTGTGAGACGTTTAAATTAACTATAATTTCTTTAAATAAATACCTAATTATTTTGCTAAAGGAATTGGTTTTGCGTCTCGGTCGATTTAGGGGTACTTTAATTTGGATATTATAATGCCGTGAAACCCAAACAACAAATACATTATGCATACCTTTACGTTGACTATACTATAGATTATGGGTCTCTTAAAGTCACATTGTTGTGACTGTTGTGACAGGTATACTGTGACAATACAGTAAAATGCTGAAACATAATGTCCGCATCTCGGAACAATATTTGGTCCGAGGTTCGCATTATCATTTATGGCATTTTCCTCTGAAAAAGGTACTGAGCTGTCTGATATCTTAAGATATCTTATAAAGTCATATTCTTTGTTTTCATTAGAAAAGCAAGAATAAATATTTGATATTTTTGTGTTTTTATTTCTTTATGTACTGTGAACTCCTGGCCAGATGTTTTGCTGTACATTGAGGAATAAGGACTTTTAGTTTGCCGCGCCAAATTATGGCTTTTTACCGAGGCTAGAGCTAAAGATCACTTTTATTTGGCCGCGCCACATGATGGCTTATTTTTACCGAGGCTACTATGTGATCATTTTTATTTGGCCGTGCCACACGATGGCTTATTTTTACCGAGGCTACTATGTGATCATTTTTATTTGGCCGTGCCACATGATGGCTCATTTTTACCGAGGCTACTATATGATCATTTTTATTTGACCGCGCCACTTGTTTGGCTTTTTACCGAGGCTACTATGTGATCATTTATTTTCACTTTTGTGACTCATGATTTAATCGCGCCACTCGATGGCTTTCTACCTGTGATCATAGATATAAATTGTTAATAAAACTAATATTTATTTTAATGATACGACAAACACACATGCGCGCGCGCAGACACAAAAACATATATTTAAATAATAATTATAGCTACCGATAGCTTGTGCCCCGATTCGTAATATTTTATTATTTGCGTTAATCGAGGCTTTGAAATAAAAATGTGTTTACCTCAGGTCTTAAAAATGTGTTTACCTCAAGCCTTATCTTACCTAAATCTTTAAATATTGTAAAATATTTTCATTCAGATCTGTAAGGATGTAAATTGTAAGAGGTTTGATAAGACACAAAGTTTTTTTTATTCACGTTTTTTAAGTAAGCTGTAAACTTTGCATTTTTAAGTCGATATTTCTGATATCAAGATTTTGATTTTGGTTTATATTTTACTAAGAATGCGAATTGTTTGGTTGCGCATTTCATTTGGTGGTATGCGATTATGCTTTTCGCTTTTTTTCAATTTTTTTTCAAACTAGACATTTTTTCTTAAAAGATGTACAGATAATAAAGAGAAAAATAATGTAAACATTTAAAAAATGTATGTTTACGACTTACGTTATAAGTATAATATTGTATGGAATATAAATGTTTTTGTCTCATATTTAAGAGTGAGGGCCTATGAGATAGTTTTTATTTTGTTTTTGTTGCTGTCTAAACAAAATCTGATGTTTATTATTTACATTATTCGCGAGCCGGTGACCTGCTGCTCGTCAGAATGGCCGTGTGGGAGATTGGCATTAAAATGTAGATTACTATTAATGTTAGCATTAAAAACAAATGTTTGAAGAAAGCAAATTCACCGCAGTAATTAATACGAATAAGAAAACACGTGCTTGCCCATTGCCACGCTCCCCACGCCATGCGTCATTACCGACTTGTTTGTGCTTCAGTATAAAAAGGTCATGCGCTAGCGCCTTCCGGGCATTCTGTACTCAACTGCGGAGCATGACGGAGCTCTGATCGTCGACATAGTATTTTGGTATGCTATGATGGTGTAACTAAATTATGTATTGTAGTACATAACTGTGTATCTTACAAGAAATAGTAGTAAGTACCAATTTTCATTATGTAAAATGCGAAATGGCTAATTATTTAAAAAAAATGATATTACTGTTATTATAATTAACACTAAATGTGTGTATATTGTTAGTCTGCCAATTAATCTGGTTTTTATTAATATAAATTGATCAAAATCATTACTCTCTTCTCTTAATCTCCCACATATTTATAAATATCTTACTGGGTTTAACGTAAACATTAACAGGATAAAATGTTTACTAGAAAAAAATCAACCAGTCTCAGGAAGCTCGAATGGGATTCGAACCCACGACCTTTGGATTGCCGGTCCACTGCTCTAACCGCTGAGCTACCGAGACCCCAGAAGACTCGCTGAGTTTTTCCTAGTAGTTTGATTTACGCTGCAAGCCAGCGGTATTACGTCACTGTGAAGTCTACCCTCACAGTCGAAATAAATACTATTGCAAGTATTTAACAATCGATAAAGACGTAATTGCTTATAAATAAATAGTTGATTCGAATCCCATTCGAGCTTCCTGAGACTGGTTGATTTTTTTCTAGTAAACATTTGCATTGTGAATGCAAAATTTCAACAATAAAGATATTAACATTAACGTTTGTAACGCATGCAAATTAGTTATACTTCATGATGAATTTATACTGAGTGTATAAATTAACCAAACGTCAGAACCCTAATAATAATAGATTCAGAAGTGAAGGGTTTGTTAATTTTGTACATGTTTTTTTTTCAGCCCACCTTCATGTATACAATAGCAAACTCAAATATACAAAAGCTTTATAAATTTACCTTATAAAATTGTGTCAGACAGCGTACTGAGTGAACAACAAAGTCTGAATAATATGATTGATGAATGTAGGTATTTTACCGAAAGAGTTATGTTAAAAGGAAGTGAAATGAACCGAATATGATAAGAATACGTGTAACATATTTTATATGTTGTTGCGAGTTTTATAGAATAAGGAAATACGGCCAAAGTTCGTCAGTGGCACTTATGATATTTTTGTAGTAAGGTGCTGTTTTGATTATATTTTTAATTTACATTACACTTACATTTTTAGTAGTTTTTCAGTGCGTTGCCGTTTGCCGTTCTTCGCAACGACAGGTTATAATAATAAGGGTCAGATGCAAAAGAATTTACATTACACTTACATTTTTAGTAGTTTTTCAGTGCGTTACCGTTTGTCGTTCTTCGCAACGACAGGTTATAATAATAAGGGTCAGATGCAAAAGACATATATGCGGCACATATCTGGAGGTTCCTCACTCTGCAGCCCTAATTAATATATAAAAATATTTTTTTAAATAAATTATTGTAAAAAAAAATCTTAAGATGTATATTTTTTAAAGAGAATAATAATATATATTAAATCTACAACAATATACACAGGAAAAGTTAATTCCCTGCAGCCTGTAAAAGTTATTACTGTGCTACAGGCCACAGTGTCTTACCTGGATTTGACAACAATCACTATTTTGGTGATAATACTTAAAACACTTACACATCAAAAAGGATAAAAACTATCACTTTAATTTAAGTGTGCGTGCATGTAATTGCATGTAATTTTAATAGTCCAAAATTTTTGTCATAATATTTTAAGTTATGACCACAAACGAATCTCATAGCGCAAACTCTAATTAAATAGTTCATTAGTTTCATAGTCAGCGAAAGACAGATTCAGTTATTTGAGATCCACCCCGATGTTGCTTGATAATGTTTAATATCAGTGTCAAAGCTATTAATATTAATGCTATAGCTATTAATAGTTTCATAGCGCAATGCAACTTAACACAAACCTGAGAGTTTCCAATATTATTAAAATACAACATTTAAAATAATTGAAATCCTTAATATCATCGAACAACTTGTAATCGTAGTAACGTTTAAGCATGCAAACAAGCATGCAGCATGGAAGCAAGCATGCACCACGCAAGCAAGCATGCAGCATGCAAACAAGCATGCAGCGTGTAAGCAAGCTAGCTTGTAGCTTGCAAGCAAGCTGCGGCATGCATGCAAGCAAGCATGCAGCATGCAAACAAGCAAGCAGCAAGCAACCAAGCATGCAGCAAGTATACAGCAAGCATGCAGCATGCAACCAAGCATGCAGCAGGCATGGTTTCTGTCACGGCTCATGCATCACAGCAATGCAAACGGAATAAATAAAGTAAAAGCACAGATGGAAAGGAAAAGACAGCCAACTAACATCTATTGCGTCGGCATAGTGCACAGGCAGTGTACAGTATGTGAGTTAATTTATTTAGGGGGGTTAGGCGGTTAGCAAAAATTCCGGGCCCTCGCGGGTGTTGCGCGGTGCGAGCTCCGCGGTAATTCGTAAGCGCCATTATTTTATTATTTTTTTTATTAAAAAGTTAGTACTAATTTTTTTTTGTTATTTGGAAATCTAAATCAGTCAAGAAATCGAAAGGGTAAATACCTATGTGTTTATGATTTTATAGGAATTATTATTGTAAAACACGGTCGTAATATGCATTCATATGAATTTTTAGAGGTAATTTCAGGATATTTTCTATCGAGATAAATGTTTTCAATCGTGTTTTGAAAACAGTCTTTCTGTAATACATATTATTGAAAATTTCAGTGCGAAATATCTAAAATATTTTTAATAACAGCTAATAATATAAACCAGTCAATCTTTCCGTTTTCACCGCCTAATGGAAGTCTCTTAAGGGGGGCCATAAGAGCGAACTGTCAGAAATTACCAATTTCAGCAAGATGTTTTTCTGGCACTTAAAAATCAAAATGCCGTACTTTTGCGACATTATCGTTTCAGCGTGATTAAACATACAAATATTTATGCTTTTCTTTTGAAATTACAATTGATACATTTTTCCTCTTGACAGTTGATTTTTTGTCTACTCTAACTACTTCTCTTGACCATTCGCTCAAATTTTTGCTTACGGTTACGAAAAGTTATGACAATTTAAGGTGAAAAAAGCGGGCGATGAATAACTTTGAAACATTTGCAGTAATTGGTTAGTATTAGTTAAAAATTTGCAGTGGTGGACGTAATCCAAATCCAAGACACTGTATTTTGGACAGGACGATATTGCGAAATATCGTCCTGTCCAAAATACAGTGTCTTAGGACATAATTCTTTGACCAGGTGTGTGTTGTCAGTGATGTCATACGGAACTTAGACGTGGTCGCTTACTATGGGCCTTATAAAAAGTCTCAAGGTCACTCGAAGAGCCATTGCTCTGGATGCCATGCGCATGGAGAGGGCTTTACTCGGAAATTCTCAGCGGGATCGAATCAGAAATGAAAAGATCCGTAGAAATACCAAGGTAACCGACATAGCCCGAAGAAAACGCAGTGTAGGCATGCATCCAAAAAGGTGGACCGTCAGGTAAAGTTTGTGGGAAGCAAAGGTGGACTGACGATCGGGTGAAGTTCCTGGAAAGCCGCTGAATGCGAGCAGCACAAGACCGACGTGGTTAAGATCCTTGGGGAGGCCTTTGTCCAGCAGTGGACGTCTTTCGGCTGATGATGATATAATATGCCCACTATATTTTAAACTTTATGTTATTAAGAAGAGTTTGAAAACGAATGAAATATTTAAACTTATAAACAAACATATTCTGTCCTAAAAAGAGTTAAAGAAATACGGCTACTGATAAAATTTAACTACGTCCATGGTGCTTTCATGTTAATGCGCCAGCCATATTTTACCCTAGCAACCGCATTGTTCTCCCGCTTTTTTAATTAAGAACCTCTGATGAAGCATCGTAGTCTATGGTATTGTAAAGAAAAAGCAAAGTTTTTAAATGGGGTCAGCTTATTTAGCATTGTTCGGATTCTTAGTCGTTCATCAAAAGAGAAGCGACTGTTATTCTATGTTTTTATGTACTGTGCTAAATTAATTAGTTAGTAATAAGTATAGATATAACCAAATATTCAGATTTTAACGAAAAATAACATTATTTTAATGCTTTACAATCACAACATCTTGAAATAAACCTTTTTTGTACGAATTTACGCCTGTTTAAAATTTTATTACGTATAGAAAGTAAGTCCGCGCGCCCATTTTAAAGCACTTTTTTAAAACTCTGAGTTTGCAATGTACAGTCACGAGCACCAATATGTATACACTTTGACTCTTATTCCATTGTGTTAAGAGTTACAATTGTTTACATATTTTTGCTCGTGACTACACTACGGAGTTACAAGTGTACCTACGTGTGCGTGTCGCCGAGCGCAAGCAAGTAATCGTCACGAAAGTGTGAATCGGTTTAGTGCTTCACTTGTGACAGAGCGCTTGTATGAAGACTATCTTTCTATACGTAATTATTCTAAGGACCACAGACCCATCAAAGTGTTCGAAACGGAAGGAAACTTTGTTCGTATCATGAGTTCGTAAGTCTTCGCTACAACTGGTGGGTATTAGTGAAATCACCACGCTTGCAGAATGGGGGTTCGTGATCGCATTAAGATAAAAGATAAAATATGCTTTAATGTACACCACAGAAAACATACAAAAGGACAAACACATAGCAAATACAATTGGCGGTCTTATAGCTAAACAGCAATTTCTTCCAGGCAACCTTGTTGGACTGGATAGAAGAAACAGTTAACAATTGCATTGGATGCATTCCCGGTTTATGCATCGATTAATCCAAAACCGCCTTTGCACGACCGGGGAATTGAAACCAATACCTCAGGATACCGGACCAAACGCGACCAACCAGGGCGTTATATATTTTTTATACATATTATAATTTGAAAAATAATCTCACTAATCTCCCTATGAAAATCCAACTGAATTATTAAACGACGGGTGACTCAAACGGTTTAATTTTATATAAACCCCAAGCTAACGGTGGTCAAGAGCGGATGCCTTCAAAATTTCCATTTCAAATGGTCCGAGCTCAATATTGGAATGCTTAACAAACCAAGACTCCGTCCCGAAATATTTGGCGTTTACTCACAATTAGGTCTATTTCAAGCACGTCTTTGATATTCAATTGGTTTGAATTTCGGAGCGTGCCATGAAAGGGCAGCCAGTCTTATTCCGTTTAAAAGTTTATGTTTATTTAGATAAGTACCTGCTTTTGATGGACACTGTTACCTCCTAGTCTGTCACGCAGACTCCTAGAGGTTGCTAACAATTAAATAATAATAAATAAATAAAAAAAATTGTTTACGCTTACACCAACTATCCAGCCCAAGTTAAGCTTCTATTGAAACTTGTTAATATGGTTAAACTAGATAACGAATAAATATGCATAAACATAGAATAACATCCAGACCCGAAATCAATTCAGAAAAACAGTTTTCTCTAAATTGACTCGATCGGGAATTGAACCCGGGACCTCAGAGATGGTGCGACGCCAGACCCGGCGCGCATTCGACCACGGAGGTCGTCATTGTTTGAAAGTTTTTAATTGAATTTCCATTGTATCTGGTTTTGCGACAGCTTAGCTTATATTGTTTAGAATATGAAAATGAAAGATGACGTATTCCTTGGACAGCGTGCCCAATCCTTGGACAGCTTCAAACGACTAGCAACGAACACTATCTGTCACTGTCAACGTCTTTATGATTTTAGTGTATATAAATAGAAAACTTTATAAGTTTTTATTTATGTATTTGATTTATTTATTTTATTTATTTATTTAGAAACCAAACAGCGTTTTATACAGTTTTTTCTTATAGTAATGCATGGGTAGTAAGGCCAATTAGCAGGTTTCCTTAAACAAACCACAAGTAGGTAGCAATCATTTTGATGTTACAAATTCAAAACAGACCAATCAAAAAAATAACTACTATAGATGAGAATTGTCTCTGCCCTGAGATGGCGAACTCATTATGTCATATACATACACGCACATACATAAACATACATACATACATTATAACATATCAAATATATATACATATACATAAATATACACACATACATATACATATCATGATAAGATACATAAATATATAAGTACATAGCACCTTACATCACATCATATTACATTATATTATATTATATTCTGCATTACATTTCCATATCATAGTAGAATACTATTACTCGCTATAATTTTTTTTTTTTTGAGGAGGGATAACCTTTGTGTGCATAGTAACGGTCTCACGTGATTGTTAGCTATTGTTGACTGTCAGGGTTGTTCTGTTCTTTCAAGATGTTGATAACGCGGACGATGAAGGCTTTCTTAGTATTTGCAAATATATCTATTACGCTAAACAGATTATTGTATGCTTGAGGTATTCTTGTGAGCGGAGCATTACGGGCATAGTTGGTAACACGCAGCGGTACAGCCAACAAGGGTGTGTGCCGCGTGCGGCGTGAGGGGGTGCGGTAGCTCACACCGGCCACCAGCTCCGGACAGTCCACCTGTGCGTGCACCAGGTCGTAAAGAAGACTAGCGTCCGATACTAAACGTCTTTGTTCTAGTGTTAACAAGTTATTACGATAGCAGTTTCCTTCGTATGATGTAGAAATTAACCGTCGCCTATAATTGAGGTGGTTAACTAATATTTTTTGTATCCGTTCTATTTGATTTTTGTACATGGCATATCCAGGGCTCCATACCGGACTGGCAAATTCCAAAACGCTGCGAATATATGCACAGTAAACCGTTACGATAGATTTATTATCTTTGAAATGTTTGCATTCCCGTAAAACAAAACCAAGAGTTTTATATGCTTTGACGGTTACACTGTCGATATGCTTCGATAACACAAATTCTTCATCCAATAGTACCCCTATGTCGCGTATCAGTTGTGTCCTATTAATGACCGTGCCATTAAAATTGTAGTCAAATTTAATTGGTTTAGATTTACGACTAAATGTAATAATTTGGCATTTATTAGTGTTAACAGTAATTTTATTTTTTTCATAATATTTATGTAAAGAATCTAGATCTGATTGCAGAGCAAGACAGTCACTCAAGTTATTAATTTTAATGTACACTTTTTTGTCATCAGCATACATGAGATGTTTAGCAGCTTTAAAACAGTACTTAATATCGTACAGGTATACGTTGTAGAAAAGCGGGCCCAGGTAGGATCCCTGGGGAACTCCAGTTAAAACATCTATGTAATCGGATTTAAAACCTCCTAACACAACGGCCTGGGAACGGTTACTTAAATAAGATTTTATCCATCGCAAAAAATCCCCATGAATACCCAACGCTTGAAGTTTTTGTAGCAAAATGACGTGATCCACACGGTCGAACGCTTTTTCGAAATCCGTGTAAATCACGTCAATCTGACCACCTCTTTCCATATTCGTTAGAACGTAGTCAGAAAAACAAACAAGATTAGTCAAGGTTGATCGTTTTTTTAAGAAACCGTGTTGACTATCGGGCAAACCCTTACATATGACAGGATAGATGGCATTATAGACGATCTTCTCAAATATTTTACCTATAGTACAAAGAATGGATATTCCACGGTAGTTACTTATTTCAGTTTTGGATCCCTTTTTGTGAATTGGAACTATGTGAGCCTTTTTCCATATACCAGGATACAATCCTTCGTTTAGGGATAAATTAAAGAGAAAGCTGATTGGTTGTGCCAAAGTCTTAGAACAGCTAGCCCAAAACAGGGGGGGTATATCATCATTTCCAGCCCCTTTGGCTATATCCAGACTGGTTAAAGCTTTTTCGATAACGTTAGACGGGATATTAAGTATCGACAAAGAGTCGAAACACTTGTCGACTGCGTACGAAGTAGTATTGCTAGGGGTTGGTACACCGAAAACACTTTGGAAAAAAGTGTTAAAGGCATTGCAAATGTCCCTGCCATTCGAGTAACTAGTGTCGTTAAAAATAAAGTTTTGCGGATAATTTGACCTACCGCGCATGGACTTAAGATAAGACCAGAATACCTTAGGATTATGTTTTATAGATTGTTCTGTCCTTTTGATATAATTATTGTAGCATAATTGTTGAACTCTGTGTTGTCTTTTTCTAAGTAGGGAGAATTCGTCATAGTCCAACAGGTTTCCATAGGTCTTCCATTGTTTATGTGCTTTAGACTTTTCCTTAATAATTTTTATTAGAGAGGGACTAAACCATTTTGGATACTTGTTATTCTTATTTAACTTATTTAGTGGAACGAACTTTTCTATACAATTATTTATAATGTTATAAAAAAGAGTAATTGCATTTTCAGTCGTATGACATTTCGACATTATTTGCCAGTCTATTGACTGCAGGTGATCATTAATTTGTTGATAGTCCGCCTTTCTAAAATTACGTCTAGGTATGGAAGATTCTTCCAAAAATGATATGGCGTGATCAGTTAAATATATCGTAAAAGGAGGGTGAGAACGATCTAGTTTTGTGAGGGGCAACGTACTTGTGTCTATTTCTAAATTTAAATTTGAAAAGACCAGATCCAAAGTATTGTTATAACCATTTTTTAATGTGTTATACTGGGTTAACCCATGAAGACTTAGTTGTTCTAGTAAACGTACACCGGCATTTTGGCTTTCCGTGGAACCCTGTTTGATGTGAGTAGGGCCGTAATTATCCCATTGGATGCAAGGAAGGTTGAAGTCGCCTAATATCACAAAATTGTCGTTAGAATATTGTTGAAACATCTTTTTAGTTATGTTTATCACATTGTCAACACTGTCGGGTAAACAGGCAGGGTCAGGGGGTATGTATAAGCCTATAACATGTAAATTGGTGTTACTATGTAGTGCCTTCGAAGATATAGTGATAAAAATTATTTCTGTGCAAATACATGTTGAGATATCGACGCGGCAAGCATTTAATTTACGATTTACTAGTATCATCACACCGCCCCCTGTCTTTTTCTTCGTTAAAGAGAGATCGCGATCGAATCGAAATATGTCATACCAATTATCACTCACTTCACCGTCCAAAATTCCGGAATGCAACCATGACTCACTTATAACGATTATGTCATAGCTATTACGTAATAAGCCCTGGCGGAACTCAGGACATTTTGTACGTAAACCCCTTGAGTTTTGGTAAAAAAAATGATATTGATAAAATTAAACATGTTTATTTATTTTTCTTTGTTTATATAATTCTAATTAATTTTAATTGAAACACCAGAACAGCCCTTTAAAATTTCACTTTCTATCCAGTCCAACACGGTTGCCTGGAAGAATTTAAGAAATTGCTTTTTAGCGATAATGCCGCCAATTGAATGTTACTTTGTGTTTGTCCTTTTGTCGTTAATTTGGTGTAAAATAAAGAATATTTTATCTTATCTTATCTTATCCTTTAAAGAACAGACAGTGGTGAATAGTTTAAACTTCGAAGTATTTGGTTAAACGGATCACTTAATAATAAAACGTGTCACGTAGCGATGAAAGAATACTACTACCCCTCTCTTCCCTTGGGTGTCGTAAAAAGCGACTAACGTGGCGCGGACTATTTCAAGCACTGATTTTGCTGCCCTAATTGCTTAGTCTCTGACTAATCCTTTGGGGATAATAGTCGTGATTGTAGGGATGGATGAAACTAATTGCCGCTATCCATCAATTGGACTGTACCGTATGTTCATTTGCCGGCCCAATATTATTATTTAAAAAAGATTTATCATTGAAGAAAATCTGTAATTACGACATCCTAAGCACCTTTATGAAATCTTTAGACGTAAATTAATGTATTTTTTAATGCGACAGTTACTTTAACTCGATTTTTTCCTGAAAGAAAGAAAGGCTTCTTTTATAAAAAGTTTTTGTAACCATTGATAGCGAAAATAATGACAGCAGATGCGCCATATTTTTTTTCTAATTGCGGATGACGTCACAAATGCCGCCATTTGCAAAAAAAAAATATTACTCTACAATCAAACGATATTTTGTCGTTCTGTAAACAACAATATATTAACTGATATATTTTCTATCCATCAGGCATAGATGAATGATTGGTCTCGCTGCGCTCGTCTAGACACCGCGCTACCTATAAACCACAGCTCCGTAAATGCGGCAACTCATTATTGTAGTGTGTTTATGACAATATGCAAGGATGCTAGTGTGCGTGAAAAATTTGTTGCCAGCTGCTGAACTGTTACCCGAGTTAATGGGAAAATTATTTTTGCTGTGATGTATTCGTTAAGTTGCTGGTTATAAATGTAGCTCAGAAAATATTTAAAACTTTACAATTAAAAGCAAATATGTATCAATATAATTGTATATATTATTATGTAGGTTAGACGTAAGTTTCTTCTGTAGAAAAATGATAGGTATGTATAGCAATGATTAGATGTTATTTTTTTAGTAGTTTTTTTTATTACTACCAACCCCTTTCTTTCCTTGGGTATCGTAAAAGGCGACTAACGGACTAAAGACTGCACATACATCCAACAGCATGGAGCGGCGATGGGCTCATCAAAATAATACTACCAACCCCTCTCTTCCCTTCGGTGTCGTAAGAGGCAACTAACAGACTAAAGACTGCACATACATCAACAGCAGAGAGCAACTATGGGCTCATCAAAATAATACTACCAACCCCTCACTTTTTTTCGATTTCGTAAAAGGGGACTAACGGACTAAAGACTGCACATACATCCAACAGCATAGCGCGGCGATGGGCTCATCAAAATAATACTACCAATCCTCCCCTTCCATTGGGTCTCGTAAAAGGCGACTAACGGACTAAAGACTGCACATACATCCAACAGCATAGAGCGGCGATGGGCTCATCAAAATAATACTACCAACCCCTCTCTTCCCTTCGGTGTCGTAAGAGGCAACTAACAGACTAAAGACTGCACATACATCAACAGCAGAGAGCAACTATGGGCTCATCAAAATAATACTACCAACCCCTCACTTTTTTTCGATTTCGTAAAAGGGGACTAACGGACTAAAGACTGCACATACATCCAACAGCATAGCGCGGCGATGGGCTCATCAAAATAATACTACCAATCCTCCCCTTCCATTGGGTCTCGTAAAAGGCGACTAACGGACTAAAGACTGCACATACATCCAACAGCATAGAGCGGCGATGGGCTCATCAAAATAATACTACCAACCCCTCTCTTCCCTTCGGTGTCGTAAGAGGCGACTAACAGACTAAAGACTGCACATACATCCAACAGCATAGAGCAACTATGGGCTCATCAAAATAATACTACCAACCCCTCACTTTTCTTCGATTTCGTAAAAGGGGACTAACGGACTAAAGACTGCACATACATCCAACAGCATGGAGCGACGATGCGCTCATTTAAATAATACTACCAACCCCTCCCTTCCATTGGGTCTCGTAAAAGGCGACTAATGGACTAAAGACTGCACATACATACAACAGCATAGTGCGGCGATGGGCTCATCAAAATAATACTACCAACCCCTTTCTTCCCTTTGGTGTCGTAAAAGTGACTAACGGGCTAAAGGCTCACCACCTAAGCACATGTGCAGACTGTGCAGTTGTTTCTTGCTGAAGCATGGACTGTGTGGGCGTGGTCTGTGTTGTTGTTGTTGTTCAAATGATTTTACTACGCAAACTGGCATTTTAGTTTGAATAAGCCCAAAATTGAATAAAACATTCGGGACGTACACGTCACCCAGAGCTGTCAGTGTGACTGGCTCGGGTACGCCGATTTCGGCGTAGTATTTGTTGCCGCATTTGACAAGTACGACGGAGGTATCTAGTCGAGCGCAGCGAGACCAATCATTAATCTAAGCCATCAGGTATCAAAATAAAGTGATGAATGCAACAGCTTATTTGTCTTATAGTATTTCTCTAAAAATCACTCGGAAATCAGAAACATGCTAACGGACTTTACACGCTTTATCTAGCAGTAATAACAATGTATTTCTTACAACTTATGATGAAAATGACAGAATCGAGCACAGACTATGCGATATTTTGCGATCAAAATGCATAAAATGTACCACAGAACTGAAATAATCGACCTTGTTCATACTAAAGTAGTCTGTAAGTCTATGAAAACACGGTACAAAGTCAAGTGGGAGAGCGCGGTCTTATGCGACCGCTTGGGGTTTATCGGAAAGGCGCGCTCTGTCAGTGCGGTCTCATGCGACCGATTGGGGTCTAGGTTAACTTTTGGCAAAAATCTATATTATTTGGAAATATTAACTTTTTTAACCTGTTTGTATACCATTTACGAAATGTTTTAATTTGTGTTCCGTTCAAGTCATCGCGTAACTAACTATTGTTTGAGTAATTGTCAACTTCAATTTCATTTATTTTTCATATATTTAGTTCAGGCTACAATAATTGAGCACTCATGAATGTCGCTATGCCATCGGTTCGTAAGTCTAACTATGGGGCGGGAGCCTTGTATTGAGAAGAACCGGCAAGAAACTCAGCAAGGGCATTTCTTTTCTCCCTTTCTTTAAAAGCTTCAAATACAAATTAGAAAATGTATCTATAATAGAAGGACATTTTCCATTACAAGACAAAACATATAGTACGATTACAAGACAAACACAACAACATACAAGAGAAAATCTAATACATAATTTTTAAAAAACAAGTATTTATCCATTTCAATAAAATAAACAATGTCTTACACTACCGGTGAAATAAAAATAAAAAGTAAGACTTTAACTATCATTACAATACTCCGTATTATTATAAACGATGAATAAACGTTACTGTTGTTAAGAACGACCATGTACAAATAAGAAACTACGGAAATAAACAAACGCCTGGACGTGTTTCAGTAAGGCGGGTAAGACACAACGTGTCTTCTGGGACAGCACGGGCCGTTAAAGACCGTCCGACAGCCAAATGATTCGTGAAATAGTACGGCTGAACTGAGTGTGCGGTAGGAATTACAATATTTAAGGGAGGTGAGTTGCTGCGCAATTGTTATTTTCTATTTTTTTTATAAGATTCTTATTAGATTAAAGGGCTTCTTCAACCCCCAAGCGGTCGCATGAGACCGCACCTACAAAAATACACTTACAGACTACTTTAGTTTGAACAAGTTTGATTATTTCGGTTCTGTGGTAAATTTTATGCATCGTGATTGTAAAATATCGTATAGTCTATGCTCGATTCTGTCAAATTTGACGTTGACAGTTGCGCCAATTTTTGTGTCAGAAAATTTCCACGAGTGAACAAATTTCAAGTTTGATTATTTCGGTTCTGTGGTAAATTTTATGCATCGTGATTGTAAAATATCGTATAGTCTATGCTCGATTCTGTCAAATTTGACGTTGACAGTTGCGCCAATTTTTGTGTCAGAAAATTTCCACGAGTGAACAAATTTTGAAACTTTTCAAAAATTTTTAACATATAAATAATAAAGTCAAAGTCAAATTATTTATTCAATGTAAACCTTTACAGGCACTTATTGACGTCAATACTAATAATAATAAAAGAAAACACAGTTAACTAACTTGTAGTTAAGACTTAACAACCAATCTAACGCACTATTAGTCTGTGCCAGACAAACGCGCATCGCTACCCCCAGTACCACTGCACGGCGAAACAGGATCGCGTCGAACCGAAATATAAACCGTGGCGATAGAATTCTGTGTAAACAAACTAGTAACAAAATAGTCCTGATAACCCATTCTGTTAATTTAAATGACTGTGTAGGAGTGGGTTCACGTCAGGAGTCTAACGGAGCTAAGGGGAGGGATTGAGCAACGATTTCTCGCGTTCAACCCGAGCATCTATCCGCTCGGCTATCGACGATACGTTTTGTGTGTTTGTCTTTGATTATCACAAAAGAAGAAATAACAGTCCTTAGTAGACATTACCTCACACACTTTTGTAAATAAATTAATGAGCTGCTAGTATCAATCGAGCGAGTGACACAGAGCGATGAATTACAGTTTTGTTTTTTTTTAAATTCTTTTTTTTATTTTGTTTAAGTTACTCGCGTCCGTAGGTTTACCATTGAGACCCTACACGTGACCGGTGCTAAATGAGTGACACTGACTGAGTGGTAGAGCCACGCTGCGTTGCAACACGCATTGGGCCGGCTCGCCCGGCGTAATACCACCCTCACGTAATACTCACGTAATACCACAATCACGAATATTCGGAGTGAAATAATGGCAGTTGGTGCTGTTGTGTTTCGTCCGACCAGTGAGGATTTCGGAGGCCCTCCCCCACCCCCCTCACAATTCCTATTCCCTCCTTAAACTTATTCCTTTCATAAAGGCCGACAACGCGTCTGCGATTCCTCTGGTTTTGCGGGTGTCCATGGGCGGCGGTGATTACTCTCCATCAGGTGAGCTGCCTGCTCGTTTGCCTCTTTCTTTTATATATAAAAAAAAATTGTAGGACCTTTGATAATTATCAAAGTTCCTACAAAAAGTATTTTGTTTGCGCATTTCTTCAGTCCGTTAGTTGCCTTTAACTACACCTAATAGAAGAGTTGAGTTTGTGGTTGTCTATTAATGTGCCGCCATCGCCAGCGCACAGCTCACTGCAACTATTATTTTTGAATGCATGTGTGTGACTATGACTATTATGTTATGACATTGCACTAAAGTGTTAATCTACTTTTCACCCTGTATGTACAAGTTTATGTACGCGTTTTATTTTAACTTTTATTCCACAAAGGGGCAACGCTTGGCCTACATCTTATCGTAATTTATTCGTAGAAGAAGTACCTACATCGTTTCGTTATTATGATTAGGTATTTGAAAATTCGTTAAAAATAAGCAAAGAAACGGAGCGATGTACTCCTACTATACGACTAAATTACTCGCCTAGTGCGAACCAGGTTTATGCGACGATAATACAGAAATTGAAAGCACACTTTACCAGGAACTATCGACTGCTTGGGAAAATTATGGCGCATGTCTTGATATGGCAAAGACTTATAAGGCTTTTCTAGTCATCTATGAGGTAACGGTAGTTAACTACCGGACGACTGAAAACCAACTAAACCGCCTACAATAAGTTTGTCACGCCATTTTCGACTTAAGCTGCCGTACTGCCTTTAGCCCAAAGGTCGTTTCATATACTTTTCTAAATTTTGCTTGAAAATAGTTTATCAGTTCGGTTTTGAGGCGTTCCGAATCTCGGTACCAGAGCGTGAAATCCAATGATATAATAATAAAACTCACAACTTTTATTCGCACAACTTTCAATACTGCTCACATCCTGTTCCGAAGAACTATACCGGCACATTGGTGCCTCTCAAACGAGACGATTTATTTCCTACTTCGAAGTTGACGGAGGAAGTAACAAAGTTACTAAGCGAAAAGGCAACTTCGCGCGCAAGTTGTGTTATGAAAAAACTCCGAACGATGACCGTAAGGGAGGCCCTATCTCTTTATAAGTGCGGCAATCTGCAAAACTCCTGAGACGAGGGGGAGACGTTCAATTGTTTTTATTTGACGTTTTATTGAGCCTAGAAGTAAAAGTTCAATGACACAATGACAGTGCGGAAACTGACCCGCATTGGACTACCAATCCGCATTTTTAAAGCGTGGTGGATCGCGCCCCAAATTCCTCCTGTGGGAAGTGAGATGTTTATAGGCTTATGATGGTGATGATGATGACACAAATATATAGAAATCACCTAAGTCCTGATCGCGATTTCAAATGGGCACTAAACGAAGTTTACTATAGAAATATTGTATTTGACTACGATAAAAAGAAGTTAACAGGATGATCTTGATGGCATTAGATATGAAATATGAATCCGCCAAGGATCGAAAGAAGTTTGCTCGATAGGTATTTGTTTGGCAAATAGGAGAAATAGCTTAACAACAAAAACTTATTTCACATTTCTAACCAAGTAGAGCTTGAAAACAGCGTGGACACCATTAAAGAAAAACCAATTAAAATATCATCATTAACATGTCAGTTAGCTACTTAGTTAGTCAGTCAGGTGGGAAGCCACATGGACAACATCACTTGAGGATATTTAGTCATAACCCACCACGCTGGCCAGCTAGTGCGTTAAAAATAAGTTATAACACAATATTTAATCCATCATCGCACAAACATTTAAAGCGGGATTAGATAGGTATTACGTGTATTTCGCAGTCAGCAGCGCTAATCTCTGGCGCAAATTGAATTCAGTCATTGCACGTTTCGGTGATGGAATAAACCAAATCCGAGCAAAATTGATTTTAAAACATAAAAATATCTAGATGGATCAACCGCCTCTGTAGTTTAGTGGCTAAGCCACTGGGTTTAGACCTAGTGGTCCCGGGTTCAATTCCGAGCGTACTTGGTTTGGTTAGAGGTAGGGCTTTGTAAGTCCGCCTGGCACTACCACAATCTTATCTAAAAGGCGCCATGAGAAGAACGTAATAGCAATGTTGTGTTCCGACAATGTAGATATAACACAGTCAGTTCCTCAGTGGTTGAGGATTCCGGGTGAAGCGCGCTTCCACCTTCGGCCTTATCGTCACTTACCATCAGGTAAGATGAAGGCTACCCAAAGTGAATAAAAAATATAAAAAAAATAAAGGAAGATGCTCAATGGCCCAACACTTTCTAAAGTTAAACAACTTTCGTATGCAGGTTCACTGGATGGACGACCAATTAAAATATCTCTGGCTCTCCACGTTTCTAACTCAACAACAACACAACTTTCTTAATAATCAAATAAAGGGTCTTCCAATAGGCACGTCCGAACTTTGACAGTTGGTAGCGGCCATCTTGTTGAAGCTACATCTGTCAAATTGGTTGTCATTTATTCATTCTGTTTTGCCAAATCATCATGGATAGCTATAGCATTGAACAACACGGGCAAATGATAAAATTGTTTCATCAAAATGAGTGTTCTGTTCGGGCAACGCACCGCGCGCTTCGCCCATTTTACGGTCGCCATAATCGTCCTACCGAGAGGACTATTCGTCGTGTGGTGGATAAATTTGAGTCCACTGGTTCGGTAAATGATCGACCAACACCCGTACGTCAACGAAACGCAAGGTCTGCCGAAAACATCGCCGCTGTCCGTGAGAGTGTGCAGAAGAATCCGAGGCAGTCCGCGAAATCGACTGCCTCGGATTCTCGTTGCCCGAACAGAACACTCATTTTGATAAAACAATTTTATCATTTGCACGTGTTGTTGAATGCTATAGCTATCCATGATGATTTGGCAAAACAGAATGAATAAATGACAACCAATTTGACAGATGTAGCTTCAACAAGATGGTCGCTACCAACTGTCAAAGTTAGGACGTGCCTATTGGAATACCCTTTAAAAAATACAATGCCACGATTCTAAGACAAACAGTATAGCGTTACTAGGTCGCAGCAAATTAAAACAGTTAAGGTTTGTATCCACAAACTGCCTTATACAGTACCTTAGGACCTTTGACCTAAATTTTGAATATTGAGAAAATATTGAATTTCTATTCGAAGATATTTGGCCTTAAAGGAAACCGACCCAGGCTGAAGGTTATGAGAACATTACAGTCAAACCGCAATCTAAGATCAAATAATTAAGACATTTATTTAATTATACGGCGCTAAATAATTTCTATTAAATTGTGTAAAAGATTTCCGTAGCCGTAGTCATCAGCTTATTTTTCTTTCTACACTGAAACAATAAGTTTCAAGTTCGTATTTTATAATAGTTGTCATTTTTACAAATAGGAAGAACCCCTGCAGATTTTAATCAGAAACTCGGTATAATGTATGTTAGTATCTTAGATTAAAACAAAAAGGGAAGATACGGCATGCTCCTACTTGTAGAGTTGTAGTCATTCAAAATATAGTTCTACTCAACGCACACACGCACACCTATAATGTGTAAATCGAGCGAGCGAGATAAAGCGGTAAGTTTCAACTTCAGCGCGAGGGAGTCAGCGAGTAGCGCGTTGACGTCTCGGTCGCTTCGCAACAGACGAGTACGTACGACCGATTCCGACGCCACTGCGGAGTAGCGTCTTTCTCTTTTTCACACAGTAGAATATGCGCAATAGTGCGATGTAGCATGTTCGCTCGGCAAATAGTGACTGAAGTGAAATTGTGCCTTTAGGCCTAATTTTGGCGGCTCACTCACGAGACGCCAATGCCGTATCTTCCCTTTTTGTTTTAATCTAAAGGCCCCAGTACACAGTGGCGTATGATGGCCCACTGCCGGCCATCGCAATTGTGTAGACAGGGTAAATTGCGCGCCACTATCGACAAATTGCCCGCCACTGTACACCATTACCCCGTCTACACAATGGCAATGGCCGGCAGTGGGCCATCATACGCCACTGTGTACTGGGGCCTTAAGGTTAGTATTAACTTAAAGTGCAATTACTATCAGAATTTGCATAACCGTATCTTAACAAAGAGGCCGACGCAGCTCCATGATATTTGGCAAAGGCTTTTGTTTTTTGCTATCTGCTTTTAATGAGACATTTCTTGCAAGGAACTTCCGTCACATTCCCAAAGTTAATGATATCGTATGTTCAAAAGTTACAAGCAGTAAAACACATTGGAGACGTACCTGTAATACATGTTTTCTTTTTAATATTCAGTAAGTATCATGTTATCATGTTCCATTCTAATATTTTCAACGTTCCAGCTGTGATTGTGTGTTCCTACCAAATTATTCCATAAAATTGGCTTGCCCACTCGTCACCCTATTGAGAAGCCTCCGAGTGAACAAGACATCAAATAATAACACGGCAAAGAGAGGGACAGATAGTGCCCCATTTTACGGTCGGGCTACTCATAGCAACTGTCGGTGACATTAAAGAAAGCACTTTACCTTATCCAGTTGTGTGTTTTGTGAAGTATAGGTCTCTTGAAGGTACATTGCAATGCTCTTTTACTAATGGTGCAATATACTAGCCTACTAGTATTTGGATTATTTTATGATAGCTTTGAGGAGTCCAGGCCATCGCTTCCGGGCAACGACCGTAAAACATTGCTGTTTGATGGCAGAAATAGGTAGTAGATTGTCGTCATATACCCGTGCACTTCGCTCAATGTAAACTCAATGAGATACTGGATGATTGTATGAAGAATAAAGTAAATGAAGCAAAGGATATGTCTTAGAATCGTAGCAATTATTGTTTAATAACACAGTAACTTTTGTTACCAAGATGCAGAAAAAAAGGCCTCATAAGTTTATTGCCAGCTCTTCTCAGTCGAAGGCTCACCCGAATTCCGAAATTGTCGTAGATGCAGTAGTTAAGATTTAACTACATTTTAGTTAACTGTTATTTTATTAGTTTTCAACGTCGACGACACGGCTAGTCAATTGGACTCAAAACAAGCTCTACTACCATCTAATCCGAGTACAAACATGTACTCGTTGATGAACGAAAACGGGACCTCTGATTCCGGGACAGGTGATCTAACCACTAGAACACAGAGATGGTTAGGATTGTAGGAAATGAAAACCAGTGTTCTCTGCCTACTTCTTTGGAAAAACTGGTGTAATTCATACATATAACAGCTTGTAATGCATATAAATAGCAAATTTTATGACAGGTCTTTTACAGTACTGGCTGCTCGTTTGTGGAACAATTTGCCTTTGACAATCAGAATGGCCAAAACGCTAGCGATTTTCAAGAAACAGGTGAATGACTATTACTTGTCTTTATAGCCACAGCCGTTTGTAGTAAGATCGCTACATTATGTAGTTTAGATGGTTATGTTTATTTCTAATCTGTATGTATGTGTATATATAGGTATATAATATTTTTATTTTAAATTAAGTAGTTTAATAAGTTTCACTATTATTTATTGCTTAATATGATATTCATAGTACACTACAAGCCCACTTTTAATTTTAAATCAATCTTGTCCATCCAAAGGTTGTCTGGAAGGAATCACTTTTAGTGATAGAACCGCCATTTGTACGTCTACTTTTTTATGATTGTATTTTTTCTTGTCAAAAATGTTTTTCGTGGTGTACAATAAAGTATATTTATCTTTATCGTTATAATCCCGACTATTATCCCCGAATGGTTAGTCAAAGACAAGCAATGAGAACCGCAAAAGCAGTCCTCTGCCATAGTCGACTTTTCACCAAAAAGCGACAGCACATTTGCTCAGCGTGACAGGTGGTGTATCCATTGCTGCTCTAAGCTGTTGGATATATGTGCAGTCTTTAGTCCGTTAGTCGCCTTTTACGACACCCAAGGGAAGAAAGGGGGTGGTAGTATTCTTTCACCGCTACGCGACACGGTGGTAAAGTATGTAATCTGTTGCTAGGGTTAATACAGTCATATTGTCAAATGTATATTTAAGTAAAATTTTAAACACTGAAAAAAGACGACAACCTCAGGCGGGAATCGAACCACGCACCTTCCGCATTCCGGGCGGCTGCCTTAACCACTTGGCTACCGAGGTCTGGCTTTCAACCGTCGAAATTTGTCAGTGCTTGATGCTTATGTTTTTAGTCAACATTGCTTCATCAAATCTTAGAAGTTTTCACCTCTGAGATCCGAAAGAAATATTTTTACAAATATTTAAACTTTTCGGTTAAGATGAAGCTGCGTTTATAGATTAATGTTTTATATTTTAGCGTTTTATTAACGCTTAAATATACTTAAGTAAAATTTTAAACACTGAAAAAAGGACGACAACCTCAGGCGGGAATCGAACAACGCACCTTCCGCATTCCGGGCGGCTGCCATAACCACTTGGCTACCGAAGCAATGTTGACTAAAAACATAAGCATCAAGCACTGACAAATTTCGACGGTTGAAAGCCAGACCTCGGTAGCCAAGTGGTTAAGGCAGCCGCCCGGAATGCGGAAGGTGCGTGGTTCGATTCCCGCCTGAGGTTGTCGTCTTTTTTCAGTGTTTAAAATTTTACTTAAGTATATTTAAGCGTTAATAAAACGCTAAAATATAAAACATTAAAATGTAGATATATTTTAAATAAATTAAATTAAATTTGTTTACGCTCACATTATTTATCTAGTCCAAGATAAGTATTCTTATGAAACTCGTAAATATGGTACGATAACGGATAAATAACACATAAACATAGAAAAAACACCCAGACCCGAAATCAATTTTGAAAAACAAATTGAACCCGGGACCTCAGAGATGGCGCGACGCCAGACGCGGCGCGCTGAACACTCGACTACGGAGGTCGTCAATGGTTAATGTTTGTCATTTGTTCTGTAAATGAATTCTTTTCATTTTGTTAATGGTTGTTTGGGGCTTCACGGCACGTTGTGTGTGTATGAGCATATTTTTGGAAAGAAGAATAGAAGAGATAGTGTAGGAAGATAAAATAGAATAGAATAGAATAGAATAGAATGAGAAACTAGTCTGAAATAAAATTAAGTATTCCTAAATGCTCAGCAATCGCTTAACCCGTTCCCAATATGGGTCAAATAGATTATCTATTTACATTAATTATCGTGCTTCTAAAGTCAAGTGTAGCCATAGAGCTGAGCTGTTATCGTAAAGTTCTCGATAACACCCCAACCTACTTAATCGCCCCTTTGGTCTAGTGGTAAGGAAATCGGTCTCACATTCTCAGAGGTAGAGATTTTGATTCCCGGCGATCTAGGACACATTCGTCATATTCCTTTTTGTCAGAATAAAATGTCGGATGTATTTTTCTAACAATGATGGAATCTTATATTTATTTATTTAGTACACACACAATAGTCAAGTCGTACCATGGCGTCACAATAGTCATACCGTGTCACGTGGTCGTCGGCATAGTTGTCTGTGAAAGAAATCCACCCGCTTTCTTCCCTTGGGTGTCATAAAAGGCGACTAACGGACTAAAGGGTAGATATTGGACTGGGTTTGGCATACTATGCTTCTAAAATGCAGGCTATAAACAGTCCCACTCCTGGGCAAAGGTCTTCATCATTAAAATTTTTACTTTTTTTAAAATAAATCTGTTTTTTTATATAAGGCGGGGTTTGCTGTATACAGCCTAGTTAAGTGATAGTTTATTAATTCCTTAAAATTTATTTTGTTTTTATTTTTGTAATTTATTTTTGGTCTGTAGGTACACGTTGCCCATCGCAGCATCACTAAACCGGTTCCGTCGGAAGATCAGCGCTGACCGTAAGGTCGGCATTTTTCTGAGCCGGAATCCATTTTGGGACATTCTTTTGTATAATTTTCTTTGTTTTGACCTAAATAAATATTTTTTTTCTTTCTTTCCTTCTAAAATCAAGTCATCGCTATAATAGTTGGGTATTGATTGAATCACCACGCTTGCCGCTTTCCGAATGCGGATAGGTGATCACAAACGAAGGAAATGCACTTTTCTTTTTTAGAATGTTATCTTATTTTTATTTTTTGTAAGTATTATTATTTTATTTTATTTTTTTAAATTGATTGTAGACCTTGATATATTTTTATTGTATTTTTTTAAATTTATTTATCGTTAATTTGGTTTAAATTTTGTAATATTGTTTATTTTGATTTAATTTTGTTTTAAATTATTTTCCATTTTATCCATTGCATTGTATTATAATTATTATTCTCGCATTTATTTATTTTCTTAAGTGTAGGTGTTTTATAATATTCCATATAAAAATAATAAACAAAACTACAATAAAACATTAAACATTATAAAAAACATAAACCTAGGGTGCCGCCGGCACCGGGGCAGGGTCCAAAGTACTAGTGGTTAGGGCTGCAGAGAGAGGAACCTCCTGACGATGCGTGCCGTGTCAAGAAGTAAATGATCCAGCCGTCTAGCGAGAGTCTCTTGAGATGTTGGTCGAGATACTTCGCTATTAAGTCGTTTGCAGATACGACTATCGGGACAATGATAGACGAGTCAACATCCCACATGGCGGTAACCTCGTAAGCCAAGTCAAGGTACTTGCTCAGCTTTTCCTTCTCTAGCCTTCACGAGGTTCTTATCATGTGGGACATAATTATTATTATTATTGTTATCACTATTTGCCCAATTTAATTTACTTAATTTATCTTATCGGACTTGAATATCATGCTGGTTACACATATGTTTGGAGATACAGCTTACAGATAGTTTAAGTAAAAATTCATGTTACTTATATTTGCTGTTTATCTGTTTTGTATAATAAAAAAATAAAAAAATCCCGACGTGGTTGTTGAACCCGGGAGCTCCGGATATCGTTCTAAGCGCTTTACTACTCAGCCAGAATGCGCCAATCTTCATGTAAATCATGCTACTTTAACTACACTTACATACATATTATACACCGTGACAGGTTAGACGACGGACGCGTTTAAGGAGGTAAACTAGTAACTTACCTACATCCCTTTTAGTTAAAAAAGGTTTTAGCAAATTTATAAACACCCGAGTTGTTACGCATTTTTAAAAAAGTGAACTTTCTGCATTTCGCATGTACTACACGCACGAGTAAGGGAGGCGTTGTTCGCGCGGCGGCGTTAGCTGTGCCTGTATATTGTAGGTAATTTTGCGCGCATAGTAAATTGTAAATAAGCAGAAAAACCATTTCAGTTAGGAAAAAAATAAAAAGTTAAGGTGGTTTTTTTTTTCATTTTTAATGGAACAGGTAAGTATCGGTTTCTTATACACCTCCTTTAACGCGTCCGTCGTCTAGCCAGTCACAGTGTATACATGACGGCGGGTTAGTGGCGTTTTTCCCTAGTTTCGATTTCACCTCAAAATTTAATAATAAATTCTAGTTGCGTTTTCACCCGAATTGTTTAATGGTACAGACGCGTTCAAAACTATAACGAAATAATTTATTAGTTATTAATATACTAGCTGCCCGCCCGCTACTTAGTCTGTGTAAACACGCATGACACAAAGAAGTGGCGGTCATTATACGTTTTTTGAGGCGCGCTTACACCTTCGGCCTTAACCTCATTTACCATTAGGTAAGATGAAGACAAAGTGCTTACCCGTATTTTTAAAAAATAAAAACACCTAGCATCCCGTGACGAACTTTAAAAAACTTTCTATCGTTCAACCTTGTCTTGATAAGCCAAATTCTCGAGTATTTTTTACATTTTGTCATATTGATTTTTATTTTATACCTAGGTATATCAAAAACTATGTATATTTTTTTTATTTATATACTCAGTCGTATAAAGTTAGTTATACAGTTATAGTAAGTACCTATATTGAATTTATCGAAACGGTTTTGTAGCTAACTATACATAAATACGTCAAATTTCATGATCGAGCGAGTTGACGACAAAAAAATAGGTAAAATCGGAAAGTGCGAACTCGCGAATTTCACGCTCTCCAGTTGACAAACAAGTCTTATGGCGGCACTTCACTTGGCGTATCGTGTTCGTGTGGCGATATCGTTGTGTTTGCCCAAATAATCTGGCACATCGCTTGGCGTCAAACAAGCCATCCACACATGGCCTATACGGGCAAACAACGCAAATATTCACCATATTTGCTTGTTCACAAACAAATTGAATGCAACAGTGATGGACGTGTCAGTGGCAGCAGCTTATTATATTTATCTGAATGCGGCTAGCCAACACTTGCTTTTTTATTGTGCAGGGTTCTCCTAAGTTTTTTGAATATCGATTAATGCAACGTGTTCGGTTTTTGTTTTTATGAGAGGCATTTTTGGGGTCCCAAACACTAGGATGCATTTGGTATAATTCCAAAAAACGCAATACGGTTTCGTTTGTCCAATCCATTTTACTATATTTACGTATAAAAAACTGAACACGTCTGAACAGGACAGCCGCACGCGCGCTTCTGAACAGAACCAAGTGTGGACGGCCGACGCAAATATTTGCCGTATTTGATTCCTTTGATGTGTGATCAAAAACCGACAAGTGGACGGAAACGCATATTCGCTATTTGCGTTGTTTGCCTTATTCGTGCAAATAAAGCAAATATATTCAAATAGGCCGCCTACACATTGCCGTGTTCGGACAAATAATGCAAATACGCGAACACGATACGCCATGTGAAGTGCCGGCATTACAAACAAAACAAAAAAATAGCCAAATAAGTGCAGCCATTCTGAATTGATGCGCGTACATAAATTCGTGGCAATTGACTTTTATGTACTTATAGATTTATTCCTAAGTCGGCTACTTTTATTATTATTTATAATAGATATAGTCTCCCTCTTTCCAAAGAAAAGATGCAAGGGTTGTCTAAGTAATTGGTGATGACATCAATTAAAAAAGGAATAATTTTTATTTAGTATTTATTATTAACTACCAACCCCCCCCCCCCCCCCCCCGACCCCGCACCCTGTGACAAATTTCCAAAAAATCTTGCACACAAACCTTTTCCTGAAAATAACGAACACAACAAAAGACAAATAGCCAAATCGGTCGAGCCGTTCTGAAGTGATGCGCGTACAAACATTTTGGCAATTGATTTTTATTAATACGGAAGAATAAGAAACTACATTTTGATGAATATCGCTGCTCGTATTAAATTACAATCTATTTTTCTTCTTATCAATAAAACTTTTTATTTTACACGTTAAAACTCTTTATTATTATTGTTCTTAATTAAATGGCTTCGCGTTTAGTAGTAAGCCAATTTCAAGTAGTATTTTTAAAATACATTTAGTATTGTACGGTAGATTGAATTAAAATGGAGTCTTACAACACGTGTTGTCGCTAAAAGAACACGGGAGAAACTCCACAATAACGATACACTACGATCACAAACTTAATAATATAACCTAAATAATTCCTGCTTCCATCAAACTCTTTCGTCTTGACATTAAAACTTTTTCTTTCAGACATTAAAACTACTTCTTCTTGACATAAAACCTCTTTCTTTATAAAACAAAAGACATTTAAGATCGTTTGTTTTTCACAAACCTAAAGACAGCGATAATGCCTAAAGACGGTGATTTATTTATTTATTTCAACACAATTCTAGTAAGCTTAAATTTACTTTTTAAAGAATTATTTTAAAATACCTAGTCGGTTTAAGGAGGTCCTGTACGAAATTGTGAAAATTTAGCTATTTTTAAGTCACTTGTACTATGCGCTGAAAAGGCGCTGAATTAGTAAAATACATTAAAAGAACTTATGTAAGTTAGCCTATGATCATTGCACAAGATCATGGCCTTGTTGAAAATTGAAACAAATTCTTTATACAATAACAAACAATAAGTACATAAATCTAATGGCTCCTAAAAACATATTTTTTCGACAACTTTCTTAATTTTACGGATGAAACAATAATTCTCACATGGAAATATTTGTATTGATATTCCGCAGGGCACCCCCTTCTTTAAAAAGTAAATTTTAATTTTTAACACAAGCCCGTGATGAGTTTGCACATTTCGCAGAATAAAATCATTGCTCTAATTAAATTACTAGGTCTGAAACTTCAAAGCAGATTGTTCTAATTATAAATGTCAATATGATTGATTTTGCTTTGAAGTTCATTAAGAGACTTTTGTCAGTTTTTGCGATCGCGCGCCACCCCCTTAATAAAAATTATAATTCTACAATGGAAAGACTTATGAAGTATGCGCAAATATGCTATATGCCGGTCATAAGGCGCATGCTACACGCACAATATATATCGGCAATATTTATCCCGATATAGGTACATCGAGTAATATTTTGGATCGAAAAGGATGCTACACTAAAGAAACCACCAACCAGAATCAAATAACAAATAATATCACGATCCGTCGATACTCGATACATTGTACTACACAGTCATACATCGTGATCGGGTGGTAGTATTTTTTCACCGCTTACGCAATACGGTTAACTTTTACAGCCAAAATAATAAAAATATATTCTCAAGTAGAAATATTTTGACGTGACAACGTCTTATAAATTGGTTTGCCGGGTGACACTTCAAGAAACTGCATTACGCTCCGCTCACGTTATGCGCTCACAATGAGAGCGAGTGAGAGGCACGCGTCCCTTCCACTCGGGCATGGTTAGCCCGCCTAAGAGCGAGAGAGACAGACATAAAAAGTGAAAGGCACGCGTCCCTTCCATATAATTCTTTGTATAAATAAATGTTTTAAATTGTTACTATTATTTCATCCTTCTTCCTACTATACGAATGAATATTCACATTAAAATTATTTTACCACTCAAAGTCGTTGTCACGTAAAACTTTCGCCCGTATACCGACTTTACAGGCAACCAATTTTTTATCAGTTTTCATTTCAGGAACTCATCACAAAATTTAACCACTATTTCGTGGAATAGTGGCTTAAACCAGCAGAAATAATTACACTTTGGTGCTGCTTTAAAGATAAACACAGAAGCACCAACCTAGTTCAGGCATGTTACGAAAGATTTACTTAATCACAACTAAAACACTTTTGTATTCACCTTTACCTGTCTTTTTTATATGAGTTTAGATAAACAGATCTATGAGAATGGCACACGTAAATATTCAGGGATTCATAGTAATTTATATTTGTAATATTTTCGGGTGATAATGAAACGGGAAAACGCCACTAACCCATCAGGACTATTATCCCCGAAGGGTTAGTCTAAGACTAGGTAATGAGGGCCGCAAAAGCAGTCCTCTGCCATAGTCTACGTTTCACCAAATCGCAACTGCACATGTGCTCTGAGTAAAAAGTTGTGAACGCAACCTTTTTTTCTCTAACAGTTGGTAACTCTGTTATCTGTCAATCTCGACCAATCAGAGGGCCTAGTCAATTGGCAAACAAATTAAACGCTACGAAATCTTCGCTACGATAAACCGAATGTATGGGATTGACATAAGCAAAAGTTACCTACGACGTAAAATTTACGTTAAAATAGACCTAATTGACAGTTTGACAAGCCAAGAATCGCTAATCTAGCGATCACTCAAACATTGAAGATAAAAATTCACACAAAATGGCGATTGTTTGATCAGCTGATGAAGGAATAGTTGTGTTGTGTTGAAAGTTTTGTTTAAAATGCTCTTTTTAGGGCTATTGTGGACTGCGATAATCAAGTGCTCAGGCGCTAAGGAAGAAATGTTTCCCTACGTTGCTTGGAGCAAATTAACGAAATCGAGTTTGTTGTACTTGTGAATAGTTCTCGGAGTTCTCGTTTATGAACTTTCAAATATCTAACTAAGGTCTGCCGGGAATTGCGTGCTGAGATGCGATGTGAGTGACCAAATAAATGTGTGTCATGCAACATTTTCCGCAACGAAGAGCAAGTCGCTGCATAACAATTTGTAGGGGCTCTCAAACCATACAAACATTTGGGCCAAATAAATCCACCTAAGTACCTTTAATCATGACAAGAAAGGTCAAGAATAAGACAACAGTAAGGGACTTTTTGTATAAATATTAAATGTAACCTATCCATAATGTCCATTTATCAATTTATAACTTAGATTGCCTATTTGTTTTACAGGTTCCAATGAAGATTTAATTTGCCAGGTAGCTTAGAGTATTAAACCAAGGCTCTAAGTGTAGTAAGGTGTACCTATTGACTATACCCTATAAATCTTATACAGACAAGCATCTTTCTTAATAGGAAAAGATATCAGTCCTTACGTTCAAACGGTAAGTTTTAATAAATAAATTATTACTTACATAATAAAGGTAAGTATTATGCCTATTATTATATTGGGATTTACCAGGAAATGTCAGTTTTGTTAAAATTGCTAGAATAGAGAGTATTGACATAAAGATAAAACTATTTTTTTGGTTTTGCAGATTTGAGACGACGATTCAAAAATCTTAAATGTTACCTCATAATTTGGAGGATGGACTTCCTCAGAATGGTGAACAAACATGGTTATTTGGTAAAAAACAATATCAAGCAATTTTGTATAATACATAGGTACTTACCTACTAACTTTTTATCTATGACAATTTTCTATAAGTAAGTATATTGTTCCAATTTCTTAGGAGATTCTGGATACCTTCAAAAAGCATGGTTAATCATAATAACACCAATATTTAATGCTGCATCATGCTCACAATAAAGAAGGGATGTGTACCACATGTCGTATCCAACAATGAAACTGCATTAAACATGGCTTAAAGTTGTACTTGATTCATTATCAACATACTAGGGTAATTATATAAAATTAATTGTTTTAAAATTATTTTTGGTAAACATCTAAATAATCCTATGTTTTATTTCGAAACATTATCAACCAACTCATAATGAATGGCAGTAAAATAAATAAATATTTTAACTTGTCGCGTAGAGACCACGATCATGTCATTGTGTCTGTGAAGGCGTATATTTAATAAATGATTTGACTTTTAATTTCAATTATTTTCGGTACCTACCGCTATAAATAAGTAACAATGAAACAATCCTATATTAAGGCGATGTTGTCTTCATCGTCATCCTATGAACGTCCTGAACGTTCCCACATGAAAGACAGCACTAAGGCAGACTGGGCTATAACAGGCTTAAGCCCTGAGCCAATACAACCGCAGTGTGCTTTACGTGCCTTCCGAAGCACGGAGGAGCTCGAGACGCTTTTTATTTGGTTACCCATCCTTTAGCTCGGTAATGTGAAAGTTGCGTAACTAACTGGCAAGATCACAAACCGGTGCGGCGCGGGCGGGGACTTTTTGCATTAGTTGAACCTCTAGCATTACCTTTTAAGTAACAGTAAGTACATTGCTTCGTTAGTTTGCATATTTTAAAATTAGTTTTAATTTAACTAGCAAAACCATGTACTTGGAATGTTTTTTATTTTATTTTATTTAGGACAATAATCAATTAGAAAAGTAATGTGTTAGGTGTTGTAGTTAGACAACTAAACCCAAAAGCCTTAGCCGCTACGCCATAAAGTTACTTTAGGCGATGTACTCATACAAGATGCAAACGTTTTAATCACTACCTAGAGTAATAGTTTAATGTCTTTGCTACCTAGTGGGTACTCGCATCTAAGATCAAACTGTTTAAATGTTCGCGCGGTTTGTAACATTTAGTGTTATCACTTATTTCATTACAGATGGACGTCAAGTTGTTAATATTTGAGAAATTCTTGGCAGCAAGCGTTTGCTTGTGGTCTTCAGTCTTAATTTATTTATATTATAAGCTGAAAAATGGGTTTGGTCTCATATCAATATCATATTATGGTAGGTAAGTCACTCGTCATCATTATAAGTACTTATTTACAAACGTGCTTGCCAGGCGAACTTCCGGCGAAAAAAGCGATTGATTCATTTTTCAAATTGTCTCAAGGAGTCTACCCGAATTTCTTAGTAAAGTGACATTCAATTCACTAAAACTCAAAAGGATCGGTGTGGTTACTACCTATTTATTAATCTTACATAAGCGTTAGATTATCATCAAACAAAAAAATACTAAGACAAGCCTGTATGTTCTATATCCCTTAGCTTATCGATATCGATGTAGCCTAGCGAATTTGATGAGCGATTTTGACGCTGTCACCGGTCGAGCGTTTGCCAGTTGACTAGGCCCTCTGAGAGAAGAACACCGCGGCGCGCGTGTGATGTTATGAACTAGGTACATTTAGCGAGAGTCTGTCAGTGGTAATACCATTTTCGTGTTTAAACTTTCGGTTGGAATTATTATTTGCAAACATATTTTTTAGACTGTGGTAAGTTTTATTGTTTATTTAACTATTCAAATAAAGGATTAAGTATAATAAAGTTTATTAAGCTATTTCAATATATTTGAAATAATACAACTTTTTTTTAAATGGGGCTTTTTGGAAGCTGATATGGGGTTATTTGGAAATTTTAACCAGCACCATATTCAAATTGCCTTGCACGACATGGAGTAAGTAATAGTTTTTATTTTACCTCATATTGCATTAATTGGTTATTTACAGATGCTACATTAGTTTAAAAGTGGCAAGAACAAAAAAAGCGGAGCTAGGGATAGAAGGGCTCCGCATCAGGCAGGCTGCCACTGGCTCCAGGATAATGGTTTGGTATTAGTAGTAGGTGTCGTGGTATTTGTCGTCACTTGAAGACGAATGATGACACACACAATTTCCAATTAAGAAAGTTTATTCACAATACTAACGTCCACATACAAAATAAGCAGGAGAAACCTTAAGCTGATAGCTGTACTACATCTACACACTTTAGCAGAAACTTAGTATAGGCAATTAGCGATATATCGTAGTAAGCGCGGCGCGAGCCAGTCAAGCATGCATTCGCCGTAGGAACATAGGGCCGACTGGCGTGCGCGGGAGTCGGGCCGCCCGTCTCAGCCGTGAACAATGGCAGGGTAATTAAGTGCGCGGCTCCACAACGCAACGCAAAACTACAACACGACAACTTAGCACATAAAATATTATATGATAAATATATTTTATGAGTGTATGTATTATTGTTAACTTATATGTTTTAATTCACAAAATAAATTAGCGATTTTTGTCTGTGGATTACAAGTCCCGAAACACGGGCGGCCATGATTGAGCTTCAGGTGACGTCACATTTCACAAAATTATCAAAAACCATCTGTCAGGTTTCAAAATAATTTTCTATATTCATTGAAATGTGACGTCACAGAGCAAAATGTCACGTGACCAACCGTTTTCGCACGAAATTTGAAATCAATAAAAAAAATGTTTTTTTCTATTAAATAAAGCTTTAAATAAAGAAAATATTGTACGGGATATAAAATAAGCGTTTGCAATTTTAAAAAAAAAATTCAAAAACTGTCAAGTAGCCAATTTGTGTTTATATTATTCAGCCATAAATTAAAGTTTCCCTAATTTCAACAAGCTACCTGAATGTGTACAATAATAACATGTCAGACGCTTTGCACGCCCCGATTTCAATATAGCAATGTTTCAAAGTCTCATGGGAAGCATACGTTTCCGAGATCAAAGCTGGCAAATATTTCATGGACTCATAGTGGGGACCAGTCAAATGTATTTGCGTATGTGGAAAACACCGCGTCACTTTTGAAGTTTCGTAGGAACGAGGTCACTGTTCATATTTGCGTGAGGTACATGCCACGAGTACTATAATACAGTAACTGTACAGTGAAATGAAACAGTGAAATAAAGTAAAGATATTTATTTAAGTTTCTTAGAAGTTTTTTTTTGTATTGTATATTGTGAGTGATAATATTTTCATGTTTTTTATAATAGTTTACTTGGCCATCACTTGATGTTAAGTGATTAATATAGGGTAAACTAACTATCCGAATTCCTCAACTACTTGGGAACTGGCTGTCATCTCTAACTGTCGGACACACGGCCCCTATCTACCGACCTCAATAGATAGGGTATCGCAACTGGAACTACGGGTCCGGTTGTGTTTTCAGAGGTACTACGGGGTTCCGGTTCAAGCCCCCCGCTGGTCGTGCCTTTAACCAGGCGCCTCCGGCGGAATCCGGACATGGGTTGGACTCGTAGTGGCGTGTGGTTAGCTGTTGAGCTTGGGAATGTTCGTTTGTCCTGGTATTGTGTGCCAGGACTTCCAAACTCGTGCACAGCGAGCGGGGCCTAGTAGCGGTCTCTGAGGGGCCAGAAGCGAAAAGTCCTGCGGGGAACGTGAGTTTCCCTTATAGTTGGCAGCTTTGTCCGGTGGTGTTCATTGGACATTGGTGTTGACATCTCCGGTACTAGTCTGGATACCTAGTAGAGGCGGCCTCCTAGATGCCGTAAGTCTCCGGTCCAGCCAGCCGCGTAGGACGTGGGAACTGGCTAGGCGCCCGGATGGGTTCCGAGAAGTGAGTGTGCTTACTACTCCGCTACCAAGGTGGACACTTGGGAGTCGACTTTAGAGTCGACGACCCAAGCAGTGGCAACTGCGAGTTGTGCCCTTCGTGCAACGAGAAGTGAGCGAGCTTGACAGCTCCGGTTACCTATCTGGACAAGAGGCAGTGAACTACACGTGTTCACGGGGATACTCTCCTGAGACACTAGTCTTATGAGTACCGAATGAAGAGCGCGCTGCGGCGGGCACTAATTTGGCGTCAAGACCTAACGTTGGTGGTGTCCTGCGCGAGTGTTCTACTGGCGCAGGGACGTCTGGCACTTCTTGCATAACCTAACGGTTGGTCTCGAGGTGCAGTACAAAATAAAACTTAGTGAAGTAAGGAGGGGGGCTGTCGGACACAACAATGCTAGTAACACGAATGTTATGGTGACATTTTCGACCTAAAAATATATATGACCTACTACAATATATATGTTACCGGCAATCTGTATAATCCAGTATTCTATACAATACCTAGGCAATGTATAGAATACCTAAAACGTGTAGGTAATGTATGAAATATATTTATTTCATACTTTGCCTAGGTATTCTATACAATACCGAATGCGCATCCGGTAATGTGTGAAGAGGCAGTAGACCTACTTATTATTTATTATATAGGGCACCGTGTGGGATTAGAAGTTGGGAATCATGTAAGCTTCTATTAAAACAACATAAAATTCTTACATTACCATGCATGTATATAGTGGAAATATGTCTTTTCGTAAAACGATATCCCGATTACTTCGTCACATACAGTCAAAGGAATCCAAATGCACGTGATTCCAGAAAAAATAAATTATGCTTACCTAAAAGCAATCTAACGTTTTTTAATAAAAATGTATTTTGTATGGTAGTTAAGATATACAATAAGTTGCCAGCTGATGTTAGAAATCGCTCATTTGACAAAAACTCTTAAAATTCCCTATGTCGTTGGCTGCTGGAACGCGGATATTATTCGATTAATGAATTTCTAAATGACAAATTGTAAGTGTGATATATTTTTATTTATTCTTTAATTTTAGGGTTATTAGCAAACTATTAAAAGTATGTATAATTCAAATTGTTATTTATTGATAAATTTTATTAGTTAACGTTAAATATTTTTGTATTATTTTAATAATTATGATTTGATAATTATTTTCTTTTATAATTAACTTAATCCTATATTGACATGTCATTTTTTTTCGTTATTATAAGCACCATATTGGCATGTATAACAATTAATTGAATTAGCAGATCTGACTTTATGCATGATTAATACAAAAACCTTAGGGGCGAAATAGAAAATGTAAAGTCAAATTGAAACACATAATTTTTTGTTATTTCATTTGTGTGTTTTAGAGTTTAGAGTCGACATTTATAATTTAAATATTTGCAAACCTACGTTAATAAGGTAAAAATATTGTAGATCTATTATTTAACGAATGTAACATCTTGATTGTACACAATATTTGAGCAAATAAATTATTTGATTTGATTTGATATTTTTTCGGAATTATTTTGTTCCTTATGTTTTTATACTTGTTCCGTACCTAAGTACCTACTTGTAAGAAAATTATATTGTGTTACTTATATACAAAATAATTTTTAATTGCACTTTATTTTTAAAGTGATTTTACTGTAGTAACTGAAAGATACTACTTAGGTGCTTTTTTGAAAAGTATCTTAAAGAATAATTCACTGATTATTTAAAAGTTTATTGCGACTAAAAAGTTTTCATGACTTAAATGTCTAATATTTCCTTGCATAGGACCTAGTAACTAAGATTAAATAAATAAATATTTTTGAGTGCAGTAATTCTTTTATTCTTCTGAAAAAAATGTCTACCCTTTTTATAAAGGTTATTTTTAAGGAGCATCCTAATTGTTATTTTTATTAAAGTTGTTTTTAACTATTATTTTGTCATTTTATACGTAGGCTGCTGATTAACATTGATAAATATAGACAAAAAGCTATTTATTTTACACATTTCCGGTGGACCAGCAGGTACTCTATACAATCCCTAGGAATTGTATACATTATCTAGGTAAAGTATGTAATGGACAATAATATGCTTAATATTTCATATATGGCCTGGACGTCCCAGGTATTTTATACATTGCCTAGGTATTGTATAGAATACCTGAATTATACAGATTGCCGGTAACATATACATTCTAACACTCTTGAACCTTTGCAATTGCGTAGAGATATTGCGTCACTCAGTGTCTTTTACCGTATAAACCATGACGAGTGCTCTGAAGAACTTTTTGACCTCATCCCTCCGTCTCCCTTCCTCCATTCCTATAGACGCGTACTCCTGTACGCGTGCTGCTCTCCGGAGTCACCAATTCACAGTCTCTAATATTCCATTACGCACAAAGAAATTTAGTGACTCGTTTCCTTGTCGCACCTCCAAAAGATGGAATAGTCTACCAGCACACGTTCCTACCTATGACATTGGGTCCTTCAAACGAGGCGTGAAGAGGCACTTTGTGGGCCGGCAAAGTGAGGGTGACTGATGCTACGTCTCTTACGCTGCACCAGTTGTCCTCGCGCCCGGACTTCACTTTCACTTAACATCAGGTGGAGGTGGTGGAAGTACCTACAGTTCCTGGGCGACCACTTTTCGGCGATTTTCACTTGCACACTACCGACGCGCAAGCTACTGTACGGTACGCGCGGTCGGAATGGAGCGCAATCGAATATCGCCGAAAAGTGGTCGACCGGGAACCTTCTCGACTGTACCTATAGTTCCCGGACGACCATTTTTCGGGAATTTTCACTCGCACACTATCGACGCGCACGCTACTGTACGGTACGCGCGGTCGGAATGGTGCGTAAGCGAATATCGCCGAAAAGTGGTCGACCGGGAACTTCCTCGACTATATTGTAATTAAGTTTATTGTAAAGCGTAACCTTCGCCACCATGTAGGTACTTAATTCGTTTGCAAGCTATGCCGTCGTTACTATTTTTCTTAGATTAATTAACCAAGTGCAAACAAAACCTCTGAATCAGACACTCCTTCAATCATATTTCTTAATAAAAGAGGCCTATTCTATAATTATATATTTTTCCATCACGAAGACCATTAATTACAAATAATTACCTACTTTAATTTGTTGTTGTCGTATTGCAGTGACCTATGTATTTAGTATCTCTTGGAAACTTTCTTTTAAAACCAGTCACACGGTCGTGATACATCGTAAGTTCAAGTCGCATTTATGGCAAATAGCCTTTCTTCAAATGCTACTTTCAGATTTTATGATAATTTCACATTGTAGACTAAGTTAAGTTAACTAACAAGAAAAAGTTAATTGGATAAAAAGCTTAGCACAAAGTCATAAAATTCATAGCTTAGCTTTTACAATCTCAATATACGGGGTTGAAAAGAAGAACGTGGAACGTGGTAAAAGTACCCTTAATATTGATGATAGCAAATTTTACTTAAACGAAATAATCCTTTATTTTCAAAAATAATTAAAACTGTATTTAAAGATTTTTGAAAAATCACCTGCTTGAGCCGGGAATTGAACCGGTGAAATTTGTTCAAAAAAACATTCTGTACCTATAATACCTATAATATCTTAAATCAAAGGAAAACCAAGAAAAATAATTAGTCATTCAGTCAGTTTAGTTGAAGAATATGTCTATGCATACGTGAAAATGGGTCTCATTTTGAGCAATTCATAAATTAAGTGAACTATGTTCTTTAGATAGTAAGTAAGCTTTAACTACAACAAAAAAAATATTTTTCTTTATCTTTCTTTAATTTAAGATACTATGTTGTTAAAAAGAAATTGATCCTTAAGAATGACTCTTTCGGTAGGTATCATAAAATAGGTTTTTTTTTCACATTTCATCGGTTTGATTCCCGGCTCAAGCAGGTGATTTTTCAAATTATTTTTGATAATAAAGGAATGTTTTCTTTCAGTTAAATTTGCCATCATTAATATTAAGGGTACTTTTTCTCCAACCACGGTTTTTTTCCATCATGTATACCCTTCGATATTGCCATTTTACATACATCTGTAATCACGACTATTATCCCCGAAAGTTTAGTCAGAGACTAGGCTATGAGGACCGCAAAGCAGTTCTCTACCATAGTCCGCTTTTCATCAAATAGCGACTGCACATGTCCTCAGCGTGACAGGTGGTACTCTGTGCTGTTGGATGTATGTGCAGTCTTTAGTCTTTAGTCTGTTAGTCGCCTTTCACAACACCCAAGGGAAGAGAGGGGGTGGTAGGGATGTTTCACCGCTACGCGTCACGTTTACAATATTTTGCAGTCGGTAACAAGCTTTGTGATTCACCTTTGTACTAACCATACGGATCTTGGAGGCTGAAACAGGTATGCTAATAGTAGCACATAGGTATTGATCTCGAATGAAGCAACGAACGATTACCCAATCCAATTTGCAGTAGTTTAACCTTCATCAAATATAATCAGTCTCTTTTGAATATTGTTAAGGACGAGATCCGTTATAGACTTATACGCTGGTTGACTTAATTTGGGTATACAGGAATAACCCTTCATAGTTGGCCCTGGAGACTGCTCCTGTTTCTAAGTGACCAGACGGTAGAGTGAGTAGGCGGTGGTCCCATATCACCTCAGCAGAATTATGGGGATGTATTAGGGCTTTTAGTGGGTAAGTCTCCTGCGAAAGCTATGGTGGAGAGCCCACACATAACACTTAACTTAGTTTAACTATAATAATAGAAATATTACTTTTACCCCCTGATCAGAGCGGATCGGAAAACACTTGCTCCGTCACAAAAAAATCGTTTTGGTGGGTTTATTACGTGCTGTCGACCCTTGCGATACCTTAAAAGTTGCGTCTCACCGAGACGCACACGCCAGTGTGTCCAAAAGTTTCAGTGCTGTAGTGGCTGAAAAGTTAAAAGTGGAGATAGTGAAATTTGACACGTGGTTTTGTGGAAAAGTGTTTATAACTCGGAGAGTTAGTAAGACGCGTGGGGTTGTCACGTTTTTCTAACTTTGTACCTATTTGGTTATTTTCATGATTTTTGTGACAATTTTCTAAGTGTATTAATATTTTCTTAAATTAATAGATTGTTTATCGTTATCTAAAATTTTCGCGAACACATTCAACTTAAGCACTCTCTTTAATTTACATATAATTTAATTCTGACGTTTAGAATACATTGCAGGAAAGCCAACCATTGAGGGATTATAACTATTGACGACACAAGTTTTTGCGCACAGCGTTGCGAGTAGCTGCAAACAGCTTATTGATTGTGAGTGATCCAAAAGCGATTGTGGACCTTGCTGTCGCAAATCACTTCCCAAAATATTGCTTTGTGATGTCGTTTCTAATTATAAAACCTATATGCTGGCAAAAGGTAACCTAAGATGTTAGTCGTGTTAATTAAACCCGAGTTCCAACTCTACACTGCAAGATCTAAAGATACAGCAATTTCATTTTTAGTGAAACAGCAGGACGCAAAAAATACGTAGTTACCAACAAAAGACAAATGCTAGCTAATAAAAAGTTCTAATTGCCCATATTCCGAGCAAACTTGAAGAAAATAAATTGCTTAACTAACTTTTGTTTCCTCCATTATTAAATCACACGTCTGTGTAGCAAAAAAGTACCCCTGTGCATTATTTATATTCTCCAGTTCTTGTTTATGAGGGCCTCAAAAGTGGGCCCCGAGGGTCGTTAGGGCAGCCTTGTAATGGCAGTATTATCACTCGCTTAACATCTACCTTGGTACAGATGTTACCTTTGGTACGATGGAAACCGGTAAGCCATTGGGGATGACGGTTTAATTTTTGATAACATCATTACTTTGCGTAATCGGTAATTCGGTAGGAAGCCGTATCGTGTAGCAGCTCTTTAAAAGAATACTCCAACCCTTCTCTCCCTTGGGTATCGTAAAAGGCAAACGGGCTAAGACTGCACATACATCCAACAGCATGGAACGGCGATGGGCTCGCCACCTGTCACGCTGAGCACATGTGCAGTCGCTATTAGGTGAAAAATGGACTATGGCAGAGGATTGCTTTTGCGGTCCTCATTGCCTAGTCTTTGACTAACCCTTCGGGGAAAATAGTCGTGATTACAAGGATGTATTATCATTTTAAAGATGTAGTGACAACAATTAAGAAAGTTATGCTAAGATGGTTTGGTCATGTAATGCAAACGTACTTCTGCTAGATCGTTATCGTTAAAGGTCAGATCAAGAGTAGATAGATACTCTTGATACGTCGATACGTCAGATGACGAGCATGAATGAAGAAAGGATATGTGTCGGGATCGTAGCCAATGGAAAGCTGCGGTCTTTTGTTTGGTAATAATAGTAGTTAATAATCGAAAAAAAGTTAAATAAAAAGGAAAAATAATAAATTAACTTAAGGCATAACAGATATTATGTTATCGGTTTGTGCGCCGTAGCGATGCAAATAGGCAGTAACTAAGCGAGATATTTACTCAGAGAGCATATCACGGATTTGTAGTTTCCACCTTATTAAAACCTGTGAGGTCGCTCAAAAGTAGTTCATACAATAAATTAGTACAATCAAAAATTTATTAATTCATATAATAATTTATGGTACAGAAAGAATTAATATAAATTATTTAAAACAATAATTGAATATTATTATTATTATTTAGCCCAATTTGTCCCACTGCAGGGCAAAGGCCTCCCTCTGCTTCTTCCACACAACTCTGTCTCCTGCTACTACGGGCCAATCTTTTTTGTAGGAGTCAAGCTCGTCACCCCATCTTCGCCTTGGTTTGCCGCGATGTCGTCTGACATAGAATATACAATTAAATAAATATTAAATAAATAAAGGATGATTTTACATACATTACTAGCACTTTATGTTTTAAAATTACCAACTTACGCTAAATGACGTATCGTTGGCGTATGTCAATACATTATATAATTTTATTCTACAAGCATTCATCATGCCACTTGTCTAGGCCCTCCAGCTTTCTAAAATTTTTTTGCAAGTACAGGATGGTACACAGGCAACAGTATGCCGTATATACAGGGGAGAGGCCGCAACCATATTTTACCAATGTGCCGTAAGTCAGCGTAGTAATCTCGGTTTGTCAAATGCGGGTTGCTGATTCACTATATGGTCCCGATAGTCTCAAAGTCTCGGAACATGAGACAACCCACGATCAAGATCTCGGGATATCTCGCGGCTGGCCGTTGAAAAATTAAATTGTTGCAGTACCTACAAATACGACAATCGTCACATAAATACTGATCACAAACCCAGGTTATGCATAAAAATATCCGAAACACACCTTGTACGACTTACCGAAGATATACATACATAATCACTATTATTATCCCCGAAGGGTTAGTCAGAGACTAGGTAATGAGGACAGCAAAAGCAGTCCTCTACCATAGTCCACTTTTCACCAAATAACGACTGCACATGGTGTTCGGCGTGACAGGTGGTGAGCCCATCGCCGCTCTGTGCTGTTGGATGTATGTGCAGTATTTAGTCCGTTAGTCGCCTTTTACGACACCTAAGGGAAGAGAGTGGATGGTAACAAGTATTCTTTCACCGCTTCGCAACACGGTTAACTTACCGAGGAGTGTACGTTTAACTAAAACTAAAACAATCTATACAGGTACAGGTCTCCCAAGTCTACCTGTATAATTAACTAATAAACTTACTAACTAAATAAGCACTGCGACCCGAAGTGAGTGTTGCCCTCCGACAATAAGAGCCTCCACCTCAGTCTGTCCTGCGTACCTGTATAATTATTAAGATTGTTTTAGTTTCAATGAAATCTGCGCTACATTGGTCATCTATCGGGTTGCAAAGCCGAATAATACTTGAGAGGGTCCATTGTCGATCTCGGTATTGTGCGGTGTGTCATTGAACATTGTCTCCGAGTATCAGGAACATATCAGGTTACCCCCCTTTTGTTGGGAGATACGTTTGCGATGTATACTATTTTTCTACTTTCTGTAATTCCATACTTTTCACGGTGGACGCTTTGCAGGCGGAGGCGGACACGTTTTGCGTAACACGATATCGTATTGTTAACAACATTACGAAAGTGGAATTAAACATTTCACTGGTGTGATACTGTTTTGTTTTTAAACGTGCTTTTAATGTATTAGGAACTCCGTATTTTTTTACTTATGTTATCAAATGCTGTAAAGCCAGACACAATAGTAATTCAAATGTTAGTAGGTTTTCACAACAATAAGGCACACGTCAATACTAGTTGAACGTTGGTTACACTTATAGCTTAGTGGAAATTAAAGGCAACATGCAAATTTAACTGACGTTTGATATTGATAATGATTCTGATACATCACGATATACCGCCGGTGATATGGGATGGTAAAGGAAGATCATTCAGGAGAGACTGCTAAAATGTGGTGGTCACGACCCTTAGATATGAGAAATTCGACGCGAGGAGAAGAGTTAATAAGTAGTTATTATAATAATTGCAACTTATTGCTGGAATTTAAATGGAACACTAATTGATTTTGAATTTGTGTAACTTATTTATCATATACTGTCCATCGAGTCTTTAACAGGGTTTATGGTTACAGAAAAAGGTTATATTAGAATTATCGCTAGTAGGTATAATCATTACATTAATTATAAAGTAAAGTCGCCGTTTTTCTGTGTTTGTTTATGGCTCTATTCTTCTAAAGCAGCAATGGATTTTTACGCGATTTTCACTGCTAGAAAGATAGATAAAGGACGATGGTTTTATACAATGTGTGCACTGTACAAACTTCAGGAGTGTATTCTAAGCTCAAATATATATCATAAAAAAAAAAAAAAATAATAATAATAAAATAGTGGAATTTACGTGGTAAATTGGTAACTATGTGTTTTTCAAGGCTTTTTTCGTCATTTTTGGTGTTGAAAACCGATTTTTTTTTACTGATGTTTGAACTTTTGGCTACATTACTGATTGTTATTTACATGCGACTAGTTTCACCTTTTTTAGAAACTTTTTTTTAAGTGAATATGTGTTGAACTTTTCGTGATATTGTTTTTATTTACACACAAAAATCGAAGGTAATAAAATAAAAAAGGCTGCCATTTCTAAACTATTGAGATTAGAATTTTTTATTTATAATGTTTTATTATGTATATTTGTGTGTAGAATCCACCCCTAAAGTTTGTACAATGCATGCCAATACACATTGTATACATAATTTGTAGATATTTTAAAATGGCTGACGTATGTTGTTTCTATGTTAGCGTGGACAAAGGCGTGGGCGGGCCGCTAGTATTCATATAAAATGTCGTCGTTAAAATTAATTTAATCTAGCTATATGAAATTCTGGCGAGTCCTCTGCTCGCCACTGGTTAAACTTGAAACTAAGTTTTTTCTCGTAACTATTTGCTAATTAAAGTTGAACGTGCTTACGTGCACAAAATGTACTTTAGCCAGCGTAAACCGGTTTAAATAACAAAAAGTGTTATGAAAAACAAAAATACTGAACTTTAAACACGCGCCGCATAAAACCTCACTGGAATACATATAGCAGCGTTTTAAGGGTAAAATTCTTTTTAAAAACCCATTCTTCTCCAGACGTAGTGTCTAGTAAATGCGTTAGTTTAAAATATAAAAGTGTGTTGGAGCAGAAAATGAGGTAACCCCGCTGACTCGGAGCAATGAAGTCGATTATACAACGGGGTGGCGCGGTCCTCTGCTAGGACACTCAGAAAGTAAAATAACTGGTTCACTACTCAATTTTCTGGGGAGTAATGTATTCTATGCTTTACGACTTTTGATATAAAGAAAATTTAAAGTTTTCGCGAACGCTGCATACAGTTATTACGGGTTCATTTGATTTTGTTTTAGAGTTTACTTCAACGTAAAGTTTTGAACCCTCTGCGAGGTCAGAGTTTACTTAGAGTTTTTCGCTATTCGATCTTGATAAGAAAAATGAATACTTGAATTTAAAAATTCTAACTCGTCTGACGAAGGTACTGCTTAATGCCATACAAATTCGCATTTACGCAAACGTGATCGAAAGCATGAATAAAATTCGCACAAGGGACTCAAATGGAGACTGAAGTGTTGGTCGTCAAAACATTAATATCTCTTTAAAACTATTTTAATTGGATGTACCGTTTGATATCTTTCAAGACATATTTGAAGAATCTAAAGAAGATCAATCAATCATTACGACCTGTTTTGTAGAACATTTCCTTTTAGAAAATATCGCTTATAAACTGGACGCTACACTGTAAGCTTTTAAATCGGGCAAACAAATACTTCTAGTATTGGAACATACATAAAAGAACACGAATAAGTTCAAGAAAATGTGAATCGATTGTATGATAAAAATGTTATGTTCTTACTCTTAATCTTATTGCTTACTATGCATTTCCTCTGATAGGTAAAGATTTCCCTTAAGTCCTTCTATGTGTGTCCCATTACAGGGCAAAAGTCTTCCTTTCTGTCTTCTTCTCCTACTAAATTTTATTATTTATGGATAGACAATGTAAGGAGCTAAAGAATGTCAAAAAGTGTGTGTGAAAGTATAGTGAAGTTGTATTGTGTTCAAGACGAAAGTGATTAAATACCTAGGTTCAAACAATGCACCTGTTCATTCTAGTTTCCTTCTTAGGACCATAAATAACTTAATTAACCTTTATTCTATAACTTAATAATCTAAGGCAAAATGAAGTTGGCCTCGGCAGACCTAAATCGACCAATCATAGAAGACTGAAAAGAGACAATGTCCTTCTTTTAACCTAATTTTGTACGTCGCGGGGTGTAACTGTATGGGTTGTTATGTAAGTAGGTACCTCTTTCCAAATATAGACCGTGATAATTCCTGTTGGACCTCAGGGCTTGCCCTAAAACCCTTTGCGTATATTTACACTTTCGACAGGTTGTTATACAGACTAAAAATCAAAATCCAGCTACTGGAAAACGTTTGTGGACATTTTAAAGATGGCAGAATTCGAGCCCTTACTCTCAAGGGTAAACTTTCAGGATCGAGAATGAAAGGAAAATATTTATTTTGCCAATAAGATGGTTTAAAGAAAACCAATAATTATACATGAGACAACATTGATTTAGTAGCACAAGATTAATGTTTCTTGTGTAATTCGTTATTTTTAAGCTCACTTTGGTCACATCTAAAAATAATATTTGTTATAACCATGACGCGTAGCGGTGAAAGAATACTACCACCCCCTCTCTTCCCTTGGGTGTCGTAAAAGGCGACTAACGCACTAAAGACTGCACAAACTTCCAACAGCATAGAGCAGCGATGGGCTCATCACCTGTCACGCTGATCACATATTATGCAGTCGCTATTTGGTTAAAAGTGGACTATGGCAGAGGACTGCTTTTGAGGTCCTCATTGCCTAGTCTCTGACTAACCTTTCGATGATAATCGTCGTGATTATAATTATGTATGTGTATGAATAACACAAATTTTAGAGTCTTGCGCTACCTTTGATGGGTACCTAATATTTTATTGGCAAAGGCCAGAATACTTACTCCAACGGGTAAGCGTTGGCCTTCATCTCACCTGATGGTAAGTGACGATAAGGCCGAAGGTGGAAGCGCGCTTCACCCGGAATCCTCAACCACTGGAGGAACTGGCTACCTAATCTCAAACTGCCGGAACACAACAATACTATAAACATCGTTGTTATGGCGACAGACTTAGATAAGATGGTGGTAGCTAAAACCGAGCACACAAAGATCCCCCGCACCCCCCGCTGGGAATCGAACCCGGGACCTCTGGGCCTGAAACCGGTGGCTTACTTAGCCACTAGACCAAAGAGGCGATGAAGATAAAGTGCAACTTAATACAGTGCAACATCACTTTTGTTGTTACTGACTCTGCAAACGAACGTACGGAACATCCAAAAGTATGAAAACATGAATGTTTTTAGTGGAATAATCATGAAAGTAACTTGGGACTGTACCCACGTGCCCACAAATGGAGGAATTTTGTTTATAGCTTTTGTTATCACACTTAAGAATATTATATCGCTAAGTAAAGTGAAGTTCTATTGTATTCTATTATTTTCAGTTGTATGAATATTTACTTTGCATAATGCTTACGACTTCAATTGTTTTAAATGAGAGCGGAGCTGTTATTTGCAGTGTCCAGCCATTGTTGCCAAAAACTTTTGTAGAGTTACTATACGAGTAGCTCCTTCAAGTTCCGACTTAGGTGGGTCGCAACTTGAAAGAGGTCCTTATTTCAACGTGTTAGAGAATATTAGTGTTGTTGAATTTAAATCCCAAACTTTAAATTTCCGGTCAGATGTAAAGAAGAATGGGCGTTTTTGTATGAAACCCTTGTAAGTTCCCACATGGTAAGTTTCGAAACAATTAGTGTATTTTGTTGTAAGGACAGCTAATATGAACGAGCCTTAGATTAAAACAAAAAGGGAAGATACGGCATGCTCCTACTTGTTGTCATTCAAAATATAGTCCTACTCAACTACATAAGCAAACACTCGCACACGCACACCTATAAAGTGTAAATCGAGCGAGCGAGACAAAGCGGTAAGTTTCAACGTCAGCGCGAGGGAGTCAGCGAGTAGCGCGTTGACGTCTCGGTCGCTTCGCAACAGACGAGTACGTACGACCGATTCCGACGCCACTGCGGATTAGCGTCTTTCTCTTTTTCACACAGTAGAATATCTGCATTAGTGCGATGTAGCCTGTTTGCTCGGCAAATTGTGACTGAAGTGAAATCGTGCCTTTAATCCTAATTTTGGCGGCTCACTCACGAGACGCTAATGCCGTATCTTCCCTTTTTGTTTTAATCTAAGGAACGAGCGAATGAATGAATGAGAAAAAGAAAAAAAACGGAAAATGAGGGCATATAGATAAATTCAAGAAAATATCTTGATTTCAATTTTATATTATCGTTATTAATGTTTGTGTTATTATGTTACAATAAAAGTATTATCTATCCATCTATCTATTATCATTAATTATTTTAATTTTCTTCTTCTCAATAACTTTTTTCTCCAATACCTGACAGATTTGCTGTCACCTTAGATTAAAACAAAAAGGTGAGATACGGCATGCTCCTACTTGTAGTCATTCAAAATATAGTCCTACTCACCCTCACACACGCACACCTACAAAGTGTAAATCGAGCGAGCGAGACAAAGCGGTAAGTTTCAACGTCAGCGCGAGGGAGTCGGCGAGTAGCGCGTTGACGTCTCGGTCGCTTCGCAACAGACGAGTACGTACGACCGATTCCGACGCCATTGCGGAGTAGCGTCTTTCTCTTTTTCACACAGTAGAATATCCGCAATAGTGCGATGTAGCCTGTTCGCTCGGCAAATAGTGACTGAAGTGAAATTGTGCCTTTTGGCCTAATTTTGGCGGCTCACTCACGAGACGCTAATGCCGTATCTTCCTTCTTTGTTTTAATCTAAGGCTGTCATATAATAAAATGCTTCACTTTTCAAGTACTTACTTTTATTTGATGCATAGATGTAAGTGTTACAAGGGGGGGGTGGAACGTTTTGCCCATTCTTCTTTGTTTCTAAATTATCGTGGGTCTTGGCTTTTTCTAATGTGTGCATGTATTTCAGTATAATTTTATTCGTTATTTAGTTAACTATTTAAACAATTTATAATTAACACATTTGCTAAATTATTGGTGTGAATGTGGGATAGGTAGTTATTATATTATTACTAACTAGCGGGTAGCGGCTCGCCCGCGCCCTTGACCACGTATTCTAAAACCAAACTCAAAATCAAATCCATGCTTGAATACAGTTAGAAAGGGATGGCGATATATGCGATGAATAGCACCATCCCTTTCTAACAGTACTTTTTTGCCATTTTGTACAAGATCTAACCCTACTACTTAAAATCGCTGTAAAATCTATTCTAGTCTTGAAGGATAAATCGGAGCCACAGACACTATTGTGTAATGATGGTAATATTAAAAACATACTTATTCATTTAGCATATATATGAATGTTATGAGAGTTAATTAAACAAAATAATGTATGTCTGAATCAAACGGATAGCTGTCAGCGATGTATACGTTACACTAGTTGCCGTTCCGAACACGCACTATGTTCCACTCATCTGCGGAGTCGACTCGGCACCTTGCTTTAGTGTGGCTTCGACATTCACACAGCGAAGGCGCGTGCGGAGCGGCGAAAATAATTCTTTATTTCTTATCAAAGTGTACACATAGATGTTTACTCCAATTCAGTTGTCGAGTAAGTGAAATTAATTCTTATTCAAGTCATTATTAGGTAGTTATATCGTAATAATAGAATAGAAAAGATATTTTATCATTTCTGTTTGGGACAATCAGCTGACAATGTATTTGGGACGCCATCTTGATACACACTACGTTGTCTTTGACCGATCTGGCGCAGCTAGCACTGCGATGTCTGTCTGTTGAATATACGACATAAATGTTTAAGCGCTGCAAGTGGCTGCAGCGGAATTTAGGTCTCTCATTCCAGAATTTAAACAAATGGATTGTATGGACGTTTTTGTCTATCTCTTCTAGGTCAACGATAGCTGTGGCTTATGTCTACACTTCCGAGAAACAGGCGATATAACATGAACGTATAGTTATGTACGCATTCAATCTTTGTGTTGGCTTTATACAACATATTGCCGTCCATTATAATAATCTTCGTAAAGCGTTCGCTCTATTAATATCCAAGGCAATATCAATGTTCGCTATAATGTCGATGTGACCTAATTTACTGCAATATTAGCGTCTGCTCGCAGTACACAGTTTCCATAATAATTATAAATAACTCGGTTAGTGATCGAAAAAGTAGGAAAAAATATTTATCGTTTTCCTTTTATTGGCACAGAATTCGCTGTTGGCCGTTATTAGCTTTTACAGCGCAAAAGAAAGTAGAGTATTGGTTAGTCTTATATAATTATAAGATACGAGGGCACCTTTAAAGGTTTTTAACAAAAACATGTCGTAAGGGAGTAAAGCAATGCCCATTGGCAAATGCCTGTTGTATTGTAGGATAGGTACTGCACAAAATCAGGGGAGTGTCACTCCGCAGTTTAGGTATGTTTGGCCGGCGCGCCTCCTGGGAAGGCGTATAGCAGTAGGTGGCCCATAGAGTACTATACATTATAAGTATATGTAAGGTTGCCGCGCGGCTCGCACGCTCCACGTCGCGCATCGTCGCGCGTAAACCGAAAGATCACTTCTGTGATTTTTGTGCACCGAACAATGACAACTAAACGATCTTATAATCCGCATAAAAGATACTGTTGTATATATGGGTGTTTATATAAAAGAAATAACAATGAATCTGATTTATTTTAATAATATACTTCAATATATCCATGAGTGGGAACCCTGCGCTCCTAACGTCAAATCGATATCTAGTCAGCTTTGCCTAACGGAATATGAACGCTCGGGTCACACGATAAGTTTCAATTTCGCGTAAAAGTCGTAAGAGTAGGCAATTTTTTATACCTAAACTTGACTTTTGTTAGAGAGTGAGTCTTCTGTACGGTAGTAATATTAGTTATTCTGTGACATAATGTGGGAAGTCACCCGGAAAACTTGAGCAGTCGCAGTTGCCGCCCTTGAGGAAATAGTAGGATGGTTGAGGTTGAGGCAGCACCAGGAGTTCAGGAGGTAAGAGAGATGGTCCTCATTGGACGAAAACCGCACGTTCGGCCTTGTCGTCGTAAGCGTAGAAAGTTATTTATTTACTTATCAGTAGGCTTACTCTTAAAACACAATTGCATTAGTCAATTTCCAATCACAAATCTAAAAAAAGTCAAATGGCACTTTTGTAAGCGACAATAGCGCCATATTGGAATTAAATTGTGTTGAAATTGATTGAACAAAATATTATCGAGATGGCGTTCCGGAAATATCTTTACTTATCCCAATATCGATACCTATTAATCGCATTGGAATTGTATTGAGATTGAGTTTGCGTTCAAGAGTAACCCCCCAGGTGAGAAGAAGGCAGTGTTTACTCGTAGTGGTTAAAAAATAATAACATAAAAGAACCCGTTGATCTATAACCAGTGTCCTAACCACCAGACCCGAGAGACATCAAAAGATTATTAATAGACTTGACGCTAACTTGAATGTCTAAATTAGAAAGCTCTGTACGTTTTGTTTCCAGACGTTGTTACGCCGCTTTTGAGTGAAAACAATGAAAATTCCTGTCGCCCCGTAAGCGCATTGTCATTGTTTTGACAATTAATAATGCCGCCACAGCAGCGCCAACCGGCTTTGGAGGACCGCCGTCACTTGAATTAGCCGAGTAAACTTTTAGGGTCACCTAACTTTCAGTATTTAACGCGTTGGCTCCTACTAAACAGGACACAACTGTAATTGTCTGTCGGACTTGTGACAACCATGGCGTTAAATCATATTAATTGGTTTGGGATACTTAGATGGCGCAGCGGCCTGCGCTTTCGGGTTGCGATGCTGAAATGCTGTTTGCGGCAGAAACAGGGATCGTTGGAAATGCAACCTCTTTGATAGCATTTTCATGTCTTTTGATAAATAATAATATGAATTGTTTTTCAAGTAACTATATTTTTTATTTTTAGGTGATTTTTAGGTTTTTATTTTCTAAGTTAACTGGTCAAGTGTCATAAGACCGCCAAAGGTCGCGAAACAATTGATTTTTATTTCATTTAATTGTGTCTGGTTTCTGTATTTTAATAAAATTTAATAAAAAAAATGTTTTGCTCTTGAATATTTTTTTTTAATATCAACTTTTCAACATATTTATCTTTTAAAGTCTACACCAGGTTTATTACGTTTTCTCAGTGGTTCGAAAGGTACCTTGGTTACCAGTTGCTATCAGAAGATTGCAGTAGTAAAACTAGCCATGCCTGAAACGGCTTGGAAAGCAAAAAAATTTTTGCTTAAAAATAAAAATTACATTTTAACCCTAAATTGATTTCAAATATTGTCTTAAAAAGTTAATACGTTGTGTTTTCGTTATGGTTGTGGTAAAAAAGTCAGTGACAGAAACGAATAGACAAAACCGACTCCACGTAGACTTGTCTGCCCTACGCTAGAGTTTAATTTAATCCCGCGTAGGCGCGGAGGGGCGAGGCGGCCCACGAGCTGAGGAGCAGGTGGGTTTAAGCGAAAGCCATCTGCGACGATAAGCTCGTGTGGGACCGCCGGAGTCCCGCAGCGCCGGAGCCGTGACAGAAAACATGCCTGCTGCATGAAGCATGCCTGCTTGCATGCTGCATGCCTGCTTGCATGCTGCATGCCTGCTTGCATGATGCATGTATGCCTGCATGCTCCATGTCTGCCTGCATGCTGCATGCCTGCTTGCATGCTGCATGCTTGCTTGCATGCTTGCATGCATGTTTTATATCATTTGATTATTATATCAAATGTACCCTATATCAAAAGTACATTATATCAAAGGAAATTATAGAATCTAAAATTATATTATATGTTTATTATATTAAGTTAGTTGTTATATCAAATGAAATTATATTATCTGAACGTTAGACCATAAGTATTTATATCAAACATTACACACCCCTTGTTCACTATCTGTATGGTCTGTAGTCTGTGATTTCGACCGACCGCTCGGACCAAATCAATTTGGTCCGAGACCGACCGACAAGAAAGAAGAAATTGACAGCTGTCTAACCTTTTACATATGAGGCAAAAGGATTCAGCTTATACAGCTTTAGCTGTGTACGAAACAATGATCATCAGCACAGTAGCTTAGTCGGTCGGTTAGCGATCTTCCCAGTTAAGCAAGAAGGCACGTAAAGCCGTTGATCCCGCAGTTATTGTCTTTTTTATTCTTTTTTATTAACTAACCATGTCTCGTAGCGGTGAACGAATACTACCACCGCCTCTCTTCCATAGGGTGTCGTAAAAGGCGACTAACGGACTAAAGACTGCAGATACATCCAACAGTATAGAACGGCGATGGGCTCAAAACCTGTCACATTGAGCACATGTTCAGTAGTTGGTAGGGCTGTTAAGTCCGCCTGGCTAGCTACCACCATCTTATCTAAGTCTGTTGCCATAACAACGATGTTTATAGCATTGTTGTGTTCCGGCAATTTGAGATAAGATAGCCAGTTCCTCAGTGGTTGAGGGTTCCGGGTGAAGCGCGCTTCCACCTTCGGCCTTATCGTCACTTACCATCAGGTGAGATGAAGGCCAAGCGCTTACCCGCTGACAATAAAAATAAAAAAAATGTGCTGTCGCCATTTCGTGAAAAGTGGACCATGGCAGAAAATTGCTTTTGCGGTCCTTATTGCGGGGATAATAGTCATGATAATAATGTATGTATATTCCCTACCGCTAAGCTCTTGGCCCTCAGCTCACCTGATGTTTTTTTTTTTATTAATTTAAGCTGGCTGCTCCCGCTTTTTGGCAGGTTTTTATTTTTTCAACATATTTTTTTTTTTTTTTTTTCTTTTTTAGAGATTATTTAGGCTTGAGCTTTATGAGCTCTACATTATTTAGGCTTGAGCTATAAGAGCTCTACATTATTTAGGCTAGAGCTATAAGAGCTCTACATTATTTAGGCTTGAGCTATAAGAACTCTACATTATTTAGGCTAGAGCTATAAGAGCTCTACATTATTTAGGCTTGAGCTATAAGAGCTCTACATTATTTAGGCTTGAGCTATAAGAGCTCTACATTATTTAGGCTAGAGCTATAAGAGCTCTACATTATTTAGGCTTGAGCTATAGGAGCTCTACATTATTTAGGCTTGAGCTATAAGAGCTCTACATTATTTAGGCTAGAGCTACAAGAGCTCTACATTATTTAGGCTTGAGCTATAAGAGCTCTACATTATTTAGGCTTGAGCTATAAGAGCTCTACATTATTTAGGCTAGAGCTATAAGAGCTCTACATTATTTAGGCTTGAGCTATAAGAGCTCTACATTATTTAGGCTAGAGCTATAAGAGCTCTACATTATTTAGGCTAGAGCTATAAGAGCTCTACATTATTTAGGCTAGAGCTATAAGAGCTCTACATTATTTAGGCTTGAGCTATAAGAGCTCTACATTATTTAGGCTTGAGCTATAAGAGCTCTACATTATTTAGGCTTGAGCTATAAGAGCTCTACATTATTTAGGCTTGAGCTATAAGAGCTCTACATTATTTAGGCTTGAGCTATAAGAGCTCTACATTATTTAGGCTTGAGCTATAAAAGCTCTACATTATTTAGGCTTGAGCTATAAGAGCTCTACATTATTTAGGCTTGAGCTATAAGAGCTCTACATTATTTAGGCTTGAGCTATAAGAGCTCTACATTATTTAGGCTAGAGCTATAAGAGCTCTACATTATTTAGGCTAGAGCTATAAGAGCTCTACATTATTTAGGCTTGAGCTATAAGAGCTCTACATTATTTAGGCTTGAGCTATAAGAGCTCTACATTATTTAGGCTTGAGCTATAAGAGCTCTACATTATTTAGGCTTGAGCTATAAGAGCTCTACATTATTTAGGCTAGAGCTATAAGAGCTCTACATTATTTAGGCTTAAGCTATAAGAGCTCTACATTATTTAGGCTAGAGCTATAAGAGCTCTACATTATTTAGGCTTGAGCTATAAGAGCTCTACATTTTTTTTTTCTTTTCTTACCTCTTTTCTTATACTTTTTTCTTTTCCTCTTTAAACTTTTACTTTTTAACTTACATACATGTAGTTTTCATTTCTAGTACATTTCCTTTTCTTATATTACAGTTTCTTCTTACACACTAATACATTTCTTTCTTACTTACTAAAACATTTATTCTCTTTTTATCTTAGGTTCTAAAGTACATTTCTTATATTATTACATTTTTAATTAGTTTGCTTATTTATTTATTTCCTTCTATTAATACATGTATTTATTTATTATTTCTGTATTAAGTACATATTTTGCTTTTGCTTGCTCACCTGATGTTAATAGATGATAAAACCAAAGATGGAAGCGCATTTCATTCCGAATTCCGAATTCCTTTAAGCTATCCAATAGGCTGATGACGATTCATCCATTCACTACACTTTTCACGAATAATATATTACATAATGCTGCGTGCTTTTACATAATTTATTAACCGTGTCGCGTGGCGGTGAAAGAATACCACCACCCCTTCTCTTCTCTTGGGTGTCGTAAAAGGCGACTAAAGGACTAAAGACTGCACATACATCCAACAGCATAGATCGGCGATGGGCACACCACTTGTCATGCTGAGCACATGTGCAGTCGCTATAATTGGCAGAATATATTTATGGCAGAGTACTGCTTTTGCTGTCCTCATTGCCTAGTCTCTGACTAACCCTTCGGGGATAATAGTCGTGATTATATGTATGTAGGAATTGAATCCGAATATCATGATTCGAGCTCAAGATTCAACATCAGACTGTATACGTGTCACTACTTATTCAATGTTTTTAACTTGAACAAGCAACAAAAGCGTCTGTGCTCTTGCACTTGGCCCTCATCTCAACCATTCTGATGTTAATAGATGATAAGACCAAAGATGGAAACGCATTTCATTCCGAATTCATTTAAGGCTTCATTCATTCACTACACTTTTTACGAATATAGTATATTATGCTGCGTGTTTAAGAGGGTTTACGCATTTCGGTTTTCCATACAAACTTCCAAGTCTAAATTTTTAAAAACCAAGGAGACAATTTTGATGAAACTTTACATGCTGAAGTAAAACACAGGGATCTAAATAGTTTGTTGAAAACATATTTAAAAACCATTTTTCTAGCTGAGTTATTGCGATTTAAAGTCCACTATAGAAAGTTAAAAATCGCAATAACTCAGTAAAATAAACATTTTCTTAAAATGTTTTCAACAAACAATTTAGATCCCTGTGTTTTACTTCAGTATGCAAAGTTCCATCAAAATTGGCTCATTGGTTTTAAAAAAATTCGACTTGGAAGTTTGTATGGGAAACCGAATGGCGTAAACCCTCTTATGTGTACATAATTTTTATGCTGAACTTTTCAAAATATTTATAAAATATTTTGAAAAACTAAGATGTATGTCGTCTCATACTCTACTCTACTATTTCACAGTAACATGTGTTGCGTGTCTAAATAAATAAACAAGAATTAAACATAGACTGGGATGTAATTTATGAATTTTACATAAGTCTTCGTATTCACTGGCTGGCCTGGTTGTAGATGAAAATCAGCGATTCGCTTGCAATGCGGGTAGAGACGACGAACTGCGACCCCCTTTGGGATGTTAAGGCACACACACACTCTTTTTATCATTTACTAAGTTCACGTTCTTGGCTTTTATTATTTGTTTTTTCAGGTTTTGTATCTACGTTGATTGTGTAAGTCGCTATAATAATGATAATATAACTTTCCAACAGTCACACCAATTATTTTACCCAAGTTAAGCTTCATTAAAAACTTGTCTAATTGTTTTGACGGATAAACATAATTAAATACTTCTTTTTCAAATACATACCTACGATACCTACTTAAAAACACCCGAGACAATTTAGAAAAACAGTTATTATAAATCGACCCGACTGGGAATTGAATCCGAGATGGCGACGCCGTTATGCTGACCACTCAACCACGGAGCTCGTCAATAACATAATATTGAACTTTATTTGCGGGTTTTATTTACACATAGGTAACGCTTGAGGAGCTCGATGGCGCAGCGGCTAGCGCGTTCGGCTTGTGACCTTGCTCGCTAAGCCGTTTTCGCAATGCCAGGTCGCTGGATGGGTGACCAAATTAAAAACATCTCGAGCTCCTCCGTGCTTCGGAAGGCACGTTAAACCGTTGGTCCCGGTTGTTGTCGTAAGATGGCAGTCGTTAAAACCCACCAACCCGCATTGGGCCAGCGGGTGGGTTATGGCCCACGTGGGAGGCCTGTGCCCAGCAGTGGGACGTTTATAGGCTGATGATGATGATGATAGATGGGTGATCAAATTAAAAACATGTCGAGCTCCTCCGTGCTTCGGAAGACAAGTTTTAGCCGTTGGTCGGGGCTGTTGTCGTAAGATGAAAGTCGCCAAACCCAACCACCCAACCAACCCGCATTGGGCCAGCGTGGTGGGTTATGGACCATTATCCCCACGTGGGAGGCCTGTGCAGTGGGACGTTTATAGGCTGATGATGATAGCGGAATACGGTTGGCCGCATTACCGTGTCATATCGAATACTGCGTTAATACAATATACACTAACGCAATCGCTCCGAGCAGAGTGACATGGTACCAAGCGTTAGGCCTCTTCTGTACTGTTACCTTGACTATACTACGGCCAAATTCAAATATTTTTGTAAACCGTGTATAACCGTGTCGCATAGCGGTGAAAGAATACTACCTACCACCACCTCTCTTCCCTTGGGTGTCGTAAAAGGCGACTAACGGAATAAAAAAGACTGCATACATCCAACAGCGCGGCAATTGGCTCACCACCTGTCACTCTGAGCACATTGCAGTCGCTATTTGGTGAAAAGCTTACTATGGTAGAGGACTGCTTTTGCTGTCCTCATTGCATAGTCTCTGACTAACCCATCGGGGATAATAGTCGTGATTATATATGTATGTGTATGTGAAGCCTTTGCTCTACAGTGGGACAGTAATACAGGCTGTACATTAATTTATTTCACGAACGTTTTCTAAGTTGAATATTTGATTGTTTCGCCGTGGGAGTTTCATCATTCAACATGTCCATTTTTTGTGCAGATGGGACGTACAGTCGAGAAAGTTCCCGGTAGACCTCTTTTCTGCGATATTCGCTTGCGCTCCATTCCTAACGCGCCTACGAATGGTAGCGTACGCGTACATACAGTCCAGGAAGTTTCCTGTAGACCACTATTCGGCGATGTTCGCTTGCGCTCCATTCCGACAACGCCTACGAACCGTAGCGTACGCGTAGATACAGTCAAAGAAGTTCTCGGTAGACCACTTTTCGGCGATATTTTCTTGAGGTCCATTCTGACCGCGCCTACGAACCGTAGCATACGCGTAGATTCAGTCAAAAAGTTCCCGGTAGACCATTTTTCGGTGGTGTTCGCTTGCGCTCCATTCCGACCGCGCCTACGAACCGTAGCGTATGCGTAGATACTCGTACAGTCGAGAAGTTCCCGGTAGACCACTTATCGGCGATATTTGCTTGCGCTCCATTCCGACCGCGCCTACGAACCGTAGCGTGCGCGTAGATAGCGTCGTCCGGGAACTTCCTACACTGACCGCTTGTATTCCATGAAAACAGTTTACGTAGCTCGAAGTATTCCGAATACTTTATAATATGTAATGATGATGATTACAAATAGAAGAGTCAACGCCTCTAATCTACGAGTACGCTACGGTTCGTAGGCGCGGTCAGAATGGAACGCAAGCGAATATCGCCGAGAAGTGATCTACCAGTTACTTCCTCGACTGTACATACAGACCTGCCCTTTATTAGGGTACTGACACCCTCTTATCGTAATGGACTGTGGGACAGGCGCGTTAAGGTATTCCTCGTTGAACACTACACAAGGGGGAAACTCTTTCTGTTTTGAATTAGGAAGCAATGTCAAAGGGAAAAACATGAAACAGTTTACTTACTTAAGCTGACTGCCCCTTCCTGCCACTCAGACTGTTGTGCAGCGTAAGCGGCGAATACACATAAAACTTCGATAGTAAAATGCGGATAATGAATTCCAGGGATAGCTTTTATTGAAAAATAACGGCCCGCTCGCGACTTCTTCCTCGTGGGCACCGTACCCAGTGACGAATTTCCAAAAAATTTATTCTTACAAACTTTTTCTGACAATTACAAACACATTAAAAAATTAATTAGCCAAATAGGTGCAGCCGGTTTGAAGTGATGAGTGCACAAACATTTACTGTGGAAGTTTATTTTTATATAAATAGTTATAGCGTGTAATGAGGAAATCCGTCACTTCAACTACAACGATTTTCATTCCCCTTCACACTATTCTTAAATGTTTTAATTAAATATCGGATAACTCCGCGAATCTCGTTACATCGCATTTAAATTATCTCGAAAACACTGGAACTTCAATGTTTTTGTTTTCATATTATTGTGTATTCCACGAAATTTTAATAGTACTAAAATAATGTTTAATTTCTGAAATACCTTATTTCGCGTTAAGCAATTAACATTTTTTTATGTTTAATGTAGTGATTGAAGTCAACTAGCTACATAAATGTTTGAACATAACATCTACATAAATAAAAATCAATTGCCACAAATTGAGCGATGTTCAGAAAAATTAACGGTGTCCAGAAAAATTTGCGGTGTCCAGAAAAATTAGCGGTGTCCAGAAAAATTTGCGGTGTCCACAAAAATTTGCAGTGTTTAGTAAAATTTACGGTGTCCAGAAAAATTTGCGGTGTCCAGAAAAATTTGTGGTGTCCAGAAAAATCTTTAAAAGGTTTACTTGACACTGTTTTCTATTTTGTTACTAAAAGTAAACTTAATTTTGTAAAAAAAAATGTTTGTATGTTCGCTCATCACTTTAGAACGACTGCTCATATATGGCTAATTCTTTTTTGTTGTATTACTCGTAGTAATGGTTAGAACTTGTCCCAACCAAACCTTTGTTTGTATGAAAAAAACCTGGGAATTCGTCACGGGGTATAAGGTAAAGGGCAAGCCGCTAGTTTTTAGTATTTTAATCAGAATACAAAGTAACTTCATGTCAAAAGCTACTCGTACTCCATGTGTACATTACCTTAGTATATTGTTATGGGGTGGCTTTGTTAAGGAAAAAATGTTTACAACAAAAATTTACCGGTCTCAGGAAAACTCAAATGGGATTCGAACCCATGACCTTTGGATTTCCGGTCCACTGCTAAGCTACCTAGACCCCAGAAGACATGTTGAATTCTTTCTAGTAGTTGATGATTTACGCTGCAAGCCAGCGGTATTACGTCACTGTGAAGGTTTACCCACCCTCACAGTCGAAAGAAATACTACAGCAAGTATTTAACAATCGATAAAGACGTAATTGCTTATTACAATCTTTATTATTGAAATATAGCATTCACAATGCCATAAATAGATATAGGATAAAATGTTTACTAGAAAAAAATCAACCAGTTTCAGGAAAGCTCGAATGGGTTTCGAACCCATTTTGGATTGCCGGTCCACTGCTAAGCTACCGAGACCCCAGAAAACCCGTTGTATTCTAGGTTGATGATTTACGCTTCAAGCCAGCGGTTTTTTTTAGAAAACATTTTATCCTATATGATTGTGAGTGCGAAATTTCAATAATAAAGGCTTTGTAAAGGTTTTGTTGAAAAAGTTTTATATTTTTATGGGGTTATTGAATGTCACTAGGAATGAAATTGATGAAAATAACCCTATAATGAAAAGGAAATTTCATTATGGTTTTATTTGTGTTTACTGAAACTAAAATTTTGTTATTAAAACCATCATTTATTAATTATTTAATATAATCATTATTATTTCATTAGTTAATGTCGTATGTTACTATGCCGAAACATCAAATACCTACTCCAAGTATTATTCATTCTAAATAATTTATTTCTACGATATTTTACTACCGATATGAAACTTTGTTAATATTTAATTGCCTCTTTCTGAGAAATCTAGACGATATTAAATAAACATGAAAGGAGATAACCAATATAAATTACAGTTTTGTAGGATAGGTTTCATCTCAAAAAAAAATTAAGTAAACTACATTATTTTTAAAGACATTATTGTTTCTAATAAATAAACAAACAAACTTTTCCATGCCTATCACTAAGTATAAAAAATAGCCATAAATAAGGAGCTTGAACTAGCAAAAGAAGGTAAGTAGTAGATAAACATACATCAGTTAAGTGATTAGGTATACAAAACATACTCGTTGCCATAAAAATCAAAAAGCTTTATAGTTAAGGCACTGAAGGACTAGAGGCACTTTTCTTTGCTTTAATGTCTATTAAGTTAAGTTATTAACCTACTTCTTACTAATATAATTAAGTATAATATGCTTTGTCCAGTGTCCAACTTCATCATCATCATCATCATCAGCCGTAAGACGAAGACGAAAGATTACTACCACAACCTCGCTTCCCTTGGGTGTCGTAAATGGCGACTAACGGACTAAAAACTGCACATACATCTAACAGCATAGAGCGGCGATGGGCTCACCAATCTGTCACGCTGTACACATGTGCAGTCGCTATTTGGTGAAAAGTGGACTATGGCACAGGACTGCTTTTGCAGTTCTCATTGCCTAGTCTCTGACAAACCCTTCCCCTTCTTTCTGAGTGGTAGAGCCACGCTGCGTTGCAGCACGCATTGGGCCGGCTCGCCCGGCGTAATACCACCCTCTCACGAATATCCGGCGCGTGAGGGTTCTGGAGACCCATCCCCCCCCCTCCTCACAATTCCTATTCCTTCCTTAACCCTATTCCTCCCATAAAGGCCGGCAACGCGCCTGCTATTTCCGAATGAGAAAACCAATAGATATAAATTACAGTTTAGTAACATGAATTTCATCTCGATATTCTCTTATGCACCGAGACATTTTAGTGGTTGTTTTCCCGCGGCAGAACGATTTACCTTTAGTAGTACTATCGAATCATGCAAGGTATTTTTGACAAAAATGACATAAAAATTTTGACCTCCCATACAAAACGGTCCGATCAGCTGACGACATTAGTATGGGAGCTCGAAATTTTGGGTTACTTGCATAATGACTAATTACGTACACGCATATTGACATACACGCGTTTTGACTTACACGCATATTGACTTACACGCATATTGACTTACACGCATACTGACTTATACGCATATTGACTTCCACGCATATTGACTTACACGCATATTGACTTACACGCATATTGACTTACACGCATACTGACTTATACGCATATTGACTTACACGCATATTGACTTACACGCATATTGACTTACACGCATTTTCACTTACACGCATATTGACACACAAGATATATTAAAGTATTTAACACTAGTCTCCCGTCAAGCGGCTTCGATGTTGATTTCTGTTGAAAAAGTAACAGCCTGTGTCCAAATCTATTTCAGTGCAAAATAACAATGAAAAATAGATGTGTAGTTTTCAAGGAGTGTAGCGATGACTTTCCGAAAATCGAACCTTACTGCAAGCAATTTTTCCATTCGCTTAATTTCCCAATTTTTAATTTTCTGTGCGTTTTGTTTTCTGGAGGGTAAATTTATGATTTTTCTAATTTTTTCAAAAATAACTTGCATGATTCGATAGTACTACTAAAGGTAAATCGTGCTGCCGCGGGTAAAAAACCACTAAAATGACTCGGTGTATATTAAATAAGATCTTGATAAATTCAAAATCAAAATCAAACAAAAGCTTTATAAAAAAGCTTATCATACAGTGTCAGATTACACAGAAGACAAAACAGCTTGGGTCTGAAATGCTCCAAGTACTCCAACAGCTATTACTAACTGTCTATAATTAATTTATATGGAGTACCATTTACATTGTTTACATTCAAATTCTTTTTTTTGTATTTCATGACCTGGTAACGACATATTATATATATATATATATTTTGTAAATGTCGTTGCTTCTGTGCGCTGTGGTTTCTTGCTCCCGTTCTTTGCCACAGTTAAAAAATGACGTCCTAAATGGGTAGTAGGTTAAAAAAGATTTGGACGATTCTAAGTACTTATTTATTAATTGAATTTATTGAATAAAATTTTTTTGACTTTGACTTTGAATAAAATTTTTTTATTAGAAGTTAAATAAAAAGAAGCTAAATTATTTCTAACCAATTATTTTATATCCAATAAATAAACTAACAAATTTTGCCATCCCTATCACTAAGTTGTAATCTTGAAATTAAAAGATCTTGTACTAGCAAAAGAAGGTAGTAGATAAACATACAACAATTATGTCAGTATACATAACATACTCGTTGACATATAAAAAGGCTTTACAACTCCGATGTGCAAAGAGCAATGAATGACCAGAGGCACTTTTCCTTTTTTAGCTTAGTTATTTATGTTGTTTACGCGTATGGTGTTCGATCTTTTTTAGGTTTTTATGGGTAAGTACTTGACCTTCATCTCACTTGATGTTTGGTGATGATAAAGCCGATGATGGTAGTGCACTTCACCCGGTTTCCTCAACTACTGACTTACTATTTTATCTTTAACTGTCGGAACACAACTATGTAAGTAAAACTGATGTTATGGCGACATTTAGCAAGTAGATAGATAGAAAGGCGGACTTAAAACAAGGCCCTACCACCAACTAAACCGAGTAAAAGCTTGTGCCCATCGCTGGGAAACTGGACCTCTGGGTTTGATACCGCTAACCAATAAACTACAGAGATGGGTATATCTTGCAAGTATAGCTTTACGTGGCCTAATGTTATCGAGCTCAGAACAGAAGATCTCTTTTCTCTGTTTTGTGTTTACGCCGGTTCACGGGAAGTCTGAATAAAATAAAATATCTCGAGTTCGTAATATTTAATTTTTATGCATTAATAAAGCTCTAATGTACTCTAAGATATTGAAATGTTGAAAAAATGTCTACCTCTGTCTATAAAAATGTCTACCTGGGGTTGGGTAAGTTTAGCTTAACCCATCCTGGATTCGACATAACGAATGAAAGAAAGTAAAATAAATTTATTTAGCATTCCAGTTACAACATTGTAAAATATTACACAACACAAACACATTCGATATTTTGAAATGGCAAAAAGGATTCATCTCAGTATAAAGCCACAGTTAAAGCTGTGACGCTGATTTCAAAAGGAACCTTTTCAAAAAATAAAATTACAAAACACATGCACATCACAAACATTAAAAAATTTAAAACTATAGGTAATCATTTTAAATTATAAATGAATATTATAGTTAACGTAGGTGTATTATACAAATTTTAAGAATTTGGTTTAAAGTAACACAGCTATTAATTTAGTGAGTATCCGTTTGTAAATAAAGTAGATATTCCTTATATTATTTGCTTCTAAAAGAACGCAAAGTGAGACACTTTTTAATGGGAGGTGGGATATTGTTCCAGCATTTCGTAGAGGTGTAACAAAAACTCCCTCGAAATGCAGCTGTGTTGTGGCTGGGGCAACCAAGAAGAGAAGCAGTTTTAGCACGACTAGAGAAGAGCAATTTGTCCAATAATATGGCGGAGTATTACTTTGAAAAATACCAAACAAAAGACAAGCATTGTACGCCTTGACTGCATATTGATGAGGTTACTCTTATTAAAAAACGGTGTGATATGGACTCTACGCGGAATGTCAAAACAATAACGTGCACAATTCTGAACACGCTGAATTATTTTCGTATAAAGAAACATGCACTCGCCTATAACTGTATCAGCATAATTATGTTTCGATAGAATAAGAGCTTCACAGAGTTTCATTTTTAAGTCAACGTCCAAATAATTTATCACCTGACATATCTCACCTTATGCCTGCCTTATAACAACTCCTTGCTAATTCTAAAACGTGGTTGTGAAACCGTAAACCGTTATCCATAAGAACCCCCGAACGAACTAAGGCTGCTTTACAAATTATCTTAAACGAAGCCGCCGCTCTCGCTTATCAAACCTTTAAATAATTCATCAAGAGTCAGGAAGAGGCTGAAATGCAGAAGTTGCGGATTTAGTTTCGATTCCACTTTATTACTCTATAACCAACTTGTTCACAAGAAAGGCCCGTTCAGATAGGGCTAATTAATCACTTCATTATTGTATTATCATGTCACCAGTATAATTGATTGTATGCACTTTTCATTCTGACATGACACAGATACATAGTACTACAGACCTCAAAAGCAGAGATATAACATGTTGGGCTTACTATGTAAAATTTAATGTTTAATAATACATAGGTTTTTTAAGGTTCTAAACACATTATTATTTAGATTCCAATATATCATTACAATAAAGGTGAAATCTTCAATGTTTTCAATGACTAAGACCATTACTATAATTAATCCTGAGGATGATAAATTATAATTTTAACTAAAGCTCATTCTGCTTTAATGGAAGCGGTAAAAATACATCCTAGCCTAGGGTAAGTTCCGATAATCCTCAACTACTGAGGATTTTAGTCTATAATACCAAAAACTTCAGAACACTTTTTTGTTTCATAACTTAATTTCATTAATATCCTAGGTATTAATTTAGCAATCAGCAGTAACCATTTTATTTTATCCAAGCATATTTTTTAAATAAATAATACCTTTTCTTTTATTCTGTTCTTCAATATAAGTTTAAAACATTTTCTTTATAAACCAAATTACGATCCACTGATTGTGACACCTTTTTATTTTTTATTATCTACGTGACAAGAATTCTCACGACTCCCGAATTCAACATTCTCGTTAATCTTGCCAAAACCTTATTAATTATACATTCAGCAACACTTACCACAACCAATATGACAAACGATTAATGAAACTCACCCCCGAACATCATCAGGAGCGGAGACAGAAAGGCTATGCCCAACATTTTCAATGATTCTGCACTTAAAAATCACTTAAAAAACCACAACGCACTCAAAAAAACATTATTTAAATAACGCTTTATTCGATGGATAAAAAAATAACGTTATTCAGAATACTGGGTTCAATTTTTATTTCGTCCCGATATAATGAAAACAATTTACGTGTCCCGAAATTTAATTTTTAGTTCGTGCCACGGGATCGGCGCCAAATTGTCGCGAGCCCACGCGTGCACCCCCTCCGCGTGCCAAAGTCGTACTGAGCCTGATACAGAAAGCAAAGCACCTGCTCCAGGCATGCCAGATTTGAGCATTAAAGCTGACTAAGAAAATATGTGCAAAGGAATAACTTGCGTACTGGCTGAAATTTGTTTCACTCGGGCTTTACGTTGTTAGTCTGCGCATTTCATGTGAATTCGGGAATGTAACCTTCTCAAACGGTTCGCTTGATGCCGCGACCTCACTTGGCTTAATTTATCGCAAAATCGTATCGCGTATCGGTGAAAGAATACTACCACCCCCCTCTCTTCTCTTGGGTGTCGTAAAAGGCGACTAACTACATATACAACCTACAGCATAGAGCGGCGATGGGCTCACCACCTGCCACGCTGAGCACATGTGCAGTCGCTATTTGGTGAGAAGTGGACTATGGCAGAGGACAACTTTTGCGGTCCTCATTGCCTAGTCTCTGACTAAAATTTGTGATTGAATGTGCCTACGTATGTATGAAGCGTATTAGCAGTATTTACAGAGGATGCAAACAATTCAATAAACAATTATAATTATAAACTTGATTGCCAGTATATAGGTTTGTAACCTACCAACACAGGGAACGAACACACAATAAACAATGATAAGTAAAAACTCATAAATCAAAGGCTAAAATTTAATTACAAAACATTCATCAAAATGGCGTCATTTCTTTATACATTTTATGTGATATTGTTTTCTGAGGTTTATGCGAGCACTACACATTGAAATGAAACACTTTTTTACGGATTAACTCGCGTTTAATTTACTATTTACATAGTTTTTTTTTATATTATCCTGACGTTTCATATAAAAAACTATGTGAATAGTAAATTAAACGCGAGTTAATCCGTAAAGAAGTGTTTCATTACATTTTATGTGAGTTTCTGTTTTTATTTGTTTTGCGATTGAAAAACTTTAGTACCTCACACACGTCATGTCATTTCATGTGTACCTATTGCGGAAAATATTGTATGGACTTGATTTAGTAATAAACGTCGCCGTCTCTTACAGTGAGAGAGACGCAAAAAAGCTTTAGAAATGGTGCAAATAGTAAATGTTTAAACATACGGGCAAGGAAATAGTTTTTCAATCCTCTCAAGTATATTTTAAACTTTATTCCTCAAAAGGTTTCTTTTTTTTACAACTTTTTAATTAGATACGTTAACGAGTCCACAGTCATAGGGTTGACTTTAAAGATTCCACGTTCATAATTAACGAGTTTGTGTTCGTAAAAAGTAAAGTATGTTTTTTAAGAGTAAGTAGGTACTATATTAACATCATCAAGTAGACATTATGACTCTTCTCTAACTATGTATACAATTCGTTTATTGGTCAATCACAAACATAGATACATACATATAATCACGACTATTATCCCCGAAGGGTTAGTCAGAGACTAATCAATACCATAGTCCACTTTTCACCAAATAGCGACTGCACATGCGTGACAGGTGGTGAGCCCATCGTTATAGAGGTAGTATTCTTTCACCGCTAAGCAACACGGTCACAAACATAATCTATTAATGTTTTATATTTTAGCGTTTTATTAACGCTTATATATACTTAAGTAAAATTTTAAACACTGAAAAAAGACGACAACCTCAGGCGGGAATCGAACCACGCACCTTCCGCATTCCGGGCGGCTGCCTTAACCAATTGGCTACCGAGGTCTCGATTCCCGCGTGAGGTTGTTGTCTTTTTTCAGTGTTTAAAATTTTACTTAAACATAATCTATCTATAAAACAAAAGAAGAGAAAGATTTATAGAGGAAGCAGAGTGAGTAAGTGAAAAGGTAGCTATTGGAACAAGATTGTGCCACGCTAGCCGTCGTTACCTTGCCGACCTGAAAGTTTCTTCTTTACACCTCGTGTAAAAGATTCCAAAAAGGATTAATTTTAGAAGCCGTGTTGTATCACCCTCTCTTCCCTCGGGTGTCGTAAAATTTGACTAACGGACTAAATACTGCACATACATCAAACAGCATATAGCGGCGATGGGCTCACCACCTGTCATGCTGAGCACATGTGTAAAATAGTCGTGATTATAATGTATGAATGTGTGTATTATTATTTTCTAATGTGAAAAGAAGGCAAACAAGTCAAGTGGATTCGCAGATGCGTTGCCTGGCTTCAGAAAGGATAAGCTTCTTTGAGGATGGTGTATGGTTCTAGATCCAGTGAAATTACAAAGCATATAGGCATTAAAAAATATTCTTGATTTATTGTAAAGTTTAAGTCAGTAATTTGTGTGTTTGTGCTTTATAATTGTATAAATAAAAACGAAAAACAAAACTAATACTTTCGGAATTATCGAAGCTTACGCAAGATATCGTACTTCTACTACTCCACGTAAAATGTGGTAAACGGTGATGGTGTCAAATTTAATTGTTGTTAATGTATCTCTTTTAAATATTTGTAATTTGTCACTGTTTGTTTATCCTATTAAATAAATTTAAAGAAAAAACTGAAGCTTCTGGATCGACAGCGTTCGCGTTATACTCTACAAGGGTTATAATACTTAACACTTTACATAACATAATGGCCAGAGAAACTGATATTTTCCATGACATCCTGCCGAAGTTATTAGAAGTAGCACCAAAAAAAATTGAAACCCTACAGTCAATTTAAATCTGCTATTTAACATTGTATTATTTGTTATAATTTTTAATTGATTTTTATAATTTTTTATTTATTAATTTTAAATTTGTAATTGTTTGTAATTTTTAACATTGTTTTTTATATTTACTTTGTGTTTTTGTATCTACTTATAAAATTTTCTATAACATCGCATTGGTGTAAACTGTAAAGGTGTTATAATGTCAATAAATAAATTAAAAAAAAAAATACTACTTTACTTAGGTACCCGCGTTGTGGTGACCTTTTTCCATCAGAGGGACTTATGCTCGTTTGCCTGCTCAATAACATAAACATATCGGAACTTGTTCTGGGATAGCATTCCTGGTTAAGCATTTTTTGAATGTACTACAAAGAAATGAATAAATCGTAAATTGATGCTCAGCTGTATCGTTATTCCAATAAATCACATCAAATTTGGCATCCCCAACATACCTAATATTATGAATTCGCCTTAATGGTAATACTACGTGTATTCGCAAGTCATCAATCAACGTTATTATAACTATTTCCACCGGCCTGTCGGTTCGAAAGCACTTCCTGCCTTTTGACATCACCGTCGTGTAGGATTCTGTCCTATTCATAAACCTCTTTATGACACCGTTCCACCACAATTTAGTCGCCTCACCTCTTACGGTAAGTAAATCAGTAACTGAAAGTGGGCTGCCTCTACTTTTTCAGACTATTTTTATATGTTTATCTATCAGTCAATATTCGCCGCGAAATCGATTCTAAGTGAAACTACGTATAATCGTACATGATTTATACCTATTATATATTTTTTTTAAATAGGAAAATGTTAAATAATTATTATTAAAATAAATTCCACTTGCAGGATTCAAACCACATTCAAACCTACTTTTTGACATTTCGAGTCCGGTGCTACCAAGCTTTGTTATGCGTAACACGGCAGAACTACCAATTTAATAAAACTATAACCCATTTCTATGGAAGCCTTAGACGCCTATGATCAACAATTCCAAGTCAAGAAAATCCGATCTGAACATTTTTACAAATAGGAATATCAGTTAGTCCGCTACAAAATTTGTGTAAAATTGTTTTAACAAATATTCATAGCATTTATTATGTATTTTGAAACCAACACAAAATACGCGTCGTTTTTAAAAGTCATCAAATCCGAATCTAACAATACAATCTTACGAATTATAACACTATATAAAAAAATTATACAAGTAAAAAAAGTTAAATATTCCTATTGTTTTATTTAGGAATGCTTAACAAAAACCTGTATTATTAAATTGTGAGAACCAAATCGTTAAGCTACATCTCCGTCAAATAGTATCAACAAAGGAAAAATGCCTATCTGTAAATGGCTAACAAAAAATATATTCGTACTTCTGACAAGGTAAACTTCATTATCAGGGAACCTTACCAAACCTCGAAATGTGCCTGAAATACAAGAACCTATTTCAGTAGCAAACGATATTAAGTCTACCTAACTAATAATTGTATATAACTACTGTTGTGTATATTATTTTCTGAGGTTTAAGCAAGCACTACACATTGAAATGAAACACTTTTTTATGGATTAACTTGCGTTTAATTTACTATTTTACTGACTGAGAGTGAGACTGGAGACTCCCTGTGACTACAAATCCTGTAAAGGGTTCGAAACGTCAGGATAATATAAAAAACTATGTATTAAACGCGAGTTAATCCGTAAAAAGTGTTTCATTTCAATACTTTTGTAGAGTCAAGTAGTATGACCAAAGATGGATTGATGAAACGGGACAAGTGTGGTTACAAAAGTAAGGACTATTTCCATAGCCACATCAATAAATTGTGTAATGACGAATATTTTTAATATATTACTTTTTACGCTTACACCAATTATCTAGAAAAAGTTAAGCTACTTTTGAAACTTTGTTAAATTATTAACTCATTATCATCATCATAGGCCTCTTACACCTATAAAAGATGATTCAAACAGCGTCCAATTGTAAGAAATGATTAACTAGATAACGGTTAAACATACACAAACATTAAAAACACTCAAACCTGAAAACAATGTAGAAAAACAGTATTTCCAAATTGACCCGACCGGGAATTGAACGAGGGACCTCAGAGTTAGCACGAGACGAGACGCCACAACCGGCGTGCTTACAACTCGACCTCGGAGGTCGTCATTTGTACCTTAATTGTTATTTTTTTAGTTTAATCGCTTCTGTGGTTTACTGGATCCCTGGTTCGATTCCCAGCGGGTACATGTTTATACTCGGAATGGTGGGTGGTAGGGCTTATATCCAGTCCGCTGGGTAGCTACCAACAACTTTTATAAATATTTTTTTAAACATATCATTAATGTTACTAGCAACTGCGTTGTACGACTTCTTTTAAAAATGACAACCATGTATATTATCTGTGTACAATAAAGAATACTCATTTCATTTCAATACAAATTGAAAATGTTAAAAAAAGAAATCATGAGCCGGATTCGAACCCGCACAAATTGAATTAAATTATGTATAAAAATATTTGTTGTTGTGTTCCGACGATGGTAAGAGATATAAGAGTGCAGCTGGCTAGTCCACAGTAGATAAAGAATCCGGTTAAAATGTACTTCCACCATTGGCTTAGTCATCACCTAACAACACGCAGGATGAAGGCCAAGTGCTCATCCGCTGAATAATAAAAAAAATAAAGAAAATTGACAATGGGTATATCACTATTTTTTGCATTCATTTCGAGTTTGTTCGTTCTGCTACCGACGACGGACGCCGCGACGTCTGAACGATCTATATTACTGTACATTATATTTATCATAACAAAGCTTTGAATTTTGAGATAAGAATGATTTAATATCTTGAGACTCCTAATTGGCTATCGTTATAATTTATCCTATTAAGACAACTTCGTTATTCACTTGTTTTCTCCCAGCAGCCGCTTATTACGAAGAGAGATGAGACGTCAGCCGCTGCACGCATTGCGAAGACAGCTAATTATCCAACAGAATATTTCATGCTAACTAAAGTGCCAATTTTAAGAAACCTTACGCAGTCTGCATTTTGATTAAAGCCATTATTGAAAGAAACTTGACTCGAATGGAAATAGCGCACGCACCTTTTTCTTGCTTACGTAAATAAGTGCTTACGTGATGTCGATTTGGCGATATTTTAATTTTGGTATCTGTTCTGTTTCTGTTTCCTTTTTGTTTTCAACATTGTTGTTCCATTTAAAATTAAAATGAACAGTATTTTTTTTTATTAATATCGGAAAAGTATTATTAGCCTCGTTCTCCACTGATAGATACAGGTAATAAGGTTTATTGCCACTGGCCAGTGATAAAATACAGGAAGTAAATGTTTAGACTGAAGAATCAAAAAACAGAAGAAAGAGGTCTTCTTTCTGTGTTAAGAAGTGACGTCCGTTTGATACATAGAGTCCGTATGATAGACTGAATACTGTAGGATAGGTATGTAGAGTAGGTACTCCACAGTATTTTACAGTTTTCTACGGGTACATGTTTTAAGGTAAAGTAAGAAAAATAAAAAAAATGTAGGAACATACAAATTAAACAAGATTGCAAACAAAACATAAATGCGATTCTACCGCTCATCAAAGATACGCCAGACAAAGGCTGTAAACTTAATAACGAACCTTTTTGCGTCGTTTTGTGAAAGGACTAAACAGCGAATATTCTATTTCAAGTCGTTCCTGGGCTAAGTACGTAACATTACAAGACCGAATCTCGCTTTGCATTACAAAGAATCGCTATATATGAAAGGTTGCTCTATAATACTTAAGTACGTGTTATGTGGGACAAGTGTTTTTGGGCCAAAATCTTCAGCGTTAATGCTTTTGACCCTTGAGACCTTGAGCACAATCATACAATATGCCGTCGGTGATTATTTTTTATATATTTTATATACATTCTATATACATTCATAGACATCACACCTGTTTCCCGGATGGGTAGGCATTTTCATGTGCTACGATGTTTATCATCACACTATATTAATATTATAAAGGCGAAAGTTTGTGGGTGTGGGTATGTTTGTTACTCTTTCACGTAAAAACTACTAAATGGATTTAGATGAAATTCGGCATACAGATAGTTTATAACCTGGATAAACACATAGAATACTTTATATCTAGATATTCCTACGGGAACGGGAACCACGCGGGTGGAACCACGAGCGGCCGCTAGTGTTAATATATAATGGCTATATTCCTTTTATTATTCTTTTTTTTCTATTATGACTCGTCATAGTGACTGCATCCTGCCTGATGGTAAGCAGCCGATGCAGTCCAAAATAATGAGAGCACTCCCCACCGTGGAATAAGCACGATAATGAGCGCACCCATTCATGACAGCCTGCATAAATGCCGTTTCACGCCCCGTTTAAAAGACCCGGGACTGTAGGAGCTGGGAAACACATGCGTCGGCAAAGAATTCCAAAGCCGAATGGTCTTACAGATGCACGACTTGCAAAATTTTTTGGTACGAGTACTGATAGTCTGTAGTCCGTGAGAGGAAAGGAGAGGGCGGGATAAGATCAAAAAGTTCTTCAGAACACTCTCCGTAGTAATTCCGGTAGAAGACACTGAGAGAAGCAATGTCTCTACCTAGCTGAAGGTCCTCAAGGGAGGCTGTAACCTCAGCATCTCCAATAATGTGTCGCCTTTGCAGTCTATCAAGTGCATCGAGCATTCATAAAATCGTCAATTGTTTTTTACTAACAGACTTGTACCCCTCAAACCCCAAGCGGTCGCATGAGACCGCACCTACAAAAACACACTTGATTTTGTACCGTGTTTTCATAGACTTACAGACTACTTTAGTATGAACAAGTTTGGTTATTTCGGTTCTGTGGTTCATCTTATGTATTGTTATCGCACAATATCGCATAGTCTATGCTCCATTCTGTCTAATTTGACGTTGACAGTTACTATCAAAAAATTGTCAAAAAAAATCCAAGAGTGAGTGGTTAACACGTTTTATTTGTTTTTGGTCTTTAAAATGTGCGTTCATAATCGATAACAGCACAAGGGAATATTGGGCCATAACCCACCACGCTGTCCTAATGCGGATTGGGTTGGTTCAATGTGCAGTGATTCTAGATTAACTGTGTCGCGTAGCGGTGAAAGAATTCTACCACCCCCTCTACTTAAGACTGCACATACACACAACATGGAGCTGCGATGGGCTCACCACCTATCATGCTGAGCACAGTCGTTATTTGGTGAAAAGTAGACTGTGGTAGGGGACTGCTTTTGCTGTCCTCATTGCCTAGTCTCTGACTAACCCGTCGGGGATAATAGTCGTGATTATATGTACGTACTAGCGGCCGCTCGCGGTTTCACCCACGTGGTTGCCGTTCCCGTGGGAATATCGGGATAAAAAGTATCCATTGTGTTAATCCAGGTTATAAACTATCTGTGTGCCGAATTTCATCTAAATCCATTCAGTAGTTTTTACGTGAAAGAGTAACAAACATCTTTCCATACTTACAAACTTTCGCGTTTATAACATTAGTAGGATGCATGATACTAAAATTATAAATATTTGTACACATTACATTTGGATCCTTAGAATTTATAAATTGACATCATCATCAGGCTATTAGCGTCCCACTACTAGGCACAGGCCTCCCACGTGGACAATAGCACACATGGGGATATTGGGCCATAACCCACCACGCTGGCCCAATGCGGGTTGGTGGGTTATGACAAATTATTATAAATTTATATTGACATGTCAAATAAAAACTGATAAAATATTGAGATAGATTTGTCATAAAAATCTACTTAATAATAGTATAAGATAATACTTAGATGAAGGATTATTTTGTGGTTGTGATAAACCCCGATTTTGCCAGCTAAACTCCGTGTGAAAGTTAAAAGTTTCCATGACTTCCCCCCACACCCGTACAACCCCTCGATCAAAGTTACGTGGCGGATTTGTGGTGAAACTATAGTCGGGGGTGTTTAAGCCGTGTCGAAATATCAGATACTTACTCGTAAATTTCATTCATTTTCGCACTTCTTTTATTAACCTACGTCCTTATATTTTGTGTGCAGTTTTTCATAGTAAAGGAGAATGACCTTTTACTATGGGAGTTAGGCTAGTTTTTAGCTAGCTAGCGTAACACAGCGTTTTATTGAAATAAATAGTAATCAATAGCATCAATGCTCTGAATTATGAAGAAAAAATTACATTACAATATCATGCGGGAGTTTGAAGCAATCTTCATTTTTAGCTTAAGACTTTTTAGGTATTTTGAGGTTATGATAACTGTTATCGTATGATAATCAGTTCAGTTCAGCATTAATTTATCACTTGACTCTTAACGCGGCGTTCTGTAGAAAACCTTTTTAAACAGTAATCATTATAACTTAAGAGGACACTTTTGATTTGTGAATGATTAAGACGCAATAGATATCGAATAGGCTGGTTTGGTCATTCTCCTTTGTAGACTACACACTGCGTCACTGATTAGCAAAGACTTCTATGGTTAAAATGAAGTCATGGCTGAAATTGCGCAGCCACATGCGAGTTAGCGATGTTACTTTTTGCATGACCTATAAATGAATAAATAAATGAATTTTTTTTATTAAACTTAAGAATTACCATATTTACAAACATAGCCCCACAAAACTATATTAATAGTTTGACTGTGGGTACAGAACAGAGTGTCATGTTTGCCATTAGCAACGCAACAGGTCAGTGCTAGTAGCAAACATGATCATGTTGATGATGGCAACAACATGGTATTTTAACAGTTACCTATATGCTATACGTAATAAACTTTCTAAAAAATGCTTTTCAAGCAGGCTACCAAATTTGTTAACATTAGTTTCAAAGTGTGTTTATGTTCGTAATTTATTTTTATTTATGCATAGTTTTTTTTTTGGTCTGTTTTTTATTTTTCTAAGTAATTATTTAATGTTCACCTAATATATTTTTTTGTGCAAGCTGTGTCTGCATCAAGTAGAGTATAATCAATGTGATATTTTAATAGTTTACCATAAGCTAGATTATTAGCGGATTGTACTCGTATATAGTATTGTAGAACTAACAATAATTTTAAAAAAGTCTAACATGTTGAAGCACACTGTTCAGTATATAAGGGATTCACTTACTGAGAGTTCTGTCGCCGTAATAATTAGTAACCTTAAGAAAAAAGTATTTGCCCGCAGATATTGACCTAGTATCTTACCTATGCATGAGTATTGGACCCTGAACATTCGGACGAGAGTTTTACTTACCTAGCTACCGAGGCATTAATACATCCATACATATTTTCACGACTATTATCACAGAATAACTAATAGTACTACGTACAGAAGGTTCACTCTCTAACGACTTTCACGCAAAATTAAAACGTATCGTCTGACCCGAGCGTTCATATTCCGTTAAGCAACGCTGACTCGATATCGATTTAACGTCATGACGTCACAGAGCGTAGGGTTCACGCGCGCGCGCAGGGATTACAAGTTAAGCGACTCGGGGCGCTCGGTGTTTGGTGCGTCGCGAGCGGCAACCTTTACTGCCATACGCCTAGGCGGCCTGCTTGGGAGGCGCGCCAAACGAACATACCTAAACTGCGGAGTGACACCCCCTACGTAGTACTATTAGGTTATTCTGTGCTATTATCCCCAAAGAATTAGTCAAAGACTATGAGGACCGCAAAAACAGTCCACTGCCACAGTTCACGTTTCACCAAATAAAAACTGGACATGTGCTCAGCTTAGGTGGTAAACCTAGCATCTCTATGCTGTTAGATTTTACGATACCGGAAGAGATGTTAGATACAAGGCTCCCGCCCCATAGATAGACTAACAAACCGATGGCATAATGACTTTCATTAGTGCTGTAACCTAAACATGGCCTAACCTGAATAAATGATGTTGATTCTTGATTCTTGATGGGTTAATTAATGGTATTCTTTTAACGAGCTTCCACCACACAGTGGTGATTAAAACATTAAATTAATATAAACATATCACGACTATTATCCCGAAGGTTTAGTCAGAGACTAGGCAATAAAGACCACAAAAGCATTCCTCTATCACAGTCCACTTTTCACCAAATAGCGACTGTACATGTGATCAACGTGACAGGTGGTGAGCCCATCGCCACTCTATGCTGTTGGATTTATGTGCAGTATTTAGTCCGTTAGTCGCCTTTTACGACACCCAAGGGAAGAAAGGCGGCGGTATTATTATTTAAACGCTATGCCACACGGTTACATAAGTATAAATTTATAATCAATACCAATCAATAATTTGTAGTGGTTACTTGATTTGAGGGACTTTGAAACCTGTGCACAGCACTGGAATTGCTTAGGCTGTTACCTATGTACTTATTTTGTAAGACAAAGTGCTAGAAGATAAGATTTTAAAACCAGCTTTTAGAATTTACTTTTTTAGCTGACATTTAAATTCAATGTCGTACATCGTATCATCGCGTATCTTGTTGTCTAAGCACGAATAGTCTTACCAATCAATAATTTGTAGTGGTTACTTGATTTGAGGGACTTTGAAACCTGTGCACAGCACTGGAATTGCTTAGGCTGTTACCTATGTACTTATTTTGTAAGACAAAGTGCTAGAAGACAAGATTTTAAAACCAGCTTTTAGAATTTACTTTTTTAGCTGACATTTAAATTCAATGTCGTACATCGTGTCATCGCGTATCTTGTTGTCTAAGCACGAATAGTCTTACCAATCAATAATTTGTAGTGGTTACTTGATTTGAGGGACTTTTAAACCTGTGCACAGCACTGGAATTGCTTAGGCTGTTACCTATGTACTTATTTTGTAAGACAAAGTGCTAGAAGATAAGATTTTAAATCCTGCTTTTAGAATTTACTTTTTTAGCCGACATTTAAATTCAATGTCGTACATCGTATCATCGCGTATCTTGTTGTCTAAGCACAAATAGTCTTACCATTCAATAATTTGTAGTGGTTACTTGATTTGAAGGACTTTGAAACCTGTGCACAGCACTGGAATTGCTTAGGCTGTTACCTATGTACTTATTTTGTAAGACAAAGTGCTAGAAGATAAGATTTTAAATCCTGCTTTTAGAATTTACTTTTTTAGCCGACATTTAAATTCAATGTCGTACATCGTATCATCGCGTATCTTGTTGTCTAAGCACAAATAGTCTTACCAATCAATAATTTGTAGTGGTTACTTGATTTGAGGGACTTTGAAACCTGTGCACAGCACTGGAATTGCTTAGGCTGTTACCTATGTACTTATTTTGTAAGACAAAGTGCTAGAAGATAAGATTTTAAAACCAGCTTTTAGAATTTACTTTTTTAGCTGACATTTAAATTCAATGTCGTACATCGTATCATCGCGTATCTTGTTGTCTAAGCACGAATAGTCTTACCAATCAATAATTTGTAGTGGTTACTTGATTTGAGGGACTTTGAAACCTGTGCACAGCACTGGAATTGCTTAGGCTGTTACCTATGTACTTATTTTGTAAGACAAAGTGCTAGAAGACAAGATTTTAAAACCAGCTTTTAGAATTTACTTTTTTAGCTGACATTTAAATTCAATGTCGTACATCGTGTCATCGCGTATCTTGTTGTCTAAGCACGAATAGTCTTACCAATCAATAATTTGTAGTGGTTACTTGATTTGAGGGACTTTTAAACCTGTGCACAGCACTGGAATTGCTTAGGCTGTTACCTATGTACTTATTTTGTAAGACAAAGTGCTAGAAGATAAGATTTTAAATCCTGCTTTTAGAATTTACTTTTTTAGCCGACATTTAAATTCAATGTCGTACATCGTATCATCGCGTATCTTGTTGTCTAAGCACAAATAGTCTTACCAATCAATAATTTGTAGTGGTTACTTGATTTGAAGGACTTTGAAACCTGTGCACAGCACTGGAATTGCTTAGGCTGTTACCTATGTACTTATTTTGTAAGACAAAGTGCTAGAAGATAAGATTTTAAATCCTGCTTTTAGAATTTACTTTTTTAGCCGACATTTAAATTCAATGTCGTACATCGTATCATCGCGTATCTTGTTGTATAAGCACAAATAGTCTTACCAATCAATAATTTGTAGTGGTTACTTGATTTGAGGGACTTTGAAACCTGTGCACAGCACTGGAATTGCTTAGGCTGTTACCTATGTACTTATTTTGTAAGACAAAGTGCTAGAAGATAAGATTTTAAAACCAGCTTTTAGAATTTACTTTTTTAGCTGACATTTAAATTCAATGTCGTACATCGTATCATCGCGTATCTTGTTGTCTAAGCACGAATAGTCTTACCAATCAATAATTTGTAGTGGTTACTTGATTTGAGGGACTTTGAAACCTGTGCACAGCACTGGAATTGCTTAGGCTGTTACCTATGTACTTATTTTGTAAGACAAAGTGCTAGAAGACAAGATTTTAAAACCAGCTTTTAGAATTTACTTTTTTAGCTGACATTTAAATTCAATGTCGTACATCGTGTCATCGCGTATCTTGTTGTCTAAGCACGAATAGTCTTACCAATCAATAATTTGTAGTGGTTACTTGATTTGAGGGACTTTTAAACCTGTGCACAGCACTGGAATTGCTTAGGCTGTTACCTATGTACTTATTTTGTAAGACAAAGTGCTAGAAGATAAGATTTTAAATCCTGCTTTTAGAATTTACTTTTTTAGCCGACATTTAAATTCAATGTCGTACATCGTATCATCGCGTATCTTGTTGTCTAAGCACAAATAGTCTTATCAATCAATAATTTGTAGTGGTTACTTGATTTGAAGGACTTTGAAACCTGTGCACAGCACTGGAATTGCTTAGGCTGTTACCTATGTACTTATTTTGTAAGACAAAGTGCTAGAAGATAAGATTTTAAATCCTGCTTTTAGAATTTACTTTTTTAGCCGACATTTAAATTCAATGTCGTACATCGTATCATCGCGTATCTTGTTGTCTAAGCACAAATAGTCTTACCAATCAATAATTTGTAGTGGTTACTTGATTTGAGGGACTTTGAAACCTGTGCACAGCACTGGAATTGCTTAGGCTGTTACCTATGTACTTATTTTGTAAGACAAAGTGCTAGAAGACAAGATTTTAAAACCAGCTTTTAGAATTTACTTTTTTAGCTGACATTTAAATTCAATGTCGTACATCGTGTCATCGCGTATCTTGTTGTCTAAGCACGAATAGTCTTACCAATCAATAATTTGTAGTGGTTACTTGATTTGAGGGACTTTTAAACCTGTGCACAGCACTGGAATTGCTTAGGCTGTTACCTATGTACTTATTTTGTAAGACAAAGTGCTAGAAGACAAGATTTTAAAACCAGCTTTTAGAATTTACTTTTTTAGCTGACATTTAAATTCAATGTCGTACATCGTGTCATCGCGTATCTTGTTGTCTAAGCACGAATAGTCTTACCAATCAATAATTTGTAGTGGTTACTTGATTTGAGGGACTTTTAAACCTGTGCACAGCACTGGAATTGCTTAGGCTGTTACCTATGTACTTATTTTGTAAGACAAAGTGCTAGAAGATAAGATTTTAAATCCTGCTTTTAGAATTTACTTTTTTAGCCGACATTTAAATTCAATGTCGTACATCGTATCATCGCGTATCTTGTTGTCTAAGCACAAATAGTCTTACCAATCAATAATTTGTAGTGGTTACTTGATTTGAAGGACTTTGAAACCTGTGCACAGCACTGGAATTGCTTAGGCTGTTACCTATGTACTTATTTTGTAAGACAAAGTGCTAGAAGATAAGATTTTAAATCCTGCTTTTAGAATTTACTTTTTTAGCCGACATTTAAATTCAATGTCGTACATCGTATCATCGCGTATCTTGTTGTCTAAGCACAAATAGTCTTACCAATCAATAATTTGTAGTGGTTACTTGATTTGAGGGACTTTGAAACCTGTGCACAGCACTGGAATTGCTTAGGCTGTTACCTATGTACTTATTTTGTAAGACAAAGTGCTAGAAGATAAGATTTTAAAACCAGCTTTTAGAATTTACTTTTTTAGCTGACATTTAAATTCAATGTCGTACATCGTATCATCGCGTATCTTGTTGTCTAAGCACGAATAGTCTTACCAATCAATAATTTGTAGTGGTTACTTGATTTGAGGGACTTTGAAACCTGTGCACAGCACTGGAATTGCTTAGGCTGTTACCTATGTACTTATTTTGTAAGACAAAGTGCTAGAAGATAAGATTTTAAATCCTGCTTTTAGAATTTACTTTTTTAGCCGACATTTAAATTCAATGTCGTACATCGTATCATCGCGTATCTTGTTGTCTAAGCACAAATAGTCTTACTAATCAATAATTTGTAGTGGTTACTTGATTTGAGGGACTTTGAAACCTGTGCACAGCACTGGAATTGCTTAGGCTGTTACCTATGTACTTATTTTGTAAGACAAAGTGCTAGAAGATAAGATTTTAAAACCAGCTTTTAGAATTTACTTTTTTAGCTGACATTTAAATTCAATGTCGTACATCGTATCATCGCGTATCTTGTTGTCTAAGCACGAATAGTCTTACCAATCAATAATTTGTAGTGGTTACTTGATTTGAGGGACTTTGAAACCTGTGCACAGCACTGGAATTGCTTAGGCTGTTACCTATGTACTTATTTTGTAAGACAAAGTGCTAGAAGATAAGATTTTAAAACCAGCTTTTAGAATTTACTTTTTTAGCTGACATTTAAATTCAATGTCGTACATCGTGTCATCGCGTATCTTGTTGTCTAAGCACGAATAGTCTTACCAATCAATAATTTGTAGTGGTTACTTGATTTGAGAGACTTTTAAACCTGTGCACAGCACTGGAATTGCTTAGGCTGTTACCTATGTACTTATTTTGTAAGACAAAGTGCTAGAAGATAAGATTTTAAATCCTGCTTTTAGAATTTACTTTTTTAGCCGACATTTAAATTCAATGTCGTACATCGTATCATCGCGTATCTTGTTGTCTAAGCACAAATAGTCTTACCAATCAATAATTTGTAGTGGTTACTTGATTTGAAGGACTTTGAAACCTGTGCACAGCACTGGAATTGCTTAGGCTGTTACCTATGTACTTATTTTGTAAGACAAAGTGCTAGAAGATAAGATTTTAAATCCTGCTTTTAGAATTTACTTTTTTAGCCGACATTTAAATTCAATGTCGTACATCGTATCATCGCGTATCTTGTTGTCTAAGCACAAATAGTCTTACCAATCAATAATTTGTAGTGGTTACTTGATTTGAGGGACTTTGAAACCTGTGCACAGCACTGGAATTGCTTAGGCTGTTACCTATGTACTTATTTTGTAAGACAAAGTGCTAGAAGATAAGATTTTAAAACCAGCTTTTAGAATTTACTTTTTTAGCTGACATTTAAATTTAATGTCGTACATCGTATCATCGCGTATCTTGTTGTCTAAGCACGAATAGTCTTACCAATCAATAATTTGTAGTGGTTACTTGATTTGAGGGACTTTGAAACCTGTGCACAGCACTGGAATTGCTTAGGCTGTTACCTATGTACTTATTTTGTAAGACAAAGTGCTAGAAGACAAGATTTTAAAACCAGCTTTTAGAATTTACTTTTTTAGCTGACATTTAAATTCAATGTCGTACATCGTGTCATCGCGTATCTTGTTGTCTAAGCACGAATAGTCTTACCAATCAATAATTTGTAGTGGTTACTTGATTTGAGGGACTTTTAAACCTGTGCACAGCACTGGAATTGCTTAGGCTGTTACCTATGTACTTATTTTGTAAGACAAAGTGCTAGAAGATAAGATTTTAAATCCTGCTTTTAGAATTTACTTTTTTAGCCGACATTTAAATTCAATGTCGTACATCGTATCATCGCGTATCTTGTTGTCTAAGCACAAATAGTCTTACCAATCAATAATTTGTAGTGGTTACTTGATTTGAAGGACTTTGAAACCTGTGCACAGCACTGGAATTGCTTAGGCTGTTACCTATGTACTTATTTTGTAAGACAAAGTGCTAGAAGATAAGATTTTAAATCCTGCTTTTAGAATTTACTTTTTTAGCCGACATTTAAATTCAATGTCGTACATCGTATCATCGCGTATCTTGTTGTCTAAGCACAAATAGTCTTACCAATCAATAATTTGTAGTGGTTACTTGATTTGAGGGACTTTGAAACCTGTGCACAGCACTGGAATTGCTTAGGCTGTTACCTATGTACTTATTTTGTAAGACAAAGTGCTAGAAGATAAGATTTTAAAACCAGCTTTTAGAATTTACTTTTTTAGCTGACATTTAAATTTAATGTCGTACATCGTATCATCGCGTATCTTGTTGTCTAAGCACGAATAGTCTTACCAATCAATAATTTGTAGTGGTTACTTGATTTGAGGGACTTTGAAACCTGTGCACAGCACTGGAATTGCTTAGGCTGTTACCTATGTACTTATTTTGTAAGACAAAGTGCTAGAAGACAAGATTTTAAAACCAGCTTTTAGAATTTACTTTTTTAGCTGACATTTAAATTCAATGTCGTACATCGTGTCATCGCGTATCTTGTTGTCTAAGCACGAATAGTCTTACCAATCAATAATTTGTAGTGGTTACTTGATTTGAGGGACTTTTAAACCTGTGCACAGCACTGGAATTGCTTAGGCTGTTACCTATGTACTTATTTTGTAAGACAAAGTGCTAGAAGATAAGATTTTAAATCCTGCTTTTAGAATTTACTTTTTTAGCCGACATTTAAATTCAATGTCGTACATCGTATCATCGCGTATCTTGTTGTCTAAGCACATTACTTTTTTAGATGTCATTTAAATTCAATCTTGTACATCGTATCATCGCGTATCTTGTTGTCTAAGCACAAATAGTCTTCATCATCATCATCATCAGCCTATAAACGTCCCACTGCTGGGCACAGGCCTCCCACGTGAACAATAGCACGTGGGGATATTGGGCCATAACCTACCTCGCTGGCCCAGTTCGCGGGTTGGTGGGTTTTAACGACTGCCATCTTACGACAACAACCGGGACCAACGGCTTAACGTGCCTTCCGAAGCACGGAGGAGCTCAAGATGTTTTTAAATATGGTCACCCATTCAGCGACCCGGCATTGCGAAAGTTGCTTAGCGAGCAAGATCGCAAGCCGAACGCGCTAGCCGCTGCGCCATCGAGCTCCTCATATCAATACCAATCAATAATTAGTAGTGGTTACTTGATTTGAGGGACTTTGAAACCTGTGCACAGCACTGGAATTGCTTAGGCTGTTACCTACTTATTTTGTAAGACAAAGTGCTAGAAGATAAGAATTTAAATCCTGCTTTTAGAATTTACTTTTTTAGCTGACATTTAAATTCAATGTCGTACATCGTATCATCGCGTATCTTGTTGTCTAAGCACAAATAGCTTCTTACCAATCAATAATTTGTAGTGGTTACTTGATTTGAAGGACTTTGAAACCTGTGCACAGCACTGGAATTGCTTAGGCTGTGAGCTACTTATTTTGTAAGACAAAGTGCTAGAAGATAAGATTTTAAAACCTGCTTTTAGAATTTACTTTTTTAGATGTCATTTAAATTCAATCTTGTACATCGTATCATCGCGTATCTTGTTGTCTAAGCACAAATTGTCTTACCATCCTTTACAGGTCTTTGGCGTCTCGTCCTAAGTAATATTGTTGTACTCTATAAAGCTACACAAATACGACTTGTTATTCGACACTCCTCCGATTGGTTTTGACATTGCGAGTGTTCACCTTCACTTTAAATATTGACAAAAGATCTAAATTCTAAGACAACAAGGTTTGTTTTCTTTTGCAAGTTTATTTAAGAATAGAAAAATCGTTGATTTAACTAAATTAGCAGACTTTCACAGATAGATCGGAGTGCTAATATTGAATATGAAATTTGCAATAGCACTATCTATGAATATTTACGGCCAGCCTACAGGTTAATGGGATCAGCCTCATATTTGTTCCTTGAAAATAAGCCATCTGTTTAAGATTATAAGACCCTGTAAGTGCCAATAACAACATTTAACACAAATATTTTCTGTACTTATACTACAACAACAACATAAATAATTATTCAGTCCTACATTGCCATTAAACAAAAAAAATAGTCATAGAAGTGATCCAAGTAAAAGCATGCATTTGTCCAAAATTTTGTTCAGTGTTGAAATAGAATAGTAAAAAGGTCTCACAATATTGCACTTCGCTTGATTTAAAACCGTAAACATTAAGCCTCGTATAAAATATATCTTTCACCCCCGTCCATTATTCGACGTCTACAAAAGCTGTCGGGGGAGCAGAGTTTTAAAAATTACATAAGCAAAGAACTTTCGATAATTCTGTGCGGGTCTCGAACAGTGGCGTAGGTTCCATTAAATAATTTAATAGCTTAATTTTTTCTTTAAAAAGGTTTTTGCCCAGAGTGATTGGAGGCTTTCGACTGGATAGCGACTAACATTAATTTTGTATTTCTGCCGTCAAGTAGCATAATTTTAGTTTGAACACAATGGAATTTACAGAGCATAGACGCTTTTGTTGCTTGTTCAAGTTGGAAACATTGATATAAGTAGTGAGACGTATACAGGCTGATGTTGAATCTTGAGCTCGGATCATGATTTTCGGATTCAATTCCTACATACATATAATCACGACTATTATCCCCGAAGGGTTAGTCAGAGACTAGGTAATAGGAAAACCGCAAAAGCAGTTCTCTGCCATAGTCCACTTTTCACCAAATAGCGACTGCACATGTGCTCAGCGTGGCAGGTGGTGAGCCCATCGCCGCTCTATGCTGTTGGATGTATGTAAAGTCTTTAGCCCGTTAGTCGCTTTTTACGACACAGAAGGGAAGAGTGGTAGTATTCTCTTACCGCTACGCGACATGCGACACACAAAAAGGTTTAACCGCCTCTGTGGTCTAGTGGCTAAGCCACCGGTCTTAGACCCAGAGGTCCCGGGTTCGAATCCCAGCGGGGGGTACATCTTTGTGTACTTGGTTTGGTTGGCAGTAGGGCTGTTAAGTCCGCCTGGCTAGCTACCACCATCTTATCTAAGTCTGTCGCCATAATAACGATGTTTAAAAGCAAAAGTTTGTTGTGTTCCGTCAGTTTAGTGATAAGATAGCCAGTTCCTCAGTGGTCGAGGATTCCGGGTGAAGCGTGCTTCCACCTTCTGCCTTATCGTCACTTACCATCAGGTTAGATGAAGGCCAAACGCTTACCCGTTGTAGAATAATAATAATAAAGGTAAATTTATGTATTATATTAAATCAATTCAAATGTTGAAAACAATTTCAACTTACATATTTGTTAGTTAAAACAACACCCTTTAGCTCAAAGGTTGCCATGGTACCGGCAGCAGCTACAGCATTACCACACTGTATCGCGAAAAAGATCTTTTGAACCACGGTATGACTTGCAGATCAAATTACTTTTTGTAAGTACTTTCGTATTTTAAATTAAATCTTAAATATACATTATTGGAAACTTCAATTTATTGTATTAATGGAAACTAAATCTTTATGATAGCCAGTTTACTTTAACTAGAATTGACTTGAGATTAAGAATAAAATGATGACTTTTAGTGAATCTTATACCTACTTAGTAATTTATTAACGGTTCTTATTGCGGATTCCTAAAATAACTTATTCGCTAACGACTGTAAACCATTTGTAATGTAATCTACGCGACATGTTACTCCCGTACGGCAAACAAATACGATTGTACTCCTGCTTATGACTTTGCACAGAAAAGCCGTATTTTATCGGAATACGGTACATTTTCCTATGTCAAACGTTAGTACACATTTACGCATATCGCACTACATCTAGTTTCAATAATGAGTATGGATATTGTTTGAGTGTGTGTGCGTGTATAAAATGAGTGTGGATGTCGTGGCCATATCTTAATATTGGCCATATCATTAAATGCTCGGCCACGTCATGATTAGGTTAAATACAATACACAAAAAAATAACCTTAATGTATCTATTATATTAATCAATTATTATTTGTTTTTGTTAATACTTGTAGTTGTAGTTGTTGTTATTGTAGTATTTATAAAGCACTGTATGCAGCGCTATCTATCCTCCAAACCGGTTCCTCCTGAAAATCAGCGCCATGGCTCCGGCTGTGACATTAAGCTGAGGAGAGGCCGTTTGGCATTTGATTTCTTTGTGCGGTTTTATTTAGTTTTAATTTATTTTTTATTAATTTTGTAAAATGTCAAATAAACATTTATTTCTTTCTTTCTTTAAATATTTTGAGCATTTCATATGCAATTTTACGAAATGGCCACGACATGGATATTCTTTTGATAAAACATAGTCATCACAAGAATATCAAGGAAACGATACTTTCTAAATCGCGTAAAGAGAACGTCGTCCTTATAAGAGGCAATGGTTAAGAAACTACCTTATTTTCAGTTTTTTCACATACAAGTTATCTTTGAAGGAAATAAAAAGTAATAATTCTATATTCAATTAAAATGCTAGGCTAGGGCCTCTTTCATATATATAAAGTCATTGCTACAATTAAGAGGTAATAATCGTCACGCAGCTATGCATCGAAAAATCTAAAACACATTGACCGACCTATGAATTGAACTCAGGACCCTTCCTAATCGCCACAGAGGCACTTCATTAATTATGTACATCAGTCTGTTATTTAAAAAAACAAATGAAGAAAGATAATACTTCGTTCCATTTCATTAATATTGTCTTCCCATTTTACGTATGTGCAGAGAAAAAATGTTACATGATAAACAAAAACCTCTCCAGTTTCGTATTTATGATGACATGTTCATTAGGCAAAGGAATATTTCCGTGATATGGGCTTCTGATAAATGGCCCGTTCGGTGAGGCGTTCCTTGAGAATTGATAAAGTTTTTCGTGGAAGCCACAGTGTCTAAGAATGAAATAATTGTAAATGCAAATAAAATGTGACAATATTTTTCCCTTTTTAATTTGCTTACCCCACTGCAATCTATCACTCTTTATAGTAACAATTAGTATATTTAAAAAAATGTAGTAAAGGTTTCTAAAAATTCTAACCTTTTAAAATAAGAGCTTGAAGATATGTGACAACCTCTTTTCTTCGATATAAGGTAGCTCTGTTTAGTCGTAGGCATCTTAGATAAAATAGACAACATTAATTTGATGTGCTCCCAATTTTATAAAATAAATAAAATCAGAGTACTACCTCCCTTAACGCCGTTCGTTTGACCGACCTACACGGTAAAAAAAATGAAATAACATTTCAGTTCCACAAACATTTATACTTTTATTCATACAGTAGCTTAATTCTCACGGCACTAACTGTATTAAACGGGCACAATTGAAACGAAAAACACACAATTCAATATTAAAATATGAATAAATTGACAGCCGCCCTCTACTTTGTCTACTTATTTCTGAAAATTCTGGTTGATTTCCTACACACGTCACAAATATAAATGGTGCCTATTTATATTTCCTGTAGGTCTGTGGTACGCTAACATCGAGGCTAGAGGCGACCCCTGGTTATGATGGAATCTTCTACCCTCCCCCTATAAACCCTATAATAACTTCTCTACTTACGACTTAGGACTACGACTGGAAGCACCGAGTCTCTGTACCCTGGTCAGGAACCTGCCTGCAATATCTTTGGCGGTTTTGGCTATGTTGTGTTGCCCAGTCATCTGTCAGAACCTTTTATCTCTATACATTTATCACATCCCTTTTCCGGAGGGTTACCTAGGTATTGGTACTATTCTAAAACACTTCGTGTGCTTAATTTACTTTTAAAACATTATTCACGCGTATCATTGTGTATTCTTGACCTGAACTTTCATGAAAACGTCTCTGATATATATTCTTCCAACTGTTCCATTCACTCTTACCTCATACACTTTTTTATATATAGATAAAGGACTCACCCGAAGTAGTCTGCTGCCTATCGAGGTCGCTGGAACAATGTCGCTTAACATATTCCGTTCCAATTAATTATGAACGTTGCGGAGTTTAATGGTTGTCATATTCCCAAAGTCGCTGTTGTCGACCTATTGGGATTCGATTAATGGATTATGGATATAATTAAATTACACTTGAGTACTGGTTGACACGCAGCTGTCTAAAACTAACACAAGTATTAACACTAGTGCCGTTCTAATCTAATTCGTAGATTTTATGTTGTTCTGTGTAGTATTATTTGCAGATATTATGGATTGAGTCCCTACTATCACCTCTTAGAGTAAGCATTACTTTAATCTTACTGAAAGATAGATTAAGATTCAAGTAGTATTATTTTAATCTTACTATGAAAAATTCATTAGGTATTTGCATAGTATGATCAAAGTAATACTGCCCTAAGAGTTAATTAAAAGGCCCCTGCAATACCATTATATTGTCAGTCTTTCGCAATATCAGAAAAAAACTGACAATAAATTAATGAGTCTACGAAACCGTCATACTTTAGCCTTATTTAACCGTCCCCAGATGTTACACAAAATTAAACTTGTCGGATTATCATTTGTGTAATACCAATCCGAAAGCGATTAAGCGCAACTTTTTTCAATAGAGACTCGGTTTAAAGAACTTTATTATAACTCACTAAGACAAATTACATGTCACTTACATGAGTACATTAAATACTTAAAAAAATTAATCATACAGAACAATAAAATTAAACACTATTACAATGTAGGGTAGATATTACTTGTTAAACCCGCACGACAAACCGTCGCGTCGCGGCGACGGTTTTAGTGACCTAAGTAGCCAGTTTGTAAGGCGGTGGTCCAAGTTACAAAATTTCTTGATTTTTAATATAATGTAATAACTTTTTTTTGAAGATATTAAGTGAACTTGCATCCCTTACAGTTTCTGGGAGCATATTATACAGAGATTTTATTGGTAGTCCAATTTTTGGTTTACTTTCGGCCACTCGAATAATGTTTATTTGCAAAATATATTATATTAGGATTTTGAACTGAATGCACAGACAGTAGCTCCAAGGTTATTATTTCTGTAAAAGGCCCGAGCTCTGGAGTAGTGGGTCGTTTATAAATTCAGAAAATGAGATTATGGAAATGATTTTTTTTACAACATTTAAAATCTTATTAAAAATGTATAACTATAACTAAATCTATTGAAGTAACATCGATACAGTATTAAATATCAGGATACGAAATATCGGGGACTCAAAAACAACGATAAAAACATGAAGAAAACCCTGTTTTTTCCTAAAAGTTATTGATACATTCACGTTAAATTCAATGTAAAACTTAAACAGTATTAATATTGTACATAACTTACTCGTAAACCTGCACATTAATTGCATGTTATGTGAAAACATGAATTTATTGAATCGGTGCGAACATAAAGTTTAAGAATTGAATTGTGGATACTAAAATAAATTGTATGACTATAATAATTATGGCGGTTCATTTATAGCATATTTTGATCGTTTACTTTCCTCTGTCGGTTTCGTAACAAAAAGTTTTTTCCGTAGGAGGGCTGTTAACCCCACGCACAACCCCTAAATGCTAAAGCATACCCTACTATGGTCAGCGAGTCCATCGGACTTAGCCAGATGGCATAGCTAGGCTGTACTACCGACCTTTCCTCCATCCGCCACCCAGGGGACGCTCCTCTACGCCGTGAGGGCCAGCGCGAGTTTAAATTTAAGTATCTTGGATGTACGGTCACTGACACTAACCGGAGGAAGAAGTCAACATCCGGATAGTCAATGCGCTAAGATGCACTGCAGCCCTTCACAAACTACTGGTATCCAAGTTGATAAACAGAGCTACAAAAATCCGCATCTACAAAACGATCATAAGACCGATTTAAATGTATGGGTGTGAGACTTGGACAATAACTTTGATGGAGGAATACCAACTCTTAGTCGCAGAACGGAAAATCCTACAAAAGATACTGGGAGCAACTAGAGGCGATGACGGGGAGTGGAGGCTAAGGTTTTACCGGAAGATAGAACAGCTGGTGTCCGAGCCGAATATCATCGAGGAAATAAAAGCTGCCCGACTTCGCTGACTGGGGCACGTAGAGAGAATGGGTGAAGATCGAGCTGCCAAAAGAGCGTATCTTGGTCAACCATCTGGACGATGCCCAGTGGGTCGTCCAAGATACCGCTGGAACGACGAATTTGTCAAAGACCTGAAAGAGCTGGAAGTTCCCGACTGGTCTCACTTGGCACAAAACAGGAAGGAATGGCGCACTTTAATGTCGGAGGCCAAGATACACTTCGGGTCGCTGAACCAGCGTAGTAATTAGTAGTAAGAAAGTAAGTACTATAATTATGGTAAATTTTATTTATTGAATCAATTTGATAAGTTAATTTAGGGAATCCGCGTCCGACCCGTCTCACCATTAACGCAAACGAAAAACCTTTTAGAAAACCTTTTAAATCGCAGTTGAATTATTAAACATATCTTTGTGTCACAAAAGATGTTTGAAAATTAATCTCTTTAAGCTCTCAAGAACATGTAAAACTATTAAATTATATTAAAATTTGTTTACGCTCACACCAATAGGCTAGTTGACTAAATTTCAAAATCATATTTACCTATTTTATCCTAAAACTACATTATTTTACAAATAATCGATCATTTACAATATTTTTTTTGCGTTTTTAAATTCCGATTTAAATTTACCGCAAAATAGCTTCGGACCGCCATGTTGAGTAAATGACGTCACGCCGTGCCAAACATCCGTTTCGAGGCTTGTTCTATTTCTATAGAACAAGCCTCAAACTACATTTCTATGTCACAACAATAAAATGACATTTGGCACGGTGTGACGTCACGGCTTTTGATTTCCGTTGAATGTCATAGGACTGAATGCGTATTATTGTCGATTTTTTTTCTTTAAAAATATTAATAATCCTACTTTTTATAATGAATATTTTAGATAAGTATTTTGTTTCTATAAATCATAATTGATCATTAGAAACGCCAATCCACCCGATTTATTCTTAGTGGACACAAGCCTATTATCCATCCCAAGATATTCTTTTGAAACTCGTTAATATGGTAAGATAGCGTATAAATATACTTACACAAACATTGAAAAACACCCAGACCCGAAATCAATAATTTAGAAAAACATTTATTTCTCTAAATTGACTAGACCGACAATTGAACCCGGGACCTCAGAGATGGCGCGACGCCAGCCGCGGCGTGCTTACCACTCGACAACGGAGGCCGTCAAAATCGTCAAAGTCATCTTATTCTGCGTTTCCATAAGACTTTTACTTATTATTATTAAAAAAAAATTAAAATTATTAAAAAGCTTAAATCTAATGCCCAGGGGAACGATGGTACTCGTATATCATTGGACATGTTGCTGCTGACACTACCCCAGTCATTATCTACTATCACCTACATCATTAACAGGTCTATAGAGGAATGTGACTTCCCAGAGAGCTGGAAGATAGCTGTTGTTAAGCCTCTTCCTAAAACCAGCCAGCCAACCTCAATGAAGGACCTTCGTCCTATCAGTCTGCTCCCGTGTATATCTAGGTCTTGGAGAGAGTGGTCTGTGATCAGCTTACAGGATATCTCGAGGACAACAACATCCTGCCCCAACTCCAATCTGGCTTTCGTAAGGGGTTTGGTACCGCGACTGCCCTGTCTGATGTGGTGGACAATCTACTTGCTGCTCAGGACCGGGGGATGATCAGCATAATGCTGCTACTCGACTTCTCCCGCGCTTTTGATTCAATAAATACTAATCTTCTTTTTTCAAAGCTTTCCTATTACGGAGTCAATCCCGGGGCCATAAAATGGTTTCACAGTTATTTGTCACATAGGCAACAGTATGTTGAATTGGCAAAGATGGACGGGAGCAAATCTTACTCGGATCCTCTTCCTGTACCACGAAGTGTTCCACAAGGGTCTATACTTGGTCCCATCCTCTATATCTTGTACAGCGCAGACATCATAGGAAGCATCACACATTGTCAATACCACATGTATGCCGATGATCTGCAGCTGTACTTATCTTTTTTACCTTGTGATCATGTCAGGGCTGTATGTCAGGTTAATGAGGACCTGTCACGCATATCTGCTTGGTGCAAATCAAACTGCCTAGTCTTGAACCCCACGAAATCCAAACTTATTTTATTTGGCACAAAAGCGAATTTATATAACCTTAATAATACTGGTACTTTCACAAATATTACTATAAACGGAGAGGTGATTGAGCATGTGGATAAAGTCAGGAATCTGGGGTTGACTATCGCCGTGGCCGCCTTAACTTCGAGAGTCATATCATTGAATGCACTCAAAGTTGCTTCTATCGTCTTAAATTGCTCTATAAGATTAGACCCTACATCTGTGAAGAGCTCAGAATTAGATTGTGTGAAGCATTGATCTTATCAAAGTTCAATTACTGTGACACAGTGTATGGTCCATGTCTTCTGACCAGGTCAACCAGACTCATTCAGCGAGTACAGAACGCTTGTGCTCGTTTCTGCTTTCACATTTCACCACGCACTCATGTTACGCCTTTCCTCAATGCAGCAAAATTACTGAAGATGGAGGCACGGAGAAAGCTTCATTTGTCAACACTGTTGTTTGGCGTGGTTACCACAGGGAAGCCAAGTTATCTTTTCGACAAACTGGAATGGGCCCAGGTCCACAGTAGGTATCCAAAGAGAATGTGTACTCACATCTTTTCCACTCCTAAACATCGCACTATGGCCTTCCGTGGATCGTTTAGATTTGCTGCCTCTCGGTGCTGGAACGATCTCCCGCCACCGTTGCGTGACCTGAAAACGAAAAACGCATTCAGCAGAGGCCACAAAAAGCTTCTTCTGACATTGCAGTTATGTGACGTATAAATAATAAATCACCTTTAAGTTATGCACGATACGCGCGTCGCAGGCTGGAGATAGCGTCCCTACGCTGGCCGGCGCCGATGAGGCAGGCAAGTTTTTCTTTCTTCCTCCTGTCATACGTATTTTACTGTTTGGCTCTGAACATGGCCTCCAAGCCACCTCAGTAGGCAGGTTAGATACTGTCTCGTGGTACGCATTTGCAACTCTCATTTTGCAGTTTCTTTCGCATAATTCGCATTGCACATTTTTTGTACACATTTTAGTTAGGTATGTTACATTTTATTTTTATTTTTTCATTCCGTTTTTTTTTTTAATTTTTTATCCGCAATGGTAGGAATGTAGTGCATACAGCCACGATTATTATTTGTGTAGTTCAGTAATATTTAGTTACATTTATCCATACCTTATCTTATTGGTTTATCCTTACACAATTTTGTACGTATGTTTATCAATATATTATTTATGCATCTAATCTTTTTCTGTTATTTGACGTCACCTCCCTTTAAAGGCCCTGTCAGAATATCAGCGCTGCTTTGTCACTCTGCCCAACTTTGAGGGACGTGGCAGCATATTGCTGAGACGGGGTCCTTGTTGGCCTCACACACTACTAGCTAGGTACCTGTTTTTATTTAATTTTTATAATTTTGTTTTTTATTGTATCATTTTTATTTTGTGATCCTGTGTTATTTTGTTATCTTTTATTTATAATATATTTTTTTGGTAATTTATATTTACTGTTAAATGTGCTGTATTGTGTGATAAGTGTGTGAGTGTCAATAAATATTTTCTTATTCTTATTCTTATTCTTATTATGTTACTGAGCCTAATAGTTAACGACCAACGCTGTAGTGGTAATGGCAACATAATGGATATTGTTTTCCGAGTTAAGCGAGCACTACACATTAAAATTACACACTTTTTTACGGATTAACTCGCGTTTAATTTACTATTTACATAGTTTTTTATATTATCCTGACGTTGACGTTGAGGGAGACTCCCTGTGACCACGGACCCTGTAAAGAGTTCGAAACGTCAGGATAATATAAAAAAATATGTAAATAGTAAATTAAAAGCGAGACCCCTCAAACCCCAAGCGGTCGCATGAGAACAATAACACACTTGACTTTGTACCGTGTTTTCATAGACTTACAGACTACTTTAGTATGAACAAGTTTGGTTATTTCGCTTCTATGGTTCATCTTATGTATTGTTATCGCAAAATATTGCATAGTCTATGCTCGATTCTGTCAAATCTGACGTTGACAGTTAGTATTAAAATAACTGTCAAAAAAAATCTAAGACTGAGGGGTTAATCCGTAAAAAAGTGTTTCATTTCAACATAATGGATGTTACAAAAACCATAATACTCTACCACTGCTGTGTAAAGGTATCTGTCATTGAAATGAAGTCATCTCTACAAATAATTAGAGTTGGCTTAATCACCATGCTTGTCAAATGAGGGTTCGTGATCACAAACCAGGGTTATACATCGAAAATACCTAAACACACTTTGCCCTACCTGGAAATCGAACCCTAGACCTCCGTGTATTGAACCGAATGCTTAACTAACAAACTTAACTTAACTTTCCTACACTCACACCAATTATCTAGCCCAAGAGAAGCTTCGAAGAAACTCGTTAAATGGTTAGATAACGGGTAAACATACTTAAAATACATACTTATTATACATAGAAAACACCCAGACCCGACCGGGGATCGAACCCGGGACCTCAGAGATGGCGACAGTCGGCGACACCATGAAAACCGGTGTACAAACTATTCGACCAAGGAGGCGAGTGCCTCCTACGTGCTGCCGACATGTGACTACGATTTTCGTAGCGGCTAAATTGTTGTTTATCCATTGGTAGTCGAGTGACTACGAAAATCGTAGTCACATTTCGTAGCACGATATTGAATTACCAAAGAATATTCGTTAGACATTTGTAGATAGGGTAAATGTTGTCATTGTCATTTCTATCGGTCAATATACATACATACATCCCCCCTCCTTACTTCACTAAGTTTTATTTTGTACTGGCACCTCGAGACCAACCGTTAGGTTATACAAGAAGTGCCAGACGTCCCTGCGCCAGTAGAACACTCGCGCAGGAGACCACCAACGTTAGGTCTTGACGCCAAATTAGTGCCCGCCGCAGCGCGCTCTTCATTCGGTACTCATAAGACTAGTGTCTCAGGAGAGTATCCTCGTGAACACGTGTAGTTCACTGCCTATTGTCCAAATAGGTAACCGGAGCTGTCAAGCTCGCTCACTTCTCGTTGGACGAAGGGCACAACTCGCAGTTGCCACTGATAGGGTCGTCGACTCCCAAGTGTCCACCTTGGTAGCGGAGTAGTAAGCACACTCACTTCTCGGAACCCACCCGGGCGCCTAGCCAGTTCCCACGTCCTACGCGGCTGGCTGGACCGGAGACTTACGGCATCTAGGAGGCCGCCTCTACTAGTTATCCAGACTAGTACCGGAGATGTCAACACCAATGTCCAATGAAAACCACCGGACAAAGCTGCCAACTATAAGGGAAACTCACGTTCCCCGCAGGACTTTTCGCTTCTGGCCCCTCAGAGACCGCTACTAGGCCCCGCTCGCTGTGCACGAGTTTGGAAGTCCTGGCACACAATACCAGGACAAACGAACATTCCCAAGCTCTACAGCTAACCACACGCCACTACGAGTCCAACCCATGTCCGGATCCCGCCGGAGGCGCCTGGTTAAAGGCACGACCAGCGGGGGGCTAGAACCGGAACCCCGTAGTACCTCTGAAAACACAACCGGACCCGTAGTTCCAGTTGCGATACCCTATCTATTGAGGTCGGTAGATAGGGACATACATACATACATACAAACATATAATTACGACGATTATCCCCGAAGGGTTAGTCAGAAACTACAAGGCAATGAGTGCAGCGTGACAGTTGGTGAGCCCAACGCCGCTCTACGCTATTGGAGATATGTACAGTATTTAGTCCGTTAGTCTCCTTTTACGACACCCAAGGGAAGAGAGGGGGTGGTAGTATTCTTCTCTTAAAGACACGGTCAAAATAAGTCAAATAATCTTTGATAAATAAAAGCCAACTCCCGAAATGTTGGTTCGCGCGGTAATTAAGAACTGCTGTACCTCTTTACTAGCGGGCTTATCCATAGCGTGGTTTAGGAGAATAGTGCAGTGCCACAGACAGAGGGAAACGGCGACTTTACTTTATAATATGTAATGATTGTGTTCGTAATTTTGAAAGAATTTTATGTACTGGGTACAAATGACATTAGAATAAAAAGAGGTAGAGGTTATGTCAGTACTAATGTGATGTCAATAATGGACCGAAGCGTCGATGTTAACATTCTGTGAGTCTTAATTATGTTGTTTCTACAGTGTCGTATTACACATGACGGCATTTTTAAACTAATTTACGGAAACGAATATACGCAAACTGACACTGTCAACCACAGACCGCTGTCAACGCTTTCCTGAGACTACGCTAAGGTAAGCCAATTAGCATAGTTTTCTGTTGCCAGTTTTTGGCACATGTAACGCATCTACCTCTTTTTATTGTAAATTGTAACATCATTGCCGGGTACGGGGAGTTTTACACATGAAGTCGCGGGCGGGCCTTCCAATCCTACTAATATTATAAACGCGAAAGTTTGAAAGTAAGGATGGAAATTTGTTACTCTTTCACGTAAAAACTACTGAATGGATTTGGATGAAATGCGGCATACAGATAGTTTATAACCTGGATTAACACATAGGGTACTTTTTATCCCGATATACCCACTGGAACGGGAACCACGTGGGTGAAACCGCAAACGGCTGTTAGTACACTATAAATAGATCATCGGTGTACAGGGAAGTCAGTCTCCCTATAACATTAACTCAGCAATCGTTGTTTAAAACGATAACATTGGTCTTATTATATTTTATGATTTCTCGTTCTCGAACGATTTGTAGTGTGATAGAAATTTTGTAAGTATTTTGTGTTGGTTGCGTATTTTTTTTTAAATAGCCCAATACAATGTTTCTATGTGATCTGTTTTTCATGTAAGTGATTTATAAATCTTTATGAGAAAATAAATATCTTTAAACATCATCATCATCATCATTAGCCAGAAGACGTCCACTGCTGGACAAAGGCCTCCCCAGGGATCTCCATCAATCGCGGTCTTGTGCTGCTTGCATCCAGCGGCTACCCGCGACCTTAACCAAATCGGACCACCTTGTTGGAGGCCTGCCCACACTGCGTGTTCCGGTGCGCGGTCGCCACTCGACAACCGTTCTGCCCCAACGGCCATCGGTTCTACGGGCGATGTGCCCTGCCCATTGCCACTTGAGCTTGGCGACTCTTTGGGCTATGTCGGTTACTTCAGTTCGTCTACGAATCTCCTCATTTCTGATTCGATCACGTAGAGAAACCCCTCCATTGCTCTTTGCGTGACTTTGAGCCTGCTTATTATATTTAAACCTTAAACGTTAATTACGTTACACAATTTTCATATTTTTTTCTAATTTATATTAAAAACTATAATTAATAGTAAATTATCTATTCTCTTTGTCTTGACAAATGCTGTGTAAGCATTTATTAGTCTAACTTAAAACATCTCTTTGTGATTGTGTTTATAATGAAATATGTCTTCTTGTGAGCTTTCTTTAATAAAAAAATAAATAAACTGCAATAAAAAATATATTAATAAGTGAAATGAAAGCGAGTAAATACATCCATACAAAATGTTTCAATTCAATTAGTCAACTTCATGTATGTACAAAGGCGTCAATGGTTCATTACTTTAACAAATATAATGGAACACAGTACTATGCTCATCACCCAGCGTATTCATAACCCCAGGGGCACGCAACCAGGTGCGTCAAAAATATGTCATTAAAATCAAGGGCACTTCAAGGCAAAGAGCTCGCATGCCAACCTAATTAAATTTGTTTTTGAAATGGAAATATGTTGTAATGCGAAAACTCTCTAAAAGCACCCGTTGGTGCCTGAGCCAAGTTCTAATTGACGATATAAGTTTGAAATGTTTAAAAAAGTTTTTTTTACTAAAAAAGTGTAGCCCCTCTGCTAAGCAAAGATCTTTGTCAATGTAACCAAGTCTTCGCTACAATTGAAAGGTATTAGCATAATAACCACGCTTGCCTTATGGAGGTTGGTGATCACAAAACTGGGCTATGCATAGAAAAATTAAAAACACACTTTGCCTTACCTAAGAATTGAACCCTGGACCTCCGGTTACCGGGTCAAGTGCTTAGCTACTAGGCCACTATGATGTTCCCACTAGGTCTAGGTCTAGGCCAACGCCGCTATCCGCGCCTGACACCGTCTTACCAATAATTATAAAGATACCTACATTACAGCCACCAAGGTGTTTATATAAAAAATCTGGTAAGGGGGTAAACGAAAATTACATTTTTAACAAAAAATCGACAAGGTAATCACCTATGCGTTTATGATTTTAAAGGAATTATTATTGTAAAACACGGTCGTATAATGTGCATTTATATGAAATTTTACAGGTAACGTCAGGATTTTTTCCTATCGAGCAAAATGTTTCCAATCGTATTTTGGATACAGTCGTCCCCTCACACATACGTTCTGTAATACATATTTAAAATTTCAGTGCGAAATATTCAAAATATCTTGATTAACAGCAAATAGAAAACAGCAATTTTTTCCGTGTTCACCGCCTAACCCCTCAATGCAATTGTTGTACTAACTTAAAAAAATATTTTTAAATGTAACTAGCCCGCCCACGAAAAATGTTCACTAATTTATTTTCAACCTGAAGTTCAAAATATATAATAAACCGTATCTTCCCAGTCATAGGACACTTTAAAATGTTTCGGTACCCCACTAAACAGGAAATTGAATTAAGTATTTTTCATGAAAATCAAACGATCGAGTATCACTCTCTAATGCGGTTGGGAAATATTCAAAGTCACTAGTGGCTATTTGATCAATAAAAATCTCGAACGATATTCAAATCATCAGCTGGTGAAGGTCGCGGACAGCCGCTGAATGAGAACTCAGGACCGGTCGCTGTGGAGATCCTTGCTCTCATTTTCCTGTTGATCTATGTAAAACAAGATTCTCTGAATCCTAACTAATTTTAAACGGAATAAAAAGGTTTCACTTCCATGTGTAGCTTTCGTGGAAAATGAAAATAAAATAATATTTTTTAATTAAAAATATATTTCCAACTGTTCGGTTGTCAATCCTTACTGGTTGGCTGTTTTATCATTTTTTTAGCTATTACCATGAATATGCAAATAGAATATTTTTGCATCAAATCAGTTGAAATTAAACTGTTGACTGGCTCTTAGGCTATGTTGAAGTTCATCTATGTCCCGCCTACAGGGCACACAATAATACATTAAAAAACTAAAGTAACTTTGTTTATTATGCCAACAACCCGTCCAACGACTAATAGTTTTAACATAACAAAAAGGAGAGTTATGAAACTAATTAACTAATCGGATTCAAAAACATTTTGTTATGAAATAAAATTGTTTATGCTTAATAGCATTTTTAACTAGTTATCTATTAGTTACGTACCCATAGTTCGACCAGAAAAATTATAATAATAAATTACGATACATACACGTATTTTATTATAAAAAATTTAAATTTGTTTAAATTTATCTTTATATCGGGCAGTGTATCACACAGCTTAATGTCGTCTTGCTATATTATTATAGAAAGACATCTAGTCTGATGGCAAGATCTTTATCAAACAAAGAGTAAGTAGTAAACACCCTATAAATTGTTTTATTTCGGGGCAAAGGCGTGCATCATTTAAAATCACGTCATGGCTACAATTGAATAGGTTGACTTAATCCCCAGGTGTTTATTTGCCAAATGCATAATAATATTAGTGATCACAAACTTGGGTTAATCATAAAAAATTCCTAACAACCCGACCTGGAAAAATTCAGGATCTCCGGGTATCGGACCGAATACATAACCACTCGGCTACCAATGGAACAACAAATTAATAATGATTGCTCCGTGCAAAAGCGTTACGACAACAGACATCCGTAGCCGCTACGAAAATCGTAGTCATATCTCATAGCACGATATTAAATTACCACAGTACACAAATTACAAATCCGGGCTATGCATCGATAAATCCAAAATACATTAATAAATATAATCACGACTATTATCCCCGAAGGGATAGTCAGAGACTAGGCAATGAGGACAGCAAAAGCAGTCCTCTACCATAGTCCAATTTTAACCAAATAGCGACTGCACATGTGCCCAGCGTGACAGGTGGTGAGTCTTTAGTCCGTTAGTCGCCTTTTACGACACCCAAGGGAAGAGATAGGGTGGTAGTATTCTATCACCGCAACGCGAATCGGTTATACCTACATCCAAAATACTTGGGAATATACTAGTATCCCAGATATCGATAATATATGACGTGTCCGGGCTGAGCGCTTGACCACACTTTGCCACTATGGCCCTCTATCAGGTAAAGTGTTACATTACACTTTATTTGTTTATTTATTGTTTAAGGACAATCAGTACCAGTTACAATAATACATGCAGATTTAAAAGGACACAATACAAATAATAAGCTAAAAGCACTGATTTTAGATGCCACAGCGTGTGACTAAAAAATGATAATTATAATTAAGACGGTACATCTGACAAACACAAAAGTAAAACTAATCTAAAAATACCAAATCAAAGTAAAACTATAAAAATAAACGAAGTAAGCTATGATATCCTCCTAGCCACATAATGCTCGGACTACCTCAGACTTATAAGATCTAAGGCTGTCACTGAACATATCGATGGAGTGAGTCAACCTATTCTAATTTCTCGAGAAACTGCTGATACATTTCAAATTGGTTCTAGAGACAGGCTTATTTATTGTAACATTGCGATGGTGTCGTATGGACACGGTTATATAGAAATAAAATATTAAGGGCAACTTAAACGTGCATCCATTAAGACCATTGAAATAAAAATCCACTTTTAAGTATACTTAAATAAAGCCAGCGTCAGGGTTGGAGTGGTGGATTATAGCCCCCAAACCCCAATGTATTGTTGTTCATATGGCAAGGCTTGTGAGCAGCACATTGATACAAGACAGTCTCCCTGTGACCAAAGACTCTGTAAAGGGTTCGAAACGTCAGGACAATATAAAAACTATGTAAATAGTAAATTAAACGCGAGTTAGTCCGTAAAAAAGTGTTCCATTTCAACAAACAAAATAATGATAGAAATTGTCCGAGCTGACCTTTTCATATATGTTGGGTGTCAACCATAATATTATGTCAACAGAGAAATTTTCAACGCCAAAGTATAATTTGCAGTTTACAACGACAAATATTTCCAATTGAAATTCCTGCGCTGCACGAACATAACAATAAATATGTGATGTGTGTTGGCGCCCCGGTCACGCGCGCCCTTACATGTGGAATGGTCATTGAAACATGGCCGAGATCGTATTGCTTCTATCATAGTATTAGGAAAAGAGTAAAAGCGTATTTTTATAAAAAAAAATAACAACTATTTTGTACCCCTCAAGCCCCAAGCGGCCAAATATAGTCGCACCTAAAAAACTCGCTATTCCGTCAGACCCCAAGCGGCCATATATGGCCGCGCTCTCCACTTGACTTTGTACCGTGTTTTTGATGTACTTAGAGACTACTTTAGTATGAACAAGGTCGATTATTTCGGTTCTGTGGTACATTTTATGCGTCGTGAATGCAAAATTTAACATGAACTGCGTTCGATTTTTTTTTCATTTCAGCAAACTATTTTCTTTTTCATTCCCGCCAAATCGCACCTGCTGTAAAAATTTTTAGACATTTCGATTTCAAGACTGAGAGCTTAAGCATTAAATAAAACGGGTCGCCTGATGGGTGACCAATTAAAAACATCTCGAGCTCCTCCGTGATTCGGAAGGCACGTTAGGCCGTTGGTCCCGGTTGTGGTCTTAAATGGCAGTCGTTAAAACCGACCAACCCGCATTGGGCCAGCGTGGTGGGTTATGTCCAATATCCCCACGTGCTATTGTCCACGTGGGAGACCTGTGCCCAGCAGTGGGACGTTTATAAACATTTTCAACAAGTAAAGGGCCTAGGGAAGGCTTTTGCCCATCAGTGGGATATAGTACGTTAAATGTAGAAAATGGTCACCGCCGTTGTTAGCCGGAAATGTTGCTTGTATTAAATCTTACATTGAAGCGTAAATTGTCGTTTAACACCATAATTGAATTCCATGTCAATGAAATACTGACTGTCTTAAGATGAGGAAAAATTTCAAAATCATCTAATTGAATTTTCTTTTCTTGAAACTCCTGTAAAACTGTTTTTTTTTTGCTTTTCTATTATTTCCTGTTATTTTTAGTAAGTACCTGTATTTCAATTACTACAGCTTAGAAATACTTAACAATTTTATTACATTATAAATTGAAAAACTCTGTTTGTAAATATTTCAGTTTCTAATTTGCTCGCAACAAAATTAGCGTTAAAATTATATAAACAATAACATTATAACATAGCTTCCCTATTTCATAACTGATCTTTATTTTTTGTAAAAAAAATTGCCCGGGCCAGATTAATAGATAAAGTTGTGCCCAAGGTGGGCTAATGTGTTTCACGTGTGGTCACATATTATAAAGGTCGGATGTTGATAACGTAGTTTGTTGACATTGAATGGGCGCCTTTGGTTTTTAAAGTAAAAATTAAAGATGGTGTTGACTCATTTCGGTGGGGTGGATAAATTCCACGGTAGCTCAACTGGAAAGGGCACCTGGCCCGGATTGCCAGAAGGATGCGGGTTCGAATCCTGCTCGTGGAAATTTATTCGACACTGTCTTTTTCAATTTGTAATTTGTTCGGAGTCGTGTCGTGTAGCGGATCTTTAAAAGAATACTACCCCTCTCTCTTCAAGGCGACTAACGGACTAAATACTGCATATACATCCAACAGCATAGAGCGGCGATGGTCTCACCACCCGTCACGCTAAGCACATGTGCAGTCGCTATTTGGTGAAAAGTGGTCTATGGCAGATGGCTGCTTTTGCTGTCCTCATTGCCTAGTCTCTGACTAACCCTTCGGGGATAATAGTCGTGATTATGTGCTAAAAGGACATATTTTTTTGGTACTAAAATAAAAGAAAAATTAACTGCAATAATTCATATACTTCCTTGTCCAAGACACTAAATGCTATCATTCTGTATATTTCTTAGATTTTTAATTACCTCCGATAAAGAATACTGTATTTTTATTAGTTTTGTACGTTTCTGAACGAAAGTTCCGGTTTTTTTAATGTTAACGAACGTAGGGTTATTAAGTAGGTATATCTATGGTAATGTAGAAACGATATCACTAACACAGTTATCTTTTTCGCACTTAAAAGTATTTAGCAACGATACACACAAATAACACAACGAAAGCGCGCCCGAGAATCGTCTGGCGGCTGACAGTCTGACATCTGTCTACGATGCGTATTGACATATAAAACGTCAGACAAGGGTCACTTTTTCATTTTTAATAACATAAAGTGTCACAATCCTACTATAATGTTGCCATTTCCGAATAGAAATCAATGTTGGTTTTTAATTTATATAAAAAACGGAAGTCTTTAAATTAATAATACGGTCATAAATATGTTGATAATAATGTATTATTCAAGTATTGATACATTGGCGTCAAGTTAAAAGACTTTGGAATTTAGTACCAAGCCCCATAGTAAAAAAATTATGTCCTTTGCGTCAAAATTATATAAACAATAACATTGTTACAGCTTGTTTACGCAATTATAAATGATACAGAAGATGAACTCATCATCATCATCATCATCATTGGCCTTTACGTCTGTTTCAGACGAACTTTTAGCTGCCAAGGTTTAACAAACTCATTTTTGTGTAACTTGTGTAACTTTTTTTGTATTTATTTCTTTATGACTAATCTGTCCTACTAAACCCTTAGGGGATAATATGTATGCAATAATAAAAGAAACACATATTTTACTAATGCTGCGAATTCAAACAAAACGCTGACATGCATTAGCGACGAACCTATTTCCTCTGAAGTGAATTCTGGCAGGCGCTAAGCGGGCCGGGCCGCGCGTCCGATATAATTAAAAGGGGTAAGCTCGACTTTCCGGCGCAATTTGCGATTTGACAACTTCCAAATATGTAATTTTTGTGGAGTTACGCAAAGAGAGTTGCGAACAGCCAAATTGTGGCGCGGCTGACACGGGTTGATGTTGCGTTGTGCTCCGAAATGTTCGTTAACAACTTTTTTAACGCGTCTGTTAGTACGCAAAAAAGGATATAAAGTTCTATTACGCTTCGACCACTGTCAAGTTTCGGTCTAAAACATATTTCATTTTTAATTATATTACAGAGGTTTATATCACGCCTCGGTTTTAAAGAATTCTTAGTCAATTGGAAGATCGCCAGGAATAATAAAATCGAAAGAAGCGTCACGATCCGCAAGTCGCCGTGACCGAGCGGTCAAGAAGGCAGAGGTCGCCGGTGGTAACAAACCGACTTCCATTGTGTCTAGGTTCTAGGTACTAGAGAGGTTTATCATCAGCCCATAAACGCCCCAGTGCTGGGAACAGGCCTTCTTACAAGGACAACAACATGGAGAGATTGGGCCATGACCCATAATACAGTAGCTAGTCCAATGTGATTTGGTACCGACTTTTATATTACGACAGCAACCTTGTCCAAAGGACGTTGTATGGATGTTTTGTATTTATTTTTTATTGTTGTTTAGTTAGGTTGGCCGAGACGCGTTGCAGTGTAAGAATACTACCACCACTTCTCTTCTCTTGGATGTCATAAAAGGCGACTAACGGACTTAAGACTGCACTTACATCCAACAGCATGGACCGGCAATGGGCTCACCACCTGTCACGCTGAGAACATGTGCAGTGCTATTTGGTGAAAAGTAGACTATGGTATAGTGCTTTTACTGTCCTCATTGCCTAGTCTCTGACTAACCCTTCGGGGATAATAGTCGTGATTCTATATGACGACCTCCTTGGTCGAGTGGTTTGTACGCCGGTTTTCATGGTGTCGCCATCTCTGAGGTCCCGGGTTCGATTCCCGGTCGAGTCAATTTAGAAACTATTGTTTTTCTAAATGGTCTCGGGTCTGGGTGTTTTCTATGTATGATAAGTATGTATTTAGGTATTTTAAGTATGTTTATCCGTTAGTCTAGTTACCATAAAACGAGTTTCATAACAAAGCTTCTCTTGGGCTAGATAATTGGTGTGAGTGTAGGAAAGTTTAAGATAAGTTTTTGTATGTTTAGTTAGCAAGATCACATACCGAACGTCTTTAGCTGCTGCGCTATCGATCTCCTACTAGATAGGTTAACGAGTTTCATAACAAAGCTTCTCTTGTGCTAGATAATTGGTGTGAGTGAAGGAAAGTTTAAGATAAGTTTTTGTATGTTTAGTTAGCAAGATCACATACCAAACGTCTTTAGCTGCTGCGCTATCGATCTCCTACTAGATAGGTTAAATTTGTTAAACAAACGAAAAATAAGTACATTGGTACATAATCATGGCTGACCCAAATTTGTCCGTGTGCCGTTATAATTACCCGCCTCTTTCATGGCAAAGAGTTGTTTAAGCCTCACCTTAACTTTGCGGAGTAATTAGTTATCACGCAACAACTAGGCGGGGTGCGTTAATGTACTGAATGCGTTACTCTGATTTGTTGGACACATTTTTCATTTAGATTGTGTTTTGTTTTTATTGAGTCATTCCTTTCATTTGTTTCAGTTTTACGCAGTTACCGCGATGGGCGTTTTGATGATGACTTTGTGTAATAATATAAAAAGTTTATATTTCGGTAGTTACTGTTATGGCTCGTTCTCAGAATTTTCACATGGGCTTAGTACACTGACTGCTTTTAAATAGAAAGTTTTAACTTTTTACTTTCACACCAATTGTCTAGCCCAAGTAGAAGCTTATTTTTATTGATTAGATAACTTATTACTTAAACAAATCAAATACCCACGTCCGAAATCATCAGTTATTTTTAAATTGACCCGACTGGGAATTCGACCCGGGACCTTGGAGATGGCGACGCCAGAGCTGGCGCGGCGTGCTAACCGCTAGACACCGGAGGTCGTCTTAGTAGTAGGTAGTTTAAGTGTAAACAGTCCGAAATGAAACAAGAACTATTGTCAATGTTGGAAAAGGGCCAGTCATCGCTACAATTGGATATTTTACAGTTGTAACAATAAAATATAAAATATTATGTCGGAAATGGTACTTTATACTTTAACCAGCGCCAGTTGCCCTTTGTCGTCGCCTGGCGGGGTGATCGACTGAATATTCGCGCCTGTATTTTGCACACACGGTCCACTCTAATAAAAAAGTGTAGGTCCAGCCCTCTATAAATGAGACGACTTTGGTACTTTTTCCCGCACCTTGGATGTCACCTGGCACTTTTCCCCCAATTAAAACGCATGGCAGTGTTACATTCGAATTAAATATAAATTGTGGTTTTGACAACTTGACATTACGGCCATTAGACGTTTTAGCAATTTGTTGTTTTGACACCTGGTTGTTATGACAACTGGTCATTTTAACAATTGGGCATTATTGCCTTGTCATTTTGACACACTGGACATTCTGACAATTGGCCCAACATACCCCGAAGTCGTTGCCCGCCCATCCACGTCTGCGGGCACGAGATTGGCGACGGCCGAGCGATGGCGACGCGACGCGACGGCGACGCGACGGCGGAGAGGGGCGACGAGGCGCGACATCTCGCGTGGGCACGAAACTTGTCGCTCCATGTCGCTCTAAAGGTAGTGTTGTGAGCAACATGTCACGTCATAACACAAGTTTACATGAAAGAGAAAAATTGGAGCCAAGTCTATTAATGAGAACGGAGTTATTATTACCTTGAGATGGTGTTCATCCAATAAATGAAGGAAGAAGTACTTTGGGCGAATTTTCTACCCTTTTTACGAGCTAAGGTGCGATCCAACAAAATTTTACAACTATACCAGAATGAGTTTACACACATTTGATTACATTTTACAGAAAATAGAACTTAATTTACAATCTTTTTTTTATGGTGAACATTTTTACTGTCCTATAGAGCAGATTTTGACAAAATACACGAGATACCTAAATTCTTCAATATCAATTTCAATTTCCATTACGTAGGAGGTACTTTAATATGTTTCAACACAACACTACTCTAATCGCGAGCGACCTAATCAAACTAGTTTGTTCATTTGTTCTCGTCGCTTCCGCGCCGCCGCCGTCGCTCCCGAGTCGCCCGTGCATCGCTCGATCGCATCGCCCCGCCATCGCTCGTTTCGTGCGCGTCACCATAGGTGTCCATGTTGTTGATGCATCGCCGTCGCGTCGCTGTTGCGTCGCGTCGCCCGTCGCTCGGCCGTCGCTAATCTCGTGCCCGCAGACTCACAACCACCGCTAAAAAGCTGCCAGGCGCTCGAATTATTTAATAATGATAGTATGGCATACTAACTAGAGGGATTTCGTTGCTCTAAAGTTGTATACTTAATTATTTTTGTAGCTAGCTCTTTGTCTAAAATGCTACGTGACCAACCGTTTACGCACGAAATTTGAAATGAATGAAGAAAAAAATGTTTTTTTATCTATAAAATAAAGCTTTTTCGAGAAAAAAAAATTTAAATTAAATTTCATTTATTTATTTATTTATTATCTAAAAAAGCTACAAAACAAATAACAACCATAAATACAAATAAAATATACAATTTACACAAGTTCAAAACTAAATTGTTATCTTAAACTATGTAGCCTTACCATGGCTTTAAGGTTTTACAATAACATGCTGTAAGTACATATAATTAAAACAATTCAATGAATTAATAATAATAACACAACAACACACAACAAACAAAAAAAGTTATTAGGTTTACATTATTTGAAAAGTGTCATAGATATAGAACGTGCAAAAATACCACGACTGCTGTTCATAACATCCAAAAAAATATTTTTAGCTTCGAGCTCGTTATACAATCGATACATACGGATTATGGGGTTATAGTAAGAGGTATTATTCCTGTATACTTGCAGCGAGAAGATGTTCGGATGACGAGATATATAATGCGTTTTAAAATTAATTAAGGAGAGCAGCTCAGGCGAGTCCACACACAAATGAATAATATTATGAAGGTATACTTAATCCATATATTTGCGTCTCAAGTCAAGTCTCTGAACTAAATTTATCAAATCTTTTGGTGTAAGATGAGAAAGTTCGACCATATCCTGCACGGTAACACAGCATTTTAAGAAATTTGTTTTGGATATTTTCAATGCGATCAGAGTGAACCGAATAGAAAGGAGACCAGATGACAGCACCGTACTCCAACACACTTCTTACCAAGCTGTAGTACAAAAGTATTGTGCTCTTTGCTTTTTTAAAAGGTTTAGAAGTTCTACAGATAAACCCAAGCATTCGGCTAGCCTTTTGCACCATATAATCATAATGATCCCGAAATGTCAATTGCTCGTCAAACACTACACCGAGATCCTTAAGACTACTCTTACACATAAGAGTATGATTCTTGATGCTGTAGACCGATACGAGTTTGGTACGTTTACGAGTGAAAGTGATGAAGAAACATTTCTGAACATTAAGCGACATTTTGTTGTTAGTACACCAGTCAGATAAGGTGTCTAAATCATTCTGAAGACGGTTCGAGTCACTAGGGCTGCTCACGGTAGTAAATTTTTTTAAATCATCTGCGTACGCTAGACACATACAAGATAATTGCTCAACAAAATCGTTGATAAAAATTATAAAGAACAAGGGACCCAAGTGGGACCCCCGCGAGACGCCTGATGTTACATTTATAGGCGATGAAAGAAAACCCTTCACAGCTACCAACTGACTTCTACGAGATAAGGCTTTAAACTATCGCATTGCATTGCATTAAAACTATTTTAACGGGACCTAACACGATTAATTTTTGTAAGTAAGTACATATCTACTTACTGCTTGACGTTTCGGCCGTGATGCTGCGGCCGTGGTCACAAGCGAACTGTGTTCTCTCACTCAGTTCGCTTAGGTCCCGTTAAAATAGTTTTAATTCTACGAGATAGATAAGACTTCACCCAACGCAGCAGATCCCCACCAATACCAAAGGCGCTTATCTTCATACACAGAAGAGAGTGGTTGACTTTGTCAAATGCCTTATGAAAATCGGTGTACACAGAGTCTACTTGTTGACGGTTGGCGAAAGCAGAGCATAAATATTTTTTATAGACAAGTAAGTTACTTACTGTTGATCTTTTGCTCACGAAACCGTGTTGTTTGGTGGAAATCAACGGCGCAACATGACTGTAGAGAGCATCGTGCACCAGCGATTCAAAGACTTTGGCAATTGAGGAAAGAATACTTATAGGTCGATAATTTGTGCAATCAGATCTATCACCAGACTTGAATATGGGAACTATGAACGCCTCTTTCCATAATGATAGAAATGTACCCGATTCCAAAGATTTGTTAAACAGTATAGAGATTGGCACACACATTTCTTCCGCACAGGACTTTAGAAATACTGCCGGAATCTCATCAAGACCTGCACCTTTATTAACGTCTAGAAGATTAAGTTTTCGCATTACATCATCAGGTTGAAAATTCAATTTAGATATACGTGAATTGCAATGTTCATAGTTTGTATTATGCTGCCAATTACAATCATTTAATTTCTCAAAAACAGATCCAAAGAATTTAGCAAATAACTCACTAACACCCTTAGCATCAGACGCAACGTCATTACAGAGCCTCATAGTTTGCGGAAACGATGCATTTCTACGTTTAGTCTTAACAAAGGTCCAGAATGACTTTGAATTATGCGATAACGAGTCCTCCATAGAAGAAACAAAGGAATTATAACAATTTCTCAATAGAACTTTACACCGTGATCTAAGTAAGTTAAAAGTGTCACAATCTCTTGGATTTTTATATGTTTTGTATCTCTTGTGATACTTATGTTTTTCTTGCAAACATCGTTTGAGACAGCCTTTAAACCATATGGGATATTTATAAGAGTCCTTTTTAGTTCGCGGTGTGTGCCTAGCTATTATGTAAAAATAATAAATAATAAAATAAAATAAGTTTTTTAACAACAATAACATAAAAGACAAAGCGCTTTCAAATCACAAATGAAATTTATACATGCTAAGGTTGTGTTGATGAACGCTTATCTGGTTACAGAGATCTCTACCAAGGCTAGGCCTGTCTTGTAGACAATCTCAGAGTCTATTTACGCAGTCTATTTTTCTATTTTTGTCATTCACAACATCATAAAACCTCTGAATCGCTTGGTCCATATTCAAACTAGAGAGCAACCTCTGCCAGTCCACCTCACAAAACTCAATCTTCACTGATGCATAGTTACATTTACGGAACACTAATCTTTGCGTCCTACTCGGTTTAAGTGGTTTACTAAAAGTAATATTACCAACTTCTATTGCAATTGCGGGATGATGAAGGTCTACTTTACTAAGTGGGTCGCAACCATGTACATTCAGATTAACAAGAGTGGACAAGACTAAATCCAAAAAACGTTTTTTTTCATTTGGTGTATTATTGAATTGCTGCAAGTTACAAACAGATACAAATTCTAATAAAAGGTCTGAATCTGGCCCTCGTACACTACCCACACCCATACTGCCAGAGGTATCAGATTGAATCCAATCAATATGTGGCGTGTTGAAGTCGCCACAGAATATAAATTCATCACTTTCATTAGAGCCGAGAACAACACCCTGACAATGACTAAAAAATAAAGATCAGTCACTCAATGACGTGCTAGGTGGTATGTAACAGACACAAATGTTAATTTTGATATTATTACTAAAAGAAGGAACAACAGTGATCCAAACATCCTTTGCTTGCAACGCATTGCTTTCCCAAGATGACTGGCGCACGACATTAAATGATTTTTTTATAGCAACAAGAAACCCTCCACCATCTGACTTGACACTACTCGAACTTGAACTATCTCGCCGAAAACATTGTAACGGTTATCAAAAAGTTCACTATCCGATACACTATCAATCAAATTAGTTTCTGTTAAGCAGACAACATCATAATTACAGTTGAGAATGTTATGTTAATATAGAATTTAGTCAACTTACAGCGTATTCGATTTACATTTTGGTTGTAAATATTCCTAATGAGAAATTACAGTACCAGACATTAAACAAACAGTGTCTACAAAAATATACACATATATATATATATATATTATATATATATATATATATATATATATATGTATTACAAGGCGAGTTTGCCTCTCGCTGGATGATCCTGATGTCGCCGCTGACTCTGTTGTTGATGTGATACTGCAGGGAATGGATCTTTTCATTCCAAACTCTGTGGTTCCCATTGGCGGCAAGTCCCAACCATGGTTTGGTAGTTGCTGCAAAATGGCGTCTTGCCAAAAGCGACAACATTACCAAGCCTGGGCTAATGCGGTGTCATCAAAGGTTCCAAACACCAGTGCGCTCAGAAAGAAGTACAACTTTGCCGCCAGATCCTTTAAGAAGGACATTGCCAAGGCGAAGTCATCATTCATAGGTAGAATTGGCGAGAGGCTAGTGCGCCTTTCTTCGGGGACGCGTGCGTTCTGGTCTCTTGCCAAAGCTATCTTAGGGAATTTTTGTCAGCCGTCCCTACCACCATTGCACAAGACCGATGACTGCCTGGCCTATACTGCAAAGGAGAAAGCCGATCTCTTGGGCTCTCTTTTCACAACAAACTCGACCTTGGACGATGGGGAAAACTCTCCACCATACCATACCGCATTGCGCTCGTACAATGCCAAACGTTCAGTTCCTGCAAAGGTCAGTTTGTAAGGCTCTTTTTTCCCTTGATATTCACAAGGCAAGTGGGCCTGATGCAGTTCCACCCATTGTGCTTCGGACGTGTGCTCCTGAATTGGCACCAGTTCTAACGCGTCTTTTACGGCTCTCTTACACTACTGGCGTCGTCCCGAGCTCTTGGAAGACAGCCCTTGTCCACCCGATTCCAAAAAAAAGCGATCGCTCAGATCCGTCCGACTACAGGTCAATAGCTATTACCACTTTACTCTCCAAAGTAATGGAGTCCATTACAAACCGCCAGCTCTTAAGGTACCTAGAAGAGAACCAGCTACTAAGTGATCGCCAGTATGGTTTTCGTCGCGGTCGTTCGGCTGGTGATCTTTTAGTGAATCTTACTCACCGATGGGCGGAGGCAGTCGAGAGTAAAGGTGAGGCACTGGCAGTTAGCTTGGACGTAGCGAAAGCCTTCGGCAGGGTATGGCACAGGGCTCTTCTCTCTAAACTTCCATCATACGGGCTTCCTGAGAAATTGTGTTCATGGATTGCCAGCTTTCTCACTGGGCGTAGCATCAGAGTCGCAGTCGATGGTTCGTGCTCCGACATGAAGCCCGTGAATGCTGGAGTCCTGCAGGGGTGTATGTTGTCCCCTACTCTATTTCTTCTGCATATCAATGACATGCTGCATAACAACAGCATTCATTGCTATGCACACGACAGTACTGGGGATACGCTCTACACCGGGCGCGCTAATATTTCTCTGGAAAGCGTCATCGAGAGCCGGAATAAACTTGTGAGTGACACCGAGAACATGTTAAGTCATGTCTCGGATTGGGGCCGACATAACCTAGTCCACTTTAACCCCTCCAAAACACAAGTTTGCGCATTTACCGCGAAAAAACATCCCTTCGTCGTACCTCTGAACTTTGAGGGAGCTCCCCTTGATACCAATCCGACTATTGGAATCCTTGGCGTCGATATTTCGAGTGACGTTCAGTTTCGTGGTCATTTGGAAGGTAAAGCTAAATTAGCTTCGAAAAAGCTGGGTGTGCTTAATAGAGCGGGTCAGTATTTTCACGCCGGCCCACCGTTTACAACTGTATAAAGCACAGGTCAGGCCGCATATGGAATACTGCTCCCATCTCTGGGCTGGAGCACCCCAATACCAACTCCTTCCATTTGACCGCATTCAACGCAGAGCTGCTCGAATTGTCGACGACGTGGTTATTTCAGGACGGCTCGATCCACTGGCTCTTCGGAGAGACGTTGCGTCTCTCTGTATATTGTACCGTATATATCATGGGGAGTGTTCTAAGGAATTGTTCGGCTTGATCCCTGCCGCTGATTTCCTTCACCGCACTACACGCAATCGACTGTCATTCCATCCACATCACCTTGATGGATGGCGGTCTACTACTGTGCGTTTTTCAAGAAATTTCTTGCCTCGAACTACAGTGTTGTGGAACCAGCTCTCGGCGGCGGTATTTCCGGACCGTTACGACTTAGGGATCTTTAAGAAACGAGCCTATTCCTTCCTTACAGGCCGGCAACGCGGCTGCGACTCCTCTGGTTTTGCGGGTGTCCATGGGCGGCAGTGATTACTTTCCATCAGGTGACCCGCTTGCTCGTTTGCCTCCTTCTGCTATTAAAAAAAAAAACAATTTTTCTAGCGATTCTCTGTTTTTAATGTTTATCGCATTGCTATTATCGTCCTTTCGTACATAAAGTCTGCCAAATTTAATCCACACATATTTAATCTTCTTCTCCTTACATACTTGACGAGCTTCAGCATGGAGCATCTTCATTTCAGGCGGGAGATGTTCGCAAACATATATTTTGCCATCAGCCAAACCCAACTGAGTCGCATTGATTGTTACATCACGATTTGCCTTATTGTAACGGTGGGTTGCAGAGATAACCGTATCTCTCAGAATAGCAGACGATAGTGAAACAAGAATATTACGAGGACGATCAGATTTAGAGTTCATCTTGGCTACCCGATGGCATCCACGAATCAATCCACGAATCAATATCAGTTACTGGTACCCGTATAATGTTACATAGCTTCTTAAAAAGTTCAGTAACGTTCTCGTCGCGTCTTTCCGGGACTAATTACAGTTCAAGGTTCATACTGCGAGAGCTTTTCTCGATGGCAGACAAACGGTGTTCGATGCCGCCCAGCACACTGCGCACCCTCTCATATTCCCTTTCCAGATGATGTATGACTTTAAGTTTAGTGGTTAGCTCGTCATTTAAGGTGGTCTGCCCGGCAGTTATGAAATCTGTAGTACTTGTGAACTCGCCCTTTAACGTCTCCAACATAGCACCCATTTCGTTGCGGACCAACAGTTTAACTTCCGCTTTCAAATCTGACTTAAAATCCATACTGAACTCTGACAATGAAGCTTTTAGTTTTCGGTCCAAGAGAGCACTGATTCCTTCCATTGTGACATCACTAGTAGCGTGTGGAGCGCTTGTGCTCTTATATAAAACTGAGCTATCCAAGTCTTCGCAGGACATGTCCATGGAAGCATCAACAGTTGGCAGTTGACCGCTCTGTACCGGGGTATTAAGATTTGACTGCTTACGGCGCGTCACGTTAGCACACGATGGACATTTCCACCCCTCTACAAATTCAGGCTTCAATTTTAAAAACAGAGCCTTCTTAACACTAATGCATTCGCAGTGATAATGGTTTCTACAGGTACTACATTTCATGAATTCAATATTTTTTATGTCAGCATTACATGCACCACACTTCATTATGATAGCAAAGAGAATGTAATTTTAATTTGCGTGAAATGGAACGCAGTAGTTGAAATTTATTTTAGTAGTGGCAACACTGCCAAAAATCTGTCAGCGGTTATGCATTTCCTGTAGCCAACTGTCAAATGACAATTGAGTCTCAGAACATTAGTTATTGTTCTGAGAATTGAATAACCTCTAAACGTAATCACTCCGTCCACGGCTTGCACTATAACAGCCAGTTATGAGCCAAAATAAGATGACATAATGATCACTAAAAACAAAACTGGATACACTGAATACTGATTTTCGCACTGAGTTACAAGGTATTGTTGGTGTAAACTATTTATTTGGATTTAAAACTTGCAATTATATCAATCTTTACTGTTATTACACCGGAAACGGAAAAGTATTAAAATAAGCGTTTGTAATTTTTAAAATAAACTGTCGAGTAGCCAATTGACGGGTGTTGGTTCAACCACCACAGTTACCAAATGCGAGTTGATGATCATAGACTACGTCGTGTGATTTGCCATTTAGCTCATGTTTATATTGTGAAGTAAAACCTACTACTAAAACAACAAAATTTACGCTGCATTCTTATCCAGCGGGAGGGACTTTGTGAAATTTTTTGTGGGCTGTCATGAATGGGTGCGCTTGTTACCGTGCTTGTTCCACGGAGAGGAGCGCTCTCGTTATTTTGGACTGCATCGGCCGCTAACCATGTGGACACTATAACGAGTAACATTAAAAAAAATCGTAATTCCATAAATTTTCATTATTGACCCCGATAGATAGGGTATCGCAGCTGGAACTACGGGTCTGGCTGTGTTTTCAGGGGTACTACGGGGTCCCGGTTCAAGCCCCCCCTGGTTGAGCCTTGCCGGCGCCTCCGGCGGGATCCGGACGTGGGTTGGACTCGTAGTGGCTTGTGGTTAGTTGTAGAGCTTGGGAATGTTCGTTTGTCCTGGTATTGTGTGCCGGGACTTCCAAACTCGCGCACACCGAGCGGTGCCTAGTAGCGGTCTCTGAGGGGCCAGAAGCGAAAATCAAAAAGAGTCGACGTTAGAGTCAACGACCCTAGCAGTGGCAACTGTGAGTTGTGCCCTTTGTGCAACGAGAAGTGAGCGAGCTCGATAGCTCCGGTTACCTATTTGGACAATAGGCAGTGAACTACACGTGTTCACGGGGAGACTCTCCCGAGACACTAGTCTTATGAGTACCGAATGAAGAGCGCGCTTCGGCGGGCACTGATTTGGCGTCAAGACCTAACGCAGATGGTCTCCTGCGCGAGTGTTCTACTGGCGCAGGGACGTCTGGCACTTCTTGCATAACCTAACGGTTGGTCACGAGGTGCCAGTACAAATAAAACTTAGTGAATTAAAGAGAGGGGATGTATAAAATTCTATTAGAATGGTAGTGGCTTTGCCTATCCCAGTAAAGGCATGACAATGTGAGGTGTACTTTGAGTCAAAATTTATTGCGTATATTGGAAATAGTAAATAATAAGGATATGCGAATGAAGTTATTCAGTTACTCAACTCATTTATTTATTTATTTAATCTTTATTTGAACTTAAAAAACTGCAAAAGGCGGACTTAACGCCACAAGGCATTCTCTACCAGTCAACCGGTAAGGATTTAGAAGACTTAAGTGTAAGGCGACAAATGAAAAAGTTATATTAATGAATAATAAACAACTACTTACAACCAACTTCAGAAATATAATATAAAAATACATAGATCTACAAAAATACTACATACTTACACAACAAAGATTCAATATAGTATAATATACCAAATAAATAAATATTTTACATAAATATAAATACATTATACAATACATCAGGTAGTGTGACATCTAGATAGAGTTTAAATAGAGCTCATGCGTAAGTCTTTTGAATACCATTTTACTCTGAGCATGACAGATATTTCGCACATGAAAACATATACAGTCATAACTCAAAATTAGACTTATCTAATTTTGAGTTATAAAACATATACAGTCATAACTCAAAATTAGATTAGTCTAATTTTGAGTTATGACTGTATATGTTTTCATGTGCGATTTAATGGCAGAGCATTCCAAAGGCGGATAGCACATAGAGTAAAGGAGCTGGAGACGAAGCCATAAGAATAAGGATAAGGTTATTATTGTAGGTCAGTAGATCTAGTTTTATTAAACCTATATAAGTTCAAAATATTATGAGATTATTTGCTTAATATTCATTAATAGTTGGGTATGTTATAAGCACAAAAATTAGGTATAGTTTAACAGAAAATCACAAGCAAAAATATCCATTTTGTTTAAAAAACCGGGTTGTACACAAATACGTCAAAACCTGTGTCTGATGTATGCGACAAAGGAGTGTTTAAAAAGCCTATTGCCTGTTAATTAGTTTAAAACTAAAGTTTTTCGTACAACTGTCCACATGCTAATAGGTAAATCGCAACAACTGTTTTGCAAATAAACATGCTAACCTTAAAAAACGCTCTTCACTAAATTAAGCCATTAATAAGTTATTCTGAGAAAACGTTTCCTCAACAACTCGATGGGAATAAATTCTGTTAGTTTTCCAAAGTGCATTTATTCGTGTTCGACGACGCGGTGCTAATGCATGAAGTTTCCGTTCACCAATAAAGTTACGAACACGCTTTTCATCTGGCAATCTATCGAAATAACGAAACATTGTTACCCGATTCTGATTAACACATCCATACATACATATAATCACGACTATTATCCCAGAGGGGTAGTCAGAGACTAGGCAATGAGGACCGCAAAAGCAGTCCTACCATATAGTCCACTTTTCATAAAAGATGACTGTACTTCAAAGGGTCCTTCAAACGAGGCGTGAAGAGGCACTTTGTGAGCCGGCAGAGTGAGGGTGACTGATGCTACGTCTTTTACGCTGCACCAGTTGTCCTCACGGCTGGACTTCACTTTCACTTAACTTTAGGTGGAGTGGGGTCATTTGCCGGGCTTTGTATAATAAAAATAATAAAACTTGTGCTCAGCGTGACAGGTGGTGAGCCCATCGCCTCTCTATGCTGTTGGGTAGTATGTGCAGTCTTTAGTCCGTTAGTCACCTTTTACGTCACCCAAGGGAAAAGAGGGGGGTGTTAGTTTTTTTTAATGTGCCACTACGCGACTCGGCTTGGCATTTTGCCTTGGCCGCTGAGCTATCAAGCTCCTCTATTGAAAGAGTTACGCAACAGCTTGTAACAACTTAAGTCTGACCACTAACTATTACACCGGAAAAGTCTACTTGTGCATCTGACGGTATATTCTTCGATATTTATTAACTTTCTCCAACTCAAAACGTAACAAACAGAAAGCGCACTCGGAACTGTCCATAATAGATGTGTAAAGTTGGAGCGACAAATTTGACGTTGTTATAGGTACGGTCGGGGTCATCGTCGCTTTACCACTTTGTAGCGATTTTCGTATGAAGCGCACCGACCGCCCGGGTACGTGCCCGTACCAAATAGACGACGCGGTGTGCAAGGGATTTTGACTTTTAGACTGGTAAAGCGAACGGAGTCCGCCATTGTACCGATCTTTGTGAAGTAGATGGGAACTGCGGTAGAGTGGCAGTAAACCCATATAAGAAATGGACACAAATATTTCTTCGATATTCTAAGGAGCTCGATGGCGCTGCGGTACCATTAATTTGATTTTGATAAGCATACTCAACATTGGATAAAAAAATACAGACGTATATTTTTATACGGTTAGCATAGATTTTATTTAATTTATTACAAGTAAGACTGTTTTTATTTGGTTTAAAAATATTTTCACTCGATGGTAACACTGCAATTGACATTTGTGTGTCAAAAAGGCGACAAGACGAAGAACTCTGCGAACTGTGCAGGTAAATCATTAATTTTTTTTAGTGTTTATTAACTTTATAAGAAATAAAAATACTTATTTTTGTTTGACAGATATGTAAACTTAAATAATCCGTTATTTTCAAGCCCCGACTCTACTTGTTATGAACATGAAAGATCGGTGCACATGAATGTTGAGCCCACTTAACATAATCAAGTGATTAGAAATTTACTTTGCAAAGTTATTGTTAAGTATACTCAACAAAGTGGCATGATGTGAATTATTGAATTGGGATGGTTTTGAGTGTTATTTTATTTATTTGGGTTGGTTTTTCTTGTCAATTCGTCCAAATCGACTCAGAAATGCTGCTGATAAACAGAAAACGGACAAGGATCTAAAAAAAACTAGGTAGATGAGCCTTTAGTCAGACTGTTTGCATCAACTTGTAAAATGGAATGTTATCAAGTGCGTTGTTTAGCTTCAAGTTACACTGACGCATATCCAAAAACGAAAGCAAAACGTTACTATATGGAAAAGAAGCAACGAATTGATGTTGATTACCAAAACTTGGTGAAGCACTACAATGCCCATATAAGAGGAGTACCTAGACATAGCCGACATGCTGATCGCACTATATAGGACCGAAAAGAAAACAAGGCGCTGGTATATTTTCATATTTTCACAACTTTTGGATATCAGTGCATCAATAATGCTTGGTTATTTTATAGGCGGGATATGCAGACGAAAGGTATTAGGAAACTTAGGGCTTTAAAAGAATTCAAACTTGTTAATTTAACAGACAGAGTTAATTCTTGAGTCACATTATATTTTAATACCCCTAATCGGATTTTGTTAAGTATACTCAACGTTTATATTTTACCTTCAGTTTATGACCATCCGTTTTTGTTGAGTATACGTAACGTTATGTTTTCAGGAAACTATTCAGTATTTTTTTTTAAAAATTTTGTCGTACTTCTCTATTGCATACTAACACAATATATTCATAATAACTTTACTACTTTTACTTTTTTGTTTTTGCCAATTAAAGGGTTAAGGCGTCTGATTTGCTGCTCGTTATTTCGGTTTCCCATACATACAGTCGTGGTCAACTAATTAGGGACAATCTCTAGTTAAGCCAAATTGTGAATTTATTTTTTATTTTCCAACGAGTCTTAACAATATTCCATATCTTTTACACGTAAGTATAATTAGTCATTGATGTGCCCGATTATACAAACAATAACAACTTCTTAAACATTAAACCTCTTTACAGTATAGCTGATAGATTATCAGTGTGCTATTTGTTCAAAGAATGCTGGCTGGCCATTTAATTAGGGACACTGAGATATTGCGTTCTATTTTCAAAATTTGAATCTTAATACTTTTTTATTTCTTCTTTTATTGTTTTGTGGTAGTTTTGGCGGCAATCCAGATTTTTAATTTTAAGTTTTGAGAATTATTTTGAAGAAATATGGGCAAAAATAAAAGTTGCGATCCAACACTACGAACAATTATCATGAAGTTTGTCGAGCGTGGTTGGTCATACCGAGGGATAGCAGAACATTTAAATTGTTCAAAAACTATGGTATGCAATGCAGTGCAACATTTCAGGCGCAATAACACAGCTTTAAATGTGCCCAGGACAAAAAGATCGAGAAAAACAACTCCGCAAGAAGATAGAATGATAACCAGGTTAGCTAAGAAAGATCCGTTTCTAGGCTCTATTTTAATTAAACACGAAGTGTTTGGGGCAGACGAAAGAGCCGGTGTATCAGCGAGGACCGTTCGACGACGTCTGGTAGAAGCAGGGTTGTTCGGAAGAGTGGCTCGCAAAGTACCGTTGTTGAAGAAAGAACATAGAAATGCTCGTTTGGCGTTTGCACGTAAATATGGACATTGGACCTACGCCCAATGGCAACATGTATTATTCTCTGACGAGACCAAGATTAATTTAATTTCTTCAGATGGAAGGCAATACGTACGGCGTCCTGTAAAAGCGGAAATGAATCCAAGATTCACAAAAAAGCAGGTGAAACATGGCGGTGGAAACATTAAAATTTGGGGTTCATTTTCTGGACGTGGAGTGGGACCTGTGAGAAAAGTTCAGGGTAACTTAGACCAACATCAATACAAAACAATATTGGAGGAAACTATGCTTCCCTATGCTGAGGAGCATCTCCCTATTATATGGACGTTTCAGCATGATAACGACCCGAAACATACCGCCCGTTCAGTCAAGTCGTTTCTTACCAGTCAGTCAGTATCGGTGCTAGATTGGCCAGCAAATAGCCCGGACCTCAACCCAATTGAGCACCTTTGGCACGAAATCAAGAAAAAAGTTTCAACTTATCGTACCACAACTTTAGATCAACTTAATCAAGCTTTTTGTGAGGCATGGGCAAACATTCCTATCGAAACATGTCAGAAACTGATAATGTCTATGCCACATCGGTGTCAAGCGGTAATTACTAACAAAGGTTTTGCTACTGGGTACTGATTTTACACGTAATAAAATGGAGCTTTTAAAAATATTATAATACTGGAGATTATTCGTTTTGTTTAACTCTATTCATCATTATACTTTACTGTCCTTAATTAAATGTCCAGCTACATAATTATACCTTAAAATTTAATACATGTTCAACCTTTGATATTAAATACTTTTTTCTATTTAATTATTCTCTTATTTACAGCCATTTATAGTATAGTAATCGGACCAAATTATGCAAATAATAGGTGCTGAAAAATCAATAGGGTTTTATATTTATATGTACATAACCGGTTATTGCTCTTCACTATCTTGAATGTCCCTAATTAGTTGACCACGACTGTATATCCAAGTCGAAATTTTTAAAAACCAATTATAATAAAACTTTGCACGCTAAAGTAAAATACAGGGATCTAAATAGTTAGTTGAAAACATTTTTAAAAACGTTTATTTAGCTGAGCTATTGCGATTTAAAGTGTGGGTACTATAGAAAGTTTAAATCGCAATAACTCAGTTAATTTAATGATTTTTTTAAATGTTTTCAACAAACTATTTAGATCCCTGTATCTTACTTTAGAATGCCAAGTTAAATTAAAATTGGCTCATTGGTTTAAAAAAAATTCATCTTGGATGTTTGTATGGCAAACCGAAATGCGTAAACCCTCAAATAATCTTCTATTGAACCTCGTTGATATGGTCAAACTAGATAACGGATAAATATACATAAACTTAAAAAAATACTCAAACCCGAAATCAATTCAGAAAAACAGTTTTCTCTAAATTGACCCGACCCGGAATTGAAGCCGGGACCTCAGAGACGCCAGACCCGGCGCGCTAACCACTCGACTCGACTCAATAAATACAACTCGAGACCCTCTGTGCTTCGGAAGGCACGTGCAGCCGTAGGTCCCTGTTGTAAGAAGGCAGTAGTTAAAACTCACCAACCCACTTTTGTTTTTGGGGGTTAGGCCCAATATAACCCCACGTGCCGCGTGGAAGGCCTGTGCCCAGCAGTGGGACGTTAATAGGCTGATGATGATGATGATGATTTCTTCGCGTTGAAAAATATACACAATTTTTTTTACTTTTATTTATTTCCGCACAGAACAGTTATTAAAATACAATGATATAAAAAAAAACTATAAGCAGGATTTGAACCTGCTATACTTTTTGATATTTCAAATTACGCGCACTACCAACTATTTCATCGAGGAGGTTTTTTTTTTAAACATTAGAGGGTCGATCTCCAAAACGGGCGTATTCGTGTGATCGCTCTGGTGCTTTTCAGATATTGATTTTTAATGGTAATTATGGATCTCATTAAAAAGAATGATATGCAAATAGTACATTTTTACTATTGGCCTTCAATTTACACAAACAGTTATGAAAATATTTAAGATACAAAAATTTCGCGACCAGAGCAATCATAATTGGTGCCAGAGCGATCATAAATGGTGAAATCAGTGAAACAAAAAAAAATATATTGATAAAATATTATTTATTTAGCCGTTTTCAGTCATATTCAGTGGACGTGTAACAAGATTATATGTAAGAGAAATGTATTATTTTAGAAAAAGGTATTGTCAGTCATACATATCCAAAATACGGAATATTTTATATAAAGTAATTGCTAAAATAACAAATTAACATAATTATAAAAATCAACTTTTGGCTTAGTTTTATATATTTGGACTTAATTAAATCACTTCTAGGTAAATGAGACAAAATTAAAAACCTTTGAAATCAACGACTTAGACTCATTAAATATTAGGATAAAATGTTTACTAGAAAAAAAATCAACCAGTCTCAGGAAGCTCGAGTGGGATTCGAACCCACGACCTTTGGATTGCCGGTCCACTGCTTTGTGAATGCAAAATAACAATAATAAAGATCATTAAATATTAGTTTTTAAAAAGTCATTAAAGAAAAGTAACGTTTATAAAGAACAAGATAGATCATCATTATTAAGAACAATCTCAAAACCTTTCCATGGAGGGTTTTTTTGGAACTGACGATATTTTATGTTTAGGGATCTAGACTTTTTTGAGACGTATGTGATATGTTGCTAATTGAGCTTTGTGGACTACCGGGACAGATGCTAGAGGACGCACTGCCAATGCTTGTTAGTGCGTTCGTTCGTTCAGTATCTTGCGATAGCCGCTGAGATCTTGTTATTCTTCTTTGTCTACTAACCGGTGAATCAAAATAAGACAAATTTTCGTATTCTTTAAAGGTTCTGGAAGACAAGAACTTGTCTGAGAATGAACTTTTCAACATCTTGTGTTACAGTTTGCAGTATCTCTCTATGTTTTGTTACATTGTTGGTGCTTAAGGTTGGAGATGGTTGAGAAACATTTGAAAGAGGATTCTCAGATATATAGATAGGTTCTTCATTTATTGGGAGCTCATCAGTTGCTAGTAACTTATCCCTTTTTTTTAAATATTATCGTCGAGAACTCTACCTACTTTTCTTCCTACGAACCTTTTGCTGGCTTGGAGTCAAATAACTTATTGGTAGAACTGTGCCTAGAGCTTTTTCTTTTGGCTACTCTCTCTTGACTTTACAAGCCATTGTGCGTATAGATCTGGATATTTTTTTATCTTGGCCATTCTACGACGCTCAGCCAATTTCTTCATAAGACGTTTTTCTTCAATAGATAATTTATCTCGAGGCATGATTTCAATCTGCAACAATGGTTGCTATTACATTTTAGAGGAGAAAGGGTTACAGTTGTGGTTAGCTAAATGCCAATATAATAATAGGTTACCCAAAGAAACCAAGGAAAGATTTTAAATTAAAGGTTATATGCATAGTTCATCGTTTGTCATTGTTACAGTCCGGTACTACTACTTAAAATAAATTTATAACGTACAATTAATGCAAAATGACATCGCTCTGGTCTGTTTGGACAGAGCAATCACGGCCATAGCGATCAGAAAAAGTCACAAAATCATAAATATAGCCGAATTTAAAAGCAGTAGAAAATTGTGATTACGTATCATAAAAAACATCATAACGGTCACTTAATTCACATAACAAACACATTCACAAGCTTACTATTTAATTTAAATAACGTGCCATAGCAATTATAAAATTCGAAAACCAAATCCAGAGCAATCATAATCTTACCTTCGTAATGTTGGAGCCCGGGAACGTGGCACACAGGTATCCTCCTCGGCGGTTAGACCACTACTAGCATTGCCCCGCGGGAGGGAAATAGTGTCTACAGAGTGTAACTAGGGAAGAGCGCGATGTTTTACCTCAGCGCAGAGCGATGAGATAAAATGCCCGGTCACGATTTTAAATTCAAATTGTGGCAAAAGTATTGTTAATATAACTAAAAATATTTTATTACTATGAAGATTAACTATTTGTTATGTTATCTAAATAAGTTGTTTCATATGAACCTTCTCATTAAAAAGATAAAGAATATTTTTTTCATTCAATCGGGAGTTGGGTCAACCCAGAGCGATCAGGATTTTAGGGTTTAAGATTTTTTTTTAAATATTTAAAATAAATTTATTCATAATATTAGCCTTGTATCACGTAGATTAAACACCAAACTGTATATACAAAAATATTTTGAAAACGTTTTTCCATTTTAAAATGGGTTTATCCAGCCCGACACAAAAAAAAATGCCTCTGGAGATCGACCCTAGATAGGTTTACCTCCGATTAAAATGTATTTTTATTGAAGTTTTTCAAGCTTATCAAAAAGCTAAACTTTTAGTTATAATAACCTCGGTTTCCTTAATACAAATAGATTATGTCCTATTACATTTAATTGGAGAGCGACCCTAACAGCGCATCGCTCAGACAGGAAACTGATGTTACGCCACTATTCAAAAGTTCCGAAGCCAAACCATACTTCATGCTCATGATGCCACAAACTTAAGAAACATCTCGTCCTCAATGGAAATTTCAAAGCACCATATTATGTTGTGAAAAATATCAAGCATTTTTCTTGCGGGGCAGTTTCTACACTACAACAATGTAGAATACAGTTATGTCCATACAAACATAATTCCCGATTATTATCTGCAAAGGGTTAGTCAGAGACTAGGCAATGAGGACTGCACAAGAAATCCACAGTCACAAAAAGGAAATGGCATGATGATAAACTAGGTTTTACGTTTTCTCAAATTACAACTTGCATATGTGCACAGAGTGACACGATGAGCCCATTTTCGCTCAAACTACTGCTACAGCCAAAACTACGACAAGAAACTTGAAATTTTGCATTATGCTTCCAATTATAGTGTAGGCAACAAGGAAGGATTTTTGGAAATTCGCCCTTTAAGGGGGTAAAAAAGAAGGGGTAAGTTAGTATGAAACTCCGTCAGTTTTAAAGCTAAACCGTAAAAATGTGGCATTGCAACGCATGTGCAGCAGCTAGTGTTCTATAAATTTTAAACACCACCAGCTTGTTACACACAAAGTTGACACCAGATCAATTCGTCCATCAAAAAAGCGCTGAGCAAGCTAAGGAAACAAAATAGAAGGTTGTTATATTTTATCTCTCGAAAATTTTTTGTAAAGGTGCACGCACCCTGCATACAAACTTAAACGTTTGTTGGTCGAAATAGTTGACTCACAATTTTATTAAAAACTTTTAGGTTATCTGTGGTTATACCCACAACGCCTTCCAGTAAAATTTTTAACTGATCATAACATAACACTTTGGTTTTATGTTATCGTTAGTTTTCTAGATTTTTCTCTCTTCCCTTGGGTATCGTAAAAGGCGACTAATTGACTAAAGACTGCACATACATCCAACAGCATAAAACGGCGATGGGCTCACCACCTGTCACGCTGAGCACATGTGCAGTTGCTATTCGGTGAAAAGTGGACTATGGTAGAGGACTGCTTTTGCTGTCCTCGCTGCCTAGTCTCTGACTAAGCCTTCAGAGATAATAGTTATTATGTGTACATGTCGTTAAATGTCTCACATGTTGTTTTTTTATTGTTTTCTGTATTCACGTTTTAAAGCTGTTACTTGCCAGTCTTTCCAATAGAAATCCAACTCGTCCCGCCAGCTCATGGGCAATGCTGCAACGTCGTCGTCTAACGTTTCGTGAGCTTTTTTAGGTGGTGAGTTTAGCCCTCAGCTCGAAGGACTTGCAGCAGACGTGTTCAGCCTTTCAATACTTAAGTAGTGACTTTTATTTCAAAAGTAATATTAAATGTGCTAGACTAACTTCGTTACATTAATAATAGTTCTACCCACCTATCCGGAAAAGCAAAGCTTGTGTTAGGTATGAGATCACGTCATCTATCTAACGGATCTATGAAGAACGAACCACGACTTCACACATTCAACACAATACAAACTATTCACTTGGCTACCAAGGCCTTCAAATGTGTTGTGACTGTAAATATATATTTTTACAATAAAAAAGGGTTACTCAACAATATTGAAAAATTACTTAGTTTGTCCGCAAACATATCGAACTGCGGTCTTTTTGCCAGAATCGCATTCAATATCAGATAGTGCACTCGGTGATAGCGTGACCAAGGTAGATAGAAAATACACGGCTGCCGAAAATGTCTCCATAATGGGTACCGGCACAAGTAAACCGACCTTATACTTAAAGCAGCCGGATTGTATAAAAAGTAACATAGATTTACTCTACAGCTTTAAACAGTTTTTCTAATGATATTGTCGGGTGGCAACACCTGGATGAGAACGGCACATGATAGGAGGTCCTATACCAGAGGGTGCATTAAATCTGAGATGATGAAGACGAAATAGGTTTTTAAATATCTAAGTATATGCTGTTATATGGCCATACAGACGCAGCTGTATTGACCCGTTTGTCGAGTTAGTGAACCACTTTTTGCTATAGGCTATATACATTTTAAGATAATTTAGAACGGGACATAAGACATATAGGACACCTCAGTTCTCTCCGAATGAGATGAGAAGCTCAAGAAAGCTAAAAACTAAAAAGAAATTTTCTTTTGTTCGCAATCTGTACAAGCTAATAGCATCTGTACAAAACATAACTGGTACACATCACATATCGCACCCATAGTAAAATATCGATATAACCATAGATGAATGATTGGTCTCGCTGCGCTCGTCTAGATACCGCGCTACCTTTAAACCACAGCTCCGTAAATGCGGCAACTCATCATTGTAGTGTGTTTATGACAATAAATGCAAGGATGCTAGTGTGCGTGAAAAATTTGTTGCCAGCTGCTCAACTGTTACCTGAGTTAATGGGAAAAATATTTTTGCTGTGATGTATTAGTTAAGTTGCTGGTTATAAATGTAGTTCCGAAAATATTTAAAAATTAAGAATTAAAAGCGAATATGTATCAATATAATTGTATATATTATTATGTAGGTTAGACGTAGGTTTCTTCTGTAGAAAAATGGTAGGTATGTATAGCAATGATTAGACCTCATTTTTTTAATAGTTTTTTTTATTACTACCAACCCTTTAATTCCCTTGGGTATCTTAAAAGGCGACTAACGGACTAAAGACTGCACATACATCCAACAGCATAGAGCGGCGATGGGTTCATCAAAATATTACTACCAACCCCTTTCTTCCCTTTGGTGTCGTAAAAGCGACTAACGGGCTAAAGGCTCACCACCTAAGCACATGTGCAGACTGTGCAGTTGTTTCTTGCTGAAGCGTAGACTGTGTGGGCGTGGTCTGTGTTGTCCATAGATTCAAATGATTACTAATATTACTATAAACTTTAATAAAAACTATCTCAAAAAAGTTGTTTATCTAAGTAAACAGTAATAAGTCGAGTCTTTGTTCATGATTATTCTACATAAGACTAAATACTTTTTCGTTTTTGTAGGCTCATTGTCATGTAACAAAAAAAAATTAAAAAAAAAATACTTTTTCCCCTAGGGCAAGAAAATCTATTTTAGCCTCGCTTAACAACGCTACAATGACGGTCTTTTTGAGCAAGAGGAGTGAAAATATTATTTCAACGTTGTCTATGAATTTTTTCAAAACGAAATCGTCCGTGATATGCCGGTGGCGGCACTGACACTGAGAGCATTATCACTGACAAGTGGGGATGCGTTCATAGAGAATGTATAAAAAACAATGTGCCGGTACTGTGTTGGAACTGTGGCTTCACTGATATGTGTGAAGCAACCTTTAACCTATAATATTACCCGAATCACAAGCTATACATCTGTTCTCAGTTTCATTAAAATCCGTACAGCGGTTTTTGTGTGATGCGCGTCAAACAAACAGACAGACAAAAATTCCAAAAATGATTCTAATGTTCACGTATCCTTCATCCCCTAGCTTATGTTTTTCGCAAATATTTTCAATGTAAGTACATACACGAAAAGTTTACATTTCAGGAACATAAGTCAAAATGAAAAAAAATAGCTTTTCCATACTTGAGTAAAGCTGATTGCGCATTAAAAAACAATAATTCAAAATTAAAAAAATTTCGACCCACGTTCCATATGGAAAGTTGTTCAGTTTCATCGGTAGGATCCCCTTGATATAGTGTCAGCTAACATTTTTCACCTTATTATAGATCACAAATATAAGTAAACATGATATAACATAGAACTAGGTTAAGTATATAGTAACTTTGTAAGACAAATGAAATAGGTTACCTTTAAAATAAAAGACAATAACAATAAATTCACATAATAAAAACCTCAACCACGGGGACTTTATTCTTGTATAAGCGGTAACACTGAATGGCGTTTATTGTTCATATTATTTTATGATGAAATTTCGAAATTATACGATACTTACTGATGGTATGTGATCCCAGTGTCCTTCTTATTTTTAGAAGTATTGTTTTTACACAGTTTTAATACGCAAACTGGCATTTTAGTTTGAATTAAGCCCAAAATTGAATAAAACATTCGGGACGTAAACGTCACCCACAGCTGTCACTGTGACTGGCTCGGGTACGCCGATTTCGGCGTAGTATTGGTTGCCGCATTTGACAAGTACGACGGAGGTATCTAGTCGAGCGCAGCGAGACCAATCGTTAATCTAAGGATATAACTTAACATTTTTACATTTTTAAACAAAACTGTAAACTTTGCTCTTTAATGACAATATTTTACTTACTTAATTTTACTTATTTAAAAAAGTATTTTAAACAATCGGTCAATGTTTTACTTTGAATGGGATATGTTCAAGTCATTGCTGAAGTAGAAAAGAAGACTACAACTGGCGTCCCGCTTGCACCACAGCATCCGCGTACATAGTGCATTATGCATTGTTAGTTCAGTAACAGTCTGTACACACCTCAAAGTGTGCCACCTCAGCGTTCATTCTACATTGGAAGTTTAAAATACGTCAGTCAGTGTCACATACACTATACCCGGAACACCATTCCTTTGTAACGTCAACTAGATCCCGTGGCGAGCAAGTTTTATCACTGGACGTTCAACTTTGTTGTGGACACTGTTATTCGCAACTCAGCAACTTGAAGTGCGGTGGACTGAGAAGATATGTTTAGTTTAAAAAGGAGTATGTTAAAACCCTACTTGTAGTCTTTGTTAATTGATTCATGAGTTGTATTAGCTATAACCGCTGATTTTGTGGTCTTAGAAGCTGTTTAACTTGCAAATTTGCAATTCGAAAGCTAAATATCATTATGTTGTTTGAACAATATGACATAATTATAACAGACCTCTGTAGCCAAGTGGCTAAGTCAGCCGCCCGGAATGCAGAAGGTGCGTGGTTCAATTTCCGCCTGACGTTGTCGTCTTTTTTCAGTGTTTAAAAATTTTACTTTTTTTTATAGCAGAAGGAGGCAAACGAGCAAGCGGGTCACCTGATGGAAAGTAATCACCGCCGCCCATGGACACCCGCAAAACCAGAGGAATCGCAGACGCGTTGCCGGCCTTTAAGGAAGGAATAGGCTCGTTTCTTGAAGATCACTAAGTCGCAACGGTCCAGAAATACCGCTGCCGAGAGCTGGTTCCACAACACTGTAGATCGAGGCAAGAAATTTCTTGAAAAACGCACAGTAGTAGACCGCCATCCATCAAGGCGATGTGGATGAAATGACAGTTGATTGCGTGTAGTGCGGTAAAGGAAATCAGCGGCAGGGATCAAGCCGAACAATTCCTCAGAACACTCCCCATGATATATACGGTACAATATACAGAGAGACGCAACGTCTCTCCGAAGAGCCAGTGGATCGAGCCGACCTGAAATATGGGAGCAGTATTCCATATGCGGCCTGACCTGTGCTTTATACAGTTGTAAGCGGTGGGCCGGCGTGAAAAACTGACCCGCTCTATTAAGCACACCCAGTTTTTTCGAAGCTAATTTAGCTTTACCTTCCAAATGACCACGAAACTGAACGTCCCTCGAAATATCGACGCCAAGGACTCCAATAGTCGGATTGGTATCAAGGGGAGCTCCCTTACAGTTTAGAGGTACGACGAAGGGATGTTTTTGTTTGCGGTAAATGCGCAAACTTGTGTTTTTGAGGGGTTAAAGTGGACTAGGTTATGTCGGCCCCAATTCGAGACATGATTTAACATGTTCTCGGTGTCAGTCACAAGTTTATTCCTGCTCTCGATGACGCTTTCCAGAGAAATATTAGCTCGCCCGGTGTAGAGCGTATCCCCAGTACTATCGTCTGCATAGCAATGAATGCTGTTGTTATGCAACATGTCATTGATATGCAGAAGAAACAGAGTAGGGGACAACACACACCCCTGCGGGACTCCAGCATTCACGGGCTTCATGTCGGAGCACGAACCGTCGACTGCGACTCTGATGCTACGCCCAGTAAGGAAGCTGGCAACCCATGAACACAATTTCTCAGGAAGCCCGTATGATGGAAGTTTAGAAAGAAGAGCCCTGTGCCATACCCTGTCAAAGGCTTTCGCTACGTCCAAGCTAACTGCTAGTGCCTCCCCTTTATTCTCGACTGCCTCCGCCCATCGCTGAGTAAGGTACACTAAAAGATCACCAACCGAACGACCGCGACGAAAACCATACTGGCGATCACTTAGTAGCTGGTTCTCTTCTAGGTACCCCAAGAGCTGGCGGTTTATAATGGACTCCATTACTTTGGAGAGTAAAGAGGTAATAGCTATTGGCCTGTAGTTGGACGGATCTGAGCGATTGCCTTTTTTTGGGATCGGGTGGACAAGGGCTGTCTTCCAAGTAAATACGACGTAAGTAAGCTCGGGACGACGCCAGTAGTTGAAGAGAGCCGGAAAAGGCGCGTTAGAACTGGTGCCAAGTCAGGAGCACACGTCCGAAGCACAATGGGTGGAACTGCATCAGGCCCACTCGACTTATGGATATCAAGGGAAAAAAGAGCCTTGCGAACTGACCTTTGCAGGAACTGAACGTTTGGCATTGTACAAGCGCTTAAGTACATTTAAGCGGTAATAAAGAAACGCTTAAATATAAAAAACATTAAAATAGTATTGTGTACATAGCTGATCGTATTTTTCATTTATCAATGTAATTTATGTAGAACACTGACGGATTATTACCTTAAAGAGCTAATAAGTAATTAGTTAAATATGTACGAGTAACTTTTAATATTGTGTCACACGCTTTCTGTAAGTTATAATTTAATAAAGTATATATAATGTGGGGCAATAGTAATCACCCTATTGGAAGACGCTTTAGCATTTGTTAATGGTACAAATGTCAGTTCGGTTGTGACATTTGAGAAGTTACAAGACGTAGAATACAAGTGGACAAGCCATGAATCGGTTTACTCCTCAAGAACGCGGAATAATTCTGAAGGAAGCATTTCCGGGTCGGGTAATCTCTCGTTTTGGTGATTCGCACTGGCCGGCCAGATCATCCGATTTAAGCGTTACAGACTTCTTTTATGGGGTTTTTAAAGTCGCAGGTTTACATCAACAAGCCTCAAACTCTTGCAGCTCTTAAGGAGAATATTCGCCAGGAATGCGAGAACCTGTCGCCGGAAGTTATGGCAAGAGTGATAGAAAATGCCATAAAACTGTATGGTCATCAACTCTGGCGGCGGCCACTTGGCCGATATCATTTTCTCTAATTAATGGAATAAATTGTAATGGATTAAATAAACATATCACAAGCAGAACTAGAGATTTTCATTAGAAAAAAAATTACAGAAAAGGACCTCTTGTGATTACTTTTACCCCCACCTTGTAAATATGAGAAAAAATATGCATATGAATCTGAGTTAAGTTCAAAACTTAAAACATCTCTCCTGTATAGTTACCATTTTGTCAATATGACATTGTTCTACGACAGTGTCGACTTACTTCGTTTTCATGTACCCGGTTATTTTAACGAAACCCAGTGAATTTTGTCGATATAGGAAGGAACTGGCTTTTGCAACACAAGTAAGTGTATTTTTTCAGAAGCCTTAACGTTAATAATGTAAATTGGTGACTGTTGAGATAAAACTATTTTATTTTACTCTACATTACATTACATAAACTCACTATCATTATCCTCTGGATATATATCCTACTAATATTAAAAACGTGAAAGTTTGTAAGTATGGATGGATGTTTGTTACTCTTTCGTTAAAACGTTAAAACTTCTGAATGGATTTAGATGAAATTTGGCATACAGATTTTTTATAACCTAGATTAACACATAGCATACTTTTTATTCTGATATTCTCACGGAAACGGGAACCACGCGAGTGAAACCGCGAGCGGCCGCTAGTATACATATTTGTCTATATTTATGTCCTCAGTGACTAGGCAATGAGGAGAGGACCGCAAAGTATGGTCCGTATCACCAGTCGTACCGTCATCTGCCTTAGTCCACGTTTCACTAAATAGCAACCGCACATGTGTTCAGCGTGACATATTTTGAGCCAATCGCAGCTCTTTACTGTTGAATGTATGTGCAGTCTTTAGTCCGTTAGTCACCTTTTACAACACCCAAGGGAAGAGATGGGTCAGTAGTATTTTTAATGAGCCACCATCACACAGTCCTCTTGCTTATTTTAGCTTGTTTTCTATTTTTCTGACAAAAATAAACCATACTTGAAAAAACTTGACAAACTCGGTCAGTGTGCGCGTATAACATACATTACTGAGAAAATATTTGACAAGCCAACTTTCAATGGTCCCTATACGGCCGGGTACTTAATAACGCTTGTCCAACCCTATTAAGGTGGAGTAGTGAGATAAGGATCCCTAATGCTAGTTAACTGAACATTGGCAGGTCTAAAAATAAAGTTTTTCCAAACTGAAATACAACTTTTTCACACCTGTCAATTAAATAAACCTTTCTATTGGTAATGAGACTGGCTGGTATACATAAAATATCATTGAAAGTTCACGACTTCATTCCCAAAAGGTTAGTCTGAGACCAGGCAATGAGAACCGAAACCACTAATGTTAGACCTATTTCTGTGCTACCCACATTAAGTAAAATTTTTGAATAGTTGATGCTAGACCAAATTCATTCATTTGTAAAGAAATAAACTTTTACATTTCTAAACAGTATGGTTTTACCAGGGGTCGCTCAACAACTGACGCTGGTGTTGAGCTTTTATTTCAAATATTTGATTCCTGGGAGGATTCACAGGATGCCCTATGGTTATTTTGTGATTTATCCAAGGCTTTCAATTGTGTTTTACATGAAACATTGGTCATGAAGCTTAACCGTTATGGAATTAGAGATACTTCTTTGAGTCTTCTAATCTCATACTTAAGTAACAGGATTCAGAAGGTCATCTCCGTGATCAAGAAGAAGCTCCTCTGAAAACACATACATACCTATATATTTATGTGAAGAGTATGCAAACAAGCAGGCGGGTCACTTAATGGAAAGTAAAAGATAGGGCCCTGAAGATGGTTCTATGCTACTTTGTCCCGCGAATAATTTACGCGAGCGAAACCGCGAGCAGAAGCTTTTTCTTACATATATTTAATTCATTATATTGTTTTATTAAAACAACTAACTTACAAACATAAACCCGAAAAAAAAAAACTAATTTACTTACCCACATGAACACAAACTCGGCTACCATTTATACCACCATGATCACCATCTCATTTGTTTCCCTCTCTGACTGCAGTGGTACACACGGCATCAGATCAACCTACCCTGAACTGTCAAATTTCTCCAATGAATACTGATCTTTAGAACCAAACAATAAAGTTCAAAATTGATTGTAGAAATTTGACAGTTTTGGGTAGGTTTATCTGAAGCCATGTGTACAGTATCCGCCGGCACTTACTGCGCCTCTGGCTGACTTAGTAGGCTCACTGCGTCGTGATAAGTGGGTGAGTTTACAAACTGCCTCGCGTAAAAGCCTGGTAAAAAACTGAAAAAAACTAGGTAATATTTAACTGACGTGTTTACAATGTCATCTTAAATTGCAAAACCTAAAAGTAAAACCTAAGAGCAACTGTCTTCAATGTGAAAGATTTTAATTAAAATTTTAACAAAGAGTCGGTTTGTTTTTATAATTATTTATGGATCAACAGAATCGAAAAGCCATTCGGATGTAGCCATCAGAGCAACACAGACAAACAAATTGAAAGCGACGCAATAAAACATGTCGCTGGCGATGGCGGAGCGCTGTGACGTATAAAAAAAAAGGGAAAATTTTAATGCAAACGTTAAAACGTACACCCACTCGCATTGGAAGTGGCAATTAGGTTTTCTGTTTAATTTGCCCGTTTAACTCGCGTATGCAGGTAAATGTGCAACAACTATGTCAACGGTGAGTACTCGCTAGTTGTTTTGTATGTATTCACATGTAACGATCAGGGCGAAGAAGCTTGCTTCATAGCGGAGCACTTGAGCGAACCCTTCGATCACGTTTTTACGTGAGAACGAAGAAGAATAAGCAGTACAGAACAAGTCAAAGTTTAAAAATGCCGATTATCGATTGTTATTTTTTTCAAAATCTTTATGTTTTGAGAAATCTCACTCAACGTTTGGCCGAAGCTATTATTGCTTGATGATTAATTTTCCAGATATACATACTTAATATTAATATATATACTTAATATTAATAGATCGAAGCAGTGTGATAAAAACCAATAAGTATTGCTTTGTCTACACACCGGCAAAAAGGCATGCGGTTTAAAGCATGCAAGCAAGCATGCAGCATCATCCAAACACGCTGCATGCAGCAGGCATGGTTTATGTCACGGCTCCGGCGCTGCGAGCTCCGGCGGTCCCACGCGAGCTTATCGTCACAGATGGCTTTCGCTAACCACCGTAGCTTCGGCTTGCTGGCCGGCTCCGCCGGCCAGCTTTAGCTACGGCGGTGAGCGTTAAACCCACCTGCTCCTCAGCTCGCGGGCCGCCTCGCCCCTCCGCGCCTATGCGGGCTTAAATTACACTCTAGCGTAGAACAGACAAGACAACGTCGGGTCGGTTTTGTCGCGATTCGTTTCTGCCACTGACTTTTGTAGCACAACCTTACCGAAAACACAAAGTAGTTATTAAAGACATTTTTTTTTATTTACGTAATAACATGATATTATGAAAAACAACAAAAAAAAAACGAAAATTTGGGGTAAGTTACTTCTAATTTTAATAGTTCTAGATATGAAATTTATTGTCAGCCAAACATCTTCCAAAAGAAAAAAGTATGTTTTTATAATCGGTGTTCGGAACAAAATGGCCACTTACGGCTGGCAACCTTTTTTGTAGTTTTAATTTGTATTTGACAGACGACTGTCCGTTTCAGTGTGACACACACTCACGTTGGAAAATTGGTTAGGTTAACGGAACCGCGGGGGCGCGTGAAGAATATTGACTTTTGTAGTTGTGATTTAATATGTGGGGCACATAGGTTAATTCGGGGCCGTAGGAATTACTAAACAGTGTAGAACCTAAGTTTAGTTGGAAACCAGGGCGGCCTAGCTAAAACCAGTTTGGTTGGAGTACCAACACGTGGAGTGATTTGTGCAAGTGGTACGTATTTGTCTGGGATTATCAGTACTGAGGGGTAGCCGGGAAGCTTAGGGCCTTTCCACCACCACAGCAACCAGAAGATCAACCACCACCACAGCAGCCCGAAGCCAGCAGCGGCCTGGGTGCGGCGGACTGCACCGGGCTGAGCGGTGCAGTACGTCTCCAGGGAAGACTAGCATGTAAGTTATTTGATAACGATTATAGTTTTAAGCATCGTATACATTGCTGGCTAGAAATAGCCTGGTAGCAGAGACGCTATTAGGGAAGTCAGTTGATGTAGACTCTCTATATTAAACAATTTTTGGTAGCAGAGCGTGGTTTTGTCTACGGACCTCAAGTAATTAGTTATTAGTTTTAGTTTTAAGATTGTTTGCTACCGCATATTAAATTGCATTCAGAATGCAATGTTAATAGGTAGGTTTTGTTGTATGGTTCATGGTGATCATAGCAAGTTCACCATTAATTTAGTTTTTGTCTCGCAATTAGAATGCGTTGAGTATGTAAGAAGTTCATTGCGGAAAATCATTGCAAGTGCAATTGTCATGACCTAACTTGCTATAATTACTTGCTTAATAGTGCAATGTAAACATTTGTTTTTTGGTTACACATTTAGTATGTATTTATTTGAGTTAGGATATGTATAGTCAATTGTTGAAAACCTAATTTAGAATTAGTCTTGGTACAACAAATAAATATTTTGATGTTAATTGTTGCATTTGTTTGCAAACAGAATTTTAAGATTCTAGCGGTTTGCAAATAATTAAACATTTTATTTGATTCTTGGGGTTTGAAACCTAATTTCAAGTTGGTCTAGCTGCGGCAGCGTTAAAATTCTGATCTGTTTGTAAGGATTCGTTTGAAAACTTAATTTAGAATTTAAAGTTAAAGCATTGAAAATTGTGGAATTTTGATTTGGTTTGTTGTTTCATTTTGAAAACATATTTAAATATTGTAGGCATTTGATTCACAATACTTGTAGTTAGTTTGTCTAGCGATTGCAAGGCTGTAGACACATATATTAACCCGTGGCGCGCCAGCCACCCTAAAGCATTACATGCTTTACGTGTCAGGCATTTTGAGATACATCACTTTTTTATTCTTTGATTAGGGAAAAATATTTATTGCGTAAAAACTATACGAGATTTTCGCGTGAATAAGGTGTCATTCTTTTCTGTTAGAGTTTTTGTACGTAGTTAACTACTTAGAATTAACAATAAAGACTTACTTGTAGTGGCACTGGAACGGTTTTCTTTTGTTTTCAATATTTCATAAAGGTAACCTTTGGTTTTACTGTTTGTTATAATAATTAACAAACGACACACAACACAATTGACATAATAACTATTAAGTTAACATTACTGACGACCTCCTTGGTCGAGTGGTTTGTACACCGGTTTTCATGGTGTCGCCATCTCTGAGGTCCCGGGTTCGATCCTCGGTCGGGTCAATTTTGAAATTATTGGTTTTCTAAATTGTCTCGGGTCTGGGTGTTTTCTATGTATAATAAGTATGTGTTTAAGTATTTTAAGTATGTTTATCCGTTGTCTAGTAACCATTTCACGAGTTTCTTCGAAGCTTCTCTTGGGCTAGATAATTGGTGTGAGTGTTGGAAATATTATTTATTTATTTATTTATTTATTTATTACTATGCACCGGTCACATGAATCATAAGCACTTTGGCACTAAACTTTACTCACAAAACAATTTTTAACTTAGGAACCAAAATAAATAACCGCCGCGGCCCGCGTAAATAGTGACCTAAATATATATTATGTCTAACTGTAAATAAAAAAAGGTTACTGATGAAATAATCTACAAATTGATTAATGTTTATAATCACTTTTATCAAAAAAATCAAAATATGAAGAAAATTACAGCACTTTATAACACACAATGTTAGCTGTAGTTGTTAGCAAAATCAAAATATCATAATTATACTTCTAGCTCTTCGTTTAATCTAAATTGCCACAATATCACACAACTATTGCATTGTACAAAAACTGTATTAAGTTTCCAGTAAATATAGATAAGAATCATACGAAAACTTATATATTTTACGTCGAGAAAACATCATGTAAACAAATCACAACAACACAACTTTGTACTAATATGGCTGACGTCCGTCCATAACTTCAGACACTCTTTAAATATTTTTTTCGATAGTGTTTTGTTTGGTCCGAATCCTACTAACTATGTTAATTTCTTCTATACGGACCATAGAAAATTCACAGACAGCTAAAACTTGTATACTACGACTCGGACCGGCTAAAATAAAATAACCAATCTGAGCCAAGTCTGTTGTACGCCGGTAAGCACAAGAGACACGCATGCCTCTCAACTATTTTGTACACCGGTAAGTACATATGACGCTCGAGGGGTTAATATTGCAGTTATGTTACCATATAAACTGTTTGCTTAAATAGTGAGTTTGGCCTGGCCTATGTATGATTGATTAATATTGGTTTATTGTAGTTCTTTTTGGGAAACTAATTTGAGTTCCATTCATTTGTAACATTTGTTTTGTAAATGATTTGTTTACATAGTAAATTTTTATTGAACATTCAATGTTTATTGTGGCTGCTTCTGAATCAACTAGGGTTGATTTATTGCTTTGTTTTGATTGCATGGCGGTCTGTGCAATGCTTGTTATTGCATTTCATTTGGTATAATCATATTGTAGTCACATATCAATGTTGTAGTTGCATTATACATTGTGTGTTAACATAGTTGTGTACCTATATGATATTAAGGAACATTTTAATTTGAATTTTTATTTTTCTTTGGAAATTCTTTGGAACCGATTAGATTTGTTTTGTTCTACACAGCGGCATATGTGGGGTTTGGTTGGATTATTATATAACGGTTTATACAATAATAATAGCACATTTTGTTTTGTTTGTGCCTTCATTTTTGAAAACCAATTTTAAAATTTGATTTGATTGTTATATTGGTTTAAATTGGTTGATTTATGCATAGGGACTATGTAATAATAATAATTGCACATTATTTGTTAGTGCGCTTCTTGTTGCAAACCCGTTTAAGTTTTTTATGTACTTATTAATTTTGGTTGTGGCTACATTGTAATTAAAAGGCTACATTAGTAGGGAACATTGCCCTGTCTTTGTGCTATTGTTGGACATATAATCTAATTCCTCGTTATTTGTTTTTTGTTGACAACGCGATGGCGGAGGCAGTCTTTGCAACGCAGCTGCGCTGGTTCGTGCATACGCAGGATCTTCTGTCTCGGAGGGGCTGCGATGATGACATCCTCGAGCGAGCCAGGCAGTTAAGGCAGTGGGTGTCTTCGGTTGAGACCGCCATGGTGGTTTTGTCGGAGACTGCTCCAACATCCCACAAAGAGGTATGGTCGGCATATGAGGAAGAGTTTGACCAAATCATGGAGATCAATGATAATGTCGTCCAGGCGGCCTGCGACATTAAAGGCGACGGATAGGGGATGTCCAGCCATCCACACCGCCACCAATGGGAGGGCCCAGGATACCTGATAGGCTTCCTACCCATCAGTTAGGAAGTTTGGGTGGCGCTGTGGAATAGGGGTCGTATGTAGACGCACATGCGCATCAATTGTTGTCCTAGGGTAGCTAATCAGGCGGACTTAAAGACGCAACTGTTGACGCCAGTCACAGTTGCGTGTAATGCGTTGCGACAATTAGGGTGGCCAGTAGCCGAGTGTTCGCTTATGTTGGACAAGCTGTCAACGGACGTTCGTTCCCGGTTTGAGCGGGAAACGGCAGAGAATGGGGGGGCTACTCTGCCGGGATTGGAGGAACTTTTAAAGTTCCTCGGCGATGAGACGGGGGTCGTAGCGACCTCCCAGCCTGACCTGCCGCCATCAGAGGCGCAGGCTTCAATGGGACGCCAGGCGAATCCCACGGTACAGCCGCAGCCAGGACATACTACAGCGCGGCTGGCGGCGCTGACTGCAGCAGCCGGCATGCACCCGGCTTGTACACACTGTGGCCAAAGAGGCCACACTACGACTCGGTGCCAGGACCGACGAGGGCTGCCTGTACTTACGAGGCGGCGTATAGCAAGGCGCAGCAGCCTTTGCTTTGGCTATAGGCCTCAACGCCGCGGTGCATTTGGTGGACCACAGCATTTATTATTGTTGGGTGTTCACAGGTCGGGAGCGGCTTCACCGACCACACAACAGCGGTGGCAGAGTTACACGGGCAGGGGTGCTCCAGCGCGGAGCACACACCTACCAGCGGACTGGAGGCCCAGTCATGCGCAAGGCGCGCCCCCACACCGGAAGGTGAACCATGCGCAGGCGCGCAAACCCGCGCCTGCAGGTTACCATGCCGCCGGTCCGAGTGCGATTTGGGTATTACACGGGCGGGGGAACCGACGGTGTCACGAAGGAGGGACCCCTCCCTGCAACTACTCTGTGCGCGCCAGCATGCAGCCGCGATCGAGCTATGCCGCAGCGGTTATCGTACCACCCGCGGTATCACACGGGCGGGGGCCTTCTTTGGAGATTGGGGACCCGAGCAGGCCATAGCTAGCCTGCCCCTTTGCGAGAGCAAAACCACGGACGGTTTTGCTTTATACTACGGCGGCCGCGGTTTGAAAGATTTAAGGAAACCTTAAATTTGAAAGTTGTTGAAAGATTTTAAAGAAATCTTAAATTTGAAATTTTAATTTTGTGCAACATTGTTTGGTGGCATGCTTACTGGGTGTTTGACGGAGCAAACACTAGTCACCCTCACATCGGTACATAATCTACGGTGAGGAATTTAATTTCGGTAACGGTAATGAATTTACCATTGTAGGTTAATAGCCTTTTACCGATTCGCCCGCAGGGATAACGGCACATACATTGGTCTAGATCGGGCAGACCCACACTTTGTCACCTGGCCCAATTGACCTACTCTTGGGCGGGTACTAGGACGGGTCCTACTAGGCACCCAGATAGCTCTGGGTCGCTCTACACTGCTGGCAGTGCCAACTATTTTGGTTTTGTTTCTATTATGTACACAGTTTGACGACTCGACTCCGCATAGTCTAGAATCATTGGGTTTGTGTACCATTTCCATAACTATGCACAAGTTTGGGAAATTGAGAAACCTCCCATGGTCTACATGGTAGCCCATGCCCATGAGGATTGTGAAGCCTTTCAATAAGCCAGTACGTCACGGTTGACGTCTGTTGGATGTGTTACTAGGTAACCTAATTTGTAATTTTGAATATTGTTTGTTCAAAGAGCTTTATTTGTGTAGTGCTCTTTCGGTGTTTATTTTGTCACAGTGGACGTCTTCACCTGTGCAGCCGCAAACGGGGGGTCTGCCTTCGGACCGAGTCACTCAGTCTCGTCCGTTCTTAGGGGTCGCAGGCAACGGGTTCTGCTGGACCTTTCTCGGTAAAACCGATCAACCTTCGCAACGCCCGAGTTGTAGATAAATATTTTGTGTTTTTTTTGTGCCTGGCTACTAAGGCCGTCCTCTTGGGAGTTTCTTCGTTGTCCACGGAGGCCTTCGTCGTCGCGTTGGATCGTTTCGTGTCGCGTAAGGGTCTACCTTCACTTATTCGCTCCGACAATGGCACAAAATGGCAAGGGCACGGGTGTATTTAACTGATGTTTGTAAATTTTTAGAAAATAAACTTTGGTAAATAAGATAATATAATATTATTTTAATTTGGCTAATTAGACTTAGTATGTTGTAGAAGGAGAATAACTTGCTCTCCTTGCTTGTAGCTAGGGCAGCATTGTAAAGTGGTTAGTTGGCGAGCATGGGACTGCGGTTCGATTCCGCGATAAGCCACAGCAGCTGTCTCTCCTTGCCCGATGGATTGAGCTAACGATCGGAGCCTTCCGATCGGGGCAGGGGTCTGTTTGGAACAAAATGGCCACTTACGGCTGGCAACCTTTTTTGAAGTTTTAATTTGTATTTGACAGACGACTGTCCGTTTCAGTGTGACACACACTCACGTTGGAAAATTGGTTAGGTTAACGGAACCGCGGGGGCGCGTGAAGAATATTGACTTTTGTAGTTGTGATTTAATATGTGGGGCACATAGGTTGATTCGGGGGGGGGGCCGTAGGAATTACTAAACAGTGTAGAACCTAAGTTTAGTTGGAAACCAGGGCGGCCTAGCTAAAACCAGTTTGGTTGGAGTACCAACACGTGGAGTGATTTGTGCAAGTGGTACGTATTTGTCTGGGATTATCAGTACTGAGGGGTAGCCGGAAAGCTTAGGGCCTTTCCACCACCACAGCAACCATAAAATCAACCACCACCACAGCAGCCCGAAGCCAGCAGCGGCCTGGGCGCGGCGGACTGCTCCGGGCTGAGCGGCGCAGTACGTCTCCAGGGAAGACTAGCATGTAAGTTATTTGATAACGATTATAGTTTTAAGCATCGTATACATTGTTGGCTAGAAATAGCCTGGTAGCAGAGACGCTATTAGGGAAGTCAGTTGATGTAGACTCTCTATATTAAACAATTCGCTTATACCTAACTACAGAATGTATGATAAGTTTACGGATTAACAAAATTATGTAAAAGCAACAATCTGGTATTTAAAACTTCGTCATACCGTTTTCGAACAATTGAAATTCGTACAGGAAAGTTTTGAATTTATGATAGGTTACCCGTAGCAGCACAGCTGAAGTTGAGACCTCAGGTCTCATCAATTAATTACTTTTTAGCTTCTTATTAGTGTTTGTTTATTATTTCCTATCATCTGTGTTCTGTACTACCTACATAATTTGTGCTTGTTATTAATGATTGCTTATTTATCTTTATCTATTTTTATATTTATGCATCGAAAAATCCGATTCGATTGGCTGAGCCACCAACGAGTAAGGAAGGAGAGAATTTGGAAAAAAAAATTAAAACCTTCTTCGACTTCTTAAAGTTATTAGTTTAAACAATCATCAGTATTACTTAGGTAAATAACAACTAATATAATTACTCATATACTATAATTAGCTTAATCCTATTCCCATTTCTGTCATTTTGTCTGCGTCAAGTTTTGCGCCAGCCATTTGCCTGGACGTTGGTACTAATTAAAATGGAAGTGAGTTTACATCGGACGCGTACAATAAACTTTGATTGGATACCGGGCGCTAACGAAGCAAGGACTTAGCCTAACGGCGAGCTGGCGTTTATCAGAGCTGGTGCAATAATCAACATCGTTTATTTAGGATAATGAATAGGTACGTGTTCCAACACCTTCAAAGTGTCTAAGCTGTAGTGAACTGTGACTAGGAAGTAGGCTAGTAGGAAGTGGTAGAAGGCAACTATATGAGCAAAAACCACAAAAGAGGTGCAAGACGAGACAAGATGTTAGCTGGTACCAACTGGACCAACTTTACTGCATAAGATAGGAACAAGCGGAAAGCGGAAAAGTTGAAGGAGCCTCCATAAGGCGTACAACAGATTTTCAAGACCCGAAAATCTAGACAGGGTATTGAAACTACAGAGAGAACCCCACATAAGGAATGGAGAGAACCGGTGCTACTCAACTATGAGATGATCTCATGCTATATTTAAAAATTAAAAAAAGTTGATGCTAAATTTAAAAAAGAGGATTTCGAGCCATTACTTATTACTACGAGCCCATTGTGTATTGGTTCTATCGACGACCGTGAACAACAGCTTAACATGCCTTCCAAAGCACGGATTAGCTTAAGACATTTTGTATTTGGACTTTCGTTCGAAAACTCGTCATTGCGAAAGTTGCTTAGTTGAATACGAGCTCGTATACTAGGCTACACGCAAATGCATCAATAAACCTTGTATAGCTTGTCACAGCCCAATGCACTGTTACCAAACGTAATATATCCATTAAGATTTGCACTTCGTCGCCGCGTTGCCAGCGTGTGTGCAAATGAAATTATGTTGAGTACAGAGCAGATACTAGTTCGTGTTTTATCAAACACTCGGAGAACGTGTTACATTGGAGGATATATACCTTACCGTGGCTATGTGGGAAATAGGGAGGAGAGTGATGAATATTTTGTAATAGGTATTTAAATAATCAAGCAACTGGGAAATCCTATCAAGTGCAATAAAAAACTGTTGGAAAGGGAGCAACTATGATATAGCGAAATAAAAAATAGCTTTTCTAAAAATCATCAGCCTATAAACATCCCACTCCTGCGCACATGCCTTACCACATGGAGAACAGCACAAGGGTGACAACAACATATGGCATATGGCAGCATACATCCAAAGAGTAAGCCGCCGCTTTCTTCTAGCAGCGGAGCTTCTCTATGAACCAAGCCAACCTAATATTTCCATCCTACTTACTACATTTTGTATCATAAAATGTTCAGCTACGTGTTAGTAAAAACAAAGATAAAAGAATCAATTGTTTAGGATTGATGGTGATAACATAGAGACAATGGAGACTAAACTCACGCGACCGGACAATGCCTGTACAGATAAATCCTATCAAATTCGGAGAATCAGTCCAATCAAAGCCAGTCGTGAGTACTTTATAAACCATGTACGGAACAATCGGTGACGGGTAACAATATTAAGCTAGTAGTGTTTTATTTGTATAGGAAATATACAAAACTGGAACATTCACGCTCCGTCAATGCTATAATTACATTATACGATTTCGTGACCGAATGGCGAAACTCGCATTGCACACTCATAACTAAGGGCGGCAGAGTGCCTACCAAGCATGAGTTTTCTTCACAATTTGACCAAGTTAAAAGTTCCAATGAGCTGATAGAAACAGCATCATCTAGAGTCAAGACAGTTTCACAAATTGAACACACAAAATGTACCTTTGACGGCTCATTGACCTCAAAAAACCTGCGGAGACTTTATGTTAGGAACGCAAGAAGTAAAACAAGACACAATCTCAATGAAAATTAATAATAATGCTAGTTTTCCACAAGAGCCAGAACAATCACTCTTGTTTCTAAAATAGTCTATTAAGATAATTCCATTGAAACTTACGCATTCGGACAGAACAATTGAAATCTCAATATCCGACCCGTCTTATCGCAGTCTGTTCCATTATATCGACATATCCTCAAAATAATACTATTCAAGATCATACAACTAAGCGCGCATATGTATACTTACTTATAACTTTCGCGTTGTATTTTATATAAAATATCACAGTAACAATTATGTCTAGCGGAATAATGATTGATGGATGAAGGCTCTGCCGCGCAAACGGAAGCGTAACATAGCGATATCAGTCAACTCGTAGCCACGACCAGTGCAACTCGAATCGTCAGGTATAAAAATCTATCCTTTATTATGTATTTTGCGTTAAACCCCGTTTCAATATTTTGTTTATATTTGCTCATACATGGTCTTCTAGGGACTCCCTAGATGTCGGCGACCCGTCAGCCGTCCCAAGTACCACTGGATACATTTGATCATCAATTACTGCTGGGGTTTCAAGAAACATACGTCTGGCACGAGATCGCACAGCCCCAAAAGCTCTCTCTCTCGGAATCTTGCGTCGGAAACCAAAGCTAATTTCAGGTCGCTGATCCAGCGGTGTAATGTAAGTATCAAGTTCATTTGAGCTATAGCAGCTCTGCCGGTTCGCACGCTGACACAAGCAATGTAAATACACCTCTTTGATCCGCCGAGGATTAAGTGTAGAAACTCCACCTTGAATTTTCCTCTGTATGAGAATTATTAATATCGTGCAAATTGGTCTTGAAGTAAATTTAGAAGTTCGAGCGCGTAAGAGTTAGCGGGTGCTTTTCAGGTTGTAGGAATTCTAAAAGTTACGCACTGGTCGTCATGGTTAAGTTTGAATAAGAAGTACTAAATTAATTATAAGTTTTCGTTTGAATGGTAGAGCCACGCTGCGTTGCAGCACGCATTGGGCCGGCTCGCCCGGCGTAATACCACCCTCTCACGAATATCCGGCGTGAAATAATGGCAATTGGTGCTGTTGTGTTTCGTCCGGCCAGTGAGAGTTCCGGAAGCCCCTTCCCCTCCCACCTCTCCTCACAATTCCTATTCCTTCCCCTAACCCTATTCCTTTCTTAAAGGTCGGCAACGCATCTGCGACTCCTCTGGTTTTGCGGGTGTCCATGGGCGGCGGTGATTGCTTTCCATCAGGTGACCCGCCTGCTCGTTTGCCTCCTTCTCATATAAAAAAAAAAGAATGATAAATCCAAAAGGGATATAAGGGGCCTTTAATTGGGTAAAAGAGAGAAGTGTAGGTCTACTCGCATGTTCGGTTCGTTGTTTAAAAGTAATATTTCTTTAAGAGCGAATGGTAACTTAACTTAGCAGGTAACGAATAATAACACAAATACCAATTAATGTTCAGAATTCCTGTCTGCATATTTAGCTGAAAGGTTAATGAATTTTATTAAAATGTCAGATGTTAGACTTCAAAGGGGTTAGATTATCTTTCGGCTGTATTGTGAGTTGTAGTGAATTTTAAAATATCTACCTATTTTCATAACTATGTTCCCAGTATGCCATGTTGTTTTTTCTATTGTCAGAGTTTTCCATATATTATCAGGATAATATATACACTGTTTATTTAAATACATCGTAAATGCTGAATGCCATAGTGGAACACCAAAAAAAAAATACAAATTAATATAGAAAACATGGAAATAGTCTACATCTTACTGTGCAAATTTTAAACACAGTGTCTCTGCATTTTTTTTGTTCTATTTACTTAAAATTTGGTACAAAATGGTATTTTGTGTTTGGCTCACATGGTTCTGGTGGCCTCGTATACAAAATACACGTTTGACATCTGTAAATACGGATTCATAAAAACACAGCCTCATTATTTTTTTTTTATTTTAATGTAGAGGAGGCAAACGAGTATGCAGGTCACATGATGGAAAGTAATCACTGTCGTCAATGGACAACCGCCAAAATGCATTGCCGGCCTTGGGAGAGATGGAGGGAGAAAGATATTTTTTCACCGATATTTTCACACACCAGACGAAACACAACAGCAACGAGTGACTTTGTTTCACGCCGATATTTAGTATGAGGGTGGTATTACGCCGGGCCGGCTTAATTCCTGCTGCAATGCAGCGTAGCTCTACAACCTCAGACAGAGTCACTTATTAACCACCACCAGGGGTCAAGTGTAGGGTCTCAAAGATTTTTTTTTTCATTTATTTACCAATTTTGCAACATATGCAAAGAAAAAAGATACAAATTAAAAAAGCACATCGAAAACCTTCATGAGGTTTATAGTGAGCGCTTTCAACCTAGTTAAGCCTACGTCGAGACAATTTCAAAAAAACATTAAATTAAAAAAAATAACATGTAGCTTTATAGGTATTGAAACAATTATAATCAAATTAGAAATTATAAAATCAAATAAATAACAAATTCAAACAAAACAAAACATAATTAAAATCTACAGGCACGAGTGACTTCAATAATGTAATTATAAAATTACCACTATTAGTTAGGTTTAACTTGTGACCAACAACGGAGGGGGCTGTGGGCCCCTCATATACCCCCGAGCAGAGGGAGGTTAGCTCTTCAGTACCCACCTACTCGTATGTGTCTGGGTTTTAAATTACCACGCTTGCCAATTGCTTGTTGCCGACCACGACTCTTTTATTATACGAGGGGCGTTCAAAATATTCTCGGTATTGATACGTTACAACCTCTTTTATATATATATTTGTTACTGGCCGCTAAGATTCATCCATTGACATTAAAAAAAAGTAAAATTGGAACCGAGATGTTCTTTTGTTTTTCTGCAATTGCCGAACAAACATGAACACCATGAGCGAATTAACAATTTTAACGAAATTAGAGCACCGATCCGTCATAAAATTCTTGACAAAACAGGGTAAAAATCAAAAAACCATAAAAGAGGAAATGGATTGTGTTTACCGTGAGTCTGCTCCTTTTTTATCTACTATTCAAAAATGGTCAAGCGAATTTAAGCGTGGAAGGGAGAGTATTGAAGATGACCCTAGACCTGGCCGGCCTGTAGTGGCTACCTCACAAGAAAATATTGATAAAGTGGAAAAACTTATATTGGAAGACGGCCGAGTGAAGGTAAAATCTATAGCTCAAGTAACCAATCTCTCTATTGGTACCGTACATGACATTATACATGACCATCTTAATATGTCAAAAGTAAGTGCAAGATGGGTTCCGCGAATGCTGACGCTTCTTCAAAAGGATATGCGTGTGGCTTGCTGTTCAGATTTTATCGACCTGTGTGGTGAAAATCCCGATGAGGTGCTGCAAAAAATAGTTACTGGAGATGAAACCTGGGTTCATCATTATGACCCAGAGAGCAAACAGGAGTCCATGCAGTGGCACATTAAGGGTTCAGCTCATCCCAAGAAGTTCAAGGTAATCCCGTCAGCTGGCAAGGTCATGGCCACAATATTTTGGGATTGTGAAGGAGTTTTGCTTATCGATTATAAAGAAAAAGGTGTAAATATCACAGGGCAGTACTACGCTAACGTTATACGTCAATTAAGAGATGCGATCAAAGAAAAGAGGCGAGGAAAGTTAACCAAAGGTGTTCTGCTTCTGCATGACAACGCCCCTGTCCATACTGCTCATATTGCCAAGGCAGCTATTGTTGAATGTGGGTTTGAAACTGTTACTCATCCACCCTATAGTCCGGACTTAGCCCCAAGCGACTTCTTTTTGTTCCCCAATCTTAAAAAGGATCTGCGTGGAAATAAATTTTCTGACGATGAAGCGTTGAAGACGGCCGTGGAGGAGCATTTTTACACCAAAGATAAAAAATATTTTTATGAGGGATTAAAAAAATTAATTGATCGATCTTATAAGTGTATGAACATAGGGGGGGAGTATATTGAAAAATAAAAATATCAAACTTTTCGTACTTCTTTGTTTTTATCCACATACCGAGAATATTTTGAACGCCCCTCGTATATATATATACTCTTTATTGCACATAAACACATATACAGAAAAAAAATACAGACAATAGTGAGCAAAGGTGGAGTTATCTCTAATAGAGATCTCTTCCAGCCAACCTAAGGTGGAATGGGAGCGTGATGTATTAGTGGGAACAACAAAAGTGATAATTAATTATTAACAATAAAACAAAATATTGCCAATAAATATAGGTAAGTACTTAAATAAAATATATAAAAATAATACTACATACTACGTTCTACATATAATTTAAAAAAATACATCAAGTATATAATATAATAATACTTACATGAATAATATAAATAAAAATAAACATATGTGTCTATATGTTGTCTATGATTGCGATGAAATTAGTGTCAGAAAGTGGTCCTTGACCCTTCTTTTAAAAGATGCAATTGTTGAACTATTCTGTATGCCTGCTGGAAGATTGTTCCAAAGCTGCGCAGCCCGGACACGGACAGTGTATGATTTCTGAAAGAAGTTGGTGTTGACTCTAGGAATCGTATGCGTCTTGGTGATGCAAGCAATTATATTCCTTTTCAATTAAGCTACAAGTTTATTGGTCGTTTGTAAGTATAATACACATAGTTGTAATTTGAAATCAAATGCCGGCACGTCTGTTCACGTGCAAGCCGGGGGCAGGGTAGGGCTGTGCGTGCTTTATTGTCGACTTTATTGTAACACGTTTGTCCGTTATTAGCCCGAAACTGTGATACACAAGCATCCTTACTAATATTAAAAGTGCGAAGTGAGTTTGTTTTTTCCTTCACGCTAAAAATGCAAAACAGATTTTGAAGTGTTTTGGCCTGTCTAGCCATAGGCCGGTTGGCTGGCCACTTTGTCCCGTGAAAAATTAACGCGATCTAAACTGCGGGAAAAAGCTAGTATTTAATTCGGTTCTCGTTGGCCAGTGACCATAGGGAAATTACTAATCAGGACTGTTTTTACAAACTTCAAAATACTGAAGTAATAAGGTCTTTATTAAAAATTTGTCTGTATATGTGACTATCATCATCATTATCTCATCATCATCTCATCATCCATGACGTACACTGTTGGAATAACGCCCTCCTGCTCCCAAGGATTTCCACCACGGAGACCAGCCTACATGACGCCTTCCAGTGTGCGGTCGCTACTCATGAACCTTTCTGCCCCAACGGCCGTCGTCGGTTCAACAAGCGATGTGGCAATGGGTAATAGCAGGACTATTATATGCTGAAAATTATTCAACAACTGCAAGTTTGAAGTATTTGTGACCAAATTTAATAATAAAAATATTATTATTCTGACCTAACGTTATTTTGGAGGTCATTTTACAGTCAACCAGCACAACTTTACTAGGCAAAATATTTGTGTCGTGTGTAATATAGATTGTATCTTTCACAGTAGGTCACTGGCATCGATGGCATAGCAAATATTAAAGCGAAAAAAAAACAGTACAGTAAGAAAGTACATAAATGTAAATCTTTTTGTCACGAGATTGATATCGTGTTACAAAAAAAAGTAAGTTTTAGACAGAATATCGTGAGGATTTTCCCTAAGAGCAGATAGTACCTCTAAGGGATTTTCCTCGTTCGAATAAAACTGTATCGGCAACTTTGTACGTATATTTTGTATCAAATAGACGATCTGTTTTGCGCCTGGCGTTCGTGAGACTTATTTTATGAAGTAAACATAATATTAATAAAACCTTGTCCAACAAAAAGTTAGATTCGCTTATTTAGAATCCGTCATATTGGTAAAAATACACAAAGAATTTTGATTCTATATGGAATAACAAAACATCTTTATCAAGGCTTCTTACCTTACCTCCTTATTTTACTAGTAAAATCTGGAAAGAATCCTATCCTACTCCTACTAATATTTTAAACGCGAAAGTTTGTAAGTATGGCCATCCATACTTACAAACATCCATATGTTTGTTACTCTTTCACGTAAAAACTACTGAATGGATTTGGATGAAATTCGGCATACAGATAGATTGACACATAGGATACTGTTTATCTCGATATTCCTACGGGAACGGGAACCACGCGGGTGAAACCGCGAGCGGCCGCTAGTAAAATTATAATAATAATTGAATAGGTAAATCTGTAATCTCATTTACGAATTTACTAATAGGCGTTAGAATACAAAATTTATATTACGCCCGTTTACCAGAGGGGTAGCACAATTTTTGTTTTATTTACTCTTATAAAACAAATTTAGAATAATATAAAATAATATTGAAAAAAAATAATCTCATAAAATAATATATTTAACACAATATAAAAACTAAGTAAAAATAAAGTATCGTTCTCTAAGTTCAGCTTCTTATCGCTATTTTTTACCTTTGATTTTTTCAACTATCTACAAACTCCATCCTAGATGGGTAAAAGTAGAAGCATGGATACGAAAACTTCCAACACGCTACAGAAGTTTGCGGGTTTCCGCTTTTTTTTTCATATGAACCCTACAAAATACTCGTACATCACGGCGTATTTGTTATTCATTGTAATTCGAAGGCCGCAGCACAAGCTGCTTTAAGGAAACTAGCAAAACAAATATGTCAAAAGTTTTTGACAAGGCCGTTTTTTATCTGTTCGACATTATTTTGACTTTCGTAACTATTGAGCTCCCGGACCAAATATTTTGGTCCGAGATTGAGCTCAGCTGTGGTATTGCCAGACGTTATAGAAATTGAATTGCTAGCAACCGGTGTCTTCGTGACAGACAAGAAGTGTGGTAGACTGGTACCACCACGTACCACGCTGAAACTCTCTGTGGACTAATTTCAAATTTCAATATCATTCATTCAATTTAGGCTACAATAATTGAGCACTTATGAATGTCGCTATGCCATCGGTTCGTAAGTCCTAACTATGGGGCGAGAGCCTTGTATTGAGAAGAACCGGCAAGAAACTCAGCAAGGGCATTTCTTTTCTCCCTTTCCTTTACAGCGTCAATAGAAATTGGAAAATGCCCTCTCTATCATAGAAGGACATTTTCCATTACAAACATAAAAAATAACATTTAATACGATTACAAGACAACACAACACATACAAAAGAATATTGAATATAAAACAGGTATTTCTCAATTTAAAACAATATGAACAACGCCTTGCAGTATCTATAAAACAAGAAAAAGAAATAGGATAAAATGTTTACTAGAAAAAAACAACGTAATTGCTTATAGTAATAATAATAATGATATTTATAAGCAATTACGACTTTATCGATTGTTAAATACTTGCAATAGTATTTCTTTCGAATGTGAGGGTATAGACTTCACAGTGACGTAATACCGCTGGCTTGATATCAACTACTAGAAAAAAATCAAAGAGTCTTCTGGGGTCTTGGTAGCTTAGCGGTTAGAGTAGTGGACCGGCAATCCAAAGGTCATGGGTTCGAATCCCGTTCGAACTTTCCTGAGACTGGTTGTTTTTTCTAGTAAACATTTTATCCTATATCTATATAGCATTGTGAATGCTAAATTTCAATAATAAAGAAAAAGAAAGACTATTTCTACTACATAAAAATAAGATTGCAAGAGCAGACCAGCCTCCACAGGCGGCACCCGTTCACGAGTATGCCACGTGAATCAGCCATCGCTTCGCTCAACCATGTTTTAGGGAACGTAACGACCCGACGTACATGCCACCACCGCAGAGACACTTTGAGAGAGCATGACACACTCGAGCAACTCTAACTAATTGTTAGAACACCGGTCTTAAACTAAGTGGTCCCGGGTTCGATTCCCCGAGGGGAGTACACGTTCGTATTTAGTCGGATTGTTGGCAAGTCCGTTTTTATTTCACGTCCGAGGATGAGAAGGAGCCCTGCGTAACAGAGATTATTAACCCTTTCGTCCGTGTGAGAATTGTCTGAACGACAGATGATTGTTTGAGGTTTGTATTTTAACTGTCTCTGTGGTCTAGTGGCTAAGCCATCGGTCTTAGACCCAGAGGTACTGAGTTCGATTTCCAGCGAGGTGTACATCTTAGTGGACTTAGCTTGTTAAGTCCGCCTGGCTAACTACCACCATCTTATCTAAATATGTCGGTTTTACGTCAATATTACTAGAATTGTTGTGTTTCGACAGTTAGAGATAAGATAGCCAGTTGAGAATTCCGGGTTAAACTCGTTTCCACCTCCGGCCTAATCTTCACTTAGCCTCAGGAGAGAAGGCCAAATACTTACCCGTAGTAGAGATTAAAAAAATGTGGTTGCAGGTTAAATAATAGAGGTAAATAATACCGTGTATATACATATACAATATATGTATGTTTACATTTAAAAATATTCAGAGCTTCACTAAGGTAAAAGATACGCATAAAATTAATACTAGGCATAGAAACAGATTGTACCTACCACCATCTAGAATTAAAATGCTAAATACCAGCCCTTGCTACATGTCAGTCAAAATTTTTAATAAATTACCAGAGTATATTAAAAACGAACAAAACATAAAATTTTTCTCAAAAACTTTAAAGTCTCATTTAACCGCTGAATGCTACTATTCCTTGAATGAATATCTACATTCGTAATTAGCTGAATAGTAAATTAATTATATATTTTTAGTAGCTTGTGAAATTTATAAGTGTACCTATACCTCATATGATTGTACGTCAGGTCGACTATGTGCTCCAATATTGCTTAATAATGTATTGTCTCATTTTTATATAAAATTTAATAACTAAAGCTGTCCTCGAATTTGCAATACCCAAACGGTAACTAAGTTTTAAGCACTTCTTTTTTATTGTCACCATCTTGAACACTTAGTTTGCAATAAACTTTTGATTGATTGATTGATATTACTTGTGAAACATTACAATACTGCCTAACATTGGTGTAATGCCGACAGACCTCAATAAGATGGCGGTAGCTGGCCAGACGGACTCATTTTAATATCTTTACGACGGATAACATTAAATATTTATTGCAGCGGGATCCTATCTTAGAGTTCCTAAATAAATTACGTTGACGCTCTGTTTTCAATCGGAGCGGAAGCCTTTTGGATTGCAGCGAGGAGGTAGTAGTGTTTCTGTAGTATTATATTGCTTGTGTTTTTGCTTACTTTGTCGTTCTTAATTATTTTTCCTTTTACGTATACAATAGACACTTCGGTGGCAGAGTGGTTGTGCGTAGCAGGAATGACTTCTACTAACGCTCACTGGGTTTGTTGTACAAATAGGTAGTACATTCGCATTATATTGATATTAATTTTAATGCCTTTTACAGGACAATTACACTGAATTACAGTAAATTACTTAGTATTTTATACTGAGCTACGAGTATTGCGTGGTTACACAAGATGGAGGCAGAAGAGAGAGAAAACGCTATATGTACACACGGCGTCAGATCAACCTATATACCCAAAACTGTAAAATTTCTCCAATAAATTCTGAACTCTCCAATAACTTCGGTTCTAAGGATCAATATTCATTGGAGAAGTTTGACAGTTTAGGGTAGGTTGATCTGACGCCGTATGTTTATTTGTATGTTTGTTTGTGTATTTATTTTTACTCTTACGCACTAAAAGTAAAAATAAATACAAAGGTATATGATTAAGTTGAGAACAATGGTTAAGCGCTCAGCCGGATAACGGTTTAAAGGTGAGCTATGATTTTGATGTTAAGGAGGAGCCTAAAACTGTAACATGTAAAACCAGTTACAAAAAAGCGAATAGAATGTTTTAAAACCAATGTAGCTTGTAAAATTGATTATTAATTGATACAAAGGGCACTTTGTACAAGATGATCCGGATATACTATAATATAGTAAATCTTTGATTGAATAAAGACAATACAACCAAATGTTTACGAGTACCTCTAATGGCTCCTGTTAGGAAACTTAAATTATTTAATCAAGCTATTGTATTTTTGTAACTTCAGTTCATATTTTGTAAACTGGCATCACTGTCACCATCTTGGTTTTGTCTGTCACTTAGACAGTTCTTCGTCTACGGTTTGTCAAATCGTCTTTACAAAACCAAGATGGCTATCGGGCAGCGCCCCGATCGTCCGCAAGACGTTGAGCTGAGAGGTTGTGTCGGAAGAAAGTTGCTGTGCGATTTAATCAAGAAAAGGTTTTAATTTTTGCACCAACTATTACACTCCTCTTCACACTCGCCGAACTCAGACGAATGCTCGAAATCGTCTGTGATCGGCGATTGTGTGGAGGGCATACTCGCCGCATTCGCCTGCATCCGCCTGCGACCCGTAAATTGTCACTTTTTCGGGCACGCATCAAAGGGGTTCAGGCAGTGAAGCGTTGCACACGTGCGTCCATAATTTACCCACTTAAATTATGCAATCAAATGGGTAGTGGGTGGTCTAATAAAGAGACTTTCAAGTATATAGAACAGGAAATTTCAGGAAATAGGTAACCTACCCGTTTTAGCTAGTACCTAATATAATTAAATAACTGCTTTATTGACAAAAAAAAACAAGTGCACAATATTTTTTGATAGTGACACTACTGAACAAGGAAAAATCATAATAAGATATTTTTATCATTGACCCAGGAACTTCCCAATTCACCTTTTATTTAGTAGGAACAATATGTTTAAAGCAAACTCAACTAGAGGTTCAGTACATAATGCTTTCATAGATACTATGTTGTGGTGAAAGAATACTACCACCCCCACTCTTCTTGGGAGTCGTAAAAGGCGACTAACAGACTAAAGACTGCATATACATCAGACAGCATAGAGCGGCGATGGGCTTACCACCTGTCACGCTGAGTACATGTGCAGTCGCTATTTGGTGAAAAGTTGACTATAGCAGAGGGCTGCTTTTGCGGTCCTCATTGCCTAGTCTCTGACTAACCCTTCGGGGATAATAGTGATTGTATGAGTCAGGCAATGAGGACCGCAAAAGCATTTTTTTTTCACAAATTTTCGTTGAACCACATTGACATAATGGTTGTATGCCGCTATTAAATAAATGGTAGCAGCAGAAACACACTCCACGACCATCGTGTACGCTTGCCGTTCGACGACTACTACAGACGAATGTGTAGACGCTTGCACGATGATCGTGCCGGTGATCGTGGCGAATATAGACGATCACACGATCGGCGATATTCGCCGACTGTGTAGTGGCGGCATTAAACAATAAAGTTTTCACAAAAACTTAAGTTCTGTGACTGGGCCACGACTGGTATTTATAAAAGTAGAAATAAACTGTATGAGCTATATAATTTAGGACATTATAACCATAATATTGAATAGTTTAAATTTTACAGAATATGTAAGAAATTATTCTAAATTGTTTAAGAAAGTGTGCATACTAGCAAAATCTAATTTCATTAAAGATAAAATTAAAAAGTCTAATAATAAAATAAAAGCCACTTGGGATATCATCAACCATGAAAATGGTAAATTAAAACCACAGGACAACACTTTCACTCTAGAAGTTAATGACAACCTTGTCAATTTGGATGCACAAATTGCTAATATTTTTGATGATTTCTTCATAAATATACCTGTGGTAACAACCTCAAATTTAAATTCATCACCAGTGGCGGCACAACCTTTTCTCGAAAAACATGTACCCAAATGTAATTTTTCTTTTAAATTTCAATATATTAACTCTAATAAAATTATTAAAAGTTTCAAATCACTAAAAATGAAAAACACAGGTGATTTGTGGGGCATGTCTATAAAGATAATTAAGAATATTATATTTTTGTATTGCACCCTATTTTGCTAACATATTTAATAACTGTATTGATAAGTCAAAGTGAAAATACATTTATTCAATAAACTCAATTAATAAGTACTTTGAATCGTCCAAATCTTTTTTAACCTACCACCCATTCAGGATGTCATTTTTAACTGTGGCAAAGAACGGGCACAAGAAACCACAGCGCACAGAAGCAACGACATTTACAAAAAAAAAGAATATTTCGTTACCAGGTCATAAAATACAAAATATGTGTATGAATTTAAAAAATAATAAATGATGCAATACAAAACTATAATGCAATGTATCAGTTATTATAGACAATTAGAAATAGCTGTTGGACTTAGAGTATTTGAGATCCAAGCTTTTTTGTCTTCTGTGTAATCTGACACTTCATAATAAGCTTTTTTACAAAGCTTTTCTTTGATTTTGATTTTAAATTTATTAAGATCTAATTTCTGAATATCATTTTTTACTTCGTTGTAAAATCTTACACACATACCCTTAAAAGAATTATTTATTTTATGGAGCCGCCCATCGGCGTTTTATGCTGTAGGATGTATGATCAGTTTTCAGTCCGTAAGTCGCCTTTTACGAAACCAAAGAGGGTTGATAGTGTTACTTTAATAAAGACCTTCCACCACACAGCAAAAATATGTAGGTAAATTGAATGTTTAAGTATGTTTCGCTCTTTCCTCATTTCAATAGCAAGTTCCAATGATTCGTGAATAACTATATTTTAATATAAATGAACCGTAAATATAAAAAATGCACTTTATGCTCTGAATGAGGTATCGATAGCACTCGACCGATCGGATACCCAATTATGACTACTCGAGTACTGTAGCCAAGCTCGAGAATTCGAAAAGGATCGCTTTTCAGGAAATCAAATTATTTTTAGACTTGCAACTCATTAAAAACATACTCATGTAGAAGTATTTATCATCAGCCTTACAACTTCTCCCATGGATGGAAATATTAGTCTTAAGCTACTCTTACGTTGCCACAATGCGGGTTGGTGGGTTCGAACGGCTGCCATTTTACGACAATAACCGGGACCAACGGCTTTACATGATTTCTAAAGCATGAAGGAACTCGAGGTGTTTCTAATTTGGTTACCCGGTGACCCGGGATCGTTCCTTAGCTGGCAAGACCGCAAATCGAGCGCCTTACCCGCTGCACCAACGAGCTCCCCCGATAGACTTCTAATATACCATAACTTTGTTACTCCCACATCGATTGAATACTGAAATAACTCAAACTCTCCATGAAGCCTCACAAAACATTGTAGGATTACTTAGGTGAGAGATAGCAGCGTCAAAACAACTTGTGAACTTTGCACGAGAGTTGCGCGAGCGGTATGATTCAATGATATTATATATTAAAGGTCATTGGTATGATTCCCAGACGTTTTATTGGCTTCAGTAAACCTAGTTCAATTTTTCCTTGGATGTACTATTAAGCACTGCTCTAGCATTGCAATTATAAAACTTGCTGCTTAAAGCAATAAGTATAAAATATTAAGACTTCTTGAGATGGATAAGATAATGATTTACATTTAGGAATCAAATGTCAATGTATTTTGGAGTATCACTTGAGAAGGGCTCGACCAAAGAAAATAAATACATTAGTCAATGGGTTGCAGTTCTTTAAAAATACATATGAGAACACGATCCAAGAAACGAAAGCCCCTTGTTGCAATTGTCAAGCCTTGATGAATATTCAAACGCTTATCCTGAAATTTTCTAGCAGCTATGTAATTAAGTATGTGCATAGATTTGAGGTTTCATGAATAAAAGTGGGGTGTATAGTCGGTTAGTGCTAAGGATCCAGATCTTTTAACTACATACCCAATATAAGATGTCTTCTACTCGGATTTTGAGCATAATCACTTTTTTCCCGTTAGAAAAAACGTCAAATGTGTCAATCAGGATTGTTTCCACATATCCAATGCATTTTATACAGTAAATCCGTTGAGCCGTTCCAAGGTGATAGAAGAATGTCCATACTTTTGATTTTTATAACATTAATAGAATTCGTGCCGTAGAATAAACACACGGTTAACCAAGTTCACGTAAAATCAACTTGAAACCCAGACGTGAGCAAACCCTCTAAGACAGGAATAATACAAGCTTCACTCGAAGTTTTACCTTCGGAATTGCTCTTTTGAAACTTACTCTCGTTACCCAGGCTCCGTCTATTGTTCCGAGCTCTTATTAGCGCAAATTTCTGTACAAACATCTAGGAAATTTGAACGCAAAACATATTACAGTAGGACGATCCGACTCAAAGGACCAAAGTCAGATATTTCTTTTACTTATAGTTTTGTTACAGCTCCCTTTCATATTTGTGTTAATCTTATGTAAAAATACACACAAAATAAACAATAGTAAGTTTGTTTATTAAATTATAATTTATTATATAAGACATTATAAAAATACTTAGTAGTGAAGTTGCAAGTATCTTTAGTAATTTATTTTTGACCTCGTTCTTTGGGCGATCACTCTTATTATGCACACATCGCTGTCTGAAACTTTATCTACGAAGGCTAAGCTCAACCCCGATTCTACAAATAAAAGGCCTGAAAGTATAAACCACTGCATAACCCCGAGGCATGTCGATCTCTCGGAACGTTCACTACATACAAAAACACTTCATTACAGATTTATATCACTTTACTTATCCTTTTTCGTCCCCTGGGAAAAGGACCTTCCATAACCACCCCGACCTTATGGTAACAAGGGCTGAATGGAAGGACGCCGTAAAGAATAGAGTCTTGGAGTTACTGTTTTGGTAAATTTCCATACTGAAAAGTTTTCTGATTTAGCTCTTATTTTTAGTAACATTGCTCCTATTTACAAACTTTAGCATCCAATTGCAATACGATCCTTATTCTTTTGTCGCTCATTGTGATCAGAGCTGATTGCGATGGTAGTAAAATAATATTGTAATTCGCAAGATTTTGGGTGTTTATTGTACTTAAATGTTGTCTGACTTTAAGCACATCCTAGTTTGGTTTGTTACACACATTTTCAATCATAAATTTGCCAAAACGGTCCAGCCGTTCTCAAGACAAGTGATGCTCTTACCAACGAACAGTATTTCATTTTTATTTATAATGTGATTCATTCTCTTGTTTTTATTTCTAAGTAAGCAATCGTCCAGCTTATGTAGACCCCTAAACATATGAACCGATCGGCAGATGTGTGCTACATAGATTCTAAGTGGGCGTCGTCGTCGTAGCGAAAATTAATACAGACGTGCCATCCTATATCGTCGAAGTATATCGTTACCCCTCGGTAACGTGGCGTTGGGGCTCTTAGCTCCGCTAGTTTAGTGATATTTGGATTAAAATGCGACGATTCGAATTCGAATTCAAAATTATTTTTCTCTAGTTTTCTCTAGAAAATATAGAAATACATCGGTGTAAGTATGCGTTAGCTCTAATGCTTATAATAATACTTCACGATAAATAGTGTGACTTCGCCATCGGTTTGTAAGTTCATTATGTTCAGATAATCTGATTTTCAGAACGGGTAGAGGTAAATAAATATGTACCAATTTATTTATTTATGTGAGAACAGCTTTTAGATTAAAACTATATGAAGTGATTTTATGTTGTAAAAATAGCTAATTATTAATTTATAATGTTGTTTTACATATTTTTAAGCCTATAAAGTAAAGTAGTGTTCTACATTGCACATAATCTCAATGCCAGTGATTAAAGCTTTTGCTGCTTTGCCTCGATCTGTGTTCATCTATGATTAATACGTTATATTTATAAAAAAATACATAATATGCTGCTAATTGTAATTTTAATAAAAAAATCATATATTTCAGACCATTGGATCCATTGATCATCATAGTAAAAAGCGAAATCAAGTATTATGTGTCACTCATAATGGAGCACATATCAAAACAGATTACCAGTATTACATTGCTTACCAGTATTAATAAAATTATTGTCTAATAATGTTTAATGTGTGTTCTGAGAGAGTTTACCAGTTTAATAAATAAGTGCTATAGATAAAATAACAGCTTCAAGCTCATATTTAGTGGCCCGACGTTTAAAAGGAATGTGATATTACATTGTTTTACTTATTTGACAAAGATGTTTTTCATATAATGCGACAGAAACTTAACACCATGACATTATGTTGGTAACGTTCTGCTGTCAGGATACAGTAAGTTGCTCTTTGAAAAACAAGTAAATATTTTGCAGATGAAACACGTTCGTCTGTTTTTATTATGATCTAACTAATTTTTTGGACGGTAACAGGATTCTGTCAATAGTTCGAAAGGGTAGTGAGAACCCTAATATCTGTTTCTGCAAGTAGCATTGATTCACATTGCTGCTAACAACCAGATTAGCAAGCTGAAGTGGCAGTATGCCGGCCATATCAGTCGCAGAACCGATGACCGTTGGAGTAGACGAGTTCAGGAGTGGAGACCGCGTATCGGCAAGCGTAGCGTAGGACGCCCTTAGACTAGGTGGAGCGACGATCTTCGCAAAATGGCTGGCAAGACGTGTCTTATGGGCCGTTTTACACGTAATAAGTTGTCAAGTAGGTAACTAAATTTTAAGTTAATTTACAACTTAATTCTTGAGTGTAAACAGTCACTTAAAAGCTCTTTAGTCACAAGTGGTAATTAAACGATTTAGTGGGCAAGTGAACAAGTAAATTAGAATCGAGTCAATTTTTTGAGTAAGTAACCGCCCCTCCCGCACCGCTTGCATTTCCGGTAGGCGTGGCTTTCTACTAAATTGTCATTTAGTTGACGTGTGGACGCAACAATTTAGTGAAGTATTTAGTGAAGTACTTAAGTTATGGTATATATACATACATATACTTCCATGGATAAGAATATAGTCAACTAAAGAGTGTATAAGTTAGACACGTGTAAACGAACGATAACTTAAAATTAAGTTAAAATTAACTTAATATTTAGCTACCTACTTGACAACTTAATACGTGTAAACGGCCCATTAGAGTAGCTGCCGTTCGTGCTCAGTGGCATGCTCTTAGAGAGTCCTATGTCCAGCAGTGGACAAGTACAGGCTGATGATGATGAGATTAATCCGTTCCAAATTAAAGAAGCGAAGCTTCAGGCTGCGTTGCGCGCGCGTGATGCCCTCGGAGTTGCTTGTGTATTTCAGCCTATAAACATCCCACGGCTAGCTACTGGCCTTCCCACATGACACAGCACATAGGGCTTTTGGGCCATAACCCACCGCACCAGCCCAAACAGTGTTGGTGGGTTAATGCGGGTTCGGCTATGCATATATATTTACAAAATTTTATTCAAGCTCTTTTAAATTCAAAGACGGCTAGATAAACAACGCTTGCTTAAACGGTGGCGGCCATACATTTTCTCAACCGAAATTATTCATACCGAGAGCGCAATCGATTACAGGAAGTGATGGATTCATCCCAAGAGCGCATCACCTGCAAGTTTCGTAGAAAATATTTAACAAAATGTTCTCCTAACAAATAGGCTTCGCTTAAGAAAGTTTGTTTCTTAACAAACCGTGTCGTAAAGTGCCGTGATGTTTTCATGACTTGAAGAATTGTAAGTAAATAATTAATTTTAAGGTCAAGAGTACCCTATATCGAGCCTGTATGAAAAACGTTATCGGAGTAAGTGAAGCATAAGAAGTGTATCAGAATCTTAAAATAAGGAAAGATATTGTCTCTGCCTTCCGTGAATTGTTCGTAATTTATGTAGTACAGTTATCACACTAAAATCCATACATACATAATAAATATATTAGAGTTCCTAAAACCTGAGTCTCCATACAACCCTACAAAGGATTCGTAGCGATATAAAAAAATAAGTCGTACAAGAACTTGCAGATACAGTAAAATGCTGCTGAATTAAGTTAGCTAATTGTATTACAAACTAATCTGAACACATGAAGGCGCACTGAAAAACATTTTTCAACAAAACTGTTTGAAGTAGAGAATAGAACGGTTCGAGCGCCGATTTAATCCGAAACAGACTGCACAACGGGCGTCAAAAGTTTCGACATACGTGCGCGAAGTCTGCGAAGTTACGACAAGCTGCAACTACCACACTTAGGAACACGTGAAGTGTAAACTTCTTTGCTCTATTAATGTATATTTTATATGATACCTGAGCTTTTTTAACTCGACAATCCCTACGTTGCTGCAAACTGCACATTTCGCGCTGTAGTTGGACTGTCTGAACCTTTGTATATTATATAATAACTGACATGATATGAAATGACATGAATTAATTTAATTATAATTGAATGTATTTAATATGGAATTTTCGGAATAATTAAGTAACTAATATTTGTATAAATGATATGTACCTATTCTTATAATTGTGAATAATGTGACTGAGAATGTATTAATGTGTGAAATGTGATGAGTCTTGTTACTCGAATAAATGATTTGAGTATATTTAATCGACGTTTTCCAACTTTTTTTTTAATGACAGTCTGCAAACAAGCAGGCGGGCCGCCTGGTGGTGAGCTGTCACCGCCGCCCATGGACATCAGCAACTTCAGAGGTGTTGCTTTTGCGTTACAAATGATAACCAACCCCTTTCTTACATAGAGTGTCTTAAAAGGCGACTAACGGACTAAAGACTGCACAAACATCCAACAGCATAGAACGCCGATGGTCTCACCTCCTATCACGCTGAGCACATGTGCAGAGAGACTATTATATAGGAATTAGGACCGCGAAAGCAGTGCTTTGCCACAGTCCACGCTTCACTTACCCCTCAACTCCAAGCGGTCGCATGAGACCGCACCTACAAAAACACACTTGACTTTGTACCATGTTTTCATAGACTTACAGACTACTTTAGTATAAACAAGTTTGGGTATTTCGGTTCTGTGGTTCATCTTATGTATTGTTATCGCAAAATATCGCCTAGTCTATGCTCGATTCTGTCAAATTTGACGTTGACAGTTAGTGTCAAAAACTGTCAAAAAAAATCCAAGACTGAGGGGTTAATAACAACTGCACATGTGCTCAGGATGATAGGTAATAACCCATCGCAGCTTTATGTTGGATGTATGAGCAGTCTTCAATCAGTCGCCTTTTACGACATCCAAGAGGAGAAGATTGGTACAGGATTATTTTATTACCCTGCTGCCACCACACAGCACCAGTTATAAGATCCTCCTCATAAAGGCATGGACAGGAGCCAATTATCCTCGTAAGGCCCACGATTTAAATGACTAAGGGTGGATTCGACCAGAATGGAATAAGGTCTTATACCTAGATTAAACGCCGTTTTGGATAGACTAATTTCGGAGTAAGTCTTATTCCAGTTTGGTCGAATCGACCCTTAGGAGAAGTTATAACCCAATGTTTTTTTCTGACAAAATAAGTATTATAGTAGTTACCGCCCACGGCAACTAATCGTTATAGATGTGCGTCGGACCTGCCCTTGTCGCTATTTTCACAAACTAAATAGATCGGCTGTGATTGGTCTATAAAACACTCAAATTTGACGTCTAGGAGTCTAGAAAATCGTCTTCACCGGAAAAGCGTGAATTATGGTGCCTAATTATAAATTTACTAATAAAAGTTTTTACTTAGTTGTCGGATGACGGGCTTGAAAGATTATGTTGATTATGTATTCATTTAATGACAGTAGGCCTTACGAGGTTATATAAATTCTAAACGTAGTACTAGTGTAGTATAGTGAATGGACCAAGTCATGCTGTAACGCGGAGTAATGAGAAGCTGTTGCATCGCTCCAGCCCGTTCGGTTAATAGCCAATTTATATTGTAAAACGATCGAATACCGAGACGTCGAGTTACATAATAGCCGTGGTACAAAGAAAAATGTAATTTGTATATGAGATGCTGGCAGTTAGTTATGGAATTATTATATTTTACCTTATTTTGCATATTATCTTTTAAAGAACCTCCTTAGAATAAAAAAAGAATAAAATGGATGGTTCAAACATAATAATTATCTTTAAAACCTCTTGCTGTAATAGCAACCAACCAAACGCGAATTTAAAAAATACTTATAGTTCACTATTAAACAATATGTTCACAAAATTACTAAAATGATACTACTACTTTAAATAAATTAAAATAATTAATTAGTTTTCACAACTGAGGAGAATGTTCAAAAGGGGACAATTATTACCTATAACACAAATTTTCAGGAATTAAGTAAAACTGATACCTAATTATATACATACATTAGTGAATTTGTATCTTAAGTAATAAATAGTATAAAATGCATCCTATAAAACAGCATATAAATAAATGTATAAGTGCATTTTTAATGTGCTAATAGTAATAGTGCTAATGTATTAAAGAAAACAATTTCAAATATATCCCATTTTGATCAGTAATTTTGAAAATGTCCCGTTTTGGATAATTATTATTTGTAATTAGCTCGATAATACAAAAGTCCCGTTTTATATAATAATTTTTAAAATTATCTGGTTTAGTATGAAAGATGTCCCCTTTTGTTTTAATTTTAGTAAAAATGTCCTGTTTTGATTGAAACTGGTCAATTCAAAGCTGATTTTGTATAGAATATACTTCCTTTTGATGGGTTATCATGAAGTCCACACTAAGATATTAGGGCAAAAAACTGATTTCCGTCGCTAAATCAAAAATTGTCAAAAGTGTAATAGTCCCCTTTTGAACAGACACTCCTCAACTGTCACACCAATTATTCAGCCCTAAACTGAGCATATCCCGAACTATGGTGACTGTATAACGGATAAACATACATAAACAATAATAAACATCCATGACTCGGTCACAAATGCTCGTGCTCACCACACAAATATTTGCCCCTACCGGGATTCGAACCCGGGACCGTGGGTTGCGTAGTCAGGGTCGCTGACCACTCGACCACCCGGCCGTCAAAAACTACTATTTATACTACTAGTTGTAGTATTCACTAGAGGCAAATATCCAGCAACGTGTCGCCCGACATCTTGTCTCATGTCCGCATTGAATATAGTCGATTCCTTTGTAGGGTTTTGTCAATATATTCCCTTGACTTATTGTCCAAACCTATACAAAAATCTACCAGGCCGCGCCATACCTGTTAACGGGCTAACAACCTTTTCGGGTGACATGTTTAAATCGACGATTAAAGACGATAAGTTTGTGCGATAAGAAGTCTCCGACGACTGTCATTTCTATTAAAAAATCCATTTGGCCCCTAGTTAATACAAGATTCTACGTTTCGCTGGCTATACAATTCGGGTCTGTATGAACAAAAGCCGAGTGGTAAAATCAATTATGATGAACGTTCGCCTTAAACTCCTCTTGCGTACTCAGTGTACCCACCCTCACAACCAAACGTTCGTTGTTCAACATCAAAGCTCAAATAAACCAGCTCGGCTTTGCTGACCATTGTGCAGTCATTGCTTCTAGGCGTACCTAAGTCGTTTAAGCTTACCGGCTTTTCTGTCCAATTTTCAGTTTAGCCTGGTATTCTGCCCCGAATCTGGTTAGATGACCAATCTAATACCTATTTGTGCCGCACATCAACATTATTTTGCATAGCTGTGATCCGGTTTGCAGGGTACCTACTAAGATCCAGTTAAATCACAGAGCCTAGTTGCAAACGAATTATAGCTTCAGTGCAATGCAGATACACACGAAATGAAGCTTCAGGGCAGCTTCAAGACGGCAGAGATTCTTAATGTTACAATCATCCACGGACGGTGTTGGCCGTTTTCTATCAGGCCGTATGCGCGTTTGCCGGTTCATAAACAAATAATAATGCCGAGACAAAACTTAAGCCACAAATATGTGTATCCTTTTTTGTAAACCGGTACAACGCATCGTTTTAAAGTAATTCAAAACCAACAATAAATCCCGTTGTGTGTACAAAACACATTATCTGCGGCTTTACACACGCCAGACGATTCATTGTCACAAAATGGTTGTATTGAGCGTCGCTCTCGGCGTACGTTTTTATTAAAAAGCCCTTTTCACATGTCCGATGTATTGTTTCGTAGCTCCAAGTTTGCATTGTATTTGGTGTATTAACATAACGTTTGCATATGCATACCGAGCGTTTGTTAGCACACACCTCGTGAAATAGGCAGATAATTGGTCCTATATTAAACCAGTGTGTGGTAAATCAAGATTGAAGCACCTCAGCTTTCGGAAACGGAACGTCTCACCTATATTGTGTTCAGATGATTGTACTACTCTTCGGCATTTTGATTTGGAGTAATGAAACAACTATCTATATACACTGTAAGAATTTTATTGTCCGTATTTAAAATCGACAGAATTTGACAAAAGGCATAATAAATCCGAAAATGTAAACATTTTAAAATCGACACAAGTTTAAGGACGCAGAATGTAGTTAAATATTCAATAAACAATTTAATATTAACAATGTGAGAAGCTCGATGGCGCAGCGGCTAGCGCTTTCGGCTTACGATCTTGACCGTTATGCAACTTTCGTAATGCCAGGTCGCTGAATGGGTGACCAAATTAAAAACATCTCGAGCTCTTCCGTGCTTCGGAAGGCACGTGAAGCCGTTGGTCCCGGTTGTTGTCGTAAGATGGCAGTCGTTAAAACCTACCAACCCGCATTGGGCCAGCGTGGTGGGTTATGGCCCAATATCCCCACGTGCTATTGCCCACGTGGGAGGCCTGTGCCCAGCAGTGGGATGTTTGTAGGCTGTTGATGATGATGAATAATAGTTTTAATAAAGTACAAAATCATTTGCAGCGCGTCTTAAAATACAATACAAACATCGATTGAAGAAGTAGGCCATCTGTAATTTTTTACTCTATTTGCGTCCTTACCAATATTATTGTCAATTATAATAAATCTGTTTCTAGCTTGAATATGACTATGAAATATGAAAATAGAAAATACAAATAATTAATAAATTTCAAAAAGCGTAATATTAAAAAAAATATGATAAATGGAGAATTGTTTTGCACTACATCTGGCATTTTTGTAAACCGACTAAATCACAATAGCGAATCAGAATGCTGTGTGCTACTTTTATTCCCTATTCGATCAAGTTGGAAACCTCGTTTTTCTTAACGTTATCGAATCAAAATTCCTGAATTAAACCTGCACTCTTCACTCTGAAATAGACAAATGACAGAATGTACGAAGTCACAATAAAATGTCATCAGTTTCATATCAGACGTTCTGACTTATATTACGTATCTACGACGAGACTGTGCCCATCAGTATGCAAGCTACACACGCCTTGAAGCAAAAGCAATACTGCATAAATCTGCGTAAGGTTGTAGTCACGTGGGCCGTGAACTGACTCGGCGGTTCAGTAGAGGACAACTCGAGTGGAAGCGTCGAATAGCTGAATCGTAAAGCGTACCGAATGCAACTCGAGAACGTGTCAAACAGAAACGAGTTAAATTTGAAAACGCCTTTGAAGTGTCCGTGACGACTTAGGTAAGGGTTCTGTGCACCAGAATCTTTTGTTTTTATTTAATGAGGCGGGACGAGCTGGAATGCTATCGAAGGACTGGCTAGTTACAGCCATAAACCGTGAAGGTTGGAAGAAGGGTACGTAGGATTTGGCACAGTGGGACAATCCGGGCTGAATAATAATAATGAAAATATCGTATGCTGTAGTAGTGTTGATGATGTTTGCTTTGATATGTTATGGTTAACTATAAAACATAGTATTTTTGTATTTGTTTCACTTTTGTATTGTCTTCAACTTGTCTTATTGATGTTAGATTTAAGTTGTGTTTGCCTGTAATTGTTTTTTCACTGTTCTAACTGTATTTAGAACATTGTTATATATCTGTGTTGTAGTGTAAAAATGTTGGTAAACCTAATTAAATAAATAAATAAAACAAACAGCGACGATAAATAAAGAATCCCATAATATTGAACAAGCAAGCCGACAAGGTACATGAAAGCAGACTGTTTCGGACTTGTGATGAAGAGAACTCCCGACCACATAACCAATGTAGCAATGAGTCTAAATCTACCTGGGCCCATAAAAAGGGGTAGGTTAAAATCAAGATGGACAGTTTGGAAATAATTCGGAAAACTGCAATGTATCCGATACTGTGGTGCCCGAAAAAGCAATGTGGAAGAAACTGATCAGGAACCATCCAACCTACCATCAAATGGGATTAATAAATGCTGAGAAGAGACAGAGAGAGTATATAGGCTTAATAGGGAATTAATGTGCAATTACTAGCGGTCATAATCACATTTAAAACAGAATGGAGTTCATTCTATAAGTCTTCCGAAGAAGAAAGGATGAGGATTTTCACGAGTCGAGTCAAGGGTGGCGACAATACACTATCAAAGTCAACTTGAAACTTTCAACGGTCCATAGATTAGCGACATCGATGCAAATACACCAACAGTTGGCTACCGTTGGGGTGTTTTGAGATAATCTGTTGTGCGCCGTGGTCTAAATTAGCTGTTAATAGGCAACGCCTGTTGTTAATTGGCAAATGTTCTGCTATAACAAAGTTATGGTGAGGTAGTAAATCAAATATTGCTCCCATAACAACAGCAATTACAGTATTTGTTATTTTGCTTTACAACGCTATAATTGCAAGTAATTAATAACGGGAATGTTATAATGTTTTATGTTATTTTTGAGCATCCGATACTTTAGGTATAAGTAGTTGCATTACGCCATGATTACTAAACCGTAAGAGTAAAAAATTATTAATGACTAATGTAAGTGACATAGATCTATACCTAATACTTTAAAAAGTAATAGTGCTGTATTCACTACGTAACTAAAAATAGCACTTATCTCAGGACTGAACCCACACCCGAGCTAACGCAAGAGTATCGTTTTTGTGTTGAAATATTAGATAAAGGCCCGCATGGAGATCAATTAAATGGTACCAGCATCTCTTCTATAGCGACGATGACACGGGACTAGTTAACGAGCTGCTATAGCAAGTCGGCGATTTTAAAAGCTAGCGAGTAAGCGAGTTTTTTTACAATCGTATAGTCAACAAGCAGATTGTAAAAAAGCCGATGACACGGGGCGAGTTTACAAGCTGCTAGCGATGTCGCTGGTTCGTAGCTCGTAAACTAGCCCCGTGTTTTCGATGCTTAAGTTCGGATTTGAAGGCTACAAGCTTCAGTTCCCACGCTCCAGGCTCTCCTTGTCTCCGCCCTCTCCAGCCTCTATTAATACGAACATCGTAACCACTACTTATTGCAGTAGCACGTCTACCCATCGCAGTGGGCACTACTCCGAAGGACCCTTCGTTTGTTTTATTTTAAAAAATGGTACCTCAAGGGCTAAACAGAAAACTTTAATTGTTTTTATTATTGAATTTTTTGCATTCACAATGCTATATAGATATAGGATAAAATGTTTACTGGAAAATAAAACCGCCTGGCTTGCATTGCAGCGTATCACAAACTGCTAGAAAAAAATCAACGAGTCTTCTGGGACCTCGGTAGCTTAGCGGTTAGAGCAGTGGACCGGCAATCCAAAGGTCATGGGTTCGATTCCCATTTGCGCTTTCCTGAGACTCGTTGTTTTTTTTCTAGTAATCATTTTATCCTTTAATTATTTTCCAGCATGACCCTCCGCTGTTTGAAGGTAGCATGTCCCTGTATAGCGGTGTTTTATTATTTTTAAGCGATCTTAATTTTTTTAAGTTATTAATTTATGAAGTCAAAGTCAAAGTCAAAATATATTTATCCAATAAACTCAATTAATAAGTACTTTGAATCTTCCAAATCTTTTTTAACCTACCATTCATTCTGGACATCATTTTTTAACTGTGGCAAACAACGGGCGCAAGAAACCAAGCGCTCAGAAGCAACGACATTTACAAAAATATATATATATATGTCGTTACCAGGTCATAAAATACAAAATATGAATTTGAATGTAAATAGTTTAATTAAAATATGGTGCTCTATTAATTATAGACAATTAGAAATAGCTGTTGGAGTACTTGGAGCATTTCAGACCCTTTTCAACAAAAGCTTTTCTTAGATTTTGATTTTAAATTTATCAAGATCAAATTTCTGAATATCATTTGGTACTTTGTTGTTTAATAATGAGACTTATACATATTATATCAGGACCCTTTTTTGTTTTGATTTTTCAATTTCAATGCATGCATTTGACAAGCGCGGTGAGTAAGCCAACACCCATCCATTGTCGCGATGACTTGATTTCACTAATGGAGGTCGTTGCCCAGCAGTGGTACAGTATTAGGCTTCTTTTTTTTACTGTGAATGGGTTTGCTCTTGATCCGTATCAAGCCCAGGGCCTAAGACAGGATCCACGATGGAGCGAGCTAACCCAAAACCTTCTGAGCCTATTCACTCTTACTTTAAAGATGGACGGGTTATAAGTACTCCGTTCTACTTTACTTTACGCTTCAGAAGGTAGGTACTAGATACTATGTAACTTGAGCTGTCAATCAAATCCAACGAAGGGTCTTGCTTAATATACGCACATAACTCATCGCGATCTTTTGTGCGGGTGCGTTTCATTTCATATAATGGCGTAAGAACTAATTACAAAGTACATAACGTTCATTAGATATAATTTTTACTTGATCTATATACACTTGCCATAACAACATTACGTATACAAGTCATTTGGTATAATACTCATAATCTCTAACAACTTTTTTTTTAAAGCTATATTGGTATAATAACATAAACTATAACTTCATTTGATATATTTTTTACTTCAAATAAAATTAGCATTTTACCCCAATTTGATTTTAAAAAAATTCTTTAAAAGTTATGACGTTGTGTTTTTGGTAAGGTTGTGCCACAAAAGTCAGTGACTGAAACGAATCGCGGCAAAACCGACTCTACGTAGACTTGTCTGCCCTACGCTAGAGTGTAATTTAAGCCCGCAGCGCCGGAGCCGTGAAAGAAACCATGCCTGCTGCATGCTTGCTTGCATGCTGCGTGCTTGCTTGCATTCTGCATGCTTGCTAGCAAGCTGCATGCTTGCTCGCATGCTGCTTGCTTGCTTTCTTGGATGGTGCCCTTTGGGTCTGAGTATTATATGAATAATGTTTTATACCATTAGATTATTATATCAAATGTTTATTATATCATATGTACATTATATCACATGAAATTATAGATTCTAAAATTATATTAAATGTTTATTATATCAAGTCAGTTGTTATATCAAATGGAATTATATTAAATGAACGTTATATCATAAGTACTTATATCAAACATTACACACCCCTTTTGTGCAACCCCATCCTATCGCACAACACAATCGTCAATAGACACCGGCGGATACGGTCAAACCACGCCGGCATCTTGGCCCTTAGAAGCGCCCTAGGCTTTTCCGCTCTCGATTTCCGCGTCAAACTCCACGATGAATATGGCACTTTTGCGTCCTCATTTTTAGCAAATATCAATATAACCTTTTATAGAAATTGAATAGAAATAGCGAGTTTTGAATTCGTTGCTATGCTCACTAATCTGAATGTTAATTAACAAAACATATTTTTTTACCGCCTTTGTGTTCTAGTTGCCAAGCCACCGGTCTTAGGCTGCCTGTCCATTGAAGCGGAGCGAGGCTGCGGTGCGGAGAAGCGAAGAAATATTAACCAACAGGATTGTCTGCTGGAGCGGAGCGGAGATTTAATGCAATCCCAATGGTTAATATTTCTCCGCTTCTCCGCACCGCAGCCTCGCTCCGCTTCAATGGACAGGCAGCCTTAGACCCAGATGTCGTTTGCCCCATTCCTAGCGGGGGGTATACTTTGTGTACCTTGTTTTAGTTGGTGGTAGGCCTTGTTAAGTCCGCCTGGCTAGTTACCGCCATCCTAAGTCTATCGGGATAACAACAATATTAATAGCATTACAAACTACCGTGGAACTTATCCAGCCCGCCGAAATTAGCTTAACTGAAAAGAACACCTATCCTGGATTAACAGAAGGGTGCGGGTTCGAATCCCGCTCTTGGAAATTTTTTCGACACTGTCCTTTTCAATTTGTATTTGTTCGCAACAAAATTTGCGTTAAAATATATAAACAATAACAATATTACAATGTTAATAGCATTGTTGTGTTCCGACAGTTTAAAGATAAGATAGCCAGTTCCTCAATGTTTGAGGATTCCGGTTAAAGCGCGCTTCGTCCTTCGGCCATATGTATCAGGTGAGATAAAAGCCAGGCTTACACGTAGAGGATAAAAAAATGAGGCGATCTTACTATAAGAAGATTTTAAATCAATAGAATTAAATTCAATATACTCAACTTTTACTCGTTTTATTAATAGTTTTTTTTTCAAATTAATATTCTAGATTTAGCGATCGACGATACAGTGGAAACTAACTTATGAGCATTAGCTCATTGGCTATTAAGCCAATGTTTGTTATTAATTGGCTCGCTCGGTGGTGGTCATAAACGCGGGCATACACAAATCATTAGCGGTTTTGGCAGCCGTTGAACTTTGCGAAGTTCGCTGTCTCACTCAACTGAACAATTTGGCCGTAAAGTGTTGGAATTTTGCTCAGCAAACTGCACACACTTTATGAAAGCGTGCATAGTGGTTACCTATTACTTAGAAATATTTGGTTAGTGTTATTTTAATAAATGTTGGTGCGAGTTTCGCAATTATTCGATGCACAATAGGACGTAGGTAAGCAACAGGACTCAACCCACAATTTTGGCCAAAAATATGTACCAAAATTATCTATACCTATTACAAAACATCAATTTTGGTTTATTTAGGGCGACTGCTAGAAACCGCAAGAAACTTCAAGGCCTAGTCAGGTCAAGTGTTTTAAACATGACAAAAATGACAAAAAAAATCGTGCTTTTTTCATTTTTAATTAAATAATTCATTTTGCGATATTAAATTGGCAGTCTTTGAGTATCTAATTTATTTTAAAGCTATTACATATGAAAAATACGCACATTTCGTAATAGGAAAATCATCATCATCATCATCAGCCTATAAACGTCCTACTGCTGGGCACAGGCCTCCCACGTGGACAATAGCACGTGGGGATATAGAATAGGAAAATAAATGGTCTCATTGCAGACTAACGTAGGTACTTATCGCCCGGCTGACGCGGACGGGTCAACAGACGGTTGGGTCAACGACCGGCCGGCCGCTGCCCGAGCGTTGTAAATAATCGATATTTTAATTGTTTTTTCATTTTATTTTTCTTATGTTATTGCTTCAAAATAAATTAGATACTCAAAGACTATCCAATGAAAATTCACAAAATGAATTATTTTATTAAAATGAAAAAAGCACGAATTTCTTTTTTGTCATTTTTGTCATGTTTAGATGACTTGACCTGACCAGCCCTTGAAGTTTCTTGCGGTTTTTAGCAGTCGCCTGGTTTTTAGTGTCGTTTTTGACTAATTTGTGGATTGAGTCTTTTCTGATTATTTGGGTTTACGATCAACAACCGCATTTGGTAAGCGTGGACCATCAATTATCGTAAACTTGATTTCGATGATAGAGACCTTAACGCACCAGCGGGATAGTATGGGCTATAAATTACTATTTTTTACTTTAAATTATTAATATGATCACAATGACGTTCTTTTTAGTTGGCCCCACGTGTAGCACTTCTGTCTAAACACAAATACTAAATCCTAAATAATATAATATCAAATCAAATGATCTCACTATGATCTCACTATAAACGTCCTACTGCTGGGCAAATAAAATTATTTTAGCGAATTGTACACATCTAACAGCTGACAAGGACGCAAATAACAGAGCTTGTTTCACTTACTCTAAATATCCTGTCGTTAGCTACTTGTGTGGGACGTTGAAAGCGTGTTCCAGCCGGATTAAGGTGCTCTCTTACAATTTGATCTGGAGGTGCTAAAGGTAATTTTTCCTTTAATCAAATAAGGTTGATTAAAGGGAAAATCATAATAAAAAGGAAAGTAATGTATCGCTTATAATCCTCGAATATGTAGGCGAGCCATTATTGATCTACATTCTCTATGGTCTGGTCGTTCTGTTTTTGTCTCTGCTCGACGGCCCTGCCAGTATGGAAGTCCGTCTGTGTTTAAATTAACAGCCATATCGATTTTTTATGCGATTTACTCTAATATAAAAAGGAGACACGCTGAGAAAGCTTTCTTTTCCCGCTTGCCTACCTACCATTACTTACAACGTCGCACTGTTAAAATTCTGCGCGAAAATATAACCCGAAATCTCGGGTTCCTGTACCAGGCTACACCCACTGGGCCTGTGCGCTGTGCCTGCTGCTTGCTGCCTGCTGCCTGCCCGCCTGCTAGAGCTCGTGCGTGGATCAGCTGCCTAGCGTACACGACTCCGCTTTCGTCCCTGCGCGCAGACTGACCCTGCCGGCTCCAGGTTCCGGGTAGCTGCAGTCTACGAGGAAGATTAGCTTAAAGCTAAGTCCCTTTTTAAGTCCTAGCAAGCGGACAGAGTGAGCGATCCATGAACCACCCCCTGAGTTCTTGTAATTTCTTTTCTAAAAGGGAATAAAAACGTTGTAACCAATACATTGTTGCCATTCCCTATCCTGAAGCACTAAAACACGTTTCAGTGGCGCCCAGCTCGCTAAGGATAGCTCACTCTGTGTCGTTCTTTAACTATTATTAACTAATATTTTTTTACAGTGAAAGTGGGTGTCAGTGAATTTTAGCTTTTATTTTGTGATTTGTGCACTGTGTGTTCCTCAAATCCGATCACACAGTAAGTTACAGAAATTTATTCATCCCTATTCATTTCAAAACGTTTCTAACCTCGTTATTTTGAAAAATCTTCAGTTTTTTTAAATTTTTACTCGGTGAAATATTTTTTTTCCGTACACCCACTTAAATATTTCTGTGTTTCTTTTACTTTACTTTTGCTAAGTTACTATTGAACCTGCTCTAGACAACTCACCCAGGTTTAGAACACTCGATTGGACCATGGCAGAATACATTATAAATTTTTTATCGCTTCAAAAAGCCGAGCTGGATTACGAAGTTGCTTTACGGGGAGCTACTCCGGGGGATTCTGTGATGGAATTACGGAGGCAAATTATAAAGCTATCTAAGGAGCTTCCCTCCGAAGATATTTTAGTATCGCATTTGGATCCGGTTTTGGATATTGAGGGTATCGAACTTGCTCTGAATAAATCTTTAAAAAATTTAAAATCTCTAAAATCTAACTTTGATAAAAACTTGTTTTGTAGAACGGAAGTATTGTTGAACCACATTTATCATCGCCTTAATAGGGTCGTAGTTGACGACGATGACGATTTGTTAGAAGCTAGAAATAATTTCGACTCCCAATATAAAATTTTATTGTCGCTTAAACCTGAAACTGTTAAACAGCCAACATCGTCCCAAGGCTTGATCGATTTAGAGAAATCGGTGGTAAATTTAAATATTGAACGTAACGCCTCGGCTGATTTTAATAAAATAAGATTTAATGGCAAAACATGCGTATTGTCTTTTATACAAAGGGTTGACGAATATATCGTGTCTAGAGGCATTTCTCACGATAAAATATTGTCATTTGGTTACGAAATTTTTGTTGAAGATGCTCGGCATTGGTTTAGGTGTGTGAGACCTAACATCACCAGTTGGTCTGAACTGGTGACATTATTAAAGTCTGAGTTCAGTCTGCAAGATTTTGACTACAGATTCTTGGCTGAAATTCGTTCCCGTACACAAGGTAGGGACGAGTCCATATCCGTTTACTTAGCAATAATGGATGGTATGTTTTCACGTCTGTCAAAGCCCTTGTCAGTAGGGGATAAATTAGACATTTTATTGCATAATGTAAGACCGTGCTATGCCAATGTTTTGGCCGCGGCTTCGCCTATTTTTTCAATTAATGCACTTAAAGTGGCTTGCCAACATTATGAGAGGGTACAATGCCATTTCACTAATTTTCACGAACCTCCAGGTCCTAGTGCACAAACTCTAGCTCCCGAGTTTTCTTATCGGGGGAATAATAATTCTACTTCACCTGTAGGTTTTCCTAGGAAATCTTTTGTCTCGGCTATTGAGCCGCGAGAAGTCTATTGTCCTAGATGTCGCACTAACACACATAGCCTCAGCCAGTGTAGGAAGCCACGTGATATAATATGTTTTAAATGTGGCAAAAAGGGTGTTCGTGCTCCAGAGTGTCCGAATTGCACTAAAAATGGCAACTCTGTACAGCAGAAAGGTCAGGATTCGACAGCTAAACTGTCAACTAATAATAAACATTATGTTTCTCCAATACTGGAACCTAAAACCAGTACATCTCGACCTTTTGTCACGGTCAATGCTGATGGCAAGAATATAGTTGGTCTTTTGGACACTGGGTCCAGCATTACTATTTTAGGGAATAATTCCCACAAACTCTTGATTAATTCAACTTGTAAATTAAATTATTGCAATCCATTACAGCTTTCTGCAGCTGGCGGTCAAAAACTTTACACTTCATCATACTTAAACGTACCGCTATCTTTTAAAAATCAGACTCACACTATAAAAATATATATAGTCCCTGAGATCAAAGATAACCTTATCTTAGGAATGGATTTCTGGAGAATTTTTAAATTATTTCCCAGTGAGCTGGATTGCTTGGTTCTGAATTCGAACACTTGTGCTATATCTACAGCAGCTATAGATAATAATAACCAAGTCGCACCTAATGTGTCAGATCCATGGTATCTAAATATTTATAATGGTTGCCTGTCGTCTCCCACATCATTTTTAAACTATAGAATATCCAACAATAAACTTTATCGCTTCATTAAAAATATGAATACTAAAAATCAGAAATTCACATGGAAGGAAGTTGTTCCTAACGAATTCAAGGCGGATATTCTAAAGAAAAATCATACCAGTCCTATTTCTAATAATTTGGGAATTTTTAAAACATTAAGAAGTTTATCACTGAATTATTTTTGGCCTGGTATGCAAAAAGACGTAGCCAATTTCGTTAATAATTGTGACTCATGTAGTTCACATAAACATGCTCAGCATAATACTCTTAGCCTCATGGGTCGTCCTGGGAAATGTGTTGGATCAATTCAAAAGTCTACTAATGACATAAGGGGTACCTTGCCTAAAACTAAGAAACAGAATACGACTAAAGTGTTCAACCAGGTACAAAGATCCTCAATAAGGTCTCATGCTGGGAATTGTGGCCCATACAATCTACGTCGTAAAAATCACGATTTCACTGTAGGTGATATTGTCTGGCGTAAAACTTATTACCAAAGTGACAAAGACACATACGTCTCAAAGACACTTACTCCCAAATCTAAATATATTAAATGTCGAATTAAAGCAAAATTGTCACCCTTTGTGTATGAACTCGTCAACATGCATGGTAAAAATCTTGATTCTTGGCATATCAAGGATTTTAAAATAAAAATATAAGTACTTACTAAGTTCTTATTTTTAATGTTTTTCGCTGGAAAAACCTTACTAAATAAAATAAATCTATAGCTACAAGCTACACTTTAACATTTTTATTAAAACTTATCATGAAAATAAAATAAGTTTATACTGAATCAAGTTTTACTTATAGAAACTATAACTTATACACAGATGCACAGCAGCGTGAACATAAGCTAAACAAATATGCTGAAAAATCATAACTGAAGTTAACCAGTGCAATGTCTAAAAACTTAAAGTACTCATCAGCCGATGGTTATCCTATAACTACTTAAATACATTTTTAGTTTTTAAATACATTATTCTAACAGAATAGAAATACTTACTAAATAAAGAAGAAAAAAATAAAATACAATAAAAAGGGAAATCCACTTTTTCAGGTCTTCGGGCAAATATTGATTTGTTGTCCGGCGAAATGTGTGCAATTGCACACGCTTTTTGGGTCTACATAATGATGAGGTCGTTGTTGGTTCTATCCCAAGTTGAATTCTAAGATATAATAAAAAAAAAAGAGGAAGGAAAAGAATAAAGAATATAAAAAGAATACTTATAAAAAAGAAAAAAAAAGAAAAAGAATACAAAAAAAAAGAATACAAAAAAAAACAATATAAAATTATTAATTTTTTTTAATAGATAGGGATCGCTTCTCAACTGTAACCGTTTCAATGACTGCTATTGAATCTTATTGTCTCATGTTTTTAACTTGACTCTTACTGTCTTGTGAGTGGCAGGGTTTTCGTCAATTTTCGGGATTGTTTTATCTTTGGTTACAGTTGTTAATGTCTTGGGTGATTGTTAGTTCTTCAAAGTTATTCAACACTCTTACTACTACAGTCATATTGGGTGTTTAACTAAAGATAGGCTGCTATGGGATGTAAGTTGTAGTCATATATTAATTTATGACTGCATTATGAAGAATGTGGTGACTAATGAATGGAATTGAGGGTATATACGACGATGTATGCAGATGAATTTGGTCTTCCGTATTAATCTTGAGGATTGTTTTTCTTACATAATTGGATTTTTCCTAGGCAAAATCCTACTCTAAAAAGGGGGATATGTAGCACTTCTGTCTAAACACAAATACTAAATCCTAAATAATATAATATCAAATCAAATGATCTCACTATGATCTCACTATAAACGTCCTACTGCTGGGCAAATAAAATTATTTTAGCGAATTGTACACATCTAACAGCTGACAAGGACGCAAATAACAGAGCTTGTTTCACTTACTCTAAATATCCTGTCGTTAGCTACTTGTGTGGGACGTTGAAAGCGTGTTCCAGCCGGATTAAGGTGCTCTCTTACAATTTGATCTGGAGGTGCTAAAGGTAATTTTTCCTTTAATCAAATAAGGTTGATTAAAGGGAAAATCATAATAAAAAGGAAAGTAATGTATCGCTTATAATCCTCGAATGTGTAGGCGAGCCATTATTGATCTACATTCTCTATGGTCTGGTCGTTCTGTTTTTGTCTCTGCTCGACGGCCCTGCCAGTATGGAAGTCCGTCTGTGTTTAAATTAACAGCCATATCGATTTTTTATGCGATTTACTCTAATATAAAAAGGAGACACGCTGAGAAAGCTTTCTTTTCCCGCTTGCCTACCTACCATTACTTACAACGTCGCACTGTTAAAATTCTGCGCGAAAATATAACCCGAAATCTCGGGTTCCTGTACCAGGCTACACCCACTGGGCCTGTGCGCTGTGCCTGCTGCTTGCTGCCTGCTGCCTGCCCGCCTGCTAGAGCTCGTGCGTGGATCAGCTGCCTAGCGTACACGACTCCGCTTTCGTCCCTGCGCGCAGACTGACCCTGCCGGCTCCAGGTTCCGGGTAGCTGCAGTCTACGAGGAAGATTAGCTTAAAGCTAAGTCCCTTTTTAAGTCCTAGCAAGCGGACAGAGTGAGCGATCCATGAACCACCCCCTGAGTTCTTGTAATTTCTTTTCTAAAAGGGAATAAAAACGTTGTAACCAATACATTGTTGCCATTCCCTATCCTGAAGCACTAAAACACGTTTCATTTACGCTTCAGAAGGTAGGTACTAGATACTATGTAACTTGAGCTGTCAATCAAATCCAACGAAGGGTCTTGCTTAATATACGCACATAACTCATCGCGATCTTTTGTGCGGGTGCGTTTCATTTCATATAATGGCGTAAGAACTAATTACAAAGTACATAACGTTCATTAGATATAATTTTTACTTGATCTATATACACTTGCCATAACAACATTACGTATACAAGTCATTTGGTATAATACTCATAATCTCTAACAACTTTTTTTTTAAAGCTATATTGGTATAATAACATAAACTATAACTTCATTTGATATATTTTTTACTTCAAATAAAATTAGCATTTTACCCCAATTTGATTTTAAAAAAATTCTTTAAAAGTTATGACGTTGTGTTTTTGGTAAGGTTGTGCCACAAAAGTCAGTGACAGAAACGAATCGCGGCAAAACCGACTCTACGTAGACTTGTCTGCCCTACGCTAGAGTGTAATTTAAGCCCGCAGCGCCGGAGCCGTGAAAGAAACCATGCCTGCTGCATGCTTGCTTGCATGCTGCGTGCTTGCTTGCATTCTGCATGCTTGCTAGCAAGCTGCATGCTTGCTCGCATGCTGCTTGCTTGCTTTCTTGGATGGTGCCCTTTGGGTCTGAGTATTATATGAATAATGTTTTATACCATTAGATTATTATATCAAATGTTTATTATATCATATGTACATTATATCACATGAAATTATAGATTCTAAAATTATATTAAATGTTTATTATATCAAGTCAGTTGTTATATCAAATGGAATTATATGAAATGAAATTATATTAAATGAACGTTATATCATAAGTACTTATATCAAACATTACACACCCCTTTTGTGCAACCCCATCCTATCGCACAACACAATCGTCAATAGACACCGGCGGATACGGTCAAACCACGCCGGCATCTTGGCCCTTAGAAGCGCCCTAGGCTTTTCCGCTCTCGATTTCCGCGTCAAACTCCACGATGAATATGGCACTTTTGCGTCCTCCTTTTTAGCAAATATCAATATAACCTTTTATAGAAATTGAATAGAAATAGCGAGTTTTGAATTCGTTGCTATGCTCACTAATCTGAATGTTAATTAACAAAACATATTTTTTTACCGCCTTTGTGTTCTAGTTGCCAAGCCACCGGTCTTAGGCTGCCTGTCCATTGAAGCGGAGCGAGGCTGCGGTGCGGAGAAGCGAAGAAATATTAACCAACAGGATTGTCTGCTGGAGCGGAGCGGAGATTTAATGCAATCCCAATGGTTAATATTTCTCCGCTTCTCCGCACCGCAGCCTCGCTCCGCTTCAATGGACAGGCAGCCTTAGACCCAGATGTCGTTTGCCCCATTCCTAGCGGGGGGTATACTTTGTGTACCTTGTTTTAGTTGGTGGTAGGCCTTGTTAAGTCCGCCTGGCTAGTTACCGCCATCCTAAGTCTATCGGGATAACAACAATATTAATAGCATTACAAACTACCGTGGAACTTATCCAGCCCGCCGAAATTAGCTTAACTGAAAAGAACACCTATCCTGGATTAACAGAAGGGTGCGGGTTCGAATCCCGCTCTTGGAAATTTTTTCGACACTGTCCTTTTCAATTTGTATTTGTTCGCAACAAAATTTGCGTTAAAATATATAAACAATAACAATATTACAATGTTAATAGCATTGTTGTGTTCCGACAGTTTAAAGATAAGATAGCCAGTTCCTCAATGTTTGAGGATTCCGGTTAAAGCGCGCTTCGTCCTTCGGCCATATGTATCAGGTGAGATAAAAGCCAGGCTTACACGTAGAGGATAAAAAAATGAGGCGATCTTACTATAAGAAGATTTTAAATCAATAGAATTAAATTCAATATACTCAACTTTTACTCGTTTTATTAATAGTTTTTTTTTCAAATTAATATTCTAGATTTAGCGATCGACGATACAGTGGAAACTAACTTATGAGCATTAGCTCATTGGCTATTAAGCCAATGTTTGTTATTAATTGGCTCGCTCGGTGGTGGTCATAAACGCGGGCATACACAAATCATTAGCGGTTTTGGCAGCCGTTGAACTTTGCGAAGTTCGCTGTCTCACTCAACTGAACAATTTGGCCGTAAAGTGTTGGAATTTTGCTCAGCAAACTGCACACACTTTATGAAAGCGTGCATAGTGGTTACCTATTACTTAGAAATATTTGGTTAGTGTTATTTTAATAAATGTTGGTGCGAGTTTCGCAATTATTCGATGCACAATAGGACGTAGGTAAGCAACAGGACTCAACCCACAATTTTGGCCAAAAATATGTACCAAAATTATCTATACCTATTACAAAACATCAATTTTGGTTTATTTAGGGCGACTGCTAGAAACCGCAAGAAACTTCAAGGCCTAGTCAGGTCAAGTGTTTTAAACATGACAAAAATGACAAAAAAAATCGTGCTTTTTTCATTTTTAATTAAATAATTCATTTTGCGATATTAAATTGGCAGTCTTTGAGTATCTAATTTATTTTAAAGCTATTACATATGAAAAATACGCACATTTCGTAATAGGAAAATCATCATCATCATCATCAGCCTATAAACGTCCTACTGCTGGGCACAGGCCTCCCACGTGGACAATAGCACGTGGGGATATAGAATAGGAAAATAAATGGTCTCATTGCAGACTAACGTAGGTACTTATCGCCTGGCTGACGCGGACGGGTCAACAGACGGTTGGGTCAACGACCGGCCGGCCGCTGCCCGAGCGTTGTAAATAATCGATATTTTAATTGTTTTTTCATTTTATTTTTCTTATGTTATTGCTTCAAAATAAATTAGATACTCAAAGACTATCCAATGAAAATTCACAAAATGAATTATTTTATTAAAATGAAAAAAGCACGAATTTCTTTTTTGTCATTTTTGTCATGTTTAGATGACTTGACCTGACCAGCCCTTGAAGTTTCTTGCGGTTTTTAGCAGTCGCCTGGTTTTTAGTGTCGTTTTTGACTAATTTGTGGATTGAGTCTTTTCTGATTATTTGGGTTTACGATCAACAACCGCATTTGGTAAGCGTGGACCATCAATTATCGTAAACTTGATTTCGATGATAGAGACCTTAACGCACCAGCGGGATAGTATGGGCTATAAATTACTATTTTTTACTTTAAATTATTAATATGATCACAATGACGTTCTTTTTAGTTGGCCCCACGTGTAGCACTTCTGTCTAAACACAAATACTAAATCCTAAATAATATAATATCAAATCAAATGATCTCACTATGATCTCACTATAAACGTCCTACTGCTGGGCAAATAAAATTATTTTAGCGAATTGTACACATCTAACAGCTGACAAGGACGCAAATAACAGAGCTTGTTTCACTTACTCTAAATATCCTGTCGTTAGCTACTTGTGTGGGACGTTGAAAGCGTGTTCCAGCCGGATTAAGGTGCTCTCTTACAATTTGATCTGGAGGTGCTAAAGGTAATTTTTCCTTTAATCAAATAAGGTTGATTAAAGGGAAAATCATAATAAAAAGGAAAGTAATGTATCGCTTATAATCCTCGAATGTGTAGGCGAGCCATTATTGATCTACATTCTCTATGGTCTGGTCGTTCTGTTTTTGTCTCTGCTCGACGGCCCTGCCAGTATGGAAGTCCGTCTGTGTTTAAATTAACAGCCATATCGATTTTTTATGCGATTTACTCTAATATAAAAAGGAGACACGCTGAGAAAGCTTTCTTTTCCCGCTTGCCTACCTACCATTACTTACAACGTCGCACTGTTAAAATTCTGCGCGAAAATATAACCCGAAATCTCGGGTTCCTGTACCAGGCTACACCCACTGGGCCTGTGCGCTGTGCCTGCTGCTTGCTGCCTGCTGCCTGCCCGCCTGCTAGAGCTCGTGCGTGGATCAGCTGCCTAGCGTACACGACTCCGCTTTCGTCCCTGCGCGCAGACTGACCCTGCCGGCTCCAGGTTCCGGGTAGCTGCAGTCTACGAGGAAGATTAGCTTAAAGCTAAGTCCCTTTTTAAGTCCTAGCAAGCGGACAGAGTGAGCGATCCATGAACCACCCCCTGAGTTCTTGTAATTTCTTTTCTAAAAGGGAATAAAAACGTTGTAACCATTACATTGTTGCCATTCCCTATCCTGAAGCACTAAAACACGTTTCAGTGGCGCCCAGCTCGCTAAGGATAGCTCACTCTGTGTCGTTCTTTAACTATTATTAACTAATATTTTTTTACAGTGAAAGTGGGTGTCAGTGAATTTTAGCTTTTATTTTGTGATTTGTGCACTGTGTGTTCCTCAAATCCGATCACACAGTAAGTTACAGAAATTTATTCATCCCTATTCATTTCAAAACGTTTCTAACCTCGTTATTTTGAAAAATCTTCAGTTTTTTTAAATTTTTACTCGGTGAAATATTTTTTTTTCCGTACACCCACTTAAATATTTCTGTGTTTCTTTTACTTTACTTTTGCTAAGTTACTATTGAACCTGCTCGAGACAACTCACCCAGGTTTAGAACACTCGATTGGACCATGGCAGAATACATTATAAATTTTTTATCGCTTCAAAAAGCCGAGCTGGATTACGAAGTTGCTTTACGGGGAGCTACTCCGGGGGATTCTGTGATGGAATTACGGAGGCAAATTATAAAGCTATCTAAGGAGCTTCCCTCCGAAGATATTTTAGTATCGCATTTGGATCCGGTTTTGGATATTGAGGGTATCGAACTTGCTCTGAATAAATCTTTAAAAAATTTAAAATCTCTAAAATCTAACTTTGATAAAAACTTGTTTTGTAGAACGGAAGTATTGTTGAACCACATTTATCATCGCCTTAATAGGGTCGTAGTTGACGACGATGACGATTTGTTAGAAGCTAGAAATAATTTCGACTCCCAATATAAAATTTTATTGTCGCTTAAACCTGAAACTGTTAAACAGCCAACATCTTCCCAAGGCTTGATCGATTTAGAGAAATCGGTGGTAAATTTAAATATTGAACGTAACGCCTCGGCTGATTTTAATAAAATAAGATTTAATGGCAAAACATGCGTATTGTCTTTTATACAAAGGGTTGACGAATATATCGTGTCTAGAGGCATTTCTCACGATAAAATATTGTCATTTGGTTACGAAATTTTTGTTGAAGATGCTCGGCATTGGTTTAGGTGTGTGAGACCTAACATCACCAGTTGGTCTGAACTGGTGACATTATTAAAGTCTGAGTTCAGTCTGCAAGATTTTGACTACAGATTCTTGGCTGAAATTCGTTCCCGTACACAAGGTAGGGACGAGTCCATATCCGTTTACTTAGCAATAATGGATGGTATGTTTTCACGTCTGTCAAAGCCCTTGTCAGTAGGGGATAAATTAGACATTTTATTGCATAATGTAAGACCGTGCTATGCCAATGTTTTGGCCGCGGCTTCGCCTATTTTTTCAATTAATGCACTTAAAGTGGCTTGCCAACATTATGAGAGGGTACAATGCCATTTCACTAATTTTCACGAACCTCCAGGTCCTAGTGCACAAACTCTAGCTCCCGAGTTTTCTTATCGGGGGAATAATAATTCTACTTCACCTGTAGGTTTTCCTAGGAAATCTTTTGTCTCGGCTATTGAGCCGCGAGAAGTCTATTGTCCTAGATGTCGCACTAACACACATAGCCTCAGCCAGTGTAGGAAGCCACGTGATATAATATGTTTTAAATGTGGCAAAAAGGGTGTTCGTGCTCCAGAGTGTCCGAATTGCACTAAAAATGGCAACTCTGTACAGCAGAAAGGTCAGGATTCGACAGCTAAACTGTCAACTAATAATAAACATTATGTTTCTCCAATACTGGAACCTAAAACCAGTACATCTCGACCTTTTGTCACGGTCAATGCTGATGGCAAGAATATAGTTGGTCTTTTGGACACTGGGTCCAGCATTACTATTTTAGGGAATAATTCCCACAAACTCTTGATTAATTCAACTTGTAAATTAAATTATTGCAATCCATTACAGCTTTCTGCAGCTGGCGGTCAAAAACTTTACACTTCATCATACTTAAACGTACCGCTATCTTTTAAAAATCAGACTCACACTATAAAAATATATATAGTCCCTGAGATCAAAGATAACCTTATCTTAGGAATGGATTTCTGGAGAATTTTTAAATTATTTCCCAGTGAGCTGGATTGCTTGGTTCTGAATTCGAACACTTGTGCTATATCTACAGCAGCTATAGATAATAATAACCAAGTCGCACCTAATGTGTCAGATCCATGGTATCTAAATATTTATAATGGTTGCCTGTCGTCTCCCACATCATTTTTAAACTATAGAATATCCAACAATAAACTTTATCGCTTCATTAAAAATATGAATACTAAAAATCAGAAATTCACATGGAAGGAAGTTGTTCCTAACGAATTCAAGGCGGATATTCTAAAGAAAAATCATACCAGTCCTATTTCTAATAATTTGGGAATTTTTAAAACATTAAGAAGTTTATCACTGAATTATTTTTGGCCTGGTATGCAAAAAGACGTAGCCAATTTCGTTAATAATTGTGACTCATGTAGTTCACATAAACATGCTCAGCATAATACTCTTAGCCTCATGGGTCGTCCTGGGAAATGTGTTGGATCAATTCAAAAGTCTACTAATGACATAAGGGGTACCTTGCCTAAAACTAAGAAACAGAATACGACTAAAGTGTTCAACCAGGTACAAAGATCCTCAATAAGGTCTCATGCTGGGAATTGTGGCCCATACAATCTACGTCGTAAAAATCACGATTTCACTGTAGGTGATATTGTCTGGCGTAAAACTTATTACCAAAGTGACAAAGACACATACGTCTCAAAGACACTTACTCCCAAATCTAAATATATTAAATGTCGAATTAAAGCAAAATTGTCACCCTTTGTGTATGAACTCGTCAACATGCATGGTAAAAATCTTGATTCTTGGCATATCAAGGATTTTAAAATAAAAATATAAGTACTTACTAAGTTCTTATTTTTAATGTTTTTCGCTGGAAAAACCTTACTAAATAAAATAAATCTATAGCTACAAGCTACACTTTAACATTTTTATTAAAACTTATCATGAAAATAAAATAAGTTTATACTGAATCAAGTTTTACTTATAGAAACTATAACTTATACACAGATGCACAGCAGCGTGAACATAAGCTAAACAAATATGCTGAAAAATCATAACTGAAGTTAACCAGTGCAATGTCTAAAAACTTAAAGTACTCATCAGCCGATGGTTATCCTATAACTACTTAAATACATTTTTAGTTTTTAAATACATTATTCTAACAGAATAGAAATACTTACTAAATAAAGAAGAAAAAAATAAAATACAATAAAAAGGGAAATCCACTTTTTCAGGTCTTCGGGCAAATATTGATTTGTTGTCCGGCGAAATGTGTGCAATTGCACACGCTTTTTGGGTCTACATAATGATGAGGTCGTTGTTGGTTCTATCCCAAGTTGAATTCTAAGATATAATAAAAAAAAAAGAGGAAGGAAAAGAATAAAGAATATAAAAAGAATACTTATAAAAAAGAAAAAAAAAGAAAAAGAATACAAAAAAAAAGAATACAAAAAAAAACAATATAAAATTATTAATTTTTTTTAATAGATAGGGATCGCTTCTCAACTGTAACCGTTTCAATGACTGCTATTGAATCTTATTGTCTCATGTTTTTAACTTGACTCTTACTGTCTTGTGAGTGGCAGGGTTTTCGTCAATTTTCGGGATTGTTTTATCTTTGGTTACAGTTGTTAATGTCTTGGGTGATTGTTAGTTCTTCAAAGTTATTCAACACTCTTACTACTACAGTCATATTGGGTGTTTAACTAAAGATAGGCTGCTATGGGATGTAAGTTGTAGTCATATATTAATTTATGACTGCATTATGAAGAATGTGGTGACTAATGAATGGAATTGAGGGTATATACGACGATGTATGCAGATGAATTTGGTCTTCCGTATTAATCTTGAGGATTGTTTTTCTTACATAATTGGATTTTTCCTAGGCAAAATCCTACTCTAAAAAGGGGGATATGTAGCACTTCTGTCTAAACACAAATACTAAATCCTAAATAATATAATATCAAATCAAATGATCTCACTATGATCTCACTATAAACGTCCTACTGCTGGGCAAATAAAATTATTTTAGCGAATTGTACACATCTAACAGCTGACAAGGACGCAAATAACAGAGCTTGTTTCACTTACTCTAAATATCCTGTCGTTAGCTACTTGTGTGGGACGTTGAAAGCGTGTTCCAGCCGGATTAAGGTGCTCTCTTACAATTTGATCTGGAGGTGCTAAAGGTAATTTTTCCTTTAATCAAATAAGGTTGATTAAAGGGAAAATCATAATAAAAAGGAAAGTAATGTATCGCTTATAATCCTCGAATGTGTAGGCGAGCCATTATTGATCTACATTCTCTATGGTCTGGTCGTTCTGTTTTTGTCTCTGCTCGACGGCCCTGCCAGTATGGAAGTCCGTCTGTGTTTAAATTAACAGCCATATCGATTTTTTATGCGATTTACTCTAATATAAAAAGGAGACACGCTGAGAAAGCTTTCTTTTCCCGCTTGCCTACCTACCATTACTTACAACGTCGCACTGTTAAAATTCTGCGCGAAAATATAACCCGAAATCTCGGGTTCCTGTACCAGGCTACACCCACTGGGCCTGTGCGCTGTGCCTGCTGCTTGCTGCCTGCTGCCTGCCCGCCTGCTAGAGCTCGTGCGTGGATCAGCTGCCTAGCGTACACGACTCCGCTTTCGTCCCTGCGCGCAGACTGACCCTGCCGGCTCCAGGTTCCGGGTAGCTGCAGTCTACGAGGAAGATTAGCTTAAAGCTAAGTCCCTTTTTAAGTCCTAGCAAGCGGACAGAGTGAGCGATCCATGAACCACCCCCTGAGTTCTTGTAATTTCTTTTCTAAAAGGGAATAAAAACGTTGTAACCAATACATTGTTGCCATTCCCTATCCTGAAGCACTAAAACACGTTTCATTTACGCTTCAGAAGGTAGGTACTAGATACTATGTAACTTGAGCTGTCAATCAAATCCAACGAAGGGTCTTGCTTAATATACGCACATAACTCATCGCGATCTTTTGTGCGGGTGCGTTCATTTCATATAATGGCGTAAGAACTAATTACAAAGTACATAACGTTCATTAGATATAATTTTTACTTGATCTATATACACTTGCCATAACAACATTACGTATACAAGTCATTTGGTATAATACTCATAATCTCTAACAACTTTTTTTTTAAAGCTATATTGGTATAATAACATAAACTATAACTTCATTTGATATATTTTTTACTTCAAATAAAATTAGCATTTTACCCCAATTTGATTTTAAAAAAATTCTTTAAAAGTTATGACGTTGTGTTTTTGGTAAGGTTGTGCCACAAAAGTCAGTGACAGAAACGAATCGCGGCAAAACCGACTCTACGTAGACTTGTCTGCCCTACGCTAGAGTGTAATTTAAGCCCGCAGCGCCGGAGCCGTGAAAGAAACCATGCCTGCTGCATGCTTGCTTGCATGCTGCGTGCTTGCTTGCATTCTGCATGCTTGCTAGCAAGCTGCATGCTTGCTCGCATGCTGCTTGCTTGCTTTCTTGGATGGTGCCCTTTGGGTCTGAGTATTATATGAATAATGTTTTATACCATTAGATTATTATATCAAATGTTTATTATATCATATGTACATTATATCACATGAAATTATAGATTCTAAAATTATATTAAATGTTTATTATATCAAGTCAGTTGTTATATCAAATGGAATTATATGAAATGAAATTATATTAAATGAACGTTATATCATAAGTACTTATATCAAACATTACACACCCCTTTTGTGCAACCCCATCCTATCGCACAACACAATCGTCAATAGACACCGGCGGATACGGTCAAACCACGCCGGCATCTTGGCCCTTAGAAGCGCCCTAGGCTTTTCCGCTCTCGATTTCCGCGTCAAACTCCACGATGAATATGGCACTTTTGCGTCCTCCTTTTTAGCAAATATCAATATAACCTTTTATAGAAATTGAATAGAAATAGCGAGTTTTGAATTCGTTGCTATGCTCACTAATCTGAATGTTAATTAACAAAACATATTTTTTTACCGCCTTTGTGTTCTAGTTGCCAAGCCACCGGTCTTAGGCTGCCTGTCCATTGAAGCGGAGCGAGGCTGCGGTGCGGAGAAGCGAAGAAATATTAACCAACAGGATTGTCTGCTGGAGCGGAGCGGAGATTTAATGCAATCCCAATGGTTAATATTTCTCCGCTTCTCCGCACCGCAGCCTCGCTCCGCTTCAATGGACAGGCAGCCTTAGACCCAGATGTCGTTTGCCCCATTCCTAGCGGGGGGTATACTTTGTGTACCTTGTTTTAGTTGGTGGTAGGCCTTGTTAAGTCCGCCTGGCTAGTTACCGCCATCCTAAGTCTATCGGGATAACAACAATATTAATAGCATTACAAACTACCGTGGAACTTATCCAGCCCGCCGAAATTAGCTTAACTGAAAAGAACACCTATCCTGGATTAACAGAAGGGTGCGGGTTCGAATCCCGCTCTTGGAAATTTTTTCGACACTGTCCTTTTCAATTTGTATTTGTTCGCAACAAAATTTGCGTTAAAATATATAAACAATAACAATATTACAATGTTAATAGCATTGTTGTGTTCCGACAGTTTAAAGATAAGATAGCCAGTTCCTCAATGTTTGAGGATTCCGGTTAAAGCGCGCTTCGTCCTTCGGCCATATGTATCAGGTGAGATAAAAGCCAGGCTTACACGTAGAGGATAAAAAAATGAGGCGATCTTACTATAAGAAGATTTTAAATCAATAGAATTAAATTCAATATACTCAACTTTTACTCGTTTTATTAATAGTTTTTTTTTTCAAATTAATATTCTAGATTTATCGATCGACGATACAGTGGAAACTAACTTATGAGCATTAGCTCATTGGCTATTAAGCCAATGTTTGTTATTAATTGGCTCGCTCGGTGGTGGTCATAAACGCGGGCATACACAAATCATTAGCGGTTTTGGCAGCCGTTGAACTTTGCGAAGTTCGCTGTCTCACTCAACTGAACAATTTGGCCGTAAAGTGTTGGAATTTTGCTCAGCAAACTGCACACACTTTATGAAAGCGTGCATAGTGGTTACCTATTACTTAGAAATATTTGGTTAGTGATATTTTAATAAATGTTGGTGCGAGTTTCGCAATTATTCGATGCACAATAGGACGTAGGTAAGCAACAGGACTCAACCCACAATTTTGGCCAAAAATATGTACCAAAATTATCTATACCTATTACAAAACATCAATTTTGGTTTATTTAGGGCGACTGCTAGAAACCGCAAGAAACTTCAAGGCCTAGTCAGGTCAAGTGTTTTAAACATGACAAAAATGACAAAAAAAATCGTGCTTTTTTCATTTTTAATTAAATAATTCATTTTGCGATATTAAATTGGCAGTCTTTGAGTATCTAATTTATTTTAAAGCTATTACATATGAAAAATACGCACATTTCGTAATAGGAAAATCATCATCATCATCATCAGCCTATAAACGTCCTACTGCTGGGCACAGGCCTCCCACGTGGACAATAGCACGTGGGGATATAGAATAGGAAAATAAATGGTCTCATTGCAGACTAACGTAGGTACTTATCGCCCGGCTGACGCGGACGGGTCAACAGACGGTTGGGTCAACGACCGGCCGGCCGCTGCCCGAGCGTTGTAAATAATCGATATTTTAATTGTTTTTTCATTTTATTTTTCTTATGTTATTGCTTCAAAATAAATTAGATACTCAAAGACTATCCAATGAAAATTCACAAAATGAATTATTTTATTAAAATGAAAAAAGCACGAATTTCTTTTTTGTCATTTTTGTCATGTTTAGATGACTTGACCTGACCAGCCCTTGAAGTTTCTTGCGGTTTTTAGCAGTCGCCTGGTTTTTAGTGTCGTTTTTGACTAATTTGTGGATTGAGTCTTTTCTGATTATTTGGGTTTACGATCAACAACCGCATTTGGTAAGCGTGGACCATCAATTATCGTAAACTTGATTTCGATGATAGAGACCTTAACGCACCAGCGGGATAGTATGGGCTATAAATTACTATTTTTTACTTTAAATTATTAATATGATCACAATGACGTTCTTTTTAGTTGGAAGAGCGGTCAGCTGGATTGCGAATGGTCGTAGGTACAGCCCCCTTACTCTTGAAAGCGATCGCTATTGGATTGGATTGGTATTGTGTATTTTCGGATTTTTAAGTTACGACACCAGCGCTAATTTGGATTCATATTGGGTGAACTAAATGTCATTGAGTTTTGTATATTTATATTTGCTTTGGTGTCGTAACTTAGGAGTAAGAAAATTCATAATACTAATCCGATCCAATGGCGATCGGTTTCAAGAGGGGGCAGGTTTTCTCCTTATCGAAGGAATAATTGTGTCAGTAATAAACCTGAAGTTGCAAAGGTTCTCATTGCAGCCACCATCCTGGGCCCAGCGGGCGGTTTAGGACTTTCCGGATCGTCTTTGGAAATTCAGCAATAGTCAGCATAATTTTGTTAGGAGGATATAATGCTTTCACAAAAAGTTTACTTCCAGAACCTAAGCTTTTTTTTCGTAGTAGGTATCATTACAGACAGAGTATTAAAAAACTGATAAGATATCAATATCGCATTTTATTAGATCAGTCTAATAGTTGCCTGCCGATTATAATATAGCCATTTATTCACGGCTTTTCACCAAGCGTCAAATGAAATTAAATCATTCGTCGAATTTGTTTTTCCTCCGGGAATTTACTCAAATCTTATATTAAGATAAGCTGCGAATATCCACAAAATCAAAATTGATTTCATTCGTGACCTTGTGATACCTAAAAGAAATCAGACTTTTCAAATTATCAACAGCCGTGTTTGGACGTTGTCTGTTTGTGATGTTTTGACAAAAAAAAACTTTAGCCATTACGAATACGAAAAAATATACCGTAGCTGCTTTTTGCCTATGATTTATTAAACGTTCTATTTAACGGATAACGCCCAATCACTATTGCCAAATATAATAAAAATGAAGTAGGTAGGGGTGTCTTGTTTCCCTAACAAATCTTTATTGCTCATTCCCCCTTCGACCTAGATTTTTTTATAAAGTCATCAATTTATCGGCAAACAAAATAAATTCGAAGAACAATGGGAACGCATTAAATCATTTTTACAATTCCGCCTTCGTGATTTTTCAGACGCTCTTACAGACTGGATTCGTGAGATATTTTGTTTTCATTACAAAGACAACCGCAGCCAATTGCTATTCTTAGACGTGCATTTCAACAGTGCTCTAACAATATTAATTGTGCGTGATTTAATAATCACCATTATCATCATCGACGGTAGCATATAAGCGTCCCACAGCTGGACCATTTTTTGCCTAACGAATTCAGCTTTTTTTTATATCAGATGGAGGCAAACGAGCAGGCGGGTCACCTGATGGAAAGCAATCACCGCCGCCCATGGACACCCGCAAAACCAGAGGAGTTGCAGATGCGTTGCCGACCTTTAATAAAGGAATAGGGTTAAGGAAGGAATAGAAATTTGTGTGGTGTCACTGGCCGGACGAAACACAACAACACCAAGTGCCATTATTTCACGCCGGATATTCGTGAGAGGGTGGTGTTACGCCGGGCGAGCTGGCCCAATGCGTGCTGCAACGCAGCGTAGCTCTACCAGTCAGTACGTGTCACTCATTTAGCACCACCCAGGGGTCACGTGCAGGGTCTCAAGGGTAAACCTACGGACGCGAGTAACTTTAACCCCCAAGGCTTATTGTACTTCACCCCTATAAGGAAGGTAGGGTTATGTGGAACTCCGTCCATCCCCCTTTTCACACAGCAGATCTTAATAGCAATCGGAGATGAGAGTGGGGGAAGTTTAAGCACTAAGCACTCAGGAACGAGATCGAGAAAATTGTAGGCTCCGGGACCCACTGCTGGATCTATACCACAGATATAAATCTATATCTGTGATCTAAACGAATATTTTTGGTATAAAGAAGAGGCAGAGGGCTAGCTTTACAATCCGCTGGACCGATAACCACTGGGATAGATGTGTTCTGGCCTCCACGTACAATCAAGAATATTATCCCCGAAGAAAGCATTCCTCTACCACAGTCCACTTATCACCAAATAGCGACTGCACATGTGCTCAGCGTGACCGGTGGTGAGCCCAACGCCGCTCTATGCTTTTGGATGTACGTGCAGTCTTTAGTCCGTTAGTCGCCCTTTACGACACCCAAGGGCCCTTTCTTCCCTTGGGTGTCGTAAAAGGCGACTACGGACTAAAGACTGCTAGTACTATTCTTTCACCGCGAGACGCGACACGGTCTGGCCTCCACTCTCATGAATTAGTGGGTTTTTTGGTTAGTGGACTATCTCTTTTCTTATTATTTGTTTTCTCCTGTTCTGATACTTTCAAACAGTATACCTTAGATAAGATACCTTATACCAGCTATGCGTTAGCGTAAGGCCCTGATTAATATTTTAATTACTACACTAGTAAATCCCAAAAACAAGTGACTGTCACCCCGGTAATTAACAAAAAAGTAAGCTGGTTAGCTTGCGTAAGCCTGATAAACTTTCCAAGTAGGTACTTACGAGCAGACAATGCCGAAAAATTCTATTATATCTCTATGAATAATGATCAGAAGACAATTTCCTTGAAAACACTGACAATTAATGTTTTTGACAAGTGTTTCAGATCGCAGAATAGGTCTCAGTCATCATCAATCATCGCATGATGATTCATTGCCGAGCTACTTTTCTCTCGTAATATTCCCTTTTAAGTATAAAGTTGAAAATTATACGGGTAATAAATATTAGTTGTCAATCGAGAAGGTGTTCATCTTTAGAAGTCATCTTTGGGTATTACTCCATACCTCATTCGTGTAAATAATAATGATTAAGTAATTTATATTTATAAATCTATTTTATAGAGAAAACATGACAATGTAACAAAAAAGGAAGTGTACGCACGCATTGCGCGCAAAAGTAGCAAGTGAAAAGAAATGGAAGCAAACTATTTGAGCTAATCAAACAAAAAGAGAAGTTAATAGTTTACTATTGCAAATGAGAACGAAAGAAATAATAAAATATCCTTAGTGTTTTACTTTGCAGAAATTCACAAAATTAATACACGGAAGTTAATGAACAGCTGTGTGTGTGGTGGCGACTACCAACTGTATACAAAGTGATAGTATACAGTTGTGTTAGCGGTGGTACTTCTAACCCGTTAAGGCTAAGTACTACATCTAAGTTCATCAACAAAAAAAAAATATAAGGAGTCCTATCCCCTCTCCCTATAATTTATGACCATTTTTACTTTATGCGATATCAAAGGTTTCATACGTCGGAGAAACATGAAAAAAATGGCAAACGGTAGCTAATGACACCGGCTAACTAATAAATTACTTTGTTTCGTATTTTTGAGATTATTTTGGTGAGAAAAAAATCATTACTTACTTAATTATTTTGTGATTTAAAATCACTTTTTTTAAGTCCATATTATTTTTTTTGTCGATAAAGGAGAATGCTCATGAAGTATGGAAAATAAACCCAGGCTCGGCGCAAAAGAAAAGTAACTCAAAATATAGGGAGAAATATGTAATTAAATACTGCATAGAGGGTATCATCAAAATCGATGGCTGTATGTGTGAAATTGCTATTCGAAGTTTTACAGGGGTAACATAATGTATCTGTAAAAGGAGCAGTAAACAGATACAGTTGCGGTTTAAAAGCAAATACATATAATTACGTTTCTGGCAACTTCTCTACTACTCTACTACCTACTTTTACAAGTTAATCATTAAAAATAATGTCAGATAAAAGAAAAAACAAATATACTTTTTATTTAAATAATTACGCACAAAAAATACCGATTTTCTAGGTATAATACGACATGATCCAAAAATTATGCGGAATGTTCAAATTACCTATGACCAACCGAGCTTTTTTTTAATTAATTGTTGTATTTTACGCTGTCAAAGCGAAGTTAGCCCGGTTGGGACAAGTCTTGCCCCGCGTCCCAAAGTCACGAGCCTTAAGTACCTCGGAATTAATTATTATTATGTAAAATATATTTACTTGCTCGGTGTTGCAGATGGCACTAAACCATAGCTCCCGGCTGCATAATATGTTACCCCTATAAAACTTCGAATAGCAATTTCACACTTATAGCCATTGATTTCGATGATGCCTCCCATGCAGTATTTAATTACTTATTTTTACCTATAATTTGAGTTACTTTTCTTTTGCGCCGGGCCTGGGTTTTTTTTGAGCATTGTCCTTTAGATGTAGTACTTAGCCTTAACAGGTTAAAAGTACCACCCCTATCACATTGTATAGTGTGTGTACTACCAACCCAAAAAGGCGACTAATGTACTGAAGACTAGAATATGTTTATTTATTTATTTTATTTATTATCAGGCAACAAAGTTACAATATAACAGGCCCACAGATACCATACCTTATAAACATTTATTGTATGTTAGTAGTTTATTTAGCACTGGCTTGTACTGTTTCGGTGGTGGTGGGCTATCTCCCGCGGAAACACCGGCAGCGCCTCGACCAAAAGTCCTCCTTCATAAAGGCGTCGTCCAGCTTGGCTGTTGGGCCTCGAAAAACAAATGCCTTTAAACTGACATTGTGTCAGGACTCCAGCGGCTTCACCCTCAGAAAGAAGTTGGTCTTTGTCTTGTACTCAACCACATCCTGCACGGTGATGGTGTGGTGCAGGCGCGACAGGTACATCGGCGTAGTCGGCGTCGCAGCACGCAGCAGGAACTGGGGCCCTGTCAGTGCGGTACCCCAACGGTTTTGGTTCGGCCGGTTATGACGTGCCCTCTTCCTTTGGACCTTGACGAAACCGTCGTCGTCTCGATCCATGGCGGCATGCTTTGACACACTCTAAGCTTTTAGGTTGGAAGCAGCAACAGAGGCGTAGTCACGACGGCTGGGTTTCGTTTGGATGGTGACAGGCTCAGGCACAGCTGTCACGTGCGTGCGGCGCCGCGGCTGAAGGCGTGGGGCGGGTGGACGGCGGAGGTGGCGCGAGGTGCGCGACGACAGCGGGCTGCACGGCATGGGCACAGTATATTACCCTGGCATGGGGGGCCGGCGACTGCGGGGCGCGGAGGCAGCGGCTGCGGTAGCGCTGCACGGCGACGAGGTCGGCGTCGAGAATGCTAACTCGAAACTCAGCCGCGGCGCGTTGACGAATGCACCGCGACGCGTGTTGACGTTTGAGTCATCGAATGACCTACTTACTGCGAGTAATGCGCACAAACAATCTACTTCCTTGCGCAACTCACTAACAGCGATCTGTGATGGCTCGTATTTCAGCACCACGTCCGCCAAGCCCGCCTTCATGGTCACGATGTTCTTCAGGAGGCTGGTTACGTCATCGTGATCGAACGTGACGGGAGGGAGCTTATTTAGGTCCCTCGCCACAAACTTGGCACGTGCGTCGTCAGGGTCGGTCTCTTTCAGCAGTGTGATAATCTCCTGAAGGCTCTTCGGCGTCCCGTCGCGTCGATGAGACACCATTCGATCGCTATTGTTTTGACCCAAACAAAAGCTTCTTGGCTGCAGATATGTCTTCCTAGCTAAAGCTGGACTTGCAGATCTGCACGCACTCACTTCGACCATCACGTCCAGCTTCTGCTACAGGAAGGCGAGGAGCTCGTTTACCACGAGTTTGTCGCTCATGGTGATTGTTCGAGCGGCGTCACGCGCCGCGATACGTGTCCGTTACACTTTTAAAAATTGCAATCGACGCGTCCGCACAGAACGTTGCATACTGCGAGACTGATATATCCAATAGCATTATGCCACGATACTTTAGGCTCGCCACTTATCACGCTGAGCATATGTGCAGTTGTTATTTGGCGAAAAGTGGACTATGGCAGTGCACTGCTATTGCGGTTCTCATTGCATAGTCTCTGACTTACCCTTTGGGAAGAAAAGAGTGTGGAGTAATAATAAAGATAAAATATTAAATTAATGTTATGGCGACAAAAGACTAGATGGTGATAGATAGTAATCACTTAACTCCTAAGCTTAAGCCCTACCATCAACCCAACCCAGTGTAAACCCCCAGGCACGGAAACGTACCCAGGACCTTTAAACGTTATCTCTCAATTACTAGACCACAGAGGCGGACAATTTGTTAATGACTCTTTTGTAACTTTCGAACATTGTGTATTGTTAGTGGTTGACATTATTAATCTATTATAAACATTCATAAACGCTTATGACTAAATTAAACTCCTTCAGAAGTTAAACTTCATTGAATATTCACGTCAAGAAATAAATTTACTGTGCCAAATTTACAAGTACGGCTTATGTAGTTATTGGCTAGGTTTCGTTGAATAAATCAATAAGTTCTGGAAAGCTGAGTCTACTTAGTGTCTGTAAAGGTAGTTTTAGTAAGTTACATAGTTTTTCATTGTCACTACATACAGATCATCATTTAAAAACATCCCGAACTCCTCCGCGTGCTTCGGAAGGCACGTTAAGCCGTTGGTCCCGGTTGTTGTCGTAAGGTGGCAGTCGTTAAAAACCACCAACCCGCATTGGGCCAGCTTGGTGGGTTATGGCCCAATATCCCCGAGTCCTATATTCCACGTGGGAGGCCTATGCCCAGCAGTGGGACGTTTATAGGCTGATGATGATGATGATAATACACATCATCAACATTAACCACAGCATTTCCTAGTTGTATGACTTGACTAGTAGGTTAACTAATTACACTGGCCTGCAAAAATAAGTATCACACTTTTAAATTTTTTTTTTTTTCTAAACTATAGAAGTTAGAGATTTAAAATAAAAAACGTTTTATAGCAATTTTTATCAGCTTTTTTGAAACCATAGTAAATTATATTATATTAGTAACATTTTCAAGTCTTGTGTGTCTTGTTTATCTTGTGTACTTAAAAATTTATTGCAATTTTAAAAGAGTGATACTTATTTTTGCAGGCCAGTGTAGTTGTTTCAACAGCATCACTAAGATTCAGAAATAAATTGGTTCACATTAATTTTAACCCGGTTATTGACATAAGATAGGTAGTCTATTCCCATCGGGCCAGTCTGGTGTGTTTTGGCCCAACATGTTGCTCTTCATGTTGTTCATGTGGAAAGGCCTGTGCCCGTGGGACTTTTATAGAATGACGATGATGAAAGAAGAATTCTTCTTCTATAAGAAAGAAAGACAAAAGGAAGAAAAGAAATGCCCTTGCTGAGTTTCTTGCCGGTTCTTCTCAGTACAAGGCTCCCGCCCCATAGTTAGGCTTACGAACCGATGACATAGCGACATTCATATGCGCTCAATTATTGTAGCCTAAATTGAATAAATAATTTTGAATTTTAATTGAATTGAATTTGAATTTACGAGTAGCTGAAAGTGGTTAGTTCTGAAGAACAGACCCTTTCATATGATTATTCCTACACTTGTTTATATTAACTTGTATGGTTTTCGTTACCTAACTGTATTTAAATACGTTAAATGCGTGTTTCATATACAATACCTACAATAAAACCTACAATATGTTAAATTGTTGTGGGTTATTAATTATGGCAGAAAAAATAGGATGCGTATCCCCTGCAGTCACTGAGACGTACCTTTTTGTCTAAACCTCATTGTTTGTTAAATTATTGTTTTTTTGTATGTTTAGGGACAAATAAAAGGTGTTTTATTTATTTTAAGTGAACAGTAAACGCCAGTATATCGGCTGAACAGTTATTAATGCATATCAGAAGCACGTCTCCTGAACGAATAGCTCCAAATTAAGCCTCGTTCCTTCCTACTGGGCGGCGGCGCTCAAAGGTATCATTAGTCGGCTCTCCATTCTCGTGGAAATAATTTCTATTTTCACAATGAGAAATTGTTTTTGAAATGGTGCGGAACCAAACACGAAATGGGCCACTCTCGCTTTCCCCTCTGATGTTGAAATTAATTAATTTGTATATTAATAATGTGGGAGGCAGTGGCGGTTATAGCGCGTTAAACGAACGCGAAAGATAAGTAGCTTCTGCAAAAGACGGTTCTTTGAAGACCATTGGTAGATGGTTTTGGACTATTCAAAAGTGCTCAAAAATAATTTATTGTATAAACATAATTAAGACTTTGAACTTCGATCTCAAGGGCTATCGTGGCAGACGTGAAGGGCCTATTTATTGACCTGTGGTGATCTTGCAGAGGGTTCAAAAGTCAGCACAAAAATATATACATAAATAGAACCTTAATTTATATTTCGTTGGCTTTCTAGATAATAGAATAGAGTAGAATAGAATAGTTGCATTTAAATAGGATACACTAAAGGTCTTATGATAGGTAATAAAAAAAGGTCGGCCCATCAACCATCTATAAAAATTAAAATAACATAATTATAAAAATAAACGTTTATAGCTTCTGAAAGTTTTGGGAAGACCTCAAGCAATATAATGCTATAAAAATAAGATAAAAAAGTGAAATTTTTTGCCTGAGGTTGTCGTTTTTTTTTTCAGTGTTTAAAATTTTACTTAAGTAAGTATATTTAAGGGGAGGTATTTCGAGCGCTTCCCTCTCGTTCTCTCGACGGTACAACGGTAAGGGACGGATATAACAGCGAAGCGGTGCGAATAATCGCGTTTTATATTTTAAAAAATTGATAGATGTCTTAAATAAAAAACCATCGGTTATAATAACTCAAGTTATTTACGAGCTTCATTTTGGTAAATGACTCATAATATAAAATCACTTATTTTAAGAATAAAACCTGGAAAAGAAGATAACATGACACAAAAATATGTAACTTTGTGAATTTATTCCATCGAGCCAACTTTATAAAATCGTGTTTCCATCGGGTGTGTTTTATAGAAATGTTTTATAGCCTCAAAAATATTTGATAATTTTCGCAGATTTTAATTTGACTGTTTACTACTTCAAAAAGTAATTCTAAGAACGTGTTATTTTAATTTTTCACTAACACCTAGCCTTAAGCGTTAATAAAACGCTAAAATATAAAACATTAATTAATAAAAAAAAGTAGTTAATAACCAAGTTAATCTCAATAGTTTTTAATTGTTTTGTTATTTTTATAATAAGAGCAATGTTTAATTAAAATATCTGTGAAAGATGGACAAGAATTTGTTGTTATCTATATTATTATGACCTTATCAATCAATCGTGTCGCATAGCGGTGCAAGAATACTACCACCCCCTCTCTTCCCTTGGGTGTCGTAAAGACAAAAAAAAGAAAAAAGCGACTAACGGACTAAAAACTGCACATACTTCCAACAGCATAGAGCGGCGATGGGCTCACCAACTGTCTGTCACGCTTAGCACATGTGCAGTCGTTATTTGGTGAAAAGTGGACTATGGCGGAGGACTGTTTTTGCGGTCCTCAATCCCTAGTCTCTGACTAACCCCTCGGGGACTCGGGGATAATAGTCGTAATTATATGTATGTATGTTTCAATTAAGGATCCCGTGATAAGCGTGTTCCGGTTTATTTAACCATCTCTAAAATGAGCTACTAATTGTTCTGCACACATTCACGATCAGACTTTAAAGGGCTAAGACTAAGCTAGGTGTCAAAAAAAGCAATATTTATAAACTTTTGAATGAATAAAGATTGACTTATTCACTCTTTCAGTATCCGTACAATACATGTAACAAAGCCATTATTGAAATAGTTAATAATAGAACCAGTTAATATCCTGAAATTATAATGTAACTAATTACTTACTGGAGTTATTACTCAGCTAACGAAAGACTGTCGTGGATAGCTTATACCTACCTTTTTTACAATTAAATATCGTTTAACTAAAGGGAAGGTGACATTCCGCACCAAGGAAATGTCTTTACAAAATTCAGATTATGCCATTAAATAAATACTTTATTACTTAGTATATAACTCTTTACCTATCGTATTGATAGATTTTATAGTAATTAGGCTAGGCCCTCGATTACCTATGTAATATATTTTAGTTTACCTTGTTTAAAATGTTTATTTTCAGCAGTGAGTAGAGTTGTAAAAATAAGATAAGATAAAATATTATTTATTGTACCCCATATTAACAACAAAAGGTCAAACACAAAGTAACATACAGTTGGCGGCCTTATCGTTAAAAAGCAATTTCTTCCAGGCAACCGTGTTGAACTGGATAGAAAGTGCAATTTTAAAGGGTAGGTATGGTGTCTTAATTTAAATAAATTAGATAAACAAATAAAAATAAATAAATATGCTTAAGCTTATCAATATCATACATAAAGTTACTTACTTAATATGGCTTAATTTTATTACACACTAATTCCAATTTATATGAAGAAATATGATTAAGATGAAGATTAATAGATTGATGGCAAGAACTCTTGTCCTTAGAACATCCAGATAATCCATTTTTGTACTCTCCTAGCTCAGCGGTTATTAAAATAATATTATTGATGAACTAATAATATGACAAAGCTACTGAACTATCAATGTACTCTGTGGCTTTGCGTAAAAACCGTGTGGGGAAAACCACTGAAACTAAAAACCCACCATGTACCACGTACGTGCCATTCAAATAAAGTTTTCCTGTAATGATTCTATCAATTGACTATAATCAAAATGTCCAACAGCCACTGGTATGCAATTCATATTACGATTAGTACTCATATAGGCTAGTTTCTTCTTTGTTCGATTCGTAAAATAGCCAACAATATTTTTTATTACATAGAGAGACCGTGTCGCGTGGCGGTGAAAGAGTACTACCATCCCCTCTCTTCCCTTGGGTGTCGTAAAGAGCGACTAACGGACTAAAGACTGCACATACATCCAACTGCATATAGCGGCGATGGGCTAACCACCTGTCACGCTAAGCACATGTGCTGTCGCTATTTGGTGAAAAGTGGACGATTGCAGATGACTGCTTTTTTGGTCCTGAAAAGTGGACTATGGTAAAGGACTGCTTTTGCGGACCTCATTGCCTAGTCTCTGACTAACCCTTCGGGGATAATAGTCGTGATAATATGTATGTTTTATATGTATAGTTATTTACAGCTACCAGGATCAGCTATGGCATCCGTTGAATACGTCAAACTAATCACATTACAAAAGCTAAATGGCTTTGAACGTTTAGCACTTAGCTGGATTTACAGCCTGCATCGCTGCAGCCACGAGTCATCTCTCTTCCCATGGGTGTCGTAAAAGGCGACTAACGGACTAAAGACTTCACATACATCCAACAAATTATAGCGGCGATGGGCACACCACCAGTGCAGTCGTTAATTGGTGAAAAGTGGACTATGGTAGAGAACTGCTTTTGCGGTCCTCATTGCGTAGTCTCTGACTAACCCTTCGGGGATAATAGTCGTGATTATATGCATGTATGTAGAGAGATAAAATATTTATTGCACATACATGTGAAACAGTTTTTACAAAACAAATCCTAAATTACGTATGAGTTAATAAGCTTTACGGTTTATGGATCTAAAAAGGAGTAAATGAAGGAGGAAGGGCGAAAGTACCTACTAGTAAATATAATTTATATGATAGGAGATAAATAAAAATTTGAAAATATTACGTAATGTAAAATAAAATGACTTATAAAAACCGGGCGTTTTTACGCCCTGTTTTTTTTTGCCCTTCGTGAACAGAAACATTAGGGTAGGACAGGTGCGCGTCGTAGGACCCTTGCTATTGCAAGCAAAGAGCTTAAGTGGTAAGATTCCACCAGTTTGGAGAACTGCTGTTCTTTGTCAGCGGTAACTTATGTACTTGTGGAATGTATAAGTGGTAAGATTCCACCAGTTTGGAGAACTGCTGTTCTTTGTCAGCGGGTTACCGCGTTAAGTTATACGTACTTGTGGAATATAAAGCTGACGAACATAACAGCACATTAACCGGGTGATGATAATGATGCATTGTAATGACTCGTGGCTGCAGCGATGCAGGCTGTAAATCCAGCTAAGTGCTAAACGTTCAAAGCCATTTAGCTTTTGTAATGTGATTAGTTTGACGTATTCAACGGATGCCATAGCTGATCCTGGTAGCTGTAAATAACTATACATATAAAACATACATATTATCACGACTATTATCCCCGAAGGGTTAGTCAGAGACTAGGCAATGAGGTCCGCAAAAGCAGTCCTTTACCATAGTCCACTTTTCAGGACCAAAAAAGCAGTCATCTGCAATCGTCCACTTTTCACCAAATAGCGACAGCACATGTGCTTAGCGTGACAGGTGGTTAGCCCATCGCCGCTATATGCAGTTGGATGTATGTGCAGTCTTTAGTCCGTTAGTCGCTCTTTACGACACCCAAGGGAAGAGAGGGGTGGTAGTATTCTTTCACCGCTACGCGACGCGGTTAATTAATATAGACATAATATCGTTCCAGACCCATTGGCAAAGTTTGCATTTCTAATGAAAAAAGCACCGTCTGATAAATGTTTAGTATGTAATAAAGTTGAGGATGTACAACACTTGCTAATGGATTGTGTCAGAAACAAGAATGAAAGAGTTTTATTTATAAAAGAATTTAATTTAAACATTCTGGATGTAGGTTTAGTGCAAAGCATTTTGGCAGAACCGGAGTCTGAGATAGCCAAAAAGTTATGCCAGCTAGTGTCGCTTTTGAATTGAAACTCTTTCATCAACTAGTAATTAAGCACTAATATACTTAATTTATAATTATAATTATTACACTATTTCAAAAACATTGTAAAGTTTACTTTAAGGAAGAAATATTGTAAAAAGGTACAATGGGGTTGACATATCTTTATGAATAAAACCCCTTAAAAATTAGATTTAAAAAAAAAACTGTCACAGACATTTTACACATTAATTAAACATTTCCCCTCAACACACCCCCTCTCTTCCCTTGGTTGTTGTTTATACTAACAGTGAAAGAAAACTACCGTATTCTTTCACTATTTGTATAAACAACTATTTGTGTGCGAGCAACAGCCATTGTGTTCACGCAGAGGCAGTCGCGGGCGGCCCGCAAGTTATTTTAAATTATACATGCAAAAAGTCTGAATATAAAATTTAAGAGCTGTATTATATTCTAAGAGAGAACATTTCAGCCATTGTATATTAATTACTGGCGTTTGACACTTAATTAATGAAAAGACGCTTCTTAGCTAATATTTGTCACGGTCAGACAGCACCATCCTTTACAATTACCTGTCACTAGAATTGTTATTAATGACTGTACCTCCTTTAATTTGAAGACTGAACACAGAACGTAACAATGTATATAGAAAACTAAAGTATCGCTTATATTATGGTATTTGAAATACAAAGAGTCCATTTAAACACTGCTTATGTTTCAGACTATTCTTCGGGCTTGTGTTTTATATCAAAATCTCAACAACAAATCTTGTGCTCTTAAAATCATTGACGGAAAACGATTTCATTAAAAGCAGATTACGTAGAAGTGAAAAGATTAAGAAAGCTTTGGGCCAAAAAATAGCAAATTCTCTTTATACATCTTCGGCAACCCTACTTCAAAACGTTTAGAAACAAAGATGAAGAATAATTGGATTGCTTTATAAACCAATATTTAATATTGGGATCTTCCGAATGATAAAGTAGGAGAGAATTCTTAATTTACTTTAACAATAAAATCGGTAAATATTCACGCGGACTTCCTTGCACAGCTTAGTAAATATTATCATCACCATCATCATCAGCCTGCGTATATAAGGCGACTGCTACAAACTGCCAGAAACTTTAAGGACTGGTTAGGTCAAGTGTTTTAAACATGACAAAAATGGTCTCATTGCAGACTAACGTAGGTACTTATCGCCCAGCTGACGCGGACGGGTCAACAGACGGTCGGCCGACGGTTGCCCGCGCGTTGTAATAATCGTTATTTTTAATTGTTTTTCATTTTATTTTTCTTACGTTATTGCTTTAAAATAAATTAGATAATCAAAGACTATCCAATTAAAATTTACAAAGTGAATTATTTAATTTAAAATGAAAAAAAACTAACTTCTTTTTGTCATTATTGTCATGTTTAAAATACTTGACTTGAACAGCCCTTGAAGTCTCTTGCGGTTTCTAGCAGTCACCTCATATACTTTAAAAAAGTTAACTTTAGTTTAAATCAGTATTATAATATACTGTCCCACAGCTGGGCATGGGCAAAGGCCTTCAAATTTCGCTACAATTGATGGGCACTAGCTTATCACCACGCCTGCATGTGGGTTGGTGATCACAAGCCCCTCCTATGCATAAGCAGTCCAGAATAACGAGAGCGCTCCTCACCGTGGGATAAGCACGGTAACAGCGCACCCATTCATGACGGCCTGCATAAATGCCGTTTCACGCCCCGCTTAAGAGGCTTTACGCATTTCGGTTTTCCATACAAACTTCCAAGTCGAAATTTTTTAAAACCGAGAAGCCAATTTTGATGAAACTTTGCATGCTAAAGTAAAACACACAAGGATCTAAATAGTTTGTTGAAAACATTTTTAAAAAACGTTTATTTAAATGAGTTATTGCGATTTTAAACTTTCTATAGTTGACTTTGCCGTTGGGTGCCGCACGATCGCAAACACTGATATAAATCATATTGATATTTATAATTAGAACGATTCTGCTTTAAAGTTTCAGACCTAGTAATTTAATTAGAGCAATGTTTTTATTCTGCGAAATGTGCAAAACCATCACGCTCTTGTATTAAAAATTAAAATTTTACTTTTTAAAGAAGAGGTGCCTTGCGGAATATCAATACAAAAAATATTTTCATGGAAGAATTTTATTATTGTATCATGCGTAAAATTAAGAAAGTTGTCGAACAAATATGTTTTTAGGAGTCATTAGGTTTATGTATTGTTTGTTATTGTTTAAACAATTTGTTTCAAATTTCAACAAGGCCACGGCCTTGTGCAATGATCAGGCTAACTTACATAAGTTCTTTTAATGTAATTTACTAATTCAGCGCATAGTACAAGTGACTTAAAAATACGTAAATTTTTACAATTTCGTGCAGGACCCCCTTAAATCCAAAACCGAAACACACTCCAGAGGGCGGGCCTCTCATTCTCCGAAAAAAAATTTTGGCCGATTTTCGTTTGCTATTAGGCGGTTTCCATTCCTTCCGAAATTTCGTTCATACAAAATAGGTTTGGTATTTCGATTATGAATTTTTAGAAAATTGTTTGTAATTTCAAAAATCATGGAAAGCACTTTATACAATGTGATAGGGCTATATTTTTTTTTGTCGATGAATTTAGATGTAGTAGTTAGCCTTAACAGGTTAGAAGTACCACCCCTATCACATTGTATACCAAATGAAAATTCGAAAAAAAATATTTTCAGAGAAAAGGTAAGCCCTCTGATTTGGGGCCGAGCGCTTGAACTCGGCCGCCAAGGCGTGTACAAGTACATAAGTTTAACTTGCAAACGCAACACTGAATACCAAATAAAGTTATATATTATTTCAATAAGCAAGGTATCAACATTATTCACAATTCAGAAAAACAAGATGTGAAACATATAAAGTGCTTAAAAAACAATTTTTCAATTAATAAATCAAATGTTTTGTGTGTTTTTAATGAACATTGTTTTTATGATATTTTTTTTGTTGTCCGAAGCCTTTTTATTACTAGATGATTTATTCAAAATCCGCACCTCCTAAAAAATTACAGTTAAAGCTATTCTTTCGTAGTTTGGCGGCCTGCGTCACCACATAATTTATTATCCTCACGTATTGGTTAAAGAGTTTGTAAGCGCATTCCTAAACGCGTATAGATCCGATAAAGATATGACACGGCATCCTCCCTCCAACATCTACGTAGATTATTGTATAAAAAGTCTTGTAAGGTTTAGATAATAAGTTTGTCACAATGTAGTCACTGTAAATATACAACATCACTTTAAGAGACGCAGTTGCTATTTACTATCGCCATGGAATCCTTCCATCACCACAACCCCCCGCATACTACCAAGACGTACCAGATAGGCACTGTCAGAATAACAGCGCTTCTGTATCATTCTGAACATCCATGAATGACACAGCAGCTTATGCTGAGACAGGGCCCTTTAACTTCACACTCTTCATTTATTGTTTTCTGAGGTTTAAGCGAGCACTACACATTGAAATGAAACACTTTTTTACGGATTAACTCGCGTTTAATTTACTATTTACATAGTTTTATATTATCCTGACGTTTCGAACCCTTTACAGGGTCCGTGGTCACAGGGTTTTTGTCGTCTCTTAGTTAGAAGTTATTTGCCTACCGTCAATCATTTTTATATTTACCCGGGTGCTTTCAAGTCACTCTTTATTTATTTTTTATTACTCATCTGTTCTTTTTTTTCTGTCCATTTGTATTTTTTTTTGTTTATATGATGTAAGCGTGAGTATGTTAATAAATGATTTTCTATTCTACTCTATTCTATTCTATTCAGTAGCAAATATCGGATTTTTATCCATAGAATTTAGACCTACCTCTCTGTCAAACATGCTTTGATGTTTCAAAAAGTTGCTAAGCACATGTTTTCTCGCGTACGTATACAAGTATGATTTCCATTTCAATAATTGTTAGTGATGCTATGACATACGTGCGTATGCATGTCCAGAATCGCTCATAAAATTGTCGCTGCTTTTTGAAGAGATCTTCGATTTCGGATGCCTTTTCAGCGTATATTTATTTTATGACAATCAATAATAGAAAACTAAAAAATACTATGAACCCCTCTCGAATCACGGGTGTCCTAAAAGGCGACTAAGTGACTAAAGACTGCATAAACATCTAACAGCATAGAGGGGCGATGGGCTCACTCACCACCTTTCACACTGTTCACATATCGCACCTTCGGTGCAACAAGGTCACAATGAATCATTTTGTAATTTTACAGAAACGTACTTTTAAGTTTTTTTTTAAACTGTTTGCCTTGTTTCTCAATTACTATGTACAGCATCTTAACAATCTCTATGAATTATATTGTTTGTTCTATTAGTTATAATAACAGATAAAAACATATTTTTGTTTATAAAAAATCATGTAAATAAATGCCAAAACAAAAAAGGTCCTAACTTGTGACTTTGTTTCACCAGGAAAAATATATAGAAATGATTTGTGCCTTATCTTAATCATGATTAATGATAAAGATTTAAATTAAATAAAACATAGTACATATTTATTTTGTTTATTTTATTATTATAAAATCAACTTCAAACAAAAAAGTATTGCGAAACAAAGAACTTAAAACGAAAAACTTAAAACAATTGAACTTATTAAAAAAATGAGGTATTTTATCTGCTAAATCAGTCTTAAGTTCTAAATAGAATTGGTAATTATAATATAACTAATGGCAACTTAAATCACATTTTTGCTCTTAAAAGTTTATTATCTATCTAACTGTTTATCTTACCTATTATAAAAGGTTTTTTCCAAAAATAAAAATATAAAATATTAAGGCAAAAAGAGGTAAAAATTAAATTTCAATCTTTGTAGAATCACATTCTCGTTATCTTACATTCTAATCAGTCATAGATAGCATAATCTTACACCTTAATTATACAATTTTAATAATAAAATCTTCAAAAAAAAGTTATTGAAATAGACTGTTGTACACATTTTCGTAGAATTTAGGAACAATATTGTCATTTATTAATTTACTAATATCTTGCCGCTTATTGGTCGCAATCGGTAACTTAGAATCATAAGCCGCAGTTAAATTAACATCTTGCATTTTTTTTTTACCAGTACGAGTTATTTTAATTTTAGCTTCGTTCCATACATCAGTTTTATACGTGTTTTTGTACTTATAGGTGTCAGAGTCCTAAACAAATGCACAGCTTTCATTTCAGATAGTTTGATTGGTTGCCCATCTATGTTTTTGATAGTGTTTAGATTGACATCATTAGATAGTAATTTTAAATCATAGAAGTCACTAAAGTTCATCTCATTAACAATAAAACAATTACCAGTCTTTTTAGCATTTCTAATTAGTGTTACATACTGATCTGGGGAGTAGATTGGTCCAGATTTTTTCGCTCGACGAATGTTTTTTTCTATAATAGAGTGGACGGCATCTGCTTCATTTTGAGTGTGCCCACGAATAAGGAACGTGTGTGTTATGGACTGAATTGGCAAAGTTGAAACGGCATAATAGTACAAGCAAAGTATAAATTTATTCTTTTGCTGACCACAGCAGTTATCCGAAAAAAATATTATATCTGAATTTGGTTTAGTTGAAGAGCATCCTTTCAAAAAATTGTAGACACAAGATCCTAGATCCTTTTCTTCTAAATGAAGTTGGTAGTTAGCCTTCAACTGCTCTTTATCTATGGCATTCTTGTATGCTTCGCATACATCGCATTGGTCTTTACGAGGAATAAAAAAGCTGATATTGAATTGAGTATTGAAAATCCGATGATATGCGTCGTAGTTTGCTGCTTTCTTGTTATTAGATTTGCGAATTTCTTGATAGTTACGGTATAACTCAGCTACAGTCAAACCTCCATCTATATACTCTCTTGTCGAGTTGGCTCTAATGTAATGGCTTTCAATCCTGGGGATTGAATTAATGTGGTCACGTACAGATTGAATTGTTTCAGCATCTAGCTTTGCGTGTTTTCCGTGCTTGCCGCGTTTATCCGTTGGAATTGCACTTACACTACCAAACTTACCATCAATTATAGAACGTAATGGTTTACTACTTATAGTGTAGAAAGTGTATTCAAAAAGAACGTTTTACAAACCCTTATCTCTTGACCTTGATTTACAAAAAAGTAGCTTGTGTTTGGTTTTCTGAGACTTCTATTCACGTCGGCACCTCTTGGAACTCTAATAGTGCGGAATGAAGGTACGATTTGCTTTACACAAGAAGCGAGGAAATCACGCTGTCTCTGATAAGAGCCAAGTTCCCAGTAAGTATTAAATATTGTATTTCTATCATAGAAAATTTGTTTGAACACGACAGGCGGCAGGTGTTCTTACAAGGTGGACGAATACTTCTTATTGGCATGGTTTTTCCTCTACTTGATACGTATGCTTGACCAGTGTTCTTCAAAAGCTTTCTCTCGTTTTTTTCCATTGATTTGGATTCTTGGTCCGTTTTTTAGGCTTTATTGCCTGACTTGTTTTCACAATTTCTGGAGCTGCATTACTTTCTGTATTTAATACATTAGATACAATTTTAGAGGCACTTGAATCAGTACTAGAGGTAGACGAGCTGCTGGATGAGCTACTGCTAGAGCTAGATGAGCTGCTAGACTTGGACTTGCGAATTGGCTTAAAAACTGGTTTTACTGGCCGTTTTTTATTGGGTGGTTCATATTCTGATCCATCAGTCCCCGAAAAATAGTTTTTGTCAGAATTATGATCCATCTCATTTTCTACAATATTTTCTGGTGGTAAATCAATATTACCTGCATCGGACGAAGCTGTCTCTTTGTTATAAGAATTGTTACATTTTGTGCTGTTTTGAGTGATGGGAACACTCTCGATATTCTTCACTAATTCATTTTCCTCTGTAATTGAATTTTGCAACAATGAATCACTCGGAACTCTGTCTGGTAGGGCTATTTCTATATTAACTGCATCGGACGAAGCGATTTCTCTGTCATTAGAATCGTTACATTTTGTGCTGTTTTCAGTGGTGATAACACTCTCAATATTCTTCATTGACACGTCATTCTCCCCTGTGATGGTATTTTGCAATAATGAATCACCTTGAACTCTGTCAGTTAGGGCTATTTCTGCAGTCGCGTTACTGTCCATAACTGAGGGCTCAGTTTCAGTACGAGATGAATTTTCGGCGATTTTATTGTTTAGTGAGATACTGGAAGCTTCAAAATTGCAATCAAAATCATTGTCCTGTTTTTCGGGATCTAAGTTGTCTAACCAAGTTTCAACCAATTTTCTGTTCTCTGATGAAACATCTTGCTGAGGTCACCCATAGAAATAATTTTCCTGCTGCGGGAATGCCAGGTACTCATTGTTCTCTGCAAGAAATTATAATGAGGATAAATCACTAGTGAATACCCGTGGCTTCGCCCATCACGAGAACTGTACATTTTTTCGGACAAAAATAGCTTTTATGCTATTCCAGACTATAATCTATCTCTGTGCCAAATTTCATCCCTATCCGTTCAGCAGTATCGATGTTTGTTACTCAAAACATACAACCAAACAAACATCCACACAAACTTACATATAAATAGTATTAGTAACACAAGACACATCATTTCACAGATGTCGAGAAAATTGCAACTTAAAAGCACAGAATAAATTATCAAATTAAGAAGAAGCGAAGTTGCAATTTTATTTGTCGAGTACCCACTAAATTAATGTTATTAGGCATTTGGAACAACAAGGTAACTAGAAATTTCATTGACCTGCCAAAAATAGTATTGCTGGGCCTATAAAGGCCTTTTCATTATTTCTGACTTTATAATTCCATCAGTTTGATTTTAAAAAACATGTTGTTGGACCTACAAAAACTTTTTTTTGTTTTGGACTTTGTTGTTCAAATTATATTTGTTTAAAAATATAATATTTGACCAACAACAGCCTTTTACAACGAATGACTTTGTTGTCCCAAATTTCTTAGATAAAACAAAAAAATATTGAAGTCACAAAAACATATTGAGACTTTGTTGTTCCAATAAGTGAGTATAAAAATGGTCATAAATACCTTTGGGTAGCTGTAGCTCCAGGACGCAACCAAATGACGCGGACGCGGGGGCACTACTGACCAATCAGACTCTGTCGTTCCAAAGCTCGTAAAAAAAGTGAGGGGAGCCACAAAGGCACTAGCGCCATCTCGTAGAAAATACTCATACTTTCGCGGCTGTCTTGGTTTCCCCAGACGGAGTTTTTGTTTTTGGAATTTTGCCTATTTGTGACCTTGTTGCACCGAAGGTGCGATATGTGCAATTGTTATTCGTGAATCGTTGTGTATGGCAGTGGACTGATGCTTCTGCAGTCCTTATTGCCTAGTCTCTGACTAACCCTTTGCGGATAATAGTCGTAATATTATGTAAGTACCTATTTGTTTTATGTCATACATCACATTTTTCAATTCGCGGTATGGTTTAATTTTGACAATTTTTTACACAACTTTTTACAAAACTTTTATTACACAGATATTATCTGTGTAATAAAAGTTTTAAATTTTAAAAATGGTTCTTAATAGGTCAAGTATCATAAGACCGCCGGCGGTCGCGAAACAATTGATTTTCTTTTACGGTGCTCAAGGGGTTGAATTTGCGGATAAACCCCAGGCCGCGTGTACTGATGCGGTACCTATCTTCAGGCTTCCGAACGTAAGTAGCTTTTGGTTGGTTTTTTAAACGTGGTGTGTACTTACTACACGTTGCAGCCTCTTGTAATCGTTGCTGCTACCTTTATGTGTTCTACTAAAAATGGTACATAATAATATTTAATGGCAATAACAAAAACAAAAAATCGGATTTGCATCACACCTATCAGGAATAAGCTTCTTAAAAGAAGGTAACTTATATTTTCGTCCAATAACTAACGTATTTCATGAAATTATTACTACAATAAAGATTAAAATACTGAATGGCCTGTCTATTCTAGGTAGAACAAGCTGCTCAAATAAGCTCATTTATGTTTTCGTCCCTAATTATTATTATGACAAAATCATAAATACTAAATTACCTCACAGCTATCAGTAACAAGTTGTCGAAAAGAGTTTATTGATGTTTTCGTGCCAATAACTCTCAATGGTCACTCATGAAATGCCGCTTCCGCTATTAGGTTATAGGTAGTTGCCGAAGCAATGCCACGCATCAGCGCGGCGGACGGCTGGCCGTCGAGATAAAAGGCTTTGGGCAAGGCCGCGTTGGTCAGTCAGGCTTTATTACCTACGAAGAGTTTTCGCTATTGATATAAAAATGTGTTTCGTTTATTCTCTGACTTTTTATGGTCTGTCAACTATTTAATGCGTACAGTAGGTTCTTACACGTTTTTTTTTTTACTTAACCCTTACAACGCCAATGTGTGATGTATCAGACAACCCATTTTAGTGCCCACTACGCCAACGACTGATCTAACAGACAAAAAAACAGTAGAAACTAATCTTATTTTTTACATTGTGTGAAAGATGTTTAAGTTTGTGTAGGTATTCTCGAACATTTAATAACTAAAATCATGGCGTCAGTACGCCCGACTTTCGAAAAAACACGTGGGGTTATGGATGGTATTGGTTTGGTAAAAATCACGGGTGGCCAATGAATGCGAGCAGCACTAGACCGGTCGTTGTCCAGCAGTGAACGTTCTCTGGCTAATGATGATGATGACCGATTTGGTGCTTTAATGCTTGCTTTATAGCTTCATCTGCATATTTTGTTGATTGCTTGCTTTCTACATTCAAGCTTAATAAACGAATAAGTTAGCGGAATTAACACTACAATGTTTTAAAATTGTTATTATGGCGACCTACTAAATTAGCTAGGTAGGCGCTGCGTCCGCGATACGAGGAGCCCTAACGAAAATCGATTTAGTAGATTTATTAAACTAACCTGACATAGGTGCCCTTGCTTCTGGTCTTGCACCGTTCGTTCTTGATTTACAGTCCACAATATTGTGTTTGTTAAATAAACATCCCATTAAAAACATTACATGTACAAAAACAAGTCTCGCAACGCAGTTTTACCGTAAACAATTGCGAAATCGAATGTAAACCAAGTCGTTTAATTCAGTCTATCTATCTATGGAAACCAGCTATAGCTAACATCTTGCAAACTCCCACAAAATATTTTTCTTCTACCAACAGCTTCATTCTTTTATTTTGTTCATTGAAAAGAAGCAAATTAGAATACTGTTCAGTTATTTGGGCTCCTTAATATTAAAATCACTCCATGTTAATTGAGAGGGTACAGAAAAAAATCAGTTAGCTTACAACATTTTTAGTAGCCATATCAAAATAATTTTCTTTATTTCTTTAATTATAGAGCGACTTGGCAAACGCACACGTCCTAAGAATGTGCATAAAGCAAAATCTACCTAATATTAAGTGCTCTGCACTGCCGTGCCCCCAGATAATGAGCACTTAATACCTATTAACCTAGACCTTTATCCAGCAGTAAGACATGATAGGTAAATTTAAAAAAAATTACCTAATAAAAACTATTATTACCGAAAACCGTAAAATTGCGCGCGAGCGGTATTCCGAGACCGAAAAGTAGGCTTGTTGAAAAAATATCGATACATCGATATTATTATCTAATCACGATCTTACTAAACTCGCTAGAATTCAAAGCCGTAAAAGATTGAAAAAAAAATAAAACTTATCATTTATTAACTTGTTATTAATCTAATCTGTGGTAGTAAGTGCGTATCGTCACTGTCAGTGCGTTGCTTCAATCAAGTCATGTTATGTGTGCATGTGTGCTGGCTGCGTATACGCAACGGAAATATTTAACACCTACTGCTTCCTCCGTGCCGCCGTAAATCTGGCGGTTCCTAACAACAGGAGTAGGGATTGCAATCCCGCAAAACGGGATCACGCATTCCCGCGAGATCCCGCTGCTTTTATTAATCTGCTGGTTCCCGCACCTTCAAAGCGCGGATCAGCGGATCCCGCAATTAAATTCGGCGTTTTTTGAGTCCGATGGTATCTCAGAGGAGAGTACTTGACGCTCGCCTATGAATATAATAATACCCTGACGGTTCAGCCTACTAGCGTAGAAGCCGAGAGAGCGTTTTCAGCACAAGGATATATTTGCAGTTCACTCAGAAGCAGGCTCGGATAATACAATAAATGCCATTTGCTTCTTAAGAGCGTATTTTCAAAATTTATCACAATAGGTTGATATCATGATAATATACCATCTAAGAGAAAGTTGTGTTTTGATTAAAACTCATTATATGAATAAGACTGAATTAAAAATATAAAACTGTTACCTTACTCCTTACTCCTAGTAAGGGTAAATTTAAACAAAACTATTAAGCTATACCAAACATTTAAAGATGAATCTAAGAAAACAGATTACTAATTAGAATAGAAGAGAAATAATGTATGTTGCTTATTGTAATAAAAGTTGATTTTTACACAAAAATCTGTAGTTTCAATTTGATTTTATAACATAATTTCCAAGATTTCCAAGATCCCGCGTGATCCCACGCGGGATTGAGCAATCCCGCATATCAATCCCACGGGATTTAATGAGCTGCGGGATTGCAATCTCTAAACAGGAGCCGGCTGACGGCGGAACACGTCAAAAATAGAGTTTTTTTACTCTCACTGCCAGACAAATACTGGTTTGACTGATTCCTTTGTTTTAATTGAGATTTACACGATTAAAATACAAAATTAAAATGAAAAATCTGTTTTTATTACTTTGCTAGGCTGACCCAAATTAAGTTTTTAACAGAATTTAAAAAACAGGTTCTCCTTTTTTTTAAAGTCGGTTAAAAATTTATTCGATATATCGATTTATCGATATCTTTTCCCTATCCCTGATATTAATATTTTATAAAATATCGATTTTCGATATATTGCTATATTTTTCTTTTTCAACATCCCTAAAAAAAGATAAGAGGGATTTGACAGCTGACATCTGATTCTTTTTTAATTGTGAGGCAAATTGCGAGGCAAAATGATGACACAGCCTTAGCTGTGTACGAAACAGGCGCACTTAAAGTAATCTAACCAAATCAAGTACTATTTACAAACACCGGGAAACGAATAACTGATCGACATGGAAGGCATTTGTTCTTATAACTCAGTTTATGACGCCACGACCTATCATTTAATTTTTCATTGTTTTTTAGGTTCGTGCACATTAATTCAAGGTTTTTCGTAAAGTTGGAAAGTAAGGCAAAAACGGCTAGCCGGCTGGACGAAGCGATAAAGGGATTTTAGGTTTTCCAAAGGTACTTAGGTACTGTGGACGACAGAGAAAATGGGACACCTTTGATGTAGTAGGATATTGTCGCACCATGAAGAGGGCGGAACCTGTTGATCGTTTGGCCTTACTAGTTAGTAGTTGGTATTTAATTGTATTATATGATGTAAGGGGTACGTATCGTATTGTATAAAATTAAAATATATAAGTTTACAATGTATAAGTTTAAAATACCTAAAATCAAAAAATATAATGGTTAGAACAACTAATAACCAAAATCCATAAAGATCATAATCCATAATCGTCCAAATACATACAATCAAAATGTATAAGTTTACAATGCATAAGTTCAAAATATCTAATAATATATGATTGAGGATACTAGCTGCCCTACTCCTGTAGGTCACGTGATATTTTAGAAATTTAAGACAATCGCGAAGCGCAACGTTGCGATTGTCTTGAATTTCGAGGTATTTTTTTATATTAGACAACAGAAAAAACTCTTTCTGTTGTCTAATAAAATAAAATAACCCGAAATTCAAGAAAATCGCTACGCTGCGCTAGTGACCTACAGGAGTAGGGCAGCTAGTATTGCTAGATATTGATAGGTATAATAAATATATAGGTATATAATTATTATGATAGTTATGAATTTCAAACTTAGACTAGTTGATTATTAAGTATTCTAAACAGTATATATTTTAATTATTATAGATTTTGAACTTTATGTATTGCCAGTTTATGCATTTAAAACTTATGCCATTTTTATGTATTTTGAATCAATATATTTTTTGATTTTAGGTATTTTGAACTTATGCATTGTAAACTTATATATTTTAATTTTATACATTATGATACGTACCCGATGTAAGTGCTATTTGTTTTTGGTATGCAACAGTACATTTTTAAAGGAAGTGGCTTAAGGTATGGATATATGTATAGGTATATATTTATGTATGGATGAAAGACAATTGCCCAGCAGTGGGATAGTAAAGAATAGAGAAGAAAGAAAAGGTTTATTTCGTATAATTTCGGAACAATTGCCACCTCAAACCGTTCTACTTTTCTCCATTCTATTTCGAAAAGTCAATCCCGTTGCAAACATCCATCGGATACGGTAACCGTTTACCATCAGAAAAAAAACACGGTTGGATGCATTGAGATATTAGAGATGACATAACTACTAGAGACGACGGTTTGCGGCCGCCAGATCCACGATCTTTTGCAGCCCATGGGTTACAAGTACTGCACCTCATAGCGCAAAAACATAAAAATATGCTTCGCGGTGCGTCTCTTGTTATAACACCTCAATGGCTGTGTACAGTCATCATTGTAACAGTGTGTAAACAAGCACGTAACGCTCACATTTATTTTCAAAAAGGCTATTAAATCATCGTCAGAGGGCTCCATCCAATTATAAAACAGCAAGCGCAGGTACATAAAGCAAGCAATTTTTATTTCGGCCATAATATCTTTGCGTGCACGAAACTTCAGCTAGAAAATGTTTGAAACTTTGTGCGATTTTAAACGTTGCTGAAATTGTTGCAACAAAAATGATTCATGGCGCGCTCGCGGCAAGGCGCTTGCACCAAAGAGATTGCAACCCGTAAAAGTGTTAGTAGCAATGCCACTGGCAGCTTTACCAAACCGCTAATAAAAGTAAAATAATAAAAATAAAATACCACTTGAAAAGAGACGCTCTGTCCTCGACTCAAACAAACGCCTTTCTCAATTCGGGTCAGCTCCTCCTATTATGCTACCGGGACATCGGTAATTTTATTTTCTATCGTACTATTTAAAGTGATATTTTTTGACGACCTCCTTGGTCGAATGGTTTGTACACCGGTTTCATGGTGTCGCCATCTCTGAGGTCCCGGGTTCGATCCCCGGTCGGGTCAATTTAGAAATTATTGTTTTTCTAAATTGTCTCGGGTCTGGGTGTTTTATATGTAATACTTAATAAGTATTTATTTAAGTATTTTAAGTATGTGTATCCGTTGTCTAGTAACCATTTAACGACTTTCTTCGAAGCTTCTCTTGGGCTAGATAATTGGTGTGAGTTTTATTTTATTTATTTTGTTTTGTCAGTCGGTGTGTTTTGTAATAACTGTCAGTTGTGTTGTGTTAAACGCACCAATGATGATCCCTCAAAATATTTTTATCGCACACCTACAGGGTTGTTACATAGATACCTACATAATATAATATACATAATTCCACTATATAATTCAATACATAATATAAATATAATACCGCAACTGAGATATCCTATAAAGTACAAAGAACAACTACAAATTTGTAAGGAAACAACTTTGAAATAGCTAAAAATGTACATCTCCATGATACAACACAACCACTGTCTGATAAAAATGGCGATAATTCAAATTAAGCATATCAAAAGGCTAAGCTAACCTTGTTCTGTATTCTATGACTAAACTACTTATATCCGAGATCACATTAAAAACGTTAATCAACATCGCTTTTTTCTTCAACGCTTATATCCAGCGGGAAGAGACGAGTACAATGAAATTTTAAAATTACTTTGAAAGAAGCCAAGAATTCACCCTGAAGTGGATAGGATAATTATGGAGCCGACGGCTACTCACAATGAAAAGGAAACTTTGCCCGGACAAGCTAAAGATAAACTTTTGGAGATGAAACAATATTTTCTGATGAGAAAAAACGAACTATTCGCACCACGGCGTCGATCTAGGATCAGTTTTGATAGAATTTATGAACTATGAAATGAAAAATATTCTTTGATAATGTCGGTAATTGAATAGCTATTTGATTGATCGTAACATTTATTTACGCCCAACAGAAATGAACATACAAAACCATTTAGCGCTACCACCTGTAGATACAACTATATACATGCATATATATAATCACGACTATTATCCCCAAATGGCTAGTCAGATATTAAACAATGAGGACAGCAAAAGCAGTCCTCTACCATAGTCCACTTTTCAAAAAAAAGCAACTTCACAGTGCTCAGCGTGACAGGTGGTGAGCCCATCGCCGCTGTATGCTGTTTAGTGCATGTGCAGTCTTTAGTCCGTTAGTCGCCTCCTCTACACCCAAGGGAAGAGAAGGGGTAGTAATATTCTTTCACCGCTAAGCGACACGGACAATTATGTATGTATTATGTATGGTAGCAAATAAAAAAAGTAAAAGTTTAGCTATATACGACATCAACCGCTGGACTAACGGCTTTACGTGTTTTCCAAACATAGGCTACATTTCTCTTTGGTCCAATTGTATGATGGGTAATGACTATCAACTTCATTTAAGTGAATAGCCTTATTCCTTATCGGTACCAATACATTGAACCATAAAATAAAATAATATAACTGTAATGTTAATAGTCAAAACGGAGGTTAAATTTAATGGATACCTATTTGACATACATAGATTACGGTGACCTCGAGTGGTTCGCCTAGCACGCTCTGGTTTCGCGCCATTTCTGAGGTCCCAGGTTCAATTCCCGGTAGGGTCAATTAAGAAAAATCTGTTTTCTTAATTGATTTCGGGTCTAGCTAGACACGAAATATTCACTTCTGGAGACATCTAGTGGCCCACCTTGCATTTTCAGTTTCGTTTAGTCCTAGTTAAAAATTTATATTAGGTCGAGCAAAAAGTTTTTATACAGTTTTAAAACCAGGCACAATAGTCTTTTTTTAAATTTCGAGCACAGAATTTAAAGAAACAAAAGACATTTGGAGCCTGTTCGTAGATATCAAACAATCGAATACTAAGAAAACTTGATTTTATTGGTTTACTTGGATTTAATTCTTGAAAGTGTGATTTTTCTCTTTGGTTTTGCAACAAACATTACTTATTCTTAACATTAAGGTGAGGTTCTATCAATAATCTATGGATACTTCGCCTGAAGTCGCCGCCCAATCTGTGGCACTTATCCAGGCCAGACACAGGCAAAGAAATGTGAGTGCTCAACTTAATTTAAGTCGATCTGCGGTCCGAAACGTTTATCGGAGGTACCTAGAGACTGGCGACTTTGTTTGTCGCCATGGAAGGCCACGATCTCGGGTCACAACTGAAAGGCAGGATCGATTCATCGTGAGGACCAGCTTGAGAAATCGTCACCTTACCTCCATTGAGATACAAAACCTACTTCGCGACTTCCACGGAGTATCTGTGAGCGCTCGAACTGTTCGGAAAAGGTCAAAAGAACGCGATATGGTACCACACAAGCCAGCTAATGGCCGCAAACTAACGCGAGCCCACCGAATAGCGCGTCTTCAATATATAAATTGGACTCAGCAGCATTGGAGCCGTGTACTCTTTTCTGATGAGTCTAAAATTGCGTTACATGGCAATGATGGAAGGATGAATGTCTACCGACGTAAGGGAGAGCGTTTTGCACAATGCTGCTTTGAAGAGAGGGTTGCTTATGGCGGTGGCTCATGGACTGTCTGGGGGGGGGGGGGGGGGTGCGTATCATTTCATATAATGACATACGAACTAATTACAAAGGACATAACGTTCATAATTTTTACTTGATCTATATACACTTCCCATAACTACATTACGTATACTGGTCATTTGATATAATACTCATATTCTATAACAACTTTTTCTATAAAGCTATATTGGTATAATAACATATTCTATAACTTCATTTTATATATTTTTTACTTTAAAATAAAATTAGCATTTTTACCCCAATTTGATTTAAAAAAAATTCTTTAATAGTTAATACGTTGTGTTTTTGGTAAGGTTGTGCCACAAAAGTCAGTGACAGAAACGGATCGCGGCAGAACCGACTCCACGTAGACTTGTCTGCCGTACGCTAGAGTGTAATTTAAGCCCGCGTAGGCGCGGAGGGGCGAGGCGGCCCGCGAGCCGAGGAGCAGGTGAGTTCAACGCTCAACGTCGTGGCTGAGGCTGGCCGGCGAAGCCGGCCAGCAAGCCAAAGCTACGGTGGTGAGCGTAAGCCATCTGCGACGATAAGCTCGCGTGGGACCGCCAGACCCCCGCAGCGCCGAAGCCGTGAAAGAAACCATGCCTGCTGCATGCTTGCTTGCATGCTGCGTGCTTGCTTGCATTCTGCATGCTTGCTTGCACGCTGCATGCTTGCTTGCACGCTGCATGCTTGCACGCTGAATGCTTGCTTGCACGCTGCGTGCTTGCTTGCATGTTGCATGATTGCTAGTATGCTGCATGCTGCTTGCTTGCTTTCTTGTATGGTGCCCTTTGGGTCTGAGTTTTATATGAATAATGTTTTATACCATTAGATTATTATATCAAATATTTATTATATCGTATTGACATTATATCACATGAATTTATAGATTCTAAAACTATATTAAATGAACGTTAGATCAAAAGTATTTATTTCAAACATTACACACCCCTGTCAGGGGCGGTATATCTGCGAGCGGCAAAACTCAACTTGAGGTTATTACGGGACCATGGCTGCCAACATTAAATGCTGAAAGGTACATTCGTGAGTGCTTAGAACCTCACGTGATGCCATACGTGGACCATGTGGGCCCAAATTTCCTTTTTAAGCATGATAATGCAAGAGCCCATACGGCCGGCATCGTCAGGGAATATCTTCGGGATGTGAACATCACAGTTATGGACTGGCCAGCCAGAAGCCCAGACATGAACTCGATTGAGCACATGTGGGACGAGCTAAAAAGACGTGTTAGGGCTCGTCAGCCAGTTGCCCAGACGATGCAGGAGTTGAAAACTGCCATAGAAGAGGAATGGGAGATGATCCCTCAAAATTTCATAGAGCGGTTGATAAACTCTATGCCTGATCGTATGAGAGCTGTCGTAGATGCCCATGGAGGCAACATGCGTTATTAAATTAAACCTTTATTTGATAAAACATGTTTTTTATTCAAAAATCAACTGCCTTCATCAAGGCGCATACCCGACTTGTTAGGCGTAGCTCCATGTCGTGTGGTATTCTGAATTCAAATTTAAAACAATACGATCGAAAAGATGGTAAAATGTATCAGATTTAAAACTGCATTAATAGTTTTTGTTCAATCTAGCAATCATATTTAAGTAGGGGCCATAGAAACAGAAACCTTTTTTTTTTTTTATATAAAAGAGGGAGGCAAACGAGCAGGCGGGTCACCTGATGGAAAGTAATCACCGCCGCCCATGGACACCCGCAAAACCAGAGGAATCGCAGATGCGTTGCCGGCCTTCAAGGGAGGAATAGGTTTAAGGAAGGAATAGGAATTGGGAGGGGGGGGCGGGGAAGGGGCCTCCGGAACCCTCACTGGTCGGACGAAACACAACAGCACCAAGTGCCGTTATTTCACGTCGAGTATTCGTGAGAGGGTGGTATTACGCCGGGCGAGCCGGCCCAATGCGTGCTGCAACGCAGCGTGGCTCTACCACTCAGTCAGTGTTACTCATTTAGCACCACCCAGGGATCACGTGTAGGGTCTCAAGGGTAAACCTACGGACGCGAGCAACTTTAACCCCCACCTAAACTCTAAGGTAGGCCAATAGATGTGTCCAGAAGTGTATAAAAGACCCGATATATCATACAGAAAAAGGGGACCGTCCACCGGCCAGGGACCATACTGCCACCTCGTAGAGCAGTAATACTTTATTAATATACTGTTCTAATTTCCATTGTAAGATTAGAGTAATACTGCTTTAAGAGTTGATAGTAAGGCCCCAAATGTGTCGATATACCTTTAACTTAAATAACACTCTAACTCTAGCGTATAGGGCAGCCAATACGTGGAGTAGGTTTTACCGCGATAGTTTAACACCCAAAATTATGGCTTATTAGTTAATTAATAAAATAATAATAATTTTATTATAATACTTTATTTTGTATTTTCGATGTACAGTGACTTTAGTGAAGTAAAATTTGATGTAACGACTATTTTGCAAACTGAAACATACGTGTAGACAAAATTATGGTAAACGAAGCACCGATCTCACAGTATAACGATGAATTTAAAAAAAACGATAAAATGAGTTTGATGATAAAACTTTTCGAGAAAATGAAAATACTATGAAACGGGATTCGCTGAGTTGTTCAATCAATGAATTCATTTATTTATTCATTTATTCATTTATTGCATATCACATTACATTCATTGCGAGGTGTTAAAACTTAAGCTTAGGTATACATGTGACGCCCTGCTAGGGCACTGCAAATGAGAGGGCAAACCATTTCAAAAATCTAGAGACTAATTACAATATAAATAACGCCAGTTTGACTAGCATGCAATACAATATAATATTAGTACAGTACAATACAATCTATATTTATTTATCATTAGAATCTACATACATTATACAATTATAATTTAAAATTTTGAATAAGGAAATCGAAACATTATGTAATTATTTTTAATTAATTGTTAATTATTAAGTATAGGTAGTATCATTTAAAAAATCTGACAGGTTATAGTAACATTTTTCCAAAAGAAAGCTTTTTAACAATTTGACGAAATACTTGGGATTATCTGCGTTTTTTATGTAATTGGGAAGGTGGTTGTATATTTTGGTCAACATTGTAGATAGATAGGGGGGGTAGAAGAGACTAATTTTAACTTGGAGAATGGTATTTTAAGTTTGTATCTATCATTTCTTCTAATATTTTTAACTGGGGAATATAGTTTCGGGTGTTTTTTAACAAATTTGCTTGACTCGAGAATGTAAATAGATGTAATTGTTAGGATTTTATGTAGCCTTACATGATTCTAACTGGTCTATGTTAGTTAGTATACGTATACATTTCTTTTGCAATATAAAAACTTTGTCATGAATAAAAACATCTGTGAATAGTGTTGTGGGAAATGAAATTCGTTGTAATTAATTGCGTTATAGTGATGGATTCCCACTACGACATATACACTAGCAAAATAAAATTCCAAATGAAATAAAAGAGCAGCGGATAAAAGAAAATTGACTGAATGGCTCATCTCAAATTGTTTTTATAGTGTTAGGGAATTTCTGGATTTTAAAATTGGACATACTTGATTTTATCTTATTTGATTGTAACTTTTATTGTGAATTTTAATAATTAATTTCATTCTTACAATTACTTTTTTTATAATTTTAATCATTAATATTTACATTTTGCACGTCTGCACGCAGGCTGACTACATTGAAACAAATGTTAATCTTAAGATAACAATTATATTGTACTTTGCCTGTAATCTAGCAAATAAATGATTTGTATTTGTACGATGGCAAAGAAAACGGCACATAATCTCTCTGCGCTCTCTACGCTTTCCTAAGAGACCCCCCACACTGGCGTCTTTCGACGTCGGCGTCGAGCCGGCGTACACGCGACGCTGACGCTCGAAAGACGCCAGTGTGGGAGGTCTCTTACAGGTTGAAATAAAAGAAAATCAACTTTAAAAAAGGTGTTAACGCGTATGTAGCGGCGTGCGCAGAGCGTGTCGAAAAAGTAACACCTCGTTTCTCTCGGATGGAGCGCACTTAGAGCGTTGGTTGAATGCTCTAAGGGAGCGCAACATTTGTTTTCTTTCTTTAGCACCCTAAAAGATTTTCTTACAGCAAAATAAACAAATTGGGGGTTAAAGTTACTTGCATCCGTAGTTTACCCTTGACACCCTTTTTTTTCTTTGTTTTAGTCGGAGAAAATGCTTCTCTGCACTGGCATGAGGCCTCGAGAGGAATGTGAGACACCCCATGCACTGTCCGGGGCTGGAACCCATATGTCCCCACCCGCCCCCACGTGGGGAAAGCGGGTGAGTAAGGACATACGGGCCCGACCCGGTAAAAGAACCGACACCTTCCTTCAGAACGCGACGCGGCGCCTCGGTACCGTGCTGACACGCCCCGGGAAACGCCGCCCGCTGCGGACCCAGTTTTACCTGGGTCCCCTGCCCCTACGGAGCAGCCTGGTAGGTTCAGGCTGCTTCCAAGCGGGTGGAGAGCTGGTGCAATGCAGCCTAGTGCTCCTCTACACTAGGCCGCGGCCCTCCTTTAGGGGGGAGGAGGGGAGGAGGGCGACGTTATGCCGTCGCCTTCGACCCCCCCTCCGCCGCTTCCTTGTGTGAGACCACGGTCTCACAAAAGGAAGCCACCGCCCGCCAAGCCACCTCACTCCTGAGCATGGCCCGCACCACCGCGGGCAGGGACAAGTCCTGCCCGATAGCGCCCACCAGAGTGTGGCGCTGTGGCACTCTCCCGTGGTCTCTCTCCTAGCCCTCTTGTGCAGGTACCCACCGAAGCATCCGTGCCCGGTCAGCACCTGCACAAGGCGGAAGGAAAGGGCACCGTGTGCTCGGTCCACCCACTGGTCTAATAGTGGGCGGATCGCGCCCACCGTGCGAACACCCCACTCTGGATTGGCCAGCGAGGCCCTCCACCTCTACATTAGGGCGCCGTCAAGCCCGCTCCTGACACTAAGCGCCTCTTCGGCAGTAAAGCGAGTTCCCCTCATGTTCGCCGCGGCCCGGCGCTCATACAATTCCGCCAGCACCCCCGCCTCCAACTCCCACAGGAGGGTACCAGCGAGCGCGCAGGCCGCCGCATACGACACCGTTCGGTATCCCCGGATCACCCTTTGCGCCATGACCTTTTGGGGTCGGCGCAAAAGGGCCTGGATCTCCGAACTTCGCCTCATCGCCCCTTCCCAGACGGGGCAGCCATAGAGGGCCATTGAGCCCACGACCCTCATATAGAGCCTCCAACATGTAGCGCTCGGCCCCCCCAAATTGGGGAGAAGACGGCCAAGCGCAGAAGCCGCACCGAGGAGCCGCGTCCGAGAACCGCTTGAGCCGTGCAACGGCGTCTATGGTCGAGCGGCCTCGTCGGAAGCCGTACTGCCTCTCGGACAGGTCCGGGCCCACCTCCTCCAAGTGCTGGACGATGCGGTCCGCCACTACCCTCTCCAGTAGCTTGGCCGCCTCGTCCAGCAGAACGATCGGGCGGTAGCCCGCCGGGCTATCCGGGGATCGGACCTTCTTGGGCAGAAGAACTAGCCGCCCCTCCTTCCACACGCTAGGAAGCCTTCCCACCCTGAGACTGGCCGAGAACACACTTCTCTAGCGTTCGCCAAGCCGACCCGCAGCAAGCCGCAGGACCGTGCCCGGGCCTCCGTCGGGCCCCGGCGCTTTCCTGCGGGTTAGCCTTTCGACCGCCACCTGCAGCTCGCCCTCCGAAACCGGGGGAACTTCCTCCGGGCGCACTTCCGCCTCCTCTACTGGCGGCAGGGTCCTCCGCGGCGGGACGAAACGTCTACCGCGCGGGAACAGTGCCTCCACGATCTGGTCCAGGAGACCCGGGTCGAATGACTCTAGGGGGGGTGCCTGTCCGGTCATCCTCCCCCTGACCATCCGGTAGGGTCTGCCCCACGGTTCCCTGTCCAGATCAAGCAGAAATTCCTCGCGTGCGGCCTCCTTGGCCCGAAATATGGCCACCTTGAGGGTGCTCCTAGCCTCGCGGTAGACATCCAGTAGAGCGGCCTCCTCCTCCTCCTCGTGACACCTACGATGGCACCTCTGGAAAGCCCGGCGCGCGCTGATGCACCTGGTGCGGAGGACTGCTAGCTCCTCCGTCCACCAGTACACCCTTCGTCTGGATCCGGCGGCTCTAGCCCTGGGCATGCTATGGTCGCACAACCCTATCAGAACCTGGCGGAGGCGTCGAGCTCTCTCCTCAACGTCCAGGTCCTCCTCGGGCGTGGCACACCATTCGGCCACGAGCACTGTCTCCTCCAGACGATCTGCGCTTAGCCGGGACAAGGCCCACCTCGGGAACGCGAACTGTCCCCGTCGCGCCTCTCCACCACCGGTACCTACTCCCCTCCCTGAGGGGGAAACCTCGAACTTGATGTACCGGTGGTCACTGAGGGTCTCAGTCTCCTCCAACACCTGCCATCCATGGACGCGTGCGGCAATAGCGGGGGTGGCGAACGTTAGGTCCACTATGGACCCCCCCGTTATGCCGCACACACGTCAAGGCGCTACCAAGGTTGAGCAGTGCCAGCCCCGCCGACACGGCCCAACACTCCACCGCCAGCCCCTTCACAGTCGTAGCCGGGGAACCCCACATCGCGGACTTCGCTTTGAAGTCCCCGGCCACGATCACCGGAGAGGGCGCCATCCGCCCCACAACCCCGCACAGCTCCTCCAGCCACGCCTCCATCGCCATGAGTCCCCTGTTGGGGGAGAAATAGACCCCCACAATGACTATTTCCCCCCCAACCGACCGCCACATACCCCTATCCCCTCTCCCGAACGGAAAGGGGGGGGACGTGCGCACCAACCGGAGCGACAACCACTGCGACTGTTTCGTCGCAATCTCCCGCCTAGTGCGGCGACGGGGGCACCGCGTAGGGCACCGCGACTATCGCAGCCCCGACCCCCCCACTCCGCGATGTGCTGCACAAGAAGGTCCTGTGCAGCTGCGGAGTGGTTTAAGTTCCCCTGTAGGAATTTGAGTGGTGTGCTAGGCATTGGGGTCCCTATTTTCAGCCTCCATGTCCCCCTCAGGAGGGGTACCCTCGACCCGCCGTGCTCTCCCCGGGGGGTCTGCCTTCGGCTTGACGGTGGGGGGGACGCAACTGCTGCCTCCCATGTAGTGGTCGGAGGGCAGCCACGCCGTCGAACACACCGCGCACCGCGGCACCCTTGCCACACACCCCGCCGCCTTGTGCCCGATGGTCCCGCACCGGTAGCAGCACTCCGTGCGGTCTATGACAATCGGGCAGCGCTGCCTTGTGTGTCCCAGGCACATGCAGCGAAAGCAGCGCATCGGCGTGGGTTCGAGGGCCACCACCCTGGCGGAGCTCCAACCCACCAGCAGCCTCCCCGTGGCCAGGATACGCTTGGCCGCCGCCACCGGGACCTTTGCGAGGCAGGAGCCGTTGCCCCCGGGCCTAAACGCCACCGCCCCTACGCACACGTCCTCCGCCGACCAGCAACCCCCCGCCGTGGCCAGGGCCACCGCCACCTCCGCCGTCTGGACAGAGTCGTCCAGACCGGTCACCCGCATGCTCGCCATTTTGCAGGGCCTCGCCACCTTGGCGATCCCCTCCAGCGCCACCCGCAGCTCGCCGGAAGCTAATCAGCTTTATCGGCGCTCTCCGCCCCCGACACCTCAAACATTCTGGCGCCGGTCGCGGCCTCCCTGATCCGCACTCCTCCCTCGATTCCCAAATCGGGCAGGCTGACGGCCGCCTTGGCCTTTACGATGACCTCGGCGTAGGTCGTGCGGTCCGCGGCCTCGGGGAGCAGCGTTACCGTCACCGCTGCCGTTCTCAGGGAGGGAAGGGAGGGCCCTTTCCTTTTCGCCGGCCGTCGCTTGGCCGTCTTCGCAGGCGGGGGAGCGGGCGGGCCCTTCTTCTTGCGACGCCTTTCCACCCTCGTCCAGTGGCTCTCCGCCGGGGGGTCCGGCGCACTGCTAGGTCCCGGCTTGGGATCCGTGTAGGGACTCTTATCCCAGACGCGCCCCGCCGCTGGTTCAGTCCTCTTTGCGGCCGTATTTGCCAACTTCTTGGCGGGCGGCTTGACCCGTGGGGCCGGCACCGGGGGCCTCGCGGCAGCCGGAGGCTTTTTTGCGGGCGGCGGGGCCGGCGGGGCCTCCTCCCTTCTTACATCCGCCGTAAGCGGCGGTCGCAGGGGCCCTGCTGGAAGCAGCCTGCCCTCCAGCCCCTCTATGCGGGCGTTCAGCATAGAGCTGACCCTAGAGGTGATGCGGGCCTGGAAGTCTTCCAGGAGCATGGCATCTCTCTCCTCCTGCGCTAGGGGACCCAAGATCGGGGATTTCGGCGGAGAGCGACGCATGGACGGCCGCTCAGAGATAGAGCGCTTAATCGCCTCTAGCTCGGCCGCGAGTTGCTCCACCATTTTGTTCAGCCTGATGTTGTCGGCTCGGAGGCGCCTCGTCTCCTCGTCCATCTTGGTGGCCGCTATGGCCTCTATCGCCTCGATGACCGTGACGATGTGGTCCTTCACGGCCGACACGCTCGACCCTTTCATATGGCCGCTCCTCCCGCATACGTCGGCAATACCGTCCAGGGCAGCATGCGCCCTCACGAGGTGCGTCTCCGTGACGGGAGCCTCCTCCGCATTCAGAGCCTCCTCGCCGACAGCCCCCGACTCGGAAGTCCCTGGTGAGGCCCGCTTCGGCGCGGTCTTCTTGGCCTTCGCGGTCTTCGACCTTGTGGGCAGGGGCGGGGGCAGCTTGTTCCCCTTTTTAAGGTAGCCCTCCATGTCGGTCTCGACCTCCACCATCTCCTCTTTTCGACTTATGCGGTGCAAATCCTCCTTTGCCCCGGACAACCCGACAGAGTGCTTAAAGGGCCTGCCGCGCCTTGCAGAGTTGATTTTCTTGCGGGTCGCACCCTGCGGCACCTCCGCGTCTGTTGAGTCGGAGTCGACCTTCTCCCGCCGCCGCTTACGACCCGCCTCCTCCGTGTCCATAGCTGTAACGCTGGAGAGGGAGGCATCCCTACTGCTGTCCATCCGACTCGACCGCCCACGGCCCATTGATATGGCAGGGGAGTACGCCTCCGACCCCTCCTCTTCGTCGTGAACGCGAACGCGCTCCACATCCTCCTCCCCTCGCTTCACCGTGCGCGTCCCCGGCCTCACCATCCTTCGCGGACCCAACGTCAACACCGCCCTTCTCGGGCAACCGCTCTATGGCAGACATCATTCCGGGCACCGCCGGTTCCGCGCTGCGGGGGCCATTAGCCCCCGCAGGCGCTTCACAGGGCGCGTCCCCGGTCTCACCGTCCTTCCCAGACCCATCGTCAACCACGCCCTTCTCGGGCAACCTCCCCTCGTCCTCCGAACCGGGCACCGCCGGTTCCGCGCTGCGGGGGCCATTAGCCCCCCCAGGCGCTTCACCGGACGCGTCCCCAGCATGTCTCTCCTTCGCGGACCTCGACCTCGTCCGTGGACCACCAGTAGCATGAACTACTGCAGGAGCCTGGTCGCTCGCCTCTGCAGAGTCTTCGGTGACAGATTTATCACAGCGGGGCCCGGGTACCCCACTGCGCCCGTCACCGAGGAGGTCACCCAGCGCACGCCCCTACCCTTGACACCCTACACGTGACCCCTGGGTGGTGCTAAATTAGTGACACTGACTGAGTGGTAGAGCTACGCTGCGTTGCAGCACGCATTGGGCCGGCTCGCCCGGGGTAATACCACCCTCTCAAAAATATTCGGCGTGAAATAATGGCACTTGGTGCTGTTGTGTTTCGTCCGGCCAGTGTGGGTTCCAGAAGCCCATCCCCCCACCCCCATTCCTCTCACAATTCCTATTCCTTCCTTAACCCTATATTCCTTCCTTAAAGGACGGCAACGCGCCTGCGACGCCTCTGGTTTTGCGGGTGTCCATGGGCGGCGATGATTACTCTCCATCAGGTGATTCGCCTGCTCGGTGGCCTCCTTCCTTTATAAAAAAAAAATGCTATTTTTCAAATTGCTTTTTTCACACTATTTACTTGCTAACGTAACCAATAAAAATTTAAAAAGCCTATAGCCTACTGTGTAATTATTATCTCTGGTCTTTCTTACGTGTACATACATAAATACATAATACATACATATAATCACGACTATTATCCCCGAAGGGTTAGTCAGAGACTAGGTAATGAGGACAGCAAGAGCAGTCCTCTACCATAGTCCACTTTTCACCAAATATCGACTGCATATGTGCACAGCGTGACAGGTGGTGAGCCCATCGCCGCTCTATGCTGTTGGATGTATGTGTCTTTGGTCTGTTAGTCGCCTCTTACGACACCCAAGGGAAGAAAGGGGGTGGTAGTACTCTTTCACCGCTACGCGACACGGTGTCTTGCAAGTCCGGTTATAAAATCAGTTTTGCAATTATTTTTTTAAGTGAAACCCGGCAAATGACTCTATTCCACCTGATGTTAAGTGGAAGACAGTGGAGTCCATACGCTAGGACACCTGGTGCAGCGTAAGAGACGTAGCATCAGTCACCCTCAACTGCCTGGCATTGCGAAAGATCCGCAAATTTCGTAATTGTCTTTATTTTTATTGTTCTGTATAACTAGTGTTAGCGATGCGAATGTTATTTATTTTTTTAATTTTATATTTTATTTCATTTATTTTGTTAACGGTAATTAGTTAAAATTAAGTTACGAAAATGTTTGCAATATGGTTAAAGTTTGTAAAAAGGCCGCGCGACGGCGCGGCGGTCGCTTATTTGATGTACTTGTATGCCTAGGAGGCGCGCGACGTACTAAGTGCGGGGTTCGATCCTCCCTCCATTTTGAGACAGTACACACACAGCTCCACGTACAACGCACGGCTCTTAGGCTCATAATTAATTTTGCTTTGTCGAATTACCTACATTTTGAAAATATAAACTCTTTCGGTGTAAATTTGGATTTTCACTTGAAATACTTTCACTGTGACCCCTACAACTAGTTTAGTTTTTTTTTAAGAATTTAATGTACTCTCATACACGTGTCATGTTAATTGTCTTAATAAGTAGGTACTAAAGTTCTTTATACCGAAAACATTAAGTATTAAACTAAACATATTAGATGTGTAAGGAGGCAATGCTCGTGCGTCTGCTACGAGAAATATTTTAAAAATTAATTTTAAGTGTAGCTAGCAGCTCGCAGTCAGGCTGAGGCGGCGGCGTTTCATTTCTTCGCTCGTTTTAAACGTTTTTCCTCGTAGCGAAGGCGCTGACTAGCTGATTTGATCTGAAATAAGAAAATAAGACTCAAAGACTTTGAGAAACTTTACCAATTTGCCTGAGAAAATTTAAGGGTTTTTTTAAACAATTAAGTTGTCTTTAAGAAATCGGTACTATACGGTCGAGGTTGAATACAGATTGTTATGTTTAAATTCTTAATAGATATTTAAGATTAACAATTAAAATATATAAAGCAAGACATTAGATTTTTAATTGCTAAAAAATTATTAATTACTACTCTTTTTCGCCCAAAAATTTCGTAAAGTAGATGTAATAACGTAATACTTAAAAATGTTTAGTTACTATTTAAATTATACCTTGGTGAAAAGCTAATACTATAGTTATGGTCATAGATGTAAACAATACACTATGGCTATAGTCTTAAGCCAATGAGGGCCGCAGAGAAGCAGCACTGCTTCTCTGCGGTCCTCATCACGGCCATAGTTCACGTTTCACTAAAATACAACTGCGCATGTGCTCAGCGTGACAGGTAGTGAGCCCATAGACGCTTTATGCTTTTGGATATGTGTTCAGTCTTTAGTGCGTTAATCGCATTTTACGACACCTAAGGGAAGAGAAGGCTCAGTAGTATTCTTTTCATGAGCTACACAGATCTATAATAAAAAACCTCTATAGAAAAACGAAACTTGAAAGATTCTAAACATATTGTATTTACTTGCAAGTGTTTGTTACACTTAAATAATGTTACAAGCTTAATTAAGTGATTTAATGTATTAGTGTAAACAAACATTGGTGAATTATTAAAAAATAAAATAAAATATAAACCACTCACGCGTCACGCACGCCACACTCCGCTTAGTTCGTAGACACGTGTAGCTATACGGTACAAAAATTCGAAATATTCATCACTATTTAATTACAGATGAGCTGTGAGAGCTGTGTGTGGTGGTTCATTAAAAGAATTCTACCAACCACTCTATTCCCTTGGGTGTCATAAAAGGCGACTAACCGACTAAAGACTGCAAATACATCCAACAGCATAGAGCGGCGATGGGCTCACCACCTGTCTGTCACGCTGAGCACATATTCAGCCACTATTTGGTGAAAAGTGGACTATGGTAGAGGACTGCTTTGCTGTCCTCATTGTCTAGTCTCTGACTAATCCTTATGAGGAAACACTACGTGGAAGTGTCATGCAAAATTCTCATACAAAACACAGAAAAACGACGTTTCGTAGTCACCCGACTAATTTTTATTACCTTTTCAGCATCGGTTAAAGAAAGAGATTTTCTATGTCTGTATGTTTGTTTTTTTTTAAACCAGCCAATTAATTTTTCTAAAGAAACCTTAAAACGGAGTCATTTCGCGTTAATTTTGAAGGCTCTGATTATTAAATAAATGACTTAATGCAAAAAAATCAAACATACAGACATAGAAAATCTTTTTCTCTAACCGATGCTGAAAAAGTAATAAAAATTAGTCCAGTTCTGAAGGAGGAAACAGGGGCTTTCGAAACGTCGTTTTACTGTGTGTTTGCATGAGAATTTTGCATGACACTTCCACGTAGTGTTTCCAGGGATAATAGTCATGAATGTATGTATGTATTAAAAAACCGGTCAAGTGCGAGCCGTACTCGCCCATGAAGGGTTCCGTAGCAGCAAGTAACATCATATAAAAGTTCTTGTAGTTTGTTGTAACGTTGATCGATGTTTGAATACTTAATAGTGTATTTTTTTTAATTTATTAATTTATGACAGTGGTTAAAAAAAACTACTTACTAGATCTCGTTCAAACCAATTTTCGGTGGACGTTTGCATGGTAATAGGTACATCATATATTTTTTTAATTTCACTTTGGAAGTGTCTCTCGCGCAAACTATTCAGTTTAGAAAAAAAATATTTTAGAAACCTCAATATCACTTTTGAAGACCTATCCATAGATATCCCACACGTATGGGTTAGATGAAAAAAATATTTTGAGTTTCAGTTCTAAGTATATCTCCAAAATTTATTGTTTTTTTTTTGTGTGAAAATCTTAATGCGGTTCACAGAATACATCTACATACCAAGTTTCAACAGTATAGTTCTTATAGTTTCGGAAAAAAGTGGCTGTGACGTACGGACGAACAGACAGACATGACGAATCACAAAACGGAACCCTTATAGGGTTCCGTTTTTTGCCATTTGGCTACGGAATCCTAAAAAGCAAATTCGCATCACGCACGCCACTCACCGCTAAGTTGGTGGGCACGTGTAGCTACGTCACATAAATACCGATTCGAAATGTCCATCACTAATTACAGATGAAAGGTAAACAAGGTTGCCAACTACAACAACTGTTAAGATGGGCCATTCAAGTCATTTGGCACGGGAGTTAACCTTATGGCAATCATAACAGGTGGGGCCTCTTGGGGCTGCCGAACGATTCATTGAACTGATTTAACTTGAAACTTAGGGTTGTTACAACCGCTCATTATGGAATTATTGCTTTACTTAGATAACATCACGGTAGCGAAGTAGCTAAGCTCATGCTGATAACCGGATGTCCAGGGTTCAATTTTCAGGACGGGCAAAGTGGGTTTCGGATTTTTCAATGCATAGCCCAAGTTTGTGTTCGATCGACAACCCTCATTTGGCAAGCGTATTTTACCCATTATTTGTATTGTAGTGAATACTTGCCTTCAACTTAATTTGACTTGAAAAAAAAAACGCTTTTTTTAGCTGAGTTATTGCGATTTAAATTCCACTATAGAAAGTTAAAAATCGCAATAACTCAGTTAAATAAACATTTTTTAAAAATGTTCTCAACAAACTATTTAGATCCCTGTGTTTTACTTCAGCATGCAAAGTTTCATCAAATTGGCTCATTGGTGTTTGAAATTTCGACTTTGAAGTTTGTATGGGAACCTGAAATGCGTAAACCCTCTTAAAAGAATACTACTACCCCCCCTCTTACCTTGGGTGTCGTAAAAGGCGACTAACGGAATAAAGACTGCACATACATCCAACTACTTAAAGCGGCGATGGGCTCACCACCTGTCTCGCTGAGCACATGTGCAGTCACTATTTGGTGAAAAGTGGACTATGGCAGAGAGTGCTTTTGAGGTCCTCTTTGCCTAGTCTCTGACTAACCCTTCTTTCGTGCTTTGACTTCAATGATGGAGGTCTTAGAGTGGATTCGACCAAACTGGAATAAGACTTTCTCCGAGATTAGTCCATACAAATTTGACGTTTAATCTAGGTTTGCAAGACCTTATTCCAGTTTAGTCGAATCCGCCCTTAGTCCAGCAGTGGGACAGTTTACGGGCTATTCTATACTATTCTCAGATATAATTTGGATACAAACCTGGTGTTAGCTTATTCCATTGTAAATTTTCAGTAGAGTTTCGATGTTTAGATTAGGTATTACTTATTTGAGGATATTGAATTTTAAAGCCCTTTAACTTAGGCCTTGTTCCCAATAACTAAGCACAGCGGTCCTGTTTAAAGAAGCTTTAAGTGCTTAAAGCTTTAAGTACAGCTGTGAAAAGTACAGCCAGCATCAATTTGAACAAAGCAGCTTACTACAAATAAATCGTGGCATTTAAGAAAAACCTTATTTATAAACTGTTTCCGTAAAGTAGAACCGTGTACTGTCAACATTTCTGGATTAAGACAAATAAAATAGAGCAAGAACCACCTGTTTAGAAATGGCACCCCAGAATGTAACACCTAATAAGAATTCGCCGCTAATAAGCTGTTGCGCATTGTGGTAATTAAAAATTGGCAATTATCCAAATAAATGTTAATTATTTATTAAAATTTAAAAAAAGTAAAAATTTATTTTTGTTATATTTTTAAGACAAGATTTTATTTATTTTAGATTTTTTATTTGTCAGGTAGTAAGTATTATGTCTTTTTCAGCACCGCTAGTACTTTATCTTTGAGTTTATTTGAGCGTTTATTAACGCAAATAATCAAATATTACGAATCTATAAAGCAGCAAAAATATATTGTAAAATATTTTCATTCAGATCTCTAAGAATGTAAATGTTTGATATGACAATGTTGCTATAAAAATATAAAGTCAAAAGCGTTGTAAAATTTCATCGGTCTAACCATTACCTCAGTGGCGGAGTGGCCAACGCAGCCGCCCGGATTGCAGAGGACGCGGGTTCGATTCCCGCCTGACGTAGCATTTTTTTCAACGTTTCGTTATCTTTGATACAACTTCACATTACATTTTCTTGAACCAGTATGCTTAAATGCTACAAACCCAACCAAACTCCACTGTTGCTGTGGAATAAAACAAACAAAAGAAATAATATCAACGACATTTAAAATTCATTAAAGTTCGTTAACGTTCGTTATTCGTTTGTTATCTGTAAACAAGACTTCGAAATTCTTTTACGGACACTTCTCAACAACAGTACCTAAGCCGACACTTGCACCACTTAACAGAATCTTCAAAAGGTTCCAACATAAAATTAGCTTGCGACGCGCGAAAACTGTTATCTGCCAACCCTAGCTCCGGTCAAATGGTAGTTGTTCAAGTTAAATTGATCAATTTAAACTTGCAGCCATCTCAGATAGTTCCCAAGTCCAGCCACTATTTACAACGGATACTTTCCTCACACCGTTATAACTGGCAGCGTTCAAAGTGATAACGCTTTCGTTTAAAGACGAGATTTAGGTGCGAATTCCGTTAATTCGGATGGAGGATTACCTTTCTTAAGGATATTGTTGGCAAGTTGAGTGCGACGGTAAGCGTGCTAAGGTACGCGTTCTAAGATAACTACGACAAGACAATATACTAAAATACCTAATAGTATTACGTAGTATTAGTATTCAGAATATAAATAAAAAAGCGACTTTATCTATCTATATTATACGAGTATACGAAACTGTACCTAAGTTTGTCCGAAAATACCCTGAATTGTATAATATAAGAGAAAATATTCATAGCAAAATAATACTTAGACATAAAAACAGGCTAAATCTTCCTACTTCCCGTATAACAATGCACTCTTCCGGTCCCTTGGTTATGTCAATAAAAGTATATAATAAGTAACCTGAACATATTTAAAACGAAGACTACGCTAAGGAGCTTTATTAACAAATTAAGAATTTCTCTGCTTAACAAAAGCTATTACCTATAGTATAAAGCATTTGTTCCGGATTCATCGTATTCCTGATTCGTCGTATTCCAGATTGGTCGTATTCCAGATTTGTTGTAATACAGTCCACCTTAGTACCTATCATATTTGTTATAAAATAAAAAACCAAATACAAATTGTAACTTTTTTAAGTAAACAAATATAAGTATTGGAACAAAAAACTCTCCTCGATAGAACATAAAACAGTTTGTTACTAATTCAATAAATTCATAAAATGAAACAATTAAACTCATAATTCACAAAGTCTAGAAAGGCACTCAATATAATTTGTAAGAATTGTTTTCTTAAGATTGTAAAGTTATTTATTTATTTATTTGTTTTGTCAAGGTTTAAAAATATGTAATAATTACTAAACGATAACAAAATATATTTATGTATATGTTTTAAACGTTTTTAAGAACTTTGTGAAAAGATTTGTTGGATATATATTAATGTGCCTACTCGACTGTACGTATTACGACGAATCTGGAATACGACGAATCAGGAATACGATGAATCCGAAACAAATCGTATAAAGGAATACTTTGATGATAAATAATCAACTATAAACAATATATAACATCATTGACTAAAAAAGAATTAATTCTATTTAATTTTTTTTTCATTTTAATTTTCATTTTATATAACCAACGATTATTTAAAATACATATAATATATAATAAAATGTTCAGGAATAAATATACTTATACATATTATCATATCTATAATAATAATAATAAATAACAATAAGTAATAATTATGAAATAATGATCTCTCTTCCTCGCTACTACTATACTACTACTACTACTACTAAACTATGCTGTGCCCAGGTGCCCAGTGTGGACAGGGTCCATAATTGATCCCATTGTATAAACCTACCGTCTTATTTATAAACATTATGGAATGCAATAAGGTATTGAAGTATTGAGTTTTGAAACTTAATCCACATCAACTGCAGTGTTCTTTGATGATTTAACTAATTTAGAAACCTTCGCGGGCATGTTCTCAAAAACTTGCGCTCATAACTTGTGTTTTGTAACAACCAACAATGATCGTAATCGATGAATGGTGTAGAAAACCACCAAAAATATTACAAAAAATGTACTTCTGTACCCACATACTTCACCAGCCACTGATCACTTCCTTTTAGTCTTTTACTTTTGGTGACCAGAAGGAACATTGTGGTGGGCTTGTTGTAATGCTGGGCGTTATAAATTCCAGGGAGCAAAGTTTGAAGCAAAGTTTGGAGCAAAGTTTCGGACCAAGTACTTGCGTCAACACCAACTCATCGACACCCACCTTCACCAGCCATCTCGTTCGCGGAACTTACCATCAAGACAGGGGAGTGCCGACCAAGCCAAATCAAACCCACGACCGCTGCTGCGGCACATAATTTTTTTTTTAATAAATATTTTTTTGTCGAAATTTTTAAAAACTATTAAGTGAATTTCAATCAAACTTTGCATGCTAAAGTAACATACAGAGATCTAAATAGTTTGTTGATAACATTTTTAAAACACGTTTAAATAACTGAGTTAATGCGTTTTTAAACTTTCTATAGTGAACTTTAGATAATATTATCGCAATAACTCAGCTAAATAAATCTTTTTTTTAAATGTTTTCAACAAACTGTGTAGATCCATGTGTTTTACTTTAGCATGCAAAGTTTCATCAAAATTGGCTTAACGGTTTTTAAAAATGTCGACTTGGAAGTTTGTATGGGAAACCGAAATGCGTACACCCTCTTAAATTATTTAACTAACCTTACGTCACATACTTCATCATCATTATGTTTAATTGATGACTCTTTTAGTCTCAATTTATATCTCAACGTCATAAATATACAAAACAGTTCTTATTACCTACATAAATAACTTAAACCTAACTCCATCTTTAAGATTTTAAATGTAGGGACTTTGCAATTAAAAATGTCTATCCATGCCGGCATGCATCTCATTATGAATCTTACCCACTCGATCTAGATTAAAATGAGTTACCAGCATAGTGCCATTTTGTAGACTGCAATGAATAAAACGTAAAAGAAAACTTGCCCGAGGGCTTAATTATTATATCTTTTTCAGCACCGCTTGGGTCAAACCGTGTCGCGTAACAGTAAAAGAATACACCACCCCCTCTCTTCCCTTGGGTGTCGTAAAAGGCGACTAACGGACTAAAGACTGCACATAAATCCAACAGCATTGAGCGACGATGATGGGCTCACCACCTGTCACGCTGAGCACATGTGCAGTCGCTATTTGGTGAAAAGTGGACTATGGTAAAGGACTGCTTTTACTGTCCTCATTGCCTAGTCTCTGACTATCCCTTCGGGGATAATAGTCGTGATTATATTGTATACACCCTTAATTTTTATTCGTTTTCATGACATTAAGGGTGTGTTCCACCCATGAAACTGAACAACTTTCCCCAAGTAACTTAAGTGCAAAATTGACAAAAAAATGTCGACCTCCCACACTATTGTCGTCAGCTGATTGGACAGTTTAGTATGGGAGGTCGAAATTTTTTTGTCATTTTTGTACATAGGTTTCTTGGGGAAAGTTGTTAGCGTTAACATATACAGAATAGAATAGAATAGAATAGAATATACATTTATTTTTGGCATCACACGACAAAACACAATACAACAATACAAGTAGGCAAGTACAAACTTTTGCGTCAAAATTGTACATAGTAAAGAATTGTGCACTGGCGTGCGATGCCAAAACTGTGCTCAGCTCAGTATAAGCAGCAAGACCAAGTGATACCTGCTGCACTGATATTCTGCTGAACACAGTCGTGACATCAGATGTGCAGGACAATGAACATAAAAAAAACAAATTAATAAACATAAAAGTAAATAACAAATTAAAAAAATATTTATAGTGTGTCTCCGCTAACTAATGGTCAATAATGTGGCAAAATCATTGAAAAAGGCATGACAAAACTGATCCCATAAACTATGGTGCCAAATAAAAATAAAAATAATTCAAGTCGCATCCTCTGATTATATAAAAATGGACCTGGCAACACTGCCAACGTGTCATGTCATGTATGACGTCAATGACATGTGATTGTGACGTGGCGTTCAATCTTAACCTAAATCAAAGATTACTTTAATTAAAGGTACCCAAATTATTTGTGCATGCATTTAAATGACATAGGTACATCTATTATGACGTGGCATTCATTAGTTCAATACTATTTTGCAAAAAACAACAGAAAGTTTAAAACGGCATTATGGCAAGCAACAATAACCCAACTTCAATTTTATTGAAAGGAGCTAACAAAATACCAAGCTTAAAAATTCGCCGGCACAGACAGTTCCCTACAGTGCAAATAGGCAGCACAAATGGTCTCAAAGGGGAGTCGAGTGAGGAGAGAGACCCACCCCCAAGTGCAGCATGTATATCCCTTAGGTAAGCATTACCTACTTTTTATTACTTAATTATTACGTCACGAGGATTTTTGCAATTCTAATAAATAAGACTTTAGAGATGTACTGAATGTTTGTCTTATATATCTGTTAAAGTTTTAAGTTAATTTATTATTATTATTTTTTTTTATATAAAAGAAGGAGGCAAACGAGCTGGCGGGTCACCTGATGGAGACCAATCACCGCCGTCCATGGACACCCAAAACCAGAGGAGTCGCTGATGCGCTGCCGACCTTTAAGAAGGGGGAGGAGGGGAGGGGGAGGGCCTCCGGAACTCTCACTGGCCGGACGAAACACAACAGCACCAAGTGCACTTATTTCGCGCCGGATATTATTTTGTCTTTTTATTTTCCTTTTTTGCGATTTTATTTAATAAAGTTTTAATGTGCGCATGTTTTTGGTGAAAATAAATCATTTATTTATACGTATGTACCTCAGGTCCTGGGTACGACTCTCAGCAGGGTGGTACAAGTTATTTAGCTCGGTTTGATTGGTTGAAGATGAACATTTTGTTTGTTTTAGCCACCACAATATAATACAAGATACCACAATATGTAACAAGATACAATCATTTTTAGCACAAGAGACCACAATATACCAATAGCAAAAGAATAAAATTTTATTAAACTCTCGTAAAAGTTGATTTCAGTCACGACGTTTAACGATCAGCGTAGATGCAATCAATAAGGAGGCAAGTCAAGTGTTAAGAATAAGCAGTGGATAAATTTTCATGAACGGAACAAAGTACTGCACCCTGTCATTCGACATGAACATTTCAACATTCACGAGTTTTATATGTTACGGGTGCGCTATCGCGCCAGTTTCATCAGTCGTTCAAACAATGTAATAAATTAAACTTAGACAAGACAATAAATCCAAACATCCGCACTGGCTATGCGGAACGCGCGAAGCATAGGCACTTAAATAAAAACCGATAAAAAAGCCCTATAAAACTCTGCATTGCACAGATTCCATCAAAAAGGGTATAAAAGTGTTTTAAAATGCGAGGTGCCGAAGCATTTTCTCGGTACAATGTTTTCGAAGACAGTTGTTTTTACGTTACTGATTATTCAGTACGGTGGTGGCCAAGTTATATCTAATGGGAGAGGAAGGAAGGAGAGCCTTGCAAGGCCACCTAAACGTTTTGATTGGAGAGAGCATGACGTTGTGTCGCCAGTAAAGAATCAGATGGATTGTAGCGCTTGTTGGGCGTTCAGTATAGTTGGTAAAGTATACATACATTGACCATTTACGGTGCCATCCCACAGATAAGCAGAGACTGTACTGCGCAATCTGACACCGGTACTAAAATACCACTCCTTCTATAGGTAGGTATATCTGTAGGTAGGTACTTAAAGTCGTCCCCATTTTCATAAATAGGGGAAAGTCTGTAATTTGGACCAATTTTTTGCCATCGCATTTTACATATAGTGTTTTTTTATTTAGACTATTGTCCAAGGTATGAAATGAAACATAAATTATTATAGTTTGAATTTATAAAGCATTAATCAACATAATTCTTATACATTTATCACAAATCAACAAAATATGAGATAAGAGCTTTGTACCAATTTAGCCAACTAGTTTTGTAATTTGGACCACAGGGTTGTTAAATTGGACTTCGATCTTATAAAAAATTAATAACTATAGCATAATATACAAAATACGTGACAGACTTGTAAATTGTGTAAAGAGGAACTTTAGTTGAATCACACGCCCTTCACTTAAGACAATCATCACAAATGTCAGGATTTTGAGTACAAGTTTCGTGGTTCCAATTATGGCAACGCACACACTGGATCCAATCTACTTTGGGGCCTCTTTTATCGTAATAATTTATTTTGAGTTTAGCACATTCATTCTCTTTGTCTTCTAAATCAACAGTGCTATCTGAATCATCCAAGACAAGAATTTCTTCATCGACAGATTCATCACAATAGACTCACTAGTATCGCTTTTATCTAAATGTCTCTTAAAAGTGGCTTTAGGAGTCTTATGTAGTTTTGCTCATTTAATTAAGACCAATGCCTTCATGTCTAAAATCATGTATAGCATTTTTCAAATTTTCTTGTGTCCATTTATAATAGGTACTTTTTATCAGTCATCAGTACAGAATAAAATGGGTACGGTAAAATGGACCGGTTCATTTTAACCAACTGTATGTGGTCCATTTTAAACAACACAGTGAAAGCACCGTTAAAAAAATCAAATAAAAATATGACTTATAAACACCGGCAAACGCTTCACTTTATTGTACGCTTCTAAATAATTAATTAGAAACACTGCATTCCTTTTTAACCTTTTTCAAAACTACACACTTAGCACGAATTGTCAAAAGTTACATAAAAACAACAAAAAAAAGACTTTTAAAAACAAATCACTCACGTTTAATTTCACGGCAAAAGCAATACGGCCGATATGCAATGAAGTTAGCTGCGTATCGTTGAGTATTGCCATTACAGGAATAAAAAAATACTATGCGAAATATGAGGGTGGTCCAATTTAGTTGCCGGTCCAATATACCATACTTTCCCCTACTTATATGTTCACAACTGAGGAGGAATTTTCCAAAAGGACTTATTTCCATGATAAGCAAAATTTCAGTAATAGAGAAAAACCTGTGTGTGTGGCCTGGTTACAATAAGTTACGATTTTTATTTATTTCCTGTGTCATAGTATACAACCCAAATTTTTCTTTATACAAAACCAATTAAGGGTGAGTTCCACCCATGAAACTGAACAACTTTCCCTAAGAAACCTATGTGCAAAAATGACAAAAATTTCGACCTCCCATACAAAACTGTCCGATCAGCTGACGACAATAGTATACTCAGTGGTGAGTTTAGTCCACAGCTCGTCCGACATGCGGCAAACGTGTCCAGCTCAATTCCACTTCAAGCTGGCAGCTTTATAACCAACGTTGGCGATTTGGGTTTAGGAGCGCAGTGTGCTATTTCTGATACGGTCTGATATCTTAACTCCCAGAATACTGCGCCCCATTGCTCGCTGGCAAACCCTGAGTCAGTGCTTCTGAAGCCCTGTCAAAGACCAAGTCTGAGCACCGTAGGTGAGGACGGGGAGAACGCATATGTCCATAAGTTTCCTTTTAAGGGTTAGTGGGAGATTACCCTTCATAAGTGTTTTCATGAACCAATAGCTCCTCCATGCGTTTTCAGTACGTCGATCGACTTCCTTTTGTTGTCTTGCCTGGAAAGAGACTAATTGGCCTAAATAAAAATACTCATGAACATACACAATTTCGACTGCATCGACTCCAACCTATGTTTAAAAATCACTTTTAGTGATAAGACCGCCATTTGTACGTCTACTTATAATAGTTGTATATTTATTTGTTGTCAAAAATGTTTTTCTTGTGGTGTACAATTGATGGTTAAACAAACTTAACTGAAGTGAAGTTTGACCGTAATTGTACGAGACGTTACATCCGAAGAGATTTATATTCACAAGGTAGTCCACTCTTCAATGTACCAGGCATCCAACACATATTAAGAGCTATCTAAAAGAAATTTTATTAAAAAAAACATTAAACGTTACCCATAGTATAGACACAGGCGCCATCTAGTGAATACCAACCGACCGAGTGCACGAGGTTGTCACCCGCGCTGTCATCGTCATTCACTTTTAGAGCTTTTTTGCAAAATTAATTTATATGGGGCCAGCATGTAAGGGAAGGGAGGGATCTTTATATAAATCTCTTCGGATGCAACGTCTCGTACAATTACGGTCAAACTCACGGAGCAATTTGTTTTTGCTCCGTGGTCAAACTTCACTTCAGGTAAGTTTGTTTAACCATCAATTGTACTTCGACGTTGCATCCTCGAGATTTATATTCACAAGGTAGATGTTTAGAACACCAATTTTGCGAAATAATTTAAGTACCTATATGATTTAATTCAACTATTATAATTGAGTATTTACGAGTATAACCGATTAAATATAATTAGGTACCATATTAGTACAAACCAGTATGATATATTATAATATTATAATGAATGATAAGCTAGAAATTAATCAATGTAAATAGACGCTGCAAAGGCATTATCGTCATTCTCAATGGTAAGGGGTCGATTGTAAAACCGTGCAAACACCAGAGAATTACCAGTCCATCCTGCAGTTATTGAAAGGTCTTTTCTGTTTGCTGCCGAGGTGGACGTGGACGCGTGTCTTACACGTGTGTGCTGAGAATAAAGAAGTGTCAATACCGCTGTTAAATAGGGTGTTTTTAAACTAACGACTTAATGTAGAACTAGTTGCATTATGAATAGGCTTCAGGTGAGCAATAACCTTTCCGTTCTAGGTTTATCTCTGTAAACTTTAGTCATATCTAAGTAGGACTGTAATGTTTTTGCAGGGCAGATCTTAATCTTATTTAGAAAAAATGGTATAAATAAACAAGGCAGTCGTCGCCCTGGAGCAGATGTTTTAATTAAATCATCCACAATGGTTTCGACATAGTTATTATTTATTTTTAAATTAGAAATTCGAAGATAACGTCTGTACTCGTTGTGCGGTTGACAATGCGAGCAGAGTTACTAATTTTTTAGTAATAAACTCCAGAGCAAGTTCCTCATTTGGATATAAATTACTAAGGTGATCGATTATAATCTTTGGATCTCACGTCTCCGAATATTTCGGATGACTAGGTTTAGTTCTGTAAATACCTTTAATAAATCGAACAACTAAATCAGCTTCACTATAACGTTTGCCCTAAATAGCTAGAGCAGAACGATGCATATTTAATAAACTACAACCAATTTTTGGTGTTAACAGTTGACCGTAAGGAATTTTAATAGAATTGGAAGTGGAGAGTTATAGAAATCAACTTTATAAATATCACAATAACTCCACCATTTCGTAAAAGCGACATTGTATTGTTTTAGTGAGGATGTAGACAGTGAGGAAATCATCACTTCGATGGTTTCATTACATAACGATTGTCTTTGAAATGCTTTCCTGATAATTTGTATGCTACCAGGATAAGTTTCTTGCAAAGGGGGTGCTGGGTCCTGAAAGGTGATAATAACATATCGTCACTTGGGCCGAAGTATATTGGTGGTGAGCTACTGAGCTAAGTAGGGGATACCAGGGTTGACTCGGCCAATACGATACGACTAGTACACCAGTGGTTTCGTCGTTAATTATTTTCCTGAAGCATTTTAATATGAGCGAGATAGGGGTAAAAGCTTAAAAATAAAATATATTCCAATTTAAGGTGAATGCATCTATGTCAAAGGCATAGGGGTCTCGTTGCCATGAGACGTATTTATCGCATTTATAATTTTGGTAAGTAGCAAAGAGATCTTTAAGAGGTGTCCAAAACGATTGAACAATTTTTTCGAACACATGTGCCGACATTTGCCTTTCTGTATCGATATTCATACGCCGTGACTCCTTATCCGCCTCGAAGTTATCTTTAGGTTTTATATAGGATGTAAAGACAAATACTTTGCGTTTGTCGCACCATTGCCATAGACGAAAAGTGATATTATTTAAATGAACTTATTGTACTCCACCCATTCTATTGATATAGGATATTGCGGTAGTGTTGTCAATTCGAAGTAGAATTTCAGTATTGTCCAGTGTATGGCTGGACAAACAGAAGCTACAGAACCTAAAAACATTGCGAAATCTCGTATTTTTAGATGCTTTTTAGTTTCCATGATATTTATTTGTTCAAGAATGCGTTTTCGTTTTCCTATTGGCAATTGAAAACACATATTTTCTGAATTTAATTCAAAACCGAGAAATTTTCTAGTCTTTTGTGGTTCCAAGCTACTCTTTTTGAAGTTTTTATCAAAGCCTAGATTTTGTAATAAACAAACAGTTTCGAGAACAAAACTTTTACATTCTTCATAAGAATGGCCAAGGCACAAGATCTAAATATATTAGAATTAAAAAACCTCTATTTCAAAGATAAATCCGGTAGATAGACCGGTTTCATGAGTTTCGTAAAGACATAATAAGGTGCTGAACTAAGTCCAAAAGGTAGGCACTGAAATTCATACGTATTACTTTTGTTTTTGTGTTCCAAAAATTTGAACCTTAAATACTTTTTGCGTTTTCATCAATAGGAACTAAAGAAAAACACGCGTCTTTGATATCAACATTGGCCATATAACTGTCTTGGATCAATAATTTGCTTGCTGTCCGTATGTCCTCCATTTTAAAGTGGTATGAGGCGACAGCTTTATTCTATGATTTTAGGCTCAAGATAAATCTGGACGATCCATAACTTTTAGGTGTTAAAAATATGGGAGAAATAAATTGGTCTTTCACATCCTCTCATATGCATATTACTCCTGACTGGCACAAGTCAGATATAGCTGTGATTAACTTACTTATTTCAGCCGAAGAAAAGTTAGGAGTGATAGGTTCAGTAGCTTGCTTTACAGTATTATTAAATAGTATTTTGTAACCCGTAACGTACTGTCAGACTACCGGGTCATTTGCGATTGAATACCATGTGTCAACAAAAAAAAAATTTATACGACCAGCGTGTAAGGTTACCTTGGTTGTTATTTACGCAACATCGGTCTGTACGACGGTCTCACTGCTGTCGTGGTGTGATAGCGGGCGGACGTCGGTGCTTGCGCTGATCGCCTCGGAGGTGGATACGGGAATCTTTGCTTGCTCCCACCCGGCCTGGCAACCCATAACCTTGTTGCTTGGATGGGTCTTGCCACTTTCCCTGCTGGGCGACGTAGTTCTTAGTGAAGTTGACGGTCCAATGTTGTTAGTATTCCGTATTTACAAACCAGATTTTTCAGCGGCCTTAGCAGCTTCTATCTTTTCTCCCAAATTTTCTCCAAAAGAGTGTGCGTCTCTTTTAACATCTTGTATCATTGACAAGAATTTTTTATCAAGAGTAGGCAGGTAGTGTAAGCTTTTTTCTATTCATGGTATTTTCATAGTGTAAATGCAGCATAATTTGGCCAACTTCAAACAGGTATCAAAGTTGTTGCTAACAGTTTTTTTTTATTATCTTTGTTCATGCCATCTATAAGGATTTTCCTAGCGTTTAGAGACCTCTTCTGATATTTTCGGTCCCAATGGTACCTCCTTTACTTTAGAAACTCCAAGAACGTCAAGAAAATCCGACGATATTGGATTTACAACTGGCAACTCCTCTGCTGCGCTTGGATTATTACGACTATCCCTAGCGTCCTGGATGGTCTGGGTAAGATCCAGACTGTGTACTTGTGCTACGGTCATGACAGATCGTAAGTCTTTTTCAATATTAGATTTATATACGTCCGTTATTTCCGATTCTTTATTGAAATCGGAGTCACTAAGCCTTATGGTAGGCGAGAGACCTCGCGCAAACGAAGTCATTTAAAAGGAATGATCAAAGAATAGAATTGCCGTAATCGCGTCACAGCATAGGGTAGGTACCTGTAATATCGATCGTAATCGCGTCACGATACTAGATTTCATATTAGCACTGACCGTAATAACGTCACGGTACTACATAAGTGTGCAGTACGTAAGGCGGAACTGTAAGATTTTGTAAAAATCACTTGCACACAAAAAAACACTCCAATAAAAAGATTAGTAAAAAATAAAATAGAATGTAGGTACTGCCTCGCGCAAACGAAGCGTCATTTGGAAGGAATGACCGAGGAATATAATTGCCGTAATCGCGTCACAGCATAGGGTAGATACACGTAATATCGATCGTAATCTCGTCACGATACTATATTTCATATTAGCACCGACCGTAATCACATCACGGTAATACATAAATGTGCAGTATGTAAGGCGGCACTGTAGGATTTTGTAGAAAACACTTGCATACGAAAAAACGCTCCAATAAAAAGATTAGTAAAAAAAAATAGAATGTAGGTAACTACTGCCTCGCGCAAACAAAGAGTCATTTGGAAGGAATGACCGAAGCATAGAATTACCGTAATAGCGTGTTTTTTATTTTTTATTATTATTTAAAAAACTAAACGTCTTATGTATTCTTGAAAATCGATAAATAGTGAAAAAGTCAAAAAATGTGGGTAACCACAAAGGCACTAGCGAAAGTATTAATCGAAATTAAGAAGGAAACGTACTATGAAATATATTTCAGTAACGTTTCTACTTTGAATGTCTCACTAAGAGGTTCTGAGTCGTATATTCGCTTACGAAACACATAGTTTTTAAAAAATCGTTTGTCTTTGTAATTTAATCATAACATCGACAAAATGTAATATTTAAAACACTGACTGACCTGATTTACTTGGCGATCGTCGTTTACGCAGTTTTTCCACATGTGTATATAATGATTATCCATGCTTCCTTTTGCACATAGTTTTTTGCTACACATAACACTTTTAGGGTAACGATGTGCTGATGCCCGAACACGAAAAGCGAATGACGATGACAGCGCGGGTGACAACCTCGTGCACTCGGTCGGTTGGTATTCACTATAGCCTGTGTCTATACTATGGGTAACGTTTTATGTTTTTTTTAATAAAATTTCTTTTAGATAGCTCTTAATATGTGTTGGATGCCTGGTACATTGAAGAGTGGACTACCTTGTGAATATAAATCTCGAGGATGCAACGTCGAAGTAAAATAATAGTACATTATGATATAAGTGCGGTAAGATGAAAACGACAGCCGAGGCGATAATGCTAGCCCGAGCCGTAGGCGAGGGCTACAAAAAAGCAGAGGCTGTAATTATCAAAGCGCACGTATGCCATACGAGGTTTTATCATATTTGTGAGAAAAAAAAATCAGAAAATGACTGCGTTTTTTTGTTGTTTTTCTAGTGCATGAATCTTTGGTAAGCCAACATATATTTTTCTTTGTCCAACAGCATAGAGCGTAGATGGGCTCATCAAAATAATACCACCAACCCCTCTCTTCGAATGGGTGTCGTAAAAGGCGACTAACGGACTAAAGACTGCACATACATCCAACAGCATAGAGCGGCGATGGGCTCATCAAAATAATACTACCAACCCCGCTCTCTTCCCTTGGGTGTCGTAAAAGGCGACTAACGGACTAAAGATTGCACATACATCCAACAGCATAGAGCGGCGATGGGATCATCAAAAAAATACTACTAACCCCTTTCTTCCCTTGGTTGTCGTAAAAGGCGACTAACGGACTAAAGACTGTATATACATTCAACAGCATAGAGCGGCGATGGGCTCATCAAAATAATACTACAAACTCCTCTCTTCCCTTCGGTGTCGTAAAAGGCGACTAACGGACTAAAGACTGCACATACATCCAACAGCATAGAGCGGCGATGGGCTCATCAAAATTATACTACCAACCCCTCTCTTCCCTTGGGTGTCGTAAAAGGAGACTAACGGACTAAAGACTGCACATAAATCCAACAGCATAGAGCGGCGATGGGCTCATCAAAATAATACTACCAACCCCTCTCTTCCCTTGGGTGTCGTAAAAGGTACTAACGGGCTAAAGGCCTATGTTGTCCATAGATTCAAATGATAACTAATTTTTAAATTACATTACCGCACTAGTGTGAAACTTATTACATTACGATGCTGAAATCGGTGTAATAAGAGCTACTTTACGAGCAAATGTGTTATAATAGTTATTTGTTATACAAGAGTGCAAACTTGCTTTCTAACCGCGTGCTCAATTTTGATGACCGAGCAAGCGAAGGATTCTAAAATTAGAATCCTGAGCGTTACCGAGGGAATCAAAAGAGCACGAGGTGAAAAATCTTTGCACTCGAGTGCAACACGTAACTTTTCATCCCACCTCAACGAAGAAAATACCAACCAAATTAAAAATGTAGGTACACCAAAAAGGTTCCGAGTCTGAGTTTTTAACAATTTAAAAAGGTCGTATGATAAATCGGCACCATGGAGAAAGAAGAAAATAGGTTTAATGTTTTTTTTAATTTACAAACTTAGTGCACACGATTTTCTAAATTCAATTTACTTTATCCTCTAGAGAATAAAAACGGCTTTTCCATTCAGATATTGAAGATTAAAAATACTCTTTCCGAGATGGTGGGATGAAAAGTATATTTAACTTATCTTAATGCCTCATAAGGTGACGTTACCGATTAGATCAGGGATCAGGATCAAGGATCAGGGTTCTTTAGAAGATGGCCATAACCCACCACGTCGGCTCAATGCGGGTTGGTGGGTAATATGAAATTATGGACATACATAATAAAATACATCGGAACTCCATTACGTTATTCTTTTGAACCAGAAAGCCTTATTGAATTGTTCGCCGATTTCAATCGTGCTTAACGCTCCAACAATTACCTTTTCTGGTGAGCTACTAAGTGAACAGCAATTTGTCTTAAGTCACATTAGAAAGATATTGAAAAATAATACAAACAGTAAAAGTAATGCAGAGTAATTGGAATCATGATAGATTACTATTATTACCGCGTGGTTTATGATTCGACATCATCAGTCTATTGTAATCATTCAGCCTGTCATCAGTCTATATTTACAGGGTATTTATTGGGTAAATTCCTCCCTACATTACCCCCCTTCTTCACGTTTAGGGTTTACGGCTTCTTCTCACGTTAGAATAACTCACGTTAGTTATACGATAACATCTTTTTAATTCGAAGTTGATGTTCTCACGAGTTGCATAATGGCCCTTCGATAATCTAAACACATACCAATGATAGAAGGTGCCGTTTGAATTCTACTCGTACTAATAGAAAAAATTTCAAGTCGTCAATAGCAGAGCTTGCGTGCATCCGCGCATGCATCACTCCGCGAAAAAAGCTCACCTCAAAATGGAGGTTACCAATATGTATATATGTTGTAGTAGTAACAGCAGCAGTAACTTTAGGAAATTCCTATGTTTCTAACTAATCTCTAACTCATCTCTACAGGGTAAAGATAGTAGATTTAGAAATGGGTCCGCCAAATAACTTTTTTTTTTTGAAAATGCTATAAAAAAAAACTACTGAATATTTTCTCAAATTTCTTTTTTTATTTATAAGTACAATCCTTCCGGTTAATAATGGAAAATCAGGAGTTGAAGCCAACTGACCATCCAATGCGTTTTCGCTTCGCTGAGTGGGCCTGCGATCGACTTACAGAAGATGCCGATTTTGCCAAAAAAATCATCTTTTCGGATGAAGCTCATTTTGATCTTGGCGGGCTTTTTGGCGATTTTTGTTCACAAAAATTGAAGAGGAGGATATTGGCAACATTTGGTTTCAACAGGACGGCGTTACGTGCCACACAGCCGAAGCTACACTCGATGTTTTGCGCCCTGTTTTTGAAGATCGCATTATCAGCCGCAGAGCTGATGTCGTTTGGCCACCTCGGAGCTGCGATTTGACACCGTTGGACTATTATTTGTGGGGTGCCCTCAAAGATAAATGTTACGCCGACAAGCCAGAGACAATTGACGCTTTAAAGGACAATATTCGTGAAGCCATTGGTGAAATACAGCTGCACACAATCGATAATGTGCTTAAAAATTGGACCGATCGTGTAGGCTACTGCATGGCCAGCCGAGGCAGCCATTTGAATGAAATTATTTTCCATTATTAACCGGAAGGATTGTACTTATAAATAAAAAAAGAAATTTGAGAAAATATTCAGTAGTTTTTTTTTTATAGCATTTTCAAAAAAAAAAAGTTATTTGGCGGACCCTTTAGTTATACATAATACCGCAATTAGTCCAACAACATTACTCGAAATTAGTTTTATTATGGGGAAGGGAGGAGATGATGATGAGAAAAAGACCACAACAAACTTAATCGCTACAATTTTAGTAAATTGACTGTAATTACGTTTACGTTTGTCATGTTGACCTTTACTATTTTATGAACGTGGAAGTTAAAACCGATTTAAACCTGATGCTGTCTAATTTTTGTAATAAACGCAGTTAAAGACAGTGACATGTTTAAACCAGCCACAGGCTTGAATTTCGTAATAGCGGGATTAGTGACCAATACTTTGTGAATTTACAGCTAACGTAGAAAGTCAATACCGATTACAATTCAGCGAACAGGTTGAATTGTCGGAACAATTTCTTATTGACTGCTTGCCGGAAAGCGGAGGATGTAGTTCTGAAGCATCGATTATGAAATCCGTTAGGTGAGTAGTCTTTTTCAATTCTATAATGTACCTACTTGTAGTAAAAGTAATGTCCTCCTTATTGTTTACGATTAAGGCGAATCGTTGGCTTACCTAATCCTTAGCAAGTAATTTAGTTTAGAAATTTTTGTCACACGTCGAACAGTAAAGTGAACCAGAAATATTATAGGTGTAGTTTTAAATGAATTTAATTTTAACTTACTTTGACCTTCCTTTTCAAGGACGTAAATCCTGAACTATTTCGTCAAGGAACTCCTTGGGCTTTAGTCGAAAGCATTGAATGTAATCATTTTTACGTTATCATTTAAAAACTATAAACCTCATATAGGTTTTCGAAGTACTTTTTCAATTTGTATTTTTTTCTTTGCATGTGTTTAAAATTGGTAAATAAATGAAAAATATATATACATATAATTATTATCTTCAGATTTGTAAATGGCTTTGGTTGACTCAAATAGTTATTCAACAGTTGACTGTAAATATTCCAACAAGCAAATAATTTGATTAATTATATTCATCATCAGCCTATACACGTCCCACTGCTGGGCGCAGACCTTCCCAAATGGACGGCGGCACACGGGATAAATTTCATTAAAACCTTAATGACTTATATATTGTACTAGATTTGGTTGTACAAAAAGCAAGTTCCCCGCGATTCCTTGAAAGCAGGGAGGGCTGCATGTTTAAAATGTTAGTAAGCACAATTTTTTTTTCAGTTCTATCATAACAAATTTCGGAGGTATTCTTCAAGAGAAAGACTATTATCCCTATTCGAATCGCCAAATGAAGTGTCGCTGGAACAGACTGAACATCAGGACCTTGTTGGTTGAGAACAATAGGACCAGTGCAGTAGTTAATTCAGATTACATCACACATGAAACTGTGCCTCCGCATAGTAAGGCGAATTCTGAAAATAACGAAAAATATCACTCGTCACGTAGAAAGAAAGTCAAGCCTGTGATTGGATTCACAAGAGTGCGGAACGATGAAAAAGTGATGGCCGAATTCGTGTACAGAAACGGACCGCTCATTGCTGGTTAGTTGCGATATTGATCTTTATTGTAAGGAAGTGTAACTTTTCTTTTGAACAACACCAAATAATGGCTTGCTCCATCCGAATCCGGTAAGAGACATTGAGGCCGATTGTGAAAGCATATTTCACCGGAATCAAATACCTCCTACTCTGCGGAAACTGACTATTCTAAAATTTAGCAACACAAGAATGTCACTAACACTAATATGGCGACAGGCTTATAGGTGGTAATTTAACGGGCGGACCCAACCAAAACAAGAATATTTGAAAATAATACAGAGAATTTCAATACTGTCGTGTAATGCCTTTAAAGTTTTATAAAAATAATTCAAATAAGTGTCAAAAGGGTGCAGATGATAATATCTATCTCATGAATGGACTTACAAAACATTTACCCTTTTAAAATTAACAAATCTTCATTTTGTTTCAGCTATAAATTCGGCTTCGATGGGTAATTATACTAACAACATTGACGAACCAACCGATGAGAGTTGTGACCCAAAGAAACTCAATCATACAGTTTTGATCGTGGGCTATAGTGCTTATGGTACGTATTCGCAACAATAACATTTACTATGTATACAGGTTGTTTGGTAGATAGATAGATGGATACAACATTTATTTGCATCCAAAAAAACAGCTTAGTTACAAATAAAAACATTCAAATAACATGTTGGTAGTTGGTAGCATGTGTGTCGCAGCGATGCAAAAGGGCAAACAGGCAGACACTCAGTGATGCCTTTGCTCAAAGAGCAAAGCACTGGTTTTCAGTTTTTGCCCAGAGAACCCGCTAGGCCGAGGAAACGAATTTGTCTTTTAATGGAAAATAAAATAACAATGAAAAATGAAATAAAATTAAAACGTGTGAATGGACATAAATATAAATAAATACTTATCGATTTAAGTATAACAAATAAATAAATAAAATGTCACAATAAAACAAAATAAAATGTCAAATTGATTAATATTCATTGAATAGTTAAATATAGTTAGAATAATTAATGGTAATAGGTATATGTATACCTATTACAATTAATTATTCTAACCCGTAATAATCCCGTAACTGGGCCATCCTAGTAAGTGCAAAGAACAACTATTTGTATGGAACAACCTGGAAATGGATAAGCTAATAAATATCGCTGTACCCACAACCGCGTCGCGTAGCGGTGAAATAATACTACCACCCCCTCTCTTCCCTTGGGTGTCGTAAAAGGCGACTAACGGACTAAACACTGCACATACATCCAACAGCATAGAGCGGCGATGGGCTCACCACCTGTCATGTTGAGCACATGTGCAGTTGCTATTTGATGAAAAGTTGCCTATAGTTAGTAGAGGACTGATTTTGCTGTCTGTCTTAATTATTTATGTATTAGCGAAAAGTATTTCAATCCAATATAACAACATGTTGGAATTAAATTTTCGCTAATCTACTCGTGTTTAATTAAAACAGATTTATTTTTTTATTATGACATGCATAACGTCACGCTGTTCTATAAAAAACTGCAAGCAACATCTATTTCACTAAATGTATGGAACAGCTATTTATTTTGCTATTTCAGATTTGCTTCCATACCAATTGCTGTCCTTTGCACTTAATTGGATGGCCGAGTTTAGGGGATATGTACTCGTAGTTATTACCAAACAGCTACGGGGGTCTCGCGGGTAGCTGTTTGGTAATACTATGTATATATCCTATCCTATATAAACTATATAGCTGCTAGGAGCGAGTAGCGCAAGACCGTTCGTGGTGGAGAACCTTGGAGGAGGCGTTCGTCCAACAGTAGACGACTTTCGGTTGATGATTACAATAAAGATTCTTTACGCATTTTCTTAATGAGCTAGATATTCCACATATCCAACAGCATAGGGCATTTATCATTTGGTAAAACGTGAACTGTGGCTGTGGACTGCTTTTGCAGTCCTCATTGGCTGGTATCTAGTCTCTTTTGGGGTTTAAAGTTACTCGCGGCCGTAGGTTTACCCTTGAGACCCTACACGTGACCCCTGGGTGGTGCTAAATGTGTGACACTGACTAAGTGGTAGAGCCACGGTGCGTTGCAGCACGCATTGGGCCGGCTCGCCCGGCGTAATACCACCCTCTCACTTATCCGGCGTGAAATAATAGCACTTGGTGCTGTTGTGTTTCGTCCGGCCAGTGAGGGTTCCGGAGGCCCTCCCCCCCCCCCTCCCTCACAATTCCTATTCCTTCCTAAAATCTATTCCCTCATTAAAAGTCGGCAAACGCATCTGCGATTCCTTTGGTGTTACGGGTGTCCATGGGCGGCGGAGATTACTCTCAATCAGGTGACCCACCTGCTCGTTTGCCTCTTTCTATTATAAAAAAAAACCCTTCAGGGGTAAAAGTGAAATATTTTTGATTCTTTGTTACAGTTGACGACAACGGTAAAGAAACCCCGTACTGGATCATAAAGAACTCCTGGGGCACTGAATGGGGCGACAGCGGGTACTATTACTTGGTGCGGGGGCGCAACGCGTGCGGCATCGCTTCCGACGTGTCTGTGGCTTTTGTCAATTGATTTGACGCAAATCAATGGTTTTATAATAAAAATAAAAAGTTAACTAATCTCTTTTCATCCATTCCAACAATTAACTTCGTTTCTTAATTCTAATTTGATCCTATCACAAAAGCATTTCGGGGCAGCCGCCCGGAACGAGGAAGGTGCGTGGTTCGGTTTCCGCCTGAGGTTGGCGTCTTTTTTCAGTGTTTAAAATTTTAAGCGGGATTTCGTTCGGGGCATAGCACTGCAACAGCTCTGCTGGACGTCTTGGACGATGTTTTAGCGGAAGAGGACAAAATAAAAGGGACAGTGTCGTGTCTATTAGACTTTTCACGTGCTTTTGATGCCATAAACCATAACCTATTACGATCCAAGTTGACATTTTACGGTTTTGCCCCAAATACAATACGTTGGTTTTCCAGTTGCCTTCCAATGCTCTTCCATTGAACCGGGGAGTTCCACAGGGATCTATTTGAGGCCGATTCTTTTTTTTCTGTGTAGTGCTGATTTGACTGGATGCATCAAACATTGTAGATATCATATATACGCGGATGATCTTCAGGTTTATCTATCTTGTAGGCCTGATGAAACATTAATGACTGCTTCTAAAATCAATGAAGATCGGGAACGAATTAATAATTGGGCTACTAGAAATTGTTTGGTCTTAATCCCATCAAAATCTAAGTTCCTCATTCTAGGTTCTACAGCGCAAGTGGGTAAGACAGTGGTTTTCATCCCATGATTGAGATTGGAGGCGCAGCTATCGAGCAGGTTATTGAAGCACGAAATCTTGGTGTGATTATGGATGGCACTTTGAGCTTTCACAGTAATGTCGTGGAGGCAGTTAAAAATTGATTTTATAGCCTCAAAGTGATGTATCAGGTGCGTGAGTTTTTGGATGTTGACACAAGGGTTGGGCTCTGTGATGCTTTAGTTTTGTCTAAGTTGAAGTACGCAGACAATGTCATAGGAGACTGTCTAACTGATACAGCGCGTCCAAAACGCTTGTGCTCGGTTCACCTTTACCATCCCGCGCAGGGCCCATATGACGCCATTTCTTAATAAAGGAAACCTTGTCAACATGTAATCAAGACGTACACTACACTTTGCCACGCTTCTGTTCGGTATCATACAACTATACCTCCGTTGCTCTGGAAAAAGGCTAGAATTACCACACTTTATCCGAGGAATGACGGTATTGTCCGGGTCGTAGACATTAAAACAATCAAAGGAGTTTTCAAGCGTCCTGTAGCCAAGTTATGTCGCTTAATTCCCGAGACCTAGATATTTCAACATTTATCAATTCATTTAGCATGTAAGTAGGTAACTAGAGTAAGATAATATTTACACTTTTTCAATCAGCTTTCAGTTAACTTATTATCAATTTGTCTGTTTCAATTAAAAGAGCTAAGCCGCTCTTTGGGGGGCGGTAAGGTAGATTTAGATTAATCATATTCAATTATTTAATGTTTTCACATCATTAACAATCGATTTAGACTTGTACCGATGCTACGTCCCTAACCTAACTTCTACTACCCTCATCATTTTTTATCCTCGATCCTATGGGGGTAAACCAATATCGCGTCGTGTCGTGTCGGCCATCTTCACTTCCGATCTAGCCTGCCTACGCGACAGGGCCTTTGAGTCGAGCTCTCGTGTTCCTCATTTATCGGTCAAGTCATAACATCTTCCAAGTGATCGCCGCGAGTTTACTACTGTGATCAAGAACTTTTGCCGTGGAAAGTCAAGAAAGAGTGAGACGCGCGTCCACTACAGCCAGCACGCGGGGGCAACGTGGAACCAGGTTAGCCCCCTAAAACCCCTCTTCTTTGATCGCCCATGTCTTGGTTTAATTAATTTAAGAATACTCATCTTGGTCTAGATAATTGGTGTGAGCGTAAACAAAATTTATTTATTTATTTAATTTATTTATTTATTTATTTATCATACAACAGATGGGTGCTCCTCGTCTCGTCTTAACTGTCACACACGACACTGCAGCTTTTCGGAGCAGGGGGGTTACTGTCGAACGCAAACTCAATCTTAATACAATTCCAATGTGATTAATATGTATCGATATTGGGATATGTAAAGATAATTCCGGAAGGCCATCTCGATTAATAATTTGTTCAATCAATTTCCACGCAATTTAATTCCAATGTGGCGCTATTGTCGCTTACAAAAGTGCCATTTGACATTTTTTAGATTTGTGATTGGAAATTGATTAATGCAATTCTGTTTCAAAAGTAGCCTACCAGCTTTCGATACTCTGCCACGAAATGCTGGAACAACATTCCACCACCCCTAAGATTATGTCGCACTGTTGGGTCGTTCAAGGTAAATTACAATAAATATCTCATGCACGTGAAAAGTTGTAATTGATCTTCGATCTGTAATTACCGATTGTTCGTAGTCTTTTAAGGGTTAGGGTGTCGCAAAGGGGGTGCAGGACTTAGAAAATTTTCGAGCAAAAATACACTCATAACTTTTTTTCACAAACTGATGAAAAACATAGACCATCAAAAAGAGACAAAAAATCCAATTAAAAAAAAAAACTTGAAAAAAAACTTTCAGTTGATTTTTATATGGAGCCGACACTTAGAAAAATTTGCGATATTTTTGTATGCAGTTTGGACTTGTAAAATTTTTCGCTTGGTTCCACGTTGTGTCGCAAAGGGGGTGCAGGACTTAGAAAATTTTCGAGGAAAAATTTAATTTTTCACAAACTGACGAAAAACAGCTATCAATAAGAGATAGAAGAAAATCCAAAAAAAGTGCAAAAAAATTGTGAAAAAAAACTTAGAAAATTCTTCAAAGCCCCCCGCCATAAGAAAAAATCTAAAGAGTTAATTAGGTTAGGTTAGGTTAGTATGTTGACCAAAAACGCGCGAGCCGAGCGAGCGAAGCGAGCGTGCCGCGGCAGCGGCCGGCGAAGCGCCAGAAACGACGTTTTTGTACGTGCGACGTTTTTTTTTCTGAAAATTTTCTAAGTTTTTTTTCACAATTTTTTTTGCACTTTTTTTGGATTTTTTTCTATCTCTTATTGATAGAGCTGTTTTTCGTCAGTTTGTGAAAAATTAAATTTTTCCTCGAAAATTTTCTAAGTCCTGCACCCCCTTTGCGACACAACGTGGAACCAAGCGAAAAATTTTACAAGTCCAAACTGCATACAAAAATATCGCAAATTTTTCTAAGTGTCGGCTCCATATAAAAATCAACTGAAAATTTTCTAAGTTTTTTTTCGCAATTTTTTTGCCTTTTTTTGGAATTTTTTCTATCTCTTTTTGATAGCTATGTTTTTCGTCAGTTTGTGAAAAAAAAGTTAGAGTGTATTTTTCCTGCACCCCCTTTGCGACACCCGGACCCTTTTAGGCCCTCTTTTTTGCATTTTGGTTTCCCATACAATGTTTCAAGTTGATATTTTTAAAGACCAATAGACCAATTTTAATGAAACTTTGCATGCTAAAGTAAAATACAGGGATCTAAATAGTTTGTTGATAACATTTTAAAAAAGGTATATTTGGCTGAGTTATTGCGATTTATGGCCCACTATAGAAAGTTTAAAATCGCTATTACTTAGTTAAATAAACGTTTTTTAAAAATGTTTTCAACAAACTATTTAGATCTCTATATTTTACCTCAGCATGCCGAGTTTCATCAAAATTGGCCTACTGGTTTTTAAAAATTTCGACTTGGAAATTTGTATGGAAAACCAAAATGCGTATACCCTCTTAAGTCTGAAAGACTAATGCCCGTTTGCACTAAACTTAAGAATCGCCTAAGTTCTTGCCTAATTTGTTTAGGCTGCTCCTAGTGAAAAATTTGCTTGCACTAACCTTAGGCGAGGCCACTTAGGAGATTTATAACTTTATGAGCCCGAATAGGAAGCGCCCAACGAGTAAGGCGATACTTAAGTAGTGTTTTTTGTGTTTCAGCATGGAGATTTCCTTAGCCTGTCCAACTTCGGTTGGCAAACGACAAAATAAAAGAGTATTTTATGTCATTTTCTGTCTGTCACAATCAAATCAATCAATCAAGCACTTTTTGATGTGTTTTTTGTTTACATTTCGATTGAGTTGCTTAGGTTTTTTAGAAGTAGAAAAGCATAAAAAAGCGTAGAGATAAACCACGAAAAGATATTGTCACGCCCCTCCACAATTTGTTTTAAATGCGTGTGTGCATATACGTCACATTGTACAGTAAAGCAAAGTAAACAGTAAAGTAAAGTACTAACTGCTGAAAAGATGCATGCAACCAATGTACCAAAAAGATGGTTATTGTTATGGATAACGCATCTTATCACAATACTTTAGCGAAGAAAAAACCTACTTCAAATAGCAATGAACCGGAAACGCATAAATGGCTAAAAATAAAAACATACCTACACCTATTGACGAATCCATGAAAAAGATCGATCTTTACGATATCATTATAAGGTACAAATAGGACAAAAGGGCTTTTGCTATTGACTTGATTGCAAAACAGTACAAGTGTATTTTAAATATAAAAAAAATAAAACCGTCGATTTATTTAACTTTATTATAAATAACAGCAAAACTACAAAGAGGAAATATAACTAAGCAACCATGCCGTATGTGAATGATAATTACATACGGCATGGCAGACCAAATAATTTCGAATTAATTTTGATTTGTGTGCTGACAGCTCGCTCGTTGACAGTACCTAACTTTCAAATTCTCGTCGATTTATTGCTCGACTCAAAGCTCGACCACTCATAAATAAAGGACCGCTCGATGAGGCGGGCGTGTGTCAGTCATACAAAAATGGCAAGAGCTCCCATACTGATTAATTAGTGACTTAAGTTGACTCAACCTATCGAGCGACAGATCCATGTTTTTGTTTATCTTCGGTCTACAGTTGCCATAGTAACAGAATTCACACGTCTTCATTGAACACCGATGCATTGTAAATATTATTACGCACACACCTAACCATGCGACAAAATTATGTGGTTGATCCTCAGAATAATATTAGTTATTATTTTATGGGTTGATCTCAAGCTTAGTAGCTTAATTATTAGATTGTCAAGACAAGACGTTGACAAATTCAAACAGATTTTATTTTTTATAATAATAGACCATAAACAATCTACCATTCCAATCGTTCGTCATTCTTTCATCATTCACTTTACTAGGCAATTCCTTAGTTTCGTCACAGCTGAGACAGAACTGTTAGTGCAAACCAATCATTTTGTTAGGCTGCTCCTAAGCTTAGGTGTATCTTAACTAAGACAAGCCTAACCCAAGTTTAGTGCAAACGGGTGTAAGTTTGGTTAGTTGGGCGCTACTGTGTTACTTAGGTGCTATTTCATTGTGTTGTATTTGTTTGTTAATAATATAATTGCTAACATAATTTATTTACGTATACATCTAGTAGGTGTGTAACTGTTTAATATAGTACAACAATATTACATAGTATTTAGGGTGCTATTAAAATATTTTCCCCAATAAATAGTAGTATTTTGTCCTTGGTTTAGATTTTATTTTTTAAACAAAATAATGTATTATTTTGTTGGCAAAAATTTACTATTAGATTAGATAATTATACTATTAGATGCCTCGATGAAATCACTCACACATGCGACTGCATTGTGGAAGTCGTCGCAGTCGCATGTGTGAGTGAAGGCATCTACGGTATGATGCAGTTTCTGCCAATGAAATTGTAATAAATTATTTTGTTTGAAAAATTAAAATCTAAACCTATGACAAAATACTACTGTTTATTGGGAAAAATATTTTTATTTTGGCGTAAACTACCTGTAGGTACTTTAAATACACGCCATAGATATGATAGCACCTTATATATATTGTGATACTTATATTTATTTTTTACGCTAATTTTTGGAAGCTGCGAGTAGCAGTGCTTCTCTCATTGTCTGGAACTTACGGAAGACCCAGCGTCGCGTTGTGTCAGCATACCACGACATTATGCTGAGTGGGTGCCATTTCAGTGTCATTTTTTATAATTAAAATAATTGGTAAAATATTTACTATTTTTTAACCGACTTCAAAAAAGGAGGAGGTTCTCAATTTGGTTGTATGTTTTTTTTTAAATGTTTGTTACCTCAGAACTCAGTCATTTATACACCGATTTAGAAAATTCTTTTTAATTTGAAATGAAATTTTTTCAGATTGGTCCCATTTTTATCAAAATCCAGTTCTGATGATGGAATTTTCAGGAATTGAGGGAACTCCTCAAATATTGTAGGCATACCTATAGCGATTTTGGTATTTTCAGCATTAAGTCAAGAATTTGCATTCAGAAAGTATCATTTAATGAAGTGGAACTGATGAAGAAGACCACAGAATGTCATTGGAATTCCTCAATGATAAGTATTTCACGGGTGGCGATAAGATATCTCGATTAAGATAATTAAGCGAATATGACGAATTAAAAGAAGGCAGGTACCGGAACTCAGATCTGATGGTCGAATCCTTGAGGAATTGAGGGAACTTCTCAAATATTGTAGGCATACCTATAGCGATTTTGGTATTTTCAGCCATAGGTGAAATGAGATCCACTCCGGCAATAAATCCTTAATAACTAATATTGTAAATGCGAAAGCGTGTTTGTTTGTTTGTCCGTCTCTCACTTGCGCATCGACCTGATTTTGCACATAGATAGTTGAAGAACAATAGTGACATAGGCCACTTTTTATCATTCCTTCCGAAACATTTCTTTTAGGATTTAAAAATACACTATACACACTATTAATTCTGTCACTTCTTGGCAAATTGAGTAAAATAAAGGTTAATATTGCAAGTAAATTGAACAAACTAAACTACTCAATTATTTTCTACGTTTTAGTGCACTTATTTCAGTAAAATTTTTTGGAGTCGGTTTTTTTTTATTATTGTGTATATGATTATAACGCTCTCTCGAGGCAAGGCGTAGGTGCGGTGAACTCATCTGCATAAAATAGTTCATTCGGTTGTTGATTCTCCATCACTTCTCTCGTCCATTAGCTTTAACACACTGTACAGAACCCGAAACCCAAAAATATTTACACTCCAAGTTTTTCGCAATAATACATCGTTTTATAACCCTATCGTGCGTATGTGTCGCCTCTACAACGAATTAGTACAGAGCTATCCAGATGTTGACGATTTGTCTCGGATCCAAATGTCTTCAAAAGGAGTGTAACGGCGTTGTCGCTGTGAGTGGCGGCGGAAACGCTGTATTTGTGCTTTAATTTCGTATTACACAAACAAATTTACCTATATGCATTAAAATTCATTGAACAAAACCTTGCATTGTAAAGATTAGTTGTCAAATTGTATAAACCTACCACTTAAAATACTAAAATAGGATACAAGTTGTTAGGTTATAATTTATCTTTTTAAGTTTATATTAGTTATCATACTGTAATCATAACTGAAACCTGTTTTGTGTCATAATAAAAATAAAATAAAATAAAATCTAAAACACAAAAAAATACTTTTGCTATGAGATTTTTGAAACACACCAATTACCAATTGGACCAAATACGATTTGACTTACGAAATTTTTAAAACTTGGTGGTAAAGTAGTCTTCATGATTAAAAAAAAATTACAAGAAGGCTTAATAGTTAGCCTAGAGATGGTGCGGCCAGAAGTTAAAAAGTTTTCATCATGTCGCCGAAAAGATTATACTAGAACAGAACAGATAGATAAAAAGATATTTAATGCTGATTCAGATATGCCATTCCATGGAGGAAGATAACACAAAAACTTATTTGTTTTAATTTATCGAATTCATTATAAAAGTAGTTGCGTGCAACATTTCTCTCAGTAACAGCACTGCGATTGTATTTAAGCAAATACTGCTATATTTCTTAATTAATTCTCAATGTAAACGAGGCACAAAGCATCTGAAACTTCTTCTGAAATTGAAATGGAAGTTGGCTGCTTTAACTCGGCAAATGCCAATAAGAACTAAACTCATTAGTGGGTTTTTGCGGCCGGCCTCGATCGGCGGTAATCTATTATTTTATTACTCTTTACACATTCGTGATTTATGATGGTTTTGAGTGGGCTTTCAAAGGAGTTTCAACATTGAAAGTTACCGAAGTGTATAAATAAAAACTTTACGTATTCTTTGTTGGTGTTCAGTATATTATTCTCTGTCAAGAATAGCTCGTTAGTATATAGTAATCGAGTAAGTATTAGTATCATGATAAAGTATAAATGTTGGTCTGCGTGTGAACACCGCAAAAACAAACATCATTCATAATCACACATAATTAAACGGGATAATACCCGACGTTTTAAATTTATAAATGATGTTTGTTTCTTTTGTTTTAAACAAAAGATAATATTTAAAAATTAATATCATTTTTTATAAGGCATATAAATACGTAAAACTACACAAAAGTACTAAACAAAGAAATTGATTTATGCGCTGTGTATAAACACCAGATACTTACCCATTTATAGTTTAGTTACCGGTCTACTAATGGTAACTTTGTAAAAGCCGAGGATTATCTTGATTGGAGGCAGGAAATTAACTTCCATTACGTCAGCGATTATTTAGGAGGGTGTAATTGATTATTGATATTTAAATCAATGGATATTCGGATTAACAAAATCAGAACAACAAAATGATTTCAGAATTACTAAAAAACTATTATCTACATCTAATGTAATGAGGAGCTCGATGACGCAGCGGCTAGCGCGTTCGGCTTGCGATCTGCCAGCTAAGCGACTTTCGCAATGCCGGGTCGCTGGATGGGTTACCAAATTAAAAACGACTCGAGCGCCTTCGTGCTTGGGTAGGCACGTAAAACCGTTGTTCCCGGTTGTCTTCGAAAGATGGCAGTCGTTAAAACCCACCAACCCGCATTGGACCAGCGGAGTGAGTTATGGGCCTAACCTCCCCGTGTGCTGTTGTCCATTTCGGAAGGCCTGTTCTCTTCAGTGGGACGTTTATAGGCTGACGTTTTTGATTGTAATGGAGCGTTCCCACGGCGTGTCTTAAGACAATCCGCGCCGCGCCACTCCGCGCCGCGCCGTGGGAACGCTTAACTGCCACGCCTGTCGCGGCGCGTCCGCAAACGGGCCGTGGGACCGGCAAGGCCTGTCGCGGCTTGTAGCGGCTTGGCGCGGAGTGCCAAAGCGCAGCGCGGCTCGGTGCGGCCGATGGATCGCACAGGCGACGAGACGCCGCGGCAGGCTTCATCGGATGCGTTGATTCCCACGGCCTGTTGGCGCGGTTGGGCGCGTGGACAGACAGGCCGTGGGAACGCTCCATAATGTGTCACCGCCGCCCATGAACACCACCCGTAAAACCAGAGAGGTCGCAGATGCGTTACCGGCCTTGAGAGAGAAATAGGACCCTTAAAAGTTTCTAAAGAGTAGAAATTGTGGAGGGGGGTGGGTTGTGGCTGCGGTACTTTCACTCACCAGACGAAACAGCAGCAACTAGTGTCTTTGTTGGTTGGTATACGCCGGTCGAGGCAGCCCAATTCTACGAGTATAACGCAGCGTGGCACAGTGTCACTCTTTCTCATAACATTAAAGTAATTTAAAACCCTGCACTCTGAAAGTACGAGAATCGCAAATTGAAATAAATAAATAAATAAAATATAATTTGTTAACGTCACACTAATTATCTAGACCAGGATAATAGTATTCTTCTGAAACTTGTTAATCTGGTAAGATAACGGATAAATATACATAAACATAGAAAAAACACCCAGACCCGAAATCAATTTAGAAAAACAGTTTTTCTCTAAATTGACCCGACCGGGAATTGAACCCGGGGACCTCAGAGATGGCGCGGACCCAGACTCGGCGTGCTATCCACTCGACCACGGATGTCGTCAAATAAAACAAATGCCCATCGTTCGAATACATTTCATACTCGTATGCGACGTCCGACTGAACGGAAAACGTCCAATCGTACGAACTGTAGTATTTTGATTGACCGAACAGATTTGGAGGAGCGAAATGCACTTGTCATGCATGGACTTTGTGTAGACCTCGCGAAACGTGTATAAGGAAACACAAACAGTGTGTATAGTAACTAAATGGCTTTTAGCGGTAACTGTTCTAGCTAGATGCGATTCACTATGCAATGCGATGCGATGCGTTATATCTAGTATAATGGACCAGCTGGTCTATTATACTACATAATTAATGACAGTTAGGTAGAAATTGTAAAGCTAAATTTGTGTTTTTGTAACTATAGAAACTCAAAATGATATTTAATTTTATAGTATTGTGAAATACATACAAAGCCAATTACAGTATTTGGGAAAAGCAACACTGAAATTGGGAAAAAAGAAAGCTATTTCATTACATTTAGGTCGAAAAGTATTTGCAGTTTTGTATGGAACAGCAATGTTTTTTCGCAATATAGAAATTAAACGAAGACGAAAAAGTTATAACAGTAAAAATGTTTGCTAATTTAAAAAATTACTGAACAACAACAAACAAAAAGAATAATTAAAAAATTGGTTGCCTGTAAAGTCGGTATACGGGCGAAAGTTTTACGTGACAACGACTTTGAGTGGTAAAATAATTTTAATGTGAATATTCATTCGTATAGTAGGAAGAAGGATGAAATAATAGTAACAATTTAAAACATTTATTTAAACAAAGAATTATATTTAAAACATAGTTGAGTGGGAGAGAGACGCAAGGCATTCGGCGGGCCTCTCTCTCGTTCGGTGACTCATCGTAACGTTACCGAGCGTTACACTTTTTCATAAGTGACTCCCAGCCGCAACCTAATTTAAGACGTTGTCACGTCAAAAGTTGAGATAAAAGAGATTATTTTAAAATAAAGAATAAACATAAAAATAAACTACTGCTCAACAATATATATCTCTGTACCGGTAAGTACATAAATATCTGTATAAATAAAAACCAATTTCCGAAATGATTGTTGGGACATCAGTTCCAAACGGCTGCACTTATTTGGCTGATTTTATTTTGTTAAGTTTGTAATTTTTAGGAAAAAGTTTGTATCTAAGAAAATTTGTGGAAATTCGTCATGAGATAAAGAATGTTCACGCGGAAGAAATCTCGGGCGGGCCGCTAGTGTGTACATATACTATATCAAGACTATTATCCCCGAAGGGTTGGTCAGAGACTAGGCAATGAGGACAGCAAAAGCAGTCCTCTACCATAGTCCACTTTTCACCAAATAGCGACTGCACATGTGCTCAGCGTGACAGGTGGTAAACTCATTGCCGCTCATGTTGCAGGATATATGTGCAGTCTTTAGTCCGTTAGTCGCCTTTTACGGCACCCAAAGGGAAAGTGGTGGTGGTAGTATTCTTTCATCGTTACGCGACACGGTAATATATGTGTATGAGCTGTGTTGTGTATATATAGATATATACTTACCTATAGTATATATAGATATATACTTACCTATAGTATATCTTCCGCCGGGTTGAATGTTGTGTACCGAAGCCCCAGTTTAGTCCTGAGAAAACGTTGAAGGAAAAGAGTTAAAACTTTTACTTTTACACTCAAGTTCATATTTATAATGCGTTAATTTTAAATTATCATACATATTTTATACAATTATTTGGGTTACTCGCATAATGACTAATTTCTTACACGCATATTGACTTACTCGCATTTTGACTCACATGCATATTGACTTACACACTTTTTATCTTAATGTAGATAACTAAAAAACTCAGACACACGCGAACTCATTGCTGAAGTCGCGAAATTAAATAGAAAAAATATGAAAACGGAATTGTCTGCACCATACAGGTAAACTCATAGTCGGTATCATAACTTGCTTACTTTCATAAAAGAATATAAAATATTACTGTGATTTTGAAACTTATCAATTTTCGAATTATAGTAACTATGGGTTCGTTAGTGCTCCAGACCGCAAAGTAATCTACTTTATGCCCGATACCAACTCAATATTAGAATTTTATTCTAGATTGGCTTGACGTTGTATAAGCTTAACATGGGTGAAAGAAATTTTGTGTCGAAGGCTTTTCATTTCAAATTAAGTTTCAGTAAAATAGACCTCAGCATTCTTAGCATGGACATCGGCCAGGAACTGAATCCAAAATGCTGCATCGAGAGTGTTATTTTAACTGCCTCCCGTAAGTTGGGTATTCTAAATAAGGTGTGGCGGTTTCATTCCTGAGCGGCGCTGTTTGCTGTACAAGACTCAGGTGCGATCGAGACTGGAGTATTATTCCTATTTATGGGACGGCTCCGCTAAATACCTCCTCCATTCACTTGATGGACTGCAAAGGCGAGCGGTACGCATTATTGGAGATGCTGAGGTTACAGCCTCTCTTGAGGACCTCCAGCTGCGTAGAGACATTGCTTCTCTCAGTGTCTTCTATCGTAATTACTATACGGATCTAAAAAAAACTTTTTGATCTAATTCCGCCCTCTCCTTTCCTGTCCCGGACTACACATGCTGGTCTTAGGAACCACCATCATACTGTGCAGACTATCAGCACTCGTACCAAAAAGTTTGGCAAGTCTTTCCGATTCGTGGAAACGACTGAACTTAAAAAGCGTGTACGAGTACGTCTGTGCGGTTGGTGGTTGATTTCATATTGATTGTATGTAAATAAAATATTCACTGGTAACAATATCTGACATAAGACACCAAAAGTATCCTCGTTCGCGCCGCGCCTTAGTTGCGCTTCTGTCGCGCGACTAAAACGTCTATTTGTGAAAGCCACTAACCCGCATTGAGTCAGCGTTGTAGTATTGCCCAATCTCCCCATATAAGAAGGCTTGTGCCCAGCAGTGGGCCATTTATAGGCTGATTATAATGAGAATGATTTTTAATATTTTAGATAAGTTAGACTTTTTTGCATTTTGACATATCAGGGGGATACGTCCAGGCTGGCTTAGTTGTTTTCAAAATCCATTAATATAGAGATTCATCTATTTTTTCTAAAATAGTTTGTGTGTGATGCGAAGGGCATTGCAAGCAGCTGCCACTTGCTCTAAAAGCCTTAACTGAATTCTTAGTATTTTCCTATCTTCTTGTTATTGGAGCATAATAAAATTCTGTCTCTCTATAAATAACTGACATTTCAGATGTAATTTCAGATCTATAATCACCATGCAGGGTTACTTCGTGAAACTTTACAATATAACTTGGTTCAAGTAACTACAGAGAAAAGCAAGCTTGGAGCTATGGAAAAAACTTATTAAAAATAATGATTCTTTGTTTGGTATATATAGGTATATTCCCGGATGACTTAAAAAAGGGCTTATAAAACCTCTCTTTAAAAAAGGTAATAAGAGTGATATGAACAATTATAGGCCAATTGCATTACTATCAAATTTTTCCAAAATTTTTGAAAAAGTTATTTTTAATAGGATTACATCATTCTTGAACAAAAATAACATAATTCATTCGAATCAATTTGGTTTTCAAAAAGGAAAAAATACGACATTGGCTATATTTAAAATTTTAAAGCAAGTTTGGGCAGATATAGATAAAAAGAAGACATGCATAGGCCTTTTTTTAGATTTATCAAATTCTTTTGATTGTGTTGTACATAAAATATTGTTTAAGCAGCTAGAACATATATGAATACGCGGCATAGCGCTGAAACTAATTGAATCTTATTTGGCACATAGGTCTCAAGCGACAATTTTAGATTTTTTTGATAAAACAATAAAAACAATAATAAGTGTCCAATCAAATTTTGAAAAAAATGTCTTAGGTGTTCCTCAAGGAAGCGTGTTGGGACCATTGTTGTTTTTGACTTACATCAATGACCTTCCATTAATTATTAGTCATACTTGTGTCATGTTTGCTGACGATGCTGCAGTATTCATATCAAATGAGAATATAGAGGATAGGGTTTTTGTTGGTGAAATTAATAAAACATTCCAAATTATCGATAGTTGGCTGACTTCAATTAATTTAAAAGTAAATCTAGATAAAACAAAGCTAATAGAGTTTAGAAACTATAAGAAAACCCCTTTTGAGTTTAAAGTTAGGATTGACAACAAAGAGATTGAGAAAGTACCAGATATAAAATTTCTAGGTGTTACTATTGACACCCATATGAATTGGAAGTCGCACATTGATAACATAAATAAAAGGCTCTCTAGTAGTTGTTATGCAATATCGATCTTGATGAACGTAGCCTCAATCAATGTAGCAAAAAATGCATATTATGGATATGTCTATCCTCTTTTGACGTATGGAATAATATTCTGGGGTAACTCAGTAAATAGTCAATCCACCTTTATAATACAAAAAAAATGCCTCAGAATTATGTATAATATTAAAAATTGTGGATCATTAAGAAATACTTTTAAAGATTTGAAATATCTAACTCTGATGTGTATTTATATTCTAGAAATTTGTGTATTTGTAAAGGAGAATAAAAATTATTTTTGTCCAAAAAATCAATCCAAAAAGAATATACGCTCACAATATGCTTATGATGTGTGTATCATAAAACATTATAATTATATTTATGGCAAAAGTACCGTGATTATGGGGATAAAAAATTTTAATCATTTACAGCTTCATATCAAATGTGTTGAAAACCCCTATTTTAAAAGAACTCTAAAAGAGTGGTTAATCGAAAAATGTTTTTATAGTTTGGATGAATTTTTTGACTATTTTTAGTTTTATATTAATTATCATTATTTTACAATTTTATATCCTGACATGCGAAATGGTTTTATTGTTATTTTATTAATGTTTTGTTTGAATGCATTATTTTTAATTTTAATTTATGATTATTAAAAATTATTATTATTTTATACAATTCTATTTGCTGATATGTGAAATGATTATTTTGTAATTTAATGAATATTGTTTAAATGTATTAATTTTTTTAAATTAATTTTTTTATTGCATTTATATAATATTGTACGTCCGAAATGGACAGACTGTTGACACCATTTTAATTGTAACAACCAATGCACACAGTTATGACAATAAATTTTATCTTATCTTATCTTATCTTTGCATCACTTTAGAACGGCTGCACCTAAACTTGGTCATTTATTTATTGTTGTGTTTGTAATTGTAAGGAAAAGGTTGTACGAAAGAATTTTTTTGAAAATTCGTCACGGGATACGCGAAGTTCACGCAGACGAAGTCGCGAGCCGCCGGTGGTAGTTAGAAATACTTAACTATTATTGTTTAATAAGCTTTTCTTCAGCTTTTGCCAAATGAGAAAGCTTAATAGTTCAATAGTTTATTTATTCCATAACAATACAATTAATTGTGTCGGAAATTAAAAAAAGTAAATAATTAAATTAAAAATAAACAAAATTCTAACATGCAAATTGAATTAAAATTATACATGTCAAAAATAACAGTAATAAGAATATGAAAATAAATAATAAAATTCAGTACAAGTACAAAAAAAAACAAAAACATTAAAAAGTTAAAATATCAAATTATATTACTTAGATAAAATTGCCTTGATCGATAAATTCATTTAAGCTGTAGTAGCACTTCCCCAGCAAGAAGTCGCGTAACTGTTTTTGAAAGATAATGGGGTCAAGAACAGACTTCAACGTGGTTGGCAGGCAGTTAAACATTCTGACAGCTAACACTGTGTTTTACAATATCAAGCTTTGGTTCAATCTGCTGTGGTAGATTTTTTCTCCGAGTTTGCAATCGGTTGTCTCTATTTGCAGGTGTTTCAAACTTTTCAGGTTTTTTTATTAGATTCAACAAAATGACTAAAATGAAAAGACTAGGAACAGTTAAAATTTTAAGGTTTTTAAAGTATTCTTTGCATGATTTCCATTGCGGAATACGTACTATAGTTCTGATAGCTCTTTTTTGTAACACAAAAGCTCTATCTATGTTATATTTGTAAGAATTTCCCCAGAACCCAATACTATACCGCAGATGGGACTCAACTAGCGCGTAATATGCTGTTTTAAGTTGCTCTATTGTGATGTCGTCGCGTAGACTTCTCAAACAATAACAAGCAGAACTAAAAGATTAGTTTTTCATTATTTCCAATTGAGATAAGCGTCGATATATATTCCTAAAAATTTCACTGACCCCACCAGTGTAATCCTCTTGCCGTTTAAGGTTATATCTAAATTCTCTTTATTTCTTGCCGTAGTTCTAAACAACATAATATTGGTTTTATCATAATTTAGAACAAGATCATTAACACTAAACCAAGAACAAAAAGCTGAAAGAGCCTGCATGGTTTTACAATTTAACTCATCGCTAGTGTTAGCTGAGATAACAGCATTAGTATCATCCGCAAAAAGTGTAACTTTAATATCATTAACAGTTTTATAAATGTAATTTACCAAGTCATTAATAAACACAATAAATAAAATTGGTCCCAAAATGGAGCCCTGCGGCACACCTTTCTTTATTTTTTACTAATTTTGATTTACAATAATAGACCGTGCCCTCAGTCATACTTCTCAACTCAACAAATTGTAGCCTGTTTTCCAAATAAGACTTTAAGAGCTCTAAACATTTTCCTCTAATGCCATAGTGATCAAGTTTTATTAAAAGAATTTTATGATTAACTAGGTCAAACGCCGAACTAAGATCTAAAAATATTCCAACTCCTTTCTTTTTTTTTGTTAAGATTTACTACCACATCATTTAAAAGCGTTTCTATTGCGTCCGCAGTACCTATATTCTTTTGGTAACCAAGTTGTCGTTTATTGGTAATATCATTGTTAGCAAGATGCTCAACAAGTCTGTTTTTAATAATATTTTCAAATAATTTTGATAATGTAGGCAATAGTGATATTGGTCTATAATTTTGCGGATTCGTTTTAACACCCTTTTTATAAACCGGAATCACTACGATTTTCGAACCTAGCGACAGCAGCGCGGCTGCAGCGCAGCTGCCGCGCTGCAGCAGCCGCGCTGCAGCCGCGTCTTGCGGGTCTTTGCGGCTAATTTGAAGGCGCGCTAAGTGTCAACATGACGAGGTGCTCCTTCGAATATTGCTATTCTACCAAATCAGCAATGCGTCAAAGCTGAATGAATAATGTTTCATATTATAAGATTATTATATCAAATGTATATTATATTAAAAGAACATTATATCAAATGAAAATATAGAATCTAAAATTATTTTAAATGTTTATTATATTAAGTCAGTTGTTATATGAAATGAAATTATATGATATGAACGTTAGACCATAAGTATTTAAATCAATTTCATTTGATATAACAACTGACTTAATATAATAAACATTTAATGTCTTTTGACATAACGTTCATTGGATATAAATAAATATATCCAATGAACGTTATGTCCTATGAAATTAGTTTATTTGTCATTATATGAAATGATTCGCACCCCATTTTTTAACTGTGGCAAATAACGGGCGCAAGATACCACAGCGCACAGAAGCAACGACATTTACAAAATATATATATATATAACATGTCGTTACCAGTCATAAAATACAAAATAAATAAATAAACTTGCCTACACTCACACCAATTTTCTAGCCCAATACATAAATATATATTTATTATACATAGAAAACACCCAGGCCCGAGATAATAAAAAAAACAATAATTTCTAAATTGACCCGACCGGGGATCGAACCCGGGACCTCAGAGATGGCGACACCATGAAAACCGGTGTACAAACCACTCGACCAAGGAGGTCGTCAAGAATAAGAATTTCAATGTAAAATATAGGATTAGATAAGATAGGATTGGGTGCATCCGGTCACTTACTGTCAATTCCCTGAACGACCACTTTGTAAATTCCTACATCAGCCATTTCCTTGATACAGCTTTTCCTACTTCGGCCATTTCCCTGAAAGACCACTATGCAAATTCCCACTTCGGCCATTCTCTGAAAGACCACTAAGCAAATTCCCACTTCGGCCACTTCTCCGAAAGACCCTAGTGGGGATCTAGTTTTTACATGTGATCGAAGAAGTGAAAGCGCTTCTATACCCAATGCCGACGACGCGACTTTTCGGTCGAGTTTCGTTTTTTTATTCTACATTTAATTTATGGACTTTTGTTTTTAAAACATGCCAGTCCCATCGAACCTTATTGGCTAACATTACAATTAAACTTAAACATATTTATATTTAGAAGCAAGATCACAGAGAATCATAGCGGGCCTTGAAACTGGCTGCGCTAAGATGCTATGTAATTAGTCTAAGATCCGAGTATACAACGACCTTCACCAGGCCGGTTAATGGATGAAAAGTATTTTATATCAAATATATTATGTTAAAAAATATATCGCGAGTGGGTTGGCTGAGAAATTTCAGTAGGTAAAGTACTTACTTATAATGATTAATTTAATATTTAAAAAAAATACATTGCACTGGTTTGGTGTATGTGAGTTTGTAATGAAATTATCTTTATATAAACATAAATTTTATTTATTTAACCAGACGGTTGCAAATTACTAATATTGACTTACCTGTTTACACCTGCTTACCCAACGATAAGACGGGAAAAAAATAGTCAACCTAACGTTTGCATATTCTATAGGCTTCATAATTGCGATTGGTAGGTACCTATGTAATTTATTTGTATCCAAACCAGTGCAATGTTTAAAAAAAAATACATATTTAATTAATTATTACTGGACTGAAATTTTTCAGCCAATCCAATATATTTTTTAACACATTAAATTTGATTTAAAATACTTTTCATCCATTATCCGGCCCGGTGAAGGTCGTTGTATACTCGGATCCTCTACTAAATAGTTGTATCAGCTTTAGTCACTGGCTGACAGTAAGTCGCGTTTAAATAATATTGGTTTTTAATGATACCCAAATAAAAAGAAAAAGCTTATATTATCTAATTTAAAGCTTCAATTCTTTATCCATTCAACGTTCCAAAGCCTCGCGTGAATGTTATTTAGTACATCGCAGCTCGGACCGTTAATCAAATCGGCTTTGCATCAATATATCACAAAGCGTGACAAGTTTTGACTGGGCAAATACAAAATAAATTGAGCCTATATGCCCCGTAAAATGTAAAGCTTAAAGTTGTATTGATATTCCATGGCGAAATTAAATCACATAGCTGCAATAAATATTACACACGTAAATTGAATTTTTTGATTCCGATTTTTTTATATTAAATACAAAGACGTTTCAGTAAAATTTTCGCTCGCCTTCTGACAATCCAGATCTAGTCTTCTTATTTATGAGCCAGACTCTTGTCTGTGTAGCCATCACTACTTATTTCTGTTCCAGGTAAGTTCCTTGGCTTCTTCATTAGACACAACGTTTACCAGATCGGGTGCTCTTCCAATTAGGTGACTGTGGCTTTCTTTGACCCGTGCATAATCAGATGCTTTTATTTTCACTTAAAGTTTTGTCAATTTTACTAATTCACAATATTTTCAGATGATGAATGATTATTCATTAGATACGAGTATATACCACGTGGAAATTATTACAGTTCTGTTCTTATGAACAGAGTAGGTTCACTCATATTATGTTCCCTCCGCTGAGAATCGGACCCAGGACGTTTGGGTCTAAGACGTTGATTGTATAATCTCATTAATATAGCATTTAATATAAATCTTTATAGTTTCTAATCTTAAAAGCTATTTAACATAAAACTTATGTTTGTAAACCAAAACGTGAAATTAATAAAAAAAATCTAGATTCATATTTGTAGCACTACCGCGCTATAATAGTTCAAAATAGTTTATAAAAACGTCTCCCAATGCATTTTACCGCGATGACTGACAAAACTTGTGAAAACAAACCACGTATGTTATAAATACATATCTAATAATACACATATAATGACAATATAATAATTATGAATTCACAGGAGTTCATGAAAGCATCTACCAATTTATTGACACACCGTGGTGTCATTTCTGATATTATAACAAAGTTCAATGTTTCCTTTACCAATATAAAGCGTATCTCCCGACGTTCCGCGCTCTCCACCGACCATAAATAAGAGACTGTCATCAATTATGGCTTTCATTGGCAACCCCGACTCCTTATAAAATCTAGGAACAAATAAAATAACCGAACAGACAATAAAATAAGTGTGCATGGCATAACCGATCCCTGGGGTGACATTACATTTGTTATGATTGCTATAAATTTTACGAGTTTCGTCTGGACTGCCAATTCTTGTTTTATGTACGCAACGGTGTTTCCGAATACACCCGATTCTGATAAGTAACTGCCGATGTCTGGTGAATTTAAGTGGTCTTGTTGTTCCGACCGAGCTTGTACTTGATATAGGTACGTCATTTCAACTGAGACTGATGAAATATGAAATAACCTTCTTTTTATTTTCGTGTCAATGAACTTTTGCCTTTCCGGTCAGGAAAGCGGCAAGGTGCTTGGCAGTTTATGTAGTCAACAGGAAGTCATATGCTGCAAAAAAGTTTAACTATGATCTAACCAGTTCACCACCATAAAAGTCTAAATTGAATAATGATAAAATTTGGATTGTGTCTGTTTCTAAATTATGTTTCCTATAAGTTATTGCTAATATTTCTAATTTACTTGTTTGTATTTCTTTCATGTGAAAACGTGAATTAGAAGTGCCAACGAAATTAAAAAACAATATTTTGGTCTCACCTATCCGAGTGCCGAAGACAAAAAACATATTAAGCGAAACAAGTTAGCTTTAATATGTTTTTTGTTTAGATGGGATCCTAAATAGTTCTTAAATATCCTAATTGACAAACGACACTTAAGAACAATAGGCCCTAATATTGATCCTTGTGGCACGCTTCATGTTACGGAGATTGGAATAAGAAATATTAGTTTCTTTCTAAATTTCAACCTTAATAAACACGTATCAGCTCATACAGCTGATACGGGACAGAAATAACATATTCAGTGTCATAAAGTTTGGAGAAAAGAAAGCGAAGTAACGTTGAGACGTGAGCTGATTTGAAAAGTGTATATTTCCAGCAAATTCCTAACTTTCTTGTTATTTGAGAAACGCTTCTATTTTTTAAGTTTTTCTTGATTTTACTCTCCTTCTTCTTGCTTTATCTGCAGCATTACTGCAAGCCGGTCGGAAACATGGATTTAAGTAAGTGATAAAAAGAATAGTTTAAAAAAGTAGTGAGTTAAAAAATCGCTTTTCTCGAATATATCAAATGCCAGTTTCACTAGCGTACATATTGTGATTTAAAGTGTAGGCTTCCTTCTAACTTCACTTTGTTAGTTCCCACCATTATTATCAAAGCCTGTCGCCGCAACAACACTTTCAACATCACTGTCGTGTTTGTGTAGTATTTTTTCGTAATAGTTACTTTAATAACAATTTCTTAAAAAAAACAAGACATTCATTAATATTTTTATATACGCCATAAATAGTTACTAATACATGATGTTTATATATATGCACATATTTTTATATCATTCAGTAACGTTAATAGACATAATTTTCATTTATTTTTTATTTATTATTCATTATTTAGCTATATAACGCGTTGACACCGGGCGATCGAAATGTCACGTGTAACGTAAAGGTAACCTAACCTAGGTATCCTGTGGTATCGTAATGTGTCAGAGTTCAATTGCGCGGTCCCGACCCCTCAGTCTTGTATTTTTTTACAGTTTTTTGACACTAACTGTCAACGGAAAATTTGACAGAATCGAGCATAGACTATGCGATATTTTGCGATAACAATACTTAAGATGAACCACAGAACCGTAATAACCAAACTTGTTCATACTAACGTAAGTCTGTGAAAACACGGTACAAAGTCAAGTGTGTTTTTGTAGGTGCGGTCTCATGCGACCGCTTGGGGTTTGAGGGGTTCCATGATTACAGTATTTTTGTGGATATGTTTGATCAATTTAAGTTTCTTTATTTCACTTTTAAAAAAATTAAATCTGTAGCTCTATATTAAGTTACTCTATAATGTAAAAAAAATATATATGAACAGATAAAAAAAAATCCTGTATAATGCAGCCTCAGGCAAATATAAAACAATGCATGCTCGGTGTAGTTTCTTCGCCAACCATTAGCCAAAGTCCAGACGTCTAGAGAATTCAGTGGTTCCCAAACATCGCTTATGAAGCACTTACACTGCAAACTAATAACGATTCCTTGCGACCACACTATTAGTCCAGAGTGGGGGGGTATTTATCAGCGCAAAATGCGAAGTGCCTGAGTAATGCGGTGGTACAACACTGAGGCTTTTGCGAATGCTCGGACGATTTATAAGCAGTGCAGCTCCAGAGTTAGGCTATTTTTATGAGTCTCGCTTTCCTGAAATTGTGCGCCGTGTATTTGAACATAAACCAACAAATTTATAGCTGCTTCATCTTAGACCATCGTAAAATATTTGATAAATTATTTCTTTGAGGTTTGTTTGACCAAGACATTGATGAAATAATGCTAGCTTATAGTAAAGAATTAAGCTTTTAACAATTCGGGGAAACTTGTGTCATGGAAACACAGCCTGAATCGCGACGGCTTATGTATTTGAGAGACGGTCGCCTTTTAATGTGTTATATTGTTTCAACCTAAAAGAACAATGGCCACTGTCCATACATTTGAAAACCTGTCAATGAGTTAACTTGTATAAATCCTCTTCATAGCAAAATGTGATCGTTATTTGTCATTGTTTAGGGATCTTAAGTCAGATTTATTAATAAAGGTCTAGGAAGTCTAAAAATAACACTCAAAGGTTTGAGGTTAGAAATCTTATTTTTTTATCGTATTTTGACATTATCCCATATTAATTATGTATAAAAGGTACCATTGTTATTTAAATTAATTCTCTAGAACACATTACATTGATAAACCAATAATAACATGTCATGACTATTCATGACTGTTAAAGAATACTTCCGTGTACTTTTATGTAAACCAGTATATACTTAATCAAAGAAGTAAACATGTGGATATTACTTACTAAAAAGTACTTATGATGTGCTGGAAAACTGAAGCATAAAGGTTGCTTCAATATCAGTGAAGTCACAGGTCCGACACAGTACCGGCACAGTGAAAAATATTCTTTCATACATTCTCTACTATGAACATTGTCAAAAAGAATACGTCCGTGATTTGCCGGTGGCGACACTGACACTGAGAGCTATAGGGTGAGGATGCCGATAATAAGATACCATTTTTATTTTTTACCATAAATTATTTGCCATTGCCATAAAAAAATAAGTATTGTAATTAGAACTTTCGAAATCGCAGTTTTTAATAGAAAATTTATTGTAGTTTTAAGAAATAGTTGCTATTTAATCATATATGCATACCATTTGTTCATGGGTTTGATAAAATAAAAAAGGACAGAAATTATGACTTCGGTAAAAGGTCTCCTAATTTGAGATACTGGGGGTTCCTATTGTAAGATAGTATCTCAAATTAGGTTCTTTGAGGTTTACAAAATTATAGCAGGTGAGTAATAAACAAAACAAGCAAGTGATAATCAGACTTTTATTCATTGTGGTCCCAGGTTTTCCTCTTGATTGGAGGCATCTAAAACAAAAAATTAAATTTATTCACGTGCCGCCTAAATCCTAATATGAGATATCTCATATTAGGAACCCCAGTGAGTCTTATATTAGGGAAAAACTGAAATTGAATAAAATAAGCACCTAGTTTTGATTTTGATGAAGAAATAGTAGATTATTGACCAAGGGGATAAAGCAGTGTCTTCTGTCGCGGGTGACGATTTAAATCGCGAGTGTAACGAAAGACTCGAGGTTTACTCCCGAGCGTAGCGAGGGTGTTAAAAATTTAAATCCCTCTTTTCGCTCGTGATTTAAGACGAGTCCTGAGTGTAGCGAAGGATTTAAGTTCACCCAAGACTAAGACAGCTTTATCACCGAGGAAAATACTCTACTTTTCGTACCATTTGCGAAAAAATTAACACAATAATAATATGATAAAAAAAATATGTCCTAATAAATTCCTAGACTAATATTTTTTTGTCGGAAAAGCAAAGGCATCAAGCTCATACGGCCTCGTCGGTTTTCGTAATTTTATTTAACAATCATACGTGCATAATAAATGCGTATTCCTTTTTCAAAAAGATGTTTAATGCTTTAAATACAAACTCAATGGTGTAAACACAGATGTAGTTCAGTATAAATTTCGGTAAGTATTCCAAATTTAAATTACATTCTCCCCCTAGAGGATGAATGAAATTCAGTACAATTTTCTTTCCCTGTTTTTAACAGATTAAAAATTACCATTGTTATGTTCGCTTTTTGTGGCATAGAATGTCACTTTTTTGAGCAAGTGGTACGAAAACACTATTATGTCACCTGTTTCGTAAAATTGACTATAAAACTGACGCAATGACGTTAAACACATAATATTTAGCGTTATAATAACATTCTTACATACCTCGTAAAGATTTGATGGAAAAAATTGTTTTTTTTTGCTTTCGATAAAATCACCGTTTACACGTCTTTGCATCGCGGGCTGAACGGGGCTACTTTCGTGCAAGTGGAGGTTCGTGGGATACTAGCGCCAGGAGGCTGCCCTCAGTAAGTTGGCCAATACCTTGCTATCTCTGGCGCGTGCGCACGTATCTCATCTCGTGGGACAGATCTATCCCAAAGATCACTGGAGCGGTTATTGAAAGAAGATAATATCAGAGTCCAGCCAGAGGATAGTGTAGGTCAAAAAGCAAAAACCCAAAATCGAAACAACAAACAAACGCACTGAACAAACACAACGACAGACAGTGTTTTTAGTTGACGACCTACTTGGTCGAGTGGTTTGTACACCGGTTTTCATGGTGTCGCCATCTCTGAGGTCCCGGGTTCGATCCCCGGTCGGGTCAATTTAGAAATTGTTTTTCTAAATTGTCTCGGGTCTGGGTGTTTTCTATGTATAATAAGTATGTATTTAAGTATTTTAAGTATGTTTATCCGTTGTCTAGTAACCATTTAACGAGTTTCTTCGAAGCTTCTCTTGGGCTAGATAATTGGTGATTGTAAGAAAGATTTATTTATTATTTATTTATTTATTAGTAATTTTAGTTTTGTTTGTCCTTCCGTTATGGATAAGGCAAAGTGATCTAATACAGCCTGGTCTTCAGTATCTCTCACAGACGTATGTATTTCTTCCTTTTTTTTTCTTATTTATTTTTAATGAGTGAATTATGAATTATTGTGTTAATCTCAAAATGTTAAATGTATTTTAAGTAATAGTAACGCTTCCTATAACAAAAATCAGGTCTATAATGGCCATTGTTCTTTGTTCTATTGAAAGTTTATCATTGTTTATATTTTTAGTAAAGGTTTTTTCGTAAACAATATTTTTGCTTATCGGTCTTGTTTATAATATTTAGTAAACGTTTTTTCGGAAATGGGCGTGTCGGATGTACGTAATACAATTTGCATAACTTGATACCGGTCATGATGGTATCCTAAATTATAGCCATCAGACACATTACGGCAATCTGTACTACAACAGCAAAAAATCTCAGAAAATATGTATCACCACATTAGAATCACGATTCTCATTCTATGGTCGAGATTGCAGGTCACCATTTTTGCTTGTTTAAAGAGTTTTCGTTCTTCCGACAATACGATTAAGTCTCACTATAAAACTACACACTGAAACAAAAATACTAATAGTGCGGTACCAGTGAGGCAGCGAGGAATTCTAGACGATTTATATCAAGTACCGCTTAAGATTTCCGCAATTATTATGAGCAATGTCGGATTCCAGCGTGGTTGAGAGAATTGTGTTATATACGGTGCACACAAACAATATTATGATAATAAAAATGGTTTAAGTGACATATTGTGGTAACTTATTGGCGTAGGTGCAGTAGTAGAGTCCATTATTGATAACACCGTTAATTATACGTGTGTTAACGAATTACATAGTTGGTTAAGTTCATATAAAAACAATAAAGTCCTCACAGTATTGCATGTAAATATCCGTTCTATAAAAAAACATTTCTGTGAGCTGCAGGTAGCCATTCATACATGTGTGGAACTATTAGATATAATAGTTTTAACTGAACCTAATATAAATTATTCGTTGTTGTCATTATATAATATAAGTGGGTATTCTTTAAATACGTGTACACGAACGGGCCGGAGCGGTGGAGGCGTATTGGTGTGCACGCGCAATCGCCTGGGTGCGAATGTGTTTGAGTCATCGGCGATCGCTGGAATGCGTTCAGCGGAGTGCGTTGCCATTACACTAAATTATAATAATGAAATTATATATTTGATATCCATTTACAGACCGCCAAAAATTAATAGACATGACAAAATTATTCAGTTCCTTACTGAATTCCGGATCTTATTAGAAAGTATACCTTCTAATTCCAAAGTGATATTTTGTGGCGACATTAATATCAATTTATTAAATAAAAACGACAAGCATGTAATTTTGTATGAAAATTTATTATCAGAATACGGATTTTCTAAATGCATTGATGACGTAACAAGGAATGAAATTTTAATGGGGAAAGTGGTTAAATCTTGCTTAGATCACATATTTATTAGAGAGGGTGATATTATGTCTATTAATTCAGCGGTGGTGAAACACAAGATATCCGATCATTACTGTATCAGCCGTGGTGGAATGGAAACGGGCTCCGTTGCAGTTGTCGTCGCACTCGTGCGAGCAATCAAAACCCAATAATAAAGTTACGAAACGGGTGCTCGATAATAACATGGTTAGAGAAGAGCTATTACGCGCTGACTTTAATAGTTTGTTAGCTATTGAGTGTCTAATAGTATTATATACAGAATTAAGCAATTTATTTACAGATATATATTCTAGATGTTATAAAAATATAAAAATAAATATAAGTAATAGAAATAATAAAATTTGGATAAATAAAAATTTAAAAAACATGATAGAAGAAAAAGACAGGTTATTTGAGGTGTGGAGTAACGAATCAAAGAATATGTTGAAGCGTCTTAATTATACTAGGTTTAGAAATAAGTGTCAAAAGGCTATTAATAAGAGTAAACAAGTTTATGAAAAGGAAAGTATATTAAAGTGTAACAAGAATATTAAAAAAGTATGGGAATAAATAAATATAATGATGGGAACTACCAAACAGTCTTTAGATTCGTCAATATTATCAAATATAGGAAGGCAAAAAAGTATTAAGGATATATGTAACGCATTTGCAATAAATTTTACAAAAGACATTGACAATATAAAACATACATGTAATGATATATGGTTAGATAGAAATAGCTATGTACATGCCTCGCCTGTGTGCATGAGGTGGCGACCTATTACAAATGCAGAAGTTAAAAGTATTTTAATAAAAAAAATGAGCATAAACAAATCACCAGGCAGTGATCTCGTGCGCATGTGTGATTTAAAATTTATAGCTAATAAGGTGAGCCCAGTTTTAGTAAAACTTATAAACTCGTCAGTAAAAAAACATACATTTCCTTGTAAACTCAAAGAAGCGCTAATCCGTCCAATTCATAAAAAAGGTGACCGTAAAAATGTATCTAATTGTAGGCCTATAGCAATTTTATCCAGTTTAGATAAAGTTATGGAAAAATGTATCGTCAATCAACTAGGGAATTATTTGCAAAACTACAATATTATAAATAACTGTCAACATTGGTTTTTAAAGGGGAAAAGTACGAACACCTTATTACAAAATTTTACTAATGAAATTAATAAAAATTTGAATAACAAAAAGATTGTAGTAGCCATTTTCTTTGATTTTAAAAAGGCGTTCGAAACTTTGGAGACATCAACCCTTTTAAACGCTATGGTAGAATGTGGTGTGGGAGAACCACTGAACCAATGGTTTAGTGATTATCTCACAGCGCGTTCTTATCGGGTTAAAGTCGGCGATGAACTCAGTGACAGTATGGAGGTGAGGTGCGGGGTACCGCAGGGCTCCGGGTGTGGACCTATGTGTTACCTCATGCATGTTAACAGCTTATGCAACGTGCTGCAGCATTGTTCAGCACATATGTTCGCGGACGACCTGTGTGCCCTGCGTGCCGGCACCGACCTCGTTGACACATGCCGACTTGTACAGCAAGACATCGACGCCGTTGTAAAGTGGTCACATGACAATGGCATTATTTTAAATATAGACAAAACCAAATTATTAATTATTCACTCACCTTATTTGTCTACAGCTAGCTCATCACTACCATTAATTTCTCATGAATTCTCATGTTTCCACAACCAACTAATTAACTGTAAGTGTAAACCTATCGAACGAGTCACAAGTATCACTTATCTTGGTGTAAAAATTGATGAAAAGTTTTCGTGGACGAGTCATATAGATCATATTTGTAACAAATTAAGAATTCTCTTAGGTAAAATGTATCATTTAAGTTTTAGAGTTCCGCTTAGTACGCTAAGGTGTATTTACATGGCATTGGTAGATTCCATTTTTTGTTATGCTCTTGACTGCTATGGATTAACATTTAAAACTAAGATAGATAAATTAGTAGCATTACAAATTAGATTTTTAAAATTTTTGGTTAATAAAAAATTTAAAAACAGTTGCAAAGGTGACTACAAAAAATTATTTAAAATATGTAAAATTCTTCTCATCGGTTTAAAACATAATTTTTTAATATTATTAAATCACCATGGCAGTCAAGATTACAACCTGAGTCTTGTAAGTAGCGACCATAGTATGAGGTCAGTGTCTGCTGGCAAATACAATGTACCCAGTGTCCACAACTACTATGGTGATAGGACACTTGAAAAGCGCTTGCCATATTTGTTAAATAGCCTGCCGAAGGATATCAGACTTGAGCCTGACAAGGCCAAATTTAAGGTAAAATTAAAAAAATACTTTTTAAGTTTATGTTAGTTTTTAAAGCACAATAATATCATATAAATATATATATCATAATGGCATATCATGTTTAAAGTTATACATAAACAGGTGTAATTATAAACTATTGTTTTATGAATGAGACTGTTGATCTCACAGTCAAACCGAATAAATCGGTTTTGTGGGACCTTACCTAATGTAAGTTTATAATGTATGTAATAAATAAATAAAATAAAATAAAAATCACTATCGCGAAGTTAACTTCTTAAAATTAATAGTGTCTTTAGTCTTGTGGTTACATCACCGATGCAAAAAAAGCGCAGGTCTGAATCCAAATATTGTAACAAAAATGTTGAGAGAATTGTGATGTTCAGATAGGTCAGTGGCTAAGAAAAAAGAAAAATCAAAAGACATTTTGACGATGGTTTGATAAATATAAAATTATTTTATTCACAAAGTTACTTTGTATAGACCCATGAATGTGTTAAGAATACTCCGACATTGATCCCTTCTTAATTACTTGAGTGACTCTTTTGTAAAACTGACGCCATTCAAAGCTAACGTTGTACGGTTTCGTTTAACAATGGAAACATAATAAAATTCCGTTCAGAAATCACTAAGAACGACTTAAGAGCTCCAGTGTAATGTTTATTTTTCTACGAATTTTTCAAGATTCCGTTCATTAAGCACGTACACTTGGATAACTCAATTTAAAACAATTATTTTTTTGCATGCGCCCGGGAATGTCGTATTTGAGCGGTATACAAAGTAGCCTATGCCACTCCTGGGTGTGTCCCTACATCCTTCACCTCTATGTGCAAATTTCATGAAAACGTTGCTACGTTATGACCTGGAGAAACAAAAACCTCCTTTCTTCAATATTCTCTCACAATATAAGTCTTTTAAGAACATAAACAAGGCCATTTACAATATTCCAACTTTATGCCGACATAAAATATAATTACTTAACCATACCTTCATTTGCCATAAACAGTCCCACAGCTGAACAAGGTCCAATAATAAATGGTGAGTTTTGGGCTTAACTCAGCAATCTGGCGCAATGCAGGTCTGGTGAATTTTAACGACTGTCGTCTTACGACAGCAATCGGGATCAACGTAGCTTAAAGTGTCTTCCAATTCATAGGAACCACAAAGTAGCTCGGGATGTTTCAATTTAATCATATTATGCTCTGTAACCCATCCTTACAAAAGTTGCTTAACTTTCAAATTCACATTCAAGCTTCGTAAAAGTATTTAGACAGAAATATTGAAAGCGCACATTCCTAATGAGCGCATGCGATCAAAAAAAATTTGCCCTCCAAAAAAAGTTGTTTTTTTTTTCTATACTATAAACATAACATAATTCAAAAGAATCTCTGCGGCTATTGTCTGTGATAAACAATAGGAATTGATGCGAAACATTTCCCAGGATCGGCTTCCAGGCACCAGCGGCGGCGCCGCCGCTAACGATCTCGTCTCGTCTCGTCTCGCCTGCCTGTGAACTTCGGTAATTCCACCTGTCTTCGGCCTAAACACAGTTTAATGGCGGCTACGGGAATTTCGATGAATCTCTGAAATTTGGAACGTAAATTCTGATGAATTATAGGTACCGGTAAAAAAATATTGAAAACTTACTTAGAGTAGTTAAGTTGTGGCTTGTGAGCAGATACTTTATCGTCAGCTTGGAACCGTTTTTTGCAAAACATGATTAGTAAATCATTGTCAAAAAATTCCAACAGCTTATCAATTGATTTAATTGCACAACAAGATACATACAGTATCACTTTTTATTATATATTTAACAAAAGAAATAGGAATCTGATAAATAAAGTAAGTTAGTAAAGTAAGTAGTTTTTTATTAGTAGTTAATAGACTTTCTTTTTATTTTAAAGATACTGTAAGATGTTTGTTTTATTTTAAATCGAGCAATACCTGTTTTTTCATGGAATATTCTTTTATACCTATGTATTTTGATGTCTTGTAATCGTATTAAATGTTTTTGTTGTAATGGAAAATGACCTTCTATGATAGGGAGGGCATTTTCCTATTTGTATTGACGCTCAAGAATTTGTATATTTGTATATTGTATGATTCGGTATATTATTATAAATCTGTGGAGTTTCTTGTGCCCGTTCTTCTCCACAGCTGAAAGACTTCCTGAATGGGTAGAGTGGGTGGGCGGGTGCCCATCCATCCATTATGTTTAGACAATTCAAAATGCTTATTTTAAGTTTACTGAATAAAGAAATTACACTGTCCGATTGCTGATAGGAAATTATTGATTTTATTTTTGAAATTAGCTTAATTTCTCTGCTGTCTGTCAAAGACTGCAAACCTTTTCCGTATGTATGTGTGGGTAAATGTTGGTATTTATATTTTGTCTTGGTTAGTTTGTTACTAATCAAAGTAACCCACATAATAGACTAAACCACTTCTTTACCTATTTAATTTGTTGTTAAGTACAACGTCTCACCCACTGACTGCCGATGATCGTCGATTTTATAATATACTAGCGGCCGTTCGCGGTTCACCCGCGTGGTTCCCGTTCCCGTAGGAATATCGGGATAAAAATATTCTATATGATAATCCAGGTTATAAACTACCTGTCTGTGGAATTTTATCCAAATCCATTCAGTAGTTTTTACGTGAAAGAGTAACAAACATCCATCCTTCTTACAAACTTTCGCGTTTATAATATTAGTAGGATGATGAAAACTCACGCAGGGAAGAATCTCAGTCAGGATTTACGCCAGACCAAAACAAACAGACGTTCTTTATCCGGTCCTATTTAAACTTAAAGTCCTAAGTTACACAGATTACACAGATATAGATGTAGACTCAGACACAATAGAAAATCAATTAATAATGTCCGGCTCCCGGTTCTGCCGTTCAAAGGGTTATTTGCATAATTAGTAATACCTCTATATTTTATACAAGGTGTTTGATCTTCTTCTCAGTCGGTATCTTCATTACTGAAGGTCGTGTCTATTATAAATTAGTCACACGTAGCACGTAGTATTCATAGTCGTCCATGTTTTCCTGTCCTCGGCGGTCCTGATAGCTGTAGGTATTGGCAGGCCAGTGAGTGTTTTTATCTGGTCAGACCAGCGGGTAGGCCAACAACCACGCGATCTTTTTCTGTCGACCCGACCAACTACCATCAGCTTTTCCAGGTTGTCTGGGTTTTTGCGAGCAACGTGACCATCTTTAGGATCCGCTGGGAGCAAAAAGTTGTTAGCCTTGTGGTTATTCCCAGTTCTTTGAGAATGGACACATTGGTTCGGCGTGCAGTCCATGGAATTCGCAACATACGCCTCCAGCACTACATCTTGAAGGCATCTATCTTGGCTCCTTCTTATTGCTTTATCGTCCAGGATTCGGCACCATACGAGAATATTGAGAAGACCAATGTACGCACCAGTCTCACCTTAGTTTTGCGGGATATATTGCGGTCTTTCCATATCCTAGTGAGTTTCGTCATCGCTGCTTTGGACATCTGGATTCTCCTGATGATCTCACTCCCACTGCCACCCTCGTTGTTGAGAAGAGAGCCAAGGTAAACGAACTGGTTTACGAATTCCAGGTCCTTGAGTTCATTAGAACGAATTAGGGTACCAGGTCTGTGTACTACCAACACCTTTGTCTTTGCCTTGTTAATACTAAGGCCAACTAATTCGCTCTCTTTCTCTACTCTAGAGAGGATTTTTGCCAGTTCCTGTTGTTCGGGTGTTTGTTAATAGGTATATAATTTCTATTAACCAACACCCGAACAGCAGGAACTGTACAAATTGTTGTTTTTTGCACTAAGAAGGAAGAAAGTTGTTCGGGGAGCAAAGTGACAAAGCGAAAAAATACCACCTTTCACCATCACCGTTTGTTCTTTGCACTTTATAGGATGGCCCAGTTGCGGGATTATATTACCAGTTTCCAAACATCCTGTATAAACATTTAGGATTTTTTTATAAATAACTATCATTGCGTTAAAAAATGTCACATCTAAACTATACAAATCTACTTATAATCTTGATTGACCAGCAAAATATAGAAAACTTATAGGTACCATAAACTTTTCAAATACTAGAGGTTGAAGGTAAGGTTTCAACGTAGGTAATTCTTGCATCTATTCTGTTTATTCTATACCTAATTCCAGGAAAATGTTTAAGTTCTAACTGAAGTAATTAGCAATAAGTTAAAACAGTTTCAAATTAATTCGCAGCTTGCGAAAAGTTCTAAAATTATCTCTGTGCTATCCTTAATACCAAAAACTGTACGGTAAGATGGTACACGGAGAAGCACAGTAACACAGAGGAGCACTGTAATAAATAAATACACATCAAATCAAATGCATAATTTTCTCTTTATTATTCTTTTTCAATTTACCTGTAATTATACATAATTACACACATACATGTAATCACGACTATTATCCCCGAAGGGTTAGTCAGAGACTAGGCAATGAGGACAGCAAAAGCAGTCTTCTACCATAGTCCACTTTACACCAAATAGCGACTGCACATGAGCTTGACAAAGCAGTCTACTACCATAGTCAACTTTACACCAAATAGCGACTGCACATGAGCTTGACAGGTGGTGAGCCCATCGCCGCTCTATGCTGTTAGATGTATGTGCAATCTTTAGTCCGTTAGTCGCCTTTTACGACACCCAAGGGCGAAGAGAGGGGGTGGTAGTATTCTTTCACCACTACGCGACACGGTTATAAATTTTATTATAGTCCACTAATAAATCTAATGATCTTTAATAAATTAATGAAATTATTTGGGAAATCACATTGATTATCAATGCGGTCAAATTCTGTGTGTGTTTTAAAGATGCACTCAATAACACGGCGTGGTTGTTACTAGTACTTGTAACTGTGCCTCTCCGTTAGGGATGGGATTTTACCCGGAAAAAACCCAAATTTGGGAAAAAACCCGAAAAAATTCCCAAACGGGAATATTTTCGGGTTTTTTCGTTTAATACAAATATATATTGAAAATAAAAATATATTTACACTACATAACACATTTCCACAAACAATTGGAATAATAAATACAAACAAAAATGGAATTATGTAAGAACTTTCATAGTAACGTTCAGCGATTTTATGACCAATAAATGCGAAAAATAAAAGGGTTACGTAGCGGGGAGGTGAGGTAGTTCCGAGCGGGAGGGAGGGAGTGGCCATTGCGTTATCGGCTCGTGTCGTGACGTGATCTGTCATACGTAGTTTCGCCTCCATACCGTGCGCACTTGTGTTTCTTTGTTTTCTATATTATTGACGACCTGGATTTTTGATTGTTTTGTGATTAAATACGTAATACGCTTTAGGTTGACAACTGTTGCTACGCTCACGGACTGTGATACTTACTGCCGCTTAGGAAAACAGTATTAAACGGTAAGTTTGGATGTAAAATTAGTAATTATATAAATTACGATTTATATAATTACTAATTTTACATCCAAAATTATTAATTTCGCAATCGAAAACCTCTACATTTTATGAACTTAAGGTCACCCATCCCCTTGGCGACTTCGGCGAACATTGCTTAACTTTCGCGATCGAAAACCTCGAGGTTTTATGAACCTACGGTCACCCATCCTCTTGGCGACCTCGGCGAACATTACTTAACTTTCACGATCGAAAACCTCGAGATTATATGAACCTACGAGTCATGTATAGTGTAAAAATAGATTAAAACTGTATAAGCTTCTTCCATTTATTTGCTTATTTTTATTTCCCACCGATTTAGAGGTTATTTTGTAAAATATAAAACATCTTCTGTTAGCCATTTCTTTTAACTTTTTAATTTTTAACTTTTTTTGCATATTTAGTTATAAATTAGGATTTTATTATAATGAAAGTAATCAGTAGTTATAACTACTCGATTTCAGCAATCAGATTAACAACTACTATTTGTAACTTGATTATTGTACTTAGATTACATGTAATCATAACTACTTGTAGTTAACTACTTTTAATTGTAGTTAGTAGTTAGATTTCAAAATAGTAGTTAACTATGCCCAACACTGTTGCCACCCCAAGAGGCTCCTCAGTTCTTTCCTTCAACGTGCAGGTGTAAGGGCAACGCAGGCATGACAGCAGATGCCGCATGTCTTGTTCTGGTTCATGTCACTTGGGTCCAGAGTCAGTTAAGCTACTTCCATGTGGGCCACGATAGGTTATTGCCAGGGGGAAGATTTTCAGAAGGTGTAATGGAGTTAGGTGGAGGTGCACATACATAAAGATGACAATAACGATGAAGATGACGAGCCAATATCTACACCTGGAGTAGTACTTAGCCCAAGAGTTAGTCCAATTTACGACGAACAACCTTCTACATCGCGCACAAATACAAATACACTAGAAATCGAATTGTGATATGAACGCAATAACAGCAGAATGTTATAATAATGACAGCAGCGATAGTAATTAAAATTGTACATTAAGCAATAGTAACATATTCTAGCACAATACTTTTTAATACGTAATAAATAACTGATATTTCGTGCTTTGTTTTATTTCGGCATTGGATGAATTAAACGACTTTCTAACTTCTAGCGCAGTAAGAAACTATTGGCGTATAATGCTACTGTCATCCACACTAACAGATAGTGTCAACTTGAATCAAGTTTACTTGGTAGGAGAGTTGGATTTAATTTTTCAATACAAGATTTGAAGGTCAAGAGAGCCCTTATATCTTAGCAAGCAGTGAAAATAAATAGGACCGTTTAAAAACAGTCAATTCATTCAATAATACTACCGATGTTCATATTTAAATGAAGAAATAATATGATTCGTGATAATAGCTTGAAAAAACCCAGCATTAGGGTTTTTTCCCTGATAAATACCGGGTTTTTCCCATTTTGGGAAAAAACCGGGTTTTTTCCCGTTGGGTTTTTTCCCACCGCCCATCTCTACTCTCCGTGTTGCTGCGAAGCATCTTACCCTATTTTCAAATATTTTAAATGTAAATAATCGTTAAGTCTAAAATGTTTTACCAAACTCTCAAAAACCTAATTAGAATGAAGTTTTGCGAGTGACATAAAGTGTTCAATTAAAAATATATAATCATAAATATATGTATAATATGTATAATTATATTTTTTTTTATTGTGATAAGTGATAAGTTTCCTAGCATGTAAGCTTATCTAATTATTATCTATTAGTTGCCGGTATGGGTGTTTTGTTAATTTTTCTTTGTAGACAACTTTTTGGCCGAATATGCTTTGAATAAGTTAATTTGTTACATTATAGGTTATGTATGGCTGTTGTGGTCTCGATAAATAAATAATAAACATAACCGTCTGATTCGTTGCAATGACGCCTATATTAATAGCACCCACCACCTATAATTTTGGGTTACACGAACACTTTATGTTAATTTTCCTTGCAAGAACAACTCGGGGTGTTAGTTGTACTATCAAGTGGGATTACCAAAATTAGGGTGAACTCCGCCAGCGCTGCAGAATGGTAACATAATAACAGCACTAAGACTTAACTAACGACTTAAGTTGAATTCTACGCTCTAAGTTCTTGTCTAATACTTGATTTCAACCAACTGTTGTAGTTGCCACAAGCCCTTTATTAATTCTGTCAATTAATTATTGGTCTATTCTATTCTTGATGGCGCTAAAGTGTGTTCGGCTTGCAATTTTGCCAGTGGGTGGTACCACATTAAAAACAATTCGAGTTTGTCCGTGCTTTGGAACGCACGTAAAGCCCATTATCCCAAAAATTCTGGGCCAAAGTAGACTATGGCCCTCTCCCGTGTGCGTGTAGGAAGGCCTGCCATGTGGGAAGGCACAGGCCTTAAACAGTTAATGGACCACTATTTTGTGTAACCGTGTCGCGTTCCCTTGGGTGTCGTAAAAGGCGACTAACGGACTAAGACTGCACATAAATCAAACAGCATAGAGCGGCGAAGGCTCACCACCTGTCACGCTAAGCACATGTGCAGTCGCCATTTGGTGAAAAGTGGACTATGATAGAGGACTGCTTTTGCTGTCCTCATTGCCTAGTCTCTGACTAACCCTTCGGGGATAATAGTCGTGATTATATGTATGTATGTAATAAAGCAAAGAATATATCAAATCACAGCAAACGGAAAGCTGAGGTCGCCGAAAACGGGCGTGGTATACTTACGGATGTGCGTATGAAATAGAACTGCAAACGTATGACATAAAGGTGTCTGATACCTTTTTGTTATTCCGTAGCAGCTTCAGCTAAGTTCCCGCATTTCACGTTCCGATAAATGCCAGCTACCTGCAACTAAGAATATGCAAAACAAAGCAAATGTCAAAGTGAAACATTTGTGCAAGTGTCGCGTGATCGTCGGTTGAGAGCCGTCTGCGAAATGAGAAAAAGTAAATTTACAACTTTTGCTCGAAACTTTGTAGCGAAAGAATAATTAAAAAAAGCAACCGCCCGCGCCACTGAACATAATTTACGCAAACAGTGTCCAGGTTGTCCGCCCTGCCGGCTTTGACAACACTAAGTGAATCTAAAAAGACCACTGCAAGGAATTTTATGAAAAACAAAACATTGACTGCATTTTCATTATACTTTAACTCAAATAGTTTTCCGAAAAATCAACCAATAGGACCGATTGCCTCGCTAAGGCAGTGTGAAACGAAGTCATTCTATTTGTGGGTATTTGCTCGCGCGCCATTTATCTACTTGGCACAGCTCTGGTGGAAAAGCTGACTATATCGGTGCCTTGTTTGGTGGTTTTTGAACACGAGTATGAAATAGCCAATAAGTCGTCTGGCTATGTCGATAGATTGACGTCACTACTTGAATGATTCAGCTACTGCTCAATTATAGTTTGACTAAAAAGACACCTTTAAAATACTAAGAACTGTTAAATTAGTCTAATTCAATAGAATTAATATTGAAGTTTGTAGTTTTATGAAACAAAGTGAGGCTTACGCCTACATAAACTCTCTTAGGCATTAATAAAAAACTGCATTTAAAGCTCCGTTAGTAAATAATGGCTTGTTTCATTTTGTTCGTCCCTATGTGTGTACACATACATATGCCTCTAGCAATGTACGACGAAATCTCGATCAATTTTGAGTCAGTAAAGCTCAAGGAGCTTATATCTAAGTTCCTTGGTAAAGCTAAAAAATTAGACGAAAACGATGATATGACTAGGCAGTTAAAAAGTATTGTAAAAAGTACACATAACTATAGAACATAAACACCAAAGCTCGCAATGAAATCAAAGAGAATAAATAATAAAAAAAAGTCTCTCGCGTCTCGTTCGTCCTTTGACAATAGGAGTAATATCCATCGACACCAATTATACTGGAATAACACTGAATTGTATTCGTCGACGCGTAAAATTCCAAAAGCCGGGATGCTGTTTTATAGCTGTATAGTAGCCATGCTGTGCGTAGGATTTCACTTTAGGGCCGGCGTACGTTGAATGAGCTCGGTTGCGTGGATTCCAAGCGCTGTTAACCTTTCAGCATACGCCATTACAGCGTTCCAAGCTGACACGCTTGAGCGAACGCAGGTTTCGTGCCGGTTTCTTGATGTTACACGTGTTGTAATACGAGCCTTAGGCTTTTTGCTCACGTTAACGAAAACGAAAATTTGTATGGCATTGAATAAACTCGGTTGTGTTATCATAAACTAGGTAAATAACGCAGAAAACACGAAACGGTGCAAATCTTGACCTTTGGCTCTTTGACTTGACCCTCTAATTTATACATTAGGGCCATGGGATCTGGATTCCCACCAGATTTTTAAAGATATATTTAAAAAAACTGGCGAAAATTCTCATAGACTCCAAAGCCAGCAGCTACTTATAACAACGTCTGAGCCACTCTGACTGAGGGGGATGATCTGGGGCCACTTTTTTATTTGTAATTGCCATTTTAGTTAGTCATAATTTTTATATATTTAACTATGTGCAATATTTCTCTTTTTTTCAGTTGTCAGCCTTTAATGAATTTCTAATACAGGTGTCTCCTTAGAGGCAAGTCTTTTCGTACTACTGTATTTTCTAACTATACGGTTACCCTTACTGATTTCGCTAAATTGGTATAAACTTGAAGATGATTGAATACGTTCGGAGAGTGATTCGAAAGAGATATATGGACGGATAAAGTGAAAATAAAACAAAACGTTATTGCGTCGGAGTGGCTTTCGTTTGAGTAATGAACTCTTTATTTAATGGAACACCGCAATCCCCTCTTTTTTTGTTCATAAAAATCATTTTTTATGGTTACGTGGATACAATAAAGGGTTAGGATCGCACGGGCTCGGGCCGGACTTATACAGCTGTTGTGTTGACGAACTTAGTGTTGAAGAGCTTACTTATATTATTTTATTTTAAACTAGCGGCTTGCTCGCTACTTCGTCCGCGTGCACACTCTGTATCCCATGACAAATTTACAAAAAAAAATATTTTACACAAACCTAAACCTGACAATTACGAACACAATAAAAAAGAGTCAGCCAAATCGGC